>CM060906.1:869954198-874954198 GCA_030737815.1 Allium fistulosum | reverse complement strand
CAGTCTATAGACTCGGGCCATTTTAGGTTTTGAGCCTCCCGCTAATTTTTTTCTGCAACATAAGGAAAGAACACCAAACCAAACTTAACAAAATCGTTAGAAATCCATTTCGCTACTACACTATTTTTATAACTAATAATATATGGAATTCAATTACTGCAGTCAAAAGAGTTTTACATACTGAAGACTATACATTCAGTTATTAGCCCAGCGGAGAAGAAGATGAACAAATGAGTTGTTAACACACAAAGGAGAATATCATTAAATTCAACGTGAATGGTGATGAAGATTTAGGAAACACTGAATTTCACCATACTGCTCAAATTCAAATCTAAGAGTTGATGAACAACTTTGTCGGTCTCAGCAATTCTACTAGCCCCCTCCCCATCATCAGTTGATTCAGATTTGATGAACATCTACTGTAGCAGCTCACAATATTTGGTTTGACAAATGCACCATCAATGTTTCAAGCCTTATGATTTCTATTTTGAAAAGGTTTTTGAGGCTATTTGGGAAGATTACTGGGGTATAATAGCAATATTTCCTACATTAGACCTTAAGACAAGGTCACTTTTTAAAGAGGGGGAGAATTGTCAGGCATTCATACAAACACCCGATGAGGACAAACGTCTATAAGGTACCAACAATGCAGATCAAAGATGATGAACTTGATGTTTTTACCGAGCACTCAGGAGTGATGAGCAAGCATGGTGAAACAACCAGAATCATGAGTTTATCAGCAGATGATTGAGAATGAGATGTTGGCTGTGTACACTTGCACAAGCTTGCGTAAATGCAATTTTCCAGTTCTAAACTCCAACACTTATTCTTTCTTCAAGTTATCACCATTATCACTATCCTGCCTGCATGTCCCACTTTCCTGCTACAACATCTATTGCAGCAGCTCTCCTTCTTACTTACACATCCCACCTCAAAACTACCTCACTGTCCTTGCCTCTACAACACATGCTTATTTTGAAGCATAATATTTTCCAGTTGCTAGCTTCACTTATGCACAATAATACTTTGCCAAATGCAACTTTATGTACTACTAGCACTATTCTTGTTCTCTTGACAAGGTTTCTGTATGCTGTTGAACTCTGACATTATTGCATGCATATATAAGCTTGAATATGCTTCTTCTTATTTCAAGTGGCAGTGAGTGGATTGATCAAAGCAGATGAAGCTTACCTCTTTGCCAATCCTTCTGCCTATGGTTCATGTATTCCTATTTTCTGTTCCAAGTCTACCAACTAAAAATGGCATATTCATTCAGAACAGGTCAAAACACATATCTATGCTATGCTATCAAAACTGAATGCCACTATGACCAATTGTGGAATAATGTTCATTTTGATTTGTGAAATTACAAAAATAAAATAACCAGTTCATTTTAAGTTGCGAACTATCGAACCAAACATAGCACTTTACATCATATAAAAACAGTCACATTATGTAGCTATGCATCATCTATGTTGATTGAATCTCAAGCTGAAAAGTAAACAAATAAATAATTTCCATGTTCGTTTATTACTCGTATTTCCAGGTCCGTACCACTATTCAAGAAATACATATCTTGTAGACCTGTAATATGTAAAGATAAAATATTTTCATGCTCTCATTAAAAGAAGACCTGATTTTTCCTTAAACACATACATTCAATTAGCTCAAGATTATAAGACTGAAGCATTGCAAAAAATATTCAAGTTCAACCGAACTAAGTGAGGAACAATTTGTGAAAGTAATGCCGACAGACAGTTGTATTTTAATCAAGTTTCTAATTAAGTGGTTTCTGGAAGGAGGAAAAGCTCAACTGAAACAGCTCTTGTCAAAACTACTGGTTTTAAGAAACGATTTGGATAAACTATACATTCACATTAGCAAATCACGTCCAATTTAAGCATATGTATAAATACATCTACCACAAATTTTTTAATTCCAAACAATTGTTACCTTAAACTCCAAATTTATTTTCACCTTTACAAACTTTCTCCACTCCTTCACGTTTTTGATGTTGTAAGGTTTCAAAGCAAGTCTTTCCTCTTCCGTCGTTGTTTTAATTATTTTTTGAATCAATCTACTTTTTGAGGTTCTCCAAATGGTTCCCATTTGTTGAAATATGGAGGTTTTTTGCCATTCATCATCCACTTTAAATCTAACATACAAATCAGAAGGAAAAAACTGGTGTTATTTCATATTAAAATGAATTTAAAAGGACATTTTGCTAAATAGATTATTTTTGTATATAAATCTATTATTATGCGACAAAAATAGTAATTTTTCATGCCTGAACGGAATCCCACAAGACAGTTTTTAATTCATCGCTTAGAAGCCTCCAATCTCTAAGTGTAACCAGAACATGCACCCGTACTAACGGTCCGAGATAAGAAGATAAGTGTATTGAGCCTTCTCCTATCGGTACGGCTGCCTCATTGAATTCAACTTCAATTCGATTCTTAAGATTTAACGGAAGTCCTTTTACTTTTATTGGACCTCTACCATGTTGTTTTACATTTATATTTGCAGTTTCAGCTTCGATTGACCTCTCTATTTCCATCTTGGCACCAACATTTTCTTCACAAGCCATTTCATATTCTTCACACGTTTCATTTTCTTCACAAGGCATTCCAATTTCTTCACGCGTTTCATTTTCTTCGCAAGGCATTTCATTTCCTTCACGCATTTCATTTTCTTCACAAGGCATTTCATTTTCTCCACATGACATTCGTATGGTGTCGTGCCCTAATTCTTGTTCCTTCTCTACATGGCAAGCTTCGTCGGTTGGCACAATATATTTGAACTTTGGCTTATACTTTCAAGATTTCTCGATCTTCAATTGTTGGCGAGTGCGTACACTACTTGTATGCATATCCTTTTTCTGTAAAAACATTTAATAAAAGCAATTTTAATGTTAAGGTCATCACATATTTAAATGCACAATAATAATGAATTATTTTCCAGATGTTATCTACATTTTTTGAAGGACAATAATGAATTAGCAAGACACAAAATGAAAGTGTATAATGACAAGCATAGATCATTCAGAGAATTTAACATTGGTGATTGGGTATATTTGAAGTTGCAACCCTATAGATAACTGATAGTTAACACACTCACAGGTAAAAAGGAAAAATAACCCTATAGGTAACTGATAGTAAGAATAATACACTCACAGGTACCTGGGTGTATACTGACAAGCCAGTATCCAGATTGGCTTACAAATTGCAATAATTGCTTACAGGTTGCTTACTGATAGTTAGTATAGATTAGCTAGAGCCTATTACTGGGTTACTAAAATAACAAGTGTTGGAAAAATATATTCACAGTACCAAGTTACTAAAATAACAAGTGTTGGAAAAATATATATGGCATATTCTTTGCTAGAGCCTATTACTGGGTTTAGTTCAGGTCCAAAAAAATCACTAAAGTATCGATTAGCTCAAAATGAGGCAAAAGGGAAAAATCTGAAACGTTGTTTTCTTAATTTTCTTTTTATTTGCGTTTTTCTTTTTATTCACTTATTTTAAACATTAGTTTATGGATTTGATCTATTAAGTTATGTTCACGTATGGTTCACAACTGATTAAATGACCATTTCATGTAAAAAAACTATAAAACAATTTACTGATTAATTTACTAATTCCTACATCCAATCCTATCTTGGAAAATCGTGATTATAATATAGAAGTCTACACACTTTTTGCTATTTTTTACTTTTGTACTGTAAATATCATATTATATGGATTGATCCCACATCCAGTTGTGCTTTTTTGTTGCCTGTATCAACTGCTGTGTGCAAACAATAATGCAACAACCCTTATACATGGTGAATATGCTACATCTACCACTATATTTTTAGAATGATCAATATAAACCAACAAAGTATAACATCCACACCACTTTTAACACACCGACGCTCACTTTTTACACACCTCACAGTTCATTCAAATAATATAAAGTCATGCTTAGAGCCATCTTTTAAAAGTGTAAGTACATTTCTTTTGAATATGATTATGTTATTTTGACAATGTCATAAATGCAGAATGCATGCAAAGAAAAAAAAGGTTAAAGTATCATTTAAAGATGGGAGATTAATGAGATCCACATAACTACACATTTGTTTAAACGTATGCAAAGACCCAAAAGTAGTGTAATTGAAGCATCATTTAAAGAGGGGGCTAGAAGAACAACTTACAGCAGATCTACTAACTAGTGATGATTTGACATCACAATCACTTGAAATCTACTCTAAATTAATCGAGTATTATAAGACAAAAACATGATGTCCAAGATAAGGGTTACATGAAAATCAATAGCTTGGGATTGGATTATAAAAAAGAAAACGATGACTTTAGATTGAATTATATGAGTTACTTAAAATTGCAAGTATATGTATTTATGTAGCAACAAGGCATCGCCTTAAAAATGAACAACTATGAACAATACAAAATAAAATGGGGAATTCCAGAATACAAACTCGAAACATAGTTTTCACAATTTGAGAAAATGATGATTGAGCAAAAAAATTAAACTATGTAAAACCTTGAAAGAAATCATCGTGTTCGACCGCCAATTTCCCATCGGATTTGAAAATAACCGATCAAATTTAAATTAAAAATTACCGCAAGCGCACAACGTACAATTCTAGTACGTAGAGAGTACGGATCGATCCGCAGGGAATTGCTTAGATTTCATAATTTCTATTCAATCAAATTAAACCAAGAATTGAAAGTGTTGTTAACAACAAAAAAATTGCAAAAACTAACTACTGTGAATGAAAACTATGAGATGAAAAGACAATTTAGAGATAAATCCACTCTCATGATCACATAAATCAACACAACATGAAATTATGTTCTCTCTTTTTTGGTCATTAGTGAATTTAATTGATGTGTTTATCATAAGTATGGAATATTTGTACTACTAATTAGCCCAATAGAAACCATCAAACTATAACACACCCATTAAACCACTTCTTAACTCTTATGAAAGTGACAATGAAATTAAAAATAAAATCTATTTTAAGCATGGCCTATTAGCTATTGATTAGAAATATAGACCATCAAATTTTGATTCTAAATCCACTTCCATTACCAAAATCAATTAATTAGATGATGATGTAAATTGTGTTTATATGAGTAAGAATAGCCTATATGTGATTAACATCATAGACTATCAAATTCATTAATAAACTTACATCACCATGCAACTTCCATTAAGCACAAAAAGAGAACATAAGTTATCAAAATGTTGAATCAACATGATAAAAGAGCTTCGTTACCCCTAAATTTATGAGGTTTAGCCTCTCATATTTGTTATCACATCAACAAATATTGATTGCAACATAGAACAAAAAACAAGAAGAAAATGAGAGCTAACTAATTTTGCATGAAATAAATCTACTCTACTTGCAAGAAATAAAACTATACTAATTGCATAAAATAAAGAACAAGAATTAAAAGAGCATGAAATTAAATTGCATAAAGGAGAAAATTACATAAAAGAAGAAAATGGCTAACTAGCCATGAAAAGAAAGAAAGAGCTTTTGTTTATTTTTGAGCCTAAAACTAAACTAACTAAAGAGGAGGCTCAAAATCTAAAAGCTTAATTACATAAACATATGAGGTATTTATACAAGCCTAAAGTCCTTAATCATACTTTTCGGAACTACCCAAACTACCCTCTTAGAAAATGTAACCTCCAAGTAATCATTAGCATGAGATAATCCTCCATTTAAATGTGCATGCAGCTTTAATTTCCATTGACATGTGCATTAGCTCTTAATAGAGGATCATGGTAAGTGAGTAGGTGGGGTCCTCCGTGTTGTCATGAAATGAATTATTTCCATCTTCATTTTGCCCCTATATGAAGATGAATAAATGATGATTTGAAAATAATTGAAATATTGGTTTAAACATGTTAAAATACCATATATGCTCATTTATTTAATTAAATTCGATTAAATATGGAAGTAAAAATATGCACATTTACATGCACATCACATCAATAAGATAATCCTGCTTTTGAAATAAAAATTTAGAATATAAAAAGGTGCACCCAGAAATCAAATTCGCAACCTCCCAAGCATAAAGCAAAAATACATCACTAAACCCAATTGCTTTGGTTTTGTACATATATGAGCTTTGGCTTACGGCAATGGAGGTAGTGTATATACAAACAGTTTTACCACTTCTTAAATTGATGCATGTACCATGCTGTAAACTGGAATTATAATCTTAGATGAGGCATAATGTACATGTGTATCTATTATCTACTATCTTATATGAAATTTAGATGATTTTGACATTTAGACGATTGAATGTTTTTCCACATCACGATATTAGTACAACTTTTCTCTCTTTAAGTTAACCTATTTTATTTTGGGTAGCTTTTGTATTCTTTCTTTGTTCACTTAGATTTTAGTTGACAAGTGTGTGAAATTCATATGTTCCAACCTCTTTTGGGTTAAATTAAAATAAAAATAGTTTTTCTCACGTTAAGCATAATCCACAACAATACGGCGCAAGACCAAAATGACATGATCTTTAAGTCAAAAATGTTTTGGGTTAAAGCATATTCTTTTGGGTTAAATTAAAATAAAAACAAGTGTGCAGTTCATCCTTGGTTTATGGCAAGAGATCTCAAATTAAGCATAATCCACAACAATACGGTGCAAGTCCAGAGTAAAACACTGAGGTATATTTTCCCACAGTGCCAAGTTACTTCAATTATTTGTGATATAGGAAACAAATATAAAAAAGAAAGAACAAATTTGCACTTGCTCAAATTTTATTTTTTATTATTCTAACATGGTTAATTAGTGTGATCCAATATTTGTAGATTGGTGATAGTATGGCATTAAGGACATCATTAACTTTCCCGAAATATCACATATGGAAATGTGTGTTACATTGGAGAATTTATGGAAAACATCAACCCATATGCAATTTCTAAAATTCTAAAATAAAATGAAAGACAACATGGATACCTTCATGATGAAGATTGAGTATGCCTTCAAGTATATAGACTCTATGATAATTAATAACTCAATAGCTGCATACGTGAAATATTTATTGGTCATCAAACATATTAATTATATTTTCCTAATTTAGACATAAATAATAATCACATTTACCTTAATTGCAACATCATTTCTTACACAACAATCATTGATCTTATGAGCAGACAATGGAAAAACAAACAAGAATGACATGCCCATGTACTCGAAAACAATTCTCATAATCAAACAAAATATTCAAACTACTCAAGTATGTCTTCCTAGTCCTCCCTAACATAACTAACATCTTCAACATCCGCATCGGTTACATCGCAATCTTCCACGACATTGATAGCTTCTTCTTCATAATCATTTGTCTCTAAATCATGAAAACTTCTTGGTGGTGCTTTCATTACAACATACCAACTCGACAAATCATTTTCTCTTGAATAAAATACTTGTTTCGCTTGAGATGCAAGGATGTATGTATCTTTAGAAAATGATGCTTGATTTTGATGTAAATTGACAAGAGGGAAACCATCTTCATCAACTTTTACTCCATTTCCTATATGTGCCCAACGACACTTAAAAACGGGAATATAAAACACATGATAATCTAATAAAATTATATCAGTCAATATTCCATGATAGGTGACCACATACTCTACTTGAGAAATATCTTTTGCACTTGCTCTATACATAGTAGTCGCATCATAAGTCATTCCGCTATTTTGAGTTTCTCTTCCTACATCTTTTATATGAAACCGTTGATCATTGATGATATATCCTCTGTAAGATAAGGCATCATTCTTTGGACCGTATGCAATCCACTTCAACATTTCATTGTGATCATTAGAGTTAATAGGTATCTACAAAAAATTTCATTTACAACAGATAGTTTATAGAAATATTCTTAGGAAAATGAGAGTATATTTAAAAAATATTTTAACCTTTTTTTAATCCAATCAGCAAAAAAATTTGTATGCGTTTCGCAAAGTAAGGTTGAATTTCTTTCCATACGCTTGCTTGAATTTTGTAATTCCTCCAAATGCAAACTAGTATAAAACAAGGCATGTTAAGTTATATTTATTAGTACAAACACATCAAAATAATTGAAAAATAATGTAACATATCCTTACTCTAAAAATGGTTCCACCATGGTCATATTCATTAACACGACTAAATGAGCACATTCTTTCTCATGGGAGGATAGTGTAACTATCTTAGACATTGCAATTGGACGTCCTTCAAGTATTACAATTTACATTGCTTTCATAATCTTCATTTCGAGCTGCTGTCTCCTTAACATGTCCTGATTTTTTTATAAATTCACTAAAAAACCTCATGCATTCGTCTGCGAGATAAGATTCTGCAATACAACCATCGAGTCGTGAATAGTTTTTTACACAATCTTTAAGCGTCTTCATATATCTTTAAAATTGGGTACATCCAACGAAATTGAATAGGACCACATATTAGTGCTCTCTACCGATATGAATTGACAAGTGTACCATTATGTCAAAAAATGATGGCAGAAAATATTTTTCAAGCTCACACAAAATTTCAATAATCTCAACGTTGATTTGCTGCAACTTCTCTCTGTCAAGGACACGTTGACATAATTTGTTGAAAAATGAACATAAGCGAATTATTGCTTTTCTTGCCTTCTTTGACAATAACCCTCTTATTGCTACCGGCAACAAGTGTTCAATTAAAACATGGTAATCATGTGATTTCAAGTCACTAATTTTACAATCCTCCAACGATATACGGTTTTTCAAATTTGAACAGTAGCCATCGGGTCCTTTGAAATCGTATAATCTTTTGCAAAATATTTATTTCTCGGAATTTGACAATGTATAAGGAGCCGGTGGAAGATATGTTTTCTTCCCACGAGATTGTGCATGGAGTTCATGCCGAATTCCCCAATCCTCTAAATCCTTTCTGGACTTGGTTCCATCTTTTGATTTGTTATCATGCAACATTGTGCCTACTATGCTTTCACCATTGTTTTTCTCCACATGCATTACATCTAAATTATGACGTAACGACAGTTCCTATAAAAATCAATAATGTAACACATAATTTTATATATATTTAACTGTTAAAACATTTTAAAAAAACCACTAATCTACCAATATGGCAAATCAAAGAAAATTTGTCTCTTTTTCCACCTTGTAGCTCCAATTTTGTAGGATCGTTATCTTTATCGCCTTCATCTTCCATATCATAGGTACTCATCCTCTTTTTCATCTTAATGGTCTTTTTCAAATTGTTTCTCCTCTCCCTTTTTTATTTTCTTTCTCTTTTTCAAAATCATTTGGAAAATCTTTTAACAATACAGAAATAATTTCTTCCAGTTAAAATTCTAGGAGCATTATCTATCTCCACGGTGTTATCAAACCATCTTTTGTTTCCTTCATGAATATGACATAGGTAGATATCTTCTATGACCCATGCAGACATTCTTTCGACTATAATTCAACCAACGGTGATGAGTATTAACACCACACAATGAACAAGCTTTTTCTCCCTTGACACAACATCCAGTAAGATTTCCATAAGCTGGAAAATCATTTACTGTCCATAGCAAAATTGCTTTCATTTTAAATAATGTTTTACTGAATGCATCATAAGCATCAACTCCATTACTCCATAAATAATGCAAGTCTTCGATCAAAGGTGCCAAATATACATCAATATCATTCCCGGGCTGCTTTGGACCGGGAATAAGTAATGTTAACAAAATACTTTCCTTCTTCATACACAACATAGGTGGGAGATTGTATGTCACAAGCATTACCGACCAACAACTATATTTGGAACTCAACATAGAAATGGATTGAATCCATCTGTAACAAGACCAAGTCTAAGATTGCGTGGATCGGATGAAAAATATTTTCATCGTTCATCCACCACTATATATGCCATAGAATCCACCGGATGATGCATTTTTCCATCATTGCTTCTATTATTGAAATGCCATCTTAAATCTTCGGCCATGTTCTGAGTTCTAAATATTCTTCTAAATCTTGGAATTATTGGAAAATATCTCAACACTTTGATTGGAACACCTTTTATAATCTCCTTGGTATCTTGATTTATCTTCCATCTCGAAGAACCGCATTTTGGACAAGTTTCTAAATCTTTGTATTCTTTTCTAAAAAGGCAACAGTCATTCTCACAAGCACGTATCTTTTCAAAATCAATGTCGCACGCTTTAAGAAATTTCTTTACTTCATATAAATTTTGGGAAGTACGTCATCCTTCGGCAAAAACAATTGTTGCATGTTTAACAGTTTGTCAAACCCACTATCGAACAGGCCAGTCTCACATTTAAGATTATATAAGCGGTGATGGCGAATAATTTTGTATGGTCTGTGCATCCGGGGTACAATGGAGTTTCTACATCTTCCAAATTCTTAAGTAGTTCATCCTCTCTTCATCATCGGCAAAAAAATCATGATTCATAAAAACTTCATCTTCATAGTGAATCATCTTGAATAAGTCATATGTGTCAAATGACTTTATTTTTTTATCTATATTTATTTGCTCGCCATGGCAATACCATCTACCGCTCTTATATTTAGAATCCATTCCTTTTATAATTAAATGCTCAATGATGATGTGGTCATCATGCCGACTAAGATTTCGACAATCTATGCATAGGCACAAAATTTTCTCCACATTTCTTTGATTTCTTTTTGCTACATGCACGAAATTCAAAGCTCCTTGCCGATAATCTATACTACTACTATGAAAAAAAATTAAAAACGTTAAAAAATGACTTTTAATATTAACATATATATGTTAATTCTCGAAATACATTTTAAGTTAAGCATTATATAGTCACCTGTTTAAATACACCCAATCTTTTTCCATCGGCAATATAGTCAATCGGATAAGTTTCCAAACTTTGATGTAGAATTTGATTTTCTGTTATAATCAAACAAAAAACTACTTATGTCAAAATTTGAATTTCCATGATTCAAACTAATTGCAAAAGCAATCCAAACTACGGTAAAAAGTGAGGATACATCAGCATATGCTATAGTATGTTACATAAATTTATTTTAAATGTATAAAATGGATTGTGGAGTGTCACTGTAAACTATAAGTGACACTATGTTACATAAACTCAATTGAACATAAACTTAGGATAGGTTTGTCCTTGTAAAAAACCTTCTTTTAGAGTGTAAATAGCAGAACATAAACAAACTTTGTATAATCCAAAGACAAAAACATGAAAATTAAACTTGTGTTCAATATTTAAGTTATAATGCCTTTTGAATTTAATTTAATTGCAGATGTGCCGTTCACACTTAAATTTCTCTTTAAAAATCCTACAGTTGCGTTCATGCTTAATATACCACACAGAAATTGATAGAACTAAATTGGCTACATCACTACTCTTCCAAGTAAATTTGGATACAACACTATTTGCTTCTATGTTTAAACTAAAGGTATAATGTGAGGGTGATGGCCATCTTAACTTATCATGACACCAGATCTACACTGTTTTTGAGAATATATAGTTAAAAACTAGGTGGTTAATGTCCTTGTTTTGGTCCTTACAAAGAATGCAAGTAGGATTGATAGTAATATGTTGTTTAAAGCCTTTGTTTTGTTGGTAAAAATTGTTAATGGCTCTGAACAAGACCATTGCCATTTTGGCAGTGTGAATTTTTTTCCAAACACAATTGGCCAATGATTTATATTAGTATGGTAGCCCCATCTATGGACCAATCTGCCCCTTCTAGCCATTGGTCATATCAAAGTTCAGCCGTTTTTCCATCTATAATTTTTCTTTTCATACAGTTAATAGATGCTGATTTTAAGTTCAACAAAAACTTCAGCATTCACTACTATTTATATGTTTCGCCTTCACTAATTTAGTCTATAACCCCTTGTTGTTAATAACCTTCCAAATTAATTTGATACCTAGCACCTTGTTCGTATCCACCAGAACTCTTAAACCCAAGCCTCGTCCTAATTTCTGTTTACAAATTAAACTTTAGGATTCTAATCGAATATACAAATCCTCCACCTTGTTGCTTTTCTCAATGTCATTTCACTGCATTGTCATTTTCCCCTTATCTCCACCTCAATCTAGTAGTGGATGGCATGGATAACGTATAACATTTACAACATAAGTTAAAAGAAACCCCTGTCACTAAGTACAAAAGTATAAACTAATAAAAGAATATCAACTAAAATTTCGTTTTCGGTAGTTAATATAACGAACCCCATTAACCAGTCATATCAAAAAATTATTGTGCTCCAATCCAGTTTTGTTAGATCTTCAACCAAAGCCAATTTCTTCAACAAATAAATAAAAAAATCATATCAGTTCTCTGTTTTTTTCCTCATCAAGTCAAGAAAAAGTTGAGTTGTATTTCTCTTAACACAAGTAAAGAAACATATTCATTTTCTACACAATTTCTTTTTCAGGCGTGCTGGTATCAAATTTATAAAGAATAAAGTGATCAATTTTCAATTACTTTTAGTATAAATAAAACAACAATAATGTCTGAATATCTAACTAAGACGTTTCTGCATACATAAACCGATAAACCTAAACATCTTCCTTATATTCGTGCATTTAGAATTATCACATTCCAAGTACCAATCTATCTTTGAGTGCTGAGATCTATATATTAAATAACAATTCACATGTACAAGTAAAGCATATAACATCACTTTTTTGCTATAAGCTTGAAAAATGATATATCATGAATGAATACAAGTCATTGCAATCACATGGAGAAAAACTCTTTCGTTGTTTAGTTTTCCTCAAACTTTACTGCTACTCAAAAACTGCATTTTTTTTATGTTTATAGTTTTTGCATAGTTTAAATTTCCGAATTTGTCCAAAACTTAGGGTTATAAGATTTAATACCATTACCAACTTAATGATAAACACTTGGTTCATTACTATAATTGCACTAATAAGTATTCAAATCCCGATCAATTAGTCTATTTAGGGAAACTTGATTTATATAAACTTTGTTAAGTTATTTTTTACTTCTTTGGATTACTTTTTAAAACTTATTATGATAAAAATTCGGTCTTAAATGTTGAAAATTATGATTTCTCGTCATAGCTATAATATAAAGTTTTAGTGAAAAATTAAAATCAAACTCTTATTCATATATAAAGTTTTATATATATCGAATTCTTAGGGTAACTACTAAAAACGTGCACTTCTAATGTTTACTGTGCTAATCATGTAAACAAATAATTCATACAGAACAAATATATACACTTTAAGAAATAAACATGGTACAAAAATTAAAATCCCTCAGCTAAATTAAGATTTTGTGTTACCTCGATTAGTAGATTCAAGCTCAAGGAAGCAAAAGCAACAGATTAAAGGAATATTTGATCGACGAAGTGGAGGGAAGCAGATCAATCAAGTGGCATGATGGGAGCAAAAGCGAGAGGATGGTAGAAATGTAACAGCAGAGGGAAATTTTGCTGAAATAGAGAGCAACGTAATAGTGGAGGGAAAGAGATGGAAAAAACGTGATGACTTTTTAGCAATTGGCGGCGAAGGCGGAAAAATTTGGCAGCCTTAACATACAAAAAACAAGTAAAAATAAAGGGTAAAAACAACATTAGTTGCATTTACACAACAAACGCTACCAATAAGTGCAACTAAAGGTGGGTTTTCTTGTAGTGAATAACATCCATAGATATAGAATCCCACTTCCAAAGTGGCACATCTAAAGGTTGAAGTGAAGTAACCCACTCAGTTTTCGATGCTTGGCTTTCACTGGTTGGCAATTAAAACATTGCTTAAGCTTAACCCATAAGTCTACATCTCTCTTTATACATTCCCATAAGAAACTTCTCTTCATGTCTTAATGCATCTTATTTCCTCCAGGATGAACAGTAAATTTTGATCGATGACACTCTTTAAGAACTTCCCTCCTTAGGCCACAAACATCCAGAACACATAATTGTCCCTTCTATAGAATACAATAGCTTATGATTTTTGTTTGATGATAATAAACATATATATATTCATTTAAATGTATTTATTGTTGTACTATTTTATTTTTCACATAATTAAATAAATATTTGTTGAATAAAATAAATAACTCAGAATTCATATTTAAACGAATATTTTATTCAAACAAATATTTTATTCAAACAAATATTTTATTACAAATTCAAATAGTACAAATTTGAGCTCTCATTACATTTACACATTTTCAATTACAACACAATTTTTCAATTTACATATTACACCTCACTACATATCCACTCAACACTCGTATTTTATCTTCAACTCTGTTCCACCATGTATCCAACATCTGAACTATCAGCATTTGCTTTTAATTCATCTTACACGAAAAACTTGTGACATGCATAGTGTATCACTGTACATGCCACAAGGTCGTGCACACCGATATACACTTGCTTGTTAAAATCACAGGGACAGGTGAGCACATGGTCAAACCCAAGCCTAGACTGGATTCAACTCAGGTGCAATACGAAAACAAAACATTACAGAATGGTCAAGTACAAGTTTAGTTACAACATGACAAAGTGGTGAACCAGACCAGGCCAGAACAGAGCAGGTCATCAATGAACCCAGACCACAAAATGTGCACAAGGATAAAGCAAGTATGACTCGAGCAAAACAAGATAGTAACAACAGTTCAAAATACAAGTGCACAAGGACAAGTGTGCACATGAACACAAAGGCAGCCAGACGTGTTCATATGAAGACCACACTCCAACAAGCTCTCAAGTTCAATGCAATGGTCAGGAGCAACATAGACAAGACTTCACACTTGAACCAGATCACAAAATGGATCAAAACCAGTTCATCAATGAAAGTACACCAGACATGGTCAGGCTTTCGAGTTCAAGTGCATAAGCAAACATGAACAAAAGCAAAACCATAATGAAAAACAGTGCGACATGAAAATGCAAGAGACTAAACCAAAATGACATGAAGACATGCAACAAAGAATTCAACTCAAAGCAAAGACATGAGACCAGGTAAATGAAATAATTCGAAGCAATGCAAGGGAATCATACATGGAAACAAGCACTCGAGAAATAGAACAGTGGATAGAGCATAACAACACAGTTGTGAACACAAAGAAGCAGATCATAGAGATCAATATGAAGTGCAGACTCAACCAAAGCAGACCACACATGAACTAATCACAATACACAAATATGCATATACACGTATGCATGTATACATGTATATAAGCATATAAAAATTCAAAGCCGTGGGTCATGAACAAAGTCAAGAATTGTTTTAAAAAGTCAGAGCAGCGAATGGGCATATGTTTGAACAAGTCATTGAACAAGTCAAGATTCATAAAGTCCAAATCTATCTCAAATTCAAGTATCGAACCATAAGAGAATGATGCCAAAGTCAAAGCGGTAAAAGAACGGAAAGCAAATTGAAATAATGATAAGATGAACAAGTCAGATTAATCACATTGTTCAATCGAAAATCATATGGCCGAGCAAACAACTGAAAAATTCAAACAAAATATATACGAACGAGGTTATAGGATTTCGAACCCTATTTAACCCAATCTCATCATCGGCAACTACTGATTCGAGTTCAAGCAAAATCAGAGAGAAAACATCAAAATAAATCACGAACCAATCCAGAACTCGAATCAAGTCGAGCATAACGAAAATCAGGAAAAGGGGAAAAATGACATACCACTTTTATCATTCGAGCTCGACACATTGGAGTAGCCGCAAGCCTATCAAAGCTAGAGAGTTGATTGACAAAGCAATTTAAGGAAAAATCATCACGTCAATCGATCGATTATCAAGCAGCGGTTTCAATCTAGAGAAACCCTAAATTCTAGAACAAAGAGAGTAAGAGGCGGCCGCAAAACAAAGAAAAAGAAACTATCTTCATTATAATTTTTATTTGGGCTAGTCTTTTATTATTTATTGGGCTTCAAATTTAAAATAGGGTTTTGTTTAGTTTTCATTTTTCTTTTTGTAATTTACTTTTTAATCTGTGTAACTTTCTAGTTGTGTAACTAGGTACAAACTACGGGGCATAGTTTGAGAATTCGTAACTCAGTGGTTGAGTTGTGGCAGGGTTTTGAGCTTAGAGTTAGGTTAGTCAAGTTAGCGGGTGTAGCAAGTTTATGTGTGTAAGTGTCTGACTACTTAATTTCTTGTAGAAACCTTGGGGCAACACATAGGCAGGTTATTGCCGAAGCTGGGTAAATTTCTGTGTGATCTCTACTGCATTATTTTCTATTATTGTTTTTATTTCCACATTTATTTTTATTAGTACACCCTATTCACCCCCCTCTAGGGTGAAAACGATCCTACACCTTCTTCCATAACCATCCATTCTAGTCAAGACTAAAACCTTTCAAATCATCAATCTTAGTTTCTTCTTCAAGCCTTCTAATCCATTCAACTAGTAATGGATCGGCTTTCTGCTTAGAAGCAATTCTTTCGATCATTACTGGCCATACTTCCAAACATGATAACATCGCAGTATTCTGACTAGAACTAGCCGTCGAACTTAACCACACACTACATGTAGTCAGTGTCTCTAAATCTTTCAATTATGCTAACATAGCTAACACCACATTCTAATGTTTTCTGCTAAGTGCGTCTACGACTTTGTTTACTTTCCCCGTTGTATACTCAATTCCAAAATCATAAGCCGCCAAAATCTTTATCCACCTTTGCTGTCTCATATTCAACTCCTTCTAAGAGAACAAATACTTCAAAGATTTATGATCCATGAATAAATCGAATCTTTCTCCCAAAATATAGTGTCTCCATACCTTCAGAGCAAAAATCACCATGACTAACTCTAAATCATGAGTAGGATATCTAACTTCATGTGGTCTAAGCTGTCGAGAAGCATAAGCAATCACTTTACCTCTTTGCATCAACACAGCTCCTAACCCTATTCCACATGCATCAGCGTATAGCACTAAATATAGATTCCCATCCGACATAACTAACATAGGCGCATTAGTCAATAAATGTTTCAGCTTCAAGAATGCTTCCTCACATTTATCGATCCAAACATATTTTACGTCCTTCCTTGATAGTTTAGTCAAGGTGCCGCTATACAAGAGAAATCCTTTATGAATCTCTGATAATAGCCAGCTAACCCCAGAAAACTTCTTATCTCGATCACAGTTTTGGGTCTCTTCCAATCATTAACAACTTCAATCTTAGCAAGATCTATATATAATCCTTCTTCTGAAACTACATAACCAAGAAACTTTACTTCTCTCTTCCAATAACGATATTTTGAAAACTTCGCTTTTAGTTTATGTTGCCTTGACGTCTTAAACACTATTCTAAGGTGAGTCTCATGATCTCACTCATTCTTAGAATATATCAGAATGTCATCTATAAACACTAACACGAACCTGTTCAAATACTCTCGAAATATTCGGTTCATCAACTCCTTAAAGAAAGTAGGTGCATTAGTCAGTCCAAAGGGCATAACTAACCATTTATAGGAACCATATCATGTTCAAAACACCGTTAATGGAATGCTATCTTCTTCCACTCTCAATTGATGGAACCCTATCACCCGATCTAATTGGGAAAATACTTTGGCGCCACTCAACTGATCAAACAAATCATCTATTCTCGGCAAAGGAAACTGATTCTTTATCGTCTTCTCCTTCAACTTACGATAATCAATGCACATCCTCAATGACCCGTTTGGTTTTTTTACGAACACAACAGCGCTCCCTAAGGTGAACTTGTTACCCCGATAAAACTCTTTCCTTAAAGTCCACCAGTTGCACCATTAAATCTTTCATTTTTATAGGTTTCTTCCTACTAGATGGTTTACTTATGGGTTCAGTTTCAGGTAGAAGATCTATTCAAAACTCAATAGCTTGTTTTGGCGGTAGTCCTGTAACAGGCTAAAAAACATCAGCATATTCTGTTACAATGAAGACCCTATTCACTTCATCCTCCGCTTCCATTGCACCTTGTAAGTACATATATCGAAACCTGAATTTTCTACCAAGTATATAATTCGATCATGACTATTAGGGTGTCTTAATGATATCTACCTATCTTGGAAAAATATTATCATATCTGCTTAATCAATCCATACCCAGAATAGTCCAAAAAGCCACAAAATCAAACATATGCAAATTGCAGGTAAATGCATGTCCTAACAGCTCAATTTCTAAATGGTCACATCTCATCCCAAGAGTTGCATTACCTCCTATTGGATTTGCAACCCTCAAGGAAGTAATAAGGTATGATGGTTCTAGATTTAACTTATCTACCAAACAATGTGAGATAAAAGAATGTGATGCGCCAGTACCAAATTATACTTTCACAGGTATGCCATGAATTAAAAGCGTACCTCCCATCATAGACTTTCCTCTCCTCTGTGGTTGGTCTAGAAGCTGACAGCTCCACAGCTAAAACTTTCCCTTTATCAGCCTTGACTGCTTTTGGACATTTATTTTTGTAATGCCCCACCTGGTTGTAGACAAACACTTCACATTCATCTTTCCCACAATGGTCTTGTCATCACCAAATCGACACACATTAGCAAAGTGCCCTTTCTTATCACACTTATAACAAACAATATCAGCTTTCCCTTTCTTGGCAGCTCACCCTTATGAGCTCCCTTCTTTTTAAAGAACTTTCTCTTCTTTCCTTGAAAACCCTAAGTCTCCATGGGCTTGTCCTTTCCAAATGTTAAGAGCATTTCCTCATTTCTTATCATTATCTCTACTACTACTACTACATCACATGGGTTTCTGAGATGTGACATTGTTGCTCCGGTAATCTCCAGCTTAAAACCATGGATGAACTTCTCATTCCTTTTTATTACAGTGTCAATAGTTGCATGTCCGTATCTGGCCAACTCATCAAACTTAGTTGCATACTCTTGTACCGACATCTCTCCCTACTCCAATTCCATAAACTTCTTGAGCAAATTTGAATTGGCTATCTCAGATAAGAACCTTTCTTCAGACCTCCTTCTAAACTCAGCCCAAGTCAAGTTCTCCTCTGGTATTCCTACCATCACACCATTTCACTAATACAAAGTAGCTCCTTGCAACTATCTAGATGTCTACCTCCTCTTCTGCTCATCATTCAAACCTAAGTCAGCAAAGATCCTTTCATTGTACAACAGCCAATTCTCCACTTCAATAGCATTCTTCATTCCTAAAAAAGGCTTTCCTCTAAGACTGGTATAATCCTGACTCAACTTGGCATAGTTGTTGCCAGTTGGTACTTCGAGATTGGCTCCTCTCGCATTAGCAACATTTCCTCCAGCCAAACCAACAACAGCTCCATCTTGCTTCATATTCAAAAGAACTAGTCTATAGTCCCTATATCTACTAGTGGGTTTCCACACTCACATTAGCATTTGCATTTGGATTAACATTTGCTTGTCATCCCGGATTCCTTCTAGTATTGGGTCAAAATTTCCACTTGTTGTGGTGTTTCCTCTACTAAGATTCACTCTTCCGTTTTCAACTTCTATATCTTACTTTGTCGTAATCTGCATATGAGCCTTAATAAGATATAAAAGAATGGTCTAAGAAAGAGGGGAGAATAGAAATAAGATACATACTTATATATACATATAGCAATTACAAGTACATTGCTATAGCGTTATCCCATACCCCAATCTTATTCTCTGATTGATCTAGTTAATGTTTTCAAAATCTTTTAATTTTTATTTCTTCAAAATCTTATAAGTTCTATACAAACTTATGCTCGGGTACCACATGTAACAACCCCTATTTTCAGGCCCAAAAAATAGCGTTACTAATGCTGCAATCATCAATAGTATTATTCTCTGGTGACAAAATAAGATCAGTTGATAGTATTAATAACATCAAAAGCAGAAGAATATGAAAATTACTAAAAATACATTTTGTTAATAACCTTCATATTCATTACATAATCCCATTAAATGGTCCTATCGATTCCACATTCAAAGAAAATATAATAAATATAATTATATTCCAAGAGCAACATAGGGAGACGACTCCTTACATGATCAGAACTTAACTACCTAACAATTATAAATCCTATCATTACATCCATTTAACAAAGCAAAGACTTTAAACAACAAAGTGGAAATAAACTCCTAGTATTAGCTAGCTTGCCTCTTGCATGTCTCCGGAAGCTTATTCGTCTAACCTGTAATTTCCTAATCCCGACCTACTCAAATGAGTACCCGAGACTTTAGGGGGAAAACAAAAAAATCGAGTCAGAGAAAAAGTCTGGTGTGAATTATAATATGCCATCTCGAATAAAAATAGATATCTAGTGAGATCATGCCATTGAGTAGAACGGGTTTTCCCCTCACTAATATCTTATCCAAATTTGTCAATCATGAATCATGCAACTAAAGCCACATTGGTTAGAACATCGTAATTTAATCATATGCAAGCATGCAATGTGGGTAAGTCTAACTAATCTGTTTTCATAGAGTTATCCACTCCCACAATCAACGTAATATCATAAAATATACTATTAGTCCCTAATTTGTGGACTATCTATCCCAATTTAAATGGACTATCCATCACAACTCATGTGGACTACCTATCACACATACTAAATGGAATATCTGTCTCGGGTCATGTGGACTATCCATCACACATATCATAGTTTTCCTAAGATAACAATGAACCTATCAAGAATTATTAGACTATCTGTCTCCTATATCTTGTGGACTATCCATCGCACATATCATAGTTTTCCTAGGATTACTATGAATTCATAGGTTAACCAATAACCTATCTCCACATACAGTTAGGAGTAAACATTTATTCTTTTGATCAATTTGAGGCATCTTAATACAAATTTGATCTATTCGATCTCCTGGATGCAATTCTACTCGCTCAAGGGTTTAATCCGACCATACTCACTACTCAGTCAACCTAACTGGTAATTTCTACCCTTACACTCTAAGGTATAATGTCAGGTTATGATAATGTATGTATGACAATGCAAATCATATAAATACAACTGATCATATGGTAACAAAAACTTGAGGGTATCGAACCTTTAAAAGAACAATATAGAGTCCCGAAACTCTAGGGTGTCGAGCCTCTACAACCTGAGATATCGACTCATGACTCCAGACCACTTTTGTTGAGTTCGTATCGACATTGCGAATTAAAATGAGTATAAGGATCCCTATATTTGGAGATCGGATGATTAATGGTTGAAACGGTCTTTAGAAGCATGAAATTATCATCCTAGAGTGCTACCTTGGACCGTGACAAAATTTATACCACCAGGACCAAAAAATGAGGTAATATATGCAGGTGAGTTTCGTCGTAACCGGATGCACCATTTGATTGTGCGAGCTCGAAACGTATGACGTTTTATTTTGAGAATTCAAATAAAAGGAATAAAATAATGTTATTTAAATCACCCAAACCTCCTCTCTCATTTCAATATACTATTTCATTCATCTTTAAACTGAGAATAGCCGCCCCCATTTATTATTTCAAAAATCAAAATCCAATGATCTGGGCCATGAAAAAAAAGGAACCACCTTCATTCAACTCATATCGACGAGACATCCGAGCCCATATCAACTTTGTAACATGCAGTGATGATTTTGGAAATGGACGTGGCTTAGGCTGAACTAGGATTTCACCTCGTTTTTGATAGGGGAGGAGTTTGGCAAAACGGGGATTGCCATTGTGCTTCTCATTGTTATCATCAAAATGGGAAGAGTGTGACATCGTGATTGGTCAAGCACGTGCTAAGCGATGCATTTTGAAAGAGAGCATCGGGCTAGGTGGTTTTGGCGTGGACGAGTCGAGCATCAGACGAGAAGTTCAATGGCATGGACAACGTTCAGTTTCATCGACTATTGCTCCATATCACCGAGAAAGATGCACGAAAAATTAAGTTTTCTTGCATCTGGACATGTACATGCATGGGCAATTGGGGAAGATGGATTACCCGAGTGATTAAGGTAAAATAATTACTTAGTTTAGATAATTAGTTATTTATTTAAATTCGTTATCTTATATTTTGCATATCTTATGCATAAGAGGCCCGTTTTGGATATGGATTCTTACGTTACACTCGTGATGGAGAGCTCTATGACTTGGCGATAGTTTGAATAGATTTGGTTGAGGTAAGTGAGATTTTCTCTCATTATACTATGATTGTTAGTATAGTATTATAACGACGTTTTGAGATGATTTCTAACTTTAAAATGTGATTTCTAAAATACTTAAACTTATATCTTATTTTATAAAAGAATTAAAAGTGCATTAAAATGGTTTTAAATTAAATACCACATTTTTCCATTGACGCACTATTTTGATGATATTGCTAGATTTAGGCTATTTTGATATTAATCGCATATTGGTTGCTTTGGATGGGTTGTATTGTGTTATTATAGAGATATGTAGGTTATTATAGACATTTCTATGTTCTTTGGTTCCATGTCTGCTTGTTTGTTAGTTGGTTGAAAATGCCGTTTGAAGGCGATATAGGAAAATCACATTAGATAGAGTTTAATGTATATTGATTGAATGCACACATGATGGGGACTCAAGCGATGTGATTTTGTTTTGTGCACATCGATGGAGCGCATAAACAATGATAAACTCAAATGGATGGGAAAATATGCAGAGGAGCACTGGTGCATGCTGACTGATATGAAGATAAAGGACAATGAACTTAGATATGTGCTTCTAACTTTAAGTAAGATGCCGGACGTTTTCATTTGGTTTGTATTGAACCATTTTCAGTTAAGTACACGACCAAAGTGGTCGTTATCGACTAGTCTGGAGAGGTCGGTATCTACCACTATTGATGATGGCCGATTTGGCCAATTTTGACGTAGATGATGGAGAGGCTTCGAGGAGTATGGTGCAGTGGTTCGTTCGTCGAAATTCAATTTTGGTATTATTGCTCTTTGACGAGTGGTTTTAGCGGTGAAGCAAAGATTTGATGCTTCGACGCGATGACTTTTGGATTCAACGACGATGATTCCGTGATGGAAAGTGATGGCTTTGATGATGGACAACTGTATTTCAAGATGCAGAGTAGGCGATGATGAGTCGGATTGAGGGGACTATTGGAGGAAGGTTACAAGATGCATGATGACGCTCTGTGACTTATGATGGTTGTCTAGAGTACTTTCCGACCGCGACGACTTCAGACGGGAGTTATAAGGATAGTTCTAGGATAAGCTCTGCTACAGATGATGTGTGCAAAGGGGTCATTGATATTCGTAGGTTTCGGAGTGTACCCATAAGGCAGGGGTATCTGAGGATGCTCACTTGGGCTATGGCGTGCCCCTCGGATCATATGATGTTTTGATCCATTTACTTTGGGCTATTATGGAGTGAGCAGTCTAGTTTCTGGCCTTCTGAGTGGGATGAATTCTAGTATCAAGAAACTGGAACGTTGAGTAATCCTTGACTCTATAGAGATAGTCATATATCCAACGCACTGAGTGAGTTAATGTGAGGATGGATGATGGATGCTATGTTTGTTTGATTATTTTATCACCTTAGGGATGTCACTCGATGTAGATATTATCAATGCAGATATGTAGACACCCTTAGTACTTTGATGTATAGTACACCCATGATGACTATGATATAGAGTAGCATATATATGCTGTGTTATGTGCTAACTCTGTGGATGCAGCGGTAGATCAGGTTTGATTCCCTATGCCCTCTATTCCGTATACTATAATGACTTTTATAGTGTTTTGAGATTACTTATCAGTCACATCAAACTTTTGTCTAATTCGAGGTTTTATGCTTTTCTTCTATTATCTCGGGTACTCTTAAATGAGTAAACTAGATAGTAGGTGTAAACAGGACTTGGAGCTATGCAGATGGACTAGCAGAAGGTGATGCTTTCTCATATTCATATTTTGGACGTATTATTGTTTATTTCACTGTGTGACACTGTAGAGCCTTTATAGTGTTAACTTACTATTATTAGACACAGTTTATCAGTTGAGTTTATTTATCATTTGTATAAACTCTCTTACTGTTTTGTATAACTGTATGACCTTGTGTACTTTGATTTTGCGGTTCATGTAGTTTCCACTCTCTCACCTGTTTTATATCTGTGATTACTATTATATTTTATTTGATACGCTGTGAGATATACGATAGGTTATGTGATTGTGTGACGTTTTCTTTCTCTTCTCTTTCATTATATTCCTCATATTTATTTCTTTTTCTTTCCTTTAACAATCATCATACATCTGTCGGATGCCTTGGCAATGCACTATTTAGTTATATGAGCATCATAGGTGTTGAGTAAGTTTCGACCGGAAGTGCCCACCGAACCAAGTTCGCCTACCGAACCAACTCCTTCCCCTGCCTACCGAACCAACTCCTTCCCCTGCCTACCGAACCAAGTTCTCACCGAACCAAGGTCCTACCTAACCAAATCCTCACCAAACTCCATCCACTCACAACCGGACCAAGGCGTACCGGATCAACACTTCCAGGCCAGATCGCATCAGCCCAGGCCCACCAGCAGCTATATACATCCAAGACCCCTGCCCCTAGCCTCACTCTATAAATAGAGGGGCAGGGGTACAACAATGAAGGACAAGTTTGAGAGCTCAAGCATGTATAGAACTTTCAAACAACTTTCATATACTTGTATCAAAGCTTTGTACTTGTAATTTGAATAGAAAAGGAGAATAACATATAAAGTGGACGTATGCACATTCTGGCCGAACCACTATAAATCTACGTGTCTTTTACAGTTTAGTCCCTGCTTTTCATATATTTGCATAAATCACCCAAATCACTAAGAACAACATAAAATCAATTAAATCATATGACTTGGAGGTGTTTGTCCATTTTTTGTGCAAACATTTTTGGTGCTTTCACTGAGAGAAAGAAGCTCGAAGCTTCAGCTTCTCCCACTTAACCTTCTTCCTAACAGCGTCGTTCATTGCTTGGAAAACATGCCTCCCAAGCAAAAGAAAGATGTTAACAAAGGAAAAAACATCGCAACCAGCAGTCTTCCAGATCCAGTGGTCACAGATCAAGTAAATCGTCCCCTTCCAGTAGCAGTACCAAATGAAGGTCAGGCAAATCCGACCACCCCTGCCACAGAACAGCCGACATCAATTACTAGGGCAGATCTAGACAGGGTTGTGGCTGAAGTGACTAACCGCTTCACATCCCAGCAGGAAGCCTTGGTCGACCATCTCATGTCACGCTTAAGGGATGCTGAAGAGTCCAACCGCAACACTGAATCATGGGGTGAGTCCCAGTCTGGAGGATCTCAGAGACAACAAAGATCTTCCTTCTTCGAAGGAGCTAACGGCAGAAGCGGCCATGGTAGGAGCCGAAACTGAGCTCAGCCCGAAGTTAGGCCTGAGGAAACGCTTGGAACCGAACCCCACAGGGGAGGTACCGGCGGAGGTCAACTGTAGCTGAGCCTGACATATTGCCTAACCACGGAAACACCAATGAGCGGGGCCGAGCTAGAGTCCAGCCCGAAGTTGGACCCGAGGAAGTGCTTAGATCAGAACCCAGCAGAGGAAGATCAAGGCAAGGGCCAACTGTAGCTGACCCTAACATGCTCCTAGAAGACCAAAGGCAAACACTGGAAAATATTAGAAACGATAGGCGATACCATCCCTACAGGTCATCTGGACGGAATCAATCCCATAGAACAGAACCGAACTCATTTCTATCTGCTCCAAATTCTGATGAAAGGATGACACGCTTGTTCAGAGAGTGCGTCCAACGGGATCAAAGAGATCGAGGGATAGGCGCTAGGGTAACCAGCCCTTTCGCCCGCAATATCGAAATTGCTATCACCCCCCGAGAATGGAAAATGCCAACAATGGAACCTTACAAAGGAACCTCTGACCCCGTTGTACACTTACAGTGATACACACAACATATGCTCATGAGCGGGGCAACATAGGGAGTACTGTGAAAATGCTTTCCACTATTCTTAGTAGATCTAGCTACCTCCTGGTTCTGCCATCTACCCCAATGAATGCCATCATCTCCGGGACTTGGTTGAAGAACACATCAGAAGGAAGATACTGGAATGCTATGTAAAAGGTCAGAACAGGACTCCAGCTCTTGCCAATGAGAAACCAAGACTACCCTCCCTAGAGATAGGCAGAGGAAATCGCAACACTAGCGGCTCCAGTCAAGAGAAGATAGTAGTCCATACCATCTCGGGAGGACCACACATCGCCGACAGAAGCTGGGCAGAAATGGAAAGATATGGAAAGTCACTTAGAAACAATGAAGACTGCGTTAATTCTGTTATAGAAGAACGCCACCCGAAGTGGAAAGAGAATGATGACATCACATTCTGTAGGCGTGACCTAGAGGGAAGGCAGTACCCTCACATGGATCCCATGGTTATCTCTGCCCGGCTCGGTCCAGCCGAAGTTTTCCGAATTCTAGTAGATACTGGAAGCTCAGTAAATATCCTATTCAAGCATGCATTCGACAAAATGAAACTATCAATAAAGGATGTTTCTCCCTGCAATAAACCACTACACGGTTTCACTGGAGATGCGAAGATGCCCCACGGGCAACTGGACCTCTTTGTTGAAATTGGAAGTCATCCCCGCTCCGTTGTCCGGAAACAAACATTTGTGCTGATAGAAAACCACTCGGCATACAATGCCTTCTTAGGAAGGCCAGCCTTGTCTGACTTCCAAATTGTCCTAGCCCCATGGTGCCTAAAGTTGAAATTTCCAACGGACAATGGAGTAGGGGAAGTAGAGGGAGACCAGGACATTGCTCGAGACTGCTATGTAACTGAACTTCGCAACAACCACAGGAAGGATAAAGGGAAAAATGTAGAGATTGCCCTCTGCACAAAGAGTTTGGAAGCATAGCAACTAAAGAAAGCCCCTCCTCTTCAATATACCAGCGACCCTTTCAATGAATTGGACCCCAGGGACAAAGAGGAGGAGGGCACCGCCGAGCCTGCAAAGGCTATGGAATTTGTATCTGTAGACAGACATGACTCGAGTAGACTATTGAAAGTCGGGTCCCAACTAAAAGCAGAATTGAAGGAACAACTCATTGACTTTCTCCGCCATAACTTAGATGTATTTGCATGGTCACACGCCGACATGACCAGAATCTCCCCTAACATAGCATGCCACGTACTGAACATTGATCCTGCCAAGGCACCAGTAAAACAGAGAAAGAGAAGTATGGGGGCAGAACGATCAGCAGCCCTCGATGAAGAAGTAAAGAACCTACTTGCCAATGACTTCATACGAGAAGCCATCTACCCAGAGTGGATCGCCAACCCGGTGCTGGTAAAGAAGGCTAATGGGAAGTGGCGAACATGCATTGACTTCTCCAACTTAAATGACGCCTTCCCGAAGGATTGCTTTCCATTTCCCCGAATCGATCAGCTTGTTGACAGCACAGCCGGGCACGAACTCTTATCCTTTATGGACGCATACTCAGGATATAACCAAATTCCTATGCATGCTCCCGATCAAGACCACACTAGTTTCATCACTGACCGGGGATTGTACTGCTACAAGGTAATGCCTTTCGGACTTAAAAACGCAGGAGCCACCTATCAGCGCCTTGTCAACAAGATGTTTGCAGGGCTAATAGGACAAACTATGGAAGTTTATGTGGATGACATGCTGGTAAAGTCAAGGGAAGCCGACAGTCACGTAAGCCACCTAGATGAAATGTTTCAAGTGCTTCGCCAGTATGGAATGAAGCTGAATCCTCTAAAGTGCTCCTTCGGAGTATCATCAGGAAAGTTCCTAGGATTCATCGTCCATGCCAGAGGAATTGAAGCAAACCCTGAACAAATCCAAGCTCTGAGAGATATCAAGATACCTTCCACTCGAAAGGAAATGCAAAGTCTGAATGGGAAAGTGGCCGCCCTAAGCCGATTCATCTCCAAAGCAACGGACAAATGCGTCCCCTTCTTCGAAGCTCTAAAGAGAGACAAAGGAAAGTTCGAATGGACTGACGAATGCTTGGTAGCTTTCCTTAACCTAATTGAACACCTCCAGAAACCGCCGGTACTCTCGACTCCAAACGAAGGCGAAGAGTTATACCTATACCTTGTTGTATCATCTCATGCTCTAAGCGCTGCTTTGGTAAGAGAAGACAACTGCACGCAACGGCCAGTGTACTTTGTAAGTAAGAGGTTTACATGGGCAGAAGTCAGATATCCTAAACTTGAGAAGCTAGCATACTGTCTACTAATCGCATCACGAAAACTGCGACACTATTTTCATTCTCATTCCATCAGAGTTCTAACCGATCAACCGCTGAGGCAGGTACTCCATCGTCCCGACACTTCTGGGCGACTACTTAAATGGTGCATCGAACTAAGTCAATATGATATTACCTACCACCCTCGCACCGCCATCAAGGGGCAAGCCCTGGCCGATTTCATTGCCGAATTCACTACCAACGAAGGTAGGGAGCAATCGGAAATAGTAGAAGACATCAAGTGGAACCTCTTTGTGGATGGTGCATCAAACGAACAAGGCTCGGGGGCAGGTGTGGTAATAATCACTCCCAGGGGAAATAAGCTATACTATGCTATAAGGTTGGAATTCGCTGCCACCAACAACGATGCAGAGTATGAAGCAGTGATAGCTGGATTAGAACTTGCCTTAGAAATCGAAGCCAATTCTTTGTGTCTTCATAGCGATTCTCAACTTATTGTTAATCAAATACTAGGAGAATTCCAGGCTCGAGAAGAACGACTCATAGCATATTTAAATAAGACCAAGTTACTTCTCAATCGATTGGACCACTACTTAGTCAAACACATCCCTCGGGAAGAGAACCAAGAGGCCGACGGATTGGCGAAGCAAGCTAGCATGAGAGACGGCGCTACACTACAAGAAAATGTTCTATTAATAGCAAGTGAGGATTGCACGAGAGTTTGACTTGCTATAGTTATGTATGTTAGCCATCATTCAAGATAAAACATAGCTTGTGTTCACGCCATCTTTAACCTAAACGAAAATTTGGCAGTGAAATTTTATTTTTCGCTCCTTCTTATTCCTAAGCCGCCAAACATTCCTTTTCCCATCGCTTCCAGATTCCAAAATAGCCTCTACGAATCTCCTCTCTGGCCACACAAATCATCTTCAATCGCAAATCTCAATGAATTCGATTCCTGCATGAAGTCGATTCCGTGACATTCAACTACAAACATTCAAAGCTCGCCGCGACATTCATCTACGAAGTCGATTCCTCCATGAAGCTAAAACGCGAATCTCAGTGAAGCTAAAGCGTGATTCCTCAAGGCATCTTAGGCATGATTCTACAGCTCGACTAAAGCATGATTTCAACTCGCAAACTTGACATTAGGTACACTTTTCAATTTCTGTTTTTTAATTGTGCATTTAATGCTTGAATTAAATTTTTTTGAATGGTTTTGGAAATCTTTGGTGAAGAAAGTATTATATATAGGTGATGTACACGAAAATGAGTTAGAAAGTTTGTTGTTTATTATTTATAGGTTTCGATTTTGAATTAGCTTGTGATTATTTTCCTTGTTTGCAAATTAAATAATGCTATTCAGTTGATTACAAACTAGTTTTCTATTGAAGCAAATTAGTTTTTCACTGGGGCCTACAAATTAGTTTTTTTTAAGCTAAAGTAAACAAGATGTAAAGTAATTTGATTTGCAATATTTGATTGAACAGAACTGAATTTGGAGAGTATAATTGATCTTGTTTCATTGATTCAACATATATATGTACATAGCTATTTATAGAACAAAATGTAATGGTCCATTTGCTAATTGGGACGGATCAATACAAAAGATGATTTCTGCTTTTGGTTGAAACAGTTTGAATTTGAGATAAATTCATTTGCTCAGCTGCACACATATTCATTTGTCTTTAATAGAAACAAATGCTTGAAATTGGTACTTTAGTTTAAACAATAACATCTTAGGTTTTAAAAAATAAGGTGATAATAAAGCTTAAATAAATGATGGAGTACGGATAATTTAAAATGCATTGGTATATTTTATAATATTCGATGGCTGTTTATTTACATTGAAAATCTAAATTTCATAATGTATTTTGACGATGCTTTTATAACCAATAGGTTGAAACCCATGCTCTGCACATGGGAATCGTTAAAATCTACATTGATGGGACTATTTGAAAAGAGGCAAGCAAGAAAATTATTTATATACATACAAGACTATGAAGAGAATGATCCTAAAATGCACGAAGGGTTAGATCTGAACACAGTTACCACCAGAGAACTTATTTCATGAGTACCTTCCATTTTCTTTATTGTTTTTTTAATTATAAGCAAATTTGTTTCTATGTGGTAGAAGTTTATGGTATTACGATGCGGTAAATATGAGTTATAAGAGAGCACGGTTGAGTTCATTGGCCATGCATTGGCACTCCAGAGAGATGATAATTACTTGGATCAACCTGCAATCGACACTATCAAAAGAATGAAGGTATTTGCCATTTTTCAAACATGTCACGTCTTATAACCGATGATGACCATTGCTCCAAATTGTTTTGCTTTGTTATAATAGCTATATGTCGAATCCTTGGCACGCTTTGTACTTAATTAGTTTTCTATTTTCCTCATCCTTCTTAATTTTATTGCTAGGGATGCCACACTTTAGTTTACTTTCTTTGTTGTGCTTGTCGTTCCTACCATAATAATGTGATAGTTATAACATCAAACAGTTGATAGTTAATTCAATTTGACATAGTCATAGCAAAATATCAGGTTTATGACAAATCAGTAATTACTTTGAGCTTATATTATATGCAATATCAAATCTGATAAGAAGAGTTGATCTTCAACTATTTTAACTTCATGGAAAGTACTTGTCGAATATTGCTCTGTTTATCGTATGAAACGTAGACATCTTTTAAATTACCTGTTAAGTTAGGTTTGAAGCAACTCATGATTTTTGGAGATCATAGTAAACAGAATATTAGGATTAGGATCGATTCGGAATACAATTCATTTGAGTAACTCCAGTTTATTATTAATTATGTCATTGTTAACAGTATAAAGAACTAACCATCTTTAAATAATGCATCATTTAAAATTATCCAATATCCGAAAAGAAATATACCACTGCTATCATGATAAATGTTGGTCTTCAAATTATCCAATATTGTGCTTATCATTAATGGGGCTTATAGAATTTGGAATATCAAAAGTCTACAAGTTAAAATAATTTAAATGCAAAAAAATTAAAAGAAAGATGAACGGATAAAACTTCTGTAAGAATCCATGAAGAATTTAAATGAATGCACCAATGCTTTGAATGTGATGTTGAATGATATTTAATGCAAAGATTGAATTTCAGATCACGGCTACGAAACAGACACCAAAGGCACCATGCACAAATTTTTCTTGCTTATCCATACGATATATATTTAGCAAGCAAAAAAAGACAATGCAAAATGCATGTAGGTCTTGACATACAGAAAAGAGGCATGATGTATAATTTCTATTTTACAAACAATAATAATAATATAAAATAAATAAATGCTGCATTTTGCTTTGTTCAGACTTATAAAAATCCATGTAGTAAAGCAACAAAGTGCAGACCTTTAATAATTGATGTAAAATGGGTAAACTAGCAAATTTGAGGTAGTTTCTAATGAAATCGGATGAATGAAGTGATACATATCTCCTGTAAATTAGCAGTAGGCTGTAGCACATTGAATGAAGTGCTGCCTGTAAAGTAGCAGTAGGCTGTAGCACATTGAAAAAAAACCTGAATTTCCTATCTTGAATATCATATTATTTTGCTCTAATAATCGACTCTTAAGCTCATTATATTAAGGGCTTCTATAGTTGTTCTCTTTACTTTTAATTTAAGTCTTTTTATTGTATACTTCAAAACTTAAGGTGGGAGCAAAAGTAGGAACAGAGTTGGCTCTCTCAGCTCTATCTCCTGTTATCAACAAATTGGCTTCTACCTTCGTGGGAGATGTAAAATGATGCTCAGCTGAGACATCTATATTTTGGTTTTCTTGGAATACATTTCTCTTCAGGCTCTGCTCTTTTAGTTTCATGGTTCCAAGTTTGAAGCTAATTATTTCAGGTTCAATCTTATCAATTATTTTTTCTCCTTTATATGTACTCTTATATAAGTTGAATTTCATTTTTGTTTTGATTCATTGATCATCTGCTGATTCAGTGGTTTCATTACTATACAGAGAGCATTTATTATTTCCATAAGAAAATAAGGATGCAGCCATGTGAGTTTGCACAGTTTCCAGCTTCCATTTTTAATGCTTTATAATGGTGAAAAACTATATGATTGTGGTTTAGGTTTTTTTTGTTTTTGTTTTTTTATTTTTATTTTTTTGGATCAAATCTCATTCACAGTAGTTTTATACTTCTATAATTATATAGGGAACATCCCTTATTTCCTTAAGGGAATAAGAATGCAGCCATGTCAGTATGTAGTATGTATGGTTTCTTGCTCCCATTTTTTATGCTTATAACAATGGAAGTTTATATGATCATGGACTGTTACTTTGTTCCTTTGTAATATGTTGCAAGAACATCAATTTCTCTTTTCGTCCCCACATATGTTCTCCTTTCCTTCCCATCAACTTTGTATACATTTTGTTATCCATTAAATTTGTTCTGTTATCTCTGCTAAACTATTTTTCTAAAAATAGTCTTATAGGCAGTATTTATCAGTTTATACAGAAATATCAATTTGTCTCACAAAGCTTTTCAAATTTACAACTTGCTACATGGTAAAAGGCGAATCACTAAAACATTAACAGATCATATCAGGTGTCTTTGTGTCCATCTTCCATTTTTCATCTGATATATTCTAGGGGGTTTTTATTTTTCTCATCTTGAGTTGACTTATGAAGATTACCGACATGAATTTTCATCCATTTTAAACTTCCAAATATTTTGATCAATCTTCATGGTTGAAATTATGTTCGACATGACAGAATTTTCTAAATAAAATTTACCTCAGTCTTATGATAATCTGGCATCGGTACCACCACTTTGTTAGGACATTTTATTGTGCAAAATGGAATCAGTAAAAAAAGGTCGTGAAAGTCTGCGCAAGAATTAAGTCGCTGAAGTCACAAAAAGACACTTTTTAATCCAAATAACTATACAAACACCCAAATCAGTAGTAATATCATTCTTTGAATAATGCAAACCAGTTATTACCGATACTAACAAGATATTCCACCCAACCATTGTTTGTTTGAATTCATAAAATTATCTACGGTTAACCCAATTGAATAAGAACAAGCAAATGACAAATTGAATTGACACCCTAAATTTAATGGTTTCATATTTAATAGAATAAAAAATTGCACAAAGAAGAGCAATAAAATCGACTGTAGCTGCTGTTCTACAAATAAATCATGCACCACACAAAATTTCTTTTATTTTCTGCTCATGCCTTGATCATTGAAAATTGTGGCTATTGTACTAACTGTAAACAACTTATATACCCGTAGGGGCCAGAGCTTATACAAGCCCATATAAACAATCAATATTTATTTATAGCATAAATGTATGCACACACATGCACAAGATGTAAGATGCGACAGAATATTAGAAATTAGATGATATTCATGTAACTTTGATTATGGAAGAAATTGCAGAATACTGATGAATTATATACAACCAAATACCTTTATTAGTTGTAGAGTAAATTTATCGGTTGTAATTGAAAGATATGAGATATTCACATGAGCCAGTAACAGGATTATGGAAGACACCAATTTTTGCAACGCAAAGTAAGGCATTTAAAGCACCGAACATATTGTTAAGAGAATTGCTTGTGTGTGTTCACTAGTCGTTAGCGAGCTCAAATCCTCTGTGCCCTTTTGCATGTCTATATATGCCAGATTTCAACCATTCATTTTCCATCATTTTCCATTCTTCAATTATGATGGGTTCCACTAATTGATTAATTAGTTGTGATGAACAACTAAGATTTCTTGTGGCACATTGGGAAAGGTAATAAAGGGACAGTGGAATTGAATCCGTCGTTAGTGACCAACAATATTGCATGTTCATGCACAGCTGTAAACAATTTGCCTTTACATTAACACTACAGCCTAAAATTTCTGAAATTTACATACTTAGTCTTCCACTAACCATATTCGCCTTTCGCTTATAATTTAGTATATGCTTACCTCTATCTGACCTCTAACACCTTCTCGTATCAATGACGAAACATCTAATCATCTGCAGTAGCGTTGAACTATAGTTTGGAAAAAAGTGATCAGCATTCTACACACAAACATAAGTGGCTCACACATGTATTATTTTGTACGCCATCCTTTTCAGATCAATCATTGGTCTTTCACCTGTTTCCATCCCTAACCTAATACTGTTGCCTATTTATCTTCGTTCACCATGCACGATGTGCAGACACATGCACATCATATGCATGAGATGTAAGTTGTGATAGAATATGAAATAGTAAAAAGCTAGTAATTAATGTAACTTTGATGGCGGTTGAAACGGCGATACACATGTGAATCATAAACAACCAATTCCCTTTGTTAGTAAGTAGAGATACTTAAGGTGTGATGAAACAATTTTCATTTCGAGCTGTTCCACACCTCATACAATTAAGATGCTCCTCTCTCTTTTATTTGCGATTTTGTATTACGTATTTCAAACAGTATTATTGTAGAAAACCTAAAATTGGTATAATTGGCAACCGAAGGTGAATGGAAAAATATACAGGAGATAACCTAAGGGGATTACTCTAGTGAAATAATGAGAATATTAAAAATCATATACAACCAATTATAATATACTGTTTCCTGCAAATAATGTTGGTTCAAGATTGGTATTTATTCGTACAGCGGAAACAAGGAAGAGGCGCTTAGGTGGTTACTCTGGCACTGCTTCCCCAAGGGATTTCCGTAGTTATGAATCATCTGCAAATTATGAAACTTCAGGGATATATCCTTCTAGAAATGGAATGGTTTTGCCATTTACTCCTCTTGCCATGTCTTTCCGAGATGTCAATTACTATGTTAACATGCCTGCTATAAGTTTTCCTTTCTTTGGACGTAATTGCAATGCATAAAAGAAAATTTACATTCATTTTTATTCTCAAAATGCTGTTATATTGATGTTGTACAATGTTGTCCACCCTTCGGATAATATTCCATCTCTCCAAGAGTATTCATATTCATAGAAAACCATTCTTCGAAGTTAATTTTTTTCCCCTCTAACTGATTAGGTGCTACAGAATATTATGTCTGAACATTAGAGTTGTACGCTCCCAATTTTTTAAAGACTGTCTACTTAACTTGATTTTGCAATCCTTTTAATCTTGAACCTATGTGCACAAGTCTGTGAGAGTTAAGAACCTCAATGCATTGCAATATAACTTTTGAAATAATCTGGATAAATTGTGGGTTTTTTCAACGAGAGGTTTTTTCAATGTAGTTAGTTACAAAATAAAAGTGTAAGTTTTATGAATTTTAAAAAGCTAAATCTAAAACTTCAAAATGTGTTTGGTTTGAGAACGAGTTTGTGTTTGCATTTTCAACCTGTCCTTTAATTACTCGGAAATGAAGTAGGTGAGAAATGGTTGATTTGGAGAATAGTTTTAACATATAAAACTGGAAATGTTTTTTTTCCGTCTTTTGGAAAATATCGAAACAATCTTCTCTCTTTGTCTTTTTCCCTTTGTTGGAATGACTATGATTTTCCACATTCTCCTTCGCATCCACGTTATTTGACAAGTGCATTCAGACCTGGTGTTCTGACAGCTCTCATGGGAGTTAGTGGAGCAGGAAAGACGACTCTCATGGATGTTTTGGCTGGTAGGAAAACTGGTGGTTACATTGAAGGGGACATAAGAATCTCTGGATTTCGCAAAAATCAAGCAACATTTGCAAGAATTTCAGGGTATTGTGAGCAGAATGATATTCACTCGCCTCAAGTGACAATCAAGGAGTCTTTGATCTACTCCGCTTTCTTAAGACTTCCTCAACTTGTCACTAACGAGGAAAAAATGGTGAGTTACGGGTTTATCTACATAACAAAGAAAGTGGGCTAACAATGCGTAAATAAAATTCTAATTTCAATCAGAGATTTGTGGATGAAGTGATGAATTTGGTTGAGCTGGATACAATCCAAGATGCTATAGTTGGTCTTCCTGGAGTTACTGGTTTGTCTACAGAACAAAGAAAGAGGCTAACAATAGCTGTAGAGCTTGTGGCTAACCCTTCAATAATATTTATGGATGAACCAACATCTGGTCTTGATGCTCGGGCTGCAGCAGTTGTTATGAGAGTAGTCAGGAACACTGTGGACACAGGCAGAACTGTTGTCTGCACTATACATCAACCTAGCAAAGATATTTTTGAGTCATTTGATGAGGTACAGTTTCTGCATTAACTTACACAATGTTCACCATGACCCATCTGTCTAAGCACATATGTAAAAATGATGTCGGCATGGTATCAAATAAATACATGATGCTTAATGTGCAAACCTAATCTTAATTTGAAGAGGTTTCATTCAAACCTCATCACTGTGGTTTTATCATTTATAGTGCTCAACTAAATACTATTTTTTTGTGCTTTTTTACTAATATGTTTCTTGACAGTAAGGAATATTTTGAGTTGGATATCGTCCACTGTTGATGTTTGTTTTATTAAACAGCTGCTGCCACTGAAGAGAGGCGGCCAAGTAATTTACTCGGGTTCGTTGGGTAAAAATTCTTGCAAGATGATCGAATATTTTGAGGTTTTCATTTGTGCATCCTTTACTGTTTTTAACTTTTTATACAGTTTATGAATATTAGTTTCTGTTTTACTAGTAAAATTTCAATAATGTCACTGAGACAAACTGAAATCGTAACGTTTGGTTAAGGTACCACATTCTGCTTCTTTTGTTGAATGTTTATTTTCCAATGCATCAACTAAAGTGTTGATTTGGCAAAGGTAACACAATTTTTGGCTATAGGAAGTTGTATTTGGCAAGCCACACAAACACTCTCACACACAAAGGTCAAGTGTTTAAACCACCTCCATCTATCAAAAATTCATTGAAAATGCATGGTTTAGTTCATACATTGCAGAGTGGACAGCATTTTCTAAGTACCAAATTACCACCAACTAGCCCACCTTCCACAAATTTTGTTTCCCAATAACCCACACTAGTATTTGAAATGAATCAGTTATGTCTACAACTAAATATGTTTTAGAGAATGACTTCTCTGGCATTCTTATTAATTTAAAGAGTGCACAGTAAAAATTGAATTTCTGCTGCACTTGTCTCTTTTTCCTTCCTAAAAAATATCCACAATTGCAGATTTTTGAGAGCCACTGCTCTTTACAACCAAGATAAATATAGGAGCAGACAGTGATTATGGCTCAGGCTGCCTTCTTGAACGCATGATATTTTGTGAGCTAAAGGGCATCATGAGACTCTGAGCATTAATTACATGACATCTGGAAGAAGATGATCAGTGACACTTCATTTTATGCACTTAAGTTTAATTATAGGTGTGTAAAAAATTTATTTTACTCCATCAAGATCTATATTAGTTTATTAGGTAAATGCAGGAACGTGCCTGTCAATGAGTCACCAACAGAGGGAGTCAAAATTTGAAACATAAAAAGGTATCAATGTCAGTTTAATGATACCTTAAGAGGGTTAAGTTCGAGTTTGGCATATGGCATTTACGACAGTGAGAGGAAGTGGGTGATTGGGTTTTGCTGTTTAAATCATATTTATAATTGAAAATGCAGTTTTTGTTCTTCTGCATTGTATAATGCCTGGTAATAATCCGCTTCTTGTTGCTGTATTTTCTAAATCACACGTTATTTTTGTTTTATTTCACGTTAATGTCTGTTTAGTTAAACTGATGTACTGGCAGTCTATTTAGTTAAAATGATGTACTAACAGTCTTTATCTTTTTTGTTATAAAAAATTATATAACTTGCGGATGCTGTTTGGATTTGAAAAATAACTTATGTGCTTCGTTTTGACAGGTGCTGTATGATGATACCGAGGTTACTACAAGCTGGAAGGAAGGAAAAATTATTTTGCTGCATTCATTCTCTTTCAAATCGGTCATGCTTAGATTAACGTATTTTGTATTGACGTTCATACATCTTTGCTTTTAGTATGTATCGTTTTGGTGAGTTATGGTTGTATGTATTTTTTTTAAGATAACAAATATTTGAAACTTTGTGTACGAAATATTATGGATATATATTTAAATATATATTGTGGTTTGGCTTATGTCTTCATTTGATTATGTACATCATTATGTGATAATTGTGTTTTTTGAAATTTTATAATATATTAGTAGAATTGTAAGCTTGGATGTACCTAGTAGAAAAACCGTAGGGATAAAAATTTATAGCGTTTTAACTGTGCTATGGAAAGGTTGTTTTTTCCAGTTTTATATACTATAGCATTATGGTAGTGCTATAAACAATTTTCAAAACAAAAAAACAACGCAATAAAAGACAGCAAACCGCTATAGAAAGTAGCTGTACTTATACATACAATGTACTATTGCAGCAGATAACGCTGTAAAATATTGTGTTCTATAGCGTCTATAGACGCTGTTGTATAATTCAAATGTGTGCCAACCTGTTTTTACATAGCAGTCATGTAAACGCTATAGTTTCACTTCATAGCGACTTTCCAAGGCTATTAAAAGTCATGTTTACAGCACTCATAAAACGCTATGAAATGTCCTTGTCCATAGCGTCTCTTATAGCGTTTTGTATGTTGCTGTTATAGGTCACTGACCTATTACAACATGTTAATATACAGCGTAAGAAAAAACGCTATAATAGCTTCTAATAGCGTTTTTTAAACGCTATTAAAGGGTGTTTTTGTTGTAGTTCTATTTCCGGAGAATTAGCCATCTCAAAGCAACTGACCCCAAGTTTTGAGCAAGTGAATCTGATAGCTGCAACCGAAGAAGCAACTTGGATGACTCCCATCCGAGACTACTTACAAAGTGGCACACTACCCAACGGGCGTAATGAAGTCAAGAAAATCTTGAGGAAAGCTTCCCACTACACAATACAAGAAGGCACCCTCTATCGGCGCGGCTTCTCTAACCCCTTATTAAGGTGTGTCACTGGAAGGGAAGCCAAGGAAATCTTATCCAACATTCATCAAGGAAGCTGCGGAGATCACACTGGAGGGCAGACTTTGGCAAAAAAGATACTCCGATATGGATATTTCTGGCCCACCTTAAGCAAGGACGCCTTAGATTTCGTCAGAAAATGTGACAGATGCCAGAAGTTTGCTAAGATTCCGTGGCTACCAACAACTGAGATTACTCAAATGACCAGCCCTTGGCCCTTTGCAGTATGGGGAATTGACTTGATCGGCGAACTGCCAATGGGCCGAGGCGGGGCCAAATATGCTATAGTGGCAGTCGACTATTTCACCAAATGGGTGGAAGCAGAACCCCTAAATAAAGTATCTTCAGCAAAAGTTATTAACTTCTTGATCAAAAATGTTCTATGCAGGTACGGAGTCCCATTCAAAATTATATCGGACAATGGACTTCAGTTTGACAGCGAGGAGTTCGCCAATTGGTGCCAAGAGCACGGAATTCACAAAAGCTTCTCATCCGTAGCTTATCCCCGGGCAAACGGACAATTCGAACCGTCAACAAAATTCTGAAAACTCTAATAAAAAAGAAACTCGAAAAGTCAAAGGGCGCTTGGGTGGATGAACTCCCTACGGCACTGTGGGCCTATCGCACATCTTTCAGAACATCAACGGGGCATACTCCTTTCTCTTTGGCATACGGATCGGAGGCTATGCTCCCAGTTGAAACCATCGTGCCTTCCCACCGTAGGATCCACTATAACCCAGTAGAGAACGAAGAACTCCTTCACATGTCTTTGGATCTAATTGAGGAGAGAAGAAATGATGCAGCCCTCAAAGCAGCAGCCCACAAGCAAAAAGTGGCAGTACAATACAACTCCAAAGTCAAGCATCGTACCTTACAAGAAGGAGATCTTGTCCTCAAGCGAATCTTCCCTCGCCCCGGAGCACTAGATCCAATCTGGGATGGACCATATGTAATTCATAAAGATCTCCACAATGGAGCTTATATTTTGTCAACAGTGGACGGAGAGGTGTTCCAGAGGGCATGGAACATCCAACACCTCCGTTGATACTTTTCTTAACTTGTACTGCACATATGAAGTGAATTAACAAAGAGAATCAGTGGACGTAGGCATTTTCGTGCCGAACCACTTTAAAAACCTTGTCTCTTTTTTAACTTGTTCCTTTATATCTTGGCTGCTTGTTAACTTTATCCTTTTCTGTTGAACAAAATCCTATGCATATAGCATTTCCATTCAAGGCACTTCACAGCGCGACTTCACCTGGACAAGACCTAACAGGTACTATGCGAATCTATGCCCTCGCCAATGAGACACTTTTGCTCCGGCATTCCTCTGCTGCGGGTTAACTCATTGCTCGCGACGGCCCTTAAAGCCAACTGTAATGAGCCGATTATAAGCCACCGAGAAGACCGACTATAGCCAAGGCAGCTCATTACGGCGTTCGGCTCGCCGGCAACTGTGAACCTACTTTAAGCCCCAACATAAGGTGTGGCCAGCCAGGGGTAGTTCACGGTTGACGATCGGCACCCACACTAGCCGGCCACAGTAAATCGAATAATACCCACGATTACGGGCCATAATGGCCCGGGTAGTTACTGTGCGCGATCTTGGCTCCGATGTGTCTTAAGTACGACTGTGGTAAAAAATATTAACTCCCCACGGAGGCGTAAGATGGGTGACAAATGTCTCCAAGACCCACATCTAGGGAAAGTGACTACAAAGCCCGTTTGCCACGAACTTAAGCACATCGAAGGCCTTCCGTGATTGGAAGTTTTACTATTTCTCATATTTCAATTTTATTTAAAAAAAAAACTTTTCTCCTATCCTCTGTAACATCCCTGAAGTACAGGACACAGAATAGGAGACATTCGCTAATGGAAGCGGGTACTCACAACAAGACACTGGACCGCATTCTATACTCAGTCACACAAGACGTTCAAAGCTGCCATCTACAAGTAAAATATGAAGGGCGGTATTTTCTTCTTTCATGTATAAACACGTGGCTATAATTTATTCACACATCACACTAACATTGCAAGACATGAAATTATGTTTTAAGCAAGAACTTGACATTAAACACAATTGAATTATAAGCATACGCATAGCTATATTTCTCATACAACATGTCAAAATAGCAAAAAACATTCAAAAACGACGGAATCAGCTTAAGTTAAAAAATTACACGTCAAGAATAATGTTGTTTATTACAAGTAGCATAATTACAACCTAAAAGTTACGTTACTGTTTGGAGACTGACTAACATATACAACAATGTCAAGTCCACAAAAAGATATCCAGGTCAAATCAAGGAGCCGGCTGCGTCGGAGTTTTACCCTTGTCCTGTTGCCCATCTGTCCAGTGAAAGAAAGAATTCATTAGTGATAAACAACCAAGTTAACGGAAAGACTAGAAAGGAAGACTTACCAGCGCATGCTTCCTGACCATCCTGATCATCATCCTCTACTTGCACACATGCCTCCTCAGCAGCAAGCAGCCGCATACCCTCCTTCACCGCCACCTTCTCCTCCTTGGTAAACTGGGCAGCGACCACATCCATTCTGAAGACCGTGCCACCCTCTTTATCCGCATCAGCCCTAGCCTCCTCCAAAGCCCGGAGATAAATCCTGGCCATAACTGGGGGGTAATCATCCATCCAGGATAAGTTACCCTGTTTCCAAGTGCGGAAATACATATCCTGGAGCATCTCATCCATCATCCCCTCGTTTTCCTCAAGCTCCCTCATTCCGTCCTCAGAAGCACGCAGCTTAGCAACGACAGCATACCTCTCCGATCGGTATCATGAGCGGTCAGCCTGAAGGGATATCCTCATCGCCTCCATCTCCTCCTTCAACCTGGACCGAGCAAGCTCCGCGGCCTCGAGTCTCCCCGATAATTCCTGTGCCCGCTCGAGGTCCGCTTGTCGAACCTCATCCACCGTCACAATGGCCATGTCAATCCGCTCCTTGCAGGCCGCCTCCATTTATCGCAACTTTGCCCTGCTGGCCTCTTCCATAGTCTTCTTTAGTTGCCTAGATGCGGCCTCGTGCTGAGAAATTTGAATGGCTTGATCGGCAAGCTGCTTAGCCTGGTCGGAGACCATTAACCGTAGCCGAATGTTGGCACTCCCAATTTCCTCCCCGGCCTTGACTAGTCGGGCATGATGCCCTATCAATTTTCTGGTCTCCTCAGCAACCCGGTCAATATTCGCCTTAGCTTCATCCCCCAGAGTTACAACCCGGGTAGTAAGCAAATCAAGGTCCAGGGACTTAGCTTCGTCAAGCACCCGTACCATAGGATTGCGAGGGAGAAGATGCTCACCAGTAGCCTCATCGAAGGAGATGTCATGAGAGGCCGGGTCCAGGTCTGGATGACCCGCAAACGGGTCTCGAACCAAGCCAGGGTAATCTATCGGGATGACGGTTGGATTCTCAGACGGATGTGGGGAAGGCATAAACTCGATATCCTCCTCCGTAATATCGTGAATAGGCTGGAGTGGGGCCGGAGGGTCAGGAAGAGATTCAAAACGAAGATCGACTCCTCTTCCTCTTTTGTATATATTCTTCAATAACTCCAAGAAGAGGACGATAGCCGACTACGTCTCCAGGGCGGTTAGTAGGAGGCTTCGGCTTGGTAGAAGCTTTGAGGAGTCTGTATTGTTCAAGCCTGTGCCGAAGATATGAGGTCTTGGCCATTTTGCCCGCTCCTGGAATGAAAACCAAGTATCACCAGCATGCATTGAGCCATCAATCAAGAATTAAAAACAATAAAGAGAAATTCACCTTGAATCGCAGAAGTTGCCTCAGTAGAAGCACTCCCGGAAGATAAATCGGCGCTGGTCCCGACCTTATCAGTTTTCTTGGACTTCTCCGTTTCCTCCAACTCTTCGAAGGCTTGGCGGAGAGCGTCATATGTCCACTCTTGAATCACGCCTGCCTGCCCGGGAGGCAAAGCCCTGGTGCCATCACCGCCCTGTCCTTCGCCACCATCATCACCGTGACGATCACTGTCACCTTCTCTACCACTTCCGCTCTCCGTGTCACCTCCTTCGTCCTCACCTTTTCATCCTCCACTTTTTCCTCCTCCTGAACATCTGGATGTGTGCTGGGAGAGGGTCCATCGGACTTCTTGAGTTTCTTCACCCCGGCGACTGAATGCATCGAGAAGGGTCTCCTTTTGCTGCTTTTCGCCGTGGCCCCTCCTGTAACTTTGGTAGCTCTCTCCTCCGCCGTGTCTCTCTGCTTAACCACGGACTGATGTGGAAGGATCAGGTTGTGCCCCAGAAGTGTAGCATTCCTGATCAAGTAAGAAGCCGACCTGTCCCTTCCCGTAATGGCTTCTATTTCCACAGCCATCTGAACCAGGCGATCATTCTCCACGACCGCAAAGCCACCTGTCGCTAGCAAGAAATAAAAACACATAAGAAGAAGCATTGCAGTCAGAACGGAAAATTATAAATAAGCTTCAAACTTACAGCCAGAGGTGAAGCGACGGATGGAAACAGAGTCATCCTTGATAAAAAACCATTCTTTCTTAAACATGCTGAACTTCGAATATAAGTCCATGACAGGCTTGAAAGAGACGGTTGATTCCAAGCTGATGTATGGAGACCCCTTCTTATAGCCTCTCAAATTGTACAAATACCGGATCTCCCGGTTGGAGGGAGGACGCCCGTATCTGCTCTGGAAAATGACAAACAGGCTCACCAGGATGGCGTAGGAGTTAGGATGAAGCTGAAATGGAGCCACCTTCAAATAAGTGATGAAGCTGATTATCCAAGCATTGATCGGGGGAATGGCACCACACATACAATGGTACCGACTATAGGCAAAATATCCTTCGGGGGGATTATATGGCATCACTCCCTCCCCCGGCAATAGCATGCGCGCTTTGTCAATCCCAAAGGAGCGAGAGATAACATCAAGCTGCTCGCCTTTGAGAGAGCTAGGGAAACAGTCAGGAGGTGAGTTCAGAAGCTCCTGAGGGCCGTACCCATCTACTAGTGACCTCGAGGTGGGCCCATGACGTCCCGGTTCTGACTGAGCTGGGGGCACTGCGGAAGGATCTTCTCTGTCCTGGGATTTCTTCTTCTCTGATCGGGTTTTAACTTTATGAGACATTATCTGCAACACGAGAAAACACATTGTTAGAATGAGGATATAGAGATATAAACGAACGAGTGTATGTTGTCTAGAGTTTCACTTATAAACACATAAACTCATTCGGTATAACAAGATTCAAGTTTCATTCGGCACTCTAGACATTCGGTAGTTCAAGGTATGAAGCTTCATTCGGCATGCAAGCCCATTCGGTAGTTCAAGGCATGAATTTTCATTCGGCCTTATACTCCCAAGTTCACTCGGTAAGTTCATTCGGTACTCAAGCCCCTTCGGTAAAACGTTTGAGTTCGTTCGATGGATCAGTCATAAAGAATCATTCGGCAAAGGAAGACTCACCTGGTCCGACAGATGAGTTGGTTCGGTAGTTGACTAGTCCGGTTATTTCAAGCAATCAAGTCTGATTCGGTATTCAGTTGATTCGGCTGTCTCAAACGATGAAGGGTGAACATAGATGCGAAGTCCATACTTATAGACAAATACTAATGACCGGACCAATTGGTTCGGCACACAGGGCCGGGCGAGGATATCCAAGCTAAAGCAAAGCACGCCTTGTGCATACACACATGCCCTACTTTGGGGGGCAAGTGTTGAGTAAGTTTCGATCGGAAGAGCCCACCGAACCAAGTTCGCCTACCGAACCAACTCCTTCCCCTGCCTACCGAACCAACTCCTTCCCCTGTCTACCGAACCAACTCCTTCCCCTGCCTACCGAACCAACTCCTTCCCCTGCCTACCGAACCAAGTTCTCACCGAACCAAGGTCCTACCGAACTAAATCCTCACCAAACTCCATCCACTCACAACCGGACCAAGGCGTACCAGATCAACACTGCCAGGCCAGATCGCATCAGCCCAGGCCCACCAGCAGCTATATACATCCAAGACCCCTGCCCCCAGCCTCACTCTATAAATAGAGGGGCAGGGGTACAACAATGGAAGACAAGTTTGAGAGCTCAAGCATGGATAGAACTTTCAAACAACTTTCATATACTTGTATCAAAGCTTTGTACTTGTAATTTGAATAGAAAAGGAGAATAACATATAAAGTGGACGTAGGCACATTCTAGCCGAACCACTATAAATCCGCGTGTCTTTTACAGTTTAGTACTTGCTTTTCATATATTTGCATAAATCACCCAAATCACTAAGAACAACATAAAATCAATTAAATCATACGACTTGGAGGTGTTTGTCCATTTTTTGTGCAAACAATAGGTGTAGGGCAGTCTTTACATTTGGTATCAGATCTTAGGTTACTTGATTAGCTTAAGTTGATACCTTGATCCAATAGAGAAATGTTATGAGTTGTCGCCTTAGGCTAGATCTAGAGTATACATATGTACAAGAGGGTGTGTATTTGTTATATATTTTGATTTTCCAAACTATATAGTAGTATATGTAGTATACAAGTTGTATTGCACACACAAGTTCCATTGATGAGTTTTTCTCTATGAGAGACCAATCATTCTTATTATGTATTAAGAGTGATCTGGCATATGATAAAAATTACTATTGACTCCATCTTCGGAGTAGAAGAGTTGGCAGGATCGGGGACCATTAACCCCGATCTATGGAATATGTTGGCAAAGATGGTGCAAATCATTATTCTGGAATGCTCAAGTTGCTCCAAATGATTGTGGTGCTCAAGTGCAAAAACTTGAGTCGACTTTGCCGAGCTGTATAAAGACTATGTGAGTCTAGGAGGTAGACCGTTCTTTGGAATGGAGTTGGCTATTGAGTGCAAGACTGGATAGATATTTGCAAAAGGACCTTTGATGACTTAGAGTTGGATGATGCAATGATGTCGAAGTTGACTTCTAGATGACTCTAGGGACGGACAATGAACTAGTGGAGTGCCCTTATAACTTCAATTCCCGAGGATCATTTTAATTGGGATCATTTCATAGTTCACTTCGAAGAAATTTATCTCGACTTTTCAAAAGTCTGCTTTGTTTAGGAAGTTTGCTTGTTTAAAGTAAGGCAATATGTCTATTTCAGAGTATGTGTCCGAATTCGATGTGCTGTCGAAGTACGGTCTATCTTTCGTTGATACTCCATTCAGGAAGAATGAAGAGTTATCATTGGGTTGAGTGATCATCTTGGGAAGCGATTGACGAGAGCTTCGAGAAGTTGATTGAAAAGACTTTATGATGTGAAAGCCTATACCCAATGTTGAAGGATTGTCCCAAACAAGCCGAGTAAGGGAGGATAATGGAAGCATATTTGTTGAATGTCATCTCGATTTTGTTGAATGCTCCATCCGCAAAAGAGAAGGGGAATGGCATCGTTATCAAGGGTATGCTTTCCATTTATGGTGTTTCCATACATGTTTTATTCAACGTCGAGGTTTCACATTCTTTTATATCTAATGATTTGTTGATAGATTGGGATTGAGACCCGAAATATTAAATCTACTACTAAATTGCAACGAACCTTATTGGGGGCTCAGCTAGACTATACATGTATAACATCATCTATTTTATCAAAGAAAATTAATACTATAGGTGATTGCAACATCCGTAGCGCTTAGTTTCGGGCCTCAAAATGTGGAATGTAACCACATGGTTTATCTACACTTAGGTATACAAGGTTTGTCCAAACTTTGTCTTATCGTGTCATGGATGTTTGCATGTTTGTTTATTATTGATTACTTTAGATTTAATTAGATTCAGCATTATAGTCTGGGAATGGATTGGCTGAAGGGGTACGGAATAGTGATGGATTGTGCAATTCGTTGTTAACGATAGGGATTGACGATAAGTGGAAGGTAGTGATTGGTTGCCCACCTGATGATGAGATGATGGTTAGCTTTTTATATTCGCTTGATATGCCACACGAGAAGTTGTCATATATGTCGGTATCTTAAGAGTGTCCGGATACATTCAATGAGGTGACCGAATTACCACCATATGGGTATTGAGTTCCGTATCGATCTGGTTAGAGTTGCTTGACCAGTAGTCATGTCTTTAAGGCATATGATGTCAGAAGAGTATAGGAGACTGAAGGTGTGAGCGGATGACTTATTGATGCGAGTGTTCATTCATATGTGCATATTTAAGTGGGATGCACCTATAGTATTCGCCACTAAGGCGAATTGCTCTTTGAGGTTGTATATTGATTACCTTGAGTTGAATGAGATGACGAACAAGTATCCACTCCCACTTATCGTTGGATTGTTCGATTTGCTCTATAGCAGGAAGGTGTTCTCTAAGTTTGACCTTATGATGGGGTTTCATCTAGTGAGAGTACCTAGAGAGAGTGTGCCGGTCACAACGTTTCATAAGCTACCTTGATTTTTGATTGATTGGTTCTGCTGTTCGGGCTAACCAACGCATCGACATGCATTGTTGATTTCTTGAACTGTGTTTCGAGGAATCACTTAAGTGAGTCTGTGCTTGTGTTAGTTGATGATAGTTTCATTTACCTATAAATGAAAGAGGAGAACAAGGCACGATTGATGATTGTGTTGGAGGTGTTGGAAAACACCAACTGATGATGAGAAGTTTCCTTGGATTGTTGAGTTGTTATATAGACTCTACCATGTAATTCTCAAAGGTAAAAACACCGTTAACCAATTTAATGAGAGAGCATCAGACTCTTGTTTGAGATGCAAGGTGTAGACATGGATTAGTGAGTCTGAAAGAGAGGTTGACGAGTGCACCGATGTTACTCATTCCTGGCAGAAACGAGGAGGCGATAGTATACACATGCCTGTGGTACATAACTGGGTGCGATATGGATACCGAAAGGTAAAGTTGTCACATGTTAGTTGACAACTAAAACTGCATGAAAGGAAGTATCCGACTCTTAATTCAGAGTAGGATGCGATAGAGTTCGCTTTGGGAATTCGGAGGCACTATCAATTAGGAGAGAGGTTCGAGTTGTTCAGTGATTCCACATCATTGAAGTATCTCTTCTCCGGGAATGGTCTCAATCTTCTCCAGCAGCAACGATGGTCAGAGTTCTTCGCCTCTTATGACTTTGACATTTCCTAGACGTTCGTAAGGAAAATGTGGTCTTTGATGTTTTGAGTTAGAGATGTACCACTTTAGGAGTGATATTCCTAGAGTGGGAATTGCTCAAGTTTATCACATGTTATGACTCCAGAACTTGATGCAAGCTAGTGCCGAAGATGTTGGCTAGTTTGACTATCAGACCTACTTGGATTAGCGGATCTGTGCTAGTCAAAGGGGTGAAGCAAAACTAGTGGAGATCATGGTTAAGTTAGAATAATGAGTAGTGCCTATAGAGGTGATGTAGTGCGGACTTGACCGAGATGGTTGGTTGCTTATGGATGGATTTCATTCATGAAATGAGGACTAGAAGAGAATAAGATAGAAATTGAGACTAATCGATAGAGTGATGAAGAATGCTAGTTTTATATTCGTTAAGTCTAGTATCCAAATTAGTTGAGTTATATGTGGGATGGATAGTGTGATTCCATTATATGCCAAGAGCATTGTAAGTGGCCATAACCTATTGTTTGCTAGTGGGTTTTGGGAGAAATTACAAGAGGCGTTTGGAAATTTGGCACCAAATTGACTATATGATATCGAGATTGAGCCAGGGACTCTGAGACCTTATAGGCTTATTCGTACGAATAGACGTGATATGAAACAGGTTAGGAGGAGGGAAGTGGAGTAGTAAAGGTTTAGCGGAGTGAAAGCGAAGGCGATTTCCATTTTTTCGTCATCTTTCTTGTTAGATATCGTATTTGATTGTATTCTACTATATAGTTCAGTATCTTACATACTAGGATAGGCATGAATGTTGCTTTTTGATGGTTGATCTTATATATGTGTATTGATGTTTGATTGTTGGCACTTGATACTATTACTTATGCTTATATGGTTGTTAGGCAGGCAGGTTAGTTATGATTTGATATAGAACATTTATTTGAGACGATTGCCATATATATGATCAAGTACACTTATTTACATCATGATGTTACTATTGTGCTTAATCCTCTTTGTTGAGCACCTGATCAGGTACACGGAAGAAAGTGTTGGCAATTTGGATGCTTACCCTCTTTTCACATCTAAATGGTTAGCTCTTGCTATAAAAGAGGGATGTAACATCTGTAGTGTAGATTTGGTGATATATGTTTGGTTGTCCTTGGAAACGAGATGCCTCACATATGAGATGCCTTAGATATGAGATGTATATATATCTATGTTATATCGGGATTTTTCCCAGACCTAGTCGCGCAAAGGAGGTGCTGTCGAAATTTTTCATGACATAAGCCAAAATTGAGAGAAAAGTCAAACGTATATGATATTAGACATTGTCGATAGTTGAGAGTTGGTAATGTATGATATTTAGTTGATTTGCCTTTCGATTAGTAAGTTTGGGCTTTTGTTTTCCATTTTTCGTTTCTTTGGAAATAATGCATAACTTGGACGTTTTTTAGCCACATTGATTTTGAATTTTATAGTGATTATACTTAGGGATGAAGATGATGGCTCAAACTAATTCTGAGTCTATTCCCTTTATTGTGATCGCTTTCCACGATCGTTGATGAGAGTTGATAAGTGATGATTTTTCTTATATCGTTTCTTATATGAGGGTGTTGGATTGTGTTGCTTCATCCGTGGATTTCAAGGATGAAATCCTTTTAAAGAGGGGAGAATGTAATGATCCTTATTTCAACGGTTGGATATTTCAATAAACTATTTTAATATTGAATCATTAATTAATGGATGGTCCCAAAAATGTTATTTTTCGCATACGATCGAATCAGGACTCGAGACCACTTTTGTTGAGTTCGTATCGACGTTGCAAATTAAAATGAGTATAAGGATCAGTATATTTGGAGGTCGGACTATCTGATGGCCGAAACGGTCTCAAAAAGCGTAAAATTATCATCCCAAAGTGCTATCTCGGATAATGACAAAATTTATACCATCGGGATTGGAAAAATGAGGTGATTTGTGTAGACAAGTTTTGTCGCAGTCGGGCTTACCGTTTGATCGTGCGAGCTGAGAACGTACGATGTTTTATTTGGAGAATTCAAGTAAAAGGAATAAAATATTATTATTTAAATCACGCAAACCCTCCTCTCTCATTTCAATATACTGTTCTGTTCATCTTTAAACAGAGAATGGCCGCCTCCCGTTTTCTTATTTCAAAAATCAAAATCTAGTGATTCGAGCCACGAAAAAAATATGAAACCACCTTCATTCAACTCGTATCGATGAGATCTCCAAGCCCATATCAACTTGCGGTGATGATTTGGAAAGTGGACTTAGCTTGGGCCGTACTACGGTTTTACCTCGTTTTCGAGAGGGGAGGAGTTAGGCAAAATATGGATCACCATTGTGCTTCTTATGTCGAAGTGCAACTCGCCACGCCATCAAATGGAACTTCGAACAACCTAGGAAAGTGCGACATTGTGATGGGTCGAGCACATACCGTGCAACGTGTTTTGAAAGAGAGCGCTGGGCTAGATGATTTTAGCATGGACGAGTCGATCATCGAACAAGGAGCTTAGCAGCGCAGATGGCGTTCGGCTTCATCGACCATTGCTCCATATCACTAAGAAACATGCATGACAAATTAGGTTTTCTTGCATCTGGATATGTACATGCACGTGCTAATTGGGGGAAGATGGATTACCTGAGTGATTAAGGTAAATGAATTACTTAGTCTAGATAATTAATTAATTATTTAAATCAATTATCTTATATTTTGCGTATCTTGTGCATACGAGGTCCGTTTCGGACATGGTTTCTTGCGTTACGCTCATGATGGAGAGCTCTACGACTTGGCGATTGTTTGGATAGATTCGGTTGTGGTGAGTGATATTTTCTCTCTCCGTACTATGATTGTTAGTATAGTATTAAAATGACGTTTTGAGATGACTTCTGACCTTAAAATGTGATTTCTAAAATACTTAAACTTATATCTTATTTTATAAAAGAATTAAAAGTATTTTAAAATAGTTTTAAATTAAATACCACATTTTTCCATTGATGCATTATTTTGATGATATTGCTAGATTTAGCCTATTTTGATATTAATCCCACATTGGTTGCTTTGGATGGGTTGTATTGCATTATTATATAGATTTGTTGGCTATTATAGATATTTTTATGCTTGTTAGTTGCATGTCTGCTTGATAGGTTGTATTGCATTATAAATACTTAAAGTTATATCTTATTTTACAAAAGAATTAAAAGTGTTTTAAAATAGCTTTAAATTAAATACCACATTTTTTCATTGACGCACTATTTTGATGATATTACTAGATTTAGCCTATTTTGGTATTAATCCCACATTGGTTGCTTTGGATGGGTTGTATTGCATTATTATATTGATATGTTTGCTATTATAGACATTTCTATGCTTGTTAGTTGCATGTATGCTTGTTTGTTAGTTGGTTGAAAACGCCATTCGAAGGGATATAGGAAAATCCCATTAGATAGAGTTTAGTTTATATTGATCGAATGCACATACGATGGGGACTCAAACGATGTGATAGAGTTTCATGCATATTGATTGAGTGCAAAAATGATGATAAACTCAAATTGATGGGATAAACATGTGAAGGAGTATTGGTTCATATCGGTTGACCTAAAATAAAGGGTGACGAACTTGGATATGTTCTTCGGACTTCAGAGAAGATGTTAAACATTTTCATTTAGTTTGTATTTAACCATTTTTGGTTAAGTGCACGACCAAAGTAGTACTTACCGACTATTCTGGAGTGGTCGATATCTACCACTATTGATGATGGATGATTTCGTTGATTTTGACGTGGATGATGGAGAGGCTTTGAAGAGCATGGTGCAGCGCTTCATTCATTCGTTCGACATTCAATTTTGGTTTTACTGCTCTTCGACTAGTGGTTTTAGCGGTGAAGCAAAGATGTGACGCTTCGACATAATGACTTCAGGATTTGACGATGATGATTCCATGATGGAAAGTGACGGCTTCAATGATGGACAACTATACTTCAAGATGCAGAGGAGGCGACGATGAGTCAGATTGAGGGGACTGTTGGAGGAAGGTTACGGGACGCCTGATGACACTTTGTGACTTATGATGGTTGTTTAGAGTAGTTCCCAACCACAACGACTTCAGACGGGAGTTGTAAGGACAGTTCTGGGATAAGCTCTGCTATGCATGATGTGTGCAAACGGATCATTGATATTCGTAGGTTCTGAAGTGTACTCGTAAAGCAAGGGTATGAGAGGATGCTCGCTTGGGCTATAGAGTGCGCCCCGGATGACATGATGTTTCGATCCGTTTACCCTAGGCTGTTATGGAGTGTGTAGTCTAGTTCCTGACTTTCTAAGTGGCTTGGATTCGAGTATCGAGAAACTAGAGCGTTCAGTAGTCCATGACTCTATGGGGATAGTCATAATAATGTCATATATCTAATGCACTTATTGAGTGAATGTTAGGATGGATGATGGATGCTATGTTTGTTTGATTGTTTTATCACCTTAGGGATGTCACTCAATGTAGATATTATCGATGCAGATATCCAGACACCCTTAGTACTTTGATGTATAATACACCCATGATGACTATGATATAGGGTAGTATATATCCTGTGTTATGTGCTAACTCTGTGGATGCAGGGACAGGTCGGATATGATTTTCCATACCTTCTATTTTATATACTATATTGACTTTTATAGTGTTTTGAGATTATTTCTCGCTCACACCAGACTTTTGTCTAACTTGAGGTTTTATGCTTTGCTTCTTATTACCTCGGGTAAGCTTAAATGAGTAGACTAGATAGTAGGTGTAAACAACACTTGGAGTTGTGCAGATGGACTAGTAGAAGGTGACGATTTCTCATATTTCTATTTTTGGACTTATTATTGTTTATTCAGTTGTGTGACACAGTGGAGCCTTTATAGTGTTAACTTACTATTATTAGAGATAGTTTATTATTTGAGTTTATTTACCATTTGTATAAACTCTATTACTATTTTGTACAACCGTATGAGCCTTTGTACTCTGATTCTGGTTCATGTAGTTATTACTGTCTTGCCTATTTTATATTTGTGATGACTATTATATTTTATCTGATGCGCTATGAGATAGATGACAGGTAATGTGATCGTGTGTTGTTTTCTTTCTTTCTCTTCTCCTCCATTCTCTTCTCTTCTACTCTATTCCTTATCTTTATTTCTTATTCTTTCCCTTGAAAATCGTCCTACATTTGTTGGATGCCACGATAATGCACTATTCGATTATATGAGCATCGTAGGTGTTGGGCGGTCGTTACACCGAACTTTTATATAAACTGATTCATCAAATATCTACTAGGTAGATATCACATTTATCACTCCATATAGGTACCAAGTCTATAAACTCGATAATTCGTATATCTATAGAATTGATATTTCATATATCGACCTTTATAGATGTTGAATAACAATGAGATAGGGGTGCCTAATATCTACAATGACATTTCTGTAAATAATTATAAAATTGATTTGTTTTTTAAAGCCAATTCTTTCCACCAACTCTTGCCTCTTGTCAAAATATAATTAGTAAACAAAATCTGTTTATATTCTATTTAGAAATTTACTAAAAGATCATGTTTTACATTCCCAAAATAATTAGCAAACCCTTATAATTCACATCATTAATTAATATTAATTAATGGCCTTTCCACTGAGAATAATCTGTAAATAATCATAACCGTATGGTGAAAATCCCCAAAAGTCACCAAAAATTAGAATTTCCATCTTATACACATAAAAATTTCAGAGCCAAAATATTTATTTAATTATTTCTAATAACCAAAACCAGAAATAAACTCCTTTTCCATCTTAGGAAATTCATAAAATATTTATATAAACTTGAAAATTTTGAAATTAAAAACCCATCTCCAAAATAATGTTTTACACAACATATTCCAACTTCAAGTCAAATGGAGATCAAAAATTAGGTTTTTACCTTTAAAACCCATAAAAACAATCCATAATAATTGCAATAAATCATCATTAACCAAACAATTATATAATGAACCATATCATGACATATTATCACAAAACAATTCGAAAGTCATCCTAGATCCGAAACCAAACATAAATAAATGAGATGGATACTACTATTCATCTTAGATTGGATAAGAGATATTGAGATTTGTTGTTGATTAATTCCCCTTAGCTTTTCCTCATGAATGATTTAGATTTCCTCTTCTTGGTAATGGCCTGCCTCTTATGTTTGTTTTGGAGTTTGTAAAATGAAAAATGAGAATGAATGATGGAGGAAAGGGCTTTAGGTATGAAATAAGGAACTATTACCAATTTGCCTCTCTCATTAATTCTCTTTATCCTCACAAATCACAATATTCTATTTAATTCATCTAATTAAATATCCTAAATAATGTTAAACAAAATTAGGAGTGTTAGACAAATGAAAGGTTAAGCCGAATAGCACAAGACAAGAAGTGTGAGGTCAAGCCAAATAGCTCAATGCAAATAAAGTGAAGCAACAAGTTCAAAGGCAAGCGCACAAGTGGAGCAATGCACATAGGCATGCAAATAGAACCATGTGAAAATATTTGCAGCCTTGTGCATCACTATACACAACAGGCATATACACACATGGATGCATCACTGCACCAAAAGTCAAGACCAGGGTCGAGTACAAATAATGCACAACAGCATTACCAGGCAAGTGCAGCATACAAGACACAACCAGTTCAACATATTCATGCATACATAAGGATGAACACATAAGGTCAAAAAGGCGCAAAACACGAACATGCAGTTCAAAGGAAAAGCGATGCCAAAGATCAAGGCAAATTGCAAATTGGGCTAAAAGTGATAGTCTTGATGATGGGACTTCAAGTGATTTTGCTCTAAAGCTCGCAATGAGTGATTTTAGGAAAATGGGTGCACATAAATTCACAACAAGAAAACGCACATGCTACACAAGTGCACTGGTGCAACAGACCTGTATAACCAGGAAAATGTAGCAGCATAAAGTGCAACCATGTTCACAATTATGAAGTACAAGAAGAACATGCACACAGTTCAGCATATTCATTCATACACAATAAATGCAGCACAAAAAAAGCAACTCATTCGATTAACTTCTACATATAGCAGATCAAATCTCATCAAGCAACGATCAGTGAATCACTTGTTGAACTTGATAACACATGTATAGAATAAACAAGCAAATTCATGTTCCATCAACAGTCAATACAAAGTCAAAACAACATATACTGGTTGAAAAATCTACCGATAGAAAAATATTTACGAATATATATATATATATATATATATATATATATATCAAAGTTGAACTAGTTAGAAATCAAAACATCATAAATCAAAAAATAGATGGTCAAGCTCAACAAGTGGAAAAATTCAAACCGATAAATCAAAGCCAGAAATATCCAAAATATATGGAATCTATCCACTATAAATACCAATCGTCATCATCGGCAGATGAAGAGTCGAGTTCGAATAAAAAATCAAAAGGGAAAATAAAATTCATACCAAATCAGCATCAGTCAATTAATTCGATGCTTGAAGTAATCGAGAGTAATCAACATGCAAGCAAAGCAATCTATCAACAAGGCAGACGAGGCGAATTATATCTTCAGTCGATTGACAAGAGGAATCGGTAGCTTCGAGAAGCAAAAACCCTAATTCAAGAACGAAGAAAGAAAAAGGATCGACTTGCAAATAAAAGAAAATGGGCTGAAGAATATACTCATATTTTTTTATTGGAACGTATTGTATTTACATTAGCTTTTGTATTAGGGTTTTACTTTAGTTTCTTTTTATTATAATTTGTTTTTTAAATTTATAAATCTCTAGTTTTAACTAGGATCGAACTATGGGGCATAGTTCGAGAAATTCTTAACTCAAAGATAGAATTGAGGTAGGATTTTGAGCATAGGGTTAGAACAATTAGGTTAGCGGTAGTTGCAAGTTTACTAGGTATGTGAGTGGTAGATTGTTTAATTCTAGTAGAAACCTTAGGGGCAGTAGTAGGCAGTTTTACCGAAGCTAGGTAAAATTGTGTCGTTTTTTTACATTTACTCTGTTATTATCTATGCACTTATTATTATTATTATTTTAATTATTATAAACTATATTCTCCCCCCACTAGGGTTAATTTGATTCTGCAAGAAATTGCAGAGGCAATATATAATATTTGAGTGTGGATGAATTGTTTATGGACTCTAAGAGGAATAACGGTGAATATAGAAGGGTTCCAAATGACTAGAATTCTCCCATAAGAAGCTTGACCTAAGTTATGAAGGCTAAACCAATTAGGAGATATGAGAGTAATTACAATAGAAGGGAAACCATGATTAAGGTTAGTTTCACAAAGGGAAAGTTTTAGGTTTGGCACTGAACTAGATTTTTAATCTCAAGTTGCTTAGATACTGAGTGAGCAATCCTAACAATCCACATAGATATTGTATAAGTCATTGATTGGTTTTAGATTTGCTGGCACAAAGCCTTGTAGTTTTCCGAGAAACTTTCATTTCCCTTGGTTCTGGATGTATAGTAGATACTTGTTATATAGAGAATCCAATACCTTAGTCCACGTCTTGAAAAGTAGATAGTGATTTCTTTTGCATTCCTTGTTTGGAGTTTGGCATTTGAGGTTAGGGGATAGGTCCTTTTGAATTAGCAAAGATGAAGATAATGGATTTGAGGAATTGACAAATAGATAATCAGAAACAATGATATTTAAATAAGGGTTCTTTACTGGAGTAATACTACTAGAAGAAAGGTTTGGATGTATAAGAGAATAAGCATTTGAAAGATTCTTTGACCCAATGTCAGCGTGCACGTGCACACTATCTTTTTGTTGGACATGTGTATCCTTGGTAGGAGAAGAAATTGGAGTAGTAATAGATGATGGATTGAGGATTTCTACAATTTGAAAAGTGGTCAGAGGTTGATATCAGAAGTTAATGTAATGGAACAAGGAATTAGGGTTTCTGAATGATTAAGATTGGTTGAATTAAAAAGAAACGTGTCCCTTGTAAAGTTCTGATCCATATTTTGAGTAGTTATGCCTTTTTATGATTGAGACTTATGCATAAGAACATTATAATTGCTTCTAATTGTTTGAATGGCTGAGTCGATTTCAAGTAATTCCTTTTCCTTTTCTTTTGGATCTATCTCTCCTTCTTCTAAATGAACCAAAACTTCGAACATGTTACTGGTTGCATCATCTAATTTTGAAACATTAGCAACAAAAAAGCATTATCGTTAGGTGGTACCTGTTTCTTTGATATGTTAGAATTATTTGTACTTCTGTTTTTTCTTGAACTTTTTGTCATGTACTGTTTTTTATCAATGCCTTTTGGTGTAAGTACCATTGCTATTATTTCTACACCAATACCCCAGGTGACCAGATTCACCATGCACATGCAAATTAGTTTCTTTATTGCTACCAAACCTATTCGTTGGTTCCTTCACCACTTTAGCCTCTCCCGTTGCTTTATTAGATTCCTTAAAATATACATGCTGATTACCCTCTAAATATTTCTCAGTAGCAAATTTCTCTTTATTTCCCACGCATTTTTCCATACTTCACTAGTGCAATGGCCAAATACTTTAAAAATAGTGTAGATCATAGGCCTCCATAAATACTCAACCACAACATTTGGATAGTTATCATCACTCATGCATATGTATTCTAGAAATTCCTTATCTTGAGATACTTCAATTAAGCATTTTGCATACTCAAACCCTGTTAAGTTCTCTATGTTTTTCTCAAAACAAACTAATCTACCTATATGACAAGCCAACTAGTTGATGGCTAGGAGAGTCCTAGTTAACATAGGGATTTGGTAGAGATGAACCCACAATAGAGCTGATTTGATTTTTAATTGTGCTAACCCAAAGGAGGGATTCCATGTTGACATAATGAACCTCTAGTCTCTAATGAATATAGGGTTAGATTTTAAACTCTTAGTTTTATCCACATAAACTAGAGAATTTGGAATAATATTTTTTACCATTAAAGAATGTTTTATTAGATCCTTTAAACTTCTAAACTTTTTCTAAATGTAGTGACAACCATATAATTCACTTGTTCTCCCAAGAAAAATCCAACTAGAAATTAATTCCAAGTTTGATTCCTTCTTCAACCACTTGAGAAGGAGGGATAAAAGCTATACCATAGTATTCATGGTCACAGTCATAAGGAATGTAAGCAACAACAAGCCTAGGTTTAGTTTGAAGAGAATGGATCATGTAGCTTTGATGTCGCTAACCATAGGAACATGAGCAGTAGTAACAACATGAAGGGTTGAAGAAGGAGACAAAAGGTTAGAAGAAGGGGAATTAGATGAAGGGAGAGGAGGAACATTGTTTGAGGTAGAGAAGGAGGAGTAGGGGCAGGATGGTCAGGGGAATGAGGGAGTGGGGAGAAGAGATATTTTAATTTGTGGGCAAGGAAAGGACAGGGTCAAAGCAGCCATTAAAAGATGGTCTTGATTATAATATTTAATCTACATAACCAAAAATAAAGGTATAATTACTGGAGGAATACTATTTTCATTCATTTTGTTATTATATAGCACCACTATAAAGATAGGCTTTTTCGATCCTCAAAAGTCAATACTAATACATCCACGGTATTTAATGCTGAGCATTCGCATGCTGAAAAGACAGATTTGTTAGAGTGAAAGAAAAGAAAAGATAGAACAGAATCTCATATCGTACGAGTAATATATAATATCCTAATGATCTTTACAAAAGAAAAATGTAATATACATACATCAATTAGAGTAAACTAACCTATCATCAACTTGAACGGTTATAACAGCCTATCCTTAAAAATGCTGATAAATACAATATAAGAAATGCAGTGGAAAATAAAATATGCGAATAGGTCTTAAAGGCATCTAACTCGTTTCCTGAAGCTCCAAAGGGTCCAACTAATCTTGCAATATTCTCAAGGTTGGCCCGAGCTCTATAAGAAAATAACGCTCAGATCAGTCTGGTAAATTAACATTAGAAACTCAATAAGGTTTTTATATTTATAAAACCCTCCAAACATAAAGGTATCTTATAAAACCATACCGCAAATAAACACAGATGGGTTTTACCATAGCCAAATCATTTTAATTAGAAAATTCAGTGATATTATAATAATGTCTAGGGTTGGAAATAAATAAAAAATAGCCGTGCTGCATGTAAGTGTACACTACAACAATAATAGGTATACAATCAAAACCACTAAGGTGCATTTGCTAATTGTATAGGTTTCCACGGAGGTGCCCTCAGTACTTCGAGAACAGTCCTCCTGCACAAGTATCTAAGATATCCTCTTAAAGCATCGTACATCCATAGCTGATGTAGGTATGTTATCCCGCCTTTTGGCAAGGCCGTAACACCAAGGAATTGACTAGTAACCACTGACGGTTCGTCCTAGAGGTCAGTTATACATGGGCTCACTACGGATGTCGATGAATTTTTTCCGAGTCCGGATCGAGCCAAAATTGGTAGGACATGGCAAGCTGAGCCATGAGAGCTAACATTTCAAATCTCAAGTCAATCCGAGTTCGTATGCTCGAGTTATGAGCGATACAAGAATGGATGAAGGTCAACTGCCAGTCGACTCGCTCCTTCGACTTGCTTTACAACGACCAGGGATGACAACTTTGACTCACTCCACATCCCTCGGAGCTGCTCAATTCGACTCGCTCCAGTTCGAAAGCATCGAAAGCACACACTTCGACTCGCTTCCCGTTTCGACTCGTTCTCCCAGTGATAGTTTCGATTCGCTCGACCAGTTCTAGCTTCGACTCGCTCGAAGCAATGCCTTCTTCGACTCGCTCGACCAAATACTTACTTTGAATCGCTCGAAGCAACATCTAGGACAGAATCAAGTGCCACGTCATCGAGTCGAACAAGAGCGAGTCGAAACATGAAGCGAGTCGAAGTAAACAGCCTGCCGAGAACTCTATTTCGTATCGATCATATCTCCCAATCTACAAGTCCAAATGCTATGAAATTTTCACAGAAGACTATATGCATGCTAAAGAATGTACACGCCAAATTTCGACTCCATTGGATGAAATCCCGAGTGAGTCGAAATCAGCTCGTGTCAATCACAGATCGGACCGAAACTTCATGGGCTTGGGCGTACGGGCCTGGTCACATGCCAGAGAGTGTCTCCCGAGATCTGAGCGAAATATCAGCCTCTTACACCTATAAATAGACCCCCAAAGCCAACAGAAAAGGGGTTCTTCTTCCTTTTTGAGATCTCCAACGCCCGGACTCCGCCAGATCAAGATCTGAACTCAATTGATGCTGCCATAAACAAGATTCACTGCTGCAAATCACAATTGACTGCTGTAAAACATTGAATTCGTTTGTAAACACAAAAGAAAGATCAATAAAGAAAACTATTTCATAATGGACGTAGGCTATACGCCGAACCACTCTAAATTCTTGTGTCTCCTTGCACTTTAATTATTCTCATTTCTGAAATTTGGAGTTTTTGTTAGATAATTCCTCTTTTTCCATTTAATTTCTTCACTTTATCTCTTCAAAGACTTCCGAAGAGTGTTGTGCCCAATTTTGGTACAAACACTTTGGTGCTTTCATTGAGAAAAACACAATTTTTCTCCCACTCTTTGGATCTCCTATCTATATTGGATTTCATAAATCTAAGAAGAAGCTCCAGATCTAGAACCTTGAAGCCCTTCCATTCTATTCATATTTGCAATCAGATCTAGGAAAGGACTTTGCCAATTCATTATGGTGAGCACACGTACCACCTCCGCAACTGCTGATCAAGGAACACGGGACCGACAAAACCCCGTGCAATCACCTCCATCCAACCAAAATGCTGCAGGACCTTCAGATCCATCAGGTCCAATAACTAGACAAGAATTCCAGACATTGCTTCAGGAGTTGACCCAAAGTCGACAGCAGCTAGCGGAGCAACTACGCGCCAACACGGAGTTGACTAACCAGCTAAATCGCCAAAGGCGAAGAAGATCTAGAAGAGACCATGGTTCTCACTCCTCCACAGAGAGCTCAGCCTCCTCCGATGGCCAAACTAGATCCACACGTCCACGGTTGGGTGGAAGCTACACCCAGGCCACGGGACACCAACCTGCTTCGAACCTTGGGCAACCTAGAGCTGGACCATCCGTTGGCCTCCGCATAGAACCTTCAACTCGGGGAGGAGCTACTCCTTATCATGTTACCGGCAACATTGCTACTACCACCACTACTGGACAGGGAGGTGACGCTAGGAACCAAGCTGATCCTCAACATAACCGACGAGAGCAGACTCCTGAACCTTATGTCCCTGAGGATGTTGAACCAAGGAGGCGAGGCACGGACCGTCGACCGCGTCCGGTCCAGACTCGCGCTGTGGAACCCGACCACACCTTGGCACAACATGCTCCGAGTGTCCAAACAACAGATATACCAGCGATGATTCCCCAAATGATCCATGAAAGTCAGGTTCTATCTAATGACGACTGGGGAATCTCCCGAAGTCATACCCCTTTCACCGATGATGTTTTATACGCTGAACCACCTCGGCACTTCAGGATGCCAGCTTTTCCAGTTTATGAAGGGAGTTCTGACCCCAATCAACACGTCCTGAAATACGAATGGCTGATGAATGCTGCTAGAGCTGATGACGCAGTAAAATGCCGTAGTTTCCCCATTTCTCTAGGGGGCATCGCTACCTTGTGGTTCACTCGTTTGCCACCGCGATCCATCTCTAACTTTGACCAGATGGCCACCAAGTTTGTCAAACAATTCCGTATGCATGTGGCGAGGCCGAAGGACGCTAACACTCTGTCTAGTGTTACGCAAGCTCCCAGAGAAACACTTAGACATTACTTGGATCGATTCCATGCCTCGTGTGCGGAAATAAGAATTCCCAACAATAACTTTATCCTGATGGCTCTGACTAAGGGGATTGATGCTGATTCCGAGTTCGGGAGTTGGTTAGCTGGGAAACCACCTACGTCGTTGGACCGTTTCTATTCCAAGGCAGCCCAATTCCTGAGAAGGGAGGATGCGAGACAGTCTAGGAAGCAGGATGACACAGGACCCAACATCGAAGGTATCCAGAGTAACGTCGCTGTTAAACAGACCGGAGATAGTTCTGGAAAAGTTCAGTTGAACGTCCAAAATAAGCAGAATCAGCAGAGGGACAATAGAAATCAGAACAAAAAACGCGATCAGGATCGTGGACCACGACGTAGAGCTTCCATGTACGAGAACTACACTCCATTGAACACGTCGTTGGAAAATGTATACTTGCAGACCTGCAATACCATGCAGTATAAGAAGCCTGTCCCAAAATTACCAACTGAAAGACAAATCCAAACAGGATAGTTCTGTAGATTCCATGAGAGTTATGGCCACAACACCAATGAGTGTCGTCACTTACAAGACCTCATTGAAAAACTGATACGAGAGCGGAAGTTGGATCAGTATGTACGGGCGCCGCAATCCGGTGGTGCGGGCCCATCAAATCAGAATCGTGCACCGAACCAGGAAAGGCAGGAAGAACCCGCTCGTGCGGACGGGAGGTTGGTCATCAATACAATAAGTGGTGGTCCTCACCCAGCAGATCGAAGCTGGAAGGAAATGGAGTCGTATGCCAGTTCTATCAGGCATACGGACTTCGAGTGTTGTAGTAGTTTTGACGAGTGGGCTCCGGCCAAGCAACAGAAAACGATGATGGATGACATCGTGTTCAGGAGCAGAGACGCAGATAAAGTCGAAGCTCCCACTATTGATCCACTGGTCATCTCAGCACAAGTAGGTCCCGCTTGGATAAAAAGGATCTTAGTTGACAGTGGAAGCTCTGTGAATATTTTGTTCAAACAAGCTTATGACCAAATGAAGATGGAAGCCGCAGACTTGAGGCCTTGTCAATCTCGTGTCCATGGTTTCAACGGAAGTGCCACAATTCCCACTGGGATGGTGGCACTGCTAGTAGAGTTGGGAGTAGGAGAACGTCGAAGAGTACGGATGTTGTAGTTCATCGTTCTAGACATAGACTCCCCTTACAATGCTTTCTTAGGCCGACCGGCCCTCGCTGAATTCAGAATAGCCATTGCCCCATTGTGTTTACCTTAAAATTTCCCATTGATCATGGAATAGGAATCGTCCATGGAGATCAGGCCACTGCTAGAGCCTGCTATGTTGCTGAGCTACGGGAAGCACAGCGGAAGGAGAAGGGAAAGGACGTAGAGGAGTCTCTCTGCGTCCGTTTTGCCGACAATTGACAATTAGCGCCCGGGCCCAGGCCCGGGCACCCCATCCAATTCCTCAAGGACCTTGACCCGAGAGAAACTGAAGACGAAGGAGAATCTAAAGAAAATCAAGCATCCCCAGCCGAACTGACGATTGATGTCCCAATTGACAGTAACGATGATTCAAAAATACTAAAGATTGGATCTCAGCTAAGTCAGCAAACTCAAGAGGAATTGGTTGAATTTCTATGGGAAAATCTTGACGTATTTGCCTGGACACATTCTGATATGTATGGGATCTCGCCGGACATCGCGAGCCACACTCTGAACATTGACCCGCGGCATGTCCCGGTCAAACAAAAAAGGCGCGGTATGGATCCAAAGAGATCTGCCACCCTTAAAGAGGAAGTAGAAAAGCTTGAAGCGAACAGATTCATTCGAGATGCGCTATATCCCGAATGGGTGTCAAATCCCGTGCTCGTCCGAAAGCCAAATGGGAAGTGGAGAACATGTGTCGAGTATTCCGACCTGAATAAAGCATGCCCCAAAGACAGTTTTCCGCTTCCCAGGATTGATCAGCTAGTGGATTTGACGGCTGGACATGAGCTCTTATCCTTCATGGACGCTTGTTCGGGCTACAATCAGATACCGGTGCATTTACCTGATCAAGAACACACTAGCTTCGTGACCAATCTGGGACTTTACTGTTACAAGGTTATGCCGTTCGGACTCAAGAACGCCGGAGCTACTTACCAACGGTTGGTCAATCGGATGTTCGCTAATCAAATCGGGAAGACAATGGAAGTATACGTAGACGACATGCTTGTGAAGTCAAGACTCTCCACTGACCATGTAAAAGACCTGGAAACTATGTTCAACATACTTCGGGAATACAAAATGAAGCTCAACCCACTGAAATGTCACTTTGGTGTTGCATCCAGAAAGTTCCTTGGGTTCATCGTTAACGCCCGGGGAATCGAAGCCAATCCCAAAAAGATTTGGGCAATCAGAAATCTTGAAACTCCCAAAACTATAATGCAAGTCCAGAGTCTCAATGGAAAAGTAGCAGCATTGAGTAGGTTCATTTTGAAGTCCACTGACAAATGCATTCCCTTCTTCGATCTGATTCGAAAAGGGAAACAAAACTTTGAATGGACCACGGAATGCGAGGGCGCTTTCCAAGCACTAGTCCAACATCTATCCACACCACCTATCCTATCAAAACCCACCGACCATGAGAAGCTGTTCGTATATTTGGCGATATCAGAGAACGCTATCAGCGCTGCATTAGTCCGAGAAGAAGACAAGATACAGAGGCCAGTATACTATGTCAGCAAACAATTGACTGGGGCTGAAAGAAATTATCCGAAACTGGAAAAGTTGGCTTACTGCCTTGTCATCGCATCAAGAAAACTCCGACCATACTTCCAGGCACATTCCATTATTGTTTACACCAACCAGCCGTTACGACAGGTCCTTTCGCGGCCTGAGACGTCTTGTAGGTTACTCAAGTGGAACATCGAACTGAGCCAGTTTGACCTTACTTACGCTCCAAGACGGGCCATACAAGGACAAGTCCTAGCCGATTTCATAGCTGAATTTATCGTCCCAGAGGACTTGCCCGAAGCCAGTGAATCCCCCGAATACGTCTGGAAACTTTATACCGATGGAGCATCAAACGACCGGTGTTCAGGCACTGGTATTGTGCTAGAAACTCCCGAGGGTCGATCCATATGTTATGCATTAAAGTTCGATTTCCATGCGACTAATAATGAAGCTGAATATGAAGCCCTCCTAGCTGGCTTGAAACTCGCTAGGGATTTGAGAATTATCGCAGTGGAAATCTATTATGATTCACAATTAGTTATGTGCCAAGTACGAGGAGAGTATCAAGCAAGAGATCGGAGGTTGGCTGCTTACTTAGCTCGAGTTAAAGAAGTACTGGACCATTTCGATTACTACTCCATCTACAGTATACCTCGAGAACGCAACCAAAAGGCCGATTCGTTGGCGAAACTAGCCAGCACATGCGAAGCTCAGCAAATGGGACTCGTTCCTGTAGAAACGCTATCTTCCCCAAGTATCGATCGGACAGAAATAAACCGGGTATGCGAAACCGTTCCTGAAAAGGACTCATGGATGACTCCGCTCAAAAATTACATCGAACACGGAACCCTGCCGGAGCGCAGGAGTGAAAAAAGACAGGTCCTTCGAAAGGCCTCAAGATTTACCATCCAGGGTGGACTCATGTACAGAAGGGGGTACTCGGTTCCCCTACTCTGGTGTATTGCTCACGATGAAATTAAACAAGTGTTACGCGATGTGCATGAAGGAGAATGTGGCGATCACACCGGGGGGCAAGCACTTGCCAAGAAAATACTTCGTTATGGATATTACTGGCCCACCGTGAATCGCGATGCGTTAGACTATGCAAATAAATGTGATAGGTGCCAGAAATACGCCTGAATCCCAAGGGCTCCTCCTACTGAGACAATGCAAATGGTCAGCCCATGGCCGTTTGCAATGTGGGGCATCCGACATCATCGGTGCTCTACCTCTGGCAAAAGGTGGAGCGAAGTACGCCATCGTCGCGGTTGATTACTTCACAAAGTGGGCTGAAGCCGAAGCTCTCGCTACCATTACGACGAAGAAAGTAATCAACTTTGTGGTTCGTAACATCATCTGTCGATTCGGTCTCCCACACACCATAATTATGGACAACGGAACCAAATTCGACATCGCTGAATTCAAAGATTTCTGCAAACGATTTCACATCCAAAAGAAATTCTCCACAATTGCACATCCTCAAGCAAACGGACAGGTCGAAGCAGTTAATAAAGTTATAAAATCCATCCTGAAGAAATGGCTGGAAAAGGTCGGGGGTAGGTGGGTCGATGAACTTCCTATGGCTCTATGGGCTTACCGAACAACCCACAAGACCGCGACCGGCCACACTCCGTTCTCTCTTTCTTACGGTTCAGAGGCCGTTATTCCAGTCGAGCTAGAAGTACCTTCTCATCGTGTGACATACTATGATCCAAAGACAAATGCTATATTACTTGCTGAATCTCTTGATCTACTAGATGAGAAGCGTGAGGAGGCTGATTTGAGGGCAGCTGCGCATCGAAGTCGAGTCGCCCGATTGTACAATGCCAAGGTCCGTGTGCGAACCTTCGAACTAGGCGATCTCGTCTTAAAAAGAATCTATCCGGTTCCTTCACACATGAAGCCAACATGGGAAGGACCGTATGTTATTGAACGAAGGCTCGGAGATGGCACATTCAAGTTATCGACCATCGACGGTCTTACCCTGCCAAGAGCTTGGAATAGCGAGAGCCTTCGCCGCTATTACACCTGACGGGCTATCTTTATCCATTTAGTTTACTTTCCTTTTCTGCAATTTGTTTATGCATTTCGAAATTAGAACTTGTAATAAGGCAACTGACTTTGCCATACTTTCTTATTTCAGCAATAAAATGCAACCTCTTCGAGCCAGAGCTGTGATTTACTTGAAATACTTCATACGACCATCACTATGCATGGAGAGCTAAGTCTCATCATACGGTGGGATTTATTCAAATAGAGAGTGGCTGCGGTGCAACCAATCACTCCCTAAGTGAAACCCGAGCTCAGGGGCAAGCCATCACATCAAAGTCAAAAAAGGGATTGGTACACGACAACCCTCCATCAACTCCGAACTCCCAGAGCGCGAGTCGGAGTATAAACATTCAACTCCGTATTCCCAGAGTGCGAAGCGAAGTATAAACATCCAACTCCGAATTCCCAAAGCGCGAACCGGAGTATAAACATTCAACTCCGTATTTCCAGAGTGCGAAGCAGAGTATAAACATCCAACTCCGAATTCCCAAAGCGCGAACCGGAGTATAAACATTCAACTCCGTATTCCCAGAGTGCGAAGCGGAGTATAAACATCCAACTCCGAATTCCCAAAGCGTGAACCGGAGTATAAACATTCAACTCCGTATTCCCAGAGTGCGAAACAGAGTATAAACATCCAACTTTGAATTCCCAAAGCACGAACCGGAGTACAAACATTCAACTCCGAATTCCCAGAGCGCGAACCGCAGTATAAACATTCAACTCTGTATTCCCAGAGTGCGAAGCGGAGTATAAACATCCAACTCCGAATTCCCAAAGCATGAACCGGAGTATAAACATTCAACTCCGAATTCACAAAGCGCGAACCAAAGTATAAACATTCAACTCCGTATTCCCAGAGGGCGAAGCGGAGTATAAACATCCAACTCCGAATTCCCAAAGCGCGAACCAGGGTATAAACATTCAAATCCGAATTCTCAGAGCGCGAACCGTAGTATAAACATTCAACTCCGTATTCCCAGAGTGCGAAGCGGAGTATAAACATCCAACTCCGAATTCCCAGAGCGCGAACCGGAGTATAAACATTCAACTCCGTATTCCCAGAGTACGAAGCGGAGTATAAACATCAACTCCAGATTCCCAGAATGCAAGTGCCAATTCCAAGTCTCCCGATCACAGACATATGATCGAAACTTAAGCCAGCGTAACCAGCCACTGGTGAATGAATGGGAATCCCCGAAATACGAAAATGATTATCGACAATCAAACAAGCATGGACGCATTACTCAATCTTCGCTTGCTTCAGACATCCGTTTGGTGGTGCGAGACTCAACGTGTTACAAGTAAGAAGCGATCGTCGGCTGACGGTTTACAACTCATCCCCAAGGCTGGGGGGCAGGACTTAGACATCAACCACTGATTGAAGCAATGTGATTGTCAGAATTCAACTAGCTTCCCGGTCGCAAGCCATGTCCATAGTTCCCGAACTTGGCAAACCAAAACAAACTTGGTTTAAAACCTGGAACTTCACAAGCGCATTTCGGACACTGAAACACTTAGACAAATACATTGACAAAAAAGAAAAGTTTCATTTCTATTGATTATAGAAGACGTTCATGTACAAGTTTCCAAAAAATTCCTACTAGCAGGGGCCGAACCCGCATCTATACACGGCTAACAAAATGAAAAATCAAAGTACGCCAGGTGATCATGCCTAATCTCTCTTCTTCCTTGGCTTCCTCTTCAGTGCGGACCCGCTGGAGCCATCGCCAACCTTCCTCTTTGAGCATTTACTTTGCGGCGGTTGGTCTTCAGGCGAGGGCATTATGTCGACGTCCTCCTCCGAACTCGTGTGGATAAGAATGCTCCCTACGGGTGGAGTCGGAGGAACGGGATCAATTACAGAAGGTGGAATGGGCAGGCTGGTGAGAAAGACAGAACCACCAGGAGACATCATTCCGAGCGGGGCAGGTCCCGATGCTGCCATCCCATCTCCAAAGCTGCCGCCATAACCCGCCGCTGCCAGTTCGGCGTCAATCTGAGCAAACATGTCCTCTTCGGTTACTGCCTGAGCCCCGCCGGGGGAATCAACAATCGACATTGAAGAGCCTGCAGTAGGATCAGTTCCGCTCATAACAGATGATGAGTCAGCACGAGGATCGTCGTGGCAGCGGAAGAGTTCATCCATCAGCTGCACGTCGAACGCAATCGTACCACCCTGCAGATCGCCAAGCGGGGCAGCTGTACTCATGGTGGTTGCCTCGGTCATGATAGCCTCCTGCATTTGATATGACTCTTGAGTGGCAGGAGGCATGGCCGGTGCGGCATCGATCACTAGACAAAGAATAAAAGAATTGTTAGAACTTAAACTCGATCGAAGACTTTGACTCATGAAAGACATGTGGAATGTTCGGAGTACCTTCCTCAATTTGGCTTGTAAGTGACGGGGCGGCTTCAGTCGTTTGTGCTGTAGTCGGAGGCATCTGCGGATGATCCGGGTTATAGGCAGGATCAGCTTGAGGATCAACCGCAGGCAAAGATTCAAGCTGAGTTGACACCGGAAGATCAAGACTTGCATTGTGATGTCCAACCCCGGAACCCTCTCCTACCTCCAGGTGCTGGGTGCCGAGCCTCTCCTTCTCATAAGAGATCATTGAATCATGGATAACCTTCTTTTCGTCATCAGTTAACAGACGATTCTCAAGCTCGAATTCATCCACAGACTCACCCTGGTGCGCCTCTTTCTCTTCCTCAACCAGTCGGCCCCAAGCGCTATGGAAATGTGTCGAATAATCATCGAGCCAGGCCAGACCCCTGTGCCTCAGCACATTAGCGTTGTAAACAACAAGGAGGTCCTCAATGTCGGCCTCTATCCTGGACTTGGCCAACTTCACCCTCTCCTCGACCTCAGTCTCCACTTTCTGGACTTTGGCCACCGCCGCATCCCGTTCTCCCCTGAGCAAAACAGCCGGATCGCACGCCTCCTGGGCTGCGGTGTTCGCGTCATCTTTTTCTTAGACCAAGCTGGCGAATTTGGCTTTTAGTTCATTAAGCTCCTTGACCGCCGCATCCCGCTCGGCAATGACTTTGGTATTCCGGTGGCCCATTTCCTCCACCAGGGCAACGTGTGCCTGACTCAACCTCTCCATTTCTGCCTTCGCTTCGTCAGCCATCTTAATGGCCTCAATCTCAGATTTTCGAGAAGACTCGGACTCAGCAGAAAGTACTTGGATAATGCGATCCCTTTTTGCAAGCTCAGTCTCCATCTTCTCGATCTCTTTTGCCCACTCAAAGGCCAATTTAGAAGCTTTTTCGGCAGCCTTCGCCCACTCTCGATATTGGGTATAGATGTCATGGACAAAGTCATGCATCATGCCTTCTACCGACGATGGAATTCTCTTCAAGTGGAGGGGAATACATAACCATCAAAGCAAATATTAGGAAAATCCTTCTTCATTTGAGCCAACTTAAGGGCCCCTTCTCCAGTGGGATCATCGGGGACCTGCTCTGTAACCATGGAAGATGTAGTCTCGACCCTTTGGAGATGAGTCTCAGATATGGAAGTGTGAGAAGAAGGCCTATGACGAGGAGGCTCCGGTGGATGTGAGGTTTGAACGGGGGGAGGAGATGGAAGCCTAGGAGGAGGAGAGCGTGATCTAGACCGGCGTCGATATTCTCTATCCCTGTCACGCCCATACCTATCCTGACTAGAGTGCTCGCGATCGCGATCCCTATCAGAATCCCTCCTGCGATAATCGTAGTAACCAGAAGCCTTTCGGGCTGAACGAAGACTATTCAGCATTGATCCTCTCCCGGACATGGTACTTGAAAATGAGAAGCGAAGAAAGAGTTAGCAACTTCCGAAGTTGGACGAAGTACAGTTGTGGATCATGTAGTGTAGTGATGTGTATGCATGTGCAATCCCCCGACCAACCAGAAATGTCGGCCGCACCCATAGCAAGCGACCCGCTCGGTTCAAAAGCACTATCAAGCCCTTCCATCCCGGCATTGTAAGGAGACGACACGAAATCCGGGATCGGAATATCATCAAGCCCGGCAAAAGGACTCTCCACTTGCGGGGGAGGAGCCTTTGAAATTCTAATCCCCTGGGATGGTAAATACATGACCACGGATTTGAATCTCTTGGATTTAGGGTGTTTGTGAGCAGCGGCCTTGCCTTTTCTTTTTCCTCCGGAATCCTGAACATCGGAAGGAGGCACGGCCGGGAGCTCAGTATCGGTAGGCGTTCTTTCTGGATCAACTTCTTCGGTGATCACAGCTGCGGGCGCTTTACGCTTCACGCATTTTTTCGGAGTCACTCTATGTACCACTTCCAGATGTATGCTCTATCTCCGCTCTATTAGCCCGACAGCTCTCAAATTCCTGTCGGTCAGGACTAAGTCTATGTGCCTTTCTTCGCTCGGAAACGCTTGAAGAATCCGAACAAGCTCTCTGAAGTACGCGCCATCGGGATGAGAGATTGCAGCTGTAGGAAGGGAAAAGTGTGTCAGTTTTTTGAAGTCAGTTACTAGTATCTCAATGACTCAAGAGAGAAGTGGCAACACTTACGTCTATCCAACCACCGCCCAGCAAATCCAGGGGGGCACCAAACGTAGAACCATTCGGTTTTATAATAACTTAGCCTTCCCCAGGAACCCTGAACAATGTGGCAGCTCCTGACCGCTTCCAGGAAGGTGAAAGAGGGGCTGTCTCCACGGCTCTTAACATTGAATAAATACCGGATCTCGATCGACTTCGGTGGTCGAAAAAGGATCTCCATGAAGAGAACAAAGGTGCTGTTCAATAAGGCGAACCCGTTGGGATGTAGCTGAGATGGAGCTATACCAAGAAACGATAACATCTCCCTTATATAGTCATTGAAGGGAGGAAGTGTCCCCGCTGTGCAAGCGTGACGGTTGAAAGCGGTATACCCCTCCAGGGGATTGTGTGGCCTGTCAGAGGGCCCAGGAAGTAACACGTCGTCAAGAGACAAACCATGCCTTAAGCAAATCCGTCCAAGCATATCTTCAGAGATACCCGACGGCACGGAATCTGATGGATTGAGTATAAACCGAGCAAACGGACGCTCATCCGGAGCTGGCTCTATGACTTCGGCTTCGATAACCGGTATCTCTATGGTTGGAGGAATAGAACTTGGAACTTCCGGCTGCTGAGAACTTGAAGGGTCCATGACTAGCTAGCTTATAAAAAATCATTGTTAAACTGACGAATAACACTCGTGCATCCCCCAGTGTAAAGTGTGTGAGCGTGTTGTGCAGTGCAGTACATATGTTATTTGAGAAGATCAACAGGATTGAAGGAAGCATATGAAGAACGAGACTTCGGAATACAGTCAGAAGGACCGTCATCGCTGACCGTCACAACCATGCCATCCAGTTATTAGCTATCACTCCAAATCGAAGTTTGGTGTTATCTTTTATAAGTTGCAGTTTCATCGACGAGCTTCGATAGGAAGTCAAATATGCAGTGAATCGGTTAAGTCCAAGTATGCCAATTTGAAGCTCGTCGGAGGCAGTTGTTCGAGTGTGTGAAAAATTTAAAAGTTTTTAATGATCAAATTTGTTTGGCTCACGAGAGCAAGGTCCGCATCGATAAATTATAGTCATGTGCGTTTGAGTTATATTCGGTCAAAAGGATGGAGTGCAAGTTCGACTCGTTCCAGAGCCATCTCCTTCGACTCCATCCAAAAGTCATGCGTTTCGACTCGGTCCAAAGCAACCAATACGACTCGCTCCGAAATCACGCATTTCGACTCGCTCCAAAGTCCCGCATTTCGACTCGATCTGAAGCAGCTCACTTCGACTCGCTCCGAGGTCACGCGTTTCGACTCGATCCCAAGCAGCTACTTCGACTCGACCCAAGGCCACCCACTTCGACTCGATCGAAAGCCACCATTTCGAGTCAATAAGACACAGCCCCTTCGTATCGATCAACAGAATCAAAGCATTCGACTCGACACGAAGCTCCACCATCGATCGACATGAAGGCCTCCGCCTCATCATCTCGAAATCACTACTCCAGATCAATCACGAATCTGATCGATTTAGTGTTAAGAATCGAGTCTCCTCGTTTACAAGATGTTTTCACTCGATGGATTACCTCAATTTGTTAATTGGTTCGAGTAATTGAAGATGTAAATCAGTTTGAAGGCAATAGTATTCTTTTCTTCTTTGCTTTCTCTAAGTCACAGAGCGATACGAAGGCAAGGAAAATAAGGATGAAAGGTAAAAAAAGTGAAAACGGCTAAGTGCTAGGTATTTATATGGAGTAGAAAATAAGAGGAATAACCGATTCGAATTCCAGTAGGGTCGAGCACGTGCTTCGACTCACTCTTCAGTGCACCAATATGGAGCTCCTTTTCATATCGCTCCTTCGACTCCTTCCCCGTGACTAGTTCGACTCCCTCATGCAGCCATAAGAGACATCACTTCGACTCGCTCGATCAGTAAACGTCTCGACTCGCTCCTCGGCCTCCTGTGTACTTCGACTCGCTTCTCTGCGATTCGAATCCAAGACCGAGTCGAACGACCGGTTCGACTCCATCAAGGAGTCAGCTTCGACTCGCTCCACCTCGACTCGCTCAGTTCAAGTCCGTCATCGACTCAACATGCTTCTTCGCATCCGCAAATCCAATGAAAATTATCTTCAACGTTTCAATCCTTCACAACGATTCAGGAGGGGATCGTTACGAAGGGACATTCAAAAGCAACCGTCAAGCATTGTTACAACGGATTTCACATCGGTTCAGGAGAGGATCGGTATGGAATTCAAAAACAATAAACGGACGACGACTCGAGAATGTACAAACATCAACGGGAGTCAGATTAACATACATGCATGAATGACGGACTAATATTCAACATTCAAAATTTTTAAGAATCAGAAATTCATCTGGTAACGACTACAACAGTTTACATTATCATGAAGAACGGTCAATGATTACAACTTTCATCGGGAAGATGATAACTATTCAGAATAAAGATTGAAGCACTTCAAAGCACATCATGTTTTCACAAGACGTACTTTGGGGGGCAAATGTTATCCCACCTTTTGGCAAGGCCGTAACACCAAGGAATTGACTAGTAATCACTGACGGTCCGTCCTAGAGGTCAGTTATACATGGGCTCACTACGGATGTCGATGAATTTTGTCCGAGTCCGGATCGAGCCAAAATTGGTAGGACATGGCAAGCTGAGCCATGAGAGCCAACATATCAAATCTCAAGTCAATCCGAGTTCGTATGCTTGAGTTATGAGCGATACAAGAATGGATGAAGGTCAACTGCCAGTCGACTCGCTCCTTCGACTCGCTTCACAACGACCAGGGATGATAACTTGGACTCACTCCACATCTCTCGGAGCTGCTCAATTCGACTCGCTCAAGTTCGAAAGCATCGAAAGCACACACTTCGACTCGCTTCCCGTTTCGACTCGCTCTCCCAGTGATAGTTTCGATTCGCTCGACCAGTTCTAGCTTCGACTCGCTCGAAGCAATGCCTGCTTTGACTCGCTCGACCAAATACTTACTTCGACTCGCTCGAAGCAACATCAGGGACAGAATAAAGTGCCACGTCATCGAGTCGAACAAGAGCGAGTCGAAACAGGAAGCGAGTCGAAGTAAACAGCCTACCGAGAACTCCATTTCGTATCGATCATATCTCCCAATCTACAAGTCCAAATGCTATGAAATTTTCACAGAAGACTACATGCATGCTAAAGAATGTACACGCCAAATTTTGACTCCATTGGATGAAATCTCGAGCGAGTCGAAATCAGCCCGTGTCAATCACGGATCGGACCGAAACTTCATGGGCTTGGGCGTACGGGCCTGGTCACGTGCCAGAGAGTGTCTCCCGAGATCTGAGCGAAATATTAGCCTCCTACACCTATAAATAGACCCCCAAAGCCAACAGAAAAGGGATTCTTCTTCCTCTTTGAGATCTCCAACGCCCGGACTCCGCCAGATCCAGATCTGAACTCAATTGCTGCTGCCATAAACAAGATTCACTGCTGCAAATCACAATTGACTGCTGTAAAACATTGAATTCATTTGTAAACACAAAAGAAAGATCAATAAAGAAAACTATTTCATAGTGGACGTAGGCTATACGCCGAACCACTCTAAATTCTTATGTCTCCTTGCACTTTAATTATTCTCATTTCTGAAATTTTGAGTTTTTGTTAGATAATTCATCTTTTTCCATTTAATTTCTTCACTTTATCTCTTCAAAGACTTCCGAAGAGTGTTGTGCCCAATTTTGGTACAAACAACATAGTAAATAAATAGCAAGCTACCACATGAATCCGATTGCACCACACATATGCATAACTATAGGTATCTATAGGGTAGAGTCATCTACATTCTTGGGTTAGCTAAACCCCCGGGTATGCTTCCTATCTTTGGTTTAGTCATATCCACTGGTAAGGCTACGTTCGGTATTCCGGCACATGAGTCACAACTTGAACAAATCTCGAAACCACATATGGATTCTCATATCTTAACAGATCTCTGAATCATACATGGATTCTCATATCTAAAAGATCAAGGAATTACACATGGATTCCCACATTCTGAATGGATCATGAACAACTACATGTGTTCAAGCATCTTAATCAGATCTCGAATCCGTATATAGATTCCAGTGTCTCGAACTAATCACGAACCTCTTACAAATCATAGAACACGTATATGGTTTTGAAGTGGTTACGGTTTTGAGTCATCTCATATATGTACAACTCCCTCGTTTACCAGGCACTCCAAAACCAACCGATATATTTCCAGTTAACTAAATCTTGGTTTTTCTGGAAATAAACAAACAATACATAAGAGCGGAGATCATCTCCTAACTAGATAAATTTCCTTATCATTTGTTCTAGAAGAGCAAAATGAATTTATACATACAGTATAGCATCACTGAAGATAGCTGTACCGTATAACTCCTGTATTTCTTATAGATATTTCCAGAGTTATATTTTGGTTAATTTCAACAAAAATGAGTATAATCTCATAAGGGAAACTAAGTCCCATATACTTTCCATACACAAGTATGATTAACACAAACAAAGCACGATCAAGTCATATAAACATTTTTTTAATTATCTTTACACAACCATTCGTTATAACATAAGTGTTATAATCCTAAAAACCTCTTTTATATTCTTTTCCAAAACACTTAACTCCTTTTCCAACTGAACCTTCTTGAAATGTTACATACATACATACATACATACATGTGTGTGCGTAATAATTTATTTAAAAACCATAAAAAAAAGTTTTAAATTTAAAACCTTACTAAACCTTTCATAAATGATAATGAAAATATCATATTTTGAAAATTTCCCAAACCAATTTCTTTTTTTCGAACGCATCAAAACTGCATAGACACAACCAAATATACCTTCTTTCACAATATATTCACATTTTAACCAATATAGCACATGTTAAATACAAGGTATTTCAAAGTACGTTTATAGTGGCAATTTCGCTTCAACCATTCACACAATTTCCAACTTTATCAAACAACATTACCACCATGTAAATAAGTCTGGGCCACGATACATGTTTTAGAGGGTTATAAGAGAGATTATATCACATATAATGTTGTCACTTGCTTTTAGAAACGAGGGGTCCAAAAGAAATAACTTGCATTGTAATCAATTTAAGTTCATATTTTAATACATACACCGCATCAATATGCAGATTAAATGGTGAGTAAACTCACCCTAGCCCAAGCCCAGTCTTAGTCGTAGAAAATCTCGCTACGAATTCCACGGTAAAGACGACGTCTCGATTGGACCTCGTATGTAAAAGTTATGGATTTTATAAGATTTTGGATTAATTAAAATAATTAATTAACTAATTTAATTACTAATTACCTTCATTAGCCTAACCCCCTCTTTCTTTCCTCTCCCTTTACACGTCCAAACACAGCAACCCAATTCCCACGTGCACATGAATATAGTGACACAGAGCTTCCCTCCATGAAATCAAATGTTGGCTACGCCAACGATCTTCTCTTCACAAGCTTGATGCATCAACCCCAACATCATCAAGCTCAGCTACATCATAAACACCAAGACTAGGAGCCCCACCTCGGCCAGTAAAATTCACAACCCACATCCGACCTCCTGAGCGCCTCCGACTACCATCAATCATCTACTCATGTCGCCATGTATTCAACCACCCTTGATATCACCTCCGGCTCTCTCTTTATCCGTACAACCCAAAGCCAACAAAACGACAAATTACATGTCGTAAATCACAAAGCGTAACCGCATGCCTCTAAACTCCTCCTACAAGTTTGCCTTCACCAGAGAAACTCAACGCCATCGACGCCATGGCCTATCTTCCCCCATCTCCTCCACGACCAAGCCCTAATACGGCCAACAAAAGTCGAGCATCACCAATAGTCGCCGCACCCAACTTCAAACACATCAAATCAAAGCTCTCTCTCACACGATCCCAATGCATCTAATATCGTCAAACTCCGACGCCTCAAGCTCATGAAACAATTGATTGAAGAGGAAGAGGGGCGGTGGCTGCTTACTGAAGAAGGAAGGAGGAAAAGTGATGAAAAGGGTTAAGTCTAGGGGTGTATTTATAATGAAAATTATATTATATTTAATTCTCTTAAGTTAATTATCGAACGTTTCAAGCTCGCACGATCATATAGGATGCCATATCATTACGAAACTCATTGGCTCACGACAACTTAATATTCCAAACCCAATGACATTGTTTTCGTCAAAATCTGAGACAATGCCTCGGGATGATAATTCCATGCGTTGTTTAAAAGAATTATTATTAAAACAAGTTTAATCACATTAATTAAAAATTAAAATTTTACCATATCATTTATTATTTAAAAAGAGTTTACTAAGCTTTCAAAATCATTTTTATTCATATTAAATTCAAAGTTTAAATATTTAGTTAATTCTGATATTTAAATATGAAGTATTCGAAATTTAGAGTTGCTATATTCTCCCCCCTTGGAATATTTCGTCCTCGAAATACTGACATAAGCAACAAGAACAACAATCATGCATCGATACCTAACGGTATTGCAATCACTAGCAATTAAAGAAATGATCCATTCTAAACTTTACTGTATTACAATCTCGCTAGCAAACAAAGCTCACGGTTTGCTCAGGTTTAGGAACTTCTCATCGGACAAGGATGATAAATAACCTACTAAGCGTTCCTACGCTCAACAGCCTCATGTTATTACTTAGTCAATTACTTATACTACCTCAAACAACGAGAAGTCACATCCCTAAAACTCTTCATAAGTCAACACGCATAGCATACAAATATATTAAAGCCTGTACGATGTAAATATATCCTTCATATGCAATATCAATCGAATCACTTGCTTGATCACATACATTTCACTTCTAGTGTAGTTCACTTGACCTATCTAGTGTGGACTCTGATCTGGTCCCTTGATTTGAAAATTATATTCTCCTTGCATAGCTATATACTATGATAGAAAACTTTAGGATCATATGAAGAATCCATATTAAGTGTTCGCCATCAAGAATCGAGTGAAAAATCCTAACTCGGACCGGTGTAAAGTACCTTGAAGTCATGTACTTGAATCCTAGATCAAGAACTGTCATGAGCATAAAATGATCTACGTACAACGTATGTACTTTATTCCAATTGGAATCCCAAATACTCCCATTTACTTTTCATTTTAAATTCTCATTCATTTTCCATATAGTATTCCTCATCTAATACTAAAATCATATATGAAACATTTCATAAAACATTAATTCAAGTTATTTAACATTATATAACTTATGTACATACCCGTATAATACTCCACAACATCATAAGAGCATATACAAAAACATTCAATTAACAAGCATGTTCAAACATTTACTTGTTTTTAACTTACTACCTTTTCAATTCAAGCGTTATGTACAACTTAACTTTTTTATAAAAACGCTTCAAATCTATAACGATTCAAAATTTTCTACTGGTCCAAAATCTCCGAAAATCCCATTTCATTTTAACAAATGAAAACTACCAAACAACACATTATAACAAGATGCACAACCAAACTACTGTAATGTATAGGATACATGACTCCACACTATAACTTAATAGAAATGTTAAGAACTAAACACCGGATTTTGTTTCAAAACATTTTGAAATAATATATACTTACAACTTTTGTATATCAAATCATACTTTCGGTATTTAAATAAAAATCTGTTTGACAAAAACAACTTTGCAGAAAACTACCTTGGTAGCATCCCCCACTTTGAAACTTGAAAATGAACGCCAATGATGTTGCAGTCATCACTAGAATTACTTCCAAGCGACAGAGGTGAGTTCAGTACTCCAAATCATGCCTTTTGGACTTAACCAATATCATTTTCAAAACGGTATAAAATACTTCATAAATATTACTAAGTGTTATGATATCAATTTCATAAATCAAATTCCCAAATATTTACTTTGAAAATATACTAGTATTATGTTTTATTGTGAGAGGATTTTCGCTGATCTAGGGCTCAATGATGAGAAGAAGAGAAGGCTTGCTTCTAGACAGTTACAAGGAGCACCGTTGTATTGCTGGAACAATGTTACGATTGGAGTTAATGAGGAGACAATGACATGGGCTGAATTCAAAAGGAGATTTGAGGAGAGGTTTATATCGGAGATCGCTAAGTCTACTCTGCTCAGGAAGTTTGCTGAGTTGGAGCAGGGAGGCATGATTATGCTGGAGTATGCAACGAGGTTTGAGGAGCTAGCGAGGTATGGTTATGCTATGGTGGATACTATGATTAAGAGGAATAAGAAGTTCATCAGGGTGTTAAAGCCTGAGCTTGCTAAGGCCACATTGCCGCATCTCAGGGATCCATGTTATGTTGTAGTGGAAATGGCTTTGAGACATGAGGAGATGCTTTCTTTTATGGAAAGGAATAAGGAAAAGGAAGTTCAAGGAATGTAGAGTCAGAAAAGAGAATTTTTCCATAAGAAGGGAGCTCAGAAGGGTGGAGTTGCCAAGAAGGGAAAGGCGGAGGCTGTTTGCTATATGTGTGACAAGAAGGGGCATTTTGCAAATGAATGTCGCTCAGGAGATAGAAAGAAGGTGATCGGGAAGAAGAATATTGGATGCTTCAACTGCGATCAAATTGGACATTATAAGAACCAGTGCAAGGAGCCAGCCAAGGATGGAAGAGGCAAAGTGTTTGCACTGGAACCATCTACCTCGAAGCCAACAGCAGAGGAAAAAGGAAAGGCAGTGTTGGGAAGTACGCTTACGATTTACGGTATGTCAGTTAGCATTCTATTTGATACCGGTGCATCGCATTCTTTTATATCTCATTGTTTGGTAGACAAGCTTAACCTAAAACCCTCATACTTAGTTACTTCCTTAGGGGTTGCAAATCTGTTAGGAGAGTATGCGACACTTGGAATGAAATGTGACCACCTAGAGATTGAATTGTTAGGTCATAACTTTGTTTGTAGTTTGCATGTGTTTGATTTCTTAGGGTTTGGAATTATTTTGGGTATGGATTGGTTAAGTAAATATAATGCTAGGATATTTTGCCATGATAGGAAAATATCGCTTAGACACCCTGACAGTAGTGATCGAATTATATACTCCGTAGAAAAACCTAGTTTTGAGGTTAATGCTTTGTTGGGTGTTGTGGAGGTAGAAGATGAGTTGAATTGCGTTGTCGTTGTTAGAGAATTTGCAGATGTCTTTGAGCCTGTAGTAGGACTGCCACCGAAACGAGCCATTGAGTTTTAGATAGATCTAGTACCTGGAGCAGAATCAGTATGTAACGACCCACCTTTTTTGGACGTTTTAAGCAGACACACATGTCATACTCAAACCATTCAAAAGGGCAGATTGTTATGGGGTAAATAAGAAAAAGAGAAGAAATAAAAAAATACAGAATCTCGCAGCAGAATGACAAAATATAATAATCAAATAATAGTTCATGAAGCTGTTTATAAATAACATAGTTAAACTTTATAATACAGACCAGAGTTACATACAACAAGAATAAATAATCAATAAATGCAACGGACCATCATGATGCAGTGGAATAAATAATAATAATAATAATAATAATAATAATAATAGCACAAAATCTTTGTCTTTGTCCTCCAGGGAGCAGTCTTCAACCCTAAAATGCTCAGGCTGACCTGAGCGAATTAAAAAGACAAAACATTCGAGTCAGAACTAAAAGATCTTACACGAGTTAAATCAACAGTAAATAAATATGAGTGTAATGGCATCGGAGATGTTTATGGGGTTTGACATCTCCTATCCAGTGTCTAACGTGGGTGCAGTAACTTAAAAGATGTTCGGGATTTACATCTCCTAAGGATCCGTTAAACTATCTACTATGTAGTATAATACGCTATTATAATATGTCTACTGTAAAGTAAAAGTATTAAAATAGCGTTAAGGCATTACCAATATCCCTTTTAACACATTTTATATATTCCCATAGTCTATACAGTACCGTACGCTCCTCCATGAGGTTTACCCAGAGGGCACTCCATAGGTATGGTACAAAACAAACTCGTAGAAGGCGCGATAAGGCATGCGACAAGGCACTCGAGGCAATGCCCAGGGTAGATATACCAATTGCGGATCCAGACTGGTGGTAATGCATAGCAACTACTACCGTCCACCTCAGAACACACTCCCAAATCAAATCAAGGGTGGCCACCAAATCAATCACAAAGTCAAAATATAGTATCGAAGAAGTGTGTCCGATAGGAGGAATGACCTCACTTGGCCCGGTATAGCTCCTGATTTTAGCCACATCAAGCTGACTCACGGGAGTCAGGGTCACGTAAATACCTTATACAGAATCGTTCGCCTAACCATCCTACTTCATTTCTGGAATCTCCACCACATGCACAGTTGTTAAAGTGGTTTTCGGTATTGGCAGAGAGTATGACAATATCCGATCACGGTCTCTTTAACAACCAAACGCTTATTTCACACCGGATGGTTCTTTTACATTTCAAAAGTCAATTCATAATTTATATCAAAATATCATATTCTCAAACCCATATCATTTCGATCATATTCACTTTCAAAATCATATTTACTTCCAAAATCATATTTGCTCAAATATGTCATTTCACAAAAGGCATCAATTCCAAATTCCAACTTAGGTTGTACCATCATCAATGATTTAAATATAAATACTTCAACTTTACACCGTCTGAAATTTTAGAAAAATAGTTTAGGTAGTCATAAATAGTTTTAATAATTTAAAAATAGTTTAAAATAGATTAAAATAGTTTAAATAGTAAAAATAGTTTAAATAGATTTAAATTTGATTTAATTAGATTTAAAATGATTTATATAGATTTAAAATAGATTACACAGATTTAAATTATCTTAAATAGATTCTTAATAGATTAAATAAATTTAAAATATATTAAATAGATTTAAATTATATTAAATAGATTTAAAATAGATTAAATAAATTTAACTAGTTTAAAACTGGTAAAATAGATTAGATTGGATTAAACAGGTTATAATAGACTAAAATAAATTAAAATAGTTTTAAATTGATTAAAATAGTTAACTTAGTTAAAATAGTTTAAATTAGTTTTAAATAGATTTTTAAGTTATATCCAAACATTTTTCATAACTCAATTCCGATAAATTCATTCATTTGACACTTCAACTTTGAAATTCCAATTTAAATCCTTTGAACAATTCATTAAATAAATTCCAATTCAACATTTACGCTTGGATTTTCGAAAATAATTCAGTTTATATAAATCAATTTCTATTTCAAAACGCCAGTTGACTGAATTCAAATTTTAAGGAATTAAAATCATTTAATTTAACCAAACCGGTGTCCTTATATAATTTTCTACCTTATGGTCAACCGATACGGATATTTATCATTTCAATCCACAATTTAAAATTTTATGGTTATATATCATTTCAAACCGCAATCCCGAATTAAATAAAATCCATAAAATCGCTCGAGTCTATCATTTCAACCCATAACGATTTTTCCTAATCTATAGATCGTTCGGGTATGTATCATTTCAACCCATAGGGAACTTGCAGTGTTATAATAATATATAATACAACATCCAGTCATCCAATATCAAAAATCAAACATATATCACAATCATCATCCAAATCAATCTATAAACATCAGTAGATAACTGATAATCAATACAGGTATTAAATTGACAATTTAAAATTTCAATACTGATTTAAACGATGATTTAATGCAATAAAAGTCAAATTTAACCAGAATTACAATTTAAACATACCAAACATCAATCAATTTATTTCAAATCACATCATAAATTTAATTTAACTAACATAAGATAGTTTAGTAATTGTGAGTGGGTTAAAACACTCACCTTTTGAATTCAAATCGATTGGAAATTAAAAATAAGGCCCAAATTTGAACAGTCTCAGAATTTATCCAAACCAGTTTCTTAATTTCCGGAATTTCGATACGATCCCCACGAAACAAACTACGCATGATTGGACCTCGTATGCGAGAGATATACAAGTTAGAACATTTAAATTTGAAATTAAAATAAAATAAAATAAAAATATACGAACCAACCGAAACATGTCACGCCAGTATCATCTTAACGCAACCCTAGCGCATGCTCATCAGGTCGCGAAAACGAAGCCGCCACAACATCTACCTTTGTCGCCGTCATCGGCTAGCCGTGGCCAAGATCTATCATTCGCGCCTCCTCCACTCGGTCTGCCGTCCTCACCAGAGGCGCACGACCCCCCCACGCAACACCAGTCGCCGTTCACAGCTAGCAGCCGTCGCCCTTAGGTCCAACCCTAAATGAATTTTTCTGCAAATCCGACCTTCAAAACGCCACCCAAACTACACCGATGGACAACGCACTCGACTCTCTACATAGCAGTTCCAATGAATCGACGATCGGTCGGAGTCGATCGCAGCCCAACGAACGGCCGAGAATAAATCATCAATTTCTAGCCACACAGAAATCCAAATAAAAAAACAGACCGCAGATTTGACTTGCGCTCGTCGAGAGCTTCAAATCAATATATAATTCGCTATAGTTTGAGGAGTTTTAATTTTTCGATTTGATTTTGATTTGCAATTGAATTTGGAATTGGTCTTGGTTTGTTTGCCATTGGAAAGAGATAAGCAGATAGAGTTGTACGTACAAACAAATGGAACAAGAAATAGCTAGGGTTTATAACAGGCTATTTATAGGCAGATCAGAAATAGAAATGAATGGGCTAGATCGATTTGAAAGTTGAACGATAAACGACCCGAAAAGCCCGTTTCGCTTCCAAAGCAAAAGTGGGTCATCCCGTATATCTAAATAGATGTTTTCGATATTTTTAAACTCAATGGAACAGGTTTCAAGTTATAATTCCATCGTATGAAGAAGTTAGCTAAAAATCAGCTTATTTCAAATTCATTTCAAATGAATTGGTTTCTAGGCGTTTCGAGTACGTACGATTAAACGACAAGTCCGATCGCTACAAAACTTGAAACCTTACAATAATTCACCCTTACGGATCCGATGAAACTGGTTTCGTCGAAACCGAGACGGTGGCCAAAATGGCTAATTTTACAATAATTAAATAAATAAATATTAAATTAATTAATCACTTTTTAATCCAAATTTTATAATTTACAAATTTCTATCACTTTATATTACTTAGTAATTTATAACCCCTTAAAATAAATTTCTATATCAATTCAATATTCAATATTGGATAAATTATAGTATTTGATTTCAATTTCAATAAATTCAGTAATTATAAATTAAATTTCCAATAAATCCATTTGTTTGACTTTTCAATCTTGTTATTCAATCAATTATTACCCTAAGGATATAATTAACATTAGTTTATCTCTTACTACATTAATATTTTACAATTTCATCTTAATTTCCATTAACGTAGTATTTAATTACGTTTAATTGCAATAAATCCATTTATTATAGCTTAAATTCCAATAAATTGATCAAACTTGATTTCAATTCTTTTATTTAATCAATTATCATATTATGAATAAAATTTACATTGGTTACATCTTATTGAATCGATAGTCTATAATTGTCAGTTAAATCTACATTAGCTGCACTATTTAAGTGATTTAATTGCAATTGATTTCCAATTTAATTTAACAGGTTAAATAAATAGGCAACATATAATAATTGTCACCATTTACCTTTAGTCACATTTTATAAGTTTATTATCCACAGCAAGTGTTATAATTACTACTACAACACTAATTTTATTCAATTACAACTTATTTCACAATATTTCATAAATTAATCAACATTTTAATTATCAATTCCTCTTTAAATCCAATTATCCATTAATACATACATTACTATAATTTATTTACAGTCTCTACCAATTATAACTCTTTTAACCCTTTTAATTAATTGGAATTACATTTAAAGCAGTTTTCAATTACCTTTAATTAATACTACTACATTGCATTCCAGTTATATTTTCATTATTAAATCACAAATTTTTATTTCTTCCAACATTAAATCACAAACCTCATTAAATTAACTTTTTTTTAATTATCGAAAATTACGGGTCGTTACACTCTCCCCCACTCAAAACTTTTCGTCCCCGAAAAGGAAAAAGAAGGGAAAGAAGGAATTAAGTAATCAATATATCTTATCAAAATATTAAATTTATAAACAATTTATTTACATAATTAAATAATTTAAATAAAATATATAAATTTATAAACAATTAAATCCTTTATATTCAAGTTAACAAAAGTTTGGAAAACGTTTCAAAAAAATTTCTAAGTCCAAAATTTACGAATTTTTTTAGCAGAGTCTCCTTCGTACGGAGAGGTCTAGGAGAAATAATAATATCAATAATAACATTATATATCATATTTTTCAAAATAATATATCCCAAACCATGGGAAAAACAATATAATATTGCTATAAAGCGTAATCCGAGAACGTACCTATTTGTCGGGCAACAACGCTTAAATTATGAAACCAAAAGCAGTAGCTAGTGCTTCCATAACCTGTATTTCACTTATATAATCCAAAAGAAGTTAATAATTATATAAAGAGAAATATTAAAGTTGTTTCAATAATTAACAAACAAAACATCACAACATAACAATAATCATTTGCAAACAAACAGTACAAACATCATTTCAACCAAGAAACAATCATCCATCCATTTCAACCAAAACAAATGGTTTGTTCGGGTTCAGAACTTCTAATCATATAAAATGATAAATAAACTATGAAGTAAACCATACACTCAACAGTCGTAGATAAAACTTTATAGATTATTCACACATCTCTATACAAAATAGAAGTATCCTTCCCCAACCAATCCAAGAGTCAAACAACAAAGAATTCAACACATTTTTAAGTTTACTCTGTTTATCTTTTTCACATCATTTATTGTTCATTTTTTTCATACAATGATTTTCTTTAATTCACGTTCATTACTTACAAAATTTAAATTTCTATTCATTCATGTAAGGCTTATTTCATTAATTTACATTCTTTACTTACATAAGTTATATCCATTTCAATTATTTGGATCATAAATGAATTCATTATTGAAGTATTGTATAAATTTTATTTCAGTTTACTTCACATTTACAATTTAGTTTGATTTCTTTTTTCTTTCTTCTTTTCATCATTTACTTTTCTTTTCTCATTCATATAATGTTTATTTTCGTTAATTTACATTCGTTGTTACTTACAAAAGTTCATTTCTCCTTTATTCATATAGTGCCATTTTATTTCATTTTATTTCTTTACATTCATTGCTTAAATAAGTTATTTTTATTTCAATTATTGGATTATATATTATCAGGTAAGTTTCTTTACAATTCAATTCGCCATTTATAGGTTATTTCTTTTTCACATTCATTCTTCCATATATAGTATTATTGAATATTAAATTTATTTCTAAATCATTTCAATACTTCTGAAGTTATAATCATTCAATTAGTATAGTACTCACTTTATTTATAAATGGCTTCAACATTAATTTAAGTTTATAATTAATTACTTACAACATTCACCTTTATTATTTCATCTGATTATAGATAGCTTAAAATGTTAACCTAAGCTTATAATCATTTTTCTTACATTATTCACTTTTATTACATTTAATTAGTAGCATTTCAAACTATTAACTTCGGTTTATAACAATTTATAACATTAGAATTCTTATTTACAGAAGTAATTCCATTGAACACTTTCATTTATTAAAGTTTTACTTGTACAATATTCTATTACATATTCTTATCAACATTACAGCTTTTAACATTTTGGTAAGTAATATATACGTCTTAAGAATGCAATTGAATATTACCCAAGTTTCTCTTATTTATTTAGTTAACAAAATGTTCAATACTTACCATTTCTTATTTTCATTTCCTTTTTATTTATAGTTTTCAAAATTTCAGTTTCTTATCTATTTCATTAATCATTTTAACATCAAATTTCTTATTTTCATTTTAGAAGTTCCCAATTATTAATATAGTCAAAATTCCTTTCATTATAATAATTGAAACTACTAATTATCGGAAAAATTTAAGAACTAAACTCCGGATTCATTTTAGTCACTTAGAAAATTATATATATATATATCCTTTATGGATTAAATCATATTTAGAAATTAAAAATTAAGATTCGTTTATCAAAACAAGGTGCAATAAAACCACTACAACCATCTACCCACTTTGAAACTCGAAAATGAACGTCGATGATGCGTGCACTCATCACCAAAATTATTTTCCAATGACAAAGAGGGGAGTACAGCTTATTTCTTTCCAAAATTTCTTTAAAACCTTTCTTTCAAACCTTATTGAATATTTATATCAGAAAATACTTCTAAATACTACTAATATTATATTCCAAAATCTTTCGAAAGAAATTTTCAAAATCCTAGAACTTAAGTTCTCAAACTTCCCATTTATATTTACTTTAGTTGTAAATCCTATTTTCCAATCAATATTTATAAAAGTCCTCTACCTAACAACAACATATTACATCCAACTATATCATTTATAAAATTGTATTATTTTAAATACAAAATATATAATAGGCAATATTATTTTATTTACCTATATTTCAAAACAAGTATTGTGTTAGTCTGCCCCATTAAGTGTTTAGAAATCCCTATCGATGTCATAGCGTCCTATGCACCGACCAAATTTATAAATACAAAACGGGACAAATTAACACAATACAAAAAACCTTTTATAACACTAACAAATACGCTCTCTCATATATACACTCAGTGACTCATTCTAGGGTATTACTACCCTATTTTTAGTGAGTCAGACCCCACAAAGCTAAAGTTATTGCTAAACCTGGCTCTGATACCAACTATAACGACCCGCCTTTTTTGGACGTTTTAAGCAGACACACACATCATACTCAAACCATTCAAAAGGGCAGATTGTTATAGGGTAAATAAGAAAAAGAGAAGAAATAAAACAAATGCAGAATCTCACAGCGGAATGACAAAATATAATAATCAAATAACAGTTCATGAAGCTGTTTACAAATAACATAGATTAAATTTTTATAATACAGATCAGAGTTACATACAACAAGAATAAATAATCAATAAATACAGCGGAACATCATGATGCAGTGGAATAAATATAAATAATAATAATAGCAAAAAATCTTCGTCTTCGTCCTCTAGGGAGCAGTCTTCAACCCCGAAATGCTCAGGCTGACCCGAGCGAATTGAAAAGACAAAACACTCGAGTCGGAACTAAAAGATCTTACGTGAGTTAAATCAACAGTAAATAAATATGAGTGTAACGGCGTCAGAGATGTTTACGGGGTTGGACATCTCCTATCCAGTGTCTAACGTGGGTGCAGTAACTTAAAAGATGTTTGGGATTTATATCTCCTAAGGATTCGTTAAACTGTCTACTATGTAGTAAAATACGCTATTATAATATGTCTACAGTAAAGTAAAAGTATCAAAATAGCGTTAAGGCGTTACCCATATCCCCCTTAACACATTTTATATATTCCCATAGTCTATACAGTATTCCTCCGTGAGGTTTACCCAGAGGGCACTCCATAGGTATGGTACAAAACAAACTCGTAGAAGGTGCAATAAGGCATGCGACAAGGCACTCGAGGCAATCCCCATGGTAGATATACCAATAGCGGATCCAGACTGATGGTAACGCATAGTATCTACCACCGCCCACCTCGGAATATACTCCCAAATCAAATCAAGGGTGGCCACCAAATCAATCACAAAGTCAAAATATAGTATCGAAGAAGTGTGTCCGATAGGAGGAATGACCTCACTTGGCCCGACATAGCTCCTAATTTTAGCTACATCAAGCTGACTCATGGGAGTCAGGGTCACGTAAATACTGCATACAGAATCGTTCGCCAAACCATCCTACTTCATTTCTGGAATCTCCACCACGTGCACAGTTGTTAAAGTGGTTTTCGGTATTGGCAGAGAGTATGACAATATCCGATCACGGTCTCTTTAACAACCAAACACTTATTTCACACCGGATGGTTCTTTTACATTTCAAAAGTCAATTCATAATTTATATCAAAATATCATATTCTCAAAACCATATCATTTCGATCATATTCAGTTTCAAAATCACATTTACTACCAAAATCATATTTGCTCAAATATGTCATTTCGCAATAGGTATTAATTCCAAATTCCAACTTAGGTTGTACCATCATCAAGGATTTAAATATAAATACTTCAACTTTACACCGTCTGAAATTTTAGAAAAATAGTTTAGGTAGTCGTAAATAGTTTTAATAATTTAAAAATAGTTTAAAATAGTTTAAATAGTCAAAATAGTTTAAATAGATTTAAATTTGATTTAATTAGATTTAAAATGATTTATATATTTAAAATAGATTACATGGATCTAAATTATCTTAAGTAGATTCTTAATAGATTGAATAAATTTAAAATAGATTAAATAGATTTAAATTATATTAAATAGATTTAAAATAGATTAAATAAATGTAACTAGTTTAAAACTGGTAAAATAGATTAGATTAGATTAAACAGGTTATAATAGATTAAAATAAATTAAAATAGTTTTAAATTGATTAAAATAGTTAACTTAGTTAAAATAGTTTAAATTAGTTTTAAATAGATTTTTAAATTATATCCAAACATTTTTCATAACTCAATTCCGATAAATTCATTCATTTGACACTTTAACTTTAAAATTCCAATTTAAATCCTTTGAACAATTCATTAAATCAATTCCAATTCAATATTTACGCTTGGATTTTCGAAAATAATCTAGTTTATATAAATCAATTTCTATTTCAAAACACCAGTTGACTGAATTAAAATTCTAAGGAATTAAAATCATTTAATTTAACCAAACCGGTGACCGTATATAATTTTTTACCCTATGGTCAAGTGATATAGATATTTATCATTTCAATCCGCAATTTAAAATTTTACAGTTATATATCATTTCAAACCACAATCACGAATTAAATAAAATCCATAAAATCACTCGAGTTTATCATTTCAACCCATAACGATTTTTTCCTAATCTATAGATCGTTCGGGTATGTATCATTTTAACCCATAGGGAACTTGAAGTGTTATAACAATATAAAATACAACATCCAGTCATCCAATATCTACAATCAAACATATATCACAATCATCATCCAAATCAATCAATAAACATCAATAGATAACTGATAATCAATACAGGTATTAAATTGACAATTTAAAATTTCAATATTAAATTAAACGATGATTTAATGCAATAAAAGTCAAATTTAACTAGAATGACAATTTAAACATACCAAACATCAATCAATTTATTTCAAATCAAATAAAAATTTAATTTAACTAACATAAGATAGTTTAGTAATTGTGAGTAGGTTAAAACACTCACCTTTTGAATTCAAATTGATTTGAAATTCAAAATAAGGCCCAAATTTGAACAGTCTCAGAATTCATCCAAACTAGTTTCATAATGTCGGGAATTTCGATACAATCCCAATGAAATAAACCGCGCATGAATTGGACCTCGTATGCAAGAGATATACAAGTTAGAACATTTAAATTTGAAATGAAAATAAAATAAAATAAAAATATACGAACCAACCGAAACATGTCACGCTAGCATCATCTCAACGCAACCCTAGCGCATGCTCATTAGGTCGCGAAAACGAAGTCGCCACAACATCTACCTTCGTCGCTGTCACTGGCTAGCCGCGGCCAAGACCTATCATTCGCGCCTCCACCACTCGGTTTGCCGTCCTCACCAGAGGCGCACGACCCCCCCACGCAACACCGGTCGCCATTCACAGCTAGCAGTCGTCGCCCTTAAGTCCATCCCTAAATGAATTTTGCCGCAAATCCGACCATCAAAATACCACACAAACTAAACCAATGGACAACGCACTCGACTCTCTAAAGAGCAGTTCCAATGAATCGACGATCGGTCGAAGTCGATCGCAGCCCAGCGAATGGCCGAGAATTAATCATCAATTTCTGGCCACATAGAAATCCAAATCGAAAAACAGACTGCGGATTTGACTTGCGCTCGTTAAGAGCTTCGAATCGATATAGTTTGAAGAGTTTTAATTTTTCGATTTGATTTTGATTTGCAATTGAATTTGGAATTGGGAACTAGTTTTGGTTTGTCTGCCATTGGAAAGAGAGAAGCAGATAGAATTATACGTATAGACAAATGGAATAAGAAATAGCTAGGGTTTATAACAGGCTATTTATAGGCAGATCAGAAATAGAAATGAATGGGCTAGATCGATTTGAAAGTTGAACGATAAACGACCCGAAAAGCCCGTTTCGCTTCCGAAGCGAAAGTGGGTCATCCCATATATCGAAATAGATGTTTTCGATATTTTTAAAGTCAATGGAACAGGTTTCAAGTCCTAATTCCATCATATGAAGAAAGCTTAAAATCAGCTTATTTCAAATTGATTTCAATTGAATTGGTTTCTAGGCGTTTCGAGTCCGTACGATCAAACGACAAGTCTGATCGCTATGAAACTTGAAACCTTACAATAATTCACCGTTATAGATCCGATGAAACTGGTTTTGGTTGAAATCCGAGATGTGGCCAAAATGTCTAATTTTACAATAATTAAATAAATAAATATTAAATTAATTAATCACTTTTTAATCCAAATTTTATAATTTACAAATTTCTATCACTTTAGATTACTTAGTAATTTATAATCCCTTAAAATAAATTTCTATATCAATTCAATATTCAATATTTGACAAATTACAGTATTTGATTTCAATTTCAATAAATTCAGTAATTATAAATTAAATTTCCAATATGTCCATTTGTTTGACTTTTCAATCTTGTTATTCAATCAATTATTACCCTAAGGATATAATTAACATTAGTTTATCTCTTACTACATTAATATTTTACAATTTCATCTTAATTTCCATTAACGTAGTATTTAATTACGTTTAATTGCAATAAATCCATTTATTATAGCTTAAATTCCAATAAATTGATCAAACTTGATTTCAATTCTTTTATTTAATCAATTATCATATTATGAATAAAATTTACATTGGTTACATCTTATTGAATCGATAGTCTATAATTGTCAGTTAAATCTACATTAGCTGCACTAATTAAGTGATTTAATTGCAATTGATTTCCAATTTAATTTAACAGGTTAAATAAATAGGCAACATATAATAATTGTCACCATTTACCTTTAGTCACATTTTATAAGTTTATTATCCACAACAAGTGTTATAATTACTACTACAGCACTGATTTTATTCAATTACAACTTATTTCACAATATTTCATAAATTAATCAACATTTAAATATCAATTCCTCTTTAAATCTAATTATCCATTGATACATACATTACTATAATTTATTTACAGTCTACCAATTATAACTCTTTTAATCCTTTTAATTAATTGGAATTGCATTTAAAGCAGTTTTCAATTACCTTTAATTAATACTACTACATTGCATTCCAGTTATATTTTCATTATTAAATCATAGATTTTTATTTCTTCCAACATTAAATCACAAACCTTATTAAATTAACTTTTTTTTAATTATCGAAAATTATGGGTCGTTACACAGTAAGTAAACTGCCAAGCAGAATGACACCAACCGAGATGAAGGAGCTAAAGGTGTAGTTGGTGGATTTGGAAGGCAAGAATTTTATCAGACCTAGCAGTTATCCTTGGGGAGAAGCCACGGTGTTTGCTAAGAAACCGGACGGATCGTTAATGTTATATATCGATTATCGTAAGTTGAATGAGAAGACAATAAAGAATCGATATCCGTTGCCTAGAATTGACAATTTGTTCGATCAGTTGAGTGGAGAGTATTTTCCCAGTTGGATTTGGCGATAGGGTTCCATCAGCTTAGAGTGGCAGAGGATAGTATTCCTTTGATGACATTAAGAACCGGATATAGATCGTACGAATGGTTAGTAATGCCGTTCGGACTAACTAATGCGCCAGCCTTCTTTGTAAATTTGATGAACCGAGTTTTCCAAGAGCACTTGGATAGGTTTGTGTTAGTTTTCATCGATGATATTTTAATATACTCTAAGGATGAAAGAGAGCATGAATTTGATCTTATAGTTGTACTTGAGACGTTGAGGCAACATAAGCTAGAGGCGAAGTTTTCAAAGTGTCATTTCTGGAAGAAGGAAGTGAAGTTTTTTGGTCATGTAGTCTCAGAGAAAGGGGTGTCTGTAGATCTGACTAAGATCGAAGCGGTGAACAATTGGAAGAGACCCAAGACAGTGACTAAGATAATGAGTTTTCTTGGATTAGATGGTTACTATCGAAGATCCATTAAGGATTTTTCACGGATAGCCGCACCGATGACCAAGCTAACGCTAAAGGATGTGAAGTTTGTTTGGATTGATAAGTGTGAGGAGGCATTCTAAAAGCTGAAACACTTATTGACTAATGCACATGTGTGAGTTGTTCCAGAAGGGAATCAGAATTTTGTGGTATATACAGATGTATGTGTAACAGGGTAAGGAGCTGTATTAATGCAAAGAAGTAAAGTGATTGCCTATGCTTCTCGACAGCTTAGACCGCATGAGATTAGGTACCCAACTCATGATTTGGAATTAGCTGCGGTGAGTCTTGTGTTGAAGGTGTGGAGACATTATCTTTTAGGAGAAAGATTTGAGTTGTACACGGATCATAAGTCGCTGAAGTATTTATTCTCTCACAAGGAGTTAAATATGAGACAGCAGAGGTGGTTGGAGTTTATAGCCGCTTATGATTTTGGTATTGAGTACACACTAGGTAAAGGCAACAAGATTGCGTATGCACTTAGCAGAAGACATCAGAATGCAGTGTTGGCGATGATAGCTGAGTGGAAAGATTTGGAAGCGTTGATGACTTATAGAGTACAGTGGAGATCCGAAGCTAGATTTAGTAAGGAAACTGTTATGTTATCATGTTTAGAAGTTTGACCAGTGATAATTGAAGGATTGCTTCTAAGCAAGGAGAGGATCCAATATTAGCTGAGCGGGTCAGGAAGTTAAGGGATGGAACAGAGAGCGATGACTTGAAAGATTTCAGCCTTGACCAGAATGGGTGGTTAAGGAAGGAAGGAAGGTTATGTGTTTCGAATGTAGGAAGCATTAGGAAGGAAGTTCTTGAAGAATGCCATCATTCTAAGTTCATTATTTATACAGGAGGATCTAAGATGTACCAGGATATCAAGAGGAGTTTCTTTAGGAAAGGTATGAAAAGAGATGTAGGCTTATGGGTGAAGTAGTGTCTGAACTATCAATAGGTAAAAGCCGAACATCAGAAACCAAGTGGGTTGCTTCAGCCTTTAAATATTCCAATATGGAAGTGGGATTCTATCTCAATGGATTTTATAGAGGGGTTGCCTAGATCTAATAGAGGAAATGAAAGCATATGGGTCATAGTGGATATGTTAACTAAGAGTGTCCATTTCATTCCAGGTAAGTCAACCACGATGGCTCCTGTTTTGGCTAAGTCATTCATGAAGAATATAGTTAGACCACATGGAATTCCTGGTAGTATAGTAAGTGATAGAAATTCCTTATTCACTAGCGAGTTCTGGAAGGGTCTACATGATACTTTAGGTACCTGGCTCAAAATGAGTACCGCTTACCATCCACAGACCGATGGTCAAATGGAAAGAGTTAACAAAGTCTTGGAAGATTTGTTAAGAGCTTGTGTGCTAGATTTTGGAGGATCATGGGAATATCATCTACACTTAGTCGAGTTTTTGTATAATAATAGTTATTAGGCTAGTATAAAGATGGCACCATTTGAAGCTTTGTATGGAAGGCCATGCAAAACTCCAGTTTGCTGGTTAGAGACTAGGAATAGGTTGGTTCTTGGTCCGGATTTAGTTAGAGAAGATGCAGACAATGTTGAGTTGATTCGAGCTAGAATGAAGGAAGCTCGGTCTAGGCAGAAGAGTTATGCTGATAGAAGACAGAAGGACTTAGAGTTTTCAGTTGGAGATCATGTTTTCGTCAAGGTATCATCGATGAAATGTGTAATTCGATTCAGGAAATTAGGGAAATTGGCACCGAGATTTGTAGGACCATTTCCTATTGTAGATAGGATCGGGAAACTTGTATATATAGTAAAGTTACCGAACAGTTTAGCAGGAGTCCATGATGTTTTTCATAATTCTCATCTAAGGAAGTATATTCGAGATCCAGAGACTACTATAGCACCGACTATGTTAGAGGATTTAATAGTAGAACCGAACTTGACTATACTTAGGAAGCCAATTCGTATAGTCACGAGAGATGAGAAGAGGCTTAGGAACAAGACAGTCAGATTAGTTAAGGTTCAGTGGAGCGACGATGAGAGGTACTGTACTTGGGAAACTGAGAGCAGGATTAGAGACGCTTATCCTGATTTGTTTCATGGTATGCTTTACCTTTATAATTGATTTATTGTTTACCTTATCGTAATTTCGAGGACAAAATTCTTTAATGAGGGGAGTCTGTAATGACCCTAATTTTTAGTAACATTATTTAGGACATGTAATTCGTTAAATTAAATGAAATAAAGTAAATGATTAAGGGATCGAAGGTTGTGTAATTAGAAGGTAGCCGTGCCATTTAAACAAATAAACTAAGGAAAAATGAAATAGAATAAGTTAGGGTAGTTGATAAGGGCAATATAGGAATAAGTAACATTCTTATACCCTAAACCCTCACTCACATTCATTATTCACATTCACAATCAAAAATCAAATATTAAAGGCCGACCACCATTAGACAAAACAAGAAGAAAATAAGAGGAAGAAGCTTAAGCAACTTAATCTAAGATCAAATCTCATCTCCTTAATCAAAAAGCTAAGGTGAATAATAGGTTACATCTCATGTTTTTATTATTCTCGGTTTTAGATTGAAATCCGAATTATTTTGCAATGTTTTGCCATGTTTTTTATTGTTAAAATGTATATATATGCTTGCTGAAGATTTATGCTATTTTATATGGATTTTATGATAAGTATTAATGTGAAAACTCTATTAGATGACATCCAAACTCCTTGCGATTTTGAGATAAGGTCAGAAATAATATTTTTGAGATGGGTTTCAAATTTCATAATTTTATGAATTAATGTGGATTTATCATTAATTTTCTAGTGAAGAAAATGGTTAATTGGGTTTAAAATTAAATATGGCTAATTTATATTGTTTTTGGGTCAGAAATCAATATATGTTAGAAAACATATTTAAAATGATTTTGGATAATTTTTGTAGAATTTTCCAAAGTGTTTTAATAAGTATATAAAACTATATAAAATTATTTAAGGTATGAGACTTAAATGTTTTATATATTTATAAAGGGAGAATGGGCATTTTGTAAATCTTTTAAATTATTTACTTATGAAATTTCGGCAGCACTTTTAGAAAAGTATTTGGAAAAGAAATTAGCAACCAATCATATGTTCACAAACAAGGCAGGTTAGTTGAAAAGAATTACCATTCAAAGATAAGAATCAGTTTTGCCATGTTTTTGCTGTTTCGCCACTTTTAGCAGCACCTTTCAACGAAGTACTCTCACCGTCATCTCCATCGAAACCAATGCACATGGTATCAAAGACTAGGTATGTAGTGAATTGGACATAGGTGAAAGGTATTGGATCGAAACAGGGGGTTTCGAAGGGGTCGAAACCTTGCTTTGCTTTTAAAAGGAAATGCACCTGCTTTGCTTTCGAAAAGAATGCTTTCAACTTAGATAGCTTTCGACTTGGTTAAATGGTTTTAAAGAATGGTTTCGAAAAAGGTTGTTGTAACATCCACCAACTTGGAGGCTCCAAAACCAACGGCTACAGATGCTGCAGTCAACCATAGTTATTAATCATTGGCGACCAAATACGGCAATTTTAGATACATTAATATACAGAAACACATGGATATGGAAAAAATTTAAGCAACAAACAAATTCCACATTCCATTTCAAAATATTTCAAATTCATTACATAATCCCAGTACGCAGATCACGTTCAGATAACATATAATTAATACAAAATACGCCAAGAGCGATATTTGAAGATGCCCCATTGATTGATCAGAGTATATAATATGGCAATAAAACAAATTTTCCTTCACAACCAAAACATAGAGGAATAAAAAGAACTCTAAATAGCTAGCATGCCTCCTTCACGTCTCCGGAAGCTTTATTCGTCTAGAAGAAAACCTAGAAACCTTAACCCTCAAACTACTAAAATAAAACTGAGCACCCGAGAATTAAGGGGAAAACAAAAACTTCGAGTTAGACATAAAGCCTGGTATGAATAATAATCGGCCATCTCAAACCATTTAGATATCTAGTGGGGCCATGCCACTTAGCGGAACGTGTTTCCCCCTCACTAGTACCTTAAAACCTTTATAAAACCATATACTGTGCTCCTACATCCACAATGGTTAAAACAATTCAAAACAATAAGAAGATATGCAAACAAGTAATTTAATTCTGGATTACCCATCCCCATTCATTCTGATTATCTGTATGATTTATAGTTTCTAGGGTCATAATTAACCAATAAACTTTCATGAGCTTACCAATAACCTATTAAAGGTTTATGGACTCCCTATCCGATTTCATAGTTTTCATGGGATCATGAAGAACTTATTGGTAACTCCAATATCTTTGCTCATATCCTAGTTTTCATGGGCTGACTAGGAACCTATTGATTTCTGTCAATATCTTATCCGGATATAGTTTTCATGGGCTAACTACAAACCTTTTGGCCCCTGCCAATATCAAATCATAGTTTTCATGGGCTAACTATGAACCTGTCCTTTTGACATCTCGTTTATACACAATTTTCATGGGCTTACTATGAACCTATTCGCCCTTGCCAATATCTTTAACTAATATTTTAGCATCCTTAATTTATATTCACCAATGGGTCAACCTAGCTAGTTATTCTAACCTTTCCCAAAGTATCGTTATGGGTTCATTACAATGTGAATAAATATATGAAGAAGCAATCATAACAACATAATAATACCAACACCTATGGTTAAATATCCTTGAAATCATTTTATATAAAACTTGGTTAATCACTTTAACTTGTTAATGAAGGAAAACTTCTTCAAAAACTTCATTTCAAAACTCTTTATTTATGCCATGGTTTTTCCTTTAAAATGAGATTGGGTTATTTGTTTTGAAACCTTAAAACATCACTTTCAAAACCCTTGGATAACCTCCTTCGAAAGCATAGAAAACTTCTTTTCAAAATAATAAGTATATACCTTTCGAAGCTCTTTAACTTATTCCTTTTCAAATCAAATATACCTTTCGAATGTATCAAAACATTACCTTAAAACATAGCTTCAAAACCAATGAAAGTACCCCTTTCGAAAGTATTGGGTTTTACTTTAAAAAGAACATCTTTTGGGTCAAAGTGGTTACATACAAAAGTATCTCTTTCGAAACCTTTAATAAAATTATTTAGGAAAAATTTGATGGTGTCGGAACTATCTATTCGGAAGCTCAAACTTTTGAGTAAAACTTTGAAGGATAACATCGAAACCCCCTTCGACACCATTTCCTTCGAAAACCCTTAACCCCTTTTGAAAGCATTTAGTATAAGTTTAAAAAAGGCACACTTCGAAAGCATTGATGACTTCAATACACTCGAAAGGCATATGAACGGCAGCGAGGTTTCGACTAGGTCGGAAACATCACCTTCGAAAGTCTTATTTAAGAATAAAGGAACTCATTTGTAAGCTCCTACTATAAAACATAGTATGGCCATCTCCTTCAAAAGCTATTTAGAAAATCCCCTTTCAAAAACTTATGTTTCGGCTACATCGAAAGCTTTAAGTAAAAAAAAGCAGGCACTTAACATTTGAAAACAAAACTAAGGTTTCGACCCCATCGGAAGCATTGCTTTCGACAGCATGGCTCCCGCCTTCCCTCAAATCCACTACGTACCATCTAAATGATACCTTGTGTATTGATTTCAACTAGGTGGGTTGAGTTGAAGCGGAAGCATTAGAGTCGAAAGGCACTACTAAAGGAGGCGGAACCTGCTTTTTTGAATAAAGGCTGAAATCATGCTAATTTTAGTAATTGCTTTATAACTTAACCTGCCTATTAGTAATCTTTTAATTGGTTGCCTTAAAACTTTTCAAATCCATTACAAAGATAACTGTCACATTTATCAGATCTAAATCAAGGAAAAATTAATGTTTAAGCCCTTCCATTAAGCAAATCAATATTGCAAATAAGTCCTTCTTTTAAACTAATTTATTTTCCATAGCAAATCAATTAGGAAAAATCCCTAAAAATCACAGAAATTCTCTTTCATCATGTTATCTAACATATTAAAATTTCAAACCCAAATTCTTCCTGAAATAATCGATATTAATTTTATACCTGATTCTATCACATTTTCCTTTGAAAATTCATAATAAATTTTCCACAGCTTGGAAAATTATAAAAATTGAAACCCATCTCCAAAATCATATATTTTTTATAACATATAATTTTTCTATGGCATTCTAAAATCATTACCAATCGGTTTTGCCCTAAAACCATGTAAACTCATATATAAATGAATTGATTTAAATCAAACATATAATAGTTCAAGCATATCATCATCCAAAATGTCATAAAAATGAATTTAATCATAAATCCAAAAACATATAATCATAGAATAAAATAGAGATGGTATAAAATTAATATTCACCTTGTATATGATAAGGACTTTGAGATTTGTTGTTGAATAAATCCCCTAGGTTTAATCCTTGGCCTTGAATTAATTTTTCCCTTTTTTCTTCTTTGTAAAGCCGGCTTCTATTTTAGGTTTTTGATTTGCATTTGTGGAAATGAAGAATGGACATCAGAAATGAAAAGGTACATGAAAAATAGGTGCGGCTATTCACTAATAAGGCCTTATGTAAATTAATTAGCTTATAAACTCTTTTAAGCCCATTTAATTAACTCTAAGCTCGGCCTTCTTATGGTTTATTCAAATATCAATCTCCTTATCACTCTAATTCTTACATTATTCTATTTAATTTATCTAATTAAATTTCCTAAATAATGTTATCAAAAATTAGGGATGTTATAGGCTCCCCCCCAAAAAATTTCATCCTCGAAATTCAGTAAGGACTAAATACTAAACATAGCAATCGTCTGTAACAACTCCTAACAACCATACTAGCCTATCTGACTAGAAACTATCTATATAAATCTAATATAGAAATACACTTAAAGGAGATCAGGATAAAGTATCTCGAATCCTGTCTTTTGTCTCCCAAGTATAGTCCTTCTGTTGTCGCTCCACTGAACTTTCATGAACCTGACTGTCTTGTTCCTCAATCTTTTATCCTCTCTCTCTACAACCCGAACTGGTTGTCTAACAAAATTCAAATTAGGCTCTACTACCAAGTCTTCCAACCCTGTCGGAGGAATAGTAGTCTCTGGATCATGCACATACTTGCGAAGATGAGACACATGAAATACATTATGGACACCTACCATACTGCTTGGAAACTCTACTCTGTATGCGTGCTTTCCAATCCTCTCTATAATCTAGAATGGACCAAGATATTTCGGGGCTAACTTCCCTAACTTTCCAAATCGCACCACACCCTTCATTGGTGATACCTTGATGTAAACCTTATCTCCAACTGAGAATTCTATGTCTTTACGCCTCTTGTCTGCATAACTCTTCTATTTGGACTAAGCTTCCTTCATCCTTTCTCGGATCAACTCAATCTTCTCTGATGCCCCCCTAACCAAATCTGGACCTAAGACTAATCCGTCTCCAACCAACATGCTAGTGATTTGCATGGCATTCCATACAAAGCTTCAAAAGGCGCCATTTCTATACTAGTTTGATAACTATTATTATAGGTAAAGTCTAACACACAAGCTCTTAACAAATCCCCGAGTACCTTGTTGACTCTCTCTGTCTGCCCATCTGTCTAAGGGTGATATGTAGCACTCATATTAAGCTTGGTACTTAACACTTCCTATAGACTCTTCCAGAATTCACTAGTGAACAAGGCATCTCTATCACTAACTATACTAGTAGGAACTCCATGTAGTCTAACTATATTCATCATGAACAACTTAGCTAATACAGGTGTCATCCTAGTTGACTTAACTGGAATGAAATGGGCACTCCGGGTCAATCTGTCAACTATGACCCATATACTTTCAGTTCTCATATTTGACCTTGGCAACTCGTCAATAAAATCCATGGATATTGAATCCCATTTCCAAACTGGAATCTCTAAAGGCTGAAGCAACCCACTCGGCTTCTGATGTTCGGCTTTCAGTTATTGACAGTTTGTACACTGCTTAACCCACAAGCCAACATCCCTCTTCATACCTTCCCAATAGAAGCTCCTCTTCATATCTTGATACACCTTGGTCCCTCCAGGATGAATCGTAAACTTGGATCGATGACATTCTCCAAGAACTTCTTTCCTTAAGTTCTTAACATTTGGAACACACAACCATCCCTTCTTTCTCAACCATCCCTTCTGGTCAAGATTAAAATCTTTCAGATCATCGATCTCAGTTCCAACCTCAAGCCTCCTAATCCTCTCGGCTAATAATGGATTCTCCTTCTGCTTAGAAGCAACCCTTTCGATCATTACTAGTCGATCTTCTAAATAGGACAACATGGCAGTACTCTGACTCGAACTAGCACTCGTTCTTAACTGCACACTACAGGTTGTCAAAGCTTCTAAATCCTTCCACTCTGCGAACATAGCCAACACCACATTCTGATGTCTTCTGCTAAGAGCATTTGCTACCTTATTTCCTTTCTCTTGTGTATACTCAATTCCAAAATCATAAGCAGTCAAAAACTCCAGCCACCACTGCTGTCTCATATTCAACTTTTTCTAAGAGAATAAATATTTTAAAGGCTTATGATCTGTGTAAAGCTCAAATCTCTCCTCTAAGAGATAATATCTCCAAATCTTCAATGCGAAGATCATCGCTGCCAACTCCAAATCATGAGTAGGATATCTCACTTCATGCGGTCTAAGCTGTCGTGAAGTGTAGGCAATCACTTTACCCTTCTGCATCAACACAGCTCCCAATCCAGTTCCACTTGCATCGGTATACACCACCAACCATTGGTTTCCATATGGAACTACTAACACAGGTGCATTGGTCAACAAGTGCTTTAACTTAAGGAATGCTTCCTCACATTTGTCGGACCAAACAAACTTCACCTCCTTCCTGGTTAGCTTAGTCAAAGGCACTGCTATCCGCGAGAAATCCTTAATGAATCTTCGGTAATAGCCAGCAAGTCCAAGTAAACTTCTAATCTCGGTCACCATCTCTGGTCTCTTCCGATTATTAACAGCTTCGATCTTATCTAGATCGATTGACAACCCCTTCTCTAAAACCACGTGACCAAGAAACTTAAACTCTTTCTTCCAAAAATGACACTTGGAAAACTTCGCCTTCAACTGATGTTGCCTCAGCGTCTAAAGCACAACTCTAAGATGATCTTTATGCTCTCTTTCATCCTTAGAGTATACGCAAATATAATCTATAAACACCAACATGAACTTATCCAAGTACTCTCGGAAGACTCGGTTCATTAGATCCACGAAGAAAGCAGGTGCATTCGTTAACCCAAATGGCATTACTAACCACTCATACGAGTCATACCTAGTCTGAAATACTGTCCTCTGCCACTCTTAACTGATGGAAACCTGTCACCAAATCCAACTGGGAAAATACTCTGGCTCCACACAACTAATCAAATAGGTCATCTATTCTCGTCAAAGGATACTTATTCTTGATCGTCCTCTCGTTCAGCTTACGATAGTCGATACATATCTTCAACGACCCATCTGGTTTTCTCACGAACACAGCGGCCGCTCTCCAGGCGAACTGCTTGGCCTAATAAAATTCTTTCCTTCAAGATCCACTAGCTACACCTTCAATTCCTTCATCTTAGTCGGTGTCATCCTGCTAGGTGGTCTACTCACAGCTTCAACTCCGGGCACAAGATCAATCCGAAACTCAACTGCTCGTTTCGGTGGTAATCCCGTAACCGGCTCAAAGACATCTGCAAATTCTCTTGCTGCTCGAACCTTACTTAATTCTTCTCTTACCACTATAGCACTAAGCAAAGCACTAACACTCCGGTCGGAATTCTCCACTGAGAATATTACTCGGTTATGACTATCAGGGTGTCTCAGTGATATCTCCCTATCTTGGCAAAATTTTCTAGCCTCATACCTACCCAACCAATCCATACCCAAAATGATTCTGAAATCTACGAAATCAATAACATACAAGCTGCATGCAAACTTATGACCTAAGAGATCAAGTTCTAACTAGTCACATCTCAACCCTAGAGTTGTGTACCCTCCTATTAGTTCACAACCCTTAAGGAAGTAACAAGGTAGGTGGGTTCTAAGCATAATCAATCAACCAAACATTGGGATATAAATGAATGTGATGCACCAGTATCAAAAATTATCCTAACTGGTATACTCTGAATCAAAAGCGTACCTTCCATCACAGTCTTCCCTTTATCAGCTGCAGTATGCCTAGCTGATGCCGGTCCAATAGCAAAAACTTTCCCTTTGTCCACCCTGACCAGCTCTGGATATTGATTCTTGTAATGCCCAACTTGATCACAGTTGAAGCACTTTGCATTCTTCTTATTTGCGCCCATTACCTGACCGGCACTCTTTCGCATAACTTTTTATCCTTCTGGCTTCGAGCTATTTTTCCACAGGACCTCCCTTATAGTATTGTCACCGCAGTATAGTTTAACCACCAAGTTCGGGAAGGATTGGTGAGGTTCCTCTACGCCTAGGACCTCCTTGTCACACTTAAAGCAAACTAACTCAGCCTTTGCCTTCTTGGCAACATCTCCCTTCTGGGCTCCCTTCTTCTTAAAGAACTTTCTTTTCTTCCCCTAAGAACCCTGGATTTCCACTGGCTTCTCTCTAACACAATCAGCAAGCATCTCATCATGGCGAATGGCCATCTCCACAACAAAATTTCTAGGATCGCGAAGATGTGGTAGGGACGTTCTAGCAATCTCGGGCCTCAGTCCCCTAATGAACTTCTCGTTCCTTCTAATGACGGTATCTATAGTATTATTTCCATAATTGGAAACTCATCAAACTTAGTGGCATACTCAACAACCGACATCTATCCCTGCTCTAGATCCATAAACTTCCTCATCAGCTCTGACTTAGCAAACTCAGACACAAACTTTTGCTCAAATCTCCTTCGAAAATCAGCCCAAGTCAACTGCTCCTTCGGAACTCCAACGGTAATATACTATTCCACCATTGAAGCACTGACCCTTGCAACTGTCTAGAGGCCAACCTTTTCTTTTGCTCATCATCTAAACCCAAATAAGCAAATATCCTCTCACAATGCAACAACCAATTCTCAACTCCATAGCATTCTCCGTCCCTATAAATGGCTTTCCACCAAGACTAGTGTAGTCTCTACTCAGCTTAGCATAATTATTCCCAACTGGAGCTACATGATTAGCTCCTCCAACATTTCCAGCAACTCCTGCTTGCATCATATTGACGAAGAACTGATACATCGTCCCCATATCTACTGGTGGGTTTCCAACACCCACATTGGCATCAACATTTTAATATTAGCATTAGCCAGTTGACCTGGGTTCCTCCTGGTGGTGGGTCGAGCATTTCCATTAGTTGTGGTGCTGCCTCCATCGAGATGTCCTCTTCCGTTTCCTGCTTCCATATCTCCTTTCTCGTAAATCCGCATACGAGCCTTAGTAAGATACAGAAGAATGGTCTAAGAGAGCGGGGAATACATACTTATATATATAACTATATATATATAAATTACAAGTATGTTACTATAACATTAACCCAGACCCCAATCTATTACCTGATCTATTGGATTATGTTTGGAAAAATCTTGTAGGTTTAAATTTCTTTTAAGTTTCATAAACCTATGGTCTAATACTAACTTGTAACATCCCCCTACTTGGAGGCCTAAAAAATAATGCCTACGGATGCTGCAGTCATCCATAGTTATTAATCCTCGGTGACCAAATACGGTAATGTTAGATACATTGATATACAAAAACACATGAATATGGAAAAAAATTAAGCAGCAAAAAAATTCCACATTCTATTTCAAAATATTTCAAATTCATTACATAATCCTAGTACGCAGACCACGTTTAGATAATATATAATTGGTACAAAATACGCCAAGAGTGATATATGAAGATGCCCCCTTGGTTGATCAGAGTATATACTAAGGCAATAAAACAAATTTTCCTTCACAACCAAAACACAGCAGAATAAAAAGAACTCTAAATAGCTAGCATGCCTCCTTCACGTCTCCAGAAGCTTTATTCATCTAAAAGAAAACCTGGAAACCGTAACCCTCAAACTACTCAAATTAAATTGAGCACCCGAGAGTTTAAGGGGAAAAAACTTCGAGTTAGACATAAAGCCTGGTATGATAATAATCTGCCATCTCAAACCATTTAGATACCTAGTGGGACCATGCTGCTTAGCGGAACGGGTTTCCTTCTCACTAGTACCTTAAAACCTTTATAAAACCATATACCGTGCTCCTGCATCCATAATGGTTAAAACAATTTAAAACAATAAGAAGATATGAAAACAAGAAATTTAATTATGGATTACCCATCCCCATTCATTCTAACTATCCATCTCATTTATAATTTCTAGGGTCACTGTTAACCTATTAATTTTCATGGGCTTAACAATAACCTGTTAAAGGTTTATGGACTCCCTGTCCGATTTCACAATTTTCATGGGATCACTAAGAACCTTCTGGTAACTCCAATATCTTTCCTCTTATCCTAGTTTTCATGGGCTGACTAGGAACCTATTGACTTCTATCAATATTTTATCCGGATATAGTTTTCATGGGCTTACTACAAACCTGTTGGCCCCTGCCAATATCAAATCATAGTTTTCAAGGGCTAACTGTGAACCTATCTTTCTGACATCTTCGTTTATACATAGTTTTCATGCGCTTACTGTTAACCTATTGGCCCCTGCCAATATCTTTAATTAATATTTTAGCATCCTTAATTTATATTCACCAATGGGTCAACCTAACAGGTTATTCCGCCCTTTCCAAAAGTACTGTTATGGGTTCATTACAATGTGGATAAATATATGAAGAAGCAATCATAACAACATAATAATACCAACACCTGTGGTTAAATATCCTTGAAATAATTTTATATAAAACTTGGTTAATCCCTTTAACCTGTTAATCCCTTTAACCTGTTAATCAAGGAAAACTTCTATAAAAACTTCATTTCAAAGCTCTTTATTTATGCCATGGTTTTTCCTTTAAAATGAGATTGGGTTATTTGTTTTGAAACCTTAAAACATCACTTTCAAAACCTCTGGATAACCTCCTTCCAAAGCATAGAAAATTTCTTTTCAAAATACTAAGTATATACCTTTCAGAGCTCTTTAACCTATTCCTTTCGAAACCAAAATATACCTTTCGAATTTATCAAAACATTACCTTAATACATAGCTTCGAAACCAATGAAAGTACCCCTTTTCGAAAATATTGGGTTTTACTTTTAAAAAAACATCTTTTGGGTCAAAGTGGTTACATATGGAAGTATCTCTTTCGAAACTTTTAATAAAAATATTTGGGGAAAATTTGATGGTGTCAGAACCATCTATTCGAAAGCTCAAAATCTTAGAGTAAAACTTTGAAGGATAGCATCGAAACCCCCTTTCGACACCATTCCCTTCGAAACCCCTGAACCCCTTTCGAAAGTATTTAAGAAGTGACTTAGTATAAGTTCAAAACAAAGGCACCCTTCGAAAGCATTGATGACTTCAATACACTCAAAAGGCATATAAATGGCGGTGAGGTTTCGACTAGGTCGAAACCATCATCTTCGAAAGTCTTATTTAAGAATAAAGGAACTCATCCAAAAGCTCCTACTTTAAAACATGGTATAACCACGTCCTTCAAAAGCTATTTAGAAAATCCCCTTTCAAAAACATATGTTTTGGCTACGTCGAAAGCTTTAAGTAAAACAAAGCAGACACTTAACATTTGAAAACAAAACTAAGGTTTCGACCCCATCGGAAGCATTGCTTTCGACACCAATGTCTCCCGCCTTCCCTCCAATCCACTACGTACCATCTAAATGATACCTTGTGTATTGGTCTCGACTAGGTGGGTTGAGTCGAAGCGGAAGCATTGGAGTCAAAAGGCACTACTAAAGGAGGCAGAACCTGCTTTTCTGAATAAAGGCTAAAATCATGCTAATTTTAGTAATTGCTTTATAACTTAACATGCCTATTTGTAATCTTTTAATTAGTTGCCTTAAAACATTTTAAATCCCAAAAATAACTACCGCATTTATCATATCTAAATCAAGGAAAATTTAAATTTTAAGCCCTTCCATTAAGCAAAACCAATATTACAAATAAGTCCTTCTTTTAAAATTAATTATTTTCCATAGCAAATAAATTAGGAAAAATCCCCAAAAATCACAAAAATTCACTTTCATCATGTTATCTAACATATTAAAATTTCAGACCCAAATTCTTCCTAAAATAATCGATATTAATTTTAAACCCAATTTTATCACATTTTCCTTTATAAATTCATAATAAATTTTTAATAGCTTGGAAAATTATAAAAATTGAAATCCATCTCCAAAATCATATTATTTTTTATAACATATAATTTTTCCATAGCATTCTAAAATCATTACCAATCGGTTTTGCCCTAAAACCATGTAAATTCATATATAAATGAAATGATTTAAATAAAACATATAATAGTTCAAGAATATCATCATCCAAAATGTCATAAGATCGAATTTAATCATAAATCCATAAACATATAATCATAGAATAAAATAGAGATGGTATAAAATTATTATTGACCTTTTATATGATAAGGATATTGAGATTTGTTGTTGAATAAATCCCCTAGCGTTAATCCTTAGCCTTGAATGAATTTTCCCCCTTTTTCTTCTTTGTAATGGCCGACTTTGATTGTAGGTTTTTGATTTGTGTTTGTGAAAATGAAGAATGGACGTGAGAAATGAAAAGGTACATGATTAATAGGTGCGGCTCTTCACTAATAAGGCCTTATGTAAATTAATTAGCGTATAAACTCTTTTAAGCCCATTTAATTAACTCTAAGCATGGCCTTCTTATGGTTTATTCAAATCTCAATCTCCTTATCACTCTAATTCTTACATTATTCTATTTAATTTATCTAATTAAATTTCCTAAAAAATGTTATCAAGAATTAGGGATGTTACAGTTGTGTTTTTGTTTTATAAAGAAGCTTTCGAAGGGGTCGAAACCCGTAGCTTGTAACATCCCGTGTTTGGAGGCCAAAAGCTAAGCACTACAGATGCTGTAGTCATCTATAGTATTAACTTCCTGTGACAAAATGCGGTAATGCTAATGGTATCCATAATATCAGAAGCACTTGAATATGAACAAAATCACAGATTTAAAAATATATTTGACTGATTACATTTCAAAACAATAATTCATATCCAAGTTACATAATCCCTTAACGTTTCCCAAGCAATGATCAAATATATCAATTACAAATACGCCAAGAGCGACATATGACAATGCCCCCTTGGTTGACCGGAGTCAATATAGTCATATTTGACATAATACACATAGCGGAAATAAATAGAATAAAATGTAACTCCTAGTTAGCTATCCCTTAGCCACCTGCTCGTCTTCGGAAGCTTTATTTGCAAAAACTAATACCTATAAAGCCTGGTGTGAATAATACTATATATTTCGGTTATTGATATTAAATGAGACCACGCTGCTTAGCGGAACGGGTTTCCCCTCACTTATATCCTTTTAAAACATATCTTTTGCAAACCTTTTCCTACAACGAAAACTGGTTAAAACTGTAAAGCATTGTCATGTAAACAACATATCAGGTAATAAATGGACTATCTGTCCGAACGCTATAGTTTTGTTTGGCTAACTTCTAACCTTTGGCTGACTCAGGCCTACCAGACAATATAAACCAAATTTATCTAACATCTGTTAGACACTCTTCTTCAGGACGGTCTGTTCTTAACTATTTATTAAATACTTCTCTTCTGGACGGTCTGTCCCTAACTTATCTTCTTCCAGGGTCACCTGATACTAATGGTTTTGTGAGCTCACCAATAACCTATTTTATACAAACATATATGTCTTTTATGTGTAATCATAATTTTAGTCTTAACTATGACAAATCCCTACACATTGGAATTTTGGACTAAATTACCTGGGGCTAATAGCTAATGCATATGGCACAACCGTATACCAGTCCCATTTGGCATTCTAGTGTCCGAGTCATTTTACTTATGGAAATCTTCCCTTAGATTTTCCTTGAAAACCTTTTCAAAATGATTTAGAATCTTTAAATCAAACTTACACAAGGAAAATACATATACTCTATGCTTTACTCAAAATCACCTTGCCATGTTATATATACTTTACCCAAATCTTAGTTGATGAAAACATATAAACCTTTAAAAGTACCCCTTTCGAATCTATTGAAAGTACTCCTTTCGAAACCAAGTAATACCCTTTATTTAACCTAGGCCGAAAGGCCAAAACCTTCCTTTTGAAACCATTCTCAAAACCCTTTCGAAACCATTGAAAAACCTTCCCTTCGAAAGCTTTAAAACATTAGACATCCTTCTTTAAAACCTTTAAACCATGCCTTTTGAAAACATTGGAAAAACCTTTCCTTTCAACCCTTTCGAAACAATCAGAAAACCTTCCCTTTCGACTCCTTCGAAAACACTGGGGAACCACCCCTTCGAAACCTTTCTTTAAGACCTTCTAAAAGCATTAAAACTTTGTAAACACAAACCTTTCAAAAGCATTTGGGTTTAATTTAAAACATGTGGAAACCTTTCGAAACCATTCAAAAATTTACTCCTTCGAAATCTTTGAAAACCGTTTCGGTCGAAACCATTTGGATTATGCCTTCAAGTATAGCAAAAGAATCAGAAACGCATTAAAGTCGAAAGCATTCCTCTCGAAATCATTCCTGAGTAAAGAAGTGATGGTGTAAATACCATCCCTTCGAAAGCATTGGAGAAGTGATCAAGTTTAAAAAGCAAAGAAAAGTACCCCTTTCGAAACCAATCTAGGTCGAAAGGTAGAAAGAGGCAGCCATGTGTTTCGACCCAGTCGAAAGCATTTATTTAAAAACAAAGGCGCAACCCAATCGAAACTATTTCTTTAAAACTATTTGACCTGGTCGAAAGCCAACCAAGTCGAAAGCAAGGAGACACATTTTCATTTAAAAGCAAAGTATCTCTTCAACCCCTTCGAAACCCCTGGTTTCGACCATATACCTTCCGCCTATATCCAATTCACTACGTACCAATTACCTGATACCATGTGCATTGGTTTCGATGGAGTCGGAGGCGAAGGTAAAGAGGCGAAAGCCTGGTGCCGAGAGAATCGAAACAGTAGAAACCATGTAGATTTGTCCTTTTTAACTATTTCTTTGTACCTAATCTACCATATTTGTCAAATTGTGATTGGTGGCAAGTTTCTCTTTTCTAAAAGTACTTCCAATTTCCAGAAATAACAATTTTGAATTATTTACAAAATATCCCTTCTCCTTTTTATAAATATATAAAACATTTAAGTCCCATACCTTAAATGATTTTATATATCCATTAAAACACTTAGGAAAATTCAACAAAAATTCCAAAAAATCACTTTTAATATGTTTTCTAACATATATTAATTTTATACCCAAACCATTAATTGTTTAACCATAAATAATTTTTAACCCAAAATAACCTTTTCTTCACTAGAAATTTCATTTAAAATCCACATAAATTCAGAAAATTGAAACCCATCTCTAAAATATCATTTCTGGTCTATATAAAAATTTGTAAGGCATTTGGATGTCATTTGATAGGGTTTTCATATCAATTCATGTCATAAAATCTATATGAACAACCATAAATCATCAACAAGTATATATAATCCTTCCATCATTAAAGGACATGGCAAATCATTGCAAATAAGTTTGGATTCAACTTAAAACCGAAAATAATAAGAAATTTGAGGTGTGGTCATTATTCACCTTAGCATTAGAGATTAAGGAGCTTGAGATTTGAATGGATTTGATTTGATTCAGCTTCTTCCTTAGCTTTTCTTAATTTTGTTCCTCTTTTCTTATTAATGGTGGTCGGCCTCAAGTTTTAAAAAATTTGATGAATGAAAAATGAACGTGTATAGGATACACGGCCAAGGGTTTAGGGTATAAGAATGGCCTCTTTTCTATTTTAGCCTCCTTCCATTTCATTTTAACCTTTCTTTTATATCATTGTTTAAATGGCACGACTACCCCTTAAATAATTCAAATCTCAATCCCCTAATCAACAAATTATTTTATTTAATTTAGCTAATTAAATATTCTAAATAATGTTACCAAAATATGGGGTGTTACAGACTCCCCTCCACAAAGAATTTCGTCCTCGAAATTATGATAAGGTACACAACACATCAATTAAAGAGGTAAAACATACCATCAAACAAATCAGGATAAGCATCTCTCATCCTGCTTTCAGTCTCCAAATTACAGTCTCTCTCATCGTCGCTCCACTGGATTTTAACTAATATGACTGTCTTGGTTCTAAGCCTATTCTCATCTCTTGCAATAATGCGAATCGGCTTTCTCACTATGGTAAAGTCCGGTTCTACCACTAAGTCATCTAGCACAGTCGGTGCAATAGTAGTCTCCGGGTCTCTAACACACTTTCTGAGATGAGAAACATGGAAAACATCATGGACTCCTACCAAACTGCTCGGTAACTCAACTCTATATGCGAGTTTCCCGGTCCTCTCAACAATACGAAAAGGTCCAATGAATTTCGATGCCAACTTTCCCGATATTCCGAATCTGATCACATCCTTCATCGGTGACACCTTGATGAAAACCTGATCTCCAACTGAGAACTCTAAATCTTTCCATCTTTTATCTGCATAACTCTTCTGCCTAGTCTGAGCCTCCTTCATTCTATCTCAAATGACCTCAATCTTTTCTACAGTTTCTCTAACTAAATCTGGACCAAGAACCAACCTATCACCGGTCTCTAACCAACATACGGGAGATTTGCATGGCCTTCCATACAAAGCTTCAAACGGTGCCATCCCAATACTAGTCTGATAACTGTTGTTATGTGAAAACTTGACTTAATGCAGATGGTCTTCCCATGATCCCCCGAAATCTAGAACACAAGCTCTTAACAAATCTTCCAAGACTTTATTAACTCTTTCCGTTTGCCCATCTGTCTGTGGATGGTAAGCGGTACTCATTTTGAGCCTGGTTCCCAAAACTTCATGTAGACTCTTCCAGAACTCGCTAGTGAATAAGGAATCTCCATCACTAACTATACTACTAGGAATTCCGTGCAGTCTAACTACATTCTTCATAAATAACTTCACCAAAACAGGTGTCGTTCTAGTTGACTTAACTGGAATGAAATGAGCACTCTTGGTCAGTCTATCCACTATGACCCATATGCTTTCATTTCCTCTACTAGATCTTAGCAACCCGTCAATTAAATCCATAGAAATAAAATCCAAATTCCAAACCGGAATATCTAATGGCTAAAGTAACCCACTTGGCTTTTGATGCTCGGCTTTTACTTGCTGGCAGTTCAAACACTGCTTCACCCATAAGCCAAAATCCCTCTACATGCCTTCGTAGAAGAAACTTCTATTTATATCCTGATACATCTTAGTTCCTCCAGATGAATAGTGAATTTTGATAGATGGCAATCCTCCAAAACTTCTATCCTTATGTTTCCTACACTCAGAACACATAATCTCCCTTTCTTTCTCAACCAAGACTGAAATCCTTTAAGTTATCGCTCTCAGTTCCATCTCTCAACTTCCTGATTCGTTCGGCTAACAGTGGATCCTCCTCCTGTTTAGAAGCAATCCTTTCGATCATCACTGGTCGAACTTCCAAACAAGATAATATAACAGTCTCTCCACTAGACCCAGCCTCGGATCTCCACTGCACTCTGCAATCTGACAATGCTTCTAAATCTTTCCACTCAGCAATCATCGCCAATACTACATTCTGGTGCTTCCAGCTAAGTGCATCTGCAACTTTATTGCCTTTCCCCGGTGTGTACTCAATTCCGAAATCATAAGCAGCAATAAAATATAACCATGTCTACTGTCTCATGTTGAGCTCCTTCTGAGAGTACAAATACTTTAGCGACCTATGGTCTGTATATAACTCAAACCTCTCTCCCAAAAGGTAATGTCTCCGCACCTTCAACGCAAAAATCACTACAGCTAATTCCAAATCATGCGTCGGATGTCAGACCTCATGCGGTCTAAGCTATCCAGAAGCATAGGCAATCACTTTACCTTTCTGCGTTAGCACAACTCCTAATCCTTTTCCACACACTACAGTATAAACCACCAAACCCTGATTTCCTTCTGGAACAACCAACATAGGTGCATGGGTCAATAAGTGTTTCAAACTCTGGAATGCTTCCTCACACTAATCGGTCCACACAAACTTCACATCCTTTCTTGTTAGCTTGGTCATCGGTGCTGCTATCCGTGAAAAATCCTTTATAAACCTCCAATAATATCCAGCCAATCCAAGAAAACTCTTTATCTCGGTCACTGTCTCGGGTCTCTTCCAATTATTCATCGCTTCAACCTTAGTCGGATCTACTGATAACCCTTTCTATGAAACTACATGACCAAGAAACTTCACTTCCTTCTTCCAGAAATGGCACTTTGAAAACTTCGCCTTTAGCTGATGCTATCTCGGCATCTCTAGCACCACTCTAAGATAAACTTCTTGCTCCTTCTCATCCTTAGAGTATATCAAGATATCATCTATGAAAACCAACATGAACCTATCCAAGTGCTCTCGGAAAACCCGGTTCATCAAATCCACAAAGAATGCCAGTGCATTGGTCAGTCCGAACGGCATACTAACCATTCGTATGATCCATATCTGGTTCTAAACGCCATCAAATGAATACTATCCTCTTTTACTCTAAGCTAATGGAAACCTATCACGAAATCCAACTGGGAAAATACCTTGGCTCCACTTAACTGATCGAACAAATCGTCAATCCTCGGCAATGGATATCAATTATTTATCGTCCTCTCATTCAACTTACGATAATTGATACATAGCCTTAACGATCCATCCGGCTTCTTAGAAAACACTGCGGCTACTCCCCAAGATGAACTACTCGGTCTGATAAAACTTTTGCCTTCCAGATCCACTAACTGCACCTTCAACTCCCTCATCTCTATAGGGGTCATCCTACTTGGTGGCCTACTCACTAGTTCTGCTCCCGGAACCAAATCTATCTGAAACTCAATAGCTCATTTCGGTGGCAATCCAACTACAGGCTAAAAAACAACCATAAATTCACTAACCACAAAAACTTGATTCAGCTCATCTTCCAACTCCATAACACCCAACAAAGCATTCACCTCTAAGGCTTCCGACGGTATAAACAATCCTGTTGCTACAATTAGGGTGCCTAAGCGATATTTTCCTATCATGGCAAAATATCCTAGCATCGTACTCGCTTAACCAATCCATTCCAAGAATAATTCTGAACCCTATAAAATCAAACATATGCAAACTGCAAACAGAAGCGTGACCTAACAAGTCAAACTCTAACTGGTCACATCTCAACCCTAGAGTTGCATACCCTCCTATTGGATTTGCAACCCGTAAGGAAGTAACTAAATATGTGGGTTCTAGGTTAAGCTTATCTATCAAGCATCTAGATATAAAAGAATGCGATGCACCAGTATCAAATAGAACGCTAACAGAGATACCATGAATCTGAAGTGTACCTCCCAAAAAAGCGTTTCCTTTCTCCTGCGTTGTTGGCTTCAAAGTAGCTGGCTCCAATGCATACACCTTGCCCTTTCCATCCTTAGCGGGCTCTTTGCATTGACTCTTATAGTAGCCTATCTGATCGCGGTTGAAGCACCTAATGTTCTTCTTCTCGATTACTTCTTTTGTCTTTCCGGTACGACACTCATTGGCAAAATGACCCTTCTTGTCGCACTTAAAACAAACCACCTCAGATTTTCCTTTCTTAGCAGCTCCACCCTTCTGAGCACCCTTCTTTTGGAAGAACTTCCTCTTTTGGCCTTGCCCAACCTGGATCTCCTTCACCTTACTCTTCTCCTAACAAGCAAGCATCTCCTCGTGCATCAAAGCTATCTCCACAACCACATCACGGGGGTCTCTAATATGCGGTAAGGTAGTCCTGGCCAACTCAGGCTTTAATCCCCTGATAAAATTTTCATTCCTCTTCATCACTGTGTCCATTGAAGCATACCTATTTCTGGCTAACTCTTCAAACCTACCGGCATACTACAAAACAATCATTTCTCCTTGTTCTAATTCAGCAAACTTTCGGACCAAAACAGACTACACCATCACTGACATGAACCTCTCCTGGAACCTCCTTTTAAACTCTGCCCATGTCATCGTCTCTTTATCCATACCTACAGCCACACTATTCCACCAAATAAGGCTGCCCACTGAAGCCGTCTCGACGCAAGCCTCCTCTTCTTCTCATCATTGAGCCCCAAGTCAGCAAAAATGCTTTCACAGTGCAATAACTTGTTTTCTACTTCTATAACATCTTCAATCCCGATAAAGGGCTTCCCTCCAAGCTTTGTATAATCTTCACTCAACTTAGCATAATCGTTAACTACTGGAACTCCCGGAACTCCTGCTCTTGCAGCATTTCATCCTACCAATCCAGCTGCAATTCTAGCTTGCATCATATTCATGAAAAACTGATACATAGCTCGCATATCCACTTACGGGACACCAGCGCCTACATTCTCTGCTTGTGCCTGACCTTGGGTCCTCCTCGTATTTGGTCTGGCATTCCCATCGACGCCCTCCCCTCCTGGGTTAACTCTTCCTCTTCTACCATCCATATCTATATTCAAATCTCATAAGATATAGAAGAATAACCTAACAAAGATAGGAGATTGGAGATAAAGCGTATACTTATATATAGCAAATACAGGTACGTTACTATAGCATTATCCCATACCCCAATCTTACTCTAATTTCTTAAGATTATGTTTTCAAAAATCATTTTTTAATTAAAGTCTTTCATAAACCTATGCTTTGATACCAAGTTGTAATATCCCGTATTTGGAGGCCAAAAGCTAAGCACTAAAGATGCTGCAGTCATCTATAGTATTAACTTCTGGTGACAAAATATGGTAATGCTAATGGTATCCATAATATCAGAAGCACTTGAATATGAACAAAATCACGAATTAAAAAAAAAACATTTTACTGATTACATTTCAAAACAATAATTCATATCCAAGTTACATAATCCCTTAACGTTTCCTAGGTAATGATCAAATATATCAATTACAAAATATGCCAAGAACGACATATGACGATACCCCCTTGGTTAACCAGAGTCAATATAGGCATATTTGACTTAATATACACAGCGGAAATAAACAGAATAAACTGTAACTCCTAGTTAGCTATCCGTCAGCCACCTGCTCATCTCCAGAAGATTTATTCGCCAAAACTAAAACCTGTAAACCTCAACCCTTAGCCTACTCAAATCAATTTTGAGCACCCGAGAGTTTAAGGGGAAATAAAAACTTCGAGTCAGATATAAAGCTTGGTGTGAATAATACTATATATCTCTGTTATTGATATTAAATGAGACCGCGCCGCTTAGCAGAATGGGTTTCCCCTCACTTATATCCTTTTAAAACATATCCTTTGCAAATCTTTTCCTACAACGAAAACTGGTTAAAATGTAAAGCAATATAATGTAAACAACATATCAGGTAATAAATGGTCCAAACACTATAGTTTTGTTTAGCTAACTACTAACCTTTGGCTGACTCGTGCCTACCAGACAATATAAACCAAATTTATCTAACATCTGTTAGACACTCTTCTTCTGAATGGTCTGTCCTTAACTATCTGTTAAATACTTCTCTTCTAGACGGTATGTCCCTAACTTATCTTCTCCTAGTCACCTGATCCTAATGGTTTTGCGGGCTAACCAATAACCTATCTGTATACAAACATATATTCCTTCTGTGTGCAATCATAATTTTAGTCTTGCCTGTGACAAACCCTACACACCGGAATTTTGGACTAAATTAGCTGGGGCTGATAGCTAATGTATAGGGCGCGACCCTATACCAGCCCCATCTGGTATTCTAATATCCAAGCCATTTTACTTAGGAAAATCTTCCCTTATATTTTCCTTGAAAAACTTTTCAAAACAATTTAGAATCTTTAAATCAAACTTACACAAGGAAAATACATATACTCTATGCTTTACTCAAAATCACCTTGCCATGTTATATATACTTTACCCAAATCTTAGCTGATGAAAACATATAAACCTTTGAAAGTACCCCTTCCGAATCTATTGAAAGTACTCCTTTCGAAACCAAGTAAAACCGTTTATTTAACCTAGGCCGAAAGGCCAAAACCTTCCTTTCGAAACCATTCTCAAAACCCTTTCGAAACCATTGAAAAACCTTCCCTTCGAAAGCTTTAAAACAGTAGTCATCCTTCTTTAAAAATTTTAAACCATGCCTTTCAAAAATATTGGAAAAACCTTTCCTTTCAACCCTTTCGAAACAATCAAAAAACCTTCCCTTTCGACTCCTTCGAAACTATTAGGGAACCACCCCTTCAAAACTTTTCTTTAAAACCTTCCGAAAGCATTAAACCTTTGTAAACACAAAGCTTTCGAAAGCACTTGGGTTCAACTTAAAACATGTGGAAACCTTTCAAAACCATTCAAAAATTTACTCCTTCGAAACCTTTGAAAACCGTTTCGGTTGAAATCATTTGGACTATGCCTTCAAGTAGAGCAAAAGGATCAGAAACCCATTAAAGTCGAAAGCATTCCTTTCAAAATCATTCCTAAGTAAAAGAAGTGATGGTGTCGAAACCATCCCTTCGAAAGCATTGGAGAAGTGGTCAAGTTTAAAAAGCAAAGAAAAGCAACCCTTTCGAAACCAATCTGGGTCGAAATGTAGAAAGAGGCAGCCATGGGTTTCGACCCAGTCGAAAGCATTTATTTAAAAATAAAAGCGGAACCCAATTGAAACCATTTCTTTAAAACCATTTGACCTAGTCGAAAGCCAACTAAGTCGAAAGCTATTCAGTCGAAAGCAAGCGGGTGCATTTTCATTTAAAAGCAAAGTATCTCTTCAACTCCTTTGGAACCCCTGGTTTCGACCCTATACCTTCCGCCTATATCCAATTCACTATGTACCAGTTACCTGATACCATGTGCATTGGTTTCGATAGAGTCGGAGGCGAAGGTAAGGAGGCGAAAGCCTGGTGCCGAGAGCATCGAAACAGTAAAAACCATGTAGATTTGTCCGTTTTAAACTATTTCTTTATACCTAACCTGCCTTGTTTGTTAAATTGTGATTGGTTGCATGTTTCTCTTTTCTAAAAGTACTTCCAATTTCCAGAAATAACAATTTTGAATTATTTACAAAATACCCCTTCTCCTTTTTATAAATATATAAAACATTTAAGTCCCATACCTTAAATAATTTATATATCCATTAAAACACTTAGGAAAATTCTACAAAAATTCCAGAAAATCACTTTTAATATGTTTTCTAACATATATTAGTTTTAGATCCAAACCATTAATTTTTTAACCGTAAATAATTTTTAACCCAAAATAACCTTTTCTTCACTAGAAAATTCATATAAAATCCACATAAATTCTAAAAATTTTGAAAATTGAAACCCATCTCTAAAATATCATTTCTGCTCTATATAAAAATTCGCAAGGCATTTAGATGTCATTTGACAGGGTTTTCATATCAAAACATGTCATAAAATCTATATAAACAACCATAAATCATCAACAAGTATATATAATCCTTCCATCATTAAAAAAACATGGCAAATCATTGCAAATAAGTTTGGATTCAGCTTAAAACTGAAAACAATAAGAAATTTGAAATGTAGTCATTATCCACCTTAGCTTTAAAGATTAAGGAGCTTGAGATTTGAATGAATTTGATTTGATTTAGCTTCTTCCTTAGGTTTTCTTAATCTTCTTCCTCTTTTCTTGTTAATGGTGGCTGGCCTCAAGTTTTATAAATTTTGATGAATGAAAAATAAACGTGTATAGGATACACGAACAAGGGTTTAGAGTATAAGAATGGCCTTTTTCCTATTTTACCCCCTTCTATTTCATTTTAACTTTCCTTTTATTTCATTGTTTAAATGGCACGGCTACCCATTATTTAAATCAAATCTCAATCCCCTAATCAACATATTATTTTATTTTATTTAGCTAATTTAATATTCTAAATAATGTTACCAAATATGGGGTGTTACATAGCTGCCGCATCTTACCTTTCGAAGTAATGCTTTCAAAAGGATTTCTTTGTTTTAAAACCGAAGCCACTTCTTTGATGCTTTCAAAGGGATTGGTTCCGACACCATCCACTTCTTTTACTTAGGAAATTGATTTTGAAAGAGTGCTTCGGCTCAGTTGTTTTAAGACCCTGTTCTGTTGAAATTTAAACCCAAAGGTTTCGAAAGGAATAGTTTTAAATGGTTTCGAAAGGTTGTTCCAAATGTTTTACTCTAACCCAAATGCTTTCGAAAGGTTTGATTTATGTAAAGAACTTAATGCTTTCGGAAGGTTTAAGATAAAGGTTTTGAAGGGGTGGTTTCCTAATGTTTTCAAAAGGTTTTAAATGGAAGGTTTCCAATGGTTTCGAAAGACATGTTTAAAGTGTTTTGAAAAGAGGATATCTATGGTTTTATAAAGCCTTCAGAAGAGATGATTTCAATGTATTCGAAAGGTTAAATGTAAAAATTTTCAAAAGGTATGTTTTGACCTTCGGCTTAGGTTATAAAGTAAAGTAGTTTACTTGTATCGAAAGTGGTACTTTCAATGGTTTCGATAGGGGTACTTTCAAAGGGTTTAAATGTTTTCATCAACAATGTTTTGTGTAAAGTATATATAACATGGCAAAGTGATTTGAATAAAGCATAGAGTATATTTTCCTTGTTTAAGTAAGATTTAGAAAGGGTTAAATCATTTTGAAAGAGAAGATTTTCAAGGAAAATTTTAAGAGTAGACGACCCTAAGTAAAATAACTCAGATATTAGAATACCGGATGGGACTGGTATGGGGTCGCACCCTATACTTTAGCTAGTAGCACCTAGCTAATATAAGTCCAAAATTATGGTATGTAGTGCTTTCTCACAGGTAAGACTAAATTGATGTTACACACAGAAAGGAATATACAGAATGAGGATAGGTTATTGGTGATCCTACAAAACCATTAGGATCAGTTGACCCTGGGAGAAATAACTTAGGGACATACCATCTAGAAGAGGAGTATCTAACAGAAGTTAGATTATTTGTTTATTTAGTCTGGTAGGCCCAAGTCAACCAAAAGTTAGTAGTTAGCCAAACAAAACTATAGTGTTCGGACAGATAGTCTATTAATTACCTGATTTATATGCTTGCATAATATTGATATTATTGGTTTTAACCAGTCTGGTTGCAGGGTTTTGCTTTGCAGAAGATATGTTTTTAAAAAAGGGATATTAGTCAGGGGAAACTCGTTCCGCTAAGTGGTGTGGTCTCACTTAATATCATATAACCGAGATGTATAGTATTCTTCATACCAGGCTTTATGTCTGACTCGAAGTTTATGTTTTTTTCCCTTAAACTCTCGGGTGCTCAAAATTGATTTGAGTAAGCTGAGGGTTGAGGATTTTCAGGTTTTAGTAGGTGGACAAATAAACCTTCCAGAGATGAGCAGGAGGCTGATGCTGTGTTGTATTAAGTCTGTTATGACTATTTAGTACTCTGGTCATCCAAGGGGGCATCATCTATGTCGTTCTTAACGTATTTATGTAATAATTATATTTGATCTGAACCTGAGAAACGATTGGGTTATGTATTTGGATATGAAACATGTCTTATGAAATGTAATCAGGAAAAGTTGTTTTTGAATCAGTGATTTTGTTTCATATTTATGTGCTTCTGGTATTGTGGATACCATTAGCATTACCGTACTTTGTCACCAGAAGTTAATACTATAGATGACTGCAGCATCTATAGTGCTTAGCTTTAGGCCTCAAGATAGGGGATGTTACAGCTAAGCACATCAAACCCGTTCCCACGTGCACATAAACACAGCAACATCAAGCTCCGCTCCACAAAATCAAAAATTGGCTGTGCCAACGATCTTCTCTTCATAAACTTGACCTATCGACCCCAACATCATCAAGATTGGCTGCATCATCCCCACCGCGACCTAGAGCCCCACCTCGGCCAGCAAAAGTCATAACCCACCTCCAACCTCCTGAGCGCCTTCGACTACCACCAATCATCTTCTCATGCCGCCACGAGTTCAACCCGCCTTGATTTCACCTTTGGCTCTCTCCTCCTCCACGTGACCCAATTTCTAAGCAACATAAAGATAATAGACTAAGCAATAGTTCTAGCATGAAAGGAAAATACAAAAAAGATAAAAGTCGGAAAAAATACTGTTTCTGATTCTGTTTGACTGTTTGCTTTGATTGTTTGATTGTGATCGTTTGCACTTGTCTTAAATTGCTGTGATTAGGTTGAAACCCTAATCCTATCTCAACTGCTAACTTGATTAGGCTGAAATCCTAATTCTACCCTTTGATCGGCCTATTCTATCTTTGTAATAGCCCGATTTTTTCGACGCCGAAAAACCAAACCATCAGGATTAAAGAAGAAGGAGGTAGAAGAAGAAACAAAATAACAACAGAATCTAACCATTGCAGTGGAATAAAATATAATAGATAATAACTGATCTTTACAGAAAAGAAACTATATCTGTTTATACATACATCACCAGAATACAACATCAGAGTACAATATAATCAACATCACAATTCAGGACAGTTATAAATACTTGTCCCACATACAGAATACACAACATACACAATACAACGGAATATACATCATATACATGTGATACGTCTCGCCATGTAGCTCGTCTCCTGAGCTCCACAGCATCATAACCTGTATCCTATAATACTCGGTCTGACCCGAGCATTATAATAAAATAACACCCGAGTCAGTCTAGAAAACCAGCGTGAGAAAAAACACTCAATTGGATTATTAAAGTTTCAAAATCCTTTGAAATCAAAAGCATCTCGTAAGACCACGCCACAAATAAATATGTCGGATTTTTACCTTACAATAGCCAAAACATTTTTATCAAATTCGTCTGATATTATAATAGTGTCTATAGAAAGTAAAAATAGAATCTAGCTGAAATGCTTGCATCTCACGTTTCAGCAATAGTTGGGCACAATCAAAACCGTACAGGCGCGTAGGGAGAATGGATTTCCAACTAATGACTAGGCACTGGGGTACCACCTGTCACAGTACCTGGTCTAGATAAGCGTACCGAGGATTACGCCCAATCCCCTGCAACACAAGACCGGAACTACCCCTTACTGGATAATTCCGAGTAAGATCACCCCGCGGTTGGGATCAGCAACCACCCACAAAGCCGAATAAAAGGGACATCTAGACAGGGATGACCTCACCCTAATGGGCGCTACCCACATAGCCTTGCTGCATAAACCCTGATTTTCAGTCATTCCCGGTTGATGAGGCTCGAGGCTATGCGTTACCTTTTTAGAACATATCACTTAGAATGCTCATCGTCCACCTGACGATGTTTCGAAAGCATTCATCCATACAAGTCCGTCCCGGGTTCGAACGGAACCGAAGGTACTACTCCTACTACATCCATTTTGGAATCACCCTCACGATTAGTAGCGATTAGCCCTTGCACTTCACTGCTCCATCTTCGAATCCAAACTCGTTTTCCCCACGAAAACGTACAAATCGGATCGAAGTGGTTTTCGGAAAATAAATCCCGATCCCGGTCTCTTCGAAACGATCAGCGTATTGTCCAATATTGATAGTCGATTATTTAACTATCAAACAACATTCACAACAACCATCAAACCATAATAATTTCTCCCAAATTATTTATTAATCTCAAAATATCTTCGCAAGATATATTTCCACTTTTCAACCCTTTGAAAACAGTTTCAAACCATCTTTCTCTCACGGAATAAATTCCTCAAATACTTTCTATTTCCACTGAAATCACCAAGTACAATTACTTTAGATTTTTAAAATAATTTAAAACACTATATTATAAAATATACTTTAAACAAAACATTTAAATTAAAAATACTTTAATACTTTATTCAAAGGTATATACTTTAAGAATATTTAAAATAAAGCTACTTAATAAAATATAAAACTAGATTTTTACCTTTTAAAACATAATACCAAGTCATTTTTAAATAATTATTACTAAAATAAATTTGAAAAATACTTGCTTTAAAATTTAATCATTTAAGAATAATAAATTTTCTATAACATACCTTTAATCAACTTTAAAACTTTAACTTATACTTAAGGATTTGCTTTGAAATCGTACTTGGCTATCTAGGAAAATATACTTCTCTTTCACATCTTAAAAATAAATCACTATTTATTTTTAACCAAATTTATCCATTCCTTTAATAAATTCCCACCCTGAATTTATACTTCCAAATATCCATTGATATATTACTTCACTTTATAAAACCCGTTTATAAATTTCATAGTCTCAACTTCCTTTTAAAATCCCAGTTTCAAGTACTTAATCAATTCTCAAATTGATTTCCAAAATTTACTCCATTTAAAAATAAATTCTTTACTTATCCAATTATATTTCAAAACTTATAAATTTCAGGTTTAACTTCCTTGTGTGGATTTAAAATCTTACTTTAACTGATAATACAAATTTCCACATTTATTCCTAGATTTTCTTTTATTTCTTTCTAAACCATTTTAACTCTGAATTCAAAATAAATCTTTCATTCCTTTAAATAATATCACTTAAGTTTAAAATTCATTATTTCCCTTTTATTCAAAATCCCCTTTCCATACTCGGAATTTATTTACTAGAATTTAAAAATCACTTTATCCTTCCCCAATTCATTCTTTAATTTATTTAAATTTTCTATAATTACTTTACTTAAACATTCTCTCATATATTTTCTTTTTCAAAAATCCAATTTTATATATATTGATAACTCAGTATACCGAAAGGTATATTCAATCAAACCATAGCTTCCATCATCTCCAATTGTCAATATAATTCATCACAGAATATCAAATAATTATATCATAGAATATTTTAACAAATCTAAATATTTTGAGGAATCCAGTTGGATCCCTCCAACCTGTTTCCCTGCATCCACAGATGTTAGCACAATACCAATTCCACTTCGAGGTGGAATATCACAGGTATATGGGTTTAAATAATATCATCCGCTATTATGCGGCGCATAGGGTCTCATTGGCTATATAATGTAGGAAATCAATCACTCTAATATATATAATATCACATCCAGACTGATAATAAGTTATCAACTCAAGCAATCAATACAATAATTTTAATTTTATCTAATTAAATTAACTAGCAATCCAATTTGAGTGAGATTAACTCACCTTTGACCTTTAATTTGCAATTCATTTCCATCTCGACTATTTTCCTCCACGATTTCAGACCTTGAATAAACATTAGATGATTTATTAATATTCGAATTGATCGAACAATTCATTACTATTTATTTAATTTAAACTAATAATTTGATTTTAAACTAATTTTCCTTTTAATAAATTATCTTTAGTAACTACATAGCTAAATAAGTTTATTAAATAAATTAATCTCCCTAAATACATATTTCTATTTATTTTTATCTTCATATTCTTCTTTGTAATAATTTTCTTTCTCTGTATATAGGTTTATACATAAAAATTAGATTGAAAAATATAAACTGTAATAATATTACTATACAAATATAAACTGTAAAAATATAAACTGTAAACATATTTTAAAATAAAATTAACTATTCTAGATATTAAATAAACTTAAATTAACTCAGAAAATACCTTACTGCCACCATTGATCAAAACCACGATGAGCCCGCCGTCGATCTCCAAAACCACCATGAACCCCCAACTCGTCACCACTTCCTTTTTTCGCATGCGAACCCACCCAGACAACTGATCGACTTCAAACCCACCTTGCGCGCTCGACTCACTCCCTCGCATGCGCTCGATGGAACCACCACCGAACTCGCATGAGCAACTCTAACCCACCAATCGATGCCGAGCACCCTGGCATAGCGCGCCTGCCTTCTAGCCTCGCGACACCATCCCGCTCGAGTCGAAACCCTCCCCTCAAATCCCGAACCCTAGTTTGGCAGCTTCGAACTCGATTTGATTTGCAACGCGCGGCCATTATTTGATTTTTTTTTTGAATTGAACGAATGAAGGAGAGGCTGCATCGATTTCGTTTGAAAAGGAAAGGCCGTGATTTTGAAAAGAAGATTTAGCTCGGCCATTATTATTATCTTCTTCTATTTTAGATCTGCTTTGTGTATTTTAAAAAGAAAAGAGGGAGGCAGGAGGAGACGTTGGCGTGTGGGAAAATACTCGTTACGGTATTTTGAAATGAAGGGAAAAAAACACTGGTGTGACACTTTTTCAGCTGAAGGTTATCTGGTCGAAATACCCAATATATATTATATTAAAATTAAATTTAAATCGCCTTGAAAACGAAGCCTAAAATCTCGATCTCCTATCGAGACGTGCCGCTAGGCGTTTATAATGTTAAACCCCTATTCCGAACACAATGGAAAAGGTTTCGAGTCCTAATTCGATCGTGGAAAAGATAGCTTTTTGGACCCAGTTATAATATTGAATTCGGTATAAATCTCAACGCGTTTATATATCGTATGCTCACACAACAACTCCAATCACTATGAAAATTGAAATCCGATAATAATACAATATTACGGATCCAATGGAACTGGTTTTGTCGAATTCCGAGACTGTGCCTCAGAAAGCTATTTTTAAATTCAATTTAAACGATATATTTTCAAAACTGAACAAAACACTTCCGAATTCAATTTAAAAGCTTTTATTATCTTCAGTATTATCAATGTAAATTTTCTAAGCCTTTAAATTATTTTTAACAAGCTTGAAAATCCAGATTCAAAATTACCCAACTTCAAATTATTTAATTTAATAATTAAATTACCCCATAAATAGTGATATTTGAAATTCAAGTCAAAAATTAACTTTCAAATATTCAAATTCAATTAAATAATTCAATTTCAAATATTCAAAAATTCCGGGTCGTCACAATCTTGGTTGTGCCACTGTGAACCAATCCTATTGGTCACGGCAAATGACACCTCTTTAGCGCGTAGGATGCAGTAGCGAATTATTTACCTTAATCGATGCCGCACGCTCGGTCATCGCCGGTACACACTAACTGTCGCCCCCTATTTGACCCTTTATTTACCCTAATCAGCATAAGCGTTCCCAGCCTCACCTAACTGTTATGAGACCATCAGTCCTAGACCTGGAAGGGAATGCTGCCCTGCCTCACCTAACTGTTGTAAGACCATCAGTCCTAGACCTGAAAGGGAATGCTGCCGGTACTGGTCCTAACAAACAATCTTCTAGTTTTGCGCCCCTTACACATATCCCCAGATTTGAGCCTCTATCTATTGGCCACTTATTTACCCTAATCAGCATAAGTGTGTCCTAGCCTCACCTACTATTTTGAGACCATCAGTCCTAGATCTGAAAGGGAATGCCACCGGTACGGACCACTACTTCTATATTTGCTTATTAACTTAACCCAAGATCTAAGTTTTAAAATAAGCCCCTTCTGTTATTTCTTTCTTTTCTAATTATAACCTATGTGTTTTAATTTGCTTATTAACTTAATCTAAGTTTTAAAATAAGCCTCTTCTATTTTCTCTTTTTAGTTATAACCACTTGTTATAATTATGCTTGCAAATATCTTAAATTTGCCTATCTCAGTCCATCTCTATTTTTACTTCAGTTCTTCTTATTTTAACATATGATTTCTGTAAATTTAGTGTGTTTCTATTTTAATCCATATTAGCGAATTCTTCTCCTTTTATTATCTTATTCGCGTCAAAAAGAATTAAATCTCTATAAAAAGAAACTAACATTTACAGGCTAAATTCTAACTTTAAAACAGATGTAAATAAATGTAAATAATTATAAATAACTAAATAAAATAGCTGCATAAAATAGACTGAAAAGAACTTTTGAAATTTACTTAAAAAGTAACTGTAAATAACTTGTATAAAAACTGTCTCAAAATTGTAGAAAAACTACAACTATTGAGAACCTTATTATTTTAAATTACGTAAAAATCTAAAATAATTACAAAACACTCACCTGTGGTCCTTAGCTCTAGTCCTGGGCCTTCCTGGATCCACTTCTAGGGCATAAAATATTTTTATCAAAAAGATTTCCTCCCTAGAAATTTTTTCTATTTAGGGTTCAGCCTCAAGCAATGAACCCAATTGGGAGAAAATCTAAATGAAAAAAATAGCTAGGCCTACGGTTCTATTTATAGTGTGGTTTAGGGATCTCAGGCCATTGGATTTGAATATTAAATCTGGTGCAACCACGTCATAGGCTCACTAGGAACCGTCGGATGCAGCTACGGACGCATGAGATTTGATAAAAAAAGCAAAATATGGTTATCGGCTCATACTTGGACGTTTTCACGTCCAGGCAGAAACGCAGGTCGACCTGACCCCTTTGGGGGTCGACCCATAGGTCGACTTGACCCTAATGCGGGTCGACCTATGAACGTGTATTATTATTATTATTATTATTATTATTATTATTTCATTTTCTTTTAGTAAAATTCTGATTTCTTGTTTCACTTGTAACTTCTCTATACTAGCTCGGATTTCGACAAGTTATATATGGAAATTGATTAGAAAATCGCCATGGACCCAATGGTACAACTCCCGTAGCTCGATTCTGACAATTTCACAAACTTATTTTATTACTCGATTAATTTGTTAATTAATTATTACTCTAATTTTTCGGGTTGTTATAATACCCTCAATCACCATCACTGCCTTAAAACTCAACTAAAGACAACCACCGCCTACATCAATCAACATAACTCATACCACTTTAAACAATGGCAACTTCATCCCACAACACAAACATACATTGCACCTTCAACTCCTCCTCATTCATAACTTCCAGTTTACATACTTCACTCCATATCAACCTATACATACTTCAGACTCTTTAGCGAACCCGCGACCACCTTCAACCCATGCCCTACCATTTCCACTCCACTTGCCTCCAATCGATCACCAATTCCACTTCAACTTCATCCAAACTTCCATCACCACAACCTCATCAACGAACATCTAACAGCAGCCCAAACCATTCCTTCATCACCCAAATTCGATTCCCATCCCCAAATCGAACTCACGACAAACCCAAATCTCACTGCCATACTCGAAAACAAATCGCCTCTAACCCGAGAATCATGACCACAACTTACATTCCTAATCACTGCTACCTTCATCCAGACATCAGCAAATCCCCTCTGAATCACAAATCAAAGAAACACCAATCACGAATCCATACGAACCGCGAATTACAGCAACCACTAACTGTAATTCAAAACTCGAATCTGAACACCTTATAACTTTATTTTGTAAATTATGTGTTTCGAACACCTTATAACTTGCGCAAAATTGAATCTAACACCGAGTTTCGAATTTTGGTATTTATGTTTCTAAAATTTCGGTGTTGAATTTAGTTTTTTTTATAGTGTAAATTCATTTTCCTAGTTTCATCATTAAAAAAAATTGTAAGTGTGGACTATTTTCTTAACCGGATTGTTGCTTTTGTGTGATTTTGGACGGAGCTTACTTTTATTTTCATTTTCTTTTCTTAGAGTAAATCAATTGTTTTCAAAAAAAAATTATCCTTTTCAAATTTTCAGGTTGCAGGATTACAGGTTGCAAAAGAAATTGCTGCTTAAAATTGCGCCGATTGCTTTGCTTGTTTAAAAAAAATTGCCGCTAAAAAAAATTCTAATAATCTGCACGCTCTGGTGTCTTGCTTTCATCTCTAGTTTTATTTAATCTGCATTGTTGGTTGCTTGCATGTGCATTTATATATAAAAAAAATTTCAAAAATTCAAAAACAAAAACAAACTTCATTTTAGTTGCATTGTAAATTCACGTTTAATTTTTGCTTTGCATTCATCTCGTCTTATTTTTATTTTCTAAGAGCAATACCCCAATTCACATAAGGTGGGGGATTTCATCACTCTTTCCTTAGCCCACAAATCGCGTTTCATCGTAAAATTTAAATAATAATACAGGTTAGACATTTGACTTAAGAGAGTCGCGAGCTCACTTAGGGCTTAATTGTATCTTGACAATTGCCTTTTTGAACAAGTTTATTTCTTGGTGTCTAGGCTACGGCAGAGCAAAAACTATAAATTACGGTGATTATACTGGTTGTTTCTCTAAAGGTACTTAAACCCTCGGTTGCATTGCTACTAAGAAATTACGGTGATTAACCCCTGCCCGTTACATGGCTAAGAAATATTTTTGTTGATTTAAGACAAAATGTCATTATATAATTTTGGATTAGGTGTTACTAAGGACAGAAAATTTGTAATTAAGTCCTTTGTATTCATTTAGTTGCATTAGTTCATGCATATTTAAAAAAAAGAAAAAAATCAAAATGCCAAAAGCCAAAAAATTGTAAATTTTACTTAACTTAGTTTTTTATTTAAAAAAAAAAAGAAAAAATCCTTTTAAATCCCTTCCTTTGAAAATTTTCAATCAAAAAAAAAAATCAAAAAGAAAATTCAGAAACAATTTTTTTTTGAAAATTCAAAAACAAAAACAAAAATCAAATTCCCATTTTCTAAAAACAAAAATAAAAAAAAGTCCTTTTGGTAAAAATTTGAAAATTCAAAAACAAAAAAATTACAAAAACAAAAACATATAAAAAAATTTGAAAAGCCAAAAAAATAATAATCAAATTTCCCTTTTAAAAATAAATTACTTTTGGTAAATATTTTTCCTTAAAAAAAACAAAAAACAGTTTCTCACTTCATTTTCTAAACCTTGCTTCTTTCTCTTAAATTCGATTCTAACATCTTTTTCTTCTCAACTTTCACTAGTGCATGAGTACTTGGACTCGTGACACTTCTACGAATACTTGGATTTGAGACCCTTCTACAAATCGTTTAACCCGAACAAACGCTCCTTCTAAAATGGCGAATGAGAACGACCCTCAAACTCTTATGGATAGTATCTTCCCCAATCAAGTTTCTATCCCTTCTTACATCACCTTGCCCGCCGCGACGGGCAATCACTTTGAGATTCATTCGAATCACATTAACACACTTCTGAAATTCGGCAATCTTGAACATAATGATCCTTAAATCTTTTTAACCAAATTTGAACCAGTTTGTGCAACCATTAAACTCCAACAACTATGTGACGATGGAATCAAACTTAGGTTAATTCCATTCGCACTTACCGATTACACTGAAAAATGGTTGTATAGTTTGCCTTCGAATTCGATCAAAACTTGGGAATAATTTACTACAACCTTCTTAAAGAATTTTTACCTCTTGGAAAAAACAACAAAAGTTCGAAATGAAATTGTAAATTTTCATCAATTCGGGGGTGAATCATTTGCAAAATACTTTGAAAGATTTAAGGAACTTTTAATCAAATGTCCACCATAACTTTGAAAAATGGACTCTTTGCCAAATTCTATGTGATGGACTTGATAACAATTCTCAGATAATGCTAGAATCGATGTGCCAAGGAAACTTTCTACCCAACATCAGGATGCCGCTTCGCAATTCTTGAAAACTTATCCGAAAAATCATCACAATGGGAACGATTTAACGAGAAATCGATCTATTCCCGATCGAGCGCTCATTCGGTAGGATCCTCTTTGGCCTTAGAAGCGAAAATCAATACGATGATAACCAAATTCAATAATGTCCTTTCCTCAAATCAAATGGTCCAACCTTCTCAAGTCGTGTGTTACAAATGCAACGATCCAAATCACATCGCCGATCGGTGTCCATACTTGTTAGAACAAATCGATGCTTTTAATAAAGTTAGGAATGATCTGTTTCCTCCAACGTACAATCCTGGTTGGAGAAATCATCCTAACTTCGCTTGGAATCAAAACAATTCGAACACGAGTTCGATTCGACCATCTTTTCAATCATTTCCAAACAGCGCTTCAAATTCGAATCTTCCTTTCCAACAGAAAAAATTTCAACAAAATTTTGTGCCTCCTTCTCAAGACCAAGCACAACAATCTTTCGTTCCTCAAGATGACAAATGAATGACCTCCCTTGAAAAGAGTATTGAATCCTTGACTAACGTGACAACACAATTGCAGAATTTGTTAAATTCATACATGCAAAATACGAGCCAATCGATCTCTAAACTTGAAATGCAAATGAGTCAATTAGCCAACCTCGTGAGTGAACAAGAAAGAGGTACATTCCCGAGCCAACCAATTACAAACCTTGGGAATCAAAACGCGAACTCGAGCCAGGCTCATGTCGTTCAAGGTAGCAATTTGAATCAAATGAATGCCATCACCACTTTACGATCCGGTAAGGTAATTAATAACCAAGTTGTCAATCAAAATGACTTACCAGATGTTCCACTCGACACTTCGAAAACCATAAACGATTCGAATCAAAACATCGAGTCGAACCCCGACCCAAATTCTAAGTCTAATTCTTTTCCAACTCAAGAAGACCGTCCGACTGAGTTTCGAATCCCATTCCCAAATCGACTGCGACCTAAGAAATATTCGGAACAAATGGAAAAGATGTTAAAAATCTTTAAACAAGTCAAAGTGAACATTCCTCTCTTAGATATCATCCAACAAGTCCCGACCTATGCCAAATTTTTAGGACTTGTGTACTCAAAAACAACACACTCAAGTGCCAAAGAAAGTCTTTTTAGCTATCGGTCTAAGCGAAGTCTTGTCTCAATCCATTCCCGTTAAATACAAAGATCCCGATTGCCCCACGATCTCATGTACAATAGGAGACAAGAGAATCAACAAATGTTTGTTAGACCTAGGTGCAGCGTAAACTTGCTCCCATATTCAGTTTACCAGCAACTAGGTCCAGGTGAGCTTAAACCGACTGACGAGCCAAATTCCGATAGGAGAAATCAAGGACGTATTCATTAGAGTGGGGGAATTCACATTTCCCGTCGATTATATTGTCCTTGAAACTCAACCTGTAAACATCTGACGAGCCAAATTCCTTTGATTCTAGGATGACCTTTCTTAGCCACTTCAAATGCTTTAATTAATTGTCGAAACGGTTCAATGAAAATTTCTTTTGGTAACATGACCATCGATCTTAACATCTTTAATTTAGAAAATTAATTGAATGAACCATTCAATAACACGTTGGAAGTTAGTACCATTCAAGAAAATAATGAAAATGAAGCGATGAATCTTAATGATGAATTTGAGGCCGAGTACGAGAAATTGTTTCAAGATGTTCCTCATGAGATCGAAAATCTGCTTCCTTTCGAGCCTCTCACGGTTGAGTCCAAATCTCAACCGAATTTTTTGATTAAGCCACCTCCTAGGCTAGAGCTCAAACCTCTTCCTTCTCAACTTAAGTACGTACACTTAAGAAAAAACGAAACTTGTCCTGTCATAATTTCTAACGATCTTTCTCTTGACCAAGAAGCTTCTCTTCTCTCTATTCTTTCAAAAAATAGAAAAGCAATTGGGTGGTCCATTACCGATATTAAGGGACTAAGCCCTGCTATTATTCAACATCGCATTCACTTAATTGACGAAGCCAAACCCACTCATGATGCACAACGGAGGCTTAACCCAAAAATGAAAGATGCAGTTCATGACGAAATTTTTAAGCTCCTTGATAACGGTATCATATATTCCATCCCTGATAGTTCGTGGGTTAGCCCAATTCATGTCGTGCCTAAAAAGTCTGGACTTACTGTTATCACGAATGAAGCTAATGAACTCATTCCAACTCGCACTCAAATGGTTTGGCGCGTTTGCATTGATTATCAAAAATTAAATGCTGCAACCCGTAAAGATCACTTCCCTCTTCCTTTCATCGACCAAATGCTTGAACGATTAGCCGGTCACGAATTCTACTACTTTCTTGATGGTTATTCCGGTTAGAACCAAATTGCAGTCGCTCCCAAAGATCAAGAGAAAACGACTTTCACGTGTCCTTTCAGTACCTTTGCTTATCGACGTATGCCATTCGAATTTTGTAACGCCCCTGCGACTTTTCAATGATGCATGGTTGGCATCTTTTCCGACATGATCGAATGCTTTCTAGAAGTTTTTATGGACGATGTTTATATCTTTGGAGATTCTTTTTCTGAGTGTTTACATCATCTTGAGTTGGTTCTAAATCGATGTAAAGAGAAACATTTGACTTTGAATTGGGAAAAATGCCACTTTATGGTGAAACAAGGCATAGTCCTTGGACACGTCATTTCAAAAAAGGGCATTGAGCTAGATAAGGCAAAAGTTGACGTTATTTCAAAACTACACACTCCCAAATCCGTTAAGGACATTCGATCATTCCTTAGACACGTTGGCTTTTATCGACACTTCATGAAAGATTTTAGCAAAATTGCTCGACCTTTGACTACTCTTTTGGAAAAAGACGTTCCTTTCGATTTCAATTCTAATTTTGTCTCTTCTTTTGGACGTCTTAAAAACGAACTCATTTCTGCTCCAATCATTTGCTCACCCAATTGGGATATTCCATTCGAAATAATATGCGATGCTTCTAATTTTGCGGTTGGTGCTGTCTTAGGACAATGCATCAAAAAAATCCTTCACATCATTTATTACGCTAGTATGACTTTGAACGATGCTAAACTCAACTATACAACCAACGAAAAATAGCTTCTAGCCATCGTTTTTTCTCTCGAAAAGTTTCGACCTTACATGATAGGCTCACACATCACGGTTTACACTGACCATTCTGCTCTTTGGTACCTTTTTGCTAAAGAGGATGCTAAGTCTTGTTTGATTCGTTGGATTCTTTTACTCCAAGAATTTGACCTTATGATCAAAGATAAAAAAGGATCTGACAATGTCATAGCCGATCACTTGTCTCATCTTCCAAACGCAACATCTTCTTTGCCCATCAATGAAAACTTTCCTGATGAACAACTCTTTCTAGTTTCCATCAATCCATGGTTTGCTGGTATAGCGAACTATTTAGTCACTAAAGAAACTCCCTCATCTTGGACCAAACAGGACAAATGCAAATTCATGTCTCAAGTGAAATATTTCTATTGGGGCGATCCATACTTGTTCAAGTATTGTCCTGACCGAATCATTCGACATTGCATCCCGGATAATGAAATAAGGAGTGTTCTCTCGTTTTGCCATGATCAAGCATGCGGTGGACATTTCGGTCCTTGAAAAACTGCGGAAAAGGTGCTTCAGTGTGGTTTCTAATGGCCTTCTCTTTTCAAAGACTCATTCGAATTTTGTAAAAATTGCGATCGATGTCAAATGCTTGAACGAATTTCTCGACGAAATATGATGCCTCTAAACCCCATTCTTACGATAGAAATCTTTGATGTTTGGGGTATCGTTTTATGGGACCTTTTCCCAATTCCTTTGGAAATTTGTACATGCTTCTTGCTGTCGATTATGTCTCCAAATGGGTCGAAGCCGTTCCTTGTAAAAACGACCATAGAATTGTTGTGAAATTTCTAAAAGAAAACATCTTTTCAAGGTTCAGTACACCTCGCACCATAATTAGTGATAATGGAACCTATTTTTGCAATCGTTATTTTGAAACTTTAATAAAGAAATACTCTATAACCCATAAGTTATCCACTCTGTATCATCCTCAAACTTGTGGCCAAGTTGAAGTTTCAAATTGTCAAATTAAAAAAATCTTGGAGAAAACTGTTAACAAAAATCGAAAAGATTGGTCTCAGAAATTGACCGATGCGCTTTGGGCTTACCGTACAGCTTTTAAAACTTACCTTGGGATGTCCCCATTTCGTTTAGTTTACGGGAAATCTTGCCATTTTCCTATTGAAATCGAACACAAAGTGATGTGGGCAATAAAGAACTTAAACTTTGATCTCGACAAAGCTGGCGAAAACCGAAAACCAAAAACTACAACTCAACGAACTAGAAGAACTTAGGAACAACGCGTATGAAAATGAGAAAATTTACAAAGAAAGAACAAAAGTTTTTCATGACAAGACAATCCTAAGAAAATCGTTTGCACCAAACCAGAAAGTTCTTTTATATGACTTAAGACTTCATTTATTCCCTGGGAAACTTAAATCAAAATGGACCGGACCATTTGTGGTACGAACTGTTTTTCCACATGGTGCCATAGAAATAGAAACCATGGGGATGAATCGATTTTCAAAGTCAATGGTCATCGTTTGAAACCTTTCTTTGAATTTCCAAGTAACCAAGAGGAGGAGCTCATGATTCTTCATGAGCCAAGCTACGTTTAGTAAGAATGTTAACCGTCTTTTGTAAATATGTACATATTTTTCCCTGTTACACTCATTATATCATGCATTGACTGTGGGGACAGTCAAAATTAAGTGTAGGGGGAGTCTCATTTTCATTTTTTTTAATTTCCATGGCATTTTTGAATTTTCATTTTCTTTAAACTCAAAATTTTCAAAAAAAAAATCTCAAAAACACTTTCTTTTTAGCATTTTGATTTATTTTTGAAGAAACACTATAGGATGAGTATAAGTTTTGGCTATTAAATTGAAATTTTTGAAAAATTATTTGTCTTAACAAAAATAAAAATGAAGTTTGATTACAAATAATAATGGTTTAACTAGTATATAGGAAGATTCATGGGTGATAATTATGAAGTATATCATAATTGAAAATCTTTGTTTAAAAGAGTGGTTGATTTAAAGTAAAGGCGATAATATTTTAAATCTTTTAAGTTAAGTGGTACTAAGATGATATTGCAAAACTCTCTCTTCTAAAAAACAATATATATATAACATTTGTATATATGTATATATTTTTTATTAACACCTAGAGTCATTTTTATTAACACCTAGAGTCATGTGTTCACACTCGGGTGCTCACTCGCCATGCTCTGTACCATTCTCACGTAAGCCCGAAAGGCAATGCACGATCAGTATATCTGGCCTCAGTTTATCTGAGTTAGGTGTATGTATATAAAAAAAATTTCTATCATTAATAACGCCTACAGTCGATAAGTGTTCACACTTCTGTGTTCACTCGCCATGCTCCGTATTCCCCTCACATAAGCCCGAAAGGAAGTGCATGAGTAATATATCTGGCCTCAGTTTTCTGAGTTAGGCATTTGTAAATATTGTTAATATCAATAAAATTTTCAAATAAAGAGATAGTAAGCAATTGAAATCCAAGCAGTATTTTTACTTATTCGATTTGACTTGAAATGAAAACACCACTTTGATAAACTTTGAAAATCAACTAAGGATCCATTTCATAATTACATTGTGTTATCAACTGAAACAACTAGCCAAACTATAGTCCATCTGTTATGATAACTTAATTTTTGTTGGAAATTTTGACAAGTAATAGGACTTAAATTTCTTGATAATGACTAGAACTTATATTTATCACATTCGTGTTGATTTAAAAGTAAGTCCTTCATGTGTAGATATTTTCAAAAAAAACTTTCATCTATATTATTGTAAATAAACTTGCATTTTGTAAATATTTTCATATTGCATTTGGATTTTGTGGGTGGTATCCGCTGAAAACCCTCACGAGACAACACTCGTCCTACTAGGGACATGTAACAACCCAATATTTTTGCAAATATTTTTAAATTATTTTAAATTAAATTTTATGCCAATATTTTATTTTTAAAACATTTTAGAAGTAAAGTTATAATTTTCCAAAGTTAATTGTATTTTGTTTGCAATTTTTAATTCTAGTTTCAATATAATAAGCTATTTTCTTTATTTACTTTTATTTTCATTTTATTTTTCCTAAGAATAATTATTTATTTTCATTTTACTTTATTTTTGTTTGTCTTTTATTCATTTTTACTTGATATTTTATTTGTTTATTTTGAATTAAAAAGAATTGGAAATTCAAAGAGGCAAAGTCCTTTCATTTGCTTGACTTTTCATTTCTTGTCTTTTCAATTTCTTTGGCCTTTCATTTTCTTTTGTTTTAGTTGTGTATTCCTATTGCTTTTCATGTGAAAAAGACTTCTCATCACATCATTTCTTCGGCTATCTTCATTTCTGAAAATTCTAGGTGATGGCTTCTTCATTTTCCTCTTTTTCTCTTCACTTTTTCCATTTGTTTTTGCTTGATTTTGCCTTGCCTTCCTCATATGTTGCTCGGCCTATACCCTCCACCATCTCCCCATCGACCACACCACTTCCTTCCCCACATCATCCACGGCCTGACCTCCATCCCCTCTGATCAGCAAGTGCCGTGACCACCGCTTGAACCCACCACCACAAAAACATTGAAAAACTCCAAAACAATGTGTAGCCGAGCCTAGTTTTCAACATCCCCTTCATTGTTGACCACAGCCACCACCTTTAGCCACCACCACCAGCATGACATGACCCCTGACCATCATGAGCTGACCTGTAGCAGCCTCTGGCCGAGCCACTTGACCCATAGGCCGAGCCTAGATGCAATCAAACTCCATTTGTTGGCCTTGCCTTTTGACCTTCCACTTTGTAACTACTACCTCTTCATATTCTCTTGCCTAACCATGCCATATTGATCCAAACCCGAGCCTTTTCCACCTGAAACATGTTGTGGCCAAGCCTATAAGCATGTGTAGTCGAGCAAAAGTTGTTAGTGAACAAGCAAATTTGATTAAAAGCTTGGTTATGCTTTTTGTCTAATTCTATTTCCATTTTTCTTCCAATAATTTTGGTATTGTATTTGTATATTTATATTTTGCTTTATTTTATTGTTGAATACAAGATTTACATCTTGGCTCTCTCTCCACTCAAACCAAGTCGTGCTATCGTGCTTTCTGGATTTTTGTTTATGTGTTTGATTTGCTAACTCCAGCATAAAAAGGTGAGTATTCACACATGACATTTATACTTATATAAATTGTGAAGTGACAACAAGTGAATGTGTATTAACTATTATATCATTTTATACCCGCCTGTGATGTAAATTATATGATGTTAAACCCCATTATAAACTTATCACATCATCTGTTATGTTATATTTTATTATTCTGTTTATTTATTTCTGTTAATCACACTGCAAGTTTCCTGTAGAATAGAATCACTATGGGTTGAAATCATACATACCCGAACGGACTTTAGAATAGGGAAAAATCGTTATGGGCTGAAATGATAAGTCTGAGCGATTTTTATTAAATTTTATTTACTTAGGATTGCGGGTTTGAAATGATAAAACCTGGATTTTTCTTTGTAAATTACGGATTGAAATGATATATTATCCGTATCACTTGACTTAGGCTAGAAAATATTATACAGACCCGTGGTTATTTTATATAGTTTTCTAGAAATTTTATAGTATTTTTTTAAAATGCAAAAATATGATCATTTGATTTAAATTGAATTTAAAATGATTAAATAAAGTAATAATGATTTTCTATGTATTAAAAATGTTAAATAAATGAATGGAAAAATTGCGATTTAAACATAACTTAATTTGGAAATTTGTGATTTGATTTTTAATGGAAGTTTAAGTTAATTAAATAAAAATGGAAATTAAGTTTTATTTATGAAATGGAAATTTAAATTTAAGTGTTAAAGTAAATTGTTAAAAATGAAAAGAATGGGAAAATTGTACACTTGAATTTAATAAGGGAATTATTAAAAATTTGGATTTTTATTGTAAAATTTTTCTTTATAAAAATCATAAGTTAAAGGTATTTAAATGAACATTTTTGATGTGAAAAAATGTGATTTTTATAAGTTAAAAAGATTTGAATTGAAGTTTATTTGTGGCTGGAATTCTAATTAAAATTTGGAAATTCTTTTAGTAACACTTCAGAAATGCTATCGTTTCTGAAAATGAACTAAAAAACTGAACTAATAGAATCTGCAGCACTTTGTAAGTGCTGTACTTGCAGAAGTGAACTAAAAGGAAATTTAACTAAGGGCTATGATAGCACTTTGTAAGTGCTGTAGTTGCAGAAACTAAATTTGAACCTGAAACTAATGAAAGAGCTATTGTAGCACTTGTTAAGTGCTGCAGTTAGCTGAAATGAGATTTTTGAATATAATTGAACTACTGCAGCAGTTTTGTAAACGCTGTCTTTGCTGAATTGAATTAAACCCTAAACTACTACAGCAGTTTTTAAATGCTGTCTTTGCTGAAATGAATTGTTTTCAAATATAACTTACCGCATCACTTTCTAAATGCTGTGAAAGCTGGAATTTTAATGTTTTAATGTATTTAAGTGAATAAATGAACTCAGAAAAGGCTAAATTTTTGGGAATTGAATATTTGATTTAAAGGTATATTGACTTCACTTTTAAATGGTTTAAATGAAGTATTCTGATTTGAAAAATAAACTATTTTTGAAATTTATAACCACGGGTTATAATAACGATTGGTTGTTAAGGAGACCGGGATCAGATATGGACATACTCTATGTCGATACCGAAAACCACTTTAACAACTGTGTACGCGGTGAAGTTTCCAGAATGAAGTAGGATGGTGGCGATGATCCTATTGTGGTATGTACATGGACCCAACTCCCGTGAGTTGGCATAAGGTGGCTAAAACAGGAGCGATCGACGGGCCAATGAGGTAGCACCTCTGATCGGGCACACTTCTTCGATACCATTCTATTACTTTTGTGATTGATTGGGTGCACCCCTTGATTTGGGAGTGTGGCTCGAGGTGGGCGGTAGTGGCTGCTATGCGTTTCCACCAGCCCGGATGCGTAATTGGTATATCTACCCTGGCATTTCCTAGTTGTGCCGTGTCACCTACCATATCGAACTTTACTACGAGTTGAGATTTCTCCCGTAGCCTATGGAGTATTGAGGGTAGCCCCCGTTCTGGGAGTATGCTAATACTGGATAAACTACTGGGACTATTACGTGTTAAGGGGAATATTGGGTCACTCCTTAATGCTATTTAAAAGTATGTTTATTTTATTGTTAGACATTATTATAATAGCGAATATTACTACATAGTAGAGAGTTTAACAAGTCCTTAAAGAATGGGCGATCCCAAGCATTCTTTAAGTTACTTGTACCTTTATTATAGTTCACTTGAGTTGGTTTACATTGTATAAGTATGTATGTCCTGAATCGAGTGTTTGTGTTTTATTTACGCTTGGATCTGCTTGAGTATCAGCTTTGGATCTCACCTTCTGGAGCTAGGACTGCTGGAGATCATCTTTTATCTAGTTGTTATTTATTTCCGTTCAGTATTTCTACGTCAGCTTTGTATTAGAGACTTATGTATTTGGGATTTCTACTGTACTTGTTTCAGAATTGTATTTTTTTTCAGACTATGTATTTTGTATCTGTTTTTGAGACTTCGTATTGTAGTGGCTTCATGAACCACTATTTATTTTATTTTCCGCTGCGAGTTATTCTGATATTCTGTGATTGGTTTTATTTGCTCCAAATTTTATTACAATCTGTTATTTTGCATTATTTAAGTCTGACATGTGTGGATTATTATCGATTTGAATGGTCCAAAATAGTGGGTCGTTACAGGACACCTAGAGGTTTAACAGCTTGTTGTATACGCTCAATGCAATTATGTTTCCTACGAAAACGGATTTATCTTAGTTTTTCTTTATTCGAGAACGGATAAAAAGATAAGTGTGGGGGTATTTGATGTGCATGTACATGTACATATATTTGCATCCATGTTTAATCTATTTTTATTTAAATAAATGTCATAAATGGGTATTTTAACATGTTTAAACCAAAAATTCAATTATTTTCAAATCATCATATATTCATCTTCATACAGGGGGAAAATGGTCATTTTGGTGCATGTGTTAATTTGAGAATTTTTACTTGGACATTTTTTATGGTTTTTATAGGAATTTGGATTCAAATGGAAGAGGTTTTCATAGAATATATACATGCACAAGAGAATACAAAGGAACGAAGATGGAAATAATTCAAACTCATGATCATGGAGAACCCACCTACCCACCTACCTAAATGTACAATTAGAAGCAAATGGACAACTAAGTGGAGGTTCAAGCTTCATGCATACTTGATGATGGATTAATTAGAGGCTAATGGTTACTTGGTGGCCACACTTTCTAAAGGGTATTTTGGGAAGCTCCCTAAAATTTTTATTAGGGTTTTATGCATGTATAAATAACCCTCTTATGTACACGTAAATGATTTTTGATCTCTTTTAATTAGTGAGTTGTAACCATAAAATCAAAGTGAAATAAAAATGGCTTCCTAAGCCTCCTCTTTTCTACATGTTTTTATTTACTTTTATGTTCATGTTTATTTCTATGCTCTCTTCTTTTCATTGTTAGTAGATTAGATTTACATTCATGCAAGTAGTGTAGTTTTATTTTTATGCAAGTAGTTTAGTAATTAATCTCCTTTTCTTCCTTTGTTTAGTTTCTACTTCTTTTGTTTTTTTAATGTTGAAATCTCTATGTGTTGAAATCATAACACAAATGAGAGGCTAAACCCCTGAAATTTAGGGGTAATGAAGCTCTCTCTTAATCATGCAGATTCAACATAATTTTCTATTTTATGATCTCTTTTGTGCTCCATGAGAAAATGGATGTTTATGTGATTTTGTGTTTTATGTTGGATTTGATAGCCTATTTTGTTCATAACAAATAGGCTATGCTTATCACATTATTCACAAATTTCCTTTTGAGGGAATTAGGGAAAAGGACAAACTTTGACAAAAAATTAGTCTAAAGGACACCAAGTTTTATTTTTTGGCTGAAGGACAAACTTTGGAAAAAATTAGGTTGAAGGACAATGCTAGTTCTAACTAGCATTATATTCAGTTTTTAAACTATACAAAATGCTAGATAGACTAGCATTATATTCAGTTTTTACACTATACAAAATGCTAGTTCTAACTAGCATTGTCCTTCAGCCTAATTTTTTTCAAAGTTTGTCCTTCAGCCCAAAGATGAAACTTGATGTCCTTCAGCCTTAATTTTTTTCAAAGTTTGTCCTTATGCCTATTTTCCACTTTCCTTTTCATCTAAATATGATTATGGTAATGAAGTGAAATTATAATCAAAATTTGATGATCTATGTTACTAATTAATAGTAAATAGATCATGCTTAAAATAGATTTGAGTTTCAATCTTTATGTTGTATTATAGTTTGATGTGTATTAGATGTGTATTATAGTTTGATGGTTTAAGTTGTGTTAATTAGTAACACAAATAGACCATACTTATGATAAATACATCGCTAACCTTACTTAGATAAAAAAAGAGGTCATAATTTATTTTGTGTTGATTTTCATGAGAATAGGAAAGTGGATTTGCCCCTAAATTGTGTTTTTTGTCACATAGCTTTTAATCTCACTTTTTGCTTAGTTATAGCATTTTTAGTTTTTAAAACAATCTCATCATTCGGTTTAATTTGATTGAGTAATTTAAAATTTAATTCTTTCCATATGGATCGACTCGTACTCTCCATGTACTAGAATTGTACGTCGTGCGCTTGCGGTTATTTTTATTTAAAAAATTTTCGGTGATTTTCTAACTCATAGAAAAACCGTCGTTAAACATTAAACAAGCACGGATAGGTATGATTATTAAAATAGGAAAGTAGTAAGCACTGATTTATCAAGCTTCAACAGTTTAAGAGCAGTAATTTTCTAAATTAAAGGACTTTTTCCAGCGATGTGGGACGTTTTGGTCACAAATATTTATTCCAATTATAAGTTTATTTCTCTTTACAGCACTTTCGAACAAATATTTGTATGAATAGTTAATTTTCCGCTACACTAGTTTTAAAGATTTAGAGGCATGTGGTCGCATAAATATTGGAACCATAACAGCTTTTTATATTCAGAGCAAAGTTTTCATTTGTGATAAGTAATTATCTACATGACATTGGTTAAAAAGGAAATATATTAGCTTTAATAGTTTTATTGTTCTGTCGTTATTAGACTATCATATTATAAATTGCAAATTAACACATAACCTTATTTTTCAGCTGTTAATGCATTTATAAAACTATCCTTAGTATGTTAACCATCTAAAGTGATATTTATTTCGTAAAATAACATGAAAGCTCCGCAAAGGGAAAATCCAGGAGGAGAAGTAGTTTTTGCAACTTCAAATTCAGATTCCAGTCAAACTATGAAGTTTTTTGGCTATTGTCCACCATGGATAAACTTTACTCATCGAAATTTCTAACTTGATTTGTTCGTACTTGAAATTCACCATGTGCTAACACTAAATTTAAGTTTCTTTACAGGTTGAAACAAAGACTAATCTACTATGAGTAGCCATTCAAGAAATTCTGGATATTTTTGTTGAAGCATGATGGGAATCTTTAATATCAGATGATGGATTTCTGGTCTTCTTATCTATATCAGATGGATTTCTGGTCTTCTTATTACCAAATGGTTCTTCAGTCTTCTATGACAAATGGATTTCTAATATTCTTATTATCAGATGGTTTTCTGGTTTTTTATGACAGATGATTTTCTTGTCTTCTTGTTATCAGATGGTTTTCTGGTCTTCTTATTACCAGATGATTTTTTGGTCTTCTATATTAAATGGTTTTTTGGTCTTCTATTAAGAAAATTTTAGGTTTTTTATGAAAAAGGATGATTTAAATATCCAAGATAAAATGATTCTCTATCTCAAGGCCTGGATTTAGACATAATAATGGGATTCTATATAGACTTCTTGGTCATTATCGATCCTCCATTACAAGCCAAATTTCGAAGAAAGAAATCGTTGAAAAAGGAGAAATCTAGGCAGCAACTCTGATAGGGGGATTCTTTACCAGAGGATTCAAATATAAAGAAACACTTTTCAACTCATTAGTTCAAAACCCAAACCAACAAAAAGCGGTCTTTCAGAAATATTTCTTGATATATTAAAGAAGTTCTTTTATGAAAAATAATTCTTTCTTCCAAAAGGGAAATTTACTATCATAAAAGTTGTAGTTTTAGTTTTCAAAAGGGTTTCCTCAAATATATCAATTGGCTAAGAAGCCATGAGATGATTTTAACAAACAAATTTTACAAAGACTTCGTTTGGACTAGTGGGTAAGAGTCATGATGAGAAAATCCTCTAATCCAATCTAGCCCAATAGGAGGGGAGAATCTTTATCTTTACATGACATATTCTGAGCATGTATTAATCTCTATTTTAATAAGGGAAGAGTATAGAATTCGATTTCAGATATACTATGTTAGCAAAAGGCTCAAGGTTGCGAAAATTAGATATCTGATAATGGAACTCATTTTGAAAGTGAAGAATTCACCATATTCTACGATAAGAGCAGAATAGTAAAACAAATTCATCCATAGCTCATCCTAAAGCTAATAGCACCATTGAAGCTGCCAATAAAACCATCAAAACTATTCTTATGAAGCGAATGGATAAAGCGAAAGGAAATTATGTAAAAGAAATATCGCTAGTGCTCTGGGTATATAGAACTTCTACTAAGACTGGAATAGGACATACTCCTTTTTCTAATGGATGTGAAGCCATGTTTCCAATTGAAGTTGAAGTTCCATCTCATCGAAAAACTGCACATGCATTTGATCCCAATCAAGAATTAAGAAAAGAATCCATAGATTTAATCAACGATAAGGGATGCAGCGGCCAGACGAAAGGCTAAGTATCGACAAAGGATATCAAGATATTATAACTCCAATGTAAAGGGATGATTATTCCAAAAAGGAGATTTAGTACTCTGAAAAGTCAAGGCAAATACCAAAAATCCATCAGATGGACAGCTTGTACCAAATTGGCAAGGTCCACTTGTTATTTATGAAGTAATTCTACTACGGAATTACCAATTCTGCCGACCTGATGGCAACTTAATAGCGAGAACTTAGAATGTCGAACATTTAAGGCCTTACTTCCCTAGAATGGAAGAATAAAGAAAATTGAGACAAGCATACCTACGGAATGGATAATTAAATGAAAAAGAAACTAAAATGAAAAGCCTAAATCACTACATAAGATGGTAGTAAGGGGTGAAAGAAAACATTTGATCCCGCCATAAGGGCTTGACCAAAGCACCTCCTAGAAGGAGGTCAGAGTAAACCTGTGGCCCCGCCTAAGATAACCTGGCTAAAGTACTATAAGCCTTCGATCCTACCTAAGTGGCCCGGTTGAAGCACCCTCCAAAGGGAGGATAGAGTAAGCCTTTGGTCCTGTTTCCTGGAGATTTGTACAGGCAACTAGTGCTCGGCATCAGGTAGCACTCGATGTCAGAGAGTGTTTGGCATCTAGGAGTGATCGGCGAAATACTCGGCATCCAGAGGGACTCGGCGTCAGAGAGTGTTCGGCATCTAGGAGTACTCGGCGAAGTACACGGCATCTAGCGTACCCGGCATCCATGACACTTGGCATCAAATAGTACACAGCGAAGTACTCGGCATACCAGGCTACTCGGCGTCAACTAGCACTCGGCGTCAACCAATGCTCGGCGTCAGCTAGCGCTCGGCATCGATAGAACTCGGCAACCGGAGTGCTCGGCATCCAGAAGACGTTCGGTGGACATAACTACTCAACATGACACTATCGTTCGGCCAGCATGCATCATTCGATCAAGAGCTTCAGATAGAGTTACGATCGGCTTCAACTGCAACCATCCTGCACTTCCCACACATCAAACGAACCATTCAGCATAGAAAGGACTGTTCGGCATGGAAGGGACTGTTCGGCATGGAAAGGACTGTTCGGCGTCAAAGCGTTCGGCATACCTGGTTCGGCATGCAGCGAACACTACACCTGGGCTAGAGCGTTCGGCTACCAAGCCCACTTGGGAAGTCCAGCCCATCTTTGTTTATAAATAGAGAGGCAGGGTCACAGTGAAGAGGGTCCTTTTTTGGAGAGAACACTGGGGAGACTCTGCCATTTTTGAGACTCATCTTCTCTACTTAACAACTTCATTCAAGCATTTGATTCACGAATTGTATTTGTAATCATCTATTAAAAAGATCAATAGAGTTTAACCTCAAAGTGGACATAGGCAATTACGCTGAACCACTATAAATTTGGTGTTCTTACTTTCTGCATTTAAATTAGCATTCTCTCCTCTGTTTAATTTGTTTTCATCACTTATATCTCTACACAATCTTTCTCTAAGAGGTTAGTGACCAATTTTGGTGCTAACACTTTGGTGCTTTCACTGAGAATTGAATTCTCAAACCTCAAGGATCTACTTTGAAGCTACTGGATTGAACAAATCCCCCAAAGAAGATCCGACTCACTGATAGGACATCCGTTGATTCTACTCAGAGTTCATACCGACAACTCTACAATGGCAGGACCACGAACCAGGTCAGCTTCTTATAATGCGGATGCCCGCGAGACTACTAGCGTGCAACAAGCCGGACCTAGCAATCAACCAGCAATTCCGGGTGAGGGAATCGCCGCCCAGGAACAGACTCCAGTTGTCAGCAGAATAGAGTTTAATGACTTGATGAGAGAACTCAGGGAAAGCAGGAGACAACTAGGAGAGCAGATGCAAACTAACGCCAACCTGATGGCACAACTCACTCAACAGCAGCAACAGACTGATGGAGGCAATCCCGCTCCTTATTCCTCATCTGACAGCTCTACTTCCTCTGATGAACCACCCAGGCGCAGACGTCGTAAGACTGAAGCTGCGCGAGCAGGTGCTGCTGCCCAAACAGCTGGAAACCGCGACCGAGTCGGAGCTGGGAACTTAGGAACTGGAGTACAGGTGGAAGCTGGAGGCCCAGACCATCAAAACGCTAATGATGTCGAACCTCAAGACGCACGATTGGCAGATCGCCAGGAGAGGAGGCATCAGCACAGACAGTCGCGTAGAACAGACTCTAACCTTCCCCCTTCCATTCAGACACCAGATCTGACAGCCATGATCAGGCAATTGATGAAAGAGAACCAGGGCTTATCAAATGATGATTGGGGAGTATCAAGAAGTCATACTCCGTTCACAAATGTTGTGTTGCAGGCGGCGTACCCCAAGAAGTTTAATATGCCTACTATCCCTGCGTATGAGGGGAAGACTGACCCCATACAACATGTCATGAGGTACGAATGGATGATGGATTCAGCTAGAGCAAATGATGCCACCAAGTGTAGATGCTTTCCGATTACTCTATCTGGGATAGCTACTATGTGGTTCACCCGACTTCCTCCGCGGTCCGTATCAAATTTCGAGGAGTTGGCAAAGAAGTTTATTGAGCAGTTCAGGATACACACTACACGCCCAAAGGACATAATGTCTCTGTCAAGTGTAATCCAAAATCCCGGGGAGTCGTTGAAGGAATATTTACAAAGGTTCCATGTTGCGGCAACCGAAGTCAGTAATCCCAATGACCATGCAATTCTGATGGCTGTAATGAGAGGTGTGGATCCAGATTCAGAGTTTGGAGACTGGTTGGCAGGAAAACCTCCGACTACGCTCGAGCGCTTCTACTCAAAAGCACACCAGTTCATAAGAAGAGAGGAAGCTAGGTGGGTACGACGAGATAAGGCATCAGGACCTGTCCAAGAGTCTATGAAGAGCAACGTTGCTGTGAAGCAGTCCGGAGACAGCTCGGGAAAGGTTCAAGTCAATGTCCAGAATAAGCCTGGGCAGCCTAAGGAGTCCGGAGGAAGAAATCAAGGGAAGAAGAGAGAAGCGGGGAAGTGGAAGTCGAGAATCCCAAGCTACAGCGAGTATACTCCGCTGAACGCGCCGCTTGAGAACATTTACCTATCCACCTGTAATACTTTTCAGTACAGAAAGCCACGTCCAAAAGAATCAACCGAGGAACAGAAACGGACCGGGAAATATTGTCGCTTCCATGAGACTTATGGGCACAATACGGAAGAGTGCAGACACCTGCACGACGCTATCGAGAAGTTGATCAAGAAAAAGAAGTTGCAAGAATTTGTGAAGGATCCACAGGAAGGAGGACAGGGAACGTCCAACCCAGGTCGTGCACCAGCTCCGCGTCATCTCGAGGAGCCTGCCCGAACCGTAGGTAGACTAGTCATAAATACCATTATCGGTGGACCTCACCCCGCAGATAAGAATTGGCAAGAGATGGAGCGATATGCAAGTTCCCTTAAGCATGCAGATTTTGAGTGCTGTTCGAACGTGGAGGATGGGACCCCTGCTACACAGCAGTGCGTAATGACAGACGATATAGTGTTCAGAAACAGAGACGCTGATCAGGTGGAGGCTCCGACCATCGACCCGATGGTCATATCTGCAACGATCGGACCAGCATATGTAAAAAGAATTCTGATTGATTGCGGAAGTTCTGTCAACATAATCTTCAAAAAGGCTTATGACCAAATGAAAATGGAAACAAAAGACTTGAAACCATCCAAAGCTCGTATTCACGGCTTTAACGGCGCTGCGACCGATGCAGTGGGGTATGTCGAGTTACCAGTTGAACTGGGACAAGGCGAGCGTCGGAGAGTGCGAATTCTACCCTTTGTAGTTTTGGATGTGGATTCTCCATATAATGTTTTCTTGGGCCGACCGGCCCTGGCAGAGTTTAGGGCAGCATTAGCCCCGTGGTGTTTGACTTTGAAGTTCCCAACTGACAAAGGAGTAGGTATTGTTCATGGCGACCAAGCAGTTGGTCGTTCCTGTTATGTGGCTGAGCTCCGAGAGGCCCATCGGAGGGACAAGGGAAAGGTTGCGGACAATCCCGTCCGCATCCTTAATACGGATAATTGACAAGTAGTGCCCGAGCCCTGGCTCGGGCATAGTTCTCGGATCTTCAGAGACATAGATCCGAGAGACGACGATGAGAAACCCAGGGAAGAGAAGGCATCACCGGCCGAGTTAACGATTGACATCTCAGTTAGCCGAGGCGACCCTTCGCGAATACTAAAGATCGGATCATAGCTTGGCCCCACGATGACTGCAGACCTTAGCGACTTCCTCCGAGTGAATCTTGATGTTTTCGCCTGGACGCATTCTGATATGTGTGGGATCTCTCCCGCCATCACGAGTCATATGTTGAACATAGACCCGAAATACGTCCCAGTTAAACAGAAGAGGAGAGGAATGGACCCGGAGAGGTCTGCTGCTCTCAAAGAGGAGGTGGACAAACTCAAAGCCAATGGGTTCATCCGCGACGCCGTCTATCATGAATGGGTATCGAACCCCGTACTCGTGAAAAAGGCAAATGGGAAATGGAGGACTTGCGTAGACTATTCTGATTTGAACAAAGCGTGCCCCAAGGACAGTTTCCCGTTACCAAGGATCGATCAATTGGTCGACTCCACCGCAGGACATGAGCTGTTATCATTCATGGATGTGTACTCGGGGTACAACCAAATTCCGATGCATATCCCGGACCAAGAACACACCAGCTTCGTTACAGATGTCGGGCTATATTGCTATGTAGTAATGCCCTTCGGACTGAAGAACGCATGAGCGACTTATCAGCGTTTGGTGAATCGAATGTTCAAGGACCAGCTTGGTAGGACGATGGAAGTCTATGTGGATGACATGCTCGTGAAGTCATGACAGTCAAACGACCACATTCGAGACTTGGATGAAATGTTCGACATACTCAGGTATTATGGGATGAAGATCAACCCTCTGAAGTGTTCCTTCGGCGTTGCGTCGGCGAAGTTTTTGGGATTCATCGTCAATGCTAGGGGAATTGAAGCTAACCCCAAAAAGTTCCAAGCTATTCGAGATGTGCAAGTACCCAGGACTATAAAATAGGTACAGAGCTTGAATGGAAAAGTAGCTGCGCTAAGTTGATTCATATCAAGGGCTACTGACAAGTGCATCCCATTCTTTGACATAATAAAGAAAGGAAAGAGGAATTTTGAGTGGACGCCCAGTTGTGAGGAAGCCTTCCGGGATCTGGTGAGGCATCTGGAGAGTCCACCAATGCTGTCAAAACCAGTAAACCACGAGATGATATACGTATACTTGGCTGTATCCCCGCATGCGATAAGTGCGGCTTTAGTTCGTGAGGAGGATCGAGTCCAGAGGCCGGTGTATTATGTTAGCAAGCGTTTAACGGGGGTGGAGAGGAACTACCCTAAAATCGAGAAATTGGCTTATTGCTTGGTGATTGCATCACGTAAGCTGCGCCCATACTTTCAAGCACACTCAATCAGTGTTTATACCGATCAACCACTGAGGCAGGTATTCCAACAGCCGGAAACTTCTGGAAGATTGCTAAAATGGAACATCGAATTGAGCCAATTCGATATCGCCTACTTACCACGAAGAGCCATCCAAGGGCAAGCATTAGCAGATTTCATCGCTGAGTTTACCATTCTCGTCGAACCGGATAATCACGACATCATTCCCCCCGTCCGATGAAAATTATACTCTGATGGGGCATCAAACGACCGTTGCTCCGGCGCAGGCGTAGTCCTTATAACTCCGAAAAACTGATCAATCTGTTATGCTTTGAAGCTCGATTTCCCAGCTACAAATAACGAAGCAGAATATGAAGCACTGATTGCGGGCTTGAAGCTCATCGGAGAACTCGGGATTAAATCAGTTGAAATCTTTTGTGACTCACAGTTGGTGGTTTATCAAGTGCGGGGAGACTACCAAGCAAAGGGACGAAAGCTTGCTCCGTACCTTGTTCGGGTCCAAGAACTACTATCAAATCTTGAGCGTTATGACATTTCGCATGTCCCGCACGAACTGAACAAAGAAGCTGACTTAATGGCTAAGTTTGCGAGTACCAGCGATGCACAGCAAATGGGATTGTATCCCGTTGAAGTCTTGCATGCCCCGAGCATAGACGAGATGAGAGTCGATTGCGTGTTGGAAACAAAAATCGAGAAGGAATCGTGGATAACCCCATTCAAACTGTACCTGACGACCGGGGCTCTACCAGAAAAAAGAAGCGAAAGACGGCAGGTCCTTCGAAAGGCCGCGCGATACGTAATGCAGGATGGATCAATGTATCGAAGGATTCTCAGTCCCATTATTACGATGCATCGCTCATGATGAGACAAAGCGGGTCTTAAGAGAGGTTCACGAGGGGGAATGTGGCGACCATACTGGGGGGCAAACGCTAGCAAAAAAGATCCTCCGCTATGGATATTACTGGCCAACCGTAAACCGGGACGCCGCAGACTATGCAAGAAAGTGTGACAAGTGTCAAAGATATGCAAAAATACTGAGGACTCCAGCAACGGAACTCACACAAATGGTTAGTCCCTGGCCATTTGCAATCTGGGGAATCGACATAATCGGCTCTTTGCCTATATACAGAGGTGGCGCGAAATACGCGATAGTTGCAGTCAACTATTTCACAAAATGGGCTGAGGCAGAACCTTTGGCCACAATCACCTCTAAGAAGGTCGTTAACTTCGTTGTACGAAACATTATATGCCGCTTTGGCCTTCCTCGCACCATCATTACGGACAACGGGACGCAATTTGAAAGTAGAGAGTTCAAAGAGTTCTGTCTAAAGTATGGCATCGAGAAAAAGTTCGCCGCCGTTGCACACCCGAAGGCTAACGGACAAGTCGAGGCCGTTAACTAAATAATAAAGTCCATACTGAAGAAGCGTCTGGAGAAGGTTGGAGGCAAGTGGGTAGATGAACTCCCGACAACATTATGGGCGTATAGAACTACCCACAAGTCTGCGACCGGCCACACTCCATTCGCCTTGGCATACGGCTCTGAAGCCGTTATACCCGTGGAACTTGAAGTTCCGTCGCACCGAGTGACATACTATGATCCCAAGACGAACCAGAATCTCTTGTTGGAATCACTGGACTACATCGATGAGAAGCGTGAAGAAGGTGAATTAAGGGCGGCAGCGCATAGACACCGAGTCAAGCGTTACTACGACGGCAGAGTCCGCCCAAGGATCTTTGATGTGGGTGATCTCGTTCTGAAACGAGTCTTCCCGGTACCATCACGTATGAATCCCAGCTGGGAAGGTCCGTACGCCATTGAACGGAAGCTTGGAGAGGGAACATTCAAGCTAGCGACCGTTGATGGCACGACGCTCCCCCGAGCATGGAACAGTGAACATCTGCGGCACTATTACATTTAGCATGTTTTCTTTCTTGTTTTAGGCACTGTTATTTCCTATGTGTTCTCGTTCAGTATTAGCTCAGTTTCTTTTTAACTATGTAATTAAGCAGTCTAGTTGTTTTTCATTAATAAAGGCTTGAAGCCGTATTTTCTACGAATCACTAATGTTTCTATATCTCATGATCGAATGACGAATTACATTATCATATACGATATACAGACTCGTATAAACGACTTCAAATCTCCGAATCCCCAGAGCGTGGAGCGGAGTACTCTAAGTCCGCGGAGCGCGGACTAGAGTATAAACGATTCCAAATCTCCGAATCCCCAGAGCGCGGATCGGAGTACTCTAAGTCCCCGGAGCGCGGACTAGAGTATAAACGACTTCAAATCTCCGAATCCCCAGAGCGCGGAGCGGAGTACTCTAAGTCCCCGGAGCGCGGACTAGAGTATAAACGACTTCAAATCTCCGAATCCCCAGAGCGTGGAGCGGAGTACTCTAAGTCCCCGGAGCGCGGACTAGAGTATAAACGATTCCAAATCTCCGAATCCCCAGAGCGCGGATCGGAGTACTCTAAGTCCCTGGAGCGCAGACTAGAGTATAAACGAATTCAAATCTCCAAATCCCCAGAGCCCGGAGCGGAGTAATCTAAGTCCCCGGAGCGCTGGCTAGAGTATAAACGACTTCAAATCTCCGAATCCCCAAAGCGCGGAGCGGAGTACTCTAAGTCCCCGGAGCACGGACTAGAGTATAAACGACTTCAAATCTCCAAATCCCCAGAGCGTGGAGCGGAGTACTCTAAGTCCCCGGAGCGCGGACTAGAGTATAAACGATTCCAAATCTCCGAATCCCCAGAGCGTGGATCGGAGTACTCTAAGTCCCCGGAGCGCGGACTAGAGTATAAACGACTTCAAATCTCTAAATCCCCAGAGTGCGGATCGGAGTACTCTAAGTCCCCGGAGCGTGGACTAGAGTATAAATAATTTCAAATCTCCGAATGCCCAGAGCGCGGGTCGGAGTACTCTAAATCCCCAGAGCGCGGACGAGTATAAACGATTTCAAAATCTCTGAATCCCTAGAGTGCGGAGCGGAGTACTCTAAGTCCCCGGAGCGCGGACTAGAGTATAAACGAATACAAACCTCCGAATCCCCTGAACGCGGATCAACTTACTCTAAATCCCTGGAGAGAAGATTTAGAAAAAAGCCCAAGTACTCGAGAGATGTGGAACAAGAAATATGCCACGTCTAGAGATGTTTGAACGACATGAAAATGGACTGCGAGATAATGCAACTCGTAACAAGTGGAGTTATGACTACAGTTAGTCAGCAAACCAAAGAAAAGCAAGAGAATCATTCAAACAAAAAAGAAACTAAACTTCATTCAGTAGTTCAAAATGGGGTTACACAGTTACTCCTACAAAATTCAGAATCCAGAACCTATCTATACAAACTGCAAGCCACAAAAAATAAAAGCAACGACAAGACTTAAGCAAGAAGCTCGTCGAACGAGTGTATCAATTATTTCTTCGGTTTCTTCTTCTTGTCTTCCTTTGTTTTTTCCGACGACTCCTCTCCTTCACGCTTTTTCTTGGATTTCTTGCTTGCTAAAGAAGCGGAGTCAGGAGTAGGAGACGGAACATCTAGTGGTTTGGACCTGCCCGGGAGAATGATTTTCAAAGGTCTGTTCCGCGGGTCGGTAAGTTCCAGGATTCCAGGTTCAACTTTGACCTCGGCCTTTTTCTTCTCCTCTGCGGCGAGGCGGTCCTTCATGCTCATCTGTGAAGTATGCTCAGAGGCGCCAGTGATTTCAATTTCATCACTACCTTCGGCAGGAGATGAAGTGTCAAGCTTATCATCATCTAGCGCCCCAATCACTTGAGCATCGGGACCAGGAATTACTCCCGCATGGACAGCATCGCTAGTTTTCTCTGCCTCCTCCTTGGCATCATCGCTCCTTGGAGTCGGCTCGGCGTCAGAACAGCCTACATGAAAACATAAAGAATGAGCGTTAGAACGAATGACCACTGTTGAAAAATGACGAGATCTTTCAACTTCTAGAAAAGAAGAGTTTCCTACCGGGTTCTGGTTGGCTATCGGTTGCACGTGGGGTTTCACCCTCCAGAATAGGAGAAATCACATGAACACCAAGCCCGGGATCTTCAGGGTCGTAGCCGGCATGCTGCTAGAATGGGTCAAGTGTCGCCCGACCGGCCGGTTGAGCAGCGGGAGGAGCAGCAGTGTGAGGAGCCATAGTCTCAGCCCCAGACGGGCCAGCTTCATCATTTATCTCTTTTGGAAGGGGAGAGCCTTTTCTATAAAGCGTCAATGCTGCGGATAAATCCGCTGGCTCATTCCCCCTAAGGAACTCCTTCACCAAGGCGTCCTCATCGACCTCTTCCCTGCCGGCTTCTGCGGCCGCCTCGAGGCGAGAGTCAATCTCCTCCGCAGCCTTTCTTTTGCCCTCCTCACGGGCCTCATCCTTCATTTTCTCAACCCCAGCAAGTTCGTCATCGAGCTTCGCTTTCAGGAGACGAGTAGCAACGATTTCATCACAGTATCGTTGTGATTCTTCTTGAGCAGCTACCTTGTCCTCCTTCTCCTTGGAGAGTAATTCTTTCAGCTCTCTGACTTGCACGACGAGCGCGTCCCTCTCTTTTTGGACAGAGTCTTTTTCTAGGGCGAGGGCACCGCTGCGCTGGACTGCTTCATCAAGCTCCTTCTTGTGAGCCATCTCTAAGCGAGTAACTGCCTCAGCAGTATCTTTTGCGCTTTGTTCAGCGACTTCCAGCTTCGACTTGTACGAAGCGAGCTCTACGTCTTGGTGCTCGATGATGTTTTTGTCGCAGCCAGCCTCCAGTTTCAGGCGATCAATCTCATGTTGACGCTCAACGGACACCTCCGAGATCTTCTCCACCAAGTGCACAAACGCATCATGTTGAACATAGACGTCGTTATTGCAGGCAATGGCACTCTGCTTCACGTGCCCAGGAATATGGTGAATAGCCGGGAGGAACTTCAAACCGTCAAAGCAAATTTTCGGAAACTTTGCCCTAAGATCGACCATCTTTTCGGCGACAGTTGGATCAACCGCGGGAGTAGGGGGAGGAGGCTTTGGAAGTTCTGCCCTTTTTCGTTGTTCCCGAACTTGCCTCGTACTCGATGAACCGGAGTGTTGTTCTCGAGGAGCATCAGATTGGTAACCCTTCTGTGAAGATTTCTCTTTATCCGGCACAGTTGGAGGAAGAGGATCACGGGACTGCGAAGATTGAGAATATGCCTTCTTCCGGTGAGACGACTCACGGGGACGATTGTCTCTATCTTCATAATCGTCTTTGTCCCTGCGTCTGCCTGAACCAGAGTCCCGTCCAGAGTGATGAAATATGGAAGAGCCATGAAGGCGATCGAGTTCGTGAGAACGCCCCATATCACCTGCAAAGAATGGAGATAACAACGAGTTAAGAAAAATCTGTGAGATAAGAAAAAACTTGAAGTGTATGATGGAATGCGTATGTGCGTGTGTGTCCTAGTGTTTCCCCCGATGGACCAGTTCTTTTGTCTTTGCTAATTGGAGTATTGTCTCCTTGGGTCGGGAGTTGAACTCCCGCGTTGCCTTTAGCGGGCGAAGAAAACTTGAGGGCTTCAGGATCGTCAAACCCGTAATTAAGAATATCATCGGGAATAGACAGGTTCAACAGGCCTCTCAGGGAACTTTCCAGGTGCTACGAGGAAGCCTCTTTCTCAGGCGGGATAGGCATGACTTTTGAAGTACCACCAACTTTCTCCTTCTGAACTTTATATTTTAACTTCTTCTTTCCCTTCGAAGGGGAGGATCACGTCTCAATATCTTGAACTTCAATTGCCGGATTCCAAGCGGGACCCACATTCTCGCCTTGAGTCTCAAGAGCTTCGTCTTCTTTGCGCTCACCTTCTTCGTGCGTATCGGGAGTGCGGCGCGATGACGATCCGGCCTGTTTTTTCCCTTTATCGGATGGAGGTTTGGGAATGGTGACACCTTCTGGAAGGCTGATCCGACGACCAGGGGCTAGCAAGCCAAACCCCGACAGTGATTCATTTGAGACGATAGTTCGGATGTCTCGTTCCTCGGCAGGAAGAGCTCTAATGGCTTCAACAGGCTCAGAATATCCTCGGCCTTACGGACGCGGGTTGATACCTGAAAAGATGAAACAAAGAGTTAGGAAAAACATGAATCCGGTTAAATGCGAATAGTGACTCAGCAGAGAGACTTACTGCCTTCAACCCATCTCCTTGCAAAACCGGGAGGGCAGCGCACATAGAACCAATCCCTATTTGTACAGGGCGAATTTACTGCATTCCCCTGTCAAGATCTGGCATTTGTGGTACGGATCGAGGAACATAAAGGAAGGACTGTCTTTCCGTCTCTTGATCATATAGATGTATCTGATATCACCGGCGGTTGGAGGTCTGGAGAAGACGGCCATGAAAAGTAAGTATGTCCCATATAGAAATGCATGACCGTTCGGGTGCAGCTGCGACGGAGCAATGTCGATATAGTGCAATACATCCCGGAGGGACAAATTAAACGGAGGCACGCTGCCCATCCAACACATGAACTTGTTACAGGCGGTATACCCGACTGGGGGCAGATGGGGACGATCGTGTCGCGAAGGGACTAACACGTCGGTGAAAGGGATCCCATGAATGGAGCATATCCGTCGGAGAGCAGCTTCGTTGATCTTCGAAGCTTGTGAATCGATCGGATTGTCTAGAAGGATCGTTGCCTCCAGGGCATCGGGTGCTAAGTTATGAGCAGGAGGAGTCGACGGATTAGAAGTATCAGCGGCTTCTCGCCTTGATGACGGCCCAGGCCTGTCAGATATAGTAGCGGAGCTAGACTTTCTTGACATCCTCAATAATAACGAACCTGGCTAAGTGCTTGAGAAAACTATACTTAAAAAACGTTGAACTTTAGAATTAACAACACGAGTTTTCCCCCCCACGTGGTGTGTGAACTAGTGCAAGCAATTGTGTACAAGCAATAAGAATCTAAAATTTTCAAAGATATAAAAATGAGCTTCGAGTCGTCGCCTTCGAAGACCGTCATCGCTGACCGTCTCAAAAAGCCCGCCTTGAGGTGATTACAGTTTCAAATTCAGAAAACGAGTGTTAATCAAACCCAGATTTAAGTCTACTAAAGCTAGGGAGTTAATGATCCGAGTCAGTGTCATATGATGGTGTGCTTAGATCTTTTGACCTTGTGTAGATTAGGCAAGGCAATTGTTCGTTCGACATTTACGGTGTTCGGCCTAAGTATGGTTCAACATTTATCATTGGTCGGCATTTATAATTGTCCGACATTTGCATTGCTCGGCCTTGATATGGTTTGGTTAAGTTTTGTTCGGCATTTGGACTGTTCGGCCTAAATATAGTATTCGGCATGTATGTTTGTTCGGCAGGTCAGTTGTTCAAAACGTATACTGTTCGGCATGTCAGCTGTTCGGCGCATATACTGTTCGGCATTTGGGTAGTGTTCAGCCTTAGTTTGTTCGGCTAAAGTAGCGCTCCACCCTCGATTACAATTCCACCCTACTCCTTCTCCATCTGCGCCGAACGATAGGAACAGATCGCCCGGCGAAGATTACGCCATTCGACACCCCATCTTTCTTTTTCTCCCAGCCTTGTTCGGCGCGAAGGAGCTAGGCCCAACTACCATGCACCATTCGACGACTCCAAACGTGCGAGCCATTTCTACTCGCCACACATTATGCAACCGTAGAAATGTCTCGTTTTCCACGTGATGAACCTAAACCTCGTGTTGAAGTAATTTAATCGTGGAAGGAACGATACCTAGTTCGAAGATCGAACTTGAGGAAAGATCAATTAGGCTTTATATCTGATTGGCTGGCGAGAATTGCAAGTCTCTTGGGAGTGACAGATATGAAAGTGTAAAAGGATAATAGTGGAAGGACACCTGGTTTTATAGGGAGAAGATGGAAGTTGAAAAGGCAATATCCGGTAGAACCGGTCAAAGTCGTAGCGTTCGGCTTCAAAGCGAAGTGTCGCTCGGCACATGAGGATTTTTCGGCTTCGAACGCATCGTTCGGCGTCCAAACCATGCTCGTCTCATACCTCCTTCACTAACATTCTCGAGAAGGCACCTCCGAGGTAAGCTGAACTAGATTCAAAGCGCATCACGTTCGATCACATAATACACTTTGGGGGGCAAGTGTTTCATGGAGATTTGTCCAGGCAACTAGTGCTCGGCATCAGGTAGCACTCGGCGTCAGAGAGTGTTCAGCATCTAGGAGTGATCGGCGAAATACTCGGCATCCAGAGGGACTCGTCGTCAGAGAGTGTTCGGCATCTAGGAGTACTCGGCGAAGTACACGGCATCTAGCGTACCCGGCATCCATGACACTTGGCATCAGATAGTACACAGCGAAGTACTCGGCATACCAGGCTACTCGGCGTCAACCAATGCTCGGCGTCAGCTAGCGCTCGGCATCGATAGAACTCGGCAACGGGAGTGCTCGGCATCCAGAAGACGTTCGGTGGACATAACTACTCAACATGACACTATCGTTCGGCCAGCATGCATCATTCGATCAAGAGCTTCAGATAGAGTTACGATCGGCTTCAACTGCAACCATCCTGCACTTCCCACACATCAAACGAACCATTCAGCATAGAAAGGACTGTTCGGCATGGAAGGGACTGTTCGGCATGGAAAGGACTGTTCGGCGTCAAAGCGTTCGACATACCTGGTTCGGCATGCAGCGAACACTACACCTGGGCTAGAGCGTTCGGCTACCATGCCCACTTGGGAAGTCCAGCCCATCTTTGTCTATAAATAGAGGGGCAGGGTCACAGTGAAGAGGGTCCTTTTTTGGAGAGAACACTGGGGAGACTCTTCCATTTTTGAGACTCATCTTCTCTACTTAACAACTTCATTTAAGCATTTGATTCACGAATTGTATTTGTAATCATCTATTAAGAAGATCAATAAAGTTTAACCTCAAAGTGGACGTAGGCAATTACGCTGAACCACTATAAATTTGGTGTTCTTACTTTCTGCATTTAAATTAGCATTCTCTCCTCTGTTTAATTTGTTTTCATCACTTATATCTCTACACAATCTTTCTCTAAGAGGTTAGTGACCAATTTTGGTGCTAACAGGTCCCGCCTAAGATGGTCTGGCTAAAGTAACGAACGACCTTCAGTTTTGTCTATAAGGCCTTAGTGGAGCGCTTCCTAGAGGGAGAATGGGTAAGACTTTGGTGTTGCTTAAAATAGCTAACCAAACACACCTAAATCATTGCCTAAGATGGCAATAAGGAGTTCAGTCAAAGCCTAAATCATCACCAAAGAGAGTGATAAGAGGCAAAACCTAAATTATTGCCTAAGATGGCAATAAGTGGTTCAGTCAAAGCCTAAATCATCATTGAAGAGAGTGATAAGGGGCAAAATCTAAATCACTGCCTAAGATGGCTACAAGGGGTGCAATCATAACCTAAATCATTGCCAAATATAGCGATAGGGGGTTCAATCAAAGCCTATATCATCACCGAAGAGAGTGATAAGGGGCAAAACCTAAATCACTGCCTAAAATGGCAATAAGGGTGCAACCAAAACCTAAATCATTACCTAAGATGGGAATAAAGGGTTCAATCAAAGTCTAAATCATCACTAAAGAGAGTGATTAGGGGAAAAACCTAAATCATTATCTAGAGATGGTAATAAGGGGTTTGATCAAAGTCTAAATCATTACTTAAAGATGGTAATTAGAGTTTCAGTAAAAGGTTAAATCACTACCGAAGATGGTAGTATGGAGTGAAAAAGTAAAATGATTAAATTACTAGCAGAGATGGTAGTAAGAAATGAAGAAGTCCAAAAGCCCAAAGAAGAGGGCAAAAGATTCAGTACAAGCTTAAATCACTACCAAAGATGGTAGTAAAAAGCGAAAAAGTAAGAATAGTAAATTACTACCAAAGATGGTAGTAAGAAAAGAAGAATTCCAAATGCCCAAAGAAGAGGCAAAAAGATTCAGTAAAACTTAAATCACTACCACCGATGGTAGCAAGGAGCGAAAAAGTAAAAAGATTAAAATACAACCAAAGATGGTAGTTAGAAATGAAGAAGTCCAAACACTCAAAGAAGAGGCAAAAGGATTCAATCAAAGCTTAACCACTACCGAAGATGGTAGTAAGAAGTGGAAAAGCAAAGAGCTTGAACCACTATCAAAGACGATAGTAACAAATGAAAAATTAGGAATCCTACAACACTATTTGAAAGGATGGTAAGGAATCAGTCATAACCTAAATCGTTGCTGGGAGGATAAGAAGAGGCAAAAGGAATCGACCAGAAGCCGAACTTTTATCTAATAAGGCGTAGAAGGGGTAATCATGTGTAAAGAAGTCAGTATAATTACCAATTAGGGTAAGTTTTAAATTTCATGATTAAAAACATAGTTATCCGATTTGGAATACCATGTGGTAATGTAATAGGAAGAATGGTTGAATGGTTGAACAATTGAATGATCAGATAGAAAGAATGCCTGAATATCAACTAGAAATATTGGGGAAAATCGGTATCAACGTACCTGGCATGGAAAGTCAGTATAAAACATAACCTTATGCTCAGGTTCTAGACAATTAATTGAGGAAACTAATATAAGAGGGGTACACCTTGAGGTGGCCAGGTGCATCCAGAAAGAATTTCAAACCACTTCAAATTCATGCCTAGAAGCATCCAAAAGAGGTGTGAATGCCCAACTAACGAAGAAAGTCCCAGATGTATTCTACAGAAAACCAGATGGATATGTACTCAAAGTAAAATAAACTAACCTAGCGGCTATGGTTAGAACATCAAATTCTCAAGGGGACATTAACTAGAGTCCAGATAAATATCCGCTTGAAAAAAGGTATGACAACGAGATTAAGAATTCCACCAATTGATGAGAAAACATGAAGAATGATCTTATGAAAAGCCCATCATATTTAAGTAAAATATCTTACCTTAAAAAAATCTCTTTAGAAAATTTTCGTCTTTCTAAAGTCATTTTCAAGATCACTTTTTTGAAAAAATCCGAAAGCTAATTTATCTTACCAGTATGTTAGCGATTATTTTTTTATAAAAATCCTAGTTGGGAGCCTTTTATTCAAGGAAATTATGAAATGCTTATGATTCGTAAGATATTCGGTTTCTTAATGAAGATAGAGTACAATTTCTGCAAATTTAAGAAATATTTTCTCCCCCAAAGATATTTCTGACAAATTTTAAGAGCTTTTTCCAATTATTATTCTTCAAATATTTCAAATAAGAGTTTTTCAATGAAGAACTTACAATTTTCATAAAAGAAAGGTTAAAAAAAGTTATCAAAGTTGTAAAAAAATATATATCTATGGAAAAGAAATGAAGAATTACTTTGTGCAAAAAAAGCAAGGAAAGAAGTTAGGATGCTAAAATAATTTAAGCCAGAAAGAGAAAGTCGGATCATGAAGATGAAGTTATCATGAAGATAGGGTCATCGGAGAAACAAAAATATTCCTAATATTTTAAAGAGACAAAGGTGTCAAGTGAGCTATTCTCAATAAAGGAGCTAATGGCAACACATCAAAGAAACTACCAGTAGTGCAAATGTAACGATGCGGATTTTTCGCGTTCGAAAATCGACATCCATACTTTACATCGTACTCGAATGCCATAGATTCGACCGTTCAAATCCGAGTCGCTGGAGCTTATAACACAGTTAAGTAATAACACAGCGGAAAAGAAAAAGAATATAGATATACAACATCTGATATCAATATGATACAACAATATCAAAGATATGACACAATGACAATAGCAGCGGAAAGAAAAGATAACATCAGCAGCGGATAGAAAATCTCCAATAGAATGCTCCAAGATAAGCAACGTCAGTCCATGAACTCCAAGAACTGAACTAGCTCCAGATAATCTACTAACCTGAATATCTGAAAAACCCAACTCTAAACTGCCCGTGCGGAAAATAGTGGGCACCCAGAGTTTAGAAAGGGAACAATAAACTCCAGGTCAGTCGTGGGACTGGTGTGAGCAACAAAAACAGTTTATCTTTAAACAAACACAAAAAGCTTTTAACATTGAAATCCGCAATGTTTTTGGAAAATGAAACTACCATAAGACCTCCCGCCACACACACAATGCAATTGCAGAATTAGAGGAGATTTCTCCTTATGATAGTCAAAAATGCTTACTACGCAAAATCAGTTGATATTATTATTAATGTCTAGTGTGGAAAACATTTCGAAAGTATAATATCAATCTTAGCCAACATACAACAATTGTTGTATGTCTATTATAGCTACTACGTTCAATAGCAGGTTACCGCCACATTCCATAGCAGGTAATACAAATAAAAACCGTACAGGGTTCGTATTATTTCTTTGGATTTCCAACAAATGATCAGGCTAAGGAACTTCCTTACCGAAATGGAAACGCCTCTGGAAAGACGCCCCGGATCCTAATCGGATCTCTGCAAACAAAAGGCCGACGCTACCTCACGCTGTACAGCTGTAACTAGGTAACTAACACACTGACGCTACCTCACGCTGTACAGCTGTAACTAGGTAACTAACACACAAGTCATGTCATCCCCCGGTCGTCACTAACCTTTATCCGAGGATCCTCAATCATAAAGCAACAGCTACAAAGTATAATCAACATAGGTAAAATATCTGGGCTCCATACCATGATATCACCTTTTATCCAGAAGGAAATGGCATACCCTAGGGGCGCTACCCCTACAAACCTTTGCCGCAACATTCCTGTTTCGACCATTACCGGGTTGTGAGGCTCGACGAAGTCTCGTCCACAAAACTACGCTTTTTCACAAAGCCACGCTTTTCCACAAAGCACGCTTTGACCAACAAATGATCATCAGCACTTCATATGCCACATTACCAAATTGGGAATGTATCACTAGTAACCATCAACTACATAACCTCTGAGCTCGTACGTCTCAGAGAAGGGTGTTAAGCTAAGAGAATAAATTCTCCGCCACCAACAGAAATGTATTTGATAGAAACCAGCTTTACATCTCAAAGTGTAACGTCAAACACACATCCATACAAGTTTGTTCCGGGTTCGAACAGAACCGAAGGCACTTCCAAAGAAGCCCTTGCAATTCGGGTATTCACAATCCTGATCGGACTTCCCATCACTTAGGGAATCTCTATACCGTAGCTACTCAATGCAGAGACAATCGATAGGTCATCCTATCGCTCTCGCAAATACCCGGTCTTCACCACCGGTCTTCAAATGCTATCCATATACGACATATCATTTATTCGGAATGGGTTGTATGACACAAAGGTCCTCTCCCGGCTAAACCGAATAACGAGCGCAATTAAAAATCATATGGATACTGGGGTCTTAGTTAAATCATAGCTAAAAGCCCAAAACTTTTCATTCGAATGGTTAAAATAAATTACCATTTCCAATCTTGTAAACAAAAAAGATTCATTTCAAAAACCTTCAATGGTTTAAACAATTTCCTCACTTTTAATCTTTTTAAACAAAAAGATTCAATTCACAAAGTTAACCCCATTCACAAAGATTCATTCATGGATTTCAAAACAATTTCCATTTCAATTGAATTAACTCGTTAAATCTTTAAATCAAGATTTAACTTATAGCTTTCAAAACTCGTTTCCAAAGATCCATTCATAGCTTTTCAAAACAATTCCATTTCAAGTTAGATTAACTCGTTCGGTCTTTGAATCAAAGACTCATTTCATAGTTTTCAAAACATTTCAATTCTATTTCAAACTTGAAATTCTTTCAACACAAATTGGAAGTTCATTACTTATGTGAAAGCTTTTACTATTTGAAAACAAATAGTTTCGTTTCAGAAAAATCCAGTTATATTTACACGAGTTAAAACCCTTGAATAAAATCAAATTTCCAAATCAATAACTTTAAAATGGTTTAACCCATATATAACTTGTACAACATTTTTAATCCCTAGTTTCAAATCATAGAATTCACTTTCAAACTTGAATTCAAATTTAAATCAATTTATTTAAATTTCAAACTCGATTAAGTTATTCAAAATAACTTTTATCTTTGAAATTCCATTTCAAAAGCTTTTCACTTTAAACCCAAATTTCCAATTTCAAAATCAATTGAAATTAAAATTCCAATTTCAAAAACATCAAATTTACATCATCTGTGATTTAACCGATTTCCACGTGAAATCCATATTTGTGTATGTATGGTGTAGTCCAGGGGTTTTACACACAATAGTGCAACATAAATCATCACAGATATATCGATAAGCGGTATAATCGATAACGCTTATCTTCATTTACAATTTCACAGATAAAATAAATTTATCAATCACAAGGGTTCATCGTTACAATTCGATGTGGGTTTCAGATAACCAACTGGAATCCGACTCCCTGTCGCATCGAAGTTTAAATGCCGTTTTACGGGCAGCAGGGTTTCCACATAAACACAGAGATAAATAACAAATCACAGTACAGTACAAAGTAATTCACATCACGAAGCATCACAATCACAAACAGAAATACCAATCCAGTACATAATATTGGATAAATAGATTTAAATTAATCAAAGTAAACTAAATTAATTATGATGAGCAATTAATTTCTTAATCTTTAATTTAAAATCAAAAATTATCTAATTAATGATTCTTAATTCCCAATTAAATCACCTTAATTTATTAATTCAAACCCTTAATAACTTAATAAATTCAAATCGTAAATTAATTATCCTATCCATTAAACAATATTTATTTACCTTAAAATTTAAATGAATTACAAATCATTAATTCTTAATTAAATTTAAATAAAAACATTATTTTGATTAATGATTTAATTATCATTTTCAAACCATATTTGAAAACATTTTAACTTTCAAATTCAATTTCAAATCCAATTTCAAACTAAAGATTTGAAATAACTATAAATCTAAATTTTAGTAAATTTAACCAAGTAAGAACCCTTTTATTTTAAAATCAAATGTTAGTAAAACATTTACCTTATAAAAGAAATTTATACAAGAGATTGAATTAATCATTTAAATTCAACATATAGGTTTTACCTAAAACCTGTAACCATCTCAACAACACGAGACAAACTAAAATTTGCTTCGAGTCCAGACTTGATTTACTTCGGGTAAATCACGAAATCACTCAGGAAAAACTCGAGTCTCAAACCTGATTCTTCTCTTCCTTCTTTTACTTTTTAAAACTCGTTTGTTTTAAATTCTGAAACATGTTATCACTCGCGTACAAACCCAATAATCACTCGAGCCCATCACCCAATTTTCTCGAGATCACTTCGAGAAGAACTTCTCCTTCCCTCATCTTTATGAACTGATAACAGTTCATCATCGTGCACGTGCACAGATCGTCAACGACGATCTTGCCTCCGGCGACTACACAAACAAGTCGCCCATCCACCCCACACTCGATTCCGACCATCCCACTCGATCATCAACCTCGAAGTCGAAATCGAGCCAAACCAGACGAACTGGAACAGAACTCTCGATCGAAAATCCCCTCGCACACCATCTTCCGACCACATGGAGCGTCACCCCCTCCGGCTACGTCTCCGACAAACCCCACACTAGCCTTCCCCTTAGTGTCGTTACACTCGATCGACTCTGGAGGCTTCAGCGATCAAAATTCTAAACACCACCAAAACTAGGTCTACTGCCAAGAACTGGTCGCCACCGCCGTTATTACCACCTCCGACCATTTTTCCAGGCACCTCCGTAGCCTCCTCCACCACCTCACAAAATCTCGACTACCCCAGTTCAACAACACGCCAGAATTTGACCAAATAACGTTTACAATTCAAAGTCAAACTGCTTTTTCAATAGTCCACTAAAAATCCTCAAATACATCTTAAAAATCATGGCATTAAGTAAGGATTCAAGCTACATACTTGAATTGATGTTTTGCTAAATTCGAAATTTACAAGTTTAAGGTTACATCAGTAAAAATCTCTTTTTTTTTCTCTTCGGCACACCCATTCTTCATAAAATTATTTTTAAGTTATCATTCCTGCCTAAACATACCTTTTTCATTTAGAATCCAAAGGCTAATATTGATTAGAAAGCAAGAAATTAAATTTCTTAGTTGATGAGCATTACTTTGGAACTAGACAAAGAAGGAGATACATAGCCCAGCACTTCAAATTTCAAATACATATGCTCATAGAGTTGAAATAGAATGATAACTAAGTATCCAGGTTAAACAAAGGTCATTCACTGAATAAATTTTACTTAAGCTTTTAATGTCATGTGGTTTACTCACAGTTTTGGGTTTTAACAGAGAACAAGGTGAATATATAAACCTATACAGTCATGCATCAATTATCCCAGGCAATCACATAATTACTTCCATAGAAACCACATTATTTTGATTGTTTATCACAAGAAATATCATATAAAGGGATTTATTTATCAAGTTAAGAGTTTGCTCACAAAATCATATTTTTAAAGTTTTAAAACAAAATGTTACTCACCTTAGATTCCAGAAAAGAAACAGAGCTTTCCTTTTTAAACCAGGCTTTGAAACATTTGCAAAGTTGAAACCTTTCTCTGATCTCTAGTTTGCAGTTGATTTGTTTTGATGTTTAAATTGAAGTTTTTTTGTTTAAGTTATGATATTTACTCAGATGCTACTCGAAACTGAGATGAAGTAAATATAAACTAAGTGTTGTAGGGTATTGATGTTTTCAGCTGAAATGAGGGGTTGTATAGATGATAAAATATTTTGTACAAGTTGATATCTTTGTTTATACAAAGAGCATGGCTGAAATTGATTCTTTAGCACACTTGCATTAATTAGTATTGTACCCTTTATATATTTTTTTCCCATACTTCATTTCAGCTGTTCAACTTTACATGAGATATTGTTGACTTGTTCCTATGCAAACTTTTCATTTGTATCTTTACTTATCTTGTTAATTTCGGCTGAGACAGTTTGGTGGCTAATGGATACATTTTGTACAAGTGATATAATGCTTTGTTGTACAATGGTCGGTGGTTTTTCTTTGCTTTGATTTGCCTGGCAGCTTTCATTTGCTCTATTTTTGTTTAGTGTCTTCATATTTGCATATATAAAATGTTGTCTTTGTCTAGTTTATCTTGTTATGTTTTTGTATGTTATTTTACAAATGTATTTATTTGTTATGTCTTTGCCTTATGGCTTTGTACTATAAATAAGTTCCTATTTTAATATGTTGTTAAATTTCTAACGATTGTATTTACTTGATATTTTCCTATTCCCAAATTAAATATGCATTCCTAACTTCAATAGTTATTTTATCTTACATATTAATATTCAAATTTATTCTCGATTATTAAAATTTAACTATCATTTGGTATAAATTACCGATTATTACCCAAATTTTTAAATCAAAATTTAATTTAATTATCAATTTAAATTCATAAAAAATCGGGGGTCGTTACAGCAAAGGACATGGAAGTTCGATTCACAGATGGACTCTAGGATAAAAGCAAATTAAATGGATAGCGAATATAGAACATGTTGCCGCATATTAACAATAGTTTGCCGCATGCCAACGATACATAAAAGGTTCTCGCATATCACCAACATTCAAAAGGATGTCGAAAATCATCAATTTCCATGTGGATGTCGAAACATTTAGAAGGATGCTGAAACGTTAAAATCATTACTACAAGAAGAGTACAATTAAATGAATCAAGAGGACTTAGTGTATTTTCTTTAGTTAAGCTTCAAAGGCAATTACGTTCCACCACACCATCCTTAACATCGCCAAGATAGATATCCATGTGAAACATTCAACCTTAAGGAGATCATCGCAAGTGGTACCATCAATGCCATCCATCTTGTCATGCCATCAATCCATGACAACTCTCAGCAACCAATTGAAGCAATCTTCACCTTCTCCCAACCACTATAAATAGAGATGTACCCTTTTATAGAAAGGGCCATTAACTTCTTTCCCTCTCTTAGCATAAATCACTTTTTGGACTAGAACTTTTCTAAGCTCTCTAAGGAGCTTGAGAATGACTTTAATGGAAAATGGACGATGATAAAGAAGATGACGTGGCCATATGCATAAAAGGACTTATACAATTAGAAATTTGCCTGTTTGACTTGTTTTGTAACATGCCTTATTATTGAATAATAAATCAAGATCTATGGCATACTTTGACTTACTTATTTTACTTTTGAACACATGATTTAAATTTCAAATGATTTCGTAATTAATTTAAAACCAAGGGGTATTATTGGAATTTCTTCAAATATGCCTCCTCATATAACAACTTAGGCGTTGAACCGATTTTTGTTTTAACAGCTACCTCATATAGGAAGAAACGAGAATCCAAAGGCTGGTATACAATATCAACAAACAATGAGCAAGAGCTAGGAGAATTATCCAAAGTCAGAAAAGTTGGCATATTATTTGTTGATCGCCTTGAGGAAACTCCTTCCGTATTTTCAGTCTCATCCAATTAAGGTGTTGATTGAAGAGTCCTTAAGGCAGGTCCTGCAATGACCTAAGACCTCAAGGAGATTGTTAAAGTGGAATATCAAACTGAGTCGGTAGGATATATCATATCATCCTAGGAGGGCGATCCAAGGTCAAACATTGGCCAATTACATAGCCAAGTTCAATGTGCGAGATAACAAAAGGGAAGAAGTTGCAGAGAGGAGTGCTTAATGGAATTTGTAAATTGATGGAGCATCCAACGAACATTGCTATGACGCGGGAGTAGCTTTGGTAACCCTTGAAGAACGATCGGTTTGCTATGCCTTAAATCTTGAGCTCCCGCAACGAACAACGAGGCTAAGTATGAAGTGCTACTTGTGGGACTCAGGATCACAAAGGAATTAAGAGTCAAGACCTTACGCATATATAATGATTCTCATCTGGTGGTCTGCATGGTAGGGAAGGAATTCCAGGAAAAGGGTGCTAGGCTAGATCCTTATTTGATGAATGTTCTGGAACTGCACAACGATTTTGAGTACTGCACGATAACTCATATTCCCGGGGAAGAAAACATGAAAGTCGATTCTCTAGCCAAGCTGGCTAGTTCCGGGGATGCACAACCCATGGGTTGGTTCCAGTGGAAGAAGTATTATCAGCTCCAAGCATCGATCAGATGGATGTCGATTTGATCTTGGAAGCTGAACCTGAACCTAAAAAACTCTATCTTTATAAAATTTCTCTACTCCGAGCATGTATATACTCACTCCACACCGAGCACTACCTCACGTAAGTATAGATTAAATATCCCAGTTCCCATCACTTAAGTGACATTTACATATAATGAATAATCGAATAAATATCACAACAGTGTCTCATACCACTGCGTGATACCCAAACATTTATTCACTGCTCGTAAACTACACTTAATCTCCATAAATATTCTATATAACAAGACCAAAGAATAACCGGAGAAACATTACTGAATATCCTATCCCAAATGGTATTATAACTTCGTTTATTTATATTTCTAGTCACAGAGACTTAAAATAACAAAAACAATATAAAAATATCACAAATCCATACAAATGGATGTCATCATTGTCTCATATAAAAATACCTAGATTAATATCAATGCCGAATCATTCGTATATTAAAAATCAATTATAAAAGAAAAGAGAAATCAGAAAAGTATAATAAATAGATTAATCAAGCATATAAAACAATTAAATTAATATTTAACAATAAATCATTCACAATGTATATTCTTAGGTTAACAAAATAAAAACTTCGAACATTCCTTCCTTTCTTTTGATAACATAAAAATAGTTTGAAAGACTTAATATTACACATAAGGATTATTTCACAATTTTCTTTAACTAAATACTATTTCAAATAATTATAAAACATCTAAATAAATTTTTAGGAATTCATTTATACATTTTCAAAACTTGAATTATATTAAGATTTCACGAATTATACTTTGAAAACTACTAAATATCAATAAAGACCATTTTATACCTTTTTCCCATTTAAATAATACTATTAACTTCACTTTATTAATTTATTAAACTTTAAACTATAATTACATTCATATAAAAAGTCTAGAATATAATATATTTATTAGAGTTTAAGCATATTTATTTTAGTTCATTTTAAATGTAACTATATATATTTTAATTATCAACTACCGATACTTGCACACATACAGGGCTACTTACACACCTACATAACCCCACATACATGATTGCATGCACACACAAGATTGCCCACATGCACACACTCACAAGATCACATACACGCATAACGTACATTCACATGCACAAACACAACAATATACACACAAACACAACCACACTATAGACACTCACACATATTGCAGCATAAACAAATGGTTACCGGTGCATCGGTCATCTATGACCGGTCGATCAGTCGGCTCTTTCCTAGAGCAATTACGCTTCAGGCCATTCGTCATTCAACTGATCCAACCCCTTCATCATCTCCAATTCAACACACAACATTTACACCCAAATATCATTTCAAATTTGTGCATATATGTATATATATAATATTATACGTTTAGGCATAGAATTCATGAGTAAAACAATCACCTGGACATTGCGTTTTCCTTCTTCTTCCCATCCCTGATCGCACGCACAGTCTTCCAAAGCATCGACGAAACCCAATTCCCTTTCATGCATGAGTTTATTTTGGTATTGGTATACATATATCCTATTAGGAGTTTTAAGCAATTTATTATATTTTATATTGAAATTTTGAGAAGATAGGGTTTGGGGAAGACAAAAAATTTCTAAACAAAAATATGTTTTCATTTAGGTTGTATTTATATTTAAAGGTGATGAACATGGATAAGGAATTCTCCGGGGATGAGAATTATTAGGAAACTTAGCTTTAGGGCTTGGGTTTATGATACTGGTCCCTAGTTTTATTTTTTTATTTTCTTTCTTTCTTTGGTTTGTGAAACAATTCTAATTCAAGCCCAAACACAAAATCAATTCTTTCATAAAATGATTTTGAAAATAATTACAACATTACTTACTTTACCAAAAATAATTTTCTATGATTTTATTTATTTAGCTAGTCATTTTATTTAAATCATTTACTAATAAATAATTAAACCATATTAATAACTTTATTACCCTTATTAAATAAACAATTATTTTACAAAATTTTGATTTATCATCATTTCAAGAATAATCGATTCATTCATTTTTTCCAAAACTATTTAATTCCATTACTAATCACCTTGTTATAAAATTCTAATATCCTAAAACAAATTCAAGTTGTTCATTTTAAATTCCAAAATTTCATTTTTAATTAATTAAATATTTCTTATTTATTATCCCAAACCAGATTGTTACAGACTCCTCCTTAACAAAATTGTGTCTTCTCAATTTCCTTAGGAGGAATCTATAACATAAAGAATAATTCCATAATTATAAAATACTCTCTTTTAATAAACTTGCTATCCAATATAAATTCATCTTATACACAGTTCAAACACTATTTAAAATTCAAATAAACCGCAAAATATTTTACAAAAATTCAAAATCTTATCAAAAATTTCTTTCACTAAATTTCAGTTCATGATTTAATGTCCATAAAAATAAAATTCAATTTGCTTATAATTTATCAAAACCTTCACGTAACTCATTTCAACACATAACATATTTCAAACCACAAACACTATAAAATTTAATGATGTTGCCTCGCCATATATTTTAGTGATTTACCAACATTAGTAAGCTGCAATATTGACTACATTATCGATACTGCCTCGCAAGCGAGCACGACTATCCACTGATATCCAGTGGCTGCACACATCACTTAAAATTTACATATTCAACTCATAAAACATATTTTTCCCAAAATAATAAATATAAACTCTCATTTTTCAAAGCTTACCAACCATTGATTTCAAAAATCACTTTATCAAAATTACCTACTTTACTTGTAGTGTTACTTACACTCCCCCCTTAAAAGAATTTCGTTATTGAAATTCCTCAAGGGCTCGATCATGTAATATAACATAAAACTATTGTAGGCTAACCAACCAATTAGTGTTCAACCAACTTTGCAACCAATTGTGTATAAGTGTACGGTGTATTCCAATACAAATGATATGTATGTAGAATAATTCTGATCAACGCCTCTTATATGAATGCATTCTTTTAAAACAATTTTGAAAAAATGGTGTAGACAACCTAAATATACCGGTAGTTTTATATGTATGCAAATTTTGAAAAACAAAATCTTTGCTTTTTCATCCAAATTTTCCCACACTTCCATGAACAGAAGTATAGTTCAACAAAATTTTCATCCAATCTCTACCATCCAAAATCCTAGCACACCATTGCTAACATCCAAAATTTAAAAAAAATCCAGTTTTCTAAACTAGTTTTCTTACGTTGAAAAATGGTTTAGATGGAGAATTCCATATTTCCATCCTTCTCCTATGTACCCTTTCTCCATTATACCTTGGAACATTCACTTTTGCCTCCAATTTTCTTCCAACTTTTCCAAGTGTAGTCCATATAAGTAAATTTTATTTTAAATTTTTAAATTTAAATCAGAAGTATGTAAAAAAATAACAGTTCACCTACCGATAAGGTATGGAGAAATAGGTTCCATATCTGAGATAACTTTTTCCCTTGTCAGTAACTTAATCTTATTTTACTATCACTTCTACTGCACAGTAAAATTTCTATTTGCAAACCTGTCGACTCTCTCATTTCCCTTATGCTAAGCATACGGCATTTCGAAAATTTAATTTTCTTTTCAAAACTCTTTTTATATATAACTGTTGAAATATAATTCAAAGATTAAAACTTTTCATAACCAAATTTTTTTAAATCTTTCCCTCAAAAATATTTAATTTTCCAAAACCAAGAATTTTGAACAAAAAATTTCAAATGTATATCTAAATATATTTTTTCAAAGTAGATTATGCCACATAACATGCAGTCGAGTTTTAGTTAGTAGTTTAACGTCCATAGTGGACTTTGTCTAACCATTCGGTAAAATTTTAAATTCCAAAGACCTTTTCTTTTATTTTAGAATAGCAACCAGCACACAAATTCATTTATAATTTTCAGCTTTTAAGGCGTAGGGATAGTAACCCATGGTTAAGTAACAACCTCTTTGTAATGACCCACCTTTTTGGACGGTTTTAAATCGACAATAAAACACACATGTAAACTCAAACCATTCAAAAGAGAGGATTGTTAATGGGGTAAATAAGAAAATAAGAGAAAAGAAGGAAAAAAACACAGAATCTCACAGCGGAATGACAAAATATAATACTCAAATAAACAGTTCATGAAGCTGTTTTATAATATACATTTGATTACACAAATTTTACAATAATCAGAGTTATACATACAACAGGTAAAATAGGATAATGCAGTGGAACAAGATGATGCAGTGGGATAATACTAATAATATAATATACTAAACGCCGTCTTCGTCCTTCAGAAATAAAGTCTTCAACAATGAAATGCTCAGGCTGACCCGAGCGTAATGAAAAGACAAAACACTCGAGTCAGAACTAAAAGATCTTATGTAAGATAAATCAACAATAAGTAAATATAAGTGTAATGGCTTCAGAGATGTTTATGGGATTTTACATCTCCTATCCTGTGTATAACGTGCATGCAATAACTTAAGAGATGTTTTGGGATTTTCCATCTCCTAAGGATCCGTTAAACTATCTATATGTAGTAAAATACGCTACATATATGTAGTGTCTATCAGTAAAGTAAAGTATTAAAATAGCATTAAGGCGTTACCCATATCCCCCCTAACACATTTTTATAGGCATCATAGTCTATACAGTACTGTAAACTCCACCGTAAACTGGTGGGCTATCAGGGAGCACTCCATAGGTATGACATAAACCAAAATCATAGTGGGCTCGATAAGGCATATGACAAGGCATGCGAGGCAATGCCCAGGGTAGGATTCTACCATTTTGCACTAGCGGGCTGGTGGTAACGCATAGCAGATATCACCGCCCACCTCGAAACACACTCCCATAATAAAATCGAGGGTGACCACCAATCAATCACAAAGTAACAGATATGGTATAGAAGAAGTGTGTTCGGTCGGAGGAGCGACCTCACTTGGCCCGGTATAGCTCCTGTTTTAGTCATATCAAGCTGACCTAAAGGTTAGGGCTACGTTCTTACCTTATACCAGTAGCATTCGCCAAACCATCCTACTTCGTTTTGGATTCTCCACCACGTACACCGTTGTTAAAGTGGTTTCGAAATTGGCACAGAGTATGACAATATCCGACCATGGTCTCTTTAAAAACCAAACGCTTATTTCACACCATGGTCATTTTACAAAACATATTTAATAATAAATGCATAAAATAGTTTATACCTTCATATCATGATATCCATATACTTATTCCAAAAGTATAAATATATTCATAAATACCGAGGAAGATTTCTTTCAATCAATTTTTGAAAATAATTTATAAATCTCTCTTAACCATTTATAAACTATTTATATGCTTTAAAACCATTTATAAAGCTATTTATAAATTCCAAAGCAGTTTACAACTCTTCCCCCTTTTATAAACTTCTACGCAAATTCCTTTAAAACGCTTCCAAATCCCTTTATACAAGTTCTTTTATAAAACCCTTTATAAAATCCTTTATCAAACCATTATAACTCCTTTATAAAACCATTATAAAATCCTTTATAAAATTTTTATAAAATCCATTATAAAATCTCTTATAAAACTTTTATAAATTCCTTACAAAACCTCTTACATTTTTATTTATTAAAGTTATTATAAAATCTATATTTATTATATTAAATTGAATTTAAATAAACCTCTTAAAACTATATTAAATATTTTATTAAGTTAATTTTATATAAATCTCTTAAAACTATATTAAATATTTTATTAAATTAAATTTAAACCATTTAAAATATATTTTTAAAACTAAATAAAATTATAAGTAAAAATCTTAAATTTACTTTTTAAACCATATATTAACTTATAATTTGAAACTTTAAAACATATAAAATAAATTATTTTTCAAATATAAGTTTTTTAAATAAAATCATTAAATTTAATTTAAAATCAAATTTATAAATCAAACATACTTTAACATTTAGAAAATAATTTAAAACCGACCAACGGTGTCCGTATATAATTTTCTACCCTATGGTCAAGTGATTGGGTATGTATCATTTCAACCCAAAGTCGTTAAATTTCCCGGGTATATATCATTTCAACCCGTATCCCGAATCAATAATTTCCAAATCAATAAAATCGCTCGGGTATCTATCATTTCAACCCATAACGATTTTCCCTAATCCATAAGATCATTCGGGTATGTATCATTTCAACCCATAGTGATTTTTCCTAATAACAAACTAAGGGAACTTGCAGTGTGATAACAACATATATATACATATCATCCAATCATCCAAAATGTCAACAAATAAACGTCCATCACAATCAACATCCAAATCAGTCAATAAATCACAACAATTAACTGGTTATCAATATCAGGTATTTAACTATCAATTTAATTTCAATATTAATTTAAATGGCAATTTAATTCAAATTAAATTTAAATGACAATTTAAATTACCAAACAGCAATCAATAAAATTCTTATCAATTCATAAATTTAATTCAACTAACATAAGAAGGTTTAGTATTTGTGAGTGGGTTAAATCACTCACTTTGATTTTTAGTCGATTAAAAATCCAACAAAAGCCCAAAAATCCAACAGTCTCCAAATTCAACCAAACTAGTCCCATGTTGTCCGGAATTTCGATACAACTCAATGGAAGAAACCCCGCGTAAATCCGAGCTCGTATGGAAAAGTTATGATAGTTAAAATGTTTAAATTTTAAATTCTATTTTAAATAAACAAAGGGTAGGACTGTAAATATGCTCACCTTCACTAAACCCTAGCAGTAGCGCATGAAACCTAATATCGTGACCCATAGTGAGCAGCCGTCGGTCTTTGACCACCCACCGCCGCTACCACACACGCCAGTGCCACAATCAGACCCTACCTTCAAATTCGCCGAGCCAGGCCGCACCACCCAAGCCCCACGTGCATGCCTCCGGTTGTCCCCCCTTGCTCCGTCGTCATTCGTATACATGGCCAACTCGCCGTGAAAATCGATGCCTCTAACATGAATGAACCGTATAGATGAACTCCTCTCAACTCCCTTTATGCCACGGTACCCTCTGATCGTCGCATAATCGACAATCCACCGTTGAAAACAAAACCCTAATATGGACGACCGAAACTACTTCTGGCCAAACCGAGACTCAATTGCAACAAAAAACTGCAGATGTAGATAACTCTCGTCAAGAGCTTTGCAATGATATATAATTCGATAGGTTTTGAGGAGTTTGAATTTTTGATTTGATTTGATTTGGAATTGGGAAATTAGGGTTTTGGAGAGATGGTCATTTGAGAAGGAACGGATAATTGAACAGATACCTACAGAAAAATGAAGTTGAGAAACTGCTAGGGTTTATAACAGCCTATTTATAGATAGAGATGGATAAGAACAAATGGACAGATCGAATTGGATCGAAACGATAACAACGACCTAAAAAGCCCGTTTCGTTCCCGAAACGAAAGTAGGTCATCCGATATATCGAAATATATGTTTTCGATATTTTTAAACTTAATGGATCTAGTTTCAAACCAAAATTCCATTGTATACAGAAGTTAGCTTTTAAAAATCAAATTATTTTCATTTAAATTTCATTAACCGATTTCTACGCGTTTCGAGCTCGCACGATCAAAGGATAAGTCCAATCGCTACAAAACTTGAAATCCTAGAATAATTCACTATTACGGATCCGATGAAACTAGTTTCATCGAAATCCGAGACAATAGTCAAAATGGCTAATTTTCACGTTAATTAAATAAATTATTATTAAATTGATTTAATCACCTTTAAATTCAAATTTTAAAAGCAACTTTTATCATTCTTGATTACATAGAAATTTATAATCTATTAAAATATATTTCCATATCAAATCCAAGAATTAAATATTACATCAATTTCAGTGTTCAATTACAACTATAATAAATCCATTCATTATAATTTAAATTTCAAACAAATCTATGTTTAGCTTTAAATTCTTATATTAAATCACTATTACCCGATGAATTAATTTAACATAGGTTTCCGTCTTACTATTCTCATCACTCAACAGGTAACGTCTTCTACCGTATTAATTGTAATATTTCAATTATATTAATTTTATTGATTTCCAAATTAATTTCAAACGGATTAAATAGTAAAATAATAATTAAAACAATTATTACACATTAGTAATTCGAACACATTTCTAAGTCTATTGTTTATAAACAAAAGCTAATAAATTTATGTACTAATTAATTTATTTCATATTCCATAATAAACCTATTTCAATTAATAACAGATAATTTCAACATTAAATCCAACATTTAATTTATTCCTTATTTATAATTATAACCAAATTAACTTTACACTTATTTCAATTTATTGAAATTACTTTAAAATAGTTGTCAATAACATTCAAACAACATTATTAAATCATATTCTAATTATTTTTCTCATTGATAAATCATAAATTTTAATTTCTCACAATATTAAATTTCAAAATCTTATTTAATTAATAGTTTTAATTTATCAAAAATACAGGTCGTTACACTTTCCCTTGTTTCTTCAAAATATTGCTACCTTTTGGGACTTGACTTAAATATAATTTTAGTACTTAATTTAACAAATTTCCTAATTTATTTTATAATTTTCAGCCTTTTCCTATTTTCTTTTCTTTTGCATTAGTTAAGCATCTTTTTTGAAATTTCTTTTTTTTTTACTGTTTTCCAAATAACACTACGGTCCACACAAAAAACAAATAAAAAGGAGCATTTCTCATTAACATCATACGCGCTTTATACTAACAGAAACAACTAATGCTTATGGCCCAAACTTCAAAGAAACCATTGCTTGAAGTTGGCCTTCAACGTCAACTGACATAAATGATTTTGAGGCCCTATCACCTTTTACACTCATTAGATGGACCTTTCTACCATTTCATTCTTCTATAACCCGCCTATCTTAACTTTCCTTTATGGCTTCTAATGAATAAAGTCTACCCATTCCTTCCATTACCACACCCAATTATGGATTAAGCCGTGCATCACCACACTGTAGTGGGTTAGAAATACAAAGTATGCACATTTTAAATAATTCATTGGCAAATTGGCTTGGTGGAATGACTTTTCCACCATCTATCTTGCCTTCCTTCACTCTTATGTGTGTTTTCCATCTCATTACCCTTTGTTACCATCTTCTTTTAATCCAAATCTCTTGAAGTATTCTCAAATCTTGGTATCTACTTTCTTTATCCTTGATCTTTCATGCCAGCATACTCTAGAACTCGTAGAAGTGTGCTTTAATACCATTTATCATTCCTTTACGGGTTCTTCTTATGGCTTGCACACATGTCTAACAAAATATTCCAAGGTTCTCACTAATATCCCTTACACCCTATGGGGATTTCTTATTTCTACTCTATCAGTAGTCATCGCTATCTTCTTTATAGCCTTATCTTTTACCCCATCCTACCTAGGCAGTCATTCCTATCTACTCCGTACTTAAAATTTTGGTTTGGTCTTTGCTAGTTTCTTTCAAAAAATTAAAACTTCAAAATTTTGAAGTACTTAATCCCGGAACTTTTATCTTGAAAAGTACAATTTAGAAACTTTTTATTAAATTTAAAAATAAATTAGTGTCTTAATTTTTAAAACTATAATTTAGCTTATTCACAAAGTCCAAAAGAAAATGTTAGCAATTTAATATTTAAAAAGTTTTTTTTCCTTTTTCTTTAAATCAACTTTTCCTTTTGAAGACCCTTCTCAACTTTTACTTCATAAAAATTTGGATTTTTAACTCAAACCTTTTAATAAGTTTTTCTTTTAAAAACTCAGTTGCTATACCAAATCATTTCTTTTCAAAAATGCACTTTCACTACGCCATAGATGGTCTACTGCAACGAAATTACATGGTGTTGCTAGCTATAATGTAACGATAGGTATGCTGATTTTTGTCTATTACAACACTCGCTTCAAGGTGTTAGCATAGGTATCAACAAGATGTTGCAGTAGCTATAGATGTATTCAAATTAAAAAGTTAATAAAATTAGCAATCCGCGTGAATACGATCCAACGGTCTACATTTAATCTGGTTGTTAAAATGGATCACCACTGCAATTTGCCCCAAAATTTCGTTTTCCCGATTTACTTTTCATATCATTTTCGTTCTCACCCCCAATTTCCAAATCCCTAATTTCCAAATCATATTTTCGTTTCTTTTTTTTTCTTCCAAAAACAAAATTCTATGTGTAACAAGCAAACTTCTACTGCTATGAAGGAACGACGCTGCAAAAGCTGGGCCGTGGACGGTTGAAAAACAGGGAAAAATCTGACCTAAAGTTGCTTGAAACGCTGAAGCGCAACTGGTTTGGCTTGTTTGATTTAGAAGGTAATTCTGAAATGATTAGCTGAAAGAGTACTAGCTTGCAGAGTTTAGAACAATGCTTGCATAGTGTGATAGCACAATCGAAGTTCTACCGACTAGGAGAGAGCGGCCTGAAGATGTGTGGATGTCTACCACAATCTGCCATGTAATTGATCTGGCATGTAGAATACATCTTCCGCAAACTGGGTGTGTGAGGAAAATTACAGCGAAGAGCAAGGGGTAAAAACATATTGAGTAGAAGATAAGGCAGATCTATATCGATCGTCTGATTGGTTTTGTAAGAGAAGAGGGGTTGAAAATCAGGTGCAGGGCATAAGCAGGTGCAAGGGGTAAAATATCGTTCTTGAGCATGCTGGATATAAGAAATTGGCAGAGATGCAGTGTGAAAGGGAGAAATTAGAAGAACATGTGCAAGGTGCGAAATTCTATGTTGTTACTAGCATCCTAAACAACTAATGGATAAATGCATCTTATTTTATTTTTAATCATGTCTGTTTTGAGCAAATCATTTTCCGAAGATCAGAGGAAGCAGCAGAGGCATCAAAAGTTACAGATTCCTTGAAAGTGCAAATTGGTTTTGGTTCTTCCGGTTGGGGTGTTGGATGCATTTTTCATTCTTTGGATTTTCACTTCCCTCTCCAGAACTTTGGATAAACTCCAGGTACAAATTGAACGATGTTAGTTAAGCTTCCAAAAATCTTAATATATTTATACAATCATTATGATTCTTTACTTTCTACCGAAGTGCTGGATTTGATTGTGCACCATGACAGGCAAGGAGATTGATGGCAAAGCTAGACGTCTACAGGAAATTCACCAATGCATTGGGCGTGGCTGTTGTAGTTTCAGTTGGGTGGATTGGTTATGAGGTAACTTTTTATCCATACCATCTTGCAGTTAAGAAACAAAATCGTATGTTTTTGTGCTTGAAATTGTCTTATACTAAAAAAACAAGATGGTTTGAAATTGGTAAAGAAAACAAGTCTCTGATTCATTTTATATGATTTTGTGATCTTGATATGATTAGTCATTTGTTTAATTGTGCAATGGTCCTATTCACATATACTTGGCTCTTGGACTCTTTGCTAGGTCATCGAGGAGGTGTTCAAATTCGCAGGAGGTGTTCATTTGTGCATCATTTTACGTCGTTTCAAAGAAGGCTCGATCTTCCAAATTCGCAGGTCGATCCCCGCCGGGACTGCGGTGCCCCGGACCCCCGCCGGCGCTGCGCCCGGACCCGCTTCTCGGCTCGCCTTCGGCTCGGCACTCGGCTCGCCTTCGGCTCGACTTGTCATATATTTGTTAGTGTCGGTGTCTATATAAATTGAAACTGCGTATGTAATGAGTGAACTGAGTAATGTAGTGAGGAATATCTGTATATGTGAATATCGGTGTTATTTATCATTGAATTGTAAAATAGTGGAGTCAGGAATTTATACTATTTTAAATGTTGAAATAAAATATTTATTTGAATAAATTACTGTTTGAATATCAAATTCTATGCAATAGCATTTTATTAAATAAATATTTATTTCTATTAAAAAATCAAATATGCTCTACATTGTGGGCCCCACAAATTCAGAAAGTTAATATCTATAGCAACATTTTGGAATGTTGGTACAAACGCCTATGGATGTTGCCATAGACCCAAATAGGGTTCTATTGCAACAATATTTCTTATGTTGCCTTTGAGGTCTGCGGCAACGCGGCAAAATGCATCACCGAGAAAGTGTTGCCTTTGCCCTTTTTTAGCCTATAGCAACATTTTTTGGCACTTCCTGCATCACTTCTTTGGTGTTGCAGTATGCAATCTATGGCGTAGTATTTATAGTATTTCTAAAACATGTTTATACTTTTAAATAATAAAAACTAGAGTAGAAAAGGACAACTCTCGCTCTATTATTTTCTTATCACTCATGTTGTCTCCACTCTCAACATTAGCAGAGGATCTACTAGAATATTGAAGGGACTTCTAAAAGATAAGTGCCATTACTGTACCATTTTTGCAAACTACCCATCTTTCTTTCTTCTAAATTTCCTATATTGTTTTAATTACTAACATCATTTTATAAGAATTTCTAACCTCGTTCCTATTTATATTACATCATTTACTACTGTTCCATCTTCTTCTACCTAAACTGCACTTATTTAAATTGCTTATACTTATATAGTTTTCGTCTCAATTGACAGTCCTCTCCATAGGACCAATATAGTGCGTTCGTCTACTGCTTTTAACTTTCTTTCACGTTCTTTTTAGCCCATTTGGAACTTGTACCACATCCTATTGTCTACCCCTAAAAAGAATTTTACAACTTAAAAATTTCTTTCATCTTGGAAAAACCAACGATCTATGGACACTCTACTGTTTTTTTTCAAAAGAGTAACTTTTTTTGTATAAAAACCCATTTGTGGAAATTTCCAGTTTAACTAATTTTTAATCCCTACTGAAGCTTTCTGTTTAAATAAAATTTATATATTTCAATTTCCCTAGAAATTAATATTTGTTTACATTTTCAAAAATAGGGCTTTCTTTATTTAAACAATTCCTTTGAAAAATAGTTCCAATTATTTACATAATAAATTCTTTCATATGGGGTCGGATTCAGAGTGGATTTTTATTTGTCCCATTTTTGGACTTCTCTTCCTTTAAGTTACTCGTTGACTTATCTTCTTCCAAATATTAAAAATCCGACTATTATGTTGGAGTGACTACTTCACTCCTTCCTTCAGGAACTCAACTGCTTTCGGATATCTACAACATATGGACTCTTACTTTCCCCTTATTTGGATCTAGTGTACATCATCGATGGGCAATCATGCAGGGATGTACAACCATTAGGGTATTAAGGGTCCAACTATGGAGTCACGTACTATCCAGCTATAGGGACCTTCCATATGTTGCACTCATGCTCTTCTTAAGTCAACGCCTTCCCCATACGACCCATTTCCCATGGGGTAATCAGGGTAAGTGTACATCCTCAAATTCTTCCATTGTTCCGACTCACAATCGACTTATCCATTTTTCAGTGTTTGATTGCAACTACTCTATAGTAGAATTCTTAGAATTTGGTGTATAATATATTTATATTTATAGGCAAAATACAAATACGTTGACCTAAGCTCTAATATCAAAGAATGTATTAACCCGCACCGTGGTGTGCTCGAATTTTCGCTAAATCGAAAACCCTAGCCCACCAAACTATGGATCATTAGTTTTGGTTAGGACTGTTACGGTTGAATCGCTCAACCGCTCAACCGTACCAACCGTTCATGCGGTTACCATCTATAACGGTAACGGTTGAAGAATTTGAAAATCGCGGTTAACCATACCAACCATACATGATTGTTTTGTGTAATATTTAACATTAAAGTATAAAAATTAGTAATTTAAGTTAAAGGAATGGCTTGTACATTAATAATATGTGTCTTAATGAACTAATAACATGTGCATGCATATTAGTCATTTTATAAAAAAATAAATAAATTTGCAAAAAATAGTTAGAGCTATATCAGTTTATCATCAATAATGCATATAATTGAAAATATACGTACGACATGCTTCAAATTTGAAAATATGACGGTTGACCATCATAGACGGTTGCGGTAACGGTTATAAGAATTTATAACCGTCAACAATGGTTACGGTTACAGTTGGTGGTAATAACAACGGTTACCGCGACGGTAACACCCCTAGTTTTGGTATCCTATAAATAAACAATTGCAAATTAGAGCACCGCCGATATAAACTAACAGCGGTATAATAAATAATAATAAGACATACAATTACTGACCAAGTTTGACACTTCTGAAATCAAGTATCTTTATTAGCATCGTGCATGCATAATCCTTCCACCGTTCCTGCCTTGTACCAGTACCTGTCCCTTTAAAGCTATCCTATGGGTTGTAATGAGGATGAGGTCAAAATAATGTTCTGGTGACTGGTAAATTACATACTTTATACGTAACACTAGTTTATGCAAATTGTCTTTCATTACATGTTATGTCTTTTTATTTTACTCAGTCGTCTCAACTCCATATTTGCATACAATACACCCTATCTACCTGAAGTAGACCATAACTATATATATATAAGTTTCACAGTCCCTCTTTGGACCTAGATACTGTCCCTACTAGTATCCCTAACCAAGTACCTCATTAGGATCCATCATCAACGTAGTATCACGTCCTCGTCATCGTGCATACCAAGAAACTTCCGCAGTGCCTAATAACGACATTACAATAGTTTAGCCGTATTCTATCTCACCATGGGGATTAACTTACTTTTTTGCTTCTCATTATAGACTCAGCTGCACGAAGCATGGAGGACTAAACTCCTCAGACTACCCCGCTCGTTTTGAAAGACCTCACTTAAAGGTTATCTAGCCTTTCCTCCTTTCAAAAAAATTAGCAAACAACTGTGGATATGCATGATCAAAATGTGACATACACTAGTAGGAGGTGTAGCCCGTTTACCCTTGTCTTTCCACTGACCGCTCAGGACCGATGACGTTCTCGACCTATGTATAGCTTCTACTCTCGAATATGGTACCATCACACTAACATAGCGTTGATCGTTGCTCACCATCCCATTTAGATTGCCTAGTGTAATTAAGGCAATACCCTTGCTAAAAAGTTGAAGCAGACCCTATCGGGGGTATTTCTTCACCTCTATGCAAGCATATATAATCAGGTCCTACGGTTGGATATGTTCCACATCAGTATAATATATACACAACTACTGGTAGCCCCTTGCAGTGAGAAGACTTTGTTGTGTAATAATACTGACCTCTCATTCCCATCCATTCTAATGACTATGTCATTCTTATCCACTTAAGTTATTTACTAACTTTAATAATTCACACCCATCATAAATGCATACTTGAGGCTACGTGTATATATATATAATATATATATATCTCTTTGTATGTATGTATATATGTATGTATGTATTCATTCTTACTTGTTTAATTATTACTCTTCCATTGTTCGATATTAATAAATTTTCTTTACTTCTTTATGCATTTACATCTTATTTAATTTAAGGTTATTTACGGCTTTGTTTTAAAAGATCTAAATATCCTTTTCTTTTTGTCATACTTTTCTTTCTATTATTTTTTAACATTTACCACCCTCCCTTGTTTAATAAACTTTCGATACTCTTTTTATTTTTAAATTACTACTTGCCTACCTTTTCATTGTTATTATTTGGTTTCTATCTTGCTTATATTCATTTTATTACTTCCCTACCTTGTTATCGTTTACAATATAGTTTCCATCTTGTTACTATTGCATATATTTATATCTTGATTTTTACAGTTTAACCCTCATTACAGTCACACTTTAATTCTTCAATTCAAACTTAGGGATTTCTACATTTTAATGCATTAGAATCACATCTTCCCAAAAGGAAAGGTTAACACTGTAAAACTCTATACCTTATCCAAATGGAAATTTTTATGATGTTTGGAATTACAAGGTATTATATTTTGCAGTTATTGAAATAGACAGTACAAAATACAGCAAAATACCCATATTTTATATATCTCCTTCTTTTAGGCATATTCATGCCATTTCAAATGATACCTTTTATTTATGAATATGAAGTTGATAACCTACAGAAATTTATATTGCAATAAACTACATTCCAATGGATTAAAATACTGCTTAAATCCCCATAATTCATAGTGATAACTTCTAATTTGCATTTACTTGCATAAATCAATTAATCAACAAACCTGGAATTACAATATAATCTATCAAATTCAGGGATTACTACTACCCAATACTTTCTAGATTCACATACATGCAATATATGATTCATGTTATCAATCACAGAATTTGTAGGCAAGGTTTATAAATTAATTACATGTATACAATTTTAGCCTACAACTCCAACTTACATTTTTAGGCTTATGGGAATAGATTTACAATGATATAAATCCAATATTATATGAAAATATATAATTTCTCGCTCACCATTTTAACTTTGAATATCTCCAGATTTAATCCCTGTTATTCCAATTTGACTCCCTTTTCTACCTAAATGATATATGTACCATAAGCGTACACATATTTATCAAAAATATAGATTAGAAAAGGGACATAGATTTAATTGACATTTTAGATCCGAATTTGCAATTTACCTTAGTTTTGACGATTTGATTCGACCCTATTCTTCTTCTTATTCATCCCCTACTACTCTCCACTTGTATATACGTATAAATTATAACTATTTTTAAGAATAATTTTTTTTGTGGAAAAGAGAAAATGGTAGAGCTCTGATGCCGCTCAGAAAATATGAGAAGAAAAGTGAGGGTTTAGGTCCATATTTATAGGGGTTCGAATCAATGTCAACCGTTAGATTATTTTATTTTAAATCCGGGGCGTTCGACCATGTCGAAATTCTCAATTTGATAGCTTGACTTGTCGATCACTGCCTCCCTACCAGTCGCGATTTAGGGGTCGACCGGTTGGTTTAATATGTTAATTAATAATCGATGTTTCGTTTAATGTTGTTTATGTTGATTTATTTCCTTGCGTGACCTGATGGAGATAATTTGATTCTTCTTTAATTAACATTAATGTTACTTAAACGTATGGTTAGTGTCAACTAACATTAACTAATTGTATTTTATTTCCTTAATTACATATATAATTATTTTCGACTCAAAATATTCAAACTTTAATAATTTTTCGTTTGAACTTTGATTGTAAAAATTATATATGAAAATTGCTTAGAAAATTGCCACGATCCTAATGGTGAAAGTTTTATAGCCAAACTCTAACATTTGTAGAAATTCTATTCGCGAAGTTATTAATTATTAATTAATTATCTTTAAAATTACGAGTTGTTAAAAAATAGTTTTAATTTCAACTTGAAATTCTATCTAAATGAAATATAAAAAAAGATACTTTATTTTGTGGAAATTTTTTAATATTTACTAACTTTTCAAAAATAGGGTTTTTCTTCTTTCTAAAAAATCCATTGAAAATCGCTTTGAATATTTTTAAGAAAAATTTAAAACTTTTTATTAAATTCTTTCATATATTGTTGGACTCAGAGTAGGTTTTTTTTGTCCCTTCCTTTGGACTTTTCTTCTCTTTCACTTACTCATTAACTTATCTTCACTCAAAATATATTAAGAATTTGGCTACCATCTTAGAGAGATTATTACACACCTTCCATCGGGAACTTGCTCGATTCTTACTTTCGGATATCTGCAACATATAGATTCTTTACTTTCCACTTATCTGCAACATATAGTATATCACAATCGATAATTCAATGGGGATCTACAACTATAGGGCAGTCCAGGCCCAACAAGGGAGTCATGTACCATCCAGCTTTAGGGACCCTTCTATATGTTGCACTTATGCTCTTCTTAAGTCAACATCTTTTAGCATAACCCATCTCTCATGGGTTAATCGGGATAGGTATATATTTTTAATCCTATTTATTGTTCCAACTCGTAATTTCCTTATCAATCTTTTTAGAATATGGTCGCAGCTACTTCTATGGTCGAAATTTGTAGAGTTTGGCATATAATATATTTAGAATTATAAATAAATACAAATATGTTTACTCAGTGAATCCTAATTCTTATGGTCAACTATCCTATCTTTGATATTAAATGCAACAACCCGCACCTTAATGAGCCTGATTTTTCCGACTAAATCGAAAAACCAAAGTCCATTGGAGTATGGATCGTTGGTGTTGGTATCCTGTAATAAACAAAAATATATCAAAGAGCTTTTTATATAAACTCACAGTGGAATAATAAAATACAATAAAACATATACATGCTAATTGTGCTAAAATCTCAAAACCAATAACATTCCTCGAATATCTAGCATTTTTGTTAGTATAGAGCATGAGGGAGGAAATTTGCCTTCTCACTGTTCTCGCATGTGGTTTGTAATAAGGAGAAGAGTCAGAACAACATTTCGATGACTGATAAATTATATGCTTTATACATAATACCAGTTTATGCCAACTGGTTTCCATTACATGTTATGTCTATTTATTCATAAATTAGTCATGTTGACTTCACATATGCATATGGCTACTTTACACTAAGGTATTGAATAGATAAATATGTATATGTATATGCATCATTGTCCACCATGGATGAGGATACAATCTCGCTAGTATCCACAACTATGCACCATGTCAGGCATCCACAACAATGTCTAGGCCATCCGCGTATACTCGTAGAACCTCCTATTAGTGGCTAATAACGGCATTTGAACTAATTAGCCGTATTAGTAACTTGTCTTAAAGACTTATCTTATCGTACTTACACATTGAGGGGGATCCTACAATGCCGACGACATAAGGTCCATTGCACCTGTGTTACCACCCAATAGGATCTAACCGCTTCATATCGAACATCAATTTCGCAAAACCAATTACAACTACACCTATCATACTATGCATTAAGGGGGTGCGGCAATGTCGACTTGCGTCAAGGATGAATTAAAATCCACTGCATCTGTATCCACTTCTCAATGGTAGTGCTACTTAAGGGGAGCCTACAATGCCATCGCATTAAGGATGACTTAGGCTCCGTTGCTTCCATGTCCACCTCCAAATAGTGATGCCATATACTACACAATAATGAGTATCCAACAACACTGTCATGTCCTAATTATCGTATGCACCAACGAACCTTCCATTAGTGTTGGGTTACTATAATGACCTGCCCTTCATAATACCCTGAATTAATGTCTAATGGCAACGTTGGACTCCTGAATACCACAAAAGACAGTCTATTCGGGGTAAAATAAAAAACAAAGCACCAAACCAGGTCGCAATGATAGAATTTCATAGCGGAATGATAATATATAATTTACTGAATATACATGAACATAAAACAATAAAACATATGTAAGAGACTGTACTAATGGAAATAATTGATAAATAAATATCAATATAGAAAATTAGAATACAATATCTAATACAGCAAGCCCCATATATGAATAGTATATATGACATGTAATACTGCAATATCAAGTGTATATATATAGGGTATTGACTTCTCCTTCAGGGTGCTCCACTACTCTGAAACCATATCTCCAAAAGAACCTAGCTCCTCAATTACTCAATCGAGTACCCGAGAGTTGCCATGACATAAATAGACAAGGACAATATGCGGGTCTGACATAAAGCCTGGTGTACAGGAAACTAACTCAAAAAACCGTATATAAAAATAATGTATAGATAAAACAGGAAACTTCTATGGCGCAGCTGGTCCTCTCCATAAACGTGGCCCTGGGATAATTCGGACTGCCCATAAATAAGTAGAGTAAACCCAACTCATAGGTAGGGAATCACACCATAATCTGCTCTTCTCCCATAATCAATGAGTCAGCACAACTAATATAATGTGACTGAAATGTAACAACATACTATGATAGGGGTAACCCAATGTACTAATGTAGGAGTAACCTAAACATCACAATGTAAGTCAAATACACAATGTTCAATACTAATAATCAACCAACCAGTATAACATGCACAGCCATAATGATAAGAGACACACTAAAAATAAGTTAATACCCAACATTGCTGATGGGTGGACTCCGCTATAAACACCAATTTTTCAATGATCCCTATCAAAGCAATAGAAATGCAAAACAAATACAAAGTTATAATGATGCTACTAACATATCATCTCCATTCCCAAAACCGAGATATAGAAATCTATAACTTATACTCATCCTGAATTGTCATTAGCAAAGAAAGAGACCTATCGAGAGCCACAACTAACTTGTGGACTTCCTTGAAAACCAACACCTCAAAAGAAGTTGGCCTGTAGGTGGTGTGGCATTACCCAATCGTACTATGGAACAATATATGACCTACTCTAGACCGACATTCCAATCTTTCTCCGTCGTTACTCCGAAACCACGTTTACAGGTCTTGCATCTCAATGGTACAATGGATTCCCTTATTACCATCCTTTCCTTCTGATTGTCTATACCGACATACCAGAACTGTATGTAATTGCTAAACCCTACTTACACTCTTCCCACATGGGTACACAACATCGAAGTATTATCCTTTCTGTGCGGATCATAATTCGTTCTTGAAGTGCTTCACACTACCGGGTTGCCTCAAGTCAAGCAACCAAACCAAGATATATAAATCGCCCAAACCGTGCATCTAGAATTATATATATATATATATATAGAGCTAGGATCTATAGCCCCCTTATATAGCACCATCACCTACCCCTCGGATATCCACCACATGTTTATATTTGAATATTTGACTATTCTCTCTTCTGTCACATGTGTAGAATATTGTAATATAAACTTGTGATAGATATCAGAGGGCTAGGTGATGGTGCTAAATAAGGAGGGTTACAGATCCTAGTTTTTATATATATACATATACATATACATACATATACATATATATATATCTTATATATAAAGCAAATACTTGAGGAGGTGAAGCCTTTTTCGGATTGACAAAAGTACCCTTCGTTGTTTGAAAAAAAAATCTATCTTATACGGTCAGATTTGTCCATCCCACATCCCACGTACAACACGTTTTCACCCTATTTTGGCATCATGTTTTCAAACCACCCATTCGTTTCCCCATCTATTACTCTATCACCTCAGTTTTCCAACCCTAAATGTTCCTCACCTCGCTTTCCATTCCCTCAGTGGAAAATATATGAAAAATTAGCTCCGATATCAAATCAGTCATCAAGTACTTCGCTCAAACCCTCCCATCTTCTCCTACAATTCATCCACCGCTATTGAAATAAAAACAGGGAATTAACTCCCAAAACCACACTCCAAATTTTATTAACTCTATGGAAGATGCAGATCGTTGAGGAAGAGGCACGGTGAGGGAAATAGGTGATGGCTGTCGATCTACGGTTTTGACCGCCACAGGATCGACTTTCGCGTTTACTTTATTCTTCCAATTTTTCTTTTAATTTTTTTTTTTGCAATTTTGCTAGCTAATTTTGGAATATCTTCTCTGCCCAATTCAGAGATTTGGCTTCCCAATGGAGGTTGAAATTCCCTCTAGCAATTCTAGAAGTCTCCAGTAGTAGATGGAACATTTTGGAAGAGGCATAGTGAGGGAAATAGGTGATGTATGTCTGTCATTTCGACCGCCACAGATCGACTTTCCAGTTTACGGTATTCTTCCAATTTTGCCTTTTACTTTTTTATTTGCAATTTTGTTCGCAAATTTTGCAACTGTAGAAATGCACTCATACCTCACCTACTATCTTCTCTGGCCAATTCAAAGATTAGGCTTCCCCGTGGAGGTTTGAATGCTTTCTGGCAATTTTAGACGTCTTCATTACTAGATGGATTACAGAATCCATCTTCATTTCATGCCAGATATAAATCCCAAAATCAAACTCTAAATTTTAACCATCAATGAAATTAATCTATCAGTTTTATCATATTTACTAAGCATTAATTACCCATTGGAATGCAGCTTTTACTTTTATATGGTGACTCAGGTGTAAAGGGCACACTCATGGAGAAACATGGTCTAGGAGCAACAAAATGTCAGGTATGTTATACATACATAAATATATCATCTGTAAATATGAAATGTTGATTGTGTATTTTTTTAGACTCTATCTGTGATTCTGCCTTGATTAAGCAATACTGGTCATAGAGTTCTCATATTTAGGCAGTGGACACAAATGCTTGATATTCTTAAGTGGACGCTTGAGGTGATAGGAGCAACATACAGACGGCTTGATGGAAGGTAGTATGTCATTGCATAAATGTAAATAGTATTTTAAGCAAATATTTTCATCCATGTAACAAATTCAGCTTAAACCAGTACTCATGTTACAGAAAGGCAAACGATCGTTGACACTTTTAATAGAGATCCCTCTATTTTTGCATGCCTGCTTTCAACAAGAGCTGGAGGGCAGGGTTTGAATTTGATAGGAGTTGACATTGTAATTATTCATGATATGGATTTCAACCCTCAAATGGATCGGCAGGCTGAAGATAGGTGTCATCCTATAGGCCAACATAAGCCTGTTACTATTTACAGGTTAATACATTTTTCTGTAACCATTTTCCTGGGTTTTAGAGTTATATGCTTAGTGTAGTATTTTCACCATTTGTTTATTTATGCAATTAGAGCTTGCACATAATGTTTTACTGTTTTCAATGAAATACACAACTTTACTTCTATTGTGCTCCCGCTTTGCTACTTATTCTTGAGTGGCAATAGATAAAGATATTTGACCTCCAAAATATGATGAATGCCTTTTAGCAATCATTCAATGTTAAACTGCTATCATGTTTCCTTTGAGACTTTACCTCTGATTTGGTTTTGACTTTAGCATCAGATGAGACTTTAGTCCCAATTTTCAGATAATCATGTTAGTTTTTTGCTATTTTACATACACATTTATTCTTTATGGTGTTTTGAAGACCATTCAAAGATTTGAAGTTCTCATTCACATTTTCATCACTACTGATCATCTTCTACCAACCAGATTCTTTATAAAGATTTTTAAGCTTACGATTCTATTGCATGTACTTGAAAATTCATAACACTAAACGTTATTATCTAGAAATTTTAACTGCTAATTTGTTTTCAACTTTAAACTGACGAATGAAAACATAACAGTAACATAACATTATTTTTTATGTATCATCTCAAGTTTTCGATGGCTAATTATTAATTAAAATTGGTTATGGTGTATCAACATATATAAGCTTCACAAGTAAACTAATCCTTCATCCTGCAAAATTGGCTCAAATAATATCATCAAAGGCTTGCATGTTCAACAACATAATTATACATGTATTACTACTAAGATAACTATAAGCATAGTTAATCGATTCTCACAATTAGAATTCATATGACATTATGTTTCTGTTTCAGGTCAAGCTTCAGTAACCAATTGATGAACAAGCCGAATATGATGATACAAAGTTACAAGGGCTTCAGTCTTATAACTAAGTACTGGACGAATGGAGGTACTGTTTATTCATAAACATTTTATTTGTTCATACACTATTTGTTCCAATATTATCTATAATAATAATCATAATTTACTCGAACAGAACAAACTTTTTGGCATGAGAAATGATAGTACAATATATCAGTATTATCTTTTTTTATTACTATTTACTGGGATGCCAGCTTTTTTAACACATTTTCACTTCTTAGGGTCCCAAACTTGGCATAATTTGTTTTTTCTTTCTACTGCTAACAAACCATTTTACTCCTAATTTTTTTCTACATCATCTTACAACTGTATCAATAGAATGAGAGAAAAGTTTGACACATCGAATAGTTAAGATTCAAAAGTGGCACATTGAATAGTGAAAATTTGACAAAAACGTTAGGTTGTGCATTTTGCATTGTTCATCTCTATCAACTGGGACAAAGTTTTACAATTTGACATTATTCTTGATCACTAAAAATTCTCCTAATCACCATACTTAGATAATTTCTTAAATTTTGAAGAACATATTTCCACAGATGGTATGTTAATAACCGCACTACCCATCTAATCGCCTTTATTTCCCCACTCCAAACCATCATTCTTCCGCATACCAAAAAACTGAATACTGAAAGAACCATCTTCGTCCCTAAATCTTAGGGCTTATAATCAAACTCCCTTCTCCTACCTTCTTCTACTCAGCTATGCTGCCGCTTCTCAACTGTAGGGTCCCTAGCGTCTCCAACTTTCTCTAATAATATGGTTGCTAGGTTTTCAATTTCATTCTTATATGATCGAAATCAATTTTTTTTTTCTACTTGGAAATTTATACTCGAATTTGACCGCTTTTTGTTCATGTATTTGTCTTCCAAACTTTAATTTTACAGATCTACCTACTGCTTTCTTTCTTCTTCCTATTTCTACACTGAAAATTTCCTAACTTTGGAATTATTTACTGTTCTTTCTCGAACATTTACTATTTCCTATTTTATGAACAGATTACAAACCGTCCTTAACTAACAAATTGAGGCAGTGGCTAACAAATGGAGGCAGTGGCTATGCACGCTGGATCTAAGCTCCCCAAAGCCGGCTTTGCCGCACCTGACCATGACCTGACTCGGAAGTGGTGCAGGCGGAGATTGGGAGGCGAAGCGATGATATGGGGTGTCCAAATTAATATTTTCTTCCAGGTTACTCCACCTTTTGTCTATGTTCTCTCCTTTATCTTTTGCCTCTTTTTGACAACCTTTACAAGTTTATTATTGCTATTTTTTTCCATTTTAATTTCCACCATTGTACCTTTTTTATGTTGAAACACTTTTAATTTCCTTGATTCACTGTATTAAGTTTTATAATTGATTAGTACATACTTTCTCTATGTTGCATGTAACTGACATCATATGGTTATGTATTTTGTTGGATTTCCACTGTTCTTACCTATTCTAACCATTCTCACCTCTACTTTCTTTTCCTTCCAGGTTCATGCATCATTTGATACATTGCAGGTTTGTCGTACATGTGTTTTTGTGTTGGTAATGAATTTATAAGTGTGCTTCCTATTTGATTATGCTAAATGGGGTGCCTTCTTTGATTTATTAGACTATACATGTTATTTGCAGTATGTTGAAGCCCTTTTCCAGTTGCTAAAATTGTACTTTTTAATTTTTGTGTACAAAATTCATAATAAATAATCAAGAGTATAGTTGTCTTTCCCATATTAATTTATTTTTTAGCCCATTACTTCACCACAATTTCAACCCATTTCTTAGTCACCTCAAATCCATCACTACCAACTAGGCATAGACTATTATCCACATGGGTTCTAACGCAATTTGCTCCTTTTTTCTTTACTCTCGAAATTGTTTTTTTCCTATACAAATCATAAGTATATTACCTGGATTTTTGTTCTCTTCTTATTATTCATCAGCAATTTCAAGTGTTTACTCCTATTTTTTAATGTTTTAATCAGATAGTGATGGAGTGGGCTTGAATTCATGTTTGTCTACATCTAGGTTGAGGAATAGAGTGCAGAGTTTGCATAAGGTATCATCTCTTATTTTATTTTATCTGAGATTTATTTTGTTAGAATAATACATGTAATATATTAAATCCATGAAAAGATTATCAATGATCCAAAAATTCACAAGATGTAATAAACTTACAGTTTCATACTCTGTATTTGCTTCCTATTTGATTATGCTAAATGGGGTGCCTTCTTTGATTTATTAGACTATACATGTTATTACCAGTATGTTGAATCCCTTTTCCAGTTGCTAAAATTGTACTTTTTAATTTTTGTGCACAAAGTTCATAATAAATAATCAAGAGTATAGTTGTCTTTCCCATATGAATTTATTTTTTAGCCCATTACTTCACAACAATTTCAACCCATTTCTTAGTCACCTCAAATCCATCACTACCAACCAGGCATAGACTATTACCCATATGGGTTCTACCACAATTTGCATTGCAGTATGGTGCCAAACCATTTAGGTACGAATTCTCATCTCCTTTTTTCTTTACTCTCGAAATTGTTTTTTTTCCCTCTACAAATCGTAAGTATATTACATGGATTTATGTTCTCTTCTTATTATTCATCAGCAATTTCAAGTGTTTACTCCTATTTTTTTAATGTTTTAATCAGATAGTGATGGAGTGGGCTTGAATTCATGTTTGTCTACATCTGGGTTGAGGAATAGAGTGCAAAGTTCGCATAAGGTATCGTCTCTCATTTTATTTTATCTGAGATTTCTTTTGTTAGAATAGTACATGTAATATGTTAAATCCATGAAAAGATTATCCATGATCCAAAAATTCACAAGATGTAATAAACTTACAGTTTCATACTCTATATTTTTTGTTCATACAGTAAATTCGATTATCAGCTTACCTCTCATCCAGAAATATACAAAGGATATGTCCCCAAGGCCTATGCGATTATATGAGAAATCTATCAAAGTACTTTCTACTGACCCACACAAAACTTTGTACATGATATACATAGTTATATGATGTTCAAATAATGATCAATAATGGTACTGAATTTCCTGTGGGTGTATTTGATTGAATATTTTGATCAGTATAGGCAATTGTCCAAATGCAAGCTATGCAATTTGTCATCCATATGCAATTGTAGTCTTACTACTCTGGTGTACCAGGAAAATGAATGTATATTAATTTTTTCATTTTTTTATTATGTTATGGTAAGCAAATAAACCACTGTTTGCTGATTATGTTCAGATTTGTTCTGAAAATGTATATATTTCAGTTTTCCTTACATCTGAGCAGTGGACTAAATATAGCCCACAAAATTAGCATCTGTCTATATATATATTCAGCTGTGCATTAGTCCGTATATGTAAGTGGTGGAGTTCTATGCATATTCAAGTGCGTATATGTGTTGAATGCTATTTTTTTGTGCGCGTGTTAGTGATTTTTCATCTGTATTGCGTTCTTACAGGGTTCAGGTGTGTGTATGGCAGATCTGACTGTGTTTTTGCATGGGTGTGATGTGCTTCTGGGTAACAGGGTTAGTGAGATCATGGGCGTGAATATGATGCATGGGAAGCTGTTACTTTTATAAGGCTATACGTTCTTCCTCTGTGTTTTTGTACTTATATATGTGCGTTGTTATGTGTGCATGGTGAATTGGAGTGTGTGCATGCATCAAGCCCAACCTCACAATGTTTAAAATAAAACCACATTCCATTCAACAAATATATACGGTAGTATATAGAGATCAACGTATTAGAAAGTTATGAATTTAAATAATATATTCACTAATAATATTGCATAACAATATATTTTTTCTAACCGCTCTGTAAGCGTCCATCTCAACAGACGTTGTGGGACCCTTCAAATTTTCATATGAACTAAACTTTATATGGTACAACCTTCTTGCAGTTCAGATCATCAACCGTGGATTTCTTAATTTTAACATAACTGTACAGAAAAATGTACCACCTCAGTGCCATTTCTACCTTATTTTCCTCAGCATGTGATCCGCTTTTCCTGTCCATGTTTCCTATTACTACTGATTCAACTTTTCCAGCATACTAGGCTCCTACATACGTTTCCACCCAAACATTTTAACACTTCCACCGCAACATGTTATATATACATCTTCCTTAACAGTCTCCACACACCCCTGTGTATCCTCAACAGCTCATCTCCATCAATTCTTCCGCCTGCGTGAATTCCATTCCAGCTTCCTAAACCTTCACATTACTTTTTATTCAAAAGGACAAAGGTACTCCTATGCTATTTTTTATTCACACACTTACTCTATTCTATCCTACGTCGGATTTGCCATAAGTTACCTTTTTTTTACTGCAGAACAAATGCATACAACAAGGAAAACAACCTGCATTATCCTCTTCCGTAGACAAATTCAAACGTAAAAGTACACGTTTAACAAAGCACCTTCAATCCACTGCCGAAGAAAAAGTTACTGCTTCATCCAACGTCTCACAGATTAATCTTTCCCATATTGAATTAGACAATGTTAACAAACCAACCAACTCTGTTCACCTTCCTCCGGTTACGACAAAAATTTTGGGAACCTGCGACACCTTATCAACATCTTCCAACTGTGAAGGACATACGACACAATCTGATGAACTCCAGTCTTTTCTACAATTTTGTCAACATGACAAATGGGAGGATTTTTTTACTCCAGAAGTGGTATGCCAAAATTTATTCATTTGATAGACACATGGACACACACACACTTATATATGTGTGTGTGTGTCTACAGTACATGCTAATCATCAATTTTAATTCCTTCTACAGATTTCCGAATGTGATGCAGCTGTTGAGCATTTTCTCAAGAACCGTACTTAATACAGCTTCTACTCTATGACATCCAATAAATTTTTCATTCCCACGCTTCCGCACTTTTTCCTTTCGTCGCTGTTAACGAACAGTTATTTGTTTCCGATGTATTCGTTGATGTTACATTATATTTGTCTTGTACTCCATGCTTTCGTCATTGTCTAAATAAATTTCATGTTCTTTTCATGTGCACGTAAGTTTTGCTAAAAACTTATATGCCGTCTGTATATATTCCGCACACAGATATAGGCCTATTAAAATACCCGCCACTATGAAATATGTATAAAAAATATTTTCATTTTTCACGTCGTACACTTATTACATCCATCCCCATCGGACACTTTAATAGTTCCTACAAACAATAAGTTACAGAGCTGAAGTGTTAAAAAACCAGGGCAGTATCACACTATTTGGTCAGTGATTAGTTTATGATTACATTTGATAATCACATTAAAAAAAAGAAACTCCCATGCACCTTCCACTGGCAATATAACAACAGAGACAGTAAGCCTACAACTTCAGCGCAGTTGCAAATTCCTTAATTTCCCACCGTAGTTAGTAGTACGACATTTAATATATATACTCAACAATTCCATCAACTAATGAATTTATAACGCTCATACACAAAAACATATATAAGAAGTCATGGTTTGCAACAACTTCTCTGATAAAATAATAAAACAGATCCTCACGCAGTTAGCTTACAACTGAATGTTCGTGTCCCCACTACTATTGACATAGGCATGACATATTCGAAACCAAATACAAAGTAAGCTCACCACCTGTAGTGCTCTACACCATCTGCTGATTGACTGACGGGAAAGAACTGGAAGGCGACCAAATCCCCCATCTTCCAATGTCTTTTTGAAATTAATAGCTAATTAGAATATACAAAATTATATGCTTTTTCACTATTACAATTCTCTATACGCTCAGTGAGATCTCAGCTTCTTTATAATTTACAAATATGTCGAAAGAGTATACAACCGAATGTTCATGTGTGGTTCCACTAACTTCAAGGACTTACTCCCTTAAAACATCCACCGAGCAAATACAATGAAACTGACCATTTTAAAATACAATGAAACTGGACTAAAAAGATGCCGGAAACTTATTTCACAATTCTTTTCTTAAACTAATCAATTCAGAGGTTTTTTAGATTCGCTACTAACAGTTATAATGCCCTGAAAACATATTTTCTACAAAACTAATCAGTTCGGAAACTTATTTCACATATTTATCAGTACCAACGTTTACATATTTTATACTTATTGCATACGACCACAGTTAATTTTCCTGTGTCTATCCTGTTACTAGTGCCAACATAGCCAACGTACAAGCACTATCCTGATGTCCTACATTTTGTCCTCTACTGCTATTTTATTTACTACATATTCTATCTTAACTTAAAGTAGACTCATTCCACTCTTTAAACGCAACGGTATACAACAAACTTCCAACGTGTTACTAAATATCTCTAGCTCACATCCGCATCTTTACCATTTCAACAACGGTTACTACTCCTTTTCATCATTCATAGCATCTTACGTAACCGTTAGTTTACGTACATATATATACATACTTCCCAATACATTGTCCTTCACTTACTATTGTCCTATTGTTTCTACTACTGCCATATATCTCTACAAATCAGTCGTAAATAAATAACTTTTCTTTACTTCTATTTATTACCTCTTCACTGTATCTTCAACATTTAATGGAACAGCAACAAAGAGAAAGACGTAGAATTAGTCAACGTGCTAGACGTGCGTTCGCAAGAGAAATAGCTATTGCAAATAGACGAACTCGGTTGACTGAAGGCTTTCACAGTCCAGCTTTATCAGGTAATTAATTTTTTTTCCCCTCTCCATGCTCACGAAACTCACACCAACTCTACACCTCAGTTCATGTCATGTGTTATTTTGACGTCTAACAAATTTAAATATTTCATACTTATTTTCCCTACTATGATTTTTTTTGGGTATCACGATATGACAGAAAAGATGGATCACACATCAAACCCTTAATACAGTACGGCGCACACATATACGCTGTAATTGAAACATAATAATATTTTTACTCCTGTCCTAACCATCCTTTGAAACACATAAGATTAAGAAGATACAACTATGTTCAATATTTGTCTTCCATACTATTATAAATATACATAGAAGGACGTACGGTCAGTCTTCCATACTATTATAAATATACATAGAAGGACGTACGGTCAGTCTTTAGTTCATAAAACATGTACCTAAACTTGACTTTTCTCTTGGATAACCTTTTTCTAATATAATATAGGTCATGTCCTATGTTATGTTCACACGCAAATATCAGCAACCACATAATTTTAAAAAATATATAGTGTACGTCCTCTTACATTATAGCTTTCTATGCCTAAAATCAAAATAATTCACGGTAGTACTAGAAGCCCATAATGCAAAGTGTTCACGGTAGTACTAGATGCCTATAGTGCTACAAGCTTCAAATCTAAAGTATTCACGGTAGTTTATAAATCACAGCCGACGCATACAAAATGAAATGTTCTTAACCGTGTGTTGCGGTAATGAATAGGAAACTGTAAAAAAAAATGAGACACTGCCAACCGTACGCACAGTACACTGTTACTACCTATAGCTTATAAATAATAAAATATGAAAATGTGTACCTATTTTAATACACCACTTTAAACAATGCTTTCAACACTACAACGTATGATTTAAGTTCAAGTGCGAAATGTTTTGAAATAATAATGGTAAGTACATGCATGGATTTACATATATATGTCAGGTTTTATTACTAACTGTAAAAATGATTTTACAAATACTACTTTCGAAAATATGGAGCTTGCACGTACCGGTTTTTGACTTTAGATCTGAACGTATAAATTTCACCAATCAAAAATATATTTGGGTCCTCTATATTTTTTTGTCTACCAGCAACATCGACTTCGATGTTCTGCCACATTCTAAAACTAACTTAGGTTGTAAACATACTATTTCACTGTAAAAGTATAAAGTTGTCTATCAAGAATGTATTTACTTCTTTAAATTATATTATTCCTAACAAACGAGTCTAATTAGAGAGCTTTAAACTTTCAAATATTTAAATTATTTCTAATTATCTAGATATGTGTAACGTCTCTTCTACCCTTGAAACAATGGCGTGCTTATCATCAAAATGATGCGCATGGTTTATCCAACTGTTCACGAAATATTTGCAAAATAGAAATGTTAGTAAATGAGCATGACAAATGATATTATATAAATAGTAGTAGGATATGATGTCCATTTTAAAAAGTATGAGATCTGTCAGTGCATTTGAAAATATTATGGTAAGTATAATTCAAGGACTGTCTAATATAATATGTATGTTCATATCTATTAAAAATGAAAATGCTGAAACGACAAATGCACAGAAGTATTCTTTACATTTTTTCTTAGAAGATAAAAGATAAAATTTTGGGAAGTAATTTTCTTTACTTCACTTTCTGCACGGTCATTATTTGACTTAAACCGATGATATGTTCACAATAATCAACATTTCAAGTACAATGACAGTGCTGTGAAGTTGTAAAAGTATGACTACTACACTGAATAATAACCTTATTTTTTTAGGTTCTTCAATAACACGGGATGGCGAAGAAACGATACTACGGACTGTATTAAGCAGTAGTCATAACTGTGGTCGAAATTTTAGCGCAACCATTCCCTACCACAAACATCGACTTCCTCAGCCAACTTACTGTGATTTCTGCAATGCTAAAATATTTTTCCATGAAATCTTACAAAACTGTTGCTCTGGAGGTTCCATCGACATTCATCGTCCTACCACAACACCACAACAGCTACTGAGCTTATTCCAAGATCAAGGTGAAATGGGTACCCATTTTCGTACAAACATCTGATCCTATAATAATGCATTTTCATTCACGTTTATGGGTGCATCAATTGATAATAACCTGGCCAATGCTAGAGAAGGAGTTTACACATACCGCGCGCAAGGTTCAATATATCATAGTATTGGAAGTCTTTTACCCTTGGCTGGAAGTAAACCAAGATATTTACAACTGTACATATATGACACTGACCATGAGATTGAAAACCGACTTCAAGATAGTGAAGCAATGAGACCGGAGATAATTATGATTTTGAAACAAATTTTAGATACTCATAACCCATACGTCTCCATACTTCGATAGTTGGGGCAACAACCTGACGTGCAAATATGTAGGATCAAAATCAAAGAGATCACAATAGATCGCCATCTTCATGAGCTGCCAACCACATCCCAAGTAGCAGGAATAATAATTGGAGATGAACCAGACAATTTGCAAGGTCGAGATATCATTGTTCAGACAACAAGTGGAAATCTACAGAGAATATCTGATACTGCAGGTTTTTACGATCCGCTGCAATATCCATTATTGTTGCCTTACGGTCAGCATGGATGGGATTTAAGCATGCACGAAAATGGAAATACACCTATTAGTTGTGCATCTTACTACTCTCATATTTTACAGGTACGTATAGCCTAATTGATATCCATTATTATTTGTTCGTAAATAGCACAAAACTCATTTATATCAACATCAATACTAATGTTGCTTGCATTTTGTCTATCGCCTACACACAAAGATACGACCAACTGAGACATCACTTATACTGCTTGGTGGTCGCCTATTTCAACAATATGTTGTTGATATGTATGTAAAAATAGAAACAATGCGGCTAAGGTTTCTTCGCAACAATCAGACTACTATCAGAGCGGAGTTATACCAAGGTTTACAAGATGCCTTAGCTACTGGAGAAACATCTGCCAGTAAGTTTCTTTACCTCCTTCAATCAACCATTTGTTGTTCCCATTAATTACTAACCAGTTATTTCACTACTACTCAATCCTATGCGTTTTCACACATTAGGAAGTGTTGGTGTCAAGAAGATTCTTCCTTCCTCCCATATTGGTAGTCCACGAGATATGCATCAAAGATACCAAGATGCAATGGCGTTAGTGCGAAGGTATGGAAAGCCTGACTTATTTATTACTATGACCTGTAATACTAACTGGGTAGAAATTACACAAGAATTGCTTCCCGGTCAACAACCACAAGATAGACCGGATTTAACAACTAGGATTTTCCGATCAAAACTAGAGCAACTGAAAACTGACCTATTTGACACATGTGTTTTAGGTAAAGTCATTGCCCATGTCCACGTTATTGAATTCCCAAAAAGAGGACTACCACATTCTCACATTCTACTTATCCTAGATGAAAACGATAAAATTAACAATCCTGATGATTATGATGCTTTAGTTCGCGCTGAAATTCCATGTACACATTTAGAACCCGAACTACACAACGCTGTAATGAAACATATGATTCATTATCCATGCGGACATTTTAACCCAAGAGCTGTCTGCATGAAAAATAACCGCTGTAAGAAGGGTTTTCCAAAAGCTTTCTCTCCATTTACTTTACAAGGAACTGACTCTTACCCTATTTACAAAAGACGCGACAACGGAATAGAATATCAAATTGGAAGCCACACAATCGATAACCGTTGGATAGTACCTTATAATCCTTACTTACTTTTGAAATATGATTGTCATATAAATGTTGAGATTTGTTCAAGTATTAAATCTGTGAAATATCTCTACAAATATGTTTACAAAGGTTCAGACCGCGTTTTTGTAGGATTATCCAGTACATCTGACGATAATGATGAAATTTCAAAATTTGTTAATGCTAGATGGATTTGTGCTCCAGAAGCTTTATGGAGAATATTTAAATTTTCCCTAATTAATATTTTTCCTTCTGTTACCGGCTTACAAATACATTTACCAAATAGACAACAATTATTATTTCGTGCAAAAGAGCACATACACACTATTTTGGATGATCAACATAGATTTAAAACAATGCTTACTGAATTTTTCTATAAAAATGTTTTTGATGAACAAGCACGTCAATATTTATACTACGAGTTACCTAAAAAATATTGGTGGGATTCTACAAGTAAGCAATGGAACCGTAGGCGAAATAACCGTAGGGCAATTGGTAGAATTTACACTGTATCTCCCACTGAAGGAGATCGTTACTATTTGCACCTACTGTTAACACATGTTAGAGGTCCTCAATCTTTTACTGACTTACTAACAGTTAATCAAATAGAATATAACACATTTAATGAATCAGCTGAACATAGAGGTTTACTTGAAAATGATGATAGTATAAAGGAATGTTTGACAGATGCTTCAAACACACATATGCCTAATGCTTTAAGAAGATTATTTGTTACAATTTTAGTATACTGTGACCCATGCCATGTGCGTGAATTGTGGGAAGAGTTTTCACCTTTCTTACTTGAAGACTATCCTACTACATCTGCTACTACTGTGACCAATTCATTTTCAGTAATTCAATGTCTGTCTGACCTCGACAACCTTCTCAAACAATATAACAAAACAATTTTTGACTATGACATTCCACATACTAATTTCACCAACTTTACTCATACAAACACATCCACTCTTATTTCAGAAGAACAATGCATTAAAATACCCAATAATGATATCAATTCTGTAGATAACTTGAACTCCGAACAGAAGAAGGCATTTGACACGATAATGTCTTCTGTCGAAAGTGGAGCTAATAGTATATATTTCATAGATGGTCCCGGAGGTACAGGAAAAACATATTTATATAGAGCAATCTAAGCACATTTACGAATTCAAGGTCATATTGCAATTGCAGTCGCTACTTCTGGAATTGCTTCTCTTGCTCTTCCAGGTGGTCGAACTGCACATTCTCGATTTAAAATACCAATTAATTTAGACTCTTCATCTACATGTCATATTCCTAAACAATCTGAACTCGCAAAACTTTTACTGTCTGCTACTGTTTTCCTATGGGATGAAGCTACCATGGCTCACCACCATGCATTTGAGGCCGTAGACAGAACATTACGAGATTTAACTAATTTCGACGCACCATTTGGAGGAAAGATTGTTATTTTAAGCGGTGATTTTCGTCAAGTTCTACCAATAGTCGTCAACGGTACTAGAGCTCAAACCGTCGATGCATGTATAGTACGATCGTACTTATGGCAAAATGTTCAGGTAATTCATTTAACATAAAATATGCGCGCAAAAGATGATCAATCATATGCACAATTTCTTTTACATATTGGAAATGGAGATGAAGTCTATGTTCAATACGATATTATACAACTCCCAAATGATGTCGTTGAACCTTGGACCAATACTTCTTCACTCTATGCTCTGATTAATGAAGTCTTCGCTGAACTCAATGACAGATTAGGTGATCCTAATTTTATAATGGATAGAGCAATATTAGCCCCTACAAACGAAACAGTGGATGACATTAATAACAAAGTTATAGAACTGTTTCCAGGTAGTGAGCGCGTTTACTACTCCTTTGACAAAGTCGAAGAAGATACACATAATCTATACCAATATGAATTCTTAAACTCACTTGCTCCAGGAGGTCTACCCCTACATAAATTAAGACTGAAAGTAGGTGCACCAATCATGTTGCTTAGGAATATTGATCCACGAATTGGATTATGTAATGGAACCAGATTATTATGTCGTGTCTTTCACAGAAATGTCATAGATGCAGAAATAACTGTTGGACATTTTCGTGGTACAAGAGTATTTATTCCACGTATACCACTAAAACCTTCTGAGAATACTAACATGCCTTTTAACCTAATACGTAAACAATTTCCAATTAAATTAGCTTTTTCCTTAACGATTAATAAATCACAAGGACAAACCATCCCTCGGGTTGGTATTTATCTTCTCGAACATGTTTTCAGTCATGGTCAGCTATATGTTGCGTTATCAAGAGGCGTTTCACGAAAAACAACAAAAGTTTTGGTAAAAAATGGAAAGATTCGAAATAGAAATGGCACACATACTAGAAATGTTGTGTACAAGGATGTGTTATTACAATGTACTCACGAACTTAATTAACAATACTTCATTTTTCCACTTCACATGTTGTAGTTTTACTATAATTATTACTCTACAATATTGGGTACACAAATAAGATCTTCACCATTATTTTCTTACTCCACTTAAATAAATAAGGGATTTTTAATCTGACCATAAATGAGTAATATCTGCACTTATAATCTTTTTCTCCATTTTACTGTGTTTCAGTCATATATTTAGCTACAGATTATACAAAATACAAAACTGGGTTTACAAAAAATTCCTCCTTTACTACCCCAACTCACTTTCGGTTCACATAAAAATTCCCTTAAAAACCGTTTTTAACTCCGCCATCAACTTACTACCGATGCCGGTCTCAAGCCCGGAACAAGGAGGAGAGAAAACGGTTACGACAACTACACTAACTACCTACAATTTACTATCAAATAGTTTCTTAGGTGCAACAACTCATTCTGTTTCCCTATCCCCACAAAATGCTTTCATATCTACCTCTGATCACCTACTATACGTAACGAAGACCATATTCTATTTCCATTACAAATCAAAGTTATTCTCTACGGTTTGCATGAACATGCGTTAATAATTCATTACACCATATGTATATTACATTTCTTCCTACCCACCCAATGTCAGTCTGATCTAACGCTTCTTCCCATTTTCGATACAAATTTTCTACGTCCACGTGCATCTGCTGTAGATTCATTCTACATGTCAATATCCAAACTATTCAACAATACATGTACGTCACAGTCATTTTGTCGCATTCAACAACTCTCATAGACATTGTTTCTTAACACCAGCTCCTTCTGGGCACGTGCATCGCACGTGCCAATCTACTCATATATATATATATATATATATATATTTCATCCACTATTCGGTAACCCTAAGGTGGGCATACCGAACTGTATATATGCTTAAATTGCATATCAATAAATTGCGTCAAATTTCCATTAGCTACCAAACAAACCTATTGGGAGCCACAATTATATTGTGGACTCCCCTGAAAACCAATACCTTAAAATAAGTTGGCCTGGATTCCCGTCGCAGCCCCCAAGAGTATTATGGAATAGTATATGACCTACTCCAAACTGGCATCTCAGTCACTCTCCGCCTGTGCTCCGGAACTGCGTCTGTATGCCAAAAGTCAGATTTTTGACCTTTCATTCATTAACGATTCAATATTTAAATTAATTATTTAAATATCCAATTGTTAAAAATGCGAGTTGTTACACTCTCCCTCCTAAAAGAATTTTGTCCTCGAAATTGCTATAAGTATGACAATGTAACTCGATTTACCAAAGCACAGAAAACAACACCTAACCCTTAGGACTCTAAAGCTCCTCTTGTTTCGGAAAAATTTGACACAAGCATATATCTAGGGCATCTCATTTCTAAGGACACACAAGCATATATATCCACACCATCTACACTATAGATCTTTTGTACCTCTTTCATAGCAAGAGCATGCCATTTAGATGCAAATCCAAGTGAATAAGCATCCCAATAAAGCATAACTATTTCCATGTACCTAATCATGTACTCAATAAGGAGGATTAAACCCAATTGCAACATTAAAACATGGATTTAAACATGCTAAATCATATAGCACAATCATCTCAAATAAATATACTATATAATACAATGCAACAAGAATCTCAAATAAATATGTTGCACAAACTGTGCAACAAAAACATTCAATGCAACAAGCATCTCAAATAAATATGTTACAACTAACTGTGCAACAAATACATCCATTGCAATAAGCATCTCAAATAAATATGTTACAACTAACTGTCCAACAAACACATCTAATACAACAAGCATCTCAAATAAACATTTTTTAACAAACCATGCAACGGGGATCTCAGATAAACATGTTACTATCAAAAATAACAAGCACACTTGTAAAATACAAGCAACAACAAAGCAAGCTTTACAATATCCTATCTTACATTTCAATAAAACCAAAAGGAAAATAAAAATTTCCTTTAATAATTGGAGGCATACCAATAAAAAGCTTTTTCAAACGTGAACAAGCTTAACCCTATCGGTCTGAAGCCACATTGCCCTATTCTCAAAAACTATATGCCCCCAAGGTCTAAAGCCACATCTAATTCACTTCTACTTCATCTAATCGACTCACCACGAAGACATCACTAGAATTACACACAAATACAAACATGTTATTAATAAACAGCGATAGGAAAAAAAATCAATCAACAAAATTAAACAATCAATCTATAATAAAGAAACGATTAGCAATCAACAAACAACAACTGTCAATCCATCAACAAACTAAACAATCAATTAATCAAACAACAATCTTATAGAGAAAGCAACTACAATAAATCACAAAATCAAAATCAATCAACAACACACAACAACAAACAATATCAAGCAACAATAAGCAACAATCAAATAATAACAAGCATACAAAACAAAGAAACATAACAAAAAGTTTATATCGACACGCATAGTGACTAATAATAGTCAAAATGTGCATGTCAAACTATAAACCATAATGAGTCTGTTCGACCTCCAAGATGGACAAATGCTTAAGTAGTGTAACTCCTTTCATGAATACAATACATGAAAGACTATTACACCCCTTACTACATAAAGGAAAACTTACAAAATAGGCTATATCATTGAGTCTCAAAATTCTTGAATAAATCAAGCGAACTAAGCCTTAATTTTTCCTTCCCTTCTGAACAAAACTCATCGTCCAGAGGTGAAAACTCTATAAATTAAATCATTGTTAAATGATGAACAACAAATGCTTTGCTCCATTCAGGTTCTAACTAACCTCAATCGTATAATGTTAATAAGGATAATATACCAATTGTATTACGATGCTCGCCCAGGCAAGTATCATACAATCACTTCGAAGATTATCCAAATCATCAAAAAACTAGTCGAGAAGTCCTACCCTGAACTATCTCTAGCTATCCTAACTGTACTATATTTATAACTATATAACGAATAAAGATCATCTAAAATAATATTTGTTTCCTGATCCAATCCATTGTTTGCTCACGTACTTTCTTTGTTAAACTAGGGTCGGCCACCTGATTCCACTCATGCAAACTCTGATCCAGTTCCCTGTTCCGACCATTGAAATTTCCTTACAAGACTAGAGTCATGCTTTGGAAATCTCTCGGTGACCTCAAGAATCCAAGTTGAATGCTCGCCTTTAAGAAACGAGTGAAAAACCCTTTTCCAACTAGTGCAAATAACCTAGAAAGCCGGCATTCGGACTAGGATTAACATTGTAAGGACCCGATTCTTCGACTTCCGAATATCGACATCAATACGTCCACTGTATCGACTGTCGAGCAATCGAATGCCGAAAAACCGAATACTTAGGGTTTTAAGAAAGAAGAGGTAGAAGAAAAGATAGAAGAAAAAGAAAGAAGAACAACAGAACAACATCAGAAATAGAAACAATATCAGAATCTCACATTCGCAGCGGAACAACATATAATAGATAAATGAATAACCTTTAAATCAAAGAACTATATCATTTTATACATTACATCACATTAGAGTTTACAACAACAATACAACACTGGACAGTTATATAAACTTGTCCTCATACAGAATACACAGTGGAATAAATAATATCATATACAAGTGGTACGTCTCGCCATCCAGCTCGCTACTAAGCTCCAGAGCATCCCGAATCCAGAATGACCTGATAACCTGACTCTAGACTGCCCGTGTGGAAATTGGTGGGCACCCAGAGTTTAGGAAGGAAACAATAAACTCCAGGTCAGTCATGGTGACTGGTGTGAGAACTTAAAACAGTTTATCTTTAAAACAAAGAACATGAAAATTTAAAATCAATTCGCAATGCTTTTTGAAAATGTAACTACCATAAGACCTCCCACCACACACACAATGCTAACGCAGACTTAGAGGAGATTTCTTCTTATGTTAGTCAAAGATGCTTACTACGCAAAACAAATAATTTGATTTGATATTATCATTAGTGCATAGTGGAAAACATTTCAAAAGTAGAATATAAATCTTAGCCAGCATAGGTACCATTATATTATGCCTGCTATAGTTGCCTCCTGAGGAGACAGGTTATACAATTGAAATTGTAAAGGGCTCATATTGTTTCTTTGGATTTCCAACAAATGGTCATGCCAAGGAACTTCCCATTGCCACATAGGTACGCCTCTGGAAAGACGACCCGAGAACCAAACCGGATCTCTGCCAACACAAGGCCGGGTCACCCCTAACTGGGTAACTACTGACACGAATATGTCATCCCCCGATCGTAACTGATCTTCCCGAGGATCCTCGATTTCCAACAACCACATAAGAATAATAATGCAGCAACAACATAGGTTAAGTATCTGGGCTCCATACCATGATACCACCTCTATCCAGAAGGAATGACATACACTAAAGGGGCGCTACCCCCTAATAACCTTGCCGCATCCTTCCTGTTTTGACCATTTCCGGGGTGTGAGGTCCGACGAAGTCTCGTCCACAAAGCTACGCTTTGGTACAAAGCCACGCTTTGGGTCAAACAAATGATCAAAGTAATGATCACAAAGATAAATGATCAAAAAAATGATCATATCACAAATTATCAAACAATGATCATTTCACAGCAACACTCAGCATGCCACGTTACCAAATTGGGAATATATCACTAGTAACCTTCAACTACATAACCTCTGAGCTCATACGTCTCAGAGAAGGGTGTTAAGCTAAGAGAATAAATTCTTCGCCACCAACAGATATGTATTTGAAAGAAACCAGCTTTATATCTCAATTTGTAACGTCAGACATACAACCATACAAGTCTGTTCCGGGATCGAACAGAACCGAAGGCACTTCTCACGAAGCCCTTGCAAATCCGGATAATTTTCTAATCACGTCCGGACTTCCCGTCACTAAGGGTGATAAAACCTCTATATCGGAGATCAGCCGATGCAGAGTAACTCGACGGTAATCCTTCCGTTTTCAAAAATATCCGGTCTTCAACATCGGTTATCAAATGCAATCCATTACGACGTATCACATATTCGGAATGGGTTATACGACCCAAAGGTCCTTTCCCGGCTAACCCGAATAGTGAGCGCTTATTCAAAAATAAGTGTGGCATTCAAATTCAAACAAATCACAACAAATACCCATTCAAGGTAATTATTGATACTCGGTTATTTAACTATCAATAAAGATGCGCAACATCATCAGATTCCAAATAATTTTCCAAATTATTTAATTTTCAAAAATATCTTTACAAGATATATAATTTTCCACACTAAACCATTTGAAACAAATTTCAAATATTCACTTTTCAATTTATCTTTAAAAGATAAAATTTCAAACCTTTCCTTTCATATTGGAAAAGCATTTTCATACTTATTTAATAATAAGTAATTCACAAATCATTTATTTTCAACACTTGGAAAATATTCGATATACTTAAATCATAATTAAGTATATATTTCATTCTTTAAGGAAATCATTCTCTTTCACAAATTTTATTTGAGTCAAAACGAATGTTACGTAAAACATCGTTACGACAACTCAAAATCACTAGTATAGGGATTCAAAATTTAGATAGATATATGAATCCCAATACTATATAAAACATTTCCTTTCGGAAACCATTTACTATAACAACAGTGTTATAGTCCACCATTTCCTTATTCCTCGAAACGTCTATTTCAACAATGAGTGTTGAAATCTATGTTTTCGATACTTAACACATTTTAAAACATCTTTTAAAACAATTACTTCATTTCGTAATATCATTTCTCCAAAACATATCCATTTTACTTAATAATATATTCACTGTCCAAAATCATGAATATACTTCGTTAACACATTTAACGTTTCTACACATTTTACTTAAAAGATTATCCACTGTCCAAAATCACGAATATATCTCCTTTATTAAACTTCTATGTTTAATTTATCAAATTCAATTGGTTTCGGATTTATAAAACAACGTTTATAAATTCCATTTCTATTTATAAAACTTCAACTTATAAATCTCATTATTAACAAATTCCATTCATATCTCATTTAAATGCCAAAATCCGATTTATAAGATAATTACTTATAAATCTTTTATTTTACAAAATCTATTCATTTAATAACTTCACAATTTATAAATATATAAATTCCGTTCACTTATGAAATCCATTTATACTTCCTTTTAACACTTATAAAACTCGTTTTATAATTCCAATATTTTTTTATTTATAAATATCAATTTTTAAATCTTTTAAATAAATCATTTATAACAATCCAAAAATCCCAATTTAAGCCATTTTACAAATTAATCAACTTTTTATTTCAAAAACTACTTTTCGCTTATATTTCACAAATCTCATAATTTTCATAACACGAAAATTATAACATTTATTTATTTAAAATGAATCAATTCCAAAATTCAATAAAACGTATACTTTCAAAAATCACTTTAAAAATCCTTTATAAATCAAAATCGTTATTTTTAAACTTCAAAAATGGATCTGATGATGCAACAGCACCAATCATCAATCACGATAATCAAACATCATATATCATCATATGATAATCAACAAATATCACAATATCTGTAATCAAATAAATATTGGTGAGGAATCCAGTCGGATCCCTCCAACCTGTTTCCCTGCATCCACAGATGTTAGCACAATACCAATTCTGCTCCAGTACGGAATATCGCGGTATATGGGTTTAATAAATATTATCCGCTATTATGCGACGCAATAGGGTCTCATCCGCTATGCAATGCGGGAAATCAACTCCAAGTACAATAATAATACCAATTTCACTTTACGGTGAAATATTCGCGGTATATGTTTTTAATAAATAACCTCCGCTTAATAACGGCGTATAATGTCTATTTCAATCAACAGATAGCAATCATCATTCAAACATACATTCAAGCAATTTTAAATCTAACAATTTAAAATTAACATCGAAACTATTCGATTGAGTGAGAAGTTCTCACCTTTGCTTTTAAAACGGTTGCAGCGTTTTATTTCGAATAAAATTAAACGGACGTTTAATTTCACTCAAAATTTTCACTGACTCCGATCGCTTCCAATCCAGTTTCATAGCGTAGTGCTCGTGCATACGATTCCAACGCAACTAGTTTCATAATTTTTTGATCTCGTACGAACAAGTTATAACATTTTGAAGTTAATACAAATTTAATTATAATTTAATTACACAATTTCTATTTATTTTAACCTTTAGCAAATCTGGACCCTAGATTTCTTCCACTACAGATCTGGCCACCTACGTTCTTCTTCTCCACCCAGTATCACACGAATGCAGCAACCCACCTAGCCGCGGCAATGCCCTAAACGACGCGACCAATATACTCGACTTCACGTCGATCGGAGTGTGCCATGTCGAAGGCCTTCAAGCAAGCCACCATCGGTCCGAGTAGCTTCAAACTCGGCTGCCCCATTTCATTGATTTTCGTACTCAAATGTGAGGCAAACGCGGCCCTTCCTCTGCCGATCTATCGTACATAATCCAATCATAACCGTTGGAAAAATACATCTCGTGATGATCTTCAATGTTGAAGTTGATAGTTTTGCTTGATTGTTAATGGATTTGAAGAAATCAAGGAGGGAAAGAAGTGAAATATCGACCATTGAATATCTATGGAGACGGCGGCTCTGAATTAGGGTTAGGGTTTCTTCTTTTGTGAAAAAGTGAATTGTTGAGGGGCTTATATAGAAAAATGATCAAAACACTATTCATCCCGGATTTTCCGAACTCCAAATCGAGCGTGCCGGTTGACGTTTCTAAGGTTTACCCCGCGTTCCGAACACAATGGAACGTGTTACGGGAGCTAATTCGATCATCTGTGCGAGTTACGGAATTAAACGATCAAATTTAAATTAAACCGATTTCGATGCGTTTTGGCTTGCCCTAGACAAACGGTAAATCCAATTGACACGAAATTTGAAACCTTACAATAATATCACATTACGGATTTGATGAAACTAGTTTTGTCAAAATCCGAGACCTTTTGAAAAATGACTATTTTAACTCGCCAAATTAATATTAAAATAATTTCGATGCGTTTCGATCTGCCACGATCAAACGACAACTCCGATTGCTACGAAAATTGAAATCCAATAATAACAAACTATTACGGATCCAATAGAACTAGTTTCGTCCAATTCTGAGACTGTTCGAAAAATGGCTAATTTCACTAGTCGATTAAATATTAAAATATTCAATTTTCACAAATCAACTTTAAATTCAATTTTAAAAGTTCTATAACATCATTATAACTTCAATATGATTTAATATAACTTTATAAATCATTTTCAATCACATTAAACCCAATTTTCAATTATTTTTGGAATTTCACTATTAAATTATTGATTTAATTATTCAATTAAATCCAGATATTCGAATTTTAAATTATTCGACTTATTAATTTCACTTATTAATATTTAAAATCAATTAAATATTCAAATTTTAATTAATATAAATTCTGGGTCGTTACAGATTATGAGTTGGTATGTGAATGGATTGATCCTTAGAAAACACTATTGCAACATATGGGATTAATAACATCACCTAAGGTTTGCTAACATGAAAAAAAATTTCAAAGTCAAATGACTCAACGCAAAACGTATAAGTAATCTGCTCGGTTCTAGCTCATTTCGGGCGCTAACTATATCATACTTGGATGTGAAATCCAAGTTACACTTAATCAAATGGCCCCATACTACTCGAAATATGGCCAAAGGTTAAATTGGCTAAGATACTCCTTAACTGACATGCTATCCTACTACAGATGCATGAAACGGTCAAGCTGCACGTCCCTTTCGACATCAACAATAAACCGAGACTCAAAGCAACATCTAGAATTAGTCCAAGCTATGACCTACCTGCCAACCTCTTCTACTCTATTCCTCAAACACTACACCACCTTTAAACCCTACCACATCTGTCGGAATGTTCTCAGATAACGAAACATCCCTTACGATATTCCAAAATTCTAGAACCAATTAGGCATCTCAAACTATCCATCTTCAGTTGCTCGTGCACCCCGTTAGCTTATAAAGATAGCCTAAATGAAGATACCTTAGCTATTAGAGACAGAGTAAATCAAAGTTCATGAGATAAGTGGTGTATCAAGTATTATATAGTAGAAAAGTACAAGTATGTTCTCTCAATGTATATCCATCTACTAGGTTGCCTAACCCAGCCTGGTCTCCTTGTACCTGAGCGTTGAGCCTAGGCTCTAATATCAATTGTGATGACTCGCCCTTTGTAATACCCTGAATCAACATTTAATGACAACGTTTGCCTCCTGAACTCCACAAAATGATAGTTCGTCGGGATAAAATAAAAACCAAAGCACCAAACCAAGGCTAGCGATAAAATCTCACAACGGAATGATAACATATAATATACTCAATATACATGAACATAATAGGATAAACAATATATAAGAGACTATACTGATGGAAATAATTGATAAATAAATATCAGTTAAAAAAATCAGAATCCAATACCTAATACAACAAGCCTCATATATAAATATCATATATGTCATGAACTACTTCAATATCAAGTATATATCCAAGGTACCGACTTCTCCTCCAAAGTGCCCCAACTGCCCTGAAAGCATATCCTTAAAAGCACTTATCTCCCAAACTACTCAATCGAGTACTCGAGAGTTATTATGACGTAAATAGACAAAGGAAAAATAGGGTCAGGCATAAAGTGTGGTGTTAGGGGAACTAACTCAAAATACTATATATCAAAACTATATACAAATAAAAGAGCAAACTTCTAAGGCACAATCGGTCCTGTCCATAAACGTGGCTCAGGGATAATAAAGACTACTCATAAACAAGTAAAGTAAACCCAACTGAAAGGTAGGGAATTGTACCATAATTTGCTCTTCTTCTGTAATCAACGAGTCAACACAAGTAATATAATATGACTGAAACGTAACAATATACTATAATAGGGGTAACCCAATGTACCAATGTAGGAGTAATATAAGCATCACAATGTAGTCAAACACACAATGTTCAATACTAAAGATCAAGCAACCAATATAACATGCACAATCATAATGATAAGAGACACACCGAAACAAATTTGATACCCATCATTGCTAATGGGTGGAGTCAGCTATGGACACCAATCGATTCAATGCTCCCTATCATAGAATTTGAAATGCAAAACAAATACAGCGATATAACGATGCTACTAACATAGCATCTCCATACCCAAAACCAAAATACAGATATCTATAACTAATACCCGTCCCGAATTGTCATTAGCTATGAAAGAGAACTATCGAGAGCCACAATTAACTTATGGACTCAACTAAAAACCAACACCTTAAAAGAAGTTGGCCAGTAGAGCCTATCACAGCACTCAATCATAGAACAGTATATGACCTAATCTAGACTGGTGTTCCAGTCTCTCTCCACCCCTGCTTCGGGACCATGACCACAGGTCATGCACCAATAGTATAATAGATTCCCTTACTATCATCCTTTCCTTCCAGTTGTCTATACCGACATGCCAGAATCATATGTAAATGATGAACCCCGTGTGCACTTATCCAACATGGGTACACAACACCAAAGTATTATCATTTTCATGTGGATCCTGAATCATTCTTGAAGAGCTTTGCACTACCCAGTTGCCTCAAGTCAAGCTACCAATCCAATATATATATATCACTGAAGCCAAGTGTAACGACCTAGAATTTGACCACTCTTAAAAATGACATTTAACATGATTTTAAATATAAAATATGTAAGGTTATATGATTCAAACAATATTAGATAGGACTTGGAAAGAGAAGTTTACATAAAAATAGTAACATTTGCCTATATCGAAAAAAGTGACAAAATGCTGATTTCAGAAAAGTAAGTTTCAATGGTTAAATAAATTATTTTAATTAATTTATGTGTTTTTTTATTTTTAAATAGAATTACAAAAATTTATTTTTAGTTTTGGTTTACATAAATAAATAGTTTAACAAAAACGTTAAATTTTGAACGTAAAGCATGTCGATAAAAAACACCAGTTCTAACCAAAACAAGCTAGTGTAACGTTCTAGAAACAAGACCACTTTGCAACCTTATACAACATGTTTACAAACTATAATACACTTTACATTTATCATATAAAGACAAAAATGAAATTTTTGAAAAGTTAATTTTATTAAATAAAAGAAAACGACATGATTTGACAACTTTTAATTAAAATAAGATTTCTAAACATAATCATTGCTAAAAATTCCTAACACATCTTCTCTCATTAATGCCTAAAGTCTTATCATGTATGGAAAAAGAGCAAAATGGATTTTATGCATTTTCTAATTAATAAAAAAGGTACAACATCATTACTACTCGAATCCAAGGATCTTATCATCATTAATGCAAGTCTCTTCATGCATGGAAACTAAGCAAAATTATATTTAAACATTTTGTAAATTAAGAAAAAGGGGAAAACATCATTACCTTAAGTACATAAATCAAATCATAACATCTTTCACCATAAATGCCTTCTTATCATGCTAAGCAAAAGTCAAAAAGTAGAAAAAGGGTATTTTAGTCATTTGCCCTTCCAAACTCAAGTATAAATAAGCATGCATACCTTCCATTCTTTCACACTTCATTCCTTACTTCCTTCTTCACTTTCTTCTTCTTCTTCATCTCCATATCCATGGCGTCCATCTCTATTTTCTAGGGAAAAATAATATAAAAAATAAAATAAATAAAAACCACCTCAAAACTCTGCAAAAACCACCACCTCCTCTCCCCTTCAATTTGACCGTACCCTCCCCCTCCATCTCCACGGCTGTACACCACCTTCACCTCCACCCAAGGCCTTGGCTGAGAGCACTAAGGAAGAACAAAAGAGGATCGAAAGCTTCAGAGCTAGGAAAAGAGAAGGAAGTGCTATCGGAATCGATTCGAGAATCTACGAAAAAGTTTGGTGGAGTGGAACTAATCATGAGTACTCAAAATCTTAGTATGTTTAAATAAAATTTAAGTTGATAATATACATGTTAAATTAGAAATTAATATGTTGAATATTAGTTGATATTGGATGATAACTTGGTTGATATTATGGTTGATTATATGTTTGTGATATGGATGATAACTTGGTTTGATAAATGATAAGATAAATGGTTAGTAAGTATAGTTAATTCAGTAGAAATTAAATCCATATAAATATGTGTATGGAAATTATTTAGCCTCTTGATGATTTCAAAAGACCTAAAAAAGATTTAAAGTGATGTTATAATAATATAATACTATAATATGAAATGAAATGAAAAAAATGAGTATGAAATGATGAAAATATTGTTTTAAATAAGTTAAAATAGTTTAAATATGGTTTAAAACAAATTTGAAGTGTTTCGGACAGTTCCGAAGCAATTCACAAAATTGGTCAAAATCGAGCTCGTCGCGTAGCGGTAGTTCGTAAATTTCGACATGTAACTTCAAATTAACATAGAGAATGATTTGCAAGTTGGACTTCTTCGAAATAAAAATTCTTTAATTAACAATGATAATAGTTTTCAAATAAAGAAAGAAAATCAAGATTTCATCTTGTATATTTTAAAATATGTCAAAAACAATTTTCCAGAAAAATCGCGCTTTTGTAGTAAAGTGACCAAAGTTTAAAATTGATATTTTAAATGTTTTAAAATTATGAAATAAATTCTAAAAATCTTTTAAAATGTCTTAAAAGAGATTTAAGTTTAAAAGATGGATTTCTAAATGGTATAAAAGTCATTTTGAAGAATATAGCTTTTAAAACACTATTTGCAACACTTTTCGCAACGATTGTCGCAGTAATTTTAGATAATCTTTGAAGTGTAGTTTTAAACTTAACAATTCTTTTCCAATTTTTTTGGTGAATGATTTTAAAAGAATAATTAAGTATTATAAAGATGGTTTGGAAGTTTTAATAAGAGTTTGAATAGATGGTTAAGAGAAATGTTTGTAACACTCAAGTAAAAAGTGAAGAATATTGAATATAATAACAAACTGAGTATGTGAAAACGACTAGTACATTTGTCCCGCCTGTTAGAGCTAAACGGTAAAACAAGGTATGTAACTAAGGTTAGGGATGGAGCAACCAGTGCCCTGAACTTACCTGGCCTTCACTTTATCTTTTATACAAGGGGTGGAATAGATCGAAAGGAAAGCCCAGATGCTCTAAAAGATCATAGTTAAGTTTTTCCAAGATAAAAAGAAAAAAAATTAGAATATTAATTAACTAATTAACATCTTGTTATCGATGATTAGTACAAAGGAACCATGATAGGATTTGGGTGATTCCTATTTGAAAAACTGGGATCGGATTTGGGTGATTCCTATCTGAAATCCCCTTCCAACTAAATTTCAAAACTAAACATATTGAAGACAAAAATCTTGGAAGACAAAGATCTTCATGATATAGGACTACTTGCCACTAGTCCCTGGAGGTGAAATTTACCATATCTAAGGTGGCAGTAGTGCTCTGTTATGAAAATCTTCGATTTGCAAGAATATGATTTGAAGTTAATCTTTGATTAAGATTTAATGAATGATATGGGAATATTTTCTCTAAGTTAAAAGTTATAACTTGAATATAATAAATCTTTGATTAAGATTTAATGAATGATTTGGAAAGGTTTTCCTAAGTAAAAGAGAAAATGATTGGAATTATTCCAAGATCTAAAGAGGTTTAATAAATCAAATGATTTAATAAATGAGGATTAATGATTCCATATACTCTTGAAAAGAAAATAGAATAAATTGAAAAGAATATATCTAAGAAAGATATTTGATTTAAATAAAAGATGAAGTAATTGATTGATGATTGATAATCACATATGAGCTTAACATTTTTAAATCGATAATTAGCTTCGAAGGATCCGGGGTCAGATTTGGGTGATTCTTATCCGCAACCACTTCGACCAATGTATACGTTCGAAAGTGAAGACATGTTAAAGACGACGATTGAGGACCGAAGAACTTCATAGCGGTAGGACTACTTGTTGACATTCTCTGGGTAGCTCCTAATATAGAGACATTTATTATAGCTGTGGTCCTGTCGTGTTTGAAATCTTCGGATTGCAAGGGCTTCTCGCCTAGTAATGACCGAGGAAAGTGCCTTTGATTTCGTTCAGTCCCAGAATGAACTTGTATGGATGTTTATCTGACATTGTATTCTAAATCACATTTGAGTGGTTTCTATAAATGTATATCAGTTGGTGGCGGAGAAGGCAACTTCTTTTAGCTTAACACCCTTTCCCGAGACATACGAGCTCAAGATGTTATACTTTTCTAGAAATTAGTCATGTGACGTGGAATGATAATGTGGCATTCAAAGTGGAACCTGTTATGATCAAAGCGTGGTTTTGTATGAAAAGCGTGGCTTTGTCTAAATTGAGTGTAGCCTCACATCCCGGAAGATGATATGGGATACAATGTGGTCTGGTAGACACAAATTCGAGATAACTGAGTATGTATGGTGTTGTCCAATATGTTGGGCCCTTTGGGGGAAAACATCCCTCAAAGCAATTATTGCCCCATTTTGATAAAGTGGTTAGCTTAAGAAAAGCAAGGATCTACCGGTTATCAGTAGTAGTATAGCAAGTATAGTTCCAAGCGACTTGCTTGAGAAAAGCAATTAAGGCACCGTAGGAACTATGTTTGTTATGTGTGGATTGGAGAAAAGGCCACTAGTCCCCTATCATGTTGGAAATCCAACTTCAATACGAGCTTTACGATTTTGATTGTTGTCCCAAAATAGCTGTAATGAATTACAAACATTTCAGCTACCCCTTTTGGTATCATATATTTCGTTTGGTATATTCCGTTGACCCAATCCGGATATATTACCTTACACTTAGTACGGGTATTGATACCTTATTTGAATAAGTTTATTTGAAAATTGTTTTCAAAGGAATGTCATTAAAAATAATATCCTGTGTATTTTGGTATAAAAGTGTTTTTGTTATCATAAGGTAAAAACCCGTCCGTGTTTATGTGCGTATGGTCTTATGAGATACCCTTCTTTTCAAAGGTTTTGATAACATCGTCATGATCTATACATTTAAAATATCGAGTATCTCATGCTAGTTTATCAAGCCTGATCCGGGTATTTTTAATACTCGGGTCAGATCCGAGTAGTTTCAGGTTTAAGTGAAGATGATTGAAGTTTCCAAAGGGGAGTTGGGGATCTTCATCATCGTGTGGACGTATTCTATTTCCCACTGCACCTATTACATTTGTTTTGTTGTTTTCAGCATTTGTAAGGATAGAGGTTTATAATTGTCCAGGCTGAATCTAGGTCAGTCTCTGATATTGTATTTTTGAATTTTCCACTGTAAAGATTATTATTGAAATAATATATGTTATTCAATTCGTATGAGATTCTGTTCTTTCTTTATTTTTTTCTACCCTTAATGATTCGCTTATTTGTGCAATTTGAGTTGGACAAGTGTGGTTTATTGGCGATTCAAAGGGTATGGAAAAACGGGCCATTATATTTGGTATCAGAGCTGAAGATTAAGCGAGAACCTTGGATTTAGTGGGGTAAAGACTCATCAAAGATAGGGTTAGTAATACCCTAGGATAAGTAACTCATTAGAGATAAGGTTAGTAACACCCAAGAATGAGTTTGAGTGTATTATATATATGAGTGCGTATTTTTTATTGGATATAAAAATGTTTTGTGTTGATTTATCAGTTGAGTGGTTTATAAATTCTGGTCAATACGGGAAGTACAACTGTATCGATAGGTATTTCTAAACTCTTAACAATGCATATCAAAACATTGTTTTGAAAAGATTATATTTTATATATAAAGGAATGTCTTTCAAAAGATATAAAATTTCGTGTGGTTCGGGAAATTTATAGGATACATTCCCTTAGGAGAAGTTCCATGGATAAGGTCTTGATCCGTCTAGTGATGATTAAAATAATCTTCTAAGTATCAATCATATATTGGCTTAGGCAAATGGAATTGAACACTTGGTAAATTATTCTTCTTATCATTGGAGGATGAAGGCAAGTACAAATCCAAACAAGTTGAATTAAATATTTGGATAAAAGATGTTTGAATAAAATGAAATGGAAAGGTATAAACAATTCTAATCTGGGAATATCTCTCAAGGGTCAAATGGCTTATTATATGTCGAGTGATGAGTTTTGGATGACTCCAAAGCAAGCTCAAAGAGCAAGTGCACAGAAAGAAGCAGAAGAAAGAGAAAAACTAGGACCCTTTGCTAACATCGACTGTTACTATTGCGGTGAGAAAGGGTATTATGCAGTTATGTGTGAAATTAAGCAAAGTAAGAAGTAGAGGAGGGAAAACAAAAATTCTGATCGGGATGATATAGTATGTTTCAAGTGTAAAGAGAGAGGACATTTTCTACATAAATGTCCTAAAACCAAGAAGAAACCAAGGATTAAAAATAAGAAAATGGGTTGTTACTGATGCAAGAACCTAAGACATGAAGTCAAAGATTAACCCCAACGAACTTGTATTTGGTGCTTTCAAAGGAAACACTTAATGAAGGACTGTCCAAGGATGAAAGTGGTTAACTTAGGCCCTCAAGATAAAACACCATCTACCTCAAAAGGAATTTAAGAATAGTATATAGTAGTCTAAGTTCCTATATAATGGTAGTGTGTGATAGGCTGTATTCCCCAGGGGAGTTATCTTTAAAAGTTTGTAATGCCAGTTAGGGTTAGAAATGGGTGTATCAATATGATGTTAATTAATAAACTTCCTTTTGATTATCCTCTCGATGTACGTCTTCTATTTTATCTTCGATAAAATCTAATAAGATGTTCAGAAGTAAAAAGGTTCAAAGGAATATCATAAAGAAATCGCTTAATAGAAAAAGAAAAAAAGTATTTAAAATCTATTGATTTAAGAATATATCTTGAAAAGTATATATAAGATAAAGTGAAGGGTAAATTTAAAATATATGAATTTTTTTAGCATAGTCTTTAAAGGAAGTTTAAGGCAATAAAGGAAAGCTATTTAAACATGAGATAATTTTGGAGATAAAATTTATAATAAGATGTATTAACAAAGAAAATTCAAAAAGAGTTTTGAAATAAAATTTAATGATGTATTCCAATTACAAGGTAATTGATTTCTTTTGAAAAGAAGATATAGATATTTTGTTTAAATAGTTTGAAAAAAAAATTGTAATGAAATGGTCACTTTTAAAAGGAGAAATATTTGCAAATTTATGAAACGGTTTCATAAAAGTATTTTGGAAGATTAATAAGTAGGTATGAGATATGTAGATCATTTCCTCACACAATTCTGATCTAAGATTCGAGTTCAGAACTTTGAGGTGTTTACACAGGTTCGAAAAAGGATTTATCACTCGATTCTTGACGGCGAACATTGATTAGGGTTTATGGTTAGGTACTTGAGTTTTCTATCATAGTTGAGAGCTATGCAAGGAAAGCAAAGGTTTATGAGCAAAGAGCCTGATTAGAGTCCGCACTAGAGGATCGAGCGATCGATAATAGTTCGAAAGAAAAGTTGTGGATTCGAATAGAAGATCGAATAAGATATTTCATACAAATAATTTATGTATATCATATGGAATTAAGTTTGTAAAATAATACTTTAGGGTAAACTCTTTTGAGTTTTAGGTTCGGGGTAATTTCGAGGACGAAATTCTTTTAAGTAGGGTAGAATGTAACGACCCAGAATTTTACCACTCATAAAAATGACATTTAATATGATTTTAAATATAAAATATGTAAGGTTATATGATTCAAACAATATTAGATAGGATTTGGAAAGAGAAGTTTACCCAAAAATAGTAACATTTGCCTATATCGACAAAAGTGACAAAATACTGATTTCAGAAAAGTAAGTTTCAATGGTAAAATAAATTATTTTAATTAATTTATGAGTTTTTTATTTTTAAATAGAATTACACAAATTTATTTTTAATTTTGGTTTACATAAATAAATAGTTTAACAAAAACGTTAAATTTTGAACGTAAAGCATGTCGATAAAAAACACTGTTTCTAACCAAAACAAATTAGCGCAACGTTCTAGCAACAAGACCACTTTGCAACCTTATATAACATTTTTACAAACTATAATACACTTTACATTTACCATATAAAGAAAATATGAAATTTTTGAAAAGCTAATTTTATTAAATAAAAGAAAACGACATGATTTGACAACTTTTAATTAAAATAAGATTTCTAAGCATAATCATTACTAGAAAATCCTAACACATCTTCTCTCATTAATGCCTAAAGTCTTATCATGTATGGAAAAAGTGCAAAAAAGATTTAATGACTTTTCTAACTAGTAAAAAAGGTACAACATCATTACTACTTCAAATCCAAGGATCTTATCATCATTAATGCAAGTCTCTTCATGCATGGAAACTAAGCAAAATTATATTTAAACATTTTCTAAATTAAGAAAAAGAGGAAAACATCATTACCTTTAGTACATAAATCAAATCATAACATCTTTCACCATAAATGCACTTCTTATCATGCTAAGCAAAAGTCAAAAAGTAGAAGAATGGTATTTTAGTTATTTGCCCTTCCAAACTCAAGTATAAATAAGCGTGCTGTTAACCGGCATCTTGGCCCGGTTACAAAATGACGGTTGAAGAAATTATCATTAGCACTAGACAAGATTCTGATCAAGGAGAGACTGGAGGTGGTAGCAAGTTGTCAGGCCCACAATAAAGCAAGAGCATTCGGCCTGCCTGGCCTGGTGTGCAGATTCACCCACTATGGGCAGAGGCACCTTGCTCCTAAGCCCATGAAGGAAGTCCAACCCATCTTCCTCTATAAATAGAAGGGCAGGGGCATAATGAAAGGGATCTTTTTTGGAGAACACTGGGGAGACTCTGCCATTTTTTATACTCTCCTCTTTTTAATTCAAACTTGTATTCAAGTCATCAATATATGGATTGTATCTGTATTCAACTACTTGTGAAAGAAATAAAGATCAAAACTCAAAGTGGACGTAGGCAATTACGCTGAACCACTATAAATCCGGTGTTCTTACTTTCTGCATTTAAATTAGCATATTCTTCCTTGTTTAATTTAACTTCATCACTTACATCTCTACACAATCTTTCTCAACGAGGTTAGTGACGAATTTTGGTGCTAACACTTTGGTGCTTTCACTGAGAGTTGAATTCTCAGCTTGATTGGATCTCATCATCTACTAGTGGATTTCCAAATTCGCGAGATAGATCCAGTTGTTTACTAGAAAACTTCCTATTCTACTCAGATTTGAAAGAAATCTAAAGGAAGCTGATAGCCGTAGATTGGATTCACTGATGTACGCAAGATCTGGGGATTGGACGTTGAAGTTTGCACTCAAGTTGAATGAAGGCCGACCCTCCTCTGAAGGCAATTCGGCCGATCGCCCCAGAAAAGGCTTATGCCGAGCGCCCCAGAAAAGGCGTATGCCGAACGCCCCAGAAAAGGCGTATGTCGAACGCTCCAGAAAGGCGTATGCCGAACGCTCCAGAAAAGGGGTATGCCGAACGCTCCAGAAAAAGGGTATGCCGAACGCTCCAGAAAAGGGGTATGCCGAACGCTCCAGAAAAGGCATATGCCGAACACCCTAGAAAAGGCTTATGCCGAACGCCCTTCCAGGCCGATCATACCTCTAGGCCGAACGCTCTTCCAGGCCGACCATACCTCTAGGCCGAACGCTCTTCCAGGCCGATCCATACCTCTATGCCGAACACCTCTGTAATGTCGAACGGTATTGTATGCCAAACGACTCGGTTGTGCCGAACAAGAATGAATGTCGAACACCTCTGTAATGCCGAACGGTATTGTATGCCGAACGACTCGGTTGTGCCGAACAAGAATGAATGCCGAACAGTGTGGGATGCCGAACAGTGTGGGATGCCGAACAGTGTGGATGCCGAACAGTGTGAATGCCGAACACGAATGAATGCCGAACAGTGTGGATGCCGAACAGTGTGGGATGCCGAATAGTGTGGGATGCCGAACAGTGTGGATGTCGAACAGTGTGGATGCCGAACACGTGTGGATGCCGAACAGTGTGGATGCCGAACAGTGTGGGATGCCGAACAGTGTGGATGTCGAACAGTGTGGATGCCGAACACGTGTGGATGCCGAACACGTGTGGATGCCGAACAGTGTGGGATGCCGAACAGTGTGGATGCCGAACAGTGTGAATGCCGAACACGTGTGGATGCCGAACAGTGTGGGATGCCGAACAGTGTGGGATGCCGAACTGTGTGGATGCCGAACAGTGTGAATGCCGAACACGTGTGGATGCCGAACAGTGTGGAATGCCGAACAGTGTGGAATGCCGAACAGTGTGAATGCCGAACAGTGAGGAATGCCGAACAGTGTGGGATGCCGAACAGTGTGGATGCCGAACAGTCTTGTATGCTGAGCAACTTTGTCATGCCGAATGGCCCTCAATGCCGATCGAAACTTAAGTTACACCGGTCTCTTATACGACCCCGAACCCTAGCCGCAGCGCAGTGCCTCCGGATAGTGAATTCAAAACTCAACTTAATAAAGGAACATTCTTTCTACTTCCCTGACATCCCATGATCGACCAGGGCATAGAGGATCTAGCGGCAGCTTATGAACGGCATCAAGGGAACAGACAAGCAACCGTTATTCAAACGGTACTCCCAAAGGTTGGAGAACATAGATGATATGACTCTATCAAACGCCAAGATGACTCCAAGCACCATTCTTCGCTGACCCAGCACTTCGAATTTAATGACCCCAAGCAAACCAATGCTCTAAGCAATTTATTCCAAATACTAACAAGGGTATCATACTGATCGCGTTTGAGGAAAGTCGACCTCCTGATATATTTTGACAGCTAGTTGGCTAAAGAGCCTCCTACGACTATGGATCATTTCTTTTACAAAATGAATCAGAACTAAAGTGAGGAGGAGTGGAGCAGACTAAGAAAAATAACAATGAAGGCCCGTTGGCTAAGGATGTAGATCCCAGTAGCCGAAACAAGACTTCAGAATTTAGCTCATATGCTCTTTGAAAGGTTCAATTGACAACCTCTACTTGAAGACTCACGACTCGGAGTGGTACTGGAAACCAACCTCGAGTGAGTACACCAAAGTCTAAAGAAAATCAAGGGAATGTTGTATATTCCCAAATGCTCACTGATCCTAACACGGGCGATTACAAACATCTCCGAGGTATGATCGAAAAGATGACCTGGAAAGGAAAGCTTAAATAGTATGTACAAGTCCTGCAGAATGGCGGGCAGCGAATATCCGATGCCTATTAATAAAGGGCTATGATTATCAATTGGACGGTTGACGGCCAACATCCCTTTGAAAGGAGCCAGGGGCGGAGTCGAATAGCGAGCACACGATGCTGCTTCACATATCAATGAGACTTACCATAATCTTCTTTGAATTATTTCCATTTCCATCTCTATTTCAATTATTCTATGAACTACGACTAGCTTGAACTAAACTACTTTCAAAACGATGCAGGTGTCTAGGTACTCAGATTTGGTTGCCAACCAATCTACGCAGACCATGATCGGACGTGTGGAGTTACATCTGGACGAGAATAATTCTATTGCTCATCATCAACCATATGCCTTTGATTTGGGGCTATGGATTAAATACAATGTACAACATCACAATGCACAGAGAGCTGAATTCCATCCTGCAAGTGGAATTTATTCAAGTAGAGAGCGGCTGCGATACGGCCAGCCACTCGCTAAGTGAAACTCGAGCTCGGGGGCAAGCCATCACATCAAGGTTAAAAATGGGTTGATACACGACGATCCTTCGCACAACTCCGTACTCCCAGAGTGCGAGACGGAGTATAAACATCTACTTAACTCCGTACTCCCAGAGTGCGAGACGGAGTATAAACATTAATCAACTCCGTACTCCCAGAGTGCGAGACGGAGTATAAACATTCGCATAACTCTGTACTCCCAGAGTGCGAGACAGAGTATAAACATTAATCAACTCCGTATTTCCAGAGTGCGAGACGGAGTATAAATATCTACTCAACTCCGTACTCCCAGAGTGCGAGACGGAGTATAAACATACATCAACTCCATGCTCATCCCCAAAACTGGGGGCAGAACCAAAGCAAAGCACGCTAGTTGAACATTTGTCTAAAAGAAGATTGCAACGAAACGATTAAAAGACGACTGTCAAGCAATCAACTGAACAGAAATATTCAGCATGAAAGACTGCGGTTTTTCAAAGCACGTCATGTTTACACAAGACGTCCTTTGGGGGGCAAATGTTATCCCGCCTTTTGGCAAGGCCGTGACACCAAGAACTTGATTAGAAACCAGTGACAGTTCGTCTTGGAGATCGGTTACACAAAGGCTCGCTATGGATATCGATGGATTTTGTCCGAGTCTGGATTGAGCCACGATTAACAAGACATAACAATCAAAGCCAGGGGAGCCAATGTTCCAAGTTTCAAGACGATCCGAGTTCGTATGCTCAACTTATGATCGATTCGAACAACCGACCATCCATCCATCAACCTCCACATTTGACTTGGAGACCTAAACTTCTTGGAATGAATATGGCCTGATCATCCACTCCAATTGAGTCATAGAACGAAGTTCGACAAAATACCCCTCATGAAGCTTAGTGACGCCGAATCCGTCTAAAGTGGACGTGATTTGATCATCTACCGATCAAATCCTACCCTGAACACGAAAGGTTGTTCGAAAGCCCAACTTGAAGTAGATATGGTAGACTGCGTACTCGCTAACCATCACTGTCAATATATGGACACGACTGCACCTTGGAACATATGCAACTTACTTTGTCTACTCAATAATCTATTATCCTTATTTTCTAGAAGGAGATACGGAGCAAATTGTAAGAGATTTGGCTATCTAACCCAACATGGATGTGATTCAACCATCTGTCATATACCTCCTTCCTTGACTTGATTGGAAGAGCTATAATCACCAAGCGGACGAGAATCGATCGTCCATTTTTCAAATTTCGTCCTTCATCCTGGGGGGCAGAATCTCATTCCGTGAGCAAACGTGGTTCGATTGTTCATTCGACGACATTAGCCTCGATACAGTAGATGAATACAAATTAAAGAGTGGAAATACGACTGCTCTCAACTTAAACCTCCAAGTCCCCAGAGTGTGGACTGGAGTACTCTAAGTCCCCAGAGCGCGGACTAGAGTATAAACGACTTAAACCTTTAAGTCCCCAGAGTGCGGACTGGAGTACTCTAAGTCCCCAGAGCGCGAACTAGAGTATAAATGACTTAAACCTCCAAGTCCCCAGAGTGCGGACTGGAGTACTCTAAGTCCCCAGAGCGCGGACTAGAGTATAAATGACTAAAACCTCCAAGTCCCCAGAGTGCGGACTGGAGTACTCTAAGTCCCCAGAGCGCGGACTAGAGTATAAATGACTTAAAACCTCCAAGTCCCCAGAGTGTGGACTAGAGTACTCTAAGTCCCCAGAGCGCGGACTAGAGTATAAACGACTTAAACCTCAAAGTCCTCAGAGTGCGGACTGGAGTACTCTAAGTCCCCAGAGCGCGGACTAGAGTATAAACGACTTAAACCTCCAAGTCCCCAGAGTGCGGACTGGAGTACTCTAAGTCCCCAGAGCGCGGACTAGAGTATAAATGACTAAACCTCCAATTCCCCAGAGTGCGGACTGGAGTACTCTAAGTTCCCAGAGTGCGGACTAGAGTATAAATGACTAAAACCTCCAAGTCCACAGAGTGCGGACTGGAGTACTCTAAGTCCCCAGAGTGCGGACTAGAGTATAAACGACTTAAACCTCCAAGTCCCCAGAGTGCGGACTGGAGTACTCTAAGTCCCTAGAGCGCGGACTAGAGTATAAATGACTAAAACCTCCAAGTCCCCAGAGTGCGGACTGGAGTACTCTAAGTCCCCAGAGTGCGGACTAGAGTATAAACGACTTAAACCTCCAAGTCCCCAGAGTGCGGACTGGAGTACTCTAAGTCCCCAGAGCGCGGACTAGAGTATAAATGACTAAAAACTCCAAGTCCCCAGAGTGCGGACTGGAGTACTCTAAGTCCCCAGAGCGCGGACTAGAGTATAAACGACTTAAACAGATTGCAGACTGGAGTACTCTAAGTCCCCAGAGCACGGACTAGAGTATAAATGACTTAAACCTCCAAGTCCCTAGAGTGCGGACTAGAGTACTCTAACTCCCCAGAGTGCAGAGTCGAATATAAGCGAATCGGATCTCCAAGTTCCCTGAATATGAACTATGACACAAATGACTTGAATTTGTCAAATCCCTGACATACGGGCTAGAAAGTATTCTAAGTGCTCGAAGCATAGAATGGAAGTTCAACGACTCCCGAAGAGTTTCCGAGTTATATGAAGATGGACTGAGAAGTCTATGTTACTCACAACTGCTTGGATTAAAATCACAATCACAAAGAAAACTGAACAATAAGAGTCTTTTGTAAGACAGAAAAAGGAACTAAATCTTATTCAGAAATGAGTTTCTATTACAACCCCTCCAAAGTTCAGAGTCGACATTCTATCTACAAGGACTAAGGAAATAGATGAAAATAATTACATGACTTAAACTAACCCTCGTTGAACGAGGATAGTAATCACTTCTTGTGCTTCTGAGATCGAGTATGGAATTCTGTTTACTTCAACTTCTTTCAAGACGGCTACTCTCCAGAGCATTTACCCTTGGTACTCTTCTTTGATAGAGGGGTAGCAACTGAAGGAGTACGGGGGCCTTCCATGGGCTTGGAACCGCCAGGAAGGATGACCTTCAACGGCTTGTTCAAAGGATCGTCCAAGTCCACAACTCGGGGATCTACTATGACCTTGACCGTCTCCTCCCTCTCTTTCTCGAGCCACTCCTCCATGCTCAATTCGGATGTATGCTCAGAGGCGCCTGTAATTTCTACTTCATAACCCCCATTGGTAGGAGAGGAGGTTTCAGACTTGTCTTCGTCAAGCGCTCCGATCACCTGAGCGTCTGGACCAGAAGCCTCCCCTGCGTGAGTGGCTTCACTTGTTTTCTCCCCCACTTCCTTGGCAACATCGCTCCTCCGAGTGGGCTCAGGGTCAGAACGGCCTGCACAAAATCGTGGAAAACAAGAATGCAATAGTCCTGCATAAAGAATAACGACTTTCGAAATCTTAAAGAGAACCTTAAAGAGAAGGATTATCTACCAGGTTTGGGCAAACTCTCAGCCATCCGAGAGGTCTCACCCTCTGGAATGGGAGACAGAATGCGGAATAAAGTACTCTAAGTCCCTGAGTGCGGACTAGAGTATAAATGACTCAAAAACCTCTACGTCCCCAGAGTGCGGACTACAGTACTCTCAGTCCCCAGAGCATGGACTAGATTATAGACGACTTCAGAAAAATCCCTAAATCCCAGAAGCGGACCAGATTACTCTAAGTTCCCAGAGTGCGAACTAGAGTATAAACGAGTTGACGAAAATCTCTGCGTCTCGAACTGTGGACTAAAGTGTAAGCCGTTCGACAAATCTCTAAGTCCCCGGAGCGTGGACCGAAGCATGAACACAAATTGGGCGTGAGTAAACCGGAGGGAGAATAACACTAAGTCACCAGAATGTAGAGTGGAGTATAAACATCGATAAATAGACGAGTGGATTCCGACCATTTTCTATTCCGCAAACTTCGACCTAGAATCGACAGGAGGATTATTAACCCGCTGAGGATGGAGTTTAACCATCCAACTAGTGACCTGGCCAAATCAATGCTGGGGGCAGGGGTACAAAACACTAAAAAGCCGAATACGACAGCTTACTATAGCTCTAGCGTGGCGTTCTTTATAACTTGAGGCAGCGACTGCATGGAGGCCTCAATACAGAACCAATCGAAACGGCATCCAAAGCTACGAACAACCTACTATATCATACCTCAGACCAAGGGTCAATGCCGATCCGCACCAAGCACATACGAATGTGACTCGGATGTTTGTTTTTTGAAAAACTATGACCCCCAGAGTATGGAAAGGAGGGTAAACCACGAATACTTGGTCAAAAATTCTCCAGCACCCTCGTTCGATTCGTCAGGAGGAGTATGAAACTGGATGAGCATAACCCGACTGCATTTGTAGCCAACTTTACCCCGAGATCTGATTACAGAGCATGAACCAAAGTGGACGTGGATGACCATCCACTGTCCAAATTATGCCCTGAAACTTACGTGGCATCGAAGTATTCCTCTTGGAATGAAAAACCACGATAAAATCCAAGATAGGCGAGACCTAGTCTCCTATCGACTTGCATGATCCCACGATTCAACGGGAAAGAGAGTAAAGCTAAAGTGGGCATGGCTGGCCTTCCTACTTATCGGTATATGCCCTAGACCTAGGGGCACGAGCGAGAAGCAAGATGAATGTGAACCGACTATTCACCAATCACCTCTATGTCTTTGGAGTTTAGGTGAATACATAAACATAGCTAGGACGAGACTCAACCGTCCATGCAGTACATTTATCAACCCGAGACTGGGAGAAGACGCATGGTCATCCAAAAACTGGCCACGATAGCTCAGTATTAAAACTTATATATAGTGCTTAAAGCTACTCAAGGCAACGACTGAAAGGATGCCTAGAGATAGAATCGTTAAATCGATGCCAAAGCTTGGGGGCAACTGACTGTCACTCCAACCTGAAGGGCGAGTGAAGGATCATGAATGCATTGAATAGAAAATGCGTTACTCGAATATACAAGCAAATTCAAACTCATAGCAAGATCCAGCTATGCAGTTGCACGCAACTCGAGGCTAGCCCCTACTCGACATTTCCTTCAACGTGCTTTTAAGCCTGATCTTTGGCCATTTGCAGATAATCAATTAGAGCATTCAGAGCCCTTCATTATTTGACTTAACAACTCATGGCAAGACTCTAGGATTCGACCAGAGTAACCATCAACATTGACCGTCCCAACCATATTTCACATTGAATGTTATGCAAAATAGTTACATCTTTACTCAAAGAATCTGGGATGGCACCTGCTAAGCTGACGGTCAACATAGCAGCCAGCCATGGCGACCCTTTCCAGGTGCTGAATATCGGATCACAGCTCAGTGCAGTGATGATAAAAGAATTAGTTGGATTTTTCTGAATAAATGATGATATGTTCCCTTGGACCCATTCTGACATGCATATGTGATTTCATTAACTATCGCGAGCCATGCATTGGATATCAACCCGAAGCTACAAAAGCTAGCACAATCCTATTGATTTCATCATGAAAGCTCCACTCTTACTTTTAGGCTCACCCCATCAACGTCTATGCCTACCAGCCGTTGCGATAGGGCACACAATGACCTAAGACGTCTGAAAGACTACTTAAATAGAATATCGAACTAAGCTAATTCAATATCACTTATTTCCCACGAAGGGCTATCCAAGGACGGAAATTAGCAGACCTCACACCCAAATTCACTACCTCAGATGACTACTCGAAGAGTAGCAGAGAACCAACCATAAGATGGAAAATGTACGTGGATGGAGCATCCAATGATCAGTGTTATGGCTTGATAATGACTCCTGAGGAACGATCAATCTGCTACGTCCTAAAACTCGATTTACTTGTAACAAACAACGATGCTTAGTATGAAGCCTTGACTGCCAGCCTCAAACTTGCTAGAGGATTTGAAGTGAAAACTTTACATATCTTTTGTGATTCTTGATTGGTAGTATACAAATTTAAGGAAGTTGATCTTGCTAGGGGGCATTGTCTTGCTCCTTATCTCGGCCAAGTCCAAGAGCTACTAACCGACTTCACGTATTACATCATTACACACGTACTCAGCGAACAAAATGAAAAGGTGTCATGGTTGACTCCTATCAAAGACTATCTACAATGAGGAATTCTTACTGAACGGAGGAATGGAAAATGACACATCCTCCTCAAAGCTTCACGCCAGATAATCTAAGAATAAGTCGTGTGTCATAAGGAGTTTATCCATCCCCTTGCTTCAGCATATCGCCCATGATGATATCTTGAGCAAATTCTATGAAGAAGAATGCGGTAATAACATCAAGGGGAAAACCATGAAAAGAAGGTACTTTGCTACAGGTATTACTGGCCAACTATCAACCCAGCAGCGGTTGATCATGCTAGACAATGTGACGAGTGCAAGATGTTTGCAAAAAATCCGGGAACCCCACCGATGGAAATTATTCAAATGGCTAGTTCATAGCCGTTTGCCACTTGGGGGCACTGAAATCATCTTCTTGTCGATCCTAAAGGTGGTGCGAAATACACCATCATAGCAGTTGATTACGTCACCAAATGGGCAGATGAAGAACTCTTAACCACGACCAAGATGAAGAAAATAATCAACTTCTTTATCCATAACGTCATCTGTCCTTATGACCTTCCATGATCCATTATAACTGCAAATGGACAGGTTGAAGCTGTGAACAAAATCATAGAGTCTGTACTGAAGAGAGGTTTGGAAAACTCCTCATGTGGCTGATTGCAACCCTTATTTCACAGAAAATACAAACAAGGAATCGCGATTGAATTACAATTAAACTGGATGGAGTTGGCGACGACTTATGAGCATATAAAACGCATCCGAGAGCCAATGGCAAGAACATGTACCCGAACGTGCATGTGTACATCCGAAAAAGTTCGACTTCTTGAAATCAACAGAAATTGAATTCTCACTAAGGGTTATTAAGAGAAGACTAGATCATATAGCCGAAGCTTATTAGCTCTGCAGAATCAGACACGGATGGCCACTAATGAACTACAACCCTGGATTTATAATATTGGGAATCGACCGAGCATCACGATGACCAAAGAAGGATACAACACCTTGGGAGGATAAATTGGAGGATAATGACTATTCAAGAAACATGGTGGATTTCTTTCTGAAGACAAGGAATACTCGTTGATTCAAAGCGTGTTGTGTTGCTTCACACGACACACTTTGGGGGGGCAAGTGTTAACCGGCATCTTGGCCCGGTTACAAAACGACGGTTGAAGAAATTATCATTAGCACTAGACAAGATTCTGATCAAGGAGAGACTGGAGGTGGTAGCAAGTTGTCAGGCCCACAATAAAGCAAGAGCATTCGGCCTGCCTGGCCTGGTGCGCAGATTCACCCACTATGGGCAGAGGCACCTTGCTCCTAAGCCCATGAAGGAAGTCCAACCCATCTTTCTCTATAAATAGAAGGGTAGGGGCATAATGAAAGGGATCTTTTTTGGAGAACACTGGGGAGACTCTGCCCTTTTTTATACTCTCCTCTTTTTAATTCTAACTTGTATTCAAGTCATCAATATATGGATTGTATCTGTATTCAACTACTTGTGAAAGAAATAAAGATCAAAACTCAAAGTGGACGTAGGCAATTACGCTGAACCACTATAAATCCGGTGTTCTTACTTTCTGCATTTAAATTAGCATATTCTTCCTTGTTTAATTTAACTTCATCACTTACATCTCTACACAATCTTTCTCAACGAGGTTAGTGACCAATTTTGGTGCTAACACGTGCATACCTTCCATTCTTTCACATTTCATTCCTTACTTCCTTCTTCACTTTCTTCTTCTTCTTCATCTCCATATCCATGGCTTTCATCTCTATTTTCTAGGGAAAAATAATATAAAAACTAAAATTAAAAAAACAACCTCAAAACTTCGCAAAACCACCACCTCCTCTCTCCTTCAATTTGATCATACCCTCCCCCTCCATCTCCATGGCCGTACACCACCTTCACATCCACCCAAGGCCTTGGCTGAGAGCACTAAGGAAGAACAAAATAGGATCGGAAGCTCCGGAGCAAGGAAAAGAGAAGGAAGTGCTGCCGGAATCGATTCGAGAATCTACGAAAAAGTTTGGGGGAGTGGAACTAATCGTGAGTACTCGAAATCTTAGTTTGTTTAAATAAAATTTAAGTTGATAATATACATATTAAATTAGAAATTGATATGTTGAATATTAGTTGATATTGGATGATAACTTGGTTGATATTATGGTTGATTATATGTTTGTGATATGGATGATAACTTGGTTTGATAAATGATAAGAGAAATGGTTAGTAAGTATAGTTAATTCAATGGAAATTAAATCCATATAAATATGTGTATGGAAATTATTTAGTCTCTTAATGATTTCAAAAGATCTAAAAAAGATTGAAAATGATGTTATAATAATATAATACTATAATATGAAATGAAATGAGAAAATTGAGTTTGAAATGATGGAAATATTGTTTAAATAAGTTAAATAGTTTAAATATGGTTTAAAACAAATTTAAGTGTTTTGGACAAGTTCCGAAGCAATTCACAAAATTGGTCAAAATCGAGCTCGTCGCGTAGCGGTAGTTTGTAAATTTCGACCCGTAACTTCAAATTAACGTAAAGAATGATTTGTAAGTCGGATTTCTTCGAAATAAAATTTCTTTGGTTCACAGTGATAATAGTTTTCAAATAAAGAAAGAAAATCAAGATTTAATTTTGTATATTTTGAAATATGACCAAAACAATTTTCCAGAAAAATCTCGCTTTTGTAGTAAAGTGACCAAAGTTTAAAATTGATATTTTAAATGTTTTAAAATTATGAAATAAGTTCTAAAAATCTTTTAAAATGTCTTAAAATAGATTTAAGTTGAAAATATGGATTTTTAAATGATATAAAAGTCGTTTTGAAGAATATAGCTTTTAAAACACTATTTGCAACACTTTTCGCAGCAGTTTTAAATTAACTTTAATTGTAGTTTTAAACTTACAATTCTTTCCCAAATTTTTTTGTGAATGATTTTAAAAGAATAATTAAGTATTTTAATTATGGTTTGGAATTTTTAATAAGAGTTTGAATAAATGGTTAAGAGAAATTGTTGTAACACTTAAGTAAAAAATGAGGAATATTGAATAAAATAACAAACTGAGTATGCGAAAACGACTAGTATATTTGTCCCACCTGTGAGAGCTAAATGGTAAAACAAGGTGTGTAACTAAGGTTAGGGATGGAGCAACCAATGCCCTGAATTTACCTGTTCTTCGCTTTATCTTTCAAACGAGGCGTGGAAAAGATCGAAAGGGAAGCCCGGATGCTCTAAAAGATCATTGTTAAGTTTTTCCAAGATAAAAAGAAAAAAAATTTGAATATTCATTAACTAATTAACTTCTTGTTATCGATGATTAGTACAAAGGAACCGTGATAGGATTTGGGTGATTCCTATCCGAAAAACCGAGATCGGATTTGGGTGATTCCTATCCGAAAACCCTTTCCAACTAAATTTCAAAACAAAACATATTGAAGACAAAAATCATGGAAGACGAAGATTTTCATGATATAGGACTACTTGCCACTAGTCCCAGGAGGTGAAATTTACCATGTCTAAGGTGGCAGTAGTGCTCTATGATGAAAATCTTCGATTTGCAAGAATATGATTTGAAGTTAAGAAAGAAATCTTTTATTAAGATTTAATGAATGATCTAGGAATATTTTCCCTAAGTTAAAAGTTTTAACTTGAATATAAGAAATCTTTGATTAAGATTTAATGAATGATTTGGAAAGGTTTTTCCTAAGTAAAAGAGAAAATGATTGGAATTATTCCAAGATCTAAAGAGGTTTAATAAATCAAATGATTTAATAAATGAGGCTTAATGATTCCATATACTCTTGAAAAGAAAATGGAATAAATTGAAAAGAATATATCTAAGAAAGATATTTGATTTAAAATAAAAGATGAAGTAATTGATTGATGACTGATAATCCCATATGAGCTTAACATTTTTAAATCGATAATTGGCTTCGAAGGAACCGGGGTCAGATTTGGGTGATTCCTATCTGCAAACCACTTTGAACCAATGTATACACCCGAAAGTGAAGACGTGTTGAAGACGATGATTGAAGACCGAAGAGCTTCATAGTGGGAGGACTACTTATTAACATTCTCTGGGTAGCTCCCAATATAGAGACATTTATTATAGTAGTAGTCCTATCATGTTTGAAATCTTTGGATTGCAAGGGCTTCTCGCCTAGTAATGGCCGAGGAAAGTGCCTTAGGTTTCGTTCAGTCCTGGAACAAACTTGTATGGATGTTTGTCTGACATTGTATTCTAAATCACATTTGAGTGGTTTCTATAAATGTATATCAGTTGGTGGCAGAGAAGGCAACTTCTTTTAGCTTAACACCCTTTCCCAAGACATACGAGCTTAGGAAGTTATACTTTTCTAGAAATCAGTCATGTGATGTGGTATGATAATGTGGCATTCAAAGTGGAACCGGTTATGATCAAAGCGTGGTTTTGTATGAAAAGCGTGGCTTTGTCTAAATTGAGTGTAGCCTCACATCCCGGAAGATGATATGGGATACTATGTGGTCTGATAGACACAAATTCGGGATAAGTGTATGTAAGGTGGTGTCCAATATGTTAGGCCCTTTGGGGGAAATCATCCCTCAGGCAGTTATTGCCCCATTTTGATAAAGTGGTTAGCTTGAGAAAAGAAGGGATCTAGCGGTTATCATTTGTAGTATAGCAAGTACAGTTCCAAGTGACTTGCTTGAGAAAAGTGATTAAGGTACCGCGGGAACTATGTTTGTTATACGTGGATCGTAGAAATGGCCACTAGTTCCCTATCATGTTGGAAATCCACTCCAATATGAGCTTTACGATTTTGATTGTAGTCCCCTAATAAGTGTAATGACTTGCAAACATTTCAGCTACCCTTTTTTGTATCATATATTTCGTCTAGTATATTCCGTTGACCCAGTCCGGATATATTACCTTAGACTTAGTCCGAGTATTGATACCTTATTTGAAAATTGTTTTCAAAGGAATGTCATTAAAAACAATATCAAGTGTATTTTGGTATAAAAGTGTTTTGGTTATCATAAGGTAAAAACCCGTTCGTGTTTATTTGTGGGCACGGTCTTATGAGATACCCTTCTTTTCAAAGGTTTTAATAACATCGTCATGGTCTATACATTTAAAATTTCGAGTATCTCACGCTGGTTTATCAAGCCTAGTCCTAGTATTTTTAATACTCAGGTCAGATCCGAGTAGTTTCAAGTTTAGTTGAAGACGATTGAAGTTTCCAGAGGAGAGATGGGGATCTTCATCATCATATGGACGTATTCTATTTTCCACTACATCTATTGCATTTGTTTTGTTGTTTTCCGCATTTGTAAGGACAGAGGTTTATAACTTTCCAGACTGAATCTAGGTTAGACTCTGATATTGTATTTTTGAATTTTCCACTGTAAAGATTATTATTGAAATAATATATGTTATTCCATTCGTGTGAGATTCTGTTCTTTCTTTATTTTCTTTCTACCCTTAATGATCCGCTTATTCGTGCAATTTGAGTTGGACATGTGTGGTTTATTGTCGATTCAAAGGGTACAGAAAAAAGGGCCTTTACACCAAGCAAATATAATTATATATATATATATACATATATATATATATAATATATTTCGTCTACTATTCGGTAACCATAAGTCAGGCATACCGAACTCTACGTACGTTTAAATTACGCATCGTTAAATCGTGTCGAATTGTCATTAGCTAAAAAGGGACTTATCGAGAGCCACAACTATATTGTGGGCTCCCTTTAAAACCCACAACTCAAAAGAAGTTAGCCTATAGATCTATCGCAACACCCAAGAGTACTACATAACAACATAAGACCTATTCAAGACTGGCATCCCAGTCTCTCTGCCCCAGCTCCAGAACCACATCTGTATATGAAAAGTTAGATTTTGGATGTTCAATTCATTAATGATTCAATATTTAAATTAATTATTTAAATATCCAGTCGTTAAAAATGTGGGCTGTTACGGCTAATTATGATTGAAATGCCTTATATTCCCACTGGTCCTACAGTTGGAGATGTTCGACGTCGGTACAATGTATACACAACATCTGGCAGGCCCTTACGAAGTGTAGACTTCTACTGTGTCACATTATTGACCTTGTGTCCCGACCTATACTAATAACTACATCATTTATAATTAAGCTTATTATTGGGTTGGATCTACTAATCAACACGTGTCATAAACATATTCTTAAGGCCATCTAATTTCAACTAGAAAATTATTACGCCTCCCATTCAATTATTAGTATTCATTTACTTGCCAAGAACTTACTTCTTATATTTTTGATGTCAATTAAGTAACCTGTAACACCTTGTGAAAATTAATAAGAAATAAGTTAATTAATTAGAAAACATAAGGCTACAATGGAAATAATGAAAATGTCAGAATTTGACCAAGTAAGTTATGGTGTTGCATTTGTGGTGATTTTCTGATCAATTTTCATATATAATATTTTGAAAATGGAGTTCAAACAAAAAAGTAATGGATGTTTGAGGTTTTATAATCCAAACTAATAACTAATTCTAAAATTTGAAATTCAGAAATTAATAGTAATTAGACTTAGGGATTAAGAAAACGTTAAAATCAATGTCAACATTAAAGGAACAATTAAGGAATAAAATAAATTAATCAGCGACAAGAATAAACGTTCCCAAAACTAGGACCATCGATCAACCGCCTATATGGGCCGGTTGACAGCTAGCGATTGACCGATAATGTAGGGTCGGTCGACTGATCCCAATACGTGGAGGATAGGGTTTTGTGCAAACAAACGTACCAGATTTTATTATTATTAACCAACTTAAATCCAACCATTTTGGTGCTTTCTAACCACTATAAATAAGAGCCTAGCCCCCTTACCTTTATTCATAAATTATTCTCTCCTGAAGATTTAGAAAAATAATTTATGGTTTCAGTTAAGAATTTTAGTTGTTTAATTATGCAATTTCTAATCCTTTTCTCCTCCAATCCCTAAATTTTTGAATCTAGTTCATATACAATACCCTTGTTGTATATTTCTAAAAAGAAAGGATCGGTAAGAGATTAAAGCATGTGTATCAAATCCAAAAAAGGGAAGAGTTAAGGATTGATTGTGAATGGAAATCTTAATTTTCCTATTTTATACTTTTAGTGATTGTATAGCATAACTTGGATTTGATATATGCCTTTGGGGCATTTTGTACGCAAACATCACACTAAAACCCCAAAATTCCCTTAAAACAAAAACTTCAATTTTTAAGTTTGGATCCCAATTATTTTATATAAAAATAATGGAATTGTCTAAGTATTATAATTTAATGTTTTACACTCTATTCTACTTCTTTTCTTTTTCTTTGGATCCGATTAAGGATTTTGAAAATAATAAATTGGAAATGGTGTGTAAGTTCCGGATTCTTTTATTCCTAGTTTACATCGCCTATTTCTGCAATTTAAATAGAAATTCCCCTTTTCAATTTTATACAATGAAGTTGAATAAAGGGTAAAAGTATTTGAATTGTATGTTTTTATTAATGATTGATTCAATTATTTTAGTATAAAATATGCTGGTTATGGATTATTTTATACAAATCTGTTGATTTAATTATGGATTTGGATATATGGAATATATGTTGATATGGAATTGAGCTTGTATAAATTTGATATTTTGACATTTAAACCTTAGTTTAGGGCGCCTACCATCTTCTCTTCATTTTCATTCATCCTCTTCTTTATATTTTCAAACTTTTGCTTCCACTTTAATGGCTTCCATCCTAACAGAAATAATGTCAAATTTTATTTTAAAAAGAAATTAAATTATAATATATAGTTATATATAGTTAAAAACCTCAAAACAAGCTCAATCTTCATCTCCCCACCTCCCAAACCCAAGGCATCACCATCCACCACCGTTGGCCGTGAGATCCATCCCCTTCCCAACCTGGGCCATGAGCACCAAGGCTAGGCCAAGCCATTTCAAGGATCCAAGCTCGATTTCGTGGAGTTTCATTTCGAGATAGCGGAGCTACAACCATTTCAAAACTAGTTCGAGTGGAAATGAAGTGAGAACTCCTAAAACTATTATACTATATGTTGGATGATGATATTCTATTGCAAATGGATGTTTAATATGCTTTGATCATCAAGTTTGGTTGTTTTCATATGAATGTTGAAAATATATGCAAGTCATGAATATACACGTCGATAAACACAAAGGAAATCACTTTCCTTGAATGAATTAGTGTATATAGAATTGTTAAATTTCTTTAAATTGGTTTAAAATGTATTTGAAATGTTTTATGAACATTTAAAAGTGTTTTGGTGAAGTTTGCAAAGAAATGGAAAATTTAGTTAAAAATAAGCGCGTCGCGTAACGGTAGTTCGCGATTTCGCGCTATAAAAGTCAAACATGTGTAAAAGTTGGAAGATAGCAAGGAATTCTTCGACATAAGAATTTTCCGAAATATTATACCCATAGTTTTCCAAAGAAGAAAGAAAATAGAGATTCTGACAAGTAAATTTTAAAATACGAGTAAAACAAGTTTTGGAAAAATCCCGATTTTGCACTTCAGAATCCAAAACTAGATTTCTTTGAAAATGATGTTGTAAAATTGTTTAAAAATGTGGAATAAATCTTATAAATGTTTTAAAATGGTTTAAAAGTGATTTGAGTAATAAAAGTGAATTTTCAAATAATAAAAAGCCGTTTTGATCAATATAGCTTAAAAGAGCACTTTCCGCAGCACTTTTCTATAACTTTTGAAATATAGTTTTAAACTTATCGATTCTTATCCAAATCCTTTGTAAATGTTTTCAAATGGATAATTAAGAGTTTTCATAATGATTTGGAGGTTTTCTAGCTTATTGAAGAAAGTTCAAATAAATGAATTAAAGAAAAAGCTATTATAAATAGTGGTTTAACATTGGCTCTAAAAGCCGACGAGTAGACTGGCTTTTTCTATTCGTGAGATCCGGATGTGAGGTGCTTAAACTAAGGAGATGTTCAGGAGCAACCAGTGCCCTGGCTCACCTGGCTTCTTCCTTGGACGAGGGATAGATAAGGTCGAAATGTCGGAAACGAGTTAAGTAAAAAAAGGATTTAATTTTCCAAATTTAAACAACTTAGATTTTATGAAGATGATTTTCTTGTACTCAGTGTTAAAGTCCGAAGAGGGAACTCGTACTATTCATGGAATTTAAAAGGTGATTTCAATGTTATTCTGCCCATAGTATTTGTTGAATACGAGGATTGATATTGAGTAGAATTAGATGATTTCTATAGATTCTGCTCACTTAATAATGACTGGTTTTGGATTAACATCCTATATAACATGGTCTCAACAAAATCAAAAGTATGAGTTTTAAATTAAGAAATCTTTGTTAAGATCTAAATGAAATGATTTTGGTAATGTTTTCCTAAGTGTAAAATGAAATAATTTCGAATTATTCCAAGTTTAAAAAGATTTTAAGTAATCAAAGGTTTTGATAAGTGAGGTTTAAAATTCCATATATACCTGAAAGAATGTTTTAGAAATGTATATCTCTAAAAGAGATTTTGATAAGAAGAACTTAATCAATTAAAGAATGATACCCTATTCACAAAACCTCTTTTTATCGATAGATGGTTTCAAGGAATCAGGGTCGGATCTAGGGAAATCCCTATCCAAAAACCACTTCGAACCAATGTATGCATTTGAAAGATAAAGTCCCGATAGAAAGAATAAAGAATGAAGACCAGGGATTTTTGGGATGAAAGGACTGCTTGGTGATAATTCTGGTTAGCTCCCAAATACTAAAGTAGCAGTGGTCCCTTCATTTCTAAAATTCTTTGAGTTGCAAGGACTACTCGCTACTAATGGTAGTAGGAGAGTGCCTTCGGTTTCGTTCAGTTGCAGAACGAACTTGTATGTATGGATGTCTGACATTGCATTCTTGAGATTTCATCATTGACTTTTATAAACGTGCATCTGTTTGGTGGCGGAGAAGGAAACTTCTTTTAGCTTAACAGTCTTCTGTAAGACGTATGAGCTCGGAGGTTGTATGTTTGTGGAAGTCAATAGTGATCGATGGAATGGCAGTGTGGCACTCAAAGAAAGATGATGGGCAAAGTGAAAGTTAATCGCTATCTCAGGCCTCACACCCGGAAATGGCCAAAGCATGGTAGATGCAACAAGGCAATGAGGTTCGAAACCATTAGGGTATGATCATCCCCTTCTAGATATATTTTTACCCGCTATGACGTTAGGGTTTAAATTATTATGGTGTATGCTAAGAGGATCCTCGGATAGGTCGGTAATGACCGAGGTGATGATATATTCGGTACTACTAAGGAAAGGTAGGCCAGGCTTGTGTTGGTAGATGTGCAAATGTTTTATTGACCTCGGTACATTCCTCTAGAGATGTACTGCCGGAAGGTAGTCCCTTCACCTGGTCATTTGTATGGAAACCCATTCTCCAATAAGAGCCCGTAAGATTTTAGATATAGAGAGCCTTGTATTATAAGGTGGTATGCTAGAATTTAATAATGTAACAATTTCGGCTAAGATTAATAAATTTACTTGCGAATGTTTTCAAAGATATGTCATTAAAAATAATATCAAGTGATTTTATGTAATGATGATTTGGTTAACATAGGGTAAAAACCCATTCCGTGTTTATGTGCGGCGTGGTCTTATGAGATACCCCTTTGTTTTCAAAATGCATATTTTGAGTTCCCACACCAGTCCCGTGGCTGACCCAGAGTTTATTTTCCTTTTTCTTAAACTCTGGGTGCCCTAAATTTCTCGGGCAGTCGAGTAAGTCAGGTTTAGTTTTAGGAGAAAGCTGGATGGAGCTCAGAGCATGGACTTAGAAGATTTTTCTGAAGATTGTTTTCCACCACACTTGTGTAGAATTATATTCCACATTATAAGGACAGGAATTTATAACTGTCCATGTGTAACTCTGATATATGTATTTTATTTTCCACTGCAAAGATTATGTTGAAATAACATAGTGAGATTCTGTTCTATCTTATTTTTCTTTCTTACTCTTGAGAATCCGATTCTCCGACACTTGGATTTACGGCACGTGAATACCGAGGATTTATTAGTGTCGATTTTTTGGAGTCGAAGAAACGGGTCCTCACAAAAATTGATCAAAAAAACATCATAAACCGCAAGTTTCGTAGCTAAATTCTAGCGTTTGTAAAATTTCCTTTTTTGGCTTCATTAATTATCAATTAATTTCTTTCTAATTAATTGTCGTTACAATTACGGGGTATTACAAAGTATAATTTGCAATAATACATACAATAGAACTTCTAATGTGTGGACATAAGGCTTCCTTTAATTGGTCTATACTAAATAAACAATTATCATACGTTATTATTATATAGTATATGAGCAAATTAAGGTTTTCCTTATTGGTGCACCAAAAATGCATGCAATAAAACTATGCTCCTTTGCATCCCAACTTTTCATCGGTTGTTTGAAATTAATAATGCACTCCTACATCTATAGACTACGATCCAATGTACTGGTTATTGAATCATACAGATGTTGTTAGGCCCCAAATAAAATTTGTTTTTTTTAATATTACATTATTGCATTTGGGAAGTTTTCCCGACTTTATAATGTGTTAAACAGGTCACTTTGTAGCTGCAACCACTATTCAAAATCAATCACCTACGTAGAACCAAATGATACTAATATAGAAGAGACTGTTCGATATCTTAATAAGCAACATTAATTTGGAGATATCAGATGGTACCTATCCCAACACAAGGTCGTGTATAGAGTAGATGGACATGTCTCTATCAACACCATAGGCAATGACCTTTCCAAATAATACAAAATTTAGTCATTTCCATTGCAAGGGCATCGGTTAGATTATCTAGTTCATATAACATTACAATATTTACTTTGAAGTTAGCTCCATTTTGAAAGAACACGACACTACATTTTGTAGAAGAGATATTGGAAGCTACGAGCAATGCAAAAGGGAAATGCTTCAATGCTCGAGTAGGCAATTCTATTCTATCAATGACAAAATATTGATTAACAAAGCTCGAGTAAGCATCTTCTTATGAAAATTATACAAAATTTGTGTTGGTGGATGAAAATCATCAGGATATGGATGCCTTTAAGGTTTCTTTCCAAGTTATTTGTATATTTATCCTTTTGTTTTTTATAAAGTGGATAGACTATTTGAATATTCGGGTACGGATGCCTTTAAGGTTTCTTTCAGGGGTATTTGTATATTTACATTTTCATTTTTTATAAAGTGGATAGACTATTTGAAGTTGATGTCTTGTAACTACTTTGGAAAAGTATTTCTTGGTGCTTGAATTTATAGACATTGTAATATTATTTGAATTTTTAGGAATATTTAACAAAATACTTGGAAAAGTATTGCTGTTTGAATCGACGAATTCTATTTATTTCAATCGAGAGGAGTGTGCTGCATTAATACTTTATATATTTTTTAATTTGCTTATTTTTAGCAACAAACAAAAATAGTTGTAGAAGACTTTATTATAATTGGAAAAAAACTTTTGTAAAAGGCTTTATTACGACTGGCAAAAACAGTTGTAAAAGACTTTATTACAACATTCTCTTACAATGGTCCAAAATAGTTATGAAATGCTCCAACTCTATTATAACTTTGCATATTATCATAATGCACGACCGTTGTTAAAAGCCTATTACATGTAACGACCAGTAAATTTCAACTGTTTTAATAACGTAATTAGTTAAAATTTTGTGAAATTTTAAACAATAAAATTTTGAAATAAAAATTTAATATTTGGAATGCGTCCAGTTAAACATAGCAACTGGTAAATTTTCGTCTGAAAATACGAAAGTTTATTTCGCGCGTAAATTTACTTCAATTTAATCAGTTAAAAAACGATGAAAATAAAATGTTTCCGAAACCTAAATATTTTTACATAGAAAAATTCTAAACCATCTTCTGAGCAAGATTTCAGTTTTTCGTTTTCAAAATTCGGACATCTTTGGCTCCGTCGATCTTATTTTTCAGCGTTTTTCTTGCATTTTCCACCAGTAGAAAAATTCGAAATTTTATAATTCAATCATACCACTGATATCTGTATACCATTTTGATCGTCTCGTCGTGCTGATCTCTACGATATATTCGATTGTCAAATTCGGAATCCGGTGTGCGGTGCAATCTGCGAAATGCCAAGCGTATCGGTTCCCGTATTTGGACTATGCCTTTTCGTTGCTTCTCGAGACAACCAAAAGCCAGCAGCTTTTATTATTTTCTAAAATCAACAGCCATTAGACATTATTATTTCTGAATTCTCGGGTTGGACTCTTACCCTTCCATCATTTCACATTTTAATTCCTGGCTCGTGATTCATTTGCTCCTCCTACTTTCATTCTTTGGGTTTTAACCTGTGCTTGCCTCAGAGAAAAGAAAATTGAAACAGTATACAAAGTCATATTTTTTTCCAGTAGCCATTTTCCTTCCTCCTCCTTTTGCCAAATCTCACGTTGCACTTCCCTTAGGCCACGGCGGATCCACCCATGCTCCACAAATTCTCCAACATCTAGCGACCAGACCAAAAGCCGGCCACACTCATTTTTCATGTCCCTCCCCACCATGGCAGCAACCCTCGCAAACTCATCAAGCCCAGCCGATTCCCGACGTCAACAGCCTGCCTCTCCCTCTGCAAACCTCCTCGCCATCTCCTCCAACCACCGCTTCTTCCCTCCACATGGCCGAAACTTTCCCTTAACCATCTCGCCCAAGGCCTTCCCGAAGCACAGCCTCTCTCAACCTACCATCGGCCTCCATATCCCGTCCTCCCGTACATGCTCGACTTGCTAGTTCGAACCCAGACGCCTCTTCTTCCCTTTCTCCCCTCAGCCGAGTGTTTATATAAGGTATTATATATATTATATTATGTCTGATAATGTGTAAATATATAGTATATATTAACTATGTTAGTGGGATACGAATATATATACTATATACACATAGATATGATGTCACTTTTATTGTGTTGTTGTGCAAGTTTGTAGTATGCATGTCGTCATAGTTTAGATGAATGTATAATATACATTTATTAAATAATAGTAGGTCTGCATTTATCTTTATACTAGTCATGTAAAAAAAATGATTTTACATATATATGTGTAGGTCTGTAAAGAGTACATATAGATTGCTCTTTCGTATTGATTTTTTTTTTATAAGTTGATTTTGGAAGGGTCAGTAAATGTTGTAGCATTGATAGGTAGAGTAGAAAGAATAATTATACGGTAGTCAAGTAAGCTTTGTAATCCTTTGCTTTATATCCTACTATTCAAATGTATTGTTTAAAATGTATGTTATAAATATAAACATCTTATATATACATAGATTGTACAAATTTTGTCTGTATTCAATTTGGCTATAATATGTGTTCACGTACAGGGATGGTTTGGCATTTTCATTCATATAAAATATGATTATATATTAGTTTTTGGATATAGCACAGAAGTTTCGTGACAGATCATATGAGTTTAGATATACATTTTTATACTAAGCTTATTGAGTTTATTTTTCGTCTTATCTATAGCATACTCATATATATATGTTAGTCTAACATCTTGTATATGTATAAGATACTTAGTATATTTCGCTGTTATGATATTCGATCCATGTAAGTTTAAGATTTTTCTTTTTGATTATATAATTGGTTATAAATATAAGGCTGCATCTGAGTTGTGCATTCATTGGTATGTTAAGAGTTGCATGTTATCTTGTTTGATTAAGGAAGCAAGTTATTTTATAAAGAATATATATATATATAGTTTATATAAGATTTTGTTTTGTTATATATACATGTAATATGTTGTATATCTATATAAGTAATATTATTGTATTTAAAGGTATACGTTTGATTTTTAATAAATGTAATGTGTAAGTATGTTATAAAAAATGTATATAAAATTGAGAAATTGTTTAAGGAAATATTTTAATATAATATACCTTTCAATTCCATGACATCAACTAATTCTGATGAGTTCTCATCGATTTTCCATTTATCAGCTTTGTCCGTCGTGCCTAATTGCTTCACTGAATCGTGACCGTCTAGCGTTGTTTTGGAGTTCGTGTTTGGATCCACAATTCACTTCCATTTCCATTCATATCTCTAGCCTCGGAAGGTGAGCACTCACTCACGATTAACGTTCTTTTATTTATTAAATTTGATTTCAATTGAAACGACAATTGAAATAGGCTGCTGTTAGTTAATTATACTGTTATATATGCTATTGCCTGTATCAGTTCACCTGTGACATCTAACACCATTATCTGTTAATTATTGATGTGATGATAATACAGTTTGGCTGATAATTGATTGATTGTTGATGTTTATATTGAACGTTAAATTGTTAATGTTAAAATGATAAATAGTATGAAATTGAACTTGATATAGGATAATTAAATGTTAAATTTGATTAACTGACATTTGTATAATATGACCCCTTTAACTGTTGAATTTATTGACACATAGGATTTGTTTAATTACATTTTGAACCACTGAATGTATGTTGTTAAATTGATGATGTATGAAATTGAAAATAGATGACAAGTGAAGAACCGTAATGTAATAATCTTTAATCTACATGAAATGATAGTGTAGATTTTAGAAATAATTATATTAATTCGTACAAATAACAATGCGAATTAATACGGTTATTTCGGGATTATTTGAATTGATTATTGGATTGTTATTGATTGTTGTTATTGCTTGTTTATTTACTTTGACATCATCCCTGTTATCACACTGCAAGTTCCCTTTGCTATGTTCTGATTTTGAATTGAATTGGAATCGGGTTGAAATGATAAATACCCAAATTAAACTTTGACTTTGGATAGAGAATTAAATAAAACCCGATTGGTCAATAATTTGATTTAAAAATAAAACGAAGATTTTATTTGAATAAATAATATGGTTTTGAAATGAAGTTGAAATTTGAATTTTTAAATGGAGGGAAAATGTTAATATTTAATAATATGAAACAAAATATTAACAATGTAATTGATGAAACAATGTTGTTTAATTTGAGAAATGATTGAATTAAGTTTGAAATTATAATTAAGTTTGAAATTATTAACTTTGAAATTATTTAATAATTAACTTTTGAATTATTTAATAATTAAATAAGATTGAATTATTTAATGATTAAATTGAATTGAATTCTTTAATATGTGAAATTGAACTTTTGAATAAGTGAATTTTACTTCGTAAATAATTGAAATTGAGTTTCTTTATTAATTAAGTTTTGGAAAATTATTTAAGTAAGTAAATAAGTGAAATTGAATTTCTTTAACAAGAAATAAAATGTGATTTATTGAAATTAATGTAAGACTTGAAATTGAAAGAATTTGATTTGATGAATTTAATTTAATTCAAATTGTAAGTTTTGAAATAAGGAAGTTGAATTTAAATAATGGATTTAATGAATTGGAAATTAAACAAAAATTGTTTTAAATGAAAATTTACTTAACGAACATTGAATGAAATTGATAAATGGATTTAAATTGATTTGAATGTTAAATTAATTTAAATGATTTCGGAATGAAACTTATATACGAATTTGAATCAATATTTGAATTGTTTTAAATAGAAATTGAAATTGAATTATAAGATTTTGAAATTGAAAATTTGGAAGTTTTGAAACGAAAATTTTGGAAATTGATTTCGAAAGACAAATGAAATGTTGATTTACAAATTGTAATTGAAATTGAATTTGATTTGGTTTTGAAATATATAAACGACCAATCGGTGTAATAATTACGAAAGTTATTAAAGAGACCAAGATCGGTAATGGATATACTCTCTATCTGAACCGAAACCACTTTAATAACTATACGCGGAGTGATGATCCAGAATGAAGTGGTTGGAATGATGTACATGATGACTGAAGAAAGTGAACGATAATGGATAGCCTTGACACTTGTGTCAAATTGGAAATGACTAAAACAGGAGCTGTGCCGGGCCAATGGAGGATTAGCTACCTCAAGTGGACACACTTCTTAGAACTACTTATACTTGTTGTCGATTGGTGCACCCTTGATTTTGGGAGTGTTGTTTCACGGTGTTGCGGGCGCTGCGGCGTTGCGTTCTCACCAGTCCGGATCAGGCGAACGGTAGTATCACTACCTTGGGTATTGCCTCATGTGCCTTGTCATACTTGTATTCCATTTATGCGCGACCACTACGATTTTGATTTGTACCTTTAGTATATGGATTTCCCTCTGGTGACTTCCGGTTTTGGGGAAACTACGGTCTTGTATATGCTTTTGGGAATAAAAATGTGTTAAGGGTGGAATGGGCCATGACTTAACGCTATTTTGATATCTTCTTATATTTCTGATAGACATTATCTACTTATCGTACACTACTACATAGTAGATAGTTTAACGGATCCTTAAAGGATGGTTATTCCAAACATCCTTTGAGTTACTTGTATTTCAATTGCTATTTCACTTGAGTTGGATTTATTAATATAAGAATGTTAATCCTGACTCGAGTGTCTTGTGTTTTTGCTTTACGCTCGGGTCAGACTGAGTGGTTCAGCTTTCGAGACTCACCTTTGAAGTTGGAGCTTGCTTGAAGATCCAGCCATCTATTCAGCTTTCAGATATTCAATGATTCCAGTGATGTATCTGGTTTAACTCTGATGTATCGTATTACTCTTCTGTTGTAAACTCTGATGTATTTTATATATTCATATAGTAGCTTCATGAACTACTATTTCTTTTATTTCCGCTGCATTTATTACTCTGTGTCTGAGATCTGTGATTATTTATTTACTATATATGTTCAGTTTTGCCAATTTAAATTAACAACGCGGTATTTTGAGCAATTCAACTCCGGCATGAGTGTCTACCTATACACTTATAATGGATGCGAATGGTCCAAAATATCGGGTCGTTACAGTTGGTATCAGAGCTTTGGTAGCTCTAGGCAAAACTTAACATATAGGGTAAATGTATTTACAGAATCACTCTCATTCGAGTTTCAATCTCTTCCTTTTGACTCGATTCCTTTGAATTTTGGAACGTTCCCTGCGGTTCCAAAAATTCATTCGTGTCCTTCACTATTCGTCTTCTTTCAATTCTGGAGCACCCCATAACTCCATTTTGAATGATATCTATAATAGATCGGCGATCTCGCCAATCTTCGAATGATTCGTAAAGGAGCAAGACTCCTTTACAATTGGCATTGATTTACCGGAGATTTCTTTATCCTCGGTTTACGATGCTATCTATCTCCTGCTATACCTGAATTCTATTTCTTGAGATCGAATGTCGATTTACCTCGGAATTCTACACCGATCTTATTCTTGAAGTCACGGTCGACCCGGTTAAGGTTGCCCACGATTTATACAAACTTATCAATCTTCCTGCTTTGTTATTAATCATCATGTCTTTGTTTCGAACTTATCTTCGAATCAAAATTCTCTTTGGTTTGAGTCCATCAAAATTTGAAACCCTATCCTTATTTTGAAAATTCATTCTTATATCGTCGAGCAAAGAAAAGTATTTGTAAACTAATATATATAAATGTTTCAATATATGCTGTGTTGTTTGAGTTGTTGATGTTGATTTGGATTTCCGGTCGATTCGTCTGATCAACGCTATCGATAGGATTTCCAAAACACTTGAGCAGAGCAAACTGACACAATATTGTTTTCAAATTTGGTAAATGCAACAGATTTGTATGAATATATTATCAATATATATAAGTAAAATTTTCTGAAATTTAATAAGTTAATTTAATTGGTTGTTGAAATGATAATAATTGATTATCACTTATTGTCCTATAAATGAATTTTTAAACATGGGTTATAAACTGGTTTGAAATTTAAATGAATTTAAAATTTAGAATTTGAGAATTTAATTTCCTAAAATTTCAAGCTTTGGTTTTTAAATTTTAAAATGTATGTTATTGAACGTATTTTCGAATAGAAACCGTTTTCAAAGAATTTTAAATGTTGAAATCAGTGCTCTTCTCTTTGTCGCTGGAAAATAATTTCGGTGATGGCGGCCGCATCATCGACGTTCATTTTCGAGTTTCGAAGTGAAGATACTATTCTGTAGCTTTGCTACGGTTTTGTTTTGAAAAATATTTTGATTTAAATTTCTTCGGTATATTTTGATTTACATATATATAGGTATCTTATTTTAAAATTTAATTTGATTTGATATAATATATTATACATATCTCTAAATTGTTTAAAGTTAATCGGAAATCTAAATCTTAAATTTTGTTAAAGGATGATTTTAATTATAAATAAAACCAAAATTTGGAATAAATATTTAAACTTGAATAATTGAATTGGGAAATTTTATTTGTATATTGTTCAACTGCATTCTAATATAACTTACCTAAATCATTCAGAAGTTGGATATGTAATTGGATAATATATTAGATAAATTGAATTTATAAATAAAATTTGAGTGTTTATAATAAGTGTTATACACTAACTTTTGATTATAAAGATGTTAATGGAGTTAGATAGAATCATAAGTAAACTCAGTTAATAATGAAATAAAATTTGTTTTGAAAGAACTAATAAATTTGTTTTGAAAGAATTAATAAATTGAAATTTGATCAACATATGAAAATACCTTGAATTTAAAAGAAATTAATAGATGTAAATTAATTTAAATCGAAACTTTTATGTTTTAAATTAATTTATATGAGTTAAATATATGTGAGTAGATATATTAAGTAGAATAAATTTAACAATAATTTAGAATAAAGAAGAATTTAAATTGCTGAAAAATATGATTATAATAAAAGACTATTCAAATTTATGGTTTTAGAAATTGTAAATTGAAGATAATTGGATAATAAGATAATGAATTTAGAAATGGTTAAGATTGATTTTAGTGAAATCAAATGGATTAAATCAATTATTGAATATCAATTAATTTAAATTTGAATTTATATGGTTTAAATTAATTGTTATTTTGTATTTCAAATCTGTTTTTCTTTCTGGTTGTTTCTATTCTCCTACCTCGTTCCTTTTCGGGGACGAAAAGTTTTGAGTGGGGGAGAGTGTAACGACCAGTAAATTTCAACTGTTTTAATAACGTAATTAGTTAAAATTTTGTGAAATTTTAAACAATAAAATTTTGAAATAAAAATTTAATATTTGGAATGCGTCCAGTTAAACATAGCAACTGGTAAATTTTCGTCCGAAAATACGAAAGTTTATTTCGCGCGTAAATTTACTTCAATTTAATCAGTTAAAAAACGATGAAAATAAAATGTTTCCGAAACCTAAATATTTTTACATAGAAAAATTCTAAACCATCTTCTGAGCAAGATTTCAGTTTGTCATTTTCAAAATTCGGATATCTTTGGCTCTGTCGATCTTATTTTTCAGCGTTTTTCTTGCATTTTCCACCAGTAGAAAAATTCGAAATTTTATAATTCAATCATACCACTGATATCTGTATACCATTTTGATCGTCTCGTCGTGCTGATCTCTACGATATATTCGATTGTCAAATTCGGAATCCGGTGTGCGGTGCAATCTGCGAAATGCCAAGCGTATCGGTTCCCGTATTTGGACTATGCCTTTTCGTTGCTTCTCGAGACAACCAAAAGCCAGCAGCTTTTATTATTTTCTAAAATCAACAGCCATTAGACATTATTATTTCTGAATTCTCGGGTTGGACTATTACCCTTCCATCATTTCACATTTTAATTCCTGGCTCGTGATTCATTTGCTCCTCCTACTTTCATTCTTTGGGTTCTAACCTGTGCTTGCCTCAGAGAAAAGAAAATTGAAACAGTATACAAAGTCATATTTTTTTCCAGTAGCCATTTTCCTTCCTCCTCCTTTTGCCAAATCTCACGTTGCACTTCCCTTAGGCCACGGCGGATCCACCCATGCTCCACAAATTCTCCAACATCTAGCGACCAGACCAAAACCCGGCCACACTCATTTTTCATGTCCCTCCCCACCATGGCAGCAACCCTCGCAAACTCATCAAGCCCAGCCGATTCCCGACGTCAACAGCCTTCCTCTCCCTCTGCAAACCTCCTCGCCATCTCCTCCAACCACCGCTTCTTCCCTCCACATGGCCGAAACTTTCCCTTAACCATCTCGCCCAAGGCCTTCCCGAAGCACAGCCTCTCTCAACCTACCATCGGCCTCCATATCCCGTCCTCCCGTACATGCTCGACTTGCTAGTTCGAACCCAGACGCCTCTTCTTCCCTTTCTCCCCTCAGCCGAGTGTTTATATAAGGTATTATATATATTATATTATGTCTGATAATGTGTAAATATATAGTATATATTAACTATGTTAGTGGGATACGAATATATATACTATATACACATAGATATGATGTCACTTTTATTGTGTTGTTGTGCAAGTTTGTAGTATGCATGTCGTCATAGTTTAGATGTATGTATAATATACATTTATTAAATAATAGTAGGTCTGCATTTATCTTTATACTAGTCACGTAAAAAAAATGATTTTACATATATATGTGTAGGTCTGTAAAGAGTACATATAGATTGCTCTTTCGTATTGATTTTTTTTATATATAAGTTGATTTTGGAAGGGTCAGTAAATGTTGTAGCATTTATAGGTAGAGTAGAAAGAATAATTATACGGTAGTCAAGTAAGCTTTGTAATCCTTTGCTTTATATCCTACTATTCAAATGTATTGTTTAAAATGTAAGTTATAAATATAAACATCTTATATATACATAGATTGTACAAATTTTGTCTGTATTCAATTTGGCTATAATATGTGTTCATGTACAGGGATGGTTTGGCATTTTCATTCATATAAAATATGATTATATATTAGTTTTTGGATATAGCACAGAAGTTTCGTGACAGATCATATGAGTTTAGATATACATTTTTATACTAAGCTTATTGAGTTTATTTTTCGTCTTATCTATAGCATACTCATATATATATGTTAGTCTAACATCTTGTATATGTATAAGATACTTAGTATATTTCGCTGTTATGATATTCGATCCATGTAAGTTTAAGATTTTTCTTTTTGATTATATAATTGGTTATAAATATAAGGCTGCATCTGAGTTGTGCATTCATTGGTATGTTAAGAGTTGCATGTTACCTTGTTTGATTAAGGAAGCAAGTTATTTTATAAAGAATATATATATATAGTTTATATAAGATTTTGTTTTGTTATATATATACATGTAATATGTTGTATATCTATATAAGTAATATTATTGTATTTAAAGGTATACGTTTGATTTTTAATAAATGTAATGTGTAAGTATGTTATAAAAAATGTATATAAAATTGAGAAATCGTTTAAGGAAATATTTTAATATAATATACCTTTCAATTCCATGACATCAACTAATTCTGATGAGTTCTCATCGATTTTCCATTTATCAGCTTTGTCCGTCGTGCCTAATTGCTTCACTAAATCGTGTCCGTCTAGCGTTGTTTTGGAATTCGTGTTTGGATCCACAATTCACTTCCATTTCTGTTCATATCTCTAGCCTCGGAAGGTGAGCACTCACTCACGATTAACGTTCTTTTATTTATTAAATTTGATTTCAATTGAAACGACAATTGAAATAGGCTGCTGTTAGTTAATTATACTGTTATATATGCTATTGCCTGTATCAGTTCACCTGTGACATCTAACACCATTATCTGTTAATTATTGATGTGATGATAATCCAGTTTGGCTGATAATTGATTGATTGTTGATGTTTATATTGAACGTTAAATTGTTAATGTTAAAATGATAAATAGTATGAAATTGAACTTGATATAGGATAATTAAATGTTAAATTTGATTAACTGACATTTGTATAATATGACCCCTTTAACTGTTGAATTTATTGACACGTAGGATTTGTTTAATTACATTTTGAACCACTGAATGTATGTTGTTAAATTGATGATGTATGAAATTGAAAATAGATGACAAGTGAAGAACCGTAATGTAATAATCTTTAATCTACATGAAATGATAGTGTAGATTTTAGAAATAATTATATTAATTCGTACAAATAACAATGCGAATTAATACGGTTATTTCAGGATTATTTGAATTGATTATTGGATTGTTATTGATTGCTGTTATTGCTTGTTTATTTACTTTGACATCATCCCTGTTATCACACTGCAAGTTCCCTTTGCTATGTTCTGATTTTGAATTGAATTGGAATCGGGTTGAAATGATAAATACCCAAATTAAACTTTGACTTTGGATAGAGAATTAAATAAAACCCGATTGGTCAATAATTTGATTTAAAAATAAAACGAAGATTTTATTTGAATAAATAATATGGTTTTGAAATGAAGTTGAAATTTGAATTTTTAAATGGAGGGAAAATGTTAATATTTAATAATATGAAACAAAATATTAATAATGTAATTGATGAAAGAATGTTGTTTAATTTGAGAAATGATAGAATTAAGTTTGAAATTATAATTAAGTTTGAAATTATTAACTTTGAAATTATTTAATAATTAACTTTTGAATTATTTAATAATTAAATAAGATTGAATTATTTAATGATTAAATTGAATTGAATTCTTTAATATGTGAAATTGAACTTTTGAATAAGTGAACTTTACTTCGTAAATAATTGAAATTGAGTTTCTTTATTAATTAAGTTTTGGAAAATTATTTAAGTAAGTAAATAAGTGAAATTGAATTTCTTTAACAAGAAATAAAATGTGATTTATTGAAATTAATGTAAGACTTGAAATTGAAAGAATTTGATTTGATGAATTTAATTTAATTCAAATTGTAAGTTTTGAAATAAGGAAGTTGAATTTAAATAATGGATTTAATGAATTGGAAATTAAACAGAAATTGTTTTAAATGAAAATTTACTTAACGAACATTGAATGAAATTGATAAATGGATTTAAATTGATTTGAATGTTAAATTAATTTAAATGATTTCGGAATGAAACTTATATACGAATTTGAATCAATATTTGAATTGTTTTAAATAGAAATTGAAATTGAATTATAAGATTTTGAAATTGAAAATTTGGAAGTTTTGAAACGAAAATTTTGGAAATTGATTTCGAAAGACAAATGAAATGTTGATTTACAAATTTTAATTGAAATTGAATTTGATTTGGTTTTGAAATATATAAACGACCAATCGGTGTAATAATTACGAAAGTTATTAAAGAGACCAAGATCGGTAATGGATATACTCTCTATCTGAACCGAAACCACTTTAATAACTATACGCAGAGTGATGATACAGAATGAAGTGGTTGGAATGATGTACGTGATGACTGAAGAAAGTGAACGATAATGGATAGCCTTGACACTTGTGTCAAATTGGAAATGACTAAAACAGGAGCTGTGCCGGGCCAATGAAGGATTAGCTACCTCAAGTGGACACACTTCTTCGAACTACTCATACTTGTTGTCGATTGGTGCACCCTTGATTTTGGGAGTGTTGTTTCACGGTGTTGCGGGCGCTGCGGCGTTGCGTTCTCACCAGTCTGTATCAGGTGAACGGTAGTATCACTACCTTGGGTATTGCCTCATGTGCCTTGTCATACTTGTATTCCATTTATGCGCGACCACTACGATTTTGATTTGTACCTTTAGTATATGGATTGCCCTCTGGTGACTTCCGGTTTTGGGGAAACTACGGTCTTGTATATGCTTTTGGGAATAAAAATGTGTTAAGGGTGGAATGGGCCATGACTTAACGCTATTTTGATATCTTCTTATATTACTGATAGACATTATCTACTTATCGTACACTACTACATAGTAGATAGTTTAACGGATCCTTAAAGTATGGTTATTCCAAACATCCTTTGAGTTACTTGTATTTCAATTGCTATTTCACTTGAGTTGGATTTATTAATATAAGAATGGTAATCCTGACTCGAGTGTCTTGTGATTTTGCTTTACGCTCGGGTCAGACTGAGTGGTTCAGCTTTCGAGACTCACCTTTGAAGTTGGAGCTTGCTTGAAGATCCAGCCATCTATTCAGCTTTCAGATATTCAATGATTCCAGTGATGTATCTGGTTTAACTCTGATGTATCGTATTACTCTTCTGTTGTAAACTCTGATGTATTTTATATATTCATATAGTAGCTTCATGAACTACTATTTCTTTTATTTCCGCTGCATTTATTACTCTGTGTCTGAGATCTGTGATTATTTATTTACTGTATATGTTCAGTTTTGCCAATTTAAATTAACAACGCGGTATTTTGAGCAATTCAACTCCGGCATGAGTGTCTACCTATACACTTATAATGGATGCGAATGGTCCAAAATATCGGGTCGTTACATTACAACTAGCATTTTCAGTTGTGAAATGGTAATTTTGTTGTAGTGCAGCCAAGTGGTTTGATGCAACCGCTTGAGATCCTTAAGTGTAAGTGGGAACATATTCAATGGATTTCGTGAATAAATTGCCAAGGAAAAGAGGAGGGCGTGATAGCTTTTGGGTCATAATTGATAGATTAATGAAGACTATAAGATTTATACTCCTAAAATCTAGTAGAATAACTTCCAAGTTGGCCAAGTTCTATGTGAAGTGGATTGTGCGATTCCAAAGTTGGCCAAGTTCTATGTGAAGTGGATTGTGCGATTCCATGGTGCGTTGGAAAGCACTCTAAGTGACTGGGATCTGTTATTCACTGATTGGTTTTGGAAGAGCTTACAAGAGGCATTAGGGATAGAGTGGCATCTCAATATAGCTTAACACCCATAAACTGATGAGCAGACTGATATGGTAAATTGTACCTTAGATGATATCTTGGGATCTTGCATTCTAGACTTTGGAGGCTCGTAGAATGTCATTTGCATTAAGTGGAGTTCGCATACAACAATAGTTATAGATCTAGCATCGGTATGGCACCTCATCCATCTGAGGCATTATATATGGTCGATCGTGCAATGTTCCTTCATGCTGGTGGCAGGCGGGCAAGATACTGATATTGGGGCTAGATATCAAAGAAAATCGAGATCATTCGACAAGGACTGAAAGCTGCTCAAGATAGAAAGAAGAGCTACGCTGATAAGAGACATAGAGATTTGGAATTCTCTATTGATGATATGGTATTTATGAAGATCTCTTTGCAAAAGAATGTAGTTCGATTGGGAAAGTTGGCACCAAGATTCGTGGGTCCTTTCCCAATACTCGAGAGGATTGAGAACCTAGCATAGAGTTGACTTACCTCAAAAGATGGTAAGGCTGCATAATGTTTTCCATGTTTTTCATTTGCGAAAGTTTTTTTTATAGCTCAGGCATTACTATTTCATCATATTAGTTTGATGATATCGAGATTGAACCAAAAGCTTCAAGACCTCGCGGACCTCTCTGTATCATCGCACGTGATATGAAATATGTTAGGAGGAAGATGATGAAGTTAGTGAAGGTTCAAATAAGTGAAAGCGAGAATGATTGTACTTGGGAGACTGATGGGAGCATGACGAAGCAAAATGACGAGAGCATTTGGAGCTTGGTGATATAGAAAATTCCGCTTGAGTAGTCAAGTCGGCACCAACTTGATTGAACCCGAGAGGTTTTGAGCAGTGAGTTCAAGCATAAAGTGATGGGGCTTCAAGATGAGGAGGAAAATGTTCCAAGCATGCTAATTTGATGAAATATTTGATAGAGGAAAGTATATAGCCAATTTTAGCTGGGTATATCATGTCGGCACTGACATGATGAACCATGTAAAAATTTTAGCTAGGTATATCATGTCGGCACTGAAATGATGAACCATGTCTGTACAGACATAATAAGTGGATAGCCAGTTTTGCCAAATTTCCTGGATATTATAAGAATATCTTGGGAATCATGCCATGTAAGTGAGTTCGTTTGTTCAAAGTTTGGTTTTTATGTATGACATAGAGAATGATGATGATAACACTATGGTGATGGATTTGTTTTTAGATGACGATAACTCGATGAAGATGGGTTGGGTTTTGATGACAACGACTCGATGAGGATGGAGTCATAGAGATGATCCATAAGGGCAAGTTTGATGAGGATTGGAACTTGTGGGTAGAGCAAGAGGAATGTGTTCTATTATGGAAGTGAATGGAATAGAACAAGGATGTGTTCGATCATAATGATATATGCACAGGGATTGTTGATATTTAGAGCGTTCCGAAGTGTGCTCATATAGTAGGAATAGGTAGGGATGCCAATTTGCATATGAGGATATGCTATCCCTAATCAAAGTCACAGATCTGTATACCCTAGACCATGAGGATACATTAGTTGGACTTGAGCACCAAGGAACCAACATTTTCCATTAGAAACTAGTAAAGGATTGGCCATATGATCAACTTATATCCAATGCATGTGAGTGATTATGATGATTGTTTGACAGATGTTATGTTTGTTATATTTTATTTATTACCCTAGGGGTATCACTAGACGTAGGTACTGTGGACTTGGATATCTGGACACCCGTCACTGTAATTAGACCCATATAACAGTTATATGATAAAGAAAGTAGATTAGTATATATTGTTATGTGCTATCTTTGGATGCAGGGACATGTTAGGTATTATTCTTCATACTCTGTGTCATATGCTATGTCAACTTTCATAGTATTTTAAGATTGCTTATCTCTTACACCAGACCTTTTTCTGACTCGAGATTTTATGCTTTTCTTCTTATTATATCGGGTACTCATAAACGAATAGATTAGATAACAGGTGTGACATAGCATGCAACGTGATACATATGAGCTAGCAAGAGGCCATTTTTTCACACATACTATACTTTTGGTGCTTTTTATTATTTCTACTGTGCAACACTATGAAGCTTTGACGGTGTTTGACTTATTACGCTTAGAGACAGATATTTTGTGTTTATTTATCAGCCGTATAAACTCTTTTACTATTTTGTAACTTTATTGAACCCGATCTCTAGTTTGTGATGATTTAATTAGTTATATTTATGTCTCATATGTTTTACATTTGTGATTGATATTATATTATATCCTTATGATATAAGATATACTAAAGGTTCTTTGATACTTTTAGTTATTTTACAACTTGACAATCATCCTACATCTGTCGGGCATCGTTACAGCGCAATATACAAGTATGTTTAGTGTCGAAGGTATATAGCAGTCATCACATATGATTTAATTAATAAAATAAAAATTAATTAAATTTGATTTAATTAATAATATATATATATTATATAAGTCAATTAAATTATAATAGATGTAAACAAATTAAACTTATATATAACTATATATGTATAAAATATATAGGTGGAACTATAAGAAACCCAAAATAATTTTTTGGATAAGTTCATACATAAAGTATGTATACTGTGATTTTATATTTGTTCGACACTTGAATCTTATGATGTTTCATAAGAAATACATCATTCCTTAAATCGATATCACACAATATAAATAGATTAAAGGTTATAAATCCCTAATATATAAAGGCATCCTCTACCCTTTATGTATTAATAGATTAGTTGCATACTCTTTAGCTATTGATATTCCTCAAGCTAGGGATGTTTTGTGGAGTACTAGTAATTTATTGACTAGATAAGGTAAGATACATGAATGTGTTTGTTCATATTCCTCAAGGTATGTGTATAATACTTAGGCCGTCATGAAATGGTGGGTTTGAGTGAATAATCTCCTTTGATTTGTTTATAATCCTCAATGTCAAGATGAGATTAGTACAAAGACTATGGGTCATGAGTTGTATATGATACAATCGATAAAATATTATCCATTGCTTACGGGCCTATGATTTGTTCAAAATCCTTATGGTCATAATCCTAAGGAAAGCATTTCCTAATGACTGTTAGATAAATTGAAAGATTTCAATATTTCTCTTAGGTTTTGAAAAGCATAAAAATCTAGTGGGGGCCTTCTTAGGGAAATGAAATGAATACATTTAACCTTTCTAATATTGTAAGAATATATGTTATACAGGTTAAAATAATCTGCTTTGATAAATTTGTCCAGTTAAAATTATTGATAAAATGTTAATCAATAAAAATATACAAATGAACTATAGTAAGATTAACATAGATATATTACTTTATATCTTTTCACATGTTTTCAATTCTAAATCCATGCAAGAGCCAAATTATACAATCACAAAATACATTCATACCTTGGTCACTTGTGTGTTTATTTATCTGAGGCTGTGTATGTATTTTATGAGTTTTGAACACTAAAAGTAATACAATAATATATATATTTGATCTGTATTCCATAACATTTAAATTTTATATGGTGAATAGTCATGATTCATAATGCATGAAACTTCAGTGAAATCAGTTCATTCGAGATAAGCAAGTAAACCATAATTCAAAATTGTGTATCCAATACGATTGATCACAATAAGGATCTTATTGTGCCAGATGTAGCATAGACGAAGAGCTACAAGATGTACCTCGAAATTTGATCATTGAAATGTCGATTCGATAAGTTTACGTAAAGTGCAATTTATTTAATATCTTTAAGTTTTGAGGATGACCAAATACATTTCTTTAAAGATTTTGTTTCGGTCTTATAATAAGTGTTTCTTTTGAATGGTTCGACCATTTGGAAAGGAACGTGAATGTATGATAGTGGAATAACTTAGGCATTCATGAAGAGATATTGGAAACGAGAATTGTATAAAATACTAAAAGATGATTAATATAGAATAAGAAATGTGATTCCTATTCCAAATGTATTTTCATATAAAAAATTGTTTTCTCTGAAATTTATTTCTTCACGTTAAAGATATTTGATCTAAATCTCTAGATTGTAAACAAATTATAGAGTATTAACTAAAACTCTGTAATAAATGGTTAAGTGAAGCTATGTATTTCATGCACTATTATAACAATGGCGGAAATAGTAGGAGCATATCATGTGACACATATGCATTAAGATATGAAAAACTATTTTCATAAATATACCAAATATTATTTATGAAACAGTAATTATTTTCAACACTTATTGAAAATAAATATAGTTTTATTTTGAAATGAATATTCTGGATATTCGTTTTTAAATAATTCAATAATAATAGGGTGTGTGTGTATATGACAAAAGTAATGCATTAGAAATTACAAAAGTATATGAAATTTTTACAATTATTTTGATTATGGGTTATGCCATATCTTTGAGGAGTAATTCAATAATCATATGATTATGAATCATATGGTATTGATAATTATACATCAGAAGATTAAGGGCAAACCACCCATACAATTGGAGCGACGAAAGAGTTAATGGAATCTTTAGAATGATACATATAGATGTATACAATTCAATGTCTATTGTTACCAAAACAGATCCTCTAACTTCATAATTATTCATAAATGGATTGTTATAGAAATGAACAAGTGTATTTGATATGCAAGTTGTGTATTTATGATAAGTTCATTGAAAATAAAACGGAAGTAGAAAGACATAATACGCAAAGAAAATAATGATTCAATTTGATCAAATATGTGAGTATATTGGAAAAAGGTTCCAAAAGTGCCTAAAAACAAATAAGATTCAATCTCAAGAGGGACCCCTCCTAATAATGCATAATGATGTATCAATAAAGAGTAATTAGAATTTATTTGACAAGGTATAATTGATGATGAGTGAAGTTGAGTTAATTTCTTTCTTTAAAGCCATGTACTTAAGAGTATGTGCATATGATTAAAATTTAATTTCACCCAAAGAGTAGTTTATGATATCATATAAGATAATAGTTGATATGAAACCCTACATATCCTAGATCAAGGAGTTGACAGGTTATGTGACTCAAGAGGCTACACATAATATTTATTCATGAGGGATCTTGTGTAAATCATCTTCAAAGGAGTTTGGGACCGACCAATATTATTTGACTAATTTATGTTATGAACATAACTTTCATAAACTAAAACTAAATCAGTTTTATGCATATTAAAGGTAATCGATAAAATGTTTATGAATACTTATTCCATTGATTGAAAAACAGTTGTAGTTTCAAGAAACACAATCTTCATGATTAAGGAATTCCTTTCATAAATTATTGGTAGTAAAATGGATTTAGATAAGAACCATGGATAAAACTGACTATAAAGGATGAAATGAAATTAACCAAACCAAAATGGCCACAGCGCAATAGAATTTTTAACAAGAATTCTCACACATTAGAAAGAAATTTTAAGTTTCTTATTGATGTCGAGAAAAGAATTTTCATGGTTGTCAATAAGCCATGAAGAGTACTACTTCTACTATATGGCATGATGCACAAATCTGAAATGGATACCAAGTAAATTATCAAAATACAATTTTGATAATTGTACCTGAGGGGGTACGATCTATTGGCCGTAAATGTGTCTTCAAGAGAAAGGCCAATGCAATTGGAATACTGTTAGCTTTGTTGTTAATAATAAACACAGTAAATTTTAATTGTTGAAAATAACGTAAGAGATTCATCATTTAACCTACTTGAGTTAATTTGGATTTTACTCACAAAATTATAGCTCGGTATAACTTTGAGTTTTGGTACAGGTATGTTGAAAAAGAAATTATAACTAATGATTTAGAGCAGATGTTTGTACATCGCAACCAAAATATCTCAAAGTCGGTAGAAGTGATACTAAGGTTGTGGGTTATGGATATATTCCAAGAACTGATACTAAAGTATCGTTCGATGAGCATCGGAATTAAGAAAATATTTTAGCAAAGAAATCAAAATTTTTTATTTTGGTCAAAATGTAGAGGAAGTGTGTGTATGTAAGAAGGAATATTAAAGGTACTAAAATATTTCTCAAACTATAAGTAAATAACAAACTTATGATTGTTAATGATGCACTTATGTTGAAATCATTTTAGTTTGGTTGTTTAATTCTTAATGTTATATTTGAAAATGACATCTTTTATAATCAGTATAGAAGGATATTGGGATTGTCCCAAAAGATACACAAAGATACCATATTAAAATGTTTAATGTGGAGTACATGATATAAATCTCTTATGCATTGGCAATATGAATTATTACATATGCAATATACTATACTATATCACATTTCGCTTGTGTACTTGGTACATTTATGGTTTATCAAATCTGAAATAAGATTGCTAAATGGTAGGTAAGAGCATTCTCAAGTATCTACGAAATACTAGAGAATTGTTTGTAGAAACAATGAACTCCTTGTAAAGAAGTATGTAGATTCGAACTTTAGAAGTGACATTCAGTATATTATATTCATACTAAACTCATGTTCAATCTTAATTAAGAGGTTTTAAGTTGGAAATGTTCCAAACAAGAGGTTATGAAAAATTCAACCAATACGCGGTATACATTGTCTTGAATAAGTGCAACATTAAAAGTAATGTATATAAATAAACGCACAACTTTATAAACGAACTAAGGGTAATTCCAAACAACATAGCATACCCATTCACTAATTTATATATTAACAATATCGCAATGCAGTTCACGAATGAACCTAAATCCCACTAGAAGTTAGGAAACATACTCAGAAAAGTTCCACATAATAAAGGTTGTTTATCAGCGAGGGAGAGAGTTGAATTACAGAGTACATAATTAAAACAACATAGCATACCTATTCACTAAGAGACTAACTCGATCAGCTATAAGGAAACTGATCGATATTGAAGGAATAAGATTCCATAATTGATCCCAAGTGCAAGTAGGCGAGCGAGAGAGTTAAGGTATACCCTAGCGGAAATTATATATTTTGTTACATATATCTAACTTGATAACCAATCTTGATTGTTATAAAGGTATTTAATTTTTATAATATACTTTATTATATAATGACATAGTTAAATCAATGAATAAATTTAAAGTACGTTAAAATAAAAATTTCTTAAATATTTTTTATGTGATAATAATTTCATGGAGTTGTAAACAAGAGAAAATTATCACAAATAAAAATAACATAACATATTGTTTTAAATATTCCTAGTTAAGATGTTTGAGATAGAATATATATGCATCCATTGAGACCAGAGTATGTAGCACTTTCCAATGTTACCCATGGCTGTTGAGGGCACCACTAATTTACGTACTAATGGTTATCAAATAACTATGTAATAGTGCACCCCAGAGTTTCATGTTGGTTAGTAATAACTAAGATCAAACATGAAATCTTGGAGTAACGATACTTCACAGTTCTCTCGACTTGAGAATATTATTGACCTCCACTTCAATTATAGTTAAATCATAACATGACATCCATTAAACAACTATAGTTAGGTTTGAGTTGAAGCATTGGAAATGAAACACTATTCAATAGAGAATCCGTCTCCTTAATTATATGTGGTTAGTATCATAGTTAACAGTAGTCAACTCAAAGTTAAAGTCTCTAGCCGGAGCACTACGGTTAATAATAAACGATGTTATTGAACCAAAGACTTTATGTATGGGCTAACTAAGTTGAGTGTGGTCAATATTGGAATTTTGACCAAAACCAAATTCCATAAGTCCTAAAGTGATATAGGTGGACAAAGAGAATTGACGTTAATAATCATTACTAAAAGATACCACTTAAAATGTAAAATTCGATTTTACCGAAAAAATGTACAAGCGATAAATTCGACTAAACTATCACATCACTAGACAAAGTTAAGTGTGAACATTAATATTTGAATTGTTTAATATTAATAGCTGACTGAACTTACACTTGTGAGTCGCACAACCGCATCGATAGATTCTGTGGAGCACCACACAATTTAATTGGTTTATAAATTATTATGAATTAATTAAATTAATCTATATTTATGAAATACTATTTATTTATTTATTTGATGTATTGGGTGCCACTAATATTTTTTGGGAGTTATAAGTAATTACTTGGATGCATAATAAAAGTTATATATGTACTAACAGATAGACGATAATGACACACATTTGAATTTGATTTAAAAATAATTAATTACTAAATCTTAGGAATATTTGAAGGGTCCATCAAGCCTTGTCATAGCTGACCACGGAATGGACAAAATGGGGTTTGAAAATCAATCTTAATATTTTAATCCCTCTAAAAATACCATAATTAACTCCTCAATTCCTCTTGAAATGACGCTCTCTCTCTCTCTCAAACTCTAGCCTCAATCTTCCTTTTGCATCATTTCTTGCCAAAAAACTCAAAGGAAAATAATAAAATAATTAAGTTAAACGATATCCAATTGACTATAACAAATTAAAGATGGTTCTACTTCTCTTATAAAGCTAGGGGCTGGGATTTAAAATCTGGGAGTAACTCTTTCAATCAAGGTGCAATCAACGGCAACATCAATAAGGTTTAACATTTCTATTATATATATAAATATTCATCATGATATTACAGATCTAGCTATTTAATCGCTTTAATGAATTTCTATACACATTTGTTGTCCACCTTTAATTTATACATGTGTAAATATAATTTTTTTATGAGTTTGTTGATTTGAATTGGATTTGAAATTAATAGTGATGATTTTGATTGTTAATTCTTATTGTTAATTTCTATTATTGCTGACGTTATTTTAGATCTATATTTAATAGATAAGTTATTATTTATATATACACATTTATTTAGTTGAATATCAATGTTAATTTCTATTGATTCATAACTAGTTTTCTATTTCAAATCACATATACATATTTGTGCGTATACTAAAACTAATTTCAAAACAATTTTAAAATGGTTTAAAAAATAGTAATAAATATGTACATACATACGCATATGCACATGCGTGGGTGCATGCATACGCATACGCACACGTAGGAATATATATATATATATATATATATATATATCTGTGTGTGTGTGTGTGTATTATTAAAGGAGATGTATATTGATGTATACACCCACAAAAATTAACATCCTAGTTTTGTTTAATAAAAAATTCATAATTATTCTTCCATTTCAAGTCTACATGTTAATTTCATATTTACATTTAATTTTTAATTGCATTGTAAATAAAACATATCAGTTGAATAAAAGGAAAAATGAAAGGTTATGATTATGGAAAAAAGAAAATATATATGTACCTCATATTTACAATATATCTTCATTTATTTTTGTTTTAAATTATTAATATGTATTATATATTTGGATTTGTTGATCTAGATCTAATTTTATTATCCTACCAAATCAAATAACTTAATATTTGGAAATAAACTTTTGAATTCAAATTTGTTGACTTAGTTAAAATAACCTAAAATTTACTAAGGGATTAAAAAACTCTTGTACATATACGTATAAATATACATACACACACATACATATATAGATATATATATATATATATATGTGCAAACAATGTTTTGGACAGGTAATGTGTATACAAAGGGCAAATGTATCCATTGCGCTGTAATTGTAGCAACTATACACGTACACATGAAATATGTACACATTATGAAAAGTTACACTTGCACTATATACACTTAAGTATATTCAAATATACTCACAAATATACCAAATATAAATTTGGTCAAATCTATCGTTAAAAAATTAGAAAAGTTAAATAAAATCAATTTTTATTTGTACATAATAGATTGGATCTTGTATTAAATTTCATAATCCCAATAAAGATCTAAATAAGAATTTTTCTTTTGAAAGTAACCTAATTTACCCGTTGAATCAAACGGCCTGGTTCCTTCATGTTCCAAACTACCACAAGTGCTTAATCCCTTGGTGCCCTAACGGTTGTAGGTATTTCACCGTCCATTATATGAACATCATTACACACACTATTCTCAATAGACGTTTTCAATTTCATTTCGCGATACATCTCGACTAGAAATATTTAAGGAGTAAGTATTTAAGTATTGATTCATTACTCATGGTTACTGAGACTACAATTGATAAAATGCTTCTCCTAAGGATTTTCTATTTTTTATATGTTTAATGTGTATAATACATTACTTTTACTCAATATAAAATTATATATAATACAAAAATGGAACCCGGAGTATACTTTAATTACGAACAAGACTGTTTTATAAGAGTTATGTTTGCAATGAATTGCAAAATTGCACTTGGGCATACTCATAACTCTTTCAGTCTCCCACTTGCACTTAAGACCAAACATGGTGCCTTGTACCTATACCTTCGAACAATCTACCTTGATAGAGTTAGGGGTATGCTATAGGTTAAATTATGTCATCTATACTATACTATTATTAGTGAGTTGAATTTCAAGCTCACACCACCCCCTTGAAATTTGGCAACCGAACGGTCACGTTTCGCGTTTCTATTCCTTTCCATTCGTGCCGATCTCCTCTTATTCGTTTTAGATAATTATTTCATCATTACTGACGTTTCTTCCTTCTAATCGATCACTGAATATCTATTCCCCCCTAATTTAAGCCCAAATCAATATTCCTCTTTTTAATTGTTTCTTCAAGACGCAAGATGGAGGAGTGGAGGGACCTTCGGGTTGAATCTTATTGAAATATGTCAGAAATCGACGACGCGGTGGAGCTCGATGGTGGAATTTGGGGTGCGATGGAGATCTACATTGCAAGATGGGATCATGATTTAATCGTCGATCTAACAACCATCTTCCGTCATCTACGTATTTCAGGTAATAATCCAAGCTTTGGATTTAGGGTTATTTTTGTTGATTCAATACCTTGGGTGTTGTCAACATTTAAAGAATACTTATGATTTCTATTTAGCTGTTTAATCTTTTACAGCATAATTTCCTTAAAGCACTAATTTTACAGTCGATAGAATTATCTCTCAATCTCCCATTTTTCATGATTTAACATACAAGGTTAGCTTACTAAGTATGTGTATAATATACACAAATTTTAAGCTTATTTTCGCTTAAATAGTATGCATATTGTCTTAATATATATATATATATATAATAGGGTATATAGTGGATGTTTGTTTATTCAGTTACAAAAGTTATTTTCCTATGGATGTAGTAAAAAATTGATTTTAGTCTGATTATTCATTACAATTGTATAATCGATAAGTTAGTGAGAATCAAGTAGTTGATGGTAGTTCAATTTAGAAAATGGTCTGTGACTGAATAACAAAATGGACCCATACATGCTATATATTTTTCTCAGTTTTGCTTTTACATAGGTTTAAATTTTATTGACCTAAAGAAACTTTCAAATAATTATTGCTTCCAAATTTTTAAATATTTAATTAGCATCCATCCTTTCTGTTTACAGGTTTAACTTTACCTAATTTAATTTTATGAACCAACAAAAAATTTCACAAACAAGCGTGGCTTCTGAGATCTGGGATCAAGTAAGTATTTTCTTCTTCTTTTAATATTTTCTCCTTATTAGACACATCGATCTTAATTCGGTTTTTTAGTCATTGTATGTTTAGTTGTTATAATATTCTTAATGCATATAATCTTAAGGTCGTTTAGCATTATTTATGTGGCAACTTGCATTGAAGATTTATTGTATTTATGCCATTGCCAGAGCTCTAACTGTTTTTGTTACATTTCAAAACCTGAATTTTTTTCAACTTTGCTTCAAATAGTTATAATTGTAGAAAATGATTGAAAAACATTTTGTCTTCTTGGTTGTGCATTAATTGCATTGTGTAATCATAAGAATAACATAAATTATATGTTTGTAATATTGGACCAATAACTACCTTGAATTATGGCTTATATGCATTTATGGCATGTTAGTACTTGCTTTTCTCCTACCTCTGATTAGAAGAAGATTTTTGTTTTCTCCTTTCGTTGGACTCTTATAATATCACGAGCTACTGGAATTAACTGATCGAAACTATCATTTTGTGTCATTTCCCACTGAAAATCTCTGTAGTTAGACAATTTAATTCATTATCTTTGTTATAGATGTCAAGTTTTTTTCCTAATGTTACTTTCTGGTGATTTTTGGTCAGTGGGAAAATCCTACAATGGGTTGAACAACATAAATTTTTAAATCAATAGTTGCAGCAATTATTATAATGCTAATGGTATAGGCAGTTGTGACAAACCATCTACAAAAGTGTACACAAACAAGTCAGTGCTTGAATTTATTTTGCATAAGCAATGCCTGTTACAAAAGGAGTAGCCATACATTAGCAGATTAATATACATGATAACGAATGTTTCAATTTTTAGTAGGTGATGACAAAGATGGGAAAAGGTTTCTAGGAAAACAAATGTTTTTGCCCATTTTTTGATGGTTGTGCACTGATGACCTTCAATTTTTATAAAATTTAACATGCTATGTGGATGATATATTTAAGAAAGTTGTGCAATTCAGTTTATTTTATACTTTGACCATTCTAATTTCTTGACTAATATGAGCAAATAAACCAAGAAAATGTTTTTAGGTCTACCAGTTAATTTTCCACTATGAGTGCTTCAAATTCTTATATACTTTGTTGCATTGGTTGCTTCTTAATTCTGGTTTGAGCCATGTTTCTTGCAGTAAGAGTTCTGAAAATTGAAAATGAGGATACAGTTCAGGTTCAAGCAAAATCTTAAGGATACAATTATGGATCAACTCAACAATAGGAGCACAACATAGGATGAAACTTTCAAACTTTAGAAAACAGAAGGCGTCAGCTGTACATATAATAAACCATTGTTTTCGCATGCACTACAAGAACCAACAACAAAGAATAACTTATGGTTCAATCCAGCCAAAGAGAACCGTGCACATTTTGTTTTTCTGGAACATGCATTGAATTATGTAAGTTCTCTCTTAATTTTTATTAGTAAAGTGTGATATTCATATAATCTTTAGATTTTGGTATTTGTGACAAATTAGGATGGAAATCTACACAATGTTAATTCCCATCACTTGATCCCCTCAACCTCATCAATCGTAATAAGTTTCCTATCTATGTGCCTCAATTTTTATTACAGCTACATGCGTTGATTACTAATCCTTCCAGTTGCGCGATCTGGAATTTCTTCACTTGATAGATAGTTGTTCATTTTGGAGCTTTAATTTCAAATTAGTCACTCTTCATATATTGACTTTGATTTTAGACTTTTCTTCGTATATTGACTTTGATTCTTCTCCCCTTAGTTTCGAAATGGAAGTAAGACGCTTCTTTTAAGCATGGTTTCATGTTGCAATACGCGCACTGTGGGTGTGTAGTTAACATGTAATTAACCAGTGGCATGATAAACTAAAAAACTAAAGTTTTTTGAAAATTGGTGTCCAAATAAAGTATATGCATGTTCTTTACTTAGGACTTCATTTAGTACCTAAATATAAATATATCTTTATAAGAGAATCAACAAATAACAATATGTCTGTTTCAATTTTATATGAGTTTAAAATGCATCAATATTATCACCAAAAGAGGATCTCCTTGGATTTCAGCCGGAGTCATGAGGTACTCAGATAATAATACCAGCAAAGTTGATGGCAGTGGGTTTGAATTTTATGAGTGAAAGCTGGGGAGTACTAAAAGAGTTCCCAGAAATAATGAATGTAGCATTCATACCGCTTATCCAATATTTATAGATTACCTAAAGGAAGACAAGGTTTGAAACATTAGGTATTCACATTGCATGGAATATTGTTATGGGAGTTTGTGAATGTATCACAAATTGGAGCAAGTTTGATTCCTACCTGCGTTTCATTATATTTTTTCCTTTACAAGATGGTTCGCCTATAGGAAAATTAATCTATCATTATCTTTTTCCATTAACATCAACATCTCAATGCACGAAATCTAAATGTGACCTTAAAATTTTAGATCACATGAAATCAACGTGACCATCTCAATTGCAAGAAGTAAATTTCAACGGATATTTTACTTTTAAAGTTTTTGATGAGTTATCATCCACGTTCTTTTTCTTCTATTAGGTTGTCACTAAAACTATGCTAGCACTTGCTTCAAACAGCATGAACATCATAGTTAGTTGCACCACTACAAGAAAGTGTACTACCTATATTGGTGGTTATACTACTTCGTTAAGCACATTTAAATGGGTAAGTATTTTGCAGTTTTGTTTCAATGTGTTTATATAATGAGTTGTTAAGCTCTTCCTCTTTTGCCTTAAGTGGGTAGGCTTTTTATGTTTTACTTCACACCATAATATTTTGTTGGTAATCCACTAAATATAAACTTAGTTAATCGCAACAAATTCACATTTTTTGTACTCTTTAATATTCCTATAACCAGTTCATTTTTTAAATTTTGCATTCTCTCACTACGTACCATGATGAAGGTGTTTTGTTTAAGAGCGGATAGATTAATTTTGTAACATAAGTAATCGTTAATCAACTAATTCTACTGTTATTTTAAAATGTTAATTATCATTGGTAATGTGATTTTATTACTGTTGAACAATAACGATGACTTTGCATTTAAGGATCTTGATTTTGAAATATGATGAGAAGACTGAGGCGAGTTGAAACCAAGTGATATGGATTTTCATATATGATACTCAAGTCAACTATTAAATGTAACTCTCTCATGCTCCAACATTTGGAAAAATTAGAATAAATTCTTTTGAACTAATGAAACTATTTTGCTTGAATAAAGAGAAGAGGAAGTTCCCACAATACAGATTTTTTGAACATGTTTATTTTCTCTATTTTCTACTGTCGTTCTTACAATATACACACAGAGAGAGGATCTAGATCCTCCATTACATGATTCCCCCAAATTACGTCATTAAAATTTTGAACTGTGTAAATTGGCTTTTGCTAATATTTTGCAGATATGATGTTCTTATCACGTTCATCCTCTTTACAATTTTTTAGATCATTGATTCATTTTGACCTTGATTAAAAATATAACATATACATAAATAAGTTCACTTTTACTCAATTTTTTTTTGCAATAGGAGTGAAATGTGAGGGAGATTTATAATTAAGGGGATCTTGATCCATCCCTGTGTGTATCGTGAATAAAATGAATATATTTTAGTAAACTCATCTTTACATAATCCATTTTTCAAGTAAAGACTTATATGTCCCTCCAAGCATGCTATATCTCTGTGTTCTTAAATCCTACTCTGTATCATGTTTAAATAAGTAAAAGAAATAAGGGAACTTGATAACATATTGTTTATCAAATGGTAAGTAAAGATCGGAAGCATTTATTTACACAAAATATTCTTTATTATAACTACGAAGCTGCAATGGAACAATTTTCATTTGTAGGTACTGTACATTATTATTATTATTATTATTATTTTTTAGTCATATTTGTTTTGATGTCATTGTTTCTTAATTAGTAAATTCATTATACATATATCTTATAAAATTTTGTCATTATTCATGTGCTTGCAATCATATTTTTTAACCAATTAATGTTTGGACTGTCTTCCTATTATAATAGGTGATATGTTTAAGCCATTTTTCTTTGTATGTTTAGACTTTTAAGTCTATAATCTGATTTACATGTTGACCTTAACATAAATTCACCGGCACGCTGATTAATTTGTGTTTCCCAATTTTGGATAAAATCAAACATCCAACATTAGCACCACTGTGCACAAAATATAAAAGCGTACTCAAACTTTTGGGTTATATGAAATGAGTTCAATAAAATAAAATTACAAGATGTATATGTCTATGAATATTTTTACCTTTATGGTTCTTGACTAATTCTCATCAACCTTTCTTCTTCTAGGATGTCACTGGAACTATGTTAGCGATCTCCCCAGGCACCAAGAGTATCAAGATGGTTGCACCACCACCTAAATAAAAGTATACTATCTAAAGGTTCTATTTCTTTATTAAGCACATTTTAGTGGGTAACAGAGTACAAATGAGTTTCTCTTCATTTTCTTTATCCCCACACACATGTATAAGCACGCATAGAACAATTGGAAAATTAATTCATCATTCCCGCCACTTCTAATTAGAAGATACATATCTATTATAAATAATCAGTGCATAAGTGTTCATGTATAGCTTTGCATATGTAATTGTGCACCAATGGTTCTTTTACTAAGTTTGGACATGTATTGTTTACATACCACTTTTCCATATTGTATGCCTTTAGTGGTAAAATATATAGTAGATGGTTCTTTTTATGAGTTAAATATATTGCATAGTCTATTGCATAGAAAAATCAATACAATATAATGTCCATTTAGATTCATTTCATACTGACTACCCTGTCCATTCAAATTATCAAGTTATCATACCTGATGTTATCAGATTTCAGATTGCAGATTGTCTGTCTTGCTACATTTTCAAAGTTACGACCGAGGTATTAACCGATTTCAACAAAGTTCGAAAAATATGGTCAGTGAAGGACTACATCTGAGCTTCTTGTACATCAATATGTATATGAACTGAAGTTGATTATCCACGGTTAGTTATAGCGGGAATTAATTGTCTCTATGTACAATTCTAATTTTGTTGTGCTAAACATCATATCTGACTGTAGGCAACTCATCATTATAATTTGGTCTAAGTGGTCTCTATTGTTTGAATATATAATTGGCAGTGCCAGGATCTGTTATGATTTCACAATTTTATAAAGCATTCCTTATTTAACCGATTAAAACGTTGGATGTACTACATACTCATAAATTATTTGGTGCAGGAGCATTCTATCGTGTTCCATGTTCTTTAAGTGAGGCATTCATGCCATGGTATCTTCCACATCATTACTGTGTGTATCTCAATATGCATATATGTTCTCATTGACATGCAATAAGTTATTTGTCACAAATTTCTGTATCTAATTTACATTTTATACACCATGATTTGTATATCATATCCAACTCATTTTGGGCCATAATTTTTTTGTTCTGACTGTAATGTATAAAATATTTCATCAAGATGATGTTGGTATAATTGTTGCTCTTTGACTCTAGGCCCCTTTGCCATGCAGTACATGTTTTTTTCATAGCAAGACACAACCAATTTTGCCTATAGATATGTTATACAATGTCCGATTTCAAGCTGAAAAATCTGCTCCATGAGCGTAGAAAAGTTGTACAAACAAATACAAAACTAATTCTAAAGCAAATACGTGTGCGTAGCATGGGTTTACACTAGTTTACCATAAATTATTAACTTTGTAACAAAATCTAATTCGAAATGAAAAGGTGTTTTTCTATCTATTATTTAATTGTCATATTATGATATGTTAATTAATTAAATAATTTAAGTAAAATAAATGGAAAATATTTAAATAATATGTTAGGCGATATTAATTGAAATTTATTGTAATCACGAGAAATTTATAACATTAAGATAACGTAATATTTTATATATTCCCATTCAAGATATATTGAGAAAGGATATCGAGTTATCCGTTGAGACTGGAGTACATAACTCTATCCAAATATTGGGTAGTGTTTTACTTATGGCTAATGGGGGGGGGACCAAGGGTAATGTACTGATAGTTATTGGATAACTACGGAATGACTCATTTGAGAGATTTTCGTTGGTTAATAAGTCAAACAAAGAATTTCGATATAATAGTATTACACGGTTCTCTCGACTTGAGAATATCATTGAACTTCAATGTAGATACTTCACTTCGATTATAGTTAAATTGTGGCATGACATCCTTCGAATGACTATAGTTGGGTTTGAGTTGAAGCACCGACAATGAAACTTTATTCATTGAGATTTCGTCTCCTCGGTTATATGGGGTAGTATCACGGTCAGCTGATGTTAACTCAAAGTTAAAGTCTCTAGCCAAAGTAATACGATTAATAATAATTGTTTTCATATCAAGGATTTTGTGTTCGGACAAAAAAATTCGAATGTGGACGATGTTGGAATTTTTATCAAAACCAAATTCCATAAGTCCTAAAATGATATAGTATTGACGAAGAGAATCGATGTAAATAATTGTCACAACTGGCTACCGCTTATAATTAGGAAAAATTGGATTTAAGCAAAAAAGATACATAATGATAAATTCAACCAAATGTCACACCACTAGTTAGGTGACGTGTGAATGTTAATATTTATATTTTTCAGTATAATCACTGACTGAACTTACACCTTTGAGTGGCATAACTAAACTGATGAATACTTTGAGTAAACCACACGATTTAATTAAATTATAATCATTGTAAATTAACCGAATCATTTAATATTTGTGAAGTACTAATTATTAAATTTTATTTAATGTTTTATTACCATTATTATTTAATAAAATGTGAATATATAAAAGGTTATGGATACACGTATCGATATACGATATTGGTAGAATATCAAAATTGGATTTAAATGGAATAAATATGAAACAAGTTTGGAAAATTATGGTGCCAATTCCTCCTCATGTTATGGCTGGTCTGGGGGTAGTCAAATTGAAATGAAATGGCTAAAGCATAATTAAAGGAAGGTGAATCACCCCAATCTTTAATTATCTTTTGTTGCCTCCTCTAATAGATTTAGACATTCGATCATTTGCCATTCTCTTTCCTCCCATGCTAACCCAAAATAATGGCTACCAATACTAAAATAGTTCCAAAATTAAAATCAAAATAAAATAAAAAATAAAAGGTGGTTCACATCTCTTGATTCCTGCAAGATCCATAGATCGATTCAACAAAATCTAGGAGCATTGATTCATCATTCAAGGTGATACTTTTGGCAACATCCTAATGTATTACTCTAATTTAATTTGTTTATGTGTTTCTCTTATTCATGTGTTTGGACTCTATATAATTCATCTTCTCTTTTAATTGTTCATCTTGCAGCATGTATTTTTCCATCTTAATTAAATTATATGTTTATTAGAATTGATTCAGATCCACTGTTTTCCTTTAACTCTATCCACTATAATTTCATCATGATTGATATACTTTAGATCCACTTTTAGCTTTGATAATTAGTTGTTGTTCTCTGTACCATTTAGATTTATAGGTTCTTATCAAGAATTTACATGTGCCTATGTTGTCTAATTCCCTTTTTTTGTTTTGGAAATTTTGTTTAAAAGAAAAAAGGAAACTAATTTAAGCTAAAAATATATTTTATAATGTTACAATATCTGCATACACTAATATAAATAAACAGTATATGTTAATTAATTAAATTTGTAACGACCTGGAATTTCACTACTTTGATTTACGAATATTTAATTAATTTTAAATATTCAAATAGATGGTTTTATAATGAAATTAAAACTCTTTTTAATAATTAATAATAATGGTGGAATATTTTTTAAAATTTGTTTACAAAAATATATAATTCGATGAAAAAGAGAAAATGTAACTGGAAACTATTTTCCGAATTTTTGACGTTTCATCGTATAAAGTTGTTTGTAATGTTGTGTACACTTTTGTATATATATGCAAACATATACTAAGTATATAATATGGAATTAATAATATATATTAAGGTTAAAAAACTTAATTAAGTTAGGATAATCATCGATGTGACACATTGGCAATTAAAATATTAAAAGTCATGTCATTAGAGACATGAAATGACATAATGGCAACCTCAGGTACTTATATTCATAAATGCATGTAGTGTTAGGAGGAGACATGGATGCATGCATGGGTGAGGTGGCGTGTAATGAGAAGAGGGTATAGTACAAGGGTATTATGGTAATCTCACTTGTTTACATATTATAAAAACTATTTTTTTCCAAATTCTTTTTCCATTTTCTCATTTTCCCTCTTCCATTTTCTAATCTCATAAGCTCTAAGGTAATTTTGATGGCTTCTCTTACATTCTAAGTTATAAAAATATTCTTTTCCATTTAAAATCTTAGTAGAAACTTGTTTAAACTCCTCTTTTCAATTTCAAAATTCCTCCATTTTTACCCCATTTCATTCGACCATAACTTGCTCCATGCTTCACCAAATTAAGATTTTTTTTTGAGCATATTACATTCCAGTAGCTAAAATTATTTTGTAGATCACTTCTTCAAATTTTGAGCATAGATAGGCCAAAATTCCATTTTTTTGCAGAGTGTTTTCGGACTTAGAAATTCAAGTTCGAAAATACCTCTTGTTGTTTCAGCTATAACTTCCTCAAATATTATTCAAATTGAGTGATAATTGTTTTGAACCGATAAAAAAAAGAATTATCTAAAACTTTCCTTTTGACCACTTTACCAAAATCCGAGAGAAGAAGGTCCAAAAGTAGACTAGAAATTGAGCTATTTTTGAGTAGAGTTTGTGGTTTTCCAAGCTTCCCGAAAGTGTGTCAAGTTTTCGAATGATTTCCGCTGAGTAAACTATGGATTTTCGGGAAAGTTTTTACTTTTATGTTAGTTAATATATTGTGTGATGTGATGGCTAGTATTGGTTAATTTAACATGTGATGGTTATATATATATATATATATATATATATATATATCTGTGTGCGCGCGCGCGTGTGTGTATGTATGTGTGTGTGTGTGCGCACACACACACACACACTTGTTGCTTGGATATGTAAGGACATTAGACTTGAATGTGAAGTCTAAATGGTCAAAGATTAGATCTTGCTTATGTTTGGCGCATGATGTTATCGTGGATGTTATGGTTGTATGGACTTGGGTATGTAATGTATAAGCTAAGAAGAAGTAGGTACCTTTGTAGGATATTGGAGAATTTGGAATCTTGTGTAAGAAAGTTATGGTTTTAGTTTTTAAAAATCGAATATTTGGTTAGATTTAAACTTGTTTTAGTTTTAAATACTTATTTTATTAGAAAGTTAGTGAACTTTAAGGTAAAGTGTTCAAAAGAATGATAGAAACAAGCTAAAGCTTACGGGTATCCATGTTAGTCCCGAGATGATGGTTTTGATGACAACAAACTTAGGACTTGTTATAAATATAAATACTAATATTCTTGTTTAGATATATATGTATATGCAGGATATATATGCAAGTACTGAAGAACGAAGACTATACAGTATAAAGATTCAAGACTGATGAATTCAAGATTGAAGAAATCAAGACTGAAGACTCATGAGTATCAAGAATTCAAGATTTCAAGAGTTCAAAGTTCAAGATATCAAGATAAGTAATAGTGTTTAGATGTGACGACCCGGAATTTTTGTATATTTGAAATGTGAATATTTAATTTATTTTAAATATCCGAAGGTTAAATTTTAACTTTAATTTCAAATGTACAGTATTTATTTGGATAATTAATTATTAAATTTAATTATCGAGATTGGGTAAAATATTGAATCTTGATTTTAAGCCTGTTAAAAATAGTTCAAAGGTTTAGAAAATTTATATTGTTAATACTGAAGATGATAGAACTTTTAAAATGGAATTTTAAAGAGTTTTGTTCAGTTTTAAAAAAATATCGTTGAAATTGAATTTAAAAATAGCCGTCCGAGGCACAGTCTCGGAATTCAGCAAAACCAGTTCCATTGGATCCGTAATATGGTATTATTATTGGATTTCAATTTTCGTAGTATTTGGAGTTGTCGTGTAATCGTACGGAATGTAAACGCGCTGAAAATAAATCGGAAATTTAATTTTATAACTGGTCAATATATCTCCCATCGGTGCTTTTTGCTTTCATTTCTCAACACCTATAACAAGCCTATGCAGACACGCAAGGCAGTTCATAGCACGTGTTCAATCTGGGTTAACACGCGTCCTCTAAAAAGCCCTATCTTCTTTGTAACGCTATTCTATCCTAGTTCTTAACCGCCTATCCTTTCCTTTATTCCCCTTCAATACAAAACGAAATATTGTTTTCGTTTCTTCAATTAATTCACGAACCCCATATATTTCTTCGGCTCTGGTTAGAATCATCAGCGAAATCGAGTTGTTATTCTCGAACGATCGAAGTTCTGAGGATCTATTGTATCACGGCGACATCATTTTAGGGGTTTCCGGCATCTCGATTCGAAGGGAATCGTGTTTTCGAATCGCGTGCGAAGCTTGGTACGCGGCAGTTCTAGTCGAGGGGGCGTTGCATCTGGTATAGGCGCATTCGAAGCTAGGGTTGGGGGAAGATCGATTTGGCGGTGCTCGATACGAGGTCTGAGTCCACTTTTGAATTCGAGATGGAGTTGGCCATGTTAGGGATTGCGACCTGGTCATTGGTCTGTAGCAGTTGGGTTGTGAAAGCTGGCATTTTCGTTAAGGGACTCGATTGTGGTGTCAATCTGGGCGGTGGTCAGGCTCGCGACATGTGGCCGTCTCGAAGTCGCAGCTGCTTCCAGTTGTTCAAGCTATTGTCCAGTAAAGCTAGGGTTAAGGTGGTATCGCGAGTTGCAGCGGTTGCCGTCCAGTTTTGAGGAAGTCTGTGAGGTATTTGAGTTTAAATTCTCGGTTAAAATTTGATTTAATAATTATATATATATACAGGTTTAAAATGCATATAATTGAATTTAGGATTTTTAGAAATTGGTATATAAATACAAGTCTGTTTCAATATAGTGTTATAAATGGGTAAACAAGGAAATTGTATACATATATAGAAACAGTTTTTGGAAAGGTATGTAGGAATTTATTTTAGAGATATTTAAAGTTTACTAAATATGTATATTCAAATTTGGGAAGAAAATACATGTAGCTTCAAAACAGTTTATATAAATATGAGAATCAGAAGTTTTACAGATAAAATTTATTTATACAGATAGGTTTTGAAGAAATTATATATAACAAGTTAATTAAGTAAATTTATTAAATGAAATTAATTGTTCGATTATTTCGAATATTAATAAACCGTAAATGTTTATTCAAGGTCTAAATCTTGAAGAGGCAAGCTGGATTGGGGATGGGAAGCAAATAAAATAAAGGTGAGTTAATCTCACTCAGTTAGATTTAAATTTAAATGGTTAAATTTAAATAATTGATTGGATGATTGCATTGATTGATGTGCTATATATATAGTAGTATATAGCAATATATACATATTGGCATATGTATATATTGGAATTGATATTCCCGCATTTGTATAGCGGATGAGACCCTATGCGCCGCATAATAGCGGATATTTTATATAAAACCCATATACCGCGATATTCCACCTTGAAGTGGAATTGGTATTGTGCTAACGGTTGTGGATGCAGGGAAACAGGTTGGAGGGATCCAACTGGATTCCTCAAAATTATTTAGATTATTTGATATTCTGTTCTATGAATATTGATATCCTGTGATGATTTTATTGATGATTGAAATATTGGATGATATGGTTGGATTGAATATTTCAATAAAAGGAGTTATCAAAATATATTGAATTGGATTTTGAAAGAAATAAAAGAGTAAATTTTAAGTAAATATTTCAAGTGAATTGGAATAAGGGAATTTCGAAATAACAAGGGAAATATTAACTTTAAACTAAAGTGATATTAAATTTAAAGAATAAAGGATTTATTTTGAATGTAAGAATTAAATTTAATTAAAGGCTAAAGAAGGAATTTTGGAAGTTTAAAATTGGTATTTTCAGTTAAAAAGGGTTTTAACTCAAATAAAGGAATAAATCTAAGAGTTAATGTATTTTGAAATAAATGAAGTAGTAAAGGGAATTTATTTCAAAGTAAAGTAAAGTAAATTGGAAAATCAGTTGGAAATTGATTTAGTTGTTTAAAAGTGGAATTTTAGAAGAGAAATGAGATTTTGGAATTTATAAATTGGGTTTATAAAGTAAAATAAAATATCAGTGGATATTAGAAAATATAAATTCAAGGTGGAAATTTATAAAGAGATATGGTTTGGGTTTAAAAATAAATGTTGATTTATTTTTAAAAGATGGAAATGAGAAGTATATTTCTCTGGATAGCCAAGTACGTTTTCAAAGCAATTTTAAATATAAGTTAAAAGTTTTAAGTATGTTTTAAAAAGCATGTTTTAGAAAATTGATTATTTCTAAATGTTAATTTTCAAAGTAGGTATTTTTAAAAATCTATTATTGTAGTAATTATATAAAAGTGATTTGCTATTATGTTTTAAAAAGAGAAATTTAGTTTATATTTATAAAGTGGTTTAATTTAAAGTATATATTTTTAATAAAGTATTAAAGTAGTTTGATTTCAATGTTATAAAATATATTTTAAAATAAAGTGTTTTTAAATTATTTTAAAATCTAAAAGTGTTTTGTACTTGGTGTTTCAGAGAAATAAATATTTGGAAATGTATTCCGTAAGCGGAAATTGTTTTGAAATTGTTTTCAAATGAGCTTTGAAAATTTGGAAATATATCTTGGAAAGATATTTGGGCAAATAAATCATGTGGGAAATTATTTATTGTGTGATGGTTGCTTGTGGATGTTAATTGATAGTTAAATAACCGACTATCAATATTGGCCAATGCGCTGATCGTTTCGAAGAGACCGGGATCGAGTTTCCGTATACCAGGATTCTAGGTCTGGAGACTCGAATACCACTTCGATCCGGTTTGTACGTTTCGTGTAACGATTTCGGAGTCGAAGATGGAGCTGTGAAGTGCAAGGGCTAGTCGCTACTAATCCTGAGGATATTTCCAAAATGGATGTAGTAGGAATAGTGCCTTCGGTTCCGTTCAAACCCAGGACGGACTGGTATGGACGAATGCTTGCGAAACATCGTCAGCGGACGATGGGCATTCTAAGGGATATGTTCTCTAAAAGGTATCGTTTAGCCTCGAACCTCATCAACCGGGAATGACTGAAAATCAGGGGTTATGCAGCAAGGCTTCGTGGGTAGCTCCCACTGGAGGGTAAGGTCATCCCTGTCTAGATGTCCCTTTTTATTTCGGCTTAGTGGTGCGGTTGCTGATCCCAACCGTGGGGTGATTTTATTCGGAATTATCCAGTAAGGGATGGTTCCGGCCTTGTGTTGCAGAGGAGCGGGCGTACTCCTCGGTACGGTGATCTAGGCCACGTACTGTGATAGGTGGTACCCCAGTGCCTAGTCATTCGTTGGAAATCCATTCTCCCTACGTGCCTGTACGGTTTTGATTGTGCCCAACTATTGTTGAAATGTGAGATGCAAGCATTTCAGCTAGATTATATTTTACTTTCTGTAGACACTATTATAATATCAGAGGATTTTGATATAAAGTGTTTTAGCTATCGTAAGGTAAAAACCCGACATGTTTATTTGTGGCGTGGTCTTACGAGATGCTTTTGTTTTCAAAGGATTTTGAAACTTTAATAATCAATTTGAGTGTGATTTTCTCACGCTGGTTTTCCAGACTGACTCGGGTATTGTTTTATATGATGCTCGGGTCAGACCGAGTATTATAAATTACAGGAAATGATGCTGTGGAGCTGGATGGCGATACGTACTTTCGTATTTGAGTTATATATTCCGCTGTTTATTCAGATTGTGAGGACAAGTTATGATTACTGTCCAGTTGTATTGTAACGACCCGATATTTTCAACCATTCGCATCCATTATAAGTGTATAGGTAGAAACTCATGCCGGAGTTGAATTGCTCAAAATACCGCGTTGTAAATAAAATTTGGCAAATCTCAGAATATACAGTAAATAAATATAATCACAGATCACAAACACAGAGTAAAATAATGCAGCGGAAGTAAAAGAAATAGTAGTTCATGAAGCTACTATATAAATATATCAGAGTTACATAAGATACAACAGAAGAAATAGAGTACAACAAAAGTCTCAATAAAATAACCAAGTACAAGCTGAGTAGAACAACGGAACTAGAATAGATAGGACATGACAAGCAGATAATCTCCAGCGATTCAAATCTCCAAGAGAGTGGAAATCCAAATCTGTGAATAACTCAGGCTGACCCGAGCGTAAAGCAAAACACAAAACACTCGAGTCAGGACAATATATACTTATATAATGTAAACCAACTCAAGCGAACTGTAATAAGGGTACAAGTAACTTAGAAGATGCTTGGGACCGCCCATCCTCTAAGGATCCGTTAAACTATCTACTATGTAGTAATATACGCTATATACAGTAGTGTCTAATCAGTAAAGTATAATCATATAGAAAATAGCGTTAAGGGGATGGAGAACCTTAACGCGGTCGGATCTTAAAATCATAATCGTAGTAAAGCTCGATATGGTAGGTGACACGGCACAACTAGGCAATGCCAGGGTAGATATACCAATTACGCATCCGGACTGGTGGTGACGCATAGCAGCCACTACCGCCCACCTCGAACAACACTCCCAAATCAAGGGTGCGCACCAAATCAATCACAAGTAATAGAATGGTATCGAAGAAGTGTGTCCGATCAGAGGTGCTACCTCATTGGTCCGTCAATCGCTCCTGTTTTAGCCACCTTATGCCAACTCACGGGAGTTGGGTCCACGTATATACCTTAGGATCGTCGCCACCATCCTACTTCATTCTGGAATCTCCACCGCGTACACGGTTGCCAAAGTGGTTTTCGGTAAGACAGAGAGTATGTCCATATCCGATCCCGGTCTCTTTAACAACCCAACGTTATTATAACCCGTGGTTATAACTTTTAAAAACAATACTTTACTTCAAAATAAAATATCATTTCAAACCATATCTTTATCAAAATAAAGATTAAATCAATTCCAAACCATTTCCATATATTTAAATTTTCATATAATTTCAAAACTTCATTTCAAATCATTTTAATATAATAAAATATCATATCCTTACAAAACTTCATTTCAAATCATTTTAATAAAATAAAATATCATATCCTTACAAAACTTCATTTCAAATCATTTTAATAAAATAAAATATCCTATCAGTTCAAATCCAATATTCAACTTTAAATACCTTTTAAATTCAAAGATATCGTTCATTTACTATCATTTCAAATCACCTTTAAATAGTTTATATTCCAATCAAAATAATTCATTTAAACCTTTTAAAAGTGTAATTATTATATTTTCAAATCAAGTATTCAATTTCCAAAGTTTCAAACCATTCTGAGTTCGTTTACTAAGTCAAAAACCCTAATTATTAAAATTTTAGCATTTCACAGCATTTAAAAACAACTGCTATAAGTTATATTTGAAAACATTTTTAATTCAGCAAAGACAACACTTAAAACTGCTGTTAAAACTCAGTTTTAGTTGAATTATAGTTCAAAACAGAAAAGACAGCAATTCAGAAGTGCTGCGGTAGTTCAGATTTCAAAACAAGGGTTAAATTTGGTTTCAGCAAAGACTGCAGACCATTATAGCATTTCCAGAGAATGCTATAATAGACCTGGGTTCAATATTAGCCTTTAAGTTCAACTGCAGCAACTGCAGCATTTCAGAAATGCTGTAGTAGCCCTTTTATTCAAATTTTAGTGTAATTCAGAACCATAGCATTTCTGAATGCTATTAAAAGTGATTTCCAGCTTTTTAGTGTATTTCCAGCAATTAAATAACTTCATTTTAAACTCTTTAAACATTTTAAAAATCATAATTTAACATTTAAAATGTTTATTTACATATCATTTAACATGTATCTTTTTCACAATAAATTTCTTATAATTAAATCCAATTTTCAACAATTTACTTAATAAATTTAAGTGTAAAAGTTTCCAATTCTTCACATTTCAACAAATAACTTAACACTTCAAATTTAAATTACCATTTCACAAATTTAACTAAATTTCCAATTTTATTTAATTAACTAAAACCTTTAATTAAAACCAAATTTCACATTTCCAAGTCAAGTTATATTTTAAAAGATCACTTTTAAACATTCATTTATTTAACCACTTAAATTCATAGAAAAAAATCAATAATACTTTAATAAATCACTTAAATTCACATTTAATCAAATTATCATATTTACCATTTCCAAATAAAATTTAATATCCATTTTATTTATATAACTTAAATAACATTTTTAACCAAATTCCAAATTTCCAACTTAAGTTATATTTCAAAAATCCAGTTAAACCATTCATTAATTACATTTTTAACACATAGAAAAATCATAATTTCTTTATTTTAAACATTTCAAAATCTATTTAAATCAAATTTCATAAATTTATATTTTTAAAATACTTAAAAATATTCAAAACACTTTATAAAATAACCACGGGCCTGTATATAATTTTCTAACCTAGGTCAAGTGATACGGATATGTATCATTTCAATCCGCAGTTAAAAAAGAAAAATCCGGGTTCTATCATTTCAAACCCGCAATCCCAAGTTAAAATAATTTAAATAAAAATCATTCAGGCCTATCATTTCAGCCCATAACGATTTTTCCCTATTCTAAAGTCCGTTCGGGTATGTATCATTTCAACCCATAGTGATTCTAATCTACAGGGAACTTGCAATGGTGATAACAGATATAAATAACAGAATAACATTAAATAATAGTAACATATGATATAATAAGTGTAATAACAGGTGTGAACATCATATGATAATAATATAAACATATATAACATGATGATATACATTACAGATTCAAATGGTGTCGGTTTATCAGTTATATAGGTACATATTGTCTGGTGAGAATAACTCACCGTTTTGTGCTGGAGAAACGACGACGACTGCACGAATGGGATCCAAACAAGCACGATAACACGAATATGATTTGATATGGGAGAGCCAAAGATAAATTCCCTTGTCACATTCAAACAAAACAAATACAGACAACATGAGTTTTTAACTCAAAATTCAATAAAACAATGTTAGAAATGAATGCATGAACCAAAGCCAAAGTGATTGCACATGCTTTCTACCATCTATGCTTCAGCTCCAGATCTGAAATGCATGGCTAAGGGGTGGGTTTGGATCTGGTTTTGGGTTCCATAGGGTTGGCCAAACATGTATGGTGATGGTGCAAAGATATGTGAGCATGAACTACAACACAAAGGCAAACTACATGGTTTCTAAGCCACATAAGGTCACGGCTAAGGCAATACAAGTCATGGTCAGGTCTGTAGTGGGTTAGGTACAGGTGTGGCAGTGGTGTCAGGGTCCACTATGGCAGGTGGTGGTGATGTAGGTGGCGGCCAAGGAGGAGTTGGAGGTGGTGGTGATGTATGGTGCTCGACTAGGAAGATATAGGTGAAGTTTGCTCATTTTTGTGTGGATCAACATCATGGGAGGCCACGGCTTGGGCTTGGGGTTGGGCTGGAGGAGGTAGTGATAGGTTCAGGTGGTGGTGGAGGAAGCCAAGGTGCTGGAGTTGAGAGGAGCCGAGCCTAAAAGGAGAAGAGAGCAAGAGCAAAATCAACAAAACAAGTAGAAAACAATGGAAAAGAAAGGGAATTTTACCAAATCTTTGAACAAGGGAGAGGCCGTCATTTTTTTTCAAGTTAGAGGTGAGAATTCACGTGAAAAATGAGGAAGATGTTGCTGGAAAAGAAAAGAAAAGCACGGCAAAAAAAATCATTAAGGTGGAGGTTGAGAAAATGAAAGGTCGGAAGATTAAAGGACCTTTAGCAACTAAAGAGACATAAACTTTTCAAATTTCCATTATATATTTATATATATATTTATAAATATGAAAATAGCTGAAATTAAAGATAAATAAACTCAGAAATAAAGTAAATAAGAAAAATAAATAAATAAATTTTATATTAATTAAATTAAATGAAGAAAATAACACTATATACAAACTAGGTTAAATAAACTGAAACAAATTCAAATAATCTTTGGAAAAATCTATTCTAATCTAAATACATGTAAAGTGAATATTAATAAAGTAAAACAAAGAAAATAAAGTGAATGTATAAAATAAATAAATAAATTTTAATTATATATAGTTAAATTAAGAAAATAGAAATTAGGCTTTAAAATTACAAAATAAATTCAACAAGCTTTGGAAAAATTTTATAATCACTTTAAAATTATTAAAAGACAAAATTATACATAAAATAAAATATTAACATATATTAGAACAAAATATGACAAATAAAATATAATTTATATGTTTTAAAATAAATAATATTGCAAAATAAACAGTTTATACACAAAATTGAAAATTACATAACTTCTACAATATAAGTCCGTTTTCAACGAAACGAAAAGCAGTATTCATGGAATTAAATCTATTTTCATAATAAAAGATAAAATTTAAGAATTTTAAATATTTAAATTTAAAGTTTAAAAGTCAAAGTTTGACCAGTTTGAACAGAAATTCACTTTACAGTAAAATATCCAATTTTTTACCAGTTTGAAATTATAATTTACATAACAATCAAAATATATATTTAGAAATGAAATATTTGAAACAAAACAAGTTTAAAATAATTTCAAATTAAAATAAAGTTTTTCAATCAGGAAATTCAATTTAACAGAAATAAAATATAAAATAAAATAAGCCTAAAATGTAGGGTTGTTACACTCTCCCCCACTCAAAACTTTTCGTCCCCGAAAAGGAATGAGGTACAGGAAAGCACAGAAAAAGAAAAAAAATGAAATAGAATTAAGACAAGATGATAAGAAGATTGGAATTACACCTGATAACTATTGTTATAGGTAAGTTTGACAAGATGGAGGTGATCAAATCAAGAATATAAGCACGAAAAAGATCCTCTAGAGTCTGAATCTCCCTTTTCACTTGGCTGACGGTCTATGAATGGAAAAACAGTGTTCAGATCCAGATGAGTAACAAAGGTTATCAAAGATTACAGAAAGATTTCTAAACAGACTAGTATAAGCAATAGCCTTCCCATTCTGTAACAAGATAAGAGAAATAAGGACAACCAAAAGGTAGTTTGAAAAACAAAATAAGATAATAGATTTGTAACCATAATGTTTTGAAATCATAACAATTTAGAGATGTTATCATTTAGAAATCGTACTACTTAAAATCATAACACTTTAGAAATGTTATTCAAAAAAAAACATAATACTTTGAAAATCATAACACCTTTTTAAAAATAATCTTCATTTAAACCATTTAAATCCAATGTCAAATAATATTCATTTGAAAGCTGTAACATTTCTAAGTTCATTCAATTATAAATTTCCAAAACATTGTATTTTCAAAACAGCAGCACTTATAAAATGCTACAATAGATATATTAATATTTCAAATCAGTTTAATTTCAGAAATATTCATTTGGATATCATTTAACTTATGACTTATTAAAACAAACCTTTATGAATGAAATATCCAAATAAACTATACTTCATTTATTAAGTCAAAAGCTCACTATTTTAGTTAGCTCTTAATTTAACACATAACCTAACACTTATTTAAAATACCCATTTCATAAATAGATATTCCTTTAATAAGTTACACTTAAAATTCCATTTGAAAACCAAATTTTCAATTATCAAATTTTAGTGATGTTAAAATACATTTTAACTATTTAAATCATAATTATTCAATTTCCAAGACATATCTATTTCATAAATAAACATTTATATAGCAAATATAACAATCAAATTTCTTTACACATTTATTCATTTAGACATCAATTAAACTATGAATTCAAGTTAAATAAACTTTATTACCAAAAGTCCAATTCAAATGTATTTTATTTTATCTATTCAAAGATACATTATTTATTATACAACATATTCATTTCAGGAAATAACCTTTATTAAAATTCCTAGGTTAGACTTAAGGTTCCATATTAAATCAATTTGATTATTAAGTTATTTAAATAAAATCTCTTTAAATTCCTTTTTCACTATTTACCTCTGTTAATCTTTTATAACTAATATTTAAGTGTATAAAAATCCTTTTTATATTGTATATTATCCAATTACATTGTTAACTTCTAAAAAAATTTAAGGTAAGTTATATTTGAATGCAATTGTAATATACAAATAAAACTATTCAATTCAATTATCTCAAGTTTGAATCATTTATCCAAAATTTTGATTTTTCTTTTTATAATTGAAATTATTCTTTAAGAAAAAATTTAAGAATTTGAATCTTCGAACATCTTCAAACCATTTGGAGATAAGTAATTATATATACATAATATGTTAAATCAAATTTAAATCATATATCTTTATATATATTATAATCCAGTCATATTTTAGAAATTCAAATCTATCAGATTTTCCAAAACAAAGCTGTAGCAAGACTACAGAATGGTTTCTTCACTTCGAAACTCGAAAATGAACGTCGATGATGCTGCAGTCATCACCGAAATTATTTTCCAGCGACAAAGAGAAGAGCACTAAATTTTTAAACTTTAAAATTCTTTAGAGACAAATTTTTATTCAAAATACTTTAAATAATATCCTTTTAAAAATTTTAAACACAAGGTTTGAAACCATCGGAAATTAAATTCTTTAACTTTCTTGTTTTAAATTCATTTCAGTTCCCAAATAAATTTATAAACAACTATTTATAAATTCATTTGTAGAACAATAAATGATAAATCAAGTATTATCATTTCAAATTATCAATTTAAATCAATTTATTAAGTTCCATAAAATTATATATCCAAATTTATTTCATAAACCAAATTTTAAAATAATATTGTGTCAGTTTGTTCTGTCAAAGTGTTTTAGAAATCCTATCGATAGCGTTGATCAGACGAATCGATCGGAAACCCAAATCAACATTAACAACTCAAACAACACAATATAAAACAAAACATTAATTTACAAGTACAGTTCAAAATGTTTGGAAGATAGATTGGAACAAAAGACAAGATGATTAAACAGAGTAGAGAGATGGGTAAGCTTAGATAAATCGCGGACAACCTTAACCGGGTCAACCGTGACTCAATGGATAAGATCAAATGTGGATTTTCTGGGGTAAATCTACCTTCAATCTCAAGAGATAGAGTTTGGAATAATAAAAGATATTAGCATCTAAACCAAGGATAAATATAAATCTCTGGTGAATCGATGCTGATTATAAAGAATTTTCACCCTTTTACAAGAAAATTAGAATATTGGCGAGACCGCCAATTCACTATAAAGATCATTGGAAGTGGAGTCATGGGATACTCCAGAATCAAAAGATGATGAATAGTGAGGGACACGAATGAATTTCGGAACCGCAGGGAACGTTCCAAAATTCAAAGGAAAACGAATCAAAGGAAGAGATTCAAACTCGAACGAAAGTGATTCTGTAAATAAATTTACCATACATTCTAAGTTTTGCCTCAAAGCCAAAGCTCTGATACCAACTGTAACGACCCGATATTTTCAACCATTCGCATCCATTATAAGTGTATAGGTAGAAACTCATGCCGGAGTTGAATTGCTCAAAATACCGCGTTGTAAATAAAATTTGGCAAATCTCAGAATATACAGTAAATAAATATAATCACAGATCACAAACACAGAGTAAAATAATGCAGCGGAAGTAAAAGAAATAGTAGTTCATGAAGCTACTATATAAATATATCAGAGTTACATAAGATACAACAGAAGAAATAGAGTACAACAAAAGTCTCAATAAAATAACCAAGTACAAGCTGAGTAGAACAACGGAACTAGAATAGATAGGACATGACAAGCAGATAATCTCCAGCGATTCAAATCTCCAAGAGAGTGGAAATCCAAATCTGTGAATAACTCAGGCTGACCCGAGCGTAAAGCAAAACACAAAACACTCGAGTCAGGACAATATATACTTATATAATGTAAACCAACTCAAGCGAACTGTAATAAGGGTACAAGTAACTTAGAAGATGCTTGGGACCGCCCATCCTCTAAGGATCCGTTAAACTATCTACTATGTAGTAATATACGCTATATACAGTAGTGTCTAATCAGTAAAGTATAATCATATAGAAAATAGCGTTAAGGGGATGGAGAACCTTAACGCGGTCGGATCTTAAAATCATAATCGTAGTAAAGCTCGATATGGTAGGTGACACGGCACAACTAGGCAATGCCAGGGTAGATATACCAATTACGCATCCGGACTGGTGGTGACGCATAGCAGCCACTACCGCCCACCTCGAACAACACTCCCAAATCAAGGGTGCGCACCAAATCAATCACAAGTAATAGAATGGTATCGAAGAAGTGTGTCCGATCAGAGGTGCTACCTCATTGGTCCGTCAATCGCTCCTGTTTTAGCCACCTTATGCCAACTCACGGGAGTTGGGTCCACGTATATACCTTAGGATCGTCGCCACCATCCTACTTCATTCTGGAATCTCCACCGCGTACACGGTTGCCAAAGTGGTTTTCGGTAAGACAGAGAGTATGTCCATATCCGATCCCGGTCTCTTTAACAACCCAACGTTATTATAACCCGTGGTTATAACTTTTAAAAACAATACTTTACTTCAAAATAAAATATCATTTCAAACCATATCTTTATCAAAATAAAGATTAAATCAATTCCAAACCATTTCCATATATTTAAATTTTCATATAATTTCAAAACTTCATTTCAAATCATTTTAATATAATAAAATATCATATCCTTACAAAACTTCATTTCAAATCATTTTAATAAAATAAAATATCATATCCTTACAAAACTTCATTTCAAATCATTTTAATAAAATAAAATATCCTATCAGTTCAAATCCAATATTCAACTTTAAATACCTTTTAAATTCAAAGATATCGTTCATTTACTATCATTTCAAATCACCTTTAAATAGTTTATATTCCAATCAAAATAATTCATTTAAACCTTTTAAAAGTGTAATTATTATATTTTCAAATCAAGTATTCAATTTCCAAAGTTTCAAACCATTCTGAGTTCGTTTACTAAGTCAAAAACCCTAATTATTAAAATTTTAGCATTTCACAGCATTTAAAAACAACTGCTATAAGTTATATTTGAAAACATTTTTAATTCAGCAAAGACAACACTTAAAACTGCTGTTAAAACTCAGTTTTAGTTGAATTATAGTTCAAAACAGAAAAGACAGCAATTCAGAAGTGCTGCGGTAGTTCAGATTTCAAAACAAGGGTTAAATTTGGTTTCAGCAAAGACTGCAGACCATTATAGCATTTCCAGAGAATGCTATAATAGACCTGGGTTCAATATTAGCCTTTAAGTTCAACTGCAGCAACTGCAGCATTTCAGAAATGCTGTAGTAGCCCTTTTATTCAAATTTTAGTGTAATTCAGAACCATAGCATTTCTGAATGCTATTAAAAGTGATTTCCAGCTTTTTAGTGTATTTCCAGCAATTAAATAACTTCATTTTAAACTCTTTAAACATTTTAAAAATCATAATTTAACATTTAAAATGTTTATTTACATATCATTTAACATGTATCTTTTTCACAATAAATTTCTTATAATTAAATCCAATTTTCAACAATTTACTTAATAAATTTAAGTGTAAAAGTTTCCAATTCTTCACATTTCAACAAATAACTTAACACTTCAAATTTAAATTACCATTTCACAAATTTAACTAAATTTCCAATTTTATTTAATTAACTAAAACCTTTAATTAAAACCAAATTTCACATTTCCAAGTCAAGTTATATTTTAAAAGATCACTTTTAAACATTCATTTATTTAACCACTTAAATTCATAGAAAAAAATCAATAATACTTTAATAAATCACTTAAATTCACATTTAATCAAATTATCATATTTACCATTTCCAAATAAAATTTAATATCCATTTTATTTATATAACTTAAATAACATTTTTAACCAAATTCCAAATTTCCAACTTAAGTTATATTTCAAAAATCCAGTTAAACCATTCATTAATTACATTTTTAACACATAGAAAAATCATAATTTCTTTATTTTAAACATTTCAAAATCTATTTAAATCAAATTTCATAAATTTATATTTTTAAAATACTTAAAAATATTCAAAACACTTTATAAAATAACCACGGGCCTGTATATAATTTTCTAACCTAGGTCAAGTGATACGGATATGTATCATTTCAATCCGCAGTTAAAAAAGAAAAATCCGGGTTCTATCATTTCAAACCCGCAATCCCAAGTTAAAATAATTTAAATAAAAATCATTCAGGCCTATCATTTCAGCCCATAACGATTTTTCCCTATTCTAAAGTCCGTTCGGGTATGTATCATTTCAACCCATAGTGATTCTAATCTACAGGGAACTTGCAATGGTGATAACAGATATAAATAACAGAATAACATTAAATAATAGTAACATATGATATAATAAGTGTAATAACAGGTGTGAACATCATATGATAATAATATAAACATATATAACATGATGATATACATTACAGATTCAAATGGTGTCGGTTTATCAGTTATATAGGTACATATTGTCTGGTGAGAATAACTCACCGTTTTGTGCTGGAGAAACGACGACGACTGCACGAATGGGATCCAAACAAGCACGATAACACGAATATGATTTGATATGGGAGAGCCAAAGATAAATTCCCTTGTCACATTCAAACAAAACAAATACAGACAACATGAGTTTTTAACTCAAAATTCAATAAAACAATGTTAGAAATGAATGCATGAACCAAAGCCAAAGTGATTGCACATGCTTTCTACCATCTATGCTTCAGCTCCAGATCTGAAATGCATGGCTAAGGGGTGGGTTTGGATCTGGTTTTGGGTTCCATAGGGTTGGCCAAACATGTATGGTGATGGTGCAAAGATATGTGAGCATGAACTACAACACAAAGGCAAACTACATGGTTTCTAAGCCACATAAGGTCACGGCTAAGGCAATACAAGTCATGGTCAGGTCTGTAGTGGGTTAGGTACAGGTGTGGCAGTGGTGTCAGGGTCCACTATGGCAGGTGGTGGTGATGTAGGTGGCGGCCAAGGAGGAGTTGGAGGTGGTGGTGATGTATGGTGCTCGACTAGGAAGATATAGGTGAAGTTTGCTCATTTTTGTGTGGATCAACATCATGGGAGGCCACGGCTTGGGCTTGGGGTTGGGCTGGAGGAGGTAGTGATAGGTTCAGGTGGTGGTGGAGGAAGCCAAGGTGCTGGAGTTGAGAGGAGCCGAGCCTAAAAGGAGAAGAGAGCAAGAGCAAAATCAACAAAACAAGTAGAAAACAATGGAAAAGAAAGGGAATTTTACCAAATCTTTGAACAAGGGAGAGGCCGTCATTTTTTTTCAAGTTAGAGGTGAGAATTCACGTGAAAAATGAGGAAGATGTTGCTGGAAAAGAAAAGAAAAGCACGGCAAAAAAAATCATTAAGGTGGAGGTTGAGAAAATGAAAGGTCGGAAGATTAAAGGACCTTTAGCAACTAAAGAGACATAAACTTTTCAAATTTCCATTATATATTTATATATATATTTATAAATATGAAAATAGCTGAAATTAAAGATAAATAAACTCAGAAATAAAGTAAATAAGAAAAATAAATAAATAAATTTTATATTAATTAAATTAAATGAAGAAAATAACACTATATACAAACTAGGTTAAATAAACTGAAACAAATTCAAATAATCTTTGGAAAAATCTATTCTAATCTAAATACATGTAAAGTGAATATTAATAAAGTAAAACAAAGAAAATAAAGTGAATGTATAAAATAAATAAATAAATTTTAATTATATATAGTTAAATTAAGAAAATAGAAATTAGGCTTTAAAATTACAAAATAAATTCAACAAGCTTTGGAAAAATTTTATAATCACTTTAAAATTATTAAAAGACAAAATTATACATAAAATAAAATATTAACATATATTAGAACAAAATATGACAAATAAAATATAATTTATATGTTTTAAAATAAATAATATTGCAAAATAAACAGTTTATACACAAAATTGAAAATTACATAACTTCTACAATATAAGTCCGTTTTCAACGAAACGAAAAGCAGTATTCATGGAATTAAATCTATTTTCATAATAAAAGATAAAATTTAAGAATTTTAAATATTTAAATTTAAAGTTTAAAAGTCAAAGTTTGACCAGTTTGAACAGAAATTCACTTTACAGTAAAATATCCAATTTTTTACCAGTTTGAAATTATAATTTACATAACAATCAAAATATATATTTAGAAATGAAATATTTGAAACAAAACAAGTTTAAAATAATTTCAAATTAAAATAAAGTTTTTCAATCAGGAAATTCAATTTAACAGAAATAAAATATAAAATAAAATAAGCCTAAAATGTAGGGTTGTTACATGTATGATATTGATGTGATGTACTCTGATGATGTATTGGGATGATGTATATATAAACAGATATAGATTTCTTTTTGTGTAAAGATCTGTTATTACCTATTATAGTTTATTCCGCTGCGTATGAGAGATTCTGTTGTTGTTTTCTATTTTTCTTCTTCTTCTACCTCTTCTTCTTAACTAAAATGGTCCGGTTTTTTTCGTGTAGAAAAACCTGGGTTGTTACAGTGGTATCAGAGCTTAGGCTAGCGATAACCTTGGCTCTGGTGGGAATTTTGAGAGTACTAATAAATATGAGCGCGTATTTGTTAGTGAATATAAAATGATTTTATATTGTGTTGGTTGATTTATTGAGTGGCATATGAACCTTCGTCGGCACAGTCTGTACACCTGTATCGAAGGGGTTTCTAAACACTTGAATAGAACAGTTCGACACAATATTGTTTTAAATAGGGTGAATGAAATATTTTTGCCCAAATTATTTTGTATATAAAAGAAATAATTATTTGAAATTATTATAGATATATATTTGGATGCTTGGTTGTTAGAAAATGACAATAATAAGTTAGTCTCATTATTGAGTAGAAATTGAAACTTATAACCTAAGTTGAAGAATAAATTTATATAACAAATGGAATTTGAAATATAGACTAAATGCAATTTATAAATTGAGATAAACTTTATATACAAATGTGAATTACAAATGTGATTTATAATCAATGAGATAAGTTCATAAACAAATGAAATTTGTAATTTGAAATAGAATTTCAAGGTAATGTTTAAACATGAATGGGATGAGTTGAGAATTTGGAAGGATTTAAAATTCCTTTGGATTTAAAATGGTTTTCAAAGGTGTTGGAGAAATAATAGTGGAATTATTTGAGAAATATTTTTGAATCGAATTTGAGATCTAGAGAGATTTGGGATTTAAAATATTTGAAAGGTTTTAAAGAGATAAAAGCATTAAATTCTCTTTCGGTCGCTGGAAAATAATTTCGGTGATGACTGCAGCATCATCGATGTCTATTTTCGAGTTTCCAAAGAGAAATTGCTACCAAACTGTTTTAAATTGAAAATGATTGTGAACTGGGTTGGTTTTGAAATTCAAAGGGAAAATTGTTTGGTAAAAGCAGATTGTTTTGGAAATTGGGATTTGAGGTGATATACCAGATATGTGTGAGTTATTTATGGATTCAAAATGGTTTTGAAATAAAACCGGACACTTCAATTCTGGAAATTCTATTTAAAATTTAAATGTGGAAATTTAAATGAATCCACAATATAAAGTATAGAATGAAGTTGATTGAAATAAGAAAGGAATGAAAGTTAAATTCTGGGATTATAATTATGAGATGAAATTAACTCAATGAGTAATATAAGCTGGTAGATAAAAGAGTTAGAGAACTTGAAGGTGAATAAAATATATTTGAATTTAACTTAAGATGAGTTAAATAAAATTGAGAATTGGAATTGAATTAAATGTAAGTAAGTTGAAGTTGAATTGAATTGGATATAAAGGTAATGTAAAATGCTTATAATTGTGTAAAGAAATTCATATTCTTAAGTTCTTAAGTGTAATAATTTGAAATTTGATATGAAGATGGAAATGGACTTAAATGAATAGTCCTAGATCTTAAGTAAGTAAGTTAAAACTTATTAATAGAAATGAAATTGTAATTATCAAATGGAAACGACTAAGATGAGCAATCTTAATAAATCCAAACTTGAATTATAAAATAAATTGAACTTAAGATAATTAAGTGAAGTGATATTAGGAATTAAAAAGAAAGTATTTAATCTTAACCAGTGGAGGAACTAATGAGATAATAAATTAGTTAATGAAATTGAATTGGGAATTAATGAAATTGGAATTAAAATAGTAATGGTTTGGATTTCGAATGGAATCCGAATAAGTGAAAATAAATAAATGGATGGAATTTGATTAAATAAGAATCAAATGAAAGATGGAAATAAAACTTAAAAGGGTTGGTTAAATGGAAAATAAACTTAAGTTATTGACTTAAGTAAATGTTGAATGGAAACTGAACTCAACAGAGGAGTGGTTTAAATAAGTTGAGAAATAGTTATTTAATGAATTAACTTGGATTGTTGTCAAGCTAAATAAAATTCATTTTTGGAAGTTGGAGATGAATTGAATTTAAGGAAAAAAAAATTGGAAATGAAGTAGTAAATTGAAGTTGGAATTCATATGAAATGGGAGTTCAATTTGAATATATACACTTCAGTGGTGAAGTAGTAAATAAATATAAGAAAATTTATATGAACTTAAGAATTGAAGAATGAAATTCTTAAGAAAATTTGTATTGGAAATATACTTAGTAATTTTGAAAAAATAAAATAATATACTAAGTGAATAGTTGAATGAAGACTAAAACTGAAGTTGTGAAATGGGATAGTTGTGAATAAGGGGATAACAATCAAAATGAATGTGAATAAAAGAGAATTGATATAACTGATAATCAATTGAAATTAATACGTAAGGTGTACGTATATTATTTATTCGCATAGCTATTTGGTCCAGATGTCGAACACAGAATTTCGAGATAGTTTTATCGATCCGAATCAGGATTTTTCACTCGATTTTCGACGGCGAACCTGGATATGGATTGTTGATTGATTCTGAAATTCTCTATCATAGTTGGTGGCTATGCAAGGAGAATGACGGTTTCTGATCAAGAAACCAGATCTGAGTCCGCACTAGGAAGTCGGGTGGACGATACTAGTTCGGAAGTGGAATTGTGTGATCGATTGAGCGATCGAATATAATATTGCGTACGGATGATATATGTGCATCGTACGAGCTTAAGTAAAACAAATATTGAAAATTTGTAAAGGAAAGTATAAAATGACTTTGGATTTGTGATTGAATATTATTGCTTAGTAGGATATACAGGTATATAAAAGCAATGGATAAATTGGGATTTTTGATTTAGAAGATAAAATTTAATGGCCCGACAAAAGGTATGTATTTGAATTTCTATATGAAATTTGATTGGGTTTTGGATCCAGCCACTTGGCTTTTTGTTTTCTTTTTGAGATTGGGAGGCCGTAGAGCCATTTTGTAGTAGTACCGAGCTAGCCGCGCAAAGGAGACGCTGGCGAAATTTTTCGGAAATTTAGGGAGTTAGAAAAATTTTGAGAAATTTTGATAAGTTAAAATTTGAATTCAAATTTAAATTTGAATAGATAAGTAGGTGGTATGAGTTGAACTTATGAATAAGTTTGGGAAGTTAAAAGATGATTAGTGTATCATTAATAAAAGATTGTTATGGAAAGTTGTTAAAACTATTTGGATTGGGAAAAGAACGGGTATTGAATCATTTCTCTTAACTGGTAATTTCGGGGACGAAATTCTTTTAAGGGGGGAGGAATGTGACGACCCGGAATTTTTGTATATTTGAAATGTGAATATTTAATTTATTTTAAATATCCGAAGGTTAAATTTTAACTTTAATTTCAAATGTACAGTATTTATTTGGATAATTAATTATTAAATTTAATTATCGAGATTGGGTAAAATATTGAATCTTGATTTTAAGCCTGTTAAAAATAGTTCAAAGGTTCAGAAAATTTATATTGTTAATACTGAAGATGATAGAACTTTTAAAATGGAATTTTAAAGAGTTTTGTTCAGTTTTAAAAAAATATCGTTGAAATTGAATTTAAAAATAGCCGTCCGAGGCACAGTCTCGGAATTCAGCAAAACCAGTTCCATTGGATCCGTAATATGGTATTATTATTGGATTTCAATTTTCGTAGTATTTGGAGTTGTCGTGTAATCGTACGGAATGTAAACGCGCTGAAAATAAATCGGAAATTTAATTTTATAACTGGTCAATATATCTCCCATCGGTGCTTTTTGCTTTCATTTCTCAACACCTATAACAAGCCTATGCAGACACGCAAGGCAGTTCATAACACGTGTTCAATCTGGGTTAACACGCGTCCTCTAAAAAGCCCTATCTTCTTTGTAACGCTATTCTATCCTAGTTCTTAACCGCCTATCCTTTCCTTTATTCCCCTTCAATACAAAACGAAATATTGTTTTCGTTTCTTCAATTAATTCACGAACCCCATATATTTCTTCGGCTCTGGTTAGAATCATCAGCGAAATCGAGTTGTTATTCTCGAACGATCGAAGTTCTGAGGATCTATTGTATCACGGCGACATCATTTTAGGGGTTTCCGGCATCTCGATTCGAAGGGAATCGTGTTTTCGAATCGCGTGCGAAGCTTGGTACGCGGCAGTTCTAGTCGAGGGGGCGTTGCATCTGGTATAGGCGCATTCGAAGCTAGGGTTGGGGGAAGATCGATTTGGCGGTGCTCGATACGAGGTCTGAGTCCACTTTTGAATTCGAGATGGAGTTGGCCATGTTAGGGATTGCGACCTGGTCATTGGTCTGTAGCAGTTGGGTTGTGAAAGCTGGCATTTTCGTTAAGGGACTCGATTGTGGTGTCAATCTGGGCGGTGGTCAGGCTCGCGACATGTGGCCGTCTCGAAGTCGCAGCTGCTTCCAGTTGTTCAAGCTATTGTCCAGTAAAGCTAGGGTTAAGGTGGTATCGCGAGTTGCAGCGGTTGCCGTCCAGTTTTGAGGAAGTCTGTGAGGTATTTGAGTTTAAATTCTCGGTTAAAATTTGATTTAATAATTATATATATATACAGGTTTAAAATGCATATAATTGAATTTAGGATTTTTAGAAATTGGTATATAAATACAAGTCTGTTTCAATATAGTGTTATAAATGGGTAAACAAGGAAATTGTATACATATATAGAAACAGTTTTTGGAAAGGTATGTAGGAATTTATTTTAGAGATATTTAAAGTTTACTAAATATGTATATTCAGATTTGGGAAGAAAATACATGTAGCTTCAAAACAGTTTATATAAATATGAGAATCAGAAGTTTTACAGATAAAATTTATTTATACAGATAGGTTTTGAAGAAATTATATATAACAAGTTAATTAAGTAAATTTATTAAATGAAATTAATTGTTCGATTATTTCGAATATTAATAAACCGTAAATGTTTATTCAAGGTCTAAATCTTGAAGAGGCAAGCTGGATTGGGGATGGGAAGCAAATAAAATAAAGGTGAGTTAATCTCACTCAGTTAGATTTAAATTTAAATGGTTAAATTTAAATAATTGATTGGATGATTGCATTGATTGATGTGCTATATATATAGTAGTATATAGCAATATATACATATTGGCATATGTATATATTGGAATTGATATTCCCGCATTTGTATAGCGGATGAGACCCTATGCGCCGCATAATAGCGGATATTTTATATAAAACCCATATACCGCGATATTCCACCTTGAAGTGGAATTGGTATTGTGCTAACGGTTGTGGATGCAGGGAAACAGGTTGGAGGGATCCAACTGGATTCCTCAAAATTATTTAGATTATTTGATATTCTGTTCTATGAATATTGATATCCTGTGATGATTTTATTGATGATTGAAATATTGGATGATATGGTTGGATTGAATATTTCAATAAAAGGAGTTATCAAAATATATTGAATTGGATTTTGAAAGAAATAAAAGAGTAAATTTTAAGTAAATATTTCAAGTGAATTGGAATAAGGGAATTTCGAAATAACAAGGGAAATATTAACTTTAAACTAAAGTGATATTAAATTTAAAGAATAAAGGATTTATTTTGAATGTAAGAATTAAATTTAATTAAAGGCTAAAGAAGGAATTTTGGAAGTTTAAAATTGGTATTTTCAGTTAAAAAGGGTTTTAACTCAAATAAAGGAATAAATCTAAGAGTTAATGTATTTTGAAATAAATGAAGTAGTAAAGGGAATTTATTTCAAAGTAAAGTAAAGTAAATTGGAAAATCAGTTGGAAATTGATTTAGTTGTTTAAAAGTGGAATTTTAGAAGAGAAATGAGATTTTGGAATTTATAAATTGGGTTTATAAAGTAAAATAAAATATCAGTGGATATTAGAAAATATAAATTCAAGGTGGAAATTTATAAAGAGATATGGTTTGGGTTTAAAAATAAATGTTGATTTATTTTTAAAAGATGGAAATGAGAAGTATATTTCTCTGGATAGCCAAGTACGTTTTCAAAGCAATTTTAAATATAAGTTAAAAGTTTTAAGTATGTTTTAAAAAGCATGTTTTAGAAAATTGATTATTTCTAAATGTTAATTTTCAAAGTAGGTATTTTTAAAAATCTATTATTGTAGTAATTATATAAAAGTGATTTGCTATTATGTTTTAAAAAGAGAAATTTAGTTTATATTTATAAAGTGGTTTAATTTAAAGTATATATTTTTAATAAAGTATTAAAGTAGTTTGATTTCAATGTTATAAAATATATTTTAAAATAAAGTGTTTTTAAATTATTTTAAAATCTAAAAGTGTTTTGTACTTGGTGTTTCAGAGAAATAAATATTTGGAAATGTATTCCGTAAGCGGAAATTGTTTTGAAATTGTTTTCAAATGAGCTTTGAAAATTTGGAAATATATCTTGGAAAGATATTTGGGCAAATAAATCATGTGGGAAATTATTTATTGTGTGATGGTTGCTTGTGGATGTTAATTGATAGTTAAATAACCGACTATCAATATTGGCCAATGCGCTGATCGTTTCGAAGAGACCGGGATCGAGTTTCCGTATACCAGGATTCTAGGTCTGGAGACTCGAATACCACTTCGATCCGGTTTGTACGTTTCGTGTAACGATTTCGGAGTCGAAGATGGAGCTGTGAAGTGCAAGGGCTAGTCGCTACTAATCCTGAGGATATTTCCAAAATGGATGTAGTAGGAATAGTGCCTTCGGTTCCGTTCAAACCCAGGACGGACTGGTATGGACGAATGCTTGCGAAACATCGTCAGCGGACGATGGGCATTCTAAGGGATATGTTCTCTAAAAGGTATCGTTTAGCCTCGAACCTCATCAACCGGGAATGACTGAAAATCAGGGGTTATGCAGCAAGGCTTCGTGGGTAGCTCCCACTGGAGGGTAAGGTCATCCCTGTCTAGATGTCCCTTTTTATTTCGGCTTAGTGGTGCGGTTGCTGATCCCAACCGTGGGGTGATTTTATTCGGAATTATCCAGTAAGGGATGGTTCCGGCCTTGTGTTGCAGAGGAGCGGGCGTACTCCTAGGTACGGTGATCTAGGCCACGTACTGTGATAGGTGGTACCCCAGTGCCTAGTCATTCGTTGGAAATCCATTCTCCCTACGTGCCTGTACGGTTTTGATTGTGCCCAACTATTGTTGAAATGTGAGATGCAAGCATTTCAGCTAGATTATATTTTACTTTCTGTAGACACTATTATAATATCAGAGGATTTTGATATAAAGTGTTTTAGCTATCGTAAGGTAAAAACCCGACATGTTTATTTGTGGCGTGGTCTTACGAGATGCTTTTGTTTTCAAAGGATTTTGAAACTTTAATAATCAATTTGAGTGTGATTTTCTCACGCTGGTTTTCCAGACTGACTCGGGTATTGTTTTATATGATGCTCGGGTCAGACCGAGTATTATAAATTACAGGAAATGATGCTGTGGAGCTGGATGGCGATACGTACTTTCGTATTTGAGTTATATATTCCGCTGTTTATTCAGATTGTGAGGACAAGTTATGATTACTGTCCAGTTGTATGATATTGATGTGATGTACTCTGATGATGTATTGGGATGATGTATATATAAACAGATATAGATTTCTTTTTGTGTAAAGATCTGTTATTACCTATTATAGTTTATTCCGCTGCGTATGAGAGATTCTGTTGTTGTTTTCTATTTTTCTTCTTCTTCTACCTCTTCTTCTTAACTAAAATGGTCCGGTTTTTTTCGTGTAGAAAAACCTGGGTTGTTACACTAGATTTATGTTAAAACTTCATAATAGCACTAAAATCTTTATTCGGATTTTAATTAGGGAATGGAATCCACCTTCTCGCTTTAATAGTGGGATGGAACCCACGACCTCTTTAATGGGATGGAACCCACATCCTTCTCTAGTGGAATGGAATCCATGAAAATTTCAAAATGATTTATTTTAAATATTTTTCCAAAAACTTTTTAAAACTCATCTCTCTCAATTTAAATATTTTAGCCTTAAACAAATTTTATTATCCTTTATATTTTGATTTCAAAATCATCTCTTGTTTTCAAACTATCTCCCGGTTTTAATATTATAAGCTTTAAATCTCAAAAATATATTCTATAATTAGTTTTTAATATTACTTTTATATTACAGATTATATATTTTTAAGATTACTTTTTAAATCTCTTTTATAAGTTTAAACTATATTCAAAATGGTTTATAAACTTCAGAAATTGTTTTGACAAGTTTTAAAAAGAAAATCTCTTTTAAAAACAAAATTCAATTTTCAAAATTTACTAAGGCATGTCGACATATCCCATCCCCCCATGTCGACATGGTAGCTGTAGAATTCAAATTTCAAATTTTCAAATGAAGTATATATTCGTCATAACCTTTCACGAATGGACATGACTGTTGTTCTTCTATAAATACCAGTTGTTTTCAACGAATTTTAAATTAGTTTTTCTTCATTTCTTCACTCCTTCTCCACTCAAATTTTCTTCTATATTTTAACAAAACTCTGCCGAAATCCTAAGTGAATCAAACTTGATCATCTCTAGTTTGATTCTCCGCCACTCTCTCTCAAAGATCTCAGTGCTATTCAGAGTTATAGGATCATTTGTAATCAAAGAAGTGTATCAAGTCTCTCAATCTATCAAAGTGCTATTGGAAACATGTTATTGTGGCCCATAAATCAATTGGGTGTGATTGTAGCCCGTAAATCAATTAGGTGATCTTGTAGCCTGGTTAAATCAAGAGAGTTTGCCCTGGACTCGAAGACATGAGGGTGTATCTTGTGGCCTTGAAATCGAGGTTGTAATATCGACACTATATTTGAAAAGTAATTTGCACAAGAAATTGTGTGGGACTGGATGTAGGGTAACTCCGAACCAGTATAAAATTCCGGTGTGTTCTTTCGTTTACTGCTTTTTATTTACTATTTGCATCAGTGTTTGATTCTGTGATTGTCTCTGTGTTTGTAAATTGCATCTGTCTGTGTTTAATTTCAAAAGACCATAACTCCAAGATCAGGAAATTTCAATTACCCAAACTTAAAAGTTTGTAAGGCTCTTTTTGCTATTTATGGGCACTGTGACATTAATTGGGCGCAAGTACTTTTGGATGAACTTCATCCCAAAAATTTTACTTTAGGAGAAAACACTTTGTATCATGGGATTTATCTTACTCAGATTTTTAACTATTTTGGTATTGATTAAGAGAGAGGAATTCGTTTCTCGAAAGTGTTTAACCATGCAAATATCTCTCTTATGAAAATTCCGCTTGTGTTTCAACCATATGAAACACTTACCGAAAAGAATGAAAGGTTGGCTCATGAAGAAATGGAAGAAGAAGAGGAGGAGGAGGAAGAAGTAGAGGAAATGGAGATTGAAGAAGAAGGAGAGGAGGAGGAAGAGACATCATTGGAAAGTATTGAATATCCTATCACTTCCAACAATCCATCCAACAAAACACTTCTTAAGAATCAAAAGATTATCGTGGAAAACCAACGAATTCTCAAAAGATCCGTTAGTAAAAAGTTGGACAAAATTTCCACCAAAATGAACAAGTTCTTTGGGAAAGTGAGTTGCAAACTTGGATTATCATCATCTTCATCATCCTTTATCGAATTCTAGTTTTCATTTCATGTTGTATTAGTTTGTATCTTTCGATTAGTTAATGTTATGTATTGTTTATGTAATGTTAACTAAAATTTATCAATAAAAATCATTTATTTCTGTTAATTAGCTCTAAAATTTCTCTGGAATGCTTGCTTTTATATTATATAAGTTTATATATATATTTAAGAAACAAAGCATGTTGCCAAAATCAACAGGGGCATGTCGACACCCCCCTACACCCCATGTCGACATATAACAGTCAGAAAGTAATTTTTGATTTGAATTTGAAATTGACATAACTATCTTGTGCCTTTTCATTTCAAACGACTTTCTATTTATTTAAATACCTGTTTCTTCCAGAAAAATGCACATTTTCAATTCTCCTTATTTTCTATTGAATTCTTCATATTTTATCAAAAATGGCCTCTTTTATTCATAATCTAAGTGAGAATCTTGAAGAAACTCTCAAATCTTTTTACTTTTATCCTTCGCAATCAACGCACTTAGAATTAAGCCAAATGCAGATGATGAAGGAACAAGAATGACACTTTGATGCCATTCGATGGATGATTTCAGCCCTCAACAAAGAAGAACTCAAAGCGAATCCAAATGGAACTCTGAACAAGGATAATGAAGAATGGGATGCTATAAAGGCAGATCCTATCTTCGGTGAAGAAGGATGGGTGTAAGTTCCAAGAAATGTTTGATTTACTTTGATTTGGTTTGAATTATTTGTTTTTGTTTGATATGATTTGAACTGTTTGGATTGATTTTAATACGGTGTGTAATTGAACAGTGTGGTGTAATAAGAACTATAATGTATATATTGATTGATGATGTTTGAAATTTTTATACCTCTCACATTCACATTTATTACTATCTGTCTCATTTATATTCTACTACTGTATTACTACCCTATATAGTGCTATAATATAAGATTTAGGGGGAGTTATGTAGTTTAGGCTTAGTTTTTATTGATGACAAAGGGGGAGAATTATAAAATAGGATAGGATAGTGAGGCTTAGATTAAGGGAGAGTTAGTAGATTAAGGGGGAGTTGTTGGAATAAGGGGGAGTCAGAGTAAAATCAAAGTTAGGTGGAGTATATTTTATAAACATAGGTTGTCATCATCAAAAAGGGGGAGACTGTTAGTTCCTGAGATGATGGTTTTGATGACAACAACCTTAGGACTTGTTATAAAATATAAATACTAATATTCTTGTCTAGATATATTTGTATATGCAGGATATATATATATGCAGGTACTGAAGAATGAAGACTGTACAGTATAGAGATTCAAGACTACAGAATTCAAGATTGAAGAAATCAAGACTGAAGACTCATGAGTATCAAGAGTTTAAGATTTCAAGAGTTCAAGATATCAAGATAAGTAATAGTGTCTAGATTTATGTTAAAACTTCATAATAGCAATAAAATCTTTATTCAGATTTTAATTATGCAATGGAATCCACCTTCTTGCATTAATAGTGGGATGGAATCCACGACCTCTTTAGTGGGATGGAACGCACGACCTTCTCTAGTGGAATGGAATCCACGAAATTTTCAAAATGATTTATTTTAAATATTTTTCCAAAAACTTTTTAAAAGTCATATCTCTCAATTTAAATATTTTATCCTTAAACTATTTTTATTATCTTTTATATTTTGATTTCAAAATCATCCCTTGTTTTTAAACTATCTCCTAGTTTTATTATTATAAGCTTTAAATCTCAAAAATATATTCTATACTTAGTTTTTAATATTACTTTATATTATAGATTATATATTTTTAAGATTACTTTTTAAATCTCTTTTATAAGTTTAAACTATATTCAAAATGGTTTATAAACTTCAAAAATTGTTTTGACAAGTTTTAAAAAGAAAAACTCTTTTAAAAACAAAAATCAATTGTCAAAATTTACTAGGCCATGTCGACATGGTAGCCGTAAAATTCAAATTTCAAATTTTCAAATGAAGTGTCTATTCGTCATAACCTTTCACGAATGGACATGACTGTTGTTCTTCTATAAATACCAGTTGTTTTCAACGAATTTTAAGTTAGTTTTTCTTCATTCTTCACTCCTTCTTATCCACTCAAATATTGTCTTATATTTTAACACAACTCTACCGAAATCCTAAGTGAATCGAACTTGATCATCTCTAGTTTGATTCTCTGCCACTCTCTCTCAAAGATCTCAGTGCTATTTAGAGTTATAGGATCATTTGTAATAAAAGAAGTGTATCGAGTCTCTCTATCTATCATAGTGATATTGAAAACGGTGTGATTGTGGCCCGTAAATCAATTGGGTGTGATTGTTGCCTATAAATCAATTAGGTGATCTTATAGCCTGTTTAAATCAAGAGAGTTTGCCCTAGACTCGAAGATAGGAGGGTGTATCTCGTGGCCTTGAAATCGATGTTGTAATATCGACATTATATTTGAAAATAAATATACACAAGTAATTGTGTGGGACTGGATGTAGGGTAAATCCGAACCAGTATAAAATTCTGGTGTGTTCTTTCCTTTACTACTTTTTATTTACTATTTGCATTTGTGTCTGATTCTGTGATTGCCTCTGTGTTTGTGAATTGCATCTGTCTGTGTTAAATTTCAAAAGATTTCAAAATTTCCATAAAATCCATTAAGCACTATTAACCCTCCCCCTCTAGTATTAATCCAGCCTTAAGATCCATAATCCGCATTTCTTATAATCCATAGCGATAGTCGCTATGGATGTAGTTCGCTTAAAATTTTGATTTTTGCAAAGTTTGGTTTTTATACTTCAAATTGTTTTGTGAATATTTTATAAACAAAATAATAATGTTTTAAACAGTTAATTAAGGATTTAATAATTAATTGTTAATTAATTAGGTTTTAGTAAGTGATAATTAATTAAATGTTAACAAGGTTTATTAACTTTAATTAAATAAAGATTAGTACTTAATTAATTGTCTTTTAAATTAAGATTTATTTTAATTAATTATTAATTAAGTTTATTAAGTATGGGTTAAGTAAATTATTTATATTTAATTTATCATTAATTAAATATAGGATTAATTATTAATCAAGGGTTTAATTATTTGATTAAAGATTTAATTTGTAACAAATTATTTATTAAAGGTTTAATTTATTGTTTAAGTTTAATTAATTATTATTTAATTAATTAATTGAGATTAATTAACATTTAATTATTAATGAAGGTTTAATTAATTATTTAATAATTAATAAAGGATTAATTTGGGTTTAATTAACAGTTAATTATTGTTTAACTATTTAATTAAATTAAATTAAGATTCAATTACTATTAATTATGATTTAAATAAGGATTTAACTTTTAATTAATTATTTTTAAAAAAGGGTTTAAAAGTTTTAAATCCTTTGGTTTTCAAAAGTAAAAATTTTCAAAGGTACTTCTTTTTCAAAGATGGTTTTAAGTACAAGTGATTCAAGTGTCGATACCATTAAGAACCCATATAACCGTGAATGAGTTATAATGTAGATTGTTGGGTTGTATGAACATGTGTTAGCAGAATAAATTCCCGTTCTACTACAAATTGATTGTTTTTTGGTTTGTTTGTGTGGACCTGTGTTAGTAGGATAAATTCCCGTTTTGTTATGAATTGGTTGAATTGTTTGGACATCTGTTTAGCAGGACAAATCACCACCCTGTTATTATGTTATCTGGATATGTATATGCTAGTTAGTTCATATTGACATGTTATTCCTTGATTTGGATATGAGTGTATTTACATATATGTTGATCTATGTAAATAACTGTTAAGTGAATTGAAATTGAAATTGAATGGTAACTTAAATTAGTACCATTGGGATTGCTAAGCCTCTTTTTGAATCACTAAAATATGTTTTTGAATTAACTTTAATTCTTTAATTGTAACGATCAAGCATTTCGAACCATTCAAATCGACTTTCATCCACTCATGTCAGAATTAAATTGCTCAAAACTACAGATTGTTAATTTATATTTGGTAAAACTCAGTATATACAGTAAATAAATCAATCACAGAATCACGGACACAAAGTAATATAACAATAAGCAACGGAATAGATAAATAGTAGTTCATGAAGCTACTATATAAACATCAGGTTTAAAACACAATACAGTAGAAAACCTGAAACAAAACAAAACAAAATACGAAACGAAATACAACATCTCACACATAAAATGATTTACATTTTTATTATGTAAAAATATTCAGATTTCAAAAATATTTTATTTTCAACAACTTAAATGATTTAAATCTTAATTTTGAAATTTCACAAATAAACTAACTTTCATATTTACCAATGAAAATCTGCCATTTGTTATGTTTAAATAGACGTATTCCAAATATCAAATTTTCATGGTCAAATTTAATTATTTTATTTTCAAGGAAAATTCAGTTAATTACGTTATAAAAATCATTAAAATTTACGGGTCGTTACACTCTCCTCCACTCAAAACTTTTCATCCCCGAAATGGAACGAGATAGGAGAATAGAAGCAACAAAAAGGAAAGACAGATTTGAAATATAGTACCAGATACAACAATTAATTCAAACCATATAAATTTCATTTATTTATAAGTTGATTATATTTAACAAATTTGGTCTCAGTTCATTTTATTAATAAATAAATATTCATTGTGTTCACATTTGGTTGATTTCAATTCAATGTATTTCCATTCAATTGATTTGCTTTCAATTTATTAACATTTGTTACAAAATTTTCATTCAAAACAAAATTTATTTTATTTAACTCATTTATTTAATCCATTTATCTTCAGTTAAGTTAATTCCACTTATAATTTAATTTCAACTATTTTTAAGTTCATATTTATTTACTCAATTCTCTATTTATTATTCAATTTATTTCGATTAACATTTCTTATAACAAAAATTAAGTGTATAAACATTTATTATAACCACTCAATCTTATTTATAAATTCCCTTCATGAAATTACTTACATTTATATTGTATATTATTCAATTACATTCAAACTTTTTCCCAGGTAGGTTTTATTAATGTTTCATATGTAATTGAGCACTATACAAATTTACCTGTTATTTATAATATCTTTATTAAGCAAAATTTAATTTAAACATTTTATTACTTAAGTTTCCTCTTGTATAACCTTCAATTACATATTCACATTATTTTAACTTTTTGAATATTCGGGTAAGTTATATATGTTTTAAAATGCAATTGAGTATTATACAAATTAATTTTTCCTATTTCAATGGTTTCAAGTTGTTACAATTTTATTTCACATTTTAAACATTCCAATTATTCAAAAATTTGCTTCATTTGAAAATCATTACTTAATATAAAACTTAAGAGTTAAATTTCCGGTTTTACTTCAAACCATTTGAAATAAATATTTACATATATATTTTTTATACATCCAATCTTACTCAAGAAATTTAAATCAAATACCTTTTCCAAAATAAAAGTGTAGCAAAGCTACAAAGTGGTCTCTCCACTTTGAGACTCAAAAATGAACGTTGATGATGCTGCAATCATCACCGAAATTATTTTCCAATGACAGAAGAGGAGAGTACCGACTTACTTCTTTTAAAATTCTTTGAAAATAAATTCCATTCGAAAATACTTTCGAATAATATATTTTTTCCAAAACCTTAAAAACCAAATTTTGAAAAGTACCAAAATTTTAATTCTCAAATTCTTAATTTAGATCCATTTCATTTACAAATCAGACTTATAAACCATGCTTATAAAATTCAACTTCTTATAACATACAACAATAGTTAGTGGATTAGGTATGTTAACAAAACAATAAATGATAACCTAGTATTATCATTTCTAACAACCCATTCATTTAACTTTCTAAATCTAGAAAATTATACCTTTATATATAAAATATAATTATACAAAAAATATTTCATTTACAAACTTCGAAAACAATATTGTGTCAGTTTGCTCTGTTCTAGTGTTTTGGAATTCTTATCGATAACGTTGGCCAGACGAATCGATTGAAACCCGAAACCAAACTTAACAACTCAAACGACACAATATAAATTTTTTTATATCAATTACAAATGCACTCACTCTCTAAGGATGATTCAAGAATGGATAGAGATTTAAATTTAGAGGGACCCTAACTAAGAAGATAGGCTCGGGAGGAAGATAAGATAGTTAAATTACAAAAGAGGAAAGATGGATAGACTTACATCAATCGCGGGTGACCTTAACCGGGTCAACCGAGACATAGAAAATGAGAATATCATTAACGAATATCAGGACAACTTGATGAGCACATCACGGAAAACGCGATTCATAGGATCAACAAAGAAGGCAAGAGTACCGGTTAATCCAACGGCCATGACTAACCATACAAAAAAAACATTCATCCGAGAGGAAGGACTAGCGGTCGAGCTCCAGGAATAAGATCGATGCGGAATTCAATTTCCCGCTTGAGAGGGCGAGAAACGATTTCACCAAAGACATTAGGATAATCCCTGACTATCGGGGTGGCATCCAGATCACTAGAATGAGAATCAAGTGAAAAGACAAAACTGCCTGCATAATCCTTAGGCAATTGACATTCGATCATAAGAGAATTACCCTGGTCGTTTACTGGAGAACGGTTCGGGCTTAGCAAGAGATAACAACATCATAACCGGGGACGTAGAAATCTCCGGTGAATCGACGCCTGTTGTAAAGGAGTTTCACCCCTTTACAAATCATACTGAGGTTGGTGGGACCACCGATGGGATTAGTCACACGCACAAGGATGAATTTTCCAATTGAGGTGGCAACATGTGCTCGAATCTATTACAGAGATCAACAGAAATAGAGCTATGGGATGCTCCAGTATCCAGAAGAACACGAACAGGAAAAGACAAGAATGGATTTTAGAACAAAGGGATAGTTTCAAGATTCAAAAGAAATCCTTATCCAGGAGGATCCTAACGAAGAATTTCAAGTTTCATCGAAGGTGATTCCATAATTAATTTTACTCATTCTAGGGTATCACTACCCTATCTCTAATGAATTTTTACTCTGTATGCTAAGTTTTGTCTAAACCAGAGCTCTGATACCATATGTAACGACCAGGCATTTCGAACCATTCAAATCGACAATCATCCACTCATGTCAGACTTGAATTGCTCAAAACAACAGATTGTTAATGTATATTTGGCAAAACTCAGCATATATAGTAAATAAATCAATCACAGAATCACAGACACAAAGTAATATAACAATAAGCAGCGGAATAGATAAATAGTAGTTCATGAAGCTACTATATAAACATCATAGTTTATAACAAAATACAATAGAAAACCTCAAGTACAGAGTAGTCTCAAATACAAAAGTCACTGACAAGACTGAACATAAACAACAGGAAATAACAGAAAGCTGAATAGATATAAGACAAATCTTCAAGCAAAGCTCCAAGCTCCAAAGATGAGTCAAATGTTGTGACACTCACTCTGACCCAAACATAAAGCAAAACACAAAACACTCGAGTCAGGATTAACATTCTTATACCTGTAAATCAACTCAAGTGAAATGTCAACTGAATACAAAATAAAAGGGATGTTTTGGATTCCCATTCTCTAAGGATCCGTTAAGCTATCTACATATATAGTACAATACGCTACATAGATAATGTCTAAAGTAAAGTAAACTATTAAAATAGCGTTAAGGCATTACCCATATTCCCCTTAACACATTTTATATATTCCCATAGTCAATACAATACCGTAATTCCTTCATAAACTGGAGGGCTATCAAAGGGCACTCCATAGGTATGGTACAAACCAAACTCATAGAGGGCGCGATAAGGCATGTGAAAAGGCACGCGAGGCAATGTCCAGGGTAGGATTCTACTTTTTTGCGGATTCGGAATGGTGGTAAAGCATAGCAGCTACTACAGCCCACCTCGAGACACACTCCCAAATCAAAGGTGCATCCAATCAAATCACAAAGTAAAAAAATGGTATCGAAGAAGCATGCTCGATCGGAGGTGAGACCTCACTTGGCTCGGCGTGGCTCCTATTTTAGTCACATCAAGCTAACTCACGGGAGTCCAGGCTGTGTTACCTCATACAAAATCATCGCCAAACCATCCTACTTCGTTCTGGAATCTCCACCACATACACAGTTGTTATAGTGGTTTTCGGTATTGGCAGAGAGTATGACAATATTCGATCTCGGTCTCTTTAACAAACGCATATTTCACACCGTTATTTTATTTCAAAACAGTTCATACATCATATTAAAATATCATATTCATTCCAAAATCATATCACTTTCGAAATTATATCACTTTCGAAATCATATTGGCTTTAAATTATAGTCCACTTTAAAAATCATAACCTCGCAATAGTTTATATATTAAAATAGTTTATATTTAAAAATAGTTTATATATTAAAATAGTATATATGTATATTTGAAAGAGTTTATACTAAAATAGTTCAAATTAGAATTGTTTCGTCCAATTCCACAATCAATTCAATCAACTTTAGTTCCAAAATTTAATTTAAATCAATCCCAGTTCAACAATTTCAATTAGAAAGAATAAAAGTTCAATACAAATTCTTATTAAAACCATTTCTAATTTACATCGATTTTAAATCCAGGTTTGAACTACAAATTCTAAACCACTTCCAATTCAATAGATTTCAAAGTCCACATATTCAAATAATTTACAATAACTCAATTTGATAAATTTCATTTATATCTCAAACTCAATTTCAAATTTATTTAAATTTGAAAACATTCATTTAATCATTTTAATACATTTAAATAAAATCTCAAATTATCAATTTATATCAAAATTAAATATCTAATGTCAATTATATTTAATTTGAAAATTTTCACTTAATCATCTTTTATGAACACTTAAATAAAATCTCAAATTTAAACTTAAATCAAATTTAAATATTCGATTTCAATTTTTATTTTAATTTTGAATATATTCATTTAATCACCTTAATCAAATAAAGTTATAAAGTTATAAAATCATATTCTTTAAATCTCAAAATCAATAAGTTCAAATCAATTCTTATTTATATCCCATTCTTAAACAAATAATATTTCAAACCAATTTCAATTTATCTTTCCAACTATGCTTTATTAAATTTATTACAAAAATCTATTTTCAAAATATTAATATAATTTTATATAAATACCTAAACATAATATATATATATATATATACTAATTAAATTAAATCTTATTATTAAATTTTATTTTATATTAAATCTTATTTTTATATATTTAAAAATAATAGAATTATAGGTAAATCTTGAAATTTAAATTTTCAAACCTAACTTATAAATTTAAAATTTTCAAACATAAAATTTTAAAAATCTAAATTTTATACGTATATAAAAATAAAATATATATATATATATTATATTTTAATAATCCATATTTATTAAAATCCATATATTTCCTTTCAAAACCATGGAAATCATTTTTCAAAATAGACCAACGGTGTCCGTATATATAATTTTCTATCCTATGGTCAAGTGATATGGATATTTATCATTTCAATCCGCAATTATTTAAATTTACAGGCATATATCATTTCAACCCACAATCCCAAAATTTCAAAATAAAAAAAATTCGCTTGGGTTTACCATTTCAACCCATAACGATTTTTCCCTAATCTATAAGATCGTTCGGGTATGTATCATTTCAACTCATAGGGATTTTCCTAACTAACAGTAAACTTGCAGAGTGAGGACAATAAAATAATAATCTAAAAATGACATACATATCAATAGCTGGCATATATTATCATTAACAATTTAAATAATATATATTCAATAGGTTATTGTGTCATATATCAATCAATTAACATTGGTGAACAAATGCAAATAATAACATATCATATTTAACTATTAAATAATTAACAATTTAAATTTAACAACATATTTCAATCGTCATTTCATGTGAATTGAATTTACTAAATATAAGAATGTTAATCGTGAGTGATTGCTCACCTTTTGAGGTTAGAGTACGATGGAAATGAGAAGCAACTGACACGGATACACACATGGACACGGGCATGACACATCAAAGAGCCGCAACAAGCAAATAGCAGATTTAGCACGAGAATTCGATGAAAACAAATATATATACATATGTGATATATATACACATTTGTTTTTTCTTTTGAAGGAACCAATATATGTATATATGACATATATATCTTTTTGCTGACAAGACATATAGGTGCAATATATATAACATATATAAGCTTGGATTGAAAAGAAAATAAATTAAACTTTTCTGCCAATAAGTACACATGCAACAGCAACATACAGATATAAGCCGTCATACATATACTTTTGGCTAGAACAGAAATCAAAACAAAGCACTAAGCAAATCAATATCAAAAGATTACAACACACACACACACAGATATATATATATATATATATATATATATATATATTCAGGCAATATATATAACTTCATATATATATATATGTCTTCAAATAAACATGCAGCTGGGGAGATTCAGATAAGATGTCAAATGCGACACACACACATATATATCAATATATATAAATTCAAACCAAAATATATATGACATACATGTTAGATAATACCGGAGGAGATCGGCAAGGCAGGCGGTGGCTATGCTCGGTAGGCCGATGCGGCTTCAGGTGGTGCAGGGTGGTCAGGGTGAAGATGGGTTGCTGATGATGGTGGGTTTGGCTCGGATCTGTGGTGATTTTGGTGATTGGATGGTGGTCTCGGCTGTGGTTTTGAGGAGATAGGAAGGCGGTGCCAGAGATTCAGGGCGGTCTGGCTGTGTGGGCAAGCGGCGAAGATGGTGCACAGTTGTGGAATCTCGGTCAGAGGGTAGGCGCTGAAGATGGTATGCCGTGTGAGGATGGTGGGCGTGGGAAAGTGGACCGGAGAAGGCGGAGATGTCACGACCCGATTTTCCATGCCCGAAAATCGAACCATTGGGGTTAAAGAAGAAGAGGTAGAAGAAGAAAATAGAAAACAACATCAGAATCTCACATCGCAACGGAATAAAATATAATAGATAATAACTGATCTTTACACAAAAGAACTATATCTATTTATACATCTCATCATCAGAGTACATCACAATCAATAATACAATACTGGACAGTTATGACAATTTGTCCTCACCAATCTGACTATACAACTTATGATACACAGCGGAATACATCAAATACGTGTGATACGTCTCGCCATCCAGCTCGTCTCCTGAGCTCCACATAATCCTATCCTGTATCTGAAATACTTGGTCTGACTCGAGCATTATAATAAAATAACACTCGAGTCAGTCTGGAAAACCAGCGTGAGAAAACACACTCAATTGGATTATTAAAGTTTCAAAACCCTTTGAAATCAAAAGCATCTCGTAAGACCACGCCACAAATAAAAATGTCGGGTTTTTACCTTACGATAGCCAAAACACTTTTTATCAAACCCGTCTGTCTGATATTATAATAGTGTCTATATACAAATACTTATTCAAATAGCTGAAATTGTTACGTGATTAAATTCCAGCATACTAGCCACAAAGTGGGTTCTACAAACAAAAACCGTACAAGGCACGTAGGGAGAATGGATTTCCAACTAATGACTAGGCACTGGGGTACCACCTGTCACAGTACCTGGTCTAGATCAGCGTACCGAGGACCATGCCCGATCCCCTGCAACACAAGGCCGAAACCATCCCTTACTAGATAATTCCGAATAAGATCATCTCGCAGTTGGTATCAGCAACCGCCCACTAAGCCGAAATAAAAAGGAACATCTAGACAGGGATGACCTCACCCTAATGGGTGCTACACACTTAGCCTTGCTGTATAACCCCTGATTTTCAGTCATTCCCGGTTGATGAGGCTCGAGGCTAAGCCTTACCTTTTTAGAACATTTCACTTAGACTGTCCACCATCCACCTGACGATGTTCTGAAAGCATTCATCCATACAAGTCCGTCCCGGGTTCGAATGGAACCGAAGGCACTACTCCCACTACATCCATTTTGGAATCACCCTCAGGATTAGTAGTGACTAGCCCTTGCACTTCACTGCTCCATCTTTGATTCCAAACTCTTGTTTTCCACACGAAAACGTTCAAACCGAATCGAAGTGGTTTTCGAGAAATTAATCCCGATCCCGGTCTCTTCGAAACGATCAGCGCATTAGCCAATATTGATAGTCGGTTATTTAACTATCAAACAACATTCACAACAACCATCAGACACATAAATAATTTTCCAAATTATTTATTTATCTCAAAATATCTTCGCAAGATATTTTCCTACATTTCAATCCTTTGAAATTAGTTTCAAATCACCTTTCTCACTCTCTCTCGTGGAAATAAATTTCCACCCAAATGTTTTATTTCCATTGGAAACCGCCAAGTCCAAAATACTTAAGATTTTAAAAAATAATTTAAAACACTTTGTTATAAAATATACTTTAAAACATTTACATTAAAAACTACTTTAATGCTTTATTAAAAATATATACTTTAAGGATATTTAAAATAAAAGTTAAGCCAAACTAAATTTAAAATAGTGGAAATTGGTACGAAGGGCCTAATTATATGGCCCATTTTTTTTCCAGGACACGGGTTTGAAACTATTATTTTCGAGGACAATTATGTGCGGCGTGCGTCTTCATCTTCTCAAACATCTAAATATCTTCTGAAATCGATCGTGGAAATTAGGCGCGTTCGTCTTCATCTTCTCAAACAACTACGTATATTCTGAAATCTGCCGATCTTGGAAATTGGGCGCGTGCGACTTCATCTTCTCAAATAAGTACGTATCTTATGAAATCTACCGATCGTGAAAATTAGGCGCGTGCGTCTTCATCTTCTCAAAGAACTACGTGCCTTCTGAAATCTACCGATCTTGCAAATTAGGCGGTCGTGAAAATTAGACGTATCTTGTTCAATCAAAGCGGTCGTTTCTTGTGCAATTGAAGCGGTCGTGAGGCGTTAGTTTCTTCTCAAATCAAAATCGACTTTAATTGTGGGAAATCATGAGGCGATTTTCTTCATTTGGTGAGTTTCTTTTTTATTTGCTGTTTTTCATTCTCAATTCTTTTTTTTATGATGTTACTGTATGTTTCTTTTCACAGGAGGCTGTTTTCATCTATTGGAGGAAGGTTTTGTTTGATGTAGTTGGAATAATGGCTTCTGAATGGTATTGTTTTATTCTTACAATCACTGTGTATTTAGCTTCGTTTGTTCTTTAGTTTGCAATTAAACTCTGATTGTTTAGATGTTTAAGAATGGTGTATCAAAATTCCATTATGGCTCTAGTAATAATTTGGCAGCCATTGAATGTGATTATGTGTTTTAAAGACCATATTGATCTTAGTGTGTGTTTGTTATGATAATTTTTTAGCTCTTCTTTTTCACCATTAAGTATATTTTTGCAGATCATCTTTTTCACCTATGATTTTTCAACAATGTAAACTTGAATAGGTACAATCACAACGAATGTTTTTCTTCCACATGTTCCACTGTTGTAATCAGGTTATCCCAAAGAGTGATAGTGATCTCTAAAAGATAAATTGTTTTATCTTTTTCAAAAAATGGTATAAAAAATGATTTAAATAGTCTTATGCTATTAGTTTTTATTTAAGATCGGTTTCACATAGTTATATTTTTTTAATATTTTTTTTACATTTTTTTTTGCAGGTGTGATTCATCTGTTATAGTTGTGTTTGATTTCAATAACAATTATTTTAGTGCTCGTTTTGGATTGGATGCTTCTATTTCTTATGTTAGGAATAGGATTTGGGAGCAGTGGAATAATTTTACTCCATTATGGTTTGATATTTTTTATATTCGAGAATCAAAGACTACCTTTATTGAAACGGATAGTGATCTTCAAGCTATATTGATTTTGTCTTGGTTTAAAAAGGAAGAATTTTTGGTTTTTTTTCTACGGCTGAAGAATGATTCAATGGATAATTTTGTTGGTGAAAGTAGCAAGTCTGGTTCAGTTGTTGGTGTTGAGTCAAGTAATAATATGTTAGGTTATGATGATGATTTAGATTCTGGTTTTACTCAACAAAAGGATTTACATGAGTTGTTGAAGAAGAATTCAAATATGGAATTTTTTACTGGGGTTGGTCAACAGTTTGATTCTGCTATTGGATTCCGTAGAACGGTTAGTGCTTATTGTTTGAAGAATGGGTTTAAAGTACAATATATTAAGAATTGTAAAGAACGATTGACAGTTCGATGTGCTATAGATAGTTGTCCATTTAGGATTCATGCTTCTTGCAAACTGAAGCAATTGGACCAATTGTTTGTTAAAAACATTCAGCTGAATCATACTTGTGGTGGTGGATTTCGTTCACTTGGTAGTCCAACTATTAATAGTGATCTTGTGAAAAGTCTAATCTTCACTCAAATTCGTGATGAGCCAAAAAGAAAAACGAAGGATATCATTAAAAGTTTTAGAAGAGATTATGATGTGGAGCTGAGCTATTATTTTGCTTATAAGGGTAAGAAATTGATTATGAATGATATTTACGGTGATGAAAAGAAATCTTACAATGATTTAGTTTGGTATTTGAAGGCATTGGAAAGAAATAACCCAAATAGTTATTCAAGTATGGATGTGGATTCTGACACTAATCAATTTGAGAGAGTTTTTGTATGTTATGAGGCATGTATATTTGGATTCAGCTATTGTCGTCCTATGGTGTTTTTAGATGCTACCTTTTTGAAAGGGCGAAGTGGTATTTTGATGGCTGCCACTGCAAAAAATGGAAATCAAGGTACTAATTTTGATCTTTTTTTTTGCTGTTGTATTTACTTTGTACTGTGTGCATTAGGTTCTTGTTATAAATTTTTGTAACATAGTACTGTTTCTTTAAGTGATTGTTCTAGTGAATTTTGTTATGTTCATACTGCATTTTGGTTAAGTGATTAGTCTACTGTTATATAGTACTGATTCAGTTCATTAAAGTTTCTTTTGCGTTAGGGCTTAGCATGTAAAATTATTGCAGAAAATGAATTTATGTTACTACTACATGTTGAATAAGATAAATGCATTTATCTTTTAAGATAAAGAATTAAATTACATATTAAGCCGTACTTATATATCATAGTTACTAGTACATGTTGAATATATTTATCATTTTTCTCATTATTTGAAATTCTTACATAACGTATAAAAATGATTTAAACAGCATATAGAAAAGATAATAGCATATATCTTTTAGAAGTTCAAATATAAGTCTTTGTATTGTATGCATGAATTAAGTATTATATCTTTGCAATTTCTACTCTTCCTACATAGACTTCACATTCAAGTAGCAAAATTTAAAAAACAAAAGAAAAAAAGGTTGAATTGTCTCTAGCAAATTTATTTTTCCTTTTTTATTTGGGCAAAGGGCATAGTGTTCATGTGATTTTTTACTATTAGATAATACTGTTTCAAAGATAGTGCATTATTTTCAAATGTACATTAATAAACAGTGAATTATTATTATTTTGTTTTTTTTCCAGGTTTTTTCCCATTAGCAATGGCTCTTGTTCCCAAAGAAAATGAAGAGTGTTGGAGTTGGTTTTTGAATCACCTAAAGAATGCTCTTAGTTGTGATAGAATATCAACTTTTTTAAGTGATAGACACTGGGGTTTATTGTTAAGTGTTCCAAAATTTTTTCCGAATAGTCATCATTCTTATTGTTTGCATCATATGCAAAATAATATTGCTAGCATTGTGAAAAGTGGAAGGGGTGTTTGGGTAGCTCATTTACTTGAGCGTTGTGCTATAGCTTCTAATCATCATGAGTTTGAAAAAGCCATGTCCAAGTACAAAGAAATTGGAGGTGCCAAAGCTATAGAGTATTTGAATGACAAACCATTTGATCATTGGGCCGATTTGTTTTTTCCGGGGAAGCGATATGGTGAAAATAAGTCCAATGTAGCCGAGAGTTTTAATTCTTGGATTTTGGATGAAAGAAGTTTGCCTGTTACTGCTTGTCTTGATGGAATTAGGGTAAAACTTATGATGCAAATGTCTAATCGTAGAGAAGAGGCATTAAAGTGGACTAGTGTGCTATGTCCGAAAATGGAAGCTCGTTTGTTAAAATTGAAGGAAGAAGGATTTGGGTGGAGTGTTTCTAAATCATCTAGGTATGTATTTATATTTATTTACATGATGTTCACAGTTTCTAAAAAATGATAAATGCATTTATCTTTTTTCAACCTGCTATGTAGCCTGTGTTATGATTTCATTTTGTTGGTGTTGCTTGTTACGTATTTTCTCTTTGTCTGCATTAAAGCTTATGTTCACAGTATGATTGTTAATTTTTTTGGTTTATTAGTCTTATTTTTCACTATTAGTTCACTGCACATGAATTGGGTCTTACATTTTGTAGGTATATTTTTGAAGTTCATTCTCCGACATCTCAAAAGGTTGATCTTAAAAATCGCATTTGCAGTTGCAATCAATGGAAAGTGACAGGTTTTCCTTGTGTGCATGCTTTGAAGTGTATTTCTTTAACCAGAAATTCTGTTTATGAATATATTGAGAATTACTTTACTGTTGAGTATTATCTAGCTTCATATTCACATTTGATCAATCCTATTCCAACTTTTGATAAGAAAGCAATTGAAGCTGAAGAATCATCTACTGTTCTTCCTCCTAAGCCTGTTCGTGGAGCTGGAAGGCCTAGGATGAATAGGATTGAAGGGGCTGATTTTCATGCTAAGCAAAATAGATGTGGAAAGTGTAAAAAACTAGGACATAACAGAAGGCGGTGTTCTTTTGAATAATTGAGTTGATTGTTTTAGTTCAATGTATTTGATTGGTTGTTCTATGAATACTTTGAGTTGAATAATTGAGTTGATTTTTTTAGTCCAAAGTATTTGATTTGTTCTTGTATGAGTATTTGGTTGTTGTATGAATACTTTGAGTTGAATATTTGAATAATTGCATATGTTGAATTGGTTATGATCTGATTTTGATTATTTTTGGTTGTATGCAATTATTTATGTTTAACCGTTATTTGGAATACAATGTTGTTAGTTCTGTTAAAAAAGATAAATTGATATTTCTTTTTAATTGTTGTGTATAGTCTGTTTTTAAAACACAGTCCTGAGAAGAGCTCGTACGGTGTACTCAGCTATGACCTCAGGTTTCACATTAGTAGAGTCTGATCTAGGTGTAACCATGTTAGGCTTCAACAAAGTACCTTCCATTAGGACTTTGTGCTCGTTTAGGGCCTTGTAGCATGCAGCAAGCACTCTTTCAGTCACATCTGCACACCTGCCAATTTCAAGGCCATTCAATATGTTAATTAACTTTGTGGAACAAACAATATTAAGGTTCCAAATGAACAATCCAAAAACAGGAACAGGTTACTCTTTGCTAGCATTTCACGCATGAAGTTTTTCTCATTAATGAGTGTTGAGTACAGCAAAAAAAGGTAAATCATGTTCTCTCATGAGTTGATTTATTGCTAATTAACAGTAGCATTCTTGCTTTTGACCCATTGATTTTGTTTAACAAGTAAAATTAACAGACAACTACCCAGTCAATGTTATGGGATCCATCAACAAGAATCTCAGATTCGACAATGGGAACAAGCCCATTTCGAACCAAATCTTCTGTAAATCCACGATTTTTACGCACAACGGTAGGAATACAAATCAAACAGAACAACTGGAGATCAGTATGACTAGTATATTGCTACCCAAAACATACTGTCAATAAAACATAAATTCGTTTATCTTTTTAACAGAGCATTAAAAACATTAGCCATTACAAATTCACTATCAATTACCATAATTTCATTATCAAATTAAAAATCAATTGTGTAAGTACTTGCTAGTTAACAATATACAAAAGCAACATAGACTGAAGTGATTATGTAGTTAATATTTCATTTTGACAGATGCATTGGTTGTAACGACCCTAGAATTTAAATTTATTTAAATTAATAATTTATTGAATTTTTTAATTAAATTGAGTAATTAAATAAATTTTGAATAAAAATTGTGAAATTAAATTGATTAAGTGATGCGAGTTTCCCCGAATCCCAATTTTATATTTGAACGATCATTTAAATTTAAATATTGTATATGTTGAATTTGAGTTTCAAGTAAATGGTTTAAGAATAATTATAAAATATAGAATGTCATTTATATTTCAAAATAAATAGAGTAAAATATAAAAACCATATCTCATCAACAAATAGATCTGCATAGTCGATCTAGACAACAACACTTAAATATAAATAAAACTAGCAGCCATCATTGTAAAACAAATATATACAAACAAATTGCGAAAGTCAATACAAAGTAACAAAACAAAACAAAAGAAAAGTAAAATCAAGTATAAGTATGAACTGTAAAACATGCAAGTAAGGTAAGTTGCAAGTGGTATACATATGAAGTAAGGTAAGTTGCAAGTAAGGTAAGTATCAAGCAGTAGAACAACAATACAACATGGAATACAAACAAATACAAATAAATATAAGCAAGCTTGAAGAATAAGATAAAGTAAATATACCTATAAGTAAGTATGCAGGCATGTCTTATAAAAGTGAAGAGTACAAAATAAATAAAGTGTGAATTAACTTGTAAATACCAACAAGAAAACAAGGCAACAAAGTATAAATAACCTCAGCCGAAATAAAACAAGACAAAGATAAAATAAAATACAATACCAAAACAAATCAACACAAACATGTACAACCGAAAGTAAGGGAACAAAAGACCATGGTAATTAATGCAACATGCTTCATGCATTTAATGCAAGCATACCAGCCATGTCCCTAGTACAAAACCAAACATCACCTTTACAACAAACATCACTTGTAGCTTCTTGTATATGTCAACCTCTTCATTTCATCTCAGTTTTTATTCATTCGAAACTAAAAAGAGAAACTGAAGTAAAACATCTCAAAGCTTAAAAACAATAAGAAGTATATCAAAGAAAAGGAATGCTGTTCAACATCATTTCCAGTTATAAACAAATATTATCAAAAGTGAAGCCTGAGAAGAAGGGAAGGTTTCCAGTCTCAAATTCAAAACCAGAAAAGAAAAATGTAGATATCATCATCTACAAACTCAAAACATCGTTTAGCTTAAAGAAAACAAAAACAGGGCTAAAGACTGATCAAAGCTGTAGTTTTCAAACAACAAAGCAGTTCTCTGTTCTTCTCTGCTTCAACAAAAACAGGTGAGCAACTTTAATTGTTCCTTTAGACCTCTTTATTCTTTTATCTGTGAGTAACACTTTATTTTAAAAGGTTAACTTAAGTAAATATGATGCATGCTCTTCTTAGTGATGATCCATATTTTGTATATGTATTGTTTGTGCATATATCTGGATATACCTGTTTTTGCATACTCTGTTGCTTGATGACATTTCTTTGAGTAAAAATGTAAACAAACCTTCCTCTCTTGTTTGAATGACTGTTTGGATATAAGATGTAAATAACAATTGTTTGTTTAACCTTAATCGAGGTGTTAAAAATGTAAAAATGTTGAACCAACAGGTATGTGCCTCTGTAAAACCCAGAAAACATATACATCTTCAAATAAGTTCAAAAACAAATCTTTTATTTTAAAGATTCCGGTGTATAGGGTGAAACATTATACTAAAATAGAATTTTTAAAACAAGTTTCATAATTTTTAAGCAAGGGGGTGAAGAGCAGTTTAGTTTTGAATGTTTTGTACATTTCGAGTTGCCGTGGACGATCTAGTTCACTGGCGATGTCGTGGTTTGGTCTGGAGGTAGAGGGGTGACCAGGGGTTTAGCGAAAATTGTCGTGAGGGTCAGAAGATCAACGTGGAGGCGACGGCGATGAATTCTATTTTGTAGACCTAGTTTTGGGTGGCTCTGTGTTTTCGTCTCGTATGAGGTCGTTGAGTGATCGAGTGTTACGTGTTCGTGAGAGGGGGTAGGGGAGATGTTGACGAAGACGTGGTCGAGGTTTCGCGTGTTCAGATGATCGGAGCGTTTTGGGAACGACGTGTTTCCAGGTGAGGGGGTGTTTCCTGTATCTTGTTCCAGGCTTTCGAATTCATACTCGAATTCGAGTTTGTTGGAGAATGGGTTCGCTGTGGATCAGAGAATGGTTGGTAGGTGGTTGTCGGTGTGCTCGATGAAGTGGAGGCGACTGGAGTTGGTCGCTGGCGATGTGCACGTGCACGTTCATGCTCGTATATCTGGGTTGAAGGGAGTTTGGGGAAGAAGCTTCTGTCTCGGGAAAGATTCGTGAGTGACTCGAAGTGGTGGGGTGTTTGTCTCGAAGCAAAAATGGAAGGGGTTCGACTCGAAGCTGAGCTCGAGAAAAGGGACGATGGGCTCGAGTTGATTCGGGGGTGTTCGCGTAGGCAAGTGATTTCCAGATTTTAACTTGTTCCAGTAAACAATTTTAAACTGTTGGGTTTAAAATTTAAAGCAAAGGTTAAATTAAGTTTTAATTCCAGATTTAAATGAAAGTTCCAAGGGAAATTTGAAATAAATAATTATTGAATGTAACTAATTAAATGATGATTCGAAATTTGAGTTAATTATCTATTTATAAATTAAAGGATTAATTTATAACGGTGATTAATTAAGATTTAAATAAATAATTAAAGATCAACTAATTTATTAATTAAGAATGATTAGTTAATAATTAAGGGTTAACTAATAAATTTAAAAGAAATATTTTCAAATAATTTGTAACTAAATTTTGATAATTAACCCGGATTAATAATTGATACATCCGATTTAAATTAATCAGTTGATTAATAAATTCACTTATGGATGTTTGGATTCTATTGAATGTTAAATTGTTTGATATCCCTGATATATGATGCTTTGTGATACATCCTGATTTTTGTTGTGATCTGTAGTTTACTTACCTGTGATATATATATGTGATCTGTGAATGAACGATAAGCGTTATAGTTATATCGCTTATCAACTATATCCTGTATTTTGTTATGTGATGATTGATGTTGCACTATTGTGTGTGAAATCCCTGGACCACATCTTTACACACACAAATATGGATTTCACGTGGAAATCGGTTAAGTCACAGATAATTTAAATTTGATGTTTTTGAAATTGAAATTTTTAATTTCAATTGATTTTGAAATTAGAAATTCGGGTTTAAAGTAAAAAGCTTTTGAAATGGAATTTCAAAGAGAAAAGTTATTTTAAATAACTTAACCGAGTTTTGAAAATTTAAATAGTTAGATTTAAATTGGGATTCAAGTTTGAAATTAAGCTATGATTTGGAAACTAGGGAGTAGAGATGATATAAATGTGTTTATATGAATTTAAACCATTTTAAAAGTATAAGTTGGAAATTTGATTTAACCCAAGAACCTTAACTCGTATAAATGAATCAGATTTCCAGAATGAAAACTGTTTGTTTTCAAAGAATAAAAGCTTTTAGATAAGAAATGAAATTCCAATTTAGGTAAAGGAATTTCAAGATTTAATTGAAAAATGGATTTTCCAAGTTATAAATGAATTCTTTTCGAAAGCTATGAATTAAATCTGTTTATTTTTAACAGATTTAAAATGATGTTTTGTTAAACCATTCGAAATGAAATTGTTTTGAAAGCTATTTGTTAAATCTTTGATTTAAAGATTTAACGAATTAATCAAATTGAAAGGGAAATTGATTTGGAAAATCTGTGAATGAATCTTTGTGAAATTAAGTGAACTTTGTGAATTGAATCTTTTTTGTTTAAAAAGATTAAAATGGTAATTTGTTAAACCATTTGAAAAGAAAGTTTGGGTTTAAAATTGTGACTTAATTGAAATCCCAATATCCATATGTTTTTGAATATTGCGCTCACTATTCGGGTTAGCCGGGAAAAGACATCTGTGTCATATAACCCATTCCGAATAGTGATACGTCGTATATGGATCGCATTTGAAGATCGGTGTTGAAGACCGGATATTTTCGAAAATGAAAGGACAACCTGTCGAATGTCTCTGCACTGGGTAGCTCCCGGTATAGAGATTTATATCACTCTTTTGTGACGGGAAGTCCGGACGTGATTGAAAGTTATCCGGAATTGCAAGGGCTTCGTGAGAAGTGCCTTCGGTTCTGTTCGAACCCGGAACAGACTTATATGGATACATGTCTGACATTACACTTTGAGATATAAAGCCGATTTCTTTCAAATACATTTCTGTTTGGTGGCGGAGAATTTATTCTCTTAGCTTAACACCCTTCTCTGAGACGTACGAGCTCAGAGGTTATGTAGTTGAAATTTATCAGCGATATATCCCAATTTGGTAATGTGACATGCTGAGTGTTGCTGTGTGATGATCAGCGTTTGATCATTTGTGATATGATCATTTGTTTGATCATTTATCTTTGTGATCATAGGTTGATCATCTGTTGACCCAAAGCGTGGCTTTTTGAAAAAGCGTAGCTTTGTGGACGAGACTTCGTCGAGCCTCACAACCCGGTAATGGTCGAAACAGGAATCGTGCGGCAAGGTTTTCAGGGGTAGCTCCCCTAGGGTATGACCATTCCTTCTGGAAAAGGGTAGTATCATGGTATGGAGCCCAGATACTTACTCATGTGGATACACTTTCTTTATGATGTGTGATGTTGGTTATCGAGCGCTCGGATAAAGGTCCCAAAGGACCGGGGGTGGCATATCTGAGGTTTCTTTTATCCCTTGGGAAAAGGGGTTGCCGGCCTTGTTTGGCAGAGAACAGTTGGTTCTCGGAACGTCCCGCCAGAGGCGTTTCTTTCGTGGAATAGGAAGTTCCTTAGCCTGACCATTTGTTGGAAATCCAAACAAAACAATACGAGCCCTGTACGGTTTTAGTTGTATTACCTGCCATGGAATGTGGTGGTAACCTGCTATTGAACATGGTAGCTATAGTAGGCATAAGTGCGAAATGTCTATGCTGGCTAAGATTTATATTCTACTTTCGAATTTTTTTTCTACACTATGCACTAATAATAATATCAAAAATGATTTGATTTTGCGTAGTAAGCATCTTTGACTATCATAAGAAGAAATCTCCTCCAATTCTGCGTTTGCATTGTGTGTGTGGTGGGAGGTCTTATGGTAGTTTCATTTTCCAAAAGCATTGCGAATTGACTTTAAAATTCTCTGCTATTTGTTTTTAAAGATAAACTGTTTTTGTTGCTCACACCAGTCCCATGACTGATCCGGAGTTTATTGTTCCTTTCCTAAACTCTGGGTGCTCATAATTTCCTACACGAGCAGTCTAGAGTTGGGGTTTTCAGATATTCAGATTTAGTAGATTTTCTGGAGTTGGTTCAGTCTTTGGATCAGACTACACTTGCTTATCTTTGTGCCTCGTTATTGGGAGTTCGAGCTATTTCTGAATCGTGCTTTGGAGATGAAGATTATCCGCTGCTGATGTTATCGTTTTCTTTTCCGCTGCTATTTCTTGTATCATATCTCTGATGTATATAGATATTCATTGTATCATCATTGTATCATTCTGTTGTATCAGATATTGTATATCAATGTATTATTCAATTATTCCGCTGTGATATTTACTTAACTGTGTTATAAGCTCCGGCGACTCGGATTTGAACGCTCGAATCTACGACATTCGAGTACGATGTAAAGTATGGATGTTGATTTTCGAACGTGAAAATCTGGGACGTTACATTTGGTATCAGAGCTAAGGTTGAACTTTACCTCAGGAGTATAACACGTTAAGTAGCTCATTAGAGATAGAGTGAAGTAAACTCTAGAATGAGTATATCCCTAAGATATCAGTCTGAACGTCTCAGTAAATTCTCTTACTATCCACAGATAGTGAGTATGAGTGCAAGAAGAGGACGAGATAGGGGACAAGGGAATACGACTATAAATGGTCAATACCCTGCAACAGTGGAAACAATCTTTCTCTATCAATTTTCTTTGATTCGTTTCCAAATTCTTTTCATTTCTTCGTATCATCTACAAGAAGTTTCGGGGTGATGATGGCTCTACGAATCGTTGTAGAAGATCCTTACTTCGTATCTTTATCAGTTCTTATCAGCTATTTGATTTAAACCTTAATGAATTTGAAATTGGAATTTGAAATTGAATTAAATTGATTAATAGAATATGAAGGCTAAATTGAATTGAATCGATAAAACGATTTCGTTTGAAACCAAATTTGAAATTCTATTGAAATTTCTGTGAATACCAAAGTCCGAAGAGGGACAAATTGGTGTATATTCTGAGATATTCCGACTTGAGTTTGGAATTCATATCGTAGTTTGAGGAATTATAGAAGATCGAATCTGTCTATCTTTGTCTTTGTTTCGTGCCTGCGAATTTCGAGGACGAAATTCTTTTAAGGGGGGAAATTTGTAACGACCCTAGAATTTAAATTTATTTAAATTAATAATTTATTGAATTTTTTAATTAAATTGAGTAATTAAATAAATTTTGAATAAAAATTGTGAAATTAAATTGATTAAGTGATGCGAGTTTCCCCGAATCCCAATTTTATATTTGAACGATCATTTAAATTTAAATATTGTATATGTTGAATTTGAGTTTCAAGTAAATAGTTTAAGAATAATTATAAAATATAGACTGTCATTTATATTTCAAAATAAATAGAGTAAAATATAAAATCCATATCTCATCAACAAATAGATCTGCATAGTCGATCTAGACAACAACACTTAAATATAAATAAAACTAGCAGCCATCATTGTAAAACAAATATATACAAACAAATTGCGAAAGTCAATACAAAGTAACAAAACAAAACAAAAGAAAAGTAAAATCAAGTATAAGTATGAACTGTAAAACATGCAAGTAAGGTAAGTTGCAAGTGGTATACATATGAAGTAAGGTAAGTTGCAAGTAAGGTAAGTATCAAGCAGTAGAACAACAATACAACATGGAATACAAACAAATACAAATAAATATAAGCAAGCTTGAAGAATAAGATAAAGTAAATATACCTATAAGTAAGTATGCAGGCATGTCTTATAAAAGTGAAGAGTACAAAATAAATAAAGTGTGAATTAACTTGTAAATACCAACAAGAAAACAAGGCAACAAAGTATAAATAACCTCAACCGAAATAAAACAAGACAAAGATAAAATAAAATACAATACCAAAACAAATCAACACAAACATGTACAGCCGAAAGTAAGGGAACAAAAGACCATGGTAATTAATGCAACATGCTTCATGCATTTAATGCAAGCATACCAGCCATGTCCCTAGTACAAAACAAAACATCACCTTTACAACAAACATCACTTGTAGCTTCTTGTATATGTCAACCTCTTCATTTCATCTCAGTTTTTATTCATTCGAAACTAAAAAGAGAAACTGAAGTAAAACATCTCAAAGCTTAAAAACAATAAGAAGTATATCAAAGAAAAGGAATGCTGTTCAACATCATTTCCAGTTATAAACAAATATTATCAAAAGTGAAGCCTGAGAAGAAGGGAAGGTTTCCAGTCTCAAATTCAAAACCAGAATAGCAAATTGTAGATATCATCATCTACAAACTCAAAACATCGTTTAGCTTAAAGAAAACAAAAACAGGGCTAAAGACTGATCAAAGCTGTAGTTTTCAAACAACAAAGCAGTTCTCTGTTCTTCTCTGCTTCAACAAAAACAGGTGAGCAACTTTAATTGTTCCTTTAGACCTCTTTATTCTTTTATCTGTGAGTAACACTTTATTTTAAAAGGTTAACTTAAGTAAATATGATGCATGCTCTTCTTAGTGATGATGCATATTTTGTATATGTATTGTTTGTGCATATATCTGGATATACCTGTTTTTGCATACTCTGTTGCTTGATGACATTTCTTTGAGTAAAAATGTAAACAAACCTTCCTCTCTTGTTTGAATGACTGTTTGTATATAAGATGTAAATAACAATTGTTTGTTTAACCTTAATCGAGGTGTTAAAAATGTAAAAATGTTGAACCAACAGGTATGTGCCTCTGTAAAACCCAGAAAACATATACATCTTCAAATAAGTTCAAAAACAAATCTTTTATTTTAAAGATTCCGGTGTATAGGGTGAAACATTATACTAAAATAGAATTTTTAAAACAAGTTTCATAATTTTTAAGCAAGGGGGTGAAGAGCAGTTTAGTTTTGAATGTTTTGTACATTTCGAGTTGCCGTGGACGATCTAGTTCACTGGCGATGTCGTGGTTTGGTCTGGAGGTAGAGGGGTGACCAGGGGTTTAGCGAAAATTGTCGTGAGGGTCAGAAGATCAACGTGGAGGCGACGGCGACGAATTCTATTTTGTAGACCTAGTTTTGGGTGGCTCTGTGTTTTCGTCTCGTATGAGGTCGTTGAGTGATCGAGTGTTACGTGTTCGTGAGAGGGGGTAGGGGAGATGTTGACGAAGACGTGGTCGAGGTTTCGCGTGTTCAGATGATCGGAGCGTTTTGGGAACGACGTGTTTCCAGGTGAGGGGGTGTTTCCTGTATCTTGTTCCAGGCTTTCGAATTCATACTCGAATTCGAGTTTGTTGGAGAATGGGTTCGCTGTGGATCAGAGAATGGTTGGTAGGTGGTTGTCGGTGTGCTCGATGAAGTGGAGGCGACTGGAGTTGGTCGCTGGCGATGTGCACGTGCACGTTCATGCTCGTATATCTGGGTTGAAGGGAGTTTGGGGAAGAAGCTTCTGTCTCGGGAAAGATTCGTGAGTGACTCGAAGTGGTGGGGTGTTTGTCTCGAAGCAAAAATGGAAGGGGTTCGACTCGAAGCTGAGCTCGAGAAAAGGGACGATGGGCTCGAGTTGATTCGGGGGTGTTCGCGTAGGCAAGTGATTTCCAGATTTTAACTTGTTCCAGTAAACAATTTTAAACTGTTGGGTTTAAAATTTAAAGCAAAGGTTAAATTAAGTTTTAATTCCAGATTTAAATGAAAGTTCCAAGGGAAATTTGAAATAAATAATTATTGAATGTAACTAATTAAATGATGATTCGAAATTTGAGTTAATTATCTATTTATAAATTAAAGGATTAATTTATAACGGTGATTAATTAAGATTTAAATAAATAATTAAAGATCAACTAATTTATTAATTAAGAATGATTAGTTAATAATTAAGGGTTAACTAATAAATTTAAAAGAAAGATTTTCAAATAATTTGTAACTAAATTTTGATAATTAACCCGGATTAATAATTGATACATCCGATTTAAATTAATCAGTTGATTAATAAATTCACTTATGGATGTTTGGATTCTATTGAATGTTAAATTGTTTGATATCCCTGATATATGATGCTTTGTGATACATCCTGATTTTTGTTGTGATCTGTAGTTTACTTACCTGTGATATATATATATGTGATCTGTGAATGAACGATAAGCGTTATAGTTATATCGCTTATCAACTATATCCTGTATTTTGTTATGTGATGATTGATGTTGCACTATTGTGTGTGAAATCCCTGGACCACATCTTTACACACACAAATATGGATTTCACGTGGAAATCGGTTAAGTCACAGATAATTTAAATTTGATGTTTTTGAAATTGAAATTTTTAATTTCAATTGATTTTGAAATTAGAAATTCGGGTTTAAAGTAAAAAGCTTTTGAAATGGAATTTCAAAGAGAAAAGTTATTTTAAATAACTTAACCGAGTTTTGAAAATTTAAATAGTTAGATTTAAATTGGGATTCAAGTTTGAAATTAAGCTATGATTTGGAAACTAGGGAGTAGAGATGATATAAATGTGTTTATATGAATTTAAACCATTTTAAAAGTATAAGTTGGAAATTTGATTTAACCCAAGAACCTTAACTCGTATAAATGAATCAGATTTCCAGAATGAAAACTGTTTGTTTTCAAAGAATAAAAGCTTTTAGATAAGAAATGAAATTCCAATTTAGGTAAAAGAATTTCAAGATTTAATTGAAAAATGGATTTTCCAAGTTATAAATGAATTCTTTTCGAAAGCTATGAATTAAATCTGTTTATTTTTAACAGATTTAAAATGATGTTTTGTTAAACCATTCGAAATGAAATTGTTTTGAAAGCTATTTGTTAAATCTTTGATTTAAAGATTTAACGAATTAATCAAATTGAAAGGGAAATTGATTTGGAAAATCTGTGAATGAATCTTTGTGAAATTAAGTGAACTTTGTGAATTGAATCTTTTTTGTTTAAAAAGATTAAAATGGTAATTTGTTAAACCATTTGAAAAGAAAGTTTGGGTTTAAAATTGTGACTTAATTGAAATCCCAATATCCATATGTTTTTGAATATTGCGCTCACTATTCGGGTTAGTCGGGAAAAGACATCTGTGTCATATAACCCATTCCGAATAGTGATACGTCGTATATGGATCGCATTTGAAGATCGGTGTTGAAGACCGGATATTTTCGAAAATGAAAGGACAACCTGTCGAATGTCTCTGCACTGGGTAGCTCCCGGTATAGAGATTTATATCACTCTTTTGTGACGGGAAGTCCGGACGTGATTGAAAGTTATCCGGAATTGCAAGGGCTTCGTGAGAAGTGCCTTCGGTTCTGTTCGAACCCGGAACAGACTTATATGGATACATGTCTGACATTACACTTTGAGATATAAAGCCGATTTCTTTCAAATACATTTCTGTTTGGTGGCGGAGAATTTATTCTCTTAGCTTAACACCCTTCTCTGAGACGTACGAGCTCAGAGGTTATGTAGTTGAAATTTATCAGCGATATATCCCAATTTGGTAATGTGACATGCTGAGTGTTGCTGTGTGATGATCAGTGTTTGATCATTTGTGATATGATCATTTGTTTGATCATTTATCTTTGTGATCATAGGTTGATCATCTGTTGACCCAAAGCGTGGCTTTTTGAAAAAGCGTAGCTTTGTGGACGAGACTTCGTCGAGCCTCACAACCCGGTAATGGTCGAAACAGGAATCGTGCGGCAAGGTTTTCAGGGGTAGCTCCCCTAGGGTATGACCATTCCTTCTGGAAAAGGGTAGTATCATGGTATGGAGCCCAGATACTTACTCATGTGGATACACTTTCTTTATGATGTGTGATGTTGGTTATCGAGCGCTCGGATAAAGGTCCCAAAGGACCGGGGGTGGCATATCTGAGGTTTCTTTTATCCCTTGGGAAAAGGGGTTGCCGGCCTTGTTTGGCAGAGAACAGTTGGTTCTCGGAACGTCCCGCCAGAGGCGTTTCTTTCGTGGAATAGGAAGTTCCTTAGCCTGACCATTTGTTGGAAATCCAAACAAAACAATACGAGCCCTGTACGGTTTTAGTTGTATTACCTTCCATGGAATGTGGTGGTAACCTGCTATTGAACATGGTAGCTATAGTAGGCATAAGTGCGAAATGTCTATGCTGGCTAAGATTTATATTCTACTTTCGAAATTTTTTTCTACACTATGCACTAATAATAATATCAAAAATGATTTGATTTTGCGTAGTAAGCATCTTTGACTATCATAAGAAGAAATCTCCTCCAATTCTGCGTTTGCATTGTGTGTGTGGTGGGAGGTCTTATGGTAGTTTCATTTTCCAAAAGCATTGCGAATTGACTTTAAAATTCTCTGCTATTTGTTTTTAAAGATAAACTGTTTTTGTTGCTCACACCAGTCCCATGACTGATCCAGAGTTTATTGTTCCTTTCCTAAACTCTGGGTGCTCATAATTTCCTACACGAGCAGTCTAGAGTTGGGGTTTTCAGATATTCAGATTTAGTAGATTTTCTGGAGTTGGTTCAGTCTTTGGATCAGACTACACTTGCTTATCTTTGTGCCTCGTTATTGGGAGTTCGAGCTATTTCTGAATCGTGCTTTGGAGATGAAGATTATCCGCTGCTGATGTTATCGTTTTCTTTTCCGCTGCTATTTCTTGTATCATATCTCTGATGTATATAGATATTCATTGTATCATCATTGTATCATTCTGTTGTATCAGATATTGTATATCAATGTATTATTCAATTATTCCGTTGTGATATTTACTTAACTGTGTTATAAGCTCCGGCGACTCGGATTTGAACGCTCGAATCTACGACATTCGAGTACGATGTAAAGTATGGATGTTGATTTTCGAACGTGAAAATCTGGGACGTTACATTGGTTCTAGACAGTCTTGCCTTCTTGGTTCACAATATCATAACAGTTTGACAATACATCCCATGGTACTTGGCGGACTGGAGATCGATAGCCTCTACAATCGGGGTCGTGGCATTTCTGATAGTAGCCACCTCTCTGGAAATCAACAATGTACGTAACATGATTACTTTTATGTTCTCTTCCAATTCGTTCACAATATCGACTTTTGGACATGCTATAAATTATGTAGCCATGTGCAGAAAACCAGTACCACCTTCTTATTTTACCCGAAATATTTCCATGAGAGGCAAAAGATGAAATTTTATCATCCAAAGCATGAAAGGGAGATTTTCCTGAACAATAGGACTTGGGTATATTGCTTCCATAATCATGTAATGACTTATCTCCCTCGGTGTGGGTGCTATTATCATTGACCTCAGATTCAAAATGAAGAATTTTGCAACAGTCCAGATCCATTTTGCACTCTAATAGCTTATCAAAATCAGCATCTATTCTGCAAATAAGTGATTTGATAAACACTTGTTCCTCATTCAGATTCTTACATCCAAAGCGTCCGCTTGGCAGGAGTAAAGCATTCTTCCCTGCTTTTGATGAGAAAGGAAGACGAAAACAACGATTACGGGTATAAACTCCAGTATCAACAAAAAGAAGCTCCGTATTGTCTGATGAGCTTGAATCTTTTTTGATGTACAGTTTTTCAAACTGTGGATCACTTACTCTTAAATTTATTATGCGTGAGCATACCTCAGAGATGAATGTTCCAACATGCGAGTTGTCTTTGAAGGCAAAATTTGGGATATGAATGATCACATGTCGAGAGAACTTTTCTTCAGTAGATGAATCAAGCTCTAAAACCCAATCTTGATTTCCCTGGATTTTGTATTTGTCATTTAGCAGTTTGAAGGTGATAGATATCAGAATATCTACCATTTCATCGGCATTTTTTCCAGTGTTAATCTTTTTATTGAACTCCAGATCATAATACAAGTGGCAAGGCAGTCCGACTTGAATAACCTCATAATGGTGGCGTAACTTAGGATTCATGGTTTTGTACCTTCTCCAGAACTCATCATATGTAGAAACAAGGAACCTTCTTTGTGCAGTCAAATGATCTTGGTAGCAAAAAACGTAAGTGTTTGCATGTGTTTGGACAAATCTTAAAGCTTCTTCTTGTCTAGGAAAAGTAGCCCATACTACATCTTTTTGTTGTGTAGAACAACGGAATTAGAAAACATAATAATAAATATAAAACTATAAATTATCCATAACAGATAAAAGGATTTATATTTCTTAAAAGAGCAGTAGAAACTTATTTTTAAGATCAGTTACTACAAATTCACTATCAATTACTACAAATTCACATCAAATTTTCAATATCAGTTACTACAAATTCAGTATCAATTACTACAAATTCACATCAAATTTTCAATATCAGTTACTACAAATTCATCATGTAATTCATTAGTAATTTAAAATATACTCCCTAAAATCTATGATCAATGTAGTATCAGCTTTTACAAATTCATCACCAAATTCATTATCTAATTTTTAATATCACCCATTACAAATTCATCATCTCATTCATCAGTCATTACATTTTTATGGGCTGAAGAAGAGCTGCAAAACTTGTCAAGCCAGCAGTATGGTTCGTCGGATAGTATTTGTGCAGCTATCTGTGCTCTCAATGCATTAACTTGTTCAAGACTAATTTTTTCTGTAGTCTGCATTCCTTGTGCTATTTTTTCCATGAACATCATCACAAAAATTCCGCAGTCGTACCTGTATTTCTGAAGTTTAGTACTTTGAATATAATGATAAAACAGATTATCTTTTCTTTATTTTGATAATGAATTGTAATTAGTATTATGTTTATCTAAAACTAGTATGTGAGAAAATAATATTATCTAATTGGTAATATGTGTGTAGGTAGTTATTGTGTATTGTGATTTTTTATATAAAATTCTGAACTATCTTCAAAATTACCCAGTGCTTTGTTGAGCACAGTCAACATTTTTAAGCACTGAATTTTTCCTGAGAATTGTTTTGTGCCCTTCTTCTTGTAACTCTTTGTTTAGGTAGTTCACTGCTGATTTCTGCAAACAGTGAAGGAAAATTAGAATAAATATAAACACATTTATCTTTTTTACTTTTTGTGTATTTTTACTTACCACATTAATGACAAATTTTGTATGTCCACTTCTGCAGGTTTTTGATCTCGTGGTCAAGTGCAGAGAGTCGTAGTGGTTCCAAGTGCATTCTCCAACAACTAGTTCTAGCAGACTCCAATGATCATTGCCATGTATTGGGAATAATATGTTGCAACATAATGGATCTAAAAGTGTTCTTTTCATAAAAGGATTGAACATTTTTTTCTTGATATTTTCCAAGCTTCCATCCGTTGCGCTTTTCTGTAAAAAAAATTGTTTTAGAAAATTTATGTTTTATAAAAAAATGTTAATTTGAGAATATAGTTCACTTACTGTCATAGTTGTGTTAACATAGATAATGCTATTGCTTTTTTCTAGTTGCTTTGTTTTTCGGAACCAAAACCAATCAATGATCTACATTTGAAAAATAATATGGATAAAGTATATAAATTATAATGAAGGAAAGTTTAGTTTGTTGTACTTACTTGACCACAAATACTTTGTTGATAGAGGAGGTCTTCTATCATCATTTTTGTTATGGTGATGAAGTTTTCATCATCACAACTAAATGCTTCATCGCTGGAAAATTGGACGGTTGTTAATAAAAGAAATTAAGTTTAGTACGTACTATGTTGTTTGCATTTGATAGTAAAACAAAATAGAAGCCTTTATGGAATTATTTATTAAAAGTTAAAGATAAATTAATTTAGCTTTTTTAGTTTTGTTTAGTTTTTGTTTATTTTTGAGCAAGTGTGTGAGTGTATAGTAGTTGATAGATGTACTGATAGGTGACCAAACTAAAACAGAACCAACACAGTACTAATAATTAATCTAACAGATTGTTGATATATAGTTTGTGTGAGTGAAAAGTAGTTTAATTACTTACTTGTTTCCTCCCAAAACTTTGAAAAAAAGTTTCACATTTTGTTGCTGTTCATCAGTTAGATGCTTCATGAGTGGACACTTTTCAACATTCTTTTGCTTCTTCTTTTTTTGTTCTTTAGAAATGACATCTTCAACAACAATTGGATTTTCTGCAGCAATTTCTTGACTATGTTGTTTGATATTTTCAAATTTTAAACAATCTTCGGTTTCTAGAATGCAATCTTGAGTTTCCATCAAATCAAAACATGGAAAGTTAGCAGAACTATTTATATGCATCATACCAACTATCTTTCTTTTATTCGTACCTTTATCGGCTTCACTTTTTTCTTTGAAATCATTTTTTTTCTCCACATTATGCTCTTCAAAATTTTCCAGCTTTTGAAGTTTCATTTCAAGATTGTGGAGTCTTTGTTCAGCCAGCTGTCTTGAATGTTGTTCCTCATTCAGTTGTTCTGCCATACTTTTCATCTCAACAGATAAAAAGTTCACTTTCCTCTCTAACTCTTTTATGCTATTAGAGCAGTCTGTAGCATATTTGTCATATTCCAACCCAGTATATATTTTTTTTGAAAAAAAGTCTTTTTCCTCTTTAGTTACATTTGCAAATTTCTTTAAAATCTGCATGGAAGGTATTTGAAATTAAATTTGGACATGTAATATCTTTGAAATTCTATGAAGTTAGAAATCAGAAATTATTAAAAATATACAGGTAAAAAAATTTCAGACACTTGATAAATGGAAACAACATGCAGGCACATTCATATGGGAAGGAGAGAAGACTAGGAAAATCTATAATGCACACACAATAGTTGTTACGTATAAATATAGATATGTAATTAAATAACCTACAAACTACATAAATTTAGAACACTATCCCTATTAAATAAGACACATATAAACATATGTACTCATATAATTTTGTTTATCAATAAATATATATAGTTCATTATGTACTTAAATCAATTTCTATAAAAACATATATGCATTTATCTTTTTTAACTAGGGTTTAATTTAGTTGTATATTTTCTGTAATAAATTTAAATATGAGTAAATCAAGAAAAATGTTTAATATGTATAACTATATAACAAATATAAGTAATGCCTAAGTTGTTATAAAATCATTTACATTAACAGATAAATGTTTTTATCTTTTATAGCTTTTAAGCATGGTAAAATTAATGAAGAAATTTGGAGTTGGGCAGAAACTGAATTGTACTTAAATCATTATGTATTTATGTATTTAAAAGTAGCATACCCTATCATTGTCTATTTCATCAAGGTCCAAATCTTTTAATTTTGACAAGTCCCATTTTCTCATCCTTGGGATTTTGCTTTCCAAATTTTCTTTTTCATCGATGATTTGCGTCCTTTCACAAAACCAATACTGCCAATAAGACCATGCAAATAAGCATTAACATTTAACATTTTTGTAAAAAGCATTGGTATAAATTTATTTATATTTGCTTAAAGTTTTTAAATCATACCAGTAAGACCATAGTACATCCAGGTGTGCTTCTTGGATTAGCATAGTATTTTTGTACATTTTTCATGACATTTTCACATATTGCTCTCGGCCAAGAGATTGAGTTAAATTTTTTTAAGTTTAACAGCTTTGATAAGAAGCCCTACTGCATGTAGTTCTGATTGTTAGGAAAGAAAAAAGTAATAATCAACAAGAGCAACAACAATTTGACTAAATCTTCATTCCCGTTTTCTTCCTCTATCATTTTTTTCAACCTTCTTGTGACTGTCTTCTGGCTAATTATGTCATTTTCTTCGAAATTTGTAGTCAGAAACTCTGAAAAACTCTCCATTGCTGTGGCCTTATTTGAAGTTGGTATTGGAAACAAATCCTCTCCAGATAAATTCATTCCAAATATAAGGCTAACTTCTTCAGGTGTGATTTTCAGCAGTTTGTTTCCAATTTTGAAAGCTTTTTCTTTAATACTGAAAGAAGTAATTAGTTGGTCTAAATTTGAAGCACTTTTCCGTATGTTTTGCCGTTCTATGCCATTGGTGAGAAACATTTAAAAAAAGTTTTTGAATGGCGTTTTGTTGATATAACTTTTTGCTTCTGAAGATAGAATGTTTTTTTCCTTTACCGTCATCATAACTTTGTACACAGCATCTAAATTACATCTGTATGTTCCACTGTACAGATGTTTTTTCTGTCTTTTCAGCCTGTTTTGAATTTCATATTTGTCAACATCATCTGACTCATCTGTTTCAATATTTATTTCTTCAGAATCATAACTTGCTTCATTTAGTTTTTCTGAAATTGTTCCTTCGTCATCTGAGTTTGTTAGATGTTCTTTTTCAGTCATTTGTGAGATTTGCTGTGTTGGTTTAGCTTCATCCTACATTCATGAAAATAATATCATTAATTGGGATCCTAAATTTATTTCTGCATATTCATGAAGATAATATCATTTTGCTCAAGAATCATAATGCACATAAAGTATAATAAACACTTTTGTTGAGTAACTATGTAGTACTGATGGCTATTTTTTTTTCCAAAGTATAGAAAGATAATCTATTTTATCCTTTTTAGGTGTTTAAGTAATGGTCATTTAGAAATCTGAAAACTTAAAGAGAATGAAACACAAAATAGCCATCAGAATATTATTTATAAAAAAGATAAATTCTTTTATCTTTTTTAACAAAGCATTAACAACAAATTATCCATTACAAATTAGTGATCAGTTATTAGAATTTCATCATCACAATAGCCTTGAAGTAATAACATGTACAACATGTATGAATGCAGTGCACAGTGCAGACTTATATGGTCAGAGAATCAAGCTACAACATTAACAAATAGTCAGATCCAAAAGTGAGAGTACAAAGAAGTGCACAGCATACACATAAGCAAATGCAACATGAAAACAAATCTAGATCAATGCAAATGAAGCAACCAAACCTGACTGAAGTGTTCAAATATTACATATATACATGTGTGTAACATCAAGTGAATATGCAACATCATACACATTGAAACTAGAGTCCAACGCAGACATGTCGACAAGATAAGAATGCAAGTGCAGACAAGCTACAATATGACAGACTGCATTTAAAGCAACAACTCAACTCAGTGCACATCAACCCAATACAAACTACATGAAGTATATGGAATCTAGATTCCAATTTAATATGTATATACAAATTGAAGAGTACAACTAAATATTATACATAACATAAGTAGGAAAACAGTTACCAATGGAGTTGAAGATAAAGGTGATCTCTGGCTGTGTTGATCGCAGAATGGGCTAGATAAAGGTCTAATATTTATGCATTGGGTTCCAGCTTCATTTATAAATATGCACGTTGTTTTCTGTATGAATAACTTTGATTTTGATGACCTGGTGTGCATTTTTACGCTGCATAAAAATTGCCATACATAATGAAATGTTAGAAAGAGTGAAGAATAATTTTTTTGTACTTGTAATTGTAATTATCAAACAAAACTAGGGTTGTAATTCTAATAAGTAATTGTGTGTAGGTAGTTATTGTGTATTGTGATTTTTTATATAAAGGGGAATCATATATAGTTCATTATCTAATTAAATCGTTTTGTATAAAAACATAAATGCTTTTATCTTTTTTAAGTAGGGTGTAAATTTGCTGTATATCTTTTGTAATAACTTTTAAATCATGAAAAAATGGCAAACATGTATAACATATACTAGTCACTATTTAAGATAACTAAGGCTTAAGTTGATTTGAACCAATTATAGTAAAAGATAAATATGTTTATCTTTCGTAGCTGTTGAACATAGGAACATTACAACATAACTGTGTTTACACAATACATACAATTTTTGAAGTACTGAAGTTAAAATTATGTTAAAGCAACTCAAAGATAAACAAACATGTTAAATCCATTACATTCTTGTATTAAATCATTTAGATTAAAAGATAAACAGATTTATATTTTTAAGCTGTTGAATATGACCAGTTTTACATCACGTTAAATCATTACAAAAACAACAAACACCTTACATGCATTACAAAAACTGTTATATATAAACACAATCAATAGAACTTATTTGTTACTTGTCAAACACAAGCAAAAACAACCCATAAATAGCAAAGAAAATCAATCAGTGAATGACTACTTACTTCAGCTAACAAAAACAATCGATATATAGCAAAAAAATCAATCGATGAACAACAAACAGCAAAGAGAAACAAGTATTTACTTGTTCAGCAACAAGTGAATAGAAATCACGTCTTGCAACTAGTGAATAGAAATCGCGTCTTAGTTTCTTCAGCTGAAGAAAAGTGAATCAATCGATATATAGCAAACAGTAGAAATAAACAATTACTTACTTGTTCAACTGAGAAAAGTTAGGTGGTACGATTTCTTCAGCCAATCGATAATCCAACTGAGGCGATTTTGTTTCTAAACCCTACTTTTGTTTTTCATTTGGAGGTTTGGCGGCAGATATGGATTAGCGAGAAGTAGAGGGTTTATTTTCGACCCGTGTCCTGGAAACTAATTTTTTTGAACACGGGTCCTAGAAAATAATTAGTTGATGGTAATAGGCCCTTATAGTGAAATTCCCCTTTAAAATAAGAGATTACGAAATTCCATTCAAGATTTTTTAAAATTAAACTTAAACCAAACTATCTTTAAAATAAAACTATTTTATAAAATATAAATATTAATAATTATCTTTAAAATCATAATGCTAGTCAAACCTTTCAAAAATATTTACCTTTAAAATTTAACAACTTACATAATAATTTCCCAAAAACATTCATTCAAAATCAACTTTAAAACTTTTAACTTATACTTAAAATTTTGCTTTGAAAACGTACTTGGCTATCCAGGGAAATACACTTCTCTTTCACATCCTTTAAAAATAAATCACTATTTATTTTTAAACAAATTTACCCGTTCCTTTATAAATTCCCACCTTGAATTTATATTTTCAAATATCCACTGATATCTTGTTTCACCTTATAAACCCAATTTATAAATCCCATAGTCTCATCTTCCTTTAAATCACAGTTTCAAACACTAAATGAATCTTCAAATTGATTTTGAAAATTAACTCCATTTAAAATAAATTCCTTTACTTATCCAATTTTATTTCAAAACTTATTAATTTCAAGTTTAACCTCCTTGTGATGTTTTAAAATCTTACTTTAACTGAAAATACAAATTTTCATATTTATTCCAAAATTCTTCTTTTAAAATTCCAATTTCTTTCTAAACCACTTTAATCCTGAATTCAAAAATAAACCTTTCACTCCTTAATTAATATTACTTAAGTTTAGAAATCCACTTATCCCCATTTATTTAAAAATCTCCTTTCCCATACTTGGAATTTATCCATTGGAATTTTAAAATCACTTTTATTCTTTTCCGATTCATTCTTTAACTTATTCAAATTCTCTATAATTATTTTACTTAAAAATTCTCTTTTATTTTCTCATCAAAATCCAATTCTAAATATTTTGATAACTCAGTATACCGAGATATATTCAATCAAACCATAGCATCCAATATTCCAATTATCAATATAATTCATCACAGAATATCAAATAATCATAACACATGATTATTATAACAATCTAAATAATTTTGAGGAATCCAGTTGGCTCCCTCCAACCTGTTTCCCTGCATCCACAGATGTTAGCACAATACCAATTCCACTTCGAGGTGGAATATCGCGGTATATGAGTTTATATAATATCATCCGCTATTATGCGGCGCATGGGGTCTCATCCGCTATATAATGCGGGAAATCAATCACTCCAATATATATATATATATACACTGCTATATATATTATCACATCCAATCAATTCAATCATTCAACCAGTTATTTAAATTTAACCATTTAAATTTAAATAGCAATCCAGAAGAGTGAGATTAACTCACCTTTAATTTTTGTTTGCAATCCAATCCAAACCAGCTTGTTTTCTCGATTTTGACCTTGAATAAATATTAGATGATCTTTATTAATATTCGGATAAATCGAACAAACAATTTCCATTTAATGATTTTATTATTATGTTTTTTTTTTCTTTAATCATTAAATTTTTAACTAATTCCTTCCAAATAAAATGTTTTTGGTAACAAAAATAATTAAATAAGTAAATTAGACAATTTAATCTCCAACCCATTATTAAAAATAAATTGGCAAATTAAAATATGTAAATGTATATTTATTATATATATATATATAATTTTCTCTATAAGAAATAATCTATATAGATCAAAATCTATATTATACAATTTCCTATATTTTTCCAAAGTCCTACAATATATATATATATATATAATTTCCTGTTATAAATATATTCTTGCGTATAATATATTTATCATCATTAAATTAAAAACAGAATTTTATATCTTTACTGTAAAAACATTCTTTTTAACCATATTATTTGACACGCATATACAAATATATATTTTGACTGGAAAACAGACTGCATAAACATATATCTCACTGTTATTAATATTTTTAGTAATCCTAGCAATTTAAAAACAATAAATTTCATTCAAAAGTCTTTTTATCTTGCTGTAAAACAGATCTTTAGTTTAAACATTATAATTCCTATATATATTACTGACTACCTACAGGTGTATCTATATATAAATTGAAATATGGATATATGAGAATATATGCTTACTATTTGTTTACCCCTCACTGGAAACAAATGCAAATAAATATAAAAAATAAATAAAAAATAACGAATACCTCCCAGATAACAAATGAAATCCAAGCCACCATCGACTGCGATTCCCGATCACCACGCCTTCGATCTCCGACGTCGTGGCCGACCCTGACTCAATCGCGACAGACACGAGTTCGCCGTTCAACCCCGCTCATCTTTGCCATGCCTGATTGGTTTCGATTATCGTGGCTCGCCTTTGACACTTAACGATGCGCCACCAAGAACCTGTTAACTCGAACGCGAACCCAGCCCTCACGAGATCGAGCAGCCTCGATTTCCATGAACCTTCCCTTCATTGCAGCATCACGAATCGATACCATCGCCGTCCTCACTTAGACGACCCACTGACTTCATCGCCATCGATTTCCGTTCGAACGAACTTGGTTTATTCATTACTTTTTTTCTTGGATTTAAGAGGGAAAGGAATTTCGATTTAGATTCGTTCGAACTGGATATGGAAAGAGTTACGCAATTGGTTTTGAGCAGAAGTTAATTTCTATCGTTCGTTTATCTTATATATTTTTTCTCGGCTGGTTGATTTTAAAAGAAATGGGGAGACAAGGATGAGATGTTAACGTGCCTAAATCAACAGGCTACAGTGACTTCGAAAAGAAAGGAAAAAGTTGTGATGTGATTAGAATTCAGCTGGGTTCTGACTAGATGTATAATAATATACTTAATTAAATTTCAAATTTCAAATTTTAAATTGTCTCGAATTACGCAATTCAAAATCTCGACCTCCTATCAAGGCATGCCACTAGGCATTTATAATGTTATACCCCTATTCCGAATGCAATGGAAAAGGCTTCGAGTCCTAATTCGATCGTATGGAGAAGATAGCTTTTTGGACCCAGTTATTATATTGAATTTTCGATATAGATTTCAGCGCATTTACCTATCGTACGACCATACGACAACTCCAAACGCTACGAAAATCGAAATCCGATAATAATGCACTATTACGGATCCAATGGAACTGGTTTCGTCGAATTCCGAGACTGTGCCTCGGAAGGCTGTTTTTAAATATCAATCTAAATGTTATAATTTCAAAACTTAACAAATCACTTTCAAACTCAAATTTAAAACCTCTATTATCTCCAGTATCATAAATATAAATTTTCCAAGCCTTTGAAATATTTTTAACCGGCTTAAAACCGAAGATTAAATATTTTACTCAACTTCAATAATCAAATTTAATTGCCAAATTCATAATGATATTTGAAATTCAAGTTAAACATTAACTTTTAAATATTTAATATCAATTAAATATTCTCATTTCAAATATCTAGAATTTCGGGTCGTCACATTTCTCCCCCTTTAAAAGAATTTCGTCCCCGAAATTACTAGTTAGGAAGAATGATTCAATCCCCTTTAACTATTTTCTCAAATCCAAATAGTTTCAAACAACTTTCCAAAACAAATCTTTTTATCAAAGACACACTAACCCTCTTTCTAACTTTCCAGCTTATCCATTAGTTCCAAACAATATTACTTAACAATTCAAATTTAAATTTGAAACAAAATTTTAAACTTTCAAAATTTTCTCAAAATTTTCCAACTCCTTAAATTTTCGAAATTTTTTGCCAGCGTCTCCTTTGCGCGGCTAGCTCGGTACAACTACAAAATGCCTCTACGGGCCCTCAAATTTCACAAGAAAACAAAGGCCAATTGGCTAGATCATAAAATCATCAAATTTCATATAGAAATTTAAACACATACCTTTTGTTGGGCCATTTAAATTTATTTTCCGAAATCAAAAATACCAATTCCTTTTGCTTTTTAAACACCTGTGTCCTACTCAGCAATAATATCCAATTACAACATTCAAAATTGCTTTACACATTTCTTTACAAAAGTTTTCATATCTATTTCATTCACATTCGTACAGTGCACATATATCAATCGTACGCAATACCAAATTCGATCGCTCACTCGATCACACAATCTCACTTCCGAACTAGTATCGTCCACCCGACTTCCTAGTGCGGACTCAGATCTGGTTTCCTGATCAGAAACCGTCATTCTCCTTGCATAGCCATATACTATGATAGAGAATTTCCAGAATCAATCAAAAATCCATATCCAGGGTTCGCCGTCGAAAATCGAGTGAAAAATCCCAACTCGGATCGGTATAACTACCTCGAAATTCTATGCTCGGATCTGGATCGAATCGCTATGCGAATAAATAATATACGTACATCCTACGTATTAATTTCAATTGATTATCAACTATATCAATTCTCTTTTATTCACATCCATTTGATTTCTATTTACTTATTCACAATTTCCCTTTTCACAACTTTCAGTTTTAATCTTCATTCAATTATTCAATATAAATATTTCTTATATTTATTTTTACTACTTCACTACAGAAGTTTATATTCAAATTGAGTTCCAATTCCATATAAAATCAATTTGCTTGAATTTATTAATTATTTTCAAACTTCAATACTTTTTCCCAATTTCCATTCAGATTTTCATTTTCAATTTTACTTGAATTCAATTTGTCTTCAAACTTTGAATATTGAATTTTATTCACCTTATCTCAATCCATATTTAATTAACCATTTCCTTTTATTAGTTTCACTTACTAATTTATTTAAAATCTCAAATAAAAGTTTATTTGCAAACTTTTTCTTCCTTTAGTTTCTTCGAACAATTTCTTCGATTTCACCTTACTTTACATACACAATTTTAAATTAAATTTCAATATTCAGTTTCAATTCTCTTTGCTTACCAATTTTAAATCATTTGTCGTTAGTAAAAATTTTAAAAAAAATTCTAACTCCCAAAATTTCGGAAAATTTTGGCAGAGTCTCCTTTGTACGGAGGAGCTTTTGCAATTTGACAAGAGATATAAATATATATACATCGACCCACACAGTCGGAAAAACAAGAAAACAAACAACAATTCATATTTCCTATCTTTTTATTGCGTAGGCGTACCTTTATTTAGCATTTTTAAGCAAGCGGCTTATTTATTTATCATTTTGCGCGACCAAATCCAGCCATAAGGCCTCCCTGTACCTGTACTTACTTAATTTAAACATGTAAGTGACAAATATATAAAGTTTATTAACATTTCACTTATTTTCAATAGCTAAATACATGCATAACATAAGCAATAAGCACTAAACACTTTCCATAAGCATGTTATAAGGTTTCGACAGAAATTTAGTTGCTTACAACTAAATCACACATCATTTTCATTCAATTTAAGTGATTTACAACTCACTTTCCTACATTCTATTCATTTTTAAATGAAATGAACTCACATCCCTTTCAATTGATTCCAAAATCAATTTTATTAATCTTAGAACATTCCATATTGATTTCATCAAATACTCATTCCACAATTTATTTACAACCCAAACATTTGTCACTTCAAATTGGTATTTAACTTGCATTTCATTTCATTAACCCAACAAATTTTATTTAGAATCATTTTATAAAATCTCGACAGCAACCATTTCACAATTTACTTAAGTCGAGCTTTCATCTAATATTTACTTAAGTTATTTATTAATTAACAAGGCCATTTCAATATATTTCTACTCACTTGAGTTTTATTTACAACTCAAACTATCACTATTTCAATCCAACTCTATTTTATTCGACAACATTTCCAATTATATTTAATTCACCAACAATTCAAGTTGAATTTTATTTATAACTCGAGTTCATTTCCAACTCCATTACTAACTCACAATTCAACTTTCATTTAACCAATTCAAATTCCATTTCCATATTTCATTAACTAATTAATTATCAATTAGTTTATTCCAATTTTATACCCAATATTTGATTTTTATTTCAAAAATCACTTTAACTATTTTACTTGAGTTCAATCTATTTTATAATTCAAGTTTTGGATTTTTTATTCATTTTCCAAAATACAAAACAATTTGGCAGCAATTCCTCTTCTGGAAACTCGAAAATGAACATCGATGATGCTGCAGTCATCACCGAAGTTATTTTCCAGCGACCGAAAGAGTTCAATGCTTTTATCTCTTTAAAACAATTTCAAATATTTTTAATTTCAAATATCTCTAGATTTCAAATTCAACTCAAAATATTTCTCAAATACTATCATCATTATTTCTCCAAAGCATTTGAAAACCATTTTCAAACCTAAAAGAATTTAAACCTTTTCCACAATTCCAAATTCGAAATCCATCCAATTCAGATTCAAACATTACTCTGGAATTTTTATTTCAATTTCAATTATAAATCACATTTATAATTCACATTTACAAATTCCATTTTATTATCTGAATTTATTTCCTTAACTTTGGTTATAATTTGATTTCTTATTCAATTTTACACTTAAATGATAATTATTTAATATTATCGCTTCCTAACAACCAAGCAACCAAATACTATAATAATTTACAAAAAAAATTTCCTTATATACAATAATAATTTGGGCAAAATTATTTCATTTACCCATTTTAAAACAATACTATGTTGAATTGTTCTATTCAAGTGTTTGAAACCCCTATCGGTACAGTTGTACGGACTGTTCCGACCAGAGTTCATAAGCCACTTAATAAATCAACCCAACACAATATAAAACCATTTTATATTCACTAACAAATACGCGCTCATATCTATTAATACACTAAAACTCATTCTTAGGGTACTACATGCTCTATTTCTAATGAGTAATTCCCACCAGAGCCAAGGTTATCAATAGCCTAAGCTCTGATACCAAAATGTCACGACCCGATTGTCCATGCCCGAAAAATCAAACCATTGGGGTTAAAGAAGAAGAGGTAGAAGAAGAAAATAGAAAACAACATCAGAATCTCACATCGCAGCGGAATAAAATATAATAGATAATAACTGATCTTTACACAAAAGAACTATATCTGTTTTATACATCTCATCATCAGAGTACATCACAATCAATAATACAATACCGAACAGTTATGACAACTTGTCCTCACAAATCTGACTATACAACTTATGATACACAGTGGAATACATCAAATACGTGTGATACGTCTCGCCATCCAGCTTGTCTCTTGAGCTCCATAGAATCCTATCCTATATCTGAAATACTCGGTCTGACCCGAGCATTATAATAAAATAACACCCGAGTCAGTCTGGAAAACCAGCATGAAAAAACACACTCAATTGGATTATTAAAGTTTCAAAACCCTTTGAAATCAAAAGCATCTCGTAAGACCACGCCACAAATAAACATGTCGGGTTTTTACCTTACGATAGCCAAAACACTTTTTATCAAACCCGTCTGATAATATAATAGTGTCTATATACAAATACTTATTCAAATAGCTGAAATTTTTACACGATTAAATTCCAGCATACTAGCCACAAAGTGGGTTCTACAAACAAAAACTGTACAAGGCACGTAGGGAGAATGGATTTCCAAATAATGACTAGGCACTAGGGTACCACCTGTCACAGTACCTGGTCTAGATCAGCGTACCGAGGACCACGCCCGATCCCCTGCAAAACAAGGCCGGAACCATCCCTTACTGGATAATTCCGAATAAGATCACCCTACGGTTGGGATCAGCAACCGCCCACTAAGCCGAAATAAAAAGGAACATCTAGACAAGGATGACCTCACCCTAATGGGTGCTACCCACTTAGCCTTGCTGTATAACCCCTGATTTTCAGTCATTCTCGGTTGATGAGGCTCGAGGCTAAGCGTTACTTTTTTAGAACATTTCACTTAGAATGCCCACCGTCCACCTGACGATGTTCCGAAACCATTCATCCATACAAGTCTGTCCCGGGTTCGAACGGAACCGAAGGAACTACTCCTACAGACTACATCCATTTTGGAATCACCCTCAGGATTAGTAGCGACTAGCCCTTGCACTTCACTGCTCCATCTTCGATTCCAAACTCTTGTTTTCCACACGAAAACGTTCAAACCGAATCGAAGTGGTTTTCGAGAAATTAATCATGATCCCGGTCTCTTCGAAACGATCAGCGCATTGGCCAATATTGATAGTCAGTTATTTAAATATCAAACAACATTCACAACAACCATCAGACACAAATAATTTTCCAAATTATTTATTTATCTTAAAATATCTTTGCAAGATATTTTCTTACATTTCAATCCTTTGAAATTAGTTTCAAATCACCTTTCTCTCTCTCTCGTGGAAATAAATTTCCACCCAAATGTTTTATTTCCATTGGAAACCGCCAAGTCCTAAATACTTAAGATTTTAAAAAATAATTTAAAACACTTTGTTATAAAATATACTTTAAAACATTTACATTAAAAACTACTTTAATACTTCATTAAAAATATATACTTTAACAATATTTAAAATAAAAGTTAAGCCAAACTAAATTTAAAATAAGAGATTACGAAATTCCATTCAAGTTTTTTTAAAAATTAAACTTAAACCAAACTATCTTTAAAATAAAACTATTTTATAAAATATAAATATTAATAATTATCTTTAAAATCATAATGCTAGTCAAACCATTCAAAAATATTTACCTTTAAAATTTAACAACTTACATAATTATTTCCCAAAAACATTCTTTTAAAATCAACTTTAAAACTTTTAACTTATACTTAAAATTTTGCTTTGAAAACGTACTTGGCTATCAAGGGAAATACACTTCTCTTTCACATCCTTTAAAAATAAATCACTATTTATTTTTAAACAAATTTACCCATTCCTTTATAAATTCCCACCTTGAATTTATATTTTCAAATATCCACTGATATCTTGTTTCACCTTATAAACCCAATTTATAAATCCCATAGTCTCATCTTCCTTTAAATCACAGTTTCAAACACTAAATCAATCTTCAATTGATTTTTAAAATTAACTCCATTTAAAATAAATTCCTTTACTTATCCAATTTTATTTCAAAACTTATTAATTTCAGGTTTAACCTCCTTGTGATGATTTAAAATCTTACTTTAACTGAAAATACAAATTTTCATATTTATTCCAAAATTCTTCTTTTAAAATTCCAATTTCTTTCTAAACCACTTTAATCCTGAATTCAAAAATAAACCTTTCGCTCCTTAATTAATATTACTTATGTTTAGAAATCCACTTATCCCCATTTATTTAAAAATCTCCTTTCCCATACTTGGAATTTATTCATTGGAATTTTAAAATCACTTTTATTCTTTTCCGATTCATTCTTTAACTTATTCAAATTCTCTATAATTATTTTACTTAAAAATTCTCTTTTATTTTCTCATCAAAATCCAATTCTAAATATTTTGATAACTCAGTATACCGAGATATATTCAATCAAACCATAGCATCCAATATTCCAATTATCAATATAATTCATTGCAGAATATCAAATAATCATAACACATGATTATTAGAACAATCTAAATAATTTTGAGGAATCCAGTTGGATCTCTCCAACCTGTTTCCCTGCATCCACAGATGTTAGCACAATACCAATTCCACTTCGAGGTGGAATATCACGGTATATGGGTTTATATAATATCATCCGCTATTATGCGGTGCGTAGGGTCTCATCCGCTTATAATGCGAGAAATCAATCACTCCAATATATATATATATATATACACTACTATATATATTGTCACATCCAATCAATTCAATCATTCAACCAGTTATTTAAATTTAACCATTTAAATTTAAATAGCAATCCAGAAGAGTGAGATTAACTCACCTTTAATTTTTGTTTGCAATCCAATCCAAACCAGCTTGTTTTCTCGATTTTGACCTTGAATAAATATTAGACGATCTTTATTAATATTCGAATAAATCGAACAAACAATTTCCATTTAACGATTTTATTATTATGTTGTTTTTTCTTTAATCATTAAATTTTAAACTAATTCCTTCCAAATAAAATGTTTTGGTAACAAAAATAATTAAATAAGTAATTAGACAATTTAATCTCCAACCCATTATTAAAAATAAACTGGAAAATTAAAATATGTAAATGTATATTTATTATATATATAAAAATTTCTCTATAAGAAATAATCTATATAGATCAAAATCTATATTATACAATTTCCTATATTTTTCCAAAGTCCTACAATATATATATAATTTCCTATTATAAATATATTTCTTGTGTATAACATATTTATCATCATTAAATTAAAAACAGAATTTTATATCTTTACTGTAAAAACATTCTTTTTAACCATATTATACATGCATATACAAATATATATTTTGATTGGAAAACAGACTGCATAAACATATATCTCACTGTTATTATTCTAGTAATCCTAGCAATTTAAAAACAATAAATTTCATTCAAAAGTCTTTTATCTTGCTGTAAAACAGATCTATAGTTTAAACATTATAATTAGTATATATATTACTGACTACCTACATGTGTATCTATATATAAATTGAAATATGGATATATGAGAATATATGCTTAGTATTTGTTTATCCCTCACTGGAAACAAATGCAAATAAATATAAATAAATAAATAAAAAATAGCGAATACCTCCCAGATAAGAAACGAACCCAGGCCACCATCGACTGCGATTCCCGATCACCACGCCTTCGATCTCCGACGTCGCGACCGACCCTGACTCAATCGTGACAGACGTGAGTTCGTCGTTCAACCCCGCTCATCTTTGCCATGCCTGATTGGTTTTGATTATCGCGACTCGCCTCTGACACTTAATGATGCGCCGCCAAGAACCTGTTAACTCGAACGCGAACCCAGCCCTCATGAGATCGAGCAGCCTCGATTTCCACGAACCTTCCCTCCATTGCGGCATCGCGAATTGATACCATCGCCGTCCTCACTCAGACGACCCACTGACTTCATCGCCATCGATTTCCGTTCGAACGAACTTGGTTTATTCTTTACTTTTTTTTTCTTCAATTTAAGAGGGAAAGGAATTTCGATTTAGATTCGTTCGAACTGGATATGGAAAGAGTTACGCAATTGGTTTTGAGCATAAGTTAATTTCTATCGTTCGTTTATCTTATTATTATTTTTTCTCGGCTGGTTGATTTTAAAAGATATGGGGAGACAAGGATGAGAAGTTAACGTGCCTAAATCAATAGGCTACAGTGACTTCGAAAAGAAAGGAAAAAGTTGTGATGTGATTAGAATTCAGTTGGGTTCTGACTGGATGTATAATAATATACTTAATTAAATTTCAAATTTCAAATTTTAAATTGTCTCGAATTACGCAATTCAAAATCTCGACCTCCTATCAAGGCATGCCGCTAGGCATTTATAATGTTATACCCCTATTCCGAATGCAATGGAAAAGGCTTCGAGTCCTAATTCGATCGTATGGAGAAGATAGCTTTTTGGACCCAGTTATTATATTGAATTTTCGATATAGATTTCAGCGCGTTTACCCATCGTACGATCACACGACAACTCCAAACGCTACGAAAATTGAAATCCGATAATAATGCACTATTACAGATCCAATGGAACAAGTTTCGTCGAATTCCGAGACTGTGCCTCGGAATGCTATTTTTAAATATCAATTTAAACGATATAATTTCAAAACTTAACAAATCACTTTCAAACTCAAATTTAAAACCTTTATTATCTCCAGTATCATAAAAATTTTCCAAGCCTTTGATATATTTTTAACCGACTTAAAACTGAAGATTAAATATTTTACTCAACTTCAATAATCAAATTTAATAATTTAATTGCCAAATTCATAATGATACTTGAAATTCAAGTTAAACATTAACTTTTAAATATTTAATATCAATTAAATATTCTCATTTCAAATATCTAGAATTCCGGGTCGTCACAGGAGATGTAGATGGATGGCGAAGGTTGTGGTGGTGGTTGCAACAAAGGAGGAGAGTGGTACGGCAGTGTTTGGCATCAGGCGATGGCGGATCTATGTGTCACGGCATGGGGTTGCTTGGGGTCGGGGAAGATGTAACGCGAGTACATGCGTGGTTGGCTTCAAGAAAGATGAGAACAAAAAAAATTGAAGCACGGAGATAAAAATATAAACTTATATTATGAAAATGGTAGGAATGTGACCTAGAGAGACTCGAAGCAGAAGAAATTTAACCAGGGGAAAACACGAGCAATAGAGATGTATATTGTTTATCTTATTTTCAGAATGAAGAAAGGGAAAGATAATGAATGGACACTCAATATATATCAAACTCATAGAATAGAAAGGGTCAAACGAGAATTCAGGTAAAATAATAAAGGAAATGGCTTTTGATAGTATACGGCTGAGCAATTGAAAGGACAGAAAACAAAATAGCTCAAATATGGAACTGCTACGACAAACCGTTACGCCTATTTCACCACGTATCGGACATCAAAATACATGAATGAATATACTGTGGAGATCAACATGACGAGATAAACAAAATGGTACACTGTTATCAGCGATACGATCAAGTTATCAAAACCCGACTTTTTTCGCTACCAAAAATGCTGCTAAAACGCTGAAAATAAGATAAACAGGGCTATAGCAGTTCAAATTTGATGAAATGAAATACAACGTCTTACTCAGAAAATGATTTACATTTTTATTATGTAAAAGATTCATAGTTCAAAAATATTTTATTTTCAACAACTTAATTGACTTAAATCTTAATTTTGAAATTTCACAAATAAACTAACTTTCATATTTACCAATGTAAATCTGCCATTTGCTATGTTCAAATAGGCGTATTCCAAATATCAAATTTTCATTGTCAAATTTAATTGTTTTATTTTCAAGGAAAATTCAGTTAATTACGTTATAAAAATCGTTAAAATTTACGGTTCATTACATTAATCAATCTGGGTTTTAAAGGTTATAAATGATTTTTAAATTTTATATTATTTTATAATATTGTTTTTTAAAAGTGGTTTATTAAACAAAAGGTTTTACCAAAAGTGATTTACAAATGATATCTTGGAAATGATATTTTTTAAAGGAAAATCTGCAGAGGAATTATGAAGGAAGATTTTTAAATAGTTGTTAAAATATAGAAAGAGATTTTATAAATCAATTTAGATATTTTTGAAAGAAGTTTTAAATCTAGTTTGAAAACTTTTAAGTGGTTTGAAATGCGAAGGGAACTTATAAAAAGAATTTTTATAAGGGATACGTAAATGTGTTTCATAGGAGGTGATGTTTTTGAAAGGGAATTGTTTGGCCACTTATTATGGAATTTTGAGGAAAGGGAATTTCCAAAATGTTTTGGTAAATACTTATATTGTTTTTTTCAAGTATAAAGGAATGTTAAGGGTTTGGGGAAGTGTTTTGAAAGGATATTTTGATCAAGTTTATAGGTGCTTTTATTAATTAAAGATTAACTAATAATGGCTTAGAGGATCCCATATGGAATCGAATCAATGTCGAATGATTGTTATTTGATAGTTAAATAACCAACTATCAAATCTGGACCAAAACGTAACTTTCAGAGTAACTAGGAGAACCATGAGAATTATATGGTACAGTTATCGTCGAAGGTGTTATACTGTACGTATAAACTCATTTCGTTCTTCTTGGATGAATGATAAGATCCGTCCATAAATGGTTAGGAGGTTAACTCCGCTCTTATCTTTTATCTACTTATTTTCTAAAGAACCGGGGTTGAGTTTACTGAAAATATCGAAAGTTGTTTGGAAGAGACCGGAATCAGATATGTTATCTGAAAACCACTTCAATCAACCACAAGCATTTCGAATGGAAGACATCTTGAAGAATATGGAATCGAAGATGGAGCATTGAAGTGCAATGGCTGCTTGCTACTAGTCCTGAGGGTGATTCCAAAATGGATGTAGTAAAAGTAGTGCCTTCGATTTTTCCTTATCCTTGACAAGTTGTATGGATGAATGTTGGCACTACATTACTGCCTAGAGGGCAGTGTTAGCATTCCAAATGTGATTGCTATTCAAAAAGATAAAACGTAGCCTCAAGCCTCATCAACCAGGAAATGACTAAAACAGGGCATGCAGCAGGGCTAAGTGGGTCGCTCCCATTAGGGTTTGTCATCATCTTTCTAGATTACCCTATTTTTATGGATTTGGTTGTGCATGAGAGATCTCGATTAAGGTTGGAAGACCGGAATGATGACATATTCGGTACTACTAGTCAAGTGGTAGGCCGGTTCTGTGTGGCAGGGTATAAGATGTTCTTGTCAGACCCGGGTGCATTTTTCTAGAGATGTACCAATCGGAGGTAGTTCCTTACCTGGTCATAGTATGGAATCCATTCTCCAATACGTGCCTTTATGGTTTTGATTTTAGAACCTAGTATGCTGGAAAAATTAATTAATGTAACAATGTTGGCTATTTTAATATGTATTTGTACTTTGACATTATTAATAATATCACTGAATTTTCTATAAAAGTGTTTTGGTTATCGTAAGGTAATAACTCGTTTGTGTTTATGTGCGGCATGGTCTTGCGAGATACATTTGATTTCAAAGGAGTTTTAAAAGTAATAATTAAGTTTTTGAGTTTACTCACACCAGACCCATGTCAAACCCAGAGTTTATTTTCTTTCCCTAAAACTCTTGGGTGCTCAAATTTTTAGGAGCAGCCAAGTAGTTCTAGTTTTCCCACGGATGCATTTTGGAGGAGCTCTGTAATGACCTGGCATTTCAAACCATTCAAATCGACAATCATCCACACATGTCAGACTTGAATTGCTCAAAACAACATATTGTTAATTTATATTTGGCAAAACTTAGCATATACAGTAAAATAAATCAATCACAGAATCACAGAAACATAGTAATATAACAATAAGCGGCGGAATAGATAAATTTTTGTTCATGAAGGTACTACAAAACATCAGAGTCTGAAACAAAATACAACAGAAATCCCAAATACATAGAAGTCGCTAACAAAAGCAACTGACAAATCTGAATATAAACAACTAGAAATAAATGAAATAACTAAAAAGCTGAATAGACAAAGATAGATTTCCAAGCAAAGCTCCAAGCTCCAAAGGTGAGTCTCAAATGTTGTGACACTCAGTCTGACCCGAGCATAAAGTAAAACACAAAACACTCGAGTCAGGATTAACATTCTTATGCTAGTAAATCAATTCAAGTGAAATGTCAAGTGAAATGCAATATAACTTAAAGAATGTTGGGATTCCATCCTTTAAGGATCCGTGGAACTGTCTGCGTACATAATACAATACGCTACATAGATAATGTCCAAAGTAAAGTAAAATATTAAAATAGCGTTAAGGTGTTATCCATATCCCCGTTAACACATTTTTATATATTCTCGTAGTCTATACAGATACTGTAAGCCCCACCAAACTGGTGGGATACTCAGGGAGCACTCCATAGGTACGGTACAAACCAAACTCGTAGTGGGCGCGATAATGCATGTGACAAGGCACGCGAGGCAATGCCTAGGGTAGGATACTACAGTTTTGCGGATCCGAACTGGTGGTAACGCATAGCAGCTACTACCGCCCACCTTGAGACACACTCCCATAATCAAAGGTGCACCCAATCAAATCAACAAAGTAATAGAATGGTATCGAAGAAGCATGCTCGATCGGAGGTGCAACCTCTCTTGGCCCGGCGTGGCTCCTGTTTTAGTCACATCAAGATGACTCGCGGGAGTCAGGGCTGTGTTCATGCCTCATATAGACGTCGCCAAACCATCCAACTTCGTTCGAGATTCTCCACCACGTACACATTCGTTAAAGTGGTTTTCAGTATTGGCAGAGAGTATGACAATATCTGATCCCGGTCTCTTTAACAACCAAACGGTTATTTCACATCGCGGTCATTTCAAATAGTTCATACTTCATATCAAAATATAATATTCATTTCAAAATCATATCACTTTCGAAATCATATTCACTTTCGAAATCATATCACTTTGAATCATATTCATTTCCAGAATCATAACTACAAAATGGGTTATACCATCATATTAAAGTATTTGCATTTAAATCCTTTAAATCTAAATCATAACAGTTCCAACTTAAGTAATTTGACTATTGCATGTAGTATATATATTGCAATAGTTATACATTAATAATTTATATTTAAAAATAGGTTATAAATTAAAATAGTTTATATATTAAAATAATTATATATTAAAAATAGTTTATATATTAAAAGAGGTTATATCGAAAATAGTTACAAATTAGAATTGTTTCTTTCAATTTCACAAATCAATTCAAATTCTCATTAAACCATTTTTAATTTATATCGATTTCAAATCCATGTTTGAACTTAAAATTTAAACCACTCCTAACTCAAATGGTTTCAAAGTTTAAATATTCAAACAATTCATAATAACTCAATTTGATACATTCCGTTTATATTTCAAAATTCAACTTTACTTTTATTTAAATTTGAAATTATTCACTTAATCATTTTTAATAACATTTGAATACAATCTCAAATTACAAATTTAAATCAAAATTAAATATCTAATTTCAATTATATTTAATTTTAAATTATTCACTTAATCACTGTTTTATAAATATTTAAATAAAATCTCAAATTACAAATTTAAATCAAAATTTAATATTCAATTACAATTTTATTTAAATTTGAAATATTCATTTAATCATCTTTAATCAAGTTATCAAGTTATAAAATCATATCTTTAAATCTCAAAATCAATAAGTTCCAAATCAATCTTTTATTTAAATTCAATTATTAACCAATTTAAATTTCAAGTCAACTTTAATTTATCTTTCCAATCTCTATTTATTAAAGTTATTACAAAAACCTATTTAAAAATATTAATATAAATTTTTAAATAAATATTTAAACATATTATATATATAAGTTAAATTAATTTTTTATTAAATTTATTATATTAATTATTATTAAATTAAATCTTATTATTATTAAATCTCTTTTGAATATTATTTTATATATTTTAAAATAGTAAAGTTATAAGTAAAATTTTATAATTTACATTTTAAAACATAACTTATAATTTTAAAATTTCCAAACATATAATTTTAAAAATCTAAATTTTACACACATGTTAAAAATTAAAATATTTATATATTATATTTTAAAAATCAATATTTATTAAACCATATATATTTTCATCTCAAAAATTCTAGAAATCATTTAAAATAAACCAACGGTGTCCATATATAATTTTCTATCCTATGGTCAAGTGATACGGATATTTATCATTTCAATCCGCAATTATTTAAATTTACGGGTATATATCATTTCAACCCTGTTGGGCGAATTCTCACCACCGGACCAGAATAACCGGACCAGCCACCCTCCAAATTAAAGCAAACCAACTCTTCCACCAGAACCACCGAACCAAAGCTCCACCGGTCCATTCACCTACCACCGAATCAAAACTCAATGCCGAACCAACTCCATACCAACTCGATGCCGGACCAACTCCATACCAACTCGATGCCGGACCAACTCAACTCCATACCAACTCAATGCCGGACCAACTCCATGCCAACTCAATGCCGGACCAACTCAATGCCGGACCAACTCCATACCAACTCGATGCTGGACCAACTCCTTACCAACTCGATGCCGGACCAACTCAACTCCATACCAACTCAATGCCGAACCAACTCCATGCCAACTCAATGCCGGACCAACTCCATACCAACTCGATGCCGGACCAACTCAACTCCATACCAACTCAATGCCGGACCAACTCCATGCCAACTCAATGCCGGACCAACTCCTTAATGGACCAACTCCATGACCGGACCAATCATCGCCGGACCAAATGCTACCGAACCAAGGCATTGCCGAACCGAATTCGCCAGGCCAAATTGTATCAGCCCGGGCCCATTAGCAGCTGTATACATACAAGACCCCTACCCCCAGCCTCACTCTATAAATAGAGGGGCAGGGGTACAATAAGGGGTGATAGTTTTGAGAGCTCAAGCACGGAGAAAACTTTCAAACAACTTTCTTTTACTTGTATCGAAGCTTTGTACTTGTAATCTAAACAAGAAAAGAGAAATAACATATAAAGTGGACGTAGGCACATTCTGGCTGAACCACTATAAATCTGCGTGTCTTTTACAGCTTAGCCCCTGCTTTTCATATATTTGCATAAGTCACCCAAATCACTAAGAACAACATAAAATCTATTAAATCATACGACTTTGAGGTGTTTGTCCATTTTTTGTGCAAACATTTTTGGTGCTTTCATTGAGAACTAGAAGCTCGAAGCTTCAGCTTCTTCCACTTAACCTTTTTCCTAACAGCATCATTCATCGTTTGGAAAACATGCCTCCCAAGTAGAAAAAAGATATTAACAAAGGAAAAAACATCGCATCCAGCAGTCTCCTAGATCCAGCGGTCACGGATCAAGTAGATCGTCCTCCTCTAGCAGCAGTACCAAATGAAGGACAGGCTAATCCGACCACTCCTGCCACAGAACAGCCCGCAACAATTACTAGGGCAGATTTAGACAGGGTTGTGGTTGAAGTAACTAACCGCTTCACGTCCCAGTAGGAAGCCTTTGTGGACTATCTCATGTCACGCTTAAGGGATGCTGAAGAGTCCAACCGCAACACTGAATCGTGGGGCGAGTCCCAGTCTGGAGGATCTCAGAGACAACAAAGATCTTCCTTCTTCGAAGGAGCTAACGGTAGAAGCAGCCATGGTAGGAGCCGAGATCGAGCACAGCCCGAAGTTAGGCCTGAGGAAACGTTTGGAACCGAACCCAATGGGGGAGGTACCGGGCGAAGGTCAACTGTAGCTGAGCCAGTCATACTGCCTAACCACGGAAACGCCAGTGGATGGGGCCGAGCTAGAGTCCAGCCCGAAGTTGGACCCGGGGAAGTGCTTAGATCAGAACCCAGTAGGGGAAGATCAAGGCAAGGGACAACTGTAGCTGACCCTAGCATGCTCCCAGAAGACCAAAGGCAGCCACTGGATAATATGAGGAATGATAGACGATACCATCCCTACAGGTCATCTGGACGGAATCAATCCCATAGAACAGAACCAAACTCGTTTTTATCTGCTCCAAATTCTGATGAAAGGATGGCACGCTTATTCAGAGAGTGCGTCCAACGGGAGCAAAGAGATCGAGGGATAGGCGCTAGGGTAACCAGCCCTTTCGCCCGCAATATCGAAATTGCTATCACCCCCGAGAATGGAAGATGCCAACAATGGAACCTTACAAAGGAACCTCCGACCCCGTTGTACACTTACAGAGATACACACAGCATATGCTCATGAGTGGAGCGACAGAGGGAGTACTATGCAAATGCTTTCCACTCTTCTTAGCAGATCTTGCTACCTCCTGGTTCTGTCATCTACCTCAGGGATCCATCAGCTTGTGGGAAATGTTGAAAGAAAAGTTTATCAGTCAGTTTCGCATTCATGTGGAACAACCTAAGGACGCTTATTCCTTATCCAGCGTCAAACAGAAACCTGGAGAGAAACTGCAGCAATACCTAACCCGATTCAATGCCGCAGCGACCGTAGTCCAAGATGCCGATGAGAAGCTTATCCTAATGGCCCTCTGTAGTGGTGTGCATCCGGACACTAAATTTGCTAGAAGGTTGACAGAAGAAAAACCAGCTACTTTACCCGATTTCTTCCATGAAGCCGGGAAATATATGAGGCTTGAGGATGCTGCCGTTGAGGGGCAGTCAGGACAGCAAAATAAGGCAACTCACAGCAATGCACCTGCTGTGGCAAGGGACGTTCGAAGAAATAATTCCAAAGACAATGCTGGGGGCAAGAAGGGAGAAAAGCGCCTATATCGGCCAGGACCGAGATTCGATACTTACACTCCTTTGAACGAAACCATCAAGAAAATCTTCCTTGCCACCCAAGGCGAAGTTAGATACAAACGCCCACCATACAAGAAGGAATCAAATAACGCGCAGAAGTCTGGAAAGTTATGCCGCTTCCACGAATCTCATGGGCATGATACCAATGAATGCCATCATCTCCGGGACTTGATTGAGGAACACATCAGAAGGAAGAAACTGGAACGCTATGTAAAAGGTCAGGACAGGACTCCAGCTCCTGCCAATGAGAACCCAAGGCTACCCTCATCGGAGATCGGCAGAGGAAACCGCAACACTAGCGGCTCTAGTCAAGAGAAGATAGTGGTCCATACCATCTCGGGAGGACCGCACATCGCAGACAGAAGCTGGAAAGAGATGGAAAGATATGGAAAGTCACTCAGAGACAATAAAGACTGTGTTAATTCAGTTATAGAAGAGCGCCACCCAAAGCGGAAAGAAAGTGATGACATCACATTCGGTAAGTGTGACCTAGAAGGAAGGCAATACCCTCACATGGATCCCATGGTTATCTCTGCACGGCTCGGTCCCGCTGAAGTTTACCGAATTCTAGTAGACACTGGAAGCTCAATAAATATCCTGTTCAAACATGCATTCGACAAAATGAAACTGTCAATGAAGGATGTATCTCCCTGCAATAAACCACTACACGGTTTTACTGGAGATGCGAAGATGCCCCTCGGGCGACTGGACCTCTTTGTTGAAATTGGAAGCCATCCCCGCTCCGTTGTACGGAGATAGACGTTTGTGCTAATAGAAAACCACTCGGCCCACAATGCCTTCTTAGGAAGGCCAGCCTTGTCTGACTTCCAAATTGTCCTAGTCCCATGGTGCCTAAAGATGAAATTTCCAACGGACAATGGAGTAGGGGAAGTAGAAGGAGACCAGGACGTTGCTCGAGACTGCTATGTGACTGAACTTCGCAACAACCTCAGGAAGGATAAAGGGAAGGGTGTAGAGGTTGCCCTATGCACGAAAAGTCTAGAAGCATAGCAACTAAAGAAAGCTCCTCCTATTCGATATACCAGCGACCCTTTCAATGAATTAGACCCTAGGGACAAAGAGGAGGAGGCCACCGCCGAGCCTGCAGAGGCTATGGAGTTTGTATCTGTAGACAAGCACAACTCGAGTAGACTATTAAAAATTGGGTCCCAACTAAAAGCAGAGTTGAAGGAGCAACTCATCGACTTTCTCTGCCACAACTTGGATGTATTCGCATGGTCACACGCTGACATGACTGGAATCTCCCCCGACGTAGCATGCCACGTACTAAACATTGATCCTACCAAGGCGCCCGTAAAACAAAGAAAGAGGAGTATGGGGGCAGAGCGATCAGCATCCCTCGATGAAGAAGTAAAGAATCTACTCGCCAATGACTTCATACGAGAAGCCATCTACCCGGAATGGATCGCTAACCCGGTGCTGGTAAAGAAGGCTAATGGGAAGTGGCGAACATGCATTGACTTCTCCAACCTAAACGACGCCTGCCCAAAGGATTGCTTCCCACTTCCCCGGATCGACCAACTTGTAGACAACACAGCTGGGCACGAGCTCTTATCTTTTATGGACGCATACTCAGGATATAACCAAATTCCTATGCATGCTCCCGATCAAGACCACACTAGTTTCATCACCGACCGGGGTTTATACTGCTATAAGGTAATGCCTTTCGGACTTAAAAATGCAGGAGCCACCTACCAGCGCCTCGTCAACAAGATGTTTGCAGGGCTAATAGGGCAAACTATAGAAGTGTACGTGGATGACATGCTGGTAAAGTCAAGGAAAGCCGACGATCACGTAAGCCACCTAGGCGAGATGTTTCAAGTACTTCGCCAGTATGGAATGAAGTTGAATCCTCTAAAATGCTCCTTTGGAGTATCATCAGGAAAGTTCTTAGGATTCATCGTCCATGCCAGAGGGATTGAAGCAAACCCTGAACAAGTCCGAGCGCTAAGGGATATCAAGATACCTTCCACTCGAAAGGAAATGCAAAGCCTGAATGGAAAAGTGGCCGCCCTAAGCCGATTCATCTCCAAAGCAACGGACAAGTGCGTCCCCTTTTTCGAAGCTCTAAAGAAAGACAAAGGAAAGTTCGAATGGACTGACGAATGCTTAACCGCTTTCCTTAATCTAATCGAACACCTCCAGAAACCACCGGTACTCTCAACTCCAAGCGAAGGCGAAGAGTTGTACCTATACCTTGCTGTGTCATCTCATGCCCTAAGCGCTGCCTTGGTAAGGGAAGACAACCGCACGCAGCGGCCAGTTTACTTCGTAAGTAAGAGGTTTACGGGGGCAGAAGTCAGATATCCTAAACTTGAGAAGCTAGCATACTGTTTACTAATCACATCACGGAAACTGCATCACTACTTCCAGTTCCATTCCATCCAAGTTCTGACCGATCAACCACTGAGGCAGGTACTCCATCGCCCCGACACTTCTGGGCGACTACTTAAATGGTGCATTGAACTAAGTCAGTATGATATCACCTATCACCCTCGCACCGCCATCAAGGGACAAGCCATGGCTGATTTCATTGCGGAATTCACTACCAACGAAAATAAGGAGCAGTTGGAAACAACAGAAGACATCAAGTGGAATCTCTTTGTGGATGGTGCATCAAACGAACAAGGCTCGGGGGCAGGTGTGGTAATAATCACTCCCAGGGGAAATAAGCTGCACTATGCTATAAGGTTGGAGTTCGCTGCCACCAACAACGATGCATAGTATGAAGCAGTGATAGCTGGATTAGAACTTGCCTTAGAAATCGGGGCCAATTCTTTGTGTCTTCATAGTGATTCTCAACTTATTGTTTGTGACGACCCGGCTTTCATTGACCAGAAAGTCGTATCGCTAATAAGAAAGAAAGGGATAGAAAGAGAAAAGAAGAGAAGAAAGAAAGGAACAACATCAGAATCTAAACAGCGGAATGAATAAATTATATTAATAACATAAACTATTACATAGTATCATATACAACAACTATCAGAGTTACACAACATATACAACACATACTAGACAGTTATAAACACCTGTCTAGTTTCTACAATATAAGATACAACACAGATAACAATGACTCAGAGATCAACACAGCGGAATACTATATCTACGAACGCCGAAGCCTCCTGCTCCATTGCTCCTCCAGAATATTCGTCAAAGCAAACCTGACTCCCTTGACTACTCGTAAAAATTTGAGTACCCAAGAGTTTATAAAACAGAAATAAACACTTGGGTCAGACATGGGTCTGGTGTGAGTAAATGGTTTAAACTTGCTTAACTTCAAAACCTTTGAAATCAAAAGGTATCACGTAAGACTTCCCACACATAAACATGGGTAAGTTTTTACCTTACGCTAACCAAAACTGATAGGAAATCTGGTTATATTATAATAGGTCTAGGGTTTTCAAGTAAATATAGAAATAGCTGAAATGCTTACATCTCACATTCCAACATAGTTGGGCACAACTAATACGTACGGCACTTATTGGAAGTTGGATTTCCATACAATGGCAGGGCTACTGGGGTACCGCCCATCACAGTACGTGGCCTAGATCACCGTACCGAGGAGTACGCCCGCTCCCCTGCAACACAAAGCCGGAACCATCCCTTACTGGATAATTCCGAATAAAATCACCCCACGGTTGTGTACATCAACCGCACCACTAAGTCGAAAATAGAAAGGGACATCTAGACAGGGATGACCTTACTCTCAGTGGGCGCTACCCACGAAACCTTGCTGCACCTCCCCTGTTTTAGCCATTCCCGGTTTGTGAGGCTTGAGGTCACGATTACCTTTAATCAGAACACTTCACTTTAGAATGCTCATCGTCCACCTGACGATGTTCTGAAAGCATTCAATCCATACAAGTTCGTTCCGGGTTCGAACGAAACCGAAGGCATTATCTCGTTACACTCGTTTTGGAATCACCCTCAGAGTTAACGACAATAACCCTTGCACTCTGAATCTTCATCTTCACTTGAGATTCACGACCTATCGTTAATTTGGATTGATGTGGTATTCGGGTCTCCAGACCTGGAAATCCGGTATACGGAAACCCGATCCCGGTCTCATCGAAATCCAAAACGTATCTTTTAAGGCCAAGTTGTTTAAAGGTTTAAACAATTCAATTCAATTTAATACTTGAATTCACATAGCATTAACATAGATAAATATCACACATTTATCACAGATATATCCAATATCATATCACAGAATATCATAGTATATCATCCAATAGATATCAACCAAATCAGACATTCTACTCAACCATCATTCATAAGCAACCATCTATTAATCTCTATTATAATTAATTTAATCCACTTAAATTAAATTAATTACTTAAGAATTAATTCCTAACCTTGCTTAATCAACCATTAATTAATTACAATCCATTTAATTAATTAATCATTAAATATTAATCACTCTTGATTAATTATTAATTACATAAAGTAATTATCCTTAATTAATTTCACAAATTAATTATCCTTAACCATTAACAGTAATTAACCTTTAATTACTCTCATTAATTATATTAATTAATGATCCTTAATTAATTACTTTAATTAATTAATTAACCTTTAATTAATTACATTATTCCTTAATTAATTACATTAATTAATCATACATTAATTAATTACTTTCATTAATCAACCTTAAATAATCATTAACAGTAATTAACTATTCTTAATTACTTTAATTCCTTTTATAAATCCTTTTTGATTAATTACACCAATTTCATACAATAATTCATTTATCAATTACTTACACTAAGTAATTACTCTTATCCAATCTTATTAAGTAATTATACTTAATTACCAAGTGACTATCTTTAATTAATTAACAAATTAATTAACTTAAATAAATCACATTCATTCCTAAATCATAACTGAGTAACTCATCCTTAATTAACCTTTAAACAATTTAATTAATCCTTGATTAATTATTCTTTAACTATTAATTAATAAACCTTAATTATTAATCAATATTCTTTAATACAAAGTAATCAATCCTTAATTACTTTTATAATTAATTACTTAAACTTAATTAACTAATTAATTACTTCTTAATTATTAATTAATAAACTTAATTATTAATTAACAACCTTAATTACCAATTTAATTAATCCATAATTATCTATTAATTAATCTTTAATGATAATTAACTAACCTTAATAACAGTTAATTAATCCTTAAATAACTTTAATTATAAATTAATAATTTCTTAATTATTAATTAAGAAAACTTAATTATTACTTAATAAAACTTTATTAAGTACTTCTTAATTATTATCTTAATTAACCTTTAATCATTTAATTAATCCTTATCAATAATTAATTAAATAAATTAATTAATCTTAATTTCTTAATTAAATTAATTAATTTCAACTCATTTAAAAATCTTAATTAATCTTAAGATAAAACATTATCATTAAAACATTTGATCTTAGTAATTTAACTTACTTAATTAAATGTCATTAATTAAGTTTTAAAATAAATAATTAATTACTTATCTTTAATTATAAATTAACAATCCTTAATTACAAGTAAATAAAACACTTGAAAACTTAATTGTTAATTTACTTATCCTTAAACATCAACGAATTTAATTAATAAGTCACGCTTTAATTATCTCATAAACTATCCAACTTTAATTAAGTTTTTAAGATAAAAACATCTCCTTATTAATTAACCTTTATATTAAGTTTGAAAATAACTTAAGATTTTGACTTAATATATTTAAGTTAAATAAATCATACAATTTAATTTATTTAAACAATTTATTACAAAGTAATAAATTTTCAAGAAAATTGATTTAACTTAATTATTTAAATTTACAACTTACCTTTACTTAAATTTAAAAACTAGTTTAACATTTACTTTGGTTTTAACCCATATGTATTTAAATCTAAGCCAATACATCTGCATCTTTATTAAACAGAGATTTAATTTTAGAATTTAAAACTGTTTTGAATTTAAAGAAATTTAAACTGCTAACAGTTTTCACTCAGCTCACAACGACCCGAAGGCAAACCCGAGCCAAAACCTAATCTACCCGAGACCTCCCCGAGAATTTTAAAACTGTCGCTTTGAAATTTAAACTGTTAAAAACTTAACAGTTATCACACAAAATACTCGTGTACCTCCCCATAATATTACTCGGACCAAAGGCCTTCTTTCCCGAGACCAACTTCGAGGAAAACACCCACGAAACCCAAACCCAAATCAACACTGACACGCTGTGCCACTGTGCACCGTGCACCGCCAACGGTGATCCTCCGACCATCGCCAAAGCTTCCCACACACCCACGAACTCTCCAGCAACCCATCGAAATCATCCAACCACCATCAGAAGCCACGATTCAAAATCGAGTACCCAGGGTGAACTGTAACCCAAACCCATCACCAGAAATTGGTTCAAACTTCTCGTCTCCGATCACTGGAGTCACAGCGATCCCGGCTACATCTTCTCTAGCATTCCAAGCCACTATCTTCAAGATATAACATCACTCGATCACTCGAGATACCATAATTCCCTCATTTCCAGATTCGTACACTTTTTGGGTTTTAACCCTACTTTGATGAACTGCCGCCACCACGGTGAAGATAAAAACCCTCTACCATTTTTCCCTGCAACTACGAGCAACACTCCATCACCAGAAAAGCTACTGGCCACCCAAACTTCCTAGATCGACAGGGAAGACCAAAAACCCACTTTCTAATCAATCGTGAATATCTCATTCAATACTAACTTAAAATTTTTGATTTAACTCTTAAAAATCATTATCTAAGACAAGGATTCAGATTATAAAAGAAAATCACAAGATTATATAGTTTGAATTTTAACATTTATTAAAATTCCTACTGTCACTTTCTTTCCCAAGTGATGTTTAAATCATCCTTACTTAATTTTAATTCCAGAACTTAGATTAGGATTTAATAACAAATCCTATTTGAATCCTAAAGCCTAACAGAGAATTTATGAAATGATTTCGATTTTAGATCAAAACTTCAATCTCTGAAAAATAAACAGAGATATGCTCAAACAACAAACATGTATACAAGGTTTCAATAATTCATGTATTAAAAAAACAGACATGCATAATATATTTCAGACATACATTCAAATTTATTCCAACATATATTATCTGTATCAAATCTAGGGGGAATTTATTGTTCACAGTTATAGGCAGAATATTGAACTAATAAGTAGATACTTTAAAACTTAACAGATATACACATTTTTTTTTCAAATATACAAGAGCATACATAATTTCAGACATGCAAAGTAATTACCAACTCATTAATTCACATGCAATTTGATACTTAGATTTTTATTCAAAAGTTTACTCACAGTTTTAAAAAAAAATGAACAGAGCTAACATAGATATATAACATGCACATTTCAATTATTCAGACATCTAATTCATCATCATGCAAACAATATTTATATCAACATTGATGATTTATTTAAGCAACCAGATTTAAGACAAACAAGTTGGGTTTACTCACAGTTTAAAGAGGCAAAGATTTTGGGAAAACTGGATTTGAAACTTGACTGCTTTGATCTCTTAAAAACAGGAAAGCTTGCTTTGAAAACTGTAATGCTAGCTTTGAAAACTTGAAAACCATGGCCTCTGGAATTTGTAAGCTTCGAAAACTTGCTTTGATTTACTTCAGATTTACTTGCATGCATTAATTACTGGTCTTGAAGAATAAATGTTTACAAGCTTGAAGGATGATTGTCACAGGTCTTAAAAACATTGCAGGTTTGTTTTGAACTTATACAATGTTTAACAGGGCCTTGATTTGGTTTGAAATAAGATTTCAGGTCTGAGAACAATGGCTTCAGGTTGTATATTTTTGGTTTGAGAAATGAATTTAGCTTTTGGTTGTGAGATGATTTTGGTTTGAATAATTATCTGGTTTTGGTTTTGAAGATGATCATTTCAGTTTGTAGATTCTTGGTTTGGAAATGATTTCAGTTTTGGTTTGAGAAGATTATTTCAGATTTGGTTTGGAGGAGATTTCGGTTTGAATATTTCTGATTTTAGTTTTGTCTTTGTTTAGAAATGAGATTAGAAAAGAAAAAGGAAATAGAGATGTAGGCTTTTATAAACTTAATTTTATGGTTTATTAAAAATCAAAGAAAATGATAATAAAATGACACTTGTCTCATACCATTCTTATTATGTTAACACATGTTACTTAAGATGTTTAGAACTTAACACTTGTCCTTATTTATTTTTATATTATTATTATTTTTTTTTTAAAAGATTTTAAAAGCTTTTATATTTATTTCCTAAATAGATAAATACATATTTTATTTAATAAATGCTTTCCTATATTATAAATAAATGAAATCTTTAAAAGAAATAAAATAAAACTCATTTATTTCCTAATAAAATCATATACAATATATTTCATTCATTTTTAAGTGTAAAAATATCTTTTGTATTTATTTACTATTAAATAAATACTTCCTAAATTTATATAAATAAAATTCCTTTTAAAGAAAATATTGTAAAACAAATCTTATTTTAAATAAAAGCCTTGTTCATATATTTTATACCCAAATATATTAAAATATTTATCTTTAAAGATTCAAATTTAAATCCAGATTCAAATTCAAATTTGACTTTTTTTTAAAAATCCAATTTAAAAATCAACTCAACATTTATATTTAAATAAACACATTATTAAGTTTGAAATGATTATTTCATTTAAAAACAACTCAAGACAATATATATATATTTAAACAATACTTATTAATTTTAGAAATGATAAATCTATTAAAAATCAAAGTTATAAAATAACATAATTAAATAATTATTCTTATTACAAATCAATCTATACCATAATTAAAACATCTTATTATTATATTACTTGGTTATTTATATTAATATTATCAATTTGAATAATTTAAATTTAGAGATTATCACATTTTAAATTCCTCGAAATCCCGGGATATTACATTGTTAATCAAATACTAGGAGAATTCCAAGCCCTAGAAGAACGACTCATAGCATATTTAAAGAAGACCAAGTTACTTCTCAGCCGATTGGACCACTACTTAGTCAAACACATCTCTCGGGAAGAGAACCAAGAGGCCGACGAATTGTCAAAGCAAGCAAGTGTGAGAGACAGCGCCATCTTCGGGGCAGTAACCATCTCAAAGCAACTGACCCCAAGTTTTGAGCAAGTGAATCTGATAGCTGCAACCGAAGAAGCAACTTGGATGACTCCCATCCGAGACTACTTACAAAGCGGCACACTACCCAATGGGCGTAACGAAGTCAAGAAAATCTTGAGGAAAGCTTCCCGCTACACAATACAAGAAGACATCCTCTATCGGCGCGGATTCTCTAACCCGTTATTAAGGTGTGTCGTTGGGAGGGAAGCCAAGGAAATCTTATCCAACGTTCATCAAGGAAGCTGTGGAGATCACACCGGAGGGCAAACATTAGCAAAAAAGACACTCCGATATGGATATTTCTGGCCCACCTTAAGCAAGGACGCCTTGGATTTCGTCAAAAAGTGTGACAGATGCTAGAAGTTTGCTAAGATTCCGCGGCTACCAACAACTGAGATTACTCAAATGACCAGCCCTTGGCCCTTCGCAATATGGGGAATTGACTTAATCGGCGAGCTACCAATGGGCCGAGGCGGGGCCAAATATGCTATAGTGGCAGTCGACTATTTCACAAAATGGGTGGAAGCAGAACCTCTGAATAAAGTATCTTCAGCAAAAGTTATTAACTTCTTGATCAAAAATGTTCTGTGTAGGTACGGAGTCCCATTCAAAATCATATCAGATAATGGACTTCAATTTGACAGCGAGGAATTCGCCAACTGGTACCGAGAGCACGGAATTCACAAAAGCTTCTCATCCGTAGCGTATCCCTAGGCAAACGGACAAGTCGAAGCCGTCAACAAAATTCTGAAAACTCTAATAAAAAAGAAACTCAAAAAGTCAAAGGGCGCTTGGGTGGATGAACTCCCTACGGCACTGTGGGCCTATCGCACATCTTTCAGAACATCAACGGGGCATACTCCTTTCTCTTTGGCATACGGATCGGAGGCTATGCTCCCAGTTGAAACCATTGTGCCTTCCCACCGTAGGATCCACTATAACCCAGAAAAGAACGAAGAACCCCTTCACATGTCTTTGGATCTAGTTGAGGAGAGAAGAAATGATGCAGTCCTTAAAGCGGCAGCCTACAAGCAAAAAGTGGCAGCACAATACAACTCCAAAGTCAAGCATCGTACCTTACAAGAAGGGGATCTTGTCCTCAAGCGAATCTTCCCTCGCCCGGGAGCACTGGATCCAATCTGGGATGGACTATATGTAATTCATAAAGATCTCCACAATGGAGCTTATATTTTGTCAACAGTGGACAGAGAGGTGTTCCAGAGGGCATGGAACATCCAACACCTCCGTCGATACTTTTCTTAACTTGTACTGCCCATATGAAGTGAATTAACAAAGAGAATCAGTGGACGTAGGCCTTTTCGTGCCGAACCACTTTAAAAAACCTTGTCTCTTTTTTAACTTGTTCCTTTATATCTTGGCTGCTTGTTAACTTTATCCTTTTCTGTTGAACAAAATCCTATGCGTATAGCATTTCCACCCGAAGCACTCCACAGCGCAACTTCACCTGGACAAGACCTGACAGGTACTATGCGAATCTATGCCCTCGCCAATGAGACACTTTTTCTCCGGCATCCCTCTGCTGCGGGTTAACTCATTGCTCGCGACGGCCCTTAAAGCCAACTGTAATGAGCCGATTATAAGCCACCGAGAAGGCCGACTATAGCCAAGGCAGCTCATTACGGCGTTCGGCTCGCCGGCAACTATGAACCAACTATAAGCCCCAACATAAGGTGTGGCCAGCCAGGGGCAGTTCACGGTTGACGATCGGCACCCACGCTAGCCGGCCACAGTAAATCGAATAATACCCACGATTACGGGCCATAATGGCCCGGGTAGTTACTGTGCGCGATCTCGGCTCCGATGTGTCTTAAGTGCGGCTGTGGTAAAAAAGAATTAACTCCCCGTGGAGGAGTAAGATGGGTGACAAATGTCTCCAAGACCCACAGCTAGGGAAAGTGACTACAAAGCCCGTTTTCCACGAACTTAAGCACATCGAAGGCCTTCCTTGATTGGAAGTTTTACCTTTTCACATATTTCAATTTTACTCAAGCAACTTTTCTCCTATCCTCTGTAACAATCCATGAAGTACAGGACACAGAGCAGGAGACATTCACTAATGGGAGCAAATGTTCACGACAAGATACTGGACCGCATCCCATACTCGGTCACACAGGATATTCAAAGCTGCCATCTACAAGCAAAATATAAAGGGCGGTATTTCCTTCTTTCGTAAATACGTGACTATAATTTATTCACACCTCACACTAACATTGAAAGTCATGAAATTATGTTTAAACAAGAACCTGACATCAAACACAATTTAATTACAAGAATAGGCATAGCTATATTTCTCATACAACATGTCAAAATAGCAAAAACATTCAAAAGACAACAGAATCAGCTTAAGTTAAAGAATTACACGTCAAGAATAGAGCTATTTATTACAAGTAGCAAAAAATTACAACCTAAGAGTTACTTTACTGTTTTAAGACTAACATATACAACCATGTCAAGTGCATAAAAAGAATTTTCCAGGTCTAATCAAGGAGCCGGCTGCATCGGAGTCTTATCCTTGTCCTATTGCCCACCTGTCCGGTCAGAGGAAGAATCCATTAGCAATAAACAACCAAGTTAACAGAAAGACTAGAAAGGAAGACTTACCAGCATCTGCTCCTTGATCAACTTGATCATCATCCGTCCACTCTTGCATGTCGCCTACTTGCCCAGAAGACAAAGCCCCGACACCGTCGCCTCCTCCAGCGCCTTCTCCTCTATCTTCGCCTTGCTCCTCCTCCACCTCTCCCTCCTCTGGGATATCTGGACATGTGCTGGGAGAGGGACCGTCAGACTTTTTGAGCTTCTTCCCCCCGGCAACAGGATGTTTCGAAAAGGGCCTCCTTTTACTGCTCTTCGACTCGGCCCCTTCTTTAGCTTGGGCAGCCTTCTCTTCAGCGTGTCCCTCTGCTTGACCACGGACTGCTGCGGAAGGATCAAGTTGTACTCCAAGGGTGTAGCGTTCCTGATCAGATAGGCAGCCGACCTATCTCTCCCAGTAATAGCTTCTATTTCTGCAAAACCACCTGTTGCTAGCAAAAAATAAAAACACATAAGAGAAAGTATTGCAACCAGAACGGGAATTAAAAATAAAGCTTTGACTTACATCCGGAGGTGAAGTGGCGAATAGAAACGGAATCATCCCTGACAAAAAACCACTCCTTCTTGAACATGATGTACTTGGAGTATAAATCCAGGACCGACTTAAAGGATACGGCCGATTCCAAGCTGATGTAGGGAGACCCCTTCTTGTAGCCTCTCAAGTTGTACAAATACCGGATCTCCCGGTTGGAAGGAGGACGCCCATATCTCCTCTGGAAGATGACGAAGAGACTCACCAGAATGGCATAAGAGTTGGGTTGAAGCTGGAATGGAGCTACCTTTAGATACGTGAGAAAGCTGACTACCCAGGCGTTGAGAGGCGTGATGGCACCACACATGCAATGGTATCTGCTGTAGGCAAAATATCCTTCGGGAGGATCATACCGCATCACTCCCGCATCCGGCAATAACATGCGTGCTCGGTCGATCCCGAAAGAGCGAGATATAACATCAAGTTGCTCGCCCTTGAGTAAGCTAGGGAAGCAATCAGGAGGCAAGTTAAGAAGTTCCTGAGGACCGTACCCATCCACTAATGATCTCGGGGTAGGCCCGTGACGGACAGGTCCTGGCTGAGCCGGGGGCACTGAGGAAGGCTCTTCTCTATCCTGAGATCTTTTCTTCTCTGATCGGGTTTCCACTCTTTGAGACATTTATCTGCAGACACAAGAAAGTACGTCGTTAAAACATACAAGCAGTATAGTTTGGAATCTCACTTGTAATTCAAAATACGAGTTTCATTCGGCAATTCAAGTGTGAGAGTGTCATTCGGTACTTGGACACACGAGTTTCATTCGGCAATTCAAATATGAGAGTGTCATTCGGTACTTGGACACACGAGTTTTATTCGGCAGTTCAAATGTGAGAGTGTCATTCGGTACTTGGACACACGAGTTTCGTTCGGCAGTTCAAGTGTGAGAGTGTCATTCGGTACTTGGACACACAAGTTTCATTCGGTAAGCCAAGTCCCCATGTCCATTCGGTGATACATTGCAAAGCCATTCGGCGAAAGGAGACTAATTACCTGATTCGGCAAGCTAAAGTGATTCGGCAGTGGGGTAAGCTTCGGAAAGGGAGGATCTGATTCGGCTGTCAAGCTTGGTAGAAGAATGACGAAGGCCTAACACCTCTACTTATAGGCAAATAAAGTACACCGGACCAACTGGACCGGCACTCAGGGACCGAATGAAGATGACCTAGAAACAAAGTAAGCCGTATGCCAGCATACGCCCCACTTTGGGGGGCAAATGTTGGGCGAATTCTCACCACCGGACCAGAATAACCGGACCAGCCACCCTCCAAATTAAAGCAAACCAACTCTTCCACCAGAACCACCGAACCAAAGCTCCACCGGTCCATTCACCTACCACCGAATCAAAACTCAATGCCGAACCAACTCCATACCAACTCGATGCCGGACCAACTCCATACCAACTCGATGCCGGACCAACTCAACTCCATACCAACTCGATGCCGGACCAACTCCATGCCAACTCAATGCCGGACCAACTCCATACCAACTCGATGCCGGACCAACTCCATACCAACTCGATGCCGGACCAACTCCATACCAACTCGATGCCGGACCAACTCAACTCCATACCAACTCAATGCCGGACCAACTCCATGCCAACTCAATGCCGGACCAACTCCATACCAACTCGATGCCGGACCAACTCAACTCCATACCAACTCAATGCCGGACCAACTCCATGCCAACTCAATGCCGGACCAACTCCATAATGGACCAACTCTATGACCGGACCAACCATCGCCGGACCAAATGCTACCGAACCAAGGCATTGCCGAACCGAATTCGCCAGGCCAGATTGTATCAGCCCGGGCCCATCAGCAGCTGTATACATACAAGACCCCTACCCCCAGCCTCACTCTATAAATAGAGGGGCAGGGGTACAATAAGGGGGGACAGTTTTGAGAGCTCAAGCACGGAGAAAACTTTCAAACAACTTTCTTTTACTTGTATCGAAGCTTTGTACTTGTAATCTAAACAAGAAAAGAGAAATAACATATAAAGTGGACGTAGGCACATTCTGGCTGAACCACTATAAATCTGCGTGTCTTTTACAGCTTAGCCCCTGCTTTTCATATGTTTGCATAAGTCACCCAAATCACTAAGGACAACATAAAATCTATTAAATCATACGACTTTGAGGTGTTTGTCCATTTTTTGTGCAAACAAACCCATAATCCCAAAATTTCAAATAAATAAAATCGCTTGGGTTTATCATTTCAACCCATAACAATTTTCCCCTAATCTATAAGATTGTTCGCGTATGTATCTTTTCAACCCATTGGGAATTCCTAACTAACAGGGAACTTGCGGTGTGAGAATATAAAATAGCATATATAATCATAATTAACAATTTAAATAAAAAATATATAATAGGTTATTGTGTCATATGTCAATTAATCTAGGTTAACAATTTTCGAATATTAATATATCATATCCAACAATTAAATTACTAACAATTTAAATTTAACAACATATTTCAATCATCATTTCATGTGAAATCAATTTACTAAATATAAAAATGTTAATCGTGAGTGATCGCTCACCTTTCGAGGCTAGAGAAATAATGAGAATAAGATGCGACGCCTAAACGGATACAGACTCGGACAAGCTAGAGTTGTGGTAATAATCTCCGGACAACAACGGAAATAAGCAAAGCAACTGACTTGAATTTTAGAATCAAATATAAATATATATATATATATATATATATTCTTTTTCTTAAAATCAATATTTAATTTGAAACATATATCAAAATAAAATCTTTTTATATTAATTTATTAAATCAATATTTAATTTAAAACCCATATTTCCTTTCAGAATCAAATTTTCAAACAAACAATTTAGAATTTCAAATTTCAGAATCAATATTACAAGTTAGTTTATATTTATAAGCTATATATATTTTTGTATATACTTACTAAAGCTTGGGTTTTTAGGTGATCGACTACAGGCTACAAAGTGATCGGGTATAGGGTGATCGGTTACAGGCTACATGCAAAATTACTAAAGATTTGCCTTTTTTTCATAATAGAGGCGAGAAGGCAAGGGGAAAGTGGAGGGCTCGGGGTTACGTGCTATGTGCTGCGGGTGCTCGGGGAAAGGCGGCGCTGTGTTGTAGCAGCGGGCTATGGTATGGGGCTATCGCGATAAATGTGTTGGCCGTGGAGGAGCAAGGGTCGGGTCGGCAGTGGCAGTGGAGAGGAAGAGTGGAATGTGAGCTGTCAGTTGGTCAGGGTGGGTTGTTCGGCGCTGAGGAGGATTGGTCGAAGAAAATAGGAGGGGAATGGCCGATGGTTTTTGGTGGGGTCGGTTGCACGGTGAGGCGAAGTCAGAGCCGTAGGAGGGTGGAGAAGGGGTTGTCATGGAGTACTGGAAAGGTGGAAGCAGGTTTGTGAGGAAGGGTCGGAGCTGCTCATGGAGTTTGGGGCGAGTTCTGGTGATGGGTGCATGCTGAGAAGGATGTAGGAGGGGTTATGTGGCTGGGGAAGGAAGTGGACGACGGTGGATGGGTGGTCAAGGCTGATGTAGAGGACGAGTCACATGAGGGAAGGAGAGGGATGGGTTCGATCTTGAGTGGGAAGGTGAAAAGGACAATTGGAGCACGGCCATGAAGATAAACGAGCTATTATATAACTTATTTATATATTTTTTCTTTAATAAAACTTGCTCATAACCAAAAATGAAGGTAAGGAGAATGAATGAACGAACCAGAAGATAAATATCAAAGGGATAGCAAAAGTCATGTATGATTTGAATTCAGAAAATTATTAAAAGCTAGTGCCCCTTTGTTTTTCACGGTGAATAAATGAATGGACACAAGGAAACCAAAAGGTTCAAAACGGGTACCGGTACGGCTAACCGTTTCATAGGTTCGCCGTGCATCAGACGCCGAAATGCACAAATGAATATACTAGGGAGATCAAAACGACGAGACGAACAGAATGGTACATAGATATGAGAGATGCGACCATCCTATTAAAATTCGATATTTGCAGCCGAAAATGTTGATAAAATTCCGAAAATAAGATAAACGGAGCTAGAGCAGTCCAAGTTTGGCGAAACAAAATATGACGTCTCACTCAGAAAATTATTTACATTTTTCTTATATAAAAATATTCAGATTTCAAAAATATTTTATTTCCGTCAAATTAACCGATTTTAAATTTGAAATTTGAAATTTTCACAAACAAACAAACTTTTATATTTTCCAATGAAAATCTACCACTTGCTATGCTTAAATAGACGCATACCAAATATCAAATTTTCATTGATAAATTTTATTGTTTATTTTTATGAAAAAAAAACATTTAGTTAATTACGTAATCAAAATCATTAAAATTTTCGGATCGTTACACTCTCCCCCACTCAAAACTTCCATCCTCGAAAAGGAAAGAGATAGGAGAATAGGAGCAACAGACATGAAAGATAGATTCAAAATACATAGAACCAGATACAACAATTAATTCAAAACCATATAAATTTCATTAGTTTTTAAATTAATTTATATTCAACTAATTTGATTTCAGTTCATTTATTCAATCAATAATTATTCATTGCATTTACATTTGGTTGATTTCAATTCAATTTATTTTCATTAAATTGATTTACTTTCAATCTATTAATCTTTTGTTACAAAAAATTTATCTCAAAACAAAATTTATTTTATTTAACTCATTATTTAATCCATTTGACATCACTTAAGTTAATTCCACCTCAATATTCAATTTCAACTATTCTCTGTAGTTTACCATTTGTTTATAAAGATATGAATTCTTTTATTACTTGTTTAGCTTCTTAAGTTCCTATTTATTTACTCATTCTCTTTTTATTATTCAATTTATTTCAATTAACATTTCTTATAACATAAATTAAGTGTACAAACATTTATTGAACAATCAATTTTTTTGTATAATTTTTCTTAACAAAATTTCAATTTTTATTACTTACATTTATTGTATATTATTCAATTACATTCAAACTTTTCCCAGGCAAGTTTTATTAATGTTTCTGAATGTAATTGAACACTATACAAATTTACCCTTTTATTTACAACATTTCTGTTAAGCAAAAATTAGTTTGAACATTTTTATTACTTAAGTTTTCTCTTGTATAACCTTCAATTACATATTCACATTACATTTTAACCTTTTGAATATTTCAAGTAGGTTATATATGTTTCAGAATGCAATTTAGTATTATACAAATAAATTTTATCCTGTTCCAACTATTTCAAGTTATTTCAATTCCATTCCTCATTTTAGACACTACAATTATTCAAATATTTGCTTCACTTCAATAATTAAAAACCATCACTTAACGTAAAACCGGTTTCACTTCAAACCATTTTGAAATAAATGTATACATATATATTTTGTACATCAAATCATACTTAAAAAATTCAAATCAAATCCATTTTCCAAACAAAAGTGTAGCAATGCTACTAAGTGGCCTCTCCACTTTAAGACTCGAAAATGAATGCCGATGATGCTGTAGTCATCATCGAAATTATTTTCCAATGACATAAGAGGAGAGTACTGATTTACTTCTTTTAAAATTCTTTGGAAACAATTTCCATTCAAAAATATTTTCAAATAATATATTTTTGAAAACTTTGAAAACCAAATTTTGAAAAGCACCGAAAATTAAATACTCAAATCCTTAATTTAAATTCATTTCATTCTCAAATCCAATTTATAAACCATGTTTTAAAAATTTCAACTCCTTATAACATACAATAGTTAATGGTTTAGGAATGTTGACAATACAATAAATGATAATCTAGTACTATCATTTCTAACAACCAATTCATTTAACTATCTAATTTCAGAAAATTATACCTTTATATATATAATATAATCATACATAAAATTATTTCGAAAACAATATTGTGTCAGTTTGCTCTGTTCAAGTGTTTGGAATTTCTATCGATAGCGTTGGCCAGACGAATCGATCAAAACCCAAAAATCAAACTTAACAACTCAAACAACATGATATAAACATTTTATATCAATTACAAATATGCTCCAAGATGATCAAGAATGGATTTTAGAACAATGATGGAGATTCAAACTTAGGGGACCATAATCAAAGAGAATTTCAACTAAGAAAATAGGCACGAAAAGAAGATAAGATAATTAAATTACAAAAGAGAAAAGATTGATAGACTTATATTAATCGCGGGTGACCTTAACCGGGTCAACCGAGACTTAGAAAAGACGAGAATATTATCATTGGAAAATAAGACAACTTGTTGAGAACATCGCGGAAAACGCGATTCGTGAGATCAACAAAGAAGGCAGGAGAATTGGTTAATCCAAAGGGCATAACCAACCATTCATAGAAACCATTCTCCATTCGAAAAACTATCGTGGGAATGCTCTCGTCGGTTACAAGAAGCGAGTGAAAACTGGTAGCAAGATCGAGCTCCAAAAATAAGATCGATGTGGAACTCGATTTCCTACTTGGGAAAATAGAAGTGACTTCACCAAAATATCCAGAAATAGTTGGACAACAGGGATGGATTCAAGATTACTAGGCTGAGCATCCAGCGGAAAGTGAAAACTGTCTGCAAAATCCTGAGGCAATCGACATTCAATCACAAGAGAATTACCTTGGTGATCTTCAAGAGAAACGGTTTGGGCTTTTCAAAAGATAATAGCATCAAAACCGAGGATGTAGAAATCTCCGATGAATCGATGCCTATTGTAAGGAGTTTCACCCCTTTACCAATTATACTAAGGTTGGCGGGACAAGAATGGATTTTCAGGGATAATAAGGACACAAGCAGGAAAATCATACAAAGAGAAGGAGGAGTATGAGAGGTCCTGGCAAAGACACCAGATGTCATGCCTCTATGTTGAGTGGGAACTAAGACAAGAACATATTTTAGAACAAAGGCAAAGTTACAAAATCCAAATCAAAGAGGATCCTAACTAAGAAATTCCAAGCTCGAACGAAGATGATTCTGTAATTAATTTTACTCATTCTAGGGTATTACTACCCTATCTCTAATGAGCTTTTACTCCATATGCTAAGTTTGGCCTAAACCAAAGCTCCGATACCCACTGTAACGACCTGGCATTTCGAACCATTCAAATCGACAATCATCCATACATGTCATACTTGAATTGCTCAAAACAACAAATTGTTAATTTATATTTGGCAGAACTTTGCATACACAGTAAATAAATCAATCACAAAATCACAGACAAAGAGTAATATAACAATAAGCAGCGGAATAGATAAATAGTAGTTCCTGAAGCAACTACAGAGCATCAAAATCTGAAACAAAATACAATAGAAATCCCAATTACATAGAAGTCACTAACAAAAGCAACTGACAAGTCTAAATATAAACAACTATAAATAAATGAAATAACTGAAAAGCTAAATAGACCAAGATAGATTTGTAAGCAAAGCTCCAAGCTCCAAAGGCGAGTCTCAAATGCTGTGACACTCAGTCTGACCCGAGCATAAAGGAAAACACAAAACACTCGAGTCAAGGTTAACATTCTTATGCTAGTAAATCAATTCAAGTGAAATGTCAAGTGAAATGCAATATAACTTAAAGGATGTTGGGATTCCATCCTTTAAGAATCCGTGGAACTATCTACATACATAATACAATACGCTACATAGATAATGTCTACAGTAAAGTAAAATATTAAAATAGCGTTAAGGCGTTACCCATATCCCCCTTAACACATTTTTATATATTCCCATAGTCTATACAGATACTGTAAGCCCCACCAAACCAGTGGGATACGCAGGGAGCACACCATAGGTACGGTACAAACCAAACTCGTAGTGGGCGCGATAAGGCATGTGACAAGGGATGTGAGGCAATGCCTAGGGTAGGATTCTATTGTTTTGCGGATCCGGACTGGTGGTAACACTTAACTGCTACTACCGCCAACCTTGAGACGCACTTCCATAATCAAAGGTGCACCCAAATAAAACCATAAACTAATAGAATGGTATCGAAGAAGCATGCTCGATCGGAGGTGCGACCTTATTTGGCCTGGCATGGCTTTTGTTTTTGTCACATCAAGCTGACCCGCGGGAGTCGGGCTGCGTTCATACCTCATATAGACGTCGCCAAACCATCCTACTTTGTTCTAGATTCTCCACCATGTACATAGTTGCTAAAGTGGTTTTTGGTATTAGCAAAGAGTATGACAATATCCGATACCGGTCTCTTTAACAACCAAACGCTTATTTCACACCTTGGTCATTTCATTTCAAATAGTTCATACTTCATATCAAAATATCATATTAGTCTCAAAATCATATCACTTTCGAAATTATATTCACTTTCAAAATCATATCACTTTAAATCATATTCAGTTCCAAAATCATAACTACAAAATGGATTATACCATCGTATTAAAGTATTTGCATTTAAATCCATTAAATCTAAATCATAACAGTTCCAACTTAAACAGTTTGACTATTGAAAGTAGTATACATATTGGAATAGTTATACATTAAAATAATTTATATTTAAAAATAGGTTATAGATTAAAATAGTTTATATATTAAAATAGTTATATATTAAAAATAGTTTATATATTAAAAGAGTTTATATCAAAAATAGTTTCAAATTAGAATTGTTTCTTCCAGTTTCACAAATCAATTCAAATTCTCATTAAACCATTTTTAATTTATATCGATTTCAAATCCAGTTTGAACTTCAAATTTAAACCACTCCCAATTCAATAGGTTTCAAAGTTTAAATATTCAAACAATTCATAATAACTCAATTTGATACATTCAATTTATATTTCAAAATTCAACTTTACTTTTATTTAAATTTGAAATTATTCATTTAATCAATTTTAATAACATTTAAATACAATCTCAAATTACGAATTTAAATCTAAAATAAATATCTAACTTAAATTATATTTAATTTGAAATTATTCACTTAATCACGTTTTTATAAATATTTAAATAAAATCTCAAATTACAAATTTAAATCAAAATTTAATATTCAATTACAGTTTTATTTAAATTTGAAATATTCATTTAATCACCTTTAATAAAGTTATCGAGTTATAAAATCATATCTTTAAATCTCAAAATCAATAAGTTCCAAATCAATCTTTTATTTAAATTCAATTATTAACCAATTTAAATTTCAAGTCAACTTTAATTTATCTTTCCAACCTCTATTTATTAAAGTTATTACGAAAATATATTTAAAAATGTTAATATAAATTTTTAAATAAATATTTAAACATATTATTTATATATAAGTTAAATTAATTTTTTATTAAATTTATTATATTAATTATTATTAAATTAAATCTTATTATTATTAAATCTCTTTTAAATCTTATTTTATATATTTTAAAATAATAAAGTTATAAGTAAAATTTTATAATTTATATTTTACAACAGAACTTATAATTTTAAAATTTCCAAACATATAATTTTAAAATTTAAAATTTAAACACATATTAAAATTTAAAATATCTATATATTATATTTTAAAAATCTTTATTTTAAAAATCAATATTTATTAAACCACATATATTTTCACTCAAAAATTCTGGAAATCATTTAAAAATAGACCAACGGTGTCCGTAAATAGTTTTCTATCCTATGGTCAAGTGATATGGATATTTATCATTTCAATCCGCAATTATTTAAATTTACAAGTGTATATCATTTCAACCCTTAATCCCAAAATTTCAAATAAATAAAATCGCTTGGGTTTATCATTTCAACCCAAAATGATTTCCCCCTAATCTATAAGATCGTTCGCGTATGTATCTTTTCAACCCATAGGGAATTCCTAACTAACAAGGAACTTGTAGTGTGAGAATATAAAATAGCATAAATGACATACATATCAATGGAAAGCATATATTATCATAATTAACAATTTAAATAAAATATATAACAGGTTATGGTGTCATATGTCAATTAATCTAGGTTAACAATTTTCAAATATTAATATATCATATCCAACAATTAAATTACTGGTAATTTAAATTTAACAACATATTCCAATCTTCATTTCATGTGAAATCAATTTACTAAATATATGACTGTTAATTGTGAGTGATCACTCACCTTTTGAGGCTGGAGAAATAATGAGAATAAGATGCGACGCCTACACGGACACGGACAAGCTAGAGTTGCGGTAATAATCTCCAAATAGCGACAGAAACAAGCAAAACAACTAACTTGAATTTGAGAATCAAATATATATATATATATATATATATTTATATTTATATTTCTCCCTATATATATATATATATTTCTTAAAATCAATATTTAATTTAAAACACATATCAAAATAAAATCTTTTTATATTTAAAAAAAATCAATATTTAATTTAAAACCCATATTTCCTTTCAAAATCAAATTAACAATTTAGAATTTCAGATTTTCATAATCAATAATATAAGTAAGCTTAAATTTATAAGCTATATATATATATATATATTTATGTATACATACTAAAGCTTGGGTTTTTGGGTGATCGGCTACAAGCTACATGGTGACTGGCTACAAAGTGATCGATTATAGGCTACATGCAAACTTACTAAAGCTTTTCCTTTTTTTCATAATAGAGGTGAGAAGGCCAGGGGAAAGTGGAGGGCTTGGGGTGACGTGTTGCGCGCTGCATGTGCTCGGGGAAAGGCGGCACTATGTTGTGGCACCGGGCTATGGTATGAGGCAGTCGCGCTGAGTGTGTTGGCCGTGGAGGAGCAAGGGTCGGGTCGGCAACGGAGAGGCGGAGTGGAATGTGAGCTCTTAGGTGGTCAGGGTGGGTTGTTCGGCGCTGCGGAGGATTGGTTGAAGAAAATAGGAGGAGAATGGCCGATGTTTTCCGATGGGGTCGGTAGCACGATGAAGCGAAGGCGGGGCCGTAGGAGGGTGGAGAAGGGGCTATCGTGGAGTACTAGAAAGGCAGAGGTGGGTTTGTGATGAGGGGCCGGAGCTGCTCGTGAAGTTTGGGGTGAGTTCTGGTGATGGGTGCAAGGTGAGGCGGATGTAGGAGGAGCTGTGTGGCTGAGGAAGGAAGTGGACGACGGTGGATGGGTGGTCGAGACTGATGTGGAGGACGGGTCGCATGAGGGAAGGAGAGGGATGTGTTTCAATCTTGAGTAGGAAGGTGAAAAGGACGAGTGGAGCACGGCCATGAAGATAAACGAGCTTTTATATAACTTGTTTATACATTCTTTCTTTAATAAAACATGCTCAGAACCAAAAATGAAGGGAAGGGGAACGAATGAACGAACTAGAAGATAAATATCAAAGGGACAGCAAAAGTCAAGTATGATTTGAATTTAGGAATTAAAAGCTAGTGCCCCTTCGTTTCTCACGGTGAATAACTAAATGGACAGAAGGAAACCAAAAGGTTCAAAACGGGTACCGGTACGACTAACCGTTTCGCAGGTTTTGCCGTGCACCGGACGCCGAAATGCACAAATGAATATATCGTGGAGATCAGAACGATGAGATGAATAGAATGGTACATAGATATGAGAGATACGACCATCCTATCAAAGGTCAATATTCGTAGCCGAAAATGTTGCTAAAATGCCGAAAATAAAATAAACGAGCTAGAGCAGTCCAAATTTGATGAAACGAAATATGACGTCTCACTTAGAAAGTTATTTACATTTTTCTTATATAAAAATATTCAGATTTCAAAAATATTTTATTTCCCTCAAATTAACTGATTTTAAATTTTAAATTTTAAATTTTCACAAACAAACAAACTTTCATATTTTCCAATGAAAATCTGCCAGTTGCTATGCTTAAATAGAGGCATACCAAATATCAAATTTTCATCGATAAATTTTATTGTTCATTTTCATGAAAAAAAACATTTAGTTAATTACGTTATAAAAATCATTAAAATTTTTGGGTCGTTACAAGCTCGGAGCAGGAGGCTTCATCGATAGCTAGTTATTATCTTATTTCTGATGTATACTATGTACTTTATATATGATGTATAAGGACAGGCAGTTATAACGGTCCTAGGTTAGAATTGTATTAGTGTAACTCTATGTATATTTTTTTTAGATGACTTTGTGAAATAATATGTGATTAATATATATTTTTCCATTGCGTTGTGAGATTATGTGATTGTTTTGCTTTTTCTATCTTCTATCTCCTTTCATTCCCCTAACAATCCGCCTTTTTGTTCAATTTGAGTTGACACGTGTGGTTTATTGCCAACTTAAACTATGTAGAAAAGTGAGTCGTTACATATGGTATCAGAGCGCAAGGTTAAGTGAGAACCTTGGCTTTGGTGGGGCAACTCATTAAGAGATAAGGTAATGGAATGCCTTATTATGAGTTTGAGTGTATTATATGAATGCGTGTATTTGTTAGTGATATAAAAATGTCTTATATTGTGTTGTTTGATCGGTTGAGTGGTATATGAATTCTGGTCAATGGGTTTGGCCAAACGCTATCGATAGAGATTCCTAAACACTTGAGCCAGACTAGCTGATGTAGTATTGTTTTGAAATTGGGGTAAATTAAATAATTTTACCTAGGATATATTTTGTATATAAAGAATGATTTTCAAAAATAGTATAGTATAGTATTTTTGAGATGTTGTTGTTAGGAGATAATTATATTTTATTATTATCATATAGGTTTTGGTTAGTCATGCTCCTCCAGTTTGAGCATTGACTGTTGTGTAAATGCTTAGGTACATTCCTTTGAATAAGATGTGTCTTTTTAATTAAAAAGAATTTAGGTTGAAAACTTGAGAACCTAAATCCCGATGCTTTGGAAAATGATTTTTCAATATTTTGAGAAATAATAATAGTATATGAAAGCAATTTTGTCTAAAATATGAAATTTTGAGAATGAAATTTAAGTAAGAAGTGTTTTCTTTAGATTAGTTAGGGGGATGAGTTGTTGTTATTTTGTGATGATCGGAATAATTTTCTAAGTGACGATCTGATGTTTGCCTAAGCGAACTTTGTCGTGCGCTTAGTAAATTATTCTCTTTATCATTTTACAATCAAAACGAATTCAACCCGAACGAATCCAAAGTAAGTTGGTGATAAATGTTTTGTTGGAAAATGTAAAGTATTGTTTCAAAAATGGGATTTTGAAATAAAAGAAATATTTTTTTAAGTTAACTAGTTCGAGTGGCTTGAAAATAACTTAAAATTTGGGGTAGAGATGTGTTTGGATGGTAAACACTTCTCTTGAGTATTACCTTTCTTCGTAAGGGAATGCATGATACTGTTTGGTAGTACCCAATTCCATAGTATTCTTTTAGAGTTACTCGGGATATATTTACATATTTGTATAATTTAAAATATAGAGTATCCTTTCAAAAGTTTTTGAAATAAAAGCAAAGTATTTGGATCTAGAGTTTTCTTAGAGAGATAAATTTTTCATAAATGATTTAGTGAAATAGAATTGGTATTAGGAAGAACCAATACGGTAAGTGTGTAGGGTGGACGTAGACCAATTCTCCTTTTCATAGAGTTTTGATTTAAGATTTGAGTATATGACTTTAAGATATTTGCACCATTCCGAATAAGGATTTACTACTCGATTTTTGACAACAAGCATTTGATGAGGATTTTTGGTTTGGGACCAAAGTTTCTATCGTAGTTACAACTATGTAAGGAGAACGGAGGTTCCAAATCAAGGAGCCTGATCGAAGTTCGCACTAGAGAATCGGGTAAGCGATACTAGTTCGGAAGTGAAGTTATGTATTCGAGTTGTTATCGAGTCAGATTCTGCTTACGAATGATCTATGTACATCATATGGAATGATGTAGAAGGTTAAGTGTTTCTGAATAGGTTATGAGGTGTAATTTCGGGGACGAAATTCTTTTAAGGGGGGAAGAATGTAACGACCCAGAATTTCACTACTTTGATTTGCGAATATTTAATTAATTTTAAATATTCAAATAAATGGTTTTATAATGAAAATAAAACTCTTTTTAATAATAAATAATAATGGTGGAATAGTTTTTAAATTTTGTTTACAAAAATATATAGTTCGATGAAAAACAGAAAATGTGACCGAAAACTGTTTTCCGAATTTTCGACGTTTCATCGTATAAAGTTGTTTGTAATGTTGTATAAACTTTTGTATATATATTCACACATATACTATATCATGTGGAATTAACAATATATATTAAGGTTAACAAACTTAATTAAGTTAAGATAATCATCGATGTGACACATTGGCAACTAAAATATTAAAAGTCATGTAATTAGAGACATGAAATGACATAATGGCTACCTCAAGTACTTATATTCATATATGCATGTAGTGTTAGGAGGATACATGAATGCATACATGGGTGAGGTGGCGTGTAATGAGAGAAGGGTAAAGTACAAGGGTATTTTGGTAATCTCACTTGTTTACATACTATAAAAACTATTTTTTTCCAAATTCTTTTTCCGTTTTCTCATTTTCCCTCATTCATTTTCTAATTTCATAAGCTCTAAGGTAGTTTTATTGGCTTCTCTTACATGTTCTAAGTTATAAAAATCTTATTTTCCATTTAAACTCTTAGTAGAAACTTATTTAAACGCCTCTTTTTCAATTTCAAAATTCCTCCATTTTTACCCCATTTCATTCGGCCATAACTTGCTCCATGCTTAACCAAATTAAGATTTTTTTTATTTAAAGCATAGTAAATTATAGTAGTTAAAATTCTCTTTTAGATCACTTCTCCAAATTTTGAGCATAGATAGGCCAAAATTCCATTTTTTACAAAGTGTTTTCGGACTCAGAAATTCAAGTTCGAAAATACCTCATGTTTTTCGACCATAACTTTCTCAAAAATTATTAAAATTGAGTGATTAGTTATTGATCTGATAGAGGAAAGAATTACCTAAAACATTCCTTTTGATCACTTTATCAAAATCCTAGAGAAGAAGGTCCAAAAGTAGACTAGAAATTGACCTATTTTTTAGTAGAGTTTGTAGTTTTCCAAGCTTCTCGAATTTCAAAGTGTGTCAAGTTTTCAAAGGATTTCCGGTGAGTAAACTATATATTTTTGGGAAAGTTTTTACTTTTATATTAGTTAATATATTTTGTGATGTGATGGCTAGAATCGGTTAATTTAACATGCGATGGTTATATATATATATATATAGACACACACTTGTTGCTTGGATATGTAAGGACATTAGACTTGAATGTGAAGTCTAAATGGTTAAAGATTGGATCTTGCTTACGTTTGTGGCATGATGTTATCCTGGATTTTATGCCTTTTATGGACTTGGGTATGTAATGTATAAGCTAAGAAGAAGTTGGTACCTTTATAGGGTATTGGTGAATTTGGAATCTTGTGTAAGAAAGTTATGGTTTTAGTTTTTAAAAATCGAATATTTGGTTAGATATAAACAAGTTTTAGCTTTAAATACTTATTTTTGTTTTTAGAAAGTTAGCGAGCTTTAAGGTAAAGTGTTCAAAAGAAGGATAGAAATAAGTTAAAGCTTACGGGTATCCATAGCGATAGTCGTTATGGATGCAGTTCGCTTAAAATTTTGATTTTTGCAAAGTTTGGTTTTTATACTTCAAATTGTTTTTTGAATATTTTATAAACAAAATAATAATGTTTTTAAAAGTTAATTAAGGATTTAATAATTAATTGTTGATTAATTAGGTTTTAGTAATTGATAATTAATTAAAAGTTAACAAGGTTTATTAACTTTAATTAAATAAAGATTAGTTCTTAATTAATTGTATTTTAAATTTAAGATTTATTTTAATTAATTATTAATTAAGTTAATTAAGTGTGGGTTAAGTAAATTATTTATGTTTACTTTATCATTAATTAAATATTGGATTAATTATTAATCAAGTGTAACGACCCGTAATTTTACCACTTTGAAAATAAAATATTTATGTATTTAAATATTAAATACATAGAATTTTCAAACTTAAATAATCATGTTTTATATAATAAATAATAATGGTAAACTTATTTTTAGAATTGAATAAAGATTTTGGTCTTTTACCGTAACATTGACAAAATTAACAAAAGCCGGTTTTGGATGAAATTGGATATACGGTCAAATAATTGTTTTCAAAGATGAATAACTCCTTTTAAAATCATTATATAAAGATATTAATAGGTTGATAAAAGTTTTATAATTATATATACACTTATGTTATAGTGATTGACAAATTTCGTTGCGCATTAACAAAATCAATGTCATATTTTGCAAATGAATTTCGATATTGCTTTACATTATTTTATAACCAAATATACTTATTTTAATTATTTAAAAATGATAAGAAATTTATTTTCTAGTTTGGTTTACATGAATAAAAAGTTTAACAAAAACGTCAAATTGTGGCCGTAAAACATTTTGTCGAAAACCAACGTTCTGTCGGTTTAAAGTTGTCGCAACGTTGTTGCACCTTTATTTTCTTATATATGAACATATATTCAAATAGTATAAGTATTAATTATTTCACTAATCAAGTTTACTTTTACTAAACATACTTAGATAATTCTAGAATATAATTAACAAAAAGTAAGTATAAAAAGACAAAATAAAGTTACAAAAGTCAAAAAGTATACATCAAATTAAGGCAAACATAGTTATTATATTCTTTACTTAATACTTAAGTGAAAATGACATAAAGTAATGATTTGAAATGTGATGTGAAGTGTTGAAAAAAATAAGGTTATTTTGGTAATTTGGTAAAGGGATATTTTGGTAACTTACCACTTGATTTTTTTTCTATAAATTCCAACCACTTCCTTCACTTTCTTTCACACCATTTCCACCTTCTTCGTCCTCCTTGAAGCTCTCTTTAATGGCTTCTTCTTTTCTCTTTTCCTTGCTAACATTTCTTAAAATCATATCTAATCAACTTCAAACACCACTAAACTTTGCCAAAGACCTTAGAATACCGTTAAAACATGGTTTAGAATCTAAGAAGTGAAGAAATGATGGAGGAAGAGGTGGAACCCATCAAGGCCGAACCATATGGGAAAAGGAAGCAAGTTTAGGAACTCCGGAGTAAGAGAAAGAGAAGGAAGTGCCGTCGATTTCATTCCAAGGAGCTAGGAGCAAATTCAAGGTTCTGTGGAAGCTCTGCCAGATTTTTGGGAGTTTGGAAGAAGAGGTCGATAGCATAAAGCAAAAGGAATGGAGTAGAAGTTGATTAGTTGAAGTTTAAGTGAAGTGTTGTTAGTAAGAACGTTGGTAGGAAGTTTGGTTGGATTTTGGTGAGAACTCCTAAAACTATTATACTACATATGTTGAATAATGATACGATGTTTTCAAATGGATGTTTAATATGCTTTAATCATCAAGTTTGGTTTTTTAATGTTGTTGTTGAATATATATGCAATCATGAATATACACATCGATAAACACAAAAGAAAATCACTTTCCTTGAATTAAAGTAATGGTGTATATGGAAGTGTTAAACCTCTTAAAAATAGTTTGAAATGTATTTGAAATGTTTTATACACATTTAAAAGTGTATTGGTGAAGACTGAATAGAAATGGAAAATTTAGTTAAAAATATGTGCGTCGTCGCGTAATGGTAGTTCGCGATTTCGCGCTATAAAAGTCAATCAAGTGTAAAAGTTGAAATATAGCTCGGAATTCTTCGAGATAAGAATTTTCCGAACTATTATATCCATAGTTTTCCAACGAAGAAATAAAATTGAGATTTTGACAAGTAGATTTTGAAATATGAGTAAAACAAGTTTTGGAAAAATCCCGAATTTGCAGTTCAGAATCCAAAACCGGATTTCTTTAGAAATAATGCTTTTAAATTGTTGAAAAATGGGGAATAAATCCTATAAATCTTTTAAAATGTTTTAAAAGTGATTTGAGTAATAAAAATGGAATTTCAAATAATAAAAAGTCGTTTTGACCAATATAGCTTAAAAAGCACTTTCCACAGCACTTCTCCGCCGCACTTTTCTATGACTTTTGAAATATAGTTTAAACTTAACGATTCTTATCAAAATCTTTTATAAATGTTTTCAAATGGATAATTAAGAGTTTTAATAATGATTTGGAGCTTTTTCTAGCTTATTGAAGAAAAATTCAAATAAATGATTTAGAGAAAAGCTATTACAAATAGTGGTTTAATCTTGGCTCTAAAAGCCGACGAGTAGACTGGATTTTTCTATTCATGAGATCCGGATGTGAGGAGCTTAAACTAAGGAGATATTCAGGAGCATCCAGTGCCCTGGCTCACCTGGCCTCTTTCCCAGGCGAGGAATAGATAAGATCGAAATGTCGGAAACGATTAAGTATAAAAAGATTTAAGTTTTCAAATTTAATTACAGCTTGGATTTTATGGAGATAATCTTCTTGTGCTCGGTGTTAAAGCCCGAAGAGGGAACTCGTACTATTCGTGTAATTTAAAAGGTGATTTCACCGTTATTCCGCCCATAGTATTTGTTGAATATAGGATTGATATTGAGTAGAATTAAATGATTTCTATAAATTCTACTCACTTAATATTTACTGTCTTGGATCAACATCCTAGATAACATGTTTTAACTAAATCAAAAGTATGAGCTTTGGATTAAGAAATCTTTGTTAAGATTTAAATGAAATGATTTGGAATTAATTTATGTTTGTACCAAAATTGGGCACAACACTCTTCGGAAGGGTTTGAAGAGACAAAAATGAAGAAAGCAAATGGAAAAAGGGGATTATCTAACAAACACTTCAAAAAACAGATAAGAAAGTAAGCAGAAACATAGAAATTTAGAGTGGTTCGGCGTGTTGCCTACGTCCACTATGAAATTGATGATTTTATTGATGTTTTCTTGATGATTATCACTGATTACAATGAATTACAGCGAATTATAGTGATGAATTCGAGTACAACAGCAGCCTTGTAGCGCAAAAATATTTTCGGCAGAGTCTGGACGTCAGAGAGCCAAAAGATCCCTTTTCTGTGAGCTCTGGGGTGCTATTTATAGGAATAGGATGCAAATATCTCACTCAGATCTCGGGAGACCTCTTTTGGCACGTGGGTGGGCCCACGCGATCGATCCCAGGCTATTTCGACTCGATCCGTGATCGAAACAAATGAATTTCATATCGATCAAGATTTGACCCAATCGAGTTGAAACTTGGCATGAACACTCTTCAGGTCGTACGTAAGCTCCTGTGAGAATTTCATAGCATTTTGACTTATGGATTGTAAGTTATGATCGATACGAATTCGAGTCTTCGGTAGGCTATTTAGTTTGAATCGATGCTCTTCGAATCAATCTCTTCGTATCGCTGACCACACACGTGATGCCAGTTGACGTGGCGCTTTCTTTCAGGATCGATCCAAAATTCACGCCGAATCGATCGAGTCTTCCCAATGTTTGCACCTCGTTCGTATCGATTTGACTGGGCCATGTTCGTATCGATCGCAGTCACCTCGTTCGTATCGATGGAAACGTCTCAGTTCGTATAATTGGAAATGACCTTGTTCATATCGATAGATGCGGCTCAGTTCGTATCGATGAATATGACTCAGTTCGTATCAATGGAATTGACTTAGTTCGTATCGATGGAATTGATTTAGTTCGTATCGAGCACTGTGGCTCTGTTTGTATCGATTGTGTGGTCTTGTTCGTATCGATCTAAGTTGGTCCAACTTAATGGATACGAACAAAGGATGACGTGATGGATATGAACAGCGGTTACTTGGTGGATACGAAGTAGTGATCATTTGATGGGTAAGAATAAGTTCGATACGAAGAGAACCGCCTTTGGGTGGATACGAAGTATACATCGGTGTTGTAGTTGATGGATGCGAAGTAGGCTACAACCGATCGATACGAACAACGGTAACATGTGGATACGAAAAGTGGTTATTTGATGGATATGAACTACCGATGTCAGATGGATTCGAACAAGGCTCTTTAGCTGGTGGATACGAAATGACGCACTCTGATGGATGCGAATAATGTGTTTCTTGACTCATATCGATCAGATCTCGTGCATACAAACTCCGATTGACTTGAAACTTGGAACAGTGGCTTTCACAGCTTTGTTTGTCATGTTTTGTCAATTGTAGCCTGATCCGGACTCGGACAAAATTCATCGATATCCATAACAAATCTGCGTATCATCGGTCTTCGGGACGGACTGTCCTTGGTTTCCAGTTGAGTTCCTGGTATCACGGCCTTGCCAAAAGGCGAGATAACATTTGCCCCTCAAAGTACGTCTTGTGAGAACACGATGAGCTTTGAAAACCCGCAAGCTCTGAAGAGTTCCATCTAACTTGTTAAACCGTTATCGTCTTCTCATTGGAAGTTGTAATCTTTGATTGATTCATAAAGGCATAAATTATGAACAGTAGGTTGTAAAATGTTGTACTGCGTGCTGTTGTAACTGATTGTTGTATGATAGTGATCAGCTATTGTTGTGATCGTCATCAAGTGGGCATTCGACCTGTGAAGTTTTAAAATGGAAAATTAGTCCGACATACATGTATATATGCTAACCTGACTCTCGTTTCATCGAGCGAGGGGTATGAAATAAATCAGATTGATTTTTAATGTCGCACGTTCATGAGTCATTGTCAGTTCCCTTGAATAGAATTCCGTATCAATCCTCTCCCGAACTAATGTGAAATTCGAGTTGTAACAACGTTCGACGGTTGTTTTGAAATGTCCCTTCGTATCGATCCTCTCCGGGATCGATGTAAAAGGTATAAAAAAAAGGTTTTTGCATCGATGTGATTCGCATCGATGGATACAAAATAAACATTTCGCATCGATGGTCCTATGATGGTTGCGAAGAGAGTAGCCGGTCCTCTGGATACTATTCGCATCGATGTATACAAATCTTTAAGGGCTATGGCTTAATGGATACGAACAGTGTAATTCGTATCGATGAATGCTTAAGTCCGTGGATTCGAATAGTCTATTCGTATCGATGAGTCAATGGATACGAATAGCTTATTCGTGTCGAGCTGGTCAAGTTGATGGACACGAATAGCTTATTCGTATCAACCGGGTCAAGCCGATGGATACGAATAACTTATTAGTATTGATTTGGTCAAAACTGGTTAGATCGGTCGCGATGACTGGGAGGTGAATCGTTTTTTTCCTTCAGTTTTTGGGTCCATATAAATACCATTTAGACTTAAGAAATTTCACTTGCTCTTTATTTCTCTTGAGTTACTTCGTATCGATCGAGAACTGAGGAAAAAGAAATTGCCGTCGTCCACACTCATAATCCCTCGAATCCTTACTTCAATTTAGGTTATTAATCAATCAAGAACAACTCCAAATGACGATGATGTTAAGGCTAGATCTAGGCCAGAGCTTGGTCGAGGAGGAAGGGTTAACGACGCTTGGATGGATCGGAGAAGAAGAAGACGCCTCGTTTTGTATCGACCTTATTTTCGTATCGATTCGAAATCTCGTGTTGTCATCTGGCTTTCTGTACATCTCTGATCGATACGTGGATAGTGAGTTCGATCGATGCGAGGTTGATAACATTCGACTGGTATGAAATGGACGTTAATTGGTCGATACGAAGTGGAAGTTGAATTGATCGATACGAAATGGGGGTTGAGTGGATCGGTATGAAATAGTCACTCTAGATCGATTCGAAGTCTTCGGCCTTGATCGACATGAACGCGTATCCTGATGGATACGAACTGATCGTTACGAACCAGAGTTTTTTTTTTGCGACCGCTACGAATCGAATCTTAATGAACTTGAAATCTCTTTCATGTTTGAATACCTGACCCCGACGAGCTTCAACCTTTCATAACTGGACTTAACTCCCGAACAGCATATTTGACTATCCTTTGAAGCTCGTCGATGGAACTGTGACTTAACAAACTTTTAATGAACTTTATCTTAGATCGGTCTCCAACGTTTGGATGGCACGGTTGTGACGGTCAGCGATGACGGTCACTCCAGTCAAATTTCGGAGCCTTGTTGTTTGCATATTTTCTCATACTCTGTAGGGTCTCTCAAGTAATTTGTAGCACTGCACTGCACAACACATTCACGCACTTCACACTGGGAAACACTTGGGTTTTTATTGTCTAATGATGATTTCTAATAAGTTGATTAGCTATGGAATCCACAAGTACACAACAGCAAGAGCTTCAGGATTCATCTCCTTTTGTCCTAGAGGTTCCGACCTTCACGGCCGAAGTTATAGACCCAGCTCCGGATGAGCTTCCAGGAGCAACTTTCATCGCAAACCCGCAAGATTCAGTACCGTCCAATGTCTCGGAAGACATGTTGGGACGTATCTGCTTAAGGCACGGTTTGTCATCGGACGATGTTCTATTACCGGGGCCAAACGATAGACCGCACGCTCCCCCAGAGGGGTTTACTGCCTTCAACCGCCATGCGTGCACAGCAGGAACACTTCCTTCATTCAACCAGTACATTAGGGAAGTGTGGTCTTTCCTCGGAATTGCCCCATCGCAACTACACCCCAATGGATATGCTCTATTGAACAGTTTATTTATTGTATTCATGGAGCATCTCTTTCGGCCACCAGCTCCTACAGAGATTAAATATCCTTTTAACATCAAGAGTAGGGGAGATAACCCACCTTTTACGTTCCTGGAGGCGGTCAGGAATTGTCAAGTAGTAACCGGATCCTGGACAAGGCTGAGTTATTTTAAAACGAAATGGTTCTACGTTCGATGCCCCCCCAGGATTTGCCAGCCGATGGTTAGTCAGACATAAATGTCGCAGTCTTTTCCAAGAGTTATCAAAATAATTGCGGTTGGTGTAAAACTAACATCTTCTTTTCTTTATAGCCACAATTTCATGACCTGAAGGCGGGTACTTCAAAGAAATAGTAAGGGTCCTTCAAGAAATTCCAAACAAAATGAGGGACATCGATTCGGTTCTAACCGACAGAAATCTGAGAATCGTCGGTCTGATTAAGCGGAGACAAAGCATAAGGCTCGAAGGGACACTGAGGGCTACCTCGAAGAAAAAGAAGTTGAAGTGCAAAACACTCAGGGTCGTAAAAACTGAAGGAGACGACGAAGAGAGAACGCCCACGGATGATGAGCTTGTTGTCGGGTCTTCGGTCGGATTTCAAGTGACCGGAGGAAGGAGAAAAGGCAAGGCCGCTGCTTATAAACACCCTAAGTCTTCGAGGTGGAAATCAGTTGTGGTTTCTTTGCTTGCCCCCGGTATTAGAATCTCAGAGGCTCCTCCCTCGCCAAGAGAGAGTCCTTTTGAAGGGCTTGCCGATATTCTGATTCCGGATTATGTGTCGTTTCAACATGACACCGGGTTGGAGGGGCTTGATAGTGCTCTTGATCTAAGCGAGTTGCTTGCTATAAGTGCGGCCGACATTTCCGGTTGGTCGGGGGTTGCACATACATACACTTCACGGCACTACACGATTTCCAATCATAAATTGTTCAATTCAAGAGATCACTAAGTCTGCTTTCCTTTCTTTTTACATGCACCATGTCCGGACGAGGGACGATGTTAGGAAGTCTTCGTTCAGCTCGCCGATCTTCATATTATGAGTCACGCTGGAGGGAAGAAGATAGAGACCGTGATCGCGGGTACTCTAACCAGGAACGTCAAGAGAGAGATAGGGATAGGGAGTACAGACATCGATCCCGATCCCGCCCTCCTCCTCCGAGACTCCCTACATAGCCTTCGGGTCAAGGGAGATAGCCAGTAGAGCCCCCTCGTCACAAACCATCTTCACATGCTCCTAGGCCTGAGTCGCAATGCCATAGAACCGAGGTTGAGCCTCCCGTCATCATTGAGCAGGCTATCACTGAGCCCACCGGGGAAGGGGCCATTAAAATCGCTCAGCTGAAGAAAGAGTTCCCAAATATATGCTTCGACGGCTACGTTTTTCCCCCTCATTTAAAGAGAATCCCATCGGAGGCGGAGAACACAATGCATGATTACATTCATGACATTTATTCCCATTATAAAGAGTGGGCGAAGGCTGCAGAGAAAGCTTCGAAGGTGGCCTTCGAGCGGGCTAAACTAATCGAAAAGTTAGAATCTGACCACGCCTAGAAGGATCGCATCGTCCAAGTGATTACGGATGAATCCGAGTCCTCTCGAAAATCAGAGATAGAGGCCACCAAAAAGGCCGATGAGGCGAACTCGACTGTGGAGAGGATGAGGCAGACACACTTTGCCTTGGTGGAGCAGATGGGTCATCGAAACACCACTGTCACATATGAAAGGGACGCCGCTCTGAAAGAACTTGTCGAATTTAAAGCTAAATTCTCTGAAATCATCAAGGAAAAAGATGATGGAAACAAAGCCGCCCAAGAAGCGTGTGAACAGGCCGTTGTGTTTCGGGGTGAACGAAATGCGACCACGGCTAAGGTCCGAGCGGTGGAGACTGAGGTTGAGGAGAAAGTCCAAATGGCTGAGTCCAGGCTAGAAGCTGATATCGAAGATCTCCTCATCGTTTATAATGCCAATGTTTTGAGGCACAGAGATCTAGCCTGGCTCGACAACTACCCGACTAATTTACATAACGCTTGGGGTTGATTGGTTGAGGAGGAGAAGGCGGTGCATCTGGGTGAATCAATCAACGTGTTTGAGCTTGAGAATCGTATGTTAAACGAAGATGAACGAAAGATTCTCCACGAGTCGATAATTTTGCATGAGAAAGAAAGGCTCGGCACCCAACACTTGGAGGTCGGAGAAGGTTCAGGCGTTGAGCATCACGATGTGAGTGCCGAAGTTCCTGCGCCAACCCAGCCTGAATCTGTATCTGCGGTTGATCCCCAGCCCAATCCTGCTTATAATCCGGATCAGTCGCAGTTATCTTTGGCGGGAGAACAAGCTTCTGAAGCCGTTCAGCCGTCAACAAGCGAAATTGAGGAAGGTACTTCGAATATTCTGTATACTTGCGTGAAACCAGGAGATTGATTTGAAACGTTTACTAACAATCTTCCCTTTTTTCTCTATCCAGTGACTGGAGTTACACCGATCGCGCCTCCTGCAACTCAAGAATCACATCAAGTGCAAGATGCCATCATCACTGAAGCGACCACCATAACTACAACTGTGCCGATTGATGGAACGCAGGGGAGCGCGATTATCTTCGATGAACAGATGATGGAGGAACTCCTCGGTCGTCACAGCGACCCCTTTGCAGACCTATCGTTTGTTATGGGTGGAAGTGTACCTGCTACCAGCTCTTCAATGCCAACTACTGATGCTCCCCGCGAGGCCCAAGCAATTCGTGAAGAAGAAATATTGGCCAAAATCGACGCTGAAATGGAGGCAGCGGCTCGTGGTGGTAGTTTTGGAGGTGGGATGGCGGCACCTGGTCCGGCTCCGTTAAGGATGATATCACCTGGTGGTACAGTTATTGATACTAGTGTGCCTATCCCGCCTCCTATAGTTGATCCAGTTCTTCAGACTCCACCTTCAGGGAGCATTCCTGTACACTTGAGCTCGGACGAGGAAGTCGATATCATGCCCCCTGCTGGAGATCAGCCGCCGAAAGGCAAAGGCTCGAAGAGAAAGATAAGTGACAGCTCCAGTATGTCCACACCAAAGGGAAAACCGAAAAAGAAGAGAGAGTAGACGTGCTTCTTCGGTTTATTTTTGGCAGATAGATAAGAATTTATCTTCGTTTCTCTTTTGTAAGGCATGTATAGATGCGGGTTCGGCTCTCGCCAGTAGGAATTTTCGGGATCAATTTATAAAAAAATTCTTTTCGTAAATAGCTAAAAATGAAACATTATTTTTCTTTGAATCCAATGTGTGTTTATTTGTTTAAGTGTTCCAGCATTTGAATTCCTTGTTCAGTACACTTGCGAAGTTTCAACTTTTGAATTTCGATTGAGTTCATCCGTCAAGTCATGAAATCACAGCCACAAGTCATGACTGGACATTAAGTTTAACTCGGCGTTGTACTGCTTCAGTCAGTGATTGACACTTAAGTTCTGCCCCCGAGTTTTGAGGATGAACTGAAAAGATTGGATAGCGGTCGTATCTCGCTTTTAACGCATCATGCTTAATGTCGTTGAGTTGATGCTGAAACAAGGAAAATCCGAGTGGTTAAATCACACTCGCTCTTTTGTCGATGATTGCTTTCACGCTCCGGGGATTGCAATAGTGCACCGGTGGTTGGTCTCGCCTGCTTGACATTTGCCATTTCGTCCACGCTCTAGGGACTAAAATAAATTCGCGGGCGCTCAGTTACACCCGACTTGAGTTCACACTCCGAGAACTTAGAGTTAGTTGATGTTTATACTTCGGTTCGTATTCTGGGAATTCAGAGTTGGTAAATAGACGGTCAATCACATCTGTTGTACGTTTTTGAATTTCGCTCACACTCTGGGAACGAAAGGTGTATCAGGATTGTAGATGGTCGGATCACATCCACCCTGAGTTAACAAGTAAGGTCGTTAGATGGACGGGTCCACCTTCCTCAAACTTGGTTCGAATACGGCAAAGTCATTAGGCGGACGGATCCACCCTCTTCGAAACCGTATTTGAAAGTTTATACTCCAGTTCGCAATCTGGGAGTCTGGAGTTAGGTGAAGGATTGTCGTGTATAATTTCTTTTTTTGTCTTTAGTGTGATGGCTTGTCCCCGAGCTCGGGTTTCACTTAGTGAGTGACCGGTCGTATCGCAGCCACTCCCTATTTGAATAAATTCCATCGTATGATGGAACTTAGCTCTCCATGCATAGTGATGATCATATGAAGTATTTCAAGTAAATCACAGCTCTGGCTCGAAGAGATTGCATTTTATTGCTGAAATAAGAAAATACGGCAAAGTCAGTTGCCTTATTACAAATTCTAATCTCGAAATGCAGAAACAAATTGCAAATGAAAAAATAGACTGAATAAAAGAACAGAGCCGGTTATGTGTAGTAGCGACGGAGACTTTCGCTGTTCCAGGCTCTCGGAAGAGTGAGACCGTCAACGGTCGATAATTTGAATGTGCCATCTCCGAGCTTTCGTTCGATAACATATGGTCCTTCCCAAGTTGGTTTCATGTGTGAAGGGACCGGATAAATTCTTTGGAGTACGAGATCACCAAGTTCAAAGGTTCGGGGTCGGACTTTAGCATTGTATAGTCTGGCGACTCGACCCCGATATGCGGCCACCTTCAAATCAGCCTCCTCACGCTTCTCATCCAATAAATCGAGAGATTCATAAAGTAATATAACGTTTGTCTTTGGATCGTAGTATGTCACACGATGAGAAGGTACTTCTAACTCAACTGGAATAACAGCTTCTGAACCATAAGAGAGAGATAATGGAGTGTGACTGGTCGCGGACTTATGGGTCATACGGTAGGTCCATAAGGCCATAGGAAGTTCATCAACCCACTTGGCCCCGGCTTTTTCCAGTTGTTTCTTCAGAATGGACTTCATAACTTTATTTACAGCTTCGACTTGCCCATTCGCTTGAGGGTGTGCGACTGCGGAGAATTTTTTCTGAATGTGGGATCGTTGACAGAAATCCTTAAATTTGGCACTATCAAATTGGGTCCCATTGTCAGTGATAATAGTACGTGGGAGACCAAATCGGTAGATGATGTTGCGCACTACAAAGTTGATCACCTTCTTTGTTGTGATTGTAGCAAGGGGTTCAGCTTCCGCCCACTTGGTAAAGTAATCAACTGCTATGATGGTGTACTTTACACCACCTTTGGCTAGAGGTGAAGAGCCAATAATATCAATGCCCCATACTGTAAATGGCCATGGGCTGACCATTTGAGTTATCTCAGTAGGCAGGGCTCTAGGAATCCGAGCATGTTTCTGACATTTGTCACATTTCTTGGCATAATCTACTGCATCGCAGTTTACGGTCGGCCAATATTATCCATACCGGAGTACTTTCTTAGCGAGTGCTTGCCCCCCGGTGTGATCGCCACAGTCTCCTTCGTGTACATCATGTAGTACTCATTTGATTTCATCGTGAGCGATACACCGGAGTAAAGGAACATAGTATACTCTTCTATACATAATTTCAATTAAAAATAAACCGCGAAGCTTTTCTAAGAATCTGCCTCTTTTCACTTCTACGCTCTGCCAGGACCCCATGTTCAAGGTGAATGGAGTCATCCATGACTCCCTTTCGGAAACGACATCAAATATCCAATCGGTTTCCATCTGATTAATGCTTGGCGAAGATAATATCTCTATGGGAACAAGTCCCATTTGCTATGCTTCACCTGTACTGGCTAACTTTGCCAACGAATCAACTTTCTGGTTGTGTTCTCGTGGTATGTAATAAATAGCATAATAGTCAAACTGATTCAACGTCTCCTGAACCTGAGCAAGGTAAGCGGCCACTCTTCGATCCCCGGCTTGGTACTCCCCTCGAACTTGACACACGACCAATTGCGAATCACAATAAATTTCCATCGCAATGATCCTCAAGTCTCTTGCAAGTCTCAATCCAGCCAGTAAGGCTTCATACTCAGCTTCGTTATTGGTTGCATGAAAGTTTAACTTTAGAGCATAGCGTATAGATCGACCTTCAGGAGTTTCTAGCACAATCCCTGCACCCGAGCAATGGTCATTTGACGCACCATCTGTATGCAGCTTCCAGACATACTTAGGAGATTCGCTAGTTTCGGGTAATTCCTCTGGGATGGTAAATTCAGCAATGAAATCTACTAGGACTTGTCCTTGAATGGCTCGCCTTGGAGTGTAAGTAAGGTCAAACTGACTTAGTTCGATATTCCATTTAAGTAACCTACCAGACGTCTCATGACGCGTAAGGACCTGTCGTAACGGCTGGTCGGTGTAAACGGTGATTGGGTGAGCCTGGAAATATGGACGGAGCTTCCTCGAGGCGATAACATGACAATAAGCCAACTTCTCTAGCTTCGGATAATTTCTCTCAGCTCCGGTTAGCCGCTTGCTTATGTAGTAGACCGGCTTTTGTATTCGATCTTCCTCCCAAACTAGGGCAGCACTGATTGCGTTTTCTGAGACCGCTAAGTAAATGTACAATTTCTCGTGATCGATAGGCTTTGACAAAATTGGCAGTGTGGAGAGATGCTGAATTTGTGCTCGGAATGCGCCCTCACATTCCATAGTCCATTCAAAGTTTCGCTTTCCTTTTCAGATCAGATCGAAGAAGGGAATGCAATTGTCGGCGGATTTTGAAATGAACCTGCTCAGTGCTGCTACTTTCCCGTTGAGACTCTGGACTTGCTTTATAGTTTTCGGGGTTTCAAGATTTCTGATCGCCCAGATCTTTTTGGGATTGGCTTCGATTCCTTGAGCATTGACGATAAACCCAAGGAACTTTCCGGATGCTACCGCAAAGTGACATCAATGGATTGAGCTTCATTCTGTATTCTCGGAGGATATTAAACATTGACTCCAGGTCTCTGATGTGATCGGTGGAAAATCGCGACTTGACTAGCATGTCGTCCACATATACCTCCATGGTTTTTCCAATCTGGTTAGCGAACATTCGATTAACTAACCGTTGATAAGTTGCCCCAGCATTCTTGTGTCCAAAGGGCATAACTTTATAGCAGTAGAGTCCCATATTGGTTATGAAACTGGTATGCTCCTGGTCGGGCAAGTGCATGGGTATTTGATTATAGCCAAAGTACGCATCCATGAAGGATAAAAGTTCATGTCCAGCCGTTGAGTCTACAAGTTGATCAATTCGTGGAAGTGGAAAACTGTCTTTGGGGCAAGCTTTATTCAAGTCTGGGTAGTCAACAAACGTTCTCCATTTCCGATTCGGCTTTCGGACAAGTACAGGATTGGATACCCATTTTGGGTATAATGCATCTCGAATGAATCCATTCGTCTTAAGCTTATCTACCTCTTCTTTAAGGGCGACAGATCTCTCTGGATCCTTACCACGCCTTTTTTGCTTGACCTGGACGTACCGCGGGTCAATATTTAGAGTGTGGCTAGTGATGTCTAGCGAGATCCCACACATATCAGAGTGCATCCAGGCAAAAACATCAAGGTTTACCCGGAGAAATTCAACCAATTCCTCTTGCATTTGTCGGCTTAGCTGAGATCCAATCTTTATCATCTTTGAGTCATCATTATTGTCGATAGGAACATCGATCGTCAATTCGGTTGGAGAAGCTTGAGTGTGTTTACCTTCATCATCACTTTCGGTATCTCTCGGGTCAAGGTCTCTTTTGAATTGGTTGGGGTGCCTGGGCCTGGGCCCAGGCGCTAATTGTCAATTATCAGAAAAACGGACGTAGAGAGATTCTTCTACGCCCTTTCCTTTTTCTTTCTATTGCGCCTCGCGCAGCTCAGCAATGTAACAGGCTCGCCCTGCGACCTGAACCCCCTGAACAACTCCGACACCATTGTCAGTAGGGAATTTCAAAGTCAAACACCATGGGACGATGGCGTCCCTGAATTCAGCTAGGGCTGGTCGTCCGAAGAAAGCATTGTATGGGGAGTTTATATTCAAAACAACAAACTGTAGTATCCAGACTCTCCGGCGCTCTCCGATTCCCAGTTCCACTGGCAATTCCACCACTCCGGTGGGTATAGTTGCACTTACGTTGAAACCGTGAATGCGAGACTGACATGGCTTCAAGTATTTAGTCTCCATTCTCATCTGATCGTAAGCTCGTTTAAACAAAATATTCACAGAGCTCCCACTGTCTACCAAGATCCTCTTCATCCAAGCAGGACCTACTTGAGTTGATATGACTAGCGGATCAATAGTGGGGGCTTCGACCCTGTCGGCATCCCGACCTCGAAACACGATGTCATCTGTCATCGTTCTTTGCTGTTTGGCCGGATCCCCATCTTCAGAATTACTACAACATTCAAAATCCGAATGCCGGATAGAGCTGGCATACGACTCCATTTCCTTCCAGCTTCGGTCTACTGGGTAAGGACCACCACAAACAGTATTTATCACCAACCTCCCGCCAGTACGAGCGAGTTCCTCCTATCCAGCCGGATTCGGCACATGATTTGGATTCGATGGGCCCGCACCTCCAAACTGCGGCGCTCGAACAAACTGTTCTAACTTCCTTTCTCTTATCAACTTTTTAATGAGATCCTGCAAGTGACGGCATTCATTTGTGTTATGGTCGTAGCTTTCGTGGAATCTACAAAACTTCCCCATCTAAATTTGTTTCTTCGATGACTATTTCGGAGCAGGGTTCTTGTACTGAATAGTATTGCAGGTTTGTAAATACACATTCCCCAGCGACGTATTCAGAGGAGTATTCAATTGCACTTTTCCAGAGCTCTCCCCGGATTGTTTAATAGCAATATTACTCTGAATTCCTTCCATGTTAGGCCCCGCATCATCCTTCTTCCTAGACTGTTTCGCATCCTCCCTTCTCAAGAATTGAGCTGCCTTGGAATAGAAACGGTCCAATGATGCAGGGGGTTTCCCGGCCAACTAGTTGTCGAACTCAGAATCGGGATCAATCCCTTTAGTCAATGCCATTAGAATAGAGTTATCATTTGGGTTGCTGGTCTCAGCACATGCAGCATGAAATCTCTCTAAATAACGCCTGAGTGTCTCTCCAGGAGCTTGAGTGACACTAGATAAAGTATTAAGTGACAGTAGATAAAGTATTAACATCCTTCGGCCTCGCGACATGCATATGGAATTGCTCAATAAACTTCGTTGCCAACTGATCGAAGCATGAAATAGATCGAGGTGGCAGTCGGGTAAACCACATAGTCGCTATGCTCCCTAGAGAGATCGGGAAGCTTCGGAACTTGACTGCATCATCAGCTCGTGCAACATTCATAAACCATTCATACTTCAGGATGTGTTGGTTAGGATCATAGCTCCTTTCATACACGGGTAAGGTCGGCATCCTGAATCTCCAAGGTGGTTCAACATAAAGTATCTCATCAGTAAAAGGGGTATGACTTCGGGAGATTCCCCAGTCGTCATTGCTAAGTCCTTGACTTTCGCGGATCATTTGACGGATCATTGCTGACAGATCGGGCGTCTAGGCATTTCGAGCAGGCTGGGCCAAGGTGTGGTCGGGTTCCACAGTGCGAGGAGGGGCCGGTCGCTGTCGACGGTCTATGTCTCGCCTCCTTGGTTCTATATCCTCGGGGACGTAAGGCTCGGGATGGTATTCACGCTGGTGATGGTTCAAATCTGTCTGATTTTGGGTCTCGGCACCCAAATTAGTGGTTGTTGTGGTAGGGTTATCAGTAACATGATGTGTGGTAACACCTCCTCGGGAGGAGGGTCCAGTTTGATGGCTGGTTGATGGGCCAACTCTCAGTTGCCCAACATTCAAGGTATGCTGATGCCCAGTGACCAATGTGTAACTTCCGTTTAGCCGTGGGCGTGTAGATCTGTGATGATAATCGGAAGAGGCTGAACTCTCGGTGGAAGAATAGGAAGCTTGATCCCTCCTGGACCTCCTTCGTCGCCGACGGTTCAGTTGATTAGTTAGTTTTGCATTAGCATAGAGCTGTTGAGTGAGCTGTTGGCGGCTCTGAGTCAATTCCTGCATCAATATCTAAAATTCTTCTCTGGTGATAGGGCCGTGTGGATCTGACGGTCCGATAGCATTCTGATCGGTAGGAAGCGGCTGCATGGGATTCTGTCTGTCTCGTCCTTCTGGATCTGCAGCTATAGAAGTAGTCCTTGTGTTAACCATGGCGGATGATGAAGCTCTCTCCTAGACTTGTAGCAAATCTGAATAGGATGGAAGAACTTTTGAAATCGAGATCTGGATCTTCTCCTTGGATGTTTGCAATCCGGTATCGGTAGTAGATCCAACGAGCAGAAGGAAAAAAATGGTTTTTTCTCAGTGAAAGCACCAAAGTGTTTGTACCAAAATTGGGCACAACAGTCTTCGGAAGGGTTTGAAGAGATAAAAATGAAGAAAGCAAATGGAAAAGGGGGTTATCTAACAAACACTTCAAAAACAGATAAGAAAGTACGCATAAGCACAGAAATTTAGAGTGCTTCGGCGTGTTGCCTACGTCCACTATGAAATTGATTATTTTATTAATGTTTTCTTGATGATTATCACTGATTACAATGGATTACAGCGAATTATAGTGATGAAATTCGAGTACAATAGCAGCCTTGGATATCAAAAATGTTTTCGGCATAGTCTGGACGTCAAAGAGCCAAAAGATCCCTTTTCTGTGAGCTCTGGGTGCTATTTATAGGCGTAGGATGCAAATATCTCGGTCAGACTCGGGAGACCTCTTCTAGCACATGGGTGGGCCCACGCATCGATCCTGGAAAATTTCGACTTGATCTGTGAGCGATACGAATGAATTTCGTATCGATCAAGATTTGACCCAATCGAGTCAAACTTGGCATGAACACTCTTCGGTAGGCTGTTTAGTTCAAATCGATGCTCTTCGAATCGATGTCTTCGTATCGATGACCACACATGTGATGCCAGTTGACGTGGCGCTTTCTTTCAGGATCGATCTGAAGTTCACACCGAATCGATCGAGTCTTCTCAATGTTTGCGCCTCGTTCGTATCGATTTGACTGGGCCGTGTTCGTATCGATCGCAGTCGCCTCGTTCATATCGATGGAAATGGCTTAGTTCGTATCAATGGAAATGACCTTGTTCGTATTGATAGATGCGGCTCAGTTCGTATCGATGAATATGACTCAGTTCGTATCGATGGAATTGACTTAGTTCGTATCGAGCACTATGGCTCTGTTCGTATCGATTGTGTGGTCTTGTTTGTATCGATCTAAGTTGGTCCAACTTGATGGATACGAACAAAGGATGACGTGATGGATACGAACAGCGGTTACTTGATGGATACGAAGTAGTGATCATTTGATAGGTACGAATAAGTTCGATACGAAGAGAACTGCCTTTGGGTGGATACGAAGTATACCTCGGTGTTGTAGTTGATGGATGCGAAGTAGGCTACAACCGATCGATACGAACAACGGTAACATGATGGATACGAACAGTGGTTATTTGATAGATACGAACTACCGATGTCTAATGGATTCGAACAAGGCTCTTTAGCTGATGGATATGAAATGACGTGCTCTGATGGATGCGAATAATGTGTTCTCTTGACTCGTATCGATCATATCTCATGCATACAAACTCCGATTGACTTGAAACTTGGAACGTTGGCTTTCACAGCTTTGCTTGTCATGTTTCGTCAATTGTAGCCTGATCCGAACTCGAACAAAATTCATCGATATCCATAACAAACCTGTGTATCATCGGTCTTCGGGACGGACAGTTCTTGGTTTCCAGTTGAGTTCCTGGTATCACAGCCTTGCCAAAAGGCGGGATAACAATTTAAATTCCTATACTTAAAATTTATTGGTTTGGATTTATAGTAAACGATGTCTTGAATAATATTATTTTTGATCCATGTTAAAAGTTATGATTTGGAAATCTTTGTTAAGATTTAAACGAAACAATTTTGGAAATATTTTCCTAAGTATAAAATGAAATGATTTTGAATTAGTCCAAGTTTAAAAGGGTTTTAAGTAATCAAAGATTTTATAAGAGAGGTTTGATAATTCCGTATATACCGGAAAGAATGCTTTTAGAAATATATATCTCTCAGGGAGATTTTTGATAAAAAGAACTTAATAAATTAAAGAATTATTCCCTATTCACAAAACCTCTTTTTATCGATGATTGGATCGAAGGAACCGAGGTCGGATCTGGGGAAATCCCTATCCGAAAACCACTTCGAACCAATGTATGCGTTGGAAAAATGAAGACCTGATACAGAGAATGAAGACCAGAGAGTTTTAGGATGAAAGGCCTGCTTGTTGATAATTCTGGTTAGCTCCCAAATAATAAAGTAGCAATGGTCTTTTCATTTCTGAAATTCTTTGGGTTGCAAGGACTTCTCGCTACTAATCCTAGGGTTAATTCCCGACAGGATGTGGTAGGATAGTACCTTCAATTTCATTCAATCCCAGAACGAACTTGTATGGACAGATGTTTGACATTGCATTCTTGAGGTTTACATCGTTGACTTTTATAAACGAGCATCTGTTTGGTGGCGGAGAAAGCAACTTCTCTTAGCTCAACACCCTTCTCTGAGACGTATGAGCTCGGAGGTTTTTTGTTTGAGGAAGTCAACAAGTGATCGATAGAATGGTGGTGTGGCATTCAAAGGAAGATGATGGGCTATGTGAAAAGGTAATCGTTACCTTAATCCTCACACCCAAAAAAGACCGAAACAAGGTTGGATGCGACAAGGCTATTTGGTTCGCAACCATTATGGTATGATCATCCCCTTCTAGATATATTTCTTCACGCTATGACGTTTGGGATGTAAATTAATGAGGATGTATGCTATGAGGGCCCTCGGATAGGTCGATAACGACCGGGGTGATCACATATTCGATACTATCTAGGAAGAGGTAGGCTGGTCTTGTATTGGTAGAGAACCTTCTATTGGACCTCGGTACATTCCTCTAGAGATGTACTGCTGGAAGGTAGTCCCTTCACCTGGTCATTTGTATGGAATCCATTCTCCAATAAGTACCTTCCAGTTTGTTTTTAGAACCCACGTTTGTGGCTAGTATGCTGGAATTTAATAATGTAACAATTTTGGCTAAGATTAATAAGTTTACTTGCAAATGTTTTCAAAGATATGGTCATTATAAATAATATCAAGTATTTTGACGTAGAATGTTTTGGTTATCATAAGGTAAAAACCCATTTCGTGTTTATGTGCGGCGTGGTCTTATGAGATACCATTTTGTTTTCAAAACGCATTTTTTGAGTTCTCACGTCAGTCCCGTGACTGGCCCGAAGTTTTTTTTCCCTTTCCTTAAACTCTGGGTGCCTTAATTTTCCCCGGGCAGCCTAGTAGTCAGGTTTAGTTTAGAAGAAAGCTGGATGGAGCTCGAAGCATGGAGTTAGAAGATTTTCTGAAGATTTGTTATCTATTTCCACAACACTTGAGTAGTATTGTATTCCGCATTTGTAAGGATAGGATTTATAACTGTCCATGTTTTTAACTCTGATAAATGTATTTTAATTTTCGTGGTAAACTTTATTATTGAAATAATATATGTGAGATTTTGTTCTGTCTTTATTTTCTTTCTTACCTTTAATGACCCGCTTCTCCGGCACTTGGATTTACGACACGTGAATACCGAGGACGTATTAGTGTCTTGGAGTCGAAGAAATGGATCGTTACAACGTGGTATCAGAGCTTAGGTTGAGCGAACACCTGAGCTTGATAGGGTTAAAAGACTCATCAGAGATACGGTTAGTAATGCCCTAGGATGAGTAACTCATTAGAGATGGGGTTAGTGACATCATAGAATGAGTTTGAAAGTAATATATATAAGCGCATATTTGTTAATAAAATATACAAATGAATTCATTATATATGAAATCATTTTTACCTAACTATATATATATATATGTGTGTGTGTGTGTGTATGATTTGAAAAGAAAAGAATATTTTGGTAAAATTTTCAAAGAATTTTTGAAATAATAAAACCTTTTATACCAAGAATTTTAAAAGCTATCTTTAGAAACCTCGAAACATTTTCTTAGTATTGACCAAACCTTTCTACCTAAGAATACGCTAGCAATTGCCTACTACTTGTGTCTAAAAGAATGATTATTTGCCCTATATAAACCATATAGTTACTCAAAACGGGAGTCCTTTAGAGCGAATTAGGGCGAGAAGGATAGCCTCATAGTTCTCTCTAGCGATGAAGAGAAACATCCAGAATATCCGCCTAAAAATGGTGGGTTTCCAATCGAGGAAGATTATCCCCATAAGATCCAAATGATTTTGGCTTTGAAAATTGGCAAATGAAATAATTTTACCAACGATTATATTTTGAATACAAAGAATATTTTTCAAGTAATATAGTTATTTGATTAAGGAAAGGATAATACTCAGTTATTATCATTAATTGATCGGTTGTTTAATTTATAAGTTTAAGCCCAAAAACCTCGTAAATTTAATTTTACAATTTGCCTATGAGGTATTCGATAAATGTTATTAAAGGAATTTATTTAAGATAAATAAATCTTATGAATATATTTTATGTATGTGATTTTATAAACTGGATTTATAAAACATGCTTTATAAAGGAATTTGTGAGAATTTAAATTTTGGTATTTTTCAAAGGAATTTCAAATGATTTTTGGAAAAAGGAATAGTATTATTTCTATATAAAAAATGAGCTTTTGAAAACGAAAAACAATCTTATGATTAGTTAATTCAAGTGGCTCGAAAGTAACTGAAAATGGGCAGGAGATGTGTTCGGATGGTAAACGCTTCTCTTAAGTATTCCCCTTCTTGTTAAGGAAATATGCGATACTATTGGTAGTACTTAGTTCCTTGGTATCATTTTTGAATTACTCGATTAATATAATTCTCTAAAGTTAAAAAAAGGGATAATGTGAATCAATAATTGACAAATTAATGGTTGTCAATTCTTATCAAAGTGTATTATCTTAATTGATAAGCATGGGTATGCTTTGATCTATAAAGTAAATATTTAAAGTTAATAATGAATGGTTTTGGGTTTGTAGTAAATGATGTTTTAGCGACATTTGTTTTTAAACCCTTGAAAGACACTTTGGAAGAAATCTTATGGGTATATTTGGATCTTTAAAAATGAGATTTTAAAGATAATAACACATATTAGAGTCTTTTATAAAAAGATGGAAAAATTATAATTAACATGTTATGAAAAGAGAAGTTCATTTTAACAATGTTTTGGTAGTAATTGTTTTAATCTCTTCGATTATATTTTAGTAAAACTTGTTAAGTAAATTATAAATATACTTAATGCAACTGAATAAGTATATGAATACTTTTATATATTGAAACTGTAAAGGTAAAGAAAATATATATGTCAAGACCCAAAAGTCGACCTTCGAAAATCAGCACCCGTACTTCACTTGTACTCAAAATGCCGTAGATTCAAATGCCGAATCTGGTTCTCGGGAGCTTATAACAACATTAAGTATAACAACACAGCGGAAGAAAAGAATAATACATTGATATACAATATCTGATACAACAGAGTGATACAATGAATATCAATATACATCAGAGATATGATACAACAAATAGCAGCGGAAAAGAAAACGATAACACCAGCAGCGGAATAGAATGTCTCCAATAGAATGCTCCAAGATAAGCAACGTCAGTCCATGAACTCCAAATAACGATGCACAAAGATGAGCAAGTGCAGTCCGATCCAAAGACTGAACTAGCTCCAAATAATCTACTAAATCTGAATATCTGAAAAACCAAACTCTAGACTGCTCGTGTAGAAAATTTTTCAGCACCCAGAGTTTAGAAAAGAAACAATAAACTCCGAGTCAGTCATGGGACTGGTGTGAGCAACAAAAACAGTTTATCTTTAAAAACAAATAGCAGAGGATTTTAAAGTAAATTCGCAATGCTTTTGGAAAATGAAACTACCATAAGACCTCCCACCACACACACAATGCAAACGCAGAATTGGAGGAGATTTCTTCTTATGATAGTCAAACATGCTTACTACGCAAAAATCAAATCATTTGATTATTATTATTATTAGTGCATAGTGTAGAAAACCTTTCGAAAGTAGAATATAAATCTTAGCCAGCATAGGTACCATTATATTATGCCTGCTATAGCTGCCTCTTGAGGAGACAGGTTATACAATTGAAATTGTAAAGGCTCGTATTGTTTCTTTGGATTTCCAACAAATGGTCAGGCTAAGGAACTTCCTATCCACGATGGGTACGTCCCTGGAATAGACGACCCGAGAACCTAACCGGATCTCTGCCAACACAAGGCCGGGTTACCTCTGCAAAAATAGGTAACTACTGACACGCGTATGCCATCCCCCGATCGTCACCGATCTTCCCGAGGATCCCCGATTTCCAACAAACCACAAAGTAATAAACTTGAAGCAACCACAGAGGTTAAGTATCTGGGCTCCATACCATGATACCACCTTTATCCAGAAGGAATGACATACACTAAGGGGCGCTACTCCCTAGAACCTTGCCGCATCCTTCCTGTTTTGACCATTTCCGGGGTGTGAGGCTCGACGAAGTCTCGTCCACAAAGCTACACTTTGTCACAAAGCCATGCTTCGGGTCAAACAGATGATCAACCTATGATCACAAAGATATAAGATCAAACAAATGATCATATCGCAAATGATCAAACACTGATCATCACACAGCAACACTCAGCATGCCGCATTACCAAATTGGGATATATCGTTGATAAATTTCAACTACATAACCTCTGAGCTCGTACGTCTCAGAGAAGGGTGTTAAGCTAAGAGAATAAATTCTCCGCCACCAACAGAAATGTATTTGAAAGAAATCGGCTTTATATCTCAAAGTGTAATGTCAGACATGTATCCATACAAGTCTGTTCCGGGTTCGAACAGAACCGAAGGCACTTCTCACGAAGCCCTTGCAATTCCGGATAACTTTCAATCACGTCCGGACTTCCCGTCACAAAAGAGTGATATAAATCTCTATACCGGCGCGACTCAGTGCAGAGACATTCGACAGGTTGTCCTTTCATTTTCGAAAAATATCCGGTCTTCAACACCGGTCTTCAAATGCTATCCATATACGACGTATCACTATTCGGAATGGGTTATATGACACAATTGTCTTTTCCCGGCTAACCCGAATAGTGAGCGCAATATTCAAAAACATACGGATATTGGGATTTCAATTAAGTCACAACTTAAACCCAAACTTTCTTTACAAATGGTTTATCAAATTACCATTTTAATCTTTTAAACAAAAAGATTCAATTCACAAAGTTCACTTAATTTCACAAAGATTCATTCATAGATTTTCCAAATCAATTTCCCTTTCAATTTGATTAATTCGTTAAATCTTTAAATCAAAGATTTAACTAATAGCTTTCAAAACAATTTCATTTCGAATGGTTTAAATAAATCATCAAATTAAATCTGTTAAAAATAAACAGATTTAATTCATAGCTTTCAAAAAGAATTCATTCATAACTTGGAAAATCCATTTTTCAATCCACTTGAAATTCCTTTAATTTAAACTGGAATTTCTTTTCTTATCTAAAAGCTTTTATCATTTGAAAACAACAGTTTTCAATTTGGAAATCTGATTCATTCATACGAGTTGAAATCCTTAGTTTTAAATTCAAATTCCCAACTTATACTTTTAAATGGTTTAATTCATACAAACACATTTATAACATCTTTTATCCCTAGTTTCAAATCATAGGATTCAATTTCAAACTTGAATTCAAATTTAAATCTAATTATTTAAATTTTCAAAACTCGATTAAGTTATTCAAAATAACTTTTATCTTTGAAATTCCATTTCAAAAGTTTTTTACTTTAAACCCGAATTTCCAATTTCAAAATCAATTGAAATTAAAATTTCAATTTCAAAAACATCAAATTTAAATTATCTGTGACTTAACCGATTTCCACGTGAAATCCATATTTGTGTGTGTAAAAGTGTGGTCCAGGGGTTTAACACAATAGTGCAACACGATGAATCATCACAGATCAAATACAGAAATATAGTTGATAAACGATATAAACTATATCGCTTATCTTTTATTCACAGATCACAGATATATATCACAGGTAAGTAAATTACAGATCACAACATAAATCAGGATGTATCACAAAGCATCATATATCAGGAAATATCAAGTAATTCAATCATTCAATAGAATCCAAACATCCATAAGTAAGCTCAATTTAAATATCTGATTAATTTAAGTCTATCCATTTGCTTATAAATAATTTCTAGTCAGGGTTTATTAATAGTTGTTTCTTAATCACTTAAATAAATTATTCTTTAAAATTAATTAACTCTTAACATTTGATTTATCAAACTTAAATTATCCAGTTTTCACTTTTACTAAGTAGTTATTTTTCTTACTTAATCATTCATAAATTACTTGATTATTATTAACAATATAAATTAACTTACTTTTTAAGTTCAAAATTCAAAACATTTGATTTTACTCCTAATCACTTATTTAAGTTTTTATTTAAAATAAATCGTCAGAAATATAAGTTTAAAACTTAATTGTTTAAAGAGCTTTAATTTCAAAACCTTTAGTTTGGCCACCTAACTTAACTAAAAGAAATCATTATTTATAAATGGAATAATTTTAGAAATTTATTCAGCTAAAATCTGGAAACATACAACCCCAGGCGAACCGAGCTAAACTCTAGAACACTCGAGTCCTACTTCGGGTTTTCCTCAACTTTACTCGAGCATCCTCCCAGGTCACCACCTTTCCTTTATATTTTTCTTTTATTTTTACTTAAATTGTTAAAATCCTGTACCCATTAACTCTCGCGTACCACCCCAGTAACACACCCGAACATTTCATTATTTTCCCCGAGCAAAAACACGAGCTCACCCCTTTCTTCCCCAAAACAAATTATCCCTGATACGCAGTGACACCGGTGTACGTGCACATACGTTCAGGCCATCTTCGATTGGCGCCGCAACCATCATCGTGTGGGCGTTGTCGTCGATGATCAAGTCAACATCCCAGAAAACTCGAAAGCTCATCCCCACGAAATCGAGCAAATTTGAGACCCATTGTTCCTGTAACCCATTCGACTGCCAAAACCATACGCCACCAGAAATCGATCGCCACCGACGTTCTAGACCCCTAAACATCTCGCCGTTCTCGCCATCACTTTGCCTCGATCCCCTGCGTCTCCAGCCCCACTCGCGATCAACTCCGATCACCCCTATTCGCCGCGAAACCCAGTCGAACTCCTACGATAAACACAGGGTGTAAAACCCTATTTTGATCGATTCTGGCCATCTCGAGCTCAGATAAATCACGAAAGTATTTTTCCATTGATCCCCGCTTTCCCTTCCACCTTCAGGTCCAACAACTCTGACGAACTCGTCGTTGATTGACGCCGATCGACTAATACGTCCAAATCATTCAATTCAAGAATACTCACTGATTTCTCAACTAAAAATCGTAATATGATTACTAAAATTCATGGTTTAGCATTCGTGATTCAAACATATACTTCAATCTGAAAGCTGAATTAATTAAATCTTGACCAAAATCAAGATTTTACTGTAAATTTTATATGTTGAAATAATTGCTTCCTAAATCCTTTTGAATTTATTTTTAAAAATAATGTTAACTTGTTACAAACATTTTTCTTTTAGGAATCAGAACCTAAATTTGATTTGTTTGGGAGATACGAATTTTTTTTCAATCTTCTCAACCCTGTCATATATAACAGAGGCATGTCTTGCCTGAGAACAGTCATGCACATATTGATTCACCCATATACATGCATATACACTGGCTAACATATACACATTCACACAATATTTTTAAATCATTATCATCGCAGAACTAAAGATCCAAAAGAACTGTAAAAAAAATTTGAGTTGGCTCACCTGGGTATTCGCAACAGAGAAGAACAGAGAGGAAGCAAAGCCTGTATTTTTTTTCTTTAATTTCTTTTGAAGCTACGATAGTTTTGAACTGCAACTTTGATTATGTTGAATTTGTTGCTTTGCAGGTTCAAATCAAGTTGATTCTTCTCTCAAGCTTTGAAGTTGTTGATTTAATTGTTTCCAGTTGTAGCTTTGTTAAGTTGAGGATGATGTTACTTCAATTTTGTTAAAGTTTGAATGGTGTTCATTTTAGAGGTTTCTCAGGTGGAAGGGCACGAAAATGAATTGAAGTTGATATGTGAATTTAGTTTATAAGGTGATGATATTTTGTACAGGGTGTATATGTTTGTTTATACCCATAGGTATGGCTGAAGTGAAATCTTGCATTATGGCTGAGATGTATTATATTGTTTGTACTAAAAGTATGGGCTGAGATGTTGTATGTACTTATATTCCCATTTGTTTTATGAAACAAGATCTCGGTGGTGGCTGATATGGTGTGCTAAAGCCAGCATATTAATTACCTTTGTCTTGTATTTATTTGTTTGTACTTAATTTTGTATCCTTTTATTTAGGCTGAAATGAAATGTTATGGTGGCTGAAGATATTGGCATTTATTGCCATGGTACAATACACACTTATTTAATTCGTTTTGTACATTGATATATATGTTTGCTATTTTCTTTTGTTTTGTTTATATACTCACTTTCCATTTGCCTGCACACTCATCTCTTTTATTTTCTTGTGTCCTTGTTTTACTCGGCTGAGATGATGGTACTTGGTGGCTTCATAAATTCTCATTGTATAATTGAATATCTTTGTTTTGTTAACTATGCATTTTATTTACTTTATTTGCATACTTGTATTTGTATTTGTTTCTACATACTTATAGTTTTATTTATTTTTATTTTCTATTATCATTTGTTATTATTAAACCATTTATTTACAATTTTTATCCAAAAATTCATTTAATCATCAATTTAAATAAATTAAAAATCTAGGGTCGTTACAAACTTCCCCCCTTAAAAGAATTTCATCCTCGAAATTCGCAGGCACGAAAACAACAAAGAGATAGACAGATTCGATCTCCTATCATTCCTCAAACTAAAGATATGAATTCCAAACTCAAGTCGGAATATCTCAGAATATATACCAATTTGTCCCTCTTCGGACTTTGGTAATCACAAGAAATAACAATAAAATTTCAAATTTAGTTTTAATCGAAATCGTTTTATTGATTCAATTCAATTTTATTCTCATATTCTATTAATCAATTTAACTCAATTTAAAATTTCCAATTTCAAATTCATTAAGGTTTAAATCAAAAAGCTGATAAGAAACCGATGAAGATACGAAGTAAGATCTTCTACAACTATTCGTAGGGCCTTCATCACATCGAAACTACTTCCGGAACTGTCATTAAGAAATCAAAAGAATTTGGAAAGACGAATCAGAGAAAATTGAGAAGAGAGAGATGTTTCCACTGTCGCAGGGTATTGACCATTTATAGTCGTATTTCCTGTCCCCTATCTCGTCTTCTTCTTGCACTCATACTTACTATCAGTGGATAGTAAGAGAATTTACTGAGACGTTCAGATGGATATCTTAAGGATATACTCATTCTAGAGTTTACTTCACTCTATCTCTAATGAGCTACTTAACGTGTTACACTCCTAAGCTAAAGTTCAACCTTAGCTCTGATACCACTTGTCAAGACCCAAAAGTCGACCTTCGAAAATCGGCACCCGTACTTCACTTGTACTCAAAATGCCGTAGATTCAAATGCCGAATCTGGTTCTCGGGAGCTTATAACAACATTAAGTATAACAACACAGCGGAAGAAAAGAATAATACATTGATATACAATATCTGATACAACAGAGTGATACAATGAATATCAATATACATCAGAGATATGATACAACAAATAGCAGCGGAATAGAAAACGATAACACCAGCAGCGGAATAGAATGTCTCCAATAGAATGCTCCAAGATAAGCAACGTCAGTCCATGAACTCCAAATAACGATGCACAAAGATGAGCAAGTGCAGTCCGATCCAAAGACTGAACTAGCTCCAGATAATCTACTAAATCTGAATATCTGAAAAACCAAACTCTAGACTGCTCGTGTAGAAAATTTTTGAGCACCCAGAGTTTAGAAAAGAAACAATAAACTCCGAGTCAGTCATGGGACTGGTGTGAGCAACAAAAACAGTTTATCTTTAAAAACAAATAGCAGAGGATTTTAAAGTAAATTCGCAATGCTTTTGGAAAATGAAACTACCATAAGACCTCCCACCACACACACAATGCAAACGCAGAATTGGAGGAGATTTCTTCTTATGATAGTCAAACATGCTTACTACGCAAAAATCAAATCATTTGATTATTATTATTATTAGTGCATAGTGTAGAAAACCTTTCGAAAGTAGAATATAAATCTTAGCCAGCATAGGTACCATTATATTATGCCTGCTATAGCTGCCTCCTGAGGAGACAGGTTATACAATTGAAATTGTAAAGGCTCGTATTGTTTCTTTGGATTTCCAACAAATGGTCAGGCTAAGGAACTTCCTATCCACGATGGGTACGTCCCTGGAATAGACGACCCGAGAACCTAACCGGATCTCTGCCAACACAAGGCCGGGTTAACTCTGCAAAAATAGGTAACTACTGACACGCGTATGCCATCCCCCGATCGTCACCGATCTTCCCGAGGATCCCCGATTTCCAACAAACCACAAAGTAATAAACTTGCAGCAACCACAGAGGTTAAGTATCTGGGCTCCATACCATGATACCACCTTTATCCAGAAGGAATGACATACACTAAGGGGAGCTACTCCCTAGAACCTTGCCGCATCCTTCCTGTTTTGACCATTTCCGGGGTGTGAGGCTCGACGAAGTCTCGTCCACAAAGCTACACTTTGTCACAAAGCCATGCTTCGGGTCAAACAGATGATCAACCTATGATCACAAGATATAAGATCAAACAAATGATCATATCGCAAATGATCAAACACTGATCATCACACAGCAACACTCAGCATGCCACATTACCAAATTGGGATATATCGCTGATAAATTTCAACTGCATAACCTCTGAGCTCGTACATCTCAGAGAAGGGTGTTAAGCTAAGAGAATAAATTCTCCGCCACCAACAGAAATGTATTTGAAAGAAATCGGCTTTATATCTCAAAGTGTAATGTCAGACATGTATCCATACAAGTCTGTTCCGGGTTCGAACAGAACCGAAGGCACTTCTCACGAAGCCCTTGCAATTCCGGATAACTTTCAATCACGTCCGGACTTCCCGTCACAAAAGAGTGATATAAATCTCTATACCGGCGCGACTCAGTGCAGAGACATTCGACAGGTTGTCCTTTCATTTTCGAAAAATATCCGGTCTTCAACACCGGTCTTCAAATGCTATCCATATACGACGTATCACTATTCGGAATGGGTTATATGACACAATTGTCTTTTCCCGGCTAACCCGAATAGTGAGCGCAATATTCAAAAACATACGGATATTGGGATTTCAATTAAGTCACAACTTAAACCCAAACTTTCTTTACAAATGGTTTATCAAATTACCATTTTAATCTTTTAAACAAAAAGATTCAATTCACAAAGTTCACTTAATTTCACAAAGATTCATTCATAGATTTTCCAAATCAATTTCCCTTTCAATTTGATTAATTCGTTAAATCTTTAAATCAAAGATTTAACTAATAGCTTTCAAAACAATTTCATTTCGAATGGTTTAAATAAATCATCAAATTAAATCTGTTAAAAATAAACAGATTTAATTCATAGCTTTCAAAAAGAATTCATTCATAACTTGGAAAATCCATTTTTCAATCCACTTGAAATTCCTTTAATTTAAACTGGAATTTCTTTTCTTATCTAAAAGCTTTTATCATTTGAAAACAACAGTTTTCAATTTGGAAATCTGATTCATTCATACGAGTTGAAATCCTTAGTTTTAAATTCAAATTCCCAACTTATACTTTTAAATGGTTTAATTCATACAAACACATTTATAACATCTTTTATCCCTAGTTTCAAATCATAGGATTCAATTTCAAACTTGAATTCAAATTTAAATCTAATTATTTAAATTTTCAAAACTCGATTAAGTTATTCAAAATAACTTTTATCTTTGAAATTCCATTTCAAAAGTTTTTTACTTTAAACCCGAATTTCCAATTTCAAAATCAATTGAAATTAAAATTTCAATTTCAAAAACATCAAATTTAAATTATCTGTGACTTAACCGATTTCCACGTGAAATCCATATTTGTGTGTGTAAAAGTGTGGTCCAGGGGTTTAACACAATAGTGCAACACGATGAATCATCACAGATCAAATACAGAAATATAGTTGATAAACGATATAAACTATATCGCTTATCTTTTATTCACAGATCACAGATATATATCACAGGTAAGTAAATTACAGATCACAACATAAATCAGGATGTATCACAAAGCATCATATATCAGGAAATATCAAGTAATTCAATCATTCAATAGAATCCAAACATCCATAAGTAAGCTCAATTTAAATATCTGATTAATTTAAGTCTATCCATTTGCTTATAAATAATTTCTAGTCAGGGTTTATTAATAGTTGTTTCTTAATCACTTAAATAAATTATTCTTTAAAATTAATTAACTCTTAACATTTGATTTATCAAACTTAAATTATCCAGTTTTCACTTTTACTAAGTAGTTATTTTTCTTACTTAATCATTCATAAATTACTTGATTATTATTAACAATATAAATTAACTTACTTTTTAAGTTCAAAATTCAAAACATTTGATTTTACTCCTAATCACTTATTTAAGTTTTTATTTAAAATAAATCGTCAGAAATATAAGTTTAAAACTTAATTGTTTAAAGAGCTTTAATTTCAAAACCTTTAGTTTGGCCACCTAACTTAACTAAAAGAAATCATTATTTATAAATGGAATAATTTTAGAAATTTATTCAGCTAAAATCTGGAAACATACAACCCCAGGCGAACCGAGCTAAACTCTAGAACACTCGAGTCCTACTTCGGGTTTTCCTCAACTTTACTCGAGCATCCTCCCAGGTCACCACCTTTCCTTTATATTTTTCTTTTATTTTTACTTAAATTGTTAAAATCCTGTACCCATTAACTCTCGCGTACCACCCCAGTAACACACCCGAACATTTCATTATTTTCCCCGAGCAAAAACACGAGCTCACCCCTTTCTTCCCCAAAACAAATTATCCCTGATACGCAGTGACACCGGTGTACGTGCACATACGTTCAGGCCATCTTCGATTGGCGCCGCAACCATCATCGTGTGGGCGTTGTCGTCGATGATCAAGTCGACATCCCAGAAAACTCGAAAGCTCATCCCCACGAAATCGAGCAAATTTGAGACCCATTGTTCCTGTAACCCATTCGACTGCCAAAACCATACGCCACCAGAAATCGATCACCACCGACGTTCTAGACCCCTAAACATCTCGCCGTTCTCGCCATCACTTTGCCTCGATCCCCTGCGTCTCCAGCCCCACTCGCGATCAACTCCGATCACCCCTATTCGCCGCGAAACCCAGTCGAACTCCTACGATAAACACAGGGTGTAAAACCCTATTTTGATCGATTCTGGCCATCTCGAGCTCAGATAAATCACAAAAGTATTTTTCCATTGATCCCCGCTTTCCCTTCCACCTTCAGGTCCAACAACTCTGACGAACTCGTCGTTGATTGACGCCGATCGACTAATACGTCCAAATCATTCAATTCAAGAATACTCACTGATTTCTCAACTAAAAATCGTAATATGATTACTAAAATTCATGGTTTAGCATTCGTGATTCAAACATATACTTCAATCTGAAAGCTGAATTAATTAAATCTTGACCAAAATCAAGATTTTACTGTAAATTTTATATGTTGAAATAATTGCTTCCTAAATCCTTTTGAATTTATTTTTAAAAATAATGTTAACTTGTTACAAACATTTTTCTTTTAGGAATCAGAACCTAAATTTGATTTGTTTGGGAGATACGAATTTTTTTTCAATCTTCTCCACCCTGTCATATATAACAGAGGCATGTCTTGCCTGAGAACAGTCATGCACATATTGATTCACCCATATACATGCATATACACTGGCTAACATATACACATTCACACAATATTTTTAAATCATTATCATCGCAGAACTAAAGATCCAAAAGAACTGTAAAAAAAAATTTGAGTTGGCTCACCTGGGTATTCGCAACAGAGAAGAACAGAGAGGAAGCAAAGCCTGTATTTTTTTTCTTTAATTTCTTTTGAAGCTACGATAGTTTTGAACTGCAACTTTGATTATGTTGAATTTGTTGCTTTGCAGGTTCAAATCAAGTTGATTCTTCTCTCAAGCTTTGAAGTTGTTGATTTAATTGTTTCCAGTTGTAGCTTTGTTAAGTTGAGGATGATGTTACTTCAATTTTGTTAAAGTTTGAATGGTGTTCATTTTAGAGGTTTCTCAGGTGGAAGGGCACGAAAATGAATTGAAGTTGATATGTGAATTTAGTTTATAAGGTGATGATATTTTGTACAGGGTGTATATGTTTGTTTATACCCATAGGTATGGCTGAAGTGAAATCTTGCATTATGGCTGAGATGTATTATATTGTTTGTACTAAAAGTATGGGCTGAGATGTTGTATGTACTTATATTCCCATTTGTTTTATGAAACAAGATCTCGGTGGTGGCTGATATGGTGTGCTAAAGCCAGCATATTAATTACCTTTGTCTTGTATTTATTTGTTTGTACTTAATTTTGTATCCTTTTATTTAGGCTGAAATGAAATGTTATGGTGGCTGAAGATATTGGCATTTATTGCCATGGTACAATACACACTTATTTAATTCGTTTTGTACATTGATATATATGTTTGCTATTTTCTTTTGTTTTGTTTATATACTCACTTTCCATTTGCCTGCACACTCATCTCTTTTATTTTCTTATGTCCTTGTTTTACTCGGCTGAGATGATGGTACTTGGTGGCTTCATAAATTCTCATTGTATAATTGAATATCTTTGTTTTGTTAACTATGCATTTTATTTACTTTATTTGCATACTTGTATTTGTATTTGTTTCTACATACTTATAGTTTTATTTATTTTTATTTTCTATTATCATTTGTTATTATTAAACCATTTATTTACAATTTTTATCCAAAATTTCATTTAATCATCAATTTAAATAAATTAAAAATCTAAGGTCGTTACAATATATATATAAAGGAAGTTTTAATTAATAAAGGAGTGTTAAATTGATTATGTAAGTTTTAACTAAATAAAAAATGTTTTTACATATTATATTAGTTAAAGGAAGTTTATGGTATTTTATCAATTTAATGAATTATTTTGAAAATGGGTTTTTCTGAAACAATTAAGATATGTTTAGAGATGTGTTATAATAAAAAGATATTTATCTTTTGAAAAGAAATGTGTTTTTATGTAGAAATACTTTGGAAATAAAAATGTAAAATGGTTATTTATAAAGAAGTATCTTTATAAAAGTTTGAATAAAAGATAAAAGTTTGATGAAATATTTTCTTAAGAATTTTGGAAAGGTTATTAAATACATATGAAGTATATGGATTGTTTCGTCACACGATTTAATCTAAAATTCGAGTACAGAACTTTAACGTGTCTTGACACTTATCCAAAAGAGGATTTATCACTCGATTCTTGATGACAAATATTAATGAGGATTTATGGTTAGATGCTTGAGTTTTCTATCATAGTTGAGAGCTATGCAAGGAGAACTAAAGTTCTGATCAGAAAGCCTGGTCAGAGTCTGCACTAAAGGATCGGGGGAACAATGCTAGTTCGGAAGTAAAGTTGTAGATTCGTATAGTAGATCGAATCAGATATTGCGTACGGGTGATCTATATACATCGTATAGGTAAAAGTTTAAAAACAAATATTTTGGGAAAAACCTTTGGGTTTTTGTTTTAGTAATTTCAAGGAGGAAATTCTTTTAAGGGGGGAAGTCTGTAACGACCCGTAATTTTACCACTTTGAAAATAAAATATTTAATGTATTTAAATATTCAAATATAGAATTTTCAAACTTAAATAATCATGTTTTATATAATAAATAAGAATGGTAAACTTATTTTTAGAATTGAATAAAGATTTTGGACTTTTACTATAACATTGACAAAATTGACAAAAGCCGGTTTTGGATGAAATTGGATATACGGTCAAATAATTATTTTAAAAGATGAATAACTCCTTTTAATCTTTATATAAAGATAATAATAGGTTGATAAAAGTACTATAATTATACATATACTTATGTTATAGTGATTGACAAATTTCGTTGCGTATTAACAAAATCAATGTCATATTTTGCAAATGAATTTTGATATTATTTTATATTATTTTATAAGCCAAATATACTTGTTTTAATTATTTAAAAATGATAAGAAATTTTTTTTCAAGTTTGGTTTACATGAATAAATAGTTTAACAAAAACGTCAAATTGTGATCGTAAAACATTTTGTCGAAAATCAACGTTTTGTCGGTTTAAAGTTGTCGCAACGTTGTTGCATCTTTATTTTCTTATATATGAACATATTTTCAAATAGTATACGTATTAATTAATTCACTAATCAAGTTTACTTTTACTAAACATACTTAGAAAATTCTTGAATATAATTAACAAAAAGTAAGCATAAAAAGACAAAAAAAAGTTACAAAATTCAAAAAGTAAACATCAAATCAAGGCAAACATAATTATTATATTCTTTACTTAATACTTAAGTGAAAATGACATAAAGTAATGATTTGAAATTTGATGTTAAGTGTTGAAAAAAAATAAGATTATTTTGGTAATTTGGTAAAAAGGTATTTTGGTAACTTACCACTTGATTTTTTTCTATAAATACCAACCACTTCCTTCACTCTCTTTCACACCATTTTCACCTTTTTCTTCCTCCATGAAGCTCTCTTTAATGGCTTCTTCTTTTCTCTTTTCCTTACTAACTTTTCTTAAAATCATATCAAATCAACTCCAAACACAACCAAACTTTGCCAAAGACCTTAGAATACCATTAAAATATGGTTTAGCATCTAAGAAGTGAAGAAACAGTGGAGGAAGAGGTGGAACCCATCAAGGTCGAACCATATGAGAAAAGGAAGCAAGTTCAGGAACTCCGGAGCAAGAGAAAGAGAAGGAAGTGTCGTCGATTTCATTTCAAGGAGCTAGGAGCAAATTCAAGGTTCTGTGGAAGCTCTACAAGATTTTCGGGAGTTTGGAAGAAGAGGTCGATAGCATAAAGAAAAGGAATTGAGTAGAAGTTGATTAGTTGAAGTTTAAGTGAAGTGTAGTTAGTAAGAATGTTGGTAGGAAGTTTGGTTGGATTTTGGTGAGAACTCCTAAAACTATTATACTGTATATGTTGAATGATGATATGATATTTGCAAATGGATGTTTAATATGCTTTAATCATCAAGTTTGGTTGTTTAATGTTGTTGTTGAATATATATGCAAGTCACGAATATACACGTCGATAAACACAAAAGGAAATCACTTTCCTTGAATTAATGAAATGTTGTATATGGAAGTGTTAAACCTCTTAAAAATGGTGTAAAATGTATTTGAAATGTTTTATACAGATTTAAAAGTGTTTTGGTGAAGACTGAATAGAAATGGAAATTTTAGTTAAAAATAAGCTCGTCCCGTAACGGTAGTTCGCAATTTCACGCTATAAAAGTCAATCAAGTGTAAAAGTTGGAACGTAGCTCGGAATTCTTCGAGATAAGAATTTTCCGAACTATTATATCCATAGTTTTCCAACGAAGAAAGAAAATTGAGATTTTGACAAGTAGATTTTGAAATATGAGTAAAACAAGTTTTGGAAAAATCTCGAATTTGCAGTTTGGAATCCAAAACCGGATTTCTTTACAAATAATGTTTTTAAATTGTTGAAAAATGTGGAATAAATCTTATAAATGTTTTAAAAGTGATTTGAGTAATAAAAACGGATTTTCATATAATAAAAAGTCGTTTTGATCATTATAGCTTGAAAACACTTTCCGTAGCACTTTTCCGCGGCACTTTAGAAATATAGTTTAAACTTAACGATTCTTATCCAAATCTTTTATAAATGTTTTCGAATGGATAATTAAGAGTTTTAATAATGATTTGGAGGTTTTTCTAGCTTATTGAAGAAAATTCAAATAAATGATTTAAAGAACAAGCTATTAAAAATAAGTGGTTTAATCTTGGCTCTTAAAGTCGACGAGTAGAATGGATTTTTCTATTCGTTAGATCCGGATGTGAGGTGCTTAAACTAAGGAGATGTTCCGGAGCAACCAGTGCCCTGGCTCACCTGGCCTATTTTCTAGGCGAGGGATAGATAAGATCGAAATGTCGGAAACGAGTTAAGTATGAAAAGATTTAAGTTTTCTAATTTAATTACAACTTTGATTTTATGGAGATGATCTTCCTGTACTCGGTGTTAAAGCCCGAAGTGGGAACTCATACTATTATTTGAAAGGCGATTTTACGGTTATTCTGCCCATAGTATTTGTTGAATCCGGGAATTAATATTGAGTAGAATTAAATGATTTCTATAGATTCTGCTCACTTAATATTTACTGCTCTTGGATCAACATCCTAGATAACATGTTTCAACTAAATCAAAAGTACGAGTTTTGGATTAAGAAATCTTTGTTAAGATTTAAATGAAATGATTTGGAATTAATTTATATCCCTGTACTTAAAATTTATTGGTTTGGATTTATAGTAAACGATGTCTTGAATAACATTGTTTTTTATCCTTGTTAAAAGTTATGATTTGGAAATCTTTGTTAAGATTTAAAGGAAAGATTTTGGAAATGTTTTCCTAAGTATAAAATGAAATGATTTCAAATTAGTCCAAGTTTAAAAGGGTTTTAAGTAATCAAAGATTTGATAAGAGAGGTTTGATAATTCCATATATACCGAAAAGAATGCTTTTAGAAATATATATCTTTGAGGGAGATTTTTGATAAAAAGAACTTAATCAATTAAAGAATGATTCCCTATTCACAAAACCTCTTTTTATCGATGATTGGATCGAAGGAACCCGGGTCGGATATGGAGAAATCCCTATTCGGAAACCACTTCGAACCAATATATGCATTCGAAAATGAAGACCTGATAGAGAGAATGAAGAATGAAAACCAGAGTTTTCAAGATGAAAGGACTGCTTGTTGCAAGGACTGCTTGTCCCAAATAATAAAGTAGCAATGGTCTTTTCATTTCTAAACTTCTTTGGGTTGCAAGGACTTCTCGCTACTAATCCTAGGGTTAATTCCTAACAAGATGTGGTAGCAGAGTACCTTCGGTTTCGTTCAATCCTAGAACAAACTTGTATGGACGGATGTCTGACATTGCATTCTTGAGATTTACATCGTTGACTTTTATAAACGTACATCTATTTGGTGGCGGAGAAGGCAACTTCTCTTATTATAACACCCTTCTCTGAGACGTATGAGCTCGGAGGTTGTATGTTTGTGGAAATCAACAAGTGATCGATAGAATGGTAGTATGGCATTCAAAAGAAGATGATGGGCCATGTGAAAAGGTAATCGTTACCTCAAGCCTCACACCCGAAAATGACTGAAACAGGGTTGGATGCGGCAATGCTATGTGGTTCGCAATCATTAGAGTATGCTCATCCTCTTCTAGATATATTTCTTCCTGCTATGACGTTCAGGATGTAAATTAATGTGGATGTATGCTATGAGGGCCCTCGGATAGGTCGGTAACGACCGGGGTGATGACATATTCGATACTATCTAGGAAGAGGTAGGCCGGTCTTGTGTTGGTAGAGGACCATCTGTTGGACCTTGGTACATTCCTTTAGAGATGTACTACCGGAAGGTAGTCCCTTCATCTGGTCATTTGTATAGAATCCATTCTCTAATAAGTACCTACCAGTTTGTTTGTAGAACCCACATTTGTGGCTAGTATGCTGGAATTTAATAATGTAACAATTTCGGCTAAGATTATTAAGTTTACTTGAAAATGTTTTCAAATATATGTCATTAAAAATAATATCAAGTATTTTGACGTAGAATGTTTTGGTTATCATAAGGTAAAAACCCGTTTCGTGTTTATGTGCGGCGTGGTCTTATAAGATACCTTTTTATTTTCAAAAGCGTATTTTGAGTTCACTACGCCATAGATGACCTTCTGCAACATTTTTACAAGGTGTTGCCAGCTAAAATGTTGCGACAGCTATAAAATTTTGGTCCTACTGCAACGTTGTATTTTTGGTGTTACCTTAGCCATAAAAATGTGTTGCTCTAGCTAAACAAGTGTAACACGATGCAACATTTTTATATAGTGTTGCTATAGATGTATTCAAATTAAAAAATTAATAAAATTAGCAATCCGCGTGAATACGATCCAACGATCTACATTTAATCTGGTTGTTAAAATGGATCACCACTGCAATTTGCCCAAAAATTTCGTTTTCCCGCCTGAACTAGTTCAGAGTAGATCCCCTTTTGGTTTTCATTTCAATTTGCTTCCTCCCATTCGCCTCCGCCACCAAATTATCACCCTCCTCTTCTTCTGCTTCCTCATTCGCCTCCGCCACCAAATTGTCACCCTCACCCCCAGCTATCCCCTGACCCATCGCGACCATCTAGCTCCAACCAGAGCCCTGTCACGACACAAAAACCCGAAGCCAAACAAAGTTTTCCGTTCAAACCCCTTTTGCCACCGCTATCGTCGCCATCAGCTCTCACCTCCAACAGAAGACTTGCTCGCCACCAACCCCTCTACCTTTCTCCTTTAGACTACTTCACCTGAAAACCCTTCTAGCGCCTTAATTTCTCCCAAAACCCGAACTGCCCTCGAGATTTAGCTGTCATTCTCACAACAATTAATCCGTCCATGGCTCCTATATTAGGTACATCCCAGGCTGATCTCTTCGTACTTTCCCCTATGATTGCGGTTGCTTCACTTGGTACTGAAGGCCTTTTGTGTGATGTTCGGAAAATTATGATTTATTTGTTGAAAACTTATCTGCTAATGGTAATAGATTGCAAGATGATGACATTATTAAGGATAAGCATGGGAATGGTACTGGTAATTTCAATATGGTAGTATGCCCCCCATATGTTTGTGCAAATGCTCCTTTGGAACTATATATCATTTTCTAGTTATATTTTTGCAGGTTTCATGTGTATATAATCCACATTATATCATTTTCTTCATGTCGGTTACTAGTTAATACTCACAGACTTGTTTATATACATCCTCCTTATAGAAAATTTTTAGTGTTTTATTTTCAAATTGTTGTTAAGGGAAATAGTGTTGAACTTAGGAGCTCCAAGTTCAGTTTTATAATCTGGTGCACGTTTTCATGTAGTACTGCTGTTTGATGGTGAATTGATGATTACAATGTTCAGGTTGTGAGTGGCAGAGGTGATTGTTGGTAGAAGTTTTATTGTGGTGCTGTGAGTGTTCGGCAGGGTTTGTTAACGGTTTGAAGGTGGCTGTTGGTCCAGTTATTACAGTTGCCTCATTTATTGTTGTAGTGCTTGCAATTACCATTTGTATTTCAGGCGGTGTTTTTGATGATGTAATTTGATGAGGCAGTGAGTGGATGTTTTGTGAAAGAGGTTGGGAGTGTGGTCAGTGTTTGGTAGATGGTCAGTGTTTCAGGCAATCGTGTTTCAGATAAGTGGTAGATGGGCAGTAGTTCCGATGGGTGATGAAGTTACTGAGGATGGGGTTTGCGGGTTTGCTAAGTTCAGTCTTCATTTGTGCATCATTTTACGTCGTTTCAAAGAAGGCTCGATCTTTCGAAATCGGATGATTCGGGCGGTGCCCACTTGTAGGTCGATTCCTACCGGGACTGCGGTGCCCCGGACCCCCGTCGGCGCTGCGCCCGGACCCGCTACTCGGTTCGCCTTTGGCTCGGCACTTGGCTCGCCTTTGGCTCGGCACTCGGCTCGTCATATATTTGTCAGTGTCGGTGTCTGTATAAATTGAAACTGCATATGTAATGAGTGAACTGAGTGATGTAGTGAGGAATATCTGTATATGTGAATATCAATGTTATATATCATTGAATTGTAAAATAGTGGAGTCGGAATTTGTACTATTTCAAATGTTGAAATAAATATTTATTTAAATAAATTACTGTTTAAATATCAAATTCTGTGCAATAGCATTTTATTAAATAAATATTTATTTTTATTAAAAAATCAAATATGCTCTACATTGTGGGCCCCACAAATTCAGAAAGTTAATATCTATAGCAACATTTTGGAATGTTGCTACAGATACCTATGGGTGTTGCCATAGACCCAAATAGGGTTCTATTGCAACAATATTACTTATGTTGCCTTAGATAGTCAAAATGTTGCCTTTGAGGTCTAAGGCAACGTCAAAAATTGCATCACCCTAAAAGGGTTGCCATAGACCTATGGCAACATTTTTCGGGCCTGAGCCAATATTTTTTTTGTGTTGCAGAAGGTCATCTATGGCGTAGTGGTTCTCACACCAGTCCTATGACTGACCCGGTGTTTATTTTCCCTTTCCTTAAAACTCTTGGTGCCCTAACTTTCCCCGGGCAACCTAGCAGTCAGGTTTAGTTTAGAAGAAAGCTGGATGGAGCTCGAAGCATGGAGTTAGAAGATTTTTTGAAGATTTGTTATCTATTTCCATAATACTTGAGTAGTATTGTATTCTGCATTTGTAAGGATAGGATTTATAATTGTCCATGTTTTTAACTCTGATAAATGTATTTTAATTTCCGCTATAAATATTATTTTTGAAATAATATATGTGAGATTCTGTTCTGTCTTTATTTTCTTTCTTACCCTTAATGATCCGCTTCTCCGGCACTTGGATTTACAACACGTGAATACCGAGGATGTATTGGTGTCGATTTCTAGGAGTCGAAGAAATGGGTCATTACATCTAGGGTTTAATTATTTTATTAAAGATTTAATTTGTAATAAATTATTTATTAAAGGTTTAATTTATTGTTTAAGTTTAATTAAATATTATTTAATTAATTAATTGAGATTAATTAACATTTAATTATTAATGAAGGTTTAATTAATTATTTAATAATTAATAAAGGATTAATTTGGGTTTAAATAATAGTTAATTATTGTTTAACTATTTCATTAAAATAAGTTAAGATTCAATTACAATTAATTATGATTTAAATAAGGATTTAATTTTAATTAATTAATTTTAAAAAAGGGTTTAAAAGTTTTAAATCCTTTGGTTTTCAAAGTAAAATTCTTCAAAGGTACTTCTTTTTAAACGATGGTTTTGAGTACAAGTGATTCAAGTGTTGGTACCATTAAGAACCTATATAACTGTGAATGAGTTATAATGTAGATTGTTGGGTTGTGTGGACATGTGTTAGCATAATAAATCCCCGTTTTGCTATAAATTTATTGTTTGTTGGTTTGTTTGTGTGGACCTCTATTAGTAGGTTAAATTCCCGTTCTGCTATGAATTGGTTGAATTGTTTGGACATCTGTTCAGCAGGACAGATCACCACACGGCTATTATGTTATTTGGATATGTATATGTTAGTTAGGTCATATTGACATGTTATTCCTTGATTTGGGTATGAGTGTATTTACATATATGTTGACCTATGTAAATAACTGTTAGGTGAATTAAAATTGAAATTGAATGGTAACTTAAATCAGTACCATTGGGATTGCTAAGCCTCTTTTCGAATCACTAAAGTATGTTTTTGAATTAACTTTAATTCTTTAATCAATTTGGATTTTAAAGGTTATAAATGATTTTTAAATTTTATTATTATTTTATAAAGTTATTTTTAAATAATATCTTGTTTTCTAAAAGGGGTTTATTAAACAAAAGGTTTTACCTAAAGTGATTTACAAATGATATCTTGCAAACTATATTTTATAAAGTAGATTCTGCAGAGGAATTATGAAGGAAGATTTTAAATAGTTTTTAAAATATAGAAAGAGATTTTATAAATCAATTTAGATATTTTTGAAAGAAGTTTTAAATTTAGTTTGAAAACCTTTAAGTGGTTTGAAATGTGAAGGGAACTTATATAAAGAATTTTTATAAGGAATACTTAAATGTGTTTCATAGGAGGTGATGTTTTTAAAAGGGAATTGTTTGGCCATTTAGTATGGAAGTTTGAGGAAAGGGAATTTCCAAAATGTTTTGGTAAATACTTTTATTATTTTTTCAAGTATAAAGGGATGTTAAGGGTTTGGGAAAGTCTTTTGAAAAGATCTTTTGATCAAGTTTATAAGTGATTTTATTAATTAAAGATTTATTAATTAAGGCTTAGAGGATCCCATATGGAATCAAATCAATGTCGAATGATTGTTATTTGATAGTTAAATAACCGACTATAAAATCTGGACCAAAACGTAACTTTGGCCGTATTTAGGAGAAAAATGAGAACTATATGGCATAGTTACCATCGAAGGTGCTATACTGTACGTATAAACTCATTTCGTTCTTCTAGGATGAATGATAAGGAAATCTGTAACGACCCAAAATTTTGGACCATTCGCATCCATTATAAGTGTATAGGTAGACACTCATGCCGGAATTGAATTGCTCAAAATACCGCGTTGTTAATTTAAATTTGGCAAAAATGAACATATACAGTAAATAAGTAATCACAGAACACAGACACAGAGTAATAATTTGCAGCGGAAATAAAAGAGATAGTAGTTCATGAAGCTACTATATGAATATATAAAATACATCAGAGTTTACAACAGAAGAGTAATACGATACATCAGATACAAATCAGAATACATCACTGGAATCATCGAATACAGAAAGCAGAATAGATGGCTGGATCTTCAAGCAAAGCTCCAACTCCAAAGGTGACTCTCGAATACTGGTACACTCAGTCTGACCCGAGCGTAAAGCAAAAACACAAGACACTCGAGTCAGGATTAACATTCTTATATTAATAAATCCAACTCAAGTGAAATAGCAATTTGAAATACAAGTAACTCAAAGGATGTTTGGAATAACCATCCTTTAAGGATCCGTTAAACTATCTACTATGTAGTAGTGTACGATATGTAGATAATGTCTATCAGTAATATAAGAAGATATCAAAATAGCGTTAAGTCATGGCCCATTCCACCCTTAACACATTTTTATTCCCAAAAGCATATACAAGACCGTAGTTTCCCCAAAACCGGAAGTCACCAGAGGGCAATCCATATACTAAAGGTACAAATCAAAATCGTAGTGGTCGCGCATAAATGGAATACAAGTATGACAAGGCATATGAGGCAATACCAAAGGTAGTGATACTACCGTTCGCCTGGTCCGGACTGGTGAGAACGCAACGCCGCAGCGCCCGCAACACCGTGAAACAACACTCCCAAAATCAAGGGTGCACCAATCGACAATAAGTATAGGTAGTTCGAAGAAGTGTGTCCACTTTAGGTAGCTAATCCTCCATTGGCCCAGCACAGCTCCTGTTTTAGTCATTTCCAATTTGACACAAGTGTCAAGGCTATCCATTATCGTTCACTTTCTTCAGTCATCACGTACATCATTCCAACCACTTCATTCTGGATCATCACTCCGCGCATAGTTATTAAAGTGGTTTCGGTTTAGATAGAGAGTATATCCATTACCGATCCCGGTCTCTTTAATAACTTTCGTAATTATTACACCGATTGGTCGTTTATTTATTTCGAAACCAAATCAATTTCAATTTTAATTTCAATTCGTAAATCAATATTTCATTTGTCTTTCGAAATCAATTTCAAATAATTTACGTTTCAAAACTTCCAAATTCATGATTTCAAAATCTTATAATTCAATTTCAATTTCTATTTCAAACAATTCAAATATTGATTCAACTTCGAATATAAGTTTCATTCCGAAATCTTTTAAATAATTTTAATCTTAACTTTCAAATCAATTTAAACTCATTTATCGATTTCATTCAATATTCGTTAAGTTACTTTATCATTCAAAACAATTTCTATTAAATTTCCAATTCATTTAATCAATTTCTTAAGTTCAACTTCATTAAATCAACTTACACTTTTGAATTAAATTAAATTCGTCAAATCAATTCTTTCAATTACAAGTCTTACATTGATTCCAAAAATATCACATTTTCATTTCTTGTTAAAGAAATTCAATTTCACTTATTTACTTTCTTAAATAATTTTCCAAAAACTTAATTAATAAAGAAACTCAATTTCAATCATTTACGAAGAAAAATTCACTTATTCAAAAGTTCAATTTTACTTAACAAAGAATTCAATTCTTATTTGATTATTAAATAATTCCATCTTATTTAATTATTAACTAATTCAAAACTTAATTATTAAATAATTTCAAAGTTTAATAATTTCAAACTTAATTATTAAAACATTTCAAAGTTTAATAATTTCAAACTTAATTTAATCATTTCTCAAATTAAACAACATTCTTTCATCAATTACATTGTTAATATTTTATTTTAGATTATTAAATATTAACATTTTCCTTTCATTAAAAATTCAAACTTCAACTTCATTTCAAACCATATTGTTTATTCAAATAAAATCTTCATTTTATTTTTAAATCAAATTATTTGACCAATCAGGTTTTATTTAATTCTCTATATCCAAGGTCAAAGTTCAATTTGGGTATTTATCATTTCAACCCGATTCCAATTCAATTCAAAAAAATCAAAGCATAACAAAGGGAACTTGCAGTGTGATAACTGGGATGGTGTCAAAGTAAATAAACAAGCAATAACAACAAACAATAACAATCCAATAATCAATTCAAATAATCCCGAAATAACCGTATTAATTCGCATTGTTATTTGTACGAATTAATATAATTATTTCTAGAATCTACACTATCATTTCATGTAGATTAAAGATGATTACATTACGGTTTTCACTTGTCGTTCGATTCAATATTTTAACACTACAACAATTAATCAAATATACGTTCAATGGTTCAAAGTGTAATTATCACTATTCTACATGTCAATTAATTTAACAATTAAAAGGGGTCATATTCAAATTCAACATATATGTCAATTCAAATTTTTATTTATCCTACGTCAAATTTACTTGCATAATATTCATCACTTAATACATTACAATTTTAACGTCCAATTGTAAACATCAAACAATCAGTCATTTAACAATCAAACTGGATTATCATTGCATATATAACAGATATTGGTGTCAGGTGTCACAGTTGAACTGATACAGGTAATAGCATATATAACAGTGTAATTAACTAATAGCAACATATTTCAGTTGTCGTTTCAATTGAAATCAAATTTAATAAATAAAAGAACGTTAATCGTGAGTGATTGCTCACCTTTCGAGGTTAGAGACAGACAACGGAATCGAGTTACGAAATGCAAGCACAACTTCCAAACCAAAGGCAGATTGGCACGAATCGACGAGTAAAGCTGATAGATAAGGAATCGATGAACAATTAGAGAAATTTGATAGGAACAACCAATATATTATTATTATAAATTTCCTAAAACCAATATTCAATTAGAAATGCATATTTAAAAATCAATATATATATAAGACGTCAAATAAACCCCTGTTTTATCCTTTTTTTTTAAAAAACAAACTGATATGTATATATGTATATATACCAACTATATAACTATATATATACAACCACTTATATAACTTATATACATTAAACAATTATTTTACAACATATTGCTGTAACTTGTAAAACACGCATCTCGCAACTTATCTACAATATATAACATAAATATGCTTATATATAGTATCTTACAAAATCATCATTTAACTAAAAATACACCTTTTAAAATATCGCACGAATATATATAATATCTTAAAACGAATAGCATGCAACCCATCAACCATATAACTACAGATCTCGATGTACAAAGATGATGTGCAGACCGAATGAAAAGGCAGTGCTACTACTTATATATATACTCTGACGTACCCAACATGCGTGCTAATTATATAAGTAAATGATATACATATCATTCTCAAAGAAATTTTGGATGCAGACAGAGCTTATACTTACGTTATATACTATATTGAATAACAGAACAAACTTGATTCAATAAATATACTTACAGTATAACAAGTAGAATTAATAATACATATACTAACATCATATATTGTAGGAAATATAGCTTGTTTATAAAGTAACATATACTATAGTATAATGGATCTATATACAAGTTTCGGCATCCTATAAATGAATATAACTGACTTTGTAAACTAAAATTTTAAGCAACAGAGTAGTACAACTTTATAAACTTACCTCAAGACATATATATACCTTATGAAACAGCCGTTAGCAGAGGAGTACAATGCATAACTATATGCTTTTAAAAATGCTAGCATAAATGTTCATATAACACATTACATAAATATAAACATATCAAAACAATGGTTATATAAATATATACATTGCTAAACATATATATGAGTAGGCATATTAGGACGTTCACGGAAATGATATTTATAAGAACCCAAAACAGTGGTATACATATACAAAAACCAAAACTGAGCATACTAATATATAAATAATAACTGCATAACTACAACCATCACAACTTTGTATACATACGCAAGTCAAATATATAACAGCAACTAATATCATCTTTAAAATATATACATTTCCAAAATCATTTTAAACAATTTATTCAAATAAATATATAACTAGTATAGAAACATATATGGCAACAAGCTGCATACGATATAATATATGTAGAAACGCAATTTGCCAATATAAATAACGGGACTGACCATATGCTAGCTTATGAAATTAGTACATAGCTGTCAGTTAGAACAAATTATAACCTTTTATATATAGAAAGCATATCCTTTTAAACTTTTGTATGCTAATATTGAAACTGCAATCAAAAGTCTGACTCCATACATATCAACTCCAAATAATAGAATATAAGTTCCTATATGCGCGCTTGCATACCTGAAAATAATATTTATTTAAACTTGAAACGATTTTTTTTTCCTCAAAGTATAACCTACCACACAACTTACACAGAACAAAACGCTATCTATACCTCGACAAAAGAAATGCTCGGCTGGGTCGCACGAAACAGGGTGATGGACTATAAATGAATGGAGCTGTGCCCAGTGTTGATGGCGAGGACGAAGCCTGGCATGGTGGAAACTCAGGCGATTCAAGGAGGCAAGGCGGAGCAGGCTGTATGGGCGGTGGGAGGCTCGGCCGAAGTGGACGGTCAGGGGCTGGCAAGTGGAGGTGAAAGGAAGGAGGTATATGCGGTGGTGGGTGATTTTAGCGGAGGGAAGGCTTGACGTGGGTCGCGGGTAGGAGTGCTCGGGTTTTGTGGAGGTGGTGCTGCCGAGTACTTACGTGTTCAGGGTGGCCAGGGGATGGCAGTGACCATCAGGTGAGGATACGGTGGTGGGTGGATCGGGTTAAGGCCGGAGGGTGGTGCTGACTGGTGGCGGATCGGAAATAGGTTGCTAAGGGGTTTGAGGAGGGAGGAAGGGTGGCGAGCTGGGTGCATGCGATGGTGGTTTGCTGTGGTGCAAGAGAGAAAGCTACAGGCATGTGAAATAGGATAGGAAGAAGATAGAGTATGGGAGCAGGTAAGAGGACGTGAAACATTTAGAAAAGAAATGAATAGGCACGTTTCAATTTTATTTTTATATTTTTTCTATATTTCTAACTGAACCCAATAAATGAAATGAATGAACATGCAGAAGTTAAATTCAGAAGATGTAGATGCAACAGTAACGAATAGTCACAAGGAAAACGAAAGGTTTAAAACGAATACCGATACGAAAAATCGTTTTTACCAATTTCGCAGCGTACCGGACTCCGATATACAAAGATGAATATACTATTGAGATCAGCACGACGAGACGATCAAAACGGTATAAAAATATCAGCGGTTTGATTGAATTATAAAAATTCGAATTTTTCTACTACGGAAAATGCAAGAAAAACACTGAAAAATAAGATCGACGGAGCCAAAGATGTCTGAATTTGGAAAAATGACAAACTGACATCTTGCTCAAAAGATGGTTTAGAATTTTTCTATGTAAAAATATTTAGGTTTCGAAAACATTTTATTTTCATCGCTTTTTAACTGATTAAATTGAAGTGAATTTACGCGTGAAATAAACCTTCATATTTTCGGACGAAAATTTACCAGTTGCTATGTTTAACTAAACGCTATCAAATTTATATTTCAAAATTTTATCGTTTTAAAATTTCACAAAATTTCAACTAATTACGTTATTTAAACAGTTGAAATTTACGGGTCGTTACATTCTCCCCCACTCAAAACTTTTCGTCCTCGAAAAGGAACGAGGTAGGAGAATAGAAACATCCAGAAATAAAAACAGATTTGAAATACAAAATAACAATTAATTTAAACCATATAAATTCAAATTCAAATTAATTGATATTCAAAATTGATTTAATCCATTTGATTTCACTAAAATCATTCTCAACTATTTCTAAATTCATTATCTTATTATCCAATTATCTTAAATTTACAATTTCTAAAACCATAAATTTGAATCGTCCTTTATTATAATCATATTTTCTTCAACAATTTTAAATTCTTCTTTATTCCAAATTACTGTTAAATTTATTCTACTTAATATATCTACTCACATATATTTAACCCATATAAATTAATTTAAAACATAAAAGTTTCGATTTAAATTAATTTATATTCAATAATTGGTTTAATTTTAAGATATTTCCTAAGTTGATCTAATTCAATTTGTTAATTCTTTCAGAACAAATTTATTTGCCTCATCTATTATCCAATTAACTTATTATTCTATTTATTTCAATTAACATTTTATAATTAAAATTTAAGTGTATAGCATTTATTATAAACACTCAAATTTTATTTATAAATCCAATTTATCTTATATATTATCCACTTACATATTCAACTTCTGAATGACTTAGGTAAGTTGTATTAGAATGCAGTTGAACAATATACAAATAAAATTTTCCCAATTCAATTATTCAAGTTTAAATATTTATTCCAAAATTTAGCTTTATTTATAATTGAAAACATCTTTAACATGATTTTAAGAATTTAAATCTCCAATTTACTTCAAACAATTTAGAGATATATCTATATATTTATATCAAATCAAATTTAAATTTTAAAATAAGGTACTTATATATATAAATCAAATTATACTGAAGAAATTCAAATCAAAATATTTTTTTTCAAAACAAAAACCGTAGCAAAGCTACAGAATAGTATCTCCACTTCGAAACTCGAAAATGAATGTCGATGATGCGGCCGCCATCACTGAAATTATTTTCCAGCGACAAAGAGAAGAGCACTGATTTCAACATTTAAAATTCTTTGGAAACGATTTCTATTCGAAAATACTTTCTATACTATATACTTTAAAATTTTAAAAACCAAAGTTCGAAATCACCGGAAACTAATAAATTCTCAAATTTCTGAATTAGATTCATTTCAAATTCAAATCAATTTATAACCAAGTTTATAAATTCATTTATTTATATTATGCAATAGCCAATGGTTTACAAAACAATAAATGAAAATCGGATATTATTATTTTCAGACAACAAATTCATTAACAATTTAATTTCAGAAAACTTATATTTATATATAATATAATCACACAAAACTTTTATTTTATTTACCAAATTTGAAAACGATATTGTGTCAGTTTGCTCTGCTCAAGTGTTTTGGAAATCCTATCGATAGCGTTGATCAGACGAATCGATCGGAAACCCAAATCAACATTAACAACTCAAATAACACAGCATATAAACATTTTAAATATTAATTAATAAATACACTTCCTCGCTCGACGATACAAGGATGGATTTCAAAATAAGTATAGAGATTCAAATTTGATGGAAATCAAATCAAAGAGAATTTTGATTCGAAAATAAGTTTGAAACAGAAGATAAGATAATTCACTTACCACAATCGGGAGATGGATGAGTTTATTTAATTCACAGGCGACCTTAACCGGGTCATCCGTAACTTCAAGAATAAGATCGATGCTGAATTTCGAGGTAAATCAACACTCGATCTCAAGAGATGGGATTCAGGTATAGCAGGGAATAGATAGCATCGTAAACTGAGGATACAGAAATCTCCAGTAAATCAATGCCTATTGTAAAGGAGTTTCACCCGTTTACAAATAATTCGAAGTGGAGTTATGGGATGCTCCAGAATTGAAAGAAGACGAATAGTGAGGGACATGAATGAATTTCGAAACTGAGGGAAAGTTCCAAAATTCGAAGGAATCGAGTCAAAAGGAAGAGATTGAAACTCGAATGAGAGTGATTCTGTAAATACATTTACCCTATATGTTGAGTTTTTCCTAGAGCTACCAAAGCTCTGATACCAACTGTAACGACCCAAAATTTTGGACCATTCGCATCCATTATAAGTGTATAGGTAGACACTCATGTCGGAATTGAATTGCTCAAAATACCGCGTTGTTAATTTAAATTTGGCAAAACTGAACATATACAGTAAATAAGTAATCACAGAACACAGACACAGAGTAATAATTTGCAGCGGAAATAAAAGAGATAGTAGTTCATGAAGCTACTATATGAATATATAAAATACATCAGAGTTTACAACAGAAGAGTAATACGATACATCAGATACAAATCAGAATACATCACTGGAATCATCGAATACAGAAAGCAGAATATATGGCTGGATCTTCAAGCAAAGCTCCAACTCCAAAGGTGAGTCTCGAATACAGGTACACTCAGTCTGACCCGAGCGTAAAGCAAAAACACAAGACACTCGAGTCAGGATTAACATTCTTATATTAATAAATCCAACTCAAGTGAAATAGCAATTTGAAATACAAGTAACTCAAAGGATGTTTGGAATAACCATCCTTTAAGGATCCGTTAAACTATCTACTATGTAGTAGTGTACGATAAGTAGATAATGTCTATCAGTAATATAAGAAGATATCAAAATAGCGTTAAGTCATGGCCCATTCCACCCTTAACACATTTTTATTCCCAAAAGCATATACAAGACCGTAGTTTCCCCAAAACCGGAAGTCACCAGAGGGCAATCCATATACTAAAGGTACAAATCAAAATCGTAGTGGTCGCGCATAAATGGAATACAAGTATGACAAGGCACATGAGGCAATACCCAAGGTATTGATACTACCGTTCGCCTGATCCGGACTGGTGAGAACGCAACGCCGCAGCGCCCGCAACACCGTGAAACAACCCTCCTAAAATCAAGGGTGCACCAATCGACAACAAGTATAAGTAGTTCGAAGAAGTGTGTCCACTTGAGGTAGCTAATCCTCCATTGGCCCGACACAACTCCTGTTTTAGTCATTTCCAATTTGACACAAGTGTCAAGGCTATCCATTATCGTTCACTTTCTTCAGTCATCACGTACATCATTCCAACCACTTCATTCTGGATCATCACTCCGTGCATAGTTATTAAAGTGGTTTCGGTTTAGATAGAGAGTATATCCATTACCGATCCCGGTCTCTTTAATAACTTTCGTAATTATTACACCGATTGGTCGTTTATTTATTTCGAAACCAAATCAATTTCAATTTTAATTTCAATTCGTAAATCAATATTTCATTTGTCTTTCGAAATCAATTTCAAATAATTTACGTTTCAAAACTTCCAAATTCATGATTTCAAAATCTTATAATTCAATTTCAATTTCTATTTCAAACAATTCAAATATTGATTCAACTTCGAATATAAGTTTCATTCCGAAATCTTTTAAATAATTTTAATCTTAACTTTCAAATCAATTTAAACTCATTTATCGATTTCATTCAATATTCGTTAAGTTACTTTATCATTCAAAACAATTTCTATTAAATTTCCAATTCATTAAATCAATTTCTTAAGTTCAGCTTCATTAAATCAACTTACACTTTTGAATTAAATTAAATTCATCAAATCAATTCTTTCAATTACAAGTCTTACATTGATTCCAAAAATATCACATTTTCATTTCTTGTTAAAGAAATTCAATTTCACTTATTTACTTTCTTAAATAATTTTCCAAAAACTTAATTAATAAAGAAACCCAATTTCAATCATTTACGAAGAAAAATTCACTTATTCAAAAGTTCAATTTTACTTAACAAAGAATTCAATTCTTATTTGATTATTAAATAATTCCATCTTATTTAATTATTAACTAATTCAAAACTTAATTATTAAATAATTTCAAAGTTTAATAATTTCAAACTTAATTATTAAAACATTTCAAAGTTTAATAATTTCAAACTTAATTCAATCATTTCTCAAATTAAACAACATTCTTTCATCAATTACATTGTTAATATTTTATTTTAGATTATTAAATATTTACATTTTCCTTTCATTAAAAATTCAAACTTCAACTTCATTTCAAACCATATTGTTTATTCAAATAAAATCTTCATTTTATTTTTAAATCAAATTATTTGACCAATCAGGTTTTATTTAATTCTCTATATCCAAGGTCAAAGTTCAATTTGGGTATTTATCATTTCAACCCGATTCCAATTCAATTCAAAAAAATCAAAGCATAACAAAGGGAACTTGCAGTGTGATAACTGGGATGGTGTCAAAGTAAATAAACAAGCAATAACAACAAACAATAACAATCCAATAATCAATTCAAATAATCCCGAAATAACCGTATTAATTCGCATTGTTATTTGTACGAATTAATATAATTATTTCTAGAATCTACACTATCATTTCATGTAGATTAAAGATGATTACATTACGGTTTTCACTTGTCGTTCGATTCAATATTTTAACACTACAACAATTAATCAAATATACGTTCAATGGTTCAAAGTGTAATTATCACTATTCTACATGTCAATTAATTTAACAATTAAAAGGGGTCATATTCAAATTCAACATATATGTCAATTCAAATTTTTATTTATCCTACGTCAAATTTACTTGCATAATATTCATCACTTAATACATTACAATTTTAACGTCCAATTGTAAACATCAAACAATCAGTCATTTAACAATCAAACTGGATTATCATTGCATATATAACAGATATTGGTGTCAAGTGTCATAGTTGAACTGATAAAGGTAATAACATATATAACAGTGTAATTAACTAATAGCAACATATTTCAGTTGTCGTTTCAATTGAAATCAAATTTAATAAATAAAAGAACGTTAATCGTGAGTGATTGCTCACCTTTCGAGGTTAGAGACAGACAACGGAATCGAGTTACGAAATGCAAGCACAACTTCCAAACCAAAGGCAGATTGGCACGAATCGACGAGTAAAGCTGATAGATAAGGAATCGATGAACAATTAGAGAAATTTGATAGGAACAACCAATATATTATTATTATAAATTTCCTAAAACCAATATTCAATTAGAAATGCATATTTAAAAATCAATATATATATATAAGACGTCAAATAAACCCCTGTTTTATCCTTTTTTTTAAAAAAACAAACTGATATGTATATATGTATATATACCAACTATATAACTATATATATACAACCACTTATATAACTTATATACATTAAACAATTATTTTACAACATATTGCTGTAACTTGTAAAACACGCATCTTGCAACTTATCTACAATATATAACATAAATATGCTTATATATAGTATCTTACAAAATCATCATTTAACTAAAAATACACCTTTTAAAATATCGCACGAATATATATAATATCTTAAAACGAATAGCGTGCAACCCATCAACCATATAACTACAGATCTCGATGTACAAAGATGATGTGCAGACCGAATGAAAAGGCAGTACTACAACTTATATATATACTCTGACGTACCCAACATGCGTGCTAATTATATAAGTAAATGATATACATATCATTCTCAAAGAAATTTTGGATGCAGACAGAGCTTATACTTACGTTATATACTATATTGAATAACAGAACAAACTTGATTCAATAAATATACTTACAGTATAACAAGTAGAATTAATAATACATATACTAACATCATATATTGTAGGAAATATAGCTTGTTTATAAAGTAACATATACTATAGTATAATGGATCTATATACAAGTTTCGGCATCCTATAAATGAATATAACTGACTTTGTAAACTAAAATTTTAAGCAACAGAGTAGTACAACTTTATAAACTTACCTCAAGACATATATATACCTTATGAAACAGCCGTTAGCAGAGGAGTACAATGCATAACTATATGCTTTTAAAAATGCTAGCATAAATGTTCATATAACACATTACATAAATATAAACATATCAAAACAATGGTTATATAAATATATACATTGCTAAACATATATATGAGTAGGCATATTAGGACTTTCACGGAAATGATATTTATAAGAACCCAAAACAGTGGTATACATATACAAAAACCAAAACTGAGCATACTAATATATAAATAATAACTGCATAACTACAACCATCGCAACTTTGTATACATACGCAAGTCAAATATATAACAGCAACTAATATCATCTTTAAAATATATACATTTCCAAAATCATTTTAAACAATTTATTCAAATAAATATATAACTAGTATAGAAACATATATGGCAACAAGCCGCATACGATATAATATATGTAGAAACGCAATTTGCCAATATAAATAACGGGACTGACCATATGCTAGCTTATGAAATTAGTACATAGCTGTCAGTTAGAACAAATTATAACCTTTTATATATAGAAAGCATATCTTTTTAAACTTTTGTATGCTAATATTGAAACTGCAATCAAAAGTCTGACTCCATACATATCAACTCCAAATAATAGAATATAAGTTCCTATATGCGCGCTTGCATACCTGAAAATAATATTTATTTAAACTTGAAATGATTTATTTTATTTTATTTTCCTCAAAGTATAACCTACCACACAACTTACATAGAACAAAACGCTATCTATACCTCGACAAAAGAAATGCTCGGCTGGGCCGCACGAAACAGGGTGATGGACTATAAATGAATGGAGCTGTGCCCAGTGTTGATGGCGAGGACGAAGCCTGGCATGGTGGAAACTCAGGCGATTCAAGGAGGCAAGGCAGAGCAGGCTGTATGGGCGGTGGGAGGCTCGGCCGAAGTGGACGGTCAGGGGCTGGCAAGTGGAGGTGAAAGGAAGGAGGTATATGCGGTGGTGGGTGATTTTAGCGGAGGGAAGGCTTGACGTGGGTCGCGGGTAGGAGTGCTCGGGTTTTGTGGAGGTGGTGTTGCCGAGTATTTACATGTTCAGGGTTGCCAGGGGATGGCAGTGACCATCAGGTGAGGATACGGTGGTGGGTGGATCGGGTTAAGGCCGGAGGGTGGTGCTGACTGGTGGCGGATCGGAAATAGGTTGCTAATGGGTTTGAGGAGGGAGGAAGGGTGGCGAGCTGGGTGCATGCGATGGTGGTTTGCTGTGGTGCAAGAGAGAAGGCTACAGGCATGTGAAATAGGATAGGAAGAAGATAGAGTATGGGAGCAGGTAAGAGGACGTGAAACATTTAGAAAAGAAACGAATAGGCACGTTTCAATTTTATTTTTATATTTTTCCTTTATTTCAAACTGAACCCAATAAATGAAATGAATGAACATGCAGAAGTTAAATTCAGAAGATGTAGATGCAACAGTAACGAATAGTCACAAGGAAAACGAAAGGTTTAAAACGAATACCGATACGAAAAATCGTTTTTACCAATTTCGCAGCGTACGAGACTCCGATATACAAAGATGAATATACTGTTGAGATCAGCACGACGAGACGATCAAAACGGTATAAAAATATCAGTGGTTTGATTGAATTATAAAAATTCGAATTTTTCTACTACGGAAAATGCAAGAAAAACACTGAAAAATAAGATCGACGGAGCCAAAGATGTCCGAATTTGGAAAAACGACAAACTGACATCTTGCTCAAAAGATGGTTTAGAATTTTCCTATGTAAAAATATTTAGGTTTCGAAAACATTTTATTTTCATCGCTTTTTAACTGATTAAATTGAAGTGAATTTACGCGCGAAATAAACCTTCATATTTTCGGACGAAAATTTACCAGTTGCTATGTTTAACTAAACGCATTCCAAATATCAAATTTATATTTCAAAATTTTATCGTTTTAAAATTTCACAAAATTTCAACTAATTACGTTATTTAAACAGTTGAAATTTACGGGTCGTTACAAAATCCTTCCATAAATGGTTAAGAGGTGAACTCTACTCTTATCTTTTATCTGCTTATTTCCTAAAGAACCAGGGTTTAGTTTACTGGAAATACCGAAAGTTGTCGAAGACACCGGGATCGGATATGTTATCCGAAAGCCACTTCGATCCAACTTAAGCATTTCGAACGGAAGACATCTTGAAGAATATGGAATCGAAGATGGAGCATTGAAGTGCATGGGCTGCTTGCTACTAGTCCTGAGGATGATTCCAAAATGGATGTACTAGAAGCAGTGCCTTCGGTTTGTCCTAATCCTGGACAACTTGTATGGATGAATGTTGGCACTGCATTACTACTTGGAGGGCAATGTTAGCATTCCATGTGGGATTGCTATTCAAAAAGGTAAAACGTAGCCTCAAGCCTCATCAACCGGAAAATGACTAAAACAGGGCATGCAGCGGGGCTAAGTGGGTCACTCCCATTAGGGTATGTCATCATCTTTCTAGATTACCCTATTTTTATGGATTTGGTTGTGCATGAGAGATCACGATTAAGGTTGGAAGACCGGGATGATGACATATTCGGTACTACTAGTCAAGTGGTAGGCCGGTTTTGTGTGGTAGGGTACCAGATGTTCTTGTAAGACCCAGGTGCATTTTTCTAGAGATGTACCCATCGAAGGTAGTTCCTTACCTGGTCATAGTATGGAATCCATTCTCCAATACATGCCTTTACGGTTTAAATTGTAGAACCTAGTATGCTGGAATTTAATTAATGTAACAATTTCGTCTATTTTAATAAGCATTTGTACTTAGACATTATTAATAATAACACTGAATTTTCTATAAAAGTGTTTTGGTTATCGTAAGGTAAAAATCCGTCTGTGTTTATGTGCGGCGTGGTCTTACGAGATACCATTGATTTCAAAGGTGTTTTAAAAGTAATAATTAAGTTGTTTGAGTTTACTCACACCAGACCCATGTCTGACCCAGAGTTTATTTTCTTTTCCAAAAACTCTTAGGTGCTCAAATTTTACGAGCAGTCAAGTAGTTCAGGTTTTTCCACGGATGCATTTTGGAGGAGCTCGGAGCAGGAGGCTTCATCAATAGCTAGTTATTATCTTGTTTTCGCTTTATACTATGTACTCTATATATGTTGTATAAGGACAGGCTGTTATAACTGTCCTAGGTTAGAATTGTATTAGTGTAACTCTGATGTATTTTTTGAGATGACTTTGTAAAATAATATGTGATTAATATATGTTATTCTGTTGCGTTGTGAGATTCTATGATTGTTTAGTTTCTTCTATCTTCTATCTCCTTTCATTCCCTTAATAATCCGCCTTTTTGTTCAATTTGAGTTGACATGTGTGGTTTATTGCCAACTTAAACTGCACAGAAAAGTGTGTCGTTGCAAAACTTTTCTTGAAAATTAATTTCTTATGTTATATGGTTGATGTTTCGAATACAATTATTTGGGTGTTATTTTCATAAGAATAAAAGTATTTCAATCTAGAATTCACGAGTGGATTTTTGTGTAGTATCCAAAACCTTTTTGTTTCCTTTCTTAATTTAAAGCTTTGTGTGAAATCTTATATCTTTTGTTTCCTTTCTATATTAAAAGTTTGATTTAAATTGTTAAATTTAAAATTAAACATGTATATAGTATATATTATAATCTTTACATATATAAGTTATTTTAAATCTAAAACATTAGTTCTGGTATTCATATATGTAGAGACCTATATGTGTATATTGCATTAATCCAAATTCATGGGATGTTTTATGTAAAATTGAATGTTTAATTTCAAATTCTTTTAATTGAAACTAATCTATTATTGTCAATCTTAGATTTCAAATCATATAAATTTATCAACTATGATTTTAGTATAGATGTTCACATACTTTTATGCATCTTTTATTATGTACGTTATTTCTTCGAAACCTTGGACAACAAAGGCATATGTAAAGGGGAAATGTGTCTGCTGTGGTGTAAATCCCGACACCAAGTAACTATGCACACTTCTTATCAATAGCACATGCACTTTACACAGACAAGTGCATTTTATACTTATGCAGCTAAACTGCTTAGCGGTTCTATAGTAGTGGAGGTGCAAAAAGTTATACCGAGGATGTAGCAGAAAATAGTGGAGGGGCAAAAGATTCATTAGATATAAAACCAAACATTTGAAGTTAATTTGTTCTCATTCTTAAATCACTTTATAGGGAACTAATATTGTTTAATCTTATAAAATAAAGCCAAAGAATATCATGATTTATGCAGTCCTGATTTGGTGACTACAATATATTTCTAACTTATAATGTGCACTTATGCCTTAAAATTAGGCCTTTACCCTAATTTTGTTGATTTAGTTTAAAAGAGAATCAGTCATATCAACCTTTTTATACTAATATTACTAAAGAAAGCTCTAAAAAGTCTTGATTTAGCTAGTGTCATGAAAAATAACAGGACATAAAGCGGATCTATTGTTTAATAGTGCTAAATTGGAAAAATGTAGTTGTAGGAAAGCCTTATGCTCTATAGTAGGGATTTTGTGGGGTTTTAGCATGGCTTTAGTTGTACAGTTTGATACACTTGTAAATTAAATCCTAATAATAAAAAAAATACCTTTTTAAACATATTAAATAAAATGAACATTTTATTTAAAATATTTTACATTGGATCTAAAATTCATTTAGCTATATAGGCTCAACTGAGATAAAAAAGGATTTTTTTTGAAATTCACCCATTTCACCTACTTCTAACTGGCTCATTCCTTCTTGCCCAAATTAGGCTAAGAATAGGCCTAAGTGAATGGATCTACGATCTTTCCTTTGATATGTACTCTCTCGATTATGATTTCTCCATCACTGATAAACTACCTTATCATGCGAAACTAGCGGTGGATGTGTCTTGACTTTTTATGAGCTCAAGGTTCCTTGGCAACCTGTATTATCGCATTATTGTCACAATACATTACCATTGGACTTTCAATGCTTTGGATCACTCCTAGCTCCTTATTGAAGTGGCGAATCCACACTACTTCCTTTGTAGCATCATTCATGGCGATTTACTCAGCTTTCATGGTTGAGTTGACAACACAACCTGGATTTTCCATCGTTTGATTTTGAATATTTAAATGGTTTTAAATGTTGAGTTTGGAATTTATTTTGAATATAAATTATTGTTGAATTCGAGTAATAGAGTTTAATATCAAATATGGCGATTTATCGTAATACGGAAATGGCGAATAATTGAAAATTTATTTGAATATGAATCGAAATGATTTCTAATATTGATATAAACTATATTTTTATTAGAATTGAGTTAGTAGGTTTTTAAAACTGAAATTTCAAGTGATTTCATCAACTTTTGAAATCATCGATTTAATCGACGCGTTAAAATAGCGATCCAGGGCATAGTCTCGGAATTCAACGAAACCTATTCCATTGGATCCGTAATAGTGTATTATCAGATTTCAAATTTCATAGTGTTTGAAGTTACCGTTTGGTGTTAAGGAATAGAAACGCGTTGAAATTAATATCGGATACTTAATATAATAATTGGATTCAAAAAGCTATCTTCTCCATACAATCGAATTAGGTCTCGAAACTTGTTCCAATGCGTTCAGAATATGGGTATAACATCAGGAACACCAGGCGGAACGCCTCGGTAGGGATTTTAGATTGTTAGTTACCCAAAATTGGATATTTTTTAAATAAAAAATATATATAGGGTCAAGTCATGAGTCACCCTAGCCTGAACCGCCACCCTACCACTAAACTTAGCCCAATCTATCGTGTACGAAGCCGCCTTTCCCTTTCCTTTTAAAAATCACGCATTCCCTTTTCTTATTTCTTCACGAAATCAAAATCGAGTATAAAAAAAGAAGAAAAAAGAAAATGAAAGTGGCAACGCGTGCAGTGCCTGTAGATGAGGCAGCGCGTGGTTTCTTGGGTGGGACGACACGTGTAGCAGAAGAGACGAATTCTCATTCAATGTTGGGGGTTTATCTCTAGAGTTAGGTTTCGCATACGCGCAAGGGAAGGGGTGGAGTTGCGCACGATCGCTATGCTTAGGACAACGGGCTGGTGAGTGGTGGAGCTGATGTCTTGGGGTTTTGAGGTTTCGGGTGGAGCTGCTGGGCTGTCGAGGATGGACGTGGGGGTTGTCAGGGTTTGAAGGCGGCCTGAGGTGTCTGAATGCGAACGATAATTTGAGGAAGACGATAATTAAGGGTAAACTGTAATTTAATTTTGTAATTAAGTTAATGAATTATAATATTAAATTCGAATGCTTATAAAATGTATATCTCATTCGTACGAGTTCCAAAATGAACGAAACCAGTTGCATTGTGCTCGTGGCATCGAATACAACACATAGGAATTGGTTTGGAATTTTTCGAAGTCAGCTGGGATTTTAGAAAATTTATAATCTAGATGTTCGGCAAATTAAAAATCAAGGTGAGTAAATCTCACTCAATTTGGTTGACTAGTTTAATTTATAATAATTTAAATTAATTATTAGATGATTGGTTGAATTGATATATTGTTATCGGTTGAATATTATATTATATATACATTAGTATATATATAAGTAGTTAGATATATATTTCCCGCCATTGGAGCGGATGAGACACTATGCGCCCCGCATAATAGCGGATGACCCTATATTACCACGATATCCCACCTTGCAGCCGAATTGGTATTTTATGTTATAAAACATATGTAGATGCAAGGAAACTGGTTGGAGGGATCCAACTGGATTCCTCAAAAATATATTGATTGTTTTCATATATAGCAATATATGATGAGATTGAACAATCTGTTATGGATTGTTGTGTGATTTGAATTTATTGGATGCTATAGTAGCACTGGCCTAAATTCTGGGTATTATAAATACCATAAATATATTTTGAATTTAAAAAGGGAATTAAAGGAAGATTTTGAAAATGGAAATATTTATAATTAATTTGGGGAATAATAAAAAGGGACTTTAATTGGAGAAAATAAATTATTGGATTTTAATATTTATTTAGCTATTGCGTAAAATGATTTCAAATAGAGAAATTTTGAGGATTTTTAAATAAATCTAATAAGATTTTTAAATTATGAAATGGAAGAAGGAATTGATATTTGAATGATTGTTGGAATATAGTTTTGGACTATTTAAGAAATAGATTTATAAATGGAATTTTAATTAGAAATAGATTTATAAATGGATTTTAGTAATATGAACCTATTATAAAACTGGAAAGGAGATTATGAAATCTATAAATGATGTTTATAAATAAGGAAATGATTATCAGTTGATAAATTAGGAATATAAATTCACTGTGTGAATTTATATTGAGATATGGGAATCGGTTTTGGGAAAAATAGTGGATTCTATTTTTAAAATGTGAGAATGGTTAGAGACTGTTACCTGGGGGTTTGACCAGGCAATTTGGTCGTTCGGCCTCTCAGAACTCGTCTGGCATTCATTGGTCGTTCGGCATCCCAGAGGTCGTCCGGCATTCAGTGGTCGTTCGGCATCCCAGAGGTCGTCCGGCATTCAGTGGTCGTCCGGCATTCAAAGGTCGCTCGGCATTCTAGCCTCGACCGGCGTTCCAGCCTAGACCGGCATTCCAGCCTCGACAGGCATTCCAGCCTCGACCGGCATTCAGCCTCGATCGGCATTCCAGCCTCGACCGGCATTCCAGCCTCGACCGACATTCAGCCTCGTTCGGCATTCGGAGGCCGTCCGGCATCAGAAGTATCATTTAGAAAAAGTCTCGACCGGCATGGAGCCTCGCTCGGCAGCAGCCTCGCTCGGCATCTGCCGTTCGGCATTCATGGTTCAGCACACAGGAGTTACATGCTTTGGGTCGAGGTATCTTGCCACTAGGCCCACCAGGGAAGTCCAACCCATCTTCGTCTATAAATGGAGAGGCAGGGGCACAGTGAAATGGGCCTTTTTTCGAGAACACTGGGGAGACTCTGTCGCTTTCAAGACTCGTTCTTTTTGCTTAGCAATTGCATTCAAGTAATTGGTGTACGAATTGTATCTGTAATCGATTATCAAGTAAAGCAATAAAGATTAACCTCAAAGTGGACGTAGGCAATTACGCCGAACCACTATAAATCTGGTGTTCTTATTTTCTGCAGTTTTCTTAGCATATTGCTCTCTGTTTACATTTACTTTCTTCATTGATCTCTCTACACAATCTTACTCAACGAGGTTAGTGACCAATTTTGGTGCTAACACTTTGGTGCTTTCATTGAGAGCCGAATTCTCAGGCCATAAGGATCTGCTATGAAGCTACTGGATTGAATAAATCCCCCGAAGGAGATCCGAGTCATTCACAAGACGTCCGTTGATTCTACTCAGAGTTCTTACCAATAACTCTACAATGGGAAGATCACGTACCAGATCAGCCTCTCATAATGCGGACGCCCATGAGACTGCTAGCGTACAACAAGCAGGGCCTAGCAATCAGCAAGCAAATCTAGGTGCAGGGACTACCGCCCAGGACCAAATGCAAGTTGTCACCAGAATAGAGTTCAACGACTTGATGAGAGAGCTCAGGGAAAGCAGGAGACAACTTGGAGAGCAGATGCAAGCTAACGCCAACCTTATGGCACAGCTCACTCAAAAACAGCATCAGAATGCTGGGGCAGTCTAGCTCCTTACTCTTCATCCGACAGTTCGACTTCGTCCGATGAACCTCCCAAGCGTAGACGCCGCAAGACTGAAACTACGCAGGCAGGTGCTACTGTTCGAACAACTGGGGACCATTTACACCTCGGAGACCATGACCGAGCAGGAACTGGAAACTTAGGAGCCGGAGTGCAGGTGGAGGCTGGACGCCCGGCTCACCAAGACGCCGATGATGCCGAACCTCAAGATGCACGTTTGGCAGATCGCCAACAGAGGAGGCATCAACCTGATCAATCCCGTAAGACAGACTCTAACCTTCCATCTTCCATACAAACCCCAGACCTAACAGCTATGATTAGACAGTTGATGAAAGAAAATCAAGGCTTGTCGAATGATGATTGGGGGGTATCCAGGAGTCATACTCCGTTCACAGACACTGTCCTACGAGCTGAGTGCCCCAGGAAGTTTAGCGTGCCAACTATCCCGGCTTACGAAGGAAAGACTGATCCCAGACAGCATGTGATGATGTATGAATGGATGATGGATTCAGCTAGAGCAAATGATGCAACCAAGTGCAGGTGCTTTCCAATAACTCTATCTGGGATCGCTACCATGTGGTTCACCCGACTTTCTCCACGGTCTGTATCCAGTTTCGAGGAGTTGGCGAAGAAATTTATAGAACAGTTCATAATACATACTACTCATCCAAAGGACCTGATGTCTCTATCAAGTGTAGTCGAAGCTCCTGGGGAGTCGTTGAAGGAGTATTTGTAGAGGTTCCATGTTGCGGCTACTGAAGTCAGTAATCCCAATGATCACGCAATTATTATGGCTATGATGCGAGGTGTAGATCCGGATTCAAAATTTGGAGATTGGCTGGCAGGAAAACCTCCAACTACGCTAGACCGTTTTTACTCAAAGGCACATCAGTTCGTAAGAAGAGAGGAAGCCAGGTGGATAAGGCGAGATAAGGCACCGGGGCCTGTTCAGGAATCCGTGAAAAGCAACGTTGTTGTGAAGCAATCCGGAGACAACTTGGGGAAGGTTCAGGTCAATGCCCAGAACAAGCCCGGACAGGCAAAGGACTCCGAAGGAAGAAATCAGGGGAAAAAGAGAGAAGCGGGGAAATGGAAGCCGAGAATTCCAACCTACAACGAGTACACCCCACTGAATGCATCTCTTGAAAACATCTACCTATCAACTTGCAATACCTTTCAGTACAGAAAGCCACGCCCAAAGGAGTCAACTGAAGAACAAAAGCGGACTGGGAAGTATTGCCGCTTTCATGAGACTTATGGACACAATACCGAAGAGTGCAGACACCTACATGACGCTATAGAGAAGTTGATCATGCAGAAAAAATTATAGGAGTTTGTAAAGAATCCGCAAGAAGGTGGACAGGGAACGTCTAATCCCAGTCGTGCACCAGCTCCACGTCACCCCGAAGAGCCTGCTCGGACCGTAGGCAAACTAGTCATAAACACGATCATCGGTGGACCTCACCCTGCCGATAAGAACTGGCTAGAAATGGAGCGGTACGCTAATTCCCTGAGGCAAGCAGATTTTGAGTGTTGTTCCAACGTAGAGGATGGGACCCCTGCTAAACAGCTGCGCATGATGACAGTGTTGAATCATGGATTTTGATTCATGACAACGTAAAATAATTAACAAGAAAAAGCAAAGAAGATGCAACTACTAACCGAAGGAGATATGCTAACACTTTGGAGATCTCAACGTCACATTATTAAATGTGTTAGTACATATCTATTATTGTTTGTAGAGTAGTTATTTTTGTTAAAATCTATCCTCAAAATCTTTCACAAACATCAACATAATAGCCATCTTCATTATAAGTTGGAAAATATGCATATATATGCACAAACAGCTAAAGCAGTCGACTGGTGCATTTCAACCAGTCGACTGGTTCAGCTGTTTGCTGATATATATGCAAACATGCACATAAACGTGTACACATCTTTTTCAACCAGTTGGCTGGTAGTTTTTGACCAGTCGACTACTGTATTCCAACTGTAATTTTTTCTGAAAAGACATCTCCTCTAATGAAGAGTCTCAATCCATATCTCTTCATAAAAGATGCTTCTTTTGATGAGAACTATTCATGAATGATTATATCTCTTAAACAACTATATAAACACATTAGTTCTACATCAAAAGATCATCAATTTTTATTTTTGCTTTCTGATCTTACTCTCTAATATTATTTTCTATAAAGCTATCATATTCTTCCTTCAATCCTTATTCACATTCATAAATTTGAGGATTAGATTATAGGAAGTTCTGTACATCATTGACTCATTAGTGTTATTAAGAACACGAGAAGTCAAGAAACTATTTTGTATTTACTATTGATCCGTTCTGCTGCTTGGGTCAAGTGAAGTCCTCTTCGGCTGTTGAGGCGAAATCCTGTTCTGCTGCTCAGGTCCTTGTTCGGTTGCTCAAGGGTTGTATAGACCTGTTCCTCCGGGTTAAGTGAGGGTTGTTGTTTTAGTGAAATTCCAGAAGGAGTCTGGGACTGGATGTAGGACGGTGCTCCGAACCAGTATAAAATATCTGGTGTCATTTTACTACTGCTTTTTATATTCTGCACTATTTACAGTTTTACTATCATCACTATACTTTGTATTATCATATATCCATATAGCACGATCCGTACACACTTTCATTTGGTATCAGAGCAAGGCATCCTATAACCGTTACACAGTTATTTGATACTTTGCTAATATGGAAAATAACACTAGCACTGTTACTAACACTAGTTTTACTGAAGGTCAATCTACTGCACGACCTCCATTCTTCAATGGCATGAACTATAATTACTGAGCTACACGTATGAGAATCTATATGCAATCTAATAGTTTTGAATCATGGAATATCTCACAAAAAGAATACACTCCTCCTATTGGAGAATACTCTACATGGAGTAATACACAAAAATTAGATGCAACTGCCAATGCTAAAGCAATGAATATGTTATTTTGCGCTTTAGAGAAAAACAAGTTTAATCGTATTAGTATGTGTGAATCTGCATATGAAATATGGCGTACACTGAAGATCACACATGAAGGAACTAATAAGGTTAAACAAAGTAAGATCTCTATGCTCAAAAATCAATTTCAAAACTTTAGGATGAAGCAAGATGAATCAATTAATGACATGTATTCTAGATTTCAAGACATTTATCATTCACTATTAGGACTAGGAGAAAAATATACAGACTTTGATATTGTTTCGAAAATCCCTAACTCTTTAACGGATGAGTGGGAAAGAAAAGTATTAGCTATCGAAGAAGCTAATGATCTCTCTACCATGAAACCAGAAGAGTTAATAGGAAATCTAATGTCCTATGAAGTAAATTTGCAGGCAAAAAGAGTACAGGCACAAGATAAAAAGAATATAGCTTTTCATGCACAAGAAGAAGAAGAAGTTTCTGATGATGAAGATCTTGCATTCATTACTAAAAATTTCAAAAAGTTTTTGAAATTTCGAAAAGTTAACAAAAATAGCAAAAGAAGTTTCAATAATGGATTCAATAAACCATCAAACTTTGCTCTAGAATGCTATAATTGTCATAAGAAAGGTCATATTCAAAAAGATTGTCCAGAACAGAAGAAAACCTACAAAAACAAGAGCAAGAAGGACAATTACAAAAGGAAAGCCTTCTCAGTAACATGGGATGATTCAGATTCCTCATCATCATCTGAAAGTGAAAGCGACAATGACACTGAACAAGCTAATGTTTGTTTTATGGCTACAGATAATGAGGTTAGTGATTTCACATTTGATGATTTAATTGAGATTAATTCAGAACTTCTAGACACTCTTAAAAATCTCAAGAAAAAATATAAGGAAACTCATGAAAATCAAAATAAAGCAGAATTTGAAAAGAATATGCTTAAAGATGAGAAGAAAATACTAGAGGAAGAACTTGAAAATCTTCAAAAATCATTCTCTAATATTAATTCTCAACTTACCTTATTAAGTCAAGAAATTGAAACTCAAAAAGATAAGAATGATGCTTTAGTTCTTGAAAACCACGAGTTAAAAACTAAAGTTAAAATGATTGATTTAGACAATATTGGTTTTAAAAGTAAGTTAGAAGATATTACTAAAAATGTCTCAAACTTCAATAAAGGAAGAGAAAATTTGTCTAAAATTATTGAAAATTCTCAATCTGCTTCAAGTAAAAGAGGTCTAGGATATGTTAAGAAATCAATACCTCTACATAAAAAGGAAAATAAATGGAGAAAAGATTCTAAAAGTAGTAAGGTCACAAAAGATAATTCAAAAAGGACTAGTTTAAAAACTATAAAAATATGGATTCCTAAAACAAACAACACTTTGATTAGGAAGAAATATATAAAGTCCTTTTTTGAATCTGTGTACAAAAATGAAAATTATATTATCAAAGGGAATACTGAACCCTCTTGGGTTTGGTTTCCTAAGACCTAACTCTTAGGACCCTATAAGAAAAGTGGGTACTAATGTTGTTTTCTTATTTTTTTGCAGGTCCCACTCAAAAAGAGAGGAAAATGGATATTAGACAGTGGTTGCTCAAAACACATGACAGGAGACAAAAATATGCTATCAAATATTACTTACTCAGAAGGAGGCTCTGTCACTTTTGGAGACAATTCCAAAGGCTTTATCATCGGCAAAGGCGATGTGAGCAACAACGGTACATCTAATTTACCTCTTATTTCAAATGTTTTATTAGTTAAAAATTTAAAACATAATCTTTTAAGCATTAGCCAATTATGTGACAAAGGATTCAAAATCACTTTTTCAGAAAATAAATGTAGTATTTTTGATCAAAATGAACATCTTATTTTTGAAGGTAACAGAGACAGAAATATTTATGTTCTTAATATGAAAATAAATCATAATTCAGATATGTGTTTAATAGCCAAAGAAAATGATCCTTGGTTATGGCACAAACGTTTCTGTCATATTAATTTCAAAGCTATAAATAAACTTTCTAAAAATGATTTAGTAAAAGGTTTACCTAAAATGAATTTTAAAGTAAATCATATTTGTGATGCATGTCAATTAGGAAAATTAACTAAGTCATCTTTTAAATCTAAAAAGGTTATTTCAACAGTACAACCACTAGAATTACTACACATGGATTTATTCGGACCAACTCAAGTACAATCCATAAATCATAATAAGTATGTGTTTGTAATTGTTGATGATTTTTCTAGATATACTTGGACTATTTTTATGAAAAACAAAAGTGATACTTTTGAATATTTCAAACCTTTTGTCAAAAGAATACAAAATTTCAAAATTTTAAAAATAAAAAAATTAGAAGTGATCATGGTGGTGAGTTTGAAAACGAAGTTTTTGAACATTTTTGTAAAAAGAAAGGAATAATCCATAATTTTTCCTTTCCTCGAACTCCTCAACAAAATGGAGTAGTAGAACGAAAAAATAGAACTTTACAAGAATGTGCAAGAACCTTGTTAAATGGAAGCACGCTACTAAAACATTTCTGGGCAGAAGCAGTTGCAACAGCCTGTTATGTATTGAATCGTGTTTCTATTAGACCACTAACCAAAAATACTTCTTATGAACTATTCTACGGCAGAAAACCAAATATTTCCTATTTTAAAGTCTTTGGTTCCAAATGTTTTATCTTAAATACTAAAGATCGGCCTGGCAAATTTGATCCAAAATCTGATGAAGGAATCTTTATTGGATATTCAGATCGAAGCAATGCATATCGAATTTTTAACATAAGATCTAAAATCATTGAAGAAACATTACATGTAACTTTTGATGAAAATTTTATTATTAGACCAAGTAGAAAAGATGATGAAGAATTTTCTGAAAATATCACAAATATTGAAACTACAAATTTTGAGAATTTTGAAAATACTGTTCATAATGAAAATCAAATTGATAATCCTGTTCAAACAGAGATAAGATCTTCACCTCGAATTTTACGGGATCATCCTGTTCAAAATGTATTTGGAGAAATTAATTCAACTGTTAGAATAAGAAGTCAATTAAATCAAATGGGTCATGTAGCTTTTCTCTCTTCAATTGAACCTAAAAATATTAAAGAAGCCTCTACTGATGATTATTGGATTATCGCTATGCAAGAAGAACTAAACCAATTCGAAAGAAATGATGTTTGGGATTTAGTTCCGAGGCCTAGTGATCAAGCAGTCATTGGTACAAAATGGGTCTTTAAAAATAAAGCTGATGAACTTGGAAATATCACTAGAAATAAAGCTAGATTAGTTGCACAAGGATATAATCAAGAAGAAGGAATTGACTATGAAGAAACGTTTGCTCCAGTTGCTAGATTAGAAGCAATACGTATCTTATTGGCCTATGCATGTTTTCATAATTTTAAACTATATCAAATGGATGTTAAAAGTGCATTTTTAAATGGTTTTATAAAAGAAAATGTTTATGTTGAACAACCTCCTCTATTTATACATGAACAATTTCCAGACCATGTTTATAAATTAAAGAAAGCTTTATATGGTCTTAAACAAGCACCTCGTGCTTGGTATGATCGTCTCAAAAGTTATCTTATAGATTCTGGTTTTGAAATTGGAAAGGTTGATCAAACTCTTTTTATCAAAAGAAATAAAAAGGATATTTTAGTTATTCAGATATATGTTGATGACATTATTTTTGGGTCTACTAATGAAAAACTATGTAAAGAATTTTCAAACATAATGACCAAAGAATTTGAAATGTCCCACATGGGTGAATTAAATTATTTTCTTGGTTTACAAATTAAACAGCTTGAAAATGGTATCTTCTTAAATCAAGAAAAATATTGTAATAATTTAATCAAACGTTTTGGTATGGAAAACACTTCTGCCAAACCAACTCCTATGAGTACAACAATACATCTAGAAAAAGATGAGAATGGCAAAAGTGTTGACCAAATATTATACCGAAGCATGATTGGATCATTACTTTATTTTACTGCTAGTAGACCAGATATAATGATGAGTGTTTGCTTATGTGCACAATTTCAAGCAAATCCTAAAGAATCACATATGAGAGCAGTGAAACGAATTTTACGGTATCTTAGTAAAACCAAGAACTTTGGACTATTTTATCCTAAAGATTGTCCTTTCGAATTAGTATCCTATAGCGATGCTGATTTTGGAGGAAGTCGAACGGGTAGAAAAAGTACAAGTGGGACTTGCCATTTTATTGGACGGTCTCTTGTATCTTGGTTCAGCAAAAACCAAAATTGTGTTTCACTATCTACTTGTGAAGCAGAATACATATCTGTAGCTTTAGCATGTGCTCAAGTCATATATATGCAACAAACAATTAAAGATTTTGGTTTCAACCTATCTAAGTCAACAATATATTGTGATAACTCCAGTGCTATAAATCTATCTAAAAATCCAGTTAATCACTCACGAACAAAACATATTGACGTTCGTCATCATTTTCTTCGTGATTGTATTGAAAAGAATTTAATAGATTTAGACTTTGTTCCTATAGAAAATCAACTGGCTGATATTTTTACTAAACCTTTAAATGAAAATTCTTTTATTAAATTTAGACGAGAACTTGGTATCGTCTCTCTTAAAGATATAATTTTCAACTAAGCTATGTATACTCTTTATGTTTTTCTATTTTAATAAACATTTTTCAGTTATTTTGTAACTACCTGTTTTCGTTATTTTCTCCCCATCACTATTTTTCTTCTGGTAGAAAGCTTTTTTAGCCATCCTTATTTTTCTGAATTTTTCGCCTATATATATGTAAACTCTCTATTTATATATTATCCTCACTCTTTCTTTGTTCAATCAAAAGTAAAAGTTTTCTTATATTTCAAAACAATGTCTCCAGATCTATTCTTGGCAAATATTATTTTACTTATGGCTTCTAACCACAACTCTTCTGATGAACCATCATGTGAAGATTTTTCAACACCATCTTCTGCATATGATTCCTCTGATTCTCATCTATCTAGTCCAACTGCTAGAAATCATACCGGATATACTCCGGAAAAGAAGAATTCTAGGCGGTTCTTGTTTTTCGGTTCTCCGGATGCTAAACAAAAGATAAATGATATGCATCATTATCAACGGGAACTAGTTGAACTAAACCGTGAAATGTATTACGAATAGAAAACAAATTCAAGACGTCTTCAGTTTCTCGCAGATATTGGATCGAAAATTTGTGGTTGTTCTACATCCAATGTGCATCAACCAACATCTTTTCATCCTCATTCTTCTCAACCATCTTCCTCTCATTATAATCCATGGGAACCAAGTCCTCAACCTCCTCCAGTCTCTCCAAATTATACGTCTCGAAATAACATTTGGTCTCCTCTTCAACCATATATTGACAACACCAAAATAGAACCAGGAGAGGAAACAACACCAAAGACAACTCCAAAGAAATCTCAGAATAAAACTCCAAAGAAATCTCCCAAATGATTTCTTACTTTATTTGTATTCTGTTAAGTTTATTTTTTTTCATTGTTTCAAATAAAGGATCAAAAATTTCATCAAAAATAAGTGTTGGCCATACTGTTGTTATGTAATGAAAATCTGTATTTTATATATATATCTATATATTATATATATATATATATATATCAATTTTTTTTAAAAGTCAGGGTATCTCTGTACAGCAAAATATTCCAGGAGTTGACTGCCCAAATAAAAACCAGTCGACTGTTTTACCTATAGTTGCTCTCTGGTTTCCTTATCCAGTCGACTAAGATCCACCAGTCGACTGGTTTACCTTGTTTCTTCTCTGACTGCCTTAAACAGTCGACTGAATATCTTTAACCAGTCGACTGCTGGACTAATTTTTTTAAAATTTTGAGCAAACCGAAACACCTTTTTATTCTTTCCACCCAATATCTTTTTGACACCTCATCTGCATCTATTCTAAAACCGTTTCATCCATCTTCAGTTTCATTCTTTTTCAAAACCTATCTTTTCTTAGCACTAAAATGGCTCCTCTCAAATCAAAAAAGTCAAAAACTTCATCTTCTTCCACTCAAGAACCCATTGATTCTTACATTGCTCGGTGGTTATACGATGCTACTGCCATTCAACGATGGAAAAAATTGAAAAATGTTCCAATTCTTGAGAGCTCATTTGTTGTTTTTCCGGATTTCTCGGCCTACGGTCTTCTCAACATTGCTAGGCAAGGTAAATTAGAATCTTTGCTAGACTATGAAAGGAACAATTTACCAATAAATCACATCATGGTAAAACTTTTCCTGGAAAACCTGAATTTGGGTCACCAAGATCCACGAGGTAATCGAGATAATTGCATTTGGAGCTTAGTTTGTGGCAAGAAATTATTTCTTCCAATTGATCGTGTTGGTCATATACTTGATACACCAACACATGGGATTAATCTTGATGAAGTTGATTGCGTAGTTCATACTCGAAATGAAGTTAGTCACCGTTTTATAGAAGATAATTCAGATGGTACTAAGTCAATTGGTCTTCGTCCAACAGCCAGATTACTTCATCGGGCAATGATGCGCTCTATTCTTCAACGGACTGGCACTTTTGATCAAGTTTATCAAGAAAATTTTCGTGCCTTGTATGCTATATATGACGGTCAAGACATTAATTGGACTCAACTCATAGTAGACGAGTTACTCGCCTTCAATCAAGGTGCTATGAAATGTATTTTCTATGCAGAGTACATCATGCGTCTACTTAAACATTGTGAGGTCCCGGAACCAGATTCTGAAATTTCAACCGTCGGCTATCTTAATGCAAAGACTATAAAACTCATGAAGCTCCCTCCTCCCACTCTTTGCATTATGCCCTATGCAGATTGGCTTGCACGTCCACATTCACGACAATCTCAACAACCACCAACTACTGCCTCTCAATCTTCAAGACCAAGCGATGTTCGTATTCCCTTTGCAACTCTCTCATCTAAAGATTCATTGGATATAGTTGCTCGAAATCAATTGCTTCTAGAAGCTCGCTTGAAAAGAATGGATACTAAAATCGATAAGAAATTCGATAAGGTAAAATCATTTTTTGTCAAATTATGGGACGCAATCTCCTGCTCTTCATCAACTTCTCATGCTGCTCAAGATCCAGGAAAACGTCCTGCACCTCAATTCACATGGAGCACTTCAGATGAAGCTACTAGTTCTTCTCCAAGTTTTGGCAGACCATCTTCTGAACCACAACACAAAAACAAAGGGAAGGACATTCAAGAGGAAGAAGAGGAAGGAGACGATGAACAAACAGATTCCGACTAATCATTCGTGGTTATCTCTGGTGATGGTTTTTGGAATATTATTCACTACTTTACTATTATAAGAGACATGTATAACTAATCTCTCTATGACTACTGCTACTACTACTACTACCTGCTTTTTTCCATATTTCATATTCTATATATGCTATCTGGTTATGCAATGCTTCTATTTTTCCTTTTTTGTCAATGACAAAGGGGGAGAGACATAGGTGGACTAATATTTTATTTGCAGAAAACCGATAGCCATTTATTAAGGAAGAATAATAAATTCAGGGGGAGTTTATATTCTTTTGCTACGATATATATTTTCTTCTTATACAGGTTGTCATCAATCAAAAAGGGGGAGAATGTTGAATCATGGATTTTGATTCATGACAACGTAAAATAATTAACAAGAAAAAGCAAAGAAGATGCAACTACTAACCGAAGGAGATATGCTAACACTTTGGAGATCTCAACGTCACATTATTAAATGTGTTAGTACATATCTATTATTGTTTGTAGAGTAGTTATTTTTGTTAAAATCTATCCTCAAAATCTTTCACAAACATCAACATAATAGCCAACTTCATTATAAGTTGGAAAATATGCATATATATGCACAAACAGCTAAAGCAGTCAACTGGTGCATTTCAACCAGTCGACTGGTTCAGCTGTTTGCTGATATATATGCAAACATGCACATAAACGTGTACACATCTTTTTCAACCAGTTTGTAACAACCCGCATATTTATCGATTTTATATTTAGATATTTTATTTAAATATTTCATCGTTCGTCGGATTTTGGTCCGTAAAGCTACTTTTTGCAAACAGTCGAATTGGGACTCGAGACCACCTCCATTGAGTTCAAAATGTCGTTTGCGATCTTTTTGAGTGTAAGCTTCGATATGTTTGGAGCTAGTCAAAATTTGACCATTTTCACTTTGGGTTTGGTTTTGGGTTCAGCCCCTTTGCCAACTTAAACCCCAAACTGAACCATCCCTCCCCATTCACTCTCACTTCCTCCTCTTGCTCAGTTCTAAAGCAAAAATGGTGGGAGAGATGGGAAATTAGAAATTCCAAACCCTAGTTCCTCTTGCAAACTCAAGTCCTTGCTCCAAATTCGAAGAGAACCCATTGGTAAGCATCTCCTTCTTCTTCTCCTCTTCAATTTCAGTTTATTCCTAAACCTAACTTTGGGAATGTTCTTCTTTTAAGCTTTGATTCAAGCTTGTTGTGTTGGAATTGAAGAGTGATTGCCATTGCCATTGCTTTCAAGCTTCTTCTTCATTGATTTGGGTTCAAAGGTGAGATTTTTATCTCACATCTTAATCTATATTTATCTTCGATTGTTAGGTATGAATTCCTAACACTTATTCTTGTGCAAATGCTTTTGGTTTGGATTGATTTGGTGAATATTCCAATCTTTAGTGTTTTGAGTTCAATTCTTTGAAAATCCTAACTTTGATGTTTTGATCATGTTTTTGGTGATGAATCGAAGAGCGTATATGGCCGGGTAGTCGATTGGCGTAAACCCTTAGTGCCGTTGCTCGACCGATTGCATTTCGGAAGTGTTTGGCATTCATTTGATTGGCATGGGAGTGCTGGAAACAGGCTCCGGTCGACCGACCTCAGAGTCCGGTCGACCGACCTGCTACTCTAGCATCTCCCTGCCTCTGTTTGGAAGTGCAGGTTACAGGCTTCGGCCGACCGACCTCAGAGTCCGGTCGACCGACCTGCTACCCGAGCACTTCTGTCTCTGGTCCGGTCAGCCGACTCAGGGAGTCCGGTTGACCGACCTGCTCCTATTTGCCAATTTTTCCTATATTGCTTATTTGTTTGAATTTCCAACTTTAATCGATTCGTGTGGTCTCCTATTTGTTGTTATCATTTCTTAAGACTTTGATGACTCCTCTTCCGGGATGGTACCTCGTTAGGTCGCTCGACCCCACCTCCCTTAGGTCGTTAGACCTCATTTTGTCCTCTCTAGGTCGTACCGTTAAGACGGGGTGCTGCCCCGCACCCCGCCGTGGGCGCTGCCCCCTGGACCCCCGCGACCTGACCGGGCAGGTCGAACCCCGTACAACTCTGCGTAGGCAAATCTTATCTGAAAAACATTCATCAGAATTTCTTACTTTGATGGTTTTGGGAATTTATTTCTTTGGATTTTATTCACGTCTTCGAATGTGAACTTTTATAATTGATTGTTTCTACAATCACTTCTATGACTTGTCACTTTAAAAATATAAAGGTTTCAATACTAGTAGTAAATATCAAAACTCTTTCATCAAAACGATTTCAACTCTATTTTCAATATCAAACTCGTTTATAAAACTGTTTTCCAATCTACTAGTATATACAAACCTTTACCTCATTCGTATGAGAAAATATAATTAAACGGCTTAGCAAAACAAGTGGTATGAAACGCTTGCGTTTACTTCGTCGGTTAATTTATGGACTTGTTCGATTGAATCTCTTGTGACAATTTTCTAGTGGAGATCTACAGTTTGTTCGTAAATATTTGAGTTAAGCAAGTGGTTATGGGACATGAAGCTAAACTCTTATATTTACTAGCTTAGTGTAATCGACACTTCTTTATGATCGATGATGATCATTTTATGGTTTAGACTAGCAATGTGCGATGTCTCTTTGTTTGCGAGGTTAGACTAGACACCATTTGTGTGATTTCGATTCACACATATCTCTTTATCTTCAAGGTTAGTCTATACCTCATTGGTGTGATTTCGATTCACACATATTGAAACTCTTGTGACAATTTTCTAGTGTAGATCTACAGTTTGTTCGTAAATATTTGAGTTAAGCAAGTGGTTATGGGACATGAAGCTAAACTCTTATATTTACTAGCTTAGTGTAATTGACACTTCCTTATGATCATGACGATCATTCTTGTGATTTAGACTAGCAATGTGCGATGTCTCTTTGATTCGGTCCATCGGACGTTACGCTGTACGACGTCGTTGTTCCATTTTCCTATGTGTTGGTTCATCGGATGTTACGCTGTACGACATCGTTGTTCCTTTTTATTTTGCTTCGGTTCATCGGACGTTACGCTGTACGACATCGTTGTTCCTTTTTATTTTGCTTCGGTTCATCGGACGTTACGCTGTACGACGTCGTTGTTCCATTTTCCTATGTGTTGGTTCATCGGACGTTACGCTGTACGACGTCGTTGTTCCATTTTCCTATGTGTTGGTTCATCGGATGTTACGCTGTACGACATCGTTGTTCCTTTTTATTTTGCTTCGGTTCATCGGACGTTACGCTGTACGACGTCGTTGTTCCATTTTCCTATGCTTTGGTTCACCGGATGTTACGCTGTACGACATCGTTGTTCCTTTTATTTGTGCTTTGGTTCATCGGACGTTACGCTGTACGACGTCGTTGTTCCTATTTATTTTTGTCTCTGGATCATCGGACGTTACGTTGTACGACGTCGTTGCTTCGGATTATTTGATTTCTGGATATTGATTTCTGGAATTTATGTTTCACCAGCATTTACGATGGGCATTGATATGTATGTCATTTATTGTGGCTTGGTGAATTATATAGAGAATATGACATTCTTTTTAATCTTTGAGAAGATTCTTGTGATATTGATTAATCTCTTGTTGATTTTCAATCACGTACTTATCACAGTATGGTATTATGGTTATGATACGTTTTTGTCATACCTCTTATTCTATATCACTTTATCTGATATTTATAGCTAGACTGATCCGTTTATTATTTTCTTCTTAAATAATACTCGGGTCAGACTGAGATTTACAGGTGCTTCCTCATGACTTCTTATCTGGAGCCATCTTCTGACTTTTGGCTAACTACTCTAGTTTAGTAGTTTTTGTTTGTATACATTTGAGATTAGACTCCTTGATGTATACATATTCTTTTGGTTAGCACTTGTATCTATTCTTTTGTGTTATTGTGGATCTTATTTGACCACTACTCTGATGTACACTTTCATGTGTTATATTCATATCTATTTCCGCCTTTGTGATATGAATTGTCTGTGACTGATTTGTGTTACATTTATTTCTATGTTTGTTTCCGAAGATTATATATAGCCATCGTGCGATAGCTTTGTGTTTGTATCGGTATGTCGGATTTCCTCCTTAAAAGATATGCATTCTATTCTATCTGACATATCGGTGCTCGCACAAAGAAGTTACATGGATGGTCGCTCCTCAACAGCCTTATTCTCCATGCTAATTGACAGCACTACACCGTAGTGTTCTTGGTTAGCGTGGGTATAGAGGTGGGGCGTCACACAGTTGGCTGGTAGTTTTTGACCAGTCGACTACTGTATTCCAACTGTCATTTTTTCTGAAAAGACATCTCCTCTAATGAAGAGTCTCAATCCATATCTCTTCATAAAAGATGCTTCTTTTGATGAGAACTATTCGTGAATGATTATATCTCTTAAACAACTATATTAACACATTAGTTCTACATCAAAAGATCATCAATTTTTATTTTTGCTTTCCGATCTTACTCTCTAATATTATTTTCTATAAAGCTATTATATTCTTCCTTCAATCCTTATTCACATTCATAAATTTGAGGATTAGATTATAGGAAGTTCTGTACATCATTGACTCATTAGTGTTATTAAGAACACGAGAAGTCAAGAAACTATTTTGTATTTACTATTGATCTGTTCTGCTGCTCGGGTCAAGTGAAGTCCTCTTCGGCTGTTGAGGCGAAATCCTGTTCTGCTGCTCAGGTCCTTGTTCGGTTGCTCAAGGGTTGTATAGACCTGTTCCTCTGGGTTAAGTGAGGGTTGTTGTTTTAGTGAAATTCCAGAAGGAGTCTGGGACTGGACGTAGGACGGTGCTCCGAACCAGTATAAAATATCTGGTGTCATTTTACTAATGCTTTTTATATTCCGCACTATTTACAGTTTTACTGTCATCACTATACTTTGTATTATCATATATCCATATAGCACGATCCGTACACACTTTCAGACAGACGATATAATATTCAGGAGCAGAGATGCTGACCAGGTGGAGGCTGCTACCATTGACCCGATGGTCATATCTGCGACAATCGGGCCGGCTTTTGTGAAAAGGATTTTGATTGATTGTGGAAGTTCTATCAATATCATCTTCAAGAAGGCTTATGACCAGATGAAGATGGAGACGAAGGATTTGAAGCCATCTAAAGCTCGTATACATGGCTTTAATGGCGCAGCGACCGATGCTATAGGATATGTTGAGTTGCCAGTTGAACTGGGACAAGGTGAGCGTAGGAGGGTGCGAATCCTACCTTTCGTAGTTTTGGATGTGGATTCTCCGTACAATGTGTTTTTGGGCCGACCGGCCCTGGCTGAGTTTAGGGCAGCATTGGCCGCGTGGTGTTTGACTTTAAAATTTCCAACTGACAAAGGAGTAGGTGTTGTTCATGGCGACCAGGCGACCGGTCGTGCATGTTATGTGGCTGAGCACCGAGAGGCCCAGCGGCGGGAGAAAGTAAAGATTGTGGACAATTCCGTCCGCATTCAGCATACTGACAATTGACAAGTAATGCCCGAGCCTTGGCTAGGGCATGATTCTCGGATCTTCAGAGACATAGATCTGAGAGACGACGATGAGGAACCCAGGGATGAAAAAGCGGCACCGGCTGAACCGATGATTGACATTTCAGTCAGCTGAGACGATCCATCGTGAGTGCTGAAGATTGGATCACAACTCAGCACCTCGATGACCGAGGACCTTAGTTATTTCCTCCGAGCGAATCTCGATGTTTTCGCTTGGACACATTCCGACATGTGCGGGATCTCTCCCGCTATTATGAGTCATATGTTGAACATAGACCCGAAGTACGTCCCAGTTAAACAAAAGAGGAGAGAAATGGACCCGGAGAGGTCCACTGCTCTTAGAGAGGAGGTGGACAAACTCAGAGCCAACGGGTTCATCCGCGACGCCCTCTACCCTGAATGGTTATCAAACCCCGTGCTGGTGAAAAAGGCGAACGGGAAATGGAGAACTTGCGTAGATTATTCCGATTTGAACAAAGCATGCCCCAAGGACAGTTTCCCATTACCTAGAATTGATCAGTTGGTCAACTCCACTACAGGACACGGGTTTTTTTCATTTATGGATGCGTACTCGGGGTACAATCAGATCCCGATGCACATTCCGGACCAGGAACACACTAGTTTTGTCACAAACGTTGGGCTATATTGCTATGTAGTAATGCCCTTCGGATTGAAAAATGCGGGAGCAACCTATCAACATTTGGTGAATCGGATGTTTAAAGTTCAGATTGGTAAAACGACGGAAGTCTACGTGGATGACATGCTCGTGAAGTCACGACAGTCAAACGACCACATTCGAGACTTAGCAGAGATGTTTGACATACTCAGATATTATGGGATGAAGATCAACCCTCTGAAGTGTTCCTTCGGCGTTGCATCGGGGAAGTTTTTGGGATTCATTGTTAATGCCCGGGGAATTGAAGCTAACTCGGAAAAGATTCAAGCTATTCGAGATGTACAAGTGCTCAAAACTATAAAACAGGTACAAAGGTTGAATGGAAAGGTGGCTGCGCTGAGTCGATTTATATCCAGAGCCACAGACAAGTGCATTCCCTTCTTCGATATAATAAAGAAAGGAAAGAGGAATTTCGAATGGACATCCAGCTATGAGGAAGCGTTCCGAGATCTGGTGAGGCATTTGGAGAGTCCTCCAGTGCTGTCAAAACCAGTAGACCACGAGATGTTGTACGTATACTTGGCCGTATCCCCGCATGCTATAAGTGCGGCTTTGGTCCGCGAGGAGGACCGAGTTCAAAAGCCGGTGTATTACGTTAGTAAACGTTTAACGGGGGCAGAAAGAAATTACCCTAAAATTGAGAAATTAGCCTATTGCTTGGTGATTGCCTCACGTAAGCTGCGTCCATACTTTCAAGCACACTCAGTCAGTATTTATACCGATTAGCCCTTGCGACAGGTACTCTAACGACCAGAAACTTCTGGAAGGATGTTAAAATGGAATATCGAATTGAGTCAGTTCGATATTACCTACCTGCCGCGAAGAGCCATACAAGGGCAAGCATTAGCAGATTTCATCGTTGAGTTTACTGTGCCAGACGAACCAGATGGTCACAATGTCATTCCTCCCATTCGATGGAAGTTGTACACCGATGGGGCCTCAAACGACCGTTGCTCCGGAGCTGGTGTAGTCCTTGTAACTCCGGAAAATCGATCGATTTGTTATGCTTTGAAGCTCAATTTCCCGGCTACGAATAATGAAGCAGAATATGAAGCATTGATTGCTGGTTTAAAGCTCGTTGGAGAACTCGGGGGTTAAATCAGTTGAAATCTTTTATGACTCGTAGCTAGTGGTGTACCAAGTGCGAGGAGACTACCAAGCAAGGGGACACAAGCTTGCTCCGTACCTTGCCCTAGTTCAGGAACTATTGGCGAACTTCGAACATTATGACATTTCGCATGTCCTGCGTGAACAGAACAAGGAAGCCGACTCGTTGGCCAAATTCGCAAGCACTGGCGATGCACATCAAATGGGGTTAGTTCCCGTCGAAACCTTACATGTTCCGAGCATAGATGTGATGGAAGTCGATTTTGTGTTGGAAACGGAAATCGAGAAGGAGTCATGGATAATCCATTCAAACAATACCTGCTAAACTGGGCTTTGCCCAAGAAAAGAAGCGAAAGGCGACATGTCATTCGCAAAGCCGCGCGATATGTGATGCAGGGAGCAGTAATGTATCAAAGGGGGTTCTCGGCTCCCTTACTACGGTGCATCGCCCGTGATGAAACAAAGCGAGTCTTGGAGGAGGTTCATGAAGGAGAATGTGGCGACCATACTGGGGGGCAGACACTAGCAAAAAAGATCCTCCGCTATAGATACTATTGGCCAACTGTGAATCGGGATGCTGCAGACTATGTAAGAAAATGTGACAAGTGTCAAAGATACGCAAAAATCCCGAGAGCTCCACCGACGGAACTCACGCAAATGGTTAGTCCATGGCCGTTTGCAATCGGGGGAATCGACATAATCGGTTCCTTGCCTATATCCAAAGGTGGTGCAAAATACGCCATAGTTGCAGTCGACTACTTCACGAAATTGGCCGAGGCAGAGCCTCTGTCCACAATCACCTACAAGAAGGTCATTTACGAAACATTATATGCGGCTTTGGAATCCCGCGAACCATCATTATGGACAACGGAACTTAATTTGAAAGTAGAGAATTCAAAGATTTCTGTTTAAAGTACGGCATTGAGAAAAAGTTCGCCACCGTTGCTCATCCGAAGGCTAATGGACAAGTTGAAGCCGTGAACAAAATAATCAAGTCCATATTGAAGAAGCATTTGGAAAAGGCTGGAGGCAAGTGGGTAGACGAACTCCCAACAACGCTATGGGCTTATAGAACTACCCACAAGTTCGCGACTGGTCACACTCCATTCGCGTTGGCATACGGCTCGGAAGCTGTTATACCCGTGGAGCTTGAAGTTCCATCACATCGGGTGACACATTATGATCCTAAGAGGAATCAGGATCTCTTGATGGAATCACTGGACTGCGTTGACGAAAAACGTGAAGAAGCTGAATTAAGGGCGGCAGCATATAGGCACCGAGTCAAGCGATATTACGACGAGAAAGTCCGCCCAAGAATCTTTGATGTGGGTGATCTCGTTTTGAAACGAGTTTTCCCGGTACCATCACGTATGAATCCCAACTGGGAAGGTCCATATGTCGTTGAATGGAAACTTGGAGAGGGAACTTTCAAGCTAGCGACCATTGATGGCGTGACATTCTCCCGAGCGTGGAATAGTGAAAATTTGCGACGTTATTATATTTAGCATGTTTCTTTCCTGGTTTAGGTGCAATTGTTTATCGTATGTTTTTATTCCATTGATTCTTAGTTTCCTTTTAAGCATGTAATCAGATGATTTAGTTTATTAATAAAGGCTTGAAGCCATCCTTCCTATGAATTATTGATGTTTCTGAACCTTATAGTCTGGTGACAAACAACTGGAGTTGCATTATTCTACCTGACGTATGAACTTGTACAAACGACTCGAATCTCCGAGTCCCCTGAATGCGGACCGGAGTACTCTAAGTCCCCAGAGCGTGGACTAGAGTATAAACGACTTGAATCTCCGAGTCCCCTGAATGCAGACCGGAGTACTCTAAGTCCTCGGAGCGCGGGCTAGAGTATAAACGACTTGAATCTCCGAGTCCCCTGAATGCGGACCGGAGTACTCTAAGTCCCCAGAGCGCGGACTAGAGTATAAACGACTTGAATCTTCGAGTCCCCTGAATGCGGACCGGAGTACTCTAATCCCCAGAGCGTGGGCTAGAGTATAAACGACTTAAATCTCCGAGTCCCCCGAATGCTGACCGGAGTACTCTAAGTCCCCAGAGCGCGGACTAGAGTATAAATGACTTAAATCTCCGAGTCCCCCGAATGCAGGCCGGAGTACTCTAAGTCCCCAGAGCATGGACTAGAGTATAAACGACTTGAATCTCCGAGTCCCCTGAATGCGGACCGGAGCACTCTAAATCCCCGAAACGCGGACTATAATATAAATGACTTAAATCTCTAAGTCCCCTCAATGCGGATTGGAGTACTTTAAGCCCCCAGAACGCGGATTAAAAAGTGTGAAACAAGAAATGTCTAATTCCCAAGAATATCCGAGTAATGTGAAGGTGGATTGGGAATTTATGTAACTCACGAGAACTTGAGTTCCGTCCAAAGTTATACAGAAAGCTAAAAAGAAGAAATCATTGGAAAGACAGAGAAACTAAACTTTATTCACTAGTTAAAAATGGAGTTATACAGCTACTCCTCCAAAACTCGGAGTCAAAAGTCTGTCTACGTTGACTACAAAAATAAATAAATAAATAAAAAGTAGTTACATGACCTAAGCTAAACCTCGTTGAACGAGTATAGTGGCTACTTCTTCGACCTCTTTAGTTTCTTGTCCTCCTTTGCTTTCTCGGATGACTCCTCTCCCTCACGCTTTCTCTTGGATGTTTTGCTCGCCAAAGAAGCGGAGTCAGGAGTGGGAGGAGGAACATCCAGTGGTTTGGATTTGCCGGGAAGAATGACTTTCAGAGGCCTGTTCAGCGGGTCGTTAAGTTCTATTACTTGAGACTTGACCTTGATCTCAACTTTCTTCATCTTCTCTTCTGCGAGTTGCTCCTTCATACTCACCTTCGAAGTGTGTTCTGAGGCGCCCGTGATTTCAATTTCATAACTCCCTTCAACAGGGGATGAAGTTTCAGACTTATCATCATCTAGCACCCCGATCACTTGAGCATCAGGACCGGGGGTTACTCCCGCGTGAGTAGTGTCGCTCGCTTTCCCCATCTCCTCCTTGGCATCATCGCTCCTTGAAGTCGGTTCAAGATCGAGGGGGCCTGCGTAAAAACACAAAGGACGAACGTTAGAATACAATAACCTCTCGCCGACAGCGACGGTTCGTCGAACTGTAAGAAAAAGAGTTATGTACCGGTTTCTTGCTGACTTTCGGCCGTCCGAGGGGTCTCGCCCTCTAAAATGGGAGATAGCACGTGAATGCCGAGACCGGGGTCTTCCGGATCATAGCCAGCGTGCTGCTTGAATGGATCAAGTGCTGGCCGATCGGCCGATTGAGTAGAAGGAGGAGCCGCAGCCTCGGTTCCAGATGGACCAGCTTTGTCATCTTTCTCCTTTGATGGAGGAGAGCCTTTACCAAAAAGAGCCATAGCTGCAGACAAATTCGATGGCTCATTCCCCTTGAGAAACTCTTTCACTAAAGCCTCCTCATCGACCTCCTCTGTTCCCGACTCCACCTTTCTAATCTTTATTAAAGCCTCCCAAGCCTCGGCTAAAGATTCAAGGTAGCCCTCGCCTAAGAAAGTCAAGTCCCGGTGCATGAGGACACGGGCGTTGTATTCGGCTATCAGTGGGTCAAACATACACTTGATCTCCTCTCTTCTGGCTTCTACAGCCGCTTCAAGGCGGGAGTCGATCTCCACGGAAGATATTCTCTTGCCCTCCTCATGGGCTTCGTCCTTCATCATCTCAACCTTAGAAAGCTCGTCGTCGAGCTTTGCCTTCAAGAGTCGTGTAGCAACAATCTCGTTGTAATATCATTGAGACTCCTCTTGAGCAGCTATCTTCTCTTCCTTCTCCTTAGAGAATAACTCTTTTAGCTCTTTGACTTGCAGGGCGAGTGCATCCCTTTCTTTCTGAATAGAAACTTTTTCTAAAGCCAGGGCCCCACTGCGTTGGACCGCCTCGTCAATCTCCTTTTTATGAGTCATCTCTAGACGAGTGACGGCCTCGGCAGTGTCTTTAGCACTTTGTTCTGCAGCCTCGAGCTTGGACTTGTACGAAGAGAGCTCTTCATCCTAATTCTTGATAATGTCTTTATCGAAGATAGCTACAAGCTTCAAGCAGTCGATCTCTTGTTGACGCTCGACGGAGATTTCCGAGACTTTTTCGACTAAATGAACAAACGCGTCATGTTGAACATAGACGTTGTTGTTGCAAGCGATGGCACTCTGCTTGACGTGCCCCGGAATGTGATGAATTGCTGGAAGGAACTTCAGACCATCAAAACAGATTTTGGGAAATTTGACTTTAAGCTCGGCCAGCTTTTCCGATATCGTCGGGTCTGCCGCAGGAACAGGGGGAGGAGGTTTTGAAAGTTCTGTTCTCTTACGATGTTCCCGAAATTGCCGTGTGCTTGATGAACCAGAATGTTGATCTCGGGAAACATCGGGTTGAGACCCCTTCTGTGAAGATTTTTCTCTGCCTTGCTCTGTTTGAGGAGGAGGATCGCGAGAGTATGAAGACTGGCTGTGTGGTTTCTTTCGATAAGTCGACTCTCGGGGACGGTTGTCTCGGTCTCCGGTGTCGTCTCTGTCCCGGCGCTTGCCGGAGCCCGAATCCCGACCAGAATGGTGAAAGATGGATGAGTCATGAAGACGATCGAATCCGTGGGAGCGTCCCATGTCACCTGCATAGAATGAGAATGACGACAAGTTAGAAAAGATCAGGGTGACGGCTAATATTGAAGTGTAGGGTGAAGTGCGCATGTCCGTGTGTGTCCTAGTGTTTCCCCCCGACGGACCAGTTTCTTTACTAATTGGATTTTTATCTCCCTGGACTTGGGCTTGAACTCCTGTTTCGCCCATAGCGGGCGAATGAAGCTTGAAGGCCTCTACATCGTCGAAACTATAGTTGAGTAAATCGTCAGGAATGGTAAGGTTCGACAGGCCCTTCAGAGAACTTTCTAAGTGCTGCGAGGAAGTTTCTTTTTCCGTTGGAATAATAGTGACTTTAGAAGTTCCGCCCACTATTTTCTTCGTCAGTTTGTATGTCAGTTTCTTCTTCCTTTTCGAAGGGGAAGACGACGTTTCAATGTCATGAACTTCAACTATCGGGCCACGAGACGGGCTAATATTCTCGCCATGTACTTTGGGCATTTCTGCTTCTTTAATCTCCCCCTCCTCTGGCGTGTCAGGGGCATTGCGTGTTGAAGGCCCAGCTTGCCTTTTTCCCTTGCCTGCAGCAGGTCTGGATAGAGTGACGCCTGGGGGAAGGCTTATTCGGCGACCTTCTTCCAGCAGCCCGAATCTCGCAAGTGACTCATTTGAAATGAGGGATTTGATGTCCTGATCTTCTGTGGGGAGAGCTCGGATAGTTGCCACTGCTTCAGAGTATCTGGAGCCTTCGGGACGTGGAGTGATACCAGAAAAGGTGGATAAAGAGTTTGAAAAGACGCAGATTCCGCCAAATTCAAGTGTTGATTTAAGAAATGAACTTACTTCCTTCCACCCATCTCCTAGCGAAACCGGAAGGACAATGGACATAGAACCACTCTTGAAGCGATAAATATAACGGATATTGCCGGGAGTCGGGAGCCTAGAGAAGACACTCATAAAGAGGATGCAAGTCCCATATAAGAAAGCATGACCGTTTAGAGGCAGTTGTGAAGGAGCGATCTCGATGTATTGCAATAAGTCGCAAAGGAAGGCGTTGAAGGGTGGAACGTTGCCGACCCAGCACATAAACTTGTTGCAAGCTGTGTACCCGACTGGGGAAAAATGCGGACGATCACTCCCCGAAGGAACTAACACGTCGTCGAAAGGGATTCTGCGGACAGAGCATATCCGATGGAGTGTAGTCTCGTTAATCCTTGAAGCCTGTGAATCGGCTGGGTCGTCTAAGAAAATAGCTGCCTCCAGAGCGTCAGGAGCTAAGTCAACGGATGCTATCGCGGCGCTCGGTAAGTTTTGAGCAGGGGTGGTTGATGGATTCAAGGAATCTACAACTTCTCGTCGAGAGGATGGCCCAGGTCTGTCTGAGATCGTAGCAAAGCTATATTTTCTAGACATCTCTAGTGAAGATTAAATCCAACAAAGCACCTGTTTGAACTATACTTGAAAAAAAATTAACATTAGACTTAACAGCGTAAGTATTCCCCCCCCCCTCGTGTGGTGTGTGAACTAGTGTGACCATCCAAATATAAGTGCTGAGAAATTAAAAGTCGCAGAGTTGATGATATAAAGTTGAGCTTTGAACTGTCATCATCAAAGACCGTCATCGCTGACCGTCTCCGAAAATCTACCCTATCATGTTTTTCAATTTTGGACTCGGACATTGGCACTATATGATAAAGGCGATTATCTGTTTTTATCGATTTGAATTCAGGCTTATAATTGTTGAAACTGGGGAGTCATCAGTCCGGATTAGTTCGATATGCTAGTTTGTTTAAGTCCATGTCCTTGTTCTTTGTCATATGAATAGGCATGGGGAATAAGTGAGTTCAACAAGGGTTATGTTCAAGTTGGAATGATTTCGACTGTCGTTGTCTATTCATCAAAGGCCAGGACTGAGAAACACTTGAAATACACGGCCTAAATGCCGCTCGGCATCGACCTCGTTCGGCCTAAATGCCGCTCGGCATCGACCTCGTTCGGCCTAAATGCCGCTCGGCATCGATCTCGCTCGGCCTAAAATGTCGTTCGGCTTAAATATTGCTCGGCATCACCCCCGCTCGGCCGAAGTGTCGTCCGGCCTAAGTCCACCGTTCGGCATTTTCTGGGCCAACATATGAGCCAAATACACCGAATTGCTTACTACCAACCTCCCTGACTTCACTCCGGTATTACCTCTTCATCGTTCGGCATGAACGAGTCATGCCGAGCCGTGATCATACTGAGCTGCATCGCTCGGCGTCTGAGTCCAACCTCGACCTCACACCTTTACTCCCACACTTCAATTCACATGCCACCAGCGTCCGAACATCTCAAACCTAATTGGATCTCACCGGGCTAGCACCTTCTTCCGACTTCCACTACGTTTAATCCTAGGGCCTGTTTATACTTCAAACCCAACTTCCTAATCTACGAGACTGCCGTTACTTATAGATTGAGGGAAAGTTATAATTCGAGTCTCATCCAAAGTCTCTAATCGAAGAGACTCGGGTATGCAAAGTTTCCATACCTAAAAGGAGGAAAAGGAATTTGGCGAGATACTTGAATTGAAGTGGAGATCTGTTCGGGCTCGCTGTGGAAGGCAATCGGGATGTAACCAAGGAGACTCAGGGATTAAAGGAGTTGGAAAGGTGTTGGCGAGGGATTGGAAAGGCTCGAGTTTGTAAGTACGATGATGTGGAAATAAGAGTAAATGGGAGAAGGAGAAGAAGTATCAGCTTTTATAGAGGAAGGAAGCTGAACAGGCTTCAACCAGTAGAACCGGTCAAAGCGCATGCCTCGTTCGGCATTAGCTATGTCGTTCGGCATTTAGATATCGTTCGGCATCGAATATGTCGTCCGGCATTCAGTGGTCGTTCGGCATCGGCATGCCGCTCGGCATACAATGCCCCAATCAGTGTTCAAGAAAAAGTACTATCGAGAAGACTATGCCAAAGCTCAAAGAAAAAGCTTATGATTCAAAGCGCATCACGTTTGATCACATGACGCACTTTGTGGGGGCAAGTGTTACCTGGGGGTTTGACCAGGCAATTTTGTCGTTCGGCATTTCAGAACTCGTCCGACATTCATTGGTCGTTTGGCATCCCAGAGGTCGTCCGGCATTCAGTGGTCGTTCGGCATCCCAGAGGTCGTCCGGCAATCAGTGGTCGTCTGGCATTCAGTGGTCGTCCGGCATTCAAAGGTCGCTCGACATTCCAGCCTCGACTGGCGTTCCAGCCTCGACCGGCATTCCAGCCTCGACTGGCATTCCAGCTTCGACCGACATTTAGCCTCGTTCGGCATTCCAGCCTCGACCGGCATTCCAGCCTCGACCGGCATTCAGCCTCGTTCGGCATTCGGAGGCCGTCCGACATCAAAAGTATCGTTTGGCAGAAGTCTCGACCGGCATGGAGCCTCGCTCCGCAGTAGCCTCGCTCGGCATTTGCCATTCGGCATTCATGGTTTGGCACAAAGGAGTTACTTGCTTTGGGCCGAGGTATCTTGCCACTAGGCCCACCAGGGAAGTCCAACCCATCTTCGTCTATAAATAGAGAGGCAGGGGCATAGTGAAATGGACTTTTTTTCGAGAACACTGGGGAGACTCTGCCGCTTTCAAGACTCGTTCTTTTTGCTTAGCAATTGCATTAAAGTAATTGGTGTACGGATTGTATCTGTAATCGATTATCAAGTAAAGCAATAAAGATTAACCTCAAAGTGGTGTTCTTATTTTCCGCATTTTTCTTAGCATATTGCTCTCTATTTACATTTACTTTCTTCATTGATCTCTCTACACAACCTTACTCAACGAGGTTAGTGACCAATTTTTGTGCTAACAGAGACTCAGAATGAAATCGATGTGTTATGAATCGAGAGGGGTTTATAAGTTGAAACTGGCTATTAGAATTTTAAAAATATATTTTTATCAAAAAGTTAAGTTTTGTTTGAAAAAGGGATTTTTATTTATTAAATTAAATAGTTAAAGCTGTTTTAGTATGAAATATTTAGGAAAGTAATTATTCGAATATTTAATATTTATTGAAATGAATTCACAATTTTATAATAAGATTTGTGAATCTATTATTATTATTTATAAATGATTTAGAAATTAGTTATCGCTGTTTATTTAAAAAGTGTTTTGATGTTTTAAATAATTACTTAATCGTGTTTTAAAAATAAAATTATTATTCTTTAAAAATACTTATTAGTTTATATATGGAATTTAAAGGCAAGTTATTGGGATATGTTTATAAATACTCAAGAGATTTGTAAACCAAGTTATTTAATGGAGGTGGTTGTAAGAGAAATTTTATAATGGAAATTCTGGGAACTTAAGGAAATTTCCATAGTGCTTAAATACAGAAACTTCAGAAATGAATTAGAATTCATAAAAGAAGTTAGAAATGAGTAGTTGAAATTATAGACAAGTATAATCGATTTTGGAAATTTTAAAAGGAAATTAATTAATGGATTCCGAAAACTTATATAATTCGTTATAAGTGAGTTAAGGGATTTATAAATAAATTTGTAAAAGATTTTGAGAAATAGGAAATAAATGGAATCATTTCCTAAGTATTGGAAATAAAATGGTTTTAGGAAAATATACTTATAAATATTCCATAAGTATTGGACTTGAAGGGTTTGAAATATTTTACTACGAGATGATTAGTATAGTAATATTTTCAAAGTGTTGAATTATAAATGAAATTGGAAGAAAATATTTCTAAATATTGAGATGGTTCGAAAATATCTTGTTATGGATATAAGTATTTGGAATTGTTTCAAAATATTGAATTATTGGAAGAGATTTGAATATATATATTTGTAAATATATTTTTAAATGAATGTTTTGAATGATTTATAAAATTGGGCCTAGTGACTGTTTATGTGTGAAATTTGATAGTTAAATAACCGACTATCAAATCTGGCCAAATTTGTTGATCGTTTCGAAGAGACCGGGATCAGATTTAATTATCTGAAAACCACTTCGATCTGATTTGTGCATTACGAATTGTGATATCTCAAAGATAATGGAGATGGTAATCTTGAAGGAGATTTGGTTTGTTCAGACCCAGAACAACTTGTATGGATGAATGTTATCATTTGTATCGTGGTTTGGAAGGCAGTGTTAGCATTCCACGTATGAATGCTATTCTAAAGGTAAACGTAGCCTCAAGCCTCATCAACCAGGAATGACTAAAACAGGGGGGATGCAGCAGGGCTAAGTGGGTTGCCCCCAAGTAGGGTATGTTATCACTTTTCTAGATAACTTCGGATATAATATTATTATGGATATGGTTGTGCATGGAAAAGAGAGCACTCGATTAGAGTGGGAACACCAGGGGAGATAACATATTCGATACTATCTAGGTCAGGGGTAGGCCGGTCCTGTGTTGGCAGGGATCGTTAGGTACGATCTCGGTACATTTTTCTAGAGGTGTACTGTGATGGGCGGTACCATAGTAACCCAGTCATTGTATGGAATTCAATACCCATTACGAGCCTGTACGGTTTTCATTGTGCCCAACTATGCTGAAACGTGAGATGCACGCATTTCAGCTATTTTATAGTTTATTTTCTATAGACACTATTATAATATCAGATGATTTTGATATAAAATGTTTTGGTTATCGTAAGGTGAAATCCCGTCGTGTTTATATGTGACGTGGTCTTACGAAATACCTTTGTTTCAAAAGATTTTGAACAATAATAATTCAAATTAAGTGTGATTTTTCACTCTGGTTTTCCAGACAAACTCGGTTGTTATTTTATTATAATTCTTGGGTTAGATCGAGTATTACAGATTTAGGTTAGGATGCTATAGAGCTCATGAGATGAGATGGAGGAGTTTCAGGCGTATTACACGTACTTGATTATATTTCGGTATGAGTGTATGCTATATATTCAGCACTTGTGAGGACAAGTTATGATAACTGTCCATATTTATTTGTTGATTGTTGTACTCTGATAATGATATGTGTATTAATAGTTATAGTTTCTTGTGTATAAGGATCTTTTATTATATATTATAGTTTGTTCTGCTGCGATTGTTAGATTCTGTGTTATTGTTTCTATTTTCTTTTATCCCTTTTCTTCTTCATCCCTTATGATCTAGTATTTCTGGCACTCGATTTCTCGGCATGCTATATAGTGAACGTATTGATGTCGATTTTCGAGGGTTGGAAATCCCGGGCCGTTACACTTTGTATCAGAGCGGAAGGTTAAGTTACAACCTTGGCTTTGGTGGGGATTACGCATTAGAGAGAGGGTCAGTAGAATCCTAGAATGAGTTTGAGTGTATTATAGATATGAGCGCATATTTGTTAGTGAATATAAAGTGTTTTATATTGTGTTGATTTATCTGTTGAGGGGCCTATAAATTCTGGTCGAATAGTAGGATGCCACAAAATCGATAGGAGTTTCTAAATACTTAAACACGATAAACTGACACAGTATTGTTTTGAAGCGGGTAAATGAAATAATTTTACCCAAATTATATTTTGATATGAAAGAAATAATTTTCTAGAAGTATATTGATGTATTTGGATGTTATTATTATAATCAAAATAAGATTATAAAATTCGAAATGGTTATATATAACCAAATAGAAATTTTATACATATGATTTATACAAATGAGTTAAACTAAAATCTGATTAAAACCAGAATTTGGAAATTTTAATCCCGAAAATTTCGAAAATGTTTTCCAAGAGTTTTGAAATAAATAATTGTAATATTATTGTGGGAATGTATTCGAATAGAAATTATTTTAAATGGTTTTGGAAGTGATAAAGCACTGAACTCACTTCAGTCGCTAAAAAATAATCCTGGTGATGACTGCAGCATCATCAGTATTCATTTTCGAGTTTCTAAGTAGCGAATTGCTACCATAGTAATTTGATATGGAGATTTTGTTTGGAAAACAAGCATTGTTTTGAAAATCCCAAAGGAATGGTTTGTTAAACCAAAGGAGCTATGTATATCTATTATTTCAAAATGATTTGAAATAGAACTAGGTGATTGAATTCTGGAATTCCCATTTAAATGAGAAGTGGAACCAAAAGAAGATAAGTTTTTGAACTTATAACTTGGAAGTATGGACTTTAATATGAAATTAAAAATTTAACTTAAGCTAAGTTAAATAAAATAGTTTTTGATTAATAGAAATGAAAATCCAGGTTTGGATTGTAAAAATGGAATTAACTCCAATCGAGTCAAATTGAGCAAATTCTGGAGTGGAAATTCGAATTTGAATTATACAATGGAATTGGATTTGATTGTGACAAAATGAATGTGAACTCGAGTTTAAAAAGAGTTTGACTTAGGTAAAAATTGAATTGAAATATGAACTTAAGTCGTAAGTGATAATAATCAGAAGTGGTAATATGACAACATTATAATGGGCTTTAGTTGAACTAAATGGAATGGACTTTGATTGTAATGGAAATTTATCTCAAATGATTTTTGAAATGGGAACTTAACCTAAGTTAAGCAAATTGGAAGTAGACCAATTAGAGAAATTAAATAGTGAACAAGATATTGAAATGAGACTTAAGCTGAATGGAATTGAATAAATTAAATATGGATTGAGATTAATTGTTGAAATAGATAAGACTTGAGTGTAAATAAAACGCAAGCTGGATGGAAAGGGCGATCACTTAGATTAAAAACGAGCTCGGAAAAATTAAATATGGGTTTTGGGATATTATTTAAATGAAAAATTCGAATTAAATATATTTTAAAAGGTTGTTGAATAAAATAGGGATGGATTAAAATGGTGATGACTTAAGTTATAAATGAATTCGATTTAAGTTGAATATGGATTAATAAAAATATGATAAATTGATTTAGAATCAATTTGAAATAGCTATAAGCTTAAGTGGTTATTTTATTAAATGAAATGTGAATTTTTAGAATTGAATTTTTACTTGAGTAAGTTAAAATAAATTGTATGAAACTGTGAATAACAAGTTGTGTAACTTATAAATTGGAAAAGTGGAATAGAAAAACCAACATGAAAATGGTTTGATATTTTGTTGCAGAAATAAAATCCAAACTTGAATTATAAAATGAATTTGAACTCAAGTAAATTAAATGGAGTGATTTTTGATATTAAAATATGATTGTGTAGTGTAAAATGAAAGTAACTAATTTGAAGAATTAGTTAGTAAATCGAATATTCGAATTGGATTTGAGTTATAAAGAAAATTTAACTCGAATACAAACAAACCAAATGCATTGAAATGTTGTGAATAAAAGTGAAATTTTGGGTAATTTGAAATGGATTGATGGAATATACTAATTCCATATAGAAAGTGGATATAGAAATTGATTTACAATGACTTAGCGTCGAAAATAAAATTTGATTTATATTGTATTGAATGTGAACTTGGATTATGGAATGAAAGCGAACGGAGGGAATGAAAAATTAAATGTTAGAACCTTGTATTTGCATGTACACTCTAAATATACATGTATAACATGTTGTTTATGCAAATGATATGTTTAACTAGTTAAAGAAATGAAATGTTAATAAAATTCCATATTTTAGTACTTATGGGTTTTATTTGAGTAAGTACAGGTACATGGAGCTATTTGGCTAGACCTGGGTTGCGCGATTGCATATGAATTGAGTGAGCATGATTAATAACGCTAAAATAAGGTACGCTTACGATTTAGCATTCAAAAATATAAAAATATTGATATATATTGTGTTTTCTGGCCATGAGAGCCGATGTATATATTTTTATAATATTTCTCATATTGCAAAAGGCTCGCTGTACAAGGGAGACTCTGCCAAAAAAATTCGGAAATTTAGGGTGCTAGAAAATATTTGATTTTTTTTTTCTAAAAAGGTGATTTTTGAATTGTATTTGAAATAAAATATTTTGAATTAGAAATGGAAGCTAATTGTGTTGGTTGGAACTAATGGATTTATAAGTGAAATATCGAATTTTCACTAAGTGGGTTTTTCATAAGTAAAGGGTTTGGAGCATTTTTCCTACCTTAGCAATTTCGGGGACGAAATTCTTTTAAGGGAGGAGGAATGTAACGACTTGGATTTTCCGTCGTTTGATTTTGAATATTTAAATGGTTGTAAATATTGAGTTTGGAATATAAATTGATTTTGAATATGAAATTATTGCTGAATTCGAGTAATAGAGTTTAATTTCAAATATAGCGATTTATTGTAATACAGAAATGACAAATAATTGAAAATTTAGTTGAATATGAATCGAAATGATTTATAATGTTGATATAAACTCTATTTTTATTAGAATTGAGTTAGTAAGTTTTTAAAACTGAAATTTCAAGTAATTTCGTCACCTTTTGAAATCGTTGATTTGATCGACGCGTTAAAATAGCGATCCAGGGCACAGTCTCGGAATTCGACGAAACCTGTTCCATTGGATCCGTAATAGTGTATTATTATCGGATTTCAAATTTCATAGCGTTTCGAGTTACCGTTTGGTCGTACGGAATAGAAACGTATTGAAATTAATATCGGAAATTTAATATAAGAATTGGATTCAAAAAGCTATCTTCTCCATACGATCGAATTAGGTCTTGAAACTAGTTCCATTGCGTTTGGAATAGGGGTATAACATTAGGAACGCTAGGCGGCACACCTCGATAGGGATTTTTGATTTTTAGTTACCCAAAACGAGATATTTTTAAATAAAATATATATATATATATAGGGTCAAGTCATGAGTCACCCAAACCTGAACCGCCACCCTACCACTAAACTCAGCCTAATCTATCATGTACAAAGCCGCCTTTCCCTTTCCTTTTAAAAATCACGCATTCCCTTTTCTTCTTTCTTCACGAAATTGAAATCGAGTATAAAAAAATAAAAATGGAAGTGGCAATGCATGCGAGCGCCTGTAGTCGAGGCAGCGCGTGGTTTCTGGGGTGGGATGGCACGTGTAGGAGAAGAGACGGGTTCTCATTCAATGTTGGGGTTTTTTCTATGGAGTTGGGTTTCGCGTACGCGCGAGGGAAGGGGTGGAGTATCACCCGAACGCGATGCTGGGGACAGTGGGCTGGTGAGCAATGGAGCTGGCGTTGCGAGGTTGTGATGTTTCGAGTGGAGCTGCTGGGCTGTCAGGGTTCGACGTGGGGGTTGCCATGGTTTGAAGGTAGCCTGAGGTGTCTGAGCACGAACGAGAATTTGAGGAAGACGATAATTAAGGGTAAACTGTAATTTAATTTGTAATTAAGTTAATGGATTATATTATTAAATTCAAATGCTTATAAAATGTATATCTCATTCGTATAAGGTCCAAAATGAACGAAACTGTTGCATTGTGCGCGTGTTATCGAATACCACACATAGGAATTGATTTGGAATTTTTCGGAGTCAGTTGGGATTTTGGAAATTTTAAAATCTGGATGTTCGGCAAATTAAAAATCAAGGTGAGTAAATCTCACTCAATTTGGTTGACTAGTTTAATTTGTAATAATTTAAATTAATTACTGGTTGATTGGTTGAATTGATATATTATTATCAGTTGAATGTTATATTATATATATATATATTAGTAGTTAGGTATATTTTCCATCATTGGAGTGGATGAGACACTATGCGCCCCGCATAATAGCGGATGACCCTATATTACCGCGATATCCCGCCTCGAAGCGGGATTGGTATTTTATGTTATATAACATCTATGAATGTAGGGAAATAGGTTGGAGGGATCCAACAGGATTCCTCAAAAATATATTGATTGTTTTCATATATAGCGATATATGATGAGATTAAACAATATGTTATGGATTGTTGTGTGATTTGAATTTATTGGATGCTATAGTAGCACTAGCCTGAATTTTGGGTATTAAAAATACCATAAATAATATTTAGAACTTAAAAAGGGAATTAAAAGGAGATTTTGAAAATGGAAATATTTATAATGAATTTTAGGATTAATAAAAAGGGAATTTAATTGGATAAAATAAATAGTTGGATTTGGATATTTATTTAGCTATTGCGTAAAATGATTTCAAATAGAGAAAATTTAAATTGAAGATTTTTAAACAAATTGATTTCAAATAGGATTCTTAAAATTCGAAATGGAAGTAGGAATTGAGATTTGAATGGTTGTTGGAATATAGTTTTGGATTATTTAAGAAATAGATTATAAATGGAATTTTAATTAGAAATAGATTTATATTTTAGTAATATGAACCTATTATAAAATTGGAAAAGAGATTATGAAATTTATAAATGATGTTTATAAATAAGGAAATGATTATCAGTTGATAAATTGGGAATATAAATTCACAGTGTGAATTTATATCGAGATGTGGGAATCGGTTTTAGGAAAAATAGTGGATTCTATTTTTGAAATGTGAGAATGGTTAGAGAATCAGAATGAAATCGATGTGTTATGAATCGAGAGGGATTTATAAGTTGAAATTGGTTATTGGAAATATATTTTTATCAAGAAGTTAAGTTTTGTTTTAAAAAGGGATTTTTATTTATTAAACTATATAGTTTAAGCTGTTTTAGTATGGAAATATTTAGGAAAGTAAATTATTCGAATATTTAATATTTATTGAAATGAATTCACATTTTTATAATAAGCTTTGTGAATATATTATTATTACTTATAAATGATTTTGAAATTAGTTATCTCCGTTTATTTAAAAAGCATTTTGATGTTTTAAATAATTACTTAAATGTGTTTTAAAAATAAAATTATTATTCTTTAAAAATACTTATTATTTTATATATGGAATTTAAAGGCAAGTGATTAGGATATGATTATAAATACTCTCGATATTTGTAAACCAAGTTATTTAATGGAGGTGGTTGTAAGAGAAATTTTATAATGGAAATTCTGGGAACTTAAGGAAATTTCCATAGTGTTTAAACACAGAATCTTAGGAAATGAATTAGATTTCATAAAAGAAGTTAGAAATGAGTAGTAGAAATTATAGACAAGTATAATCGATTTTGGAAATTTTAAAAGGAAATTAATTTATGGATTTCAGAAACTTAAAAAATTCATTATAAGTGAGTTTAGGGATTTACAAATAAATTTGTAAAAGATTTTGAGAAATAGGAAATAAATGGAATCATTTCCTAAGTATTGGAAATAAAATGGTTTTAGGAAAATATGCTTATAAATATTCCCTAAGTATTGGACTGGAAGGGTTTGAAATATTTTAACTACGAGATTATTATTATAGTAATATTTTCAAAGTGTTCAATTTTAAATGGAATGGGAAGAAAATATTTATAAATATTGAGATGGTTCGAAAATATCCTGTTATGGATAAAAGTAGTTGGAATTGTTTCAAAATATTTATTTATTGGAAGAGATTTCAAAATATGTCTTTGTATAGATATTTTTAAAAGAATGTTTTGAATGATTTATAAAATTGGGCCTAGTGACTACTTATGTATTAAATTTGATAGTTAAATAACCGACTATCAAATCTGGCCAAATTCGTTGATCGTTTCGAAAAGGCTGAGATCAGATTTAACCACGGACACAATGGTGAAACTCCCATGGATCAATTCTGATAATTTAACAAAGTTATTTTCTTATTTAGTTAATTCGTTAATTTATTACTCTAGGTTAAATTTCGAGTTGTTACATTCTCCCCTCCTTAAGGGATTACGTCCCCGAAATCTCTAAGGATAGAAGAATGAAATAAATATTTTCGTCCAAGTTTTACAGCCAACTACTCAACCATCATCCATCACATCCATTGTCCTTAAGTTTTCTAATGCAATTTATGATACATATGCAATAGTGTAGTGTCAATGTCCCAAACTAATGCAAAAGATTAGGCGGTCTACTGATTCAGTTGACCTCCTTTTATGCAATCATGTCCGTGTCATGTATCCAAATGAATGCAAAGTCCCTAATGATAACTGATAGTTCTATATGCGTGCTACAACCATCATCAAAATGCAACAATCATGTGATAATCATCGATTTATGGAAACCATGGAATAAAATAAAAATGCAAATGCACACACATCCATATGCATATGCCCTAGTGTCCTAGTTATGCTGATCCCTATGAGATAATAGTGCCTAGTGTAAGTATATGTGTCCATTAGCATCCACTAGCAACCACTTGCAAGCACTAGTATCCATCATACATAACATGTTCTAATAACATGTTTAGATCAAATCCTACCATCCATAAGTTGAATCATAAGTTCTACCCTCCCAAAGGATAATAAAGGAAAGAACCTATTCACAACTAAAGATGGAAATAGAAAAATCTAAAACTTACTATCGAATAGATGCAGATAAGAGGTACGAATCTTCTCTTCAGCTTCCCACGTAGTGTCTTCAACATCATCTCCCTACTGCACCTTCACTAACATGACTTCTTTATTCCTAAGCTTCTTGATGTCATGTCCAATGATCTTGGTAGGAATACGACAAACAGATGCTTCCCTTTCTACTTCCACTTCCAACAATTGACTAGGCTTCACAATCTCTGCTGAGTCATGTAAACACTTTCTCAAACGCGAAACATGAAAAACATCGTGTACTCCCGCGAGCCTCTCCGGTAGCTTCACTCGATACGCCATTTTCCCTACCCTCTCTACAATGAGGAACGGTCCTACGAATCTGGAAGCTAGTTTTACACTCGATCCAAACCTCACCACCTTCCTTAGCGGGGATACCTTAATGAAAATTAAGTCTCATTCCTCAAACTTAATATCTCTACTCTGCTTGTCTGTATAAGATTTCTGCCTACCTTGGGCTGTCTTCATCCTCCTTCTAATCAAATCTACCTTCTCTGAAGTCTCCCTAACCGTATCCGGACCAAGTAGCAATTTCTCCGTAGACTCCATCCAACATGAAGGTGACTTACAAGGTCTCCCATAAAGGGCTTCGAAAGGTGACATCCCAAAGCTGGCTTGAAAACTGTTATTATATGTGAACTCCACTAAAGGAAGATGCTCCTCCCAAGTTTCTCCAAAATCAAGAATGGACATCCTCAACAAATCCTCAAGAACTCAATTAACTCTCTCAATTTTGCCATCCGTCTAAGGGTGATAGGTCGTACTCAATCTAAGCTGCGTCCCTAAAGCCTCTTGCAAGCTTCTCCAAAACTATCTAGTAAAAATAGGGTCTCTATCGCTCACTATGCTAGAGGGAATTCCATGAAGCCGGACTATCTCACGAATATATAAGGATGCCAAATAAGATGTCGTCCTCTTACTCTTGACCGGAATGAAGTTGCGCTCTTAGTCAATTGATCTATAATCACCCAAATGCTAGTATTCCCCTTCCTAGACCGGGTAAACCATCTATGAAGTCCATCGAAACACTATCCCACTTCCATTCGGGTACATCCAATGGCCGAAGTAATCCACGAGGCTTCTACTGCTCTGCCTTAACTCTTTGGCACACAAGACACTTAGCTACAAACTCCGCCACATCCTTTTTCATGCCACCCCAATAAAACATTCTCTTCATGTCCCTATACATCTTATCACCACCTGGACGAATAGTCATTCGAGAATGGTGTGCTTCCTCTAGAACTGCTCTCAACAAATCACTAGCGTGGGGGACACAAAGTCTTCCATCTCTCCTTAGCCACCCTTTGCTATCTATGGAATAGCGTTAGAGATGTCTAGAGACCTCTCCTTTGCTAATCCTCTCTAAAATATCCATAAGCTCTGAATCCTCTCGCTGCCTCGAGCCAATCTGATCTATGAGGATAGGCTTAACCTCAAGTGCTGCCAACAATCACAGGGTAATGTCCGTAGAGGGCTTAAAAAAGTGGAAATAAACTCTAGGCTCTTCCACTCCACGAAAATTGGACTAAGGGTTGCTTTCTTCCTACTCAACGCATCCACAACCACGTTTCCCTTGCCAGGGGCATAAGCTATCTCAAAGTCATACGATGCCAAAAACTCCATCCATCGCTGCTGCCTCAAGTTCAAATCCTTCTATGAGAGATGTAATTCAATGACTTAAGGTCAGTGAAATGCTCGAACCTCTCTCCTCGCAAGTAATGCCTCCAAGGCTTGAGTGCGAAAACTATAGGAGCTAACTCCAAATCATGGGTAGGGTAGTTCTTCTCATGCGTCCTCAACTGTTACTTCCATAACATTCTACCCTCCCTTTTCGCATCAACACTGCTCCTAAACCCGTCCCACATGCATTAGTGTATACTGTAAAAGGCTTAGCTCCATCGGGTAAAACTAACACTGGTGCACTAGTAAGGTCTCTCTTTAGAATCGTGAAGGAATCCTCACAATCCACGTCCCACATGAATGCTTTATTCTTCTTAGTGAGGTGAGTAAGGGGTGCTGAAATCTTGGCAAAATCTCAAATGAACTTCCTATAATAGCCAGCCAATCCTAGGAAGCTTCTAACTTCGATAACGTTCTTGGGGGCCTTCCAATCTTGTACTGCAATTACTTTAGCGGGATCAACAGCTGAACCCTCTCTCGAGACTACATATCCCATGAAACTTACCTCCCCTCGCCAAAAGTCACACTTCCAGAACTTTGCCTTCAACTGATGAACATGAAGTGTACGAAGAACCTCCTCTAGATGAACAGCATGCTCCTCTATACTCTTGGAAAACACCAAAAGTCATCCACAAACACTACTACGAACTTATTTAGGACATCTCGAAAAACATGGCTCATCAAATCTACAAAATAGGCTGGGGCATTGGTTAGCCCAAAAGGCATAACCAACCACTCAAAGAATCCGTCAGGTGTCCAAAATGTCGTCTTATCAATGCTATCGTTAGCGACCCAAAGCTGATGAAATCCAGTGGCTAAATCAAGTTGAGAAAATACCGAAGAGCCAACCAAATGATCGAAAAGGTCATCTATCCTAGGAAGTGGATAATGGTTCTTCTTTGTGAGCTTATTCAACTCTCTATAATCTACGCAAAGTCGAAGGGAACCATCCGCCTTTGTAGCGAAGATGAATGGCACTCCCCACTCAGATATGCTCCTTCTGATGAAGCCTTTCTTCAATAGCTCACTAATATGCTTACTTAACTCCTTTCTCTCTCTAGGTGTCATGTGTCTCATGAGCAATGCCACTGGCTTAGCATTGTCATTTAAATTGATTCTAAAGCCGATCTCTCTCTTAGTGGGTAATCCCCTAACCTCCTCAAAGACGTCCTGGAAATCTCTGACGACCGAAACTGAATCTAACTCTACTGATGATGAATCGAGGGAATAAAGGAAGCTCAACATGACTGACCCCTGTGGGTCGCAAGAAACCTCGAGAGTCCTACCATTGCATGTCTCTAGTCTAACGACTCTCCTCCCGCAGTCCAATATCGCTCCATATGTGGATGGCCAATCCATCCCTAAAATCATCCCATAGCCCGAAAATCCCAATCATAAGCGTCACAGTAAAACTCTATGCCTAGGATAAAAATTTTCAAACCCCTACAAATCATAGATAAATGTATAGATCCTCCTATGGGGTTTGAAACAACTATGGGGTCTACTACTAAGGAGATATCTAAGTGCAAACAATCAACCAAAGAACTCGAAATGAAAGAGTGTGATGCTCTGGAATCAAAAAGGGTCTGAATGGGAAAATCAAAAATAGAAATCAAACCATCCACGGTGACTTTCCTACCTCTATTTGGTCCGCAGCTGGAAGGAGCTACATCCAATGCCTAAATCTGTGCTACCGATGCACCCGCTCCCTGCCCCATCTTCTGAGGACAAAATCTACTAATGTGACCGGGCTGTCCATAATTATAACACTTTCCCTTCATCCCTACTTTCTTACAGTCTTTTGCATAATGACCAACCAATCCGCAGCTATTGCACTTCCCTCTTTTCTTAATCTGCTTCTGAAGGCCTTCTCCTTTCTTCTTATCTTTATTGTTCTTCCACCATTTCTTCTTAGAACCTTCCGTTGTAGGGACCTCCTTATACTATCCTTCCTTAGCTGCATCAGACACAAGCGTCACCTCCACCAGTGACTCATTGGTAGCTTCCATCGTTACGTGGTTCAATAACAACCCTTGAAGGAGCTGATTCAATCCCTTCGCGAACTTAATGGCCTTCTTGTGCGGTGTATTCGCTAACTCCATCCCAAACCGCGACAACTCATTAAATTGGTTAACATACTCCTTTATTGAAAGACTTCCTTGCTTCAAGCTAATAAACCTTTCCAACTGCATACTCTCTTCTACTTGTGACAAAAACTTCCTCTCAAACCTCTCTCGGAATCCAAACCATCCAACGTCTCTTCCTTCCAACTCAACAACCTCCCACCAATAAGAAGCCTTTCCTTTAAGATGCAAGCTGGACTATCTGCTGATCCTCCAGTCCCAATAACCCAAATATCCTATCTATACTCCTTTACCAAGCTCTCGCCACCACAAAATCCTCTGTACCAGAAAATGTCTTGCCTCCTAAATTGGCGAAGACCTTGCATAACTTAGAGAAATTGGTTGTTGCGGGTGGATTGATGGGATTCCCTTCCGTTGGTACTGGATTGGGCGCTTGCCCTTGCACCTCTGGATTCGTATCTTGCAGGCATCTATGAAACCAGCCTGGGACTTGGACTCCCTCTTGAAGATTAGGGACATCCGCCATTCTATGCAAAGAAAAAGAAAATTTGGGCTCGAAAGAATCGAAGGAAGATTGAAATGGACTTTGAGGAGATTTTTTTATAAAAACTCTTTTATACTTGAAAACTATTTCTAAGAGTTTCTTTCTAAAAAAATACTTTTAAAACAAGTTATTTTGAGAAATACTTTACTTTTAAAACAAATTTTTAGGAATCTTGTAACCTTAGGCTTTGATACCAAGTGAAACACCCCACACCCCTCAATATACCCTAAAAGGGCACACCAATGAATATGATGCGTTTTAGGTATAGCTAAAAACTTATAGAGACTATGATTCACAAGACAAAATAAATAAACTAGCGGAAACATTTAAAAACAATAACTTATTTAAAATCAAACTTCATAAAATAAGTCATAACCAAAATAAGTCTCAAAATACCAAATACATATGTCTTATGGAAAACATCTTCTCAGTCACAATATCAGAGTACATACATAAAACCATCTCTCTCAACAAGTGCCAGTACATGAAAATAAAACTGAAAATAAGAAGCAGAAGAATACATGAAGAAAAAATCCATAGCTGAATCTTCGAGAAATATGAAATCTACTGTCCCTGCCTCTAATGGCCTGTGGGGGAAAATGGGAAATAGAGGAGTGGGTCAGACTAAAAGTATGGTGAATTAAAGTAATTACTAGTATTCTTAAGCAAAGTATAGATAATAGACTTTGCAATAGTTCTAGTAATCAAGGAAATAAAGGAAAAGATAAAGCTGGAATAAAATACGGTTTAACCGTTTGCTTTGCTTAGATAGTTCGATTGGATTGTTTGCACTTTGTCTTAATTAGGCTGAAATCCAACCCTTTGATCGGTCATCTATCTTTGCTGTGCCTACTGCGGACTAGACCCATCCAGTTGGTCCCTATGCAAAGGACACCTACTAAGCGCTTGGAACTCAATAACGACTTATCAGCCTGTACTAAGGCCGCACGCTCGACCACCATTAGGCTCGCGCTATCTGTTGCTCCCTCTTTTGACCTCTTATTTACCATAGCTCCAGCATAAGCGTGCCCTATCCTCACCTCTGCTATTGTGAGACCGCCTGTGTCTAACTGAAGGGAATGTTGTTGGTACGGGTCCTAACAAACAAAATCTAGTTGCGCCCCTTGCCCATATCCCCTTGATTTGAGCTTCTATTTATTGGCCACTTATTTACCATCACTTTAGCATAAGCTTGTTCCAAGGGAAATGCTGCCGGTATAGGTCCTACTTTTATCTTTGCCTATTAACTTAGTATAAGTCTGTTTAAATAAGCCTCTACTGTTATCCTTGCTATATTTGCTTATTAACTTATTCTAAATATTAAAAATAAGCCTTTTCTGTTTTCTCTAATTATAACCTGTGTGTTATAATTTTGCTTATTTACTTAACCCAAGGTCTAAGTTTAAAAATAAGCTACTTCTTGCTATTTCTTCTATTTTCTCTTTTTAGTTATAATTACATGTTATAACTATGCTTGCAAATATCTTAAATTTACCTATTTCAGTCTAAGTCCAATTTACTACTGTTCTTCTTATTTTACATCCCATTTTCTGTAAATTCAGTGTTCTTATATTTTAGTCCATACTAATGAATTATCTTCTTTTATTTATTCCATTCACGTAAAAAGGGAATTAAAAAGAAACTAACATTTACAGAATAAATCCCAACGTAGAATAGATGTAAATAATACGTAACTAAAAGTAAATAACTGTAATTACCGTAAATAATTGGGAAAGCTATAATTAACAGTAAATAATTGCAAATAACTAAAATAGAATAGCTAAAGAAAATAGACTGGAAATTAAGTCTAAAATTTATTTAAAAATAAACTGTAAATAAATTTGCATAAAGGTTATCTCAAAATTGTAGAAAAACTACAAATATTGGAAATCCTATTATTTTAAATTACTTAAAAATCTAAAATAATTACTTAAACACTCACATGTGGTCCTTAGCTCTTTCCTCTGGCCTTCCCGGATCCACTTGAGGGATATAAAATATTTTAATTAAAAAGATCTTCTCCTTGGAAAAATATTCCTTTTAGGGTCCTGCCTCAGGCAAAAAACCCAGATGGAGAAAATCTGAATGAGAAAAATAGCTAGGCCTAGGATCTTATTTAAAGTGTCATTTGTGGATCTTAGACCATTGGATTTGGAGATTGAATCTGGTATAACCACGTCATAGGCTCGATAGGAACCGTCGGATGGAAGCCCGGACACACGAGATGAAGCGAAAATAGAAAAATGACGTGTTCAAATGAAGTTACGTAAGAGAATGCATTCTTGGGTAGGCGGGTCGACCTACCTGTCGACCATCACAAGCAAGGGTCGACCTATAGGTCTACCTTGCCGATGTGAGGGTCGACCTAGCCCCTTATGTATTTTTTTTCTTTCCTATTTTCTCGTTTCCTCATTAATTCATATCTTCTACATACTGGCTCTGATTTTGACGTTCTATATATGGAAATTGACTAGAAAATTACCACGGACACAATTAACTCCCGTGGCTCAATTCTGAAAATTTCAAAAAGTTATTTTCTTATTTAATTAACTCATTAATTAATTACTATAGCTTAAATTTCGGGTTGTTACATTCTCCCCTCCTTATGGGATTTCGTCCCCGAAATCTCTAAGTATAGAAGAACGAAATAAATATTTCCATCCAAGTTTTACAACCAACTACTAAACCATCATCCGTCGAATCCATTATCCTTATGTTTTCTAATGAAATTTATGATACATATGCAAGAGTGTGGTGTCAATGTCCCTAACTAATGCAAAAGATTAGGCGGTCTACTGATTCAATTGACCTCCTTTTATGCAATCATGTCTGTGTCATATATCCAAATGAACGCAAATTCCCTAATGATAACTGATAGTTCTATATGCGTGCTACAATCATCATCAAAATGCAACAATCATGTGATAATCATCCATTTATAGCAAACATGGAATAAAATAAAAATGCAATGCGCGCACATCCATATGCATATGCCCAAGTGTCCTAGTTAGGTCGATCCCTATGAGACAATAGTGCCTAGTGTAAGTATATGTGTCCATTAGCATCCACTAGCAACCACTTGCAACCACTAGTATCCATTATACATAACATGTTATAATAACATGTTTACATGAAATCCTATCATCCATAGGTTGAATACTAAGTTTTACACTCCCAAAGGATAATAAAGGAAAGAACATATTCAAAACTAAAGATGGAAATAGAAAATTCTAAAACTTACTATCGAAAAGATGCGGATAAGAGGTATGAATCTTCTCTTCAGCTTCCCACGTAGCGTCTTCAACATCATCTCCCCACTGCACCTTCACAAACAGGACTTCAGTATTCCTAATCTTCTTGATGTCACGTCCAATGATCTTGGTCGGAATACAATGAACCGAAGCTTTCCTTTCCACTTCCACTTCCTCCAATTGACTAGGCTCCATAATCTCTGCTGAGTCATGTAAGAACTTTCTCGAATGCAAAACATGACAAACATCGTGTACTCCCGCGAGCCTCTCCGGTAGCTTCACTCGATACGCCATCTTCCCTACCTTCTCTACAATGGGGAACAGTCCTACGAATCTAGGAGCTAGTTCCCACTCGATCCAAACCTCACAATCTTCCTTGGCGGGGATACCTTAATGAAAACTAACTCTCCTTCCTCAAACTCAATATCTCACCTCCGCTTGTCTGCATAAGATTTATACCTATCTTGGGCTGTCTTCTTCCCTTTTCTAATCAAATCTACCTTCTCTGAAGTCTCCCTAACCATGTCAAGACCAAGTAGCAATCTCTCCGTAGACTCCACCCAACATGAAGGTGACTTACAAGGTCTCCCATAAAGGGCTTTGAAAGGTGCCATCCTAATGCTAGCTTGAAAACTGTTATTATATGCGAACTCCACCAAAGGAAGATGCTCCTCCCAAGTTCCTCCAAAATCAAAAATGCACATACTCAACAAATCCTCAAGAACTCTATTAACTATCTCCGTTTTGCCATCCTTTTGAGGGTGATAGGCCATACTCAATCTAAGCTGCATCCTTAAAGCCTCTTGCAAGCTTCTCCAAAACTCGTTAGTAAAAATAGGGTCTATCGCTCACTATGCTAGAGGGATTTACATGAAGTCGGACTATCTCACGAACATATAAGGATGCCAAATAAGATGTCGTCCTCTTACTCTTGACCGAAATGAAGTGGCGCTCTTAGTCAATTGATCTACAATCACCCAAATGCTAGTATTTCCCTTCCTAGACTGGGGTAAACCATCTATGAAGTTCATAGAAACACTATCCCACTTCCATTCAGGTACATCCAATGGCCGAAGTAATCCACCGGGCTTCTACTGCTCTGCCTTAACTCTTTAGCACACAAGACACTTAGCTACAAACTCTGCCACATCCTTTTTCATGCCACCCCAATAAAACATTCTCTTCATGTCCCTATACATCTTATCACCACCCGGATGAATAGTCATTCGAGAATGGTGTGCTTCCTCTAGAACCGCTCTCAACAAATCACTAGCACAGGGGACACAAAGTCTTCCATCTCTCCTTAGCCACCCTTTGTTATCTATGAAACAACGTTGGAGATTTCTAGAGACCTCTCCTCTGCTAATCCTCTCTAAAATATCCATAAGCTCTGAATCCTCTCGCTGCCTTGAGCCAATCTAATCTATGAGGGTAGGATTAACCTCAAGTGTTGCCAACAATCCCGGGGTAATGTCCGTAGAGGGCTTAAAATCAAAAGTAGAAATAAACTCTTGGCTCTTCCACTCCACGAACATTGGACTAAGGGTTGCTTTCTTCCTACTCAACGCATCCGCAACCACGTTTCCCTTGCCAGAGGTATAAGCTATCTCAAAGTTGTACGATGCCAAAAACTTCATCCATCGCTGCTGCCTCAAGTTCAAATCCTTCTGTGAGAATATGTACTTCAATGACTTATGGTCAGTGAAAAGCTCGAACCTCTCTCCTAGCAAGTACTGCCTCCAAGACTTGAGTGCGAAAACTATACCAGCTCACTCCAAATCATGGGTAGGGTAGTTTTTCTCATGCGTCCTCAACTGTCTACTTCCATAACATACTACCCTCCCTTCTTGTATCAACACTGCTCCTAGACCCGTCCCACATGCATCAGTGTATATTGTAAAAGACTTAGCTCCATCGGGTAAAACTAACACTGGTGCACTAGTAACGACTCTCTTTAGAATCATGAAGGAATCCTCACAATCCACGTCCCACACGAATGCTTTATCCTTCTTAGTAAGGCGAGTAAGCGGTGCTGAAATCTTGGCAAAATCACTGATGAACTTCCTATAATAGCCAGCCAATCCTAGGAAGCTTCTAACTTCGGTAACGTTCTTTGCGGCCTTCCAATCTTGTACTGCAATTACTTTAGCGGGTTTAACAGCTAAACCCTCTCTTGAGACTACATGCCCCAAGAAACGTACCTCCCCTTGCCAAAAGTGACACTTCGAGAACTTTGCCCTCAACTGATGAACACTAAGTGTATGAAGAACCTCCCTTAGATGAACAACATGCTCCTCCATACTCTTGGAAAACACCAAAATGTCATACACAAACACTACTACGAACTTATTTAGGACATCTCGAAAAACACGGCTCATCAAATCTACAAAATAGGCCGGGGCATTGGTTAGCCCAAAAGGCATAACCAACCACTCAAAGAATCCATCCGGTGTCCTAAATGCCATCTTATTAATCCTATCGTCAGCGATCCTAAGCTGATGAAATCCAGTGGCTAAATCAAGTTGAGAAAATACTGAAGAGCCAACCAACTGTTCGAAAAGGTCATCTATCCCAAGAAGTGGATAACGATTCTTCTTTGTGGGATTATTCAACTCTCTATAATCTACGCAAAGTCGAAGGGAACCATCCGCCTTTGTAGAGAAGACGACTGGCGCTCCCCACTCAGATGGGCTCCTTCTGATGAAGCCTTTCTCCAATAGCTCACTAATCTGCTTACTTAATTCCTTTCTCTCCCTAGGTGCCATGTGTCTCATGGGAAATGCCACTGGCTTAGCATTGTCATTCAAATAGATTCTAAAGTCAATCTCTCTCTTAGGGGGTAGTCCCCTAACCGATTCAAAGACGTCCGGGAAATCTCTGACGACTGGAACTGAATCTAACTCTGCTGATGACGAATTGAGGGAATAAAGAAGCTCAACATGACCGACCCTTGTGGGTCGCAAGAAACCTCGAGAGTCCTACCATTGCATATCTCTAGTCTAACGACTCTCCTCTCGCAGTCCAATATCGCTCCATATGTGGATGGCCAATCCATCTCCAAAATCATCCCATACCCCGAAAATCCCAACAAATAGGCGTCGCAATCAAACTCTACGCCTAAGATAAAAATTTTCAAACCCCTACAAATCATAGATAAATGTGTCGATCCTCCTATGGGGTTTGAAACAACTATGGGGTCTTCTACTAAGGAGATATCTAAGTGCAAACAATCAACCAAAGAACTCGAAATGAAAGAGTGTGATGCTCCGGAATCGAAAAGGGTCCGAATGGGAAAATCAGAAATAGAAATAAAACCATCCATGGTGACTTTCCTACCTCTATTTGGTCCGCTGCTGGAAGGAGCTGCATCCAATGCCTAAATCTGTGCTGCCGGTGCACCCGCTCCCTGCCCCTTCTTCTGAGGAAAAAATCTACTAATGTGACCGGGCTGTCCACAATTATAACACTTTCCCTTCATCCCTACTTTCTTACAGTCTTTTGCATAATGACCAACCAATCTGCAGCTATTGCACTTCCCTCTTTTCTTAATCTGCTTCTGAAGGCCTTCTCCTTTCTTCTTATCTTTATTGTTCTTCCACCATTTCTTCTTAGAACCTTCCGTCTTAAGGACCTCCTTAGACCCTCCTTCCTTAGCTGCATCAGACATAAGCGCCATCTCCACCAGTGAATCATAGGTAGCTCCCATCGGTACGTGGTTCAATAACAACCCTTGAAGGGGCTGATTCAATCCCCTTGCGTATTTCATGGCCTTCTTGTGCGGTGTATTCACTAACTCCATCCCAACCCGTGACAACTCATTAAATTGGTTGACATACTCCTTTATTGAAAGACTTCCTTGCTTAAAGCTAATAAACCTTTCCAACTGCATACTCTCTTCTGCTTATGACAGAAACTTCCTCTCAAACCTCTCTCGAAATCCAAACCATCCAATGTCTCTTCCTTCCAACTCAACAACCTCCCACTAATAAGAAGCCTTTCCTTTAAGATGCAAGCTGAACTCTTTACTGATCCTCCAGTCCTAATAGCCCAAATATCCTTTCTGTACTCCTTAACCAAGCTCTCGCCTCCACAAAATCCTCTGTACCGGAAAATGTCTTGCCTTCTAAATTGGCGAAGTCCTTGCATAACTTAGAGAAATTGGCTGATGCGGGTGAATTGATGGTATTTCCACCCGCTGGTGCTGGATTGGGCGCTTGCCCTTGCACCTCTGGAGTCGTAGCTTGCAGGTATCTACGAAACTAGCCTGGGACTTGGACGCCCTTTGGAAGATTAGGGGCATCCGCCATTCTATGCAAAGAAAAAGAAAATTTAGGCGCGAAAGAATCGAAGGAAGATTGAACTGGACTTTTAGGGGACATTTATAAAAACTCTTTTATACTTGAAAACTATTTCTAAGAGTTTCTTTCTGAAAAATACTTTTTAAACAAGTTATTTTGAGAAATACTATACTTTTAAAACTAATATTTTGGAATCTTGTAACCTTAGGCTCTGATACCAAGTGAAACACCCCCACACCTCTTAATATACCCAAAAAGGGCACACTAAAGAATATGGTGCATTTTAGGTATAGCTAAAAACTTACAGAGACTAAGATTCACAAGACAAAGTAAATAAACCAGCGGAAACATTTAAAAACAGTAACTTATTAAAAATCAAACTTCATAAAATAAGTCATAACCAAAATAAGTCTAAAAATACCAAATACATATGTCTTATGGAAAACATCATCTTAGTCACAATACCATAGTACATACGTAAAACCATCCCTCTCAACAATGTCAGTACATGAAAATAAAACTGAAAATAAGAAGAAGAAGAATACATGAAGAAAAACTCCGCTGCTGAATCTCCGAGAAAATCCGAAATCTACTGTCGCTGCCTCTGCTGGCCTATGTGGAAAAGGGGGAAATAGAGGAGTGGATCAGACTAAATGTTTGGTGAGTGAAAGTAATTACTAGTATTCTTAAGCAAGTTAAAGATAATAGACTTTGCAACATTTCAAGTAATAAAGGAAATAAAGGAAAAGATAAAGCTGGAATAAAATACGGTTTAACCATTTGCTTTGCTTAGATAGTTCGAGTGGATTGTTTGCACTTTGTCTTAGATAACTGCTTTGATTAGGCTGAATTCCTAATCCTACTTTAATTAGGCTGAAATCCTAATCCTACCCTTTGATCGGCCTTCTACCTCTGTTGTGCCTACTGCGGACTAGACCCATCCTGTTGGTCCCTATGCAAAAGACACCTACTAAGCGCTTGGAACTCAATCACGACTTATCAGCTTGCACTGAGGCCGCACACTCGACCACCAATAGGCTCACGCTATCTGTTGCTTCCCTTTTTGACCTCTTATTTACCATAGCTCCAACATAAGCGTACCCTAGCCTCACCTATGCTATTCTGAGACCACTTGTGTCTGACTGAAGAGAATGCTGTTGGTACGGGTCCTAACAAACAAAATCTAGTTGCGCCCCTTGTCCAAATCCCCTTGATTTGAGCTTCTATTTATTAACCACTTATTTACCAACACTTCAGCATAAGCATGTTCCAAGGGAAATGCTGCCGATGCGGGTCGTACTTTTATCTTTGCTTATTAACTTAGTATAAGTCCGTTTAAATAAGCCTCTACTGTTATCCTTGCTATATTTTCTTATTAACTTATTCTAAATCTTAAAAATAAGCCTTTTCTGTTTTCTCTAATTATAACATGTGTGTTATAATTTTGCATATTTACTTCACCCAAGGTCTAAGTTTAAAAATAAGCTACTTCTCGCTATTTCTTCTATTTTCTCTTTTTAGTTATAATTACATGTTATAACTATGCTTGCAAATATCTTAAATTTACCAATTTCAGTCTAAGTCCAATTTATTACAGTTCTTCTTATTTACATCCCATTTTCTGTAAATTCAGTGTTCTTATATTTTAGTCCATATTAATGAATTATCTTCTTCTATTTATTCCATTCGTGTAAAAAGGGAATTATAAAGAAACTAACATTTATAGAATAAATCCTAATGTAGAATATATGTAAATAAAACGTAAATAACAGTAAATGACAGTAAATACCGTAAATAACTGTAAATAATTGGGAAAGCTATAATTAACAGTAAATAATTGCAAATAACTGAAATAGAATAGCTAAAAGAAAATAAACTGGAAAACAAGTCTAAAATTTACATAAAAATAAACTGTAAATAAATTTGTATAAAGGTTAACTCAAAATTTTAGAAAAACTACAACTATTGGAAACCCTATTATTTTAAATTACTTAAAAATCTAAAATAATTACTTAAACACTACCTGTGGTCCGTAGCTCTTTCCTTTGGCCTTCCCGGATCCACTTGAGGGGTATAAAATATTTTAATTAAAAAGATCTTCTCCTCAGAAAAATATTCCTTTTAGGGTCCAGCCTCAGGCAATGAACCCGGATGGAGAAAATCTGAATGAGAAAAATAGCCAGGCCTAGGGTCTTATTTATATTGTCACTTGTGGATGTCAGACCATTGGATTTGGAGATTAAATCTGGTGCAACCACGTCATAGGCTCGATAGACCGTCGGATGGACGCACGGACACACAAGATGAAGCGAAAATAGCAAAATGACGTGTTCGAACGAAGTTAAGTAAGTGAATTCATTCTTGGGTAGGCGGGTCGACCTACCTGTCGACCATCACAAGCAAGGGTCGACCTTGCCAATGTGTGGGTCGACCTAGCCTCTTATGTATATATATTTTTTCTTTCTTATTTTCTCGTTTCCTCATAATTCATATCTTCTACTTACTGGCTTGGATTTTGACGTTCTATATATGGAAATTGACCAGAAAATTACCACGGACACAATGGTGAAACTCCCGTGGATCAATTCTGATAATTTCACAAAAATATTTTCTTATTTAATTAATTCGTTAATTTATTACTACAACTTAAATTTTGGGTTGTTACATTCTCCCTTCCTTAAGGGATTTCGTACCCGAAATCTCTAAGGATAGAAGAATGAAATAAATATTTTCATCTAAGTTTTACAACCAACTACTCAACCATCATCCATCACATCCATTGTCCTTAAGTTTTCTAATGCAATTTATGTTACATATGCAATAGTGTAATGTCAATGTCCCTAACTAATGCAAAAGATTAGGTGGTCTACTGATTCAGTTGACCTCCTTTTATGCAATCATGTCCGTGTCATATATCCAAATGAATGCAAATTCCCTAACTGATAGTTCTATATGCATGCTACAATCATCATCCAAATGCAACAATCATGTGATAATCATCCATTTATGGCAACCATGGAATAAAATAAAAATGCAAATGCGCACACATCCATATGCATATGCCCTAGTGTCCTAGTTAGGTCGATCCCTATGAGATAATAATGCCTAGTGTAAGTATATGTGTCCATTAGCATCCACTAGCAACCACTTGCAACCACTAGTATCCATTATACATAACATGTTTACATCAAATCATATTATCCATAGGTTGAATCCTAAGTTCTACCCTCCCAAAGGATAATAAATGAAAGAACCTATTCAAAACTAAAGATGGAAATAGAAAATTCTAAAACTTACTATCGAATAGATGCGGATAAGAGGTACGAATCTTCTCTTCAGCTTCCCACGTAGCGTCTTCAACATCATCTCCCCACTGCACCTTCACTAACATGACTTCTTTATTCCTAAGCTTCTTGATGTGGGAATATAAGTTCACAGTGTGAATTTATATCGAGATGTAGGAATCGGTTTTGGGAAAAATAGTGGATTCTATTTTTGAAATGTTAGATTGGTTAGAGAATCAGAATAAAATCGATGTGTTATCAAAAGAGATGGATTTATAAGTTGAATTGGTTATTGGAATTTTAAAAATATATTTTTATCAAGAAGTTAAGTTTTGTTTTAAAAAGGGATTTTTATTTATTAAACTATATAGTTTAAGCTGTTTTAGTATGGAAATATTTAGGAAAGTAAATTATTCGAATATTTGATATTTATTGAAATGAATTCACATTTTTATAATAAGCTTTGTGAATCTATTATTATTACTTATAAATGATTTTAAAATTAGTTATCTCCGTTTATTTAAAAAGCATTTTGATGTTTTAAATAATTACTTAAACGTGTTTTAAAAATAAAATTATTATTCTTTAAAAATACTGATTATTTTATATATGGAATTTAAAGGCAAGTGATTTAGATATGTTTATAAATACTCTCAAGATTTGTAAACCAAGTTATTTAATGGAGGTGGTTGTAAGAGAAATTTTATAATGGAAATTCTGGGAAATTTCCATAGTGTTTAAATACAGAATTTTCGGAAATGAATTAGAATTTATAAAAGAAGTTAGAAATGAGTAATAGAAATTATAGACAAGCATAATAGATTTTGGAAATTTTAAAAGGAAATTAAATTATGGATTTCGGAAACCTAAAAAATTTCGTTATAAGTGAGTTTAGGGATTTACAAATAAATTTGTAAAAGATTTTGAGAAATAGGAAACAAATGGAACAATTTCCTAAGTATTGGAAATAAAACGATTTTGGAAAATATACTTATAAATATTCCCTAAGTATTGGACCAGAAGGGTTTGAAATATTTTAACTACGAGATTATTATTATAGTAATATTTTCAAAATGTTGAATTATAAATGGAATTGGAAGAAAATATTTCTAAATATTGAGATGGTTCGAAAATATCCTATTATGGATATAAGTATTTGGAATTGTTTCAAAATATAGAATTATTGGAAGAGATTTGAAAATAAATCTTTGTATAGATATTTTTAAACAATGTTTTGAATGATTTATAAAATTGGGCCTAGTGACTGCTTATGTATTAAATTTGATAGTTAAATAACCGACTATCAAATCTGACCAAATTCGGTGATCGTTTCGAAGAGACCGGGATCGGATTTAATTATCCGGATATCACTTCGATCCAATTTGTGCGTTACGAATTATGATATCTCAAAGATAATGGAGATGGTAATCTTGAAGGGGATTCGGTTTGTTCAGACCCAGAACAACTTGTATGGATGAATGTTATCATTTGCATCGTGGTCTGGAAGGCAGTGTTAGCATTCCAAGTATGAATGCTATTATAAAGGTAAACGTAGCCTCAAGCTTCAACAACCAGGAATGACTAAAACAGGGGACATGCAGCAGGGCTAAGTGGGTCGCACCCAAGTAGGGTATGTTATCACTTTTCTAGATACCCTCGGATATAATATAATTATGGATATAGTTGTCCATGGAAAAGAGAGCGCTCGATTATGGTGGGAACACTCGAGGTGATAACATATTCAGTACTATCCAAGTCAGGGGTAGGCCGGTCCTGTGTTGGCAGGGATCGTTAGGAACGATCCCAGTACATTTTTCTAGAGGTGTACTGTGATGGGCGGTACCCCAGTAACCCAGTCATTATATGGAATCCAATACCCACTACGAGTGAAACACCCCCACAACCCTTAATATAACCAAAAAGGGTACACTAAAGAATATGGTGCGTTTTAAGTATAGCTAAAAACATACAAGAGACTAAGATTCACAGGACAAAATAAATAAACCAGCAGAATCATTTAAAAACAATAACTTATTAAAAATCAAACTTCATAAAATAAGTCATAACCAAATAAGTCTCAAAATACCAAATACATATGTCTTATGGCAAACATCATCTCAATCACAATATCATAGTACATACATAAAACCATCCCTCTCAACAAGTGTCAGTACATGAAAATAAAACTGAAAATAAGAAGAAGAGTACATAAAGAAAACTCCGCAGCTGAATCTCCGAGAAAATCCAAAATCTACTATCCATGCCTCTGCTGGCCTATGGGGGAAAAGGGGAAATAGAGGAGTGGGACAGACTAAATGTCCAATGAATGAAAGTAATTACTAGTATTCTTAAGCAAGGTAAAGATAATAGATTTGCAACAGTTCTAGTAAAAAAGGAAATAAAGGAAAAGATAATCCAAATCCTACTTTAATTAGACTATGATTCTAGTAAAATTGGATTATTTGCACTTTGTCTTAAATAACTTCTTTGATTAGGCTGAATTCCTAATCCTACTTTAATTAGGCTGAAATCCTAATCCTACCCTTTGATCGGCCTTCTATCTCTGTTGTGCCTACTGCGGACTAGACCCATCTGATCGGTCCCTACGCAAAAGACACCTACTAAGCGCTTGGAACTCAATAACGACTTATCAGCCTGCACTGAGGCTGCACGCTCGACCACCATTAGGCTCGTGTTATCTGTTGCTCCCTCTTTTGACCTCTTATTTACCATAGCTCCAGCATATGCGTGCCCTAGCCTCAACTCTGCTATTGTGAGACTACCTGTGTTTGACTGAAAGGAATGCTATTGGTACGGGTCCTAACAAACAAAATCTAGTGTGTCCCTTGCCCAAATCCCCTTGATTTGAGCTTCTATTTATTAACCACTTATTTACCATCACTTCAGCATAAGCATGTTCCAAGGGAAATGCTGCCGATGCGGGTCGTACTTTTATCTTTGCTTATTAACTTAGTATAAGTCCGTTTAAATAAGCCTCTACAGTTATCCTTGCTATATTTGCTTATCAACTTATTCTAAATCTTAAAAATAAGCCTTTTCTCTTTTATCTAATTATAACCTGTGTGTTATAATTTTTCTTATTTACTTTACCCAAGATCTAAGTTTAAAAATAAGCTACTTCTTGCTATTTCTTCTATTTTATCTTTTTAGTTATAAATACATGTTATAAGTATGCTTGCAAATATCTTAAATTTACCAATTTCAGTCTAAGTCCAATTTATTACAGTTCTTCTTATTTACATCCCATTTTCTATAAATTCAGTGTTCTTATATTTTAGTCCATATTAATGAATTATCTTCTTCTATTTAATTCATTCGTGTAAAAAGGGAATTAAAAAGAAACTAACATTTATAGAATAAATCCCAATGTAGAATATATGTAAATAAAACGTAAATAACAGTAAATACCGTAAATAATTGTAAATAATTGGGAAAGCTATAATTAACAGTAAATAATTGCAAATAACTGAAATAGAACAGCTAAAGAAAATAGACTGGAAAACAAGTCTAAAATTTACTTAAAAATAAACTGTAAATAAACTTGCATAAAGGTTATCTCAAAATTGTAGAAAACTACAACTATTGGAAACCTTATTATTTTAAATTACTTAAAAATCTAAAATAATTACTTAAACACTCGCCTGTGGTCCTTAGCTCTTTCCTTTGGCCTTCCAGGATCCACTTGAGGGGTATAAAATATTTTAATTAAAAAGATCTTCTCCTTGAAAAAATATTTCTTTTAGGGTCCAGCCTCAGGCAATGAACCCAGATGGAGAAAATATGAATGAGAAAAATAGCTAGGCCTAGGGTCTTATTTATAGTGTCACTTGTGGATCTCAGACCGTTGGATTTAGAGATTAAATCTGGTGCAACCACGTCATAGGCTCAATAGGAATCGTCGGATGGAAGCACGGACACACGAGATGAAGCGAAAATAGCAAAATGACGTGTTCGAACGAAGTTACGTAAGAGAATGCATTCTTGGGTAGGCGGGCCGACCTACCTGTCGACCATCACAAGCAAGGGTCGACCTATAGGTTGACCTTGCCAATGTAAGGGTCAACCTAGCCCCTTATGTATATTTTTTTTCTTTCTTATTTTCTCGTTTCCTCATTAATTCATATCTTCTACATATTAGCCTAGATTTTGACGTTCTATATATGGAAATTGACCAGAAATTACCACGGACACAATGGTGCAACCACTACAAGAAAACTGATTTTTTGTAGCGCCCAAAAAATGCCACTACGTATTTTTAGTGGCGTTCTGATAATCGTTACGAGAAAACATGCCACTAAAAATCCTCGAGTATTAGTTGCACTTTTTTAAACGCCACCAAATTTGTTTTTTTAATAGCGTTTTTATAACGCCATAGAATTCCTTTTTTGTAGCGCCTATTTACCGCCACCGAAAAGGTTTTCTCCTCCATGATACTTTTTTATGGCGTTATCTAAATTTTTTGTAGCGCCTGTTTAACGCCACCGAAAGGGTTTTCTCCTCCATGTTACCTTTTCATGGCGTTATATACATTTTTTGTAGCGCGTAATAAACGCCAGCATAAGTGTACTTGAGTTTCTAATTACTCTTTTGTAGCGACATTTTAACGCTACCAAAATAAATAATATCCAGTAGCGTTTGTTTCCCTCCACCTGCTACTCCAGATTTACCCCTGATCTAGCATCCAATTATATAATAACAGAATACGCAAGCACATACACTTTTGAACACAATATATTAAACAACTACAAAATACGTATACGCATTGAAGATCCACAAGATACATAGACATTCATACATCCACATACATAGGTGTCGACAAAAAGCTACCCGTACACATACACAACCAAACTACCATAAGTGTTATAACCAAACTACCATAAGTGTCATAACCATACATATACATCTGAAATAACCATACCGAGCAAAACCTGAACCACCATAAAAACCTGAACTACCTGTCATTGCTGATGTCTTCAAAACCTGAACTACCTGTCAACAAAGAACAGAACAAAAGAGTGAGAAAACAAAACCTAAACTTAAAACTGCTTAAATAAGCAATGTACTGAAACAAAACATATGGATGACAATCGACCACTTCTCTGCACTGCCACAACACTCAACTACCTTGCCACTTCTTCCTACACTATCACTGTACTGCTCACCATCAATTCATACATAACTCCTCACCATCAATTCAACTAACATTCCACCACAATCCATACATAATTCCTCACCATCAATTATTTTCCCTCCCCTGAACCTGAACCACCAATCACAATCATTCAATCACAATTCGAATATAACACCCCTACTTATGTACTTTTATCATTTTACCAAAAATCTATCTGCACTTTAGCTGCTAGCATTCCTAATGTATATATAAAAAAATTATATACCTTTCATTTTGACTTAATAATGATTTTTTCCATTGGCCAAGCTATGGGAATGCCAAAGCAATCATCCATGCACGTCAGACCCGATGTTGGTCTCCATATCTCTGCATCTGGAACTATCACCAGTTCAATCCAAACTTTGACAACATTACGTCCCAATGGACGACAATGGACCATCGTTATCGGATCTGTTGATGCAATACTTCCTTCAGCCACTACGTCTGCTCCACCCAAATCGATCAACTGGCATTTGGCATCCTTTTGCATGGTTGCAATCGGCTGAAAGAAAAGAGATTATTATGCACAATGTATACATGCACAGTAAATAAACTTTCATACACAGTTAACTTCTTCAAATTTGAAAATTAATACTTACATTTTGCGATTTATTCATGACCATATGTGCGGATTTCATGGGAGAATTCACAACATTTTCAGTATCATCATGACTCTCATCTAGTTTTTCTTGATCAGCTTCTACTTTTGATCTTGTCCATGCTACTTTCCTACCAACTGCATATCCAATGCACGACATATCAGATGTGGGTTGCCACAAATAAGCATCTTTATTTACTACTTTGTCCACCCAAATCACAACAGCAGACGGACCGAGTGGAATACCATTAACAGTATATTTTGGATCAGTGGCGTGGATTCTTCCTTCGGCAACTACACCTTCACCCTCAGTCCAACCGTAAATCTTGCAAGTGTCTTCGATGACGCTGGTACTCTAAAAATGAGAAGTGAAATTCAAGACTTTAGTATGCTATACAAAAACAACGAATATGTGTTAAATTTTTATTCAGATGGGGGGTGTGCTCGCTGCATTTTAGACATCAATAAGCTCGCAGCATATTACACTAATATACTTAACGTGAAAAAGATTACCGTACTGGCTGCACTACAGTTCAACCCTGTTCGCAGCGGGACCTTGATGCAAACTGATGGCCAAGCAACTACCTTATTCTTAGCATCTGCTAAGACTGCCATTTCAGGTGTAGGCCTCCATAAATAAGTATCTGCTTTATCCACTAAATCTATAACAACGCTCCCAGCATTTGGTCCAAGACGAATGCCATTGAAAACGTCATCTGGGTCCATGGACAACAGCCTCCCATGGGCAACAACTCCAGAGGTTCCATCCCAATTCAACAGCAAACATACTTCGTCGTCGATCTACAATTAATCAACCGAAAATTAAATCAATTACTGGATTAAAAATTAAAATATAAATTTCATTTATTGAGTAATATAAATATTATTTTTACCGAATCAGGTGAGTTCCTTCTCGAACTTTCTTTACCCTGCAGCAAAGCACGAATATAAATTAATATTTTATGAATATAAATTAATTTCCAAAAATTTACCTTCTGGTCCATCAGAGTCTGTATCATTCCCTTCAATTCTGCTATTTCCTCTCGACACCGAGACACTTGTTTATCTTTGGACTGGGCCAAAGCTAGCTTGGTTAAAGTGCAACCCCTACCCAATGCCCTTAACCGTCCCGGTTTATCTTGTCCCAGTACATGTACAAGAGCATATTTTCCAATATCATTCTGTGTCGAGCCGGATTGGGATAGGCTACCATATTTTTTGATCTCCTCCTATATAAATAAATACACATAGATAATGTACAATGGTAAAAATATCATAGTTTCAAAAAAAAATATACCAATAAAATTAAAAACAATTTTACAATAGTATTCGCTGCTTCCATGTTCACTGGTTCACCATTTTTCTTAATGTGAGATCTAATCCACACATTAGCTCTACTTATGGACGATGGATCTGCACTTTCTTTTTTCTAAAAATAGAATAACATTAAATTAATAAACTGATAGGTATAAAATAATGTTAAATAATGCTATAGTTAATTAACTTACCATGTCTTCGGTCTTTCTAGCCATTCCCCTACGACCGGTTGTATGCGGAAGTTGTGTGTACCTAAGGGCTGAATATTTCTCACTTTTTTGCTGAAAATATTGAAAGATGCTAGAATTTAACAACCAAAATCATAAAAAGAAAAACTATCTAATATTTATAATGCAGAGTAAATATGTATGGTGAGGATTGCAATTTATTTGGAAATCAATTCATCATGGTCATATACTTATTTGGTATTATTAATGCTGGATAACTCAGTGACATATACAGCATTCCATATCTACTAATAATATTTATAGATTGAACCCTCAGCATCCACCAACACTAGGACTTCACTTCTAAAGAAATTTATCGGTTGCTAACTATGTAGATGGATTTGCAGAAACATGCCAGACGAGTTCAGTAGGAATGATTTACCTTAAACTTCCGACTTGTTTTCGCCTTCACAAACTTCCTCCAATCGGTTATGCTTTTTATGTTCGTAGGTTTCAGTTTAAGTCTTTCCTTATCGTTCTCCACTTTTTGCAAATTTCGAACCAATTTTCTTTTTGACGATCTCCAAAGTACTCCCATTTGTTGAAATATAGCTTTTCTTTGCCATTCCTCTTCCAATTTAAATCTAATCTGCAACAATACATCAAAACACGATATTAGTAAAATTTATTTAATTTAAATATGACAGATTTAATTAAATCTGAAAGGTTTTCTGAAGTTATTAGAGGGCAATTTCAATTTATAATTGGCAAGAACTATTTTTCAATTTATCCAGAAGTTATTAGATGGCAATTTCAATTTATAATTGGCAAGACCATGCAATATTAGAAGTCATTTTCAAAACATATTAGAGTCAGAATGTTAAATAATAGATGCCTGCTTCATACCAGAACCGACTTCCACAAAACTTCTTTTAAGTCATCACTAATATTCCTCCAATCATCAATGGTGTATGGAACCTGCTCCCGCACAAGCGGTCCAAGAAAAGAGGATAAATATACTGACCCTTGCCCTACTGGTATACCTAGATCATTGAACTCAACTTCAATTCGATCCTGACTGCATGACGGGAGTCTTTTTGCTTTTGCTCGACCTCTACCGCCTCTTTTCCGAGATGTACTTCCGATTTCAACTTCACTTTGTTTCCCAATTTCCAGCTCGGCATCAGCAGTTTGTTCAGGACAGGTTTCATTTTCTGAGCAGAGTCCTTCATTTGGGTCAGAAGGGATATCATCTAGTGGTTGTTCGTCTTCTTCATTGTGAACAGTGGCCTGCTTCTTAGCACTGTCTGGTTGTTCTTCTATTTCATTTATACTAGCTGGAACTTTACGTTTTCGCTTTGACTGTTTGTTCTTAGCTTTGACTGTTTGTTCTTCAGCCTTTCTCTACAAGCGGGTACGTACAGATATTGTAGACATATTTTTCTACAAGTGACAGAAAACACAGTATAAACCAATAAGCACATGTAAACAATAAGCAGCGACAAATATTAACAAACAACACTTAAATATCATCAACATGTAGCTGAAAAGAGATGTGGCAGTTTGCAAACCAAACAAGCAGGCCTAAAAGCCTTGAGATGATGAACAGATTTGTAATTTTATGAGAAAATGTACATGTAATGCAAACAGAATTGATAAGAACACTACTCATTATCAAGCAATATATGCAAACAGAATTGATAAGAACATATAATGCTTTGTCTATGGAAGTATACAAAGATCAAAACACAAAGAACAAAAATTGAATGGTACATGCATTTGCAATGGATTAGAAAATTAAATGGTGCAAACTAACAGCCATTCGCAACATTAAAAAAAACAAAGCATTAGTGCAGCAAATGAACAACAATCACTAAAGAAAATCAATACAAGTTCAATGAAATTTCCTAATAGCCCGGATTTAATATATAAGTTCAACCATCACTAAAGCAAATGAACAACTATGCTCAAGTAGAACATATAATCTACTCAATTATGCCCTCGCAATCCTCTCTAACATAGCAAACATCATCATCATCCGCTTCAGTTATTTCATCTTCCACCACTTGAATATCTTCCTCCATGCAATCGTGCTCCTCTATATCATTAAAACTTCTTGATGGTGCTTTCATTACAACGTACCAATTAGAAACATCGTTCTCTCTTGAATAAAATACTTGTTTTGCTTGAGATGCAAGTATGTATGGGTCTCGTGAAAATGATGCTTGATGTAAATTAACAAGAGTAAACCCATTATCATCAACTTTTACTCCATTTCCTTTATACGTCCAACGACACTTGAAAACTGGAATATAAAACAAATGATAATCTAATAAAATTATATATGTCAATATTCCATAATAAGTGACCACATCAACCACTTGGGACATATCTTTAGCACTTGCTCTACACATAGTAGTTGCATCAAAAGTCACCCCACAATTCTGAGTTTCTCTCCCTAAATCTTTTACATGAAAACGTTGCTCTTTGATGATATATCCTTTGAAAGACATGGCATCATCCTTCGGACCATAAGCAATCCATTTTAACATGTCATTATGATCCTTGGAGGTAATAGGTATCTACAACAAATTTCATTTAGCATGTAAATTTATATAGTAATATTGATAGTTGAATGAGAATATATTTGAGATTATACAAGACGGCGATGGCAGATAATTTTGTGTGATCTGTGCAACCAGGATATAATGGAGTTTCTGCATCTTCCAAGTTCTTGACTAACTCATCCTCTTTTCTTCGAGAATCAACATCGTCTTTATCATCATCAAAAAAATCTTGATTCAAAAAATCTTCATCTTCATAGGGAATCATCTTGAATAGTTCATATACGTCAAACGTATTTGTTTTATTCTCTACATTTATCTCTTCACCATGGTTAAACCATACACCGTTAATGTATTTAGGATCCATTCCTTTTATAATTAAATGTTCAACGATGATTTGGTCATCATGACGACTAAGATTCCGACAATCCTTGCAAGGGCATAAAAATTTTTCTACACTTCTTACATTCCTCTTTGCAGCATGCACGAAATTCATTGCTCCTTCTCGGTATTCTATACTAGTTCTATGAAAAAAGTAAAAAAAAAGTGAGCTTTAGTATTAGATTATATGCTCTAATTCTCAAAATACATGTTAAGTTAATCATGGTTTTATCACCTGTTTAAAAAAACCCAGCCTTTTTCCATTTTCGACATTTGAAGGCAAATAAGTTTCCAATCTTTGACGTATAAATTGGTTATCTATTGTAATCAAAAAAATAACTAGACGTTGAAGTACAAATACTTGTAGCACTACTGCATATAACCATGGTGGTTTAGTGTAACAACCCTGTATTTTTCAAATATTTTTAAATTGATTTTTCCAGATTCAAAAGCTTTATTTATGAAAAAGAATAAATTTTGTTATTTTAAGTATAAACTTTGATTTTTGATGTGGATTAGAATTCCAAATATGACTAAATTTAATATTTCCAGAAAATGTGAATTTTGGTCAAATAGTCAAACTTTGACTTTTAAATTTAAATTTTAAATATTTGAAATTATAAATTTTATCTTTTATTATGGCAATAGATTTAATAACTTGAATACTGTTTTTCGTTTCGTTGGAAACGGAGTTAAAATGTAAAAGTTATGTACATTTCAATTTTTAGTATAATTTGTTTTATTGTGCAATTTTGCCTATTTTAAATGTTATAAATCATATTTTCTTTCTTATATTTTATTTAATATGTGTCAATATGTTAATTTATGTATATTTTCATCTCTAAATATTTCAAAAGTAATAATAGAATTTTTCCAAAATTTACTATGATGATTTCCTATTTTTAAAGGCTGTTTTCCTATTTTCTGCTATTTTCATTAAAAATTATATGTAAATTTAATTTTAAATATTTATTTTGTGAATATATTTTTATTTTATGTTATTATTTATGTTTATATATTACAAGCTCATATGAATTTTTCTAAAATTTATTCTATTCAATTTCAAATTTTCTAGACTAGTTTACTCTTTTTAGCTATTTTCTTAATTTAACTTTATATAATTGATAAATATTTATATAAATTATTATATTTTGATAAAATTTCGAAATTTTATCTGGGATTATTATTATTTCCAGAAATATAAAGTTATATAATTAAAATAAAGAAATATGAAAGGTTTTAAACTATTGAAACTCCTAAGTCTTTTCCTCTTCCGCCTTTTCATTTCCTTGGCTTTTCATTTTCTCCTTGATAGCCGTACATTTCCCATTGCCTTTCACGTGAAAATACTTCTCATCCTCTTCAACTCACGGCTATTTCTCATTTGAGAAAAAAATTTCCAAGTTAATGGCTTCTCTTTATTCTTTTCTACCTTCCTTCCTTGAATTTGCCTTGTTTTCTGCTTAAATTTGCCTTGACTTCACATATGATTCTCGGCCTACCACCTCTACCATCGGCTCCACCATCTCCTCCACCATCTACAGCAGCAAACATCTCCCCCTCCTCTGACCATGACAAGCCTTGCCATCCAATTGAAACCATCACCACAAAAACATTGCAAAGCTTTGCCAAACTTCACCAAAACAAGGCAAAACTCCACTATTACCTTCATAGTTGCCTTTGGCCACTCCTTAGCCACCACCACCATCATCTACATCACTTCTGGCTGCCACATGACCACTGACCAGATCTGGAACCCCCTATGGCCGAGCTCCAATTGACCTAAGCCGAGCCAAAAAGTTAAACAACTTGCCTCTTTTGCATTGTCTTTGGTATGCTTCATGTTAGCACCACTACACCTTCATCTCCACTTGTTTTGATGCCATTACCTGACCCAAACCTGACCTATATGGTGCCAAACCTGAGCTTAACACATCATTGGCTGAGCCCATGATCCACCTTGGTCGAGCATTCGAATGGTAAAGACAAGGTCTTGTCTTTATTGCCTTGTATTTCAACTTGTTTCTATATAATTCTGTGTTGAATATTCATATGTTATATTGTCTTGTTTTGGGTTGTTTACAAGATAAATATCAAGGCTCTCCATTTATTCAAATCAAGAGTCATGCTATATCGTGCTTGTTGTGCTTTCTGGAATCTATTCTGTGTGTTTTGATCGCTAATCTCCAGCTTTAACAAGTGAGTTATTCTCACCAGACAATATGTACCTATATAACTAGTAAATTGACACCCTGCGAATTTGTAGAAATATATTATCATGTTATATATGCTTATATTATTATCATATGATGTTCACACCTGTTTATACACCTGTTATATCATATGTTACCGTTATTTAATGTTATTCTGTTATTTATATCAATTATCACCATTGCAAGTTCCCTGTAGACTAGAATCACTATGGGTTGAAATGATACATACCCGAACGGACTTTAGAATAGGGAAAAATTGTTATGGGCTGAAATGATAGGCCTGAACGATTTTTATTTAATTTATTTTAACTTGGGATTGCGGGTTTGAAATGATAGAACCCGGATTTTTCTTTTTTTAACTGCGGATTGAAATGATACATATCCGTATCACTTGACCTAGGTTAGACAATTATATACAGGCCCGTGGTTATTTTAAAAAGTGTTTTGGAGATTTTTAAGTATTTTAAAAAAAATATAAATTTATGAAATTTGATTTAAATAGATTTTGAAATGTTTTAAAATAAAGAAATTATGATTTTTTTCCATGTGTTAAAAATGTAATTAATGAATGGTTTAATTGGATTATTGAAATATAACTTAAGTTTGAAATTTGGAATTTTGGTTAAAAAAATAATATTTAAGTTATATGGATAAAAATGAAAATTTAATTATATTTGGAAAATGGTAAATATGATAATTTGATTAAATTTTAATTTAAGCGATTTATTAAAGTATTATTGATTTTTCTATGAATTTAAGTGGTTAAATAAATGAATGTTTAAAAGTGATCTTTTAAAATATAACTTGACTTGGAAATGTGAAATTTGGTTTTATTAAAGGTTTAAGTTAATTAAATAAAATTGGAAATTTAGTTAAATTTGTGAAATGGTAATTTAAATTTGAAGTGTTTAGTTATTTGTTGAAATGTGAAGAATTGGAAACTTTTACACTTAAATTTATTAAGTAAATTGTTGAAAATTGGATTTAATTATAAGAAATTTATTGTGAAAAAGATATATGTTAAATGATATGAAAATGAACATTTTAAATGTTAAAATATGATTTTTAAAATGTTTATGTGTTTTAAGTTGAAGTTATTTAATTGTTGGAAATACACTAACACCTGAAATCTACTTTCAATAGCATTCAGAAATGCTATAGATTCTGTTTTGAACTAAAATTGTGTAAAAAGAGCTATTACAGCATTTCTGAAATGCTGTAGTTGCTGTAATTGAACTTATAGGCTAATATTGCACTCAGGCCTATTATAGCATTCTCTGGAAATGCTATAATGGTCTGCAGTCTTTGCTGAAACCAAATTTAACCCTCGTTTTGAAATCTGAACTACCGCAGCACTTCTGAAATGCTGTCTTTTCTGTTTTGAACTATAATTCAACTAAAACTGAGTTTTAACAGCAGTTTTAAGTGCTGTCTTTGCTGAATTAAAAATGTTTTCAAATATAACTTGTAGCAGTTGTTTTTAAATGCTGTGAAATGCTGAAATTTTAATAATTAGGGTTTTTGACTTAGTAAACGAACTCAGAATGGTTTGAAACTTTGGAAATTGAATACTTGATTTGAAAGTATAATAATTACACTTTTAAAAGGGTTAAATGAATTATTTTGATTGGAATATAAACTATTTAAAGGTGATTTGAAATGATAGTAAATGAACGATATCTTTGAATTTAAAGGGTATTTAAAGTTGAATTTTTGGTTTTGAACTGATAGGATATTTTATTATATTAAAATGATTTGAAATGAAGTTTTGGAAAGATGTGATATTTTGATATATTGAAAGGATTTGAAATGAAGTTTTGAAATGATATGATATTTTAAATATATGGAAATGGTTTGGAATTGATTTAATCTTTATTTTGATAAATATATGGTTTTGAAATGATATTTTATTTTGAAGTAAAGTATTGTTTTAAAAGTTATAACCACAGGTTATAATAACGATTGGTTGTTAAAGAGACCGGGATCAGATATGGACATACTCTCTGTCGATACCGAAAACCACTTTGACAACTGTGTACGCGGTGGAGTTTCCAGAATGAAGTAGGATGGTGGCGACGATCCTAAGGTACATACGTGGACCCAACTCCCGTGAGTTGGCATAAGGTGACTAAAACAGGAGCGATCTCGGGCCAGTGAGGTAGCACCTCGTATCGGACACACTTCTTCGATACCATTCTATTACTTTGTGATTTTTGGTGGCCACCCTTGATTTGGGAGTGTTGTTCGAGGTGGAACGGTAGTGGCTGCTATGCGTATCCATCAGTCCGTGTGCGTAATTGGTATATCTACCCTGGCATTGCCTTGTGTGTCGTGTCACCTACCATATCGAGCTTTACTACGATTATGATTTTAAGATCCGACCGCGTTAAGGTTCTCCATCCCCTTAACGCTATTTTCTATATGATTATACTTTACTAATTAGACACTACTGTATATAGCGTATATTACTACATAGTAAATAGTTTAACGGATCCTTAAAGAATGGGCGATCCCAAGTATTCTTTAAGTTACTTGTACCTTTATTATAGTTCACTTGAGTTGGTTTACATTATATAAGTATATATTGTCCTGACTCGAGTGTTTTGTGTTTTGCTTTATGCTCGGGTCAGCCTGAGTTATTCACAGATTTGGATTTCCACACTCTTGGAGATTTGAATCGCTGGAGATGATCTGCTTGTCTTGTCCTATCTATTTCAGTTCGGTTGTTCTACTCAGCTTGTACTTGGTTATTATATTGAGACTTTTGTTGTATTCTATTTCTTCTGTTGTATCTTGTTTAACTCTGGTATATCTATATAGTAGCTTCATGAACTACTATTTCTTTTACTTCCGCTGCATTATTTTACTCTGTGTCGGTGATCTGTGATTATATTTATTTACTGCATATTCTGAGATTTGCCAAATTTTATTTACAACGCGGTATTTTGAGCAATTCAATTCCGGCATGAGTGTCTACCTATACACTTATAATGGATGCGAATGGTTGAAAATTCCGGGTCGTTACATTTAGTAGACAAAGGCAAAGAATACTTTTCCAAAAATATAAATTTTACACTTATATTTTGCAGTTAACCTCAGATTTACATGTATTTATAATTCATCCATGCATGAATTCAAAGCCTAAGTCTAGAAAATTATAGAATTACTGCATATAAATTCAAATCCTCAGAATGTACAAACCAACAGTTTCCTCTTACCAAACCAACAGTCAACTTCACCGCCTCCTCTTCACTAACTCACATCCACACAACTAATTGAATCAAAATTCAACAATTATACTTATTTAGAAATGTATGTTCACCAATAATTTATTATAATATGTAATAATAGTTAGAAGTTAATAAGTCATAAGAATCACATACTCATTTATGATATATTTTTATTTTATTAAACAGTTCATCTTAAATGGACCTTTAAAAAGGATTTTTTGAGAGAAAATATCCCTATTCCTTATCCATGGTTACACCACAGTAAGATTCTTAGGCCTGAGAGAGAGAGTAGGATTAGGAACCCACAACAATTGAGAGTCCTGAATGCTTGGTCCAATTGTTTTGTAACTATAGAAAGAGATCTTAATAAGAAATGCGAAAACTCAAATTAATATTACAACACCAGCCATTGAATCAGTTGACAAACAAAGACCAACATTAAAATGCATGATCTAATATACCCATTTCTTTTAAGAAAACAAATACCAAACATATCAATGCACCATATAAAATCGGTCGAACAAAGATAGCAGTTCACAAAAAATATAATCCTAACAAAAACTATGAAAACTGGAATTAAGATTTCCTTATTTGGCAGAATTATTAATAAGTGATTTATTGATATCATGATACTTTGCCTCTAGCAACGATTCAATTAATCAGAGTACAGAGCTCTTTATTTCCATGGATTCCAAGCTACAAATGATATAGAGTGATCGTTTCCACCTTTAAATCAACCATTTCAGTAATAGTTTAGGAATCAAATTCATATAAAATCCAAATAGAATCACAAAGTCGATTTAAAAGATTCATACCTAAATATACCTAATCGATTTAAAAGATTCATACCTAAATATACCTAGATCTGCTGGCTGCCGCGACTCGATGTTGAGTAAGGGGGAAACGACGGAGTTGACGATGATACTTGAGTGCGATGAAAATTTGACACGATTAAAAGGGGAAAAAAAATTTCTGAAGAAGAAAGCAAATTAGGGACGAGAATTTTGTTAAGTACGAGATTAAAATGATAGGTTACGTTTATTTAGTTCGCGCGGACTCTTTTTTTTAGAAGCGGGAAACGTGAACTATTTTTTGCCACGTTTATATTATTTGGTAATCTATTTTTTGTTGCATTTACAATAAAACGCCACCGATTTTTGCAACTATAAATGGTTTTTCTTGTAGTGAACTCTCGTGGCTCAATTCTGATAATTTCACAAAGTTATTTTCTTATTTAATTAATTCGGTAATTAATTACAATAGTTTAAATTTCGGGTTGTTGCAACGAGCTTGTACGGTTTTGATTGTGCCCAACTATGCTGAAACGTGAGATGCAAGCATTTCAGCTATTTTATAGTTTATTTTCTATAGACACTATTATAATATCAAATGATTTTGATATAAAATGTTTTTGTTATCGTATGGTAAAAACCCGTCGTGTTTATGTGTGACATGGTCTTACGAAATACCTTTGTTTCAAAGGATTTTGATAGCAGTAATAATTCAAGTTGAGTGTGATTTCTCATGCTGGTTTTCCAGACTGATTCGGGTGTTATTTTATTATAATGCTCGGGTTAAACCGAGTATTATAGATTCATGTTAGGATGCTATGTAGCTCAGGAGACGAGCTGGAGGAGTCCTGGTCGTATTACACATACTTGATTATATTCCGCTGTAAGTGTATGTTGTATATTCAACACTTGTAAGGACAAGTTATTATAACTGTCCATATTTATTTGTTGATTGTTGTACTCTGATAATTATATGTGTATTAACAGTTACAGTTTCTTATGTATAAAGATCTGTTATTATATATTATAGTTTGTTCCGCTGCGATTGTGAGATTCTATGTTATTGTTTCTATTTTCTTCTATCCCTTTTCTTCTTCACTCTAATGATCTGGCATTATCCGGCACTCGATTGCTCAGCATGCTCTATAGCGTACGTATTGATGTCGATTTTCGAGGGTCGAAAATCCCAGGCCATTACATTGAACATTTCAAATTATTGGCCCCGCCATTAAGGGTAATGACAAATCAAAAAAACGATTTATTATCGTTGAAATCACTCTAAAAGCTTTAATCTAAGTAGCTCTTCATAAGAAGTTCATGATTGCTATATATAAGAAGCAAATCCTTAGTATTTCTTAAATACGTAAGGATCACCTTAACTATTGTCCATGATATTCTCCTAGATTTGATTGATAACAAAACTAAACATGTTGCAAAAGCGATATCTGATCTAATAGAAGATAGCCTACATGATGGACCCTATTATTGAAGCATAAGGAATCCTACTCATATGCTTTCTCTCCTTATCGGTAAATGAGGAGTCCTTAGAAAGAACAATTCCAAGCCGCAATGGTACATTTGTGCATTTGGAATTCTCAAAACTAAATCTTCTTATTATGGTGTCTATGTACATCAATTGGGACAATCGCAATAACTTCTTAGGTCCATCTTTATATATTATTATATTGAATATATAGGTTGCCTCTCCCATATCCTTCATTGATAAATTATTGGACAACCAAGCTTATGCTGATTGTAACATTGGAACATCATTACTAATTAGTAGCAAGTCGTCAACATATAATACTAGAAACATTATATCACCATTTTATTCTTTCCTATATATGCACGCTTCCTCCCTATTTTGATAAAAACCAAACTGTTTGATAACCTTGTTAAAATATTTATTCCAACCTTTAAATTCTTTCTTAAGACCATAAATTGATCTTAAGAGTCTACACGCCTTATTGTTACTCCCACCAACTTCAAAACCATATAATTGTGACATATAAACAATTTTCTCTAGATCTCCATTTAGAAACACTATTTTAATATCCATGTGCCATATTTGATAGTCATTGTAAGCAACGATCGCAAGTGGAATCCTAGTTGAAGCATAACGGAAAAAATGTTTCATACTACTCAGCACCTTGAATTTAAAGGAAACCTTCCACCACTAACCTTGCTTCATAATCTCGACCTTCCCATCAACGCCAATCTTTTTCTTAAATAACCATTTATAGTCATTGTGTTTTACCCTTGGGGTACATTCTCCAAAGTCTATATTGGTTTTTGGACAAGGTATCCATTTCAGATTTCATTACATCAAGACACAAGGCTAGGTCTTTAGTCTCCAAAGCTTGTCAATATGCGAGGGCATCATCATCCTAAATGAACGCAATCCTCTTTCTCATCATCAATATGAATCCACAGTATCTCCCTTATGTGCAACATTCCCTACTTAACCTTCTAGTAAGCCGCATATTTTCTTCGGGTGTTCTAGTACTATCTATATATTTTGTTTCTATGGAAGTTTCTCATCCAGATCTAGCTTACTACAACTAATTTCTCATGATAGAATTTTCTTTTCCAAAAGGTGACATGTCTCAAAATAGGCATTTTTTTGTTTCTCTATATGATAAAATAGGTATCCCTGAAAATTTTTAGATACCATATAAATTTACTTAAAATTGGTCTTTCCTTAAGTTTATTAGGGTTTACGTTCTTAACAAAAGTTGTAAAACCCACGCTTAGTATGGGATCTAAGGCACAGGTTTAAATGGTATAGAATTCAACATGAATGTCAAGCTTTTTAGTGCATATCCCAAAAGGAAGGAGGTAACATAGTACCACTCAGCATCGATCAAACCAAGTCCAACAAAGTTTGATTCCAACTTTTCGAAAAATCATTGTGTTAAGGAGTATAGGGAGAAGTAACCTGAAAAATAATATCATTCTCTTTTAGGTATTATTGCATCTCCTATCTAATGTACTAACCACCTCGATTAGATTGAAGTATTTTGATTTTGTTATTCATCCAGTTTTCAACTTCATTCTTAGCTTTATCAATTTATCATAGACACTGATTCGTATATCATAAGAAACACATATCCATTTCTAGATAAATCATCCGTAAACGTAATGAAGTAGGGATTTCCACCTTTGGTAGTAGAAGACATAGGATTACATACATCCGTAGAGTGTTCATTGACTCTTTCGTTGCACCCACTGAATGGGTGCTTGATTATTTTACAATTATCGAAGTATTCAGAATCAAATGATGGTAGAAACTCCGGGTTTCTTAACTCATTCAATCGGTTCTTGCTTATGTGGCCCAGTCCACAATGCCAAAAGTAGTTGTCAATTATGTTAGGCATAAAATTATTTACAACAGCGAACACATGATTATAATTAAGTACATAAAGGCCATTATTCAATGTACAAAACCTATAGTTTTATCACCATAACAAATATTCACAATATGTCTTTGCAAATAAAACTGTATCCATTTTCCATCAAACGAGAAACATAAATTATTCCACTAATAAAATTTGGTCCACAATAGAAATTATATAAAATTAAATCATGTCTAATAGCACGCTTTACATGGTAATATCCTATAATGATGGCAGTTACAGTAGCTCTATTTACAACTTAGAATTTGATGCTCCCTCTTACTATAGGTTATTTGCTTCTAAATCCATGTAACGTATTACATTTATAATTTCCAGATACACTATCTAAAACCTAACTAGAAGCACTTATAGAAAGGCAATTCTCTACAAATAAAAACCATCAGGAGCCGAAACAGATTCCTTACCCTTGAGCATCTTCAGATATTGCAGTTTGTTCCTCTTCTAATGTCCCTTCTTAAAAACCATTGACATTTACTCTTCTCTTGATAAGCCTTAGCCATAGCCTTTCCACCCTTTGACCTACGCTTCCTCTTCTTCGAACTATTCAAGGAAGAAGTCCCCATGACAGCAAGCACCAAATTTGGTTCCTTCATGAAAGTACTCGTGGTCGTCCTTCATATAGTAAGGAGTTCCATGATAGTTTACTCCAACAACACCATATTTAGTTATGAATGGATCAAACCATGCAGTCAACAATCTAAGAATCAAATTTTCATAGTTCACAGTTCAGAGTTGTTCTAAATCTTTGAGTCTCCCTATACTACCACTCATATTGAGTACATGATCTTGGATAGGAATGGCCTTTCTCATCATTGCATGGAATAGTTACCACGAGATCTTGTATCTTGTAGTATGAGACTGCTTACCATATAACTTTTTCATGTTTTGGAATATGGCTCGTACAACCATTTTCTCATGCTTCCCTTGGAGTTCAATGCTCATAATCGATAACACATAGCATCAATCAATTTCACGGTACAAGGACCAAGGCTCATAGTATTTAAGCTATTTGGGTGTTGCAATTTTCTCCGGTTTAGCCATAGGCTCATTGGCAACGGCAAATAGAGTTTTTCATAGGTGAGTGCAACCTTAAAGATCCTTAACCAATCTTTGTAGTTTGCACCATATAGTGAGTTTTTCTAGAAATAACTTCATAATTGCCATTTGGTCTATGAAAAATCATAATATAAAATTAGATTACATTGCATGTGTTCTTATTCATATTAGATCGGTTTATTATATTTATCTAAAAAGGCTCCCATCGTTTTTTGCATCTTTAAAAAACCATAATTCCTTCAATGGGTGTTAGGACCAATTTATCTTATTACTACTGCCTTTAGGGTGCTCAATAAAATGTAGTCCCATAAATGATAAGCCGCTCTTTGCTAATTATATCTCGTATATAACTCCTAATCATACTTTTCCTTACTCCTAATCATCTTTATTACCTTGAGTGCAATACCCAAAAAATTAGTGACCTTTCAATGGCATTTTGATAACTTCAAATTCATAAAGGCATAAGTTAATTTAACAAACGATGGAACTCAATGATGGGAGTTGCACCACTATAGAGATCATATTTTTCTAAGTACTTACAACTAGGACACTAGAATTAGAGATCATATGAAAGAAAGACGAAGCACTTAGGTTGCAAATTCGTAATAAGCTAAAGCAAGTCAGGAATTGATAATTCAAATTTATGTTAAAATGTGGTTCCCTCCATCCACTTAAATCCAGAAATAGAGTATGGATCCTTTTTCTTCTCTTCCTTCTTCTTCCCCGTGAACTTCCTCCTTTAGAAAACTTCAAATAGCTATTTCTTCTTTAGAGCTTAGCGGATTTGGTCAACATGTCAAAACGATGATCAAAATGATGGCTATATATACATTACCAAGAAAAATCGAGCGATTTTCTAGGTGTCTATCTCAAGACTATGGAGATATTAAGAAGTTTTTGTTAATACAGGGAATTCAATCATCATTTCAAAGAGTGAAATTATTTTATTCATTTATAATGCAATTATAATGGTTTAATATGATTACTGGTCAGATTATAGGATAAATTCTAAATTTAATAAGAAGTATATATATTAAATGAGTGATTAATGGGTAAGTAGTGATAATAGGACTCTGGTAAGAGATAAATGAAGATAAATCAATATACGATGATGCAAATGAATTGTTAAAGAAAAATGATGGTTAATTGAACCTATATTGTTGTAGTAATAAATTATAATGAAGTATTGATGATTAGAACATGAATCAACATCAAACAATCATGGAAGAACAAAAATAGAACAACACAGGCATCGTTGTGCCTATGCATCCATTGTCCCTAACATACATGTGTGGCTACAACTGGGGTATCGGCCAATGACCGACTGACCAATGGCATTTCCATTAGTAGACTGGTGGAGCTCTGCTAGGGTAGGTTGAACTGGGATTCAGACTGGACCAAGCCGAATCGAACATTGTTTTTGAAACCGGATTTTTCATGATCCTTTGGGCTAATTCTAAGATAGCTAACCTAGCACGATTCCAATGAGATGAGGTGTGTGTATACTGTTGAATTTATGGATGTTCGAGTGTATCAAATTGGATGTATAATGATGCTCAATGATCATGTCATATACTTTTGTGTTTATTTGCTTCTATGATTTACCGTCGCATCAGGATTCACACATATTCTGTATGTAGACCATGAGAGAAAAGCAATGTCCACAACACAGGCTTATACGATCCTTGGTGGACCATATTTGTGACTATGTCCATGGATTGAACAAGTAGTGTGTGTAGGACACGTTTTGTCATGTCATCGATATATATCGTATAATTGGATGTAACATATCCTTAATCGAGTAGTATATTTTTGATATTTCTCTTTATGCATTTTGGCATGTTAAGTTGAATTTACATGTGTTAGACAATAATGATGTTATGCTAGTATTTTGTAGTATATGTGAAATATACTATTGTTTGATGCCCTCAACATTTTTCTTCATATCGATCATCGATAACTTGATGGAGTAAATAGTTTATCGAACTGACTTACATCAATGGTGTGGATTATGGAGATATTACTTATGTATATACTGTATATATCGACATCTGACACTTAGTATGGTATTGTGTGTTGATTGATGATTGGTATTATATTGATCTATGATTATAGATATATGATTAAAGTTCGGCTTTAATATATGTATATCATCCCTACTGATGTGAGTTCTAAATCATGTAGTTATAATATCATTATGTTTATCCATATTATTAATCCAATGATCTATCATTTTCAACTTTCATGTTGAACATCGATACAGCCATTTAATCAGAGGTTCGAAAAGGGTAACTTATTACTTTTGTTAGCGAAGAAAGAGCTTATCCTAATTTAAGGATAAAAATGTATATAGTGAGAATATCAAAAAATTTATAAATGTGTTTGTGTATATGTGTGTATATGAGTAAATTACATACACATACAATGTTTGATGTTCAGATTGTGCCAACTATATGTTTGGGAGTTATTAACGAATTCCAAGTATGAATAGCCTAGAAAGTAACTCGATCCAGACAGAAACTGGAATAGAGCTTAATGCTGGTGGGGTTGAAACTAGAACTGGAAATGGCAATAGGGTTAACACTATATATATTATTGGTGTAAACGTTCTAGATTATTTCCTATCGATATTTGCAAGTGACAGGCCAGACCTATGTTAAACCTACAACATTCGAACTTGCTGCAAAAGGTGTGGTTCCTATTCGACCACCATCAGTTGTTGATTTCCAAAGGTTGTACAGGGACTTCTCTGGTTTTGGGTAGTAAATCCTACATTGGAACTGAACCTTATATGGAGATGTGAGCATGGCTGAGAATTTATGAGAAAATATTTGACCTATTGGACTTGAGTGATGTTACTAATAGGTAGTTGATTTTCTAGCATCTGTAGGGAGAAGCATCGAATTGGTAGGAGATCGTTCCTTCAAAGGTTAATGAAGATAGCATCACTTAAGTAGATCCTAAAAGGAAGTTCAAGACTAAGCTTTTTTCAGGAGCGGAGAAAGGATTGTTTTTAGAGAAGTTTATCCATTTGAAACAGGGAGAACCATTGGATGGTAAATATGTGAATTAGTTTAAAGAACTACAAGGTTTGGATTTGATTTTATAAATACACTTTAAAAGGTAATGCAATTTTCAAAGAGTCTGAATTCCCAATTGAAGGAGTTGGCACCGAACTAGATTCCATATAGTGCTACATTCGAAGGATTAGTGGAGGTAGCTTTGCTTAATTCTATTAACGGAGAGATGGTTAAGGTTCAAAGATAGATATACCAGGGATCAACGAGGTATATCTATTAGCGGTTTATTTCGTATGGGATTTCGTAATTACTGGTTATTATCTATCATGGGGTAGATAACAACACTTACCCGTAAGGTAAGTCATATAGTTGTATAATGGATAAACTGTGAACCCTAGTATATCCAATTACAATTGTGTTGCAACCAACCTGCATCATCCAGATTCATGACTCCCTCCCATTCAGGCTCCATTTTGAATCTATAACTATAATTAAGTTGTGTAACTTATTAACATCGCATCTTTATAAAATGCGGTATTTGTGTACTAACACACATTGCTACTTAGGCTAGGGTACGTCATTTGCCCCTTCACCCATGCCAAATAAACTCAGGAAATCCAGCATGAAACTTTAAATCTATATATTATGGCCTAAATTAGGTCTAGTTTCAACTTGCCAAAATTTCTAAATGACCGATGCATCGTTGTGAACAACCAGTCCACCTTCATATAAGCCCGAAGTTATTCCTTGGTTAATCCAAGATAGATATTTTCTATGAATTTATGTATTTTCATTTTTAACTCATGTTTCTTATGATCACTTAGCCTTTTAATCTCATACTTATGTAACATACGTTCATAACATATCATACTATTTTTTCCCATATTTTTTATCATCGATTACTATTTTTAAATTATAATATTTAATTTGATTTTAGATATTAGGAATTAGGGTTAATCGAAGCATTTGGGGAAGAAGAAGGAAGAATATGATTTACTTTTCTAAAATGAGAAAGTAGTATATTCATTTCCTTTTCAACAAAAATGTTGGACAACTGCCTGTTTGCCAAAATTTGAATTTGAATTCAAATTGCATAGTGACCATTCGATTCAATGATGTTTTTAGTCATTTCTCCTCATACGAGTTCCAAATGATATAAATGAATACACTGCACGAATCAAAAATGAAATGGTCGTAATGGCGATGGTTACGTCGCCATATTCCAATATTGTAAAAATAACCATTTTGCCTTTTTCCGAATAATGAAAAAAATACCCTTATGATAATTTTTAAAATTTTCCAGGATATTATATTCTCCCCCTTAAAAGAATTTCGTTCTTGAAATTCACAAAGGACAAAAGGAATGTAAGAGTTGCTCTTAATTTTTCATTTTAACCCCTATCACTTGTGTTATTTGTATTTGTGCACATTCTCGGATAAGCAAACAATCAATAGTCAATAGCATATACAAAATAGAGTATTCAAACATGCATGAATATGTTATACATATATCGAAATGCAATAACACAATTCTAACTTTGGCCAACTATATGAATGCAATTTAGATGACATATCAGGCATGATGCACAACACCCTAATAAGCATAAAAGTTATATATGAGTATAGGAACTGTTAGCCATAAAGCTCACTCAAGAATAAAGGTAGGAAAGAAGTCCTATAAGAGCATTATAGAAGCTTCGCAAGACTTGAAAATAAGGGTTTCACCATGGTTCAAAAGTGGCATGTCGAATGTAATTGAGTAGCTTTCGAAGAGGTTGGATTGGTGCTGCAAGCACCTGATGCTCCTGCAAGTATTAAATGGAGTATGGGCTTCTGAAGGAGTCGAAAGGGGACAAGACTACCCTTCCACTTCAGTTGATCCTTTCGAAGGTATCAAATAACAAGCTTCCGCGCATATATCAGATCCTTTGAAATGGTTGGAGAAGTTTCTACCAAAATAACCCTTTCAAAAGCAAAGACTAGACTTTCGAATCGATTGACCTCTTCCATAAGTATTAGGGAGGTTTCGTGTGTGACCGGTATTGCCTCCGCAAACATCAGTGGATGAGCTTCCACACTAATCGAGGGGATACTTTCGAACGCCACCTTCCGCAACCATCATCTGTCTACCAAGAAGCCTCCTTCATCAAATTGACCTTTCGTAATGATCCTTTCGTCACCATTTAAAACATTTTGAAACCATCCAAATGCCTTTCTTCACTCATTCAAGAAGTAATCCATCCTGTTAGCACTAGATCTTAACAATAATAAAAAGGTTCCAAGGGTTTCGAAGAGGTCAGAAGTGCTTTCGCTTATACTCAAACAGCACAATATGGTACCTTGGTTCATTCGCTACCAAAAGAAGCATACCTTTCGATGGTGTCGTAAGGCTCCAGAAGTACTCGAAAGCCATATAGATGAGTATCGGGTCAATATTCATGATAAATTTATTCGAATGGATGAAATACTATGTAAAAATAAAAGCTAACCCTAAGAAGGAGATTGGAACATTTGGATTCGATCGAGGACACAAAAGGTTGAGATGGGAAGACTCCAACACCAATTCAGTTGTTTTGAATAACCCTTTGTCTTACATCTATGCCACAACTAAAGAAATGATTAAATTCCCAACTTTATTCAAGGCCAAGAACTTCCCCGAGCAGAAAAGGGGGTGATTATTGTGCTTATCATAAGACAAATGGCCATAAGACGGATGAATGTCGAGTACTAGCTAGGATTATTCAAAAGCTAACTCGTGAAGGGTATCTGAAAGGGTTATTCCAAGATAAACAGAGAGCACCATAAACTGACAATGAACCCCAAAAATTCCCTAGAGATGCTGTGAATGTCTTAGAGGATGAAGATCCAATGAGTTTAATCCACCTTTGAACAGGATTGATGTAATTCATGGGGGACCCCATCCAGCTGGAAATAGTAAAGGAGCTAGGAACAAATATATCAAAGAAGCTAGGGAAGGAGTGTTCTTTATACAAGAAGATCCCTGCTCAAGAATCCATGACTTAATATACAAATGCAAAATCTTGTCGTCACTCCACATGAGCTAAAGAAAGGAATCCATCATCCCCATAATGACCCCCTTATGATCACAGCTCAAATCAGACTTTCTATAGTATCTAAGATTCTGGTAGATACCGAAAGTGTGGTTAACGTCATTTTTAAGCATGCTTACCATCAAATAGGTGTTCCTGAGCATAAACTAGAGCCTAGTCGTGAACCTATCTTTGGGTTCAATAATAAGGGGTCAACACTTGTCGGGCAAGTAAAGCTACTGGTATAGATGTGCCTGCCACCATGCTGTAGAAATTTTGAGACTCTTTTCGTGATTATCGATCAGCCTTCATACTACAATGCATTCTTTGACCGTCCCGCGCTAAATGTGGTGGATGCTTTTGTTTCACCAAAATACCTGATGGTAAAGTCTTGACTAAAAGAGGCTGGGGTACTATTCGGGGTGAACAATTTAGCTCCCGTGAAATGTATTTTGCAACTCTCGATCAATACAAAAGGGGAGAACATTCCACCTAGATGAAAGAGGAAGAGGACCGATGCTAACTCTATAAAAGAATTTGAGATCATCATATAATTGGATTGCCGAGGAGAAATGAAGAGGATAAAGCCTACAGAGGATCTCAAGGAAATACGTATAGATCCGACCGATTCAACCAAAATAGTCAAAGTGGGAAAAGAGGTAGAGAACAACTTGAAAAAAATACTTGATTCAATTCCTTAAAGCTAGCAAGGATGTATTTGCATGGACTTATTCAGATATGGTCGGGATTGATCCATCCATTACATGCCATGCACTAAATATTGGTCCAAACATGACTCATGTCCGACAAAAGAAGTGGAAGTTTGACAAAGTTCGGTCTGACGCCTTGAAAGAAAAGGTCAAAAGGCTACATGATAAGGGATTCATTCGATGAGTTTTTTTATCCAAAATGGCTGACAAACCCTGTATTGATAAAAAAAAAAGTCAAATGGCAAGTGGAGAACTTGCGTTTACACTGATCTGAACAAAGCATGCCTAAAAGACTGTTATCCGCTACCCAGAATAGACCAGTTAGTTGATGTGACTAGTGGACACAAGCTATTATCTCTCATGGATGCTTATTCAGAATACAATTTGTTTGCAACCAAATTGATCACAAACACCCAAGAATAGATTTATGTAGAAAAGTAAATAAAGAAAGTAAAATTAAAACAGAGGAATAGAATAAGCTGACAAGCAAATCAAAGCAATAACCAAGAACATGAGAATTTATAGTGGTTCGGCTTGTATGCCTATGTCCACTTTGAAGATTATTTTTATTGATTTACTAATGGTATGATTACAGCAGCAAAAAGCAAGAAATAAGGAGAAAACTTGATTACAATAAAGACAAATGTAACCAGCAACGTAAAGGTCCATAGAATGACTCCCTAGGCCAGTATTTATAGGTGAAGGTGACCACCAATCTCTCTTAAACTTCGGCTATATGACCTTCTTATCCATATGGGCCCACCAAAAAGGTTGCTAGGCCTAAATCTTAATGAATAAGGATTGGTGCCGATCCCTTCATTGGTCGATTCTGGGGCAGCGATCCCTATGGTGGCTTCATCGTACTTAGATATGTTGGCTCTTCAAATATCATGTTGATTGGATTAATGGAGCTCATGCAACTGATGGATCTTTGATTCGACTCAACTTGCAAGTTACCTTCTACCGAACCCTCCAAATGGATTATGCCAATCCCTTATCCTATATCCATTTTAACATGCGATCCTTAGGGCAGGATCCCTAGGGTCCATATACCTCGCTCTCCAAGATCCTCTTGCTTTGGACCTTTAGATCTCAAAATATCGATTGTTAAAGGCAAAATTGCATTCGGCTTCTAACTTATACCGCTTATTGGTGGAGTCGCGTACGCCGAACCCTTGCTAAATGCTAGGCTCTGTCGACCCCACTTTTATGCTATGATGACCCATTCCTCGTAACTTTCCAAACCAATAAGACATGCCGATCCACCATCCTTCATTTACGCCGAGCTCTCTATTGCTTCAATTGTGTCGACCCCTTGTCCAACCTACTATACCAAACCATCCATTTCCATCTATGCTGATCCCTAGAGTTCCTCCAAGTCATGCCGATCAATGCACCACCACCTATGCCGAACCCTCCATTACTTCATCCATTTCGACCACTCATCTAAATATCCATGCCGATCCCTAGGGTACTACCAAGCTATGCCGATCCTTTGCTTATCCAAGCTAATTTCCATATTTCTAGCATCCTGCATCGTCTATCTACCAACTCCGTTCAATCCTGGCTTTATATAACATGTGAACTCGACTTCCGGGTCCTACATCCATTTCTCTGTGATCATCGTTCTTGATAATGGTTGAATCTACCTTGTGCAATTAGTTCAGTATAGCCGGATCAGGATACCTGATAACACTTGCCCCCAAAATACATTTTGTGAGTAACATGACGTGCTTTGAATCGAAACAAGTCTGAATTGTTGGAAAGATGCCCATCTAGCTTCGTGATTGATTACTATTCCTTTGTTGGATCATTTTCCAAGGCATTGAATCCTCCATTGATTGCTATGACGCTTGGTCAATTTCTGATAATATAAGTCTAGTGCCATATTCTGGCAGTAAATACAAATCCGGTTATGTGAGACTTATAAACTTTTTTTATCTGGTCCAACCTCGAACTTGAAAGCTTCAAGTTTGATTTCAATTTCTGTTGGTTTCAAAAAGTTGAACTTTTAAATCACTCACGTGTATATTCATATACACGTTTCTGTCGTTGGCACCCGGACGTGTTCGAACGCTCATGGCTCATTACCAATTTTTATAATATTTTGTATGTTCGTGTTTACGGTCAAACCTTCATGATCACTATCATCATTCATTTTTCACTTGCTCATTTTTTTATCTATAGGGATCGGCATTCATCATGCAAATCCATTTTTGGAGTTACGCAAATAGGGATCGGTAGATTCCTATGCTAACCACTCTCCACCAATGACTCGTTCAATTCTCTTGTGGCCGATACCTCTCCCATACATTCATATAAATATATATATATATATATATAATCCATTCTTTTCTTCCTTCCTTACTTTTTCATTCTACTTGCCTTTGCACAAAACTTCCCTTCTGAACCCAGGCTCCTTGAACTTTAACCTCACATCCAACTATGATTCTAGCCATCCCACAAACTTGCCTTCCTTTTGCTTGCAATTTAATAATCCTCAAATGCCCATCCCTATTTAAATTCGCATCTCCGCTTCTTCATATAGCTACGAATTTGCAATTCACCTTTCAATTACACGATAAAGTGTCAAAACCTTGTAGTTTGATGTTTTGATGATGACAACTATATAAGTAAATATTATGTGAACTAACCATATTTGCAGGAGAAGGTACCATTCTACTCAACAATAGATTGCAGACCAAGAATTCAGAGAGAAGTTTTCAATATTATTAATGGATTGTCTATAGTCTAGTCTAGTAGTTGATTATTGTTAAAATCTCACCTAGGTGGTATATGCACACACACAAGTACTCAAAATTATTTTCAAATCATATACACACAAAGTATTTAATTTATTTAAAGTTCCGCTTACAATTTTTTTCACAAGAACCTTTAATATGGCAGAAATAAAGAATTCAGCCGATTGAATCAAGGGGTTCGGTCGACTGAATACTTATGCACGTGCAAAGTGCACTTGAAAGTTCAGTCGACTGAACCACCCTATTCAATCGATTGAATTATGGGTCTTTTTAATATAACACTTTTAATTTGAATTTTTTTAAATATTCAGTAGACTGAAATCTTTTCCTCAGGCAACTGAAAATGCTTAACGGCTATTTTCTGAACGGTCACTTCCATTTAATGAACAGAAACAACCCTTGATTCAAGAGTTGTTTCCATATCTTTTGACCATAAATTTCACGAAGAATTGCAACACTTAAACTCTATATATAGCCTTCATTTCAGTTTTTTTAATCACCTAATTTCTGATTCTATTCTCATATACTTATTATCTAATCATTCTGCCATTTGCGCTCAAATTCTCGTTCTAATCACTTGCTCATTCAAGCATAAATTCATTTGTGATTAAATTATCTTCAAATCTTCACGAACTACACTATATACCACAAAGGAGAAGATTATAGAAAATGTTTACTCTAAAGACTTATCTGTGCTATTAAAAGAGCACAATCAGTCAAGAAAATTCTCTATATTGTTGAAGTCTTGTTCGGTTGCTCAGGCGGTAGAAGTCATATTCAGTTGTCTAGGCGGTAGAAGTCGTGTTCGGTAGCTCAGGCGATGTAATACCAATTCTTCTGGGTTAAGAGAGGGTTGATAGTTAAATTCCAGAAGGAGTTTGGGACTGGACGTAGAACGGGAGTTCAAACCAGTATAAAAATCTTTGGTGTCATTTATTTTACTATTTACTTTTTATATTCATATTCCACACTAGTAGATAACTTAGATTATATTCCATATTATGATCCTTAGCAGCACTTTCATTTGGTATCAGAGCAAGTCCATCATATAACCATAACACAGTTATTTGATATTTAGTTAATATGGGAAATAACACTAACACAAGTTTTGTTGGAGGTCAATCCACTGCTCGACCACCACTATTTAACGGTTTGAATTACAATTATTGGTCAACTCGAATGAAAATCTTTATGCAAGCAAATGGATATGATACTTGGAATATTACTCAAAGTGAATACACTATGCCTACTACACCATTTGCAGAATGGTCAAATACACAAAAGTTAGATGCTACATCGAATGCAAAAGCCATGAATATGTTATTTTGTGCCTTAGATAAAAATGAATTTAATAGAGTTAGCATGTGTACAACTGCTTATGAAATTTGGAGAACTCTTAAAGTCACACATGAAGGAACTAACAAAGTTAAGCAAAGCAAGATTTCTATGCTCAAAAATTAGTTCCAAAATTTCAGAATGAGACCAGATGAAACTATAAATGACATGTATTCTAGATTCCAACACATACATCATTCACTATTAGTACTAGGAGAAAAAATTTCAGATTTTGATATTGTCTCAAAAATTCTAATCTCTTTAATGGATGAATGCGAATGAAAAGTCTTAGCTATTGAAGAAGCTAATGACATTTCTGCCATCAAACCTGAAGAGTTAATTGGAAATCTCATGTCAGATGAAGTTAATTTGCAGGCAAAATGAGATCAAGCCCAAGATAAAAAGAATATTGCCTTCAAATCCGAACAAGAAGATTCAGATTCATATGAAGATGGCATGGCATTGATTGCAAAGAATTTCAAAAGGTTTTTAAAATTTAGAAAGAACGAGAAATTTGGAAACAATAGGAGAGACAATTCCAGTAAACCGCCAGTTTCGAATTTCGAATGTTATGAATGTCATAAGAAGGGTTACATGAATAAAGATTGTCCTGATAAAAAGAAAGACAGATTCAAGAATAAGAAGGACAAGTACAAAAAGAAGCAAGCATTCTTTGTTACATGGGATGATTCGGAATCGTCTTCATCATCAGATAGTGACACAGACAGCGATTCTGAACAAGTCAATGTCTATTTTATGGCTTCGACTAACGATGTAAGTGATTTAACTTTTGATGATTTAATGGATATAAATTTAGGGCTGTTAGATAAACTCAAAGAAGTTAAAAGGAAATATAAAGGTGCACTAGAAAAATTAAACAGAAATGAAATAGAAGTTGATATGCTAAGAGATGAAAAGAAAATTCTAGAAGAAGAACTTGTTAATACACAAGAATCTTTGTCTAACATTCCTTCTCAACTCACTACGTTATCCGATTAAGCTGAAGTGCAAAAAGTAAAGAATATGACATTACTTCAGAAAATCATGATTTAAAATTAAATGTCAAAATTCTTGAATTAAAAAATACCCGCCTCAAAACTGAATTAGAGAATATCACTAAAAATGTATCAAATTTTAATAAAGGAAGAGAAAATCTTTCTAAGATTAGCGGTAATTCTCAAACGACTACTAATAAGAACGGATTAGGATATAAAAATTCTTCAAAGACTAGTTCAAATAAGAATAGCATATCATATAAAAATGTCAATTTACATAAGAATTTTGTAAAAGCAAAACAAAAACAAAAGGTTCTCACTCAAAAGAAAGATATTTGCAACACAAATACTATAAAGATTGGGCACCAAAAACTAATAACAATTTAATCAGAAATAAGTATATTAAATCTTTTATAAATTTAGTTCATAAAAATAAAAATTTTACTTATAAAGTGAATTCTATACCCTCTTGGGTTTGGCTTCCTAAGGCCTAACTCTTAGGATCCTAACAAAAAGTGGGTACCAACGTCATTTCTATATTTTTCGCGGGTACCAACTAAGAAAAGAGGAAAGTGGATACTTGACAGTGGTTGCTCAAAACATATTACAGGAAATAAATGTATGTAGACTAATATTATCTACTTAGATGGAGGATCTGTCACTTTTGGAGGTAATTCCAAAGGCTATATCATCGGCAAAGGTGATGTGAGCAATGATGGTACATCTAACTTACCTCTTATTACAAATGTTTTATTAGTTAAGAATTTAAAACATAATTTACTTAGTATAAGTCAACTATGTGATAAAGGTTTTAATATAACTTTTTTAGAAAATAAATGCAACATATTTGATCAAAATAATAATCTTATATTTGAAGGAAGCAGAGAAAGAAATATTTATATATTAAATATGAAAGACAATCATAACACAAATATGTGTCTAATAGCCAAAGAAAACGATCCTTGGTTATGGTACAAAAGATTTTGTCATATAAATTTTAAAGCAATAAACAAATTATCTAAGAATAATTTAGTTAAAGGTTTACCAAAAATGAATTTTAAAGTAAAGTGTATTTGTAATGCTTGTTAATTAGGAAAATTAACAAAATCTTCTTTTAAATCAAAGAAAATGATTTCTACATTACAACCAATTGAGTTATTACATTTGGATCTTTTTGGACCAACTTAAGTTTAGGCCATAAATCATAATAAATATGTTTTTGTAATAGTAGATGATTTTTCAAGATTTACTTGGACAATATTTTTGAAAAATAAAAATGATACTTTTGAAAATTTTAAAATATTTGCTAAAAGAATCCAAAATATTAAAGATTTAAAAATTAAAAACATTTAGAGTGATCACGTTGGTGAATTCGAAAATGAATCTTTTGAAAATTAGTGCAATAAGAAAGGAATTGTTCATAATTTTTCATTTCCTAGAACTCCGCAACAAATTGTAGTTGTAGAAAAGAAAAATAGAACACTTCAAGAATGTGCTAGGACTTTATTAAGTGGAAGTGCTCTACCAAATAGTTTTGGGCAGAAGCTGTAGCAACTACTTGTTATGTTTTAAATAGAGTTTCCATTAGACCATTAACAAAACATACTCCATTTGAGCTTTTTAATGGAAGAAAACCAACATATCTTATTTTAAAGTTTTTGGTTCAAAATGTTTTATATTAAATACAAAAGATAAACTTGGTAAATTCGATCCAAAATCTGATGAAGGAATATTCATTGGATATTCGGAATGAAGCAAAGCTTACATAATTTATAATAAAAGAACTAAAATAATTGAAAAAACACTTCATGTGTCATTCGATGAAAATTTCAAAGTTAACCATAAAATAGAAGATGAAGACATTATTTCTAGATCAAATGACTCAGAAGATGATTTTGAAAATATTGAAAATAATACAGACAACAATTTACCAAATAATAATGAAATAAGATCCCCACCAAGACTTCTTAGAAATCATCCTGTTGAAAATATCATTGGAGAAATAAATACTATCGTAAGAACACGAAATCAACTAAATGAAATGGGTCACGTAGCTTTTCTTTCAAATATTGAACCTAAAAATGCTAAAGAAGCTTCAACTGATGATTACTGGGTTATAGGTATGCCAGAAGAACTAAATCAATTTAAACATAATGACGTTTGGGACTTAGTTCCTAGACCAAGTAATCAAGCGGTTATCGGTACAAAATGGGTTTATCAAAATAAAGCTGATGACCAAAAAAATATTATTAGAAATAAAGCTCGGCTAGTTGCTCAAAGTTAAAATTAAGAAGAAGGAATAGATTATGATGAAGCATTTCCACATGTAGCTCGTCTAGAAGCTATGCGTACTTTATTAGCTTATGCATGTTTTAATAATTTTAAAATATATTAAATGGATGTAAAAAGTGCGTTCTTGATGATTTTGTAAAAGAAAAAATATATATATGTAGAATAACCTCCTCTATTCACATATGAAAAATTTCCAGATCATGTTTATAAATTAAAAAAGGCTTTATACGGTCTAAAACAGGCACCTCATGCTTGGTATGATTGTCTTAAAAATTATTTAATTAATTTTGGTTTTTAAATTGGAAGAGTAGATCAAACTTTATTTATAAAACAAGATAAAAATGATATTTTAATAATTCAAATCTATGTAGATGACATTATTTTTGGTTTTACAAACGAAAACTTATGTCAAGAATTTTTAGAAATTATGACAAGAGAGTTTGCAATATCTCACATGGGAGAGCTTTCATATTTTCTTGGTTTATGAATTAAACAATTAAGTAATGGAATTTTTAATAATCAAGAAAAATATTGTAATAATCTCATCAAACGATTTGGTATGGAAAACACTTCTGCTAAACCAACTCTTATGAGTACTACAGTACATTTCGATAGAGATGAAAATAGCAAAAGTGTTGACCAAAAACTATATCGTAGTATGATTAGTTCATTACTATATTTAACTGCCAATCGTCCAAATATAATGATGAGTGTATGCTTGTGTGCACGATTTCAAGCAAATCCCAAAGAATCACATTTGCGGGCAGTGAAGCGAATTTTGCGATACTTAAGCAAGACTAAAGACTACGGTCTCTTTTATCCAAAAGAAAGTCCTTCTGAATTAGATCATAAGTTGATGCTGATTTTGGAGGATGTCGAACGAACCGAAAGAGTACTAGTGGTACTTGTAACTTTATTGGATGATCTTTAGTATCTTGGTTTAGTAAGAAACAAAATTGCATTTCACTTTCGACGTGTGAAGCAGAATATATCTCTGCTGCTTTGGCATGTGCTCAAGTAATCTACATGCAGAAAACACTACAAGATTTTGGAATAAACCTTTCTAATTCATAAATTTTCTATGATAATACAAGTGCAATAAATTTGTCAAAAAATCCAATAAATCATTCTAGAACTAAACACATTGATATTAGACATCACTTTCTTCAAGATAACCATTAAATGAAAATATTTTTATTAAATTACATCGAGAATTTGGTATTATATCTTTGCATGATTTATAATTAAAATTTACTTTAGAAAATTTTTAAAATATTTTTTTTAGAAAAAAATGGAGTTGTTGGCACTTGATCTCAGGTCACTAGTAAGGAAGTTGTATGCTATTCTGTTACGCTATGATGTTTCTTGTTTTTAACAACATTTACCCACCTATAATTTCTTGTTTGGTCATTATTCTACAAGTTTATCTACCTCTCTTTTTTTTCTTTGGTTAAGAACATTCAAACGTTCTACACCTCACCTTGCTAAAACCTAAAAATAGAGTTTACAACCAGTATATAAAGGCTTCATTTTTCCTTTTATCAACTCACCTTTGTCAACTATCTCTCAAATTCACACTTTTTGGCTCAATCTTTTTCAAACTCTTGTACAATCTTCACAACGTCTTATCAAGAAGGATCTAATCAATCTTCTATAGTTTTCAATACTCCAACTTCTGAATCATCAAATAATTCAAACAACTCTACTCTTGTGTATGTCCCAGTCAAGATTACACCTCCAAAACATCACACTGGGTATACGCCATAGGGAAAAAGAGCAAAACGTTACTTAGGTTTTGGCTCTCCATCCACTAAAGATAAAGTTGATGATATTCACCATTATCAAAGAGAGACTCTAGAACTTCAACGCGAGATGTACTATGAACAGAAAGTGAATGCTAAACGCTTGAGCTTCTTAGAACAATTTTCCTTAAAGTTTTTCGGATCATCCTCGAAGCAATGCATGCATCGACCATCACCGCAAAGTTCTCAAGTTCCACCAAACTCTTAGGAATGAAGCCCTCAACGTCCTCAGGTGTCGTCAAACTCCTGGGAACACAATAATGTATGGTCACCTATCCATCCATTACGAGAAATTACGAAGGTTGAATCGCATTAGGATGATTCAAAATCTTCTGAAAACTAAGTCTTCTTGTATATTGTTTTATATTAAATTTTGTATGTGTTTTTCTATTAAATAAGAATATATTTTTGTTTTTCAATAGATTATAATTAGAAAACTAATAAGTATATATATATATATATAAATTAGTTATGTTAAATAAAAATTTTAAGTAAAGCTTAGTTCAGAAAACACAACTGTTTTAGTCGACTGTTTGGTGCAAACCAGTCGACTAAACATTCAAACAAAAATAATTTGCATTCTAGATTCAGTCGACTAAGCTCACCAAAACAGTCGACTGAAATGCCTTATTTTCAACTATAAACTCGTGGCTACATTTTTCCAGCATATCAGTCGACTGACCTATATTTTCAGTCGACGGAATCTTCATATGTAGTTCAATTTGTTTTAGAAACCAGTCGACTGACCATATAAAAACAGTCGACTAAATTGGCTATTTTTGCACTACAAAGACGCGGGTTAGATTTTCCTTCATATCAGTCAACTGGCTGCTTCATTTCAGTCGACTAATTTGTTTAAATATGGTTTTTTAAAAATCTGCCTACACGCTCCCTCAAACACCTTTTCACCAACCCTATATAACTATCTCTTCATTTCGATTAAACCCTTACTTATTTCAGTAAACAAAACCCTAGCCTCCATTTTTTTCAAATCAATCTTTTTACCTCAAATCCAATTAATTCAATGGCCCCAAGAACCAAAAGAGCGTGCGAATCTTCAGCTGGACCTTCAGAAAGCCAAATGCGATCTTGGCTCCATAACGAAACTGCTGCTACAAGATTTAATGCTATGAAAAGCTCCAGAATTTTTGATGGCTCCTTTGTGAAGTTCCCCAATTTCGACGGCTATGCCATTCACGAGATTTCTAAAGCTAGTGGGATCGATAGCTTAATTGGGTTTGATGCTAACAAGGTTAAGATTTATCCCTTTCTCATTAAATTATTCTTTGCAAATATGAACTTGGATCACCAAGATCCAAGAAATAAAGATGATTGCATATGGATGTTAGTTTGCGGCGTCCGGATCTATCTTCTGCTTCAACGACTCGGACATATCCTTCGGTGTTCATCCGATGGAGCAGATATCAAAGACATTGATGTCGACATGAATAATGGAGATGAAGTCTCCCATAGATTTCTGTCGGACGACTTGACAGTCCTCAAATCCGTTGCCTTACGACCAAAGGCGCGTATTCTACACTATGCTCTTATCTGATCTCGTCAACCTCGTACTAGGAGTTACGAAATTTTTACAAGAGAGACTTTCAAGCTCTTCCCAAAGAGTAAATTGGGCTAAAGTTATCGTTGACGAATTTCTCACCGTCAATCTTAAGTGGAGTTATAAGACCATTTTCTATGGGGATTATATAATGCGTTCTTATGAATTTTGGAGTCACCATACTCAATGCCGACATCATTACTATTGGCAAGCTAAATACTAAGGCTCTAAGTCTTATGAACCTTCCCAAGCGCCCTCAACCTCAAGAAACCATAGGCTTCCAACAGTGGGCAGCCAATAGAGAGCAAGGGATTCCACAACCCCGAGATACGCACATTGCCTCTTCCACAACACAACCTTCCCGTCAAATGGAAGAAGAAGAAGACAATGAAATCCAAGAGCTTCACCATGAATTCAATCCGAAGCAAGCACTTGTCGCACTCTCCCGTAATCAAAGCAAGCTCTGATGACGATTGGTCACTGTTGAAAAGAATGTCATCAAGACCAATAAGAAGCTTGATTCCATCAAAGGCTTCTTAAATAAAATATGGGAGAAGATATCATGTACCGGATCAACTTCTACAGGTATTGTCGAAAGTCCCGCTCCCTTCACATGATCTACTTCCGAAGAGGAAGAGGAGGAGGAGGAATCAGAGAGTGAGGATGTTTAGATTTTTTTAATCTTAGCTTATGCCTATTTTTTATGACATTGTTTCATGTTGTTTATTTCTATGACTTTGCTTATAATCTCTATGATATTGTTGTTTTTGGTGATTTTGAATCATGTTCATCTATGATATTGTTGTCATTTATTTATGCATGTGTATCTATGCACATATATATATAATTATCATGCTATATATTTCTTTTTGTCGATGAAAAAGGGGTAGAAATATAGTTGTTCAGCAGGTAGAATATTTATTCAGGGGGAGTAACAATCAATTTTAGAAAAAAATTCAGACTTACATAGTTGTCATCATCAAAAAGGGGGAGAATGTTAGAACCTTATAGTTTGATGTTTTGATCATGACAACTATATAAGTAAATATTATGTGAACTAACCATATTTGCAGGAGAATATACTGTTCTACTTGATAATAGATTGCAGACCAAGAATTCAGAGAGATGTTTTCAATATTATTAATGGTTTATCTATAATTTAGTCTAGTAGTTGATTATTGTTAAAATCTTCCTAGGTGGTATATGCACACACACAAGTACTCAAATTATTTTCAAATCATATACATACAAAGTACTTCATTTATTTCGAGTTTCTCTTAAAAAAAATTTCACAAGAACCTTTAATATGGTAGAAACATAGAATTCAACCGACTAAATCAGGGGGTTCAGTCGACTGAATAATTGTTCACGTGCAAAGTGCACTTGAAGGTTCAGTCGACTGAACCACCCTATTAAGTCGACTGAATTATGTGTCTTTTTAATATAACATTTTAAAAAAAAAATTCAGTAGACTGAAATCTTTTCCTCGGTCGACTGAAAATGCATAACAGCTATTTTCTGAACAGTCATTTCCATTAAACGAACAGAAACAACCCTTGATTCAAGACGTATTTTCGTATCTTTTGACCATAACTTTTCACGAAGAATTGCAACACTTAAACTCTATATATAGCCTTCATTTCAGTTGTTTTAATAACCTAATTTCTGATTCTACTCTTATATACTTTTTATTTAATCATTCTGCCATTTGCGCTCAAATTCTTGTTTATGACTTGCTCATTCAAACATAAATTCATTTGTGATTAAATTAACTTCCAATCTTCACGAACTACACTATTTAAAACAAAGGAGAAGATTATAGGAAGGGTGTACTCTAAAGACTGATCAATGCTATTAAAAGAGCACAATCAGTCAAGAAAATTCTCTGTATTGTTGAAATCCCATTCGGTTGCTTAGGCAGTAGAATTCCTATTCAGTTGTCTAGGCAGTAGAAGTCCTATTTGGTTGCTCAGGCGGTGTAATACCTATTCCTCCGGGTTAAGAGAGGGTTAATAGTTAAATTCCAGAAGGAGTCTGGGACTAGACGTAGAACGGGAGTTCGAACTAGTATAAAAATCCCCGGTGTCATTTCCTTTACTATTTACTTTTTATATTCATATTCCGCACTAGTTGACAACTTAGATTATATTCCATATTACGATCCTTAGCAGCACTTTCATAAAGTCCTTAGCCTGAGTTGTTAGTCGGTGTTTGAGGTAGCGATGGTGAGCGGTTTTTGAGCGTCTTTACGTAGATGGTCTGATAGGATGTGTTGGGATACAAGAGAGAGAAAGAAGAAGAAGGAGAAGGGTTCAGCTAGAGATCCTAATGGAGGAGAGGCCAACAATGGAGGAACGTAGGGTTCGGTATGTTATAATATAGCTGTTGCAGGGATCAGCAGATGAAGGTTCGGTTGTTTAGTTATTTTTAGTTGAGGAGATGATGGAATGATGGAGGGTTGAGGAAAGGGATCGAAAAGGGAAAGGTTTGGAGAAGGATCGGTATAGGGTGGTGGTATAGAATAAGATCGGTATAGAAAGCATTTGATAGAGGGATCGGTAGCTGTAGTCAAGTAGAGGGATCGGTAGGGAGCTCTTGGGAAAGGGATCGGCAGTGAGCACTAGGGATCAGCATATGCCTTATAAACTTAATCCAAGTCAACTCATTCGAACAATCAACGCCAGGTTTCCTTGCTGACCTTGAACATAAGATGACAATGAACAATATAACATGCATACTTGAATAGTCGAACTTGAAATTGATCAATCAAACTTCCAGAATTTTCAATATGGACTAAGCGATAAACTTGCTAATGAACTTAAATAACAGACTTCAAAATTCGATGTGCCGATAGTCAATCCCAAAGCCTTCGTTGCTGATCAATTTTCCTGACAATTGAGACGGTCAGCGATGACGGTCTCTCTGGACAAAACTCCCAAGTCTCATCGTTTTATTTCATTTTTTAGATTTCAAACTGTTTATGTCTATTACATATTGCGCTGCACTGCACTAGTTCACACTTAGCATGGGGGGAACAGGTTATTTTTCTAAACTCGATTATCTATTGAGTATAGCTGATATAGATCCCCGACGCTCCAAGCATTCAGTTGACATGTCTTCTGATTTGGCGACGCGACACATTGGTTTTGAAGCAAAATCAAGTTCCGCAACTGTATCTGCCGGCCTTCTCCAATCCATCATGCGAAGCAAATATAAGTTTCTAATCCACAAGCCTATCTTTTTTTCAACATCCCAGTCCTTCCAATGGAGGACATAAGCCCTACCCCTGATGCTGTAGAGGGTGCTATTCTTTTCGATAATCCAGTGGATTCACGGCCTCTCGAATTGGCGAAGCTGCTCTTTGTCGGTTATGCTCTATCCATGGAATTCTGTTTAGGGACGTCTTGGTTTGCTTAAGACAAGATAGACCTCACTTGCCCCCAGCAGAGTATACAGCTTGCAATAAGTTTATGTGTTGGGCTAGATGCGTACCTCCCTTCAATTCGTTTGTCCGAGAAATGTTGACATATCTGGGGATCCCCTACACAACTTCATCTCAATAGTTATGCTTTTATTCATGAAACCTTCTTGTTATTCATGAACGTTCTATTTCGTCCGTCTACTCCCGAAGACGTAAGATTTATCTATAAATTCAAACGACAGTCGGGAAGCCCCTCTTATGTCTTTCTCGAGCCTCCGCCAAATTGCCTACTTCTAACGGGTGCTTGGAACAAACTCTCACTATTTAAGCATGAATGGTTCTACGTATGATGCCCTCCTGGATTTGCAAGACAGTGGCTAGAAGGACGTAAGTATTACTTTCACTTTTCTCTCAAGTTCACTGATCCAAGTCATAACTTTTCCTTTGAATCTACTAACATTCGAAGTTCTTCAGGTGTTCGCGCATGTCTTGAAGGCACTGATTTTTCTAGAGCTGTCGCTGCTATCCGCGCTACTCCCATTGAGGATAGGGACATCAAACTTCCCATAACCGATGAACTGCTATCCTTGTTTGTGCTATTGGATGAGGGCGGCAGTACTGAATTTCCTGGAAGTGCGGCATTATTAAGGAATGTCGCAAAACACAAGAGCGATATTGTCAACCCCATTGTGCCCCCTATCGAGGGGACCTAGGATGATACCGAGGAGGGCAAGATTAAGGAGTCTCAAGCCAAGAAGCCGGGAGATGTCGATGCATGCCTCAGAAAATCTCCAATGGTTGAAACATCGCAAGTCGGATAATCCCAAACTCCTACAAAGAGAAAGAAGAGGTTGGCGTACAGGCTTCGCAAAAGAAAACCTACCTCGGACCCAGAGTTTGTTATTACTCCGGTTGAAGAGGAATCGTACTCTCAGCACTTGGAAAGCTCGTTAAAGGGATTTTCTAATCTTTAAATTCCGGATGACATCATGTCCTATGACTTTCCAAACATTAACATAGAAGGACTTAACTCTCCTACCAGAAGTGGCAAAGGCATCCAACCTTCGGACAAAAGAGAGAAAATGCCGATGAGTAAAGCTACCGTTACCGGTTTGTTGGGGGGAAGACTAGTTCACTCACAACCATGCACGCTTCACTATACACTTCCATTGATCTTTCGTACAACAATTACTAATGCGCTCCCATTTGGTCTTTACAAGTGCAATGTCTCAATCGAGAGCCTTCGATCGCCTCAGAAGTTCTTCTGTATACCACCGATCAAGCTGGGATTTAGAGTCTACTCAACGCAGGGAAAAGGATGAAGGACAAGATAAGAATTATCATTCAAGGGAATCTTCTTCTTCTTCCAAATGCAAATCCCAATCCCAAACCTCATGACAAGATAAGAATTATCGTGGTACTCATATCGCGGCATCTCACGAGCCATATTCCGGCTCTTCAAGCTCTAGACAATCACATGAGCACCAGTCTGGCAAACATCCTCTTGCTACCTCTGAACCACCTTTGTTGGCCACTACTCCTGACAATTTCACAACAGAGAAGTTGGCCGAGCTCAAGGCCACTTTTCCAAAGATTTACTTTGATATTCTCAAATTCCTTCCTTCTATTCATATAATCCCAGGGTATGCCAAGGAAAGTTCTCTCGTGTGTGTGAATGACGTATTGTGCAACACGAATCATTTATACACTTGGCAGAGAAAGTCTCTGAAGTTTCTATTAAGCAACAACACGAGATAGACCACCTCAAGTTGGAAGCTATACACGACAAAGATATAATCAAGCATTAGGACACTGAATTGCTTGAATTTAAAACCCAACTTGCTGAAGCGGAGAAGAACGCCAAGGAAATAGCAGAGGCAATAAGCAGTTTGGAAGCTACTCACAAAAAGAAACTCGCGTGGCACTCCATTATAGCGGGGAAAAAAAGGATTCCTTGCATAAGAAGAAAGATGCTCTTACTCACCACGTCAAGGAACTTGAAGAACTTTTAACGAAAGAAAGGGAGGAAAAAATTAAAGCTCAAGAGGAATCGCAGAAATACTGCAAGGAAGTTGTTGAGGCTAGAAGCTTAAAGGCTAAACTCCACGAGCAATTCACCAAAATCGAAGCTCTTAAAGATGAAGCTTGAGAGGAGGGATGGAGAGAGATCATCGAACAAGTTAACTCCCAAGTGGAAGCTGCGATAGAGTCCGGTAGGAATGAGATTAAGGACTTATTCGATCGTTAATTATTGAATACAATGCCAAAGTCCTGATCCCTCATGACTTAAGCTTTCTCGGTGGGGGTTACCTTGAATCGCTCGTTGAAGCTTGGGAGACATTGTCGAGATGAAGAAGAAAGAGCTGGGTGAAGTTAATCTCAATGAGGAATAATTAGTAAGGGAAATTCTTCGTGGGAGCAAGCCTTCAGATCTAGCTGCAGCAAAACTTTGATTTTTTAATGCTTCTGCACCTACCGAAGGAGGAAAAAATATTGCCGGGTCTTCAGGGACTGATCCTAAAGGTCCTTCTCCGTCCCAAGTAGCCGAAACATAAGTTTCTCTTGATACAGAGTAAGACCTTGGTTATGATCCGGACAGGCGCGGCTTCGAATCCAAGATGCTATCCCCAATTTTAGAAGGAGGCTCCTCGGTGATGACGGAGAGTCAGCCAGATGCTGGTGTTTTGCTTTACTCTTTTATATGAAAAGTGTTTGTTCTTCATATGCAATGGCTTTGAGCTAATCTTCATGTTTTATCAAATTTTGTAGGTCTTTTGGGTCCCAGTCAAACTCCCATAAGTGGTGTTGTTGCAGAACAACACGAGGAAATAGCTGAAGACCCGGCTGCTACTAATGTTACGGGACCCGATGCTCAAGTCACCGGTGCCCTTGATGAAGATAAGATCGAGGATTCACTTCCGACCGACGAATCTGATGACGTGATAATTCTCGGAACCACGGAACACACTGATAAGACCAGCATGTGGGAGCAAATCGAAAAGGAGAAACTATTGAAAGAAAGGTTAAAATAAAAACCGTCGAGGTGGCGTCGATGATCCTCATCTCGTGCCATTGCAAATTATTTCACTGGGTGGGTCGATCCCTGATGAACTTCCTCCTACCTCCTCAAGCTCTTCGGCTAAAGGCGGCAAAGGGTCCTGAAAGAGAAGCACAAGCGGCTCTACCCCTGAGAAATCCAAAAGAAAATGAAAGTCAAAGAAGTAGTTACTGCTCCAGCTCAATGTACATAGTTTGCATAATCGTCTCTTTCACTAGTTGTAATTGTACGGGTATGAATCCCGATCTTTTGAAATAACTTGTACTGAAGTTTCGGCACCTGTTTTGTAAAGAAAATCTTTTGTTTTCTGCTATGCTTCAAGTGAATTATTATTTAAGTAGTTGAACGATTACTTTCCATTCAATGTACTTGTAATTCGTTGCTTGTGAATTCTGTTAACAATCTACCATCCCCATCCCGAGGCTTCCATATGATCGTGGCCTCGATTCGTATCAAACACTAAGCTCAGGCATTAGTGTTACGTTGTCGGATTCAATGGTTTTTTAAATAACTATGCTCCTGCCCCTGGCATTGATTTAGCGAGGCCATAAGTCGGACGGTCGAATTCCATCCAAAGCGAGTTTATACTCCTCATTTTGATTTCAGGCCGGAGTTTGTGGAATAGAGAGCGGTTGAAATCCACTCATTTATTCACTCATGTTTATACTCCAGTCCACACTTTGGGGACTTAGAGTTAATTTGCGGAATAGAGAACAATCGAAATCCACTCATTTATTCGTTCATGTTTATGCTCCAGTCCACACTCTGGGGACTTAGAGTTGTTTTGCGGGCAGTTGGTCTGTGCTCGATTTATGTTTATACTCCAGTCTGCACTCTAGGGACTTAGAGTTTGTTATTCCACATTTTGGCAAGGCCGTGACACCAAGAAGTCGACTGGAAACCAAAGACAGTTCTACCCCAATACCAGTTATATGTAGGTCCAATATGGATGCTGGTAAATTTTGTCCGAGTCCGGATCAAGCTACAAATGATATGACACGACAAGCAAGGCCATGAAAGCCAATGTTCCAAATTTCAATCGAAGTTCGTATGCTCAAGATATAATTGATGCAAATCAATCAATAATCTCGTTCGCATCCATCAAGCAATCATCAGATCATAACCACCCAGGCAAACTCCACTTCGTATCCATCAAAGAGAAACCTCCTTTGTATCGATCTTGTTCGAATCCATCAAATGTGCATGGCTTTGTATCGATCAGGTGAGCACTAGTTTGTATCCATCAAATGCGCATTGCTTCATATACATAATGTGAGCATTTGGTCATATCCATCAAGTGCATGTCGCTTCGTATCCATCAAGTGCATGCCGCTTCGTATCCATCATGCGCACTTCAGTTCGTATACATCGTATTTGCTTTATTTCGTATCCATCAACAAGTCATGTTTCGTATCGATCACACCAACTTAAGTCATATCGATTGGTTAACCTATCGATACGAGGCATACCATTAAAGAGAGAGATACGAAGAACGCATGCAGTGATCGATATGAAGCGCCTTCAAATCATCGATACGAATGAAGCCACACCTATGGATACGAAGCAATGTATGTGTGAAGCGATACGAAGCATTGTGTATATAAAGCGATACGAAGCAATGTATACGTGAAGCGATACGAAGTGAAGTACAGGAGCGATACAAATGGAAAACCAATGAATGGATACGAACAGGGCGCGTTCAAGTGAGAGACATAGCCACTCGGCATAAAAAGTGGATCGATCCAAAAAGTTAGCGCCATGTCATCAGGCATCACGTGTCCAGAAGCGATGCGAACAGAAGCGATGCGAACTCAATAGCCTTCAACAAATTCAAACATGCATCGATCATAACTCAAAATCTACAAGTCCAAATGCCACCAAATTTTCACAGGAGCTTGCGTGCAACCTCAAGAATATTCATGATCGATCTCGGCTCGATTGGGCCAAATGTTAATCAATACGAATTTCATTCGTATCGATCACGGATCGAGTCCAAACAACCGGGGATCGATCACACGGGCCCACCCACGTGGGAGAAGAGGTTTTCCGAGATCCGAGCAAGATATTTGCTGCTTACACCTATAAATAGCAGCCCAGGACCTACTGAAAAGGGACTTTTGGATCTTCTATGTCCAGACTCTGTCGAAATCACTGTTGTACTTGGATTGTACTGTTGTAATTCATTGTAACCAGCAAGCAAAAATCAATAAAAGTCAGCCAATTCATAGTGGACGTAGGCCTTATGCCGAACCACTCTAAATCTGTGTGTTTCTGTGTGATTTTCTTGTTTATCAATTGGTGTGTTTGTTAGATCTTCCTCATTTTCCGTTTATATTCTTCATTTTATCTCTTCAAACACATCCGAAGAGTGTTGTGCCCAATTTTGGTACAAACACTTTGGTGCTTTCACTGAGAAAACCCAGTTTTCTCCTACTCATTGGATCTACTACCGGTATCGGAGTGCAAGAATCTAAGGAGAAGATCCAAATTTCATGTCCAGAAGTTCTTCCATCCTATTTAGATTTGTACCAAGTCTAGGAGAAAGCTTCGCTATCCACCATGGTCAACACTAGGACTACATCAACAGCTGTAGATCCAGATGGATGGGATAGACAGAACCCCACACAACTTCCTCCTACTGACCAGAATGTTGCGGACCTTCAGATCCGCAAAGCCCTGTCACCAGGGAAGAGTTTCAACTACTAATGCAAGAGCTGACGCAAAGCCGCCAGCTGCTTACTAAACAACTCCGTGCTAACGCGGAATTAACCAATCAACTGAATCGCCAGAGACGAAGGAGATCCAGAAGGGATCAGGCTTCCTATTCATCCACTGAATGTTCGGCCTCTTCTGACTTTAATCACAGATCCACGCGCCCATGGCTAGATGGAAGCTATACACATGCTACTGGACATCAGTGCACCTTGAGTCTTGGGCAACCGAGAGTTGGCCCATCAACTAGCCATCAGATCGGACCCTCCTCCCGAGGAGGTACTGCTACCTATCACACCACTGACAACCGCGCTGCTACCACCGCTACTGAGTTGGGAGTTAATGCTCGAAACAGGACAGATTCGAACCGTCGCCAATTCGATATTACTCCTGAGCCTTACGTTCCTGAAGACATAAAACCAAGGGGGCGAGATATGGACCGTCGGCCGCGACCGGCCCATCCTCGCATTGTGGAACCCGACCACACCTTGGCTCAGCATGCTCAGAATGTCCAGATGTCAGATATCCCGATAATGATCCTTCAGATGATCCGCGAAAGTTAGGGCTTTTATAATGATGAATGGGGGATCTCTTGGAGTCATACCCCCTTTCACTGATGACATCCTCTACGTTGAACCGCCTCGGCGATTCAGGATGCCGACTCTACCCATTTATGAAGGAAGCTCTGATCCTAACCAGCACATCTTAAAGTACGAATGGTTAATGAATGCCGCACGAGCTGATGATGCGGTCAAGTGTCGAAGTTTCCCGATCTTCCTAAGGGGCATAGCAACTATGTGGTTTACCCATTTCCCACCTCGGTCTATCTCATGTTTTGATCAGTTGGCCACAAAGTTTGTTGAACATTTCTGCATGCATGTCACAAGGCCAAAAGATGTTAACACCTTGTCTAGTGTCACTCAAGCTCCCGGAGAGACACTTGGACGTTATCTGGAGAGGTTCCATGCTGCATGCGCTGAGATTAGTAATCCCAATGACAACTCAATTCTGATGGCACTAACTAAGGGGATCAATCCCGATTCTGAATTTGGCAGCTGGTTGGCCGGAAAACCTCCTGCGTCATTGGACTATTTCTATTCCAAGGAAGCCCAGTTCTTGAGAAGGGAGGATGCGAAACAGTCTAGGAAAAAGGACGATGCAGGGCCTGGTATGGAAGGAATCCAAAGCAATGTCACTGTTATACAATCCGGGGAGAGTTCCGAAAAGGTGCAATTGAACATACAAAATAAACAAAATCAACAGAAAGGCAATGGAAATCAAAACAGGAAGCGGGATCAGAATCATGGGCCACGATATCGTTATATGACCTATCTCAGAAGCAAAGGAGCTAACTATACTATAGTTACCTTAAGGCTCCCTGCGGGCGCGCCAGTGAAATAAGTCAAGTAAGTATAGATATTAGGCGAATCCCCTAATGGAAAATAAAGGAACTCTTGCTTTTTTTCGCTAATAAGTGCTCTATCGCCCTATCTTACTTAAGCCCCTATCTGAGAAGGATGGAACAAAAAGGAAAGATTCGATGATCTGCCTGCGCCCCTTACCCACTCGCTACTGAGAAACTGGCTCCCCGACCCTTCCTGAAGATGAAAAGATTGAATTTTGGATAGCGGGAAAAGAACCTACTCATCTTACGCAACGACAAGGATTTATTATCTACGCTCGCTAAACGCAAAGAAAGAGTCCTTTATTAAAGAGATCGGTTACTCTCGCTTGAACTGAACGCTTTCCCTGAACTAGAAGTCCTAGAAGTCACCAGTTCCTAGAAGTAAACTTTAACCACTACCGTGAATTGTAGCTAGCTCCTATGTTTGACAATTATACTCCTTTAAATACGTCGCTGGAAAATGTGTACTTACAGATCTGCAGTACTATTCAGTATAAGAAACCCGCTCCGAAGCAATCATCAGAAAAAAAATTCAATCGTGGAAGTTTTGCAGATTTCACGACATTTATGGCCATAATATGAATGAGTGCCGTCATTTACAAGATATTATTGAGAAGTTGATATGAGAGAGAAAGTTGGAGCAGTTTGTGCGGGCGCCGCAGTCTGGAGGAGCGAGCCCATCGAATCAGAACCATATACCAAATCAGGCAAGACCGAAGGAACCCGCTTGTACCGGCAGGAGGTTGGTGATTAATACTGTTAGCGGTGGTCCTCATCCAACAGACCGAAGCTGGAAGGAAATGGAGTCGTATGCCAGTTCTATTAGGCATGCGAGCTCGAATGTTGTAGTAGTTTGGAAGACGGGGCTCTGGCCAAGCAACAGAAAACGAAGACAGATGACATCGTATTTCGAGATAGGGATGCCAACCGAGTCGAAGCCCCAACCATTGACCCACTTGTCATTTCAGCTCAGATAGGTCCTGCTTGGATGAAGAGGATCTTAGTGGACAATGGAAGTTCAGTGAACATATTGTTTAAACGAGCTTACGATCAAGAAGATGGAAGCAAAGGATTTGAAGCCTGTCAATCTAGCATTCATGGCTTTAATGGAAGTGCGACTATACCCACAGGGATGGTGGAGCTACCAGTGGAATTGGGAATCGGAGAACGCCGGAGACTCCAGATATTACAATTTGTTGTGTTGAATATAGACTCGCCGTACAATGCTTTCTTGGGCCGACCGGCCCTAGCCGAGTTCAGGGCTGCCATTTCCCTTTAGTGTTTGACTTTAAAATTCCCTACCGACAATGGAGTTGGAGTCATTCAGGGAGACCAGGCTGTTGGACGAGCCTGTTATGTTGCCAAGCTGCAAGAGGCACAGCGAAAAGAAAAAGGAAAGGGCGTAGAGGAATCTCTCTACGTCCGCTTTGCGGAAAATTGACAACTAACTCCTGGGCCTAGGCCTGAGCACCCCAACCAGTTCCCAAGGGATCTTGACCCAAGAGATACCAAAAGTGAAGACGAAAGTAAAGACAGTCAAGCTTCCCCGGCCGGGCTGACGATCGATGTTCCGATCGACGATAATGACGATTCTAAAATGGTAAAGGTTGGATCTCAGCTAAGCCAACAAATGCAGGAGGAATTGGTTGAATTTCCCTGGGCAAACCTCGACATGTTTGCATGGACGCATTCCGACATGTATGAAATCTCTCCGGACATCGCGAGCCACACATTGAATATTGAACCGCGGCATGTCCCGGTCAAGCAGAAAAGGCGTGGTATGGATCCAGAGAGATCTGCCGCCCTTAAGGAAGAGGTAGATAAGCTCAAGTCGAACGGATTTATCCGAGATGCACTATATCTGGAATGGGTGTCCAATCCTGTTCTTGTCAAAAAGCCTAACGGGTAATGGAGAACATGCGTTGACTATTCAGACTTGAATAAAGCTTACCCTAGACAGTTTTCCACTTCTCTGAATCGATCAAATCATAGACTCAACGGTTGGACACGAACTCTTATCCTTCATGGATGCGTATTCTAGCTACAATCAGATACCCATGCACTTGCCCGATCAGAAGCATACCAGCTTCGTCACCGATCTGGGACTTTACTGCTACAAGGGCATGCCATTTGGACTCTAGAATACCGGAGCAACTTACCAACAACTAGTTAATCGAATGTTCGCTAACCAGATCGGAAAAACCATGGAAGTATATATGAATGACATGCCAGTGAAGTCGCGATTCTCCACTGATCATATCAAAGACCTGGAATCAATGTTCAACATCCTCCGTGAGTACAAATGAAACTCAACCCATTGAAATGTCACTTTGGGGTCGCGTCTGGAAAATTCCTTGGATTTATCGTCAATTCCCGAGGAATCGAAGCCAATCCCGAGAAGATCTGGGTAATCAAAAATCTTGAGACTCCAAGGACTATAAAGTAGGTTCAGAGCCTCAACGGAAAAGTAGCAGCACTGAGAAGGTTCATTTCAAAATCCACAGACAAATGCATTCCCTTCTTCGACCTGATCAGGAAAGGGAAACAAAATTTTGAATGGACTACAGAATGCGAGGGGGCATTTCGAGCACTGGTGCACCACCTGTCCACGCCACCCATTCTGTCAAAGCCTATTAATCATGAGAGATTGTACATCTACTTGGCTGTGTCGAAAAAAGCAATTTGTGCTGCCTTAATTCGGGAGGAAGATTGGATACAGAGGCCAGTATATTACATTAGCAAGAGACTGACCGGAGCAGAGAGAAATTATCCGAAGCTGGAAAAGTTGGCTTATTGTCTTATCATTGCCTCAAGGAAGCTCCGTCTGTATTTCCAGGCTCATCTTATCACCGTTTACACCGACCAGCCGTTACAACAGGTCCTTACGCGGCCTGAGATGTCTGGTTGGTTACTCAAGTGGAATATCAAGCTGAGTCAGTTCGACATCGCTTACACACCAAGGCGAGCCATTCAAGGACAAGTCCTAGCAGATTTCACCGCTGAATTCACTATCTCGGAGGACTTGCCCAAAACCAGTGAATCTCCAAAATATATCTGGAAGTTGCATACTGACGGTGCATCAAATGACCACTGCTCAGGCGCCGAAGTTGTACTTGAAACTCCTGAAGGCGGATCTATATGATATGCTTTAAAATTCGATTTTCGTGCAACTAAAAACGAGGCTGAATATGAAGCCCTGCTCGCCGGATTGAGACTTGCCAGAGATTTGAGAATTATTGAAGTGGAGATTTATTGTGATTCATAATTGGTCGTGTGTCAAGTTCAAGGAGAGTACCAGGCCAAAGACCGAAGGCTGGCTACTTATCTTGCCCGAGTCCAAGAAGTATCGGATCAGTTCGATTATTATGCCATCGGTTGCATACCCCGAAAACTCAATCAGAATGCTGATTCCTTAGCTTAGCCGGTACAGGTGAGGCACAGCAAATGGGAATCGTTTCCGTAGAAACATTATCTTCCCCTAGCATCGATTAGATGGAGACCGACTGGGTATTTGAGGTCATTCCCGATAAGGAGTCATGGATGACTCCGTTCAGAAACCATCTCGAGCATAGGACCCTGCCAGAGCATAGGAGTGAAAAGAGAAAAGTTCTTCAAAAAGCTTCGCGGTTCACTATTCAGAATGGAGTCATGTATAGAAGAGGGTACTATGTTCCTTTGCTCCGGTGTATCACTCACGATGAAATCAAACAAGTATTGCATAATATACATAAAGGAGAATGTGGTGATCACACCGGAGGGCAAGCTCTTGCCAAGAAAGTGCTCTGATATGGATATTATTGGCCGACTGTAAATCGTGATGCATCAGATTACGCCAGAAAATGCGACAGATGTCAAAAACAAGCTCGGATTCCAAGAGCTCCGCCTACCGAAATAACTCAGATGGTCAGTCCATGGCCGTTTGTGGTATGGGGCATTGACATTATTGGTTCTCTACCTTTGGCCAAAAGTGGTGTGAAGTACGCCATCATTGCAGTTGATTACTTTACCAAATGGGTGGAAGCTGAGCCCCTTACTACTATCAAAACGAAGAAAGTGATCGACTTTGTAGTACGAAACATTATTTGTCGATTTGGTTTCCCACATACCATCATCACCGACAACGAAGCCCAATTCGATAGTGTTGAATTTAAGAATTTCTATCAATGATTCCACATCTAGAAGAAGTTCTCCGCAGTTGCGCACCCTTAAGCGAATGGATAGGTTGAAGCTGTTAATAAAGTTATAAAGTCCATTTTGAAGAAACGACTAGAAAAGGCCGGAGGCAAATGGGTCGATGAACTTCCTATGGCTTTACAAGCTTATCGAACAACCCATAAGTCCGTGACCGGCCACACTCCATTCTCCCCTTCATACAGTTCAGAAGCCGTCATTCCAGTTGAGATGGAAGTACCTTCTCATGGTGTGACATATTATGATCCAAAGACGAATGCTATATTACTTGCCAAATCCCTTCACTTATTGGATGAGAAGCGCGAAGAGGCTGATTTGAGGGCAGCCGCATACCGAAGTCGAGTCGCCCGATTATATAATGCCAAGGTCCGACCCCGAACCTTCGAACTCGGCGATCTCATCCTTAAGAGAATTTACCCTGTTCCTTCACATATGAAGCCAACATGGGAAGGGTCATATGTTATCGAACGAAAGCTCAGAGACGGCACATTCAAATTATCGACCGTTGATGGTCTTACTCTGCCGAGAGCCTGGAATAGCGAGAGTCTTCATCGCTACTACACATAACAGGCTCTATTTATTTATTCAGTCTACTTTTCCTTTGCAATTTTTTTATGCATTTCAAAATCTGAATTTGTAATAAGGCAACTGACTTTGCCGTATTTTCTTATTTCAGCAATAAAATGCAATTTCTTCGAGCCAGAGCGGTGATATTTAAATACGTCATACGACCATCACTATGCACGGAGAGCTAAGTTCCACCATATGGTGGGATTTATTCAAATAGGGAGTGACTGTTATACGACCGGTCACTCACTAAGTGAAACCCGAGCTCGGGGGCAAGTCATCACACTAAAGCCAAAAAAGGATTGATACACGACAACCCTCTAACTAACTCCAGATTCCCAGAGTGTGAACGTGAGTATAAACTTGCAAATCCGAGCTCGAAGAGGGTGGATCCGTCCACCTAACGACTTCGCTCGTGGTTAAACCAAGTTCGAGGAGGATGGAGCCATCCATCTAACGACTTCGCATGTTAACTCAGGGTGGATGTGATCCGACCATCCACGATCCTGATACATCCGTCGTTCTCGGAGTGCGAACGAAATTCAGAAACTCATAACAGATGTGGTTGACCATATGTTAACCAACTCTAAGTCCCCAGAGCGTGGACTGGAGTATAAACATTAACTAACTCTAAGTCCTCAGAACGTGGACCGGAGTATAGACAACGACTAACTCTAAATCCCCGAAGTGCGGATTGGAGTTTAAACGCAAACCGGGTGTGAATCGACCACCTATAGAATAACTCCGAGCCTCGAAAGTGCGGACCGGAGTATAAACGCAAAGTGGGTGTGACTGACCACCGATGAATCAATCTAAGTCCCCAGAGTATGGACGAAGTCCTAAATATCAAACGGGTGTGGCTGACCACCCATAAAATAACTAAAGTCCCCGGAGCGTGAACATATCTCAAAACCATAAGCAGGCGTGACCGACCGCCGACTTACAAGTGCAATCCCCAGAGTGTGGATGAAACCATCAATTAATGAGCGAGTGTGATTCGACCACCCGGACTCGTCTTGTTTCAGCTTCATTTCACAAAGTTAAGATCGGTGTATTGAAGGCAAAAAGTGATTGCTGATCGATCTTTTCAATTTATCCCCGAAACTAGGGGCAGGACTTAAGTATCAGCCACTGATTGAAACGGTGCAATGTTGGAATTCGACTTGACATTTGATCGTGACCCGAAGCCGTGACTTCAGAACTTAGCAACTAAACTCAGGCCCGACTCGAAGACTGATACTTCACAAGTACATTGAATGGAAGTTCGAACACTGAAATACTTAAGAGAAATAAACGCAAACTGTGCCGAAGACAAAATGAATTTTTATTTCAACTATTCTTTGGAAGAGAAGAATAAGTACAAAATTATTCCAAAAATCCTACTAGCGGGGGCCAAAATGGCATCTATACACGGCCTACAAAAAGAGAAAGTAGATTCCTATCTATCTACCAAAATTGAGCCGAGAAGACATGCCTATTCTTTCACTTTCTTCTTCTTCCCCCTCGGCGTTGAACCGCTAGAGCTACCGCTTGGATGCCTCTTTGAGCCCTTGCCTTTTGGCAGTCGATCTCCAGCCAGGAATATTATGGTAACCTCCTCCTCCGAACTCACATGGATTGGAATGCTTCCTGAAGGCGGAGTCTGAGGGATAGGATCGATGTTGGAAGGAGCAGGAGGTGCACCGGTGTCGACAATGGTACCACCGGGAGAAATCATCTACAAAGGGGCTAGACCAGGGCCTGCCATCGCACCTCCAATACCACTGGCCCGTGCGGCCGCTTCCATCTCAGCGTTAATCTTAGCTATTATTTCTTCTTTATGAAGTGTTTGGGCACCTGTAGGGATGCTGGCGGTTGGGCCTGAGGAGCTGGTCACAGGTGCGCCTCCACCCATGACGAATGGCAGATCGGTAAAAGGGTCACTGTGATGACCGAGAAGTTCCTCCATCATCCGCTCATCAGAAGTAAGCGTGCTCCCCTGTGTTCCGTCGGTTGGTGCAGTAGTCGTTGTAGTGGTCGCTTCAGTTATGATGGTCTCCTGCTCGTGATACGGCTCTTGAGTTGTAGGAGGCGCGGCAGATGTAGCCCCTATCACTGAATAGAGACAAATAAAAAGAGTTAGCGATTACTTCAATCAACGTTTCCAGCTTCGAATGAACACAAAAAATGTTTCGTTGTACCTTCCTCAGATTGGCTCACGGGTGGCAGAGCAGCTTCAGAAACATGCTCGCGAGCTGGAGACAACTGCGGTCGATCGGGATTATAGGCAGGAACAAACTGAGGATCAACCGTAGGAATAGACTCGGGCAAGGTTGGCACAAGAGTTTCAGAACCCGCATCATGGCGCTCAACGCCAGAACCCTCTCCAGTCTCCAAGTGCTGGGTACCAAGTTTCTCCTTTTCATATGTAATAGTGATGTCATGGAGAACTCTTCTCTCATCTTCACTTAGCACCCGGTTCTCTAGTTCAAATTCATCAACAGATTCGGCTTGATGCTCGTCTTTCTCGTCTTCCACCAAGCGGCCCCAAGCATTATACAAGTGCGATGGATAGTTATCAAGCTAGGTTAGGTTTCGGTGCTTCAACACTTTAGCGTTGTATGTGATAAGAAGATCTTCGATGTCAGTCTCTAACCTGGCCTCCACCGCTTTTACTTCATTCTCAACCCTGGCCTCGGTTTCCTGAATTTTAAGCGCTGCCACGTCCCTCTCATCCCTAAGCATCACAGCTTGTTCACACGCTTCTTATGCAGCTTTGTTTGCACCATCTTTTTCTTTGACGATTTCAGCAAATTTGGCCTTAAACTCCTCAAGCTCCTTCAGCACAGCGTCCCTTTCGGCCATAACAATGGTGTTTCAATGGCCCATCTCCTCAACGAAGGCAAAATGCATCTGTCGCATCCTTTCCATAGACTGATTTTTCTCGTCGGCTTTCTTATTGGCTTCTATTTTCGATTTTATGGAAGATTCGGCCTCATTGTTAAGCAGTTGTATTATGTGGTCCTTTTGAGCGAGATCAGCTTTTAATTTTTCAATTATTTTTGCCCGCTCAAAGGCCACCGATGATGCTTTGTCTGCGGTCTTCATCCACTCCCAGTATTGGCTGTAAACATCATGGATGTAATCGTGCATAGTTTGTTCCGCTTCAACTGGAATTCTCTTTAGATGTGGAGGAAAGATGAAGCCGTCAAAGCAGATGTTTGGAAAATCCTTTTTCAGCTGGGTGATTTTGATCGCTCCCTCCCCAGTGGGTTCGGTGACAGCTTGCTCAGTAACAGTGGGAGTTTCAAATTCAGTCCTCCGACGCTGTGAATCAGACCTTTGTACTTGAGAAGGTGGCCTTTGACGTGAAGGTTCCAAGGATGGTTTTCCATGGCCGTAAGGTTGGGTTGGAGCTCGAGGTGGCGGAGAGCGTGACCGGGATCGATGTCTATATTATTTATCTCTGTCCCTCTCCCTTTCATAATGCTCCTGGCTAGAATAACCACGATCGTGGTCTCTATCGGCTTCCCTTCTACGGGACTCATAATATGAACTAGATGATTGGCGTGCTGAGCGAAGGCTTCCTAACATAGATTCTCGCCTAGTCATCGTATCTATAAAATAGAAAGAGAAGCAGAGTTAATAATCTTCAGAAATGAACAACTTATAATTGGAAATCGTGTAGTGTTGTGAAGTGTATATATGCATGTGCTAAACCCCTCGACCAACCGGTTATGTCGGCCACACCCGTAGGAAGTGACTTGCTTAAAGCTAAAGCACTTTGAACCCTTCCAATCCGGTGTCGTGTTGGAGCGACACGTAGTCCAGAATTGGAATGTCGGCGAGTCCTTCGAAAGGATTCTCCATTTGTGCGGAAGGAGTTTCCGAAATTCTAACACCGGCGGTTGGCAGGGACATGACCATGGATTTCCATCTTGAAGACTTATGAAGCTTATGAGCAACTGCCTTGCCTTTCCTCCTTCCCTCTAAATGCCGAGAACTATCTAGGGGCCCGGCTACGAGTTCATCTTTGGTGAGCGTATTTTCTTCATCGCCCTCCTCAGCAAATACAATCCCGGTCACCCTCCGCTTCACCCAACTCGCTGGGAATGTCCTAAGCGGTCCCTCAAGTCTTATGCTCTCGTCTTGATAAATCAGTCCAACGACCCTCAAATTTTCATATGTTAGTACTGAGTCAATCTCTCTCAGCTCACCAGGCACCTCCTGAAGGATCCGCACTATTTCTTTAAATTAGGCACCTTCGGGTCGTGGAATTGCGGCTGTAAAGGAAAGAAAATGTTAGATTCAACGTCGATTACAACTATCTGGTTAGCCACTAGAGAAATTGCGGCACTTACGTCTAACCAACCACCGTCTGGCAAACCCTGGAGGGCACCGAACGTAGACCCACTTCGTCTTGAAGTAGCTAAGCCTAGTCCAGGATCCAGTCACCACTTGGCAATTCCTGACTGCCTCTAGGAATGTGAATGAGGGGTTATCTCCCCGACTCTTGACGTTGAACAAGAATCTGACTTCTTTTGGAGTTGGAGGCCGAAAGAGATACTCCATGAAGACAATGAATAGACTGTTCAACAATGCATATCCATTTGGATGTAACTGTGACGGAGCGATTCCAAAGTAAGCTAACACTTCTCGAATATATTGGTTAAATGTAGGAAGCGTTCCAGCTGTGCATGAATGTCTGTTAAAGGCGGTGAACCCTTATGGGGGAATATGTGGCCTATCATTCGGTCCTGGTAGCAAAACGTCATCTAATGGTAGATCGTGTCTTAAGCAAATTCTCCCCAACATGTATTCAGAAACATTAGATGGCACCAAATCTTGTGGGTTCAAAATGAAATTCACTCCCAGTAGCTCATCCGGAGTTGGGCTTATGATTTTGGCTTCGATTTCCGGCAATACTATTATTGAAGAAGGTGGACTTTGAATCTCCGGCTGCCGTGAACTTCCGGGTTCCATAGCTAATCAACTCATCAAAAATCATCATTAGATGACAATAATCCCGTGTGTGCCCCAGTGTGAAGTGCATGAATGTGTTGTGCAATGAAGTATTTTATGGTGCTTAAGCGTGTTCTACAAAAATTAACAAGGTGTTTAGACGACGAGACTTCGAAATCCAATTGGAATGACCGTCATCGCTGACCATCACAACCGTGCCATCCTGAGTTCAGAAATTAGGTCTAAGTTAAAGTTCATCAAATTGGTTAAGTTACAGTTCCATCGACAAGCTTCGAAAGGCAGTTAAATGTGTAGCGAGATGGTTAAGTCCAAAAGTGCAAGACAGAAGCTCGTCGGACTCAAGAGTTTGAATATGCTTGAAGTTCCGTATCCATCCAAGTCCAAACTTGGATCATTCCTTGTAAGGGCCTTAACTTCGTATCGGTCCAAGAACCTTCATTTTGTATCAGTCAAATCATTTCGTATCGGTCAAGAACCTTCATTTTGTATTGGTCAGAAACATTCATTTCGCATCGATCAGAAAACATCAACTTCACATTGGTCGATTGCATCAACTTCGTATCAATCAAGAAATCTCACTTCGCATCGATCGAACACCTCAGCTTCGTATCGATAAAAGAGGCACCAACTTCGTAGAGATCAAGATTTGTTAGCTTTGTATCCATATCGATTCGGAGCAATCAATACAAAGTTTAAGAACCCACAATCAATACGAAATAAGAGGCAGGCGACCGAAGCAAAGATGATCAATACAAAATCCAAGAACCAACATGCGATACGAGATCAAAGGCAGGAGACCGATATGAAGTTCGCAGTTATGGATCGATACAAAATAAAGCATCTTCTTCCCTAATTCGTCGACACGAAATTAAGACCAAACAATTGTCCACCAGCTCCTTCGTATCCCTCCTCACTCCTTATTCTCCAATCAACACAAGCGCCAACCGACCTTCCATCAAACTCTGGCATCGCTCCAATCAACCTCCGGCATCAATGTCGCCGAAGACCAACCATGAATGTGAATGGATTGGCATTCGAACTCGAGTCTCATCATTTTGATGTGGATTAACTAATCAATTACCTAGTTAAAGTATCAATGCAAAGGATTGAAATATTGTTTGGTTCGAAAGTGAGAACGGGTTTCCTCTTTCCTCAAGTTTTTAAGCGATATGAATGGGCTGGGAAATAAACAAATAAGCAAGTGAATTTGTCAAGTACAAGATGGCTTTTATATGGACACGGGAATTGAAGGCAAATGACGATTCAACCCCGTAGGTTTTTGATCAGTTAGAATGGGCATACTTCCTAACCGATACGAAGAACATAATTTGTATCCATCCCTTTGAAGCTGCAACCACCCATATCAATCGAGACGAAGGAACTTGCTTCACATCCATCCATCTTTCATTTAGTACCATCAATTCATATCCAATGACTAACTAAAGCAACGTCAACCACCATGGATACGAAAGCAAAGCCTTGTATCCCTCATCTCAAGTATGTCCAACAAGTTGTATCCCTCGAATCCTATCGATATGAACCAAGATTTGTATCCATCGATAGGAACTGCATTAAGACTCCAACCAAATTCGTGTCCATCGACGCGAGATACTTTAAAAGGTCAACTAATTCGTGTCGATCACCATCGGTACAAAAACAAAATTTCAAATTCCTCACATCGATCCAGGAGAGGATCCGATACGAAGAGAAACTCTAAAACAACCGTCAGGCGTTGTTACAACTCAAATTTCACATCGATTCAGGAGAGGATCGATACAGAATTCGATATGAGAAACTGACGACTCGTGAACGTGCGAACGTTAATGGGAGTCACGTTAACATATGTACATGTATGACGGACTAACATCCAATTTTTAAAATTCACAGGAATTGAATGCTCACCTGATGACAATAACAACAACGAACAACAGTTTGCTATCATTCAATACTCAGTTACAACAGTGCGCAGTACAACGATTGGCAGTCAACAATTCATTATTTATATTACTAAAAATCAATCAAATGTTACATCTTTCGACGAAAAGACAACAACTACTCAACATATCAGATATAACTTTTCAGAATGAAGATTGCAGCTTTTCAAAGCACGTCATGTTCACACAAGACGTACTTTGGAGGGCAAATGTTATCCCGCCTTTTGGCAAGGCCGTGACACCAAGAAGTCGACTGGAAACCAAAGACAGTTCTTCCCCAATACTAGTTATATGCAGGTCCACTATGGATGTTGGTAAAGTTTGTCTGACTTCGGATCAAGCTACAATTGATATGACATGACAAGCAAGGCCATGAAAGCCAATGTTCCAAATTTCAATCGAAGTTCGAATGCTCAAGATATGATCGATGCAAATCAAGCAATAATCTCGTTCGTATCCATCAAGCAATCATCAGATCGTAACCACCCAGGCACACTCCACTTCGTATCCATCAAAGAGAAAACTCTTCGTATTGATCTTGTTCGAATCAATCAAATGTGCATGTCTTCGTATCGATCAGGTGAGCACTAGTTCGTATCCATCAAATGCGCATTGCTTCGTATCCATAATGTGAGCACTTGGTCGTATCCATCAAGTGCATGCCGCTTCGTATCCATCACGTGTACTTCAGTTCGTATCCATCGTATTTGCTTTATTTTGTATCCATCAACAAGTCACGTTTCGTATCGATCACACCAACTTAACTCGTATCGATTAGTTAATCTATCGATACGAGGCATACCATTAAAGAGAGCAATACGAAGAACGCATGCAGTGATCGATACAAAGCGCCTTCAAATCATCGATGCGAATGAAGCCACACCTATGGATACGAAGCAATGTATGTGTGAAGCGATACGAAGCAATGTGTATGTAAAGCGATACGAAGCAATGTATACATGAAGCGATACGAAGTGAAGTACAAGAGCGATACGAATGGAAAAGCAATGAATGGATACGAACAGGGCACATTCAAGTGAGAGACTCGGTCACTTGGCATAAAAAGTGGATCGATCCAAAAAGTTAGTGCCACGTCATCAGGCATCACGTGTCCAGAAGCGATGCGAATAGATCGATGCGAACTGAAGCGATGCAAACTCAGTAGCCTTCAACCAATTCAAACTTGCATAGATCATAACTCAAAATCTACAAGTCCAAATGCCACCAAATTTTTATAGGAGCTTACGTGCAACCTCAAGAATATTCATGATTGATCTCGGCTTGATTGGGCCAAATCTTGATCGATATTAATTTCATTTTTATCAATCACGGATCGAGTCCAAACAACCAGGGATCGATCGCGTGGGCCCACCCACGTGGGAGAAGAGGTCTTCCGATATCTGAGCGAGATATTTGCTGCTTGCGCCTATAAATAGCAGCTCAGGACCTACTGAAAAGAGACTTTTGGCTCTTCTACGTCTAGACTCTGCCGAAATCACTGTTGTACTTGGATTGTACTGTTGTAATTCATTGTAACCAGCAAGCAAAAATAAATAAAAGTTGGCCAATTCATAGTGGACGTAGGCCATACGCCGAACCACTCCAAATCTGTGTGTTTCTGTGTGATATTCTTGTTTATCAATTGGTGTGTTTGTTAGATCTTCCACATTTTCCATTTATATTCTTCTTATCTCTTCAAACACATCCGAAGAGTGTTGTGCCCAATTTTGGTACAAATAGAGTTGTTTCGCGGCTAGTCGATATCCACCCGATTTATGTTTATACTCCAGCCCGCACTTTGGGGACTTAGAGTTGTTTTGCGGGCAGTCGGTCTCCGCCGATATATGTTTATACTCTAGTCCGCACTCTAAGGGCTTAGAGTAGTTTTGGAGAGCAGTCAGGTCGCACTCTTTTTTAGGTGATTTGCTTGCTTCCCAAAATTTGGAGTTTTGATTTAGCGAGCGATCAGTCGAATTTTGATTGCTTTGACTTCTGTTTCAGTCCCATAGTTCGGGCAGGAATTATTAAACGAAAAAGTTGACTAAGCTCATCTTGTTCGATCCTAGTGGAAGTTAGCACGATTGATCGATTAAAACTCTGGGAGCCTGTTCATACACATCGATATCAATCAGTTTCGCTATGTAACTATCATGCAATGCAATAGCAACATAAATATAGAGGAAGCCTAAAAATTTATTCATTAAATGGAAGGGAACAACATAAATTGGCTTATTACATTTAGAAAATCAAATGCTAAAGCAAACTTTGAAAACAAATACAACTAAAATGTAAAGGAAATAAGCTAAGTGAAATATCATTGTAGATGTTCGCTATTCCATGCTCTTGGAAGTGTAATGCCATTGACAGTTGCTAGCTTGAAAGTTCCTTCTCTAAGCCTCTGTTCAATAACATATGGTCCTTCCCAAATCAGATTCATGTGTGAAGGTTTAGGAAAAACCCGTTTCAGGATGAGATCGCCAATTTCGAAGGTTCTCGGGCGAACTTTAGTGTTGTAATACTTGGCAACTCGACGTCGGTGTGCGGCTACCATCAGATCAGATCAGCTTTCTCGCGCTTCTCGTCTACAAAGTCCAAAGATTCTAAGAGGAGATCTTGATTTGTTTTGGGATCGTAATAAGTCACTTGATGAGAAGGAACTTCGCGCTCAAAAGGAATAACAGCTTCTTTACCGTAAGCGAGAACGAATGGAGTATGGCCAGTCGCAGACTTGTGCATGGTTCTGTAAGCCCAAAGTGCCATAGGGAGTTCATCCACCCACTTGCCTTTAGCCTTCTCCAAACGCTTCTTCAGAATTGACTTGATGATTTTATTTATAGCGTCAACATGTCCATTTTCCTGAGGGTGAGCGAGCGCTGCAAATCTCTTTTCAATGCGGTATCTTCGACAGAAGTCCTTAAACTCAATAACATCGAATTTAGTCCCATTATCTATTACAATAGTCCGCGGAAGACCAAGACGACATATGATATTTCGAAGAATAAAGTTGCTTACTTGGTTGTGATGTAGCTAGAGCTTCCACCTCGGCCCATTTGGTGAAGTAATTAATAGTCACAATAGCGTACTTCACACCACCTTTAGAGATTGATAATGAACCAATAATATCTATACCCCACATGGCGAATGGCCATAGGCTGACCATTTGCGTGATTTCTGTTGGCAGAGCTCTCAGAACTTTTGCATATATCTGGCATTTATCACATCGTCTTACATAATCAGCTGCATCTTGATTTACGATTGGCCAATAATACCTATAATGGAGTATCTTCTTTGCCAAAGTTTGTCCCGCACTGTGACCGCCACATTCTCCTTCATGAAATTCTTTCAAAACACGTTTTATCTCGTCATGACGATACACCAGAGTAGAGGGATTGAGAAACCTCTCCTATACATGACTCCTTCTTGCATAATATACAGCGAAGCTTTGCGAAGGACCTATCACTTTTCATTTCTTTTATCAGGCATGACCCTCTGTAGTAAATAGTCTTTAATTGGAGTCATCCAAGATTCCCTTTCAGATTCTGCCTCCAGTACTAGATCGATTTCCATCATATTTATACTTGGAGTATCTAATACTTCGACTGGTACCAAACCCATCTGCTGTGCATCGTCGGTACTAGCAAACTTTGCCAACGAATCAGCGTCTCTGTTTTGATCGTGTGGAATATGTGAAATATCATAGTACTAAAATTTTATCAACAACTCCTGAACTTGGGTAAGATAAGGGGAAAGTCATTGTCCCTTAGCCAGATAGTCTCCTCTAACCTGATATACCACTAATTGTGAATCACAAAAGATTTCAAGAGATTTAACTCCAAGTTCATTAGCGAGTTTAAGTCCAGCAATCAAAGCTTCATACTCAACCTCGTTGTTTGTTGTTAGGAAATCAAGCTTCAAAGCATAACAAATCAACCGGTTTTCAGGAATTACAAGCACAATCCCAACTCCGAAACAATGATCATTAGATGCTCCATCAATATATAACTTCCATCATACAGTAGGGATTTCACTTCCTTCTGGAAGATCATCCTACATAACAAACTCTACTATAATGTCCGCCAAAACTTGTCCCTGGATAGCTCTTCGAGGGAGATAAGTAAAGTCGAATTGACTGAGGTCAATCTTCCATTTGAGAAACCTTCCAGATGCCTCAGGTCACTGTAGGACATGTCATAACAGCCGGTCAGTGTAAATACTGATCGGATGTGCCTGAAAGTACAGATGAAGCTTCTATGATAAGCAGTACGCCAATTTCTCTGTTTTTGGATAATTCCTTTCTACTCCTGTCAATCATTTACTGACGTAATACACCGGCCTCTAGATCTGATTCTCCTCACGAACCAAGATGGCACTTATAGCGTATGTTGATACAGCCAAATAAATGAACAACTTCTCATGATCTACCGACTTTGACAAGATGGGGGGTTCTTCCAAATGATCCACCAGAGCTTGGAATGCGTCTTTACAATCTTGTGTCCATTCGAAGTTTCTTTTTCCCTTCCTAATCAAATCAAAGAAAGGAATGCATTTATCTATAACTCTGGAGATAAATCGATTTAAAGAGGCAACCTTCCCATTTAGACTCTGCACTTGTTTAATGGTTCTTAGTGCCTGGATATCACAGATAGCCTAAATCTTCTCTAGATTAGCCTCTATTCCATGAGCAACGACAATAAAGCCCAATAACTTTCCTAATGCAACACTGAATGAACATTTCAAATGGTTGGTTTTCATCTTGTAATATCGGAGGATGTCAAACATTTTTGCCAAGTCTTTGGTGTGGTCACTTGACCATCATGACTTCATCAGCATATCATCCACATACGCTTCCATTGTCTTTCCAATCTGATCCCTAAACATCCTGTTAACCAAGCGTTGAAAGGTTGCTCCGGCATTCTTCAATCCAAATGGCATTACTACGTAATAATACAACCCAACACCTGTAACAAAATTGGTGTGATTCTGATCGGGGATATGCATCGGGATTTGGTCATATCCCGAATACGCATCCATAAACGATAACAATTTGTGTCCTACTGTTGAATCACTAGCTGGTCAGTCCTTGGAAGGGGAAAAATGTCTTTTGGACATGTTTTGTTCAGATCTGAATAATAAATGCATGTTCTCCATTTTCCATTCGCCTTCTTTGCAAGTACAGGATTAGATATCCATTCAGGATAGAGGGCATCGTGGATAAACCCGTTGACTTTTAGTTTATCCACCTCCTCTTTAAGAGCAGCATATGGATCCATGCCTCGTTTTTTTGCTTCACCGAAACATACTTTAGATCAATATTCAATGCACGGCTCTCAATGGCAGGCGAGATTCCACACATGTCAGAGTGAGTCCAAGCGAATACATCTAGATTCGCTCGGAGAAAACCAGCAAGTTCTTTCATCATGGGGGGTTTGAGCTGTGACCCAATCTTCAAGACTCGTGATGGGTCGTCGTGGCTGACCATTATATCAATCGTCAGCTCAACTGGTATAGCCTTGGTCTCGTTGGGCTCCTCTTCATCATCTCTCGGATCTATCATTGTAGAACCGACTATGGCGCCCGAGCCAAGGCGTAGGCGTTGGTTGTCAATCTTCAGTGGTTTGGATGCGGATAGCTTTGTCTACGCCCTTTCCCTTCTCCTTATGCTGAGCTTCCCTTAACTCAGCTACATAACAGGCACGTCCAGTTGCCTGATCGCCATGAACAACTCCTACACCATTATCCATCAAAAACTTCATAATTAAACACCACGAGGCAAGAGCTACCTGGAATTCAGCCAGGGCTGGTCGGCTCAGAAAAACATTGTGAGGAGAGTCAATATCCAAAACAATAAATGGTAAGATTCGCACTCTCCTTCGTTCACCTTCTCCCAATTCGATAGGTAATTCCACGTATCCTACAGCCTCAGTTGCAACTCCATTAAAACCATGAATACGGGCTTTAGATGGTTTTAAGTCTTTGGCCTCCATTCTCATTTGATTATATGCCTTTTTGAAGATTATATTCACTGAACTTCCACAATCAATCAAAATCCTTCTTACCAGTGCAAGACCAATCATAGCTAAAATAACCACCGGGTCAATTGCTGGAGCCTCTACTTTGTCATGGTGCGCTGCTGTTTTGTCAGAGTTCCATCTTTCGTATTCAAACAGCATTCAAAATCTACATGCCTTATTGCGTTGGCATAGCACTCCATCTCTTGCCAACTCCTGTCTGTGGGGTGTAGTCCCCCAACTATCGTATTTATCACCAGTCTTTCACCGGTCCGTGCAGGCACCTCAGCCCTACGCGGAGCTTGTCCTCGATTGGGGTCAGATGTCCCATGTCCACCATCCTCTCGAGTTTTCACAAACTATTGCAACTTCTTTTCACGAATCAATTTTTCTATTACATCCTGAAGATGCCTACATTCATGTGTATTGTGCCCATAACATTCGTGAAACCGACAATATTTCCCGGTCTGCTTCTGTCTCTCTGACGTCTCTTTTGGTAGCGGCTTCCTATACTGCGTGATATCGCAAGTGGATAGATAAATGCTCTCCAGGGACATGTTTAGTGGCGTGTAATTGTCATAATTGGAATCCTAGGCTTTAGTATACCAAAATCCCTCTTCCACTCTCGATTCCTTTCTCCGTCTTTCGTTTGTTGATTCGGCTTATTATGAACATTCACCTGAATTTTCCTGGAACTGTCATCAGACTATTTTATTTCAATATTACTCTATACTGCTTCTCCACTCGGTCCTACAACGATCGTTTTCCTAGAGGACCTGGCCTTCTTCTTTCTTAAAAACTGAGCTGCCTTTGAATAGAAGCGTTCTAACATGGCAGGCAGTTTTCCAGCCAGCCAGTCGCCAAACTCGGATTCCGAATCAATCCCTCTCGTCACAGCCATGAGTATAGCATGATCATTTGGGTTACTAACCTCTGTGGTGGCGGTATGAAATCTCTCCAAGTAATCTTTCAACGATTCCCCTAGGGCCTGGATCACACTGGAAAGGGACATCACGTCCTAAGTTGAACCGCGTGCATTTGGAATCGCTCTACAAACTTGGTTGCCAACTCATTGAATCTATAAATTGACCATAGAGGTAGGCTCGTGAACCACATCGTTGCTATCAAAGAAAGGGTTATGGGAAAGCATCTACACTTGGTTGCGTCGTTAGCTCACGTAGAATCCATCAGCCATTCGTATCTCATAATATGCTGCCTAGGGTCGGTTTTTCCCTCATAGGCAGGCATTGATGGCATGTTGAACCTTATCCGGTATTCCGCATGCAAAACATATTCAGTAAATAGGGTATGGCTTCTCAAGATCCCCTAGTCATCATTAGTCAAGCCTTGGTTCTCTCCCACCAACTATCTGACCATTGCTGATAAGTTCGGCATCTGGATGGGTGGTGCCAAGCGGTGGTCACACTCTACCTCACGTGAATGGTCTGGTTGGTGTCTACGGGCCATTTCATGCCTTCTAGGTTCACCATCCTCTTGATGCTTACCTTGAACATTTATCTCGTTGTCATTTCGACGGGGTACCTGGTCCGATCGAACTCCAACATCTAGGCTTCCGGGAAGAACTCCAGCGCGATTCCCTAAGTGTAGTGGGGGAATCCCTCCTCTGGAGGAGGGATCGATACCGATCCCTAGGGAGGGATCAGCATCGATCGATCTTGGCAGACCATATAGGTTTGCGAAGCAGCGCTGCGATGTTTCTACATGATCTCCTTCAAGCCTGTGACGCCTAAGTCTTCGGTATTCATCCGATGAGCTTGAACCTTTCGATGTCGAGTAAGGAGTGGGATCCCTTCCGGCCTTCCCACGCTATTGTTGGGTAATCTGGTTCATCGGGCTAATATTAGTCTAAATCTGCTCATTTAAATGTCGTCAGCTTTCCATCAACTCTCTCATTAGATTATGAAATTCAGCTCGGGTTATAGAATCATTAGGTTCTGAACTTCAACCGGATCGACATTCAAATTTGCAAGTTGGGTGTTTGGGCCTCCTTGTTGAATGCTAGAAGTCTCATTTCATCAACATTCTAAGAAGTGGATCTGGTTTGTCTCACCATTATCAATCTCCTTGTTTAGATTTTTGCAAATCTGAGTAGTGTAAGTAACTTCATGAAGATAGCTATGGATATCCTTCATGGGATTTGCCCAATCCAGTAGCAACAAAGGGGATTCTAACAGGTTGAGATTCAATTTCTCAATGAAATCACCAAAATGTTTACAACCAAATTGGTTGCAAATACCCATGAATAGATTTATGTAGAGAAGTAAATGAAGAAAGTAAAATTAAAATAGAGGAATAGAATAAACTAACAAGCAAATCAAAGCAATAACCAATAACGCGAGAATTTATAGTGGTTCGACGTTGTATGCCTACGTCCACTTTGAAGATTATCTTTATTGATTCACTAATGGTTTGATTACAGCAGCAAACAGCAAGAAATAAGGAGAAAACATGATTACAATAAAGACTAATGTACCCGGTAGCGTAAAGATCCTCAAAATGACCCCTTAAACAATTATTTATAGGTGAAGGTGACCACCTATCTCTCTGAGACTTTGGCTATAGGACCTTCTTGTCTATATGGGCCCACCATAAGGATCGCTAGGCCCAAATACCAAAAAGGGATCGGTACCGATCCCTTCTTTCGTCAATTCTGGGGCAGTGGTCCCTATGGTGGCTTCCTCGTACTTAGATATGTTGGCTGTTCAAAATCATGTTGATTGGATTTATGGAGCTCATGCAACTAATGGATCTTTGGTTTGACTCCACTTGCAAGTTACCTTCTGCCAAACCCTCCAAATGGATTATGTCGATCCCTCATCCATTATCCATTTTAACATGCGATCCCTAGGGCAGGATCCCCAGGGGCCATATACCTTGCTCTCCAAGATCCTCTTGCTTTGGACCTTCAGATCTCAAAATATTGATTGTTAAGGGGAAAATTGCACTCGGCTTCTATTGTATACCAATCCCTTCATTGGTGGAGTCATGTACGTCGAACCCTTGCTAAATGCTAGGCTCTACCGACCCCACTTTTATGCTATGATGACCCATTCTCGTAACTTTCCAAACCAATTAGACATGTCGATCCACCTTCCTTCATTTACACCGAGCTATCCATTGCTTCAACTGTGCCGACCCCTTGTCCATCCTACTATACCAAACCATCAATTTCCATCTATGCGGATCCTTGGAGTTCCACCAAGTCATGCAGATCCATGCACCATCACCTATGTCGAACCCTCCATTACTTCATCCATGCCGACACCTTATCTAACTATCTATGTCGATCCCTAGGGTACTACCAAGCTATGCTGATCCCATATTTATACAAGCTAATATCCATATTTCTAGCATCCTGCATCGTCTATATACCAACTTCGTTCAATCCTGGCTTCATATAACCATCTGAACTCTACTTCTGGATCCTACAGCCATTGCTCCCTGGTCATCATTCTTGATAACAGTCGAATATATCTTGCGCAATCAGTTCAATATAGTCAGGTCAGGATACCCGGTAACACAATCAAATCCCCATATTCAAGCCAGACGAAGAGCATACAAGCTTCATTAACGATTGGGGAACCTTTTGTTATAAGGTAATACCTTTCGGACTTAAAAAAAGCATGTGCTACTTAAAAAAGATTGGTGAATAGAATGTTCAAGGAATAGATTGATCGAAATATGGAGGTTAATGTGGATGATAAGTTAATAAAGTCCCATGAAGCCGAGAATCATCTTAAAGACCTTGAAGAAAGGTTAGAAGTATTGCGAAGATATCAAATGAAGCTAAATCCTTAAAAATGTTCTTAAGGGGCTCATTTCAAAAAATTTTGGGTTACATTATTAGTGCACAAGGGATTGAAGCCAGTCCTGACCATGACGCCCCACCCCGAGACCCACGTTAGTAAAGGGAATTACCAAGTAATTCTGTCTACTAACGCAGAGAATATACTTGGGTTAATCTAGGGTTGATATCAAGTAACTTCACTATGTCTCTATGGTGGTTTGTATATACATATACTTGGGTTAATCTGAGGGAATTCATGTATATGATATAAGGGAAAACATTCAAGCATTATCCATGAATAAATAAATCTCTCAAAGTCGTATATAAATCCCAAGTATAAATCCAAATAAATTTTTATGAATTATGATGATTTCGATTTCACCATTTTTGATGTGTTTACCTAGCCTTATAGATGTAAATAAGGCAAATATGATTTCTTTGAGGATTTTGGTTATGATTTCTTTGAGGATTTCGGTGATTTCGAATTTTATGGATTTATACTTGGGATTTATATACGACTTTGAGAGATTTATTTATTCATGGATAATGTTTGAATGTTTTCCCTTATATCATATACATGAATTCCCTCAGATTAACCCAAGTATATGTATATACAAACCACCATAGAGACATAGTGAAGTTACTTGATATCAACCCTAGATGTTCATATCTACTTATGTTATCCCGTTGCGAAGCTCTTCTCTTTACCTTATCGCAACCCTTAGCTTATTTTGTGATGTATGTATTTGATGTGGGCATACTATTATGTAGTGGTGTATGACACTTGATGTTTGGGTTTGTAGCTACATATATATATCTGTGGCTGTTGTTCTGTGATATGAATGTTTTATTTATTTCATTTTGCTTTTGAATAGATCCTATAGCCGAGTAGTATCGTATTAGCTAAATATTGGATATGTCGATTCCATGAGGTAAAAAAAATATCGACGTATTCAGTCTTTAGCTAATGCATTACAATATCGGTCGCCCTTAACCAGCCCTATTCTCTGCGTTAGTAGATGGAATTACTTGGTAATTCCCTTTACTAACGTGGGTCTCGGGGTGGGGCGTCATAACTATTGAAGAAGGATTGAGACAAATGGGTTTGCAACCCGTAAAGAAGCAAGCAAGCATGAAACATCCACGAGTTCCTTTGACACGAATGAGTGTGATGCACCCGTATCAAAGAGCACTCTAATCGATCGATCATGAAAAAGAATGGAACCTTCAAGAATAGAAGAAAAAGTACCTTTCGGCTGAGTCGCATCACTAGAAGCTGCTACATTAAGATTCCCCGAACGAGAACCTTTGTTCTTCTTAGGACAAGAAGAAGCCATAGGTCCCTCGGCGTATTTACTAAATCGTTTAATTTATTTTCTTTGATAGATAACCAATTCAGTTTGCATAAGCTTTTAACTTACTGTTAGCGGCAAAAAGATGATGATTTAGGCTTGAAGATGGAAGCTTTCAACTCGAATTCGCCCTCTCAGTTTGTCCATCAGACTGAGGATGATAAGCTGTAGAAAGATTAAGCTTTGTACCCAAAGCTTGCTGAAAACTGGTCCAAAAATGGCTGGTAAACAAGGGATCACGATCACATACAATCGAAGAAGGAACACCATGTAATCGCACGACTTCTTTAATGTAGAGCTTAGCCAAAAGAGGAGCATTCCTATTAGATTTAATAGGGATGAAATGTGCGGATTTAGTAAGACGATCCACGATAACCCAAATGCTAGAATGACCCAACCTCGAGATGAGGATTCCAGTCGAGAGATGGATATAGTACCATGATGGTAAGCATTTCGTTCTTTATACCGATCATAAGTCTTTCAAGTACCTCTTTAGCTAATACGATACTACTCGGCCATAGGTTCTATTTAGAAGCAAAATGAAATAAATAAAACATACATATCAAAAATGGTGAAATCGAAATCATCATAACTCATAAATAATAAATCGTTTAATTTATTTTCTTATACATCCGAAAAAGCATAAAGATGATAAAAATTAATAAGTTATAACATAAAATAATTTAGAGAATTTATAGAAATTACACAAGTTCCATACCTCGCGGATTTTCACATTTGACAGCAAAAAAGAAGGTCCAAACGACTCAAAACTTGATGAAAATTTGCAGCAATGAACTTTAGCAAATGCATTACAAACTGAAAAGAATTTGACGGCAATCCAACGCCGAATGAACAAGATATGGGCAAACAAAGTTGCACCATTTTCAAAGATCTAATCTAGACATGGTCGAACCTAAAACAAGCAAAGATGTGATGAGTTTGAACGGTAGAGTTGAAGCTTTGAGCAGATTCATCTCCAAGGCAATCGACAAATGCATTCCGTTCTTCAATGTGATTAAGAAAAAAAGGAACTTTGAATAGGGAGAAGGCTGTAAGAAAGCCTTCCAAGAATTAAAAATCATTTAGACAAACCACCGATATTATCCAGCCTTGAGAATGGAGAAAGCTTGTACTTATATATGGCTATCTCAGAACATGAAGTTAGCTCGATTCTAATTAGAGAAGAGAACGGAACTCAGCTTCCCATTTATTATGTGAGCAGAAGATTGAAGGATGCTGAAGTTCTAAACCCAGTTATAGAAAAGTTGGCTTATTTCTTGATACTTACAGCAAGAAAACTCAGAGCATACTTCCAAGCACATCCGATCAGAGTATTGACTAACTTTCCACTCAAGCAGGTTTTCAGTAAACCTAAAACCTTGAGTAGGTTAGTAAAATGAGGAATTGAACTTAGCCAATATGACATAAAGTTTCAACCACAAGCAAGAATCATAGGGCAAGCATTAGCAGACTTTATCAATGAATGCACAGGCTTTGTTAAAGAGCAGTTAGAGAAAGAAAAAGATCAAATGCCCATATGGCAACTATTTGTTGATGGGGCATCAAATGAGAAAGGAGCTGATGTAGGGTATGTCATAATCACACTAGATGGACACCGCCTACATTATGCAATGAAGCAAGGATTTCCTACAACAAATAATGTAGCTGAATACGAGTCAATGGTGGCAGGACTAAATCTAGCCCTACAACTCAAATCCCATGAATTCAAATCTTTAGTGATTCACAACTAACGGTAAATAAGATAAAGCAGACATATGATAAAGATGCTAGACCATCCCTATCTGTTAAGAAGGTGCTGAAAATGCTCGCTCTATTCAAAGATTTTTCCGTACACCAAGTCCCAAGGGGAGATAATTCTCAAGCCGATTCGTTAGCAAAACTGGTAGTTCAAAAGGAGCTCCAGAAAACTATATCGTACAAGTAGGGTATCAAGGAAATCCCAGTATTGAAGAAAAAATACTCGAACTAGGGAAAGAACTATTGGTTTTAACTAGATCCCAAGCCATGACACAAGAAAGAGAAAAAAGAGAAATTTATGAAAAAATTTCATATGAAGAGCCCATTCATTTGAGGACAGATAATTGCTACAATAACACTTGGATGACCCCTATTGTAGAATATCTTACTAGTGGAATATTACCATCTGACAAAACAAAAGCTAGGAGAATCAGGCGATGGGCTCCGACCTTCACTATGATGGATGGAATTCTTTATAAGAAATGATATGCTCTTCCTTACCTAAGATGTGTGAATTTTGAAGATGGTTTGAAGTTACTAAAGGTAGCACATGCAGGATTTTATGGAGACTGTTACAATGGGATAAAGTTGGCTAAGAAAATAATGAGACAAGGTTTCCATTGGCCTCAAATGACTAGTCAAGCTATAGAACATGTAAAGAAATGTGAAGGTTGTCAAAAATACTCAAAGATTCCTTACCACCAAATCAATTAACCTCGATCTCCAGTCCATGACCCTTTGATGTATGAGGAATTGATTTAATTGGACCATTGTCGACTTCTAAAGAAGGGGCAAAGTATGTTGTAGTTACTATTGATTACTTTACTAAGTGCATAGAAGCAGAGCCACTTCCCAAATCACTTCTGGGAAAGTACTTAGATTTGTTATTAAGAACATCATCACTAGATTCGGGATCCCTTACAAGATCATATCGGCAATGGAACACAATTTGAAAATGAAGAGTTTTCTCGATTTTTCCAAATGAATGGAATTATCAAAAGCCTTTCTTCCATAGCACATCCAAAGGATAATGGAGCCGTCGAAGCTACCAACAAGACTATTAAGACCATCTTGAAAAAATGACTAAGTAAGGCTAAAGGAAATTGGGTGGAAGAATTGCCACTTGTACTCTAGGTATATTGTACATCCACCAAAACTGCTACATGTCATACTCCTTGGTCTCTAACATATGGGTGCGAAGCAATGTTGCCAGTCGATATTGAAATACCTTCACATCAAAGAATCGCCCATGCATTTGATCCAAACCAAGAGTTAAAGAAAGAGTCATTGGATTTGATACATGAGTTAAGAGATGTGGCAGCTATTCGAACAGCCGAGTATCAAAGAAGAATCTCAAAACACTACAATTTGAAAGTAAGGATGAGATCATTTCAGGAAGGAGATCTGGTGCTCCAAAGAGTAATGGAAGACGCTAGAAATCCTGCATACGGATCGCTAGGGCCAAACTAGGAGAGTCCTTTAATTGTGTGCAAAGTAATTCCTCCGAGAGCTTATAAGTTATGTCGTCCAGATGGCAATATGGTTCCTAGGACATGGAATGTGGAACATTTGCAATCGTATTTTCCAACATTGGATAAATAAAGCGCCTCTTTTCTAAGAAAAATCTTCATGGTCGGAAGTAGAGTTCTCCTTAAACTTGGAAACTACCTTAAACCGCCATTAGCCTTTGTCCGTGCCAAGATGGCCAGGTCAAAGCGCTTCCTGGAGGGAGGTCAAAGTAAGCCTTTAGCAACGTCATAAATGACCATGCTAAAGCATCTACAAGCCCTTGATCGTGCCTACGTGGCCAGGTCAAGGCACCCTCTGGAAGGGGGACGGAGTAAGCCCTTGAATGCGCCACGCTATGGCAAGTTCAAGGAACCGACCAGCCTTTAGTCTCGCTTATTAGGCCTGGCTGGAGCACCTCCTGGAGGGAGGACGGAGTAAGCCCTTGATCCTACCACGTTATGGCCTAGTCATGGCATCAAACAATCCTTCAGTCCCACCTATAAGGCTTGGCTGGAACGCCTCCTGGAGGGAGGTCGGATAAGTCCTTGGGCCCGACTTGAGGATAAGCTAACCAAGCGCACCAAACAACAACAGACTAAGACATCCAGGCCCAAGAAGTGGCACACAATGCATTAACAATATACAAAGCCTAAAGGATGACACATATCAAAAGAGTTAAGTACATGGAATCATAGAGGTAACATAAAGCAAAAGATTCGAACAATCAAAACCTAAAGAATGGTGCAGAACAAAAGGCTTAGATAAGACTTACTGAACTTCCATTATTTAAATGATGTTTTCTAAACTTTCCTTCTCATTACTAGGAGTGAATTTCTGGTCTTCTATTATTTCTGGACAATAATTCCCAGACTATTTCCATTAGTAGAAATAAATTTATGATCTTCGACTTGTTTCCAAAAGACGATTTCGGGACTTAATTTATCTATACCTGAATCTGTGTTTCCGGTCTTCTATTATAAAATTATGGTCTTCCACTATATCTAAAAGACGACTTCTGAATGTTGCTTATCAATACCTGAATCTGGGTTTCAGGTCTTTTAATATTAGTTTCTGGACTTCACTCATTAATTCCCAAATCTAGGTTTTGGGACTTTTGTCATTAACTTCAAGAACCCTATTACCTGGTCTTCTACTAATTTTTGGATCTGTCTTACTAATACCTGAATCTAGGCTTTAGTCTTCTACCATTTCTGGTTAAAAATTTCTGGATTCCTATTTTTATTCCCAAATGAGAATTCCTGTCTTTCTACGACTTATTTCCAGATGATAATTCCTGGACTTTTATTACCAGACAATTGTTCTTGGACTTCTATCAATTATTACCAGACGAAGATTTTTAAACTTCTATTATTAATGCCAGAGCTAGATTTTTGGGTCTTTATTATCAATTCCATAATTATATTTCTAATCTTCTATTAATATAACCAAAATTGGATTTCTGGTCTTCTCTTATTATTACCAAAGTTGGATATCAGGACTTCTATTATTGCCGGATAAGAATTTTCGATCTTCAATCATTCCCAACCGTGACTTTCCAATCACGTATTATCTCCAGATGATAATCTACTAATTTCCATTGTTCCCTGGTTTATAATTCTGGAATTCTATTATTAGAAATTCTAATACTATCTCCAATAATATTATGAACAAAATACTGAACATATTCTTACATAAATTTTGAATCAACGATAAGAAATGTTGTCTACTTTGTACTTTACAGGAAAATAGGATTTATAAAGAGGACCATTGAGGATAAAATAATGCAAAAAGAGAATTATTGGATTTTTGTCCTAAAGAACAGAAGCTTCTTGCATACAAAGGGGGCAAAATGTTAGCCATGAAGCTCACTTAAGAATAAAGGTATGAAAGAAGGCTTATGATAGCATTATAGAAGCTTCGCAGGAATTGAAAAGAAGGGTTTTGCCATGGTTCAAAAGCAGCATCTCGAAGGTATTGGAGTAGCTTTCGATGAGGTTGGATTGGTGCCCCCAAGCACCTAATGCTCCTGCAAGTAATAAATGGAGTATAGGCTTCTGAAAGACTCAAAAGGGGACAAGTCTACCCTTCCGCTTCAGTTGATCCTTTCAAAACAGTTGGTTCTGCATGCATAAAAGAGTTTTCAATGTGTTAAAAATACCTTTCGAAGGTATCAAGTAACAAGGTTCTGCACATTTATCAGATCCTTCGAAACGGTTGGAGAAGATTCTACCAAAACAACACTTTCGAAAGCGAAAACTATCCTTTTGAATTGGTTGAACTCTTCCACAAGTATTAAAAAGTTTTCGCACGTGACTAGTATTGCCTCCGCAAGCATCAAAGGATGAGCTTCCACACTAATCGAGGGGTTACTTTCGAAAGCCACCTTTCGCAACCATCATCTCTCTACCAAGAAGCCTCCTTCATCACAGTTAACCTTTTGCAATGATCCATCCAAATGCCTACTTAACTCATTCAAGAAGCAATCCATCATGTTAGCACCAATCTTAACAACAATAAAAAGGTTATGAGGGTATCGAAGAGGTCAGAAGTGCTTCAGCTTATACTTAAACAGCACAATGAGGTACCTTAGTTCATTCGCTACCAAAGAAGCATACCTTTCGATGGTGTCGAAGGGCTCCAGAACTACTCGAAAGCCATATTGATGAGTATCGGGTCAATATTCATGCTTTCGGTAGTAATGAAAGGGAAAATTCAAGCGTAATAAAAGGCCCAAGTACCTACCCACAACTTCGAAACCTGAAGGCAGAAGGAACAAGACGAAAGGATGGGTGTGAAAGGTCGAAAAGAGACTTTTCGATAGCTTCGAAAGAATGGACGCGGAAGGGTCCAACCCGCATCTATAAATACGACCCTAAGGATCCAAGTTAGGGACCGGATTTTCATTCTTCACATTTCTTTTCCAAATCAAACTCTTGAATCCTAAATCAAACTAGGGACAAAATTACATTACTTGTAATCCATTTATGAGAAATAAAAAAGAGGATGCATGGATCTGATATTGATTTCGAATATGAGAATGGTCATTTTGGTCATTAGCTTGTCTAATGATCAATTGCATATGATACACAGTTATCTTCTTAACCTTTTGTTTGCATATGCAATGCGATAGAGCCTATTCAGATATCTCAATTTTGAAGCATATTATCATCGTGTCCAAAGCCCAAGCGGCACTCAAGCCACGTGGTGATGATACTTCAATATCATCGAGTCCATGGGATTTATGTTATTTATCCTAAATAAGGCTCTATGCCATTTGAATCTACTTTTTATTTTAATATATACACATTGGGTTTCGTATTCTTTCGAATGGATACACATTAGGTACCAAATACTTTCGAAGGGAATTGGAACATCAAAGGGATTCTCTTTGAAGTCCTTGAATCAAACCCTTCGAAGGACTTCTTCGAAAGGTGTTTGAACACTTTGGAACATATATTTGCTTTCGAAGGAGTCCACTCTATGACCGAATCATCAACACTTTTGAAAGAGTCCATTTAAAGTGGATTCTTAACCTCATTTTGATCCCTTCGAAAGGCATCTCCTTCTTGATTCACTTTTAATCTAGTATATCTTGGATGTTGAGAAGATTTCTTGTTAACGTTTTTGGTTAATCGATTCAAATGGTGGTTTCGAAGGGGTCATTCACACTCCTAATTTCACTTTGGGGTGTTGACAAGATTTCTTGTTAACAAAAACGATGGGTAATAACATAGGTTATATATGCTAACCTATTCAACCTAATGTTTGTTAACTAATCAATACCCAAGCATTACAACAATGCATCCAAAGTTGTCCTAAAAATCAAATATGTTGTATACCATTAAAGAGATATAGATGGGAAACTCGCATCTTCTCCTCTAATTCCTATGTACTCTCTACTGGACCATTTCCCTATTAGACCTGACCAACTTCACAAACTTGCCCTGCAGTTGTTACACCCTATGCTCGATAATTCGTGTAGGACCACAAGCGAACTCGCCTAAGGTTCCAGTTCCACATCCTCCAATTGACTAGCTTCGATCACGTTAAATGGATCATGTACACATATTCGCAAATGTGAAACATGAAACTCATCATGAGCACTAGCTATCTTTTCAAGTAGTCGTACTCTATAGGCCAGACTTCTAATCTGCTCTATTACAAGGAAAGGTCTAACAAATCGGTGTGCTAGTTTTTTCAAATTGCCAAACCTAACCACTCTTATCAATGGTGACACTTTGACAAACACTAAATCACCTATAATAAATTCCAGGTTACCATTCTCCTATTTACATAAGATATCTTCCTACCCTATGCTGCTTTCATCTATTTCCGTATCAACTCTACCTTTTTTGAAGTGTCTTTAATTATCTCCAGTCTAAGAATGACCTTGTCCACAGACTCCCACCAACATGACAGTGATTTACAGGATCTTCCATACAAAGCTTCAAATGGTACCATCCTAATACTAGCTTGATAACTATAGTTATAAGAAAACTCTATAAGTGGTAAATGATATTCCCATACTCCTCCAAAATTTTGAATACAAGCCCTTAATAAATCCTCTAACACTCATTTTACCCTCCCCGTCTGTCCATCTGGTTGCGGATGATATGTTATACTCAAATTTAACTCTATTCCCATAGCACTTTGTAGATTCCTACAGAATCACTAGTAAAAAATTAGGTCCCAGTCAATTACAATAACTGGTACTCCATTGAGTCGAACTATCTCCTTGATATACAAAATCACCAAAGTCGTCGGGGTTCTTATTCTCTTTATTGGAATGAAATGTGCACTCTTCGTAAGGCATTCCACTAGTACCCGTATACTTCCATTACCCCTACTACTCCTTGGTAATCCATAAAGATGTTCTCCCATTTCCACTGAGGTACTTCCAAAGGTAATTACAATCCTCCTTGTTTTTTTATTCTACCTTAACCCTCCAACATGTCATACATTTTGCTATGAACTCCGTTACATGCACTAGTATAAAAATCCTTCTAGGCCCTGCCTAGGCGCTAGGCGAGGCTTACCACCCAACAGCTTTCCTAGGCTCGCCTAAACAAGGGTTGCCTAGGCCCACCTAGACAAGGCTTACCACCTCATGTAAGATTCAAAAGATGTATTTAGGCAATTCTTAGGAATTATTTAAGGTTCAACGCCCCATATATGCATCAATATGCTAGTTTTAGGTGATCTTACCTTCTTAGCTACTCCTAAGGACATTCAAAATCCAAAAATTCTAATCTACATCAATCGACACCAAATAAAACACTAAAAGTTTATCCAGAATACAAGAGTTTTCAAAACTTCCTAGCTCCAATTAATCCTCAATTAATCTCCACCAAAACTATTAATCTCTAGTCTGCACTAACCGACTAGTGTCCGCCTAGCAATTTGTACAACCATAACTACATGTCTCTTCATATTTGGCCAATATAAAACTATTTTCATGTCTCAATACATTTTATCTCCTCCTGAATGAATGGTCATCCTCGGGTGATGATGCTCATCCTATACCTCATCTATCAGCTCCTTTACCTATAGTACACACAACCAACCATCTCATCTCAAGTAGCCTTTCGTATCCTTATAATAGCAGTCCAAATGACTCGATCTCTCACCTCTTTCCAACTTATCCATAATCTCCACCAAAGCAGCATCCCAACCTTTATTCATGCCTAGAGATCCATCTATTCCAGTTTGACTTCCAAAGCCGTCAATAATCCAGGTGCATACACCAATAAAGGTCACTCAGACATGAATTCCAACTACTTTATGTCCAACATCATCGAGTTTAACACTGCATGCTCCTAACCAGAGCATCCACCACAACATTACCATTTCTTGGTGTATGCGTGATCCTGAAATCATACGATGCCAAAAATTCCATCGACTTTTATTGTCTCAGATTCAAGTATTTCTGATAGAACAAACACTTCAAAGACTTATGGTCCATAAACAACTCAAATCTTTCTGTAAGTAGATAATGTCTCTAAGGCTTTGAAGCAAACATGATAGCAGCTAACTCAAGATCGTGGGTTGGGTAGTTCCTTTCGTGAATTCTATGTTATCTAAGCTACCTTCTTGCATCAAAATAGCTCCTAACCCGGCACCGCAAGCATCTGTATATATAGTGAAAGATTTGGAACCATTAGGTAAAGTGAGAACCGATGAAGATGTCAATAATTCCTTTAATTTGACAAATTCCAATTTATAAATGCCATTCCATATAAAAATCAAATTCTTCTTAGTAAGGCGTGTAAATGGTGGTAAGATCATTGCAAAGTTCTTGAAGAACTTTCGATAGAATCTGGCCAAACCAAGAAAACTCCTAGCTTTAGTTGCGTTCCTAGGCATCTTCTAATCTATCATAGCTTCTACCTTTCCTGGATCCACAGCTAAACCGGCCTCTAACGCCACATGCTCAAGGAATCGAACATTCTTCTTCCAAAGTTACACTTAGAAAATTTGGCTTTTAGCTAATTCCTTCTTAGAACATCCAAAATTCCCATCAAGTGCTTCTTATGCCCCTCTTCGCTTTTCGAGAATATCATAATGTCATCCATGAAGACCATCGGTGGCTGACAGAACCAATGTTGATTTCTCTTGTTGCTCCACGGCAGCGTCACTTTTAGAAGTTTAGCCAGGACCCAAAAGACCTGCGGATTTTTCAAAACAAGGAGATAAGCCTAAAACCATTGGGCATGAATAAAGAAACATCTCGAAGAGTGGAGAGCAAAGTGGAATACCTGCATCCGGCTGGCTCTCGGTTGTCGTCGAAGTGCCCTCTTCCAGAATAGGGTTCAGCACTTTAGATTGGTAACTAGGTTTATCCGTATCATAGCTTAAGTCTTGCCACGGGCCAAGAGAAACCAATGCTCCAGCCGCTTGGAAAGAAGAGAGGCCCTTAGGATCAGACTTCGAGGATTCAGTAATACCTTTCCCTTTACCGGAAGGTGCTAAAATGTCGAAATATCAGAGTCTCGGTGTGGCAAGGTCTAGGGGCTCATTTCCGCGAAGGATCTCCCACATCAATTTCTCTTCATCTAACTCAACTTCTCCCAGCTCCCTCTTTTTCATCTTGACAATATACTCCCAGGCTTCAGCGAGTGACTCAAGATAACCTTCACTAGGAAAACTCAAGTCGCGGTGGATGAGGACTTTAGCATTGTATTCGATGATCAACGGATCAAACATGTCCTTAATTTCATTCCGACCGGACTCTTTAGCATCATCCACCCGGGCTTTAATTTGTTCCATCATCTCCTTGCAGCCTTTCTCTCTTGCCTATATTTTGTGGACTTCTATTTTGGCAAGTTGCTCATCAAGTTTTATTTTCAGACTCTTGGCTTCAACAGCCTCCTCGTAATACCTCTGTGATTCTTCCTAAGCCTCAATCTTCTCTTCCCTTTCTTTCCTAAGAAGCTCTTCAAGCTTCTTAATGCAACGGGCTAAGATATCTTTCTCCTTTTGCAAGGAATCCTTTTCCAGGGCGAGTGCACCACTGCGATTGAGAGCAGCATCGAGTTCCTTCTTATGGGCAGCTTCCAAACGACTCACTGCCTCTGACGTTTTCTTGGTACTCTTTTCTGCCTCAGTAAGTTTTGTTATCCACTCTGATATCTCACTATCTTGATGCTTGATTATATCTTTACCATGGATCGCCTCTAGCTTGAGACGATCTATTTCATATTGTCGCTCGATTGACACCTTAGAGATTTTTTCTGCTAAGTGCTGGAATGACTCATGCTGCATGAAAACGTCGTTAACACATGCGAGAGAGCTTGCTTTGGCATGCCTCGGGATTATATGAATTATGAGAAGGAACTTAAGCCCGTCAAAGTAGATTTTTAGGAAAGTGGCCTTAAGTTCGGCCAATTTCTCCGCTATGAAAGTATCAGGGGCAGCGGTTGGCAAGGATGGATCGAAAGAGGTGATTAGATGCTTGCTTGATCTGGGTTTGCGAGGTTGCTAGGAGCTGGAAGAACCAGAGCATTACTCGTGTGATACGATAATTTGAGGTCCCGGATAGGAAGTCTGATCTCCACGTAAACAAGAAGATTGGGTTGATCTTATTAATGGAATGACTGAGACTGGGACTTATGCTTGGAAGCAGAAGATTCCCTTGACTGACGATTTTTTCCTGTTCGTCATCTCTGTCCCTATACCTGCCAGATTATGAGCCATGGCTAGATCCATAATGCATTGAAGAGCCCGTTAGGAAATCAAAAGCTTAAGACTGAGTCATTGCACCTACAAAAACCAAATGAGAACATGTAAGTAACTATTATGCACAATATTGAAAGAGCGTGTAGTGGAGTGCATGTGATTATGAGTGTCTGAGTGTCCCCCATGACAGAGCAGTAGCTGTAGCCTTGCTTATAGGCATTTTCTCTCCTCTATCGGTAGGAAGAATGCCTTCATCACTTCTGGCGGGAGAATTGAGCCCCTCGATATTGATATTTTGGGAAGTCATAATGTCATCGGGGATCTAGAGATATGGAAATCCTTTCATTGAACTTTCTAAGTGTTGGGAAGATGACTCTTCTTCAACCGAAGTGATAAAAAATTTTGGATCCTTAGCAGTTTTCCTACAGTGAAGTTTATATGCAAGTTTCTTCCTTCTTTTAGTTGGCATTTTGGATTGTGCGCCTTATGACGATTCGACCACAAGCGCCTTCCCTAGGCCTGCATCAGAGCCGCCAGGCTCATTAGTCTGGGCATCCCTAATTTCACCTTCTTCAACGTCATCTTGATTCCCCTTTATCGAGGGCATGACAGGATTGTTGACATCCCTTTCTTGCTCTATGAAGTTTCTCGGTAATGCTGCACTTTCGAGGAGCCCAATGCTACGACCCTCTTCCAGCAGCCTAAATAGAGATAATAACTCATCATTTGTAAGAAGTCTAATGTTCCTGTCTTCAACAAGGGTGGCACAAATAGCGGAGATCGCTCTTGAAAAATTAATGCCCTCGGGACGTAGGCGGATACCTGTAGATATTTAGGATGTTAGTTGATTCAAAAATATGACTTGGATTAACGGCTTAAGTGAAGCGAAGCAAAGACAACACTTATGGCCTTCCAACCATTGCCTTGTGAAGCCAGGCGAACACCGAACATGGAACCACTCATGTTTAAAAAGAGAAAGTATATTCCAAGCACCCGTAAAGACTTGTAAGTTGGGTGAAGGCTCAAGAAAAACGTAGGAAGGACTTCCTGACTGTCGTTTAAAGTTAGAAATGAACTTATGTCTTCAAGAGTTGGTGGGCGAAACAGAACGCTCATGAATAGTAGAAACGTTCCATAGAGGAAGGCTTATCTGTTCGGGTGAAGTTAAGTGGGAGCTATTCCAAGCTATCTTAACCTTTCCCGAATAAACGAATTGAAGGGCGGCACGCATCTGGCCTAGCACATGAATTTGTTGCATGCTATGTACCCCTCGGGGGGAAAGTGAGGCATGTCATTTATTGTAGGAACCGAGACATCTTCGAATGGAATTCCGTGTATGGAACATAACCTGCAAAAGGCAGCCTCACCAATTCGGGAGGCCTGAGAATCTATCGGGTTATCTAAGAGAATGGCGCCTTCTACTATGTCGGCGCAAGACTTATATCCTCCGCCAGGAGGACTGGAACATTCGAAAAAAGGTTGACTGACGGGCCAGAAACTTCCATTTATTCGGCCTGATGACCAGGAGAAAACCTGCCAGATATAGTCGCTGGGCTCAATTTTGCTTCATAATTGCTATGCTGCGGGGCTGGTCCAAAGGACATTGCAAATAAATGCTTTGAGCATCTGATGTCCATGATAACTATACTCAATAGACAATCAAGATAAGAAAAATCACCTGTTCCCCCATGCTAAGTGTAAGCTAGTGCAGTGTTGTGTAGTGTATAACAGAAATAAGCATCTTAAAATCAGAAAATGAAGTTAAATGACGAGACTTTGGATTCTGACCAGAGTGGCTGTCATCGCTGACCGTCCCAACTGGCGAAGAGATTGATTGGTTGTAAAAGTTTTAGGATCGACTATCGGCATATCAAAGTGTGAAATCTATTCCTCAAGTCCATGTGCTAAATTTTAGTTCGTTTTGAAAGTTCCAAAGATTTGATTATTTAATCTCAAGTTCGATGGTGAATATGCAAGTCCTATTGTTCATCGTCATCATATGTTCCAGTTTGTTGAGGTGAATTGGTAGTAATTGTTCAAACAAGTAAGTTTGGATTATATTTCAAGTTTAAAGAGCATGTATGACAATCCCTATGTGTCAAACCCTTTATACCGATCCCTATCCCAAAGCATTTCAATCGATCTCTCTCCTCAACCTAGTAATATCGATCCCTTTCCTTCTACAAATCCTACCGATCCCTCTCCTTAAACAACACAGTCGACGCCTCTCTCCTAACTAAGACTACCGATCCCTTGTCTTGAGCAAAGGTTGCCGATCCATAATCCTACCGATCCTTCTATTACACCACTTTCCACCGAATCTCCAACATTGGTCCACCCACATGAATCCACTTCACCAATCCCTCCAACCTCACTGTTTTAGTCATCCTCCCAAGAAGCTTTCCCGCTGATCCCTCTCCCACATTATCAAATAAGGGATCAACATAAACACGCCATACGCCACATCCTAACCAATCCCTCCTCTACTCTCCTTTCTTCTTCCTCCATATTTATCCTACCGAACCCTTTCACATCCTATAAATCACATTCTCCAAGCCACTTCGATTGTTACGCCATCCTGTACCGTTGAAGTCGCCAATGGTATGGAATCCATTATCTCACCATAAAATCGAAAGTTATAAGTTTAAAACCTACCTACGTGAATGTATGAGTTAAAGGTGCAGAAAAATGGTTTGGAGTTGTTCGAAATGGGGGATGAGAGGAAGCAAATTCATGAGGCAAAATGAATCGCGGAAGGAGTACATTTGGAGCTAAGGGAAAAAGGGAAGAAGTGTTCGCTTTTTATGAAGGAATAGGACGGTTCGGTGCTTTGGAGGAAAACATGGAAATGAAGCAAGTAAAGGTGAAGGGATGTTGGAGTACTACTTTATATATGTGGACTAGGGGGCCTATGTCTTCGGCATGAAGCATGGACATAAGGGATCGGCATGAAAGATGTCGATCCCTATAAGCACATAAATAATAAAAAGAAAGAGGGATCGGCATGAAATATACCGATCCCTATGAGAACAATGAACAGAAAGGAGGGATCGGCTAAGCTTGTGCTGATCCTACCAAAAAAGAGAAAAAACATGAACATACAGAATGTAATGAAATTGGTGATGATCCATGGATGTACAAGTACGTTCAGGAGCTAATAATAATAACATGTATATGAACATACATGTATATGTCCTTGAAATTTCAATTTTTGGAATCGACCGGAATTGAAATCAAACTTGAGGCCTTCAAGTTGTAGGCTAGACCAAATAATCAAAACTAGTTAGGCTTGCGGAACCGGACTTACATATATTAACTAATGGAATATATCCTTGGATCTATACCATTGGAAATCGACTAAGCGTCATGGCGATCAATGAGAAATACAGCACCTTGGAAAAATAATTAGGCAGATGGAGAGCAACTATTCAAAAAACCAGACGGATTTCTTGTCGACGACTCTAACTTGCTTCGATTCAAAGCACGTCATGTTCATCACAAGACGTACTTTAGGGGGCAAGTGCTATCCATTATTTTAAATCGGCTATATTAAACTGATTGCACAAGTCAGATTCGACAGCCATCAAGGTTGATGACTCCAGAGTGGTGATTGTGAGGCCCAGAAGTCAAGTACAGATGGTAATATGAAGTCAGGATTGAATGGAATTGATAGACATGCAACATAGAATTTTCAAAGTATGAAATATGGTTCAATGCATAGGAAGATTGGCATAGATTGGTGCCAACAAGAGGGGTCGGCATGCTTCAAAGTACAAGAGTGTTCTTGTGGAAAAGAATCAATATCTCAAGTTTACAAATCCAATGCTTATGAAATATGAAGAGCAAGATATAAGGACCTTAGGAAACCTACCCTAGGGATGCACATCAAAAGGACAAGTTTGGAAGGATCGGTATACAACCCTTGGAAGGGATCGGCAGAGAACGGCATGCAAGTAATGTTAAATCAAAGATCAAGCAATAAATCGAGCTCCAATGATCCAAATGACATGAAAATTGGAGGCTAAACATATTTTTGCATAAGGAAGCCACCATAGGGATCACTCCCCAAAATTCAACCAAAGAAGGGATCGGTACTGATCCATCCTCTTTGGGAATTGGGCCTAGCGATCCCTCTAGTGGGTCCATATGGTTTCGAAGGCCCTTCAGCCGAGATTTCAGGGAGATACTTGGTCGTCTTCATTTATAAATACTGGTCTGATGGGGCATTCGAGGGATCTTTATGCTGCTTGTTACTCTAAACTCGATTGTAATCAAGTACTTGCTATTTCTACTGCTATAATCAGATTTAAAAATGATTAATAAAGGATAATTTTCATAGTGGATGTAGGCATACGACACCGAACCACTATAAATTTCCGTGTCTTTGATTATTGCTTATTCCCGATTGCTTACAAATTCATCTACTCAATTTAATTTTGTTTTTCTTCACTTATTTCTCTACCAAAACTACTCCTGGGTGTTTGTGATGATTTTAGTTGCAAACGTATGTTTTTAATAATTAATTAAGAATAATTAATGTAAGAGGCTTATTATTATAAAAGGAAAACATGCTTTTTCTAGTTTTTGAATAAATTATAGAATAGTTATTTTTAAATAATATTTCAAATAAATGTTTTAAACCATGTTATTAGTATTTTTATCTGTATACAGTTTTTAGAAAATTTATTAATTATTTTATTAAGTGTTAAAAAGCTTATGTAATATAATATCTTTTAAATTGATTTTAGAATTTTATTAATTATATTAGCTTATAAGTAAATTACTGTGTGTGTATCATTTTTAAAAGGTTTTTAATTAATATATAGGTTTGGTAAAATAACGTAAGTCTTTTACAAAAGGATAAAAAGAAGTTTTAATATCAATTTATTCGATATGCTTGAATCAATGTACAGATTCGTGATCTGTTCGAGATGCTGGAATCTATCTAGAGATTCATGGACTGTTCGAGATGCTGGAATCCAGAGAGAGATTCGAGATCCATTCGAGTGATGAAGAGTTGTATGATAAGATGTTGAACCTGACTTCACCATCGGTAATGATGGAAACAAGAGTAGGGGCATTGCCAAGGTGTTCCGCTAAACTAAGAGTATATCGTTTTGTATCTATTGACCCTTTCGAAGATGCATACGAGAACGATGATACTCGTAGCCGTATGATCGGGCGTGGACCGGCTATGACTTCCATATGGTATATTTTATCAAGAGATATATGACGCTTGGACAAATATCTCTGATCCTTGTGCAGGAGATCAGCCGTGGTTTTATAAGGGCATCTCCATGGAAAACCTTGCACATATACGAATGTGCCTTAGCGGTATTGATTGTATACCTAATATTGTTGTGGTGTACACGTGGCATAACTATTTTTTGATTTATATTCTACACCTTAGACATTATTTATTATATCACCTTACGTACTTATTAGATGGTTCGGTTTCTTTTGAAGGGAAAATGGCATGGTAATCCGTATGATTTCAAATGTTACCGTTATATGTTGGACACATATTTCTTAAGTTTCTCAGATCAAACTTTTGTCCGACTCATAGTTTTTATCTCTCTTATTTCCATGGGTGCTCTTTCGAGTAGTCTGGAAAAGGAAGGTTTTCGTTGATGTTCATTGAAGCTCGAAGAGATGAGCTGGATGCTTTTACCTACCATGGTATTCTTATTTCCGATGAATTACTATATTGTATATATTGGCATATGTGAGGACTATATGTTATAACTGTCCAGGCTGATGATAATACTTATGATTGTAACTCTGAAATGTTATGTATCTTAAAGTGACAGTTTGTATTGTCCTTTGGTATTATATGTTATCGTTCTGTTGTGAGATTCTGATATTGTCTTCTCTTCTTCCTTGTTCTGTTTCTTTTCCCTTTTATTTTACCCTAACAATTTGTCTTTCCGTCACTTGAGTGCTCAGCACATGAATACCATGGATGCATTAGTGTCGACATTTAGGGGTCGAAAAGATGGATAGTTACAATATCCTAACACCTATATATAATCATATTAACTATGTACATTTTGTATCTATAACACGTGCACTTTACACAAACAAGTGTATTTGATAAGCTTGTGAACAAAAAGTAAAAACAATGATTTTTAAAAAATAAAATAAAATAAAGATTTTATTTAAAATACTTTAGATGGTATCTAAAATCCATTTAGACTTCATGGGCCAAATAAAGATCAAAAATTGAATATATTTTGAAATTCACCCATTGAATCCTCTTTCGAGTAGCTAGTTTCTTTCAATTTTACAGACATTTAAGGTTTTCCACCCTGAAGTGAAATAGAATCTTGTATGGATATTAAAAGGACGCAAGGCCTGCTCTTATGAAACTTAGACATATTGCTCCAAAAGAACAAAGAGAGTTGGAAAAGCAAGTTTCTGAACAATTGTAGAATGGCCTTTTTTAAAGGAGTATTTTGGAGTTAGGGCACCAGTAGTCTTCTCCACTAAGGCGAATGGTTCATTACGGCTATGCGTTGTTTATCGAGAATAGAAAAGGACGACAAAGAAGAATCGCTAACCATTGCCTCAGATAGATGATATATTTCATCAATTAGAGGGAGCTAGAATACTTACTCAGCTTGACTTAGCAGCTAGTTTTCGTCAGTTGAGGATGGCAAGTGATAGTATTGCTAAGAATACTTTTCATACACCATATAGACTAATTGAGGGATTAGTCGTTCCCTTAAAAATAACCAATGCTCCAGCCTAATTTGTTGACTTGATGAGTAAAGACTTTAAGGAGAAACCAAATAAGTTAGTGGCTATTTTTGTAAATGATTATAACGACCTGATTAGGAGCTAAAATATATTAATTTTAATTAAATGCATTCTAATGAATAAATTGAAAATTTTGCAGTAAAATCATTGATTTTTTGGGATATAATGAGATGATGGGATGATAATTATTTTGAATTTAGAAAATAGTTTGTAGGGAATTAAAGGAAGAAAATTTTATAAATGAAGTTAAAAACATTAATTTGGAATTTATTTGAAGTTAAGACTTTGTAAATGGAAATTTGTAAATATTTTATAGAAATTGAACTAGGTAATGAATTAGTTATTGAGTATTGTTTTAAAATTCAACCTATGAGATAAAAATATGGTTTATGATTTAGAATGATTTAATAAATTATTTATATAAAATATAAATGTAAAGATAAATATAAATTATTATTAAGGGAATGTCAGTGTGAACTAAAAGTTACTTCTTGATTTACAAACAGAACTCAAGCTTCGAAAATTTATTTAAGTTAAATATTGTAAATGGGTTCAAATCATATATAAAACATATATAATAGGTTGATAACATTCTTATACAGGATAAATATACACAAAAGAGGTTAGTAACCTTCATATATATTAAGCGAAAATGGGCCTTTAGGATAAGGTAACAATCCCAAACCCATTTATTCTCTTCTAACCGGCCAAAGGATAACTTTCCTCCTCATAATTCAATTCTAAAATCATTTCTAAAGCTTCATAGCCTGAATCCCCCTTTAAATCAAACTCAAGTTTTCAAATTTCAACCATCAAAAATTAGGGTAAGTGTTCCTAATCCACCTAACCTCCCAACATCTCAAAATTATATCAAAATCTGGATTTAAATTCCTTTGAGCTTAAGGTGTTGAATTGGGCTTTAGAAGCAAAAGTTGAAAGGAATATAGCTGTCAAAGTGGAAACGTGAGTGTAATTACTCTTATATGTCTTTCATGCATGTTTTAAAGCTAAACTTTGATTTTACATGGGTATGATGCTCTGGTTATGGTGAATAAAGTAGAATTATGTTAAAATATGATGATGTTTGAGAGTGAAGCATATAATGTTTTAAATTACTGCTTGTTATGTAATAGTTTATATGTTATGGGATGAGAATTTCACTTAGTAAAACAAGCATAAATTTTGATTCATTTAACCTAATTCAATGAATCCTGATTTTCTGGAAATGTGGTTCAATTATCTAAAACTTTCATGTTTACCATTTTTTAATATATTATATAGTTTAACAACCTAAAATCCCGTTTAAAGTTGAATAATTTTCGGATCTGCTATAAATTTTGGTTTTAAACCCCTTATAGTTGTTCGATCTTAACTTTTTAAGTATTGAGCCAATTTTGACATTCTTATTATTGGTTTAAAGATAATTTGAAGTAATATAACTTTTTTGTTTATCATTTTTCAAGAATTTGTTGTTTAATGCCTTAAAAGCACGTTACAAGTTGGAACAAAATTATTTTGGGCTCTTTTATATTTCCAATATCGATTCTTTTTTAAGTTATGCTATAACTAATAATGTTCATAACACAATTTGAATAATAAGGATATACATTTATGTTTAGATATGGTTTTCCAACGCAATTCAAAGGAAAATATATATGTATGGATTGGTGTTTTGATGTTGTTCTAGAATAATTAAATATTTTGGCATTTGTAAATTGAAATCACATCTCTATAAAATGAATGATTTGATACATATTGTATGGCATAAATATGGTTTAATGCGTGGAATTTGTGTATATTTCTATGTGTGATTTATTTTACATATTTTGACTTAAAGAAATATGTCCACTTGCCATCATCTATGGAAACTAAAATATTTTTACGTCATGATGCAATGACCACTCTTAATATGTTTGGTCCTTATGCTCTTTGCATGCATTTGATATGCTCATACCTACATGTTAAGTATGCCAAACTACTTTGGATATGCATATGATGATGATGTTAGTGCAAAATCGTATGGAATGTAGTATTTACATTTATATTGTTATGCCATGTATTCATGATGCTATGTGATTACATTTGTCATTGTTAATGCATGTTACTTTATGTATGCCAAGTACCTCATGATTATTTTGCCTTACTTATGTTACATTGCTCGAGATATGATGCCAAAATGTTATGTAATATTTATCCCATTATGTCTATTATATCTTATTTGAATTGATGATGTTCATGTGATATGCTATGTGATATGCATGTTAATACCGAGTAAAGACATTGGAATGTAAAACGACATTTAGGAGGTAATGTCATTAGTAAGCTGATAATTATGAATGTAATAATAATGATGATCGGTGTGAAATGAGCAACCAGACAGGCTAGTATCTATCCTAATTGGACTGATTTGGGTTCGCCCCTTCAATCATGGCAACTAGCCCCACCGCTACTATAATCCAAACGATCTGTTGCATGGATACAACCACAGAAATACGAACTAGTGCTACAATGATGCCTAGGAGATAGAAATAGAGTGATATATGAAATACAACGGGGGAGCTCTATGGATCACGAGATGAGATAGAATGTGCAACAAAGAGATCGTGTAGTGGCGCCCACAACACTGGTTGAAGGATATACGGATAAAACAAGATGCAATATCTTAGTGTCGAGGCAGTGCCCGATAGAGGCCGGGCGAGGGCAAGCAGATAAAATAGGTCACATGCCTTGTGTCGACTAAATTTTTAATAAATTGAGTAGGATTCACTTAGAAACCAACCATTCACTTGCATACTTATAACAGTGTGTTATTAACAAATATAATGATGCAACTAATAAATATGCATAGGAGTGATTCCTTGGTTTATTAGAGTCACAACTGTGAGTCATATTATATAAAGCCGGACATGTGTATTAAACCTGTATGTGCAATAAGATGTGAGTTGGGATTAAATTAGAGGGTGCGTTAACAGAATAAGTGCATATCATATTTACCATACACCACACTATTTTATGTTTTGAGCACAGTTACACTCATAATTGGTTCTTAGCTCAAATCAAGGGGTTTTTTATTTAACAACCTCGGGTAAGATAGAGGTTGTAACAACCCACACTTCAATGGGCCTATATTTTTCGCTAACCCGAAAATCTAAGTCCACCAAAATACGGATCATTGGTTTGGTATCCTGCAAAGAGAAATCATATTAGAGCACTAATGGTAACAACTCACAGCGAAAATAAGTAAATATAACTGATCAATATAATTACTAACCAAAAATTGACATCTCAAATGTCAAGAGCCTTAGCCAGACAATTGCTCCCAATTAATACCAGTACCTGCCCTTTAAATTTATGGGTTGTAATGAGGAGGTGGTCAGAACAATGTTCTGGTGATTGGTAAATTATATATCTTATACATAACACTAGCTTATGTCGATTGTTCACCATTTCATGTTATGTCGGAATTTATCCTTAGTCGTTACGACTCCATCGCTGTGTACGAACTATACACAACTACACCCTGTAGATCTATATCTATATATATAAATATATCCCATCATCCATTAATGGACCTAGACACTATCCTCACTAGTATATATCACTCGGCACCTCGTAAGGATCCATCGCCTCGCTACATCATGATCATCCCACTTGAGGAAATCCTACTGTGCGCACCGACGACCTCTAGTCCATGAGGCCATGTATTCTTCGGGGACTTTTCACTATGTAAGCCAGCTTTCATTGCACCTCTGTTGGCTTCTTATCGTGGATTTCTGGCCCCACGCACCTTCACCTCTCCATGTTTTGAAAGAACCTTTGTGTGGGTTAACTTGCCTTGCCCTATCAAACAAACTAGCAAACAATTATGATGGTGCATAAGCCAACTTAATCAATCCTGGTAGCCGACAGAGACCATTTATGTGTAACCCTATGCCTCCCATTGACCGCAAGGGACCGATGATAAGCTCGCTAAATATGCAACTCTTACCCAAAGTGTTGGTACCCACGTACGCTGACCTTTTTCGCACCCTGTTGCAACTCGTTTGGTACCTATGCACGCTAGCCTTTTGCGCTCCCTGTTGCATAAGTATGATCTCACACATTGTCCATTTAGATTGCATAATGGGTAAAACCCTTCTCGGAAAAATTTGAAACAGACCACTAGTACTTGTACAGTCATACGATCCATAAAAGCTCCATCGGATTCCTGCATTTATGGAGGTTCTAATCCAAGCACACCTAACTTGAGGGTATCCTTTCAAGTATATGCAAGTGTGTACTCTCCACGGGTCCTATTGGTTGGATAAGTTTTTAGCGTCCGAACTCAGTCTAACAATCTTTAATCATTTATTCTTTATAATTATAACTGAATTTATAATTATAACCAAAATTTATAATTATTCCCACTCGTCGTAAATGCATATCTGAGGCTACGTATATACATATTTCAGACTCATGTATATTTATTCTTCTTTCATTTTCTTTCTTGCCTCACATGTTTTATGTCCGACTCTAAGTATTTATTCTTATTATGCGTTTATCTTCTACTTCATCAAATTTACTTATCGTCTCTCATTTCAGTAATCAAAATGGTTTCTACTACATTCATTAGTTCAGTCTTTGATTATTATTCCAATTCATTTAATTATCAGCCTTAACCCAGGCATCTTTTAATTTTCTTGTTTTAAGAAATTTATCCATTTCATTCGATTATCAGACTTAATCATACATTAATTTCATTTCCTAGCTTCTTTTTCTTGCCTATCACTCGAACTCCTATTTCATTAGTTTCCATTTTATCTACCATTTAGTTTCAGTCTTGTCTCAATATTCCACTTTTAGAATTGGCTACATTTTAATAAATTAGAAATTAAACTTTAATAATTAACAGTTACACGGCACATTTCAAAATCTTGTCAAAAAGAGGTGGTTTGTGCGATGTTTGTAATTACAAGAAATTTTCTTTTTGTTTATTGAAATAGACAGTACAAAATATAGCAACTATCTTTATTTGGTGCATCTCTTTCTTTTAAAGGCATATATTTAATCCTTGTTATTACAAACATCTCACTTTTACTAAGTTAAACTTGACAATATATTGAAATCCACTTACAATAATATGTGTTCCAATAAATTAAAATATCACCAAAATTCCAAAAGTCTAATTAACTTTATTTTCAGTCTCATTCATTAATATTTAATAAAATGGAATTTCAATTCATCATGTATCAATTAATTAATCTGACATAGAACTGATAATTAAAAATTATTTCCCAATTACAGAATTAAATCAAATCATTACGTTTCTGTAATTACCAATACAAATTTGTAGGCAAGTTTATAGTGTTCAACATTTCATACATATGAATTTATTGCAATTTCAATTCAATTCTCAAGCGTATAGGAATATATCTACAATGATATAATCTAGTACTATATAACAATATGTAATATTCCCACTCACTTTTAGTTAGCGCTTCCAAATCTCTAGACCTAATCCAAATCTAACCCTGTTTTCTGTATTCTCCATTTTTGACTCCCTATTCTTATCCACAAGCAATTTTTGTATAGATCTCATTAGAAATTGGATAAGGGAAAAGAGATTTAGATTTATTAATTAGAACCAGATCTAAAAGTTCGCCTTTGATGTTGCAACATGATTTGAACTATTTCCTGTCCTCTATTCTTTTCTATTCTTCTCCAAAGCATATCCGTGCAATCTAGATCTATTTTGTGTATTTAGAAATTTGGAGGAGAAAGAAAAATGGCAGACCTTCCATACGTATTAAAAAAATAATGAGTTGGAAGTGAAGACCTAGGCCCTAATTTATAGAGGTTCAAATCGGCGCTAACCGTGGGATGGAAATAGATTAGATCTGGGCCACAAGGCCTTAATTTACAGCTGCCACCAAGACAAGGAGGGTCGACCGCCCCATGGCCCGGGTCGACCACTCATGGTAGATCATGCCTAGGTCATGGTCGACCTGACTAGGCCAAAATAGCGTATTTTTGAGTGTCGGTTGATTTAATTGATTTGTTACCGTTTATTCTCCGATTAACGTTAACCAGCATTATCTTATGCCTTAATTAATTTCCTTAAACATTAATCTACCATCAAGTTTAATGTGTTAATCAATCATTAATTAGTTTCAAATTCTTTCCTTAATTAAATATATAATTATTTCTAACTACGAAAATTAAAAATGCTCATAAGTTTTTTGCTTGAATTCTGATTGGAAAAGTTTATATATGAAAATTGACTAGAAAATCGCTACGAATCCAACGGTATAAGTTTCGTAGCTAAATTCCAATATTTGTAAAAATTTCATTTTTCATTATTTACTATTTATTAATTAATCATTTCTTTTTTTGATTAAATACCGTAAAAATGCGGGGTGTTACATTCTCTCCCCCTCCCCCAAAAGAATTTCATCCCCATTCTGCAATGGTTCGATCATGTAAACCATCGCACATCCATTCTACACTAACAATCAATTAATGTACAACCAATTTTACAATAATTTGTGTACATGTGCATTGTGCATCATAATACATATGATAGGTATGAACAATAATTTTTAATAGGCGCCTTCTATATAAATGATTTCTTTTAAATCAATTTTGAAAATTTGATGCTTGCATCCAAAATATATTTGCAGTTCAGCATGAATTCAACATTTTGAAGAATCAAAACAGTTTTTCACCCAAATTTTCCCACAGTCCTTTAAATAGAAGCATGGTTCGACAAATCTTTCATCCAATTCTTACCATCCAATTTCCTAGCACATCATTGCTAACATCCATATTTAGAAAAATTCTATTTTCTAAACCTATTTTCTTATGCTTGGATAGGGTCTAGATGGAAAATCACATATTTCCACCCTTCTCTTATGTGCTCTTTCGCCCATGTACATTGGGATCTACTCTTTTGCCCCTAATACTTTTCCCACTTTCCCAAGTACAGCTGGCAAAAGTAACTTTTATTTTTAAAGTTCAAAAACATTGTTGTTTCAAAAGTCATCTTTTATTTTTCACTCATCGACAAGGTATACAGAGAAAATGCTCCATCAACAACTAGCTTACTTGTCGCTCATCATATCCATTTTATTATAACTACTGCCATGTAGTAAAATCTACACTAATCAACTTACCGGCTATTCCCCAACGTCAAGATGCAGTATTTTAAAATTTCTAAAACTTAAAATCCTTAACTTCTAAAATCTTTTCAAAGATATGTATATTTTTATAATGAAAACTTTTCATAAATAAATTTTTCATAAAACTTTTATTTTTCAAAATATATATAATTATATTTTATAAATAATTTTCCCTCATTTCTGATATCAGGGTTTAGCCAACAGTTCATCGCCCATAATGGACTCCACTCAATTGCGCGGTAAAATTTTAAGTTCTCAAAAACTTTTCTTTCTTATTAATATCAACTAGCACACATATTGAATTTAAATTTCAGTCTTCGAGGAACATGAACATTGACCTGTGGCTCACCTCCCCAGACCCTTATCCCCCTCTTTTGGAATTTATCTTCCGAAATATTCTCATTCTTTTCGGAACCTACATTTTTCATTTTTCTTTTATTTAGTAGTTAGTTAAATATTTTTTTTTAATTTATTACTTAACTTCCAGTTTCAACTATTTTCATTTCCCTAGCATTAGTTAAGTGGCTCACATAAATTTTCTTATTTTATTATTTTCTCAAATCATTGTGGTCCACCTAGAAAACGCATAAAAAGAAATATTTCCCTAAACATACGCAATTCATAGCACCATCTAATGCTTATAACCCATGAAAAGAAAAACTAACGCTTGAAAGAAACACAACACCAATAATTACTAGTACTGTAAGAATGGACCTTTCTAACAGGCCATCCTTCTACAACAACCTTCATATCTTATCCTTCCTTTATTACTTCTGATGAATAGGGTCTATCCATCTTTTCCATTCCATACCAATTATGAAATAACTATGCCTCTTCTCACTGTAGTGGATAGAAATACAGTCTATGAAATCTTCATATTAAATGTCAATTAAGCTTAGGGAAACAACCTTTCCAATTTCCTCTCTTATTTCCCAAACTTAGGTCTATCAATATCCTTCATGCGTGTTTACCATCTCATTATCATCTGTTAGTATATTCTCTTAATCTCATTCCTATGATAGTGTCCTCAATCCTTGGTATTCCTTTTATTCATAATCCTCATGCAAGCATATTCGAAAACTTATACAAGTGTACCTCAATACCCTCTTCATAGTTTACACACAAATAAACATAACATTCCTAGGCTCTTTCTAGTGTCCTTCACACTCTACAGGGATCTCTTGTTACTATTTCAAAAGTAGTCATTGTTATCTCCTTCATAGCCTTTCTTTTCCCAGTCTCACCTAGGCACTAATTCCTATCTGCTATATATATAAAATTCTGGTTTGGTCTTTATCGTTTTTTTTCAAAATTTAAAATTTAAAATTTTTGAAATACTTAATCCCAAAACTCCTGTCTTTAAAAGTGCTACTTAGAAACTTTTACTAAATTCATAAATACTTGGTGTCTTAACCTTTTTCAAAACTTACATTTCAAGATTCTTGAATTTAACTTATTCACTAAACTTCAAAATGGAACGTTAACAATTCTAAGTTTAAAATCAAATCATCTTTTTCTTTTAAAGACCATTCTAACTCTTATTAAAAATTTGTAATTTATAGTTCAGCCATTTATTAAGTTTTTCTTTCAAAAACTTATTTATTTCCACCAAACCATTCTTGTCAAGATAGAATTTACAATGTTTCTAAAACATCTTTCATAACTTTTAACTTATAAAAACTGGAGTAGATAAGGACAACTATCATCCTATTACTTTACTTACATCTAATACTCTCCCTACATCCAATATATAGAAGAGTTTCTGACATCTTGAAAGGGGGACTTCTAACAGACACTATAAATTAATAGGCATAACAAAGGAAAATGTCCATTTTCCTTTGTTCTGCTTCTCTAATTAGGTTACTGACATTATTTTAATCATTAACACTTTTTATTAAACTTAAGGATCTTATTTTTTAATGAATTTAAATTACTTTTTCCTTCAAGAGGAATCTTCATTGCTATAATTCACTACGAATCGCTTAAAAGAGGAATCGTGTTTTGTGTGAAATAACAAGGAGTTATATTTCAATTTCTTTATTGAAATAGACGGTACAAAATACAACATTTTTGATATTTTGTACATTTCTTCCTTTGCATTTACATTCCTTATTATTTCAAACAAAAAACCTTTATTTGTAACTTGATTGATTCATAGAAACATATTTTTTTACCTCTTTTCATTCCAACGAATTAAAATATGTCAAATCCCAACCTAATTTTAGTAAATCAAACCTCTCTTTCATTTATACTATGACATCCCCTATCTTGAGGCCCAAGGCTAAGCGCTATAGATGTTGCATTCATCTATAGTATTAACTTCCGGTGATAAAATACAGTAATTCTAATGGTATCCATAGTATCAAAAGCACATGAATATGAAACAAAATAATAGACTCAGAAAAATGACTTTTCGGATTTCATAAAACATGTTTCATATCCAATTACATAATCCTAATCATTTCCTAAGTTCAGATCAAATATAATTATTGCATAAATACGCCAAGAGCGACATATGAAGATGCCACTTGGTTGATCAGAGTATTGAATCTACAAAAACTCTCTTAATACATCACAGCGGAAATAAAAACATAACAACTCCTAAATAGCTAACATCAGCCTCTTGCACGTCTCCGAAAGCTTTATTCGTCCACCTACTAAAAACCTATAAATCCTCAACCCTCAACCTACTCATATCAATTTTGAGCACCCGAGAATTTAAGGGGAAAAACATAAACTTCGAGTCAGACATAAAAGCCTAGTGTGAACAATACTATACATCTCGGTTATTTGATATTAAGTGAGACCACGCTGCTTAGCAGAACGGGTTTCCCCTCACTAATATACTTTTAAAAACATATCTTTTGTAAATCTAAATCATGCAACCAAACTGGTTAAAACAATATTAGCGATATCATGTATGCATACAAATCAGGTAATAAACGGACTGTCTATCCGAACACTATAGATTTGTTTAGCTAACTACCAACCTTTGGATGACTCGGGCCTATCGGACAAAATAAAAAATAGTCTAACTTTTGTTAGATTCTCTTCCGGACGGTCTGTCCCTAACTTACTTCTCCCAGGGTCAACTGATCCTAATGGTTTTGGGGGCTCACAACCTATCCTCGCTCTGTATATTCCTTTCTATGTGTAACATCATTTTAGGCTTTCCTATGACAAAGCCCTACACACTGGAATTTTGGACTTATATTAGCGAGGGCTACTAGCTAAAGTATAGGACGCGACCCCATACCACTCTCATCTGGTATTCTAATATCTGAGACATTTTACTTGGGACATCTACCCTTAAAATTTTCCTTGAAAACATTTCTTTAAACTTGATTTAACCTTTTAAATTGTTCTTAAACAAGGAAATTATATTCTATGCATTACTCAAATAAATTTGTCATATTATGTATACATTACACAAAACATTGTTGATGACAACATTCGAAACCTTTGAAAGTGCCCCCTTTCGAAACCATTGAAAGTACCCCTCTCGAAATCATTGAAAGTACCCCTTTCGATACAAGTAAACTACTTTACTTTATAATCTAGACCGAAGGCCAAAAGATACCATTCGAAACCATTTACATTAAACCTTTCGAAAACATTGAAATCATCTCTTTCGAAAGCTTTATAAAACCTTAGACACCCTCTTTTCAAAACACTTTAAAGATGCCTTACGAAACCATTGAAAACCTTCAATTAAAAACCTTTCGAAAACATTGGGAACCACCCCTTCGAAACCTTTATCTTAAACCTTTCGAAAGCATTAAGTCCTTTACATAAATGAAACCTTACGAAAGCATTTGGGTTCAAGTAAAATATGTGGAACAACCTTTCAAAACCATTTAAAACCTTTCCTTTCGAAACCTTTGGGTTTAACTTTCAACAGAACAAAGGGTCTCAAAACAACTAAGTCTAAAGCACTCTTTCGAAAGAAATTTCCTAAGAAAAAGAAGTGGATGGTGTCGAAACCAATCCCTTCGAAAGCATTGGAGAAGCAGCTTAGGTTTTAAAACAAAGAAACTCTTTCGATGACATTGCTTCGTAAGGTAGGATGCGGCAGCTAGGGGTTCTGACCCCTTCAAAAGCTTCTTTATAAAAAAAAGGTGCAACCTCTTTCAAAACCATTCTTTAAAACAATTTGACCAAGTCGAAAGCTATCTATTTCGAAAGCATTCTTTTCGAAAGCAAAGCAGGCGCATTTCCTTTTAAAAGCAAAACAAGGCTTCGACCCCTTCAGAACTCCAGTTTCAAACCTTTCGCCTAAGTCCAATCCACTACGTAGTACGTACCAAGGCTTTTGATACCATGTGTATTGGTTTCGATGGAGATGGGGGTGGAAGTACCTGGTCGAATGGTAGGTGTCGAAAGTGGTGAAATAGCAAAGTCTTATAAAAACTGATTTTTAACTTGAAAAGGTAATTTCTTACCAACTAACCTGCTTTGTTTGTTAACATATGATTGGTTGCTAATTTCTTTGTAAACTCTTTTCTAAAATTACTACCGAATTTCAGAGATAAACAATTTAAAATATTTACAAAATGCCTCTTCTCCTTTTATAAATATACAAAATATTTAAGTCTCATACCTTAAATAATTTTATATACATACTAAAACACTTAGAAAATTCTACAAAATTCCCACAAATCCATTTTAATATGTTTTCTAACATATATTAATTTCTGACCCTAAAACAATATAAATTAGCCATAATTAATTTGAAACCCAATTAACCATTTTCTTAAGTAGAAAATTAATAATAAATCCACATTAATTCAGAAAATTATGAAATTTGAAACCCATCGCTAAAATATCATTTATGACCTTATATAAAAATCACAAGGCATTTGGATTCCATCTAATAGGGTTTTTACATTAAAACTTATCATAAAATCCATATGAATTAATATAAATCATCAACAAGCATATACATCCATTTAACAATCAAAACATTGCAAACATTTGCAAAATAATTCGGATCTCAATCTAAAATCGAAAAATAAGAAAACATGAGATGTAATCTATTATTGACCTATAGCTTGTGATTGGGGTATTGAGATTTGATCTTGGATTAAGTTGCATAAGCTTCTTCTTCTTATCTTCTTCTTGTTTTCTCTTAATGGTGGTCGACCTCTCTTTTGTTTTGTTTTTGATTGTGAACGTGTAAAATGAAGCGGTGTGAGGGTTTAGGGTATAAGAATAAGAATTATTCCTATATTATACAAATCTCAATCCCTTAACCATTTACATTATTTAATTTAATTTAATTAATTAAATGTCCTAAATAATGTTAATCAAAATTAGGGTCGTTAAAGACTCCCCTCCTTAAAGAATTTTGTCCTCAAAATCACGATAAGGTACTCATCAAAATCAATCATACAGGGTAAAACATACCATGAAACAAGTCAGGATAAGTATCTCGAATCCTGCTCTCAGTTTTCCAAGTACAGTCTCTCTCGTCGTCACTCCACTGGACTTTGACTAATCTGACTGTCTTGTTCCTTAGCCTCTTCTCATCTCTCACGACTATATGAACTGGCTTTCTAACTATAGTCAAATTCCGCTCCACTACTAAGTCATCTAACACAGTCGGTGCAATAGTAGTCTCTTAATCTTGAATACACTTCCTTAGATGAGAAACATGAAAAACATCACGGACTCCTGCCAAACTGTTCGATAACTCTACTCTATATGCGATTTTCCTGATCCTCTCTACAATAGGAAATGGTCCTACAAACCTCAGTGCCAATTTTCCTTATCTCCCAAACTGAATAACATTATTCGTCGGTGATACCTTGACGAAAACATGATCTTCAACTGAGAATTCTATGTCTTTACGTCTTCTATCTGCATAGCTCTTCTACCTAGACTGAGCTTCTTTCATTCGAGTTCTAATTAACTCAATCTTTTATGCAGTTTCTCTAACCAAATTCAGACCAAGAACTAACCTAACCCTGGTCTCTAACCATCAAATTGGAGATTAGCATGACCTTCCATACAAAGCTACGAACAGTGCCATCAATATACTAGCCTGGTAACTGTTGTTATATAAAAACTCAACTAAGTATAGATGGTCTTCCTACGATCCTCCAAAATCTAGCAGACAAGCTCGTAACAAATCTTCTAAGACTTTGTTAACCCTTTCTGTTTGCTCATCTGTCTGCGGATGGTAAGCGGTACTCATCTTGAGCTTGGTACCCAAAATCTCTTGCAGACTCTTTCAGAATTCGAGAGTGAATAAGGAATCTCTATCACTTACTATACTACTAGGAATTCCATGCAGTCTAACAATATTCTTCATAAACAGCTTAGCTAAAACAGGTGTCGTCCTGGTTGACTTAACTGGAAAGAAATGAGCACTCTTGGTCAACCTATCCACTGTGACCCATATACTTTCATTTCCTCTTTTTGACCTTGGCAACCCATCTATAAAATCCATTGAGATCGAATCCCATTTCCAAACTGGAACATCTAAAGGCTAAAGTAACCCACTTGGTTGCTGATGTTCGGCTTTTACTAGTTGGCAGTGCAAACACTACTTCACCCATAAACCTACATCTATCTTCATACCTTCCCAGAAGAAACTTCTTTTCATATCCTGATACATCTTAGTTCCTCCCGGATGAATGGTGAACTTCGAACGATGGCATTCCTCAAGAACTTCCTTCCTAATATCTCCCACATTTGGAACACATAATCTTCCTTTCTTTCTCAACAACCCATTCTGGTCAAGACTAAAATCCTTCAAGGCATCACTCTCTGTTCCATCCCTTAACTTCTTGATCCATTCAACTAATAATGGATCCTCATTCTGCTTAGAAGCAATTCAATCATCACCGGTCAAACTTCTAAACATGACAACATAACCGTCACCTTACTAGACCTAGTTTCATATTTCCGTTGCACTATATATGTCGTCAACGCTTCCAAATCTTTCCACTTGGCTATCATTGCCAACACTGCATTCTAATGTTTCCAGCTAAGTGCATCTGCAACCTTGTTGCCTTTTCCTGGTGTTTACTCAATACCAAAGTCATAAGTGGCTAAAACTCTAACCACCTCTACTATTTCATATTCAACTCCTTTTAAGAGAATCAATACTTCAGCGACTTATGATCCCTATATAGTTCAAATCTCTCTTCCAAAAGGTAAGGTCTGCACACCTTCAATGCAAAAATTACTGTAGCTAATTCCAAATCATAAGTCGGGTACCTAACTCTAACACCTCTAATTTTATATAACATTATTCAGGAGATTTAATTAGCTAAATTAAATAAAATAATGTCAAGATTAAATGGTTAAAGGATTGAGATTTGTGTAAATAGAAGGTAGTCATGCCCATTTAAACTAATGAACTAAGGGAGGCTAAAATGAAATAAGAAAGGGAAATTAGATAAGGGGAAATATAGTAATAAGTCATATTCTTATACCCTAAACCCTTAATGCCACTCTCATTCTACAAACGTTTACAAACTAAGCAAAATACAATCAAGGTCGGCCACCATTAGGAGAAAGTAAGAGGAAGGAAAGCTAAATGAAGAGAAAGAAACTTAATCAACTTAATCCAAGATCAAATCTCAACTCCTTCACAACAAGCGAAAGGTGAATAATATGTTACATCCTATATTTTGATGTTTTCGGTTTCAAGATCAGAACTGAATATTTTTGCGAAGTATATTGCTATGTTTTGAATGTTATATATATATATATGCTTGTTGATGAATTATGCTTATTCATATTGATTTTTACGACAAGTTTTGATTTGAAAAACCTAGCAAATGACATCCAAATGCCTTGCGATTTTAAAATAAGGTCAAAAATAATATTTTGAAGATGGGTTTCAAGTTTCATAATTTTTTGAATTAATGTGGATTTATTATTAATTTTCTAATGGAGAAAATGGTTAATTGGGTTTAAAATTAATTACAGCTATTTTATATAAGCTTTGGCTCAGAAATTTATATATGTTAGAAAACATATTAAAAGTGATTTATGGGAATTTTGTAGAATTTTCCAAAGTGTTTTAATAAATATATAAAATTATTTAAGGTATGGAACTTAAATGTTTTATATATTTAATAAAGGGGAAGGGGCAATTTGTAAATGTTTTAAATTATCGATCTTTGGAAATTTGGCAGCAATTTTATAAAAGATTTTGGAAAAGAAACTGGCAACCTACTATATATGAAAAATAAGCAAGTTAGTTGGAAAGAAATTGCTTTTTAAAATTAAAAATCAGATTTCATAAGGTTTCGCTGTCTCGCCACTTTTGGCAGCCACCTTTCGACTTCATAGTTCCGCCTCTAGCCAGTTCGAAACCAATACACATGGTATCAAAGACTTGGTATGTAGTGGATTGGATATAGGCGAAAGGTATATGGTCGAAACAGGGCTTTCAATGGGGTCAAGACCTTGTTTCTGCTCTCAAAAGAAATGCGCTTGCTTTGCTTTCGAAAAGAATGCTTTCAAATAAGATAGCTTTTGACTTGGTCAATTGTTTTAAAGGAAGGTTTCGAAAGAGGTTTCCGCCTTTGTTTTAAGTAAATGCTTTCAAAGGCAATGGAAGGTTTCCAATGGTTTCGAAGGCAAGTTTGAAGTATTTTAAAAGAGGATGTATATGGGTTTAATTAGGTTTCTAAAGGGATATTTTCATTGGTTTCGAAAGGATGTTTTGGCCTTTCGACCTAAGGTTATAAAGTGAAGTAGTTTACTTGTATCGAAAGGGGTACTTTCAATGGTTTCGAAAGAGGTACTTTCAATGGTTTCGAAAGGGGTACTTTCAATGGTTTCGAAAGAGAATTGTTTAGAGGTTTAAACAAAGGTTTGGAATGTATTCATAAATAATGTTTTGAGTAAAGCATATATCATGGCAAAGAGATTTGAGTAATGCAAATAATATGTTTTCCTTTTTTAAGTATGATTTAATGGGATTAAATCAATTTGAATGGTTTCCAAGGAAAATTCAAAGGGTAGTTAATCCTAAGAAAATGACTCAGATATTAAAAGACCGGATGGGACTGGTGTAGGATCACGCCCTACTCATTAGCTATGGCCCCTAGAAAATTTAGTCCAAAGTTCCAATGTGTAGGGCTTAATCACAGGTAAGACTTAAATGATGATTACACACAGAAAGTAATATATATGTACAGAGAAGAAGGATAGGTTATTGGTGAGCCCGCAAAACCATTAGGATCAGGTTACCCTTGGAGAAGTAAGTTAAGGACAGACCGTCCAGAAGTATGTCTAACAGGTGTTAGATAATTTATTTAGCTTTTCTGGTAGGCCCGAGTCAGCCAAAGATTAGTAGTTAGCCAAACAAAACTACATTTTTCGAACAGATGGTCCATTTATTACCTATTTTGAGCATGTACGATTTTGCTATTATTGTTATAATCACTTTGATTAACTGGTTTGGTTATAGGATTTTTATTTGCAAAAAGACATGTTTTAAAGCGATATTAGTGAGGGGAAACCTATTCTGTTAAGCGGCATGGTCTCACTTAATATCGGTAAACTGAGATGTAATAGTATTATTCACACCAGGATTTATGTCTGACTCGAAGTTAATGTTTCCCCTTAAACTCTCGAGTGCTCAAAATTAATTTGAGTAGATTGAGAGTCGGTGTTTTACAGGTTTATTAAGTGGACGAATAAAGCTTCCAAAGACGAGCAGGAGGCTAAAGTTAGCTAATTAGGAGTTTCTATTTAGTTTTATTTCAGCTGTGATGTATTATGACAGTTTTTGTCTATTTAGTACTCTGGTCATCCAAGAGGGCACCTTCGTATGTCTCTCTTGGCGTATTTTGTAATAATTATACTTGGTCGAAACCTAGGAACGATTATGGGATTATGTAATTTGAATATGAAATATTGTTTTGAAATGTAATCAGAAAAGTTATTTTAACCTGGATGATTTTATTTCATATTCATGTGACTTTGATATGATGGATACCATTAACATTACCGTATTTTATCACCAGAAGTTAATACTATAGATGACTGCAGCATCTACAGTGCTTAGCTTTTGGCCTCAAGATAGGGGATGTTACAACTTGGTATCAAAGCATGAATTTATGAAAAAATTTAAACTTAAATGATTTTTGAAAACATTATCCTAAGAAATTAGAGAAAAGATCGAGGTATGGGATAACGTTATAGTAACGTACTTGTATTTGCTATATATATAAGTATACGCTTTATCTCTATTCTCCCATCTCTATTAGGCTATTCTTCTGTATCTTACGAAATCTCGAATGCAGATATGGATGCTAGAAGTGGAAGAGTGAACCTTGGTGGGGGAAGCACCATAACTAATGGAAATGTCAGACCAAATACGAGGAGGAATCAAGGTCAGGCAAAAGCTGCAAATGTGGGTGCTGGGTCCCGCAAGTTGATATGGGAGCGATGTATTAGTTCTTCATAAACATGATGCAAGCGGGAATTGCTGCTGGAGTAGTTGGAGGAAATGCTGGAAAAGGAAATCAAGAAGCTCTAGTGGTGAATAACTATGCTATTTTGCGTAGAGATTATGCTCGGCTGGGAGGAAAGCCGTTTATTGGTACTGAAGACGCAATTGAAGTGGAGAATTGGTTACTTCGTTGCGAGATGATTTTCGCTGACTTAGTGCTCAATGATAAGCAGAAGAGAAGGCTCGCATCTAGACATCGACAAGGAGCAACACTGTATTGGTGGAATAGTGTGACTGCTGTAGTCAATGAGGAGACCATGACTTGGGCTGAGTTCAGGAGAAAGTTCGAAGAAAGGTTTATTCAGAGATTGCTAAGTCCACACTACTAAGAAAGTTTGCTAAGTTGGAGCAGAGGGATATGATTATACTTGAGTATGCAACAAGGTTTGAGGAGCTATCGAGATATGGCTATGCTACGATTGATACTGTTATTAAGAGGAATGAAAAGTTCATTCAGGGTTTGAAGCCTGAGCTTGTTAAGGACATGTTATTGCACATTAGAGATCCATGTGATGTTGTTTTTTGAGATGGCCTTGAGGCATGAAGAGATGCTTGCTTTTTTAGAAGGAAATAAGGAAAAAGAAGTTCAAGGAGGGCGGAGTCAGAAAAGGAAATTTTTCCATAAGAAAGGAGCTCAGAAGGGTGGAGCTGCTATGAAAGGGAAGGTAGAAGTTGTCTGTTATAAGTGTGATAAGAAAGGACACTATGTCCATGAATGCCAAACAAGCGAAGAGAAGAAAGCTGCTGAGAAGAAAGAAATGAGGTGTTTTAATTGTGATCAAATTGGGCACTACAAGAACTAGTGCAAGGAGCCAGCCAAGGATGGGAAATGCAAAATGTTTGCATTGGAACCAACTAGCTCGAGACCAACAGCAGAGGAGAGAGGAAAAGCTATGTTGGGAGGTAAGCTTTTGATTTATGGTGTATCTATTAGAGTTCTATTTTATACCGGTGCATTGCATTCTTTTATATCTCATTGTTTGGTAGATAAGCTTAACCTAGAACCCTCATACCTAGTTACTTCCTTAAGGGTTGTAAATCCGATAGGAGGGTATGCGACACTTGGGATGAAGTGTGACCACCTAGAGTTCGAATTGTTAGGTCATACCTTTGCTTGCAGTTTTCATGTGTTTGATTTCGTAGGGTTCGGAATTATTTTGGGTATGGATTGGTTAAGTAAATATGATGCTAGGATATTTTTCCATGATAGGAAAATATCACTTAGACACACAGACTTTAGTGATCGGATAATATACTTCATAGAAAACCCTAGTTTTGAGGTTAGTGCTTTATTGGGTGTTAAGAAGGTAGAAGACGAATTGAATCGAGTTTTCATTGTTAGAGAATTCGCAGATGTTTTTGAACCTATAGTAGGATTACCGCCGAAACGAGCTATCGAGTTCTGGATTGGTTTGATACCAGGAGCAGAACCGATGAGCAGACCGCCAAGCAGAATGACACCTACCGAGATGAGGGAGCTGAAGGTGCAGTTTTCTGGATTTAGAAGGAAAGAATTTTATCAGACCAAGCAGTTCGCCTGGGGAGCAACCGCGGTGTTTGCTAAGAAACTGGACGGATCGTTAAGATTATGTATCGATTATCATAAGTTGAATGAGAAGACGATAAAGAATTGATATACGTTACATAAAATTGACGATTTGTTCGACTAGTTGAGTAGAGCCAAAGTATTTTCCCAGTTGGATTTAGCAACAGAATTCCATAAGGCGAGAGTGGCAGAGGATAGTATACCTTAAACGGCGTTTAGAACTAGATATGGATCATATGAATGGTTAGTAATGTCGTTCGGACTAACTAATGCACCAGCATTCTTTGTAGATTTGATGAACCGAGTTTTCCGAGAGCACTTGGATAGGTACGTGGTGGTATTCATAGGCGTTATTTTGATATACTCTAAGGATGAACGAGAGCATGAAGTTAATCTTAGAGTGGTGCTTGAGACGCTGAGGTAGCATCGGAGTTTTTGAAGTGTCCTCTCTTGAAGAAGAAGTGAAGTTTCTTGGTCATGTAGTCTCAAAGGAAGGGTTGTCTGTAGATCCAACTATGATCGAGGCGGTGAATAATTGGAAGAGACCCAAGACGGTGACTGAGATAAAGATTTTTCTTGGATTAGTTGGTTATTATCGGAGGTTCATTAAGGATTTCTCGCGGATAGCGGCACCGATGAACAAGCTAACGCGAAAGGATGTGAAGTTTATCTGGACTGATAAGTGTGAGAAGTGAAACACTTATTGACTAATGCACCTGTGTTAGTTGATCCAGAAAGGAATCATGATTTAGTGGTATATACAGATGCGTGTGGAACAGGGTTAGGAGCTGTGTTAATGCAGAGAGGTAAAGTGATTGCCTATGCTTCTCGACAGCTTAGGCCGCATACGGTTAGATATCCAACGCATGATTTGGAATTAGCTGCGGTAATTTTTGCATTGAAGGTGTAGAGAAATTACCTTTTTGGAGAGAGATTTGAGCTGTATATGGATCATAAGTCGTTGAAATATTTATTCTCTCAGAAGGAGTTGATATGAGACAGCTGAGGTGGTTAGAGTTTTTAGCCGCTTATGACTTTGGTATTAAGTAAACACCAAGAAAAGGAAACAAGGTTGCAGACGCACTTAGCATAAAACATCAAAATGTAGTGTTTGCGATGTTAGCTGAGTGGAAAGATTTAGAAGCATTGACTACATGCAAAGTACAGCGGAGACTTAAGAGAAGTTCTAGTACAGAGACTGCTATGTTGTCGTGTTTAGAAGTTCGACCGGTGATGGTCGAAAAGATTGCTTTTAAGCAGGAGGATCCATTATTAGTTGAACAGATCATAAAGTTAAGGGATGGAACAGAGAGCGATGACTTGAAAGATTTCAGTCTTGACCAGAATGGGTGGTTGAGGAAGAAAGGAAGACTATGCGTTCCGAATGTGGGAAACATTAGGAAGGAAGTTCTAGAAGAATGTCATCGTTCGAAGTTCACAATTCATCTGGGAGGAACTAAGATTTATTAGGATATGAATAGAAGTTTCTTGTGGAAGATATAAAGAGAGATGTGGGCTTATGGGTGAAACTGTGTTTGAGCTGTCAACGGGTAAAAGTTGAACATCAAAAACCAAGTGGATTACTTCAGCCTTTAGTTATTCTAGCATGTAATTGGGATTCTACCTCAATGGATTTTATAGACGGGTTACCTAGGTCAAATATGGGAAATGAAAATATATGGGTTATAGTGGATAGGTTGACAAGAGTGCCCATTACATCCCAGTTAAGTCAACCAGAACGGAACGTGTATTAGCTAAGTTATTTATGAAGAATATAGTTAGACTTCACGGAATTCCTTGTAGTATAATAAGTGATAGAGATTCCATATTCACTAGTGAGTTCTGGAAGAGTCTAAATGATATTTTGGGTACCCAGCTCAAGATGACTACCGCTTACCATCCACGGACAAATGGGCAAACGAAAAAAGTAACAAAGTCTTAGACGATTTGTTACGAACTTGGGTGCTAGATTTCATAGGATCATGGGAAGACCATCTACACTTAGTCGAGTTTCCGTATAACAACAGTTATCAGGCTTGCATAGGGATGGCACCATTTGAAGCTTTGTATGAAAGGCCATGCAAATCTCCAGCTTGTTGGTTAAAAACCGGGGGTAAGTTAGTTCTTGGTCCGGATTTGGTTGGAGAAGCTGCAGAAAAGATTGTGTTAATTCGAGCTAGAATGAGGGAAGCTCAGTTTAGGCAAAAGAGCTATGTAGATAGAAGACGGAAAGTCTTAGAGTTCTTAGTTGTAGATCATGTTTTCGTCAAGGTATCACCGATGAAAGGTGTAATTTGATTTGGGAAATCAGGGAAATTGGCGCCATGGTTCGTTAGACCATTTCCTATTGTAGAAAGAATCAGGAAACTCGCGTATAAAGTAAAGTTATCGAGTAGTTTGGCAGGAGTCCACGATGTCTTTTACATTTCTCATCTTAGAAAGTGTATTCGAGATGCAGAGACTACTATAGCACCGACTGTGTTAGATGACTTAGTAGTGGAATCGAATTTAACTATAGTTAGAAAGACAATTTATATAGTTGCGAGAGATGAGAAGAGGCGAAGGAACAAGATAGTCAAATTAGTCAGAGTCCAGTGGGGCGACGATAAGAGAGACTGTACTTAGGAAACTGAGAGCAGGATTTGAGATACTTATCCTGACTTGTTTCATGGTATGTTTTACCTTTATGATTGATTTTGATGAGTGCCTTATCGTAATTTCGAGGACGAAATTCTTTAAGGAGGAGACATTGTAACACCCCTAATTTTAGATAACATTATTCAGGAGATTTAGTTAGCTAAATTATATAGAATAATGTAAAGATCAAATGGTTAAGGGATTGAGATTTGTGTAAATAGAAGGTAGCCGTGCCCATTTAAACTAATGAACTAAGGGAAACTAAAATGAAATAAGAAAGGGAAATTAGATAAGGGGAAAAATAAGAATAAGTCATACTCTTATACCCTAAACCCGTAATGCCACTCACATTTCACAAACGTTCACAAACTAAGAAAATTACAACCAAGGTCGGCCACCATTAGGAGAAAGTAAGAGGAAGGAAAGCTAAATAAAGAGGAAGAAACTTAATTAACTTAATCCAAAATCAAATCTCAACTCCTTAACAACAAGTTAAAGATGAATAATAGGTAACATAGCATATTTTGATGTTTTTGGTTTCTAGATCGGATCCAAATATTTTTGCAAAGTATATTGCCATGTTTTGAATGTTAGATAGATATATATGCTTATTGATGAATTATGCTTATTCATATTGATTTTTATGACAAGTTTTCATTTGAAAAACATAGCAAATGGCATCCAAATACCTTGTAATTTTAAAATAAGGTTAGAAATAATATTTTGGAGGTGGGTTTCAAGTTTCATAATTTTCTGAATTAGTGTGGATTTATTATTAATTTTCTAGTGGAGAAAATTATTAATTGGGTTTAATATTAATTACGACTATTCTATATAAGATTTGGGTCAGAAATTTATATATTTTAGAAAACATATTAAAAGTGATTTATGGGAATTTTTGTAGAATTTTCCTAAGTGTTTTAATAAGTATATAAAATTATTTAAGGTATGAGACTTAAATTTTTATATATTTAATAAAGGGGAAGGGGCAATTTGTAAATGTTTTAAATTATTGATCTCTGGAAATTCGACAGAACTTTTATAAAAGATTTTGGAAAAGAAACTGGCAACCAACTATATGATGACAAATAAGCAAGTTAGTTGGAAAGAAATTGCTTTTTAAAGTTAAAAATCAGATTTCATAAGGTTTCGCTGTCTCGCCACTTTCGGCAGCCACCTTTCGACTTCATACTTTGGCCTCCAACCAGTTCAAAACCAAAACACATGGTATCAAAGACTTGGTACATAGTGGATTGGAGATAGGCAAACAGTATATGGTCGAAATAGGGCTTTCGAAGGGGTTGAGACCTTGTTTTTGCTCCCAAAAGAAATGTGCGTGCTTTGCTTTCGAAAAGAATGCTTTCGAATAAGATTGCTTTCGACTTGGTCAATTGTTTTAAAGGAATGTTTTGAAAGAGGTTTCCGCCTTTGTTTTAAGTAAATGCTTTCGAAGGGGGTCGAAACCCTTGCTGCTGCTTCTTACCTTTCGACCTAGATTGGTTTTGAAGGGGTGCTTTCGTTTTTAACGAAAAAGCCGATTCTCCAATGCTTTCGAAGGGGTTGATTTTGACACCATCTACTTCTTTACTTAGGAAATTACTCTTGAAAGAGTTGCTTTTGAATTAGTTCTTGTTAGACCCTTTTGATATTTTGAAAGTTAAACCCAAAGGTTTCGAAAGGAATGGTTTCAAAACTATGTTTCACATATTTTTACTTGAACCCAATGCTTTCGAAAGGTTTGTTTTAAGTAAAGGACTTCAATGCTTTCGAAAGGTATTAGATGAAGGTTTTGAAGGGTATGTTTTCCAGTAATTTCGAAAGGTATATGATAAAGGTTTCGAAGGGGTGATTCCCTACTGTTTTTGAAAGGCTTACCTTAAGTACTTTAATGGAAGGTTTCAAATGGTTTCGAAAGGCAAGTTTGATGTATTTTAAAAGAGGACGTCTATGGTTTTAAAAAAGTTTCGTAAGGGATACTTTTATTGGTTTCGAAAGGATGTTTTGACCTTTCGGCCTAAGGATATAAAGTAAAGTAGTTTACTTGTATCGAAAGGGGTACTTTCAATGGTTTCGAAAGGGGTACTTTCAACAGTTTCGAAAGAGAATTGTTTAGAGGTTTAAATAAAGGTTTCGAATGTTTTAATCAACAATGTTTTGAGTAAACATATATCATGGCAAAAAGATTTGAGTAAAGAAAATTATATGTTTTTTTGTTTAAGTATGATTTAAAAGGATTAAATCAATTTGAAAGGTTTTCAAGGAAAATTTAAAGTGTAGTTAACCCTAAGAAAATGACTCGGATATTAGAAGACAAAATGGGACTGGTGTAGTGTCTCGCCCTTACTCATTAGCTATGGCCCCTAGTGTAATGACCCACTTTTCTGTACAGTCTAAGCTGATAATAAATCACACATGTCAACTCAAATTGAATAAAAAGGTGGATTGTTAGGGGTGAAGAAGAAGAAAGAAGATAAGAAGAAAACTAAACAATAACATAGAATCTCACACTCATAGCGGAAAAATATAATAAATAATAATAGATCTTTATACAAAAGAAACTGTAACTTTGGATATACATACCATCATCAGAGTACAACAATCAATAAGTCAATCTGGACAGTTATAATACTTTTTCCTCATAAGTGCTGAATATACAGCATACACACACAGCGGGATATAATCAAGTACGTGGAATACGCTTGAGACTCTTCCAGCTTGTCTCCTGAGCTCATGGCATCCTAACCTGAATCTGTAATACTCGGTCTGACCCGAGCATTATAATAAAATAATACCCGAGTCAGTTTGAAAAACCAGCGTGAGAAAACACACTCAATTTGAATTATTACTATTATCAAATCCTTTGAAAAACAAAGGTATCTCGTAAGACCATGCCATACATAAATACGACGGGTTTTTACCTTACGATAACCAAAACATTTTATATCAAAATCATCTGATATTATAACAGTGTCTATAGAAAATAAAATATAAAATAGCTGAAAGGCTTGCATCTCACATTTCAGCGTAGTTGGGCACATCTAAAACCGTACATTCTTGTAGTGGATATTGGATTCCATACAATGACAAGGCTACTGGGGTACCGTCCGCCATAGTACATCTCTAGAAAAATGTGCCGAGATCGTACCTAACGATCCCTGCCAACACTGGACCGGCTTACCCCTTGCTGGATAGTACCGAATATGTTATCACCCCGGGTGTTCCCACCCTATCAAGTGCTCTCTTTTCCATGCACAACCATATCCATAATTATAATATATCTGAGGGTATCTAGAAAAGTGATAACATTCCCTACTTGGGTGCGACCCACTTAGCCCTGCTGCATCTCCCATGTTTTAGTCATCCCGGTTGATGAGGCTTGAGGCTACGTTTTACCTTAAGAATAGCATTCATACTTGGAATGCTAACACTAGTTTCCAGGCAACAATGCAATGATAGCATTCATCCATACAGGTTGTTCTAGGTCTGAACAACCCAAATCTCCAAAATCACTGTTTTCATTATCTTCACGATATCACAATTCGTAACGCACAAATCGGGTCGAAGTGGTTTCAGATAATTAAATTTGATCCTGGTCTCTTCAAAACGATTAACGAATTTGGCCATATTTCATAGTCGGATATTTAACTATCAAATTACGCACAAGCAGTCACCAGGCCCATATTCAAATCTTTTAAAAACATTTACTTCAAAATATCTTTACAAAGATATCTATTCAAATCTCTTCCAGTAATTCAATACTTGTAAACAATTACAAATACTTATATCCATAACATTATATTTTTAAATCATATCTTACTTCACACTTAGTGAAATATTTCCAAATTCAATTTATAATCGATTACTTAGAAATATATCTCTATGTAAATCCTTCATCGCAAAAATATTTCCAAAACCTTTCATTTCAACACTTAGGAAAATACTTTAAGTCAATTTTTCAAAATCATTTCTAATATCAATACTTAGGAAATACTTCATAACTAATCTCCTAAACTTCCGGAATTATAAATAAATTCCTTTTACAATTTCCAAAACCGATTATACTTATTTAAAATCCCCATTAACAATTTATAACTTCTTTTATGAATTCAGATTCATTTTCGAAGTTCTCGTAGCTAAACCTTTTGGAAATTTTATCAAGTTTTTTAGTTCCGTTATAAGATTTTCTCTTATAAAATCACATTCATTAAATAAAACTCGATTTACAAATCTCGAGAGTATTTACAAATAACTTCAATCAATTTCCAAAACTCTATATTATAAAATAAGTATTTTAAAAGAATAGTAATAAATTTCAAGATCTATAGCCTTACTTACTGTTCTTAAAGTTTTAATTTATGCAATCTGGAAGGAAAGGAATGGGAGAATATTTTCTGATACATTTAATTCTGCTAGTGATTTGTTTGTAATCATTAACAACTTGATTATACGCAGATCTATTAAGTGAATGGAGCATATTAACTGATTGGGCAAAAGGAGGTTAATTTCTAGAGTATACTGAGATTCATATTGATATATTATTCTGATCAAATGAATGCCTGATTCACCGTTATAGGTGCTGACTAAATTTCATATGTTGAGTTTCTAAAGCAATAAAAAAGTTGTATGGGGTTTGAATTACAAGCAGGGGCATTGATCAAGATAAGCTGGAAGTATATGAAGTGTTTTCATTGTATTGGCATTTCTGTTTTTATTCTGTTCAATATAATAGCAATTGTAAGCTTGGAAGCTGTAATGCTGATGTAATGAATATTGATTGTAATAAATGGGCAAGGCTCCCTTAGCCTTTTGATTTTCAAAAAAAAAAATTCAACCCGTTAAACTAATTTTTTAAAATATCAAACCCTTTTCTAAATAACAACAATAAGTAATTTCCAATTCATTTGTAAATAATACTAACCAATTTACAAGGCTTATTATAAAAATTAAAATTCACTTCGACTAATATTAAATACTTGAATAATCACTTTCCGTAAATATTTTAATATTAATAATAGTTTTTAAACTCCATAGCTTAATAAATAAAATCTCTTATAAGACAAACCGAGAAAAAAAATTATATTTATTTTTTTTAAACTCAACATAACAATTTTTATATCTATAAATCTCTCTTGATTTATCACAAATCGATTTTCATTTCCAATTTCATAACCATTTCCAAATTCCAAAATAGAATCCACTATTTCTTTCTAAACCGATTTCCATATCTCATTATAAATCCTCACTGTGAATATATATTTCCAATTTATCAGATGATAATCATTTCACTTTATTCATAAACATCGTTTATAAATTTACAAACTCATTTCCAGTTTTTTTCTGTTAACAATAGATTTATATTAAACAAACTTCATTTATAAGTCGATTTCTATTTAAAATTCCATTTGGAAATCTATTTCTTAACAAGTTTCGATTATAATTCAAATTCATTCAAAATCTCAATTTTTGACTTCCTTTTCTTATTTTAAGAAATCTCATTTAAAATCCATTGTTAAAAATTCTCAATTTGAAACCATTTTACGAAATAGCTAAATAAATATCCAAAATTAAATTATTTATGTTATCCAACCCAATCCCTTTTTAAATAATCCCGAAATTCAATATAAATATTTTCATTTCCAAAATCTCTTTTGAATTCCATTTTTTAAAATCAAAAATATTATTTATGGTATTTATAATACCACAATTAGGGCCAGTGCTACTATAGCATTCAATAAATCAAATCACACAACAATCCATAACAGGTTATTCAATCACATCATATATCTCTATATATGAAAAACAATCAATATATTTGAGGAATCCAGTTGGATCCCTCCAACCTATTTCTCTACAACCACAGATGTTATATAACATAAAATACCAATCCCGCTTTAAGGCAGGATATTGCGGTAATATAGGGTTGTCCGCTATTATGCGGGACGCATAGTGTCTCATCCACTCCAATAAGCGGGAAATATATCCAACTACTAATATATATACTAATATATATTATAACATCAAACTAATAATAATTATTATCAATTCGTCCAATCAACCAATAAATAATTTAACTTTTAAAATAAAACCAATTATCCAAGATGAGTGAGATTTACTCACCTTGATTTTTAATTTGCCAAAAAGTTCCATTTTTGAATTAAAATTGAACTGGTCAATTTTTAACCAATAAAAAGTTTCATCCTAATCGGACCTCATATGAGAGGGTTATGAATTTTATAAGTTATCGAAACAATTTTGAACTTAAAATTTTTTTAATAACTAATACAACTTCTAAATACCAAACTACCCTCAATCAATCTTCTCCAAAACACAGTCTCCCTCCTGTGCACGAATGCCAATATCCACCCATGCACACACGCGAAGTCCTCTATGATACCCAATGAAAAGCTAATCCGACTTCGCCAAAAGCCTCACCATCGAAATATCCACCTTCTCCAACCCTCGCCGTCACTTCCCATCCCTTATAGCAAATCGCAACATCCCCATGCCGAATATGACAAACGAATGTCAGGTCTTTCGCCCCCTAGCTGCACGCCATGAAATTCTACTTGAAGATGCTCTTCCACATGTTTGTCTTGAATCTACACTCCAATTCCCACATCGACTTCTAAATCGAGCCTAAATTACAACCATAGTTTCGAGACTCCCACTGCTACAGCTGTGTCCTCCCCTTACTTCGATCGCAACTCCTACAAATCCACTCGTGTGAAGATCCTATCGAGTGAAGAATTTTAAAGTTTGTTTTATATTTTTCCGTGAAGTATTTTGCTCGATTGAAATTTCTGAAAATGGAAAAAAATCTACAGAAGTCAAAAATTTAAACTGGGAAGGCGCGTGGGGAGAAATGATAGAAAGAACAGTATAGGTGGTGGCTTGGTCAAGTTAAGTCTACTGAGATGTGAAGGAAATGAGGCTGCCTAGTCAAATCAATGAAAATAAATTATTAAAAATTCAAAAATATCTAAACATTAATTTCGAACCTCGATTGAGGCGTGCTGCCTGACGTTCTTAATGTTATACCCCTATTTCAAATGCAATGGAACAAGTCTCGAGCCCCAATTCGATCGTATGGAGAAGATAGCTTTTTGAACCCAATTATAATATTAAATATTCAATATTAATTTCAACGCGTATCTATTCCGTATGACCAAATGATACTTCTGATCGCTACGAAATTTGATGGTGTATAATAATTCATTATTACGGACTCAATGACATTGGTTTCGTCGAAATCCGAGACTGTGCCCCGGAAGGCTATTTTTGTATGTTAATTTAAACGAGTTATTTTCAAAATCGAGTAAATCACTTTTAAATTCAAATTAAAATTTTTATTATCTTCATTCTTGTTAATAGAAATTTAACAAGCCTTTAAAATATTTTTTATCTAGCTTAAAACCCAATATTCAATTATTTAAACGATTTTCAATTATTAAATTCAACAATTAAATTATCCCATAAATCACTATTGTTAAAATTCGAGTTACTAAATCTATAAAATTTACTTTTAAATGTTAAAAATCAATTAAATATTCTAATTTCAAATAACCAAAATTCCAGTGTGTAGGGCTTAGTCATAGGTAAGCCGTAAATGATGGTTACACACAGAAAGGAATATATATGTACAGAGAAAAAAGATAGGTTATTGGTGAGCCCGCAAAACCATTAGGATCAGATGACTTTTGGAGAAGTAAGTTAAGGACGGACTGTCCAGAAGTATGTCTAATAGGTGTTAGATAATTTGTTTAGTTTGTTTAGTAGGCCCGAGTCAGCCAAAGGTTAGTAATTAGCCAAACAAAACTACATTTTCCGGATAGATGGTCCATTTATTACTTATTTCTGAGCATATATGGTATTGGTAATTATTGTTATAATCAGTTTGATTAACCAGTTTGGTTACAGGATTTTGATTTGCAAAAAGACATGTTTTAAAGGTATATTAGTGAGGGGAAACGCATTCCACTGAGCGACGTGGTCTCACTTAATATCAGTAAACTGAGATGTAATAGTATTATTCACACCAGGCTTTATGTCTGACTCGAAGTTTATGTTCCCCCTTAAACTCTCGGGTGCTCAAAATTAATTTGAGTAGATTTTGAGTCATGGTTTTACAGGTTTAGTGGGTGGACAAATAAAGCTTCCGAAGACGATCAGGAGGCTAAAGTTAGCTAATTAGGATTTGCTATTTAGTTTTATTTCCGCTGTGATATATTATGAAAGTTTTTGTCAATTTAGTACTCTGGTCATCCAAGGGGGTATCTTCATATGTCGCCCTTGGCGTATTTTGTAATAAATATATTTTGTCGAAACCTAGGAAACGATTATGGGATTATGTAAGTTGAATATGAAATATTATTTTGAAATGTAATCAGAAAAGTTGTTTTAATCTGTGATGATTTTATTCATATTCACGTGACTCTGAAATTATGGATACCATTAACATTACTGTATTTTGTCACCAGACATTAATACTATAGATGACTGCAGCATCTGTAGCGCTTAGCTTTTGGCCTCAAGATAGAGGATGTTACACTAACCTCATGCAGTCTAAGCTGTCAAGATGCATGGACGATCACTTTACCTCTTTGCATTAACACAGCTCCTAACCCTATTCCACATGCATCTGTATATACTACTAAATCCTGATTCCCTTCTGGAACAACTAACACGGGTGCATTAGTCAATAAGTGTTTCAGCTTCTAGAATGCTTCCTTAAACTTATTTTCCCAAACAAACTTAACATCCTTTCATGTTTCCTTGGTCATCGGTGCCGCAATCCGCGAAAAATCCTTAATGAATCTCCGATAATAACCAGCTAATCCAAGAAAACTCTTTATCTCAGTCACTGTCTCGGGACTCTTCCAATTATTCAACGCTTTGACCTTAGTCGGATCTATAGACAACCCTTTCTTTGAGACTACATGACCAAGAAACTTCGCGTCCTTCTTTCAGAAATGACACTTCGAAAATTTCGCTTTCAGGCGATGCTGCCTCAACATCTCAAGCACCACTCTAAGATGAACTTCATGCTCTCTCTCATCCTTGGAGTATATCAAAATATCATCTATGAAAACCAACACGAACCTATCCAAGTGCTCAAGGAAAATTCTATTCGACAAATCCACAAAGAATGCTGGGGCATTAGTTAGTCCGAATGGCATTACTAACCATTCGTACGATCCATATCTGGTTCTAAATTCTGTCAAAGGAATACTATCTTCTGCTACTCCAAGCTAATGGAGCCCTGTTGCTAAATCCAACTAGGAAATATTCTGGCTCCACTCAACTGATCGAACAAATTGCCAATTCTAGGCAACATATATCGATTCTTTATCGTCTTCTCATTCAGCTTACAATAATCGATACACAGCCTTAACGATTCATCCCGCTTCTTAGCAAATAGTGCGGCTGCTCCCCAAGGCGAACTGCTTGGCCTAATAAAATTCTTGCCTTCTAAATCCACCAACTGCACCTTTAGCTCCCTCATCTCGGTAGGTGTCATTCTGCTTGGCGGTCTACTCACTGGTTTTGCTCTAAGTACTAAATCTATCTGAAACTCAATGGCTCGTTTCGGCGGCAATCCTACTACATGTTCAACGATATCTGCTAATTCTCTAACCACGAAAAACCGGTTCAACTCGTCTTCAACCTCCACAACATCCAACAAATCACTAACCTCAAAACTAGGATTTTCTTTGGAGTATGTAATCCGATCACTACAGTCAGGGTGTCTAAGCGATATTTTCTTATCATGGCAAAATATCCTAGCATCGTATTTACTTAACCAATCCATATCCAAGATAATTCCAAAACCTACGAAATCAAACACATGCAAACTTCAAACAAATGTATGACCTAACAATTCAAACACTAAGTGGTCACATCTTATCCCAAGAGTCACATAACCTCCTATTGGATTTGCAACCCTTAAGGAAGTAACTAGGTATGAGGGTTCTAGGTTAAGCTTATCAACTAAACAATGAGATATAAAAGAATGTGATGCACCGATATCAAAAAGAACTCTAACTGATACACCATAAATCAAAAGTGTACCTCCCAACATAGCTTTTCCCTTCTCCTCTGTTATTGGTCTTGAGGTAGCTGGTTCCAATGCAAACATCTTGCCTTTCCCATCCTTGGCTGGCTCCTTGCACTGGTTCTTATAGTGCCCAATCTGATCACAGTTGAAACACTTTATCCCTTTCTTCTCAGAAGCTTTCTTTCCCTTTCCTGTCAGGCACTCATAGGCATAGTGTCCTTTCTTGTCACACTTGTAACAGACCACTTCTGCCTTTCCCTTCTTAGCAGTTCCACCCTTCTGAGCTCCTTTCTTATGGAAAAACTTCATCTTCTGACTCTGCCCTCCTTGAACTTCCTTGGCCTTATTTCTTTCAAGGACAGCTTGCATTTCTTTATGCCTCAGAGCCATTTCCATAACAACATCACATGGATCTCTAATATGCGATAACATGGCTTTAGCAAGCTCAGGCTTCAACCCTCGAATGAACTTCCCATTCCTCTTAATCATAGTATCAACCGTAGCATAGCCATATCTCGCTAGCTCCTCAAACCTTTTTGTATACACGAGCATGGTCATATTCCCCTGCTCCAACTCAGAAAACTTCCTATGAAGAGTGGACTTCACAATCTCTGACATAAACCTCTCCTCGAACCTCCTTTTAAACTCAGCCCAAGTCATATTCTCGTCGTTGACTCCAATTGTCACACTGTTCCACCAATATAGTGCTGCCCCTTATAGCTGTCTAGAAGCAAGCCTTCTCTTCCGCTCATCACTGAGCCCAAACTCAGCGAAAATACTCTCGCAATGAAGTAACCAATTCTCCACTTCGATTGCGTCCTCAGTACCAATAAAAGGCTTTCCTCCCAGCCGAGCATAATCTCTACTCGGAATAGCATAGTTATTCACCACTGGAGCTTCTTGGTTCCCTCCTCCAGCATTTCCTCCAACTACTCTAGCATCAATCCCCACCTGCATCATGTTGACAAAGAACTGATACATTGCTCCCATGTATACCTGCGGAACTCCAGCACCCACATTTGCAGCTTGTGCCTGACCTTGGTTCCTCCTCATATTTGATTTAGCATTTCCATTTGTTGTAGTGCTTCCCCCACCAAGGTTAACTCTTCCACATTTAGCATCCATATCTGCATTTGAGCCTTCATAAGATACAAAAGAATAGCCTTAAAGAGATAGGAGAATAGAGCTAAAGCGTATACCTATATATAGCAAATACAAGTACATTTCTATAAACCTATGCTCTGATACCAAGTTATGACATCCCCTATCTGGAGGCCCAAAGCTAAGCGCTACAGATGCTGCAGTCATCTATAGCATTAACTTCCAGCGACAAAATACGGTAATGGTAATGGTATCTATAATATCAGAAGCACATGAATATGAAACAAAATCACAGATTCAAAAAAATGACTTTTTGGATTACATTTCACAAAACATGTTTCATATCCAATTACATAATCCCAATCGTTTCCCAGGTTCAGATTAAATGTAATTATTACAGAAATACGCCAAGAGCGACATATGAAGATGCCCCTTGGTGGATGAGGGTACTGAATCGACAAAAACTGTTTTAATACATCACAACGGAAATAAAAACATAACAACTCCTAAATAGCTAACATCAGCCTCATGCGCGTCTCCGAAAGCTTTATTCGTCCACCTACTAAAAACAAGTAAATCCTCAACTCTCAACCTACTCAAATCAATTTTGAGCACCCGAGAGTTTAAGGGGAAAAACAAAAACTTCGAGTTAGACATAAAACCTGGTGTGAAAAATACTATACATATCGGTTATCTGATATTAAGTGAGACCACACCGCTTAGCAGAACGAGTTTCCCTCACTAATATCCTTTTAAAAACATATCTTTTGCAAATCTAAATCCTACAACCAAACTGGTTAAAACAATATTAGCAATATCATGTATGCATACAAATCAGGTAATAAATGGACTATCTATCCGAACACTATAGTTTTGTTTGGCTAACTACTTTGGCTGACTTCGGGCTACCAGAAAAAATAAAAAAATAGTCTAACTTCTGTTAGATACTCATCTGGACGGTCTGTTGTAACGCCCCACTCTGAGACCCACTGTAACAAAGAGTATTACGGGAGTAATACTGTCTGTTAAAGCGGAGAATAGAGTATAGTGGAAGCGACCATTTGTAATCAAGCTATAACTATCTACTGAATACGTCAAAAGGATGGTATCTATATTTTTTTCAAGTGGTTCGACATATTCAATAAATATTCATAACGAAATTACAATGGCTAAAGACCTATCAGAACAAGCATAGTAATAAATGATAAAACGTCACAGAACAGAATCACATAACAGATATAAAATCCCAGAACAATACATCATCAATACAGATCCAAATACTATAAGTGGGTACAAAGCCACTGCCCACACATGTGAGTCAAAAATATGTACATATCAAAGTCTAAATAATAACAGAGTAGCGGAATAGTGGACAAATAAAAGCGCTATCTATCAGCATAGCAGATAATGTCCAAGCAGAAGCACAGAAGCTAAGTCCAGAGACCTAACCTGAAACAACTCGGTCTGACCCGAGCGAAAACACTCGGGTCAGGCTAGCTAAACAATCAGTAATAACTGAGATATATAATGATGCGGTACATAAATAAAACAGTACTTTTCCTAAGAGAAGAGTATTTTGGACCACATGAATATAATGACGATCCCTAATCATCAATCAACAGTAAAAATCTCCAAAGAGAATATCAGCACCAAAGTGTTGAATAAATAAAATCGCCTCATATCATCGGCGTAGCCAAAGCTATATAAAGTTGCCCATAGGCAATAATCCCAAGAGTGACCAGAGTCTGTAATCAATGCCCAAGCAAAGATCGATGCTCCAAAGAGCAATGGGGATATACTGAAAAGTCAATGAAATCAAACACTGAAAAGCAGTGTCCAGAGACACTGTGAATCCACAAGGTAATCGCACTTACATCGTATGGTTCCATAGAACCAACACCGAATGGTGGTACTCGAATGGATATAAAAATCATCAGATAATACAAGTATAGCACGTGCACCGACCGGAGTCGTTATTGCCAAATACTGTAGAGTTGTGATCGATCACTCGCACAGATGCGGAACGCGCGAGACGGCTAGATCCTTCCCAGAAGGATAAAGGCCCAGAGGCACACGCCGAAAAAGTAACTGCTCCATAGAACAGGTATCCAGAGACGGTTGCCCAGAGGCGTGGTGACCCAGAGGTCCAGTACTGGCTGCCCAGAGGCTAATGTGTCACAAACTTCTTGGAGAGGAACCCGTAAAGTGTTAACAATGAGTCCCATACCCCACGTTCGCACTAAACGGTTTACTAACCTATAGCAAGCTCACATTCCAAACAATAAAAAGTCCACCTCGTATCATCGATAAACTAGACCCAAAGGTCAAAACAATCAATCGAATAGGTCGGGGATTAACCGGAAAGAAAATACACACGGTTCCATAGGCCGGAGATTTCCTAACCGTTTAAGCACCTTTCCACTTCGCTCGACATGCTAAAAGTGAGTGAGAGATTTTTATTATAGAAAATAATGGTTCGAAACGGATTTATAATTGATTTTGAGAACACTTTAAAACGGCTTTTGAAAACTCTCCTATTATGGAGTAAATAGTTTACTAATTAAAAATAATATTATATAATAATTTCGAAAGCCATTTTGGAGTGAAAAATCCTTTTAAAACCTTTTTATAAGGCCCGTGTATGAAATCCAGAGACAAATCTCAAAGAAATCGATAAAACCAAAAAATCACTGAAAATATTCCAAGTGTTGGAAAATAGTCCAAAACTGACGCGAACCCAAGTTCGGAAAAAGTATTCGGACCAGCAAACTGAATCCGAATGGCTTGAAAATTTTTAGGAACGAAGTTCGACATTCCTACTTCATAATGCAAAAAGAATTACTAGATTCCGACTTGAAACGAAGAAACGGCGTCGTCTCAAAGTCGGACAAAAATCACAAAACTCTATTGTGTCAAGATAGTGCAAAGGTCCCACTTCGACGACATGGTCGAAGGGTCACCTGAACTCAGATCTTGATAAAAATTTGCAGGAGCGTAGAAAAGTACTCCTACTTTGATATGCAACAAGAATTGTTCGGTTCTGACTTAAAACGAAGAAATGACAATGTTTCAAAGTTGGTCCGACGATAACTGAAAATGATCACTATTGTAAAACAATTTCTGGGTGCTACTTCGGCAATAGAAACAAAGTATCTAATGCACCCAGATCTAAACCAAACTTTGCATGGTTGAATATCTCGACCTCATATTTTTAACGAGACCAAAAACAATGAAATCCGACAAAGGACGATCCCGGTATGGCGTCGCAAAGTCGGGGATTCTGCGCTGAAAACAACGGGAGCAAAGAGACTAAGGCCAGTAGCTATGCACTAACAGACCAGAGATGAAAACCCACAATTTTGGCATAGTAAGCTTCCGATTCTGACAAGATGAATAAAATAAAAGTTGTAGCTTAGTTTCTAAGCTTTCCGGAATGACCAAGATCGTCAAATTCCGATCGGGGATGAAAATTCTATGACTAAAACAATTCTCAGATCTAAATTCTATATCACTGTCGTTGTGCTCTCGGGACAGTGGTAAGGATGCACAGTTTTGACGAAATTAACTTTGAAATTTGATGAAACTCAAAACATGAAACTTTTAGCCCTAAATCTATGCTTTCGAGAACATCCAAAATTATTAGATTTGGATAAGAAACGAGTAACTTATGGTCAAATCAATTTCAGGTTTTTATTTTCTCAACCCTGTAGTTTGTTGTCAGGTCAGCGACAAACAAACGTGATTTCGACCACTCAAACCTCAAAATTAGGCAAAGCACAAAACATAAAAGTTATAGGCTATAGAATATGCTTTCCAGAACATCAAGAAAATCTTAATTCCGATTTAAGATGAATGAGATATGCCTAATTTACTAACAGCAATAAACTAATTATAATTTTAGCTAGCATATATTACAAGCACCTTATGTGCACACCCCAAAATGAAAGCAAAGATGATCAAAGAGCTATGATTCATATGTTACATAATAAAACATGTGTTACTAACTGATTACCGAAATCAAAAGATGATTAAACACATATTAGAAGAGGTTTTTAGCAATATACCTCTCTAGAAAGCAACAAAGACTACTATAGCATCAACCCAAGTTAGCAAAAGATGATTAGGAGGCTATAAGATCAAAAGAACACATAAAACATGTGTTACCAAATAGATTTCAGAAATTAGAAAGATATAAAAACTGATTTGAGGTGGGTATTTGCATTACCTTTGCATAGAATGACTTGCATAAGCTAAAACTAGAAGGAGATGAAGATAGAGGCCATTTTGTTAAGAAGCTTTAGGAAATGATTAGGGTTTTGATTAGGGATGAATGAATGAGGTTAGGAGAGTTAGAGATAATTTATAGAGGAGGTTTAGGGTGGGTTATTGGGCTAGGTTTAGTAACCCAATAAGAAGAGAGTTATTTACATATTTCCAAAATTTAGTCTAAGTGTTCATATATGTTTATAAAACTCATTTTTCTTATCCAAACCCATTTAAAAATCTCTCCTAAAATATTTAACTTTCCAAAAATAACATTTTATCCTTATTTTAAATGCCATATTTCCCATTTAATTATAATATCCTTTTTCAAATAAATTTTTGTTATTCCAAATCCTTTTATGCTTCATTAAAATAAATAAAAATCCTAACTTTTATTTATTAATTGGTAATGCAAATCCCGGGTTGTTACAGACTCCCCCCTTAAGAAAATTGCGTCCCCGCAATTCCTTAAGATAGATGTCGTCTATAACGTCAAATCCACAAAAGAAGTGATAGAGATAAAATAGAGAATTCTCACCTGCAGAAGAAGATGGGAGAAAGCCAGTATAAGAGCGTTCGATAGATTCTCTGGTCTCCCAAGTGCAGTCCTTAGGATTCGGTGACCATTGAATCTTCACGAGAGGAACCTCTTTGTTGCGAAAGCGTCTAACCTCCGAATCAAGCACACGAAGAGGTTGCTGCTCCAAAGATAAATCAGGTAAGATCTCTAAATCAGGCACAGCATGCGGCTCAATGATAGAATCAGGATCGCGGACACACATGCGAAGCTGGGAAACATGGAACACGTCGTGCATTCCAGAGAAGTGAGCAGGTAGAGCCACACGATAAGCCATGGGGCCGATGCGTTCCTTAATAGGAAATGGTCCAACATAGCGAGGATCCAACTTCCCTGTAGAGCTGAAACGCACAACCCCTTTCATAGGAGATATCCGAATAAAGACATCATCGCCAATGGAGAACTCAAGAGGCTTCCTATGGTTGTCCGCGTAGGATTCCGCGTAGGATTTCTGATGGTTATGCGCCTCTTTCATTCTCTGACGAATAAGAATAATCTTCTCAGAAGATTCCCGAACTGAATCTGGACCAAGAAGGAGCTTCTCGCCAGATTCTAACCAACACGAAGGAGAACGACATGGCCTTCCGTAAAGAGCCTCGAAAGGAGCCATGCCAATACTAGACTGAAAGCTGTTGTTGTAGGAGAACTCTACAAGCGGTAAGTGATCCTCCCAACTACCTCCGAAATCCAGAATACAACAGCGCAAAAGATCCTCTAAAACACGATTCACCCTCTCCGTCTGACCGTCGGTCTGAGGATGATAAGAAGTCGAGAGATTCATCTTTGAGCCCAAAGCTGACTGTAGGCACTTCCAGAAGTGACTAGTAAAGATAGTGTCTCGATCACAGACGATAGAGCTAGGAATACCATGAAGTCGAACGACTTCCTTCACATATAGCTTGGCAAGCTGAGGAGCAGTCCGAGTGGACTTAATAGGAATGAAATGAGCTGATTTGGTCAAGCGATCGACGATGACCCAAATAGAAGTATGGCCTGACCTCGATCGAGGCAGACCGTCAATAAAATCCATGGATATCTGATCCCATTTCCACAATGGAATCTCTAGCGGCTGAAGAAGACCAGATGGACGTTGGTGCTCAGCTTTGATCTGTTGGTAAGTCATGCAACGGCTTACATAACTTGCAACATCACTCTTCATGCCCTCCCAATAAAATAGGCGACACATGTCGGCATACATCTTACTCGACTCGGGATGTATAGTGTACTTAGTGCGATGACACTCGTCTAGAATGTCATGCCTAAGTGATAAATCAGATGGTACCAAAATACGGTTCTTCTTGCGAAGACACCGATGAGAATAAATAGAATAATCCGACAATGTCACATCACTGGATCCCGACTCAAGGAGATGAATATATCGCAACAAGTCTGGATCCTGCCGCTGAGCATGGGCAATACGATCCAATAGAATAGGTCGAGATTCCAAGCTGAATAACAAGATCTGAGAATCAGAAGACGGAGCTCGATTTCGAATATCACACATAGAAAGAGTCTCAAGAATATCCCATTCGGTTATCATCATATAAACTACCGCCGAGTGTTTGCGACTGAGTGCATCAGCCACACGATTACCCTTGCCAGGGGTATACTGAATGTCTAAGTCATATGAGGTGAGAAACTCAAGCCATCGTTGCTGCCTCATATTGAGATCCTTCTGACTGAATAAATACTTCAGCGACTTGTGATCGGTGTAAAGAGTGAAGCGTTCGCCTAATCGAAAGCGATGCCACGTCTTCAAAGCAAAGACGATAGCTGCCAACTCAAGATCATGAGTCGGATAGCGGACCTCATTCGGACGTAGCTGCCTAGAAGCATAAGCAACTACCCGATCCTTCTGCATAAGCACAGCACCGAGGCCGCTACCACAAGCGTCGGTGTAAACAACAAGATCCTGGTTACTCTCAGGAACCACAAGGATAGGAGCATGAGTGAGAAGTTCCTTCAATCGCTGGAAAGAAACTTCACACTTATCAGACCAAATAAAGCGAACCCCCTTACGAGTCAGAGTCGTGAGGGGAAGTGCAACACGAGAGAAATCCTTGATAAATTGACGGTAATAGCCCGCCAGACCAAGGAAGCTGCGAATATCCTCAGATGATACCCTCAGATGATACAATATGGCCCAAGAACTTGGCAAAAAGAATTACTCGATTCTGACTTGAAACGAAGAAACGGCGTCGTCTCAAAGTCGGACAAAAATCACAAAACTCTATTGTGTCAAGACAGTGCAAAGGTCCCACTTCGACGACATGGTCGAAGGGTCACCTGAACTCAGATCTTGATAAAAATTTGCAGGAGCGTAGAAAAGTACTCCTACTTTGATATGCAATAAGAATCGTTCAGTTCTGACTTAAAATGAAGAAATGACAATATTTCAAAGTTGGTCCGACGATAACTGAAAATGATCACTATTGTAAAACAATTTCTGGGTGCTACTTCGGCAATAGAAACAAAGTATCTAATGCACCCAGATCTAAACCAAACTTTGCATGGTTGAAGATCTCGACCTCATATTTTTAACGAGACCAAAAACAATGAAATCCGACAAAGGACGAGCCCGGTATGGCGTCGCAAAGTCGGGGATTCTGCGCTGAAAACAACGGGAGCAAAGAGACTAAGGCCTGTAGCTATGCACTAACAGACCAGAGATGAAAAACCACAATTTTGGCGTAGTAAACTTTTAATTCTGACAAGATGAATAAAATAAAAGTTGTAGCTTAGTTTCTAAGCTTTCCGGAATGGCCAAGATCGTCAAATTCCGATCGGGGATGAAAATTCTATGACTAAAACAATTCTCAGATCTAAATTCTATATCACTGTCGTTGTGCTCTCGGGACAGTGGTAAGGATGCACAGTTTTGACGAAATTAACTTCGAAATTTCATGAAACTCAAAACATGAAACTTTTAGTCCTAAATCTAAGCTTTCCAGAACATCCAAAATTATTAGATTTGGATAAGAAACGAGTAACTTATGGCCAAATCAATTTCAGGTTTTTATTTTCTCAACCCTGTAGTTTGTTGTCAGGTCAGCGACAAACAAACGTGATTTTGACCACTCAAACCTCAAAATTAGGCAAATCACAAAACATAAAAGTTATAGGCTATAGAATAAGCTTTCCAGAACATCAAAAAAATCTTAATTCCGATTTAAGATGAATGGGATATGCCTAATTTACTAACAGCAATAAACTAATTATAATTTTAGCTAGCATATATTACAAGCACCTTATGTGCACACCCCAAAATGAAAGCAAAGATGATCAAAGAGCTATGATTCACATGTTACATAATAAAACATGTGTTACTAACTGATTACCGAAATCAAAAGATGATTAAACACGTATTAGAAGAGGTTTTTAGCAATATACCTCTTTAGAAAGCAACAAAGACTACTATAGCATCAACCCAAGTTAGCAAAAGTTGATTAGGAGGCTATAAGATCAAAAAAACACATAAAACATGTGTTACCAAATAGATTTCAGAAATTAGAAAGATATAAAAACTGATTTGAGGTGGGTATTTGCATTACCTTTGCATAGAATGACTTGCATAAGCTAAAACTAGAAGGAGATGAAGATAGAGGCCATTTTTGTTAAGAAGCTTTAGGAAATGATTAGGGTTTTGATTAGGGATGAATGAATGAGGTTAGGAGAGTTAGAGATAATTTATAGAGGAGGTTTAGGGTGGGTTATTGGGCTAGGTTTAGTAACCCAATAAGAAGAGAGTTATTTACATATTTCCAAAATTTAGTCTAAGTGTTCATATATGTTTATAAAACTCATTTTTCTTATCCAAACCCGTTTAAAAATCTCTCCTAAAATATTTAACTTTCCAAAAATAACATTTTATCCTCATTTTAAATCCCATATTTCCCATTTAATTAAAATAGCTTTTTTCAAATAAATTTTTGTTATTCCAAATCCTTTTATGCTTCATTAAAATAAATAAAAATCCTAACTTTTATTTATTAATTGGTAATGCAAATCCCGGGTTGTTACATCTGTCCTTAACTTACTTCTCCCAGGGTTAACTGATCCTAATGGTTTTGCGGACTCATCAATAACCTATCCTCACTCTGTATATTATATTCTGTGTGTAACATCATTTTATACTTACCTTTGACAAAGCCCTACACACTAGAATTTTGGACTTATATTAGCTAGGGGCTACTAGCTAAAGTATAGGGCGCGGCCTCATACCAATCCCATCAGGTATTCTAATATCTGAATCATTTTACTTAGGGTCATCTACCTTTAAAATTTTCCTTGAAAACATTTCTTTCAACTTAATTTAACATTTTAAATCATTCTTAAACAAGGAAAGTATATTCTATGCTTTACTCAAATCACTTTGTCATGTTATATATACTTTACACAAAACATTGTTGATGAAAACATTCAAACCTTTGAGAGTACCCCTATCGAAACCATTGAAAGTACCCCTCTCGAAACCATTGAAAGTACCCCTTTCGATACAAGTAAACTACTTTACTTTATAATCTAGGCTGAAGGTCAAAACATACCTTTCGAAACCATTTACATTAAACCTTTCGAGAACATTGAAATCATCTCTTTCGAAAGCTTTATAAAACCTTAGACATCCTCTTTTCAAAACACTTTAAACATGCCTTTCGAAACCATTGGAAACCTTCCATTTAAAACCTTTCGAAAACATTGGGGAACCACCCCTTCGAAACCTTTATCTTAAACCTTTCGAAAGCAATAAGTCCTTTACGTAAATCAAACCTTTCAAAAGCATTTGGTTTCAAGTAAAATATGTGGAACAACCTTTCGAAACCATTTAAAACCATTCCTTTCGAAACCTTTGGGTTTAACTTTCAATAGAACAAAGGGTCTTAAAATAACTAAGCCGAAAGCACTCTTTCGAAAGAAATTTCCTAAGTAAAAGAAGTGGATGGTATCGAAACCAATTCCTTCGAAAGCATTAGAGAAGCAGCTTAGGTTTAAAACAAAGAAACCCTTTCGAAGGCATTCCTTCGAAAGGTAGGATGCGGTAGCTAGGGGTTTCGACCCCTTCGAAAGCTTTTCTAAAACAAAGGCGCAACCTCTTTCAAAACCATTTGACCAAGTCCAAATCTCTCTAAGTCGAAAGCATTCTTTTCAAAAGCAAAGCAGGCGCATTTCCTTTTAAACGCAAAAACAAGGCTTCGACCCCTTCAGAACCCCTGTTTCGACTCTATACCTTTCGCCTATGTCCAATTCATAACATACCAAGGCTTCTGACACCATGTGTACTAGTTTCGATGGAGATGGGGGCGGAAGTACCTAGTCGAAAGGTAGGTGCCGAAAGTGGCGAAACAACAAAGTCTTATAAAAACTAATTTTTACTTGAAAAGGTAATTTCTTTCCAACTAACCTGCTTTGTTTGTCAACATATGATTGGTTGCTAATTTCTTTCTAAAATCTTTTCTAAAAGTACTGCGAAATTTTAGAGATAAACAATTTAAAATATTTACAAAATACCCCTTCTCCTTTTATAAATATATAAAACATTTAAGTCTCATACCTTAGATAATTTTATTTACTTATTAAAGCACCTACAAAAATTCTACAAAAATTCTCATAAATCACTTTTAATATGTTTTCTAACATATATTAATTTTTGACCCTAAAACAGTATAAATTAGCTGTAATTAATTTTAAAACCAAATAACCATTTTCTTCACTAGAAAATTAATAATAAATCCTCATTAATTCAGAAAATTATAAAATTTGAAACACATCTCTAAAATATCATTTCTGACCTTATATTAAAAGCGCAAGGCATTTGGATGTCATCTAATAGAGTTTCCACATTAAAACTTATCATAAAATCCATATGAAATAACATAAATCATCAATAAGCATATATATCCATTTTAACAATCAAAACATGGCAAACGTTTACAAAATAATTCAGATCTCAATCTAAAGCCGAAAAATAAGAAAACATGAGATGTAATCTATTATTCACCTTTAGCTTGTGATTAAGGTGTTGAGATTTGATCTTGGATTAAGTTGCTCTGCTTCTTCCTCTTATCTTCTTCTTGTTTTCCCTTAATGGTGGTCGGCCTCTCTTTTGCTTTGTTTTTTATTATGAACTATAAAATGAAGTGGTGTGAGGGTTTAGGGTAAAAGAATAAGACTTATTCCTATTTTGCCCTTATCTAATTTGGTAACGACCCAAAATTTGGCCACTTTAAAATATACTCTTTAAAGTGATTTTAAATATAAAATATATAACATTTTATGATTTAAATAATATTAGATAGGATTTGCAAAGAGAAACATACACAAAAATAGGAATAATTGTTTATATCGACAAAAGTGACAAAATCCTGATTTCAAAAAAGTAATTTCAATGGTTAAATAAATTATTTTAATTAATTTATGAGTGTTTATATTTTAAAATAACATTATACAACTTTATTTTTAAATATTTTTTACATAAATAAATAGTTTAACTAAAACGTCAAAATGTGATCATAAAACTTTTTGTTTAAAATCAACGTTTTGCCGATTTAAAGTTGTCACAACATTGTTGCACCTTTATTTTCTTATATATGAACATATATTCAAATAGTATAAGTATTAATTAATTCACTAATCAAGTTTACTTTTACTAAACATACTTAGAAAATTCTAGAATGTAATTAACAAAAAGTAAGCATAAAAAGACAAAAGGTGTTATAAAAGTCAAAAAGCAAACATTACATCAGACCAACATAATTATTATATTCATTACTTAATACTTAAGTGAAAATTACATAAAGTAATGATTTGAAATGTGATGTTAAGTGCTGAAAAAATTAGTTTGCTTAAAGTAATCATTTATTGTTTTGTTTATTTCATTGATTGATTGTTTGAAGTAGGCTCGACTAGTTTATGAGTAGTTTACCTTTTTATATACATAGGCCGGGTAGATGATAAATTGAGAATGATTAAATACGAATACCTTGTGATTAGAATTTCACGGTTCGATTATAAGGTGTTCGATAAAAATATTGGTTAAGCAGGAATTATAATAAAAGATATTTATTAAAATTTTGAAAATAAAAGATATTTTATCTTTTAAATGAAATAGAAATATTGGAGAATAAATATTTTGAAGCGATTATATAAAAAGTGATTTATATAAAGAATGGTTTTATAACAATGTTTTATAAAACAGAAAGTTTTTCGAGGACTAAACCAAATGGTTTTAAAATTATTTTTGAAAGGATATGGAAATAGAAATTGTTATAGATTTGAAGTATTTGTAACTATTAGTGTAAATAATTTTGCCACCTCGATTTGTTATGTTACCGATGATTCGGGTAACCCATAACTAAAAAGTGGACAAGGGAGGTGTAGATGTTCTGTAGCCTCAGTATAGTCCGCTCTCGTTGTAGAGGGATATACATATCTATATTTATTTCGGAAGGCTAGGACCAGTTGCCTTGTTATGGGTAGAAACCTTCCGACTAGGTAGCATATAGTTTTGTATGTTTGTATATTGATATCATTTCAGAAAGGTGATTTGTTTTCAGATCTCGAAGTAAAAGACTAGTTTGAATATAAAAGATATACATATACATATTTCAAAAGTTTTGAAATAAGAATTCGGGAATAAAGTCCAAAGAGATAATTTTTGTAAAGATATTTAGATTTGGAAACTAAATGTGAAGATTAAGCTAAGTGGGTAGATTTGGAACCTACATTTGCATGATATATGCTATGTAGTTTGGGAATTGAACATTCGTTGTTGTATCGTAGGCTCCATGAGTCCTATTTGTGGTAGGAGAACTACGTTGGCTTGATCCTGTATCTAATTGGGTACCCAATTAGATAGAGGTACGTAGGCAGTCACAAGTGGTAGTGATGCAGCCCCTAAAATAATATAACCATTTTTCTATTTATCTGTTATTGGTTGTTGTTTATCTTGTGTTGTTGTATCTTTCCCCCTTACTATTTTATTCCACATTTACATTGTTTATGGAGTTTGCAGGTAAGGATATTGCTATCTCTCCCATCAGAGTGTGCAGCGGTAGATTTATTGCGTATGAGTTCGTTATGCACCTTGTAGAATAAATTAATTAATTACTCTGATAAGTTGTATAATTGAAATTGTATCCTATACATTTAGTAATGTTGAATATTTGTCAAATATTATATGTTAAGTTGGTAGTTTTCATTAGTAGGTTTAGAACGGATGGATTTTTTAGCGATTTTGACTAGTTTGAAAATCCGGGTCGTCACATTTGGTATCAGAGCTTAGGTTAGGTTAGGTTGATGGATATACGGATAAAACAAGATGCAATATCTTAGTGTCGAGGCAGTGCCCGATAAAGGCCGGGCGAGGGCATGCAGATAAAATAGGTCACATGCCTTGTGTCGACTAAATTTTTAATAAATTGAGTAGGATTCACTTAGAAACCAACCATTCACTTGCATACTTATAACAGTGTGTGATTAACAAATATAATGATGCAACTAATAAATATGCATAGGAGTGATTCCTTGGTTTATTAGAGTCACAACTGTGAGTCATATTATATAAAGCCTGACATGTGTATTAAACCTGTATGTGCAATAAGATGTGAGTTGGGATTAAATTAGAGGGTGCGTTAAGAGAATAAGTGCATATCATATTTACCATACACCACACTATTTTATGTTTTGAGCACAGTTACACTCATAATTGGTTCTTAGCTCAAATCAAGGGGTTTTTATTTAACAACCTCGGGTAAGATAGAGGTTGTAACAACCCGCACTTCAATGGGCCTATATTTTTCGCTAACTCGAAAATCTAAGTCCACCAAAATACGGATCATTGGTTTGGTATCCTGCAAAGAGAAATCATATTAGAGCACTAATGGTAACAACTCACAGCGAAAATAAGTAAATATAACTGATCAATATAATTACTGACCAAAAATTGACATCTCAAATGTCAAGAGCCTTAGCCAGACAATTGCTCCCAATTAATACCAGTACCTGCCCTTTAAATTTATGGGTTGTAATGAGGAGGTGGTCAGAACAATGTTCTGGTGATTGGTAAATTATATATTTTATACATAACACTAGCTTATGCCGATTGTTCACCATTTCATGTTATGTCGGAATTTATCCTTAGTCATAACGACTCCATCGCTGTGTACGAACTATACACAACTACACCCTGTAGATCTAAATATATATATATAAATATATCCCATCATCCATTAATGGACCTAGACACTATCCCCACTAGTATATATCACTCGGCACCTCGTAAGGATCCATCGCCTCGCTACATCATGATCATCCCACTTGAGGAAATCCTACCGTACGCACCGACGACCTCTAGTCCATGAGGCCATGTATTCTTCGGGGACTTTTCACTATGTAAGCCAGCTTTCATTGCACCTCTGTTGGCTTCTTATCGTGGATTCTGGCCCCACGCACCTTCACCTCTCCATGTTTTGAAAGAACCTTTGTGTGGGTTAACTTGCCTTGCCCTATCAAACAAACTAGCAAACAATTATGATGGTGCATAACCCAACCTAATCATTCCTGGTAGCCGACAGAGACCATTTAGGTGTAACCCTGTGCCTCCCATTGACCGCAAGGGACCGATGATAAGCTCGCTAAATATGCAACTCTTACCCTAAGTGTTGGTACCCACGTACGCTGACCTTTTTCGCACCCTGTTGCAACTCGTTTGGTACCTATGCACGCTAGCCTTTTGCGCTCCCTGTTGCATAAGTATGATCTCACACATTGTCCATTTAGATTGCATAATGGGTAAAACCCTTCTCGGAAAAATTTGAAACAGACCACTAGTACTTGTACAGTCATACGATCCATAAAAGCTCCATCGGATTCCTGCATTTATGGAGGTTCTAATCCAAGCACACCTAACCTGAGGGTATCCCTTCAAGTATATGCAAGTGTGTACTCTCCACGGGTCCTATTGGTTGGATAAGTTTTTAGCGTCCGAACTCAGTCTAAAAATCTTTAATCATTTATTCTTTATAATTATAACTAAATTTATAATTATAACAAAAATTTATAATTATTCCCACTCGTCGTAAATGCATATATGAGGCTACGTATATACATATTTCAGACTCATGTATATTTATTCTTCTTTCATTTTCTTTCTTGCCTCACATTTTTTATGTCCGACTCTAAGTATTTATTCTTATTATGCGTTTATCTTCTACTTCATCAAATTTACTTACCGTCTCTCATTTCAGTAATCAAAATGGTTTCTACTACATTCATTAGTTCAGTCTTTGATTATTATTCCAATTCATTTAATTATCAGCCTTAACCCAGGCATCTTTTAATTTTCTTGTTTCAAGAAATTTATCCATTTCATTTGATTATCAGACTTAATCAAACATTAATTTCATTTCCTAGCTTCTTTTTCTTGCCTATCACTCGAACTTCCTGTTTCATTAGTTTCCATTTTGTCTACCATTTAGTTTCAATCTTGTCTCAATATCCCACTTTTAGAATTGGCTACATTTTAATAAATTATAAATTAAACTTTAATAATTAACAGTTACACGGCACATTTCAAAATCTTGTCAAAAAGAGGTGGTTTGTGCGATGTTTGTAATTACAAGAAATTTTCTTTTTGTTTATTGAAATAGACAGTACAAAATATAGCAACAATCTTTATTTGGTGCATCTCTTTCTTTTAAAGGCATATATTTACTCCTTGTTATTACAAACATCTCACTTTTACTAAGTTAAACTTGACAATATATTGAAATCCACTTACAATAATATGTGTTCCAATAAATTAAAATATCACCAAAATTCCAAAAGTCTAATTAACTTTATTTTCAGTCTCATTCATTAATATCATATAAAATGGAATTTCAATTCATCATGTATCAATTAATTAATCTGACATAGAACTGATAATTAAAAATTATTTCCCAATTACAGAATTAAATCAAATCATTACGTTTCTGTAATTACCAATACAAATTTGTAGGCAAGTTTACAGTGTTCAACATTTCATACATATGAATTTATTGCAATTTCAATTCAATTCTCAAGCGTATAGGAATATATCTACAATGATATAATCTAGCATTATATAACAATATGTAATATTCCCACTCACTTTTAGTTAGCGCTTCCAAATCTCTAGATCTAATCCAAATCTAACCCTGTTTTCTGTATTCTCCATTTTTGACTCCCTATTCTTATCCATAAGCAATTTTTGTATAGATCTCATTAGAAATTGGATAAGGGAAAAGAGATTTAGATTTATTAATTAGAACCAGATCTAAAAGTTCGCCTTTGATGTAGCATTATGATTTGAACTATTTCCTGTCCTCTATTCTTTTCTATTCTTCTCCAAAGCATATCCGTGCAATCTAGATCTATTTTGTGTATTTAGAAATTTGGAGGAGAAAGAAAAATGGCAGACCTTCCATACGTATTAAAACAATAATGAGTTGGAAGTTAAGACCTAGGTCCTAATTTATAGAGGTTCAAATCGGCGCTAACCGTAGGATGGAAATAGATTAGATCTGGGCCACAAGGCCTTAATTTACAGCCGCCACCAAGACAAGGAGGGTCGACCGCCCCATGGCCCGGGTCGACCACTCATGGTCGATCATGCCTAGGTCATGGTCGACCTGACTAGGCCAAAATAGCGTATTTTGAGTGTCGGTTGATTTAATTGATTTGTTACCGTTTATTCTCCGATTAACGTTAACCAGCATTATCTTATGCCTTAATTAATTTCCTTAAACATTAATCTACCATCAAGTTTAATGTGTTAATCAATCATTAATTAGTTTCAAATTCTTTCCTTAATTAAATATATAATTATTTCCAACTACGAAAATTAAAAATGCTCTTAAGTTTTTTGCTTGAATTCTGATTGGAAAAGTTTATATATGAAAATTGACTAGAAAATCGCTACGAATCCAACGGTATAAGTTTCGTAGCTAAATTCCAATATTTGTAAAAATTTCATTTTTAATTATTTACTATTTATTAATTAATCATTTCTTTTTTTGATTAAATACCGTAAAAATGGGGGTGTTACATTCTCTCCCCCTCCCCCAAAAGAATTTCATCCCCATTCTGCAATGGTTCGATCATGTAAACCATCGCACATCCATTCTACACTAACAATCAATTAATGTACAACCAATTTTACAATAATTCGTGTACATGTGCATTGTGCATCATAATACATATGATAGGTATGAACAATAATTTTTAATAGGCGCCTTCTATATAAATGATTTCTTTTAAATCAATTTTGAAAATTTGATGCTTGCATCCGAAATATACTTGCAGTTCAGCATGAATTCAACATTTGGAAGAATCAAAACAGTTTTTCACCCCAATTTTCCCACACTCCTTTAAATAGAAGCATGGTTCGACAAATCTTTCATCCAATTCTTACCATCCAATTTCCTAGCACATCATTGCTAACATCCATATTTAGAAAAATTCTATTTTCTAAACCTATTTTCTTATGCTTGGATAGGGTCTAGATGGAAAATCACATATTTCCACCCTTCTCTTATGTGCTCTTTCGCCCATGTACATTGGGATCTACTCTTTTGCCCCTAATACTTTTCCCACTTTCCTAAGTACAGCTGGCAAAAGTAACTTTTATTTTTAAAGTTCAAAAACATTGTTGTTTCAAAAGTCATCTTTTATTTTTCATTTATCGACAAGGTATACAGAGAAAATGCTCCATCAACAACTAGCTTACTTGTCGCTCATCATATCCATTTTATTATAACTACTGCCATGTAGTAAAATCTACACTAATCAACTTACCGGCTATTCCCCAACTTCAAGATGCAGTATTTTAAAATTTCTAAAACTTAAAATCCTTAACTTCTAAAATCTTTTCAAAGATATGTATATTTTTATAATGAAAACTTTTCATAAATAAATTTTTCATAAAACTTTTATTTTTCAAAATATATATAATTATATTTTATAAATAATTTTCCCTCATTTCTGATATCAGGGTTTAGCCAACAGTTCATCGCCCATAATGGACTCCACTCAATTGCGCGGTAAAATTTTAAGTTCTCAAAAACTTTTCTTTCTTATTAATATCAACTAGCACACATATTGAATTTAAATTTCAGTCTTCGAGGAACATGAACATTGACCCGTGGCTCACCTTCCCAGACCCTTATGCCCCTCTTCTGGAATTTATCTTCCAAAATATTCTCATTCTTTTCGGAACCTACATTTTTCATTTTTCTTTTATTTAGTAGTTAGTTAAATAAATTTTTTTAATTTATTACTTAACTTCCAGTTTCAACTATTTTCATTTCCCTAGCATTAGTTAAGTGGCTCACAGAAATTTTCTTATTTTATTATTTTCTCAAATCATCGTGGTCCACCTAGAAAATGCATAAAAAGAAATATTTCCCTAAACATACGCAATTCATAGCACCAACTAATGCTTATAACCCATGAAAAGAAAAACTAACACTTGAAAGAAACACAACACCACTAATTACTAGTACTGTAAGAATGGACCTTTCTAACAGGCCATCCTTCTACAACAACCTTCATATCTTATCCTTCCTTTATTACTTCTGATGAATAGGGTCTATCCATCTTTTCCATTCCATACCAATTATGAAATAACTATGCCTCTTCTCACTGTAGTGGATAGAAATACAGTCTATGAAATCTTCATATTAAATGTCAATTAAGCTTAGGGAAACAACCTTTCCAATTTCCTCTCTTATTTCCCAAACTTAGGTCTATCAATATCCTTCATGTGTGTTTACCATCTCATTATCATCTGTTAGTATATTCTCTTAATCTCATTCCTATGATAGTGTCCTCAATCCTTGGTATTCCATTTATTCATAATCCTCATGCAACCATATTCGAAAACTTATACAAGTGTACCTCAATACCCTCTTCATAGTTTACACACAAATAAACATAACATTCCTAGGCTCTTTCTAGTGTCCTTCACACTCTACGGGGATCCCTTGTTACTATTTCAAAAGTAGTCATTGTTATCTCCTTCATAGCCTTTCTTTTCCCAGTCTCACCTAGGCACTAATTCCTATCTGCTATATATATAAAATTCTGGTTTGGTCTTTATCGTTTTTTTTCAAAAATTAAAATTTAAAATTTTTGAAATACTTAATCCCAAAACTCCTGTCTTTAAAAGTGCTACTTAGAAACTTTTACTAAATTCATAAATACTTGGTGTCTTAACCTTTTTCAAAACTTACATTTTAAGATTCTTGAATTTAACTTATTCACTAGACTTCAAAATGGAACGTTAACAATTCTAAGTTTAAAATCAAATCATCTTTTTCTTTTAAAGACCATTCTAACTCTTATTAAAAATTTGTAATTTATAGTTCAGCCATTTATTAAGTTTTTCTTTCAAAAACTTATTTATTTCCACCAAACCATTCTTGTCAAGATAGAATTTATAATGTTTCTAAAACATCTTTCATAACTTTTAACTTATAAAAACTGGAGTAGATAAGGACAACTATCATCCTATTACTTTACTTACATTTAATACTCTCCCTACATCCAATATATAGAAGGGTTTCTGACATCTTGAAAGGGGGACTTCTAACAGACACTATAAATTAATAGGCATAACAAAGGAAAATGTCCATTTTCCTTTGTTCTGCTTCTCTAATTAGGTTACTGACATTATTTTAATCATTAACACTTTTTATTATACTTAAGGATCTTATTTTTTAATGAATTTAAATTACTTTTTCCTTCAAGAGGAATCTTCATTGCTATAATTCACTACGAATCGCTTAAAAGAGGAATCGTGTTTTGTGTGAAATAACAAGGAGTTATATTTCAATTTCTTTATTGAAATAGACGGTACAAAATACAACATTTTTGATATTTTGTACATTTCTTCCTTTGCATTTACATTCCTTATTATTTCAAACAAAAAACCTTTTTTTGTAACTTGATTGATTCATAGAAACATATTTTTTTACCTCTTTTCATTCCAACGAATTAAAATATGTCAAATCCCAACCTAATTTTAGTAAATCAAACCTCTCTTTCATTTATACTATGACATCCCCTATCTTGTGGCCCAAGGCTAAGCGCTATAGATGTTGCATTCATCTATAGTATTAACTTCCGGTGATAAAATATGGTAATTATAATGGTATCCATAATATCATAAGCACATGAATATGAAACAAAATAATAGACTCAGAAAAATGACTTTTCCGATTTCATAAAACATGTTTCATATCCAATTACATAATCCTAATCATTTCCTAAGTTCAGATCAAATATAATTATTGCATAAATATGCCAAGAGCGACATATGAAGATGCCACTTGGTTGATCAGAGTATTGAATCTACAAAAACTCTCTTAATACATCACAGCGGAAATAAAAACATAACAACTCCTAAATAGCTAACATCAGCCTCCTGCACGTCTCTGAAAGCTTTATTCGTCCTACTACTAAAAACCTGTAAATCCTCAACTCTCAACCTACTCATATCAATTTTGAGCACCCGAGAATTTAAGGGGAAAAACATAAACTTCGAGTCAGACATAAAGCATAGTGTGAACAATACTATACATCTCGGTTATTTGATATTAAGTGAGACCACGCCGCTTAGCGGAACGGGTTTCCCCTCCCTAATATACTTTTAAAAACCTATCTTTTGCAAATCTAAATCATGCAACCAAACTGGTTAAAACAATATTAGCGATATCATGTATGCATACAAATCAGGTAATAAACGGTCTGTCTATCCGAACACTATAGATTTGTTTGGCTAACTACCAACCTTTGGATGACTCGGGCCTATCGGACAAAATAAAAAATAGTCTAACTTTTGTTAGATTCTCTTCCGGACGGTCTGTCCCTAACTTACTTCTCCCAGGGTCAACTGATCCTAATGGTTTTGGGGGTTCACAACCTATCCTCGCTTTGTATATTCCTTTCTATGTGTAACATCATTTTAGGCTTTCCTATGACAAAGCCCTACACACTGGAATTTTGGACTTATATTAGCGAGGGGCTACTAGCTAAAGTATAGGGCGCGACCCCATACCACTCCCATCTGGTATTCTAATATTGGAGACATTTTACTTTGGACATCTACCCTTAAAATTTTCCTTGAAAACATTTCTTTCAACTTGATTTAACCTTTTAAATCGTTCTTAAACAAGGAAATTATATTCTATGCATTACTCAAATAAATTTGTCATATTATGTATACATTACACAAAACATTGTTGATGACAACATTCGAAACCTTTGAAAGTGCCCCCTTTCGAAACCATTGAAAGTACCCCTCTTGAAATCATTGAAAGTACCCCTTTCGATACAAGTAAACTACTTTACTTTATAATCTAGGCCGAAGGCCAAAACATACCATTCGAAACCATTTACATTAAACCTTTCGAAAACATTGAAATCATCTCTTTCGAAAGCTTTATAAAACCTTAGACACCCTCTTTTCAAAACACCCTAAAGATGCCTTACGAAACCATTGAAAACCTTCAATTAAAAACCTTTCGAAAACATTGGGGAACCACCCCTTCGAAACCTTTATCTTAAACCTTTCGAAAGCATTAAGTCCTTTACATAAATCAAACCTTACGAAAGCATTTGGGTTCAAGTAAAATATGTGGAACAACCTTTCGAAACCATTTAAAACCATTCCTTTCGAAACCTTTGGGTTTAACTTTCAATAGAACAAATGGTCTCAAAACAACTAAGTCTAAAGCGCTCTTTCGAAAGCAATTTCCTAAGTAAAAGAAGTGGATGGTGCCGAAACCAATCCCTTCGAAAGCATTGGAGAAGCAGCTTAGGCTTTAAAACAAAGAAACTCTTTCGATGGCATTGCTTCGAAAGGTAGGATGCGGCAGCTAGGGGTTCTGACCCCTTCGAAAGCTTCTTTATAAAACAAAGGTGCAACCTCTTTCGAAACCATTCTTTAAAACAATTTGACCAAGTCGAAAGCTATCTATTTCGAAAGCATTCTTTTCGAAAGCAAAGCAGGCGCATTTCCTTTTAAAAGCAAAACAAGGCTTCGATCCCTTCAGAACTCCAGTTTCAAACCTTTTGCCTAAATCCAATCCACTACGTAGTACGTACCAAGGCTTTTGATACCATGTGTATAGGTTTCGATGGAGATGGGGGTGGAAGTACCTGGTCGAATGGTAGGTGTCGAAAGTGGTGAAATAGCACAGTCTTATAAAAACTGATTTTTAACTTGAAAAGGTAATTTCTTACCAACTAACCTGCTTTGTTTGTTAACATATGATTGGTTGCTAATTTCTTTGTAAACTCTTTTCTAAAAGTACTACTGAATTTCAGAGATAAACAATTTAAAATATTTACAAAATGCCCCTTCTCCTTTTATAAATATACAAAATATTTAAGTCTCATACCTTAAATAATTTTATATACATACTAAAACACTTAGAAAATTCTACAAAAATTCCCACAAATCCATTTTAATATGTTTTCCAACATATATTAATTTCTAACCCTAAAACAATATAAATTAGCCATAATTAATTTGAAACCCAATTAACCATTTTCTTCAGTAGAAAATTAATAATAAATCCACATTAATTCAGAAAATTATGAAATTTGAAACCCATCTCTAAAATATCATTTATGACCTTATATAAAAACCACAAGGCATTTGGATTCCATCTAATAGGGTTTTTACATTAAAACTTATCATAAAATCCATATGAATTAATATAAATCATCAACAAGCATATACATCCATTTAACAATCAAAACATGGCAAACATTTGCAAAATAATTCGGATCTCAATCTAAAATCGAAAAATAAGAAAACATGAAATGTAATATATTATTGACCTATAGCCTGTGATTGGGGTATTGAGATTTGATCTTGGATTAAGTTGCATAAGCTTCTTCTTCTTATCTTCTTCTTGTTTTCTCTTAATGGTGGTCGACCTCTCTTTTGTTTTGTTTTTGATTGTGAACGTGTAAAATGAAGCGGTGTGAGGGTTTAGGGTATAAGAATAAGAATTATTCCTATATTATACAAATCTCAATCCCTTAACCATTTACATTATTTAATTTAATTTAATTAATTAAATGTCCTAAATAATGTTAATCAAAATTAGGGTCGTTAAAGACTCCCCTCCTTAAAGAATTTTGTCCTCGAAATCACGATAAGGTACTCATAAAAATCAATCATAAAGGTAAAACATACCATGAAACAAGTCAGGATAAGTATCTCGAATCCTGCTCTCAGTTTTTTAAGTACAGTCTCTCTCGTCGTCGCTTCATTGGACTCTAACTAATCTGACTGTCTTGTTCCTTAGCCTCTTCTCATCTCTCACGACTATATGAACTAGCTTTCTAACTATAGTCAAATTCGGCTCCACTACTAAGTCATCTAACACAGTCGGTGCAATAGTAGTCTCTTAATCTTGAATACACTTCCTTAGATGAGAAACATGAAAAACATCACGGACTCCTGCCAAACCTTGACGAAAATATGATCTTCAACTGAGAATTCTATTTCTTTATGTCTTCTATCTGCATAGCTCTTCTACCTAGACTGAGCTTCTTTCATTCTAGCTCTAATTAACTCAATCTTTTATGCAGTTTCTCTAACCAAATTCAGACCAAGAACTAACCTAACCCCGGTCTCTAACCATCAAATTGGAGATTAGCATGACCTTCCATACAAAGCTACGAACAGTGCCATCAATATACTAGCCTGGTAACTGTTGTTATATAAAAACTCAACTAAGTATAGATGGTCTTCCTACGATCCTCCAAAATCTAGCAGACAAGCTCGTAACAAATCTTCTAAGACTTTGTTAACCCTTTCTGTTTGCTCATCTGTCTGCGGATGGTAAGCGGTACTCATCTTGAGCTTGGTACCCAAATTCTCTTGTAGACTCTTTCAGAATTCGAGAGTGAATAAGGAATCTCTATCACTTACTATACTACTAGGAATTCCATGCAGTCTAACAATATTCTTCATAAACAACTTAGCTAAAACAGGTGTCATCCTGGTTGACTTAACTGGAAAGAAATGGGCACTCTTGGTCAACCTATCCACTATGACCCATATACTTTCATTTCCTCTTTTTGACCTTGGCAGCCCATCTATAAAATCCATTGAGATCGAATCTCATTTCCAAACTGGAACATCTAAAGGCTGAAGTAACCCACTTGGTTGCTGATGTTTGGCTTTTACTAGTTGGCAGTTCAAACACTACTTCACCCATAAACCTACATCTATCTTCATACCTTCCTAGAAGAAACTCCTTTTCATATCCTGATACATCTTAGTTCCTCCCGGATGAATGGTGAACTTCGAACGATGGCATTCCTCAAGAACTTCCTTCCTAATATCTCCCACATTTGGAACACATAATCTTCCTTTCTTTCTCAACCACCCATTCTGGTCAAGACTAAAATCCTTCAAGTCATCGCTCTCTGTTCCATCCCTTAACTTCCTGATCCATTCAACTAATAATGGATCCTCATTCTGCTTAGAAGCAATTCAATCATCACCGGTCGAACTTCTAAACATGACAACATAACCGTCACCTTACTAGACCTAGTTTCATATCTCCATTGCACTCTACATGTCGTCAACGCTTCCAAATCTTTCCACTTGGCTATCATTGCCAACACTGCATTCTAATGTTTCCAGCTAAGTGCATCTGCAACCTTGTTGCCTTTTCCTGGTGTTTACTCAATACCAAAGTCATAAGTGGCTAAAACTCTAACCACCTCTACTATTTCATATTCAACTCCTTTTAAGAGAATCAATACTTCAGCGACTTATGATCCCTATATAGTTCAAATCTCTCTTCCAAAAGGTAAGGTCTCCACACCTTCAATGCAAAAATTACTGTAGCTAATTCCAAATCATAAGTCGGGTACCTAACTCTAACACCTTTAATTTTATATAACATTATTCAGGAGATTTAATTAGCTAAATTAAATAAAATAATGTCAAGATTAAATGGTTAAAGGATTGAGATTTGTGTAAATAGAAGGTAGTCGTGCCCATTTAAACTAATGAACTAAGGGAGGCTAAAATGAAATAAGAAAGGGAAATTAGATAAGGGGGAATATAGTAATAAGTCATATTCTTATACCCTAAACCCTTAATGCCACTCTCATTCTACAAACGTTTACAAACTAAGAAAAATACAATCAAGGTCGGCCACCATTAGGAGAAAGTAAGAGGAAGGAAAGCTAAATGAAGAGAAAGAAACTTAATCAACTTAATCCAAGATAAAATCTCAACTCCTTCACAACAAGCGAAAGGTGAATAATATGTTACATCCTATATTTTGATGTTTTCGGTTTCTAGATCAGAACCGAATATCTTTGCGAAGTATATTGCCATGTTTTGAATGTATATATATATATATATATATATATGCTTGTTGATGAATTATGCTTATTCATATTGATTTTTACGACAAGTTTTGATTTGAAAAACCTAGCAAATGACATCCAAATGCCTTGCGATTTTAAAATAAGGTAAAAAATAATATTTTGAAGATGGGTTTCAAGTTTCATAATTTTTTGAATTAATGTGGATTTATTATTAATTTTCTAATGGAGAAAATGGTTAATTGGGTTTAAAATTAATTACAGCTATTCTATATAAGCTTTGGCTTAGAAATTTATATATGTTAGAAAACATATTAAAAGTGATTTATGGGAATTTTGTAGAATTTTCCAAAGTGTTTTAATAAATATATAAAATTATTTAAGGTATGGAACTTAAATGTTTTATATATTTAATAAAGGGGAAGGGGCAATTTGTAAATGTTTTAAATTATTGATCTTTGGAAATTTGGCAGCAATTTTATAAAAGATTTTGGAAAAGAAACTGGCAACCTACTATATATGAAAAATAAGCAAGTTAGTTGGAAAGAAATTTCTTTTTAAAATTAAAAATCAGATTTCATAAGGTTTCGCTGTCTCGCCACTTTTGGCAGCCACCTTTCGACTTCATAGTTCCGCCTCCAGCCAGTTCGAAACCAATACACATGGTATCAAAGACTTGGTATGTAGTGGATTGGATATAGGCGAAAGGTATATGGTCGAAACAGGGCTTTCAATGGGGTCAAGACCTTGTTTCTGCTCTCAAAAGAAATGCGCTTGCTTTGCTTTCGAAAAGAATGCTTTCAAATAAGATAGCTTTTGACTTGGTCAATTGTTTTAAAGGAAGGTTTCGAAAGAGGTTTCTGCCTTTGTTTTAAGTAAATGCTTTCAAAGTGGATCGAAACCCTTGCTACAGCTTCTACCTTTCGACCCAGATTGGTTTCGATAGGGTGCTTTCGTTTTTAACAAAAAAGCCGCTTCTCCAATGCTTTCGAAGGGGTTGGTTTTGACACCATCCACTTCTTTTCTTAGGAAATTGCTTTCGAAAGAGTTGCTTTCGAATTAGTTCTTTTAAGACCCTTTTGATATTTTGAAAGTTAAACCAAAAGGTTTCGAAAGGAATGGTTTTAAAGGTTTCAAAACTATGTTCCATATATTTTTACTTGAACCCAATGCTTTCGAAAGGTTTGCTTTAAGTAAAGGACTTTAACGCTTTCGAAAGGTATTAGATGAAGGTTTCGAATGGGATGTTTCCTTGTATTTTCAAAAGGTACATGATAAAGGTTTCGAAGGGTTGATTCTCCAATGTTTTGGAAAGGCTTACCTTTAGTACTTGAATGGAAGGTTTCCAATGGTTTCGAAGGCAAGTTTGAAGTATTTTAAAAGAGGATGTATATGGGTTTAATTAGGTTTCTAAAGGGATACTTTCATTGGTTTCGAAAGGATGTTTTGGCCTTTCGACCTAAGGTTATAAAGTGAAGTAGTTTACTTGTATCGAAAGGGGTACTTTCAATGGTTTCGAAAGAGGTACTTTCAATGGTTTCGAAAGGGGTACTTTCAATGGTTTCGAAAGAGAATTGTTTAGAGGTTTAAACAAAGGTTTGGAATGTATTCATAAATAATGTTTTGAGTAAAGCATATATCATGGCAGAAAGATTTGAGTAATGCAAACAATATGTTTTCCTTTTTTAAGTATGATTTAAAGGGATTAAATCAATTTGAATGGTTTCCAAGGAAAATTCAAAGGGTAGTTAATCCTAAGAAAATGACTCGGATATTAAAAGACCGGATGGGACTGGTGTAGGATCACGCCCTACTCATTAGCTATGGCCTCAAGAAAATTTAGTCCAAAGTTCCAATGTGTAGGGCTTAGTCACAGGTAAGACTTAAATGATGATTACAGACAGAAAGTAATATATATGTACAGAGAAGAAGGATAGGTTATTGGTGAGCCCGTAAGACCATTAGGATCAGGTTACCCTTGGAGAAGTAAGTTAAGGACAGACCGTCCAGAAGTATGTCTAACAGGTGTTAGATAATTTGTTTAGCTTTTCTGGTAGGCCCGAGTCAGCCAAAGATTAGTAGTTAGCCAAACAAAACTACATTTTCCAAACAGATGGTCCATTTATTACCTATTTTTTAGCATGTACGATTTTGCTATTATTGTTATAATCACTTTTATTAACTGGTTTGGTTAAAGGATTTTTATTTGCAAAAATACATGTTTTAAAGCGATATTAGTGAGGGAAAACCTATTCTGTTAAGCAGCGTGGTCTCACTTAATATCGGTAAACTGAGATGTAATAGTATTATTCATACCAGGATTTATGTCTGACTCGAAGTTAATGTTTCCCCTTAAACTCTCGAGTGCTCAAAATTAATTTGAGTAGATTGAGAGTCGGTGTTTTACAGGTTTATTAAGTGGACGAATAAAGCTTCCAAAGACGGGCAGGAGGCTAAAGTTAGCTAATTAGGAGTTTCTATTTAGTTTTATTTCAGTTGTGATGTATTATGACAGTTTTTGTCTATTTAGTACTCTGGTCATCCAAGAGGGCACCTTCATATGTCGCTCTTGGCGTATTTTGTAATAATTATACTTGGTCGAAACCTGGGAATGATTATGGGATTATGTAATTTGAATATGAAATATTGTTTTGAAATGTAATCAGAAAAGTTATTTTAACCTGGATGATTTTATTTCATATTCATGTGACTTTGATATGATGGATACCATTAACATTACCGTATTTTATCACCAGAAGTTAATACTACAGATGACTGCAGCATCTGCCGTGCTTAGCTTTTGGCCTCAAGATAGGGGATGTTACAACTTGGTATCAAAGCATAGATTTATGAAAAAATTTAAACTTAAATGATTTTTGAAAACATTATCCTAAGAAATTAGACAAAAGATCGAGGTATGGGATAACGTTATAGTAACGTACTTGTATTTGCTATATATATAAGTATACGCTTTATCTCTATTCTCCCATCTCTATTAGGCTATTCTTCTGTATCTTACGAAAGCTCGAATGCAGATATGGATGCTAGAAGTGGAAGAGTGAACCTTGGTGGGGGAAGCACCATAACTAATGGAAATGTCAGACCAAATACGAGGAGGAATCAAGGTCAGGCAAAAGCTGCAAATGTGGGTGCTGGGTCCCGCAAGTTGATATGGGAGCGATGTATTAGTTCTTCATAAACATGATGCAAGCGGGAATTGCTGCTGGAGTAGTTGGAGGAAATGCTGGAAAAGGAAATCAAGAAGCTCTGGTGGTGAATAACTATGCTATTTTGAGTAGAGATTATGCTCGGCTGGGAGGAAAGCCGTTTATTGGTACTGAAGACGCAATTGAAGTGGAGAATTGGTTACTTCATTGCGAGAGGATTTTCGCTGACTTAGGGCTCAATGATAAGCAGAAGAGAAGGCTCGCATCTAGACATCGACGAGGAGCAGCACTGTATTGGTGGAATAGTGTGACTGCTGTAGTCAATGAGGAGACCATGACTTGGGCTGAGTTCAGGAGAAGGTTCGAAGAAAGGTTTATTCAAAGATTGCTAAGTCCATACTACTTAGAAAGTTTGCTGAGTTGGAGCAGGGGGATATGATTATAGTTGAGTATGCAACAAGGTTTGAGGAGCTATCGAGATATGGCTATGCTACGATTGATACTGTTATTAAGAGGAATGAAAAGTTCATTCAGGGGTTGAAGCTTGAGCTTGTTAAGGACATGTTATTGCACATTAGAGATCCATGTGATGTTGTTTTTTGAGATGGCCTTGAGGCATGAAGAGATGCTTGCTTTTTTTGAAGGAAATAAGGAAAAAGAAGTTCAAGGAGGGCGGAGTCAGAAAAGGAAATTTTTCCATAAGAAAGGAGCTCAGAAGGGTGGAGCTGCTAAGAAAGGGAAGGTAGAAGTTGTCTGTTATAAGTGTGATAAGAAAAGACACTATGTCCATGAATGCCGAACAAGCGAAGAGAAGAAAGCTGCTGAGAAGAAAGAAATGAGGTGTTTTAATTGTGATCAGATTGGGCACTACAAGAACTAGTGCAAGGAGCCAGCCAAGGATGGGAAATGCAAAATGTTTGCATTGGAACCAACTAGCTCGAGACCAACAGCAGAGGAGAGAGGAAAAGCTATGTTGGGAGGTAAGCTTTTGATTTATGGTGTATCTGTTAGAGTTCTATTTTATACCGGTGCATTGCATTCTTTTATATCTCATTGTTTGGTAGATAAGCTTAACCTAGAACCCTCATACCTAGTTACTTCCTTAAGGGTTGTAAATCCGATAGGAGGGTATGCGACACTTGGGATGAAGTGTGACCACCTAGAGTTCGAATTGTTAGGTCATACCTTTGCTTGCAGTTTTCATGTGTTTGATTTCATAGGGTTCGGAATTATTTTGGGTATGGATTGGTTAAGTAAATATGATGCTAGGATATTTTTCCATGATAGGAAAATATCACTTAGACACACAGACTTTAGTGATCGGATAATATACTTCATAGAAAACCCTAGTTTTGAGGTTAGTGCGTTGTTGGGTGTTATGAAGGTAGAAGATGAATTGAATCGAGTTTTCATTGTTAGAGAATTCGCAGATGTTTTTGAACCTATAGTAGGATTACCGCCGAAACGAGCTATCGAGTTCTGGATTGGTTTGATACCAGGAGCAGAACCGGTGAGCAGACCGCCAAGCAGAATGACACCTACCGAGATGAGGGAGCTGAAGGTGCAGTTGATGGATTTGGAAGGAAAGAATTTTATTAGACCAAGCAGTTCCCCTTAGGGAGCAACCGCAGTGTTTGCTAAGAAACTGGACGGATCGTTAAGATTATGTATCGATTATCATAAGTTGAATGAGAAGACGATAAAGAATTAATATACGTTACATAAAATTGACGATTTGTTCGACTAGTTGAGTGGAGCCAAAGTATTTTCCCAATTGGATTTAGCAACAGAATTCCATCAGGCGAGAGTGGCAGAGGATAGTATACCTTAAACGGCGTTTAGAACTAGATATGGATCATACGAATGGTTAGTAATGTCGTTCGGACTAACTAATGCGCCAGCATTCTTTGTAGATTTGATGAACCGAGTTTTCTGAGAGCACTTGGATAGGTATGTGGTGGTATTCATAGGCGATATTTTGATATACTCTAAGGATGAACAAGATCATGAAGTTCATCTTAGAGTGGTGCTTGAGACGTTGAGGTAGCATCTGTTAAAAGCGAAGTTTTTGAAGTGTCCTCTCTTGAAGAAGGAAGTGAAGTTTCTTGGTCATGTAGTCTCAAAGGAAGGGTTGTCTGTAGATCCAACTATGATCAAGGCGGTGAATAATTGGAAGAGACCCAAGACGGTGACTGAGATAAAGATTTTTCTTGGATTAGTTGGTTATTATCGGAGGTTCATTAAGGATTTCTCGCGGATAGCGGCACCGATGAACAAGCTAACGCGAAAGGATGTGAAGTTTATCTGGACTGATAAGTGTGAGAAGTGAAATACTTATTGACTAATGCACCTGTATTAGTTGTTCCAGAAAGGAATCAAGATTTAGTGGTATATACAGATGCGTGTGGAACAGGGTTAGGAGCTGTGTTAATGCAGAGAGGTAAAGTGATTGCCTATGCTTCTCGACAGCTTAGGCCGCATACGGTTAGATATCCAACGCATGATTTGGAATTGGCTGCGGTAATTTTTGCATTGAAGGTGTAAAGAAATTACCTTTTTGGAGAGAGATTTGAGCTGTATATGGATCATAAGTCGTTGAAATATTTATTCTCTCAGAAGGAGTTGATATGAGACAGCTGAGGTGGTTAGAGTTTTTAGCCGCTTATGACTTTGGTATTAAGTAAACACCAAGAAAAGGCAACAAGGTTGCAGATGCACTTAGCATAAAACATCAAAATGTAGTGTTTGCGATGTTAGCTGAGTGGAAAGATTTAGAAGCATTGACTACATGCAAAGTACAGCGGAGACTTAAGAGAAGTTCTAGTACAGAGACTGCTATGTTGTCGTGTTTAGAAGTTCGACCGGTGATGGTCGAAAAGATTGCTTTTAAGCAAGAGGATCCATTATTAGTTGAACAGATCAGAAAGTTAAGGGATGGAACAGAGAGCGATGACTTGAAAGATTTCAGTCTTGACCAGAATGGGTGGTTGAGGAAGAAAGGAAGACTATGCGTTCCGAATGTGGGAAACATTAGGAAGGAAGTGCTAGAAGAATGTCATCATTCAAAGTTCACAATTCATCGGGAGGAACTAAGATTTATTAGGATATGAATAGAAGTTTCTTGTGGAAGATATAAAGAGAGATGTGGGCTTATGGGTGAAACTGTGTTTGAGCTGTCAACGGGTAAAAGTCGAACATCAAAAACCAAGTGGATTACTTCAGCCTTTAGTTATTCTAGCATGTAATTGGGATTCTACCTCAATGGATTTTATAGACGGGTTACCTAGGTCAAATATGGGAAATGAAAATATATGGGTTATAGTGGATAGGTTGACAAGAGTGCCCATTACATCCCAGTTAAGTCAACCAGAACGGAACCTGTATTAGCTAAGTTATTTATGAAGAATATAGTTAGACTTCACGGAATTCCTTGTAGTATAATAAGTGATAGAGATTCCATATTCACTAGTGAGTTCTGGAAGAGTCTACATGAGATTTTGGGTACCAAGCTCAAGATGACTACCGCTTACCATCCACGGACAAATGGGCAAACGAAAAAAGTAACAAAGTCTTAGACGATTTGTTACGAACTTGGGTGCTAGATTTCATAGGATCATGGGAAGACCATCTACACTTAGTCGAGTTTCCGTATAACAACAGTTATCAGGCTAGCATAGGGATGGCACCATTTGAAGCTTTGTATGAAAGGCCATGCAAATCTCCAGCTTGTTGGTTAAAAACCGGGGGTAAGTTAGTTCTTGGTCCGGATTTGGTTGGAGAAGCTGCAGAAAAGATTGTGTTTATTCGAGCTAGAATGAGGGAAGCTCAGTTTAGGCAAAAGAGCTATGTAGATAGAAGACGAAAAGTCTTAGAGTTCTTAGTTGGAGATCATGTTTTCGTCAAGGTATCACCGATGAAAGGTGTAATTTGATTTGGGAAATCAGGGAAATTGGCGCCAAGGTTCGTTAGACCATTTCTTATTGTAGAAAGAATCAGGAAACTCGCGTATAAAGTAAAGTTATCGAGTAGTTTGGCAGGAGTCCACGATGTCTTTTACATTTCTCATCTTAGAAAGTGTATTCGAGATGCAGAGACTACTATAGCACCGACTATGTTAGATGACTTAGTAGTGGAATCGAATTTAACTATAGTTAGAAAGACAATTTATATAGTTGCGAGAGATGAGAAGAGGCTAAGGAACAAGATAGTCAAATTAGTCAGAGTCCAGTGGGGCGACGATAAGAGAGACTGTACTTAGGAAACTGAGAGCAGGATTTGAGATACTTATCCTGACTTGTTTCATGGTATGTTTTACCTTTATGATTGATTTTGATGAGTGCCTTATCGTAATTTCGAGGACGAAATTCTTTAAGGAGGAGAGACTGTAACACCCCTAATTTTAGATAACATTATTCAGGAGATTTAGTTAGCTAAATTATATAGAATAATGTAAAGATTAAATGGTTAAGGGATTGAGATTTGTGTAAATAGAAGGTAGCCGTGCCCATTTAAACTAATGAACTAAGGGAAACTAAAATGAAATAAGAAAGGGAAATTAGATAAGGGGCAAAATAAGAATAAGTCATACTCTTATACCCTAAACCCGTAATACCACTCACATTTCACAAACGTTCACAAACTAAGAAAATTACAACCAAGGTCGGCCACCATTAGGAGAAAGTAAGAGGAAGGAAAGCTAAATAAAGAGGAAGAAACTTAATTAACTTAATCCAAAATCAAATCTCAACTCCTTAACAACAAGCTAAAGATGAATAATAGGTAACATATCATATTTTGATGTTTTTGGTTTCTAGATCGGATCCAAATATTTTTGCAAAGTATATTGCCATGTTTTGAATGTTAGATAGATATATATGCTTATTGATGAATTATGCTTATTCATATTGATTTTTATGACAATTTTTGATTTGAAAAACATAGCAAATGGCATCCAAATACCTTGTAATTTTAAAATAAGGTTAGAAATAATATTTTGGAGGTGGGTTTCAAGTTTCATAATTTTCTGAATTAGTGTGGATTTATTATTAATTTTCTAGTGGAGAAAATTATTAATTGGGTTTAATATTAATTACGACTATTCTATATAAGCTTTGGGTCAAAAATTTATATATGTTAGAAAACATATTAAAAGTGATTTATGGGAATTTTTGTAGAATTTTCCTAAGTGTTTTAATAAGTATATAAAATTATTTAAGGTATGGGACTTAAATTTTTATATATTTAATAAAGGGGAAGGGGCAATTTGTAAATGTTTTAAATTATTGATCTCTGGAAATTCGACAGAACTTTTATAAAAGATTTTGGAAAAGAAACTGGCAACCAACTATATGATGACAAATAAGCAAGTTAGTTGGAAAGAAATTGCTTTTTAAAGTTAAAAATCAGATTTCATAAGGTTTCGCTGTCTCGCCACTTTCGGCAGCCACCTTTCGACTTCATACTTTGGCCTCCAACCAGTTCAAAACCAATACACATGGTATCAAAGACTTGGTACATAGTGAATTGGAGATAAGCAAACAGTATATGGTCGAAACAGGGCTTTCGAAGGGGTTGAGACCTTGTTTTTGCTCCTAAAAGAAATGTGCGTGCTTTGCTTTCGAAAAGAATGCTTTCGAATAAGATTGCTTTCGACTTGGTCAATTGTTTTAAAGGAATGTTTCGAAAGAGGTTTCCGCCTTTGTTTTAAGTAAATGCTTTCGAAGGGGGTCGAAACCCTTGCTGCTGCTTCTTACCTTTCGACCTAGATTGGTTTTGAAGGGGTGCTTTCATTTTTAACGAAAAAGCCGATTCTCCAATGCTTTCGAAGGGGTTGATTTCGACACCATCTACTTCTTTACTTAGGAAATTACTCTTGAAAGAGTTGCTTTTGAATTAGTTCTTGTTAGACCCTTTTGATATTTTGAAAGTTAAACCCAAAGGTGTCGAAAGGAATGGTTTTAAAGGTTTCAAAACTATGTTTCACATATTTTTACTTGAACCCAATGCTTTTGAAAGGTTTGTTTTAAGTAAAGGACTTTAATGCTTTCGAAAGGTATTAGATGAAGGTTTTGAAGGGTATGTTTTCCAGTAATTTCGAAAGGTATATGATAAGGGTTTCGAAGGGCTGATTCCCTACTATTTTTGAAAGGCTTACCTTAAGTACTTGAATGGAAGGTTTCCAATGGTTTCGAAAGGCAAGTTTGAAGTATTTTAAAAGAGGACGTCTATGGTTTTAAAAAAGTTTCGTAAGGGATACTTTTATTGGTTTCGAAAGGATGTTTTGGCCTTTCGGCCTAAGGATATAAAGTAAAGTAGTTTACTTGTATCGAAAGGGGTACTTTCAATGGTTTCGAAAGGGGTACTTTCAACAGTTTCGAAAGAGAATTGTTTAGAGGTTTAAATAAAGATTACGAATGTTTTAATCAACAATGTTTTGAGTAAAGCATATATCATGGCAAAAAGATTTGAGTAAAGAAAATTATATGTTTTCTTTGTTTAAGTATGATTTAAAAGGATTAAATCAATTTGAAAGGTTTTCAAGGAAAATTTAAAGTGTAGTTAACCCTAAGAAAATGACTCGGATATTAGAAGACCAAATGGGACTGGTGTAGTGTCTCGCCCCTACGCATTAGCTATGGCCCCTAGTGTAACGACCCACTTTTCTGTACAGTCTAAGCTGATAATAAATCACACATGTCAACTCAAATTGAATAAAAAGGCGGATTGTTAGGGGTGAAGAAGAAGAAAGAAGATAAGAAGAAAACTAAACAATAACATAGAATCTCACACTCATAGCGGAAAAATATAATAAATAATAATAGATCTTTATACAAAAGAAACTGTAACTTTGGATATACATACCATCACCAGAGTACAACAATCAATAAGTCAATCTGGACAGTTATAATAACTTTTCCTCATAAGTGCTGAATATACAGCATACACACACAGCGGGATATAATCAAGTACGTGGAATACGCCTGAGACTCTTCTAGCTTGTCTCCTGAGCTCATGGCATCCTAACCTGAATCTGTAATACTCGGTCTGACCCGAGCATTATAATAAAATAATACCCGAGTCAGTTTGAAAAACCAGCGTGAGAAAACACACTCAATTTGAATTATTACTATTATCAAATCCTTTGAAAAACAAAGGTATCTCGTAAGACCACGCCATACATAAATACGACGGGTTTTTACCTTACGATAACCAAAACATTTTATATCAAAATCATCTGATATTATAACAGTGTCTGTAGAAAATAAAATATAAAATAGCTGAAAGGCTTGCATCTCACGTTTCAACGTAGTTGGGCACATCAAAAACCGTACACGCTCGTAGTGGATATTGGATTCCATACAATGACAAGGCTACTGGGGTACCGTCCGCCATAGTACATCTATAGAAAAATGTGCCGAGATCATACCTAACGATCCCTGCTAACACTTGACCGGCTTACCCCTTGCTGGATAGTACCGAATATGTTATCACCCCGGGTGTTCCCACCCTATCAAGTGCTCTCTTTTCCATGCACAACCATATCCATAATTATAATATATCTGAGGGTATCTAGAAAAGTGATAACATTCCCTACTTGGGTGCGACCCACTTAGCCCTGCTGCATCTCCCATGTTTTAGTCATCCCGGTTGATGAGGCTTGAGGCTACGTTTTACCTTAAGAATAGCATTCATACTTGGAATGCTAACACTGGTTTCCAGGCAACAATGCAATGATAGCATTCATCCATACAGGTTGTTCTAGGTCTGAACAAACCAAATATCCAAAATCACCGTTTTCATTATCTTCACGATATCACAATTCGTAACGCACAAATCGGGTCGAAGTGGTTTCGGATAATTAAATTTGATCCTGGTCTCTTCAAAAAGATTAACGAATTTGGCCATATTTCATAGTCGGTTATTTAACTATCAAATTACACACAAGCAGTCACCAGGCCCATATTCAAATCTTTCAAAAACATTTACTTCAAAATATCTTTACAAAGATATCTATTCAAATCTCTTCCAGTAAACAATTACAAATACTTATATCCATAACATGATATTTTTAAATCATATCTTACTTCACACTTAGTGAAATATTTCCAAATTCAATTTATAATCTATTACTTAGAAATATATCTCTATGTAAATCCTTCATCGCAAAAATATTTCCAAAACCTTTCATTTCAACACTTAGGAAAATACTTTAAGTCAATTTTTCAAAATCATTTCTAATATCAATACCTAGGAAATACTTCATAACTAATCTCCTAAACTTCCGGAATTATAAATAAATTCCTTTTACAATTTCCAAAACCGATTATACTTATTTAAAATCCCCACTAACAATTTATAACTTCTTTTATGAATTTAGATTCATTTTCGACGTTCTTGTAGCTAAACCTTTTGGAAATTTTATCAAGTTTTTTAGTTTCGTTATAAGATTTTCTCTTATAAAATCACATTCATTAAATAAAACTCGATTTACAAATCTCGAGAGTATTTACAAATAACTTCAATCAATTTCCAAAACTCTATATTATAAAATAAGTATTTTAAAAGAATAGCAATAAATTTCAACCCGTTAAACTAATTTTTTAAAATATCAAACCCTTTTCTAAATAACAACAATAAGTAATTTCCAATTCATTTGTAAATAATACTAACCAATTTACAAGGCTTATTATAAAAATTAAAATTCACTTCGACTAATATTAAATACTTGAATAATCACTTTCCGTAAATATTTTAATATTAATAATAGTTTTTAAACTCCATAGCTTAATAAATAAAATCTCTTTTAAGACAAACCGAGAAAAAAAATTTTTTTTTTTTTTAAACTCAACATAACAATTTTTATATCTATAAATCTCTCTTGATTTATCACAAATCGATTTTCATTTCCAATTTCATAACCATTTCCAAATTCCAAAATAGAATCCACTATTTCTTTCTAAATCGATTTCCATATCTCATTATAAATCCTCACTGTGAATTTATATTTCCAATTTATCAAATGATAATCATTTCACTTTATTCATAAACATCGTTTATAAATTTACAAACTCATTTCCAGTTTTTTTTCTGTTAACAATAGATTTATATTAAACAAACTTCATTTATAAGTCGATTTCTATTTAAAATTCCATTTGGAAATCTATTTCTTAACAAGTTTCGATTATAATTCAAATTCATTCAAAATCACGATTTTTGACTTCCTTTTCTTATTTAAGAAATCTCATTTAAAATCCATTGTTAAAAATTCTCAATTTAAAATTCTCTATTTGAAACCATTTTACGAAATACCTAAATAAATATCCAAAATCAAATTATTTATGTTATCCAACCCAATCCCTTTTTAAATAATCCCAAAATTCAATATAAATATTTTCATTTCCAAAATCTCTTTTGAATTCCATTTTTTAAAATCAAAAATATTATTTATGGTATATATAATACCACAATTAGGGCCAGTGCTACTATAGCATTTAATAAATCAAATCACACAACAATCCATAACAGGTTATTCAATCACATCATATATCTCTATATATGAAAAACAATCAATATATTTGATGAATCCAGTTGGATCCCTCCAACCTATTTCTCTACAACCACAGATGTTATATAACATAAAATACCAATCCCGCTTCAAGGCAGGATATTGCGGTAATATAGGGTTGTCTGCTATTATGCGGGACGCATAGTGTCTCATCCGCTCCAATAAGTGGAAAATATATCCAACTACTAATATATATACTAATATATATTATAACATCAAACTAATAATAATTATTATCAATTCATCCAATCAACCAATAAATAATTTAACTTTTAAAATAAAACCAATTATCCAAGATGAGTGAGATTTACTCACCTTGATTTTTAATTTGCCAAAAAGTTTCGTATTTGAATTAAAATTGAACTGGCATTCAATTTTTAACCAATAAAAAGTTTCATCCTAATCAGGCCTCATATGAGAGGGTTATGAATTTTATAAGTTATCGAAACAATTTTGAACTTAAATTTTTTTTAATAACTAATACAACTTCTAAATAATTACCAAACTACCCTCAATCAATCTTCTCCAAAACACAGTCTCCTTCCTATGCACGAATGCCAATATCCACCCATGCACGCACGCGAAGTCCTCTACGATACCCAATGAAAAGCTAATCCGACTTCGCCAAAAGCCTCACCATCGAAATATCCACCTTCTCCAACCCTCGCCGTCACTTCCCATCCCTTATAGCAAATCGCAACATCCCCATGCCGAATATGACAAATGAATGTCAGGTCTTTCGCCCCCTAGCCGCACGCCATGAAATTCTACTTGAAGATGCTCTTCCACATGTTTGTCTCGAATCTACACTCCAATTCCCACATCGACTTCTAAATCGAGCCTAAATTACAACCATAGTTTCGAGACTCCCACTGCTACAGCTGTGTCCTCCCCTTACTTCGATCGCAACTCCTACAAATCCACTCGTGTGAAGATCCTATCGAGTAAAGAATTTTAAAGTTTTTTTTATATTTTTCCGTGAAGTATTTTGCTCGATTGAAATTTCTTAAAATGGAAAAAAATCTATAGAAGTCAAAAATTTAAACTGGGAAGGCGCGTGGGGAGAAATGATAAAAAGAACAGTATAGGTGGTGGCTTGGTCAGGTTAAGTCTACTGAGATGTGAAGGAAATGAGGCTGCCTAGTCAAATCAATGAAAATAAATTATTAAAAATTCAAAAATATCTAGACATTAATTTCGAACCTCGATTGAGGCGTGCTGCCTGGCGTTCTTAATGGTATACCCTTATTTCAAATGCAATGGAACAAGTCTCGAGCCCCAATTCGATCGTATGGAGAAGATAGCTTTTTGAACCCAATTATAATATTAAATATTCAATATTAATTTCAACGCGTATCTATTCCGTACGACCAAATGATACGTCTGATCGCTACGAAATTTGATGGTGTATTATAATTCATTATTACGGACTCAATGACATTGGTTTCGTCGAAATCCGAGACTGTGCCCCGGAAGGCTATTTTTGTATGTTAATTTAAACGAGTTATTTTCAAAATCGAGTAAATCACTTTCAAATTCAAATTAAAAATTTTATTATCTTCATTCTTGTTAATAGAAATTTAACAAGCCTTTAAAATATTTTTTATCTAGCTTAAAACCCAATATTCAATTATTTAAATGATTTTCAATTATTAAATTCAACAATTAAATTATCCCATAAATCACTATTGTTAAAATTCGAGTTATTAAATCTATAAAATTTACTTTTAAATGTTAAAAATCAATTAAATATTCTAATTTCAAATAACCAAAATTCCAGTGTGTAGGGCTTAGTCATAGGTAAGCCTTAAATGATAGTTACACACGGAAAGGAATATATATGTATAGAGAAGAAAGATAGGTTATTGGTGAGCCCGCAAAACCATTAGGATCAGATGACTTTTGGAGAAGTAAGTTAAGGACGGACTATCCAGAAGTATGTCTAATAGGTGTTAGATAATTTGTTTAGTTTGTTTAGTAGGCCCGAGTCAGCCAAAGGTTAGTAATTAGCCAAACAAAACTACATTTTCCGGATAGATGGTCCATTTATTACCTATTTCTGAGCATATATGGTATTGGTAATTATTGTTATAATCAGTTTGATTAACCAGTTTGGTTACAGGATTTTGATTTGCAAAAAGAAATGTTTTAAAGGTATATTAGTGAGGGGAAACGCATTCCACTGAGCGACGTGGTCTCACTTAATATCAGTAAACTGAGATGTAATAGTATTATTCACACCAGGCTTTATATATGTCTGACTCGAAGTTTATGTTCCCCCTTAAACTCTCAGGTGCTCAAAATTAATTTGAGTAGATTGTGAGTCAGGGTTTTGCAGGTTTAGTAGGTGGACAAATAAAGCTTCCGAAGACGAGCAGGAGGTTAAAGTTAGCTAATTAGGATTTGCTATTTAGTTTTATTTCCGCTGTGATGTATTATGAAAGTTTTTGTCAATTTAGTACTCTGGTCATCCAAGAGGGTATCTTCAATGTCGCCCTTGGCGTATTTTGTAATAAATATATTTTGTCGAAACCTAGGAAACGATTATGGGATTATGTAAGTTGAATAAGAAATATTATTTTGAAATGTAACTAGAAAAGTTGTTTTAATCTGTGATGATTTTATTCATATTCACGTGACTCTTTATCTCAGTCACTATCTCGGGACTCTTCCAATTATTCAACGCTTTGACCTTAGTCGGATCTACAGACAACCCTTTCTCTGAGACTACATGACCAAGAAACTTCGTGTCCTTCTTTCAGAAATGACACTTTGAAAATTTTGCTTTCAGGCAATGCTGCCTCAACATCTCAAGCACCACTCTAAGATGAACTTCATGCTCTCTCTCATCCTTGGAGTATATCAAAATATCGTCTATGAAAACCAACACGAACCTATCCAAGTGCTCAAGGAAAATTCTGTTCGACAAATCCACAAAGAATGTTGGGGCATTAGTTAGTCCGAATGGTATTACTAACCATTTGTACGATCCATATCTGGTTCTAAATGTTGTCAAAGGAATACTATCTTCTGCTACTCCAAGCTAATGGAACCCTGTTGCTAAATCCAACTGGGAAATATTCTGGCTCCACTCAACTGATCGAACAAATCGCCAAGTCTAGGCAACATATATCGATTCTTTATCGTCTTCTCATTCAGCTTACAATAATCGATACACAGCCTTAACGATTCATCCAGCTTCTTAGCAAATAGTGCGGCTGCTCCCCATGGCGAACTGCTTGGCCTAATAAAATTCTTGCCTTCTAAATCCACCAACTGCACCTTTAGCTCCCTCATCTCGGTAGGTGTCATTCTGCTTGGCGGTCTACTCACTGGTTTTACTCTAAGTACTAAATCTATCTGAAACTCAATGGCTCGTTTCGGCGGCAATCCTACTACATGTTCAACGACATCTGCTAATTCTCTAACCACGAAAAACCGGTTCAACTCGTCTTCAACCTCCACAACATCCAACAAATCACTAACCTCAAAACTAGGGTTTTCTTTGGAGTATGTAATCCGATCACTACAGTCAGGGTGTCTAAGCGATATTTTCTTATCATGGCAAAATATCCTAGCATCGTATTTACTTAACCAATCCATATCCAAGATAATTCCAAAACCTACGAAATCAAACACATGCAAACTGCAAACAAATATATGACCTAACAATTCAAACACTAAGTGGTCGCATCTTATCCCAAGAGTCACATAACCTCCTATTGGATTTGCAACCCTTAAGGAAGTAACTAGGTATGAGGGTTCTAGGTTAAGCTTATCAACTAAACAATGAGATATAAAAGAATGTGATGCACCGATATCAAATAGAACTCTAACTGATACACCATAAATCAAAAGTGTACCTCCCAACATAGCTTTTCCCTTCTCCTCTGTTATTGGTCTCGAGGTAGCTGGTTCCAATGCAAACATCTTGCCTTTCCCATCCTTGGCTGCCTCCTTGCACTGGTTCTTATAGTGCCCAATCTGATCACAGTTGAAACACTTTATCCCTTTCTTCTCAGCAGCTTTCTTTCCCCTTCCTGTCCGGCACTCATAGGCATAGTGTCCTTTCTTGTCACACTTGTACCAGACCACTTCTGCCTTTCCCTTCTTAGCAGTTCCACCCTTCTGAGCTCCTTTCTTATGGAAAAACTTCCTCTTCTGACTCTGCCCTCCTTGAACTTCCTTGGCCTTATTTCTTTCAAGAACAGCTTGCATTTCTTTATGCCTCAGAGCCATTTCCATAACAACATCACATGGATCTCTAATATGCGATAACATGGCTTTAGCAAGCTCAGGCTTCAACCCCCGAATGAACTTCCCATTCCTCTTAATCATAGTATCAACCGTAGCATATCCATATCTCGCTAGCTCCTCAAACCTTTTTGTATACACGAGCATGGTCATATTCCCCTGCTCCAACTCAGAAAACTTCCTAAGAAGAGTGGACTTCACAATCTCTGACATAAACCTCTCCTCGAACCTCCTTTTAAACTCAGCCCAAGTCATATTCTCGTCGTTGACTCCAATTGTCACACTGTTCCACCAATATAGTGCTGCCCCTTATAGCTGTCTAGAAGCAAGCCTTCTCTTCCGCTCATCACTGAGCCCAAATTCAGCGAAAATACTCTCGCAATGAAGTAACCAATTCTCCACTTCGATTGCGTCCTCAGTACCAATAAAAGGCTTTCCTCCCAACCGAGCATAATCTCTACTCGGAATAGCATAGTTATTCACCACTGGAGCTTCTTGGTTCCCTCCTCCAGCATTTCCTCCAACTACTCCAGCATCAATCCCCGCCTACATCATGTTGACAAAGAACTGATACATTGCTCCCATGTATACCTGCGGAACTCCAGCACCCACATTTGCAGCTTGTGCCTGACCTTGGTTCCTCCTCATGTTTGATTTGGCATTTCCATTTGTTGTGGTGCTTCCCCCACCAAGGTTAACTCTTCCACATTTAGCATCCATATCTGCATTTGAGCCTTCGTAAGATACAAAAGAATAGCCTTAGAGAGATCGGAGAATAGAGCTAAAGCGTATACTTATATATAGCAAATACAAGTACATTTCTATAAACCTATGCTCTGATACCAAGTTATGACATCCCCTATCTGGAGGCCCAAAGCTAAGCGCTACAGATGTTGTAGTCATCTATTGCATTAACTTCCAGCGACAAAATACGGTAATGGTAATGGTATCCATAATATCAGAAGCACATGAATATGAAACAAAATCACAGATTCAAAAAAATGACTTTTTGGATTACATTTCACAAAACATGTTTCTTATCCACTTACATAATCCCAATCGTTTCCCAGGTTCAGATTAAATGTAATTATTACATAAATACGCCAAGAGCGACATATGAAGATGCCCCCTTGGTGGATGAGGGTACTGAATCGAAAAAAACTATTTTAATACATCACAACGGAAATAAAAACATAACAACTCCTAAATAGCTAACATCAGCCTCCTGCGCGTCTCCGGAAGCTTTATTCGTCCACCTACTAAAAACAAGTAAATCCTCAACTCTCAACCTACTCAAATCAATTTTGAGCACCCGAGAGTTTAAGGGGAAAAACAAAAACTTCGAGTCAGACATAAAACCTGGTGTGAAAAATACTATACATATCGGTTATCTGATATTAAGTGAGACCACGCCGCTTAGCAGAACAGGTTTCCCTCACTAATATCCTTTTAAAAACATATCTTTTGCAAATCTAAATCCTACAAACAAACTGGTTAAAACAATATTAGCAATATCATGTATGCATACAAATCAGGTAATAAATGGACTATCTATCCGAACACTATAGTTTAGTTTGGCTAACTAATTTGGCTGACTTCGGCCTACCAGAAAAAATAAACAAATAGTTTAACTTCTGTTAGATACTCTTCTGGACGGTCTGTCCTTAACTTACTTCTCCCAGGGTTAACTGATCCTAATGGTTTTGCGGGCTCATCAATAACCTATCCTCACTCTGTATATTACATTATGTGTGTAACATCATTTTAGACTTACCTTTGACAAAGCCCTACAGACTAGAATTTTGGACTTTTATTAGCTAGGGGCTACTAGCTAAAGTATAGGGCGCGGCCTCATACCAGTCCCATCAGGTATTCTAATATCTGAATCATTTTACTTAGGGTCATCTACCTTTAAAATTTTCCTTGAAAACATTTCTTTCAACTTAATTTAACATTTTAAATCATTCTTAAACAAGGAAAGTATATTCTATGCTTTACTCAAATCACTTTGTCATGTTATATATAGTTTACACAAAACATTATTGATGAAAACATTCAAACCTTTGAGAGTACCCCTGTTGAAACCATTGAAAGTACCCCTCTCGAAACCATTGAAAGTACCCATTTCGATACAAGTAAACTACTTTACTTTATAATCTAGGCCGAAGGTCAAAACATACCTTTCAAAACCATTTACATTAAACCTTTCGAGAACTTTGAAATCATCTCTTTTGAAAGTTTTATAAAACCTTAGACATCCTCTTTTCAAAACACTTTAAACATGCCTTTCGAAACCATTGGAAACCTTCCATTTAAAACCTTTCGAAAACATTGGGGAACCACCCCTTCGAAACCTTTATCTTAAACCTTTCGAAAGCAATAAGTCCTTTACGTAAATCAAACCTTTCAAAAGCATTTGGTTTCAAGTAAAATATGTGGAACAACCTTTCAAAACCATTTAAAACCATTCCTTTCGAAACCTTTGGGTTTAACTTTCAATAGAACAAAGGGTCTTAAAATAACTATGCCGAAAGCACTCTTTCGAAATAAATTTCCTAAGTAAAAGAAGTGGATGGTATCGAAACCAATTCCTTCGAAAGCATTAGAGAAGCAGCTTAGGTTTAAAACAAAGAAACCCTTTCGAAGGCATTGCTTCGAAAGGTAGGATGCGGCAGCTAGGGGTTTCGACCCCTTCGAAAGCTTTTCTAAAACAAAGGCGCAACCTCTTTCAAAACCATTCTTTAAAACCATTTGACCAAGTCCAAATCTCTCTAAGTCGAAAGCATTCTTTTCGAAAGCAAAGCAGGCGCATTTCCTTTTAAACGCAACGCTTCTGATACCATGTGTACTGGTTTCGATGGAGATGGGGGCGGAAGTACCTAGTCGAAAGGTAGGTGCCGAAAGTGGCGAAACAACAAAGTCTTATAAAATCTAATTTTTACTTGAAAAGGTAATTTCTTTCCAACTGACCTGCTTTGTTTGTCAACATATGATTGGTTGCTAATTTCTTTCTAAAATCTTTTCTAAAAGTACTGCCAAATTTTAGAGATAAACAATTTAAAATATTTACAAAATACCCCTTCTCCTTTTATAAATATATAAAACATTTAAGTCTCATACCTTAGATAATTTTATTTACTTATTAAAGCACCTACAAAAATTCTACAAAAATTCTCATAAATCACTTTTAATATGTTTTCTAACATATATTAATTTTTGACCCTAAAACAGTATAAATTAGCTGTAATTAATTTTAAAACCAAATAACCATTTTCTTCACTAGAAAATTAATAATAAATCCTCATTAATTCAGAAAATTATAAAATTTGAAACACATCTCTAAAATATCATTTCTGACCTTATATTAAAAGCGCAAGGCATTTGGATGTCATCTAATAGAGTTTCCACATTAAAACTAATCATAAAATCCATATGAAATAACATAAATCATCAATAAGCATATATATCCATTTTAACAATCAAAACATGGCAAACGTTTACAAAATAATTCAGATCTCAATCTAAAGCCGAAAAATAAGAAAACATGAGATGTAATCTATTATTCACCTTTAGCTTGTGATTAAGGTGTTGAGATTTGATCTTGGATTAAGTTGTTATGCTTCTTCCTCTTATCTTCTTCTTGTTTTCCGTTAATGGTGATCAGCCTCTCTTTTGCTTTGTTTTTTATTATGAACTATAAAATGAAGTGGTGTGAGGGTTTAGGGTAAAAGAATAAGACATATTCCTATTTTGCCCTTATCTAATTTTGTAACAACCCAAAATTTGACCACTTTAAAATATACTATTTAAAGTGATTTTAAATATAAAATATATAACATTTTATGATTTAAATAATATTAGATAGGATTTGCAAAGAGAAACATACACAAAAATAGGAATAATTGTTTATATCGACAAAAGTGACAAAATCCTGATTTCAAAAAAGTAATTTCAATGGTTAAATAAATTATTTTAATTAATTTATGAGTGTTTATATTTTAAAATAACATTATACAAATTTATTTTTAAATATTTTTTACATAAATAAATAGTTTAACTAAAACGTCAAAATGTGATCATAAAACCTTTTGTTTAAAATCAGTGTTTTGTCGATTTAAAGTTGTCACAACATTGTTGCACCTTTATTTTCTTATATATGAACATATATTCAAATAGTATAAGTATTAATTAATTCACTAATCAAGTTTACTTTTACTGAACATACTTAGAAAATTCTAGAATGTAATTAACAAAAAGTAAGCATAAAAAGACAAAAGGTGTTATAAAAGTCAAAAAGCAAACATTACATCAGACCAACATAATTATTATATTCATTACTTAATACTTAAGTGAAAATTACATAAAGTAATGATTTGAAATGTGATGTTAAGTGCTGAAAAAATTAGTTTGCTTAAAGTAATCATTTATTGTTTTGTTTATTTCATTGATTGATTGTTTGAAGTAGGCTCGACTAGTTTATGAGCAGTTTACCTTTTTATATACATAGGCCGGCTAGATGATAAATTGAGAATGATTAAATACGAATACCTTGTGATTAGAATTTCACGGTTTGACTATAAGGTGTTCGATAAAAATATTGGTTAAGCAGGAATTATAATAAAAGATATTTATTAAAATTTTGAAAATAAAAGATATTTTATCTTTTAAATGAAATGGTTTCTTTTGAAAGGAAATAGAAATATTGGAGAATAAATATTTTGAAGCGATTATATAATAAAAGTGATTTATATAAAGAATGGTTTTATAATAATGTTTTATAAAACAGAAAGATTTTCGAGGACTAAACCAAATGGTTTTAAAATTATTTTTGAAAGGATATGGAAATAGAAATTGTTATAGATTTGAAGTATTTGTAACTATTAGTGTAAATAATTTTGCCACATCGATTTGTTATGTTACCGATGATTCGGGTATCCCATAACTAAAAAGTGGACAAGGGAGGTGTAGATGTTCTGTAGCCTCAGTATAGTCCGCTCTCGTTGTAGAGGAATATACATATCTATATTTATTTTCGGAAGGCTGGGACCAGTTTCCTTGTTATGGGTAGAAACCTTCCGACTATGTAGCATATAGTTTTGTATGTTTGTATATTGATATCATTTCAGAAAGGTGATTTGTTTTCAGATCTCGAAGTAAAAGACTATTTTGAATATAAAAGATATACATATACATATTTCAAAAGTTTTGAAATAAGAATTCGGGAATAAAGTCCAAAGAGATAATTTTTGTAAAGATATTTAGATTTGGAAATCTAAATGTGAAGATTAAGCTAAGTGGGTAGATTTGGAACCTACATTTGCATGATATATGCTATGTTGTTTGGGAATTGAACATTCGTTGTTGTATCGTAGGCTCCATGAGTCCTATTTGTGGTAGGAGAACTACGTTGGCTTGATCTTGTATCTAATTGGGTACCCAATTAGGTAGAGGTACGTAGGCAGTCACAAGTGGTAGTGATGCAGCCCCTAAAATAATATAACTATTTTTCTGTTTATCTATTATTGGTTGTTGTTTATCTTGTGTTGTTGTATCTTTCCCCCTTACTATTTTATTCCACATTTACATTGTTTATAGAGTTTGCAGGTAAGGATATTGCTGTCTCTCCCATCAGAGTGTGCAGCGGTAGATTTATTGCGTATGAGTTCGTTATGCACCTTGTAGAATAAATTAATTAATTACTCTGATAAGTTGTATAATTGAAATTGTATCCTATACATTTAGTAATGTTGAATATTTGTCAAATATTATATGTTAAGTTGGTAGTTTTCATTAGTAGGTTTAGAACGGATGGATTTTTTAGCGATTTTGACTAGTTTAAAAATCCGGGTCGTCACATTTGGTATCAGAGCTTAGGTTAGGTGCCTAAGTAAAAAATTTGTCTAGGTTAGTAACTCAACCTAGGAATCTTAAAAATGAAACTACCTTAATTTGACTAATAAAATGGATAGAATAAGGCACCATACCTCCGACCAGGGTTACGGGTGATATTACTATTTTTGGCGTGCTTAACTTTTGTTAATTGTTGTTTTTTTCGTTATATTTTTCCATTCTTGTAATTTCGATGACGAAATTCTGTTAAGTAGGGTAAAATGTAACGACCCAGAATTTGACCACTTTACTATGTAAAATGATTTTAAATATATAACATTTTATGATTTAAATAATATTAGATAGGATTTGCAAAGAGAGATATACACAAAAATAGGAATAATTTCTTATATCAACAAAAGTGACAAAACCCTGATATAAGAAAACTAAGTTTCAATGGTTAAATAAATTATTTTAATTAACTTATGAGTGTTTATATTTTTAAATAACATTATACAAATTTATTTTTAGATTTGGTTTACATAAATAAATAGTTTAACTAAAACATCAAAATGTGACCGTAAAAATTTTTGTCAAAAATCAACGTTTTGTCGATTTAAAATTGTCGCAGCATTGTTGCACATTTATTTTCTTATATATTAACATATATTCAAATAGTATAAGTATTAATTAATTCACTAATCAAGTTTACTTTTACTAAATGTACTTTTAAAATTCTAAAAAGACAAAAGGTGTTATAAAAGTCAAAAAGTAAACATTAAATCAAATAAACGTCATTATTATATTCTTTACTTAATACTTAAGTGAAAATGACAAAAAGTAATGATTTGAAATGTAATGTTGAGTGTTGAAAAAATTAGTTTGCTTAAAGTATAAGCAAAGGGTATTTTGGTCTTTTTACAAAATAATATTTTATTCAAAAAAAATTCTATAAATAACTACCACTTCTGTCACAAATTACACACACTTTCCATTCTTCTTCTTTCTTTTCTAAGCTTTCTCCTTCTTCTTCCTAAGAGCTTTAATGGCTTCCATGCTAGCTTAAAATAATTTAAAGTAATAACGAAGTTTTGTCGGGAAATTGGAAGTTAATAGTCCACTTAAGTTCAAAATAAAGATAGCGGAGATATAGTGGATTTCAAGAAGTTTCGGGAAGTAGCAGCGAAGCTATAGTCAAATCTGTTGTAAAAAGTTAGATCAGAAAGAAAAAATTTGTGAGAAAACTCTACATCTTCTCTACTCTTATTTTCTTTGTTGTTATGACATGCTTTTGTACTTGTTGTGTTGCTTGATATTATATTCGGATGTTTAATTAAGTATTTTAAAATTTAGAAGTTAAATACTTAATGGGGTATACGGAAACGACTAGTATACGTGTTTCGTCTGTCAGATCCAAGGAGACTAGGGTGAGGGACGGAACATGTCGAAGGGAAAGCCCGGATGCGCCAAATAAATATCAAACCGTTTTAATCCAAGATAAAATAAAAAGTGTTATAAATATTTGATAGAATGAAGCATTGATTATCATTTATTGTTGTATTTATTTCATTGATTGATTGTTTGAATTAGGCTCGACTAGTTTATGAGCAGTTTACCTTTTTATATGCATGGGCTGGGTAGACAATAAACTGAGAATGATTAAATACGAACACCTTGTGATTAGAATTTCACGGTTTGATTATAAGGTGTTCGATAAAAATATTGGTTAAGCAGGAATTATAATAAAAGGTATTTACTAAATTTTGGAAATAAAAGATATTTTATCTTTTAAATGAAATGGTTTCTTTTGAAAGAAAATAGAAATATTGGAGAATAAATATTTTGAAGCGATTATATAATAAAAGCGATTTATATAAAGAATGGTTTTATAACAATGTTTTATAAAACGGAAAGATTTTCTAGGACTAAACCCGATGGTTTTAAAATGATTTTTGAAAGGATTTGGAAATAGAAATTGTTATAGATTTGAAGTATTTATAATTATTAGTGTAAATGATTTTGCCACTTCAGGATATAAAATGATTTGTTATGTTACCGATGATTCTGGTAACCCATAACTAAAAAGAGGGCAAGGGAGGTGTACATGTTCTGTAGCTCAGTATAGTCCGCTCTCATTGTAGTGGGATGTACATATCTATATTTATTTTCGGAAGGCTGGGACCAAGTTGCCTTATTGTGGCTAGAAACCTCCCGATCAGGTAGCATATAGTTTTGTATGTTTGTATATCGATATTATTTCAGAAAGGTGATCTGTTTTCAGATCCCGAAGTAAAAGACTAGTTTGAATATAAAAGATATACATATACATATTTCAAAAGTATTGAAATAAGAATTCAGGAATAAAGTCCAAAGAGATAATTTTCGTAAAGATAATTAAATTTGGAAATCTAAATGCGAAGATTAAGCTAAGTGGGTTGATTTGGAACCTACATTTGCATGATATATGTTATGTAGTTTGGGAATTGCATATTCGTTGTTGCATCGTAGGCTCCATGAGTCCTATTTGTGGTAGGAGAACTACATTGGCATGATCCTGTATCTAATTGGGTATCCAAATAGATAGGGGTACGTAGGCAGTCATAAGTGGTAGTGATGCAGCCCCTAGAATAATATAACCATTTTTCTGTTTATTTGTTATTGGTTATTGTTTATCTTGTGTTGTTGTATCTTTCTCCCTTACTATTTTATTCCGAATTTACATTGTTTATGGAGTTCGCAGGTAAGGATATTGTTGTCTCTCTCATCAGAGTGTGCAGCGGTAGATTTATTGTGTATGAGTTTGGTATGCACCTTGTAGAATAAATTAATTAATTACTCTGATAAGTCGTATAATTGAAATTGTATCCTATACATTTAGTAATGTTGAATATTTATCAAAAAATATGTATTAAGTTGGTAGTTTTCATTAGTATGTTTAGAATGGACGGATTTTTTAGCGATTTTGACTAGTTCGAAAATCCAGGTCGTCACAAATTCCCTAACCTATTTCATTTTAAATTCAATTTAGTTCATTAGTTCAACTAGGCACGGCTCCCCTTTATTATACAAATCTCAATCCCTTAACCATTTGTATTATTTCATTCAATTTAACTAATAAAATGTCCTAAATAATGTTAATCAAAATTAAGGTCGTTACATATACAATGTAACGTCCTACTACTTAATTCTTCAGCCCAAACTGCACTAATTCCAACTGTTTTTCTCTTAATTTACATTCCTTTTTCTTAAACTATTGTAGTGCATCCACTTACAGCTTAATTTTTAAAACCCAAAGTTTTCTTTTCTATAACATTCACCCTATCCCGATTTATATACCACTCATATTGTCCATCCATAAAAATGTTTAATAACTTTAAAAAAAATTACATAAAAAGATTCACGAGCTATATTGCTCTATAATTTCTTTTCAAAAGAAAATAGCCTCTTATAAAATTTCTTTTACTGAAATTAAATGAGCTATATATATATATATATATTCTTATAAGACCTTTACTATATGTGTGTGTGGGTGTGTATTCTTCCAAAATTCAATACTTACTTTTTCATAAAAAGTCCTTAAAGTATGAAATTTATACTTTTTCTCAATTTTCAAAAATTACTTATTATTGGGTTTGACTCAAAGTTGACTTTTAACTATTCTTAAGAAATCCTTCTTTTCAAATCCAAAAATCCAATCATTGATTAAGAGTGACCATTTCACACCCTTCTTCAGAAACTTCTCCACCTTCCACTGTCTATAACATATGGACCCATACTTTCCCTTTATTCGGATCTACTATACAATCATCAATTGGTAGTCAATATAAGGGTCAACAATCATTGGGCTATCAAGGCCCGACTGGGGAGCCATGCACCATCCAGTTTTAGGGACTTTTCCATATGTAACCACTCTGTAGTTGGAATCCTTAGGATTTTAGCAAATACTATATTTATATTTATAGTCAAAATACAAATAAGTTCACTCTACATTCCCTAATTTGTTTAGGAATCGACTAACCTATGCTCTAATACTAAATATAACAACCCACACTCTATTGGGCCCATATTTTTCGCTAATCCAAAAACCCAAGTCTACTAAAATATAGATTGTTGGTTTGGTATCCTGCAAAAAAAATCATATCAGAGCACTAATGGTAATAACTCACAGTGGAAATAAGTAAATATAAAAGATCGATATAGTTACTGATCAAAAATAGACATATCAAATGTCAAGAGCCTCAACCAGACAACTGCTCCCAATCAATACCAGTACCCGCCCTTCTAAATCATGTGTTGCAATGAGAAGGGGGGTCAAAACCACATTCTATTGACAGAAAAATTATACATCTTATACATAACACTAGCATATACCAAGTGTTCACCATTTCATGTTATGTTAGACTTTGTCCTTAGTCGTTATGACTCCATCGCTGCATACGAATCGTACCCATCTACACCATGTATGTGTGTGTGTCTATATATATCATGTCGTCCACTAATGGACCTAGATACTATCTCCACTAGTATCTATCGCTCAGCACCTCATAAGGATCCATCATCTTGCTATATTGTTATCATCATATCACCTGAGGAAATCCTACCATGTGCACCGATGACCTCCAATCCATGAGACCATGTATTCTTCAAGAACTTTTCACCATGTACGCCAAACTTCCATGCACCTTTGTCTGCTTCTTATCGTGAATTTTTGACCCCATGCACCTCCACCCCATCTATGTTTTGAAGAAACCTCTGTATTGATTAACTAGCCTTGCACTATCGAACAAACTAACAAACAACTGTGGCAATGCATAACCCAGCTGACTCAATCCTGGTAGGCGGAGGAGACCATTTAGGTGTAACCCGGTCCTTCCTGTTGACCACAAGGGACCGATGTTGAGCTCGCTAAATATTCAACTCCTACCCCTTGTTTTGGTACCAACGTACGCTAGCCTTTTGCGCACCCTGTTGCAACTCGTTTGGTACCTGCACATGCCAGCCTTTTGCACGCCCTGTTGCATAAGTTCGATTTCACCCATCGTTTATTTAGATTGCCTAGTGCAAGCAAGGCAATACCCTCTTCGGACAAATTTGAAATAGACCACTAGTGCATGTACAGTCTTTCCATCTGTAAAAGGTCCATCCGGTTCCTGCAATTACGGAGGTTCCAATCCAAGCACATCTAACCAAAGGGTATCCCTTCATCTATACGCAAGCATATACTCTCTACAGGCCCCATTGGTTGGATATGTTTTTAGCGTTCCAACCCTATCTAACAACCGTCGATCATTTATTCTTTATAATAATAACATACAATTAATAATTATAACATACAATTTACAATTATAACACTCAATTTATAATTATTCACATCCGTCATAAATGCATATTCGAGGTTATGTATATACATATTTTAGACTCATGTATATTTATTCTTCTTTTATTTTCTTTATTGCCTCACATCTTTTATGTCTGACTTTAAGTATTTATTCTTATTATGTGTTTATCTTTTACTTCATCAAATTTATTCACCGCCTCTTATTTTCAATCATCAATATCGTTGCTACTACATTCATTCGTGCAACCTTTGAATTCTATTCCAATTCATTTAATTATCCGACTTAACCTTGACATCTTTCAGTTTACTTGTTTTTAGCAAATTAATCCATTTCATTCCATTATCAGACTTAATCCAGACATCAATTTCATTTCCCAGCTTCTTTTTCTTGCCTATCACTCGAACATTCTTTTCATTAGTTTCCATTTTATCTTCCTTATGGTTTCAGTCTTGTTTCAATATTCCAATTTTAGAATTTACTACATTTTAATAAATTAGAATTTAAACTTTAACAGTTAACTGATACACAGTAAATTTCCATATCTTGTCCAAAAGAGATGGTTTGTGCGATTTTTGTAATTACAAGAAATTCTCTTTTTATTTATTGAAATAGACGGTACAAAATACAACAACTATCATTTTTGTACATCTCTTTCTTTTAAAGGCAAATATTTGCTCCTTGTTATTTCAAACATCCCATTTTTACTAAATTTAAAGTTGACAAAATATGGAAATCCACTTACAATAATATACGTTCCAATAAATTAAAATATCATTAAAATTTCAAAAGTCTAATTAACTTTATTTTAAGTCTCATTCATCAATATCAAATAAAATGGAATTTTAATTCATTGTGTTCCAGTTAATTTATCTGATGTAGAACAGATAATTAAAAATCATTTTGCAATTATAGAATTGTCTAATCATTACCCTTCTGTAATTATCAATGCAAATTTGTAGGCAAGTTTACAGTCTTCAACTTTTCATACATGTGAATTTATTGCAATTTGAATTCAATTCTCAGACATATAGAAATAGATCTGCAGCGATATAATCTAGTATTATATAAAAATGTATAATATTCCCACTCACATTTATCCAAATCTCTAGATCTAGTCCAAATCTAACCCTGTTATCTATATTCTCCATTTTGACTTCACGGACAATATTTACACAGATCTCATTAAAAATTGGATTAGGGAAAAGAGATTTAGATTTAGATTTATTAATTAGAACTAGATCTAAAAGTTTACTTTTGATGTAGCAATCTAATTTGAACCTATTTCCTATCTTCTGTTCTTCTATATTCTTCTCCAAAGTGTATCCGTATAATCTAGATCTATTTCTGCGTATTTAGAAATTTTGGAGGAGAAAGGAAAATGATAGAGCTTCCGTGATCATCAAAAAAATAATGAGCTGGAAGTGAAGCCCTAGGTCCTAATTTATAGAGGTTCAAATCAGCGCTAACCGTCAGATGAAAATAGATTAGATATGGGCCACATGACCTTGATTTACAGCCGCCACCAAAACAGGGTAGGTCGACCGCCCCATGACCTAGGTCGACAGCTTATGGTCCATCATGCCTAGGTCATGGTCAACCTGACTAGGCCAAAATAGTGTATTTTTGTGCATTGGTTGATTTAATTGATTTGTTACCATTTATTCTCCAATTAACATTAACCATCTTTATCTTTTTCCTTAATTATTTTTTAATGTTATGTTACCTTTAACATTAACTTTGTTAATCAATCATTAATTAATTTCAAATTCTTTTCTTAATTACATATGTAATTATTTCCAACTATGAAATTCAAACGCTTATAACTTTTTCGTTTGAACTTCGATTGGATAAGTTTATGTATGAAAATTGATCAAAATATCGCTATGAATCCAATGGCACAAGTTTCGTAGGCAAATTCCAATATTTGTAAAAATCTCATTTTCATTATTTACTATTATTAATTTATTAATTTCCTTTTAAAATGCCGAGTGTTGCAGAGGTTGTTTATAGGTTATGATATCATGATTATGTGTATCTTTATGGGCAATAATTGAAGATGGAGTAGATGACAATATCAACTATTTGTTTTACTTGTTATGTAGTTTCTTATGATGTGATGATGTATATATATGGTGATCCAGTTATACATGGTGTATCTGTTTTATTAATCATGTACGTAGCTTGAGATGTATGTTATAAGATATCCTATTATATTCTCAAATATAGTACACAAATTTATTTTATCTTATTTGCTTTGATATAATTACTTTTGAGTGTATTTACATGTATGTTTCTTATATTGAACTATTCAGTCCTGGGAACTTATGCACATTGCTTTGTGTCGAGATAAGAAGTGTGAAACGTATATGTTTTGGCCTAAGGGATTGTATACGAGAGATAATACATATCGAGTCCTTTATTCCATACCATCTGACAGTCATTACTCTCTAGTAGTATGGGTATTGGGAGAAGACGTCACAATAATATTTTTATTCATTCAAAAAGTTAAGAAGAACATAAGCAGCAATTAAGGATTGTGCTTGATATATTGAGAAGACATCAATTAAAGGGAAAAAATTTAAGCGTTATTTTTGGAGAAGAGAAATACGCTTTCTAGGTCATGTCGTTTCTAAGCATAGATTGTGATGCAGGCCAAAATGACCAAGTCCTAGGTCGCAAACGACCTAACCTATTTTTAGGTCGCATACGACCTAACGAACTAAAGTATAGGTCGCGGGAACGACCTAACGAGCCACCAGGGAAGGAGCTACGACCTAACGGGTTCGAGGGTAACGAGCTAAGACTGGGGAATAAGTCGTTGGAGGTTGAAGTCTTAGGTCGTTCACGACCTAACAAAATTATAGGTCGCTCGCGACCTAACAAAAGCGGCACGCGGGTTACTGGATTCAATGTGATGGAATGCAGACGAGCTAAAAGGCTACGACCTATGTTAGGTCGTAGGGATATGTTACGAGCTATACTAAGTCGTAGGAAAAGGTTTCGATCTAAGTTAGGTCGCAAGAAGTTAGGTCGCGGGGAGCTGCAGAGAGATAGGTCGCTCACTTTAAGTCGTGAGGCCTTAGGTCGTGAGGAGTTAAGTCGCAAAGAAGTGATACGACCTAAGGTAAGTCGCTCCGAAATTCTGAATAAGGAATGCCTCGACCTACGACCTAAGTTAGGTCGCGTACGATCTACTACCTAAGTTAGGTCGCGAGAACTTTAGGTCACCGATTGCTACAGTTCACTGCCGCCTGGATTCTTGGAAGATGCCATGTATTTTAGGTCGTATTGTTTAGGTCGTTGCCGACCTATGTGTTGTAAAGGGCTGTGTTGTATTTTTCTTATGTTGTAATATTTTAGGTCGTTTGTTTTTAAGTCGTGTGCTTTGTTAGGTCGCGTCTATTTTTAGGTCGCACCATTTTAGGTCGTAGGTCGTTCACGACCTAAGGGTTATTTTTTTTCTGTTGTGTTGAGTTGTAAAATGCTATAAATAGGCGTGAGTTGTACATTTGAAAGTTAAGTTGATTTGAAATAAAACTCTTGTTTTGTTAGCTTTGTGCTTTCGCCAAATTGGTAGTCGAGTGTAATCTCCTAGCTCCTCTTTCGGTTAATCGAGTGCGCTCGATTCAACGATTGCAGAAGCCGATTCACGGAATCAAGTGTGCTTGATCAACGCTCGAAGAATTGAAGATCTCTCCTCACGGTATCGTGCGCGATCAACGTGTCAGAGATAGCTAGAATTCGGTATCTTCGGATCAACGAATTTGGGCAATTCAGTATTCATCAATCCACCGATTGCTACTTTCATCGATCTACATTGTTTTTTGATTAATCCGCTGCGTCAGTTTGGTATCAGAGCTTGTTTTAGCCAATCATAGCTAAATCGAGTCTTGGAGCCAATTCTTTTGAAGAATTTTGAAGTTGAAGTGATAGCCGAGCTTGAAGTGAGAAGCCGAGCTTAGTAGAAGTGTTGGAGATCAAATTTGCCTCATTTGGAGAAGTTGTGTTCATCGTGTTCATCGCGAAGTTGCAACAAAGTGGGAGTTTTCGATCCATTTCATTTTGGATCTAAGTTCGAAAAGTGTTTGAATTTTGAAGTGTTTGTAAAATTTTGAATCATGCCGCCAAGGAGAGCTAATCGCCACCAAAACGTAGAAGCTTTGTATCGAAGAGAAGAAGCTGATGAGATGGAGCAAAGAATCAATGAAAACTTTAGTGAAAAGCTTAACGAAGGAATTGGTCGGTTAGAGAAGATGATGTTAGAGATGAATCAAAATCGGAGAAGGGTTTCACCTGAATCTATCCATGGGGGAAGTAGAGTCTCGCCACATTCCAATCGAGACAGAAGTGTTGATGATGATCAAAGGCGTGGGAGGAACGTGAATGATTGTGAACGGAGGAATGTAGATAGAAGGGATGTTGGTGGAAGAAGTGAAGGTAGTAGAGATGTGGGTGGATGAGATAGACAACGATATACATCTGATTTTGAAGAGGAGTATGATGGTGGTAGTATACAAGGACGAGGACAAGGAAGAAATCACTCTAAGTATGATCACAAGTGGGAGTCGGGAATGAAGACTGAAATTCCTGAATTCAAAGGTGGTATGCAAGCGGAGGAGTTTCTAGATTGGGTGGCTAAAGTTGAAGAGATTTTTGACTTCAAAGAAGTTCCAGAACATCGTAGAGTGAAGTTGGTTGCTACAAGGTTGAGGGGTAGAGCTTTGGCATGGTGGCAACAAACCAAACTTACACGTGAACGGATGGGGAAGTCAAAAGTTGAGTCTTGGGAGAAGATGAAGAAATTGATGAAAGCAACGTTCTTACCTTACAATTATCAATCTTTGATGTATCAACGTTTGCAGAATTTGAGGCAGGGCACAAAGACTGTTAATGATTACGCAGATGAGTTTTATCAGCCTATTGCAAGAAATGATATTATGGAAACGGAAGAACAACTGACATCTAGATTCATTGGGGGATTGAGAATGCAGATCCAGGATATGGTGAATATGTTCGATCCAAGATCTGTGGCGGAAGCACAACAGAAGGCGTTGGCTTGGGAGAAACAAGGACGACGAGGAGGTGGTGTGTTTACTAATTCCAATAATCAAGCGAAGGGTGTTAGTGGGAGTTCTAATGTTTCTAAACCTATCAGTAGACCAGTGGTGAAGGAGGCTGAGAAGGCAAAGGTTAACAATGGTTTCAAATGTTACAATTGTCGGGAATTGGGTCATAAAAGCAATGAGTGTCCAAAGCCGAAGAAACGAACTATGATTGCTGAACTTGAAGGTGAGGATGGAGAATATTCTAGTCCAGTTGAGGAGGATGAACAAGATATTGCGTCAGGAGATGAAGGTTGTAATTTAATGCTGAGGAGATCGTGTTTGACACCGAAGCAGGAAGAAGCTAGTTGGTTGAGGAGTAATATCTTTCAGTCGACATGCACTATACTGGGGAAGGTGTGTAAATTTGTGATTGACGCCGGAAGCTGTGACAATATCATTTCAACCGAGGCTGTGACAAAGTTGAAGTTGAAGACAGAGAAACATCCGAATCCATATAAGTTAGCATGGTTGAGAAAAGGAGGAGAAGTGAAAGTGGATAGACGAGTTCGTGTTCCATTCTCTATTGGGAAGAAATACAAAGACGAGATCTAGTGTGATGTAGTAGAGATGGATGTTTGTCACTTACTTTTGGGAAGACCATGGCAGTATGATCGAGCAGTACAGCATGACGGTCGGACCAATAGCTACAGTTTTATGTTTGAAGGCACGAAGATTATCTTAGTTCCAAAGAAGAGACAACCAGGAGAAGGTAAGTCGGAAGAGATTGAAGAGCTGAAAACTTTATTATCTTTGAAGGAGTTTGTTAAGGAGGTTGAGGAAGAGCCGGAAGTATTCTTGTTGGTTGGGCGTGAGAGCAGTGAAGAGGTTGAAATTCTAGAAGAAGTGAAACCAGTTTTGAAAGAATTTGAGGATGTATTTCCAGATGAGTTACCGAAGGAGTTACCGCCACTGAGAGACATTCAACATCAAATTGATCTGGTTCCGGGAGCAATGTTGCCACATAAACCACATTATCGAATGAGTCCGAAGGAACATGAAGAATTGAGGAGGCAGGTGGAAGAATTGCTTGAACAGGGGCGTGTGCAGGAGAGTTTAAGTCCTTGTGTTGTACCAGCTTTATTGGTATCCAAAAAGGATGGAACGTGGAGGATGTGCACAGATAGTAGAGCATTGAATAAGATCACAGTCAGATACAGATTTCTGATGCCGAGGCTTGATGATTTATTGGATCAAATCAGTGGGTCCGTAATATTTTCAAAGATTGACTTGAAGAGCGGTTATCATCAGATTTGCATTAGACCAGGGGACGAATGGAAGACAGCATTCAAGACGAGGGAAGGATTGTATGAATGGCTGGTAATGCCGTTTGGTCTATCGAATGCACCGAGTACATTCATGAGGGTGATGAACCAAATTTTCAGGCCATACATTGGGAAATTTGTGGTGGTTTACTTTGATGATATTCTGATCTACAGTACTAGCACCGAAGAGCATGTTCAGCATTTGAAGAAAGTGTTAATTATTCTTTGAGAAGAACAATTTTATGCTGCTACAAAGAAGTGTGTTTTTATGGCAAGGAGTGTTTTATTTCTGGGGTATGTTGTGTCGGAAGAAGGAATACAGGTTGACCAAAGTAAAGTCGAAGCTATTAGAGATTGGCCGCAGCCCAAGACGATAACGGAAGTTCGTAGTTTTCACGGGTTGGCTTCATTCTATCGAAGGTTCATTCCACACTTTAGTAGTGTGATGGCGCCTGTGACTGATTGTATGAAGGGTAAACAGTTTGCATGGATGGAGGAAGCAGGGGTTGCTTTTGAGCGAATCAAAGAACTCTTGACGTCGGCACCAATTCTAGTGCTACCAGATTTTCAGTTGTTGTTTGAGCTACACACTGATGCGTCAAAGGTTGAGATTGGAGGAGTGTTGAGTCAAAGGGGCGTCCTATTGCATACTTTAGCGAGAAGTTATCAGGAGCAAAGATGAGATACAGCACATATGATGTGGAATTTTATGCTGTTGTGCAATCTATTAAACACTGGAGACACTATCTATTTTAGAAGGAGTTTGTTCTTTACACTGATCATGAGGCATTGAAGCATTTACAAGGGCAAGACAAGATTTCAGCAAGACATGCGTCATGGATTGCATATCTACAACAGTTTACTTTTGTTGTAAAACACAAGTCAGGAGTGACGAATCGTGTGGCTGATGCTTTGAGCAGGAGGAATCATTTGTTAACAACAATGAAGGTTGAAGTGACGGGGTTTGATATGTTACCGGAATTATTTGTCGATGATCCTTACTTTGCGAAGTTTGTTGATAAAGTCAAGGAGGGAAAGACGGAGGAGTTTATGATGGTAGATGGTTTTCTGTTTAAGGGAAATCGATTGTGCATACCTGATTGTAGTTTGAGAATGAAGATTGTAAAAGAGCTACATGAAGAAGGACATGTTGGGAGAGACCGTACATTACAGTTGATTTCACAGTCTTACTTTTGGCCATCGATGAGGAAAGAGGTGGAGAGGTTTGTGGAGCGATGTCATATCTGTTAGGTTTCGAAAGGAACTGCAACTAATGCTGGATTATATATGCCATTACCTATACCAACTAAACCATGGGTTGATGTGAGTATGGACTTTGTGTTGGGGTTTCCGAGAACACAGCGTGGAAACGATTCCATTTATGTAGTGGTTGACCGATTTTCGAAAATGGCACATTTTATTGCTTGTAAGAAGACGGCGGATGTTGTTCATGTTGCTCAGCTATTTTTCAAGGAAATCTATCGACTTCATGGATTGCCAGAATCGATTGTGTCGGATAGGGATACTCGTTTTCTAAGTCATTTTTGGCTAAGTTTGTGGAAGATGGTGGGAACGAAGTTGAACTTTAGCAGCGCTTATCATCCGCAAACGGATGGACAGACCGAGGTTGTGAACAGATCATTGGGAAATTTATTACGATGTCTGGTGCAAGACAATCCGAAGAGTTGGGATGTGAAGTTATGCCAGGCAGAGTTTGCTCATAATCATGCAGTGAACCGTAGTACGGGATTCAGCCCATTTCAGATTGTATATTCTAGTTTACCAAAGGGGCCGTTGGAGTTAACAGTCATACCACAACCAAAGAAGACAGTCAAATGAGCTGCTGATTTTGTTGAAGGATTGACAGAGTGTCATAGAATCGTTCAAGAACGATTGGAGAAAGCGAATGAGAAGTACAAACGATCGGCAGATCTGAAGCGAAGGAGTGTTGAATTTAATGAAGGTGATTGGGTTTATACAGTGTTAACAAAGGATCGTTTTCCGGTAGGAACATACAATAAATTGAAAGCACGGAAGATTGGTCCAGTAAAAATTTTGAAGAAGATCAGTAAAAATGCTTATAAGTTGAGGCTGCCGAAGGATGTGTATACTTCTGATGTGTTTAATGTTAAACATCTCATACCATATCATGGGGATGAACTTATGGTGGAAGAGGATGGCACAAATTCCAGGACGAATTTTTCTCAACCAGGGGAGGAGGATGCAGGCCAAAATGACCAAGTCCTAGGTCGCAAACGACCTAACCTATTTTTAGGTCGCATACGAACTAACGAACTAAAGTATAGGTTGCGGGAACGACCTAACGAGCCACCAGGGAAGGAGCTACGACCTAACGGGTTCGAGGGTAACGAGCTAAGACTGGGGAATAAGTCGTTGGAGGTTGAAGTCTTAGGTCGTTCACGACCTAACAAAATTATAGGTCGCTCGCGACCTAACAAAAGCGGCACGCGGGTTACTGGATTCAATGTGATGGAATGCAGACGAGCTAAAAGGCAACGACCTACGTTAGGTCGCAGGGATATGTTACGAGCTATACTAAGTCGCAGGAAAATGTTTCGACCTAAGTTAGGTCGCAAGAAGTTAGGTCGCGGGGAGCTGCAGAGAGATAGGTCGCTCACTTTAAGTCGAGAGGCCTTAGGTCGTGAGGAGTTAAGTTGCAAAGAAGTGATATGACCTAAGGTAAGTCGCTCTGAAATTCTGAATAAGGAATGCCTCAACCTACGACCTAAGTTAGGTCGCGTACGATCTACGACCTAAGTTAGGTCGTGAGAACTTTAGGTCACTGATTGCTACAGTTCACTGCCGCCTGGATTCTTGGAAGATGCCATGTATTTTAGGTCGTATTGTTTAGGTCGTTGCCGACCTATGTGTTGTAAAGGGCTGTGTTGTATTTTTCTTATGTTGTAATATTTTAGGTCGTTTGTTTTTAAGTCGTGTGCTTTGTTAGGTCGCGTCTGTTTTTAGGTCGCACCATTTTAGGTCGTAGGTCGTTCACGACCTAAGGGTTGTTTTTTTTTCTGTTGTGTTGAGTTGTAAAATGCTATAAATAGGCGTGAGTTGTACATTTGAAGGTTAAGTTGATTTGAAATAAAACTCTTGTTTTGTTAGCTTTGTGCTTTCGCCAAATTGGTAGTCGAGTGTAATCTCCTAGCTCCTCTTTCGGTTAATCGAGTGCGCTCGATTCAACGATTGCAGAAGCCGATTCGCAGAATCAAGTGCGCTTGATCAACGCTCGAAGAATTGAAGATCTCTCCTCACGGTATCGTGCGCGATCAACGTGTCAGAGATAGCTAGAATTCGGTATCTTCGGATCAACGAATTTGGGCAATTCAGTATTCATCAATCCACTGATTGCTACTTTCATCGATCTACATTGTTTTTTGATTAATCCGCTGCGTCAGATTGTTTGTTGATCAAATTAAAGTAATGGCGGTATAGGATTAGTGCATGCCGAAGAATGCTACAAAGGTTTAGAGTTTTCTTGGTTTGGCCAGTTATTACAGGACGTTCATTAAGGACTTCGCTAAAGTTTTAGCACCATCAAGTAAGCATACTAAGAAGAATCGAATTTTCTCATGGGATATAGAGTGTGAACATGCATTCATTAGGATGAAAAATTTATTGAATAGTGCACTTATATTGACAATTCCAGATGGCACTAAGCCTTTTACTATACATATTGATGCTTGCGGTACTACGCTGTAAGCTATATTGATGCAAGAAGGCAAAGTACTAGCATATAAAAGTAAATAGTTGAAGACCCATGAGAGAAACTGTTTGACCTATAACCTTGAGTTAGCAGCGACTGTTTTTCACACTCAAATATTGGAGACATTATTTGTTGTGAGTGATATTTGAGTTGTATTTAAATCATAAATTCTCAAAATTTTTTAATAGACCTAAATTTGATGTCGTAGAGGTGGATGAGTTTTCTAGCTTCATATTATTTCAGTATTGCATATACTTCATGTAACAAGAACTTAGAAGATAATGCTTTGAGTAGAAAGCATGTTAGGTTGAGTTCCATGATTTTGGAGTGAAGACAGCTAGAGTTTATTTCTGACTTTGATTTCAAACCACCATCAAAGATAGCTCCTAGTTTGTTGGCAGCTTTCATGGTTAGATCGGCATTGATGAATCGCATTGGTTCTAGACAGAGGAGTGATAGGACATTGGTAGGTATCATGGATCAGTGGAAGAGAGGAGAGAACTCTTCACATATAGATAGGTACTCTATTTATTTGAGAGCGTATATAAGAAGATGGTAAGTTGTGTGTACTGATGATTAATGAGTTGATTGATGAGGTTTTGTCAAAGTCTCAGAGTTCTAGGATGACTATTCATCTTGGTAAAGATAAGATGTATAGGGACATAAGGCGTGTATTTTATTGGTCAAGGATGAAGAAACAAGGGGCATAATGTGTTTTAGGTGTTGACTTGTCAAAAAGTAAACATCGAGCAAAGAAAGCCTAGTGCACTTTTGCTTCCCCTAGATGTTCCCTAGCGAAAGTGATACACATTTCAATGGATTTTATATGGATTATCTAGGAGTAGATGAGGAAATGAGGATATTTGGGTCATTGTTAATCGCTTGACCAAATGCGCTCATTTCATTCCAATCAAAGTAAATGGACAATAGCATTATAGGTTACCTGATATGTTAGGGAGGTGATTAGATTGCATTGAACTCCAGTGAGCATGGTCAGTGATTAAGATCCACTATCTAATAGTGTGTTTTGGTGGAGTCTTCAAGATGCTTTAGAGACCAAATTAAATTCGACACTACATACTACCCACAGATTAAAGGGCGGATTGAGAGAGTGAATAGAGTATGTTAACCATAAAATATTCAGAAGAATGAAGGTATGAAAGAAGGGTCACAAAAGCATGAGGAAAGGTCAGAAAGCACCAAGATAATCTGGATAATCATACCTTCCAACAAAGAACTTCCAGCAAAGTCCAAGGCTATCTTTCAAAGTCCATAGGCAGGATGATGCTCCAAGAATCCACCTTTCAACTAGGACAAGAGGTCTTTCAACAAAGACAAAGGAGGAGGAGCTCAAACCAAACCTTTCGAAGGAGTCGAGAGGATGCAGCCATCAATATGAAGCGGCTCAAGACCTTTCGGAGAAGACGGAGGGTATTGTTCCATAATATCCAAGAAGCTCTTACCCTCCAAAGAAGGCAAAGAAGTCAAGACAAGGGCATGCGACCCTATAACAACCTTTCTGAAAGCATAATAAGCCTTTCGGGCCGGTTGGAATGCCTACTGAATACCATTCGACGGTGTCAGAGGGTCTATGATAAAAGCAGAATTCATAAGTCAGTAGAGAACGTAAAGCAACCTTCCGACAACATTCAAGGAAAGCTCGGCTCTCGACAACATTCAAGTAAAAAGCGACCTTCCGACCAAGTCGAAGGGTTCACAATAGTTAGTAACCCTCCGGCACCCCTGATGGGTTCACATACTGTATAGATGACAAACCTTACAACGAGGGCAAAAGGTTCCTAAAAACAAATGAAAGAAAAGACCCTTCGACAGCGCTCAAAGATCCACGATGACATGTGAAAGGAAAACCTTTCGTTGAAGCCGAAAGGTTAGCAATTGTATATAAGAAGGGAACCCTTCGATCCAGCCGAAAGCATAGGGATGGAATCATGGCCGCCGGCATCTATATATAAGACCCAAGGGGTCCTGTTTCAAGGGTGGATTTTTCCACATTTTAATATTGTAACTTCTAAAATCAAAGCTCTGTAACCCTAATTGAAGATGATTTGGGGAATTTAATAAAAGTGAAGACTTTTCTTGGATAAAGAGGTAAGTCTTAAGTCTCGTGAATTTACTTTACAATTTACCTTAATTTTTGGTGGTTTAATTCCAATTTTCAGGTGCAGCTCTTCCGAAAGGTTCTTGTCAACAAAGATAATATTATTCTCCTTAGACAACCTTAATAACACTTCGGAGACCTCTATCCTGCAATCTAAACCCTTCGGCCACAAGGGAAGCTTGCTTGAATCGACATTCATAAAACCTTTCGGAACTGTAAACTCTGTGGATCTAATCTTTCGATAAAGGTCATATCCTGTCATATCCCAAAAACCTTAGCAACCCTCCAAATCTCAAACAACTATTTGCTTAACGTTCCGGCAAGGATTCAGGTCAACCCTTTATATAAGGCAAAATAAAGGGAATTCTATCTTGATCAAGGAAATTGCTTTCGGGGGAAATCTTATCAAGGCTCAACTAAATTGATGATCATTCTACAATAACTCGACAAAGCCGAAAGGACATTTAGACTATGTTCTAATCCTTCGATGACATCGAAAGGTCTGACACAGATCTTATCAACTAATAAGGTTAAATTGAAGGACAATTCTTAAAGGAATCACATCCTTTGTTCTCCAAAGATGAAATACATCCTTCTTAATATTACTTTGGGGTGTTGACCATAAATTTGGTTAACATTTTGGCACTAGAAGGAGGGCTCAAACCTTCGATTTCTTATAACTTTCATCTCCGATCAATTGCATGGAGAGCCGCGACTAAGAAAAAAGTATGGTAAAAGCTAAGAGTAGTAGTAACAATCCAAATGAAGAGGCTTCATCACAGTCAACCTTTAAAGGTCATATGGTCTCAAATCCTAACTTAGGCAATATAGACGAAAGGCAACCTTCAACCCTAAAAAAATTGGAAAGCAATGTGGTCAAAGTTCAGAATCAACGACCACAAAGGATAGAAATAAAAGAGTGTTCAGAAAGAGCTCCAACCTTAGAACCAAGCAAGGTTATGGAAAGAGAGGATGAAGTGCAACCACCAAATGAGATAGGAGATCAAGTGTTGAATCGAGATGGTCGAGTAAGTAAATCACTTGAACAATTGAATAGCTTTGTCCAAGAAGACAACAGGAGTAGCCACAGAGATGAAACCAAGAAAGATGACAACCGATACCATACAATAGTAAATGCACTTAAAGGAAAAGAAATTTATGATCCTGAAGAATATGTTATCCTGCAAAAGCCCCCTTTTCCGGTGAGATAATGGCAACAAATCTTCCCCCGCACATTCAGATTCCTTCGCTAAAATATGATGGAACAACTTATCCAGATGATCATCTTGTCATTTTTGAAAATTGGATGAACTTATACAATGCTACCGAGGCAGTTCTCTGTAAACTTTTTACTATCACTTTTCAAGGAGCAGCAATCAAGTGGTATAGGAGTTACCGAATGGAAACTATCTATTCCTGGGAGCAATTTACTTGCGACTTCGTGGCTCAATTCGCCATATTCAGAGATACAACCATGGACTTTAGTTTGCTAGCAACCATCAGACATAAATTGTGACGACCCGACTTTTTCTCCACAGAAAAAGTCGTATCATCATGAAGAAAGAAAGGGGTAGAAGAAGAAAGGAAAGAAAAGAAGAAAGAACAACAACATCAGAAACTCACAGCGGAACGAATGAAATATAATATATCATATAAAATATTACATAGTATCATATACATCAGAGTTACACAACTTATACAACACATATTAGACAGTTATAAACATTTGTCTAATTCATACAACTCAAGTATCACAGATACAGACACAACATATACACAGCGGAATCATCATATATCTACACGGTGAAGCCTCCTGCTCCTCAGCTCCTCCAGTATTCGTCAAGACTAACCTGAATCCCTCGACTACTCAATACAATATTGAGTACCCAAGAGTTTAATAAAACAGAAAATAAACACTTGGGTCAGACATGGGTCTAGTGTGAGTAAACGGTTTAAATTGCTTAACTTTTAAAACCTTTGAAAACAAAAGTATCACGTAAGACTCCCCACACATAAACATGGGTAAGTTTTTACCTTACGCTAACTAAAACATTTGATAGGAAATCCAGTTATATTATAATAGGGTCTAGGGTTTCCAAGTAAAATACAGAAATAGCTGAAATGCTTACATCTCACATTCCAACATAGTTGGGCACAACTAATACGTACGGCACTTATTGGAGTTTGGATTCCATACAATGGCAGGGCTACTGGGGTACCGCCCGTCACAGTACGTGGCCTAGATCACCGTACCGAGGAGTACGCCCGCTCCCCTGCAACACAAAGCCGGAACCATCCCTTACTGGATAATTCCGAACAAGACAATCCCGTAGTTGGCGCGACCAACCACACACTAAGCCGAATAAAAGAAAAGGGACCTCTAGACAGGGATCTATCTTGCTCTCAGTGGGTGCTACCCACGAAGCCTTGCTGCACCTCCCCTGTTTTAGCCATTCCCGGTTGATGAGGCTTGAGGTTACGATTACCTTTAATCAGAACATATCACTTAGAATGCTCATCGTCCGCCTGACGATGTGCTGAAAGCATTCAATCCATACAAGTTCGTTCCGGGTTCGAACGAAACCGAAGGCATTATCTCGTTACACTCGTTTTGGAATCACCCTCAGAGTTAACGACAATAACCCTTGCACTCTAAATCTTCATCTTCACTTGAGATTCACGACCTATCGTTAATTTGGATCGATGTGGTATTCGGGTCTCCAGACCTGGAATACCGGTATACGGAAACCCGATCCCGGTCTCATCGAAATCCAAAACGTATCTTTTAAGGCCAAGTTATTCTTAAGGGTTTAAACAGTTAACTTATATTCAGAATGATATAAACAGATAGATGAATCACATTATCACAATAGATAATTCATATCAAACATTCATCTCACAAAGCAGCATATCACATATATCAGAGATATCCAAATCACCCAATATCCAATATCAATCAATCATCCATAAGCAGGTTTGATTATCTCCAAATCAATTTAATAAATCTTTAATTAAATTAATTACTATCCTTTAATCATTTGGATTATCTTAATCCTACTTACTAACTTTAATTAATTACAAATTAATTAATTAATCATCTTTTAATGATCTTCCTTAATTAATCTTCCCTGATTAATTATCTTTAATTACATTCAAGTAATTAGCCTTTAATTAATTTCACCAATTAATTATCCTTAACCATTTCAGTAATTAACCTTTAATTACTTATCATTAATTACAATAATTAATGATCCTTCATTAATTAATTAACTATAATTAATTGCATTAATCCTTAATTTATTTCAATTAATTAATCATACTTAAATTAATTACTTTTATTAATCAACCTTGACTAATTTATTAATTAAATAATCTTTATTAATTGATTAACTCTTTAATTAAATTAAATAATTTATTTATAATTAACCATCTCATTAATCATAAACAGTAATTAACAATTTGTAATTACTTATCTTAATTAATTAACCTCTTAATTAATTATATTAATCCTTGATTAATTAATTTAATTAATTAATTCTTTAATTAATTTTAAATAATTAGTTAATTATTTATTTAATTTTAAATAATCACTTAATTATGGATTAACTAAGTAATTACCTTTGTTTTAAATTTCTACCTATTTGTTGGGTTACCTGTTCGGGTTTTCCAATATAAGTTATAAAGGTAGAAATATATATATTTAAAATGATACTTTTTATATAGAAATTATATCTGGGTAGAATTATTTCATCTACCTCTTTAAAACAATATTGTGTCCGTTGGCCTGGTCAAGTGTTTAGAGATCCCTATCAATAACGTCAGCTACTCGTATTGACCAGAATCCATATACCACTCAACCGATCAATTAACACAATATATAAAACCATTTTATATAACTAACAAATACGCACTCTCGTATATATATATATATATACTCAGACTCAACAGGTTGCTACAGATCCTATCTCTAATGAACAATCCTTCCGAACCTAGGTATTCACTCAACCTAGAGTTCGCGATTTCATGGTATCAGAGCATAGGTTGAGCGAATGCCTAAGCTTTTGGTTAAGTGAATATCAGAACACTAGGTTGAGTGAATACCTAGGTTCGGAAGGATTGTTCATTAGAGATAGGATCTGTAGCAACCTGTTGAGTCTGAGTATATATATATATACGAGAGCGCGTATTTGTTAGTTATATAAAATGGTTTTATATATTGTGTTAATTGATCGGTTGAGTGGTATATGGATTCTGGTCAATACGAGTAGCTGACGTTATTGATAGGGATCTCTAAACACTTGACCAGGCCAACGGACACAATATTGTTTTAAAGAGGTAGATGAAATAATTCTACCCAGATATAATTTCTATATAAAAAGTATCATTTTAAATATATATATTTCTAACTGTAACAACCCGGAAATTTCGAACCCGAAATTTCCAGATAGTTAGAAGAAAAAGAAAAGAGATAGAAGAAAGAAACAGAAGAAGAAGATCAGAAACATCAACATCTCATATTCGCAGCGGATAAAATATAATACTAAATGATAACAGTTTTACAAAACAATATTATATCTGTCGATTACATTTTAATACATCAGAGTTACATATTTATACAGACACTGGATATACACAATTATCAAGTCTCAAATATACAATAATATAACACAGTAGAAACACTCCATACGTTCCTGCCATCCAGCTCGACTCCTGAACTCCAGAACGTCCTTACCTGAAAATCTGTAATACTCGGTCTGACCCGAGCATTACAATAAAGTAACACCCGGGTCAGACCGAGTATTACAGATTTTCAGGTAAGGACGTTCTGGAGTTCAGGAGTCGAGCTGGATGGCAGGAACGTATGGAGTGTTTCTACTGTGTTATATTATTGTATATTTGAGACTTGATAATTGTGTATATCCAGTGTCTGTATAAATATGTAACTCTGATGTATTAAAATGTAATCGACAGATATAATATTGTTTTGTAAAACTGTTATCATTTAGTATTATATTTTATCCGCTGCGAATGTGAGATGTTGATGTTTCTGATCTTCTTCTTCTGTTTCTTTCTTCTATCTCTTTTCTTTTTCTTCTAACTATCTGGAAATTTCGGGTTCGAAATTTCCGGGTTGTTACAGTTGGTATCAGAGCCACCGAATTTCGCTGCCAAATAATGAAACTTCTCCCAACATAAAACTTTGACCTATTTAAATTGTATTGAGTAGTCGAGGGATTCAGGTTAGTCTTGACGAATACTGAAGGAAATTCTACTGGGATGTTTTTGACCAAGTGGAAGGGTTCACTAAGATTTTATGGTTTGGTGAACTGTGGATGATCAAGTTTGTGCTCGAGTTTCTCCGATGGCATTCTCATCTGTTCCAGATCAGAGTTGTGCAGCGAAAGCAAGATAGCAGCTATTCTAGAGTGGAAGAAAGCCGGGTCGTTACAGTTAAGGATTAATATAATTAATTAAGAGGTTAATTAATTAAGATAAGTAATTACAAATTATTAATTACTGTTTATGATTAATGAGATGGTTAATTATAAATAAATTATTTAATTTAATTAAAGAGTTAATCAATTAATAAAGATTATTTAATTAATAAATTAGTCAAGGTTGATTAATAAAAGTAATTAATTTAAGTATGATTAATTAATTGAAATAAATTAAGGATTAATGCAATTAATTATAGTTAATTAATTAATGAAGGATCATTAATTATTGTAATTAATGATAAGTAATTAAAGGTTAATTACTGAAATGGTTAAGGATAATTAATTGGTGAAATTAATTAAAGGCTAATTACTTGAATGTAATTAAAGATAATTAATCAGGGAAGATTAATTAAGGAAGATCATTAAAAGATGATTAATTAATTAATTTGTAATTAATTAAAGTTAGTAAGTAGGATTAAGATAATCCAAATGATTAAAGGATAGTAATTAATTTAATTAAAGATTTATTAAATTGATTTGGAGATAATCAAACCTGCTTATGGATGATTGATTGATATTGGATATTGGGTGATTTGGATATCTCTGATATATGTGATATGCTGCTTTGTGAGATGAATGTTTGATATGAATTATCTATTGTGATAATGTGATTCATCTATCTTTTTATATCATTCTGAATATAAGTTAACTGTTTAAACCCTTAAGAATAACTTGGCCTTAAAAGATACGTTTTGGATTTCGATGAGACCGGGATCGGGTTTCCGTATACCGGTATTCCAGGTCTGGAGACCCGAATACCACATCGATCCAAATTAACGATAGGTCGTGAATCTCAAGTGAAGATGAAGATTTAGAGTGCAAGGGTTATTGTCGTTAACTCTGAGGGTGATTCCAAAACGAGTGTAACGAGATAATGCCTTCGGTTTCGTTCGAACCCGGAACGAACTTGTATGGATTGAATGCTTTCAGCACATCGTCAGGCGGACGATGAGCATTCTAAGTGATATGTTCTGATTAAAGGTAATCGTAACCTCAAGCCTCATCAACCGGGAATGGCTAAAACAGGGGAGGTGCAGCAAGGCTTCGTGGGTAGCACCCACTGAGAGCAAGATAGATCCCTGTCTAGAGGTCCCTTTTCTTTTATTCGGCTTAGTGTGTGGTTGGTCGCGCCAACTACGGGATTGTCTTGTTCGGAATTATCCAGTAAGGGATGGTTCCGACTTTGTGTTGCAGGGGAGCGGGCGTACTCCTCGGTACGGTGATCTAGGCCACGTACTGTGACGGGCGGTACCCCAGTAGCCCTGCCATTGTATGGAATCCAAACTCCAATAAGTGCCGTACGTATTAGTTGTGCCCAACTATGTTGGAATGTGAGATGTAAGCATTTCAGCTATTTCTGTATTTTACTTGGAAACCCTAGACCCTATTATAATATAACTGGATTTCCTATCAAATGTTTTAGTTAGCGTAAGGTAAAAACTTACCCATGTTTATGTGTGGGGAGTCTTACGTGATACTTTTGTTTTCAAAGGTTTTAAAAGTTAAGCAATTTAAACCGTTTACTCACACCAGACCCATGTCTGACCCAAGTGTTTATTTCTGTTTTATTAAACTCTTGGGTACTCAATATTGTATTGAGTAGTCGAGGGATTCAGGTTAGTCTTGACGAATACTGGAGGAGCTGAGGAGCAGGAGGCTTCACCGTGTAGATATATGATGATTCCGCTGTGTATATGTTGTGTCTGTATCTGTGATACTTGAGTTGTATGAATTAAACAGATGTTTATAACTGTCTAATATGTGTTGTATAAGTTGTGTAACTCTGATGTATATGATACTATGTAATATTTTATATGATATATTATATTTCATTCGTTCCGCTGAGAGTTTCTGATGTTGTTGTTCTTTCTTCTTTTCTTTCCTTTCTTCTTCTACCCCTTTCTTTCTTCATGATGATACGACTTTTTCTGTGGAGAAAAAGTCGGGTCGTCACATAAATCAGGGGAGTTACTTGGTGAATATTTGAATATATTTAGCACGGAAGCACTAAGAGCAGAAAGTACCACTGATAGGGAAAAACTTATGGCAGTTCGGTCGGGGTTGATCGATCAAACTCCTTTTTGGAAGGACCTTTATATAAATGGATGCAGAGACCTACAATATTTCTTTCTCTGGGCAGAATAATTTATTCAACTAGATGAGATGCACCATGCTAAGAAAGAATTCCACCATGAATTCAAGGAATAGAAATCCGATCTCAAGCGCTTTGACAAGAGACTAAGGGAAAGTGAAACCCCGAAGGGAAGTCGAAAAAAGAGTTCTAAAATGAATTGTGTTGTTTTGAGCAAACCCGTCTCCAACATATTTACTAAGATGAAAAGGAATGATAATTTTATTGCACCTCAAAAAGTTCGAAGTGCCCCTGAGCTGGATAAAGGAGGAAACTATTGCGAATACCACAAAGCCAATTGACGTGAAACTGATGAATGTCGTGCCCTATCAGAGAAAGTTCAAGGCATGATCAGGGCAGGGTTCTTGCAAGAATTCGTCAAAGGAGCCTGAAGAACATCTTGTTCAAATTAAGAGAAAAGCAACTCATCAACCTTTAAGCAAGAATCTCCATCAAATCATGAGGACTCATGACATCAATTCAACTATAAACTCTTTCCTTTTCTTTTCATGTCTCTTTAACTTGATTTGTATTTCCATTCATACTTAATTTATGTTGTGTAATGATCGTATACTGATAAAAATTTGAGTGCTAGTATAGGTAAAAACAAAATCAAACCAAAGCACTCAACGACCCTGAGAGCATGACAAACTCTAGAATACTTAAAGAGGACAACTCAGATGCCTGACACGGAATAATTGACAACAGTCCAGTCAACACAACACCAAGGCTTCCCTGTAAGAACTGTTAACTTATCGCTAAACTCAATTCCGATTTAGGAGAAAATCCATATATACCTGATCTATTCTTAGCAAATAATTTCAAAAGGAAATTTCTCAAATTAGATCCTCTTAAGAAACTATTTTTAGTCACCCCATGGCTTGGGGGTAAACAAATACCTATTTATCCCAAAAGCATATTATGATACTAATTTGAGATATTATATAACATTAATAAATGCATACAAAAAGACTTCAAACTTAGCAATATAAATATTTCAAAGTTTACCAAAATATTGGGTGGAGGAAAGCCTATTCGTACTTTTTAAAGGAAAATTTTGAAAGCACAAAAAGTTTATTAGAACTCAAACTAGAGAACCCTATTCTCAACTAAAAGGTTGTTGGTTCATGAATCATGACCTTCTAGTCTCCTATTTGAGATTCGTGTCTCTATTATGAGAACGGAAAGAAAGTTCTTGCAAAGGACTACAAAATAAAAACTCTTTCATAAAAAGGATTCATGTAACGACCCGTAATTTTCGATAATTAAAATTAGTTAATTTAATAAGGTTTTGTGATTTAACGTTGGAAAAAAATTTGTGATTTAATAGTAAGAATATAACTGGAATGAAATGTAATAGTATTAATTTAAGGTAATTGATAACTGCTTTAAATGTAATTCCAATTAATTAAAATGATTAAAAAGATATAATTGGTTATAGATTGTAAATTAATTGTAATAATGTGTGTATTAATTGGTAATTGGATTAAAAGAGTAATTGATAATTTAAATGTTGTATTAAGAAATGAAATAGTACGTAATAAATTATAATTGAATAAAATTAGTAGTGTATAAATAATTATAACATTTGTTGTAAACAATCAACTTATAAATGTGATTAAATTAGCTAAAGGTGACAATTGTTAGTTGTTACCTATTTGTTTAACTTGTTGAAATCAAATTGGAAATAAATTGAAATAAATGTAAATAAATATTGCGTTAATGGAAATTAAGATGAAATTGGAGAATATTAAAGTAATAAGATACAAACCAAGGTTAACTATATCCATAGAGTACTGTTTGATTAAACAAAAAGATTGAAATCTAATTAAACCAATTTATTGGAATTAGAATATAATTAATTGGAATTTAATGTAATTAAATATTGTGGTTAATGTAAGAAAAGGCATAAATTGTAGAAAATGAGGGTAACAAGAAAGAAACCAATGTTAACAATTTCATAAAGTATTGGTTGATTTAATAGTAGGAGTGTAAATCAAAATCAAAGAATAAAAATGAACAAGTTTAGTAAAGGAGTAAACATATGTTTATTTATTTGAAATGTTTGGTAGCTGAAAGATTGATTGTAGAGATGAGAAACTATTATTTGTTAAGAAATGTGTAATTACTGTTTGTATCCAATAGTGTATAAATATGTTTAAATTGCTATTAGATAGGAAAAATTATTCTACTTCTCATTACATTCATTTAGTCCATTTTGAAACTTAATCAACTGAAATTAATGTAATTGAAAATTTTCAATTAATAGGAGAGAGAATACTAATTGTAAATTAATAGGTGTAATAAAAAGCAGCTTGTGTTTTGCGAAAATATACGGAAAGTTTGATTTAATGAAAAGAACATTTACATCAACTAAAATGAATGTTTCATTTGTGAATGTAGGTTTAATTTCATTAAAATAAAGCAAAGAATGATTGATTTTAAAGAAAGAAATATATGTTTATTGAACTGTGTTTTAGCTTACAGATTGATTACAAGAATAGGAAAATAATCTATTTCAAAGTTATTTATTACTCTTGTGTATAAACAACAAATTTATAAACGTGTTTAAATAAACAATTGTTATGTTTTTCATCAATTTTAGTTGTCTGTTTTAAAATTTAACTTTGTAAGTAATTGCAATTGATGTAATTTAAATGTTTCAATTAAAGGGAAAGAAAACGTTGATTGCAATTAATAGATTTAATAAAAGAAATGCAGGTTTTGTGTTAAACAAAAGGGTGTTTTAATGGAAATAAAAGATCATTTTGGAAAAACCAAATTTAACGTTTTCATTTTTAAGGTAAGTTTAAATTTTTTTTCAGCATAGATAAAAACCTAAATGCGTACAAATTTGAATATTATTTGAGTTAATGAAGTTAATTTGGTTACGTTTCAAAAAAATTGAATTTCAAAAGGTTATGCGACATACATGGTCCTTTCGTTTCTTTTATTATTAATTGTTGCATGAACGTTTTAAAATGGTTACCTTATTATTAATACTTGATCCATTCATTTCTCCTTCTGTTTAATACCTGAGCCTAGACTTTTGGGTTATATTTAATTCTTGCCACCTCATTTTCACGTATACAAAATTTTACTTTCATTTGCAAACTTTTCCATTCCTACGTACATTTCCTTATGCATTATTAATGCCTGAAGCTTTCAAAATAAAATGTGACATTTATTTTTGTTCCTCCACCTTCATTTCCTAATTATAAATAACCTACAGCTTATTTCTTCTTTTACATTTTGTTTCTCCTGACACCTCATATTTAAAAGCACTTATTCTTGCAAATCCAAAAGCTTTCTTTTATAAAATATGATTTTTTTTTTTCATTTTTCGTACACTTCCTATCCTCATCTTAGTTGTTCTTCAATCTTTTCTTGAAGCCTCATCTTAAGAAAAACGTAAGTATTAAAATTTATTTATTTATTTATTTTATTTTATTAACGCATACTAATTTTTATTTTAATAATATTTCTTATAACATGAATATCTTTTGCATATAATCTTTGATTCACCCACGATTTCTTCTGTTGGATTCATATTTAAATTCCGAAAAACGTGGAATTGATTTAGTTGAATTTGGAGATTGTTGAGTTTTTACGCTTCTGTTTGGAATTTTATGGGCTAAAATCAAAGGTGAGTGTTTAACCCACTCACGACTACTAAATTATGTTACGTTAGTTAAATAAATTTTATGATGTGATTAAAAATTGATTGATTAATGTTTGTTATATTTAAATTGTCATTCTAGTTAAATATGACTTTTATTGTATTTAATCGTCATTTAATTTAATATTGAATTTAATTGTCAATTTAATACCAGTATATGATAATCAGTTGATTGATGTCTATTGGTTGATTTGGATGATGATTGTGAGGAATGTTTGATTGTTGATATTAGATGACTGGATGTTATATTTTATATTGTTATAACACTGCAAGTTCCCTATGGGTTGAAATGATACATACCCGAACGATCTATAGATTAGCAAAAAATCGTTATGGGTTGAAATGATAGACTCGAGCGATTTTATGGATTTTTATTAAATTCGGAATTGCGGTTTGAAATGATATATAACCGTAAAATTTTAAATTGCGGATTGAAATGATAAATATCCGTATCACTTGACCCTAGGGTAGAGAATTATATACGGACACCGGATTTGGTTAAATTAAATGATTTTGGAATCTTTGAAATTTTGAATTCAGTTAATTGGTATTTTGAAATAGAAATTGATTTATATAAACTGAATTATTTTCGTTAATCGAAGTGTAAATGTTGAAATTGAAATTGATCTAACGAATGGTACAAAGGATTTAAATTGGACTTTCAAAGTTGAAGTGTCAAATATAAATGAATTTATTTGAATTGAGTTACTAAAAATGTTTGGATATAACTTTTAAATTTATTTCAACTAATTTAAACTATTTTAATTAAATTAACTATTTTAATCAATTTAAAACTATTTTAATTTATGTTAATCTATTACAACCTATTTAATCCAAGTTAACCTATTTTACCTATTTAATCTATATTTAAATCTATTTAAATCATTTTTAAATCTAATTAAATTAAATTTAAATCTATTTAAACTATTTTACCATTCAAACTATTTTAATCTATTCAAACTATTTTTAACTATTGTTAGAACTATTCATGACTATCTAAACTATTTCCTAAAATTTCAAACTGTGTAAAGTTGAAGTATTTATATTTAAATCCTTAATTATGATACAACGTAAGTTGAAATTTGGAATTGATACCTTTTTGAAATTTACATATTGAGTAAATATGATTTTTTTGAAAGCGAAATATGATTTGAAATTGAATATGATTTTTGAAAGTGAATATAGTTTGAAAGTGAATATTATTTCGGATTGATATGGTTTTGAAATTGAATATGATATTTTGATATAAAAGGGGGAATTGACTTTTTGAAATTTAAAAGAACCATCCGGTGTGAAATAAGCATTTGGTTGTTGTAACACCCCTTCAAAATGGGAATAATAGTCCCACATCGCGGAAAAACACTAAGAAGTGGGTGCTTATATACCAAAGCCTTACCTCATAACAATATCGAGGCCTTTTGAGGAACAAAACCCCATAACTTGGCTTGGCTCATGAGGTGGAGGTGACTAAGTTGGGGACAATATCTGCGTTAAGTGAGGTGCGGGCTGTTACATTGGTATCAGAGCCATACCGAGCCGGAATTGTGGTATGTACGTGTTACAACCACGACGCCTGGGTGGTGTTGTGTTCATGAGCCAACGAGGACGTTAGGCTCTAAAGGGGGGAGATTGTAACACCCCTTCAAAATGGGAATAATAGTCCCACATCGTAGAAAAACACTAAGAAGTGGGTGCTTATATACCAAAGCCTTCATCTCATAACAACGTCGAGGCCTTTTGAGGAACAAAACCCCATACCGTGGCTTGGCCCATGAGGCGGAGGTGACTAAATTGGGGACAATATCTACGTTAAGTGAGGTGCGGGCTGTTACAGTTGTTAAAGAGACCGGGATCGGATATTATCCTGCCAATACCGAAAACCACTTTAACAATTGTGTACGTGGTGGAGATTCCAGAAATGATGTAGGTGTGAGGAATGCGGAATACGGACCTTAAGGCTATAATGAACACTAGTGGGGGGGGGTGAATAGTGTTTATAAGAAATTACTAAATCTTTTTGAGTTACTGTTGATTTGTACACAAATGTATAAATATTCAAACACAGATATAATAACAGAATCAAACACAGATGTAGAATTAAAGTAAATGCAGTAAAGGAAAGAACACACCGGATTTTATACTGGTTCGGAGTTACCCTACATCCAGTCCCGCACAACTAAGTACGGATTTCCTTTCTAAAGCAATTGTACAATTACACCCTCGGTTTCAAGTCTACGAGGTACACCCTCCAGAATCAAAATCCTCTGGGTAGAGATACTTGATTTCCGGGGCAACAAGTACACCCAATTGATTTCCAAGGCTATAATCACACCTTTTCTCGCTTGATTGATTTCCAAGGCTACAATCACACCTTTTCTCGCTAGATAGATTACAAAGAAGCCTATAACTCTGAATAGCACTGGGATCTTGTTGAGATAGTGATAGAGAATCAAACCAGAGATGATCTAGTTAGATTCAATGTTGATTTCGGCAGAGTGATGATAGGATTTTGAATAAGAAAATGTGGAAGAAGAAGAGAAGTGAAAAACCAGAAAATCTGATATAAAATTCGTTGAAACCAACCCCTATTTATAGAAGAACAACAGCCATGTCTATTCATGAAAGGTTATGGCGAATAGACACTTCTTTTGAAATTCAAATTTTTGGTCCTAACTGACACTATGTCGACATGGGGTACTAGGGCATGTCGACATCCCATAGGAAATTTTGATGTTTTGTTTTTCTTTGAAAATAACCTTTATCTTATATTAAAACTATTTTAAACTTTATTAATATACTTGACTATAGATAAAATACATAGATAAATATATAAAATAATATATATAAAATTTTACTATAATTTTATATTTAAATCTAATTGAATATTAAAAGTTAAATATATTAAAAGATAGTTTAAAACAAACGAAGTTTAAACAAGAATTTATTTAAGAACAAAATCAAAGAATATTTTTTAAGGCTAAAACATCTTTTTGAAAATCATTTGAAAAGATAATTTTTAAGGCTAAAACATTTTGAAAAGCAGTTTTGAAAATCATTTTGAAGTAGTTTTGCAAGCTTCTTCCTGCAAAATATCTCATCACATCAGGAATCGAGAACTTGTACAAAACCAGGATGTTCGTGGGTTTGTAAGCCACGTGTCGTAGGTTTGTAAGCTACTTGTCGTGGGTTTGTAAGCCACTAAAAAGGTAGAAATGGGTTCCATCCCAAATGAAAATACGTAATGAAGATTTCAGTGCTATTGTGAAGTTTTAACATAATTCTAGACTCAATACTTATCTTGAAATCTTGAACTCTTGATAATCTTGATATTCTTGATATTTTTGATATATTGAATCTCTATACTGTACAGTCTTCATTCTTGGTACCTGCATGGTTAAATCATGCATATACATATATATCTAAACTATAATATTAGTATTTATATTTTATAATCTTATTCTAAGGTTGTTGTCATCAAAACCATCAACTCATGGACTAACAATCTCCCCCTTTTTGATGATGACAACCGTTGTTTATAAAATATTACTTCTATCCTAATAACTCCCCCTAAAACTGATAACTCCCCCTTAATCTATGCCTAACTCTCCTATTTTATATTTCTCCCCCTTTGTCATCAACAAAAACAAACTAACTCTAAACTATATAACTCTTAGTCTAATATCCTATATGATGATAGTGTTATCATACATAATCAATACTTACTTGTAAACCTAAAACTTAGTCCTAAACCACTAACATTCCTAACCAAGTACCTATATAATACTTATATATAACATATATAGGAATCATATATAAGAACACACAATATTTATTTATATATATATATATATATGTTTATATTTACATTTTCGTACAACGTGACAAATATACACATAACGATGAAAAAAGAAGAAACTACCGAGTATCTTTGACAATTGGAGATCTATGGATCGAACAATTTGGATAATGGAAACAGAAATTTCCACGTTGTTCAACCAAGTTTCCGTCCTTGTCAAAACATACTTCGCCAACGCAAATGACTTTGTCGTTGTCTTTCGCATGCTCTTCTTCCATTGGTTCTTCTTCTTCTTCTTCACTTTCCTCTTGTTCATGATCTCCTGAAGAGTCCTCGTCAATCAAGATTGGATTAGCATGATTGTCCATTAGGATTTTCCCTTGCCTTTCCTATTCTTTTGTCATTCGGAGTTGCATTATTTGAATTTTGGTGGGAAAAAAATTAAAAAAACGTTATATGTCGACATGGGTATAGGGGGGATGTCAACATGGTTCTCAATATTTTTACTATTTGATTTATTTTGATTTAATTTTAAATTATACTTTGTTATTTATATTTTATATTTCAGTTAATGAACAAATACCTAATTCTCTTCTTAATTTAGTAAATGTAGATTCATTTAAGGGTTTTGTTAAGATATCAGCAATTTGATTTTCAGAATTGATATAGTCGAGAGTAATTACTTCTCTACTTATATTATCTTTGAGAAAATGGTGTCTGATATCAATATGTTTAGTTCGAGCAAGTTGAGTAGTATTTTTGGATAAATTTATTGCACTAGTATTATCATAATAAATTGGTGATTTTGAGATATTTAAACCAAAATCTTTTAAAGTTTGTTGCATATATATTACTTGAGAACAAGCCAAAGCAGCAGAAATATACTCTACTTCAGTTGTTGATAGAGAAACTGTGTTTTGCTTTTTACTAAACCAGGAAATCAGAGAATGCCCTAAAAAGTGACAAGTTCCACTTCTACTTTTTCGGTCAGATTTACAACCAGCATAATCAGCATCACAGTAAGATATTAAGTCAAACGAATCATTTTTAGGATAAAATAAGCCATAATCAAATGTGTGTTTAACATATCTTATAATACGTTTTACAGCTTTTAAGTGAGTTTCTTTAGGTTGGGATTGATACCTTGCACAGAGACAGACACTATGCATGATATCAGGTCTACTCGCAGTGATATAGAGTAGTGATCCAATCATTCCTCTATATAATTTTTGATCTACATCTTTCGGGAGATCTTCTTTACTAAGGTACTCATTGGTTGCCATGGGAGTGGGTTTTCCACTCGCAGTAGTCAAACCAAATTTACTAACTAGGTCTTTAGCATATTTTTCTTGACTAATAAAGATACCATTATCTAATTGTTTTATTTGTAATCCTAAAAGAAGTTTAATTCACCTATATGACTCATCTTAAACTCTTTTGTCATTATTTCAGAAAATTCTTTATTCATTTCAAAATTAGTTGATCCAAAAATGATATCATCTACGTAGACTTGTACTAGTTGAATATCATTTTTATTTCTTTTAATAAAAAGAGTATTATCTACTTTACCTATTTCAAAATTTGATTGTAACAAGTAAGATCTTAGTCTATCATACCAGGCTCTAGGAGCTTGCTTTAGACCATATAGAGCTTTCTTAAGTTTGTAAACATGATTTGGAAATTTATCATTTTCAAAAAGTGGTGGTTGTTCAACAAATACTTCTTCTTTTACAAAACCATTTAAAAATGCACTTTTAACATCCATTTGAAATTATTATGATTTGCGAAAGCAAGTAGAATCCTAATCGCTTCTAATCTTGCTACGGGGGCAAAGGTTTCATCAAAATCTATTCCTTCTTCTTGACAATAACCTTGAGCGACTAACCGGGCTTTATTTCTAACAACCTCTCCTTGTTCATTCATTTTATTTTTATAAACCCATTTAGTTCCAATTATTGTTTTATTTTCAAGTCTAGGAACAAGTTCCCAAACATCATTTCTAGTGAATTGATTTAATTCTTCTTGCATAGCCAAAATCCATGAATCATCAGTTGATGCTTCTTCTGGATTTTTGGGTTAAATAGTTGATATAAAAGCTACATTACTCATTTGACTTAGTTGGTTTCTAGTTTTAACAACGGATTGCATATCTCCAAGTATATTTTCTATAGGGTGATCTTTTAAAAGTTTAATCCTTTTATTAGGATGATTTAATTCATTATTAGTTTCAGTTGACTCTTGGTTTTGAGTGATTAAATCCTCTTCATCATTTATTTCTTCAAAAATTTTGAAATTTTCATCAAATGAAACATGCATTATTTCTTCGATGGTATTAGTTCTTAAATTAAATACTCTGTATGCTTTACTTATATTAGAGTATCCGATAAAGATACCTTTGTCGGATTTAGGATCAAATTTATCTAAGTTATCTTTTGTATTTAAAATAAAACATTTACTTTCAAAAATTCTAAAATAAGATACCTTAGGTTTCTTTGAGTAAATAAGTTCATAAGATGTCTTATCAGTTAAAGGTCTAATTAAAATTCTATTTAAAATATAACAGGCGGTAGCAACTGCTTCTGCCCATAAGTACTTTGGTAAATTACTATCAGAAAGCATAGTTCTCGCACACTCTTGAATCGTCCTATTTTTACGTTCTACTACTCCGTTTTGTTGTGGAGTTCTTGGAAATGAAAAATTGTGAATTATTCCCTTTTTATTGCAGAATTCTTCAAACTTTCATTTTCAAATTCACCACCGTGATCACTACGGATGGTTATAATTTTTTGAGAAAGTTGATTTTGAACCCTTTTTGAAAAATTCTTAAAATATTCAAAAGTATCACTTTTATGTTTTAAAAATATTGTCCATGTAAATCTAGAATAATCATCCACAATTACAAAAACATATTTACTATTATTTATTGATAGAATTTGAGATGGACCAAATAGATCAATATGAAGTAATTCAAGAGGTTTTGAAGTAGAAATTATATTTTTTTAATTTAAGGAGCTTTTTCTAAGTTTTCCTAGTTGACATGCATCACATAGACTATCTACTTTAAAATTTATTTTAGGGAGGCCTCTTACTAGATCATTTTTTGACAGTCTAGATAAGAGTTTTAAATTCAAATGTCCAAATCTCTTATGCCAAATCCAAGGGTCACTTGCATTTGCCAAAGGACACAAGTTATCATTTGAAATTTTCATACTAAGAATATAAATATTCTTTTTCCTAATTCCCTCAAATATTATGGTTGAATTATTATCTTCAATGTGACACTTATCTTTTTCAAATTTATTTTTATATCCTTTATCGCATAGTTTACTTATACTTAGTAGATTGTGTTTCATATTCTTAACTAGCAAAACATTAGTAATAAAAGGAGTTTCAGAGTTACCGACTTTGCCGATGCCGATCACATAACCTTTTGAAATGTCTCCAAAGTTAACCAGTCCTCCGTCTTTGTATATTATATCATTCAGCATATCTGGATTCCCAGTCATGTGTCTAGAACATCCATTATCGAGTATCCATTTGTTCTTTTCGATCTACACAGTTTGTTTGTTCTGGATTGATTCCTCAACTCCCATAAAGCATGATTCCTGCACATCAAACAATCTTAGTAGACAACTTGTATTTGAATATTGATTATATGCAGACTCAAGAGACAATGATGATCTGAATATTTCTAAACAAGCATTAACAAATTTCTTAAACATAGCCATTTAAAAAAAACTTTTTCAAAAATTAGATTATGAAACTTTTGAAAACCTTGCTCTGATACCAAATGTGAGGAATGCGAAATACGGATCTTAAGGCTAGAATGAACACTATAGGGGGGTGAATAGTGTTTATAAGAAATTACTAAATCTTTTTGAGTTACTGTTGATTTGTACACAAATGTATAAATATTCAAACGTAGATATAATCACAGAATCAAACACAGATGCGGAAATAAAGTAAATGCAGTAAAGGAAAGAACACACCGGATTTTATACTGGTTCAAAGTTACCCTACATCCAGTCCCGCACAACTAAGTACGGATTTCCTTTCAAAAGCAATTGTACAATTACACCCTCGGTTTCAAGGCTACGAGGTACACTCTCCAGAATCACACCTTTTCTCGCTTGATCGATTTCCAAGGCTACAATCACACCTTTTCTCGCTAGATAGATTACAAAGAAACCTATAACTCTGAATAGCACTGGGATCTTGTTGAGATAGTAATAGAGAATCAAACCAGAGATGATCTAGTTAGATTCAATGTTGATTTCGGTAGAGTGATGATAAGATTTTGAATAAGAAAATGTGGAAGAAGAAGAGAAGTGAAAAACCAAAAAATCTGATATAAAATTCGTTAAAACCAACCCCTATTTATAGAAGAACAACAGCCATGTCTATTCATGAAAGGTTATGGCGAATAGACACTTCTTTTGAAATTCAAATTTTTGGTCCTAACTGACACTATGTCGACATGGGGTACTAGGGTATGTCGACATCCCAAAGGAAATTTTGATGTTTTGTTTTTCTTTGAAAATAACCTTTATCTTATATTAAAACTATTTTAAACTTTATTAATATACTTGACTATAGATAAAATACATAGATAAATATAGAGAATAATATATATATAATTTTACTATAATTTTATATTTAAATCTAAGTAAATATTAAAAGTTAAATATATTAAAATATAGTTTAAAAAAAACGAAGTTTAAAACAAGAATTTATTTAAGAACAAAATCAAAGAATATTTTTTAAGGCTAAAACATCTTTTTGAAAATCATTTGAAAAGATAATTTTTAAGGCTAAAACATTTTAAAAAGCAGTTTTGAAAATCATTTTGAAGTAGTTTTGCAAACTTCTTCCTGCAAAATATCTCATCACATCAGGACTCGAGAACTTGTACAAAACTAGGATGTTCGTGGGTTTGTAAGCCACTTGTCGTAGGTTTGTAAGCTACTTGTCGTGGGTTTGTAAGCCACTAAAAAGGTAGAAATGGGTTCCATCCCAAATGAAAATACGGAATAAAGATTTCAGTGCTATTGTGAAGTTTTAACATAATTCTAAACTCAATACTTATCTTGAAATCTTGAACTCTTGATAATCTTAATATTCTTGATATTCTTGATATCTTGAATCTCTATACTGTACAGTCTTCATTCTTGGTACCTGCATGGTTAAATCCTGCATATACATATATATCTAAACTATAATGTTAGTATTTATATTTTATAATCTTATTCTAAGGTTGTTGTCATCAAAACCATCAACTCATGGACTAACAGTAGGATGATGGTGAACGATTCTGTATAAGGTATTTACGTGACCCTGACTCCCGCGAATCAGCTTGACGTGGCTAAAACAGGAGCTATACCGGGCCGAGTGAGGTTATTCCTCCGATCGGGCACATTTCTTCGATACTATATTCTGACTTCGTGATTGATTTGGTGGCCACCCTTGATTTTGATTTGGGAGTGTGTTCCGAGGTGGGCGGTAGTAGCTGCTATGCGTTACCACCAGTCCGGGAGTGCAATTGGTATATCTACCCTGGCATTGCCTCGAGTGCCGTGTCGCATGCCCTATCGCGCCTTCTACGAGTTTGTTTTGTGTCGTACCTATGGAGTACTCCCTGATAGCCCACCTGCGGGTGGAGTTTACAATATCTGTATAGACTACGGCATTATAAAAATGTGTTAAGGGGGATATGGGTAATGCCTTAACGCTATTTTAATACTTTACTTTACTGTAGACATATTATAATAGCGTATTGTAATACATAGTAGATAGTTTAACGGATCCTTAGGAGATGGTAATCCCGAACATCTCTTAAGTTACTGCACTCACGTTAGACACTGGATAGGAGATGTCAAACCCCGTAAACATCTCTGATGTCATCCCACTCATATTTATTTACCGTTGATTCAACTTACATAAGATCTTTTAGTTCCGACTTGAGTGTTTTGTCTTTTCAATTCGCTCGGGTCAGCCTGAGCATTTCAGGGTTGAAGACCTCATTTCTGGAGGACGAAGACGAAGATTTGTACTATTATTATTTATTATATTTATTCCACTGCATCATGTTGTTCCGCTGCATTCATTTATTTATTTTTTCATGTTTCCTGTAACTCTGATTTGTGTTGTAAAAGAATAATCAAATGTATTTATAAAACAGCTTCATGAACTGTTATTTGATTATTATATTTTGTTATTCCGCTGCGAGATTCTGTATTTGTTTTATTTCTTTCTCTTTCTCTTATTTACCCCATAACCATCTGCCCTTTTGAATGGTTTGAGTCTAGCATGTGTGTCTACTTAAAACGTCCAAAAAGGTAGGTTTTTACAGTTGGTATCATAGCTTTGGTTTAGCGATAACCTTAGCTTTGTGGGTCTGACTCATATTAAATAGGGTAGTAATACTCTAGAATGAGTCGTTGAGTGTATATATATGAGAAAGCGTATTTGTTAGTGTTATAAAAGGTTTTTATATTATGTTAATTTGTTTTGTTTAGTATTTATAAATTTCGGTCGGTACATAGGACGCTATGACATCGATAGGGATTTATAAACACTTAATAAGGCAGACCGACACAATATTTGTTTTGAAATATAGGTAAATGAATAATTTTGCCTATTATATATTTTTGTATATAAAATAATAAATTTTATAAATGATATAGTTGGATGTAATATGTTGTTTGTTAGGTAGAGAAATTTTATAAATATTGATTGAAAAATAGGATTTACAAATGAAGTAAATATAAATTGGAAGTTTAGAACTGAAGTTCCCGGATTTTTGAAAATTTCTTTCGAAAGATTTTGGAATATACTATTAGTATTTAGAAGTATTTTACGATATAAATATTTCAAGATGATTTGAAAAAAATGTTTTAAAAGAAATTTTTTAAAGGAAATAAGTTCTGTACTCCCCTCTCTGTCGTTGGAAAATAATTTCATTGATGAGTGCACGCATCATCGACGTTCATTTTCGAGTTTCAAAGTTGGAAGACTGCTGTAGTAGTTTTACTGCACATCCATTTTGATAAACGAATCTTAATTTTAATTTCTGAAGGTTGATTTGATATATATATATATAAGTTATGAGTATATATATTATTTTAAAAGGGATTGAAATGGAACCCGGTTGTTTAGTTCTTAAGTTTCTATAAATTAGAAATTGAAATTATTGTAAAGAATGGAATCTTGACTATATTAATAATTGGAAAGTTCTAAAATGAAAATAAGAAATTTGATGTTAAAATGATTAATGAAATAGATAAAAAAAATTGGAAATTTGTAATTTACAGGTTAAAGAATAATAAAATTTTAGAAGATGTAATTATTAAACATTTTGTTTACTAAAGTAAATAAGATAAACTTGTGTAACATTCAATTTCATTCTTAGAACAATATATAACTTACCAAAATATTAAAAGTTGAAATGTTAATAGAAATATGTAATAGAATATTATACAAGTAAAGCTTAAGTATAATGAAAGAGTTCAATGGAATTACTTTTATAAATAAGAATTCTAATTTTATAAATTGTTATAAGCTGAAGTTAATAGTTTGAAATGCTATTAATTAAATGTAATAAAGGTAAATAATGTAAGGAAAATGATTATAAACTTAGGTTAACAATTTAAGCTATTTATAATCAAATTTAATGGAAAAGGTGAATACTGTAAGTAAATAATTATAAACTTGAATTAAAATTGAAGCCATTCGTAATTAAGATGAATACTATATTAATTGAATGGGTATAACTTCAGAAGCCATTGAAATGATTTAGAAATGGAGTTAATGTTCAATAATACTATATATGAAAGAATGAATATGAAAAAAAGAAATAATCTATAAATGGTAAATTAAATTGTAAAGGAACTTACCTAATAATGTATAATCCAATAATTGAAATAAAAATAACTTACTTAAACAATGAATGTAAAATAATAAAATGAAAGAAAATGGCATTGTATGAATAAAGGAGAAATGAACTTTTGTAAGTAATAACGAATGTAAATTAATGAAAATAAACACTATATGAATGAGAAAAGAAAGGTAAATGATGAAAAAAAGGAAAATCAAACAAAATTGTAAATGTGAAGTAAACTGAAATAAAATATATACAATACTTCAATAATGAATTCAGATATGATCCGAATAATTGAAATGGATATAACTTATGTAAGCAAAGAATGTAAATTAATGAAATAAGCCTTACATGAATGTATGAAGATCAAAATTTTGTAAGTAATGAATGTGAATTAAAGAAAATCATTGTATGGAAAAAAAATGAATGAACAATAAATGATGTGAAAAAGATAAATAGAGTAAACTTAAAAATGTGTTGAATTCTTTGTTTGCTTGACTTATGGATTGGTTGGAAAAGGATACTTTTATTTTGTATGATGTATAAATAATCTATAAAGTTATCTACAATTGTTGAGTGTATGGTTTACTTCATAGTTTATTTATCATTTTATATGATTAGAAGTTCTGAACCCGAACAAACCATTTGTTTTGGTTGTTATGGATGGATGATTGCTCTCTTTGTTGAAATGATGTTTGTACAGTTGTTTGTTTGCAAATGAAATTGTTGTTATGTGGTGATGTTTTGTTTGTTATTTATTGAAACAACTTAAAATATTTCTCGTTTATACAATTATTAACATCTTTTGGATTATATAAGTGGAATACAGGTTATGGAAGCAATTACTACTGCTTTTGGTTTCATAAAATAAGCGTTGTTGCCCGACAAATAGGTACGTTCTCGGATTACGATTTTCTAGCGATATTTATTGTTTTTCCCATGGTTTGGGATATTTTATTTTGAAAAATATGATATATATTGTTATTATTGATATTATTATTTCTCCCAGACCTCTCCGTACAAAGAAGACTCTGCCGAAATTTTCTGTGGATTTTGGACATAGAAAATTTTGTGAAATGTTTTCCAAACTTTTGTTAACTTGAATATAAAAGGATTTAATTATTTTAAATTGATATATTTTATTTAAATTATTTAATTATGTAAATTGATTTTTTTATAAATTTAATATTTTGAATAAGATATATTAATTTCTTAATTGCTTCTTTCCCTTTTTGAGGACGAAAAGTTTTGAGTGGAGGAGAGTGTAACGACCCGTAATTTTCGATAATTAAAATTAGTTAATTTAATAAGGTTTTGTGATTTAATGTTGGAAGAAAAAAAAATTGTGATTTAATAGTAAGAATATAAATGGAATGAAATGTAATAGTATTAATTTAAGGTAATTGATAACTGCTTTAAATGTAATTCCAATTAATTAAAATGATTAAAAAATTATAATTGGTTATAGATTGTAAATTAATTGTAATAATGTGTGTATTAATTGGTAATTGGATTAAAAAAGTAATTGATAATTTAAATGTTGTATTAACAAATGAAATAGCATGTAATAAATTGTAATTGAATAAAATTAGTAGTGTATAAATAATTATAACATTAGTTGTAAACAATCAACTTATAAATGTGATTAAATTAGCTAAAGGTGACAATTGTTATTTGTTACCTATTTGTTTAACTTGTTGAAATCAAATTGGAAATAAATTGCAATAAATGTAATTAAATATTGCGTTAATGGAAATTAAGATGAAATTGGAGAATATTAACGTAATAATATACAAACCAAGGTTAACTATATCCATAGAGTAATGTTTGATTAAATAAATAGATTGAAATCTAATTAAACCAATTTATTGGAATTAGAATATAATTAATTGGAATTTAATATAATTAAATATTGTGGTTAATGTAAGAAAAGGCGTAAATTGCAGAAAATGAGGGTAACAAGAAAGAAACCTATGTTAACAATTTCATAAGGTATCGGTTGATTTAATAGTAGGAGTGTAAATCAAAATAAAAGAATAAAAATGAATAAGTTTAGTAAAGGAGTAAACATATGTTTATTTATTTGAAATGTTTGGTAGCTGAAAGATTGATTGTAGAGATGAGAAACTATTATTTAGTAAGAAATGTGTAATTACTGTTTGTATCCAATAGTGTATAAATATGTTTAAATTACTATTAGATAGGAAAAATGGTTCTACTTCTCATTACATTCATTTAGTACATTTTGAAACTTAATCAACTGAAATTAATGTAATTGAAAATTTTCAATTAATAGGAGAGAGAATACTAATTGTAAATTAATAGGTGTAATTAAAAGCAGCTTATGTTTTGCGAAAATATACGGAAAGTTTGATTTAATGAAAAGAACATTTACATCAACTAAAATGAATGTTTAATTTGTGAATGTAGGTTTAATTTCATTAAAATAAAGCAAAGAATGATTGATTTTAAAGAAAGAAATATATGTTTATTGAACTATGTTTTAGCTTACAGATTGATTACAAGAATAGGAAAATAATCTATTTCAAAGTTATTTATTACTGTTGTGTATAAACAACAAATTTATAAACGTGTTTAAATAAACAATTGTTCTATTTTTCATCCATTTTAGTTGTCTGTTTTAAAATTTAACTTTGTAAGTAATTGCAATTGATGTAATTCAAATGTTTCAATTAAAGGAAAAGAAAACGTTGATTGTAATTAATAGATTTAATAAAAGAAACGCAGGATTTGTGTTAAATAAAAAGGTTGTTTTAATGGAAATAAAAGATCATTTTGGAAAAACCAAATTTAACGTTTTCATTTTTAAGGGAAGTTTAAATTTTTTTATGCGTAGCTAAAAACCTAAATGCGTACAAATTTGAATACTATTTGAGTTAATGAAGTTAATTTGGTTACATTTCAAAAAAAATGAATTTCAAAAGGTTATGCGACGTACATGGTCCTTTCGTTCCTTTTATTATTAATTGTTGCATGAACGTTTTAAAATAGTTACCTTATTATTAACACTTGATCCATTTATTTCTCCTTCTATTTAATACCTGAGCCTAGACTTTTGGGTTGTATTTAATTCTTGCCACCTCATTTTCACGTATACAAAATTTTACTTTCGTTTGCAAACTTTTCCATTCCTACGTACATTTCCTTATGCATTATTAATGCCTGAAGCTTTCAAAATAAAATGTGACATTTATTTTTGTTCCTCCACCTTCATTTCCTAATTATAAATAACCTACAGCTTATTTCTTCTTTTACATTTTGTTTCTCCTGACACCTCATATTCAAAAGCTCTTATTCTTGCAAATCCCAAAGCTTTCTTTTATAAAACATGATTTTTTTTCATTTTTCGTACACTTCCTATCCTCATCTTAGTTGTTCTTCAATCTTTTCCTGAAGCCTAATCTTAAGAAAAACGTAAGTATTAAAATTTATTTATTTATTTATTTTATTTTATTAACGCGTACTAATTTTTATTTTAATAATATTTCTTATAACATGAATATCTTTTGCATATAAACTTTGATTCACGCGCGATTTCTTCTGTTGGATTCATATTTAAATTCTGGAAAATATGAAATTGATTTAGTTGAATTTGGAGATTGTTGAGTTTTTGAGCTTCTATTTGGATTTTTATGGGCTAAAATCAAAGGTGATTGTTTAACCCACTCATGACTACTAAATTATCTTATGTTAGTTAAATAAATTTTATGATGTGATTAAAAATTGATTGATTAATGTTTGGTATATTTAAATTGTCATTCTATTTAAATATGACTTTTATTGTATTTAATCGTCATTTAATTTAATATTGAATTTAATTGTCAATTTAATACCATTATATGATAATCAGTTGATTGATGTTTATTGGTTGATTTGGATGATGATTGTGATGGATGTTTGCTTGTTGATATTGGATGACTCGATGTTATATTTTATATTGTTATAACACTGCAAGTTCCCTATGGGTTCAAATGATACATACCCGAACGATCTATAGATTAGGGAAAAATCGTTATGGGTTGAAATGATAGACTCGAGCGATTTTATGGATTTTTATTAAATTCGGGATTGCGGTTTGAAATGATATATAACCGTAAAATTTTAAATTGCGGATTGAAATGATAAATATCTGTATCACTTGACCTAGGGTAGAGAATTATATACGGACACCGGATTTGGTTAAATTAAATGATTTTGGAATCTTTGAAATTTTGAATTCAGTTAATTGGTATTTTGAAATAGAAATTGACTTATATAAAACTAAATTATTTTCGTTAATCCAAGTGTAAATGTTGAAATTGAAATTGATCTAACGAATGGTATAAAGGATTTAAATTGGACTTTCAAAGTTGAAGTGTCAAATATAAATGAATTTATTTGAATTGAGTTACTGAAAATGTTTGGATATAACTTTGAAATTTATTTCAACTAATTTAAACTATTTTAATAAAATTAACTATTTTAATCAATTTAAAACTATTTTAATTTATATTAATATATTACAACCTATTTAATCCAAGTTAACCTATTTTACCTATTTAATCTATATTTAAATCTATTTAAATCATTTTTAAATCTAATTTAATTAAATTTAAATCTAATTTAATTAAATTTAAATCTATTTAAACTATTTTACCATTCAAACTATTTTAATCTATTCAAACTATTTTTAACTATTATTAAAACTATTCATGGCTATCTAAACTATTTCCTAAAATTTCAGACTATGTAAAGTTGAAGTATTTATATTTAAATCCTTAATGATGATACAACTTAAGTTGAAATTTGAAATTAATACCTTTTTGAAATTTACATATTGAGTAAATATGATTTTTTGAAAGCGAAATATGATTTGAAAGTGAATATGATTTTTGAAAGTGAATATAGTTTGAAAGTGAATTTCGGATTGATATGGTTTTGAAATTGAATATGATATTTTGATATAAAAGGGGGAATTGACTTTTTGAAATGTAAAAGATACATCCGGTGTGAAATAAACGTCTGGTTGTTAAAGAGATTGGGATCGGATATTGTCATACTCTCTGCCAATACCGAAACCACTTTAACAACTATGTACGTGGTGGAGATTCCAGAAATGAAGTAAGATGGTGGCGAACGATTCTGTATGAGGTATTTACGTGACCCTGACTCCTATGAGTCAGCTTGATGTGGCTAAAATAGGAGCTATACCGGGCCAAGTGAGGTCATTCCTCCGATCGGGCACATTTCTTCGATACTATATTCTGACTTTGTGATTGATTTGGTGGCCACCCTTGATTTTGATTTGGGAGTGTGTTCCGAGGTGGGTGGTAGTAGCTGCTATGCGTTACCACCAGTCCGAGAGTGCAATTGGTATATCTACCCTGGCATTGCCTCGAGTGTCATGTCACATGCCTTATCGCGCCTTCTACGAATTTGTTTTGTGTCGTACCTATGGAGTGCTCCCTGATAGCCCACCTGCGGGTGGAGTTTACAGTATCTATATAGACTACGGCATTATAAAAATGTGTTAAGGGGGATATGGGTAACGCCTTAACGCTATTTTAATACTTTACTTTGCTGTAGACATATTATAATAGCGTATTGTACTACATAGTAGATAGTTTAATGGATCCTTAAAAGATGGTAATCCCGAACATCTCTTAAGTTATTGCACTCACGTTAGACACTGGATAGGAGATGTCAAACCCTGTAAACATCTCTGATGCCGTCCCACTCAAATTTATTTACCGTTGATTCAACTTACATAAGATCTTTTAGTTCTGACTCGAGTGTTTTGTCTTTTCAATTCGCTCGGGTCAGCCTGAGCATTTCAGGGTTGAAGACCTCATTTCTGGAGGACGAAGACGAAGATTTGTACTATTATTATTTATTATATTTATTCCACTGGATCATGTTGTTCCGCTGCATTTATTTATTTATTTATTCATGTTTCCTGTAACTCTGATTTGTGTTGTAAAAGAATAATCAAATGTATTTATAAAACAACTTCATGAACTGTTATTTGATTATTATTTTGTCATTCTACTGCGAGATTTTGTATTTGTTTTATTTTTTTCTCCTTTTCTTATTTACCCCATAACTATCTGCCCTTTTGAATGGTTTGAGTCTAGCATGTGTGTCTGCTTAAAACGTCCAAAAAGGCAGGTCGTTATAGTTCATGAGTCCAAACTATTTTTCAAAAGAAACTCTTCAATATAAAAGAAGGGTTTGATTTCAAAATTCTTTCTCTCAAAGGAGACTCTGTTTTAATTAACCAAAAAGCTATTTTCATATACAAATATTCAAGCCTACGATGTTATTCCATAGCATCTCCTAGAGGGAGGAACATAAGCCCACGACGCTATTCCGTGGCACCTCTTAGAGGGAGGGACATAGGCCTACGACATTGTTCCGTAGCATCTCCTAGAGGGAGAGATAGAACCCTAACGTCCAAAACCACCTCTTAGGGAATGAGTCAAGGTAGCACCCATCAGCGGCCTTCTGGAGGAAGGTCAGCTAAGTATACATCCCTTTGAGATAAGTAAGCCCAAAGAGAGGCTCATCAAATAGTAGACTAGTATGTTCAGCCCCAAAGAGTGGCTCATCAAAGAGTAAATTGGGATGTCCAAGCCCAGTGGGAGCTTCAAACAAAAGAATAAATAAAAAAAAATGTCCACAACTCAAGGCAAAAGTTAAAACCCAAGAGAATAAAGGGTTACAGAAAGAAATTTTTCTATTAGCTTGGGTAAAGTTAAAATCCTTAAGAAGGGTACATATAGAGACAACCGGACAAAGATGTCCAACACTATAGTCGAAAGTAGACAAAGAGTCTAGAATCATATCCAAAAGAGACAAGATATGAATTAGCAAATCTTAGAGCATTTACTGCTTGAGAAATAATTATTATATCAAAGGATTAAGGAATCTGCATCCTAAGAGATGACATGAGACAAGAAAAGGGATAAAAGGAATCAACATAGAATCAAAGGCCAAAATATATACAATGGTCAAAGGAATGAGATAAACAACAAGTTACCGCTAAAGATAATAGAGACCACACTCCAGGAATGGATTGAGTAAATCGCAACTAAGTCCCTGGAAATAGGGTGATCCTTTAGAACAAAAGAAACCCTAACAGTATATGAGGAATCAATACTCCAGTATATCAAAACTTTACTAACCCATAAGTCTAGGAGTTTGTTGCTAGAATTTACTGAACTTACTATGACCAAATAAGTCACTAATTTCAGTATTAGATTGATTTCTAGCAATCTATTTGTCAGATGAGATCCTGGCTAAATTTTGATTGAATTCTTTATTTCATGGAATTTTGATTTCTTTGCCTAAAATTCCATTTTTGGATTTAATCAATCTTGAACTCCTACATTGACTTCATGATGATTTATCGGTTTCACTAGAGAATTTTTATAAAGGTTTCATAATTGAATTCCAAGTTTTAAGGTTTCTCAATTTATTCATTAACTTTCAAAATGGTTTATGAAATTTGCATATATGAATTTTCATGATGATTTGCCATCATTCGTTTGTTTATTGAGTTCCTAAATTCTTAACTCATTTGTGGAGTTCTTGTGGTAATTTATGGATTTCCCATTGATTTTATGATGATTTGTTGATTTGTATTCATGATTTCTTTTCACTGTAATGATTTCTCACTGAATTATTAGTTTAATGAATTTCTCCACTGATTTCTTTGATGATTCATGAATTTTATGTGTTACAATTTCCCATTGAATTTTCATGACTATTTCCTATTAATCGCGTGTTTCATGGGTTCATGATTTCTTGGTCTCCTCTATTGATTTTCTATGATAATTTATGAATTTTCCATTGACCTTCTTATTTTGAATGAGAATGGATGGATTTAAAATCACATTTTTGATTCTTGGATTTTTAATTCTCTGATTTAATGGAATTTATGCTTTCTTGCTGATTTTTGGGATGATTGATGAATTTTGGATTTTTAATTTTCCTATTGGAATTTTTGGATGATCTTTATTAGGGTTTTGAATTGATTAATTTTGAAACTGCTTGATGATTTTCATGATGATTTATGGATGTCTGATTTCCTATTGGGTGTTTGATAATCCTTTATAAGATTTCTGATTTAATGAATTCTGAGATTTTTCTTGTGGATCTTTATGGTGATTTGTGAATTTTGCATTCTCAATGGATTTGGGATAATTTCTTATCGGATTTTTGATACTGTGAATTTCGAATTTCCTTGCTGGTCTTCGTAATAGTTCACGAATTTGGTTCTCTATACTTCCATGGCAGAATTTGAATTGTTTCCTGCCTATTTTCTGATTTGTTGGGACTCACGTTTTCCTTTGGATTTTGATGAGAGTTTATGATTTTCCTATTCCCTACCATTTTATTGGATTTCAGGTCCCTGATTTTAAAATCTTGTGTTTCCTTAATCATTTTTATCATGATTTGTGAGTTTCGTATTTCTACTGTTCTTATTGAGGTTTTTGATGATCGCTATTTGGATTTTTGATCAAATGAATTCTGAAGTTTCCTTAAGGGTTTCCCTGATGATTTATAAATTTTCTATGCTTGGTCTTCTCATTGAATTTTGAATAATCTTTTGTCAATTGACTAATTTCATGAACTTTAAGAATTTTTTGTGGATTTTGATGACAATTTATGAATTTCACATCTCTGATTTCCTTATAGGACCTTTTCTGGATTCCTAACTTTATAAATTATATATCCTGCTATTGAATTTTATGATGATTTATATATTTTCCATTGAATTCAAAATATAAGACCTTCATGACACCAAATGGAAACATTACTAAACTGCTTTCTGCTTTTTCACTAAATGAGAATTACCCATAAATGGTTTAAGATTGAAAATGAAGGAAACTTAGAGGGACAAGGGAAGGTCCTCGATAGCATGAAATTGATTTCCACGGGTTGAAAAGGTTTAACTTGAGAATGAAATATCAAGGGTCTGCAATAGATTTTCTCCAAAAGGTTCATTTATTTGAACCGATATCTGCAAATCAGAAAGCAAAGAAGGAAGTTCAATGGAGTTTTGTCCTAAAGAACAAAAGCTTCTTTCATACAAGGGGGGGCTAAATGTTATTCATAAAATATTCAAAAGAACAAAGGTATGAAAGAAGGGTCATGAAAGCACGGGGAAAGATCAGAAAGCACCAAGATGTTTTGGATAATCATACCTTCCGACAAGGAGCTTCCAGCGAAGTCAAAGGCTATCTTTCAAAGTCCATAGGCATGATGATGCTCCAAGAATCCACCTTTCAACTAGGACAAGAGGTCTTTCAACAAAGACAAAGGAGGAGGAGCTCAAACCAAACCTTTCGAATGAGTCGAGAGGATGCAGACATCAATATGAAGCGGCTCATGACCTTTTGGAGAAGACGTAAGATATTGTTCCACAATATCCAAGAAGCTCTTACCCTCCAAAGAAGGCAAAGAAGTCAAGACAAGGGCATGCAACCCTATAACAACCTTTCCAACAACATAATAAGCCTTTCGGGCCGGTTGGAACGCCTACTGAATACCTTTCGATGGTGTCGGAGGGTCTATGATGAAAGCAACATTCATAAGTCAGTAGAGAACATAAAGCAACCTTCCGACAACATTCAAGGAAAGCTCGGCTCTCGGCAACATCCAAGTAAAAAAGCGACCTTCCGACCAAGTCGAAGGGCACAATAGCTAGAAACCCTCCGGCACCTCCGAAGGGTTCACATATTGTATAGATGACAAACCTTCCGACAAGGGCAAAAGGTTCCTAAATACAAATGAAAGAAAATACCCTTCGGCAGCGCTCAAAGATCCACGATGACATGTGAAAGGAAAACCTTTCGTTGAAGCCGAAAGGTTAGCAATTGTATATAAGAAGGGAACCCTTTGATCCAGCCGAAAGCATAAGGATGGAAGCATGGCCACCAGCATCTATAAATAAGTCCAAAGGGGTCTTGTTTCAGGGGCGGATTTTTCCTCATTCTAATCTTGTAACTTCTAAAATCAAAGATCTGTAACCCTAATTGAAGAGTGATTTGGGGAATTTAATAAAAGTGAAGACTTTTCTTAGATAAAGAGGGAAGTCTTAAGTCTCGTGAATTTACTTTACAATTTACCTTAATTTTTGCTGGTTTAATTCCAATTTTCAAGTGCAGCTCTTCCAAAAGGTTCTTGTCAACAATGATAATAATATTCTTCTTAGACAACCATTATAACCGTTCGAAGACCTCTATCTTGCAATCTAAACCCTTCGGCCATAAGGGAAGCTTGCTTGAATCGACATTCATAAAACCTTTCAGAACCGTAAACTTTTTGGATCTAATCTTTCGATAAGGGTCATATCCTATCATATCCTGAAAACCTTAGCAACCCTCCAAATCTCAAACAACTATTTGCTTAACCTTCTGGCAAGGATCCAGGTCAACCCTTTATATAAGGAAAAATTAAGGGAATTATATCATTATCATGGAAATTGCTTACGAGGGAAATCTTATCAAGGCTCAACTAAATTGATGATCATTCTACAATAACTCGACAAAGCCAAAAGGACATTTAGACTATGTTCTAACCCTTCGACAAAATCGAAAGGTCTGACACAGATCTTATCAACTAATAAGGTTAAATTGAAGGACAATTCTTAAAGGAATCGCATCCTTTGTTCTCCAAAGAGGAAATCTATCCTTCTTAATATTACTTTGGGGTGTTGACCATAAATTTGGTTAACAGAGTATTAATTTTTTTTTGAGAGAGACCATTCTTGACTTTAATGAAGCATGGTAAGATCATTTACCGTTAGTGGAGTTTGCCTAGCTAGGCAAGCATAGGAATGGCACCGTTCGAGACCTTTTATGGACAGCCACACAAATTCCTGTCTTGTTGGTGGGTGGCAACTGATAGGGTTATACTTGGACCAAACATGATTAGGGACACTTCCAAAAGGTAGAGCTGATAAAAAAAGTTTGAAGACTACATAGGATAGTAGAAGTCTTATGCAGATAAGAGACAAAAAAATTAGAGTTCGTAGTATGCGACATAGTGTTTGTGAAAGTATCACCACTTAAGCATGTTTTGAGATTTGGTAGCTCGGGAAAGCTATCTCTTTGTTTCAAGAGCCTTTTCTGATTTTATAGGAATATGAAAGTTAGGTTATAGAGTGATGCTTCCCAAAAAGTTGGCAGGAGTTCACAACGTCTTTCATGTGTCACATCTATGGAAATTGGTTCGAGTACAATAGGGAAATGATCCAATGGAGAGCACTAGGGAACCAGAAGTGAAAATTCATACTTCCCATCCCGAACTCTTTAAAGGTACATTTTCTATTTTATTGTTAAGATTAGTTAGGTTAGGAAATTACTTTTGGATAATTAGTATTATGTATGATTGTTTTCAATTTCCTGAATCGATTGTTCGATTTTATAAGCATGGTTTCTAGGACTATGATACGATAGAAACTAGGATTAGATTACATAAAAAATGTTTGTGTTACACTTGTACCACTGGTTGTTTTATGCTTATATTTTGAGATGATACTTTGTTATGATATGAAATACGCTTGCATTTATGTAGAATTATATGCTTGTCATATTTAGGATGTTTTGCATACATGCCTATATGTCATATTTTTGCATATATGTTGGAAGCCTCTGGGTGCATTTTTGCATTTTATATCATGACATACTCGTTCACATACTCATACCTATTTGCTGTTTTACATCTTATTAATCATGTTTTGTGTATGTTAGTGGATATTTTTTTGTATGAATGTGTACGTGTGTGCGTGTGTGTATGGATGTACGTATTGACGCATGGATGTATATTAAACGTATAAATATGTAATGTACGTTAAATGCTTGTGAGTAGGTTACAATTTTTCCGTCCTTCGGACTTTCGGGGACGAAATTATTTTAAGTGGAGGGGAATGTAACACCCAATTTTTTTTAATAATAAATTAAAATATTGGTTAAGTGGTAAATGGCAATTTTACTAAAAGGTACAAATATAATTTTTTGTAACAAAAGAATTAAACAATGAAACTTGCACCATTGCATGGGGCATATATTTCTAGTCAGGTTTCATCATAAATGTGTCAAAACCAGATGCATGGAGTGTAAGTTACAAACAAAATAATAATTTAAATTGAAATGGGACGGTTAGGGTTAATGACACAGTAACACCAATTAGTTTATTTTTAACCCTTCCCAAACTAAAAGAGAAGTGTGCTCATTTCATTTCTTCATTTCCTCCTCCTTTTCTAAACAAACCATATATCCAAAATCTTAGATCCAAAATAAATAAATAAATTTCTCCATCAATTTCAACAAATAAAGTCTAGATTGAATAGAAAGAATAGTACTTCTCAAATCTATAAGCATCTCAGCATTTTACGAGGATCGAAAGCTAGGGAAAATTTGGAAAGCAAGAGCGAAAGAGGACATCTAAGCTATTTCGGTTAAATTGTGCGTATGATTCTAACGTATCCTTTTCATGCTATTAATTCTTTATTGATTGACTATAATAAAAAAAGGTTGGATATTTACATGAAAACAGCCCATAGATTTATACAATTGAGATGTGGACATTGTAAATTGGGTTTGAAAGTAGTACCGACCACTGGTATTTGATTAAAACCTTTTTATTGGCAATAATAAGAATGACTGAAATGATATAGACAAGTTATATGAAATGATAATCAACCCAATTAATAAGAAAAGGAGTTGGTTGATGGTAAATTGGTTATGAAATGATTCAATAATGGTTTTGAGTATAATTGAATTAATTGATAATCGGAGAAGATGATGAAATAGAAGAAAAACAACGAACGTAACGAAAACACTAAATACAAAGAGAAGAGTGGGGGTATTGACCGTTAACAACGTAGTGCAACATTGATATAACATAACTAAGAGTAGAATTACTATCAAAATGAAGTTAGGCGATTGGGTAAGTGAAAACTGCACTAAGCACGAAAAAATGCAATAATAGCTAGTTGATTGATCAAATTCCAACGGTCGACTGATTCGATACAGAAGAAACATGAGAGTAAACAGTGTAAAATTGGGGTAGAACAGTTGACTTAAATAGGATCATCAATTGACCGAACAGATGAACATTCAACCGATCCCTATCAGTCATTCGACTGATATGGGGTACTAGAGGTGGTGGGAAGTCGTCATACGAAAAAAATTTAAGAAGCACATAAACAACTAGAAAGTCCATAATAGAAGCATCATTACTCAATCCTAAGGACAACGCAAAGTGGCAAAAAGGTAAAAAGATTGCACGATGAATCAAAAGAAAATTAGAACTTCTATGGAGCTAAGCGAATGGTTCGGCTGTGCTACCTTGATGAGTAAACAAACGGTTCGGTAATGGTAATACCAAAATAGTTCGATAGTTATAGACTATCGCACAGGAAAGGCGGTTCGGTAGTTCACTACCGAATAGGAAAATCGCCCTCTTTAGCCGAACAAAAGTACCGAATCGAACCGATCAAACATGAATAGTGCCAAGTTTTTTAGGATTACCAAGTCAATCACTATGTATCTCATACATATAGATAACCACAATGATGAACGGTAATAGGGGATGATCTAAAGAGCAAATATTACCGGACCAACTACTATCGGATCGACCCATCAACTATAAACCAAATAAAAAGAAATATTATTATACATTTTTTTAGCAATTCATTGTACTCTACTTCATTGTACTCTAGATCTATAAGAGGAGTAATGATTATGAACAATGTAAGCATTTTTTCACCGAACCACTATAAATTTGTGTTTCTTTCTTTACAACATTTTACTGTCTATGATATATAGGTTTTATTTACTTTCTAGAAACTCTTGAATAACAAACATAAAATAACAATGAAATACAAAAGTATCCACAATTTTACAAAAACGGTTTGGAGGTGTTTGAGACGCCAATTGAAACACATGTTAATTCAATCTTGCTAAAACATGTTCTCTACACTTTCATATGAACATGTATTCTAAAGGCGGAAGCATAAAATAAGATCGGTTTACATACCTCCAGCCATTGCTATCAAAGTCGTGAAGAATCAGATTTCCAGAGGTGCAAAATTTACTGCTATTTCCAGATCTAGGTTCCAAACCTTGGCACTCTTTAACGATGGTGTATTACTTTTGAGAGCAGGTTTAGTGACCTCTTCATCTCGAAAAACTGACTCAAGTTCCTCTTTATATGTTGTTCTTTCCATCAAAGAACAAATGCAGAACATTGAGAAAAACGTGGGTGGTTACCAAAACGTGGAGAGAGTAATACGGTTACTTACCTTGATTATTGGTAAGTTCCCTAATTAAATGGACCATAATTAATTTCAGAATTGACCAAGTTTAAAACGTATTATTTCCTGGAAAAGACTTACATTCTCCCACTTGGTCCATTTAACTAGAGAGACTTCATATATGAATCATAGCGACTAACCCTCTTAGAGCGAGAATTAATCTTCCATGCATCACATTATACTCGGTCTCTCACCACTCACGCTATAACTTAATGAGTAAACCTTATGTTTACTCTAGGTCCAAACATAATAATATTTCTCAACAATAATCAACAAAAAAAAATATATATGTACGTACATAAATTCAAATGAGAAATATCCAAACTGAATGAAAACTTTCAATACAACATAAATAAATGTATCACATGACGGAACCAAGTCCCATACTCACTAGTGACCCTTGAAACTCTTAATTTGCATGGCTTTGGTTAAGGGACAGCAATCATAAGTTCAGTGCTGATGTGTTCAATGATCACTTTATTTTCCTGAACACGTTCCTTTATGGCTCGAAACTTTATGTCGATATGTTTGCTTCGACTTCCACTCTTGTTGTTCTTAGCCATGAAAACAGCAGCTGAATTATCACAATACATTCTTATTGGGCGACAAATAGAGTCTACGACTCGCAACCCAGATATGAAACTTTTCAACCATACACCATGCGAGGTAGCCTCAAAACATGAAACAAACTCGGCCTCCATAGTAGAAGTGGCCGTCAAGGTCTGCTTCACACTTCTCCATGAAACGGCACCTTCAGCTAGCATAAACACATATCCTGAAGTGGATTTTCGTGAATCAATGCAGCCACCGTAGTCGGAGTCGGAGTAGCCTACCACTTCAAGGTTGTCTGTCCGTCTATACATAAGCATGTAATCCTTAGTACCTTGAAGATACCTTAACACCTTCTTTGCAGCCTTCCAGTGATCAAGCCCTGGGTTACTCTGATATCTTCCCAATACTCCAACAGCATATTCAATGTCAGGTCTAGTACAAACCTGAGCATACATAATACTTCCAACAGCTGAAGCATAAGGAACATTTTTCATTTGTTCCCTTTCAATGTCATTCCTGGGGCACTGGTCTAAACTGAACCGGTCACCTTTCACTATGGGTGCTACACTTGGCGAACAATCTTTCATACGAAATCTTTCAAGTATTTTATTGATATAGGCCTCTTGAGACAAACCTAAAATGCCTCGAGATCTATCCCTAAGGATCTTAATGCCAATGACATAAGATGCCACACCCATATCCTTCATATCAAAGTTACTTGAAAGAAATTGTTTCACCTCATATAGAAACCCTTTATCATTGGTTGCAAGCAAAATATCATCCACATATAACACAAGGAAACAAACTTTACTCCCACTAACCTTATGGTATATACATTGATCCATGACATTTTCTTCGAAACCGAATGAAGTTATCACTTTATGGAACTTCATATACCACTGGCGAGAAGCTTGTTTCAAACCGTATATAGATTTATTAAGCTTACAAACCAAATGCTCACCATCTTTAGAGGAGAATCCTTCAGGTTGCTTCATATAGACCTCTTCCTCTAAATCACCATTGAGAAAAGCCGTTTTCACATCCATCTTATGTAGCTCGAAGTCAAAATGGGCTACTAATGCCATGACCACTCGAAAAGAATCTTTCTTTGATACAGGAGAGAAAGTCTCTGTGTAGTCGATTCCTTCCATTTGAGTGAACCCTTTGGCAACGAGTCTGGCCTTATGTCTCTCGATGTTGCCTAGTGAGTCTTTCTTTGTCTTAAAGACCCATTTGCATCCAATGGTTTTTACACCATCGGGCAACTTGACGAGATCCCAAACTCGATTAGACGCCATAGAGTCCATTTCATCTTTCATGGCACTCATCCACAAGTCAGAATCCTTAGAACTTGTGGCTTGTGAAAACGTAGTTGGATCATTGTCGGCTCCAATATTATAATCCGTTTCTTGCAGATACGTTACATAATCATCAGAAACTGCTGATCTTCTCATTCTAATAGATCTCCTTAAAGGTACTTGTTCATCCTGTTCCTCGTTTACAACATGATCTATTGGAACATCATCACCAATTTGTGGATTTTCTGGCAATGGTTGCCCAACGCCCGATTGAACCTGAGGGGCGTGAACGACAACTAGTCTGTCACTTGAATCAGAGGGTGGAACTTCATGATGATCCTTTTCAGAAACAACGTCCTGAAATTAATCACTCCCACTGATCAAGTCATTCTCAAGAAATTTTGCGTTTCTTGATTCCACAATTCTGGTGCTATGAGAAGGACAATAGAATCTATAACCTTTAGACTTTTCAGCATATCCAATGAAATACCCACTAATAGTCCTCGGGTCAAGCTTCTTTTCTTGTGGATTGTAAATTCTCACTTCCGACGGTGTAACGACCCAGAATTTTGAACAAATTAAATTGAGAATATTTAATTAATTTTAAATATTTGAACGATGATTTAATTTGAATCCCCGATATAACTTTGAATTTGGTGATTAAATTATAAAATTTAATCTATTGTAAGTTGAATAAAATTTGTATCTTCAATTGTAAGCCGAAGAAAAATATTTCGAAAGCTTTTAAAATTCGTATTGATAACACTGAAGATAATAGAAGCTTCAGAATTGAAGTTTACAGTTATTTGTTCAGTTTTGAAATTTATCGTTTGAATCGACATTTAAAAAATAGCCGTCCGAGGCGCAGTCTCGGAATTCGACGAAACCAGTTCCATTGGGTCCGGAATATTGAATTATTGTCGGGTTTCAAATTTGGTATTTTTCAGAGTTGTTACGTGAGCACACAGTAATTAAACGCATTGAGATTTATTCGAATTCAATTCAAATTTAAATTTAAACTGGTCAAAAATCAAAACACTGTAGTTCCTTAAAACATGCCCCGTTGTTCACGCCTAGAATCGCGATGCAGAATCGTGCAAACCATGCTCTTCGTTTTTAAATACGTCCTCTTCCATCAGTTCGAAGAAAAAATCGAAAGCATCTCGTTCAAATTTTATTCAGAGAAAAATAATAATGGCCAAAGCCTTTCGTTCCTTAACCCATTCGAAGTCAAAACAGAAATTCCCCTCCTTCATTTTATTTCGAACCAGAACGAAATCGAAAATCAAAATAAAAATGGGCCGCCTCAATTCAAATTTAATTACGTTCGTTCCCTTCTGTTTCCCCATTCCCAAATGAAGTTCGCGAGCTACTTTTTATGTCTCGATTCGAAAATCAAAATCGAAAGGGGAGCAAAGCTTGGGTTTCGCGGTCGAGCTCGCGAGAGGAGGAGTCGCGTTCGTTTGTGCTCACGTGGAGCTCGCGCGCGCTTGGGGAGTCAATTGAAATCGCTGGAAGATTGGAGGAGCTCGCGATGATTCCAGAAGTAGGCAGTAGCTCGAGCGCGTGCGTGAAGCGGAGTAGGGCAATGGTGGAGTTCGAGTTTGGCAGTGGATTGGGTTTTGCAAGGGCTTCGGCGACGTCGAAGTAGTCATCTCGAGTTCGCGAGCAATGGAGGGTATCGTGACTAATCGAAGTGGCAGCTTCACGAGTTCGTCAACGGTGGTGATAGCGTCGAGTCGCGATCCATTTGTGGCGATTCGCGAGGTGGTCACGGGCCTGGGTTCGAAAGTCAGTAAGGTATTGTCTTACTTTGTATAAAAAAATAAAAATTTTATAGCTATCCCAGTATTTGATTTTTTTTCAGTAAGACATTGTAACTAATAAAACAAAATTTATATGCAGTTTTTCAAATTTATATATATATTCAGATGCATGAAAAAGAAAATATAATACAGTAAAGTATTAATTTATTCAGTTTTGAATTGGTAAATGTATATATATATACAGACTAGAAATTTGGTTTGTAGGCAAAGAAAATAATAATAGGAATTCTGAAATGTTTGAAAGTTTAATTAGAAGTTTGGTTTATAAAATTCATATAGACCATTTTTATAAATATATATGATTCCGAATGAAGAAAATAATAACTTGTTAAAATTATTTTAGTTACTGAAAATTTATTTAAAAGAAATTAGTTAAAGGTAAAACCATCGGTTAATTAAATTGATTAAAATGGAAATTTAATTTATTGTCAATTGATTCAAATATTTATAAATTGTATAATTATTTATACAAGGTTAAAAATCAAGAAGAAATGGTCAAAATGGAAATGGATGGCAAATAAAAAGCTAAGGTGAGATTTTTCTCACTCAAATGAAGTTGGATTTTGATTGACTGATTGATTGCTGTTTGTATTAGATATAGTAGGATATATCTATATATATAGCAATATATACATATTGGCATATGTATATATTGGATTGATTGATTTCCCGCCTCGTATAGCGGATGAGACCCTATTGCGCCGTTAGTAAGCGGATATTTTTATAAAACCCATATACCGCGATATTCCACCTCGAAGTGGAATTGGTATTGTGCTAACGTCTTTGGATGCAGGGAAACAGGTTGGAGGGATCCAACTAGACCCCTCATATTGATTGAATTTATTTATACTGTGATATGAAGAATCTGTGAATGATTATATTGATGTTATTGATCATATTGATGTCTGGAAATTGTTTGAAAGCTATAGATTTAGCTGAATGGATGTTTGATATCATTGGATTTCAAAAAAATAAACGAAATTGAGTTTTTGAAATTCAAGTAGAAATTTTTAAGTGAATTAATTTTAGAAATTGAATAAATTCGAAGAAAGAATTTAAAAGTATAAGAGTTAATTTTTATAATCTTATCGAATTAATTCCAGAATAAAGTGAAAATGCTAAATAAATGGATTTCGTATAATAGTGATTTTAAATTGAGGAAATTAATTTAAAATCTGGATTTTTAAATAGATTGAAAGAAACAATTGAAATTTATTTTCTTAAAAAGGAATTTATTTAAAAGGAGATAAGTTGGAAATCCAATTAGAAATTTAATTGGTAAATTGAAATGATTTGGGAAATCAATGTAAAATGATTTCAATTTGAAGAATCCATTTTAAAACAGAATATCGAATAATTTGAGAAAAAATGAGGAATTTACTTAGTAGTGATAAATAAAAATTAGAAATCAATCTATAATTGATTTAATATTTGGAAATGAATTTTTGAGAAATCAGTATGGAAATTTTATTCAAAGTTGAAAATAAATTTTTAAATCAATATCGAAATTGATTTGGGATTGAAGTTTTTATAAATAGAATTGGAATTTATAAAAGTTGTTTATAAATCCAAAATCACTTATTTTGATAAGTAAATTATAGAAGTAAATAAAAGAAAATTTATAAGTCGAAGTTGTTATTAAAATAGAAATAGAATTTATAAACGTTGTTTTATAAATTCGAAATCAACTGAATTTGATAAATTAAATATAGAAGGTTATTAAAGAAGATATATTCGCGATTTTGGATAGCGAATTATCTTTGAAATAAATGTGTAGAAAAGTTTGAAATTTGGTTAAGTGAAGTATATTCACGATTTTGGACAGTGAATATATTATTGGATAAAATGGTCTTATTTTCGAAGTAGTGATATTAAAAATGAAGTTAAACATTTTAAAGATGTTTTAAAATGTATTGTGAATCGAAATCATAGATTTCAACATTCATTGTTGAAATAGGCGTTTTCGAAAATATAAGGAAATGATGGACTATAACACTGTTGTTATAGTAAATGATTTCCGAAAGGAAATGTTTTTATATAGTATTGGGATTTATATACCTATCTTAATTTCGAATCCCTATACTAGTGATTTTGAGTCGTCGTAACGATGTTTTACGTAACATTCGTTTTGACTCAAATAAATGTTGTTATAGGGATGTTTTCCTTAAAAAAATGAATTTATACTTAAATTTTGATTTAAGTATATCGAATATTTTCAAATGTTGAAAATAAAAGATTTGTGAAACACTTATTATTAAATAAGTATGGAATGTTCTTCCAATATGAAATGAAACGTTTTGAGAATTTATCTTTGTAAAGATAAATCGAAATTGAGTATTTGAAATCGATTTAAAATCGTATATCAGTAGATATTTGAAAATATAAATTCAATATGGAATTTATAGAAGAAATGGAATTCGTTTTAAAAATAAATATTAATTTATTTTTAAAGTGTGGAAATTCTATATCTAGTAAAGATATTTTGGAAAATAAATAATTTGAAAAATTATTTGGAATCTGATGATGTTGCGCATCTTTATTGATAGTTAAATAACCGACTATCAATAATTACCTTTAGATAGGTATTTGTTGTGAATTGGATGAATTTGAATGCCACACTTATTTTTGAATAATCGCTCACTATTCGGGTTAGCCGGGAAAGGACCATGGGGTCGTATAACCCATTCCGAATATGTGATACGTCGTTATGAATTGCATTTGAAGACCGGTGTTGAAGACCGGATATTTTTGAAAACGGAAGGATTACCGTCGAGTTACTCTACATCGGCTGATCTCCGATTTAGAGGTTTTATCACCCTTAGTGACGGGAAGTCCGGACGTGATTAGAAATTTATCCGGATGTGCAAGGGCTTCATGAGAAGTGCCTTCGGTTCTGTTCGATCCCGGAACAGACTTGTATGGATTGTGTGTCTGACGTTACAATTTGAGATATAAAGCTGATTTCTTTCAAATACATTTCTGTTGGTGGCGGAGAATTTATTCTCTTAGCTTAACACCCTTCTCTGAGACGTACGAGCTCAGAGGTTATGTAGTTGAAATTTATCAGCGATATACTCCCAATTTGGTAACGTGGCATACTGAGTGTTGCTGTGAAATGATCAGTGTTTGATCATTTGCGATATGATCATTTATTTGATCCTATATCTTTGTGATCATAGGTTGATCATTTTGTTTGACCCGAAGCATGGCTTTGTAGAAAGCGTAGCTTTGTGGACGAGACTTCGTCGAGCCTCACACCCCGGAAATGGTCAAAACAGGAAGGATGCGGCAAGGTTCTAGGGAGTAGCGCCCCTTAGTGTATGTCATTCCTTCTGGATAGAGGTGGTATCATGGTATGGAGCCCAGATACTTAACCTATGTGGTTGCTGCATTTTTACTATGTGGTTTGTTGGAAATCGGGGATCCTCGGGAAGATCGGTTACGATCGGGGGATGACATACGCGTGTCAGTAGTTACCTATTTTTGCAGAGGTAACCCGGCCTTGTGTTGGCAGAGATCCGGTTAGGTTCTCGGGTCGTCTATTCCAGGGACGTACCCATCGTGGATAGGAAGTTCCTTAGCCTGACCATTTGTTGGAAATCCAAACTCCAATACGAACTGTGTACGGTATTAGTTGTAGAACCTGCCATTCACTTATGGTGGTCACCACTGTTTGGATGGTAGCTATAGTAGGCATAGTTCGGAATGCCTATGCTGGCTAAGATTTATATTCTACTTTCGAAATGATTTCTACACTATGCACTAATAATAATATCAAAAATGATTTGATTTTGCGTAGTAAGCATCTTTGACTATCATAAGAAGAAATCTCCTCCAATTCTGCGTTTGCATTGTGTGTGTGGCGGGAGGTCTTATGGTAGTTTCATTTTCCAAAAGCATTGCGAATTTGTTTTATTTTCTTTGTAAAAGAATAACTGTTTTACGATCTCACACCAGTCACCATGACTGACTCGGAGTTTATTGTTCCCTTCTAAACTCTGGGTGCCCACCAATTTCCACACGGGCAGTCTAGAGTTAGGTTATCAGGATATTCTGTATATTCTGGAGCTTTGGAAGCAAGCTGGATGGCGAGACGTAGTATTTGTATCTGATATTATTTATTCCGCTGTGTATTCTATATGAGGACAAGTTATATAACTGTCCATTGTTGTATATTGACTCTGATTGAGGTATGAATAAACTGATATAGTTCTTTGTTTTAAAAGACTAGTGATTATCTATTATATATTGTTCCGCTGCGATATGTGAGATTCTGATATTGTTTCTGTTTCTGATGTTGTTCTGTTGTTCTTCTTTCTTCTTCTGTTTTCTTCTTCTTATACCTTTTTCTTCTTTCTTAAAACCCTCACTATTGGAGTTTCCGGCACTCGATTTCTCGACAGTCGATAAAGTGAGTATCGATGTCGAATTTTCGAAAGTCGAAAATTTCGGTACGTGACAGACGGGCATCCCCAAACGCGTACATGTCGCAAACTCGGTTTCCAACCTTTGAATAACTCAAAAGGCGTCTTGGAGACGGCCTTGGAAGGAACCTGGTTTAATATGTATGTTGCCGTCTTAAGAGCTTCAATCCACAAAAATGGTGGAAGTTTAACATTACTCCTCATGCTTCTCACCATGTCCATTAATGTTCGATTTCTTCTTTCTGCCACACCATTCTGGTCTGGAGAACCAGGCATAGTGTATTGGGCAACAATCCCATGCTCTAGAAGAAATTTCGCAAATGGACCACATGCTTGTCCGTTCTCAGTGTATCTGCCATAGTACTCACCACCTCTATCTGATCTCACAATTTTAATGTGCTTACCACATTGATTCTCTACTTCAACCTTAAACAATTTGAAGGCTTCTAAAGCTTCGTCTTTGGAACGAAGTAAATAGAGATACATATATCGTGAATAATCGTCTATGAAGGTGATGAAGTATTTCGGATCATTAGCGTTCATGTCTGGACAACAAATATCCGTATGTATGATTTCCAATAGGTTAGAACTCCTCTTTGCACCTTTCTTATGTATGTTAGTTTGCTTGCCCTTAATGCAACTAATAAAAGTCTCAAAATCAGTAAAGTATAGAGTAGAAAGTACTCCGTCCTTTACCAATCTTTTAACTCTCTCAATGGAGATGTGTCCCAATCTCCGATGCCACAACATAGAGGATTCCTCATTCATAATACTTCTCTTTAAACCAGTATTAACATGCATTGAACTATGAGCAATATCATTTTGCAATTCAAGACGATATAATCCATCAGACAAAATACCATAAGCAATTATTTCAGAATTTCTAGATAAACTGAAACCAGAATCTGAAAAATTAAAGGAAAATCCCAAAGGTACAAGTCTTGAAACTGAAATCAAATTTCTAGCGAAATTTGGTACATAAAACGTCTTATCTAAATGCAAAACAAAACCACTAGTTAAAGATAAACTGCATGTCCCAACGGCTTCCACATGTGAACTCATCTGGCTACCAGAATAGATGTAATGTTCACTGCCCACCGGTTTCCTTAGGTTTGTCATACCCTGCAAGGTATTCGAAACATGTATTGTAGTATCAGAATCAATCCACCAAGTATTATGATTAACATTAACCATATTAGATTCATAACACACAAACGCAAGAAAATTACCTTTCTTCGCAAGCCAGATTTTGAACTTAGCACAGTCTTTCTTTATGTGTCCCTTCTTCTTACAGAAGAAACACCCATCCTTCTTAATGACTTTCTTAGCCGACAGCTTTCCCTTATCCTTAGTGTCCTTAGTGTGATCCTTCTTCTTATTATCAGAAGTAGTAAGGTTCACCTTTTCACCTTCTTCCATCATCAATCTTCCCTCCTCTTGAACATACATAGTCATGAGTTCATTAATTGACCACTTATCCTTATGTGTGTTGTAAGATACTTTAAAAGGGCCATATTGATGAGGAAGAGTGCACAAAATGAAATGCACTAGGAAAGAGTCGGACATAGTAACTTCTAAGTTCTTTAGCTGAGCCGCAATGTCCCTCATGCGCATGATGTAATCACGCACCCCTTTAATTTCAGTGAGCCTCATGGATGAAAACTGCATTATTAAGGTGCTAGCAAGAGCTTTGTCAGAAGTTGCAAACTGCTCATCAATGGCCTTAAGGAGATCTCTAACTTTAGTATGTTGATCGACGGAACCACGAATACTAGCACAAATTTTGGTCTTTATGAACATAACGGAAAGACGGTTAGATCTCTCCCACTTTTCATAAAGGCTAACTGTAGTTGGAGTACTAGTCTCAGTAATGTTAGGTGGTTCGTCTTTCCTAATAGCATAATCGATATCCATCCATCCTAATTGCAGTAGCACTCTTTCTTTCCACATTTTATAGTCATCACCCTTTAATTCAGGAATGTCATTCTTGACATCAGAAGAACTCCCAGGTAAAATTACTGCAAAGTAAAACACATGCCTATTAACAAAATTTTTTTTGAGACTTCTTAGTTATCATCCTTTACCAATGTAAATAATGCCGAAAATATATGAATCCAGTGACATAAAACTTGCCTGTGGGCTAAAGTCCTACTCGATTAGATTCAGAATAACAAAATGATGAAACTATTAAATTATAGTTGTTTCTTAATTCCTGTGGGTACATTAAGAAGCATAATTTAAAATTTCATCCTAATCAATCATAGGAATATAACGAAAACCCCTGTGGGTAAGTTTCATCATATTAGTACAATCAATCACAATTAATGTCTAGTTTACACATGTGATTTTAATCTGAAATTACATTACTCAGAGATGCTGTGGCTATTCTCCAAGTAATAAAATTTCAAGTCACTCAACATTTAAACTTCAGGCCATATGCAAAAACAGAATGTACATGATTTAAAGGATCACAGTGATGCAAGCAAAAGCAAAACAAAAGAGTATACATGACCTAGAGAAACACAATGCAGTTTGCATACAAAAGAGTATACATGAGCTAACGAAATGAAAATTTCAGTAGAAGGAAGCAGCAGTCTCTTTATTTAAATCTCGCACACGCGCATCGTGCTAAGTACTAAGTGCTTTCCGCGCGTGTGTGACATGGTAGTGCTATTTCCTTAATCTCTCTTTGCCTTTCTAATTAAGAGAGCAAGTATAGCTTTATATTTATATGCATTCTCTTCACTTATTTCTACGATGTGGGACTAAACCTTTATGTTTATTAACATACACAATCCATTTTACATTAATGCAGCAAAATTTAACTCAATATTATATTCAATGTTTTAATATCAACATAAATGTAACTTTAACATTCTTTAATCTACTTAAGGAACAGATCATCAATTATGAATCAAACATGAAGATCCAAAAGCAAACATTTATGAAACAAGTATGAAGATTCATAAGCAAAAGTTTACAGCAAGAAAAAAATGAAATCAGATCTAAGGCAAGGCAGAGAAGAAAACCTGGCTCTGATACCAAATGTTAATTCAATCTTGCTAAAACATGTTCTCTACACTTTCATATGAACATGTATTCTAAAGGCGGAAGCATAAAATAAGATCGGTTTACATACCTCTAGCCATTGCTATCAAAGTCGTGAAGAATCAGATTTCCAGAGGTGCAAAATTTACTGCTATTTCCAAATCTAGGTTTCAAACCTTGGCACTCTTTAACGATGGTGTATTACTTTTGAGAGCAGGTTTAGTGACCTCTTCATCTTGAAAAACTGACTCAAGTTCCTCTTTATATGTTGTTCTTTCCATCAAAGAACAAATGCAGAACATTGAGAAAAATGTGGGTGGTTACCAAAACGTGGAGAGAGTAATACGGTTACTTACCTTGATTATTGGTAAGTTCCCTAATTAAATAGACCATAATTAATTTCAGAATTGACCAAGTTTAAAACGTATTATTTCCTGGAAAAGACTTACAACACAATATTTTCCTTGTTTGAGCACACTAATTCTTCTATTCCCAAATTAGATTAGATATCCTTATGTGTCCAACCACATCTTACCCCTTCGTTTATTATTTCATTTTACTATTTAATTCAATAAAACGGTATTGAATGGTTGAGATAACCTTAGAATATGAGGATATACGATTTGAGAACATATAATTCAAGCTTTTGTCAAAATTTGGATTTGAAAAGAAGTTTGTACGTTGATCACAAAACATTCTAAGATATCATTTAAACACTTTAACGCAGGCTTTGCAAATTTTGTTGGTATTAAATATAAATTACTATACAGAATAAAATCAAATGAATATTTTTGTATTCCATATGCCATATTTTGTTAAAGACTTAAATTGCCACCTATAGTCCCAAGTTACGCATGTACATTTGTACTTTACTGTTATCGTTGGTAAAATTGTTTGTTGGTATAACAATAAACTAGTAAATCGTTGATTGATAAGGTAAATTTACCAATACATAAAACCACTAAAATTCTATTACATTAAAATTTTGGTAACGATAAAAATATAAACTTTTTTTTATTTATTCTAACTTCGCTAATGATTATATAAACATTTTAGCTTATTTTAATCTATATAGTTGAAGCCCTTAGCAGTTTTATAGCTGTGCGGGTGCAAAAGGTTAAAGCGGCGATATTGTACAAAATAACACAGGTGTAAAAAGATTCGTTGGATATAATATCAAATATTTAAAATTAATTTGTTCTCATTCTTGTATCATTTGTATAAAAAATATATATATTATTTAATCTTATATAACAAAAACGAAGAATATCATGATTTATGCAAACTAGATTTGATGGCTACAATAGATCTCTAACTTATATTGAGCATTCATGCTTAAAATTAGGTTTTTACCATAGTTTTATTGATTTGGTATAAAATAGAAATATTCAAATCAACCTTTATGCAATAACGTTCCTAAAGCGGGTGTTCAAAAGTGTTGATTTAGCTGGTGTAGCAGAAAATAACGGGTCTTAAAACAGATTTACCGTTTATTGTGGCTAAACTGAAATAGCCTAGCGGTCGAGAGTGCTATGAATTATAGTGGGGATTTTACGGAGCTTTTGCGGATGTTTAACTGCATAGATTTTAGCTGACATAGATTTTTTTTTCGTTCATCGTAAATTATTACAACAGCGTAAAACTATAATTTTATCAATTTGAAATTTGAAGTTAATAAAGTTAAAAAGAAATATCATCTAAATAATACGGTAAAATGTTAGAAAATCACATATTATCATAAAACTAATTGGCAATGCAAATGGTGGTTTGTTAGTATTTATATATGATTTATTTTATTAATTGTCCGATGTGAGACTAATCTCAATATGCTTCCACGCATGTGGCGTATCATGAGCCAAACACGTGGACATACATATAGGATGACGTGGAACAAGTGTGGAACAAGCCCTTGCAGGAAGAGTTAATTAGCTGTATCCCATGAATATAGTGTTAACTACAATCAGCATGTTACACATATTTTCTTTCATTTATAATTCGAGTGGCGCTAAATTTGGGATCTTCCTATTTGTCTACAAGTGCAAAATCCGTCCCAAATCTAATAAAGCGGATACATTTATACACGCTCAATCACTTTTGTGGCAGCGTCTGCATTTGTTTTCTGCGTGTTTGGCCTTTTGATGCTAATGTTTTCGTACTTTTGTTTTTATTGCAAAGCCAAACGACATCGTTTTAAAAACGCGACAGAGCTTTTGGCTTCTTCCAACGAGTTAATTGCGAGATGAGATAGATATCATAATAGAAAGAGTGCAAATTTACTGCTTTATGTACGTTGGTTTTGCTGTTTATGTTCACTGGCTAATATTATTTTGTAGAGCTTAATTGCCATGTACTTCCCACCTAAATATTGCAAACTCTTTGTCTCCGTTCAATACACAGAAAATAAAGCTTTGTACAAACATTCAATGATAAATGGTCAGAACTCAAATGTTGTGACATTGTTGCTTGACAATAAGCAGCTACATCCAAATATGCATCTGTATGCATTGAGTAGAAGGGCTACGTTAGATATGTATGATGATCAAGTAATCAAATTAGAGGTGCCCCTACAGGCATTAATTAGTCCATGATTTAATCCAACAGGTAAGGTTCTGTGTAGACAGTATTAGGTAATTCTGAAGTATACTTAATGCGTGGAGTTGGAAAGTAGCTAGGTTGCAGTAGCAGAAGCTGGAATGGTCTCTTCGCTCCACATGTTATGTTCCATTTTTTTTTTCACATGCCTTGTTCGCCCTTTGTTTGTAAGAGTTATAAAACTACATTTAATTCACTCTTTATTTGTTTTGCAATTCTCGCTTCACTTGAGCGCAGAACATGTGAGACGAGGATATACGGGTTAGTTTGGCGTGGAACAACGCTACCACCACCGTTGCTCAAGCTACAAAATAAAAAAATGCTCCTTAAATAGCGTTTTCAATGGTTTTTTTTTTTTTTACATCAGTTATATCGTACAACATTTGACATAACTTATGATTGGCATTTCAAGAGGTTTAACGACTAAAAATTGTAACAATAGAAGGAGCAACTAAAAGTTGCAACAAAATAAAGAGAATAAACATTTACATTGGATGTATATAAGACAAGTTTGACGTAAACTTTTAATTTCGTGTTTCTATTATAAATTATTACTTTGTCTCTTCCTTTCACACTTTCACATTTCTCCTCTTTTCATATTTCCAAATTTAAATTCCCTTTCTTGATCATGAGAAAGAATAACATATTTTTGAAATATAGAGTTATCAATTTTATTCATCAAAATCTATTGGGGGAATTTTCCAACACATTATAAAAAGCTAAGTCTAAAGTGTAACAAAAACTTGCAAAATATTTAACTCGTACAAAAAAGCTGAATGGTTGATGGTTCTGTAACCATTTAAGAATAAGCACGATAATAATCGAAAAGAGTTCTTTAGGTGGAAGAAAGACATTTCTTTGTTTCTATTAGGTATTACGCGATATCAATCTAGTTGTTTATTGTTAACCCAAAAAATGAATCAACACCCTGTATTGAATGTGAAAGCACCAGCCTCGTTCTTATAGAGCAATAATATAGAGAATAAATGTAAAAAAAGCCGAAATAGTAAAGAGACAAGAAGATTTTTATAGTTGTTCGGCTGTTACTGAAGCATACGTCCAATTTATAACTTTTCTATTAACTGACTGGTGTTACAAGTGAAATCAAATTACAATATGATTTCTCTTCTTCATGTTAGATTAAGCCACCGTCTTTAGAAACAAAAAGAGGACCTCAATTGTCTCTTAATGGCTGTTGTGTGGGAGAAGATGAATAAAGAAAGAATAGTAGAGCTTCGGTAGAGATCCAATTATGTTCCCCCTTTCTGTTGGAGGTAAGAAGGTATTTATAAGACTTAGGGAGCACTTGGGCCAGAACTACTGCACCAGAAGCCTATAGCCGAAAATAGGAAGCAACATAGAAAGTTTGGAGCAATTTTGAGCTAGATATTTGGATCGGTACCGATCCAATTGGCCTTACGTTTTCTGTCAATCATCATTAACTTTGAAGCTTAATCTGGATATCCGCTATGGACTCTTCTTCACATTCTAAGTGATTGAATTATGAGTTATATTTTTTATTTTTAACAAATTATTTTGAATGGTAGGTGGATTCAAAGAAATTTGCATTATGGAAGTATAAGTAGATGCAAAATAACGATGTGACTAGTGATTATAGTTTTTCCTTCACCGTCCAAATTGGTTGAAAATTAATTTGCGAAAATGCAAAGCCATATCTCTCTTTCATCAATAAATTCCGTTAATTTTGTTTGTTGGATGCTAGGTGTTTGCATTGTTGTTTGAACAATATTGATTATAACTTTTGAGAACTTTTTGAATGATGTTGATTATAACTTTTGAGAACTTTTTGAATGATATTAATTATAACTTTTCTGATCTTTTAGACTTTTATTTTTGGGATAGTTTGGCTCACATCCCTATTAAGTTTTAAAATAGAGAAAATATCCTCCCCAAACTAAACTTACGTTTGTAGTCCCTGTTTTCAACCGGATCGGTATCGATCCAAATAGTTGTGCAACTTTTACACAACTTCTATCCAGTTGACTTCCTTGTTGGATTACGATGCCCTCCATGCTATTTCGTAGCTTGTTGACTTGTTTTGGTGACGATTCACGTATGAACTTGACTGAATTGTAATCTGAATTAGATAAACCTTTGCTTCTTGAACTCAGATGCTTAGAATATCACCAAGCTTGGTAGATAGGCTTAAAGAGATATAAGATCATAATGCAAGTGGCTAGGAGAAATCACAAGCCAACTTTTTGGACCGTGTATCGATCTAATTGGATCGGATCGGTACCGATCCAAAGAGTTAGTGTATTTTTGGCTTAAACTTATTGTGTTCATTTGTCTTGTCCTTTTAGGTCTTTCGGTAAAGTTTTGAGTCGTTCTAGCTTAATCTGAATGCTCTAACTCCTTTCGAATTCTGCTGAGTTAAAAACCTGGTAACATTTGCCCCTTAGAGCATGCTTTCGCTGGAAACAAGGTATGCTCTGGAATTGTTCATCTTTTGGTTTCTATTTTATGGAGTTTCATTGATCGTATCTAGCCATCTTGAACGGTCGTTTATGACATACCAGCTAACTGTCTAGTCCTTAGTTGTGAACCTTCATTATTCGCAATTACGAAGTGATCTTGGCTTGATAGCTTCCAGGACGATTACAAACATCGAGTAGGCTAAGCATATGAAATTTAAAGTCTTTCGGAGTAATATATTTGGATCAGTACCAATCTAATTGGATCGGATCGGTGGCGATCCAAGTACTTAGCAAATTTCTTCTGTTTTCTCTTCTCTTTTTTATATATACATATGTGGGATCGGATTTCCCATTCTCTCGTTTTACCTTTTGGAGTCGAACCAATCCAACTGCCTTGAGTTACCGTCGACCCATCACCTACCATTGCCCGAGAGCCCGTTGATTTTTGCCTCTAGCGCCACTAACCTCCGCCTATTGAAGCCGCCGCTACCGTTCCACTATCGTGCCTTTCTACGTTTCCAGTCCTCATCGATCCAATCCATCCATACCCTAATCTGGGTTGCTTTGGGTCAGAGATTAGCCCACTTCTCTCCATTTTGAAGGTTGGTGATGCGGATTTTGGCTTGTTATCGACGATTGGCGATGAAGTTGTGTTGGTTACAGATACGGTGGAAGATTCGAGCTGATTGTGACTTTGTGGAAGAAGATAGTAAATCGAGTCTTAAGTTCTTCGTGGAACGAAGCTAGGGTTTTGCTCCGGTGCTCGACATGTTTTACTATCTTCATCCACAATCAGAATTAACTTGCATCGAGTTACATAGTCAGCCCCAGCATGACGTCTTGTGAATTGATTTAGGTTTTTCTGGGAGGTGATAACAGCTTACAGTAGCGTTTTGCTGTATCTCAGGCTGTTATCATTTTCCAGAGAACTAAAATCGACTTATGCTGAGAATTCTCTTCCCAAATCGGAGCTACCGATCTATAGTTGCTTGGTTTGGATTGGTCCTGTCATGGCACAATCGGTGTATTTGAAATAGGAAGAGTTTTCCGCGTAGCTTCAGACAACAGATCTGTTATCGATCATTGGTCGATAACGGGTAAGTATAGAAGAAAAGACATTAACAATTGATGTAGATCGCTCTTTCCGACGTGAGTGAGCCATTTACACGGAATGGTTCGTTCACAGCGTTTAGGACGCCAGACCCATTCTCACTTAGATTACACATCGCACACACCCACGGTTAATACTTGGAATCTGATTGGTGGTTGGTACATGTCCATTATCTTTCGAATTTCAAGTATCAACTGCGCCAGGGTTTATAGTTTAGAGGTTTTGTGCACTTGACTGTTTTGAACATAAGCTTTCTTATATAGAATGACTCGCAAATCTCCCTGGCGCAAGTCAGTTTAGGGAAGCTCGCCTATATCTAAAGTGGAGTCTTCGTCGATCCCAGTTGGGTCTATTGTTCCCATAACTTCAGGTCAATATGGTCGTATGATTCTAGATGGCCCTGTCGTCAATCGCATTCCATCTAACTTCAAAGTCCTGCTCGATCCTCCGGAGAAAGCTTCTTCTATCCTTACACACAGAATATTGCGAAGCATCTGCTCGTGGTATGGTATCCTAAAGGATGACGTGCTTCTGCCGTCGAGAGGGGAATTCGCTCATAGGCCGCCTTCGGGATATGTGGCTTGTCATCGCTATATGTGTATGTACAGTGCAGTGCCCCCATGCAACCATTTCTTAATGACATCGCTTCAAAAAATAGGGTTGGCCCCATTCCAAATTCTTCCAAATGGGTACACCATGCTGACGTGCTTATACGTTCTATTATGCGAGCGCTTAATCATGCTCCAAGATTTGTCAAGTTGCAGTATCTCTTATTATTCAAAAAGATGGAGGCTAACTCATCGCTCGTTTATATTGAGGTACAACGCAGCCGGAAACTCATACTTGATCTTACAAGTAAGGTTCCTTCATTAAAGAATCAGTTCTTCTTCGCTAAATGTCCAGAGGGATTCACCCGTCTATGGACCATGAGGGGTAAGCTTCTCTCACCATTCTTGGAACTTCCTCTAATTGCTATAAGTCTTCTGATTGATTGTGTATTCCTTACAATTCTTTCGAAGATTAATAAGTATTCGGCACTTGGTACTGTTCTCAGCACCCTAAAAGCGGTCAATGCTCAAGAGCGCACAATCAGGTTCTTGCTCACAGACGAAAATCTCCATCGATGTGGGCTCTTACACCTTGGGAGGTCTGTTGGATTTGTTAGCGCTCCCTCCTATTCCATAGCCCGGACACACTATGTTTCCTCTTCCCAAGATTCCATCTCAAAGCCTCTATTGCACTACCTTATGGCCTCACCAACCCCTCATCATGACTAACTATAATAGCCCATATACGGGCTTTAAACTCATTTAAAGCCCGAACAAATATTTTCCATTTAAATCCAATTTAAAAGTGCATCGATATCGTATACCGATTAACATATTTATAACTTTTATAAATACATTTAACAACATTTGTTAATCAAATAAAAATCAAATTTTATAATTAATATTTTATAAATATTAATTAATTTATGACAATTATAAATAAATGAAACCATTTTGGTCAAAGGAGTATTCATCGATTCGGTTATGTCACTCGTTAGGTTTAAATTCGGTTAGCAATTAATATCGAACTATTCAAATATTAATGTCCACACGTCACTTATTAGGTGGTGTGGCATTTTGGCTAAATTTATTGCTTACTTTGTTTTGATAAAATCCAATTTTACTTTGTTAAGCATTACTGAGTTGTGACTTTTATTTACATCAAAACTATATCGCTTTGGGCTTATAGAATTTGGTAATGATCAAAATTCAATACATCCATATTCAACTCCATATTTCAAACACAAAGTCATTGGTTCAATAATAACGATTATTATTAACCGAAATGCTCTAGCCAAAGACTTTGAGTTGACTTCAGTTGACTGTGATACTAACCTCATAAAACTGAGGAGACGAATCCACTATTGAATAGTATTTTACTTCTAATGCTTCCACTCGACCCAACTATAGTCGTTCGATGGATGTCGTGCCACGATTTAACTATAATCAAAGTGGAGCTTCTATATTAAAGATCAATAGTATTCTCAAGTAAAGAGAACCGTGTGATTATGTTATATTGATAATTTTCTATTTGATCTTAATTATATTAATCAACGAAAAACCATCTAGTGGGTCATTCTATAGTTATGTAATAACTATCAACACGTAACCCCTAGGTTCCCTCAGCGACCATGAGTAATACACTTCCCAATGTTTAGAGAGTGTAACGTACTCTAGTCTTAACGAATGTATCGATACCGGTCTCGATACGTCTTGACTAAGAATATTTAAAATGGTATATTTATTTTTATTGTGGTAAATACTCACGGTTACAACACTTTGTAACTATTATCACATACCATTTATGAATTTTCTATTAAATATATTTTTAATTAAATTAATTAATATAACACATTATACCAAGTATATAATAGAAAGAAAACACCTTTTATTTTAAACAAGGTTGGTTACCGAGTTAGATATATGTAACAAATTACATAATTGTCCAAAAAGCATACCTCTAACTCTATTAGGATGAATAAGACAAAGCAGGAGGATTGGTTGTTATATATGTTATATTGATTTCGTCGTACCAAATGTTTATGTCAGCATCTTCATATTTTAGCCATACCACCGTTATTTTTGTCTATATTATATATTTAACCCCTTCTTGGGTAGACAATAAGAACTAAATTATTAACTTTGAATTTTAATAATGTGTTTCTTACTTTTAGTTAATATGTACTCTGTTTACTTAAGATTGTTTAATATAATTGGTCTCGTCTTTATCGTCGAAAGATAATTCCAATGTGACTACAGTACACTGGAGTTCCATCGTTGGGTTTCGGAATGAGAGATGTTACAATCGGACGAGCATTGAGTGACATCATCATGATCATTACGATAAGGGGATAGGCTTCCACGATGACTTCTTCAATTTCGATGAACTTAAAAATGGCCGAGAAAATCGAATGAAAACAACATATGAGGCGGTTGGAATTTGCTAATGCAGGATAAAGGTATTTTATTATCTAACCCTTGAATAATAACAAATCACATTATTTTTCTTATACATTTAAATGGGTATATTATCACAAACGGACTCGGTTTTCCATGCAACCCGTGTCATTGAGTTCGTACTACAATTTCAAACACATTTACATTGGTAAACTATATATTATACACTTGTATATGACATCACAATTAGAATATGGGTATATTAAATATTTAATTATTTGTATTAACACCACTAAACTAAAATTCACTTAAAGTGATATTATTTGTATTGTTCAGATATTTAATATTCAAAGTTCAAAATTAGATATGAAGATTATTTTTATTAAATTTATATTTGAATAATGTTATTCAAAGCTGATAATAAATAATTTCATTTATATATTAGTTTAAATAATAATAATACTATATGTTAAATAAATATTGTTAATATAATCATAATGTAAATTAAATTAAATTCAAATCAAATCAAAGACCAAACAATTAAAGTAAACATAAAATTAATTTCGATTGAATATAGTAAAATGAAAAGATAATTTTTCAAATTATAAATAATTCAATTTAAATTACATTAAATTTTAAACACAAAACCCCTTTTACAACCAAACAACATGGATATGGTTTGATGTTACATAATTATTCATGATAGTACTGTATAAGATCAAGCGTCTAATGTATTAATATGGAAATTTGTTGAACTTTATCCCTTTTACCCCTCTGCTCGATGCACCTATGATCCAACACTTGTGACATTTTACTACAATCTGATTGAAAAAATTTGAAATATAAATAAGGATGTGTTGATGGAGATGGTTGGAGGACAACTGCTTCCTAATTCAAGAAATTCAAAAACTATCCTTTTTTTGAAGTTCAAGCATTAAATGAAATGTTTGGTGGTTGCTTACAAACTCTAATATGCAGATATGTCACACTTATTGATCCACCATTTTTTAATACTCGTCTTCACGTAAACATCCTTAATGGTCTTGAACTGGATCTGGGTTTGCTGGCCCCTACATCCACAAACTAAGGACGAGGTACTAATGCCCCATTGTCATCTGGATGCAGAAGATCAAGGCCCAAACAATCATGCACTCTACCAAAGACGGTCTTGATTATGGTTTTACAGTATCACATAAGTCATTGATTAGTGTATAAGGTTACATGGAGCACATGACTTGAAGTCAGAAATCATTGTATGTTTCTGTGAATTAAATGGATAATTTGGCTCTTATAGCATCTATGCATGAGGTTTAAGAAGTTAGGGTGTTGAATTTTCCAGTGATCCATATCATGTGTTTATCAGGAAAATGACTTTGTAAATTCAACCACAATAACAAAAACCTTATTTGAAAAGAAATAATCTCAAATCAATTTTATTGTAGTACTCATAACCTTCACTATATCACCACTAATTCTAACAACATATCTCGCTTTTGGAAATCTATTTTAATTTTTTTTAACAATTTTAATCCTGAAATTGGTAATATAGTCCGTTCAGGAAATAATACATCACTTTAGCATGACAGCTAGATTTCACCTATACCCCTTAGGATTGAATTCAAAGAACTCTTTGATATTATTAATTTCAAAAATGCTTTAATATCTGAGGTTCACGGCCTTCCATCGAATTTCCATGGAACTTGAATTTCAGCCGAATCCTTGAGCCTTAACCCATTTTTATCTTATATTAAACTAGAATACTATAACATAGATAACAACGAGTGTGATATTAAAAATTGGTGTTGGAAAAATAATAAAATATACTCTTCAAAATCAGTTTACAAGTTTTTAAATTACTCATGGACTAAAATAAACATTTTATAATTTATCTAGAAAGCTAATGCTCCCCTAAAAACTAAAATGCACACATGGCTAATACTGTATAAAAAATTAAACACAATTAAATTTATAAAGAAAAAGAATTTGCTAATAGATGAAAATAATGTGTTTTTTGCAACTTAAACTTAGAAAATGTAACACATCTTTATTTCAGATGTCCATAAAATAATTCTATTCTTATAAATACACTAACTATTTTCAACTTTAACATGATGAACTCTACTTTTAACCGTGATCACTATTGGAAATAATTTTTTTAACAATATTAATCTTGGGATTAGTAATATAGTCCATTCAGGAAATAACATGTTATTATGGCACGAAAGCTAGATTTCACCCATACCTCTTGGAATTGAATTCAAAGAACCCTTTGATATTAGTAATTTCAAAAATGCTTTAGTTTCTGAGGTTTATAGCCCTTCCAACGTATTTCCATGGAACTTGAATTTCAGCCGAGTCCTCAAGCCTTAACCCAGCTTTATCTTGTACTAAACTAGAATATTGTAACATAGATAATAAGTGAGATATTAAAAATCGATGTTGAAAAAATAATAAAATATACTCTTCAAAATCAGTCTACAAGTTTTTAAATTACTCGGGGACTAAAACAAATATTTTCTAATTTATTTGGAAAGCTAACGCTCCTCCTAAAACTAAAATGCACACATGGCTAATACTACATAAGAAATTAAACACAGTTGAATTTATAAAGAAAAAGAATTTGCTAATAGATAAAAAATGTGTTTTATTGCAACTTAATCTTAGAAAATGTGACACATCTTTATTTCAGTTGTCCATTAACTAATTCTATTCTTGTAAATACATTAAATATCTTCGACTTTAATTGTTCTTGACACTATTTGCATTTGTACTTGTTAGTATCTACAGATCGAAAGGAACTAAAGAATGTTCAACAACATTGATACTCTTATAGATAATCTGAGCTATGCTATTGAGCATTTCATTTATATTTTGGTTGCATCCTAGCTATAAGTTGGCTAAGACTGTTCACTCAAGGAATTTCGAAAAAAAGTAAAAAGTTGCATTAATATCTTAAAGGTTAAAAATGCCCGTAACACCGGTAGACATAGTATGGGCTTAAGCACGGACCTAATAAATACCTATAATGAAAACAACTCGTTGAACACTCTACTTTTGATAGAAAACTACGATCGTTTTACTTGATCTGCACACTATTATCTTATAATACACACACACAAACAAACATACATATGTGTGTGTATGTATATGTATATAAGCTCTTAATTATACATATACATATATATGGGTTGGATTCATGTTTTAGTCATTTTTTATGGTGTTAGGTGATGAGTGGACTAGTCTGCTTTTCCTATGGCGTGTACGGAGATAGATTGTCGATGATGAGTCATGGTTACTAGCTACCTACGGCTCGCTACTTTTTTTAGGGACTCGTGGATTGTTGACGGCGGGTTGTGGCTATTAGCTACCTATGGCTTGCTACTTTTTTTGGGGACTCATGTTTTTGTCGATGGTGAGTGGACTTCGTTTTCTTTTGTTGATACTAATTACCTATGGCTCGTTACTTTTTGGGATTCGTGTATTGTTGATGGTTAGTTGTGGCTTCTAGTTACCTATGGCTTTGTACTTTATTTGAAATCTCGTGGCCGATTGTTGCTGATGAATGGACTATTTTATTTTATTTTTGGTCTGTGTGTGGAGGATTTTGCTACCTGTAAGATTTGTTGACAGCTTTTTTTATTTATTTTTTTATAAAAAAATATATCCAACAATTCTTTTCTGACGCAAAATTTTCATTTATTTGTTATTAACAACAAATATGATTAAATCAATATCATTGGTTTAAAATCATTTCAAACAAATTAGAAACTATATCACCAATATACACTTACAAAAAAACAAATATATAGAAACAATTCTTTTATTTTTTCAATTCTTCTTTCAAAACACAAAAATAAATATTCTTCTTGTTGAACTTTTTCCTTCGTAATTTCTTCTATGTAGGCTACTTTCTGATACAAAGTAGAAAAGATATGGAATTTTCCTTTTCTATGCTAACAAAATTCCGAAAAGATAAGTCCTTTTGCTTTCCTGCTGTCTCAATCACGCGCCATCTTCCTGCAAAGTGGGCATTCAGTCGTATTTCTACTATTATTATTATGCGAATCATATCATCAAACGAGAGCAGCGACATTTTATTTCGACAGTTTGGATTCATGCGTATGTTTTATGAAAAGGAACCTCGTGGGCTCTCTCTCGTCTACTTTTAAAGTTTTCTCCCCCTGTAATGAAAAATAATAATTTTGCTAGTTAAAAATGTAAATATATGAGATGGTGTGGAAGGTAGTGAGTCCAAGTTGGTACTACTAAGGAAAAAAGGCAGTGTACCCGAAAAGGAAAGCAAAGTAGCTAAACGTGCTTTCTCGTTTAACAAATAAGTTACAGAAGAGCTATCGTCGTGTTCAGACCACTTTGGATTTAGGTGTTATAATATTTTTGTGGGTAGAATTTACTGACATGAACAAGAAGTCAATTCCATGCTAAAAGATATTATATTGTTAACAATTAAATTCATTTCTACTAATGCGTGTATAATCCGGATTCAGACTATTCTTCAACAGGAATATAGTTCAACTTTTTGATTTGACACATAGGTATGAGCTCATGATACTTTTTTGCGAAAGAAAGATGAGAAGGACTAAGCTACGTATACCAAGAAAAAGCAGGTGGGCACATATTTGAAACTGTGAAAGCAACAAGAAAGTCGCAGCCGTATTGTTTTTAGTCTGAAATTGGAGATTTTGCACTATAATTTTATGGTTCCATATGCCTGAATTTAAAACATAGGTTGTTGTTCCCTTGGAAAGTACTTAGGACAGATGCTTTGCGTAGGTCTCGACCATGAAGTAGTTTTTGATTCCTTAGAAAATACTTTGGACAGATACTTTGCGTAGGTCTCAACCATGAAATAGCATTTGATTACTACAGGCTCGTCTTCGCGGAAAAGTTAATGAAAGCATATTAATTAGTTAGGACGAATGGAGTGTTTGCGTTGCAGAATAAAGTTAAAACTGGGATTAACGGTAGATGAGGTGCCATCAAAAGATGTTTTGATATAAAATAGGGTTGAGAATTGAACAATTAATATCAATATAAAACACCTATTTCATTCTAACTACTATCCCATGTTGAGTTTCGACGGTAGGTAGAACCAACCTTTCTTATTTTGTGCACGTGTCTTACACATATGAGATTGGACACATTAACGTAACAAAAGGATTTCTAATATTTTGTATCAACCAACTCATATTTATACAACACATCTTCAATTTGTCTAACAACTTTTCAATTTTCAAACCATCGTTGCAATTACTAACCTTGCGAGAGAATTCTAACATATATTCCAAAAATTGACCCTATCTCTAATACACCAAAAGACTTTTATAGAGAAAATATATGGATGCAACATGGGTTGACGTCACGCTAGTGTGATCGATTTCGATCGACTATAGAAGCCTTTACGAATTGTGAATTATTTACTTAGTAACTAATGTAACTTTGCTTTAATTCATTGGAACAAACCATAAAATACTAATGAAGTAGTCACTGTTGTAAAAGAGTATAAGTAATATTGTGTAATAAAGCGGTAGCGGGTAATATAAAAGCCCAAAGCCCATCTCTGTTATTTTATATAAATAGAGTATTGTACACAGAACTTATTACAACGAGAATAATACAATTTGCTTTTCTTTCATACTGCTTCAATTCTCTTCTATTCTTTTTCTATTCAAAGTTTTACATGGTATCGGAGCCATACTGCTTCACAGCAAAAGTTCTTTGAAAAATAATTAAACCCATCAGAGAAATTTCATCATGTGGGTTTAAATCCTTATCCAAGAACAAAAGTTCTTCTCATTTAAGGATATTACCTGAATCAAATTGAGAGTGCCTTGCCAAGAACTTCAGTTCGGCTGCAACTTCTCAAATTTATATTCAAGCAGTAAAGAAAAGCATCAAATCATTGAAATCTCATCAAGAAATTCAAAAGTGCACAATCAAATCTCAAGAAACTGTCATCCAAAGAAAGCTTATCAGAGAAAGCTCATCATATAAGCATTCTTGGTTGCACATCACCTGAAAAGTGCATTCAGCAAATCAACCTTTCTGTAAGATTTCTCATTTCTTGAAGCCTTTCTGTTCCTTTTCAATCTCATGGCTGAAGAAGACACTTCAGCCACTGCCACCAGTGCCGTCAATTCTCAGCATGCCATTACTGGTGCTGAAAATCTTCTCAAATCTGGATTAGCCCACAAAGTCAATTAGTCAACATTCATCTCGCTGAAGATAACTATCTACTGTGGAAACTACAAGTTGAAACTGCTTTGGAAGGGTATGGCCTTGAAGGATATATTCATGGCACCATCCAAATTCCACCTATTTGTGTCACAAATCAAGAAGGAAAAGTCATAAGTAATGATGAATATACAAGATACCACAGACAAGATAGACTAATTTGCTCATGGCTGATTTCCTCTATTACTGCCAAGTTATTATCTCACATTACAGGATGCAAAAGTGCATTTGAAATTTGGTTAACTGTTGAAAGAGTTTTCAACTCTCAATCTGCTGCCAAGATTTTATCATATAAAAGGCAGTTACATTTGATAAAAAAGGACAACATGACCATGAGAGAATATCTATTCAAGATCAAGTCAATATGTGATTGCTTGGAAGCAGCTAACCACAAGGTGTCTATCTCTGAACACGTTATGACAATTCTTAATGGTTTAAATGAGGAGTATGAGGCTGTGGTTGCTGTTCTCACATCACAAAAGGATTTACCATCCATTGAAGATATTCATTCTATCCTATTATCTCATGAAACAAGATTAGACATAAAGAAATCACCAGAATTAGATATCACTGCAAACTATGCTGCCAATTATAGAAGCAGAGGTCAAAGTAATAACAGTAATAACAGAGGTGGTCATAACATACAAAGAGGCGGAACCTCTAACAGAGGAAGAGGCAGAGGAAAATTCAACAATAACTACAAGCCGAAATGTCAAATTTGTGAAAGAATTGGTCACACTGCTGTCAAATGTTATTTCAGAATGAACTTAAACTATGTACCAGGTCAAGGTTCTAACAACCAAAGGAATTCAAACTCAAGTGCAAATATGGCTCAGATTCAACAAGATTCAGACAACCAAACAATAAACAACATTGAATCAGGAAATACTGAATCTGCAAATGAAGACAGCTGGTACCCAGACTCAGGAGCAACCAACCACATCACAAACAATCTGAATAATCTAAATCTTGGTGGGAAGGAATACAAAGGTACAAACTCTATTCACATGGGTAATGGTAACCCTATTTCTATTACACATACTGGTAGGTCTGTTATACCAGAAAAAAGAAAATTATATTTAAACAACCTACTTAGAGCTCCTTTAATTAAAAGAAACTTGTTAAGTGTGTCACAATTTGCTAAGGACAATAAAGTGTATTTTGAATTTTATCCTAAACACTGTGTTGTCAAAGATATTCTAACCAAAGAAAATCTTCTGCAGGGTAAAAATCATAAAGGGCTATACAAATTCTGTTTGGCTAAGTCAAGATATTGTGAAAATGAAAGAGTGTGGTGTAATAGTGTTGAAAACAGACAGACTGAAAACTGTAATACATTTGACTTATGGCATAGCAAGCTTGGTCATCCCAATGTAAAAATTGTGAAACATGTGTTGAATAACAATGCTATCTCTTCTGTTAACTGTACTCTACCATACATCTGTACATATTGTCAAATGGGTAAAAGTCACAAACTACCATTTTCAGACTCTACAACTATATATAATAGTCCACTGGAAATGGTTGCCACTGACTTGTGGGGACCAGCACCAATATGTACAGACTATGGTTACAAGTACTATATATCCTTTATTGATGCTTATTCTAAATATGTATGGATATACTTTCTGAAAGCCAAGTCTGAAACATATAATGCTGTTATACAATTTATAAATACTGCTGAGAAGCAAACAAATCATAATGTTAAAGTGTTTCAGTCTGATGGTGGAACAGAGTTTCTACCACTAAAAAATTATTTTAAAAATAAGGGGATAGTACACAGAATCACATGTCCACACACTTCTGAACAAAATGGGATAATTGAAAGAAGGCACAGACAAATTGTAGAAACTGACTTGACTTTATTAGCTCAATCATCAATGCCACAAAAATTTTGGCCAGACACTTTTTCAACTTCAGTATTTCTAATAAATAGACCACCCACTAAAATACTGAAAATGAAAAGTCCTCTGGAAATATTGTTCAATGTCAAGCCAGACTATCTACATCTAAAAGTCTTCGGTTGTTTATGTTTTCCCTATCTTAGACCTTACAATAAGCACAAATTGAACTATAGATCATCCCCATGTACATTTATGGGATATGCTATAAATCAAAAGGGGTACAAATGCCTAGACAACAATGGAAGAATCTTCATATCAAGGCATGTTGTTTTCAACGAAAAATATTCCCATTTAAAGAAACAGTGGTCAAACCAACTACAAAGATATACAATCCAAAAGATTCTATACCTGTTGTGCCAATCATATCAGAACAACCTGCCAAGTCCAATACAGATCAAGTCAACAATGACAACACTGATCCTCAACTCACTATGCTTGGCACCAGTCAATCCAGTACCAGACCAGGTCAAGAACAGGATCACACAGTTTGTATCCCTGATCATACATCTCAGCAAAGAGTTAGCATGCAATATGATGAATCATCTCAAAGATCAGAAAGTCAAAGCAAACAACAACATGATGAAACTATGAATCAACAGCAGGAAAATACTGATACAAGACACCACATGGTGACAAGATCAAAAAGTGGAATTTTCAAACCAAAAGTCTACAATGCTAACTTGAATACTGAAGAACCATGCAACTATCTTCAGGCCTTAGAAAATGAAAACTGGAAATCTGCTATGACAGATGAATATGATGCATTAATCAAGAATAATACATGGAAATTAGTTCCAGCACCCAAAGACAAAAATATTGTTGGGTGCAAATGGACTTTTAGATTAAAAAAGAATGCAGATGGTACAATCTCTAAGTATAAGGCAAGATTAGTTGCAAAAGGTTATTCACAACAAGGAGGATTTGATTTTAAAGAAACATTTTCACCTGTTGTGAAACCTACAACTATTAGAGTAGTCATCACTACTGCCTTATGCAAGAATTGGACCATCAAGCAACTTGATGTTACTAATGCTTTTTTAAATGGTATTTTGCAGGAAGAAGTTTTCATGGAACAACCACACGGTTTTATTAAAGATGAAAACAAAGGACTTGTGTGCAGACTAAATAAAGCACTGTATGGACTGAAACAAGCACCAAGAGTTTGGTTTGAAAAGCTAAAAGCTACACTCATCAAACTGGGATACAACTCAACAAAATCTGACATATCACTATTTACTAAATTCAATCACACTACCACAATATATGTACTGATTTATGTTGATGATTTCATTGTTACAGGAAATAGTGAGACTGAAGTCAACAAGCTAATTGAGCAATTAGGTCAAGAGTTCTCTATCAAAGACCTTGGCTATCTAAACTACTTTCTGGGTATAGAAGTCAAAAGGCTTCCAAACAATTCCATCCAATTAAGTCAAAGGAAATATATTACGAAAATTCTATGCAGAGCAAAAATGGATAAAGCAAACTCAATATCAACTCCCATGATCAACAATGTTCAAATATCTAAACATCAAGGAGAAGCAATATTCAATGAAAAACAGTACAGAAGTGTAGTTGGCTCACTGCAGTATGCAACAATCACAAGACCATAAATAACATTCAGTGTCAACAAAGCAAGTCAATTCATGCGAAACCCTACCACTGATCATTGGAAATTGGTCAAAAGAATACTAAGATATCTTAAGGGTACAATAGACTTTGGATTAACTATGCAAGCAAGTAAAACACTAAACATCACTGGTTATGTTGACTCGGACTGGGCTAACGACCCAGATGACAGAAGGTCTACAAGTGGCTACTGTATATTTCTTGGAAAAAATCCTATTTCCTGGTGCTCAAAAAAATAAACTACTGTCGCTAGATCTAGCAGCGAGGCTGAGTACAGGAGTGTAGCCAATGCTGTGTCAGAGATTATGTGGATTGAATCACTGTTATCTGAACTACAAGTTAAAACAGAAAACAAACCAATTGTATGGTGTGACAACTTGAGTACAGTGCATCTATCTGCAAACCCTATTCTACACTCTCGTACCAAACACATGGAATTGGATTTATATTTTGTTAGAGATCAAGTCAATCGTGGAAAGCTGAATGTCAATCATTTACCATCTACATATCAAATAGCCGACATACTCGCTAAACCACTTTCCAAATCAAATTTCACTAGATTCAGAGAGCAACTACAAGTGAATGGCAGTAACATCAATAAAAGTCATACCTGACTTACCTACTTCCGATAACATATGAAAGGTCGAGTCTTTGTAAAAGACCTGCTGATTCTCATGAATTCTACTGCTAAGAATGATGCCAGAGTCATTATAGCAGTCTTACTTACTCACTACTGATGCTAGATAAAAGATCGAGCCCTTGTAAGAGATCTGTCGATTTCTACTGACTTCCAGTGCATAGGAATGATGCCAGCATCACTCCTGAAGTATTTCCCTCAATTGTCTCTCGCGATTTCAGGGGCAATCTTTTGATCGCCGACTTTCTCTTTTCGCTTCAAACCCTAAAGGAGCTAGGGTTTGCGGGGGAGTAATGAAGTAGTCACTGTTGTAAAAGAGTATAAGTAATATTGTGTAATAAAGCGGTAGCGGGTAATATAAAAGCCCAAAGCCCATCTCTGTTATTTTATATAAATAGAGTATTGTACACAGAACTTATTACAACGAGAATAATACAATTTGCTTTTCTTTCATACTGCTTCAATTCTCTTCTATTCTTTTTCTATTCAAAGTTTTACAAATACACACCTAATAATTGAAATGGTTAATTAAATAATTAAACCATTAATTAAAAAATGTAGGGTAATAAGGGAATTTTCGTAAATTAAATAATTAAAAGCTGAAAATATTATCATTGCATGGAGGAGATTTTATCGGTCAAAATGGACTATAGACTATATATTTGGAGTTAAGACGAGAGAGTTATGACTGAAATGAGAATTTTATAAAATGAAACATATTTTCAACATTTAATCATTTTCATTCCGGCCCACTTAATCACATTTTGACCAAAACTTAACTTGCTACAGTAATCATCTTTTCAAATCCCTAATTAAACTTATAAAGCGCTCATCTTCGCTTCCCAAACTTCCACTCAAAGAAATCTATCTATATGCCTAAATAATTTTTTTAAATCAAAGTAAAATCTTATTAATACAAATCAAGATAAGAGCAACACATCCATACAAGCAAATCGCATTCTTAAAGTGGTTCAACTCAGAACTGTGGATCTACATCAGATTTGGGCTTGATGGAACATTTTTATTGTTTGCATGAAGGTTCTATTTGAGTGGGAGACTATATCTAAAGATATTATGGTCTATATTTGTGTATATATTTATTTATATGGATTGAACTTAGGGATATTTTATACCCTAGATGAATTATTTTTTATCATATGGTTTGGTCATGAATAGATATCACCTAAAAAACCTCAAATATGTTATTAAATAAATTAGTGTAGTGCAAACTGAATGATGGATACGATATGTATGCTTGAATGTTTGCATTTTTGAATTATTTGCTTGTATGTATTGATTTGATATTTGTATTTGTTAGCTTTTTCTTACGAAAGTTACGTACAATGGAAATGCAAAGAGGCGTAGAAACATCGATGAAAGTTGGATCGAGTTGTGGAAACAGAGGAAAGCTATGATTTTGTAAATGCATGGATCGGTACAGATCCATGGTGAATCGGCGTCGATCAAAAAAAATTGTCTAAATGTCAAATGGATGTCAAAAGTGAAGTTTTGGACTGACATTGAAAAATCCATACGTCAAACCTTGGGTCACCTCAGGGAAATTCCATAACAATCCCAAATTCAACAATGGATCTATTGTATGGATGGCGGTTGATGAAGCTCCGGGGAAAACAAAAGGAAATTTCAGGGATTTGAAAGGAAAATTCTCATGTCAACAATGCAAGTTTATAGATCAGTCATTTATGAGTTCAAAGGCAAGAAAATGAGTCGAAAAGCATATTTTGGCTAAGTATATTGATCAGCGCCGCTCCATCGGAATTTGAGAAAATCCATGGGGAAGCATAGGATCAGGCCCGGACTCAAGCAAAGAAATCCTCCAAGTTAATTATGGATTGGTCTCGATCTATCAAAAGTTGGAAAAATTCCTTACGGTAATTAGTGGAGGGGTCCATAGTCAATCAACCAAATCCTCAAAGTCATCATCGATCGGGTAGGCTAATGAATTAATGATGCAGTGCTTAAGGGTAATGCGAGGAAAACTTATGGAAGACTCGAGAAAACATCGGGAAGTGACAATTAATCTTAAGAGTGGAACATCTTCCACATTCCAAAGTCCAATTTCAATGAAACTTCAAGTGTTGTATTCATTACAATGTGTCTCCATTGTATAATTTTTTGGGAAGAATTCAGATAGTTCGACTTTTGAGCAACAATCGAAAGATCTAGCTTTAGACAGTGAATGTCAAACCGATAGGTCGTCGAGTGGTATAATAATGGGTCGGCACACACAAACAAGCGGACTCGTAATACTATCGGTTTTGGGTGTACATCCATAAAACTACATTGGTTACATAATAACAATCAAAGTGGCGAGGAGCTTGTAATAAGTCATGCAATCTTATTATTAATATTACTACTACTACCGTTACTACTACTACTATTATTATTATTTATAAATCTGTATCATGGAGTTAAGGGCATCAACTTGAGATTGGGTGGCTACCAGATGAGTAGACTCATCTCCTACAAGGCAATGGGTTATGATCCTTAACAAACTAACTCCTGGTACTCTTGTGTATGTGTTAAGAATGCAAAAGTGTGACATCGATGGGGCTTTCAGTCAGTGTGTTGGTGACCCGGACCATATGCCAGTAGTTAATGAACGAAGGGGAAATGTGCATCTATGGAAGAACATTAAAGGTAAATTGTATCTGGCTACACATTGACGATGAAAACGAATATTGAAGGTAAACTATACCTTACTGCACATTGTCGGTGAACATATAAACACTTTCGCCCTAGAGCGTAAGGTTCTACTACACTCGATATGATTGATAAACTATGCGGTAATAAATGAGTGGACAAAATATGTAGTTTTCGGGTTAATATTCTTCACACATAGCACTCGAGACAGATAGATATAGGTGCAGGTTTCATATATCCAAACTAGAGGATGACCGGACTTTATCTAGTGACATAATAGTGTAGACTACATACTATATTGTTCCTTTATAGTTTGATATACTATTATTGTTCTGACTTGTTGGATATAGGTGAGATTAGCTGAGGTATTGGTTTCTTGTACCCATATGTCTCTTATCTAATATTTCATTTATTTAGTATAAGTGCATTTATATACCCGATATTAGGGGCTAGTTTCCTCGTCGTACCAGGCTTTATGTCCTGCCCATGTTTTGTCTTCGCTATTTTCTTTAACTCACGAGTAGGTCGAGAGTCAGTTGTTGAGTGGTACTGTTTAGCATTTCTTGGGGAAGCCGATGGAGCTTAGAGACAATGTTAGCTATTATATAGATTAGGTATTATTTTATGTATTAATAAACAACATGTATGTGTATATGAGATGAACTTCCATATCTTTAGCACTCTAATGTATCTCATGTATATTTTATGTCATGTTGTAATGCATTATTTTCTGTTATATGTTTTCCTTCTGTTGTGAGTTTGTAGTTTGTTGGATGTTTTAGTTTTTATCGGTCAAAGGAACGTCATTTTTGATACTTGCGAATTGTATTGCTAAGTAAGTGCCAATTCAAGGTGTTGGCAGCAGCGGTCACATGTGTGTTATCAGAGCATAGGTTTGACTCTAGGGATAAGTTGAGCGGCAAGTTCGTCTCAAGGAATTAGAGAGCAACACATACTAAAGTTCCCTTAAGTAAAAGTCATTATGTATACTCGAAGGAATGAAGTACACCTAAGAGCTGAGGTACTTGAGTAAGGAAAAGGACATATGGCGGCCAAATGTATGACGGAACATATTTTTATTTTTGATACTATATAATATATGAACACACATTTCACTACATAATGTTAATTCTCGTTCCTCATAAGGTTGCCGGCTATCTCCATTTACATATCAGTAGCATGAGTGCAAGAACAAGAAGAGGAATAGGACGAGGACAAGCTGGGGCTAGCTCTGAGGTAGTGAAAGCATAGAATTTCCTGCTTGGTTTAGGTAGTCTCTACAAACAAGCCCCAAGTGACTGCTCAACTGATTACAGCTGAAACTCCTGAATTTGTGAGTGGTGTAAATGTGGCAGAAGCCATAGTCTCCCCAGCTCCTAAGGTCGATTTCGATAAAATATGCAAGAGTTGCTCCAATATGGGCGGTAAACTATATATGGGCACTGATTCGTACATGGAACTCAAACTTAGCTACGCATGTGTGATCGGATCTTCAACGACATAAACCTTGATGATATGATGAAGAGGAAGTTTGCCTCTCGTCAATTTTATGGTGAAGCACTGAATTGGTGGGACTTTTTACCAACTGAAGTTGATAAAATGTTATGTCTTGCCAAGAGTTCAAACACTAATTTGAGACCCATTTCACCTTTGCCATAGAAAGAGATATGCAGCTGGCTAAGTTCATTAACTTAAAGTAGGGAGAGATGTTTGTGAAAGAGTATGTTGCCCAGTTTTGTTGGAACCGGACCAGCCTACATCAAAGTAATTGGGAAATTTTAATTTTTTTTACCTATTTGGATCTTTAATTTTTAATGGGCCTTTGTAGTCTAATTTATTTAGAACTTTTCTAAATTTTCTGTTATATAAAATCAATATTTTACTTGAATTTATAAAAAAGTTATATTTTATATATAATTTTTAATATAGTATATATGTGTGTATCATATACACATGTGTGTGTATGTGCAACAGAACAATGTGTACATAGTTTAACATGCCCATGTATAGGTGTTGGGATTTACACTAAAATGGACATGCTAGCCCCTCTTGTATTCGATTCGCTATCAAAATGTGTATATGTTTGTATCATAATAAAATATATAAGTAAATATATAATATAAACACACACACACACACATATATATCAAATCTTAGTTATAAACAATTTTTATATAAAACATATACAAAAATTCTATTTATAATATATATATATATATATATATATTATATAATATATATATATATATATATATTATGTATGTATGATAATTAAATTAATTAGATATTAGTTTGTAAAATAATTTTTAACACATATATATGTGCATAATATATAATATAAAAGCTGAAAGTTATTTATTAAAATAATATTTTATTTTAAATTAATTTATATAATACATATAAATATGTATAATTTTCTACTCATTTAAGGGATTATTACATGCCTCTACGACTAATAAGACGCTAAAGTGTCACTGCCAATGATTGAACCCTCTCCTTCTACTAAGAAGCTAGGAGCCCTTTTCAACCGCACCAGAGCAAAAGACATAAATATGTATAATTAGATATATATATGTATATATACATACATACATATATGTGTGTGTGTTTACATATTAAAATAAATTATGAAATAATATATATATATATATATATTAATTATGCATCTGCAAATTATTGCTTTCGGCCATATATAATTGTTTTTATTTATTTCCATTTGGTTTTGAATTTTAATATGTTTTAAAATTAAAAACCATGTAAAATAAATGTAAAAATTATATTATTTTCGAAAGTTTTATATGTAATATACGATATGCAAAATTTTTATGCAAAATTTTATTATTTATAATAAAAAATATATATATACACACACACATGTATTTTATATTACATAAACAATTTCAAGTTAAACAAATAATTAAATATATTTATTTAAATATATTTTTTTATGATAGAGTTACATATGAATAAAAAAAAATTAATCATAAGATGTATAACATTAATCTATTAAAAATGGATTTTGATTAATGAATTAACTTAGTAATATTATTCATATAAAAAAATTGCAGGTCATAAGCATTTGGTAAGCAAGCGTACCAAATAAATATTTTTTATTATATATAAATATAATAATATACATACACGACCAATTTGTGACTGCATTTCGATATACAAGATTAATAATATAATTTAACATCCTATTATATAAATGATATATAAAAATATGAAATAACAAACTAAAACAGAGAATTCCCTTCACCAAAGCCCTTTCGTACACATTGAAACGTTGAATTGATCCCCTTGTATCCATTCACAAATTAGAAGTTGTTGGCTCCCAAATTGTCTTACCACCAACGATCAAATTGAAGAGTCTTGACATAATTTTATACTTGGATTTTTGGAGTTTTGAAAGGATGGTTGCTAGCCTAAAATTTCAGATAGAGAGGGGAGAAAGGTGTAAAATGAAATGTTGTAAATTGTGGCATATATATGGGGACTCATGGGAGAGAAAAGTGGATCACACCCTTATATCTCTCTCTTACCAATTCCACTTTTTCAACCATTCAAAATCCTCTCCAATTGTCGTCATATGACTGCCCAAACCATGCATCCTACGGTCGAAAATATCATGCCAACATGGGCCTCAAATCTTGTCCAAGTCCAAATAATATATTTTTATTAGCAAAGGCTAGCGGTGTTTACCTGATTTTATTGCAAATTACAACAAAATAAAAATGCTCAGAACATACTCCAAGCATCAAAAAACACACAAAGGTAAACTGGGAAAAGACAAATACAAGCACACCAATACAAAAAGAATGCAAGAGATAAGAAGACACAAGCTGATCCCAGAGCAAAGCTAGGTTATCTCCAAGCAGCAACCATAGAATGAGAGAAAATAGATAGCGTCATCACAGGCTATAGAATTTCTTATTCAATAATTTCCAAAGAACTTCAACATCAGTCCTTCTCTGTTCAAAACAAATAAGATTCCTTTCACTCCAAATCAGAGATAGATATTTCTTTAAGCATAAAGTTATGAGTCGAGATTTCATAGATCTCTATCTGGTTGCTTTGTAAATCATTCTCAAGTATATATTTGAAGGGGAAGACAACATACTGCTACCAGCAAGTAACATCATTCGTTTCCACAACAGAATATTAACTTCACAGCTAAAAAAGATATGTTCACAAGTTTCATTGGAGTCAGAACAGAAGAGGCATAAGTCACCTTGGTTCAGAAGACCCATTATCAATAATACATTTCTAGACAACATATTGCTCAAGTCCAAACAATATTCAATGCAATTTTAAATCTTATTTAACTGCATACCGATATTGTATATCGATCGGCATATATAAACTATCATAAACAAACTATTTAATATTGTTCAAAATACATTAAATAAAATTTTATAATTAATATTTCATAAATTTTAGTTAATTTATAACAGTTTATAAATTAATTAAATCAGATGGTAAAAGTATTATTCAACGTTTCGGTTGGGTGACTTTTAGGTGTAATTTGGTCAACTATTAATATTGAACATTTCAAATATTGACGTTTGCACGTCACCTAGAAGGTGGAATGACATTATGGCCAAATTTTATTGCTTATTTGGTCTTGGTAAAATCCAATTTACTTTACTAAGTGTTACTCGGTATTCACAATTACTTACACAAATTTTCTTCGTCAAAACTATATCACGTAGGATTTATGGAATTTGGTAATGGTCAAAATTCTGATACCATCCATATTCAACTCTACAGTCCAAACACAAAGTCCTTGGTTCAATAATAATAATTATTATAAACCAAACTACTCTGGTTGGAGATTTTTACTTGGGTTAACTTCAGTTGACCACGTTGACCGTGATACTAACCTCATATAACTGAGGAGACAAATGCTCTCTTAAATGGTGTTTCGTTTCCAATACTTCCACTCGTTCCAACTATGGTCATTCGATGGATGTAATGCCATGATTTGGCTATAATCAAAGTGGAGCTTTCGTATTGAAGATCTACAGTATGCTTAAGCCAAGAGAACTATGTAAATTAGTCACATCGATATTTTCTGTTTGACCTTAGTTATATTAACCAACAGAAAACTATCGCATGAGTCATTCCATAGTTATCCAATAACTATCAGTATGTAACCCCTTGGTGCCCCCAGCAGTCATGAGTAATACACTACCCAACATTTGAAGAGCGTTACGTATTCTAGTTTCAAAGGATGCATTAGTCTCGATGCATCTTGACTAGTAATATTTAAAACGATGTGTTTATTATATGATGATACAATACTCATGATTACAACTATTTGCAATTAATATCACAAACACACAATTTATGGATTTTCTATTAAATATATTTTGCGTAGTCTTTTCTCACTTATATGACCTAGTCTACAATACCAAAGATAACTATCATTTATATTGTCAGAAGAACTACTTACTGAACATATATAATTAGCATTGATCACATAAATTCCATTTTCAAGAACACCATCGTAGACCTTATTTCCATACAAACTAATATTCATAACATTATTCGCACAATGAAATATATATATATATATATATATACCCAGTCTCCGACAATCTAGAAATATACACAATTTCACAAATAAAGTCTTACAAAATAGAAGTTATTTAACATCAGTACTACTCCACTGGGCAAACATAAATGATAATCTCTTGTCACCATTGCATCTATATAGATCCAACAACAACTTGGTGCCTCATCTCTCCTTTTGCCACGCAGCGCCAGTTCCTTTTCCCTTGTAACGAATTATATATATGAGTTCTAGATCCAATATCTAAAACCCAAGATATTTTATTGATTGCAAAACAATTTCGAATCATAAATGTGCCTGATGGAGCTGCAAAACCATTTTTCTTTCTTTCTCTAACGATTTGTATGTATTCAAGAAAGTTCCTTTTATAGTGACCTTTCTTGTGACAGTTATGATATTCATCTTTGTCATCGGTCTTCTTACTTTTCTTATTATTCTTACCTTCTCTTTTCTGCTTCTTCAAACCTTTTGAAGATGATGCACCACCCTTTACAGCAAGCACGGCCCCTAGTCCTTAGATGTAAACTCGGTTGACCTCAACATATTGAGGAGCTCCACGAGATTCACATTTAACCGGTTTGTATTTTAATTTAATATGAACGGTTCATATGGAGGTGTAAGAGAACAAAGGATCAAATCTACTTCTAATTCATTGCTTATCTGTACGACCAATTGGGAAAGCCTATTAATATAGCCCTTCATCATCAATATTTAATCATCCACTTTCTATCTTTTAGTCTTTTGGTATTGAATGCTCCTTCGTAAGCTCATACCTTATGGAATGTGCCTGTTCACCAAACAAGGCCTTGAGACTATCAAAAATCTCATGGACAAACATGCTGCCTCAGCACTGGCTTATCTAACGTAGACAACACGGAAACTTGGACGATCTCTGGGTCTAAAACCCATTTCTCATAAGTAAGTCTAAGTTCGGGGTCCGCAACATCAACGGGTTATTCTTTACGATCACATGTAATATATGACCAAAGATGCCAGTAAGTCCATGCTATCTTAATCGCTCTTAGCGAATCGATATAGTTAGGTCTGGTAAGCTTGTCGCATTTAGAAAACAGTTTTGGAGTTGACATTTTCTGCAAGTTTTAACTGGTACATTATTAAGACAATATTATAGTAGATGTTCTTATCATATTAGTCAGGTTAAGCTTTATGTTTCATTTTACTAATAAGCACCGACTAGTCTTTTATGCTTCACCAAACCTTAAGTCGAACTTATAAGTCTTTTAACTTCACTAGTAAGTGTTAGAACTCGCATATTTTAAGATTCCGACCTTGAGGAAAGCTCAGTAAATCATACTCCCATATACGGTGGATAACTCTTTATCAGTTGTATCATATACAACTCCTAACCCGTGGTTCCTTGTCCTAATCTCATTTTTACCTTGAGGAAAGCTCAACAAATAAAAAGAGATTATTCACTCGTAACCACCATTTTGCGACAACCTAAGTATACTATATATACCTCGAGGAAAGCTCAACAAATACATATAAGTATTTTATCCCGTCCAGTCTATATATTAATAATACTATATCTAGTTTGAGGAAAGCTCAACAACTAGAGAGTATGCAAGTAATTTATTAATATATAAATGGTAGAGGACACCTTTATATTAAATATTCATAATCTTCGATATATTATGTCGAGTGATGTCGACTTATAGAATAATGTATTTCTTATGAAATACCATCATGATTCAAGTGTTGGACACATCGGGAATCATGGCATATGTACATTTACATATGTATTTGTTTCTTAAGTCTATTTAAGGTTTTTATAATGTTCCACCTTTAGTTTATACATTCATATTATATAATTTTCATTATAATATAACTTTTATATTTAAATTAGCTTATATAATAATCTCATGTATAACATTATGTTAGTTAAATCATATTTAATTAATTAACATTTGAATCAGTTGTCTATTATTTAATTTTAAAATGTTTATCGAATATTTATATATTATAACCTTTATAGTAATACACATATAGATATATACATATATAAATTTATTAATTAACTTTTAATTAATTTATTTAATCAAACTATTTTAATTAAATTTTATTAATTTTGAAAATTATTTTATATATACATACACGTATACTTATATTGTCCTAAACATTTCAAGATGTCATAAGATATATCATTATATGTTATACATGCATATATGTTTTATTTAATCAACTTGTTTAATTAATTTATTTCTTTTATTAATCTCATTAATAAAATTTAATTTAATTTCAAAATTAACCTAAATTTATTTTAAAATATTTTGAATATTTTCATTATATTATAAATTTTATAATATATATATATATATATCTTATTTTAAATTTAACTTTTAAAATTAAAATCTAAACATTTTTAGTTTTCAAACAATTTTGAAAATTAGCCAAATGCCCAATTCAAATTGGGTGTTTTCTATTAGGGGTGATCTTTGGGCTCACATTTCTGTTTGGGCCAGGCCTGTAGCAAAGGTAGGCAAAGTATTTAATCACCCAAACTTAATCCTTCGACACTACCTTTCTAGACACCCTACTGTCTGGGCTGTGAGCTTAATAGTAAACCCAAACTGCACAAGTTAATATTTTATTTGAATTTATAGACAAAGTTTTATTTTATATACAATTTTATATTATACTATATATGTGTATCATATACACATATGTATATACATGCACGTGCAATATAACAATGTGTACATGGTTTAACATGCTCTTATATAAATGTTATACATCGCAACGGACATGTTAGCCCCTCTTGTATTTGATTCGCTGTCTAAATATGTATATGTTTGTATCATAATAAAATTTATAAGTAAATATATAATATAATATAATATATACATATATTAAATGTTAGTTAAAAACAATTTTATTATAAAACATTTATTAAAATTTTGTGTCTATATATATGTTTGTATGAAAATATACATATATATATATATAATAATTAAATCACTAATTAATTAAATATTCATTATAAAATAATTTTTAATAGCTATAATGTATATAATATATAATATGAAAGTCGAAAATAATTTATTAAAATAATATTTTATTTTATTTTAAATAAATTTATGCAATACATATAAATATGTATAATTAGATATATATATATATTAATATTAATAACAAAATAACAATAATATTTATATATATATATTAAATTATGCTTCTGCAAATTATTGCTCTAAGCCATATATAGTTTTTATTTATTTATTTCTTTTCGGTTTTGAATTTTAATTTAAAATTAAAAACCGTGTAAAATTAAATTTAAATATTATAAATAAATTATTTTCGAAAGCTTTCTGTATAATATATGTTTTGACTTTGGGTTGACTTCTATTGACCATGATATTATCTCCATATAACTGAGGAGACGAATTCTCTCTTGAATGATGTTTCATTTCCAATACTTCCACTTGACCAAACTATAGTAATTTGATGGACATCGTGCCACGATTTGACTATAATCAAAGTGGAGCTTTCATATTGAAGATCAATAGTATCCTTAAGTTAAGGGAACTGTGTAAGTTAGTCACATCGATATTTTTTGTTTGACCTTAGTTACATTAACCAACAAAAAACTATCACGTGAGTCATTTCATAGTTATCCAATAGCTATTAGTATGTAACTCCTTGATGCCCTCAGCAGTTATGAGCAACACACTACATATCATTTGGAGAGCGTTACTTAATCAGTCTCAACAGATGCATCGTTATCCAGTCTCGTTGCACCTTGATTTGGAATATTTAAAATGACGTGTTTATTATATCATGGTACAATACTCATGATTACAACTATTTGTAATTACTATCACAAACACACCACTTATGGATTTTCAGTTAAATATATTTTAATTAAACATTTAATTATTTATAATATATTATAACAAATATATAACAGAAAGAAAAACGCCTTTGTTACGAACGAGATTGATTACATAGTTAATAATTTACAATAAATTATAGAATTGCCTCTAGGGCATACTCCTAACTCTATCAAATTTTACTCTTTGGCAAGATTTAACTTAGTATTAATAGATGCTCCCTTGGTAAAAGCCATAATATTTTCTAATGTTCTACATCCCTTTATACGTGACCATGTGCTAACCATGTCTCCATAGATATTTCTTTTGAAATAAACCTGGATATGGCAATTAGGCATGAAAGTTCTTAAACTGGTTCAAAGGAGGTCGAAGCGCCACCAAAGCTGAAGGCAAATCGAAATGGTTCGGGAAACGTAAGTGCTAGGGCAAGAAGGAGAACATGAATAAAAAGAAGAAGACATATTTTTACTACAAATCTTCTAATAGGAAAGGACACTTCACTAGTGAATATAAAGCTCCTAAAGGTAAGAGAAAGTGTTTCATCTGCAATCAACCAGGTCATATAAAGAAAGAATGTCTGACCTTGGTGAGGGGCCAATAGGTGGTCAAAGCTTATGCATTGGTTGGGGCTCCTAACTTATCTCAATAGGCTGGCAATGTGAAGGGCAAGAACGTCATTATAGAAGGAAAATTTCTCGTATTTGATTTACCTATACTTGTTCCTTTTGATACTGGAGCACCATATTCATTTATTACTAGTAGTTTGGTAGATAGACTTAACAATAAACCCGATATTATATAAAATCTCTTGGTGCTCATTTAGTATAATATTTACCTATAGTTTTAGTAAAATGTTTACAAAAAGGGAATGTGTAATCAATTGTTGACGTCACCTTTTTTATCTTTTTTCCTTTTTGATCTTAATATATGATTACATCTAGGTCTAATAATATGTTCATTCCCTTTTTTAAACAATGTATAGGAATATGAACATATTCGATACATTCAAACTTATACTTAATAAACATAGATTTAATAAATTAAATCAGAAAGTTTAATAAAATTGTATTTTATTTTAGTTAACTAGATTGGATCTAGTAACACTCATTAGACTTCATAGGCCCACTATGATCCAAATAAGAAAATAAAAATTAAGTCTACCCATTTGACCCAATGTTAAACAGACCAAGTTCCTTCACTTAGAACTATTAACTCGAGGTCAATAACCCTTACAATAAAGTAGCTCGAGGTTTATTGCCTTTACTACTGAGATAGAACGTCACCTACCTCTAAAATGATGTTGCCTAACACAAGCAATCGTTACAACCACACCGCCTTCTACAAATGATCTATAAATATAGAAAATCCCAAATATGTAGCTGAGTGATATATACTTACTTCATATACGCAACCTCATATGGAAACATACACCGCAATATCTTAGTTATCTCGTCTCAAAGCCACCAAATGACTTTATCAAACCACTATACAAAGCAAACCCATCCCAAACCATCTCCATAGTCTCAATACCACATACCATGCATCGCATGTATTCCATGACATGACGTGCTATCCAGAAATCATCATGATGCTCTATTGTCACTTCGGACCTTAAGAGCTTCATGCAGGTCCCTTAAACGAACTCAAACTCTAAAAAAGTCAACTTCACAATAGATAAAACTCCACTTCTAATCATATAGCAGTTTAGAGTTATGACTAGGGAAATCAGACGTTTGACTTTAAGTGTCTGGTTATCAAAAATTCCGAATTTCCCATTTTTAAGTAATGTGAAATGCCTGAGATTTAGACATCTAAATTTATTATTTAAACATTTGAACACTTCATGGGGCTAGGATTGAACCTGGATGGTGGGAGAATTTCCCTTACCAGAAATAAATTCCACTTCTTCTCGCTCCCATTTGATTCTCCTATCTTTGACAGTTGGCTTCGTGTCACTAGGACACTTTGCGCTAATGTCTCTCGACATGGATTCACATTGTTGTTATAAATTATTTGACATTTGGATGGGTATAGTTTCTATAACTACCCATGTTTTACATCTCGAAGAATCGTAAAATATTATTTTTAAATTTATAAGAGGTCTATGACTCTATAACTATGGGAATTTCATATTGGTTACATTCCCTATCTTTAGAATTTTATTGAACGATTTTAACACTAAAAATTTGTAATGACTATAAATTTTGATAGAAGCCGAAATAGCATCCGAGACTACTTCCATTGTAAAGATATGATGGGTTTCATTTTTCGTAGAGTGGTCGCAATAGTGATTTGGACTTTTTGGCTAAGAGATATGACTATTTGAAGATTTGTAGCTTTTGGAGTAGCTTAGTGGGTAATTAGTGAGTTTAGGAATAGGCCCATTAACCCATTTCAGGTTTTACACCTATATTGGCAGAAACCCCCAAATCATTTCTACCATCGTCCAAAGAGATCCAAGCCTCCATTAACTCATTCTACACTTAAAACATTCTTGTTTCTCCTCCAAATCAAGTCTAAATCATAGACTAAGGGTAAGTTCATAGAGGATTCATTAGAGATCTTCAAATCTACATTTTTAGGAAAGAAAAACTGGGGCATGGCTATTGATTTTTGGATTTGTCTCGATTTACGTGCAAAACTTGGATTTTAAAGGTTTTGGTGAATAATTTATCATCTCTCGCTTTACTATATATGTATCTATAGGTTTTGACATGCTTTAAACCCATTTTTTAATTCAAAATCATGTTTTGGGACTATTTTAAAGTGGTACATGAAGTAAAAATGAATTTACAATGTTTTAAATTGTTCTAATCATGTTAATTTGATGTTTGGTTGCCTTAATGTGCGTTTGGCAAGGTTAGAGGCACATTATTGGATGATTTGTCAAGATTATTATATGTTTGCATAATTGATTGCTTGGCTTGAATGTTTGAATCTTGTTTGGTGCATGTATGGTGTTTGCATGTATGGTTGAAAACACTTATTGGAACGAACAAGAGGCGGGAACCGTGAAATCGAACTTCGACGGATAAGCTCTAGAGTGTTTGGAGTCATATCGCTGCATAGGAAATGCACAGGGTCGACACGTTGAGTGTAGCGATGGATTAACGTGATGAAGGTGCATATATGTTTTGGTTCGATGGAGCTTGGTCCATCATGGGGATGGTTCAGTTGTTGTCTTCGTTCGGTAAGGGATAACCAGACATGAAATCATGTCCAGTAGCTAGCTGGTTTGGTAGTGGAGGACCGGATAGGAAATCCTGTCTGGTAGCTAATTGGTTCGGCAGTGGTGGATCAGACAGGAAATCCTTTCCGGTAGCTAGTTGGTTCGGGCTTGGCTTCGATTCGGTTGTAAATAGTGTCGAACAAGATTTTTCAGTCCAATGATGGTGGTTCGAAAATGATGCTTACTAAAGAAGACGATTGGTCCAGGGTGTTGCTTATGGGTTTGGCAGAATGGTTTTGGTCCACACGTGAAGGAGGCTGGGCAAGGCTTGGGATTTCAAGAGTGCTCCTAGCATAGAGAAGGAATACACTGGGCATGACTTGAGTTTGCTTTGGGTATGTAAGGAAAATGATAAAGCGGGGACGTGATGCTTCGATGTGATGACTTCGGGACCATAGTACGATGGCTCTACGACTTACGATGAATGTCTAGAAGCGTTTCGAAGATGGAAACTTAACTATAGGAGTCGTGGTGGCGATCCACAAGGGAAAATTCAATGATGGGGACTTACAAGTATAATTTGCAACTATATTCTACTATGGAGATAGCTAGGATGGAATAACAATTGAGTTCCATTACGAAGTACAAGCAGGAGACTACGGTTTCATATATCTACACTTGGAGCTTACTATCGCTTATATTCTATTGTGTAGTACCGTGGAGCTTTACTAGTATTTGTATTACTTTGGAGACAGTTTTGGATTTTATTTTGAAATTTGGGGTGTATTAACTCTATTTATTCAGTTTTTGTAAATTTGTGGACTTATTGCACTTTGATGTTCTTATTTATGCTTCATTTGGTTATATCACTATCTCGCTTGTTTTACATCCATGTTATTATATTATACTTTGTCTGTGCGATGTGAGATGTTCAACAAGTTATATGCTTGGATTTTGTTACTTTACACCTTTGGATACCGTCATGCATCAACCAGGTACCTCCACATCGCATTATATAGGTATACTAGGTACCGAAGCCATAGGGACGTCGTCACATTTGGTATCAAAGCCTAGGTTGCATGGACGACCTAAGTCGATACTTTGATCCATTAGAGATAAGGAGGGAGATATCGCCTTAGAATGGATCGAGTGATATACGAGAGAGCGTACTTATTATTTTGTTTTTCAATACTATATAGTAGTATATATAGCATTTAATTCACATTGCATTTATGGACACCACTTATTCCTTTAGAAGGACTGATCATTATTATTACGACTTATATGAATGAGACGGCTAATAAGGAATGCTGCTAGGAACTCTATTTCAAGAGTAGAGGAGGGGGCGGGACCGTGGGTTACTTACACTGACTTGCAAAATATGTTCGCTGAGATGGTTGGAAATATGGTTCAAAATGCCCAAGTTGCTCCTACCACGACTGTTGGTGGTGGTGCTCCAGGGTAAGCGCCAAGGGCTGACTTTGCAAAACTAAACAAGGATTATTCTACTCCGCGAGGCAAATTTTTCCTCGAAGCGAAATCAGCCATCAAAGTGTTAGATTGGTTAGACACATGCAGATTCATCTTTGAGGATATGGAGTTAAAGGATGCGATGAAGAGGAAGCTAGCCTCTAGGAAGCTTCAGGGAAGAGCTACGGGGTGGTGGAACACCATCAAGATTACTACTCCTGAAAATCAGGTTACTTGGGAGCAGTTTAAGGCGAGGTTTGAAGAGAAGTATATACCAGCCGCTTAAAAGTAAGTGCTCTTCCGAAAGTTTGCTGACTTGAGACATGGGGATATGACTGTGTTGGAGTACATGGTTTGAGTTCGACACACTGTCAAAGTATGTCCTATCTTTTATCGAATCTTTGCTCAAGAAGAATGAGAAGTTTATTATGGGCTTGGACGATTATCTTGAAGAAAAACTTATGAGTCATAACAACGAGACCTTTGAGAGGTTGGTGGATAAGACTCTTCGACATAAGAGTCCGTATCCTAAGCCTAAGTCGGTTGTTTCTTTTAAGAATGAGCCAAAACCACAAGTTGGCGGGGGAGGCAAGAGGAAGGGGACAACAAGAAGAAAAAGAACAATTCCCGAAGAGTGGTTAGAATAAGGGAAATTGTGAGCCTACTTGCTATAATTGTGGGGAGAAGGGCCATCATGTCAAAGATTGTAAGGCAAATAGAAAAAAGTGCTACAACTGCAACCAGCTAGAGCATATCAAGAAGGATTATTGAGAATCATCGAGAAATAAGCACGTTATATCTGCTTATGCTTTGAACGCTGTTATAGCTTTATTGAGTGCTCCATCAACGAAGGAGAAGGGGAAGAGCATCGTTATATAGGGTATGCTTTCTATTTTTGATGCACTGTATGTGTTTTATTCGACATTGAGGCTTCACATTCATTCATATCTAGTGATTTGGTAGATAGATTAGGATTGAAACCTGAGACGTTGACCGACCTTTGATTACCTAAACCCAGTTGGAGGATCGACTAGTCGTTGTATGGTTTGTCAAGACTTAGACTTATCGAGTCATAAATGTTTGTTTGCTTGTGATTTCTTTGTTTTAGGTTTTGTGGGGTTCGATATTATTCTGGGGATGGAATAGCTACAGAAGTATGGAGTAGTGGTGGATTGTGAGAGGTCGTTGATGACGATAAGGATGGATGATGGGCATAGGTTAGTGATATGCTGCTTAACCGACGATGAGGTGATGGTTAGCTTTCTGTACTCGCTCGAGATTCCACATGACGAGTTGTCATCTATGCCTACAGTGAGGTGGTATCTGGATATATTCGAGGACCTAACTGGATTACCATCACATAAGGAGATAGAGTTTCGTGTAGACTTGGTGATGGATGTCAGAGCGACTGTTATGCCATTGAGGTGTATGACACCGAAAGACCAAAAGAAACTAAAGGTGCAAGTGAATGACCTATTACAATGAGGGTTCATTCGATGGAGTATATCTAAGTGGGGATCACCTGAAGTGTTCGCCACTAAGGTAGAAAACTCTTTGAGGTTGTGTGTGGATTACCATAAGCTGAATAAGGTGAAGAAGAAGAACAAGTATCCGCTCCTACGTATGGATGACTTATTCAATCAGCTCCATGGTGCTAGGGTGTTATTAGTTGGATCTTATGACGGGGATTCATCAATTGAGAGTAGTGAAGGAGAGTGTTCCAATCACAATGTTTCATATGCATCTGAATTCTATAAGTGGTTGGTTATGCCGTCGGGCTAACCAACGCACCAGCATACTTTGTTGATCTTATGAATCATGTTTTCAAGGATCAGCTGAATAAGTTTGCACTTGTATTCGTGGATGATATCCTTATTTATTTAAGGATCGAAGAAGAACAAAAGGGGCATTTGAGGATTGTGCTTAAGGTGTCGAGGAGACGTCGACTGAAGGCAAAGTTTTCGAACTACCACTTTTGGAGGAAGGAAGTGTGATTTCTGGGTCATGTTGTTTTTGAGCAGGGTATTGCTGTAGAACCTATGAAGGTGGCAGCAGTACAGGACTAGAATCGACCTAAGATTGATATAGACGTGAGAATTTTCCATGGATTGGCAGGATACTATAGAGGTTTTATCAAGGACTTATCTAAGGTAGTAGCGTAGTTAACGAAATTAATGAAGAATAATCATACTTTTATTTTGGACACGAGGTGCGAGCACGCGATCATGAGTTTGAAGGAGAGGTTGATGATCACACCAGTATTTGTCATTCCGAGTGGGAATGAGGAATTGACAGTATACACGGACTTTTGTGTTACTAAACTAGGTGCGGTGTTGATACAGAGGGGAAAGGTTGTCGCCTGCGCTAGTCGACAACTGAAACCGCACAAGAAGAGGTATCTAACTCACGATTTGGAGTTAGCGACAATAGTATTGGCTTTGAAGATATAGAGGCTTTATTTTCTTGGGGAGAGATTTGAGTTGTATAAGGACCACAAGTCGTTGAAGTATCTATTCTCCTGGAAGGACCTTAACCTTCGTCAGCTGCAATGGTTAGTGTTCCTAGCCTCCTATGACTTTGACATTTCTTATATGTTTGGTAAGGGAAATGCAGTTGCTGATGCTTTAAGTAAGAGACGTGCTAGCTTAAGAGCGATGTTCCTAGAGTGGAAGTGGTTGGAGTTTATCGCTAGCTATGATTTTAGACCTTGTTGTGATCTAGAGCTGGAAGTGTTAGCTAGTTTGATGATCAGACCTACCTTAATTGAGCGGATCAGTGTTACTCAGAAGCTAGATACTAGACTAGAGGAGATCATGGCGAAGATAGAGGAAGGAGTAGAGTTGAGGAGATGAAGTAGTACGGGCTCGACCATTATAGTTGGCTCCGTAAGGATGGGAGATTGTTTGTTCCAAGTGGTGATGGGTTAACGGATGAAGGGTTATGCGAGTTCCATCATTCGAGATTGACTATACATCCTGATGACAATAAATTGTTCCATGATATAAGATAGATATATTGCTGGGAAGGGATGAAGAAGGAAATTTGGGTATTCGTCTTGAAGTGCATGAACTATTAGTTGGTAAAGGCAGAGCAGAGAAGCCGAGTGGTTTACTGCAACCATTTGAGATTCCCGAGAGGAAATGGGAACAAATTTCGATGGACTTCATCGATGGATTGCTGAGGACTAGTGGATGGTACGATAGCATCTGGTCATGGTAGATAGACTAACAAAGAGTACTAGATTTATACCCGTAAAGTCTAGTAGAACTGCATCTAAGTTGGCCGAGTTGTATGTGAAATGGTTTGCGCAATTCCACAGTGTGCCAAAGAGCATTGTGAGCAACCGAGACCATTTGTTCACCAGTGGATTCTAAAAGAGCTTACAAGAGGCATTGGGGACGGAGATGCATCTCAGTACAGCTTATCACCCACAAACTAATGGGCAGACCGATAGGGTGAATCGTATCTTAGAGGATCTCTTTTGAGCTTGCATTCTCAATTTCGGTGGCTCTTAGGATGATCATTCGCACTTAGTAGAGTTCACATACAACAACGGCTATCAGTCCAGCATTGATATGAAACATTTGAGGCGTTATATGGCCGACCGTACAACGCTCCTTCATGTTTGTGGAAGCAGACGAGAAACCGATAATTAGGCCAGATATGATTACAGAGACTTTGTAGAAGATAATATCATTCAACAATGGATGAAAGATGCTTAGGACAGATAGAAGAGCTACGCAGATAGGAGAAGAAGTGACTTTGAGTTCTCTGTCGGCGATATGTTGTTTGTCAAGATCTCTTTGCTAAAGAATGTTGTTCAATTTGGTACTAAGGGGAAGTTGGTGCTGAGATTCATTGGTCCTTTTCTGATGCTTGAGAGGATTAGGAACCTGGCTTACAGAGTCGACTTATCTCAGAAGATGGCGAGCGTACACAATTTGTTCCACGTCTCTCACCTACAGAAGTTTGTGCATGGCTCAGGAGTAATAGTTGAACCGAATTGCTTGATGATATCAGGATTGAACCAGAAGCTTCGAAACCTCATAGGCTTATTCGTAGCATCGAATGTGATATGAATCAGCTTAAGAGGAATATAGTAGAGCTGGTGAAGGTTCTGTAGAGTAAAAGCGAAGGTGATTGTACTTGGAAGACCAACAAGAGCATAAGGACTACTTATCTAGAGCTCTTTACTTGGTGAAGCTTATGTTTATCGCACTTACTTTCACTTTCGATATCATATAAGTTTGGTATCCTGCATGCTAGGGTAGCTGTAGATATCATTTTCTACTTCTGTGTGTATGTTTGATGTTTGATAGATTTACTCGTGGATGTTAGGCATGTGGGGTAGCTATGCTTGATTTTATCTTGTTTATGTCAGGAATTTCGAGGGTTAAATTCCTAAAGGAGGAGAGAGTGTAACAACCCATATTTTACATATCAAAGGATCAAAAAATATAATTTTTAAAATCATATAAGATCGTATGACTCTATGACATTTGTAACACCCTAAAAATTTACGTAAAATTTAGCAAGAATATAATAGAAGTTAAAGGGAAATTTAATAAGAAAAGTAAATTTAATTAAAACAAGGACTAAAAAGAAAATTTCCATAGATGTCTGAATTTGGCTACGAGACTTGCACCATTACGTTTGTAATGATTTTTCAGACTATTTTCATATATAACATATCGTAATTAGAGTTAGTATAGAGAAGTTACGGGCATTAGAAAATCTGAAAACAAGAAGGAAAAAAAGTATGAAAGGTCGACCCTGGTACTTGAATGGTCGACCTATAGGGGTCAACCCTGGGCCTTCTTAGGTTGACCATGCCATGTGAAAGAGCGAAGATCTAGGGTGTTGCTTTGACGACTTCGATTGTTCCTTTGTTGCTAAGTTTCTTATGACCGTACCTGACGACCCAAAATATTATCTAGACTAAATCCAATGTCCTAAACACATTGCTAAACCCTATAAATTCAAGTAGAACTTAACCTTAAAATCAATGCAACAGTTACTGTAATGAAACTCTGTCTTAATTCTCCTTGTCCTCTAAATCCTAAAATTTCTCAAAAATCAAAATAAAATCAACCTAGAAGAATAAAAGTAATTGGATCTAGACGGAGCAGGCGAAGATAACATATAAAGAGGTAATTCTCAAGCAAATAAAATAGGAAGAGCTTAGGCTTCAGGTGAATGGGAATAATTTTAGTATGATGATTATTATAGTTAGGTTCAAACTATTTTATTTGATTTAGGATGTCAGAAACCTGATTTGAAACATGTAAAATACAAGATTAAAATTTATAAATTGTTAAACCTAACTTGATGCAAGTACACCCTTTCTATTAATTAAATTGTGAAGCCCTAAGTTGTAATCAATAATCTTAGATTTGAAATTACAGTAAATTGTTAAATTGGGTATTTGTCAAATTTCCAAATCCTAAATCAAGAAACCCTAAATTGAATTGCAAGTTGATAATTAGACTATTCATCTAGTAACTAGGTTCACCAATAACTGCTAACGAAGTTTATTAAATAAGAAATAAAAATCAGCAATTAAAATGCTAAAACCCCCAATTTTACTACGTGAACGGTCGACCTTGGAACCTCAATGGTCGACCGTAGAGGAACAACGGTCAACCGTTGAGAACGAAAATTTCAGATGTTGAATCTCGGCCCAAGGCCCAAGTTTATTAATATATATATAATGTTAACTGTTATGGCCTATTTAAGGGCAATTGGGTGCATGTTAGGACTTGTAGGGAAGCTAGTTCCCTAGCAGCGGACGCTAGGTCGTTGCGGTGTTGAGTAAATATCGTTTACCTAATTTGGGATCGAGTAATCAACTGGAGGCGATGTATTTTCGTAAATGGCACTCACAGGAGGTTCCAACAATAGGCATGCAGCACCGGCATAAATGCCTGATGGAGTGGGTCCAGCACAACAGGAGGTCCATGTATGCACGATTTCTGAAGCATGTGATACAGTTCGAATGGAGGACCTAGAACGTTGTAATAAGAGGCCAGCCCTAGGATCGAAAGGTGGAAGCGAATGCAGACTATGAAACATATCGATAAGTCAGCATCTCGGGTTCTTCCTCTTCAGGTGTAGTAAAGGGAAATTGATTCCCAGTCGCCTAGTGGTGGTGATAGTAGTGGGAATTTGGTCCCACGGTAGCCAAATGGCAGTGATAGTAGTGGAAATTTAGTCCCCCAGTAGCCTAGTGGAGGTGCTTTCATGGTTAGTAGCCAAGGGATGATATTTCCACGTTTAGTAGCGTTATGGTAGTATTTACATGTTTTAGTAACCTAGCAGCATTGTTTACATTGAGTGGCTCTAGAAGCGGTAGCCAATCGTTAGATGTGAGGCTCGATCCTCATTTTGATCCATTGCAATAGTATACACAAATTTTAGGGTAGAAATGTATTAGGCAAGAACCCTTAGGCAACAGACCTTTGGAATTCGTGGACACTTGTATCATACACTATATCATATAGAGTAGAGTTAAAGTTAACTGAACATTATCATCACACATTAAACTTGTACTCATTCACCAGACTTTTGCCTGACCCACCCCCTTCTTTCCATTTTTCCCCACCACAGGATGACAAGTTAGCATTTGATTGAGCATAATAAGTGGAGAAAGGAACTTCACATTGGAGTTCTCATATTCTTTGTTGTTCATCTTGTAGTTACTTAATGTATTAAAAGTCTGTAAAACGTATATTGTACATTGAAACACATTATTTGGCATATAAAGTATTTTGGAGACTGTTTTCTGAAATGTCTATTTTTCGGTACTTATATTTTAATTCCTTCCGCTATGAGATCTGAAAGTGCAGAATGTCTTAGACCTTACCTTTATAATTATGCCCTATAATGTTTTAAAAACCCAACATCTTGTATTTATTGGTATGACGCGAGTCCAAAAGTCACACTAGGCTTTGGATCGGTGTGTTGGGAAGTGCGGGTTGTTACATTTGGTATTAGAGCTTAGGTTTAAGATTCCCTAGGATTTAGGCACGTATTGAGAGAACGTACTTGAAAAGTTTTGAAAAAAAATGTTTTCCAAAATGGTTTTCAAAAGGTTTTTCAAAATGGACTTTTAAAAGGCATATATATATATAAGGTTTCAAAGGTTTTACATATATATAAGTATAACAAGAAAGAATGGTATCAAGTATTCTAGCCAAGTACTATTTTTGGGAAAGTTGAAAATAATTCTCAATCACAGATTGTGAGAATGGGTACAAGTCTTAGACGACTGGCTATAAAAAGACAACTAATATTCCTAATGTGAAAATCTCTATATGGTTCCATTAGTATTTAAAACAAGGAGATAGGATAAGCTTAACCCAACTAAGGAAGCATAATTATAGTTTTCTAACATGTGTTTTAATACGCAATGTACCATATATTTTGACTCATAAGGTAATTATTGGCTTATCCTTTTTAAAAGAATACAATTGTGGGTTAGAATAAGTGTTAAGGCTGTAACAGTTGAGGTGAAAAATAAACTTCTCACATTTATTGGAATTTACCCCATGAAGAAAGACTAGTAGAGGATCTATATACCAACTAGCGGTGGTAAGTAAATTATGGACTTAAGAGTGAATAAAGAGGATTAGTACCTCGATACCCATATAATAGGAATATGATATTGATAGCATGAAGGAGGACTTCAAAAATCAAAGGTCTATTTCCCAATTAAAGTAGAAATCATATTATCATATTGGTTATACTCGCAAGGACTCCTATTATTTAAAGGTGTGGCTGGAGTATTTCCATATGGAAGTTGGTCACTATATTGAAAAATAAACTTGGGTTAACCATCTTAGAAAAGTAGGACGGAAACACTATGCACTTAAGCATTGTTTGGTACAAGTGGGCTTAGGTAATTAGGTTGCTATTGTCTACTCTGATTTAAGTAACAAACCAATGAAAATGTTTTCTAAAAGTTAGAAACGGTTGATGTTTGGTATTTGAAATAGAAAGAGAAGTTGGTTTATGATTATATATAAACTAATCAGATAAGCTTTATGGAAATTGTTTAAAATGTAAAAGGACAGAATTTGATTAATTTTTTTTTTCAATAACTGCTTTTAAAGTTTTGTTTTGTCTTTTGGGTACATTGTTACGCTTACTCTCAATGTGCACTCTGCTTTTAATAGTGGAAAAAAATAAATATTGAGAAGTATGTAAGTCTGACTTTTGAACTCCGTTTATAAATAAGAAATTGTTAGTATTTAAAAATGTCTTTTATTAATGTTTTTGTCAAACTCTAACATAATAGTAATAAGTTAAAAATACCTTTTTTTTTAAATACGATTTTGTGGAAGTTTCTCATTTATTAAAGAAAAAATTAAAATGGTGTGTTTTAGGTATATTTTGCTAAGTTAAGCTCAACTATTTTTGATAATATAATTAAAGAAGAATAACATGATCTTAGTAAAAAGGAAACACTTGTTAAAACGAAAAGAGTGTATTATATTTTAAAGCTTACTAGTTTTATGAGCATAAAGTTAAAATCAAAGATTTTGATTTAAAAGGGTAAAGTGAAAATAAAACGACCATCATTTAAACTTAAAAGGAAAGAAATAGATAGGAGATAGACAAATAGGATTAAAAGCCACTTGGAAAGAAATTGATTATGGAATTTGGAAGCCTTAGCATGGGGGACAGAGATAAAAAAGAAACATGTGAATTTAGTGAACTTCAGTCAACGGCTGAATTGGAAGGACATGGTACTAGGTCAAGCTTCATGTAGTAGTGAATGGTGAGCACCACCTTCTATCTTTTTACCCAAGTATGGTTTAATTCGTAGAATCTTTGTGCGAGGAAGTTTTAAAATTATTATTTGGGTAAAACGTATCCCAGAATTAGGAAAGAGTGGACCAAGATGGTTATTGTCAAGGGATGTTATATACGCAAGGAGTTTTATTCGATTTGAGGTGTAAAAAGGGCCAAGTAGGGCCTACTTCAATTCTTATTTAGTAAATTAAGTGACAAAGGGGCGGTTCGAGTATTGGTCGATACTACAAAGATAAGGATATGATACTTGTAGGCTACGGACGGTCCAGGTATTGTGTTGTTTCATTGGAGACTACAGGTGGACCAGGTTGACATGAGTGAGAAGTCGTATTAGTGGGAGAGCAGTCCCCACGGTAGCATTATGCAGTGGTATTAGTGGAAATTGGTTTCCACAGTAGCCTATGGGCAGTGTTACCTTATTGGGTTCTATCATTGTACATGTGATCCAAGTATGCCTATGTAAATTGTAAGAAATTTGCACATATTTGAATCGGGAAAATGTTGGGTAGTAGTAGTCCTTGAACTTATAGATCATGTGATAGTTCCAGATTTTTAAATTTGAATGACGTGTGCAAGTAAAATGACTAAGTTATCATGGTAAACTGTTGGGATTTAGGCGATCGTAGTTTAGCTGGATAATTGATATGGGCCATTAGACATAACCGAAAGTAGTGTTAAATTGGAAATGGGATTTAAGTAGTATTTTAATTCATTGGATATAGAGAGTTGCAATGTAAATTCCTATGGATTATCATGTTCAGATTTAGAAATAAAAGAGTAACATTTGAAATGATAAGGAATACGCCAAACAAAAAGAGATGTATAAAATAGAGATATTTACCGTAATTTTTATTGTCTATTTCAATAACAATGAAAAGATAATTCCTTGTAATTTCAAACGTGACACTAATTCTCTATTTGGATAAGACATATAAATTTACACTGTCAACCTTTCCTTTAGAAGAGATGTACGTAGTTTCAATGTATTATAATACAGAAACCCTAAGTATAAACCAAAGTACTGGTCATCATATTTGTTGGATTAAAATGGCAAGGCATTATTGCATATTGAGTTATCTCAACCAAGAAATAATTGGAATAAAACGAGAAGAGGTTATGTCCGGTAAAGAGGTATCTCATTTATGGGAGAACATTAAGAAATGGTAAGAATTTTGGAAGTTCAAAGCACAGAAAGGTATCCTAGATAAAGTTATAGTCAAAATTTTGCAAGGGATAGTTAATTCAAGAATTTGTGTCCCTATTAAGAAAATATATTGTTATTTGCATGCATCGGGAATGCAAAGATGATTTTCATAGAAAACTAAATTAAGAAATTTTTGATAAGATTTGAAGGAAGGGTAAAAATGATTCTTCTCAGCCATCTTTCAGATTGAAAGGAGACTATTTACTTAAGGAAATTCATGGAAGACTAACTTAGAATACATAGTTTTATGCATAACAGTCGCACGCGAACAAAGTACCACTTAAGGTGATTGTTACCAATGCTGAAGTGATTTTAAGTTACGACTTCAATTAATTTTGGATCTTTTTTTGTTAAGCTTGAATGGGAAGATAGACCAAACTTTTACTTATAGAGCTTAGGACAGATCCTTATAAACTCTAAACAAGATAACTAGATACCATGACTTTTAAAGGATTGAAGAAACCATTCAAAAGTAAAATGAGATGATTTAAGTTGAATCAAATGGGAAAAGAGGTTTTGCTATTTTCAACAATTTAAAAATCACCAAGTTAGATACCCTTCGGTAAAGTGGAAAATTAGCAAAGAGCTAAACAGGAAGTACCATAGAAGGAGACACCGACACATTCGAGTTGTCCTACTTGGTATCTAGAAGTTGAAGTGATTAGGCATACCATTGGATGAGTTAAGGCAATATCAAGGGACAACGACTGCATGAGGTAGGAAGAAAAGCAAGTACCAATAGGAGACATATAGAGTGGTTCGAGGAGCTGAGTCCATAATTGGAAAGCGGATAAGTAGAAAATCCCCAAGGCATGATAGAATACGACTAAATATTGTGAAGCCATCATTAGGTACTTGTGGAAATGTCTATGCGATGTAGCTACCGTAGCCAAGCTATGTTAGTCAGGGAAAAATTAAAAAAGATAGATGAGCCCCTTGTTCACCATGCACTTACCCGTATTTTTAGGCATGGGACAAATCGACTCTGAAATGGAATAATTAAATTGGTTAGAATCTAATAGGGAGACGATCCAGTTGAGAGTACATGGGAGCTTGAGGGGAAGTCCGAGCTACCCATCCTAAACTCTTTTCTGGCACGTTTCCATTTTAGTTGGAAGAGATTATCTTTGTAACTAGGTTCTAGCTTAGGTAGAGACTATGGTAGAAATGGTTGTAAACATGTCAATAGGATGTGTTATGGATGATGGATGTCAGTGGATGTATTCGGATGTATTGTTTGGATTGTTTTTTATACACGTTTAGGACATTATATCCTCTAGGTAGTACACACATATTCACATTATCCCTTATTATTGTCTAACTTGTTTTATATGATACATACGGATGCTTGGTTGTTGTTTATTGTGCATATGGATGTTGCATATGGATGGAATGGTTGTGCATACATGTGGAATTGCAAGTATACTTATTTAGGATGTTATATACGTTTTGGATGCAAGGCATGAGCACTTGCATGATGGGAGGTCGACTAGATCAGTAGATCGCCTAATTTTTGCATTAGCATAGGTTCACGTGCATTTCACATTGCATATATATGTGCATATTAAATTAGAAAATTTCTACGAACAATGATTGCTCATGGACGATGGATGAGTAGATGGTTATAGCTATTGATTGCTATGTGTAAAGTTGCAGTTTTCCATCCGTTAATATCTCGGGAACGAAATCCTTTAAAGGGGAAAGAATGTAACACCCTAGGAATTTACGTAAAAATTTAACAAGAATATATTAGAAGTTAAATGGAAATATAATATGAAAAGTAAATTTAATTAAAATAAGGACTAAAAAGAAAATTTCCATAGACGTTCGAATTTGGCTACGAGACTTACACCATTGCGTTCATAGAGATTTTATGGATGATTTTCATATACAACACTTCATAATCGAAGTTAGTACGGAAAAGTTACGGGTATTAGAAAATCAGAAAACAAGAAGGGAAAAAAGTGTGAACGGTCAACCTTGGTACTTGAATGGTCGACTTATAGGGGTCAAACCTGGGCCTTCTTAGGTCAACCATGCCATATGAAAGAGCGGAGATCTGGGGCATTGCATTGACGGCTTCGATTGTTCCTTTATCGTTAAGTTTTTGATGATAGTACCTGATGACCCTAAATATTCTCTAGACTAAATCTGACGGCCTAAACACATTGCTAAACCCTATAAATTCAAGTAGAACCTAACCCTAAAATTAATGCAACAAATACTATAAAGATACTCTTTCAAAATTTTCCATCTCCTCTAAACCCTAAAATTTCTCAAAAATCAAAATAAAATTAGCATAGAAGAATTTCAAGTAATTGGATCTAGACAGAGTAGGCGAAGCAAGCATACGAAGAGGAGATTCTCAAGCAAAGCAAACAGAAAGAGCTTAGGCTTGAGGTGAATTGGAACAATTTTAGTAAGATGATTATTACAGTTGGGTTTAAACTATTTTATATGATTTAGGATGTTAGAAACCTAATTTGAAATATGTAAAACACTAGATTAAAATCTATAAATTGTTAAATCTGACTTGATGCAAGTACACCCTTTCTGTTAATTAAATTGTGAAACCCTAAGTTGTAATCTATAATCTTAGATTTGAAATTACAGTAAATTATTAAACGGGATTTTTTTCAAATATGCAAACCCTTAATTGAATTGCAAATTGATAATTGAATTGTTCCTCTAGTAATCAGGGTTCACTAATAAACGTTCACGACATTCATTAAACAAGAAATAAAAATCGACAATTAAAATGCAGAAAACCTCAATTTTACTACACGAACGGTCGACCTAGGATCCCTAACGGTCGACGGGTAGTAGTCAACCATAGAGGAACACCGGTCGACCGTTCGGAATGAAAAATTCAAATATGGAACCTCGGTCTAAGGCCTAAGTTTATTAATATATATATATATATATATAATGTTAATTGTTGTGGGCCTATTTAAGGGTAATTGGATGCATGTTAGGACTTATAGGGAAGCTAGTTCCTTAGGAGCGGATGCTAGGTCGTTGCTATGTTGGGTAAATATTATTTACCTAATTTGGGATTGAGTATCAACTAGAGGCAATGTATTTTCGTAAATCACACTCACAGAAGGTTCCACGGTGGGCATGTAGCATTGGCGCGGATGCCTGATGAAGTGTGTATAGCACAATGTGAGGTACATGTATGCACGATTTTTGAAGCACGTGATATAGTTAAATAGAGGGCCCGAAGCATGCAATAAGAGGCCAACACTACGATCGAGAGGTGGAAGCGAATGAAGACGATGAAACATACCGGGGAGTCAGCATCTCGGGTTCTTCCTTTTCAGGCATTATGAAGGAAAATCGGTTCCTGGTAGCCTAATGGCAGTGATAGTAGTAGGGATTTAGTCCCATGGTAGCCAAGTGGCGGTGTTTTCATGCTTAGTAGCCAAGGAGAAGTATTTCCACGTTTAGTAGCGTTGTGGCGGTGTTTACATGTTTCAATAACTTAAAGACATTGTTTACATTGAGTATCTCTAGGAGCGGTGGTCGATCTTTAGATGTCCAGTTCGATCCTTATTTCGAATCACAACAATAGTATACATAAATTGTAGTGTACAAATGTATTAGACAAGAACCCTTAGGTAACAGACCTTTGGAATTCACAGACACTTGTATCACACCGTATATCACCTAGAGTAGAGTTACAGTTAACTGAACATGATCATCACATATTAAATTTGTACTCATTCACCAAACTTTTATCTAACCCACCCTCCTTCTTTCCATTTTTCCTCACCACAGTATGACATGTTAGTAATTGATTGGGCATAGTACATGGAGAAAGGAGCTTCTCGTTAGAGTTCTTATATTCTTTGTTGTTTATCTTGTAGTTACTTATTGTATTAAAAGTTTGTAAAACGTATATTGTACCTTGAAACACATTATTTGGAAAATAAAATATTTTGGAGACTGTTTTTCGAAATATCTATTTTTCAGTACTTATATTTTAATTCCTTCCACTGTGAGATCTGAAATGTAAAATGTCTTAGAACTTACCCTTTTAATTATGCCCTATAATGTTCTAAAAAGCCAACATCTTGTATTTGCTGGCATGACACGAGTCTGAAAGTCACAATAGGTTTTGGATCGTTGTGCCCGGATGTACGGGTTGTTACAACGTTGAAAAATGCACATTTCTTATCTCTAGAATTTTTCTAGAAGATTTTACCCCTAAAAACTAGTAACGACTATAACTTTTGATAAAAGCTGAATTAGCACCTGAGATCACTTCCATTATAAAGATACGATGGTTTCCCTATCCGTGGAATGATCATAATAGCGATTTGGACTTTCTGACTAGGAGATATGGTTGTTTGGAGATTGACAGTTTTTGAAGCACTTAGTGGATAATTAGTGAGTTTGTGGATGGGCCTGTTAACCGATTTTGGGTTTTACACTTATATTGACAGAAACAAACACCCCCAAATCATTTCTACCATCTCCAAAATAGATCTAAGCCTCCATTAACTCATTAGACATCTAAAACCTTTTCTTTTCTCCTTCAAATCAAGTCAAAATAGATTAAGGGTAGTTAGCAAAGGGATTCATCAAGGGAAGAAAACTCGAGGATTGGCTGTTGATTTTCGTATTTGCCTCGAATTGCGTGCAAAACTTGAATTTTAGAGGTTTTGGTGAGTGCTTTATCATCTCTCACCCTAAAGTATATGTATCCATCTGTTTTGATAGGTTGTAAACCTATTTTTAAAGTTAGAATCATGTTTTAGGACTGTTTTAAAGTGAAACCTGAAGTAAAAATGAATTTAAAATGAAAGTGTCCTAATCATGTTAATTTGATGTATGACTGCCTTAATGTGTGTTTGGTTATGTTAGAGATATATTATAGGAAAATATATCTTGAATTATTGTATGTTTACAAGATTGATTGTGTGGTTTGCATGTTTGAATGTTGTTTGGTGCGTGTATGGTTTTTTCTTGTATGCTTGTACGGTCGAAAAAACTTATCGAAGCGAACTAGAGGCAAGAACTGTAAAATCAAACTTCGATGGATAGGCTCTAGAGCATTTGGAGTTCTAACGTTTCATAGGCGATGCATGGGGGTTAAAGTGTTGAGTGTAGCGATGGAGTCTGCGCGATGTTGGTGTGCCGAAGGGCTACGGGTTTTGGTTCGGTGGAGATTGTTTCGTCATGGGGATGGTCCGGTGGTTTGCTTAGTTTGGCATGAGAGGACAAGATAGGAAATCCTATCCGGTAGTAAGTTGGTTCAGAAGTGGAGGACCGGACTGGAAATCATGTCCGATAGACAGTTTTTTTGGCAGTGGAGGACCGAACATGAAATCATGTCTAGTAGCTTGATGGTTCGGGCTTAGCTTCGGTTCGGTTGCTAGGAGTGCCGAATAAGATTTTCAGTCTGGTGATGGTCGTTCAGGAATGATGCTTACTAGACAAGATGATTAGCCTAGGGTGTTGCTTAGGTGTCTGGCAACATGGTTTAGTTTCGGATGTGGAGAAGGACAGGCAAGGCTTGGAGTTTCAGGAGTGCTCCGAGCATGGAGGAGGAATACACCGGGCACAGTTTGAGTTTTCTTTGAGTATGTGAGGCAAATGATGAAGCACGGACAAGATGCTTTGACGCGACGACTTCCAGACCATAGTACGATGGCTCTACGACTTACGATAAATGTATATAGCATTGAAAAGACGACGACTTAACGATGGGAGTCATGGCAGCGATCCACAAGGCCAATTTCAACGATGAGGGCTTGCGAGTATAATTTGAGATTGTGTTCTACTATGGAGATAACGGGAATGGAATACCGATTGATTTCCATTATGGAAACGCATGCAAAGGGATTATTAATAACTAAGACGTTTCTAGTGTGCTCGTAAAGAAGAGGTATATAAGGATGCTTACATGGATTTGCAATCGTGTCTAGATCTTGTGATAGTAGATTACCCTTGGCTTTTGTGATTGTGGGCGTGGTTCCTAGCCTTTCGGAGTGGCATGGATTCGAGCACCAATATAGCCCGAATTTCGATTGAGTCCTTGGTTTGGGATTGTGCCATATGCATTATCATGTATCCAACACACATGAGTGATGGTGAAGATTGTCTCATGGACGCTATGTTTGCTATGGTTGTTTATTACTTTAGGTTTGTCACACGATGTAGGTATTTTCGACCATATACCTAGACACTGGACATTACACTTCGATTGTAGTACACTTTTATGGAAATAATAGTAGATTAACATATATTGATTGTTATGTGCTAACTCTTTGGATGTAGGGACAGCCGGATAGGTCATATATTGTTCTTCATACCTTATGTCTATATTTACCATATACGTTTTTATAGTATTTTTGAGATGATGTATCACTCACACCAAACTATTGTCTAACCAAGGTTTTGTGCTTTACTTCTTATTATCTCGGGTACTCTTAAATGAGTAGATTATGGATCATAGGTTTGGATAGCGCATTGAGCTGCACGGAGTACGAGTAGGAGGCTACGCATTAATATATCTATACTTGGATCTTACTATTGCTTATATTCCATTGTGTAGTGTTGTGGATCTATACTAGTACTCGTATTACTTTAGAGATGGTTTTGGAGTTTATTTGAAGATTTGGAATGTATAAACTCTACTATTTCAGTTTTTTATAATATGTGAACTTGTTGCACTTTGATGTTCTTATTTATGGTTCATTTGATTTTATCACTGTCTTGCCTATTTTACTCCATGTTATTATACTATATTTTGTTTGTAAGCTATGTGGTGTTCTACAGGTTCCATGCTTGGATTTTTGTTACTTACACACTTGGCTACCGTCATGCATCGGTCAGATACCTCCATAGCGCATTATACATGTGTATTGGGTACCAAAGATGTCAAGCGGTTGTCACAGCTTCATACTCCACGAATGATTTTGGGGCAGTGAACTATTTCAACCAACCATCCGAGTTTAACTACTCGATTATTATCCCAAACTATATATCCATTCAAAATTTCATTTACTGTTTCCACGAATGATTCCCTAATCGTTCTATCAACTCTAGACCAACAGCAATCGAACAATTCAAGACAAGCATATCAACATTAATTATAAAGATTTTTACACGTTCGTTTTATTATTAAACTCTTTTATGCATCCATTAAATCTAAGTTCTCATTTCTAAATTCCAAATTTAAGTTTATTTCAACAAGCCCTAACCCCTCATTGGATATTTAACATGATTTCTAACATATTTGTAATCGTCTATCATAGAGAGTAAATCTCACTCACCAAACACTAAGAAATTCAAGCTCCAATTGAACCCAACTTTGAAGCTTCTTGATTTCCGAATTCAACTTTAGTTTTCTTCAAAATGCAAACTTGAAGAGAGAGATTTGTAGAAAATCTCTTAACTTGAATTTAAATAATTAGTTCGAAATTTGTAATTGAGAATTAAAAGGGTTATGTTAATTTTAAGTCTAGAAACCTTGTTTCTAACTTTGAATAGAAAGAAGGAGAATGACATGAGGTAAGAACTAATGAGAGAGAGAGTTGTCTCATTTCAGAATTAATAAGGTATATCTACACAGAATACAATTTTGCCCCTAGCTTCACTTTTCGTCTTTTTTTCACATTATACAATTTTAACAAACTTTATGTATTTTTTATACGTAAACGATACTACAAATACAATGGGGTAAATATTCGATCATCTTTGAATAAAATCTTTCCCGTCGTTAGTTTGTTATAAGCGTTTAGTTCTATTAGAACGATTAATTATGTTTACTAATATGCGCTAAAATATGAGTTGTTATATGAATATATCGACGTCTGGTCCAGTATGATCGACTAACACATGTAGTCATACGTTATTATTAAACTTTTCAGTAAGAACCGTTCAAACGCATCTCAACTGATCAAGGACATATGGTGTCACGATCCAAATTTCATCGTTCGAAAATCGACACCCGTACTTCACTTGTACTCGAATGCCGCAGATTCAATCGTTGAAATTCGACTCATGCCGGAGCTTATAACACAGTAAGTATAACAACACATCGGAAGAAAGAAATAAATGATATCATATACAAATCCAATGAATACAATATCCAGAATGATATACAACAATAATATCAATATGATACAAAAATATCAGAGACAAATAATAATGCTACAGCGGAAACAATAGAACTGATAACTCCAAATGATCTTTAAAAGAGAATGAATCCACCAACTCCAATATCAAGCTCGAACCACCATCACGATTCACAAAGAGAAGCAAGGACAGTCATGAACTCCAAAAACTGAACTAGCTCCAACTAGTCTACTAAACCTGATTATCTAAAAATCCCAACTCTAAACTGCCCGTGTGGAAAATTATGGGCACCCAGAGTTTAGGAAGGGAACAATAAACTCCAGGTCAGTCGTGGGACTGGTATGAGCAAACAAAATAGTTTATCTTTAAAACAAACAACAAAAGAAATTTAAACATTGAAATCCGCAATGCTTTTTGGAAAATGAAACTACCATAAGGCCTCCCACCACACACACAATGCAAACGCAGAATTGGAGGAGATTTCTCCTTACGATAGTCAAACATGCTTAATACGAGAAAACTCTTTGATATTATCACTAGTGCATAGTGTGGAAACATTTCGAAAATATAATATTAATCTTAGCCGGCATACAACCATTATTGTATGCCTTCTATAGCTACTATGTTCAATAGCAGGTTACCGCCACATTCCATAGCGGGTTATACAACTAAAATCGTACAAAGCTCGTATTGTTTCTTTGGATTTTCCAACAAATGGTCAGGCTAAGGAACTTCCTATGCCACGTAGGAACGCCTCTGGAGGGACGCCCCAAGAGACAACTGCTCTCTGCCAACACAAGGCCGGTTACCCCCTTCACGGGTAGTAAACCTGAGATATGCCACCCCCGGTCGTTTGCGACCTTTATCCGAGGCGCCTCGATCACAAAGCAATAATCACATAGTAAATGAGATTGGAGCAACCACACAGGTAAATATCTGGGCTCCATACCATGATACCACCTTTTTCCAGAAGGAATGGACATACCCTAGGGGAGCTACCCCTGAAACCTTGCCGCATCTTTCCTGTTTCGACCATTTCCGGGTGTGAGGTCCGATGAGGTCTCGTCCACAAAGCTACGCTTTACACGAAAGCCATGCTTTGATCAACAAATGATCAGCAACACTCAGCATGCCACACTACCAAATTAGGAGTATATCACTGATGACCTTCAACTACATAACCTCTGAGCTCGTACGTCTCAAAGAAGGGTGTTAAGCTAAGAGAATAAATCTCCGCCACCAAACAGAAATGTATTTGAAAGAAATCAGCTTTATATCTCAAAGTGTAATGTCAAACATACGTCCATACAAGTCTGTTCCGGGTTCGAACAGAACCGAAGGCACTTCTAAAGAAGCCCTTGCAATCTGGGTATCCACAATCCCGATCGGACTTCCCATCACTTAGGGAATCTCTATACCATAGCTACTTAGTGCAGAGACAATCGATAGGTTATCCTATCGTTCTCGCAAACACCCGGTCTTCAACACCGGTCTTCAAATGCTATCCATTTACGTCGTATCACTATTCAGAATGGGTTATATGACACAAAGTCCTCTCCCGGCTAAACCGAAAAGTGAGCGCAATATTTTAAAACATATGGATATTGGGATTTCAGTTAAGTCACAACTTATTACCCAAAACTTCTCTTTCAAATGGTTTAAACAAATTACCATTTTAATATTTTACACAAAAAGATTCATCTCACAAAGTTCACCTAGTTTCACAAAGATCTATCCATAGATTTCAAATCGATTTCCATTTCAATTGGATTTAACTCGTCCAATCTTTAAAACAAAGATTTAACTGATAGCTTTCAAAACAATTCCATTTCGACCTTTTATACAAAAGGTACACCTTTCCAATTTCAAAACAAAGTTCAACAATCTTTCACAAAGATTTATTCATAACTCGGGGAACCATTTTCATTTCAAACTTGAAATTCTTTTGACACAAATTGGAAATTCATTCCTTATATGAAAGCTTCTATTATTTGAAAACAAATAGTTTTCATTTCGGAAAATCTGATTCATTTATACGAGTTAAAGTCCTTGGGTTAAATTCAAATTCTCAAAACCATACTTTTAAAATGGTTTAAATTCATATAAACACATTTATAACATCTTTAACCATAATTTCCAAACATGGAATTCAATTCCAAATTTTGAATTCAAATTCAAATTAAATTATTTAAATTGGAAACTTTAACAAGTTATTCAAAATAACTTTTATCTTAAAAACTCCTTTTCAAAAGCTTTAACATTTAACCCAAATCCATTTCACAAATAAATTGAAATTAAAATTTCAATTTCAAAAACATTAAATTTAAATCATCTGTGACTTAACCGATTTCCTCGTGAAATCCATATTTGTGTGTGTATGAGTGTAGTCTAGGGATTTAACACAATAGTGCAACATCATTCAATCATCATAGATTCAAACACAGAAATATAGTTGATAAGCGGTATAAACTATAACGCTTATCGTTCATTTCACAGATTCACAGATAATATACAAATGTATCACAAATAAATGAATAAATTATACACAGCTCAATCCACAGAACAAAATATCACAGATCAGATAGGACAATCAATTCGAGGCATCTCATACAATACAATCATTCATAAGTAAAGTCAAGCATTCAATAATCATTTATAAGCAGGATTAATTAATTGTTTAATCCTAATTAATTCAATTTATTTCCAATTAAATTAATTACTTATGAATTAAATATCCAATCCTGATTTATTAATCACAAATCTTTTGATATAAATTAATTTATCAAACACCATAATTAATTATTCTTAATTAATTACAATAACAAATAAATTACTCCTTAATTAATATTTATTTCTTAATCACTTTCATTAATTAATTAACCTTTCAATTAATTTATTATTCTCAAATTAATTACCTTAAATAATTAACCTCATTAATTAATTATTCATTAAATTAATTAATCTTTAAATACTTGATTAAATCAATCTTAAACCCAAAAATTTAATTACTTTTAATCAAGTAATTATCTTTAAGTAATTGATTTCCTTTAATTAATTATCATTAATAAATCTTAATTAATTATTCCATAATTTTGAAAATAAATTATCATCATTTTATCAACTTAAACCTTTAAATAAATTAACCTCTTTAAAACTTATAAAAGATCATAAACCCCACGCAACTCGAGTGAAACCCGAGCTAGATGCAGTTGTACCCGAGACTCTCTTCGAGTCAGGCTTCGAAACCCCCAAGTTTCTTCCATTCTTCCCCTTTTTACTTTGTTTCAGTTTTAAAATTTGGAAAAAAAAACTTGTTAATCATAATAACACTCAAGAGCATACTCGAGCACACATCCGAGCTATCCACAAAACTTCACGAGATCGACTCGAGACATTTCCCTTCTTCCCAAAGCCTTATCAACTAACACCAGTTGCACGTGTATACGTGCACCGATGATCAGAGCTTCTCTGATCATCACTGCAACCTCCAACGAGCCACCGGCGATCACCTCAACTCCAATTACCACCCAACACCTTTAACAGTCCCCTGAATCGAAATCGACCAGAACAACCCTTCCTGGAACCCACCATGATCACCAGAAAACCCACGTACCTCCGCCGGCGTTCATCTGAAACCTCACGAGCCTACCCAGAGCATCGTCAATCACTCAAGCTTCGATTCCAACCCCTGCGGTGAAGTCCGATTCAACATCGACGCTACAGTTGATCGAATTTCGATCCTAACCAAACTTAGGTTTAACTCCTACAATCAAGTCGTCACGTCACCACGATCAACAAAAATTTTTGCAAGCATTTTTCTAGTGATCTATGGTGCTCGAACTATCTTCCATCACAATTTCAATGAGGATAAACTTGCCGATCAACAGTATTTTACAGAAATGCTTTATCTGATCATCTTACAAATTCACGGCCATCACTGCTTAAAAATCACAAGATCTCCACCGAAAATCATTATTTTGAAATACGAACATGATTACATTATCAGATTTTAAAATTGAAACACTCGAATTTTTTGATTCATAATGATTTTACTGTAAAGAAATATTTTACAAAATATCCACTTAATATTTTTCCCTGATATTATTTTTAGAAGTTGCTTAACTTTGTTATAGACGATTTCCTTTCAGAAATCATAGTTTGAAAGGATCTAAATATGAAGATATGAATGTTTTTCTCTAGTAGATTTTGGGTTGTTATTACAGAGAAACCATATTCACACACAGGCATGCATATCTCAATCCATACACAGATATATACATGCAGATATATCTAACAACTAAGCAACACTTTCATAACAGATTCAAATATTAACCATGACATCAATCAGATAGAAGCAGGTTAAGAGGTTTGCTCACCATGATTTCCAAAAGAAAGAACAGAGCTTCTTCTATTTTGAAACAGGCTTGAAATTCGCAAGCTGAAATCTTTCTTCTTTGATCTTTGGTTCGAGTAGAATTTTGTTTGAGTTGAAGTTTGTTTAAGTTATGAGATGATATTTACTTCAGATTTGCGTAGTTATGTTTGAACGAACTGAAATGAGGAAGTTGATATATAGAAAATGAGTACAGGGTGTTGTATTTGTTTGCTGGTACAAGATTTTTATTGTACCGTATAAATTTATTAAATATTTTGTACAGAGATTTTTATTAGCTATGGAGGCTGAAATGATAAAATGTGTGCCAACATTAATTATGCTTGTCTTGTTTTACAAGTACTTTCATATATACTTTCATACTTATCCAATTTGATCTTTGCCCACATACTTGCCTTGTTTTCTAAGCTTATACTTATCCATTTTTGTTTGTTTGTTTCATTCTTGAATATGTTTTCTTCTTTTGTTTGAATGTATATGTTTATTTTACACTTATGTTTACATATTAGTAAGATATAATTTAGAAATTCAAATTATTTAACATATATTTTATTTGAATTTGGAGAAACTCAAATCAATTTACCAATTAATTTCACAATTTTTATTCAAAAATTAAATTAATTATCAATTCAAACTTATTTAAAATCTGGGATCGTTACATATGGTCATTCGAGATGCCTTATTGTAGTTCAATTATAAACCCTAACTTCATTCAATTAAATGGTGTGTTGATTATATATAAAAAACACAGGGAATTTTGGCCAACACCCTTAAAACAAAAATTAAAACATGAAAAATTCCCCTTAATTAAACTTTACAAATCTACCTCATATAACTTGTTTTGAAATATTATTTTTTGGTTTTTTCTCCATATGCGAAACCTACATGTGATTCTTCTCATATGCAAACCCTAAGTTAACCGATTTATTAAATCCACCGATATTACATAGGTTTGTTTTGAGTTTTATCTTTTGTGGTTCTATAAATGGCTTCTCCTTCTCTCAAGTGTGATTATTTATACATTTATTTCTCTAAACTTTTTTATGCGGTGACTTTGGATTTTCTTCCAAAAATTAATGTGTATATATTTGAAATTTTTTTCAATTTTATTTAATTTTTTGTATGCACATGCATTTTAAATGTGTTTGTAGAATTATATACCACTTTGCAAATATTTGCACAATAATGCATTTATTTTGAAAATATTTACAAAAACATCATTATTGTTTCAAAAAAAAATCTATATCCATACATTTTTCAAATATTTGTTGAATTATACATGCATTTTGTACATATTTGTATAGCAATAAAATATGTTTACATCCATTCAATTCGCAAATATTTGAAGAATTATGCATTCATTTTGCAAATGTTTGCAAAATTGCTTATCCATTTGAATACGCTCATTCTCATTTATTTTGAAGTTTTGCAGAATAATACTTCATCCATTTTGCAAATACTGCAAAATTATATACTGTTTGCAAATACTTGTAGAAACATCATTATTTGAAAAAAATTATATCTATTTATTCTAAAAATGTTGTGAAAAGTGCACATTTAATCTCAAAATATTTCTATATGTAATTTATTTATGCATTAGTAAGAAATTGACATTTTTATTTTTCTATCTTATTTTTATTTCGAATTAATCACTTTGTATTTCTCTTTGATCTCCAGCATTTTGATGTTTGTAATTTTAGTTGTTAATTATTTAAAGATAGAAGGAGTAATAGAGAGAAATGAAATCACAATAAAGCAATGCAATAATTTATTTATTTGAGGCTAAGTTAGTAATTATTTTATTGTGAGTTTTAAAGTAGGGAACTAATTTGTAAAATTTATTTGGAAGAGGTGTTTAATTGATTTTTGAAAAACGGGTATGTAACTTAAATAAAAACAAATTTAATTGTTCTGACACTTATTATTGACAAAATATTTGACACAAGTGATATAATTAATTTTAGGCAAATTCTACAAACACATTACGTTTTGTCTTTCCGACCTCAGTGTTTTATGAAAACTACATATGTCATTTTTTTTCCTTTTCTCATCCTCATTCTCAAAATAACCTTACTACTTTTATTTACTCTTGCGTTCTTTCTCTCTTCGTACAACAGTAAATAAACATAGTTTTGAAATTATGGAGAGGGAGGCTAGGTAATCTGTGGTAGTTTCTTCATCTTCGCTTTCGTCAAACAATGCAGTCTAAAAGAAAAATAAGTTGAATCATCATGTATCACAAAAATGGTAGGAAATTTATGCAAGATATTTCACTAGACTAGCTTTAATATCATTTTTTAGTGCACTTCACACTAGATTTACTATCATCGTTATATATAGACTTTGGTTGCTATTATATTTTAGTTATGAATAAAACCCTACAAAACATACACATACAATAAAAAAAGCGCGTATATTAAGATACAGTACCTGAGATCTAACATTATTATGTTTTCCAAAAAAATTATTTTTCTTTTCTAATAAATTGTCTTTATGATGCTTTTACTCTCATCTTCGTCAATATTTATACGCTAAAAGAAAAGGAGACGAAAGTTAGAGAGTATGAAAAGACGTAACACATTTTGATTTATAAAGATTAAATAGTCATCTATTTTCTATTTATTTTAAATACAAAAGGGGGTTGGCTAATAGAATTGATCTTAATTCTATATTTTATTTTCTTTGTTAATAGTAGTTCATGTTCTACTGACAATTGCTTGGGACGGCCGAAGCCCAAGTTAGATCTAAAAAACAAGACTGTACTACCCTGATATCAGTGTTACCCTGCTACTTTAATTCAAAAGCGAGAGTGGTAGCTCTCTACGGATTCCATACCATGGCTAAACAGCAAACACTGCTATCTTCCAAATCCTGTTCCCAATTTCCATTTAATTCATATTCAAAAAAAAAAAGGGTACGAAATATCTCCCATCGAAAAACAACAATATCAATATTACTGTATGTTTGCTGTAACACATAACACAACATATCAACAGTAAATTAGACCCACTACACCTACTCGTATGTATTGTAATTCTAACCCTTTGTCTTCCTTCATTTTTCAAACTCTTCTTTACTTCTTTCGCCTTTTCTCTTTCTCTTAGTTACATTCTGAAGCTTCAAGTTTGGATTTTATTGGTTGACCAGAACCGAATCTGAGGTGAGTTCATATACATTGCTTGTTGTCAGTTGAATGTGCTTTAAAATTTATATGTTTGATTTCAGTTCGTTTTGATGGATATAGATTCGTGGTTTTTAGTTGCTTTATTTATCATTTTCAGTTAGTTAGAAAGCTGTCGTTTTGTAATAATTGATTACATAGGATTTGAATTATGACTTTTAGTACGTAATCAGGAATAGTTTTTGAGATTAATCATGTCATTATGCAGTGGCCTGTTATTTGCTTATAATTTGGTATCATTCATAATTACAAATGAAGAAAACAAAAGGCCATTCATAACTCTCTCTCTTTTTCATCCAATATCTTTTGAAAAATTTATCATATGCTAATTTTTTTGAAAAATCAATATTTTTTTCCTTCCCTTTTTTCTTATTGGCTTTACGTTCTTAATTTGAAATGGACAAAGTAGTAGGTAAATCTTTCTGATACTTAATTAATTTTCTGTATATAATGAATTATTTAGTTCTTAATATAATGAGGAATAGCATGTTTTCAGATTTCCCAGTAATAAATTTTAACTGCAAAAGAATCCAACGTTCTTTTGTATTCTTCCAGTGTAAATAAGTAAGCAAGACAGGTGATTTTCTCCCAATGTATTGATTCTTTATTATATGATTGATAAATGATAATTACACATGCTTGTCAAATTGTTTACTTGTTTGAATGGACATGAATGTTCTTGAGTTAATATATTTTAAATAAAAGCATTGACTCATGTCATATGGGTGACTTATTATTAATTTATCTCGTTGGCATCAGGAATCTCTTGTTTGTATATCTTAATTTATTAAACAAATGAGAAGTGCAAACACTGTTTTGTTGATCTCTGACAATGAAATGTTAAATTTTAAGCAGACAACTTATTTAACTATGATTTATATTAACCATATGATGTTAAAAACATCTAAATTTCCTCTTTCAAGTACCATAAGGATTATTAATCATTCTAATACAATTTTATTTTTTATAACGAGCGCTTTGCGCGTGAATTGTTTTCCTTATAGGTTGTATATGCTTAAATTAGTCAAAAAAATATTTTTTTTATGTTTAAGTGATAGTAAAATATGTATATTTGTAAAGAAATATTTTGAATTTGTAAATGAAGTTTAATTCTAGATCCTATTTTTAGAAGCGTTTTGAATTGGTAAAGCATGTTTAATTGTTAGATCATACTTTTAGCGGCGTTTGAATTTGTAAAAGAAGTTTAATATTAAATCTCATGTTTAAGTGATTAAGATTTGATAATATATAAATGAGCGTTTTTGGTAGTTCACGTTGACACCAAAAAAGTGTGACACCAAAACTATTACAACTATTATCAAAGGTATTACTAATTTATCAATTCACCGAATTAAAACTCCTTGGAGTCAATGAATTTGGCACAACATATCTTCGCCGCATCCGCATGATAGTAAATAGTCATCCAAACCGGCCAAATACCGTCTACTTTCCACCATATGGTATTATCTCCAGCTTAGACTAATTTTCAAATCTTCCAATTAGCGTATGAATTTTGAGATAAAATAAATAACACCTATTTGAATTAACCAACAATTCTATGGTACAGTAAAACTTATAATTTCAAAACCAATAACTACCTCAAATTCAAAATTTAAACCTAAGGTTTGTTTAGGTTTAAAATTGAGTTTTCTGTTTTGCATTTTTAATTTGTATTTCAAATAGCATGGAAATGAATGAAATGTTGTAAAATCATAGTCATTACAACAAAGGAGATTAGGGAAATTGTTAATGATATTTTGCAAAAGGTGAAAATAAATAATATCATTTACAATTTTATATGTCAAAACATTTTCCACATTTTTCGTTTTACGTATTTTTCCATTACCTATGCATTTTAAAATACATGTTGAAAAATCAAAAGACAACGCTCGTTTTGAAACCAAACAAGCTTATAATAGTGAGACTGAGCTCTGTTGGATGGAGCTTACTGGGACACAATGCCTAGTTATGATGAGGGTTGGATAGTTTTCTAAGTGACCTGCTATGATTTGTATGTTCGATTTGAAGTTTAGGATTTTGTACTGAATTGAAAGTGAGAAGAAGTGTTGAAATGAAAATGCTGTAATGGTGAGAACTAACTGCACACTTGTAATACTTTACGGTTATATGTTTATTTTCTTAGACATGGGTCGATTTAAAGATACGAACAAACATAAAGCTGCCCATTTTCAAATTTTAGTGATCAGACACATTTATATTCGTTAGCGCCTATATAATAAATCATTGATATGTCTATTTTCTACAATTTGTGACATTGGTCGTACACTGAAGAAAGTGGCATTTCTTGCGTTTGAGCAGTCAACAACTTAAATTTTGAAAATTTATCATGACAGCAGTGATGAATATCTACATTTTGTCATAATGAATGTACAGCATTTACTACCATGTGTTATATTCTTGATTGATGTTTAAGAAACCTTTGCCAGTGGTGCAGATTTTTAATCATATTAGTACAAAATGCACATGTTTTCTTAAAATTGACTCTTTCGGTGTTTACAATGAAGATCTGACTATCTGCAATTTTTTGTTGTCAGCCCATATGTGAGTTGTAATTTGTACATACATTTATGATGCGTGAGTTGTAATATATAGTTAATATTTATGCCTTTGAAAACGAAATATGTTATAAAGAAAACATGCCATGAATGCTCTTTCATCTTAGGAATCGGTCTACCATTGTAAATACTATATCGTTCAATCTTTATGATTTTTTCTTTGCTGATAGCATCAACTCTATTTATACTTTCTGACTCTTATATATGTGTTTGTTCACCAGACAAAGAGCATATACTATAGCACTTGAACTCAAACTCAATGCCGAGATCAAGGTATATATCAATACTTAAAATCAAATCATCTCCAATCAGTTATTTTTGAATATATAACACAAATAATTCAAATTTTGAATGAAGCAGAGGATCTTCTTCAGAAGCGCCAAAAGGAAACTCTCCAAGGCTCCCAATCCATCTAAAAACCACAGTTTGCTCAGAAGCAAATGGCATTACTCGTCACTCAGTTGATCGCAGCAGTCCGAAGCTGTCTCCACGCAGCCCTCTGCATGAGAAAAAGCGTGGGACCCGTGTGTCAGAGCTAGAGACCAAACTCACTCAAACTAAAGAAGAAGTAAAGAAACTCAAAGAAAAGCTCGCCTTGTCCGAAGCTGCCAAGAAAATCGCTCAACAAGAACTCGAACAAACAAAAAAACTAATACCACTCCCAGTTGAGCCTAAAAAGGATGAAGAAGAAGAACAAAAAATAGCAGAAACTAATGAAAATAACATTGAACAAGAAGACACCATCACATCCCCAGCCACTGACGTGTTCGAAGTGACATCTCAGGCCGATGAGGCAGATACCAAAACAATGATCGAAGTCAACAAAGAAGAAGAAGTACCAAAAAGCAAAGAAGAGGATGCATTGGAGTTAAATGCAAAGCTGGGGAAGATAGAGAAGGAAATAAACATGCTAGCGGAAGAGAATGAAGCATTAAAGAAACGAGTAGAGGAAGCAGCCGAGGCATCCAGGACTAAGGAGGAGGAGATGAAAGCGCAGATGGTAAAACTGGAAGAGGAACTGCTGGAGAGCAGGAAGAAAACAGAGAGGTTGGAGCAGAAAGTGGAGGAAGCAGAAGGAGCGAAGGAGGCAATTGAGATGGACATGAGGAAGCTGAAGGTGCAGACTGACCAATGGAGGAAGGCCGCAGAGGCGGCAGCTGCAGTTTTGACTGGAGGAGATGAGAGATTTAGATGTGGGTCGATGGAGAAGAATGCAGGGTTAGGGTTTGTAGGATCACCTGGATTGGGTGGGGATTTTGAGGAGAAGAGGAAGGGGATGAAGATGTTCGGAGAACTGTGGAAGAAGAAAGGCCAGAAGTAGGCCATGGTAGTGGTTGTGTCTCTCTACAACTATGCTTTTTTGATTATTATTACTGTCGTCGTCGTCGTTGTCATGAGATGTAATTTGCTTGGTAATATGTAATGTTAAAGATGGCAGTGTTGAAGCTACTTTGATGAAGTTTGTCTCAGTTGTGAAACCGTTGTCAGTAAATTTTTATTTTGCTTTGATCATCTCTGAGGTGTTTTTGCCCTGGCGCTCCGATATGTATAACTGAGTTAGTAGCGCATTTTGAAGTTTTGCTGTGCATCACAATTACTTTTCATAGTGCTGGCCCCTGATAATTGTTTGGGCTTGCAAAACTCTGGAAAGCCCAAATTGTAATTTCAGATGAAATTTCTGTCCGATTCTAGAAACTCCAGAACCTTCACTTCGTTTTTATAAACCCTTGCAATCTATTCGTCTCCATTTCCGCTACTGACATCTTATTGGATATTCAATCCGGAAATTTACAGGTTAAGAATGGCCGATACGCATCAAATGATGGACGACCTAGAAGAGCTAAAGCATCTTGAATCAATCGCGAAACGACCTCGGGTTCTCTCCCTCCTTTCATCCGAAATTCGCAATCTTCAGTCTAAGGTTTTTATTCGAATGTTTCATTGATATTTCTTTTTTCTTCGCCTATATGCTTTTGCTGACGTTGTTTGAGTTGGTTTTTTGATTTGTTTATCAGATTGAAATGGCAAATGCCGCTGTTGTCAAATCTGAAGTGAAAGTAAAATCGGAACCAGCTGATGCATTGAGTGCATTGAAGTATGTGCCGCTTGATAAGTTCAGTTGGGACCAGGATGATGATAAGATCAAGGTGAACAGTTTTCCTGATTTTGATTTTGAAGTAAAATAAGAATGGATGGCTTATTCATCATTTTTGTCCATTGAGTTGCAATGCATCATGCATTCATGCGACGACACTTGTATTGACCCAAATTTTCGTATGGTGGTGATTGCTGAGCTATCCACCTCCCTTCTTTTTCCTTTTCTGTTCTTCCAGATTTAGCCTTAACTTGTTTGAAATGCTTTTAATTTCGGTGGTGAGCTGGCTTATTAGGTGTGTTATGTTGGAATTAGTATTATGTTAACTTAGGAGAAAATTCCATCAAACTATATGTTACCAAGTATATATGTGAGTACATAAAAGAGAAAATAACAATATAGTAAACCTGTGTGGCTAATTGTGTAAATTAAAATACTTTTAATTGGCAAACAATGCTAGCCATATGGTGCGACTGTACTCTTCACCTCATTGATGAAGAGTGTAAGCCAACATCAATAATTGCCTACACTACACTCTACACTAATGAGATGAAAAGTATATCTACACTCTCCATAGGAGACTGTTGCATAACATTGCTCCAATATTTAGGCAAAATTTTCCTAATTTACATCTAGCTATTGCCATACGTGGGCAATGTAAACCGGGTACTAATGCATATAGTAGATTTGTTGGTGAACTCTCTAGTGATCAGAAAAACATACAATTATTGAATGGTTGGGTACAGCTACATCAAAAAATGATTTGGAAGCAAAATTTTACATATGTTGCTTGAAAGTCCTATGATAAAATTGAATAATTTCTCAAACATGAACAGAAGTTACTTAAGAGTACCACCAACCTGGGTTAGCAAGTATAGAGTATTTTTTCTCGGCGGCAAATGATTTTTCTTGCTATCACACTCACTTACCTGAGAAATGTTTCGGTAGGTCAGATTTGTTAGTTAAGTATATGTGCTTTAGATCTGTGTATGTATTTGTATATTTACACTCAGAAATATACATAAGCACATGTATTTTTCTCGTAATATCAGATGGCTTGAGTTTGTAAACTCTAAGAGAGAATGCATTATATCTCCAACATATATCTCAGGTAAATCACGAGGTTTGTAGCGACAGTTACGTGTTACACACACATATTTATACATACATATTTTACTTATATACATACACATATTCTACGTATGTGCGTGTGTATGTGTGTGTGTCTCTCTCTATACACACACATATGCAAGCTAAAACGAGTACAAATGATTTAAGACGTATCAATGGGTTTGGACAATGTTCGATGGAATTCAGACGATATTCAAATGAACTTGAAAGATATTTAGGTGAGTTACTAATGTTAGGACGGTGTTTAAATTAGTCTGAACAATGCATGCACATATTTAGACTATGTTTGGACCTGCATTGATGTGTTCATACTGTTTTGATGTGTTAGAACAATGTTTATGTGTGTTCAAACAATGTTTGTATGTCTGTGAACAAGTTTGGATGTTATTTAATTGAGTAGTAACAATTTTACATATTCCGTCGTTTAATAAAAAGTAATAGACTACTCTTAGATTACAAATTAGTAAGTAGATCTTACTTACCAATAGATATGAACTTGTGGATCCCACATGTGTAGTGGGTTCCACATGTCCATTTTTCTATAAATAGATCTTACTCACAATTTTGTAAGAGCATCTCCAATGGCTTAAGATTGAATATTCAGATATTTGAATATTCATCAATGGGTTTTGTAGAATTCTCCAACAAATGGGCGCTTATTTCATAAGCGCTTGAAGTCAGGCGCTAATAAACTCTCGAATTCAGGCGTCTATTAAATAAGCATTTGTATTCAGATGTCTATTAAATAAGCGTTTAACGTCAGACACCTATTATATAAGTGCTTGACTATAGAATATGCTAGTATATGATTTTTGTTTGATGATAATAAACTTATATCTATATATATTCATTTAAATGTATTTGTTATTGTAATATTTTATTCTTCACATAATTAAATAAATATTTGTTGAATAAAATAAATAACATAGAATTTAAATTCAAACAAATATTTTATTACAATTTTGAATAATACAAATTTGAGCTTTCACTATATATATATATATATATATATACATAATTTCGATTACATTACAATTTCGATTACATCACAAATTTCAATTTACAATGTTCACCTCACTACATATCACCCGCACTCGTATTTATCTTCAACTCTATTCCAGTCTGAATCCAGCATTTGAGCTATCTGCAAAATAAACACTAACGCAGTAAAATTGAAAAAGAAATATTTTGCAGTTCAAAATGAAGTGTATGTTTTGAAAATGTTATTTGCCCCAGTTATTTGGGTTGTTCGTCATCATATTCTTTTGAATCTATACATACACGAACAACTTGTGACATGCAGTGTATCACTGTACATGCCACATGACCGTGCACACCGATATACACTTGATAAAATTGCAGGGACATGTGTGCACAAGGTCTAACCCGAGCCGAGGCTGGATTCAACTCAGGTGCACTACGAAAACAAGTACAAGTACAAGTTTCAATGACTGGAACAAGCTCGAACACACTTGAACCAGAGATGTATGCGTATGAAATGAAGACTCAACACAAGTGAACCCAGTCCAACAAACCAGTTCATCCAGATCAGTCCACATGAAACCAGTTACGTGGAGATGATCAGCATTCGAAATGACAACAATGACTCAAACTCAGAAAACATGAATACATATACAAGTGCATCTAACCAGACCAAGTAGGATACAAGTGGAACCACACTGCAGTCTCAACTGATCAGAATTGAGGCACACAATGGTATGAGACAGAAGGCAAAGATTTCAAAATGCACAAGGAACCGGACTCAAATGTATCAAGACTTCTGCAGTGGAACAGTACTAGTCACATGACAACAATGCAAAACATCAACCAAAATGAAGTACCTAGCATACATGGATGCATGTGTGAACATATATATGTGTGTAGTGACAACCTGGTGAAGATTGAATCGGCGATCAAGTGAAACTATAAACACGTACACATAAGTATATATATACACATGTATACACACATGTATACATATATATGCAGTGCACAACAACTAAACATGAAGACCACCAGGGATGCAACACAACTCAGACCAAATTAGATAAGTAAAAAATAAACCAAAGACCAGAACCAAACAAGTGATTAAGTTGCAAATGCATTCATGGGCCAACAAGCTTAAACAGGGTCACCAAAACACATATATACATACGTATATGTATGAAGACAACAGACTATCAAAACTGCATGAACACAAAGACATGCATGGCCAAATAGAATGAACTCAATAAGTAAATGGGTCAAAGACAACATTCAGGCATGAAGCAGTGGGCTAACTGGCCGAAGCTACAAATTTATATGTATGCATATATGCAATATATGCATACACATAATAGTAACAAGTATGCAACAGATGAGACTTCAATTGCAAAGCTTCAGACCAGACTCATGCAACCAAGTCACATGAACATGTACGCACCAGACTACAAACAGACCATCACAACCAGAGAGCATGCATATGAGATTCAAGTACAAATCAGTAATGACTCAAATCAGACCAGAGGCAATCAAGTGCATAAGCACACAACACACAACGCACATATATACATGCGTGAATACACATGTATACATATATGCAGTGCATCAGACATACTCCAATGGAATGAAGCCAGTGAAATCAAGTCAGAGATCACAGCAGACATCCAATCAGAATTCAACAGTTCGAACAAAAATTAAGTGAAATCAATCAGATGAACAAATGTTGTAGTTCGAACAATTATCAAGGTAGCAGTTTCAAACCAAGTTAAGTTTAAATGCCAAAGTCAAAGTCAGGTGATAACAAGTTCGAATTGAACAAGTCGAAGTCAATTTTCATCTCAAAATATTATCACAATATCAAATGGCCGAAGTCATAGGTGAAAAGAACGAAACCGACTTAAAGGAACCAAAAAATTCACGGAGCAAGTTCAAACTCATGAAGCAACGTATTAACACGAACAAGTCAAAATCATCACAGACGTTCAAGCAAAAATCAAATGGCCAAGCAGATAAATTGACGAATTAAAACCAAAATATACGGACGAAAACTGAGGGATTTGTTCCCTATATAACCCGGTTACATCATCGGCAAATAGAGAATTCGAATTCGAGACAAAAATCCAGAGTATACTTGTAAATCGAATACAAATTTGTAACTCGAATCAAAGTCGAGAATTGAAAGGGGCAAAATTCACGTACCAACTCAGAGCATCAATTCGATCTCGACTTAATTGAAGCAGCCATGAACAAGTTAATCGATCAAAGAAGCATTTGAAGCATCAACAATCAATTCGAACAAAGCATCGGCTTCATCACAGAACCCTAGCTTTTTGAAAAGGAACGAAGAAACGAAAAAGATCGGACAAAGTTTTAACACAGATGAAAATAGGAAGTCATCCTTATTATTTTAATTGGGCCGGTCTTCATCTTGGCTTGGGCTAAAATTTTATATAGGGTTTTATGTTTTGTTTTATTTGTATTTTTCTTTTAAAATTTGTGTAAATTCTAGTCGTGTGACTAAGGACGAACTACGGTGGTGTAGTTCGAGAATTCGTAACTCAGTGGCTGAGTTGTGGTAGGGTTTTAAGCGTAGAGTTAGGTTAGCCATTAGCCGGTGTCGCAAGTTTACGCGTGTAAGTGTTTGACTACTTAATTTTTAGTAGAAACCTTGGGGGCATCACGTAGGCAGGGTTTTGCCGAAGCTGGGTAAATCTATGTTGTTCTGTTTCTGCTTTTATTATTCTGCTATTATCTGTGCTGCAATTATTATATATATATATATACATATATATTTTCGTATTAATTTTTATTATTATTAGTATCACCATATTCATCCCCTTTAGGGTGAAATCGATCCTACACTGACGTCGCCTATTAAACAAGTGTTAGACGACGTCATACTTTGTTAACTAAATGCCATAAGCGCTTGATGCCTGAATGTTTATTAATAAGTGTTTGATTTCAGACGTCTATTAAATAAGCGTCCAATTTAGTTTAGGATCCCCAATACCAAACTGAATATTAAGCGTAATACTTAGTTTGAATTTGTTTGTTGGAGATGCAAACTTGAATATTAACGTTGAATGCTTCACAGTTGGAGATGCTCTAAGTAAGACTAGCATTTTTCAAGAGATAACCAAAATTCTAAAAAAAGTGTTTGTCATGTAGGTTTTCTATTTCATTTTTCCATGCTTTTCTGTAAAACTATTTTTTTTCACATATTATTTTGCATTACACATCCAAACATTTACAGTGACCTATTTATCTCAAGCTGTACACCTATCTTTGGTTGTTCTACGACAAATCTGTTAAGATGCTGTAGTGTTTGCCTTTGAATAATGACGTGAGCTCATAATTTTTGACGAATATAACTCATTCGAGGTTTGGAAACGTATATGCACATATCATTTCTGCCATGTAAATTTATCTTCTGATGTTTGATTGTGGGCAAATTCTAGACACTCTGCATGGCGAGTATATGGTATTTAGATATCTTTTCTTCATAAATGTTTCCTGCCTTCCATTTGTTTTCTGTTTTTTAGCTATAATCAAATAAACTGTAACATAAAGCTCTATTTGAACTATAAAATATTATCTATGGTGCAAAGATCATTTAGTCAATTTTCAGTCCTTTTCTAGATAGATATGAAGTGTACTAGAGTTTGCATTGAATACTGATTACTGACCCTTCAACAAATAGCTAATCTTTTTCTAAAACTAGTTCTTCCCATATTCCATGGTGTTTTCATTTTACATTGTGCAAGATTTAAGATAAAAGTTTTGTCACTTTACCATCGGTCGATTTTGAGTTTGGATCTTGTTTCAAGATGGGAGTTTAGTTCTGCATAGTAATGTATAATTGTAAGAGTAGCATATTTATAGGACAATAATATAATGGGTGTGTTTGTGAGCTCATCCTTTTGTGGAAATTTTCCGTTTGCATGGGATGGCCCGTCGGATGTGAACGCAAATACTCCTTTCGAGCAAAACAAAACTTTTGGTCCATTAGCGTCTGATGTGAAAGAAACGATCGACACGGACTAGTATTTTAATCCGATTATACTCATTTTTTCTCCTTTCCCACAAATAATTCTGCTTCTTTCCTACTACTACCTCAAAAACAGTTTTTTTTTGTCATTTTTTCCCCTCCATTGTTTTTCCTTTTTTAGCTCCTTTTATGTTCTCCTTTAGTAATCTGCTTTTGCTTTGTAAAAAAAAGGCACCCAAAGTTTGAACATAAAACCGGTTGAAGGGATAACTTCTATGAATATGGCTGCTACTATCAGTACTAAAGTGCTAAAAAGTTGTCATTGCGCTGTCATTGTAGGTCTGTTAAAAAACATTACCATTAGCAATATTATTGACAAACCGATAGTTCAGTCTTTCAGTTAAGTGATCGGTAATTATTTTTTGTATGGTTGGTAAATTTGGTATGCTTTAATTTATGTAAGTAGATAAACATTGCCATTACTATTAGAAAAGGGCATTAAAAGGTTTTGTACACCTTGATCTTTTTACTATTGGTGATTTGTATATTAACTTGCCAGTCCATATTTCAGTATTGTTATCGTTATATTTTGTTGCTATAATAATTTAACTCAGATGATTGCATATTAGAGCAGAAGTTGATTTTATTGTAAGAAGTAAAGTTTAGATTCCAAATGAAACATCATCCATACACAAGATTCCAAATTTTACTCCATTACCATTAAAGCGAGTCAGAATTTCTTCTGAAATTCGATTTATCCTGGAAGGATTGAAAAAAGAAAAGGAAAAATTAATGCTTGAACATAAAATGATTGGTAAATTAATCATTATCATACTACATGTGTGTGTGCTGGTACAATGGTGAGTGTTGAATTATATTTTTGGTGGTGTACGTTGGCTCACTATTGATAGCAACCATTCATTAATGGTTGGAGATTGAAATTATTATTACATTTTGGATACAATCTCTAGTTAGCCCTTATGAAATGGTATGACCTTGAAGTTGTTATATATGTCTTGTTTATGTTATTTGACCAGTACCCATCACTGAAATGGGTCGACGTGCTAGTGGTATGCCAAATATTTTGATTTATTTCACAGTACGTATGTAAATTTCATTTGACATATACCTGACATTCATTTATTTTCATACCAGATTTATGTGTTCCTTGAGGGTGTTAAGGAAGAAAAAGTGGAAACAGTTTTCAAGCGTACGTCTGTCGATGTAAAATTTCACGACGTGCAAGGGAAGAATTATCGATGCGCCATAACAAAACTGAACAAAGAGATTATTCCTGAGAGATGTAAAGTTTTGGTTAAACCTTCAAGAGTTGTCATTACACTTTACAAGGCTTCAAAAGGAAATTGGTTGGATTTGCATTTCAAAGAAGATAAGGTTTTATTATATTTTATTTTAATATTTTCACTCTCGATTTTTAAGTATAACATCACTCTTTGTTAACATACGTACACAATACACATAAGCTAATATAAATCCATCAGTTTTGGGTTCTCTGCTATATTGTAGCTAGGGAACCGTGCTTTCCTTTGCTAACATTTATTGTTGTTGAATATTAATCAGGAACCCCTTTAGTTTATTGATTCAATTATTGAAATACTTATTTTGTTTCAAATGGACAGCTGAAGCCAAGTACAGATAGTAAAGACCCAATGGCAGGAATCATGGATTTAATGAAGGTAATCCGATCGTTTTATTGTTGAACACTACCATTTAATTTGATACGAAAGCAAACTCGTACTTGAAGGCTTGTTTCTATACACTGATGCTGTTGTGCATGACAGAATATGTATGAAGAAGGGGACGATGAGATGAAGAAGACGATTGCAAAAGCATGGACTGATGCAAGGTCTGGAAAGACAGCTGATCCGTTACAGAGATTTGGAAGTTGAATGTAGTTGATAAATGTACCTATATGCATGCTTCTTCTATTCTATATATTCTATGTATCCCTAGTACTTTTAAGCTATGTTTAGTAAATTTGTGGATGGATAACTTAATTTTGTTCAAGTTCTTGTGTTGACATGAGCATTGGGCATCACTGTATTTGATAATTTTCTGTGAGCGATCTTATTGTTTCCTTGAGCTGTGATGTCCTTAAAGAAGTGTAAATTTTGTTTCTTAATTTTTCTTCATTTTATGCTTATATAGTCATGTCGGATCATTTATTGGTGCTTGTTAGGCGTATCTGATGTGCTTGGGTTTACAATTGTCCCTGGATGGCTACTTGATGGTTGCAGCAAATATGCAGATGATCAGAATAAGCTGTGAAAATTGGTTGTGCGCACTGCACTGCGCTGCATGGACCCGTCAAATGGGTTGGATTGATTTTGACCAAATTCATTTATTACTCATTCTTTTCAATTCAAGGATCCGTCAAATATGTGAAAATTGATGGTTTCTGCCTAGGCAGAGTTCAAATATGTGGATTTAGCATGTTATTTTCTAAATATAACCATTAATTACCATGAAGAACTACAACGTTCATTTACAAAATGGAATATCCGAGTGTTTCATACTGTCCGTAATTTAGATGAGAATTTATCAGTCGAAGTCTCGCCTAATTTCGATGTAGTATAAAGAAGTTATTGCAGTCTGAATAAATAAAAAAAGAGCTTCTGCTTAGGCGGAGTTAAAATACAGGGGTGTAGTCAGTTATTTTCTAAATTCAACTGTTAGTCATCATGGAGAGCTTCAACATTCGTTCACAAAATGAAATATCTGAGTGTTCCATACCATCCGTAATTTAGGTGGAAGTTCATCGGTCGAAGTCTCGTCTGATTTCGAGATAATATGAAAAGTTACTGCAGCCTGAACAAAAAAAATAGTGGCTTCTGCCTAGGCGAAGCTTAAATATGGGAACACAGTCAGTTATTTTCTAAGTATAACTGTTAGTCACATTGGAGAACTACAACGTTCGTTCATAAGATGGAGTATCCGAACGTTCCATATTGTCTGTAATTTAGATGTGAGTTCATTGGTCGAAGTATCGCCTGATTCCGAGTTGGTATGAAGAAGTTACTGCAATTTGAACAAAAAATAGCAAATTTTGCCTAATCGAAATTAAATGGTTAAATGAGTTACCAATTTATAACCCTGTTAAAATGGATCAACTCGTTTATGACCCATTTAATAATGATACATAAATGGGTTGATCCAACCTATTTATTGGTAGGATAAATGAGTTGGGTTAATAGATTGGATCATATTTTGACATGTCTTTTTTGTTGCCTTCCCCTTCGATGTTGAACTTTGTTAGAAACTAGTTTATTTCGATTTTGTTGTCCATCCGGCCCATTTGATTAGATGATTTTATTAGGTTGGAACCTTAATTTATCTATTAAATTGTTATAAAGATTTTTTTTCTTCCTCAACGATGCAATCCTAATTATTCCAATTTCTCAGCCATATCTATCTAATCTCTCAATCTTTATTATTAGCACATATGAAATACAAAAAAAAAACGAACAAGGAATATTGAAAATTCAATTTGGTTGAAAATAATAAACTAATTTTGAATAAAATTAAAAGAACTGAAAAAACTGAGGGATAATGTGGTAAATTTTGAAAAACCGAAAAAGGAAACTAATTTATAATTAAAAATCAAAACTTAATAAGAAACAAGTTAGCAGAAGATAATTTATAAAATACAAGAAAGTTGAAAGCTTGCAAAAAAAAAATCAATAAAAAAATATAATTCCAAAAACTACTAAGAAAATTAATTCAAAGATTTAAAAGAAATTCAAAAAACATAAAACTTCAAAAATTTCAATAATTAAACATTTCTAGCGATTTAAGAAACTCATTAAATTTGACAAAAGACAAGAGTACGGAGAAAAAGTCAAAACACTTGAAAATATCAGTTTATGAAACTTCAAGAAAAAAAGTTGGAAATTTATAAGAAAAACTGAAAATCAAGATAACTTTAGAAAACTAGAATAATATACAGCAACTTAGAAAATTAAAACAATTCAATATATTTGAAGATAATAGATGGAATGAAAAATAAAAATATATTTAAAAGGTTCAAAATTCAACAAAATTGAAACCTTAAAAAAATTGAGAAGAAGAATGGCCCTCATCACGAGAAGAGCACTCATGTTATCATTAATACATAACAATGGCTACAGTTTAACCTACCAACATACCTAGTGACGCAGCGGATTATTCAAAACAATGTAGGTCGGTGAAAGTAGCAGTCGATGGATTGATGAATGCTGAATTGCCCGAATTCGTTGATCCGAAGATACCGAACTCTAGCTATCTCGAACTCGTTGATCGCGCACGATACCGGGTTCAAAGATCTTCAATTCTTCAAGCGTTGATCAAGCGCACTTGATTCCGCGAATCGGCTTCTACAATCGTTGAATCGAGCGCACTCGATTATCCGAAAGAGGAGATAGGAGATTGCACTCAACTACCAATTTGAATGAAAGCACAAAGCAATCAAAAGAGAATTTTATTCAATATTCAACAACCTTTACAAATGACTCACACTTGCTATTTATAGCTTTACAACTCAACACGCAAAAGTTCAAAAAAATACAAGTACTTAGGTCGGAAACGACCTACGACCTAACTTGGCACGACCTAGAACAGGCGCGACTTAGCATAGGTCGGCAGCGACCTAACAACAATAGTTACAACTCGTTACAACCTTCAGCGACTTAACAACTTAGACAAAATACAACAGAAAATACAAGTACTTAGGTCGAGAGCGACCTACGACCTATAATGATTCGACCTAAGAATGTACGCGACTTAGCATAGGTCGGCAGCGACCTAACAACAGTTTCTTCACAGCTTTAAGAATCAACGGTTCAGATGGACGCGGCATCAAGATCTTCGGTTACAAGTTTCTACGACTTAAAACCTTAGCGGTATTCCAAATCAACGTTTAAAGAGAATCAAGGGCAGAGGTTAACTCGGCAGACACATCAACGGCATCCCGTGCTTCGCGACTTAAAGCATGACTCGTTAGGTCGTTCAGACGACTCAAAGGACTTGTTAACTCGCAGAAATTTTCCTTGAGTCGTTGCCGAGTCACACTAGGTCGTTGATACGACTCTAAGACTTCATTAGGTCGCGAACATCCTTCCATAGGTCGGTTCCGACCTAGAACTTCATTCTCCCAACATTGCTCACCCAACTTTAACTCGGTGGTATTCTTTTTAGGTCGGTTTCGACTTATCAACTTGTTAGGTCGTATGCGACTTAATACTTCACCAAATTGGCCTGTGCAACCACCTTCTTCGGCATCACTTGTTCCCTCCTCTAACTCCTTAGGTCGTGAACGACCTACACTCGCCTTAGGTCGTGAGCGACCTAATCCTTTAACTTTCTGCACTGCATCATCCTCCCCTGGTTGAGAGAAATTCGACCTCGAATTCGCACACTCTTCATCCCCAACAAACTCTTCCCCATGATATGGTACAAGATGTTTAACATTGAATACGTCAGATGTATACACATCATCTGGCAGCTTCAGTTTATAAGCATTTTCATTGATTCGTTTCACAACTTCCACCGGACCAATTTTCCTGGCTTTCAACTTGTTGAACGCGCCCACTGGAAAACGATCTTTTGTTAACACTGCATAAACCATATCTCCTTCATTAAACTCAACTTTTCGTCGTTTCAAATCTGCAGCTTGTTTATATTTCTCATTTGCTTTCTCTAATCGTTCTTGAACGATTTTATGACACTCCGTCAGCCCTTCAACAAAATCAGCAGCTTTCTTAATTGTCCCCTTCGAGTGTGGTATCATCGTTAAATCTAACGGTCCCTTCGGTAAACTTGAATAAACAATCTGGAACGGACTGAACCCCGTACTTCGATTCACAGCATGATTATGGGCAAATTCTGCCTGACATAACTTCACATCCCAACTCTTCAGATTATCTTGAACAAGACACCTCAACAAGTTCCCCAATGATCTGTTTACAACCTCGATCTGTCCATCCGTTTGCGGGTGATAAGCACTACTAAATTTCAGCTTCGTTCCCACCAGTTTCCACAAACTCAACCAAAAATGACTCAGAAATCGAGTATCTCTATCCGACACAACAGATTCTGGCAATCCATGAAGTCGATAGATCTCCCTGAAAAACAACTGAGCAACATGAACAGCATCCGCCGTCTTCTTACAAGCAATAAAATGCGCCATCTTCGAAAATCTGTCCACCACCACATATATGGAATCGTTACCACGCTGTGTCCTTGGTAATCCCAACACGAAGTCCATACTGATATCCACCCATGGTTTTACAGGTACGGGTAACGGCATATACAAACCCGCATTAGTCGCAGTTCCTTTCGAAACCTGACAAATATGACAACGCTCCACAAATTTCTCCACTTCTTTCCTCATCGATGGCCAAAAGTAGGATTGTGAAATTAACTGTAAGGTACGATCTCTTCCAACATGCCCTTCTTCATGTAACTCCTTGATAATCTTCATTCTCAAACTACCCTCCGGTATGCACAATCGACTTCCTTTAAAAAGAAAACCATCTACCATCACAAACTCATCCGTCTTTCCCTCCTTAACTTTATCAACAAACTTCATGAAGTAAGGATCTTCAACAAATAATTCCGGCAACATTTCAAACCCCGTCACTTCAACTTTCAGCGTAGTCAACAAATGACTCCTCCTACTCAAAGCATCAGCTACTCGATTTGTCACCCCTGACTTGTGTTTCACAACAAAAGTAAACTGTTGCAGATATGCAATCCACGATGCATGTCTCGCTGAAATCTTGTCTTGCCCCTGCAAATGCTTCAATGCTTCATGATCAGTATACAAAACAAACTCTTTCTGAAACAGATAGTGTCTCCAGTGTTTAATAGATTGTACAACAGCATAGAACTCCACATCATACGTACTGTATCGCATCTTCGCTCCTGACAACTTCTCACTGAAATATGCAATTGGACGCCCCTTCTGACTCAACACTCCTCCAATCCCAACCTTGGATGCATCAGTATGTAATTCAAACACTAGCTGAAAATCAGGTAATACTAGGATTGGTGCAGACGTCAGCATTTCCTTGATCTTCCCAAAAGCAACCCCTGCTTCTTCTGACCATGAAAAATGTTTGTCTTTCATACAATCTGTAACAGGTGCCATCACACTACTAAAGTGTGGTATAAACCTTCGATAGAATGAAGCCAACCCATGAAAACTACGAACTTCCGTTATCGTCTTGGGTTGCGGCCAATTTCTGATCGCCTCAACCTTACTTTGGTCAACCTGTATTCCTTTCTCTGAAACAACATACCCCAGAAATAAAACACTATGCGTCATGAACACGCATTTCTTCGTTGCAGCATAGAATTGTTCTTGTCTCAGTACCATCAGCACTTCTCTAAGATGATTCAAATGTTCCTCTGGACTCCCACTGTAAATTAGAATATCATCGAAATACACCACCACGAATTTCCCAATGAACGGTCTAAAAATCTGATTCATCACCCTCATGAAAGTACTTGGTGCATTTGATAAGCCAAATGGCATAACCAACCATTCGTATAGACCCTCCCTGGTTTTAAAAGCAGTCTTCCACTCATCGCCTGGTCTGATACGAATTTGATGATATCCGCTCTTCAAGTCAATCTTAGAAAAGATAGTAGCTCCGCTTATTTGATCCAACAAGTCATCCAACCTCGGCATTGGAAATCTATATCTCACAGTGATCTTATTCAATGCTCGACTGTCAGTGCACATCCTCCATGTCCCATCCTTCTTGGGTACCAATAAAGCTGGTACAGCACAAGGACTCAGACTCTCCTGCACACGCCCCTGCTCAAGCAATTCCTCTACCTGCCTTCGCAACTCTTCATGTTCCTTCGGACTCATTCGATAATGTGGTCTGTGTGGCAATACAGCACCTGGAACAAGATCTATCTGATGTTGTATATCTCTCAACGGTGGCAACTCCGTTGGTAATTCCTCTGGAAATACATCGTCAAATTCTTTCAGAACTGGTTTAACTTCTTCTGGAATTTCAATCTCTTCACTGCTCTCACGTCTAATCAACAAGAATACTTCTGGTTCTTCCTCAACCTCTTTAACAAACTCTTTTAAAGTCAATAAAGTTTTCAGCTCTTCAATTTCTTCTGATTTACTTTCTTCTTGTGATCTCTTCTTTGGAACTAAGATAATCTTCGTGCCTTTAAACATAAAACTGTAGCTATTGGTCCGACCGTCATGTAGTACTGCTCGATCATATTGCCATGGTCTTCCCAATAATAAGTGGCAAACATCCATCTCTACTACATCACACCATATTTCATCTTTGTATTTCTTCCCAATAGAGAATGGTACACGAACTCGTCTATCCACTTTCACTTCTCCTCCTTTTCTCAACCATGCTAACTTGTATGGACTCGGATGTTTCTCTGTCTTTAATTTCAACTTCGTCACAGCTTCGGTTGAAATAATATTATCACAGCTTCCTGCGTCGATCACAAACTTACACACCTTCCCCAGAATAGTACATGTTGACTGAAAGATATTACTCCTCAACCAACTAGCTTCTTCCTGCTTCGGTGTTAAACACGATCTTCTCAGCATTAGGTTACAACCTTCGTCTCCTGACGCAATATCCTGCTCATCCTCTTCAGCTGGATTAGAACAATCTTCATCAACATCCTCATTATCAACTTCTGCAATCATGGTTCTCTTCTTTGGCTTTGGACACTCACTGCTTTTATGACCCAATTCCTGACAATTGTAACATTTGAAACCATTGTTAACCCTTGTCTTCTCAGCCTCTTTCACCACTGGTCTACTGATAGTTTTAGAAACATTAGAACTTCCTCCAACACCCTTCGCTTGATTGTTAGAATTAGAAAACACACCACTTCCTCGTCTCCCTTGTTTTTCCCAAGCCAACGCTTTCTGATGTGCTTCTGCTACAGATCTTGGATCGAACATATTCACCATATCCTGAATCTGCATTCTCAATCCTCCAATGAACCTAGATGTCAGCTGCTCTTCTGTTTCCATAATATCGTTCCTTGCAATGAGTTGATAAAATTCATCAGCATAGTCATTAACTGTCTTCGTGCCCTGCCTCAAGTTCTGCAAACGTTGATACATCAAAGATTGATAATTGTATGGTAAGAACGTTGCTTTCATCAATTTCTTCATCTTCTCCCAAGATTCAATCTTTGACTTCCCCATTCGATCACGTGTAAGCTTGGTTTGCTGCCACCATGCCAAAGCTCTACCCCTCAGCCTCGTAGCAACCAACTTCACTCTACGATGTTCTGGTACTTCTTTGAAATCAAAAATCTCCTCTACATTAGCCACCCAATCTAGAAACTCCTCTGCTTGCATACCACCTTTGAATTCAGGAATTTCAGTCTTCATCCCCGACTCCCACTTGTGATCATACTCAGAGTAATTTCTTCCTTGACCTCTTCCTTGAACACTACCACCATCATACTCCTCTTCAAAATCAGATGCATAACGATGTCGATTCTGACCACCAACATCTCTACTAACATTACGCCTTCCACCTTCATCCCTTCTATCGACATTCCTCCGTTCACGACCATTCACGTTCGTCCCACGCCCTTGGTCATTTTCAACACTTCGGTCTCGATTGGAATGTGGTGAGACTCTACTACCTCCATGGTTAGATTCTGGTGAAACCCTTCTCCGATTTTGATTCATCTCTGTCATAAGCCTCTCTAACCGGCCAATTCCTTCGTTAAGCTTTTCACTAAAATTCTCATTGATTCTTTGCTCCATCTCATCAGCTTCTTCTCTTCGATATAAAGCTTCTACGTTTTGGTGGCGATTAGCTCTTCTTGGCGGCATACTTGAAAACTTCACAAATCTTCAAATTCAAACACTTTTCGGATTTTGATCCAAAATGAAACGGATCGAAAACTTCCACTTTGTAGCAAATCGCGATGAACACGATGGACAAAGTTTCGGTCTCCCACTACAAATTCGATCAAACAATCTTCAATGCAAGGTCGAACAACTTCACTTGCTCACGGCTCACACCTCAAGCTCTCGGCTATCACTTCAAACTTCAAATCTCTTCAAATGATTAGGCTCCAAATCTCGATCTAGCTATGATTGGCTAGAACAAGCTCTGATACCAAAAACTGACGCAGCGGATTATTCAAAACAATGTAGGTCGGTGAAAGTAGCAGTCGATGGATTGATGAATGCTGAATTGCCCGAATTCGTTGATCCGAAGATACCGAACTCTAGCTATCTCGAACTCGTTGATCGCGCACGATACCGGGTTCAAAGATCTTCAATTCTTCAAGCGTTGATCAAGCGCACTTGATTCCGCGAATCGGCTTCTACAATCGTTGAATCGAGCGCACTCGATTATCCGAAAGAGGAGATAGGAGATTGCACTCAACTACCAATTTGAATGAAAGCACAAAGCAATCAAAAGAGAATTTTATTCAATATTCAACAACCTTTACAAATGACTCACACTTGCTATTTATAGCTTTACAACTCAACACGCAAAAGTTCAAAAAAATACAAGTACTTAGGTCGGAAACGACCTACGACCTAACTTGGCACGACCTAGAACAGGCGCGACTTAGCATAGGTCGGCAGCGACCTAACAACAATAGTTACAACTCGTTACAACCTTCAGCGACTTAACAACTTAGACAAAATACAACAGAAAATACAAGTACTTAGGTCGAGAGCGACCTACGACCTATAATGATTCGACCTAAGAATGTACGCGACTTAGCATAGGTCGGCAGCGACCTAACAACAGTTTCTTCACAGCTTTAAGAATCAACGGTTCAGATGGACGCGGCATCAAGATCTTCGGTTACAAGTTTCTACGACTTAAAACCTTAGCGGTATTCCAAATCAACGTTTAAAGAGAATCAAGGGCAGAGGTTAACTCGGCAGACACATCAACGGCATCCCGTGCTTCGCGACTTAAAGCATGACTCGTTAGGTCGTTCAGACGACTCAAAGGACTTGTTAACTCGCAGAAATTTTCCTTGAGTCGTTGCCGAGTCACACTAGGTCGTTGATACGACTCTAAGACTTCATTAGGTCGCGAACATCCTTCCATAGGTCGGTTCCGACCTAGAACTTCATTCTCCCAACATTGCTCACCCAACTTTAACTCGGTGGTATTCTTTTTAGGTCGGTTTCGACTTATCAACTTGTTAGGTCGTATGCGACTTAATACTTCACCAAATTGGCCTGTGCAACCACCTTCTTCGGCATCACTTGTTCCCTCCTCTAACTCCTTAGGTCGTGAACGACCTACACTCGCCTTAGGTCGTGAGCGACCTAATCCTTTAACTTTCTGCACTGCATCACCTAGACTAAAAACCCAAAACAAGATTACCAATGAACTGATCACAAATTTACTAAGCCTACCAACCATAGTTTGTATCATACTACATTCTCTCTACAAAAATAAATAGATTTATAATTAAAACTCGATGTACAATAAGTGTTCATGCAAAGATCAAACTGGAATGAAGATATACGCCAAGGCTGCACGCAGCCATGGAGACAAACTACACCTAATAAATCAAAACCGCAACTACACGCAACAAACTAGTAGTCTGGGCCGGCCCCAGGGTAAGACGAGCAAGACGGCCGCCTAGGGTAACCGATCCGGCAGGGGCAACAATTCCGACGGTGACTTGATTATGTATTATTATTACTAAAATATGTTTGTATGTAAACTTTTACAATTTGAGCTGTAGCCTAGTGGTTGTGTCTCGTTTCCTTGTCTAGGACAACCCAGATTCGATCCTGTCAAGATGCCTTCAATTTTTGTATAGGGCAACAGTTGTGTGAGTCGGCACTGCTAGCAGTGGGTGATGAGCAAAGGAGTTTATTGTCTTCGTTGTAGTACATGATAAACTACTAAGATTATTGTTAAAATTGTGAAACCGTTGCTCGATACGCTCAAATTGCGTATTTTATTCCCGACATCTTTTATTTGAGCCAATCCATAAACCAATAAGCCAAGCAGTGCAAAAAATGTTCATTGGTACTTACATTATTGAAAGTTCGTTGGTTTCTTTCAAACCAAAAGCACCAATCAGTGATGATATAATTTATGTCCAGCTTACTTCTTTGTGATGTGGTATAGAAATATCTAAATTATTTTATGCCAAGGTTATTGAAAGCTCATTGGGTCTTTACAGCTCGATGACAAGGTTATTTTTATTATTCATGAGCGGAAAAGATCAGGAAAACTGAGTTTTGAACGCAATAGGTAATGACCATGTTTTATGCCAAAAGATGTTTTATCTCTCGAGCGTAAACTATAATTGAGACTAATTTGTAAATGTGAATATTTTTACTAACATCCTTCAAAAAAAGGAGATATGGTTCTCCTCACTTTTGTATATGTTGTACGATCCATAATATAAGCTACGGATGATTTCTTTCCAAATGGTTTTCCTACCTTCTCAGAACTTACATAATCATTTACAATAGTATTCAAAGTCTTATTGATTAATAATTCCTAAGCCGTCTTGGATTTTAGGTCCACATATTTGATTCTAGTTAATTACACAATTTACCTTGGAACAATCTCTTTCGTCCTTCCAAAGAAAGCTTCTTCTTATATTATCAATTTTACCAATAACCCATTTGGGAAAATGGTAATAGAATATCCAATATACCAGCATGGAAGATAATACCGAGTTAGTCAACATAACTCTACCCACTCTCAACAGAAATTCCAATGTGTTATTTTTTCTAATTTTATCAATAATAACATTCCATTCTCCCATTTTAGGTTTAGTTAGTCTAAAAGGGATACCTAAATAATTATAGGGAACTGCATAATCTTTCCATTCGAAGTGTTTGCAACATCTTTTTCGATATTTGAGTTACCATTTAATGTTAAAACAGAGTTTTTATGAGAATGAATAATAATACATGATAGTAGTTCAGAGTTGTAAAGGATAAAGTTAAACAGGACAATATGATGGGGTTGATGAGGACTATAGAAAAAGGAATCATCCACGTATTGGACCGTCGACACCCCATTTGTAACGACCTGGATTTTCCAGTCATTTGATTTTGGATATTCTAATGGTTTTAAATGTTGAATTTGGAATAAAAACTGATTGCTAATACGAAGATTTTGGTTGGGATTGTAGAATGAATTTAAAATTTCATATATAGCGATTATTGGAATACGAAAATGGTAAATAATTGGAATTTGAGTTGAATATGAATCGAAACGATTTCTAATATGGATATAAATTCTATTGGAATTATAATTGAGTTAGTAAAATTTTAAAACTGAAATTTCAAATGATTTCGTCGGTTTTGAAATCGTCGTTCAATTGACTCATTAAAATAGCGATCCAGAGCACAGTCTCGGATTTCGACGAAACTAGGTCCATTGGATCCGTAATAATGTAATACTAGAGGATTTTAAATTTTGTAGCGATTTGATTTACCATTTGGTCGTGCGAGCTGAAAACGCACAAGATTAATTTAATTAAAAATGGTCGATCCAAAAAGCTATCTTCCACATACGATCGAACTAGGCCTCGAGAATAGTTTCATTGGGTTCGAAATAGAGGTATAACATATATAGCGCCAGGCGGCACGCCTCGATAGGAGTTCGGAATTTCGAGATATGCTAAGCGAGATATTTTGAAATTAAATAATATTATAAAATTTAAAAGTCAAACCCTATACAACTAGCCACCCTAAACCCCGTACATGGGCCGCCCTACACATCTGATTTCGCCGCTCTCACCAGTTTATAATCGCATATCTGCTCCTTCTTCTCTTAAACGAAAATAGCACGAATAAAAAAAAACGCGTGCGCGCGTGTTTTGCTGGCGATGGCAGGCGGAGGGCGAGCGATAAGAGGAAGGGGAAGCACGGCAGTTCACTGGTGGCGGCGTCGATCGTGGATGAGGCGCTTCCATTTTAAACTAAAAAAAAGGTGGATGCGCGCGCAGGCGCGAAGGCTGGAGGGTGGTTAGGTTAGGTGGCGGCACAGATTAGGTGCTGGGTTGGGGGCGGAAGTCAGGGCGACCTCTGGTGTCGGTGTGGTGGCCTCCGACGTCGTGTGGAGTTGGCTTCGGCGAGGAGAAGTAGGCAACGATGTGGAGGAACCTAGGACGATGAAGACGCGGGTTTTGATTGGGGTTTAAACAAGGATTAGTGGCGATAATCAGGGTAATTACTTTAAGCTAATGATTGTGATTATAGGAATATTATATATATAAATTTGTAAAACTTATAAATGTTGTAACGTATTCATACGAGGTCCAAATCGAACGCGACAAGTTGCAACGCATTCGTATCGATGAATACTACACGATGAAGGTGAATGGGAGTCGATTGGAGCTAGTAGGAATTTAATTAAAATCAAACGCCTGTTTGATTTTAATTAAAACGGAACGCTTAAGCGCTAACTGGAATCAAGGTGAGTAAAGCTCAATCATTTTGGATAACTGGTATTAATTTATAATGTTAAAATTTAATTATTGGTTGATTGGATGAATTTATAAATTATTATCAGTTGGATGTTATATTATATACAGTAGTATATATATTAGTAGTTGGGTATATTCCCGCCGATTGGAGCGGATAAGACACTATGCACCTCACATAATAGCGGATGACCCTTTTTATTGCGATATCCCGCCTCGAAGCAGGATTATTATTTTATGTTATATAATATCTGTGGTTGTAAGGAGATAGGTTTGAGGGATCCAACCGGATTCCTCAAAATGTTTGTTTTTAATTTCATATATGGTGATATATGATGTGTTAGAATAATCTGTTATAGATTATATTATGATTTGATTTATTGGATGCTATAATAGCACTGGCCTAAATTTTGGTACTATAAATAATATTTTTGAATTTAAAAGGGAATTCAAAGGCGATTTTGGAAATGAAAATATTTATATTGAAATTTAGATTATTTAAAAAGGAATTGATTTGGATAAAATAAATAAATTTGATTTTAGATATTTATTTAGCTATTTCATAAAATGGTTTCAAATAGAGAATTTAATTTGAGTATTTTTAAACAATGGATTTTTAATTGGGATTTCTGGGAAAACGAAATAGAAGTCAAAATCGAGATTTGAAATGTTTTGGAATATAGCCCGGATTTATTAAGAAATAGATTCATAAATGGGATTTGAAATAGGAACCGATTTATAAATGGTGTTGTTTAATATGAATCTGTTATTAATAGAGAAATGAGAGTTGAGTTTATAAACTTATAAACGATGTTTATAAATAAGTGGAATGATTATCATTTGATAAATTGGAAATATAAATTCACAATGTGAATTTAAAATGAGATATGGAAATTGGTTTAGAAAGAAATAGTAAATTCCATTTTGGAATTTGGGAAATAGTTATGAAATTGGAAATGTAAATCGATTTATAAGTATAAAAACGGGTATGTTGAATTTTAAAAATGGTTTTTCACAAGAAGTTAATGTTTGTTTTTAGAAAAGGATTTTTATTTATTAAACTATGCAGTTTTAAAAACTATTAATTGGATTAAAATATTTCAGAAAGTTAGTTATTTAAATATTTAAATTTATTGAAATGAATTCTAAGTTTGATAAACAAGTTTTGTAAATCGATTAGAAATTTTATAAATGAATTGGAATTAGTTATTGACGTTTATTTTAAAAAGTGCTTGGATATTTTAAATAATTATTTAACCATGTTTTTGAAATTTATTATATATATAGCTTAAAAGTAAGTGATTGCAATTTATTTATAAATGCTCTCGAGTTTTGTGAATCGGGTTTTAATTAATGGATGTGATTTTATAAGACAAAATCTTATAATGGAATTCGGGAACTTCGAAAATGAATATGAATTCATTAAAGGAGTTATAAATTGTTAGTTGGATTATAAATAAGTATAATCGATAATTTTTGGAAATTGTAAAGGGAATTAACAAAAATTCCGGAGATTATGAGATAAGTATGGAATATTTCCTAAGTATGGATATTAGAAATGATTTTGGGAAAAAGACTTATAAAATTTTCCTAAGTATTGGAATTAAAGGTTTTGGAGATATTTTAGCGACGAAATGATTTATATAGAAATATTGTTTTTCTAAGTAATGAATTATAAGTTGGATTCAGAAATATTTCTAAGTGTTGAAATGGTTTAAAAATATTCTGTTATGGATAAGTATTTGAAATTGTTTTCAAATGTTGGAGTGCTAGAAGAGAGTTGAATATATATCTTTGTAAAGATATTTTGAAATGAATGTTTTGAAAGATTTGTAAAATTGGGCCTAGTGACTGCTTATGTGTGTAATTTGATAGTTAAATAACCGACTATCAAATCTGGCCAATTTTGTTAATCGTTTCGAAGAGACCGAGATCGGATTTAATTATCCGAAACCCACTTCGATCTGATTTGTGCGTTACGGATTGTGGTATCGTGAAGATAAATGAAGACGGAGTTCTTGGAGATTCGGTTTGTTGAGACCCAGAACAACTTGTAAGGATGAATGCTATCATTGCATCATTGCCTGGAAGGCAGTGTTAGTATTTCAAGAATGAATGTTATTCTTAAGGTAATACGTAGCCTCAAGCCTCATCAACCGGGAATGTCTAAAACAGAGGAGATGCAGCAAGGCTATGTGGGTCGCTCCCATTAGGGTATGATCATCACTCATCTATTGTGGACATTTATCATCACTTTCATTTGTATGCGTTTCGAGGCCCATTGGTGGTGATCATATTCGGTACTATCCAGTAAGGGGTAGGCCGGTCTTGTGTTGGCAGGGATCGATAGGTCCGATCTCGGTACATTTTTCTAGAGATGTACAGTGGCGGGCGGTACCCCAGTAGCCCTGTCATTATATGGAATCCAATATCCACTACGAGCTGTACGGTTTTAGTTGTATACCAAATATGCTGAAACGTGAGATGCAAGCATTTCAGCTATTATATAGATTATCTTCTACATACAGTATTATAATATCAGGCGATTTTGATATAAAATGTTTTGGTTATCGTAAGGTAAAAACCTGTCGTATTTATGTGTGGCGTGGTCCTACGAGATACCTTTGTTTTCAAAGGATTTTGATAACAGTAATAATTCAAATTGAGTGTGTTTTCTTTACGCTGGTTTTCCAGACTGACTCGGGTGTTATTTTATTATAATGCTCGGGTCAGACCGAGTATTGCTGATCCAGGTTAGGATGCTATGGAGCTCAGGAGACGAGCTGGAGGATTTCAGGCGTATTACACGTACTTGGTTATTTCCGCTGTGTGTGTTATGTTGTATTTTCAGTACATATGAGGACAAGTTATTATAACCGTCCAGATTGATTGTTGACTGTTGTACTCTTATGATTGTATGTATATTACAGTTGCGGTTTTCTTTGTATAAAGATCTATTATTTTATATTATATTTTGTTCCGCTGCGATTGTGAGATTTTGTATTATTGTTTCTGTTTCTTCTTCTATCCTCTTCTTTCTCTTAGTTATTCGTCTTTTCGTACAATTTATGGTTGACAAGTGTGATTTAATGTCAGCTCAAAGGGTACGGAATGGCGGGTCGCTACATTTGGTATTAGAGCACAAGGTTAAGCGAGAACCTTGGCTTTGGTGGGGATTACTCATTGGAGATAGGATCAGTAGTACCTTAGAATGAGTTTGAGTGTATTATAGATATGAGCTTATATTTGTTAGTGAATATAATTTGTTTTATATTGTGTTGATTTATCTGTTGAGTGGCTTATGAATTTTGGTTGAGTAGTAGGATGCCACGACATCGATAGGAGTTTCTAAACACTTAAACACGGTAAACCGACACAGTATTGTTTTGATACGGGTAAATGAAATAATTTTACCCAACTATATTTTGATATAAAGAAATAGTTTTCAGAAGTTATTATAGCATAATTGGTGTGTTTGGTTGTTATTATTATAATCTAAACCAGATTATAAAATTGGAATGGTTATATATAACCGAATTGAAATTGTATAAGAATGAATTATGCACATAAGTTAGAATAAAAATGGATTCAAACCAGAGTTTGGAGATTTAAAATCCCGAAAAGTTTGGAAAATGTTTTTCCGAAGTGTTGTGAAAATTAAAATGGTATTATTTTTGAAAATATTTTTGAAATAAGAATGGTTTTAAATGAATTTTTGGAAGTGATAAAGCACTGAACTCACTTCAGTCATTGGGAAATAATTCTGGTGATGACTGCAGCCTCATCAGTATTCATTTTCGAGTTTCTAAGTGATGGATTGCTACCATAGTAAATTGGTATGGGGATTTTTGTTGGAAACAAGTGTTGTTTTGGAAATTCCAAAGGGAATTTCTTTGGATAAAACCAAGTTGATTTTGAAAATTCCAAAGAAATGGTTTGTTAAACCAAAAGAGCTATATGTATATATGTTATGATTTCAAAATGATTTGAAATGAAACTGGGTGTTTGAATTCTAGAATCCTTATTTAAATGTTTTAGAAAAATATAAGGAAATAAGTTTTTGAACTTATAAGTTGGGAATGATATTAGTAAGGAAGAAGTATGAAAAATGGAATTTTGGAATTGAATTTTAACTTAAGTTAAAATGAATTGTATGAATTGAAATTTAACTTAAGCTAAGTTAAATAAAATTGGATTAGATCAGAAATAATATCGAATGGAATTGAATCTAAAATTTGAGTTGTAAAATGATTATATAACTATTAGTTATAAGTTTGAATGGAATCAACTTAAGTATCGAATTTATATAATTGTGAAAAATAAGTTGTGTAAATTATAAATTGGAAAAGTGGAATAGAAAAACCAAAATAAAAATGGTTGGATATTTGGTGAAGAAATGGAAATCCAAATTTGAATTATAAAATGGATTTATACTCAAGCCAACTAAATGAAGTGATATTTGAAATAAAAATCTAAGTGTGAAGTGGGAAATGGAAGTAACTAATTAGATGAATTAGTTAGTAAATTGAATATTGGAAATGAAACTTGAGTTATAAATGGAATTCGACTTATATGTAAGCGAATTAAATATATTTTGAAATTTTTTCGAATAAAATAGAAATAGATTGAAATGGTGATAACTTAAGTTATAAATGAATTCAATTTAAGTGTAAATTGAATATGATTGGGAATACTATTGATAAGAATGGAATTCAACTTAAGTAACTAATTTATGAGATGAATCATAAATAAATTGGTATGGATTGGTTTGTTGTTGAATATAAAATTGAGAAAACAAATTTTTGTGAATTAATGGAAAGTGAATAAATTGATTTAGAATCAATTTGGAATGGATATGAATATATTGTGTGTAAATATGAATCGGATGCAACTAAATTTGGTTGTGAATCATTCGAATTGAATGAAATGGTACATAAATCGATTGATAGTAACTAAATTAACGTTGGAACCTTATAATTGCTTTAAAGTACATGTAGAAAATGTTGGTTTATGCAAATATTGTGTTTAACTAGGGAAATGCTTGAAATGTTACTAAATTTCATATTTTTGGGACTTACGTGTTTAAATTGAGTAAGTACAGTTACAAGAAGACCATTTGGCTATATTTTGGTTGCGCGATTGCATATAAATTGAGCGAGCTTGCTTAATAACGCTAAAATAAGTTACGCTTACGAATTTAGCGTACGAAAAATAAAATATTGATATATATTGCATTTTCCGGCCATGAGAGCCGATGTATATCTTTTTATCATATTTGTCATATTGTAAATGGCTCTCCGTACAAGGGAGACTCTACCAAAAATTTTCGGAAATTTAGGATGTTAAAAAATTTCTGGAAAATTTTTGTTAACCAAAATTTGATTTCGAATTGTAATTGAAATAAGGGATTGTTGTTAAGAAATGGAAACTAAATGTTTTGTATGGAACTAAAAGATTTAGAAAAGTAAAATACCAAAGTTTAACTAAGTGAGTTTTGAAAAGTTAATGGGTTTGGAGCATTTCTTCTACCTTGGCAATTTCGGGGACGAAATTATTTTAAGGGGGAAGGAATGTAGCGACCTGGATTTTTTGATCATTTGATTTTGAATATTCAAATTGTTTTAAATGTTGGATTCGAAATAAAAACTGATTGCTAATATGAAGATTGGTTGAGATTGTAGAATGAATTTAAAATTTCAAACATAGCGATTATTGGAATTCGAAAATGGTATATAATTGGAATTTGAGTTGAATATGAATCGAAACGATTTATAATATGGATAAAAAATCTATTGGAATTATAATTGAGTTAGTAAGTTTTTAAAACTGAAATTTCAAATGATTTCGTCGATTTTGAAATCGTCGATTTAATCGACTAATTAAAATAGCGATCCGGGACACAGTCTTGAATTTCGATGAATCTAGTTCCATTGGATTCGTAATAATGTATTACTATAGGATTTCAAATTTCACAGTGATTGGATTTACCGTTTGGTCGTGCGAGCTGCAAATGCACAGGATTAATCTAATTAAAAATGGTCAATCCAAAAAGCTATCTTCCACATACGATTGAATTAGGCCTCGATACTAGTTTCATTGGGTTTGGAATAGGGGTATAATATATATATATATATATATAACATCGGGCTACATGCCTCGATAGGAGTTCAGGATTTCGAGATATGCTAAGTAAGATATTTTGAAATTAAATAATGTTATAAAATTTAAAAGTAAAACCCTATACAACCAGCCACCCTAAACCCCGTAGATGGGTCGCCCTACACATCTGATTTTGCCGCCCTCACCAGTTTATAATCGCATATCTGCTCCTTCTTCTTCTCTCAAACGAAAACAATGCGAATTAAAAAAAACGCGTACGTGTGTGTTTTGCTGGCGATGGCAGGTGGAGGGCGAGCGACAGGAGGAAGGGGAAGCGCGGTAGTTCGCTGGTGACAGCGTCGATCGTGGATGAGGCGCGTTCGATTTTAAACGGAAAAAAAGGTGGACGCACACGCAGGCGTGGAGGTTGGAGGGTGGTCAGGCGAGGTGGCAGCGCGCCTTGGGTGCTGGGTTGGAGGCGGAAGTCAGGGCGACCTCTGGTGTCGGTGTGGTGGCCTCCGATGTCGTGTGGAGGTGGCTTCGGCGAGGAGAAGCAAGCGACGATGTGGAGGAACCTGGGACGATGATGACCGTGTTTTGAATGGGGTTTAAACAAGGATTAGTGGCGATAATCAGGGTAATTACTTTAAGCTAATGATTGTGATTATAGGAATATTATATATATATATAAGTTTGTAAAACTTATAAATGTCGTAACGTATTCATACGAGGTCCAAATCGAATGCAACAAGTTGCAACACATTCGTATCGATGACTACTACGCGATGAAGCTGAATTGGAGTCGATTGGAGCTAGCAGGAATTTTAATTAAAATTTAACGCTTGTTTGATGTTAATTAAAACAGAACACTTAAGCGCTAACTGGAATCAAGATGAGTAAATCTCACTCATTTTGGATAACTGGTTTTAATTTATAATGTTAAAATTTAATTATTAGTTGATTGGATGAATTTATAAATTATTTTCAGTTAGATGTTATATTATATACAGCAGTATATATATTAATAGTTGGGTATATTCTCGCCGGTTGGAGCGGATGAGACACTATGCGCCCCGCATAATAGCGGATGACCCTTTTTATTGCGATATCCCGTTTCGAAGCGGGATTATTATTTTATGTTATATAACATCAGTGGTTGCAAGGAGATAGGTTAGAGAGATCCAACTGGATTCCTCAAAATGTTTGTTTTTAATTTCATATATGGTGATATATGATGTGTTAGAATAATCTATTACATATTATGTTATGATTTGATTTATTGGATGTTATAGGAGCACTGGTTTAAATTTTGGTATTATAAATACTATAAATAATATTTTTTAATTTAAAAAGGGAATTCAAAGGCAATTTTGGAAATGAAAATTTTTATATTTAAATTTGGATTATTTAAAAAGGAATTGATTTAGATAAAATAAATAAATTTAATTTTAGATATTTATTTAGCTATTTCGTAAAATGGTTTCAAATAGAGAATTTAATTTGAGTATTTTTAAACAGTGGATTTTTAATTGGGATTTCTTGGAATGCGAAATAGAAGTCGAAATCAAGATTTGAAATGTTTTGGAATATAGTCCGGATTTAGTAAGAAATAGATTTGTAAATGGGATTTTAAATAGGAACCGATTTATAAATGGTGTTGTTTAATATGAATCAGTTATTAACAGATAAATGAGAGTTGAGTTTATAAACTTATAAACGATGTTTATAAATAAGTGGAATGATTATCATTTGATAAATTGGAAATATAAATTCACAGTGTGAATTTAAAATGAGATATGGAAATCGATTTAGAATGAAATATTAAATTCTATTTTGGAATTTGGGAAATAGTTATGAAATTGGAAATGTAAATCAATTCGTGATAAACCGGGAGAGATTTATTAGTATAAAAATGGGTATGTTGAATTTTAAAAATGGTTTTTCACAAGAAGTTAAGGTTTGTTTTTAGAAAAGGATTTTTATTTATTAAACTATGCAGTTTTAAAAACTATTGATTGGATTAAAATATTTCAGCAAGTTAGCTATTTAAATATTTAAATTTGCTGAAATAAATCCTAAGTTTGATAAACAAGTTTTGTAAATCGATTAGAAATTTTATAAATGAATTGGAATTAGTTATTGACGTTTATTTTAAAAAGTGCTTGAATATTTTAAATAATTATTTAACCATGTTTTTGAAATTTATTATATATATATATATATTTTAAAAGTAAGTGATTGTAATTTATTTACAAATGCTCTCGAGTTTTGTGAACCGAGTTTTAATTAATGGATGTGATTTTATAAGACAAAATCTTATAATGGAATTTGGGAACTTCAAAAATGAATCTAAATTCATTAAAGGAGTTATAAATTGTTAGTTGGATTATAAATAAGTATAATCGATAATTTTTGGAAATTGTCAAGGGAATTAACAAAAATTCTAGAGATTTATGAGATAAGTATGGAATATTTCCTAAGTATGGATATTAGAAATGATTTTGGGAAAAAGACTTGTAATATTTTCCTATGTATTGGGATTAATGATTTTGGAGATATATTAGCGATGAAATGATTTATATAGAATTTTTTTTCTAAGTAATGAATTATAAGTTGGATTCGGAAATATTTCTAAGTGTTGAAATTGTTTAAAAGTATCCTGTTATGGATAAGTATTTGAAATTGTTTTCAAACGTTGGAATGCATGAAGAAAGTTGAATATATATCTTTGTAAAGATATTTTGAAATGAATGTTTTGAAAGATTTATAAAATTGGGCCTAGTGACTGCTTATGTGTGTAATTTGATAGTTAAATAACCGACTATCAAATCTGGCCAATTTCGTTAATCGTTTCGAAGAGACTGGGATCAGATTTAATTATCCAAAAACCACTTCGATCTGATTTATGCGTTACGAATTGTGGTATCGTGAAGATAAATGAAGACAGAGTTCTTGGAGATTCGGTTTGTTCAGACCTAGAACAACTTGTATGGATGAATGCTATCATTGAATCTTTGTCTGGAAGGCATTGTTAGCATTCCAAGAATGAATGCTATTCTTAAGGTAATACGTAGCCTCAAGCCTCATCAACAGGGAATGACTAAAACATGGGAGATGCAACAGGCTATGTGGGTCGCTCCCATTAGGGTATAACATCACTCATCTAGAGTGGACATTTATCATCACTTTCATTTGTATGCATTTCGGAGCCCATTGGTGGTTATCATATTCGGTATCCAGTAAGGGGTAGGCCGGTCTTGTGTTGGCAGGGATCGATAGGTTCGTTCTTGGTACATTTTTCTAGAGATGTAATGTGGTGGGTGGTACCCTAATAGCCTGTCCTTGTATGGAATCCAATATCCACTACGAGCTGTATGGTTTTAGTTGTATACCAAATATGCTGAAACGTGAGATGCAAGCATTTCAGCTATTTTATAGTTTATTTTATTGACGCTATTATAATATCAGATGATTTTGATATAAAATGTTTTGGTTACCGTAAGGTAAAAACCCATCGTATTTACGAGTGGCGTGGTCTTACGAGATACCTTTATCAGATGATTTATGTGTGGCGTCGTATTATAATATCAGATGATTTAAGAAGTAGTTAATTAAAGAAATATGCCTAGAGTCATTAAGTTCATTTAAATTTTAATTTATGGGATTAAGATCACGTCATCTAAATTAAATCTACCTAATTCGAGTTTTCCATCGTAAAAATAAATAAATAAGTTTAAAATATCTCCTTTAATAATATGCTAAGTATTTTGATTAAAAAAAATTGGAAAACCATCAGACCCAGGAGCCTTGTCACTAGCCATATCCTTAATCGCACCGTAAACTTCTTCTTGAGTGAACCTACTGTCTATTTCCGCATTGACTGATTTATCTTAGGTATAGTATATTCTAATCTATTTGTAATCTATGATTACATTTTTGTCAAATATATATTTAAAGCATTTAATGAATAAGTTCTTAAATTCTAATTGCTCATAGTATTCTATTTCATTGAATAATCACTTTATTATTATATTTCTTCTTCTGCCATTAGCATCCTATCAAATTTTTAGCGTTACCCTTCTTTTAACCATTATATATAGGATGTTGTTTCCATGTAATTTTTCTTGGTCAATAATCTTATATAGGTAACTTAGTTAATTGAGTGTTCCATTTGGTTGAAGGATTAATTCTGCTAACCTTGATTAAGTTTAAACTCTCATTTCAAATCATAGTTTTCTTCTCTATAACATTGCCAAATACCTCATAGTTCTTCTCATTTAAAAATCTTCTTGGTTCACAAAGTTTGGGTACAAATTTCTTCATAGAGTTATTATTTACTATTCATTTCTTTAAAAAAACTTCTAAATTCACGAAGTTTGTGTACAAATTTCTTCGCAACATTATTATCATGTTTATTATTCATGGAATTCCATTTGTTGATAACAAGATTTCCAGAACCATCTTCCTTTAATCTTATTTTTTCAAGTTTGAAAGATCTAATTCAAGATATTTGGTCATGTGTGTGGGTTGCGGAATAATGGAAGGCTAATTTAGCACAAGTGGGGAGGGTGAATAGTGTTTTTTTAACTTATGTAAATCTTTTTAGAATTCTTTCAAGGTTAATATCAAATCACAAATTAACAACACAAATTCATACTAACAATCAGTCATAGATGCAATCACAAATATATATAAAAGCAAAAAAGTATAGTAAGAGAGAAGATACCAAGAATTTTATACTGGTTTAGATTAACCGATCCTATATCTAGTCTCGTACCATTGCTTGTACATATTTCTTTTCAATCACCAACTTTAAACTAGGTAGAAAGCAAACCCGAATACAATCTCGATTTCATGGCAATGAGACAGACCCGCCTGCATCACGAGTACAGGGAAAACTCTCTTGATTTGACTGGGCAATAAGACTACCTACTAGATTTACTGGGCTAATAAGCACACCCACTTGATTTGAACGGTCTACAAGCACACCCATACAAACAAGAGGAGAGTTGAAGTTTTTCCAAAGACAAACAATTGTACTTGGATACAATGGATCTTATAGCCACTCTGATGGCACTTTGATCTTTGAAATAATAGAGATGCTAGCAAAACAGCAAGTAAGTTGTAGTGAATCAACACAATGGAGTATGAATTGATTCTATATGGTTTTGAAGAGTTTAGAGTATATTTTTCAAGAGAGTAAGAAGTGAGAAGAAAATAAATTATTAATTTATTAAAATTCGTTTGCACTCCCCTTTATATAGTGAATGAAAAGACGTATCCATTCATGAAAGGTTGCGTCCAAAAGACACTTTCATTCAAAATTTTAAAAAACAAATTAACGACCTATATGTCGACATATGAAAATATGTATGTCACCGTATGCTAGTGAATTTTGAAAAAAGTTTTCTTTTAAATTGTTTTGAAAATTCTATACTTTATAAAAATAATTTGAACATGGTTTTTAAATATTTTTGAACTCATTAAAAACATATATAAAATATTTAAAAATATATTTTGAAATTACAATAATTTATTTTTGTTTAAAATGTCAAAGATCAGAAATTGCTATCAAGGACTTTAACAATATATTCTAATGGCTCTAAACACTAAATTATAATCATGAGCTCTTCACATCTTTGTCTTTGAACTCATGAGTCTTCAAATCTTCTATTAAGTCTTTATACTGTATAGTCTTCGATTCACCACCTGTGTAATATTATGCATGATATACTATATAACTTGGTAAAACATTAGTATCAATATCTAGTCTATTATATATAAAGTTCAATATGTGACCATTTGAATTCTTTCTCCATATTCACTCTCATCTCTAATACTGAATTCTGATTAATTTAAGGGTAATTTTTTTTCATTTAGGTATCTATTCTATTATATATAAAGTTCAATATGTGACCATTTGAATTCTTTCTCCACATTCACTCTCATCTCTAATACTCAATTCTGATTAATTTAAGGGTGAAATTTTCATTTAGGTACTCTATTTGTTCTATATTTATTTCCATGATGAAACATTAATCGTTCCTTAAATCTTACATTAAATGTCCAGGTTATTCATCAATTTTGAAAGAGAAACTTCTACCTTTTTATTTCTCTGTTCAACTCCTTCACTCCAATGTCTTATTATTATTTTCCATTCTATTAGGTTATTCTTCAATTTTGAAAGAGAAACGTATGCTCTTTTATTTCTCTCTTCAACTCCTTCATTCCAATGTCTTATTATTCTTTTCCATTCAATTATCAGTTTGTATTTTTATTTTCTAAAACCATGGCTTTCACCGAGATCAAATAGATACTTATCTTGACTATCATCTAAAACCCTAGCTCCAATCTTCTCAACTTACAAATAATATACCTTTGCAACACTTTTATTTCATTTTACAAATGGATTGATGCTTGATTTGTGTGAGATGGTATGGCACTAATTTTTATTAATATTATTTAATTAGTTTAGTGATTTGGTATTGAATTTTATATTTCATATATTGAATCTTGATCGTATTTGTTATTATTATTATTAGCAATTCGATATTGAATTTTATATTTCTTATACTTCGATATTTATAATTGTTATCAACTATAGTCAATATTTTATGTATATTTAGCCACCTCAAATATTACCAAACTTTGGTGAACTATTTTTGTGCGCGGATTTATTTAGTTGAGAACTTTATTTGACTGCAAAGTTGGATGCCCACCATGAAAATCTTTTTGATGATTATCTTACAAAGATGTGAAAAGATTAATTGTGTAACTTCAAACCTAAAATAGTTTTCCAACAATTAATTCATTGCAAGTCTTCGGGATTGAGGAATTTCAACATGATTAAATGTTTATATTTTGGTAAAAAAACCGTAGTAATTTGTTAATACGTTGTTGGCCTACTTTGTTTAGATGTGCATGTAGGTTTTAGTCAGCAATTTTCACACATGGTTTATCTAAACTTTTTTAAAAATTAATTATTGCTAATTTTATTATTATACTATATATATGGTTGGTTTTTTACACTAATATTATAAACAAAGCATCAAAATCATGAAATATATATATTCTTATGACTTATTTTGTAAAATTTATAATAGTTATGTAACAACAAATTCTTCGTTAGAAATTTATAATGTGAACATATTTCATTATATCCAAATGAAAACAATTTTTCGAATCTAGCTAAAACTATGATTGCTACAAGTATCTTCTATAAGTGTTTAATTGCTGATATATTGCTGGAATAAAATTTACACCCCATGACATTCTTACATATGCTACTGAAGCTTTAAATTTTTTGCTAAATTAATTTTGTTTGTTGGGTTAATAGTTTCAAATCAACTGATTCTACTCACTCTCAATTAACATAATCAAGTAACTATGGTTAACCTGTGAAGAGTTTTACAAGAAATATACTTGATATGAATACACCTATGTGTATATATGTGTCTATATATGTATGTATGTACATGTGTGTGTCTGTCTGTGTGTGTGAACGCTATTTGTAATTCATATTTTGTTTTTCATAACATCAATATTCAGTTTATACTATTATATATAAAGAGAATATAAGTTCATGTATATTTACTATTCTTAATCAATCTCAAGTTCTAGCCATTTTTTACCATTACATCCTCTAAAAAATCTTCCCGCGATGATAACCCAAGAGTTAATTCTCTCCTAAACTACCTTGCAATCAATTTACACTTCATTCATTAAATTTTACTATTAAAATGCAACTAATTGGGTTCCTTTATCCTCGCTTCATAGTGCACCGTCTCTTCATAGTCTTAACGTCTTTAACTACCTTGCAATCAAGTTATTACCGATATATTGCTGGCATATGCTCTTTCTCTTCATCACCTTAACATCTTTAATTTTCACTCCTTAATTGCCCATTTAGTAAATTATAAAATAAAATTAATTTCTCTATGAATAAAAATGCCTTCTTCATTGCATTATGCATTAAATTAATAAATTTCTTCGAGTGAAATCTATGTGAAACCTTTTCCACTGATCATTATCTAAGGTAAATTTTTCCTTAATTTTTCAAAGAAATATTCTTTCCATCACAATAGGCTTCTACTATTTATCTTAGAATAAATATTCTTAATTATAATTTATTTAACACAAATATGATATGTTGCATTATACAGGTATGTCCTGATCTATCCTCTATCGATTTCCATTTATATAAGTTTATACGCATTTTATGTGTACTTTAAATGGAGTTAATGATACTTTTTATGAGATTTTTTGTGAACTCTATTATAATATGTTTTTATTACAACACTATTGTCATTAGTTTATATTCTTAAAATATAATATTTTCTTGCATATTCAAAAATATTACTATTGCTATATGTTGTACATAAATAAAGTTAATCTTTATATATAATTCATTTAAACATGTTATTCTTTGAATTTGCATAAGTGTTGCACTTAGATTTGTTGTGTGTGTGTGTTAAAGTACTGGATTAACCCATCCTCTTAATGAGTTACTAATCTATTATCATTGTATATGGACGGCCTCCATTTTATTTTTATTTTTTTATTTTTGTCATATTAATTATCATTTTCCAATGAATAATTCCATAAGACATCGACTAAGGCATCGGGTGTCCATTAATTAGTCAATTCCAAAAAGTACATTTACATCTCCATGCCTTCGAAATTATGCTCAAATTGACAATGATGAATGTTAGGTAATTTTGCTATCAAACAATATTTTTAAAATTGTACATTATATTTTAATTTCCTTTGGTTCTCCATTTCTATCATATATATGAATTAATGGTTGTTGTATATGAAGGATCTCTAGTTTGTTATCGGTCTTTCATATTATTTGTAGTATTATAATTACAACAAAGCGAGATATTGAACTACTTATAATAGATTTTTTTTACATTTAATCACTTTCCTTCAAGTAATATTGATTTTCTTATATATATATATATTATCATTTGCAGTATATTCAATTATATATAAAGTTCAATAAATAACCTTTTGTATCTTAGTAGTTCATTCAATGTGAACTCATATACTAAACTCATATTCCTTTAGAGAAACATTTACAATTATCTCCTACACATATTCCATTTCCAATTCTCACCTCCTTAAAGTTTAAACTCCAACCATTTATTATAACTCTTCATCTTCATGCATGTAATTTGTTCCGTCGATTGAGTAAATAAATCTCATCTCAACTTTTTTTATTTCCATTCCATCTCATTATCATTTTCATCAGTTCAAAAGTAAGTTACTTTTTTACAAAATGATATCTTATCATTCTCCCGTTGATAATAAAAAAACTAATAAAAATGAGTGCGAACCCGTGCTACGCATACGGGGGTTAGTATATAATTCTGTTGACGTGTACTTTTTTAGATTTTATAGTATATGAAGATGAAAGCACATATTTATGGGATGTAAATTTTTAGATTATTTTTTTCGTGAATACTACTAACAAAAATGTGTTGATAAATTTATTTAAATAGTCTTGGAGTATATAGAGTATAATTAATATTTTAGAGCACAATGTCTTTATATAGAAAAGGTTACAACAACTATCTATTGTTCTTAACTTGGTAAGCACTATATTACCAAGCATATCATTCAATTAATTTTCAAATGTAATTTACATTGGTTCAACATAGTTTTATCCTATTTTTAACATATAAATTTAAATATGTACATAATTTTGTTTGATAATAGTGTGCTAAACCTAGCGTAGAGAGATTAGATTAAATATTAATAAAAGAGAATTAACTGTAATAATTCTCAAATTAGTTTGAATTGGAACCAAATGAAATTAGCAACAATTTATTCCTTTTTAACACAATTCTTTCCGTTTGAAGTTAGCCTACTCGTAAACGTTATTATAAACCCATCTTCAATTCGTAATGATTTATAAACATCTCCACATTGCAAAAAAATCAAAACAATATAGTATAAACAATCTTTAAAGAAAATAAAAACTAATTGCTAAGATGTTCCATAAGATCTCCAAGTATTCAGTGTAAACCATGCATCAAATAGGAAAATATGTGCTACTTATGAACATTTCATGGTCAATGAAGTATTACTATAGAAAAATGTATTATCGTTGGTTGATTAAGATGGATAATATCTAATATTACAAAATAAGTCTAGGCTACGTATAACAAAATAAAATATTCAGATAAAAATTAAGTTCATAGAACGCCTATTTAGAAGTAAACTTTCAACATACTTGTAACAACCCGAAAATTTAACCCATAATAATTAATTTGTTAATTAATTAAATAATAAAATAACTTTGTGAAATTATCAAAATTAAGCCACGGAAGTTGCACCATTGTGTCCGTGGTAATTTTCTGGTCAATTCCCATATATAGAACGTCAGAAACCGAGCTAATATGACCAAGTTATAAAATAAATAAAATAAGCAGAAATAAAACGAATATATATATATATACACATATATATATATATATGTGTGTGTGTGTGTGTGTGTGTATGGTCAGGTCGACCGGCTGGTCGACCTGGGCAAAGGGGCGGTCGACCGCTCGGCCGACCTACCTTGTACTTCGATAGGCGAACGAACGTTAATTCGTTCGAACGAACTAGAGGCCACCAAACACGTCATTTGCATCATTTAGTTTAATCCAGTCCCTCCGTTTCTGCATCCGATGGCTCCTATTCAGCCTATGACATGGTTGCATCCTATTTAATCTCCAAATTCAACGATCCGAGATCCACTTCTACACATATAAATAGACCCCTGGACCTAACACTTTTTCTCATTCTAGGTTTTCTCCAATTGGGTTCACCTTTCTAGGAAGGACCCTAAACGGAATAATTTTTCCAAAGGTGAAAATTGTTATAAATTAAATTATTTTACACCTCCAAGTGGATCCGGAAAGACTAAAGGACAAGCTTAGGACCGCAGGTGAGTGATTGCAATTATTTTAAGATTTCTTTAAGTAATTTAAAATAATAGGGTTTCCAATAGTTGTAGTTTTACTATGATTTTTGGAATAGCCTTTTTCAGTAGTTATTTACAGTTTTTAATTATTTTCAGTCTATTTCCTTTCAGCTATTCCTTTCAGTAATTTTAGTATTATTTCTGTTAATTATAATTTATTACTGTTAAGCATAGCTTTTTATTGATTTACAGTCTATTTACAATATTTAAGTTTATTTACAGTTATTTATTTCTTATTTACATCTTTTTCGACGTTTTGGATTTTATGCAAGCATCTATTCTCTTCATCCCCCTTTTCTGCGCGTATGGATTAGAATAAATTGAATGCGAATATGGATTTTATAGGTAAGAATATTGAATGAAGAAAATAAGATGTGAGTTATAAAGACTGTAATAAATAATGGAATTGGACTATAATAAATAATGGAATTGGATTGAAATTACGTCTAATTATAATTAGAATTGGACTAATTAAAGATAATTGGCATAGTTATAACCTAGAATTATAACTAAATAAAGTAAAAAATGAAAGAAGCTTATTTTCACACTTAGACCTTGAGTTAAGTAATAAGCATGATTATAACGTAGGTTATAATAAGAAAAAGAATAGAGAGGCTTATTTTAAGGCTTGGGATAAATTAATAAGCGTAGAAAGTAAAAATGATAAAGGCTTATTTAAATAATTTATCTAAATTAATAGGCAAAGATGAAAGTAGGACCTGTACCAAATAGCATTCCCTAGGGCACGCTTATGCTAAGAATGATAGTAATTGGTCAAATAGAAGTCCAAATCATGGGGATTTGGATAAGGGGCGCAACTAGATATTGTTTGGATGAATGGCCAGTACCAACAGCATTTCCCCTATTTTTCTATGGACACACGGTGATCTCGCATTAGCCTGAAGTGAGATGAGGAGCACGCTATGCTGGACGTTGAGGTAATAAGAAGACCCAATAGGTGGAGCAAAAGGTAGCATGGGCATGGTGGCAGTTACGCGTGCGACTTCCATTCGAGTGCTCAGTAATAGCTATGAGTTCCAAGCGCTTAGTATGGATGTCTTTAGTAGACACCATTGCCTTCTATGTATGGAGCTATATATGTCATCCAGATCCATAGTATTTGCTCTGTGCATCTTCCATAGATATCATTGGCTGCTGTGTAGGGAGTTATATAGCGGTTGGTCCACTGTAAGTTGTATGGAGTAGCAGGCCGATCAAAAAGGGTAGAATTAGGGTCACATCCTAATTATAGGGTTAGGAATTTAGCCTAACTAAATCAGAATAAGTGCAAGCAATCAAAGTTAACCTATCTTGAGCAATATTTAATCGTATTTATTTCCAGTTTATCTATTTCCTATTTCCTTTGTTATCCTTATTTATGCTACAACTGTTGTAAAGCTTATTACTTTTATCTTGCTTAAAGACTCTAGTAATTACTATCATTCACCAGACTTTTAGTCTGACCCACTCCTCTATTTTCCCCTTTCCCCCCTTAGGCAATCAAGGGAGAAGTCAGTAGATCGTTGTTGCTGGGAGTTTACTTGGAGAAGATTTCTACCATGTATTTCTTTTATTTCAGCTTTAGTTCTTTTTGTGTACTGGCTTATTATGAGGGATATAATGTACTCTGATTTATGAGACTATGAGATTTTGTTTCGTGAGACCTATTGGATTTTTAGACATGTATTTGGTGTTTGGTATTTGACTTATTTATGAAGCTTGTTTTAATTAAGTTATTATTTTAAGTTTCTACTGTTTTTATCCAATTTTGTCTTGTGAATCTTAGTTTCTGCTAGTATTATTTATACCTACAATGCACCACGTCTTTTAATGTGTCATTTTTGGGTCTATTAAGGGGTGTGGGGGTGTTTCAATACTTTTCTCGAAATGCAATATACAAATTTATTACTTGACTATTCTTTTACATCATAGATGATATTTTCCCAACTTGATTTTATTAAATACATATAGTTCAAAATGGAAAATACATCAACTTTATCTCAAATTATACTCAATTATAGATTCTTTGATGTACATGTGTTAGTAAACCAATTATGCCTTATAAAGGAAATGAAATTCATGATCGTACTAAACAAACACAAAGCAGATTAGAAGAGTTATTATGTATTAAATAATCTTTGATGCTAACCTAAGAAACTAATTTGCCATAAATATGGTCGTATTAATTTTTAGAAAATTTGATTGGATTCTATTATAACATCAAACAATCAAATTATAAAATAAACATATTACCAAATTATCAAATTAACTAAATTACACATACTTTACATTGATATTTTTTTTTGAAATGAAGCATTTAGCTTTAAAACTAAAAATATTAAAGGAACTAAACCTACCATTATTTTCGAAATTGAAAGCATAAATGGGAAGTAGTAGTTGGCCTATAACCATTTGACTTCTATCTTTTGTATCTAGAGTAACATTTAGGTTTATAGATCAAGAAATAATTTTTGACTAATAATTATGTATATAGTATCAATTGTATTATTTTTACTATATTATTCCTTTTCAAAAATCTTGACTTGTTAACTATGTATATTCTAACTTTGATGATTCCAACTACTTGAACATGATCCTGTTTGTTTGAAAATGCACAAATAATATAAATGAGAGCTACACAACATGTTAATAAAAGTATACTTTAGAGATATACAATTAAGTAAATTAAAAATTAGTCTTAATCCATCATAAAAGTAAAATGTTATATTGACTAAAAGTGGACACTAATTGATTAGGATTAATGAAGATTAGTATGTAACTATTCTCTAACGATAAATTTCAATAAAAGAAAATTAATTGTAATAATGATCAAATTAGTTTGAATTTGAAGTAAATGAATATTATCAATTTACTCCTTTTAAATACAATTATTTCCATTTGAAGTTAGTTTACTTGTAAACATTATTAATAACACATTTTCAATTCGTAATGATTTATAAACATCTTCAATCTTCAAAATAAAATCAAAACAATATAGCATCGAATAATCTTTGTAGAAAATAAAAGATAATCGCTAATATGTTCCATAAGATCTCCAAGAATTCAGTGTTAACCATACATTAAATAGGAAAATATGTGCTATTTATGTACATTTCTTGGTCAATGAAGCATCACTATAGGAAAATATATTAAACTGTAGGACAATTAAAATAAATAATATCTCATGTTACAAAAATGAGTCTAGGTTGAGTATAAAAAATAAAATATGTAATTAAAAATTAAGTTCATATAACACCTTTTTAAAACTAAATTTTCAACATTAGGTTACATACACTAGAATGAACAAAAGTAATATTTATATATTTATATTTCTTTTCTCAAATATGACATAAAAATTTATTATTTGACCATTTTTACTTCATAGATGATATTTACTCCAACTTGATTTTCTTGAATATATATGTTTAAAAATTGAGAAACATCAATTTTGTCTCAGATTATACATAATTTAAGATTGTTTGGTATACACGTGTTAGTAGATTAATTGTGCTATTTAAGATGTACAAAGGAAACAAAATTCATGATTGTACTAATGAAACACAAATCAGATGAACGTCGATATAAATATAAAATGTAACGACCCGCCATTTAGAACCATTCAAATCGACAATAAACCACACATGTCAGACTTGAATTGCTCGAAACAATAGATTATTCTTTATATTTGGAAAAACTTAGCATGTACTGTAAATAAATCGATCACGTAATCACAGACATAGAGTAATACAACAATACGCAGCGGAATAGATAAATAGTAGTTCATGAAGCTACTACATAAACATTAGAGTCAAAAGCAAATACAACATAAGTCTAAATACAAAGAAGCTCTAATACATAAGAAAATGACAGTCTGAACATAAATAACTGGAAATAATTGAAATAATTGAAAAGCTGAATAGATAAAAGATAGAACTCCAAGCAAAGCTCCAAAGGTGAGTCTTAAATGCTGTGATACTCAGGCTGACCCGAGCACAAAGCAAAACACAAAACACTCGGGTCGGGTTTAACATTCTTATGTAAGTAAATCATCTCAAGTGAAATGTACAAGTGAAATGCAATATAACTTAAAGGATGTTTAGGACTCCATCCTTTAAGGATCCGTGGAACTATCTACATATATAATAGAATACGCTACATAGATAATGTCTATCATAAAGTAAAATATTAAAGTAGTGTTAAGGCGTTACCCATATCCCCCTTAACACATTTTTATAAATGCTGTAGTCTATACAGTACTGTAAACTCCACCAAACAGGTGGGCTATCAGGGAGCACTCCATAGGTACGACACAAACCAAACTCGTAGTGGGCTCGATAAGGCATATGACAAGGCACGCGAGGCAATGCCCAGGGTAGGATACTACTGTTTTGCAGATCCGGACTGGTTTCGAAGAAGCATGCTCCCAAAATCAAATGTGTGCACCAATCAAATCATAAAGTAATAGATATGGTTTTGAAGAAGCATGCTCGATCAGGGGAGCGACCCCATTTGGCCCATCGTGGCTTCTGTTTTACTCATATCAAGCTGACCCGAGGGGGTCAGGGCTGCATTCATACCTCATACAGTAGCATTTGCCAAACCATCCTACTTCGTTGTTGAGTCTCCATCACGTGCACAGTTGTTAAAGTGGTTTTCGGTATTGACAGAGAGTATGACAATATCTGATCCCGGTCTCTTTATGTAACAACCGGCAAATTTTGAAAATATTTTAAATGAAAATTCATTTGAAACTTTGAATATAATTATTTTAAAATTTGATAAATTTGGAAATTTAATGTAATATTTTGGGATTTGATGTGAAATGTTCTTCAAAATTTAATAAAATAAAGATTTTTCTTAAAATGCAAATTTTGGTCAACTTTGGTCAAAGTTTGACTTTCTGTGAAAATTTTAAATTTTGAACTTTTTTTATGGACATGGATTTAATTCTAACATTTTCTTTGTTTTTCGTTTTGTTAAATTTTGATTCCTACTTCTTAAAATTTACAACTTTTAGCGTATTACACGCAGTTATTTTCCCTATAACTTTTATCTTATTTATATTTTGATTTGTTTGGGCTTATACTAGTGGGCTAGGAAATGCTTTAGTTAGACGAGAATCCACCTATTGAGATGACTATATAATATCCTAGGGTTTTCTAGACTCCTCATTTTTCATTTGTGCCTCCGCAGAAAGAAATCAATGTAAGTTTTCTTCTTCATCTTCCTCCTCAAAACCCTAGACTTTCTTCCTCTTTTCCTCTACAATATTTCCTCCTCCTCCCCTCAAAAATTTCAGCCTCAATTATCTTCTCCTCTCCCTCCAACCACAAACCCTAGCCAAAAACAACTTCTCCTCTTTCCTTTTTCCCTTCCCTCTTCACAAATTACGGCCTCCACTCCTCTTCTTCCCACCACAAATCCCATAGCAGAACTTCCTCAAACCCTTCCCCTTGCTTTGCCTTGGCCGTGACCATCTCCTCCACCACTAAAACCCTAGGCCGAGCCTCCAATACCAAAACCCTAGGCTGAGCCTTCTCCATCAAAACCCAACCCTAACCTAGTCCAAACCCCTATGGCCGAACCCTAACCTAGTCCAAACCCCTATGGCCGAACCCAAACCCAAACCAAACCCTATGGCCGAACCTAAATAAACCCTAGACCAAACCTATGTGTTCCCTAGACAAGCCCTCTTCACATGTTTACAAATATATATTTTTTCTACTTTTATTTTTCTATGTGAATTATTTGTTTACGTATGGAATTTATTTTATTTTTCAAAGCGTCGAATTTGGGTTCTCCTCTCACTCAAGCTTGTCCGTAATTTATTGTGCTTGTCGTACTCGTTGTGTTGCGTTTTGAATCACTTCTCTGACCAAAAAAAGGTGAGTAATCACTCTTGACAACGTACTTATATTTTGGTGAATTGATGACAATGGAATTGTATGGATTTGTATATGTAAGTGGAGAATTTCACCTATGTTTATATTATGTTATTTCATATCATATTTTACCTATTATGATCATATGCCATGATATGTTATTCATTGTTCTGTTTATTTCATATTTTGTTCTCACACTGCAAGTTCCTTCACTATGGGTTGAAATGATACATACCCGAATGATCTTTAGATTAAGGAAAATTTTTATGGGCCGAAATGATAGGCCTGAGCAATTTTATTTAACTTGGGATTGCGGGTTTGAAATGATATAAAACCCGAATAATTAATAAATTGCGGATTGAAATGATATATGTCCGTATTTACTTGACCCTAGGGTTGAGAATTTTATACAGACCCCGTGGTTGATTTAAAATGATTTTCTAAAAATTATTAAGTATTTTGGATTTCTATATATGAATCTCAACTAAAATTTAATGTAATAATTTCTATGAATTTGTTTACACGAGTTAAATTTTTTATAAGAAATAAATAGTTGGAAATATAAATTTTGGAATCAAATTTACAGTAGAAGGTTAATTGAAATTTAATAATCCGATTTGACTTAATAATGGTATTTTATTTTAACCTGTAAATCGTAAGTTTTAATTCATGTAATAGTGATTAAAATGATAAATGGTTTTTTTGTGGAAAAAAAATGTAAGTTAAAACGTACATTTGACATGTAAGTTTTAACTAATGTAAATGGTATAATTTGGGTAATAAAAATGATAAATGTAATTTACTGAAAAGAAAATAAAGTGTAACTTAATAATGTACTTTTAACTTAGCATAAGGATTTCAGCTTTAAAATCTGACATTATAGTAACAAAGTTATTTAACTAAAGGTGTGGTTTCTTTAATGACCAAATAGCTAAAATTAGAGTAATATAATAAGAATTATATAATGACTATGATAAAAACTATAAATATATGTAATATTTGATTATATAAACTATTGTAGTAGGAAGTATTACAATAACAATTCAAAACTGCTGCGATTTCTTACGGTAACAATTCAAAACTGCTGTGATTTCTTACTGTAACAATTCTGCACTACTGCGGATTCTTACAGTAACAATTCTGCACCGTTGTGAATTCTTACAGTAACAATTCTGCATCGCTACGAATTCTTACGGTAGCATTTCTGTACTGCTGCATTTTCTTAAAAGTGACATTTCCAGAATGCTACAAAATTTTCTAAAGGGTTATAGTTCCGAATGTTATGGTTCTAAAGGTTACATTTTTAAAGTGCTATGATCTCTAAATTTTTACATTTCAAAGGGGTTAAAATTAAATGAATTTGGAAGTGTACGACTTTGGAAAAATGAATAATATTTTAAAGAATAATGATATGGAATTTATGTTGTTTTGAAAGGGATATGTTTGATATGAAAAATAACCATTTGAAATTGAATAACCATGGGTTATAATAACGTTTGGTTGTTAAAGAGACCGGGATCTGATATGGGCATACTCTCTGTCGATACCGAAAACCACTTTAACAACTGTGTGTACGCGGTGGAGATTCCAGAATGAAGTAGGATGGTGGCGACGATCCTAAAGGTATACATACGTGGACCTAACTCCCGTGAGTTAGCATAAGGTGGCTAAAACATGAGCAATTGATGGGCCAAGTGAGGTAGTTCCTTCAATCGGGCACACTTCATCGTTAGCCATTCTATTACTTCATGATTGATTTGGTGTGCACCTTTGATTCAGGAGTGTGGCTCGAGTTGGGCGGTAGTTGCGGCTATGCATTACCAACAGTCCGGAAGTGTAATTGATATATCTACCCTAGCATTGCCTAGTTATGCCGTGTCACCTACCCTAGCGCGCCTTCTACGAGTTTGTTTTATGTCATACCTATGGGGTATCCTCTAGCGGCCCCAGTTTACGAGGAGTTACGGTACTGTATAGACTATTGGCATTATAAAATGTGTTAAGGGGGAAATGGGTAAAGCCTTAACGCTATTTTAATAATTTACTTTACTTTAGACATTATTATAATAACGTATATTACTACATAGTAGATAGTTTAACGGATCCTTAAAGGATGCGCGATCCCAAGCATCCTTTAAGTTACTGATGCATTTCTTTTGCAATTCACTTGAGTTGATTTACATTTTATAAGTATGTATATCCTAACTCGAGTGTTTTGTGTTTTTGCTTTACGCTCGGGTCAGCCTGAGTTTCACAGCTTTGGTTTCATTCTTTTTTGGGCTAGAGATCCGCTGGAGATTTAGCTGTCTACCTGATATTTCCATTCCAGTTATTTCCACTCAGCTTTTGCTTTTGTAGTAGAGAACTTATGTATCTAAACTTTCCATTGTATTTGTTTTCAGACTTGGGTATTAGTTTGAGACTATGTATCTAGGAGCTTCATGAACTCCTATGTTTATTTTATTCTACTGCGAGTTATTCTGACATTCTGTGTCTGTGATTCTGTGATTGATTTTATTCGCCCCAAATTTTATTAACAATCTGTTGTTTTGAATTATTCAAGTTTGACATGTGTGGTTTTATTGTCGATTTGAATGGTCAAAACGGCGGGATGTTACAGTTGGTATCGGAGCTTTGGTTTTAGGCAAACCTTAACCTACGGGGCAAAAACTCATTAGAGATAGGGTAGAAATACCCTAGAATGAGTAAAATCAATCTTAGAATCATTCTTTGTGAGAGAACGTATTTTCAAGTATAAAATGTTTTCAAATGATTTTCAAATGAATTTAAAGGATTATTTTGGATATAAAATTTTCTTATTTCAAAATTAAATTCCTTTTCTTAGAATTTCCCTTCTTTTCGAATCCACCTTGTTTAATAGAATTCTTTGATTAGGATTTCCATTCGAGTTGAATCTTGTCATTTGTCTTTCTCCTCTATCTTGGTCCTAAAGGAAAAATTCATTCTTGAATTTCCAGGATGAATCGTAGGAATGCCAAAGGTCAGGGTCGTGGTGTTGCCCCAGTTCCAGCACCAGTTGCACCCATTAGGTTTACCATTCTCTGTACGGAGTTCACTCAGCTAGGTGGTACTAAGTTTACGGGATCAGAGACCATCATTGAGGCTCAGCAGTGGCTGAGAAGTTTGGAAAGGATTTTCGCTGGTTTGGAGATCACCGACGCTCAGAAGCGTCAGCTAGCAGCATGGCAGTTACAGGAGGCAGCCCTGGATTGGTGGGAGTCAGTTACAGCCAACACTATTGACGCAGATATTTCTTGGGAACAGTTTCGGTATTTTCTTGAGTTAGTCATTTTGAATTTGGTTTAGGTTATCCCTTTGGAATCTTTCTTAAGTTTGGATATCGTGTTTTAGGGAGGCTTTTGTGGCGAAGTGGATGCTAGAAGTTGGGAAGTCTTAGCTGTACAGGGAGTTTATGGATCTTTAACAAGGGGATATGTCATTTTCTGAGTATGAGTGGAAGTTCAACGAACTTTCCAAGTTTGGTCCTAGCTTGATTCATACCCCTCTTAAGAAGAATGAGAAGTTTATAGCTGGAGCTCGCCCAGAGTTTTATGATCGTCTGATTTCTCATGTCCACAGCCCTTTTACTGGATTGATGGATATGGCCATTAGATATGAGAACCCCACTTCTAAGGAAGCATCTGTTTCTCGTGCACCTTCATCTCAGCCCTCTTCTGGCAACTCTAAGAAGAGGAAGTCTAATTTCCATCGACAGAAGCAGAATTGGCTTAAGAATCCAGGTTTAGGATCTTCTTCTTCCTGGAGGCAGCCTATTGATCTTTCTTCCATCACTTGCTTCAAATGCGATCAGAAGGGTCACTATGCCAACAGTTGTCCAACACCTGCCAGTGCCACCATTCCTCCACCTCAGAATACCAAGACCAACCTCTGCCATGTCTGTTTGCAACCTGGCCATTTCAAGAATCATTGTCCCTTGTATCAGAAGGGCAAGACATCTGGAGTCTTTGCTATGACTTCTTCCAGTCGTGCTCCTAGTGATACCCAAGGTTATCACTAGTGATACCCAAGGTACTCTCCAGGGCACTTTTACTTTGTTTATATTTCCGGTTCGTGTTCTATTTGACACGGGAGCTTCTCATAGTTTCATTTCTATGGACCTTTATGATAAGTTTGAGCGTATCCTTTCACCTAAGTTTGCAATCGAACCTTTGTGTGTTACTAATCCGATTGGTGGTCCCGCAAACCTTAGTAGGATTTGTAACAATGTGAAACTCTTCTTTTCCGACCATCGCTTTTCTGGTGATTTCTATGTTCTTGGTTTCGATGCTTTTGACATGTTGCTTGGAGGAGATTGGCTGAAGATGCATGAAGTATTTATCTCTTGTAAAACCCAGACTGTTTCTCTTGTTGATGATTTTGATAAGCCCTTGGTGATTCAGTGCCGTATGCCTCAGGAGTATGCAGGAAGTTTTATCTATTCTCTTGATTCTTCCCCTAGTGATCTTGATTCTACTCCTATGGTCAAACTCTATCCCGATGTGTTTGGTGAAGTCACTTCTCTACCTCCTAAACGGGAAATCAAATTCCATATTGATCTCATTCCTGGAGCTCGACCTGTAGTTCTTCCTCCCAGAAGAATGGCACCCCGTGAGAAGGTTGAGTTGAGGAAGCAAATTGAAGACTTGTTCTCCAAAGGTTTGATCAGACCCAGTCATTCCGAATGGGGAGCAGCAGTGGTTTTTGTCACCAAGTCTGATGGTTCTTTGAGGATGTGTGTTGATTATAGGGAGCTGAACAAGCTCACTATGAAAAACAGATATCAAATGCCTCATATTAATGATATGTTCGATCAACTTTATGGAGCTACTATATTCTCTCAGCTTGATCTTGCCACCGGTTTCCACCAGCTCAGAGTTGCCGAGGAAAGTATTCCCAAAACTGCTTTCCGTTCTGAGGATGGTTTCTTTGAATGGTTAGTTATGCCTTTTGGTTTGACTAACGCCCTAGCTTTCTTTGTCGACCTTATGAACCAGGTTTTCCATGATGTTCTTAATAAGTTTGTTCTAGTCTTCGTCGATGATATTCTGGTTTTCTCTAAGTCTAAGGCGGAACATGAAATACATTTAAATTTTGTTCTAAAGACCCTTATGAGTCATCAGTTGAAAGCCAAATTCTCGAAATGCCATTTCTGGAAAGATGAAGTCCGATTTCTTGGACATATTGTTTCTGGTAATGGAGTTTCTATTGATCCAGTTAAGATCGCTGCGATCAATGTAAGTCTATCTCCTCTTCTTCCTTTGTACATTAATGTAACGACCCCGAATTTTATCTAAATTTAAATTGATAATTTAAAGAATTTTTGAATAAAATTTGTGAAATAAATCGATTTAAGTGATGCGAGTTTCCCCGATCTTCGAATAAATTTTGGATGAATCGTTTAAATTAAAAATATTGTATATATATTGAATTTGAGTTTAAATCTAAAATAAATGGTTTAAAAATACAAATTATATAAGATATAAAGTAAATATATATTTTAGCCTCATGTGATTAAATCAATACAAATAGTACAAATAGAAATAAAACAAAATAAAATATATTCAATTAAGTATAAAGACAAGTATGCAACCTAAGTTAAACTAATACAAATAACTAAAACAACATTATATACATTCAAGTATAAACAAATGAAGCTTGTAAAAGAAGCTTGTACACTTGGGAATGAAACCAGTAGATAAACAAATGTTTATATATTCTTGAACACTTGAATAATAAAGAAATACAAATACACAAGGTATAGAAGCCATCATGTTTTCTCAAACATGTAACAGCCGAAAGAAGCAAATAAAATAAGGTTAATGGTACAAGGTAATGAATGTTTTCATCTTTAGTACACAAGACAAATCATCTCAGCCGAAGTCAACAAGTATGAACAAATACAAAGTAAAATTATATAGCTTGTAAAATAAGCCAGGCATGTAGAAAAGAAAAATAGGATAAGTATGAAAATGGAAGTATCATGGTACAAAGCATTTAATGCTAGTCATGCAAACATCTCCTCTAGCTCACAATATGTATTCTCAGCCTCCAGATTTTACAAAAATCTCTGAACAAAGCTTGTACCACGCAAATAAACTATCCTGTAAACTGTTTCCATATATCCATCCTCATTCACATTCGATCAGTTCAAGGCTAAGAAAAATTTGAAGTGAGTATCATTTATAATTTAAACAAAAGAAATTCAACTTTAAAACATCAATAAACAAGGCAAACCAGAGATCAAACGCAAGTGATCAAGCTTTCGAACTGGAAAATCAAATTTGTAGTTTCAAATCAACAGAGTTCTCTGTTCTTCATGACTGAGGTGAGCAACTTTGTTTTTTCCAGACTTCCTTGTTTTTGACCAAGTGAGTAACATCAACCTTTTAAAATTTTAAACTTGACTTGGTTGCATTTATATCTGAAAAACAAGTATAGTTTATATATTTTTGAATGCTCTGTGAGTAACATTCTTTTCTAAAAGTTAAAGTATCTTTAAATCTGGTTGCATGTTAATCCTCTGGAAATAAAAATGTTCTGTGTGATTTAATCAGTGGATCATTTAGATGTTTGTATGAGTGCATTTCTGTTGTATCTGTGTATCTCTGTTCGCAGTTTCATATTCAAGTTTTATGATCAAAATTTTATATTCCTTTGAACCAATTGTTGTTAGGACTTAAGATCCAAACAGGATCTGTTTATTTGATCAAGAAGTAAAAGTTTAAATTTGATTTAAATAAATTTAAGCTGAAATCTGCTCTGGAAACTCAGTAGAACAGTGCACATTTGTTTTATGGTAAATTTCAAATCTATTAGTTTATTGATCTAAGTATATAATCTGAAAGCTTATTCAAGATAATGATTTTTAAATCTAAATTCATAAATTTTAGTACTAGTTTGAAGGGGCAGTTCATAGTTGAACTTAAAATGGGATTTAACCAATTTCCGGCGACGCGTGGCACTGGAGGGTTCGGGGTTGCTGGTGAGGATGGAGGAGCCTGCTACGGTGGTGGGAAAAATAGTTGAAGGTGGCATCATCCACGGTGGCGTCGACAGCAATCAATTTAAATTTTTAAACCTAATTTTAGTACGTCGAAGATTCTCGCTTCGTTCGTTGCCCTCGCACGATCGAGTGGCATGAGACTAAGGTAGATGATGGTATGGGGGCTGACGAGGATGTAGCCGGAGTTTTTCCGTCTCTAGTGGTCGGAGATAGGGAGGCGAGGAAGTTTCCAGGTTGGGTTGGAGGAGGTTCCAATGTTCCAGGTTTTGGACTTAACTCTCTAATTTGATTTCGAGTTTTGGATGATCATCTGATGGTTGGGTTTGAGGGTGAGGGTGATCGACGACTTGCGAGGGTCACCGTGGGTGGTCGGAAGGGAGTGGTTGGGCGGTGCATGTGCACGGTGTATTTCGTGAATCAGGGGAAGTTGGGCGAAGCAGTGAAGAGGTACTCGAGTTTTCTCGAGTGAATTTGGTGATTTGCTCGGAGTAATTAGGAGTGTGGCTCGAAGTCATTTAGGTGATGGTCCGGGTAAAGTCTGGGTTACAGAGTTTTACCCTGTTAGTTTTAAATTTAAAAAACTGGATCATTAAAATGGGAAGTAGGGATGTAAACTAAATTTAAACCAAAGTTAAAATCTGGGTTTAAGTTAATTTAAAATCTCAGTTTTAAATATATAAAGTTTTATAAAATTTAAAGGTTTTAACTACTTTGAATGATTAAAGTAAAATTTTAATGTTTGAATTCAAAGGAAATTAGTTTAAACACTTTTGACATTTCTTTATAAGTTATAGATATTCTTTAACATGAGATCTAAAAGGGTTTTTAAATTGTTTCTAAACTTTGTTAAATTTGAGTTGTATTCATTTTAAATCTTAAATTTAAAATGAAATTTGAAATAAATTTGAAAGTAAAATGTTTTCAAATGTTTATAATTTAATCATTAATGAGAGTAATGTTTTATTTAACATTCGATTTAAGAGAGTTATAAAATTGGTTTAACTTGAATGCTTAAGTTATTTTAAAACTTAATCTAGAAGTAAAATTAAGTGATGATTACTCGGGAGAATTAAAGGATTAATCAATGTAATTAATTTGTGAATTAAGGATTATTAATTAAATATTAATTAATGATTAAAGTTGATTACTCAAGTGATTAAACAAAAATTAATTAAGGGCTAATTAATTAATGAAAGCAATTAAGGGGTTAATTGATTATGTAATTTGTTTAAGGTTAATTAATTAAAATGGTTTATAATTAATTTATGATTTATTAACCAAGATTTGTAGTTAATTCATAAGAAATAAATTTGATTTAAATTAGTCAGATAATTAATTGACCTTACTTATGATGTTTGGATTTCATTGAATGCTGCATATTCGATTGATATCTCTGTTATGTGATTATGATGCTATGAATTGCTTTATGCTGAACTGTGATACCTGTGATGAATATATTGCTATGTGAATATGAAACCTTTGACCCGTAAACGACATTTGAATTTCGATGCGACAGGGAGTCGGATTCCAATTGGTTATCCGAAACCCACATCGAATTGTAACGATGAACCCTTGTGACTGATAAATTTATTTTATCTATGAATCTGTAAATGAAGATAAGCGTTGTGGATTATACCGCTTATCGATATATCTGTGATGATTGATGTTGTTGCACTATTGTGTGAAACCCCTGGACTACACCATACACACACAAATATGGATTTCACGTGGAAATCGGTTAAGTCACAGATAATTTAAATTTGATGTTTTTGAAATTGAAATTTTAATTTCAATTGATTTTGAAATTTGGATTTAAAGTGAAAAGCTTTTGAAATGGAATTTCAAAGATAAAAGTTATTTCGTATAACTTAATCGAGTTTTGAAAATTTAAATAATTTGATTTAAATTTGAATCCAAGTTTGAAACTGAACTCTATGATTTGAAACTAGGGATTAAAGATGCTGTACAAGTTATATATATGGATTAAACCATTTTAAAGGTATTGATTTGGGAATTTGAATTTAATTCAAGGGTTTTGACTCGTGTAAATATAACTGGATTTTTCTGAAACGAAACTATTTGTTTTCAAATAGTAAAAGCTTTCACATAAGTAAAGAATTTCCAATTTGTGTTAAAAGAATTTCAAGTTTGAAATAGAATTGAAATGTTTTGAAAACTATGAAATGAGTCTTTGATTTCAAAGACCGAACGAGTTAATCTAACTTGAAATGGAATTGTTTTGAAAGGCTATGAATGAATCTTTGGAAACGAGTTTTGAAAGATATAAGTTAAATCTTGACTTAAAGATTTAACGAGTTAATCCAGTTGAAATGAAAATTGTGTTGAAATCCATAAATAAATCTTTGTGAATGGGGCGAACTTTGTGAATTGAATCTTTTCGTTTAAAAGATTAAAAGTGTGGAAATTTGTTTAAACCATTGAAGGTTTTTGAAATAAATCTTTTTGTTTAAAAGATTGGAAATGGTAATTTGTTTTACCATTCGAATGAAAAGTTTTAAGCTTTAAGCTGTGATTTAACTGAGACCCCAGTATCCATACGATTTTTTAATTGCGCTCGTTATTCGGTTTAGCCGGGAAAGGACCTTTGTGTCATATAACCCATTCCGAATAGTGATACGACGATATGGATAGCATTTGAAGACCGGTGGTGAAGACCGGGTATTTGCGAGAGCGATATGATGACCTATCGATTTTCTCTACATCATGGCTCCGGTATAGAGATTCCCTAAGTGATGGGAAGTCCGATCGAGATTGTGAATACCCGGATTTGCAAGGGCTTCTTCGGAAGTGCCTTCGGTTCTGTTCGAACCCGGAACAGACTTGTATGGATGTGTGTCTGACATTACACTTTGAGATGTAAAGCTGGTTTCTATCAAATACATTTCTGTTGGTGGCGGAGAATTTATTCTCTTAGCTTAACACCCTTCTCTGAGACGTACGAGCTCAGAGGTTATGTAGTTGATGGTTACTAGTGATACATTCCCAATTTGGTAATGTGGCATACGAAGTGCTGCTGATCATTTGTTGGTCAAAGCGTTGCTTTGTGAAAAAGCGTTGCTTTGTGAACGAGACTTCGTTGAGCCTCACAACCCGGTAATGGTCGAAACAGGAATGTTGCGGCAAAGGTTTGTAGGGGTAGCGCCCCTAGGGTATGTCATTTCCTTCTGGATAAAAGGTGATATCATGGTATGGAGCCCAGATATTTTACCTATGTGGATGCTGCACAGTTATTATACTTTGTGGTTGTTGCTTTATGATCGAGGGCCCGCGGATAAAGGTCGGTAACGACCGGGGGATGACATAGCTCGTGTGTTAGTTACCTAGTTACAGCTGTACAGCGTGAGGTAGCGTCAGTGTGTTAGTTACCTAGTTACAACTGTACAGCGTGAGGTAGCGTCGGCCTTTTGTTTGCAGAGATCCGGTTAGGATCCGGGGCGTCTTTCCAGAGGCGTTTCTATTTCGGTAAGGAAGTTCCTTAGCCTGATCATTTGTTGGAAATCCAAAGAAACAATACGCGTTCTATACGGTTTTAGTTGTATTACCTGCTATGGAATGTGGCGGTAACCTGCTATTGAACGTAGTAGCTATAGTAGGCATACAACAATAGTTGAATGTTGGCTAAGATTGATATTATATTTTCGAAATGTTTTCGACACTATGCACTAATGATAATAATATCGAATAATTTTTTGCGTAGTAAGCATGTTTGACTATCATAAGGAGAAATCTCCTCCAATTCTGCGATTGCATTGTGTGTGTGGCGGGAGGCCTTATGGTAGTTTCATTTTCGAAAAGCATTGCGGATTTCAATGTTTAAAAGCCTTTTGTGTTTGTTCAAAGATAAACTGTTTTTGTTGCTCACACCAGTCCCATGACTGATTCGGAGTTTACTGTTCCCTTCCTAAACTCTGGGTGCCCACTATTTTCCACACGGGCAGTCTAGAGTTGGGTTTTCTCAGATATTCAGGTTGAGTAGATTATCTGGAGCTAGTCAGTTCTTGGAGTTCATGGATTGACGTTGCTTATCTTGGAGCATTCTATTGGGGATATTCTATCCACTGCTGGTGTTATCTATTTTCTTTTCCGCTGCTATTTCTTGTATCATATCTCTGATGTATATTGATATCTGTTGTATCATTCTGTTGTACCTGTCATTGTATCAATGTTATGTAATTGATATATTCTTTTTCCGCTGTGTTGTTATACTTAATGGTGTTATAAGCTCCGGCGAATCGGATTTGAACGGTCGAATCTGCGGCATTCTAGTACAATGTGAAGTACGGATGTTGATTTTCGAGCGCGAAAAATCCGAGTCGTTACATGTGGTATCAGAGCTACAAACTTCCCCCCTTAAAAGAATTTCGTCCTCGAAATTACCAAGGAGACACAAAGATAGATGGAGAATATTTCACCAACTCAAATTGAACATTTATTCTGCATTCGGCTTACCAAATCAGAATATCAATAACAGATACAAGAACGAATCTGTTTAACAATCAACAAAATACTCGGGTTATCCAGATCTACGAAATATGAAGTGGCATCGGTTAGTTCAAAAGGATAACTTAACCATTCGTAGAATATATCCGGACCCAAAGAATAGATAGATATATGGATACGATTTCAAAACTTTTAGTTTAGAACTAAAATATACCCATCAACCATAGCAAACAAAGCAACCAATACATCCATACAAACAATTTTGGCTCAGTTGGAGTTTATGTCCCATATTAACACATCGAATATCTTCTTCCTAGATCTACCAGAAACTATCGAAGAATTGAGAAAACATGACGAACAATAGAGATTGATAGAGAAAAGATCGTTTCCTCGTTGTTCAGAGTATTGACCATTTATAATCGCGAACGGGAGACTCTTACCCCTACATGTCCCTGAGTGGGATGGGTTGGTTGTGACAGTCGAGAGGCTGGCCGTAAAAGCAACTGCGAGGTGCCAGTGTAAGCCACGGTGGGGCCGGGATGGTTGCAAAGCCTACCGGTTGTGACCGCTGTCTGTGGATCGTTACATGTGGTATCAGAGCTAAGGTTGAACTTTAGCTCAGGAGTATAACACATTAAGTAGCTCATTAGAGATAGGGTGAAGTATACTCTAGAATGAGTATTCCTCAGATATCCGTTCGAATGTCTCAGTAAATTCTCTTGCTATCTACTGATAGTGAGTATGAGTGCGAGAAGAGGATGAGATAGGGGACGGGGGAATACGACTGTAAATGGTCAATACTTTGTAACAATAGCGGAAACAATCTTTTCTCTATCAATCTATTTTGTTCGTCATCTCTTCTCAATTCTTCGATAATTTCTGGTCGATCCAGAAAGGAAATTCGATATATTAATATGGGACATAAACTCCAGAATAGGCCAAAATTGTTTGTTGGATGTATTGTTTGCTTTGATTGCTATGGCTGATAGGTATACTTTAGTTTTAAACTGAAAGTTTTGAAATTGTATCCATATATCTATCTATTCTTTGGGATTCCAATTTATTCTACGGATGGTTAGTTATCCTTTCGAACTAACCGATGCCACTGTATATTTCGTAGATCTGGATAACCCGAGTATTTTGTTGGTTGTTAAACAGATTCGTTCTCGTATCTGATTTTGATAGTCTGATTTGGTAAGCCAAATGCAAAATCAATGTTCAGTTTGATTAGATGAAACATTCTTCATCTGTCTTTGTTTTTCGTGCCTGCGAATTTCGAGGACGAAATTCTTTTAAGGGGGGAAGTTTGTAACGACCCCGAATTTTATAAATATTTAAAATGATAATTTATTAATTTTTGAATTAATATTTGTGAAATAAATCGATAAGGTGATGCGAGTTTCCCCGATATCCAAGTATATTTGTATAAATCGTTTAAAAATTTAAATTCTTGTATATATGAGAATATATATCTGTATTTGAACATATCTGATTAAATTTGAAATAATATAATATATATTTGATTTGTGTTTAAATTGTAAATAAATGGTTTAAAAATAAAAATAAATATATCAGTAAAATAAAAATATCACTTCTACAACTTTCATCTCAGCTTAAACGAATAGAGTAGACTACAAAAGTGAAATAAAAATACAAGTTCGCTTATTTTATAAAGTAATAACAATTAATACTTAAGCTATGAATAAAGATAAAAAAAACATTGATATATAAGATGAATTATATAGATTTGTAAAATAGGAAAAAAAAATAAACACATAGATAATATGAACATAACATAACTTCATTTATATAAATAACAAAGGCAAAGCAGAGAAATAAATGTATTAGATTGTAAAAGAAGACAAGTAAACAAATCTATGTATAAAGCAAACAAAAGAAAAGAATTTCAAATTCAATTTAAAATAAAGGACAAGCATGTAAGCTGCAGCCCAAAGTGATAAATACAAATATCAAGTATGAAACCAAACCAAATACAAATACCTTTAGTACATAAGATAGATACTATCAAACCATCTCCATTTTTGTACAGCCGAAGTCAGGAAGGAAATGTAAACCAAAATATCTATGACACATGAAACATACAATAATCTAAATTGGAGACATAAGTACTCAAAGCATTTAATGCTTCCATCTCTTAGCAGCAAATAGGTCATTCGAAATGTTTGAAGTATCATTTCAGCCTCCATTCGAGAATTCTCTGATCAATAAGTAAAAAGAAAAAGAAATATACCCTTGTACCTGTATTTGCTTAAACCAGACATCACCCCTCTGTACAACTCTTCTATACCTATTCTTATTTTCATTTCGACAAAACTAAAGTAATAACAAATACTTAAACATCTCTACAAACTTAAAAAATGTCTGCCTTACAACAACAAGCAAGAAGATATGGTGGGAGGAAAATCAAAAGAACCATATTCCAGTTTTTCAAACACATCATTTCCAGGCCTTACTTCTTTGTTTCCTGTCTTCTGTTCGAACTGTTCCAGGTGAGTAACTACACCTTTACATCTTTAAGTAGGATTTATGTGGATATAGATAAGTAAGTTGTATATTTATATGTGAAATATCTGTGAATATTTGGATAAATGTGTGCATGCCTGCTTCAAATAAGAAATATATATATAAGTATATATACCTCTGTTCTTTGTTTTTTTTTGAAACCAGTTTGCAAACAAAGTCCTTATCTTTTGATCTAAGCTCTGTTAGGACTTAGAATATAAACAAATATTGTTTGTTAGATTATGAAGTAAGTTTTAAAATTTAATTCAAGTTAAAATAACCTGTTAGAATTTCTGGAAACTTTGTTTACAGGAAATCTAGTATAAAAATGATAAATTCAAGTGTTATTAAAAACTAATTCAAGTTTATATCTTGAATGCTTACTGTAATATATGATTTTTAAAACAAAAACGAGGATTTTTAGTTTGATATTCTTAGAGAAATTCGTATATGAACGAAAATGTCATTCTTACGAGTATCTAACGATCGAATCAAAAATAAAAGTTGAGATTTGTTCTGAAGCAAGCTTGATGATCACCGAGTATGGGAAAAATGCAATTAAAATTTTCCAATGTCTGGATCGTTCGAATTAGATCGAAGTAGGGTTTTAGTTTGGTTTTTGGATGGGTTTGATTGTCGTGTCTATCGCGACTGGGTTTTTTGACCGGAGATGTTAGGATTTGGGGAAGACGAAGCTTGTGGTCATGGTGTTCGATGGTGAGGTTGGCGGAGTTCAACGGCGACGAGATGGTCGGCAATGGGGTTTTTTTGGTGGCTCGAGTTCTGCAGTAATTCGAGCTAAGGATCGAAATTTTGATTCCACCAAGTGTAGTAGGATCTGGGTTTGTAGTTGGGCTCGCACGCGATCGTGTGATGGTCGCGGTGACCGTCGCTGGCCGGAGGTGATGGGGTAGGTGCACCGTGCACGTTCGTGTGCACTGGGAGTTTGAAGAGTTGGGGAAGAAAGGTTATCTCGAGTTTAGTCTCGAGAAATTTTTTTGCTGGCTCGAGTTTTAGTTTCGCGTGAGTGTTTTGGATTCTGTTATTATAATTTAACAAAAATTTTACTTGCTGAAAAAAAAAATAACGAGAAGGGAGAAGAAGAAGTATTCGCGAGAGAAAGAGAGCGACTCGGGCAATAGGGAAAGAAACGCGAGTGTATACTCGAGTGAAACCTGGTAGATCTCGGGTTTTGTTCAATTGGGACTTGTTGTTTCTGGGTGATCTTGGAGTTGGTAGAAAGAGTAGAAGATGGAGGCTTTGGGTTTTGTTTTCTTAAGTTTGGGCTTTGGCCCAATGTCCTTGTGATAAGTAAATTTGGGTTCGGGTTTGTATTTAAGTTTGGGCTTCAAAGGAATTTATAACTTAAGTTTTCAAAGCTTCAAAGAAAATATAAATTAGGTTTCAAATTAGAATTATAAACAAGTTTTAAGCAAGATTTTTAAAGAGTTAATTTGAAAGTCGAGTTCAAAATTGTCTTAGTATAAAAAAAAATCATATATTAGCTAATTTATTAAATAAATTAACAAGTGTTATCAAGAAAATATAATGTTGTAATGAAAAAAGTAATTAAGGATAATTACTTAAAAGAAATCGATTTAAGAAAAATTACTTAACGGAAGTAGTTATTGGATGATTAAGAATAATTAATTAAAATGGGTTGTAATTAATTAACCAGGATTTGTAATTTATTCATAAGAAATTATCTGATTTAAATTTATCAGATAATAAATTTGACCTTACTTATGAATGTTTGGATTTTATTGAATGTTGAATCGTTTGATATCCCTGATATATAATGCTTTGTGATACGTCCTGATTTATGTCGTGATCTGTGATTTCTGTTTCTGTGATATATTTCTATGTGAATATGAAACCTTTGACCCGTAAAACGACACTTGAATTTCGATGCGACAGGGAGTCGGATTCCAGTTGGATATCCGAAACCCACATCGAATGGTATTGATGAATCTTTGTGACTGATAAATTTATTTTATCTATGAATCTGTGAATGAAGATAAGCGTTATCGATTATACCGCTTATCGATATATCTGTGATGATTGATGCTGCACTATTGTGTGTAAAACCCCTGGACCACACTGTTACACACACCAATATGGATCTCACGTGGAAATCGGTTAAGTCACAGATGATTTAAATTTGATGTTTTGAAATTGAAATTTTAATTTCAATTGATTTTGAAATTAGAAATTTGGGGTTTAAAAGTGAAAAGCTTTCGAAATAGAATTTCAAAAATAAAAGTTATTTTGAATAACTTAATCGAGTTTTGAAAATTTAAATAATTTGATTTAAATTTGAATTCAATATTTGAAATTGAATTCTATGATTTGGGAACTAGGGTTTAAAAAGGCTGTTCAACTTATTAATGTGTTTATATGAATTTAAACCATTTTAAATGTAAATTTTTGAGAATTTGATTTTAACCCAAGAAGAACCTTAACTCGTATGAATGAATCAGATTTTCAAAATGAAAACTGTTCGTTTTAAAAGAATTAAAAGCTTTCAGATAAGAAATGAAATTTCAGTTTAATTAAAGGAATTTCAAGATTGAATTGAAGAATAGATTTTCCAAACTATGAATGAATTCTTTTAGAAAGCTATGAATTGAATCTGTTTATTTTTAACAGATTTAAAGTGATGATTTGTTTAAACCATTTGAAATGAAATTGTTTTGAAAGCTATCAGTTAAATCTTGATTTAAAGATTTAACGAGTTAATCAAATTGAAATGGAAATTGATTTGGAAAATCTGTGAATGAATCTTTTGTTTAAAAGATTAAAATGTGGAAAATTGTTTAAACCATTGAAGGTTGTTAAATAAATCTTTTTAAAGATTTGAAAATGGTAATTTGTTAAATCATTTGGAAAGGAAATTTGGGTTTAAGTTGTGACTTAATTGAAATCCCAATATCCATATGTTTTTAAAATATCGCGCACATTATTCGGTTTAGCCGGGAGAGGACCTTAGTGTCATATAACCCATTCCGAATAATGATACGTCGTATATGGATAGAATTTGAAGATCGGTGTTGAAGACCGGATATTTTCGAAAATGAAAGGACAACCTGTCGAATGTCTCTGCACTGGGTAGCTCCCGGTATAGAGATTTATATCACTCTTTTTGTGATGGGAAGTCTAGACGTGATTTGAAAATTATCCGGATTTGCAAGGGCTTCGTGGGAAGTGCCTTCGGTTCTGTTCGAACCCGGAACAGACTTATATGGATACATGTCTGACATTACACTTTGAGATATAAAGCCGATTTCTTTCAAATACATTTCTGTTGGTGGCGGAGAATTTATTCTCTTAGCTTAACACCCTTCTCTGAGACGTACGAGCTCAAAGGTTATGTAGTTGAAGGTTATCAGCGATATATCCCAATTTGGTAATGTGACATGCTGAGTGTAGCTGTGTGATGATCATCGTTTGATCATTTGTGATATGATCATTTGTTTGATCATTTATCTTTGTGATCATAGGTTGATCATCTGTTGACCCAAAGCATGGCTTTGTGACAAAGTGTAGCTTTGTGGACGAGACTTCGTCAGGGCCTCACAACCCGGAAATGGTCGAAACAGGAATGTTGCGGCAAGGTTATGAGGGTCGCGCCCTTTAGGGTATGTTATTTCCTTCTGGAAAGGGGTGGTATCATGGTATGGAGCCCAGATACTTACTCATGTGGATACACTTTCTTTATGATGTGTGATGTTGGATACCGAGCTCGGATAAAGGTCCCAAAGGACCGGGAGGTGGCATATTCGTGAGTTACCTGTTACAGGGGTAACCCGGCCTTGTTTGGCAGAGAGCAGTTTGTCTCTCGGGGCGTCCCTGAGTGGGATGGGTTGGTTTATAACACATTAAGTAGCTAACACATTAAGTAAAAACTGGAGACAACTGCCATGTCCAAATCTTCCTCGAAGTCACATCTCTGACCACCGATAAACCTCGCCACTCCGGTCATCGACGCATCTACCCCCTAGCTTCCACTTCCCAAACTCTCGCACCACTCGATCCACTACAGTAGACGAACGACACGAGACAAGAACCACTTCCAAAACTAGGTCACCGGAAAACAATCCACTCGCCGCCGCTTCCTCACGGCACTGCACCCCCCATCCACCATTTTTCTCGACTACCCTGTACACTCACCTAGCCTCGGCCCAAACCCCGACTACCCCAGTTCCTCCTATCACCTGAATTTGGCCAAAAACCTTTTTTTTGGTCATCTCTAAACTGCTATCATATCAGACCACTAAAAAATCCTCAAATGCATCTTAAAATTCAAGTCTTTAAGCAAGAATTCAAGCAATGTATTTGAATCAAGATTCTATTCAATTCGAAAATTTCAAATTTTAAAGTACCTTCTGTAAAACATTCATTTTTCAGTTGGTATGAATCTATACTTCGTGCAATTATTTTTAGATCGTAGATCTTACTCAAATATACATCTTTACTTAAGACATCGACGCATGAAAATGATTAGAATAGAGGAAATCGAATTGTTTCCAGAGTTAGTTCATCCTGAACTAGAAACAGAGGAGAAAGTGTCTCTGTGTTGTCAAACAAATTCCATATGTACAGAGCTTAAGAAGATAACTAACACTATATTAACAAAATCATTCACAGATCATATAAATTTTGAGATTTTATTTACTCACAGATAAAAGAACAAAGAGGTCTAAAAGAGTCAATAAGAAATCCGACCCATCCCCCTTAAAAGAGTCCATATGTACAGAGCCTCTCGACTGTCACAACCAACCCATCCCACTCAGGGACATGTAGGGGCAAGAGTCTCCCGTTCGCGTTCGAAGACTTATACAGACTTCGTGCATGTGCACAATGACGCGGCGGCGAGATTGTCTTTTTTGTTAGTAGGCTATGTCGCAGTTTTTCGAGCTCACTGCTGTTTTTTCGATTTCGAGTGTTAGCACATGAATGGGGTTGGGTTTCGAATCTATGGGTGAATTGAAACTTGCTGGAATGGGGACGTCGACCGGAGCGCCGCCGCGTCATTGTGCACATGCACGAAGTCGATCGCGTGTCAGGGAGTTTGGGCCTGGGGAGAAACTCGAGGGAGCATTCGAGTAAAAGGTGGTTTGGCTCGAGTTCTCTCGCGCTCACGTGCGAATGTTTCAGCAGAAGTAGGCACGAGGGAGAAAGAAGATGACTCGGGGATGGACCCGAGAATTTAGGTGGTTGGTTCGGGTGTTTTGTTTTTAAGTCCAGTCTTTAAATTTTAAAGAAAAAAAAACTGGTTTCAGGCTTTAAAAATTTAAAGTAAAATATTAACTAAATTTTCAAGTGAATTTATTCAAACAAGTTTCAAAGTTTAAAAAAAATGTTTAAGTTAAATATCTTTGAATTGTTTTTAACAATTGGATTAAGTGAGAAATTAAAGGATTATTTAGTTAAAGGATAATTAACCAAAGGATAATTTATTAATTAAGGGTTAATTATGTGATTGACTTAAGAATGATTTATTTATGGTAATTAATTAAGGATAATTAATTAAATGGTAATTAATTAATGTGATTAATTAATTAATGTGATCAATTAATTAATGTGATTAATTGAAGGTAAATTTGTTAAGATAATTAATTAAAGAATTAATTGATTTATTATTAAAGGTTAATTAATTAAAATGGTTTATAATTAATTAATGATTAATTCACCAAGATTTGTAGTTTATTCATAAGTAATTAATCTGGTATAAATTAATTATAATCAGATATTATTTGATTTTACTTATGGATGATTGGATTTGACTAAATGATTGAATCGTTTGATATCCCTGATATATGATGCTCTGTGATATACCCTGATTTATGTTGTGATCTGAAATTTCTATTTCTGTGATATATTACTATGTGAACATGAAACCCTTGACCCGTAAAACGACACTTGAATTTCGATGCGACAGGGAGTCGGATTCCAGTTGGTTATCCGAAACCCACATCGAATTGTAATAGTGAATCTTTGTGACTGATAAATTTATTTTATCTATGAATCTGTGAATGAAGGTAAGCGTTGTGGATTATACCGCTTATCGTTATCGATATATATGTGATGATTGATGTTGTGCACTACTGTGTGAAAACCCATGGACTACACCTTTACACACACAAATATGGATTTCATGTGGAAATCGGTTAAATCACAGATGATGTAAATTTAATGTTTTTGAAATTGAAATTTTAATTTCAATTGATTTTGAAATTGGAAATTCGGGTTTAAAGTGAAAAGCTTTTGAAATGGAATTTCAAAGATAAAAGTTATTTCGAATAACTTAATCGAGTTTTGAAATTTAAATAATTTGATTTAAATTTGAATTCAAGTTTGAAATTGAATTCTAGGATTTGAAACTAGGGATTAAAGATGCTGTACAAGTTATATATGGGTTAAACCATTTTAAAGGTATTGATTTGGGAATTTGAATTTTTATTCAAGAGTTTTAACTCGTGTAAATATAACTGGATTTTTTTTCCGAAACGAAAACTACTTGTTTTCAAATAATAATAGCTTTCACATAAGGAATGAACTTCCAATTTGTGTTGAAAGAATTTCAAGTTTGAAATGGAATTGAAATGTTTTGAAAACTATGAAATGAGTCTTTGATTTCAAAGACCGGATGAGTTAATCTAACTTGAAATAGAATTGTTTTGAAAGGCTATGAATGAATCTTTGGAAACAAGTTTTGAAAGCTATAAGTTAAATCTTGATTTAAAGATTTAACGAGTTAATTCAATTGAAATGGAAATTGTTTTGAAATCCATGAATGGATCTTTGTGAACGGGGTAAACTTTGTGAATTGAATCTTTTTGTTTAAAAGATTAAAAGTATGGAAATTGTTTAAACCATTGAGGGTTTTTGAAATAAATCTTTTTTTAAAAAAGATCGGAAATGGTAATTTGTTTTAACCATTCGAATGAAAAGTTTTGGGCTTTAAGTTGTGATTTAACTGAGACCCCAATATCCATATGATTTTTAATTGCGCTCGTTATTCGGTTTAGCCGGGAGAGGACCTTTGTGTCATATAACCCATTCCGAATAATGATACGTCGTATATGGATAGCATTTGAAGACCGGTGGTGAAGACCGGATATTTTTGAAAATGAATGGACAACTCGTCGAATGTCTCTGCACCGACTGGTCCTCGGTATAGAGATTTTATCACCCTTTGTGATGGGAAGTCCGGACGTGATTAGAAATTATCCGGATTTGCAAGGGCTTCTTTGGAAGTGCCTTCGGTTCTGTTCGAACCCGAAACAGACTTATATGGATGTGTGTCTGACGTTACACTTTGAGATGTAAAGCTGGTTTCTATCAAATACATTTCTGTTGGTAGCGGAGAATTTATTCTCTTAGCTTAACACCCTTCTCTGAGACGTATGAGCTCAGAGGTTATGTAGTTGATGGTTACTAGTGATACATTCCCAATTTGGTAATGTGGCATACGAAGTGCTGATGATCATTTGTAGATCAAAGCGTGGCTTTGTGAAAAAGCATGGCTTTGTGAAAAAGCGTGGCTTTGTGGAAAAGCGTTGCTTTGTGAAAAAGCGTGGCTTTGTGAAAAAGCGTGGCTTTGTGAAAAAGCGTTGCTTTGTGGACGAGACTTCGTCGAGCCTCACAACCCGGTAATGGTCGAAACAGGAATGTTGCGACAAAGGTTTGTAGGGGTAGCGCCCCTAGGGTATGTCATTTCCTTCTGGATAAAAGGTGATATCATGGTATGGAGCCCAGATATTTTACCTATGTGGATGCTGCACAGTTATTATACTTTGTGGTTGTTACTTTATGATCGAGGTACCTCGGATAAAGGTCGGTGACGACCGGGGGATGACATGACTCGTGTGTTAGTTACCTAGTTACAGCTTGGTTAAAGCGTGAGGTAGCGTCGGCCTTTTGTTTGCAGAGATCCGGTTAGGATCCGGGGCGTCTTTCCAGAGGCGTTTCTATTTCGGTAAGGAAGTTCCCTAGCCTGATCATTTGTTGGAAATCCAAAGAAACAATACGAACCCTGTACGGTTTTAGTTGTATTACCTGCTATGGAATGTGGCGGTAACCTGCTACTGAACGTAGTAGTTATAGTAGACATACAACAATGGTTGTATGTTGGCTAAGATTGATATTATATTTTCGAAATGTTTTTCTACACTATGCACTAGTAATAATATCAAAAGAGTTTTGATTTTGCGTAGTAAGCATGTTTGACTATCATAAGGAGAAATCTCCTCCAAGTCTGCGATTGCATTGTGTGTGTTGCGGGAGGCCTTATGGTAGTTTCATTTTCGAAAAGCATTGCGGATTTCAATGTTTAAAAGCCTTTTGTGTTTGTTTAAAGATAAACTGTTTTTGTTGCTCACACCAGTCCCATGACTGATCCGGAGTTTATTGTTCCCTTCCTAAACTCTGGGTGCTCATAATTTTCCACACGAGCAGTCTAGAGTTGGGTTTCTTTTCAGATATTCAGGTTGAGTAGATTATCTGGAGCTAGTCAGTCTATGGACGAATGACCTTGCTTTTCGCTAGCTATGGATTGGAGCATTGCATTGGAGATATTCTATCCGTTGCTGTTGTTATCTTTTCTTTCCGCTGCTATTTGTTGTATCATCTCTGATGTATATTGATATTCATTGTATCATTCTGTTGTATCAGATATTGTATATCAATGTATTATTCTTTTCTTCCGCTGTGTTATTTACTTAATTGTGTTATAGCTCCGGCGAATTGGATTTGAACGGTCGAATCTGCGACATTCTAGTACAATGTGAAGTACGGATGTTGATTTTCGAGCGCGAAAATCCGAGTCGTTACATGTGGTATCAGAATGTCGCTGATACCTGTAACGACTCGGATTTTTCGCGTTCGAAAATCGACATCCGTACTTCACATTGTACTAGAATGCCGCAGATTCGACCGTTCAAATCCGATTCGCCGGAGCTTATAACACAATTAAGTATAACAACACAGCGGAAGAAGAATATATCAATTACATAACATTGATACAATGACAGATACAAAATCTGATACAATATGATACAACAGAATGATACAACAGATATCAATATACATCAGAGATATGATACAAGAAATAGCAGCGGAAAAAAAAAGATAACATCAGCAGCGGATAGAATATCCCCAATAGAATGCTCCAAGATAAGCAACGTCAATCCATGAACTCCAAGAACTGACTAGCTCCAGATAATCTACTAAACCTGAATATCTGAAAAGAAACCCAACTCTAGACTGCTCGTGTGGAAAATTATGAGCACCCAGAGTTTAGGAAGGGAACAATAAACTCCGGATCAGTCATGGGACTGGTGTGAGCAACAAAAACAGTTTTATCTTTAAACAAACACAAAAGCTTTTAACATTGAAACCCGCAATGCTTTTCGAAAATGAAACTACCATAAGGCCTCCCGCCACACACACAATGCAATCGCAGAATTGGAGGAGATTTCTCCTTATGATAGTCAAACATGCTTACTACGCAAAAGAAAACTCTTTTGATATTATTACTAGTGCATAGTGTCAAAAACCATTTCGAAAATATAATATTAATCTTAGCCAGCATACAACCATTGTTGTATGCCTACTATAGCTACTACGTTCAATAGCAGGTTACCGCCACATTCCATAGCAGGTAATACAACTAAAAACCGTACAGGGTTCGTATTGTTTCTTTGGATTTCCAACAAATGATCAGGCTAAGGAACTTCCTTACCGAAATAGAAACGCCTCTGGAAAGACGCCCCGGATCCTAACCGGATCTCTACAAACAAAAGGCCGACGCTACCTCACGCTGTATAGCTATAACTAGGTAACTAACACACTGACGCTACCTCACGCTGTACAGCTGTAACTAGGTAACTAACACACGAGTCATGTCATCCCCTGGTCGTTACCGACCTTTATCCGAGCGCTCAATAACCAACATCACACATAATAAATAAAGTGTATCCACATGAGTAAGTATTTGGGCTCCATACCATGATACCACCCTTTATCCAGAAGGAAATGACATACCCTAGGGGCGCTACCCCTACAAACCTTTGTCGCAACATTCCTGTTTCGACCATTACCGGATTGTGAGGCTCGATGAAGTCTCGTCCACAAAGCCACGCTTTTTCACAAAGCCACGCTTCGATCAACAAATGATCAGCAGCACTTCGTATGCCACATTACCAAATTGGGAATGTATCACTAGTAACCATCAACTACATAACCTCTGAGCTCGTACGTCTCAGAGAAGGGTGTTAAGCTAAGAGAATAAATTCTCCGCCACCAACAGAAATGTATTTGATAGAAACCAGCTTTACATCTCAAAGTGTAACGTCAGACACACATCCATACAAGTCTGTTCCGGGTTCGAACAGAACCGAAGGCACTTCCGAAGAAGCCCTTGCAAATCCGGGTATTCACAATCTCGATCGGACTTCCCATCACTTAGGGAATCTCTATACCGGAGCCATGATGTAGAGAAAATCGATAGGTCATCATATCGCTCTCGAAAATACTCGGTCTTCACCACCGGTCTTCAAATGTTATCCATATCGTCGTATCACTATTCGGAATGGGTTATATGACATAAAGGTCCTTTCCCGGCTAAACCGAATAACGAGCGCAATTAAAAATCATATGGATACTGGGGTCTCAGTTAAATCACAGCTTAAAGCTTAAAACTTTTCATTCGAATGGTAAAACAAATTACCATTTCCAATCTTTTAAAACAAAAAGATTTATTTCAAAAACCTTCAATGGTTTAAACAATTTCCACACTTTTAATCTTTTAAACAAAAAGATTTAATTCACAAAGTTTACCCCGTTCACAAAGATTCATTCACAAATTTTCAAATCAATTTCCATTACAACATGGGTTCACTCGTTAAATCTTTAAGTCAAGATTTAACTTATAGCTTTCAAAACTCGTTTCCAAAGATTCATTCATAGTCTTCCAAAAAAATTCCATTTCAAGTTAGATTAACTCATTCGGTCTTTGAAATCAAAGACTCATTTCATATTTTTCAAAACATTTCAATTCCATTTCAAACTTGAAATTCTTTCAACACAAATTGGAAGTTCATTACTTTTGTGAAAGCTTTTACTATTTGAAAACAAATAGTTTCGTTTCATAAAAATCCAGTTATATTTACACGAGTTAAAACCCTTGAATTAAATTCAAATTCTCAAATCAATACCTTTAAAATGGTTTAACCCCTATATAACTTGTACAGTATCTTTAATCCCTAGTTTCAAATCATATGATTCAATTTCAACTTGAATTCAAATTTAAATCAAATTATTTAAATTTTCAAAACTCGATTAAGTTATCAAAATAACTTTTATCTTTAAATTCCATTTCAAAAGCTTTTCACTTTAAACCCAAATTTCTAATTTCAAAATCAATTGAAATTAAAATTTCAATTTCAGAAACATCAAATTTAAATTATCTGTGACTTAATCGATTTCCACGTGAAATCCATATTTGTGTGTGTAAAGGTGTGGTCTAGGGGTTTAACACACAATAGTGCAACATCAATCATCACAGATATATCGATAAGCGGTATAATCGATAACGCTCATTTTCATTCACAGATTCATAGATAAAATAAATTTATCGGTCACAAAGATTCACAATTATAATTCGATGTGGGTTTCAGATAACCAACTGGAATCCGACTCCCTGTCGCATCGAAATTCAAGTGCCGTTCTATGGGTCAAGGGTTTCATATTCACATAGAAATATATCACAGAAATAGAAATTACAGCTCAGCATAAAGTAATTCATGTCACAAAGCATCATATATCAAGGATATCAAACAATTCACCATTCAAATTCAATTTAAACATCCATAAGTAAGGTCAATTAATTGTCTGATTAATTCAAATCAGATTTAATTTCTATGAATAATTTACTAATCCTAGTTAATTAACTTCAATAATTTACAAATTTTTTTTGATTAATTTTTCTTTAATCATTTATTAATTAACCATTAATAATAAATTAATTAACCTTAAATTATTCAATAATTAACCTTTAAATTTCTTGATTAATAAATTTCCAATTCCTTAATTTTTTATATTAGTTAATCAATCATAATCATTAATTAATTAAATTAATTAACTATTCTTAAATTAATCACTTAGTTAACCTTTATCCTTAATTTATTATACTAGTTAATAATCTTCATTTATCATTAACACTCCTTTAATCCAAAGTAATTAAATTAAGATTTATTAATTACAATTAAATTTCATCTTAAATAACTCATTGATAAGTCCTTAATTGTTTGATTAATTAAGTATTCAATATAACTTAATTTATTCTTGCTTACTTTATTAATTTATAATCGTAGATTAAAATTTAACTCTTATTTAATTAATGATTCTTACATATTCATTCATTTACACTAAATTCATTACTTTAAAATTTAATTAACTAATTTAACTTTCAATTACTAAATAAATTAATCCAATCATTAATTAATTAAATTTATTTATTATTCACTTACTAAATAATATCAAAACCTTAATTTTCGTTTATTTAAGGATAAGCATTACTTATAAATGATCAATTTCTCATTTCAAATTACACTTAAATATTTTACCCTTGAATCTACCTTGACCTTTCACTCCAAATTCTAGATACAAATAAATACAAATTTACTCAGCAAGATTTTAAATCACTTTTAAAAATATACTTCAAACAATTTAAAATGGTTAAAATATTTTGTTTATAAAACTATTTTAAATTTTAAAAAACTTTGGAGACGAATCTTAATTTGAATCCATATTTAAACTTGGTTTTGATCCCTGTTAAAACCTGCTTTCACTTTCACAACTTAAAGCCTTTACATTTAAACCAAAATAAATACTTGCAGGCCTTAAAACTAGTAACAGTCAACAACCCGAGCCTACCCCATTTTTACTTCGAGAAAATCATCAAAGAACCCGAGCTTTCCCTTGCAAAACCCATTCCACTTCCTTCTTCGAGTCCAAAGCAAGAAAGCTTCGACCATTTCTCCAATCGATTCGAGAAACTCGCGACCATTTCCTGCTACCAGAATTTACGCACGCCAGTAAATCACTGTGCACGTGCACCACAATTTCGATCATCTCCGATCGACTGCAACGACGTCCCCACGTCAACGATCATCCTCCAGCATGATCTCAACCACCCAAACCCAACACTTCAACTCGAATCGAATTCGAGGTCGAAACTCAGACCTGGCAACGCAACAGCATCACTTCCCTCAAACCTGTCAGCGCCGCTTCCTCCTAGCTCCGACCACCTGACAACCAATCCCTCCGACTACGACTTCGACTACGCGTCGACTACCCATGCCCAAAAACTCGACGAACTCGATCAGCTCTCCAGGCCACGGTGATTGTTTTTCCTTAGCATAGCAAAATTAGGGTTCTAGACTTCACCTACCAACCACCACTTCCCCACTGATGTAAAACATCATCATACATTTTTGTCGAAGTCTCCGGTCGTTCATCCACCTCCCGAACGAACTACGACTCTCCAGATTGCCTAGATCACAAGAGAAACCCAAAAACTCGATTTCCAGACATCACTAAATTCCACATTCAATACTCCATTAAAAATTTCCAACTCGATCTTAAAAATCCTATCTATGATTTAGCAATCAGTTCCTAAACTTGAATCGACACTACCAGATATTTAAAATTTTGACTTATGTTAGTATTACTGCTCTATATTTATTCTCAGAGCAGCTCAACTCTTTTTAACATGAATTCAATTCCTAGATCTATTTTATACTCAACCAATGTATTTTGTTTGAAGTTCAAGGTTAAAAAAAAAAATATAGTCAGGGAAAAGAATTTGAATTAACTTTCACATTTGACATCCTGTATATGAAAATACAGAGAGGTACTACTTGTTTTCAGACAACCAGATTTACCACAGCATATATTGTAGTTATTCTACTGATTACAACATAGTTATTAACATATATGCATCTACTATTACTAGAATTATCACAAGCAACAAGACTACTTAAGTAGAAAAAGAAGTTACTTCCTTTTAAAGTTTCAAGTTAAGGGTTGAACTGGGATCAGGGGAGTTTTTAAACTGCAGATATGCACCTTCAAATATTCACAAAGGCTTGAACAAACATATAACATAAAACAGTCATAAGCACAGAGATTTCCATATTTATTTAAATTTTCAATTTAAAAGTTTACTCGCTTGGACAAGAAGAAAGAACAGAGCAGGTTTTTAAAGGAAGAGTTGCTCACCTGTCTTCTTTCAAAAAGAATGCACAGAGTCTCTTCAATGTTGAACTGGAAGCTGGATCTTCCTTTGATCCCTAATACTCTAGTTTGGATTATTGTTTTCAAGTTGTAAAGATGGAAACTTGCTATGTCTCTCGTTTTGAACATGATTTAGATCTAGTTTGAACGTTTAAAAACTGGGAAGGCTCAGTCTTTTGAATGAAATGAATGAGCAGATTTAGATATAGAATAGAGTATGCAAGGTGATGTTAATTTTCTTTGGTACGAGATTTGCTCAGAGATTTTTTTATTTCATGGGGGCTGATATGATCTAGTTTGTGTACTAGAGATGTTCAACATTAAATGCTTGCCTCCTTATGTCTACACTTATACTTTATTTTAAATTTTCGAATGTACTTATATCTTTGTACATGTATTTTTCCAAGTGTACATCCTGTACAAACATGCATATCTATTTTCTTTGTCTTGCAGCCTTATCTACAAACAAGCATATCTAGTTTATTTACTGTACAAGCATTTATGAAGGTACCTTTCCTTTTATACTTTGTTTTACAACCTTGTTTTAGTGTTATCTTTGTAATATAGACAAGTCCTTATAGTTAACTAGTTATTGTTTGTTTCTACTTACCTATTCATGCTTTATGAATAAATATGGTACTAGTTTTATATTTTTGAAATACAAGTAACTTCTATTTGAATTTTATTTTACTATTTTTATCCAAAAATTTATTTAATTATCGATTTAATTCAAAAATTCAATAAATTATTAATTTAAATAAATTTAAATTTCAGGGTCATTACAAACTTCCCCCCTTAAAAGAATTTCGTCCTCGAAATTCGCAGGCACGAAAGCAACAAAGATAGATAGATTCGATATCCTATAATTGCTCAAATACAAGGTACGGTTTCCGAATTCAAGTCGGAATATCTCAAAATATATACCAATTTGCCCCTCTTCGGACTTCAGTCTTCACAAGAAATTACTATAGAATTTCAAATTTTGGTTTCAAACGATATCGTTTTTATTGATTTAATTCAATTTTATCCTCATATTCTATTAATTGATTTAATTCGATTTAAAATTTCCAATTCATATTCATTAACGTTTAAATCAAAAAGCTGATAAGAAACCGATGAAGATACGAAGTAAAAATCTTCTACAACGATTCGCAGAGCCATCATCACACCGAAACTTCTTTCTTATAGTTGATACGAAGCAATCAAAGAATTTGGAAACGAATCAAAGAAGATTGATAAGAAAATTGTTTCCACTGTTGCAGGATATTGACAATTTATAGTCGTATTTCCTGTCCCCTATCTCGTCTTCTTCTTGCACTCATACTCACTATCAGTGGATAGCAAGAGAATTTACTGAGGCATACGAACGGATATCTGAGGATTACTCATTCTAGAGTTTACTTCACTCTATCTCTAATGAGTTACTTAACGTGCTATACTCCTGAGCTAAAGTTCAACCTTAGCTCTGATACCACCTGCGACTACGCCGACCTGTCCCCGCATTCATCAAAGCTTCCACCTTCTGTTCCCCCTGGTCCGATCGCTCCATAGGCTTCGCTGACATCGCGGCGACCTCATCTTCTCCCTCGACCAAAATAGACCGTTAAACCCTAAAATCACTTCCATACAACAATTCTCGCATTGAAAAAATTTTATTTCATTTTTCCTGGAACCATAGATACTCAAACCAGCTCCACGCAAGATTCTAGCTTTTAAAATTTGTTCGATGATCGAAAATCGATCGAAACGCATTTCCAGTTCATTTATGAACTGCTACTCGAATTTCTAACTAAAAATCCTCATTCCGGTTTTAAAAATCTTCTTTTTGTATGTAGATTCGAGATATAAGATTAAATCAACTTTTCATGACATTCAAAATATTGTATGTTCACTGTAAAAAATCATTTGTTTCCAACTGTGTATACTTCTTCTTCTGAAATCTATTTTTAAATCATAGTTCATCCTTAAATATACAACTTTCACTTTGAGATCAAAGTCTAACAATGATTACATGATGAAAGATTTGGGTTTTGAATATGTTTGGTGCTCTAAAACCAGAGACAGAGGAGATATACATGTGTATATGCATCACGAAGTAATCCCAGATCTCAACTTAACAAACAGCAACTAATATACTCAGTTTAATTTAAAGTTGTTTACTCACAGGTAAAAGAAACAAAGAGGTCAGAAAGAAATTTATTGAATTAATAATTTATTGAATTTTTGAATTAAATCGATAATTAAATAAATTTTTGGATAAAAATAGTAAAATAAAATTCAAATAGAAGTTACTTGTATTTCAAAAATATAAAACTAGTACCATATTTATTCATAAAGCATGAATAGGTAAGTAGAAACAAACAATAACTAGTTAACTATAAGGACTTGTCTATATTACAAAGATAACACTAAAACAAGGTTGTAAAACAAAGTATAAAAGGAAAGGTACCTTCATAAATGCTTGTACAGTAAATAAACTAGATATGCTTGTTTGTAGATAAGGCTGCAAGACAAAGAAAATAGATATGCATGTTTGTACAGGATGTACACTTGGAAAAATACATGTACAAAGATATAAGTACATTCGAAAATTTAAAATAAAGTATAAGTGTAGACATAAGGAGGCAAGCATTTAATGTTGAACATCTCTAGTACACAAACTAGATCATATCAGCCCCCATGAAATAAAAAAATCTCTGAGCAAATCTCGTACCAAAGAAAATAAACATCACCTTGCATACTCTATTCTATATCTAAATCTGCTCATTCATTTCATTCAAAAGACTGAGCCTTCCCAGTTTTTAAACGTTCAAACTAGATCTAAATCATGTTCAAAACGAGAGACATAGCAAGTTTCCATCTTTACAACTTGAAAACAATAATCCAAACTAGAGTATTAGGGATCAAAGGAAGATCCAGCTTCCAGTTCAACATTGAAGAGGCTCTGTGCATTCTTTTTGAAAGAAGACAGGTGAGCAACTCTTCCTTTAAAAACCTGCTCTGTTCTTTCTTCTTGTCCAAGTGAGTAAACTTTTAAATTGAAAATTTAAATAAATATGGAAATCTCTGTGCTTATGACTGTTTTATGTTATATGTTTGTTCAAGCCTTTGTGAATATTTGAAGGTGCATATCTGCAGTTTAAAAACTCCCCTGATCCCAGTTCAAACCTTAACTTGAAACTGTAAAAGGAAGTAACTTCTTTTTCTACTTAAGTAGTCTTGTTGCTTGTGATAATTCTGGTAATAGTAGATGCATATATGTTAATAACTATGTTGTAATCAGTAGAATAACTACAATATATGCTGTGGTAAATCTGGTTGTCTGAAAACAAGTAGTACCTCTCTGTATTTTCATATACAGGATGTCAAATGTGAAAGTTAATTCAAATTCTTTTCCCTGACTATATTTTTTTTTTAACCTTGAACTTCAAACAAAATACATTGGTTGAGTATAAAATAGATCTAGGAATTGAATTCATGTTAAAAAGAGTTGAGCTGCTCTGAGAATAAATATAGAGCAGTAATACTAACATAAGTCAAAATTTTAAATATCTGGTAGTGTCGATTCAAGTTTAGGAACTGATTGCTAAATCATAGATAGGATTTTTAAGATCGAGTTGGAAATTTTTAATGGAGTATTGAATGTGGAATTTAGTGATGTCTGGAAATCGAGTTTTTGGGTTTCTCTTGTGATCTAGGCAATCTGGAGAGTCGTAGTTCGTTCGGGAGGTGGATGAACGACCGGAGACTTCGACAAAAATGTATGATGATGTTTTACATCAGTGGGGAAGTGGTGGTTGGTAGGTGAAGTCTAGAACCCTAATTTTGCTATGCTAAGGAAAAACAATCACCGTGGCCTGGAGAGCTGATCGAGTTCGTCGAGTTTTTGGGCATGGGTAGTCGACGCGTAGTCGAAGTCGTAGCCGGAGGGATTGGTTGTCAGGTGGTCGGAGCTAGGAGGAAGCGGCGCTGACAGGTTTGAGGGAAGTGATGCTGTTGCGTTGCCAGGTCTGAGTTTCGACCTCGAATTCGATTCGAGTTGAAGTGTTGGGTTTGGGTGGTTGAGATCATGCTGGAGGATGATCGTTGACGTGGGGACGTTGTTGCAGTCGATCGGAGATGATCGAAATTGTGGTGCACGTGCACAGTGATTTACTGGCGTGCGTAAATTCTGGTAGTAGGAAATGGTCGTGAGTTTCTCGAGTCGATTGGAGAAATGGTCGAAGCTTTCTTGCTTTGGACTCGAAGAAGGAAGTGGAATGGGTTTTGCAGGGGAAAGCTCGGGTTCTTTGATGATTTTCTCGAAGTAAAAATGGGGTAGGCTCGGGTTGTTGACTGTTACTAGTTTTAAGGCCTACAAGTATTTATTTTGGTTTAAATGTAAAGGCTTTAAGTTGTGAAAGTGAAAGCAGGTTTTAACAGGGATCAAAACCAAGTTTAAATATGGATTCAAATTAAGATTCGTCTCCAAAGTTTTTTAAAATTTAAAATAGTTTTATAAACAAAATATTTTAACCATTTTAAATTGTTTGAAGTATATTTTTAAAAGTGATTTAAAATCTTGCTGAGTAAATTTGTATTTATTTGTATCTAGAATTTGGAGTGAAAGGTCAAGGTAGATTCAAGGGTAAAATATTTAAGTGTAATTTGAAATGAGAAATTGATCATTTATAAGTAATGCTTATCCTTAAATAAACGAAAATTAAGGTTTTGACATTATTTAGTAAGTGAATAATAAATAAATTTAATTAATTAATGATGGGATTAATTTATTTAGTAATTGAAAGTTAAATTAGTTAATTAAATTTTAAAGTAATGAATTTAGTGTAAATGAATGAATATGTAAGAATCATTAATTAAATAAGAGTTAAATTTTAATCTACGATTATAAATTAATAAAGTAAGCAAGAATAAATTAAGTTATATTGAATACTTAATTAATTAAACAATTAAGGACTTATCAATGAGTTATTTAAGATGAAATTTAATTGTAATTAATAAATCTTAATTTAATTACTTTGGATTAAAGGAGTGTTAATGATAAATGAAGATTATTAACTAGTATAATAAATTAAGGATAAAGGTTAACTAAGTGATTAATTTAAGAATAGTTAATTAATTTAATTAATTAATGATTATGATTGATTAACTAATATAAAAAATTAAGGAATTGGAAATTTATTAATCAAGAAATTTAAAGGTTAATTATTGAATAATTTAAGGTTAATTAATTTATTATTAATGGTTAATTAATAAATGATTAAAGAAAAATTAATCAAAAAAACATTTGTAAATTATTGAAGTTAATTAACCAGGATTAGTAAATTATTCATAGAAATTAAATCTGATTTGAATTAATCAGACAATTAATTGACCTTACTTATGGATGTTTAAATTGAATTTGAATGGTGAATTGTTTGATATCCTTGATATATGATGCTTTGTGACATGAATTACTTTATGCTGAGCTGTAATTTCTATTTCTGTGATATATATGTCTATGTGAATATGAAACCCTTGACCCATAGAACGGCACTTGAATTTCGATGCGACAGGGAGTCGGATTCCAGTTGGTTATCTGAAACCCACATCGAATTATAATTGTGAATCTTTGTGACCGATAAATTTATTTTATCTATGAATCTGTGAATGAAAATGAGCGTTATCGATTATACCGCTTATCGATATATCTGTGATGATTGATGTTGCACTATTGTGTGTTAAACCCCTAGACCACACCTTTACACACACAAATATGGATTTCACGTGGAAATCGGTTAAGTCACAGATAATTTAAATTTGATGTTTTTGAAATTGAAATTTTAATTTCAATTGATTTTGAAATTAGAAATTTGGGTTTAAAGTGAAAAGCTTTTGAAATGGAATTCAAAGATAAAAGTTATTTTGATAACTTAATCGAGTTTTGAAAATTTAAATAATTTGATTTAAATTTGAATTCAAGTTGAAATTGAATCATATGATTTGAAACTAGGGATTAAAGATACTGTACAAGTTATATAGGGGTTAAACCATTTTAAAGGTATTGATTTGAGAATTTGAATTTAATTCAAGGGTTTTAACTCGTGTAAATATAACTGGATTTTTATGAAACGAAACTATTTGTTTTCAAATAGTAAAAGCTTTCACAAAAGTAATGAACTTCCAATTTGTGTTGAAAGAATTTCAAGTTTGAAATGGAATTGAAATGTTTTGAAAAATATGAAATGAGTCTTTGATTTCAAAGACCGAATGAGTTAATCTAACTTGAAATGGAATTGTTTTGGAAGACTATGAATGAATCTTTGGAAACGAGTTTTGAAAGCTATAAGTTAAATCTTGACTTAAAGATTTAACGAGTGAACCCATGTTGTAATGGAAATTGATTTGAAAATCTGTGAATGAATCTTTGTGAACGGGGTAAACTTTGTGAATTAAATCTTTTTGTTTAAAAGATTAAAAGTGTGGAAATTGTTTAAACCATTGAAGGTTTTTGAAATAAATCTTTTTGTTTTAAAAGATTGGAAATGGTAATTTGTTTTACCATTCGAATGAAAAGTTTTAAGCTTTAAGCTGTGATTTAACTGAGACCCCAGTATCCATATGATTTTTAATTGCGCTCGTTATTCGGTTTAGCCGGGAAAGGACCTTTGTGTCATATAACCCATTCCGAATAGTGTACGACGATATGGATAACATTTGAAGACCGATGGTGAAGACCGGGTATTTTCGAGAGCGATATGATGACCTATCGATTTTCTCTACATCATGGCTCCGGTATAGAGATTCCCTAAGTGATGGGAAGTCCGATCGAGATTGTGAATACCCGGATTTGCAAGGGCTTCTTCGGAAGTGCCTTCGGTTCTGTTCGAACCCGGAACAGACTTGTATGGATGTGTGTCTGACGTTACACTTTGAGATGTAAAGCTGGTTTCTATCAAATACATTTCTGTTGGTGGCGGAGAATTTATTCTCTTAGCTTAACACCCTTCTCTGAGACGTACGAGCTCAGAGGTTATGTAGTTGATGGTTACTAGTGATACATTCCCAATTTGGTAATGTGGCATACAAAGTGCTGCTGATCATTTGTTGATCGAAGCGTGGCTTTGTGAAAAAGCGTGGCTTTGTGGACGAGACTTCGTCGAGCCTCACAACCCGGTAATGGTCGAAACAGGAATGTTGCGACAAAGGTTTGTAGGGGTAGCGCCCCTAGGGTATGTCATTTCCTTCTGGATAAAGGGTGGTATCATGGTATGGAGCCCAGATACTTACTCATGTGGATACACTTTATTTATTATGTGTGATGTTGGTTATTGAGCGCTCGGATAAAGGTCGATAACGACCGGGGGATGACATGACTCGTGTGTTAGTTACCTAGTTACAGCTGTACAGCGTGAGGTAGCGTTAGTGTGTTAGTTACCTAGTTATAGCTATACAGCGTGAGGTAGCGTCGGCCTTTTGTTTGCAGAGATCCGGTTAGGATCCGGGGCGTCTTTCCAGAGGCGTTTCTATTTCGGTAAGGAAGTTCCTTAGCCTGATCATTTGTTGGAAATCCAAAGAAACAATACGAACCCTGTACGGTTTTTAGTTGTATTACCTGCTATGGAATGTGGCGGTAACCTGCTATTGAACGTAGTAGCTATAGTAGGCATACAACAATGGTTGTATGCTGGCTAAGATTAATATTATATTTTCGAAATGGTTTTTGACACTATGCACTAGTAATAATATCAAAAGAGTTTTCTTTTGCGTAGTAAGCATGTTTGACTATCATAAGGAGAAATCTCCTCCAATTCTGCGATTGCATTGTGTGTGTGGCGGGAGGCCTTATGGTAGTTTCATTTTCGAAAAGCATTGCGGGTTTCAATGTTAAAAGCTTTTGTGTTTGTTTAAAGATAAAACTGTTTTTGTTGCTCACACCAGTCCCATGACTGATCCGGAGTTTATTGTTCCCTTCCTAAACTCTGGGTGCTCATAATTTTCCACACGAGCAGTCTAGAGTTGGGTTTCTTTTCAGATATTCAGGTTTAGTAGATTATCTGGAGCTAGTCAGTTCTTGGAGTTCATGGATTGACGTTGCTTATCTTGGAGCATTCTATTGGGGATATTCTATCCGCTGCTGATGTTATCTTTTTTTTTCCGCTGCTATTTCTTGTATCATATCTCTGATGTATATTGATATCTGTTGTATCATTCTGTTGTATCATATTGTATCAGATTTTGTATCTGTCATTGTATCAATGTTATGTAATTGATATATTCTTCTTCCGCTGTGTTGTTATACTTAATTGTGTTATAAGCTCCGGCGAATCGGATTTGAACGGTCGAATCTGCGGCATTCTAGTACAATGTGAAGTACGGATGTCGATTTTCGAACGCGAAAAATCCGAGTGGGATGGTTAATCCGAGTGTGATTTAAGTTTTTAAAACTTAAGTATAAATAGCATCAGGGACATGTATTGCTACAACCATTTGTGAATTAAGGATTATTAATTAAATATTAATTAATGATTAAAGTTGATTACTCAAGTGATTAAACAAAAATTAATTAAGGGCTAATTAATTAATGAAAGCAATTAAGGGGTTAATTGATTATGTAATTTGTTTAAGGTTAATTAATTAAAATGGTTTATAATTAATTTATGATTTATTAACCAAGATTTGTAGTTAATTCATAAGAAATAAATTTGATTTAAATTAGTCAGATAATTAATTGACCTTACTTATGATGTTTGGATTTCATTGAATGCTGCATATTCGATTGATATCTCTGTTATGTGATTATGATGCTATGAATTGCTTTATGCTGAACTGTGATACCTGTGATGAATATATTGCTATGTGAATATGAAACCTTTGACCCGTAAACTTCATTTGAATTTCGATGCGACAGGGAGTCGGATTCCAATTGGTTATCCGAAACCCACATCGAATTGTAACGATGAACCCTTGTGACTGATAAATTTATTTTATCTATGAATTTGTAAATGAAGATAAGCGTTGTGGATTATACCGCTTATCGATATATCTGTGATGATTGATGTTGTTGCACTATTGTGTGAAACCCCTGGACTACACCATACACACACAAATATGGATTTCACGTGGAAATCGGTTAAGTCACAGATAATTTAAATTTGATGTTTTTGAAATTGAAATTTTAATTTCAATTGATTTTGAAATTTGGATTTAAAGTGAAAAGCTTTTGAAATGGAATTTCAAAGATAAAAGTTATTTCGTATAACTTAATCGAGTTTTGAAAATTTAAATAATTTGATTTAAATTTGAATCCAAGTTTGAAACTGAACTCTATGATTTGAAACTAGGGATTAAAGATGCTGTACAAGTTATATATATGGATTAAACCATTTTAAAGGTATTGATTTGGGAATTTGAATTTAATTCAAGGGTTTTGACTCGTGTAAATATAACTGGATTTTTCTGAAACGAAACTATTTGTTTTCAAATAGTAAAAGCTTTCACATAAGTAAAGAATTTCCAATTTGTGTTGAAAGAATTTCAAGTTTGAAATAGAATTGAAATGTTTTGAAAACTATGAAATGAGTCTTTGATTTCAAAGACCGAACGAGTTAATCTAACCTGAAATGGAATTGTTTTGAAAGGCTATGAATGAATCTTTGGAAACGAGTTTTGAAAGATATAAGTTAAATCTTGACTTAAAGATTTAACGAGTTAATCCAGTTGAAATGAAAATTGTGTTGAAATCCATAAATAAATCTTTGTGAATGGGGCGAACTTTGTGAATTGAATCTTTTCGTTTAAAAGATTAAAAGTGTGGAAATTTGTTTAAACCATTGAAGGTTTTTGAAATAAATCTTTTTGTTTAAAAGATTGGAAATGGTAATTTGTTTTACCATTCGAATGAAAAGTTTTAAGCTTTAAGCTGTGATTTAACTGAGACCCCAGTATCCATATGATTTTTTAATTGCGCTCGTTATTCGGTTTAGCCGGGAAAGGACCTTTGTGTCATATAACCCATTCCGAATAGTGATACGACGATATGGATCGCATTTGCTATATTACAGCATGATAGGGGGTTCTCGCTTCGCGGTTTGGTGGCGAACGGGAGACTCTTACCCTTACATGTCCCTGAGTGGGATGGGTTGGTTGTGACAGTCGAGAGGCTGGCCGTAAAAGCAACTGCGAGGTGCCAGTGTAAGCCACGGTGGGGCCGGGATGGTTGCAAAGCCTACCGGTTGTGACCGCTGTCTGTGGATCGTTACATGTGGTATCAGAGCTAAGGTTGAACTTTAGCTCAGGAGTATAACACATTAAGTAGCTCATTAGAGATAGGGTGAAGTATACCCTAGAATGAGTATTCCTCAGATATCCGTTCGAATGTCTCAGTAAATTCTCTTGCTATCTACTGATAGTGAGTATGAGTGCGAGAAGAGGATGAGATAGGGGACGGGGGAATACGACTGTAAATGGTCAATACTCTGTAACAACGAGGAAGTAATCTTTTCTCTATCAATCTATTTTATTCGTCATCTTTTCTCAATTCTTCGGTATTTTCTGGTAAATCCAGGAAGAAAATTCGATATATTAATATGGGACATAAACTCCGAATTGACCAAAATTGTTTGTTTGGATGAATTGTTTGCTTTGGTTGCTATGGTTGATAGGTATAATTTAGTTTCTAAAACTAAAAGTTTTGAAATCGTATCCATATATCTATCTATTCTTTGGGTCCGGATATATTCTACGAATGGTTAGTTATCCCTTCGAACTAACCGATGCCACTGTATATTTCGTAGATCTGGATAACCCGAGTATCTTGTGAAGTGTCAAACAGATTCGTTCTTGTATCTGTTATCGATATTCTGATTTGGTAAACCAAATGCAGAATAGATGTTCAGTTTGATTTGATGAAACATTCTTCATCTATCTTTGTGTCTCCTTGGTAATTTCGAGGACGAAATTCTTTTAAGGGGGGAAGTCTGTAACGACCCCGAATTTTATCTAAATTTAAATTGATAATTTAAAGAATTTTTGAATAAAATTTGTGAAATAAATCGATTTAAGTGATGCGAGTTTCCCCGATCTTCGAATAAATTTTGGATGAATCGTTTAAATTAAAAATATTGTATATATATTGAATTTGAGTTTAAATCTAAAATAAATGGTTTAAAAATACAAATTATATAAGATATAAAGTAAATATATATTTTAGCCTCATGTGATTAAATCAATACAAATAGTACAAATAGAAATAAAACAAAATAAAATATATTCAATTAATTATAAAGACAAGTATGCAACCTAAGTTAAACTAATACAAATAACTAAAACAACATTATATACATTCAAGTATAAACAAATGAAGCTTGTAAAAGAAGCTTGTACACTTGGGAATGAAACCAGTAGATAAACAAATGTATATATATATTCTTGAACACTTGAATAATAAAGAAATACAAATACACAAGGTATAGAAGCCATCATGTTTTCTCAAACATGTAACAGCCGAAAGAAGCAAATAAAATAAGGTTAATGGTACAAGGTAATGAATGTTTTCATCTTTAGTACACAAGACAAATCATCTCAGCCGAAGTCAACAAGTATGAACAAATACAAAGTAAAATTATATAGCTTGTAAAATAAGCCAGGCATGTAGAAAAGAAAAATAGGATAAGTATGAAAATGGAAGTATCATGGTACAAAGCATTTAATGCTAGTCATGCAAACATCTCCTCTAGCTCACAATATGTATTCTCAGCCTCCAGATTTTACAAAAATCTCTGAACAAAGCTTGTACCACGCAAATAAACTATCCTGTAAACTGTTTCCATATATCCATCCTCATTCACATTCGATCAGTTCAAGGCTAAGAAAAATTTGAAGTGAGTATCATTTATAATTTAAACAAAAGAAATTCAACTTTAAAACATCAATAAACAAGGCAAACCAGAGATCAAACGCAAGTGATCAAGCTTTCGAACTGGAAAATCAAATTTGTAGTTTCAAATCAACAGAGTTCTCTGTTCTTCATGACTGAGGTGAGCAACTTTGTTTTTTCCAGACTTCCTTGTTTTTGACCAAGTGAGTAACATCAACCTTTTAAAATTTTAAACTTGACTTGGTTGCATTTATATCTGAAAAACAAGTATAGTTTATATATTTTTGAATGCTCTGTGAGTAACATTCTTTTCTAAAAGTTAAAGTATCTTTAAATCTGGTTGCATGTTAATCCTCTGGAAATAAAAATGTTCTGTGTGATTTAATCAGTGGATCATTTAGATGTTTGTATGAGTGCATTTCTGTTGTATCTGTGTATCTCTGTTCGCAGTTTCATATTCAAGTTTTATGATCAAAATTTTATATTCCTTTGAACCAATTGTTGTTAGGACTTAAGATCCAAACAGGATCTGTTTATTTGATCAAGAAGTAAAAGTTTAAATTTGATTTAAATAAATTTAAGCTGAAATCTGCTCTGGAAACTCAGTAGAACAGTGCACATTTGTTTTATGGTAAATTTCAAATCTATTAGTTTATTGATCTAAGTATATAATCTGAAAGCTTATTCAAGATAATGATTTTTAAATCTAAATTCATAAATTTTAGTACTAGTTTGAAGGGGCAGTTCATAGTTGAACTTAAAATGGGATTTAACCAATTTCCGGCGACGCGTGGCACTGGAGGGTTCGGGGTTGCTGGTGAGGATGGAGGAGCCTGCTACGGTGGTGGGAAAAATAGTTGAAGGTGGCATCGTCCACGGTGGCGTCGACAGCAATCAATTTAAATTTTTAAACCTAATTTTAGTACGTCGAAGATTCTCGCTTCGTTCGTTGCCCTCGCACGATCGAGTAGCATGAGACTAAGGTAGATGATGGTATGGGGGCTGACGAGGATGTAGCCGGAGTTGTTCCGTCTCTAGTGGTCGGAGATAGGGAGGCGAGGAAGTTTCCAGGTTGGGTTGGAGGAGGTTCCAATGTTCCAGGTTTTGGACTTAACTCTCTAATTTGATTTCGAGTTTTGGATGATCATCTGATGGTTGGGTTTGAGGGTGAGGGTGATCGACGACTTGCGAGGGTCACCGTGGGTGGTCGGAAGGGAGTGGTTGGCCGGTGCATGTGCACGGTGTATTTCGAGAATCAGGGGAAGTTGGGCGAAGCAGTGAAGAGGTACTCGAGTTTTCTCGAGTGAATTTGGTGATTTGCTCGGAGTAATTAGGAGTGTGGCTCGAAGTCATTTAGGTGATGGTCCGGGTAAAGTCTGGGTTACAGAGTTTTACCCTGTTAGTTTTAAATTTAAAAAACTGGATCTTTAAAATGGGAAGTAGGGATGTAAACTAAATTTAAACCAAAGTTAAAATCTGGGTTTAAGTTAATTTAAAATCTCAGTTTTAAATATATAAAGTTTTATAAAATTTAAAGGTTTTAACTACTTTGAATGATTAAAGTAAAATTTTAATGTTTGAATTCAAAGGAAATTAGTTTAAACACTTTTGACATTTCTTTATAAGTTATAGATATTCTTTAACATGAGATCTAAAAGGGTTTTTAAATTGTTTCTAAACTTTGTTAAATTTGAGTTGTATTCATTTTAAATCTTAAATTTAAAATGAAATTTGAAATAAATTTGAAAGTAAAATGTTTTCAAATGTTTATAATTTAATCATTAATGAGAGTAATGTTTTATTTAACATTCGATTTAAGAGAGTTATAAAATTGGTTTAACTTGAATGCTTAAGTTATTTTAAAACTTAATCTAGAAGTAAAATTAAGTGATGATTACTCGGGAGAATTAAAGGATTAATCAATGTAATTAATTTATGAATTAAGGATTATTAATTAAATATTAATTAATGATTAAAGTTGATTACTCAAGTGATTAAACAAAAATTAATTAAGGGCTAATTAATTAATGAAAGCAATTAAAGGGTTAATTGATTATGTAATTTGTTTAAGGTTAATTAATTAAAATGGTTTATAATTAATTTATGATTTATTAACCAAGATTTGTAGTTAATTCATAAGAAATAAATTTGATTTAAATTAGTCAGATAATTAATTGACCTTACTTATGATGTTTGGATTTCATTGAATGCTGCATATTCGATTGATATCTCTGTTATGTGATTATGATGCTATGAATTGCTTTATGCTGAACTGTGATACCTGTGATGAATATATTGCTATGTGAATATGAAACCTTTGACCCGTAAACGACATTTGAATTTCGATGCGACAGGGAGTCGGATTCCAATTGGTTATCCGAAACCCACATCGAATTGTAACGATGAACCCTTGTGACTGATAAATTTATTTTATCTATGAATCTGTAAATGAAGATAAGCATTGTGGATTATACCGCTTATCGATATATCTGTGATGATTGATGTTGTTGCACTATTGTGTGAAACCCCTGGACTACACCATACACACACAAATATGGATTTCATGTGGAAATCGGTTAAGTCACAGATAATTTAAATTTGATGTTTTTGAAATTGAAATTTTAATTTCAATTGATTTTGAAATTTGGATTTAAAGTGAAAAGCTTTTGAAATGGAATTTCAAAGATAAAAGTTATTTCGTATAACTTAATCGAGTTTTGAAAATTTAAATAATTTGATTTAAATTTGAATCCAAGTTTGAAACTGAACTCTATGATTTGAAACTAGGGATTAAAGATGCTGTACAAGTTATATATATGGATTAAACCATTTTAAAGGTATTGATTTGGGAATTTGAATTTAATTCAAGGGTTTTGACTCGTGTAAATATAACTGGATTTTTCTGAAACGAAACTATTTGTTTTCAAATAGTAAAAGCTTTCACATAAGTAAAGAATTTCCAATTTGTGTTGAAAGAATTTCAAGTTTGAAATAGAATTGAAATGTTTTGAAAACTATGAAATGAGTCTTTGATTTCAAAGACCGAACGAGTTAATCTAACTTGAAATGGAATTGTTTTGAAAGGCTATGAATGAATCTTTGGAAACGAGTTTTGAAAGATATAAGTTAAATCTTGACTTAAAGATTTAACGAGTTAATCCAGTTGAAATGAAAATTGTGTTGAAATCCATAAATAAATCTTTGTGAATGGGGCGAACTTTGTGAATTGAATCTTTTCGTTTAAAAGATTAAAAGTGTGGAAATTTGTTTAAACCATTGAAGGTTTTTGAAATAAATCTTTTTGTTTAAAAGATTGGAAATGGTAATTTGTTTTACCATTCGAATGAAAAGTTTTAAGCTTTAAGCTGTGATTTAACTAAGACCCCAGTATCCATACGATTTTTTAATTGCGCTCGTTATTCGGTTTAGCCGGGAAAGGACCTTTGTGTCATATAACCCATTCCGAATAGTGATACGACGATATGGATAGCATTTGAAGACCGGTGGTGAAGACCGGGTATTTGCGAGAGCGATATGATGACCTATCGATTTTCTCTACATCATGGCTCCGGTATAGAGATTCCCTAAGTGATGGGAAGTCCGATCGAGATTGTGAATACCCGGATTTGCAAGGGCTTCTTCGGAAGTGCCTTCGGTTCTGTTCGAACCCGGAACAGACTTGTATGGATGTGTGTCTGACATTACACTTTGAGATGTAAAGCTGGTTTCTATCAAATACATTTCTGTTGGTGGCGGAGAATTTATTCTCTTAGCTTAACACCCTTCTCTGAGACGTACGAGCTCAGAGGTTATGTAGTTGATGGTTACTAGTGATACATTCCCAATTTGGTAATGTGGCATACGAAGTGCTGCTGATCATTTGTTGGTCAAAGCGTTGCTTTGTGAAAAAGCGTTGCTTTGTGAAAAAGCGTTGCTTTGTGAACGAGACTTCGTCGAGCCTCACAACCCGGTAATGGTCGAAACAGGAATGTTGCGGCAAAGGTTTGTAGGGGTAGCGCCCCTAGGGTATGTCATTTCCTTCTGGATAAAAGGTGATATCATGGTATGGAGCCCAGATATTTTACCTATGTGGATGCTGCACAGTTATTATACTTTGTGGTTGTTGCTTTATGATCGAGGGCCCGCGGATAAAGGTCGGTAACGACCGGGGGATGACATAGCTCGTGTGTTAGTTACCTAGTTACAGCTGTACAGCGTGAGGTAGCGTCAGTGTGTTAGTTACCTAGTTACAGCTGTACAGCGTGAGGTAGCGTCGGCCTTTTGTTTGCAGAGATCCGGTTAGGATCCGGGGCGTCTTTCCAGAGGCGTTTCTATTTCGGTAAGGAAGTTCCTTAGCCTGATCATTTGTTGGAAATCCAAAGAAACAATACGCGTTCTATACGGTTTTAGTTGTATTACCTGCTATGGAATGTGGCGGTAACCTGCTATTGAACGTAGTAGCTATAGTAGGCATACAACAATAGTTGTATGTTGGCTAAGATTGATATTATATTTTCGAAATGTTTTCGACACTATGCACTAATGATAATAATATCGAATGATTTTTTGCGTAGTAAGCATGTTTGACTATCATAAGGAGAAATCTCCTCCAATTCTGTGATTGCATTGTGTGTGTGGCGGGAGGCCTTATGGTAGTTTCATTTTCGAAAAGCATTGCGGATTTCAATGTTTAAAAGCCTTTTGTGTTTGTTCAAAGATAAACTGTTTTTGTTGCTCACACCAGTCCCATGACTGATCCGGAGTTTATTGTTCCCTTCCTAAACTTTGGGTGCCCACTATTTTCCACACGGGCAGTCTAGAGTTGGGTTTTCTCAGATATTCAGGTTGAGTAGATTATCTGGAGCTAGTCAGTTCTTGGAGTTCATGGATTGACGTTGCTTATCTTGGAGCATTCTATTGGGGATATTCTATCCACTGCTGGTGTTATTTATTTTCTTTTCCGCTGCTATTTCTTGTATCATATCTCTGATGTATATTGATATCTGTTGTATCATTCTGTTGTACCTGTCATTGTATCAATGTTATGTAATTGATATATTCTTTTTCCGCTGTGTTGTTATACTTAATGGTGTTATAAGCTCCGGCGAATCGGATTTGAACGGTCGAATCTGCGGCATTCTAGTACAATGTGAAGTACGGATGTTGATTTTCGTGCGCGAAAAATCCGAGTCGTTACAATTAATTATTCTATCTCTTTCTCTGTTCTTATTCTCCCTATTCTATTTTAGAATTGGGAAACTCCTAGGACTCCATCTGATATCCGTAGTTTTTTGGGCCTTGCCGGTTATTATCGGAGATTCATTGAGAATTTTTCTCGAATTGCTGCACCTCTCACCACTCTAACTCGTAAGAATGCTAAGTTTAGATGGAATGATAAGTATGAAGCTGCATTCAATAAGTTGAAGCGCAAGCTTACTTCCGCACATGTTCTTACCGTTCCAAATGGAAATGAGGGATTGACGGTATACACTGATGCCAGTTGTGAAGGTTTGGGAGCCGTTCTGATGCAGGATGGGAAGGTTATCGCTTATGCCAGTCGTCAGTTGAAGACTCATGCAGCCAATTATGCAGCCCATGATTTGGAATTGCTTGCCGTAGTTTTCGCTTTGAAGCTTTGGAGACATCATCTATTGGGAACTAAGTTTGAGCTCTTTACGGATCATAAGTCTTTGAAGTATATTTTCACCCAGAAGGACTTGAATTTGAGGCAGGTTAGGTGGCTTGAGTTTTTATCTTCTTATGACCTTGACATCAACTATACCCTCAGGAAAGCTAATGTTGTAGCCGATGCTTTGAGTCGAAAGAAGGCGATGTTGTGTCAGCTTGTTGTTTCTTCTCCTCTTATGGATCGTATTATTGCTAAGTAAGATGAGGATGAGATGCTTAGGCTTATTAAGGAAAATGTTCGTAGCAGGGTTGGTGGTAATAGCCAAGATGGAAGTGGAGCTCAGATCGATGATAAAGGGATTTTGAGGATTAATAATCGGATTTGCGTCCCGAATGTCGATGGATTGAGGCAAGAGTTACTTCGGGAAAATCATCGGTCTAGACTTTCTATTCATCCAGGTGTGACGAAGATGTACCATGATATGAAGAAGCTGTATTGGTGGAGTGGTATGGAGCATGATATCTCTCTTTTTGTTAGTAGATGTGCAACTTGTCAGCATGTTAAGGCTGATCATCAGAAGACCGCTGGATTATTGCAACCCCTTGAGGTTCCCAATTGGAAATGGGAATAAGTTTCTATGGATTTTATTGATGGATTACCGAGGACTAGGAGAGGTAATGAGAGTATTTGGGTAATTGTGGATAGATTGACCAAGTCAGCTCATTTCATTCCGATTAGGTCCAACCGTTCTGCTTCGAGTTTAGCTGAGATTTATACGAGAGAGATTGTTCGCCTTCATGGTGTTCTAGTCAGTATTGTTTATGATAGAGATCCCATCTTTACCAGTCAGTTTTGGAAAGCTTTTCAGGATCTTTAGGCGCTCGTTTGAATCTAAGCATTGCTTACCATCCGTAGACCGACGGTCAAATGGAAAGAGTGAATCAGACTCTGGAAGATCTTCTTCGTGCCTATGTCCTTGATTATGGAGGATCTTGGAAATATCATCTCCATCTCGTTGGATTCACCTATAACAATAGTTATCAGGTATAATCTCAAATATATATTTAAGGTTGTCTTAAACATTTATCTATCTTATCCCATTTTTGAATTCAGGCTAGTATCGCAATGGCTCCATTTGCTGTTCTTTATGGACGCCCTTGCAAATCTCTATCTTGCTGGATTGAATCCGGTAATAGTTTGGTTCTTAGTCCTGATATGATTCTAAAAGCATCTGAGAAGGTTGAGGAGATTAAGAGAAAGATGAGGATTGCTCAGGATAGACAGAAGAAGTATGCTGATAGGCGTAGGAGGAATTTAGAATTTTATGTTGGTGATCAGGTTTTCCTTAAGGTCTCTCCATTAAGAAATGCGATTCGTTTTGGTCGGAGAGGGAAGCTCGCTCCTAGGTTTATTGGTCCTTTTCGCATCTTAGAGAGAGTTGGTTCCTTAACTTACCGTTTGGATTTGCCTGAGAAGCTTTCTGGAGTGCATAATGTGTTCCATGTTTCGCATCTTCGTCGGTATCTTCATGATCCATCTTTGATTGTCCAGCCTTCTGCTCTTGAGAGTTTGGATGTTGAGTCGAACCTTACTGTCGAGAGGAAGCCACTTCGTATTATCGATAGAGGTACGAAGCAGCTACGAAGAAAATCTGTCAACTTGGTCAAAGTGCAATGGAGCATTGATGATCGGGATTGTACTTGGGAAATGGAGGAGAGCATTTATGCTTCAAATTCGGAATTGTTTGTTCCACGTACTATTCGTTATCCTACCTTATCCTTCTTTATTTTCTGGGTTTCGTTCCTTTTTGAGGACGAAAAGTTTTGAGTGGGGGAGAGTGTAACAGACTGCAAATTTTGAAAATATTTTAAATGAAATTTATTTGAAACTTTGAATATAATTATTTTAAAATTTGAAAATTTGGAAATTTAATGTAATATTTTGGGATTTGATGTGAAATGTTCTTCAAAATTTAATAAAATAATTTTTTTTCTTAAAATGCAAATTTTGGTCAACTTTGGTTAAAGTTTGACTTTCTGTGAAAATTTTAAAATTTGAATTTTGAACTTTTTTTTATGTAGATGGATTTAATTCTAACATTTTCTTGGTTTTTGTTTTGTTAAATTTTGATTCCTACTTCTTAAAATTTACAACTTTTGGCGTATTACACGCAGTTATTTTCCCTATAACTTTTACCTTATTTTTATTTTGATTTGTTTGGGCTTATACTAGTGGGCTAGGAAATGCTTTAGTTAGATGAGAAGCCACCTGTTGAGATGACTATATAATATCCTAGGGTTTTCTAGACTCCTCATTTTTCATTTGTGCCTCTGTAGAAAGAAATCAATGTATGTTTTCTTCTTCATCTTCCTCCTCAAAAACCTAGACTTTCTTCCTCTTTTCCTCTACAAATTTTCCTCCTCCTCCCCTCAAAAATTTCAGCCACACCTATCTCCTCTCCCTCCAACCACAAACCCTAACCAAAAACCACTTCTCCTCTTTCCTTTTTCCCTTCCCTCTTCATAGATTTCGGCCTCCACTCCTCTTCTTCCCACCAAAAATCCCATAGCTGAACTTCCTTAAACCCTTCCCCTTGCTTTGCCTTGGCCGTGACCATCTCCTTCACCACCAAAACCCTAGGCCGAGCCTCCACTACCAAAACCCTAACCCTAGGCCGAGCCTTCTCCATTAAAACCCAACCCTAACTTAGTCCAAACCCCTGTGGCCGAACCCTAACCTAGTCCAAACCCCTATTGCCGAACCGAAACCCTATGGCCAAACCCAAATAAACCCTAGACAAGCCCTCTTCACATGTTTACAAATATATATATTTTTCTACTTTTATTTTTCTATGTGAATTATTTGTTTACGTATGGAATTTATTTTATTTTTCAAAGCGTCGGATTTGGATTCTCCTCTCACTCAAGCTTGTACGTAATTTTTTGTGCTTGTCGTAGTCATTGTGTTGGATTTGAATCACTTCTCTAACCAAAGAAAGGTGCGTAATCACTCTTGGCAACGTACTTATATTTTGGTGAATTGATGACAATGGAATTGTATGGATTTGTACATGCAAGTTGAGAATTTCACCTATGTTTATGTTATTTCATATCATATTTTACCTGTTATGATCATATGCGATGATATGTTATTTATTGTTCTGTTTATTTCATATTTTGTTCTCACACTGCAAGTTCCTTCACTGTGGGTTGAAATGATACATACCCGAATGGTCTTTAGATTAAGGAAAATTGTTATGGGCTGAAATGATAGGCCTGAGCAATTTTATTTGACTTGGGATTGTGGGTTTGAAATGATATAAAACCCAGAAAATTAATAAATTGCGGATTGAAATGATATATGTCTGTATTTACTTGACCCTAGGGTAGAGAATTTTACAGATTCCGTGGTTGATTTAAAATGATTTTCTAAAAATTATTAAGTATTTTGGATTTCTATATATGAATCTCAACTAAAATTTAATGTAATAATTTCTGTGAATTTGTTTACATGAGTTAAAAATTTTATAAGAAATAAATAGTTGGAAATGTAAATTTTGGAATCAAATTTACAGTATGAAGGTTAATTGAAATTTAATAATACGATTTGACTTAATAATGGTATTTTATTCTAACCTATAAAATGTAAGTTTAATTCATGTAATAGTGATTAAAATGATAAATGGGTTTTTGGTGGAAAAAATGCAAGTTAAAACGTACATTTGACATGTAAGTTTTAACTAATGTAAATGGTATAACTTGGGTAATAAAAATGATAAATGTTATTTACTGAAAAGAAAATAAAGTGTAAGTTAATAACGTACTTTTAACTTAGCATAAGGATTTTAGCTTTAAAATTTGACATTATAGTAACAAAGTTATTTAACTAAAGGTGTGGTTTCTTTAATGACCAAATAGCTAAAATTAGAGTAATATAATAAGAATGATATAATGACTATGATAAAAACTGTAAATATATGTACTATTTGATTACATAAACTATTGTAGTAGGAAGTATTACGGTAATAATTCAAAACTGCTGTGATTTCTTACTGTAACAATTCTACACTGCTGCGGAATCTTACAGTAACAATTCTGCATCGTTGCGAATTCTTACAGTAACAATTTTGCACCGCTGCGAATTCTTACAGTTGCATTTCTGTACTGCTGCATTTTCTTAAAAGTGACATTTCCAGAATGCTACAAAATTTTCTAAAGGGTTATAGTTCTGAATGTTATGGTTCTAAAGGTTACATTTTTAAAGTGCTATGATCTCTAAATTTTTACGTTTCAAAGGGGTTAAAATTAAATGAATTTGGAAGTGTACGACTTTGGAAAAATGAATAATATTTTAAAGAATAATGATATGGAATTTATGTGGTTTTGAAAGGGATATGTTTGATATGAAAAATAACCATTTGAAATTGAATAACCACGGGTTATAATAACGTTTGGTTGTTAAAGAGACCGAGATCGGATATGGGCATACTCTCTGTCGATACCGAAAACCACTTTAACAATTGTGTAAGCGGTGGAGATTCCAGAATGAAGTAGGATGTTGGCGACGATCCTAAAGGTATACATACGTGGACCTAACTCCCGCGAGTTAGCATAAGGTGGCTAAAACAGGAGCAATTGACGGGCCAAGTGAGGTAGCTCCTTCGATCGGACACACTTCATCGTTAGCCATTCTATTACTTTGTGATTGATTTGGTGCGCACTTTTGATTCGGGAGTGTGGCTCGAGTTGGGCGGTAGTTGCGACTAAGCGTTACCAACAATCCGGAAGTGTAATTGGTATATCTACCCTGGCATTGCCTAGTTGTGCCATGTCACCTACCCCAACGCGCCTTCTACGAGTTTGTTTTATGACGTACCTATGGCGTATCCTCTGGCGGCCCAGTTTACGGGGAGTTACGGTACTGTATAGACTATTGGAATTATAAAATGTGTTAAAGGAGAAATGGGTAACGCCTTGACGCTATTTTAATAGTTTACTTTACTTTAGACATTATTATAATAACGTATATTACATAGTAGATAGTTTAACGGATCCTTAAAGGATGGGCGATCCCAATCATCCTTTAAGTTACTGAGGCATTTCTTTTGCAGTTCACTTGAGGTGATTTACATTTTATAAGTATGTATGTCCTGACTCGAGTGTTTTGTTTTTTTGCTTTATGCTCGGGTCAGCCTGAGTTTCACAGCTTTGGTTTCATCCTTTTTAGAGCTAGAGATCCGCCGAAGATTTAGCTGTCTACCTGATATTTCCATTCTAGTTATTTCCACTCAGCTTTTGCTTTTCTAGTAGAGAACTTATGTATCTAAACTTTCCGTTGTATTTGTTTTTCAGACTTGGGTATTATGTATTAGTTTGAGACTATGTATCTAGGAGCGTCATGAACTCCTATGTTTATTTTATTCCGCTGTGAGTTATTCTAATATTCTGTATCTGTGATTCTGTGATTCTGTCGATTTGAATGGTCAAAAACGGCGGGATGTTACACTTTAACAACCAAACACTTATTTCATACCGTGGTCATTTTACAAAATCACTTTATAAACATTTAAATAAAATCTCAAACCACAAATTTAAATCAAAATTAAATATTCAACTTCGGTTTTATTTAATTTTGAAAATATTCACTTAATCACCTTTAATCAAATCAAATTATAAAATCATGTCTTTTAAAATCTCAAATCAATAAGTTCCAAATCAATCCTTATTTAAATTTAATTGTTAACAAATTAAATTACAAGTCCACTTTAATTTATCTTTCCAACCTTTATTTATTAAAGTTATTACAAAAATCTATTTCTATAATATTAAAAAAAAAATTTAAACATATTATATATATATTAATTAAATTAAATTTTATTAAATTTTATTATATCAAACTTTAATTAAATTAAATCTTATTTATTAAAAATATTTTATTTTATATTAAATCTTATTTATTAAATATATTTTATTTTATATTATAATTTAAAAATAATAAAGTTATAAGTAAAATCTTAATATTTACATTTTTCAAAACTTAACTTATAATTTTAAAATTTCCAAACATATAATTTAAAATCTAAATTTTATACACATATTAAAATAAAATCTTTATATTTTATTTTTAAAAATCAATATTTGGTAAAAACACATAATTTTCTTTTCAAAATTTTGGAAATCATTTTAAAAATAGACCAACGGTGTCTGTATATAGTTTTCTATCCTATGGTCAAGTGATACTGATATTTATCATTTCAACCCGCAATAATTTAAATTTACGGGTATATATCATTTCAACCCACAATCCCAAAATTTCAAAAATCAGTAAAAAAATCGCTCGGCTTTATCATTTCAACCCATAACGATTTTCCCTAATCTATAAGATCATTCGAGTATGTATCATTTCAACCCATAGTGATTTTCCTAACTAACAGGGAACTTGTAGTGTGAGAACAATAGAATAATAACATAAAATGACATACATATCAATGACAAGTATATATCATAATTAACAATTTAAATATAATATATATACTAACATGTTATTGGTGTCACATGTCAATTAACATAGGTGAACAAATGCAAATAATAACATATCAGATTAAACGATTTAATCACTAATCAATTCAAATTTAACAATACGTTGCAATCGTCATTTCATGTGAAATAAATTTACTAAACAGAAGAATGTCAATCGTGAGTGATCGCTCACATTTTGAGGCTAGAAAAACAACGAGAATGAACACGTCGCCTACACGGATACGGACACGGACACGCAGCTATGTGGACACGCACGTACCTAAACAAACACTCATAAGCTGCTGCGACTGATGGACATGATAGCAAAGCTAACTACTGCAACTAAATTTGGCTGTGGAGCTAGGTGATGCGTATGGCGATGTGGAGTGGAGGCAAAGGGCTAGGTTCGGCAGTGGGTTTCGACCAGGGAAAGGCAGAGCAAGGCGAGGGGAAGACTGGCAGCAGAGCACATGCGGGAGAGGGTGAAGGAAAAAATAGGTTGCGGAGGAGGGGAGGCGGCTGCATGGAGTTTGGCTAAGGGGTGTGGTTCGACTGGCGTGGCAGTGGGCGAAGGCTGCTCGGAGGCGGAAGCTGTCAGGGGTTGTTCGGTTGGCATGCTGGCACAGGCAGAGGAATGAGCAAGGTGAGGGGGTGTGTTCGGCAAGGGTGGTGTGTGCTAGAGGGAGGCAGATGCTCAGAGGAGGGGAGGCGGATTGGAAGGGTGTGGCGTTCGGGTCGGCTGTGGGAAGTGGGTTGCGGCCAAGGAGTGGAGAGGCGGGCTATGTGCAGTGGGCGGTGGAGTAAGGGTGTGGAGGAGGGGAAAGGCGGCAGACAAGGAGGGAGGGTGTGGGTTATCGGGTCTGGGTGACGGGGAAGTGAAGATGCGGAGGATGAGGGTGGTGGACGAGGTTGAAGGTAAAGCTGGAGTTAGGTTCGGTTGAAGGAAGGAGAACGAGCAAGTTTCTCAGGCAAAATATATATGCTTTATTATATATTTTTTAGTAAGAACAGAACAAAGTGAAAGGGGAAGAGAGAATGAGTACGAACTAACATATATATTAAAATAGTGGGAATAGTAAAAGCCAGGTATTGAATTCTGGGAACAATAAAGGTTTGTAGCTATTGGTTTCTCCCGGTGGACAAATGAAAAGGCATAGAAAAATCCAAAAGACTCAAAAGAGGAATCGATACGGCTAACCATTTTACTGATTTCGCCACGTAGTGGATGCCGAAATACACAAATGAATATACTAGGGAGATTAGCACGATGAGACGAACAAGATGGTACACAGATATGAGTGACACAGCCTTCCTATCAAAACTCCAATTTTCGCCGCCAAAAAGTTGCTAAACCGTCGAAAATAATTTAAACAGAGCTAGCGAAGTCCAAATTTAGCGAAACGAATTATGACATCTCACTCAGAAAATGTTCTGCATTTTTCTTATATAAAAATATTTAGAGTATGAAATATTTTATTTCCATCAAATTTTAACTGATTTTAAATTAAAATTTCGCAATCAAACAAACTTACAAATTTTCCGACGAAAATCATCCACTTGATATGCTTAAATGGACGTAACCCAAATTCATTGCTAAAATTTTATTGTTTATTTTTATAAAAATTTAGTTAATTATGTTATTTAAATTCTTAAAATTTTTGGGTCGTTACACTCTCCCCCACTCAAAACTTTTCGTTCCCGAAAAGGATCGAGATAGGAGGATAGAAGCAAACAGAAAGATAAGATAAATTCACAACGAATGGTACCTGAGACAAACAATTCAGGATTCGAAGCACGTTTGAACTCCTCAGTTTCCTAGGTGCAATCTCGATCATCCAGTCTCCACTGTACTTTGACCAGACTGATAGATTTCCTCCTAAGCTACTTCGTACCTCCATCGACAATACAAAGTGGCTTCCTCTTGATAGTAAGATTTGGCTCGACATCCAAATTCTCTAATAAAGCAGGCTGAACAATCAAAGATGGATCATGAAGATATTTGTAGAGGTGAGATACGTGAAACACGTTATGCACACCCGATAGATTCTCCGGCAAAGCCACTTTATATGCTAAAGGACCAACTCTTTCCAAGATGCGGAAAGGACCAATAAATCTAGGAGCAAGCTTCCCTCTTCGACCAAAGCAAACCACATTCTTTAGTGTCGAGATCTTAAGAAAGACCTGATCATCCACTAAAAATTCCAAATCTCTTCTCCGCCCATCAGCATACTTCTTCTGCCTACCCTGAGAAATCCTCATCTTCCTCCTAATCTCCTCAACCTTCTCGGATGCTTCCATAATCATATCAGGCCCAAGAACTAAACGATCACCGGATTCAATCTAGCAAGATGGAGATTTGCAAGATCGTCCGTAAAGAGCGGCAAACGGAGACATCTCGATACTTGCTTGAATGCAAAAGAATGGGATTTAAATTGATTTAAGCTTAAGATGATTTAAATTTCAAAATAAAGTTATACTTGATAGCTGTCATTATAAGTGAATTCAATGAGATGGAGATGATCTTCCCAAGATCCTCCATAATCAAGAACACATGCACGAAGGAGATCTTTAAGAATCTGATTCACCTTTTCCGTCTGACCATCAGTCTGAGGATGGTAAGTAGTACTAAGTTTCAAACAAGCACCCAAAGCTTCCTGAAAAGCTCTCCAGAACTTGCTGGTAAAGATAGGATCACGATCACAAACGATACTAGACGGAACACCATGAAGTCGGACAGTCTCTCGCATATAAACCTCAACTAAGCTCGAAGCGGTTCGATTCTACTTGACCAGAATAAAATAAGTGGATTTGGTCAATCGATCGACAAACCCATATACCCTCGTTACCCCTTATAGTCCTCGGTAATCCATTAATAAAGTCCATAGAAACCTGATCCTACTTCCAAATGGGAATCTCAAGGGGTTGCAGCACTCCAGTGGTCTTCTGGTGATCAACCTTAACCCGTTGACAAGTGGCGCATCTACTAACATAAATGGAGATATCTTGCTTCATACCACTCCACCAATACAACCTCTTCATATTCAGAAACATCTTCGTAACACCTGGATGGATAGAGAGTCTGGACTGATGATTTTCCTTAAGAACCTCTTGCCATAAACCGTCGACATTCGGAACACAAATTCGATTATTAATCCTCAAAATTCCACTTTGATCAATTTGTGCTCCTAACTCACTCTGGTTATCACCTTCCCTATTTCAAATATTCTCCTTGATGAGCTTAAGCATCTCATCTTCATCCTGCTTGGCTGCATACGATCCATAAGAAACGAAGAAGCTACAATCTGACATAATATGGCTCTCTTCCAACTTAAGGCATCGGCCACAACATTGGCTTTCCCAGGAGTGTAGTTGATGTCATAAGATGCTAAGAACTCAAGCCATCTAACCTGCATTTGGTTCAAATCCTTTTAGGTGAAAATATACTTAAGAGACTGATGATTAGTAAAAAGCTCAAACTTGGTTCCCGAAAGATGATGCCTCCATAACTTCAAAGAAAACACAACAGCAAGCAATTCCAAATCATGAGTGGCATAGTTAGCTTCGTGGGGCTTCAATTTACGACTGGCATAAGCAATGACCTTTCCATCCCGCATCAAGATAACACCCAAACCTTCTCAACTAGCATCGGTATAAATTGATAACCCTTCACTCCCATTCAGAACGGTAAGAACAGGAGCAGAAGTAATCTTTTGCTTCAACTCATTAAATGCAGCTTCACACTTATCACTCCAAGTAAACTTAGCATTCTTACGAGTCAAAGCAGTGAGAGGTGCAGCTATTCGAGAAAAATTCTCAATAAATCTTCGATAATAACCGACAAGGTCGAAAAAGCTACGAATATCGGAAGGAGTCTTAAGTGTCTCCCAATCCTAGAAATAGAATAAGGTGGATAAATTCAAAGAAATATAAGACCATAAATTTCAAAAGAGGAAAGGTGGATAGACTTACATTAATCGTGGCGACCTTAACCAGGTCAACCGAGACTCCATTTTATGAGACAATGTGCCCAAGGAATCAGACTTCATCCCTCCAGAGAATGGCATTTAGAAAACTTGGCTTTCAACTGATGACTCCTAAGAGTTTCCAGAACATAGCCCAAATGTAACTCATGCTCCTTATCTGACTTAGAAAAGACGAGAATATCATCAATGAAAACTAGGACAAACTTATTGAGAACATCGCGGAAAACGTGATTCATGAGATCAACGAAGAAGGCAAGAGCATGGTTAATCCAAAGGGCATGACTAACCATTCATAGAAACCATTCTCTGTTAAGAAAGCTATCTTGGGAATACTCTCCTCAGCTACACGAAGCTGGTGAAAACCGGTAGCAAGATCAAGCTGAGAGAATACTTTAGCTCCGTAGAGCTGATCGAACATATAATTGAAACGAGGCATAGGATATCTGTTCTTAAGAGTAAGCTTGTTCAACTCTCTATAATCAACACACATCCTCAAAAAACCATTAGATTTGGTGACAAAGACCACAGCGGCTCCCCATTCAGAAAAACTCTACCTAATCAAACCCTTGGAGTACAGGTCTTCAATCTGCTTCTTTAACTCGGCTTTCTCTCTGGGTGCCATCCGTTTGAAAGGAAGAACAACAGGTCGGGCTCCAGGAATAAGATCGATGCGGAATTCAATTTCCCGCTTAGGAGGTAGAGAAGTGACTTCACCAAAGACATCCGGAAATAGTTGGACAACAGGGGTTGAGTCATATGATCACTAGGCTGAGAATCAAGGGAAAAGATAAAACTGCTTGTATAATCCTGAGGCATACGATATCCAATTACTAAAGACTCGCCCAACCGCTTACTAAAGAAACCGTTCGGTCCTTACAAGAAATGACTGCATCATATCGCTTTATCCAATCACTTCCAAGTAAGAAATGAAATGCATCGAAACCCAAAACATAGAAATCTTCGGTAAATCAACGCTTTTTGTAAAGGAGTTTCGTCCCTCGATAAATCATACTAAGGTTTGTGGGAACCCTGATGGGATTAGTCACACATAAGGATTTAGTTGCCAATTGAAATTGCAAGATGTGCTCAAATTTATTACAAAGACCAACAGAAATAAAGGTGTGGGATGCTCCAGTATCAAAACGAACACGAACAGGAAAATCATGCAAAGTAAAGGTGCCTTGGAGGGTGCCTTGGGTATCACTAGCAGAAGGAGGAGTGGAAAAGGTCATGGCAAAGACACCAGATGTCTTGCCTCTCTACTGAGTGGGACAATCCTTCTTGAAGTGGCCTGGCTACAAGCAAAGGTTGTTTCTGGTCGTCTGGGCTGGAGGAATGGCAGCTCTGGCAGAAGATGGGCAGCTGTTGGCATAATGACCATGCTGGTTGCACTTGAAGCAAGTGATGGAAGATAAGTCAAGCGGTTGCTTCTGATAAGAATATCCAATACCCTGAGAATCCTGCCATTTATTTTTCTACTAATGAAAGTTGGACTTCCTCTTCTTCGAAGTGCTAGAATTTCCCTGAGATGCTGACACGACCTGCTTTCCTTTGGAATTAGGGTTCTCAAATCTAGTGGCCATATCCATAAGAAGAGTGAAGGTGCCATGAACATGACTAATAAAACGATCATAATACTCCGGGCGAGCACCATGGATAAACTTCTCATTCTTCTTGAGCGGGGTGTCGATCAAACTGGGCCCAAACTTAGATAACTCATTGAACTTCCTCTCATACTCTGCAAAAGTCATATCCCCTTGCTTAATGTGACGCCCCACCTCTATACCCACACTAATCAAGGACACTATGAAGAAATGCCATCGACTATCACAAAGAATAAGGCTGTTGAGGAGCGACCATCTGTGTAATTGGTTTGTGCGAGTACCGATATGCCAGATAGAAGGTCATGCATTTCATTTCAAGAGGAAATCCGACATATCAAATACAAACTCAAAGCTACTACACAGTGGCTAAATGGCCTACGAAAACAAATATAAAATAAATATAACACAAAATCAGTCACAAATATTCATATCACTAAGGCAAAAACATATATGAATATAACACATAGAAGTGTACATCAAAGTAGTGGTCATACAAGATCCACTACATTACAAAAGAATAAATACAACTACTAGATAAAAATAGTAAGTATACATCAAGGAGTCTCTATCTCGAATGTATAAAAACAAAAACTACTAAGCTAAACTAGTTAGCCAAAAGTCAGAAGCTAGTCCCTGCTAAGAAGTCAAGTTGAAGAAAATGAAACACCTCGATCTGACCCGAGTATTATTTAAGAAGGAAAATAATAAACGGATTAGTCTAGCTATAATTATCATGTAAGATGAGATAGGATAAGAGATATTACAAAAATATATCATAACAATAATACCATATTGTGACAAGTATATATTCGATAATAATGAAAATCATACAATATCTCAAATTTTCTCAAACACCAAAAAAAGAATATCATATTATTTAGCTTATTCACCAAACCTCAAATATTGACAAAATATATCAATGTAATTCGCAAAAATTGGTGAAACATAAATTCCAAAAATCCCTAATTGAAAATCCAGAAAGCATAAAAGGGGGAAGGCCTATCATAAATGGGAGCATGAAAACTCACCAACACGTGTATCATAAACGGGTCGCTATCCCATGGTTCGCTAACCCATAAAATGAGCTTAACATCGACGCACCTAAAAGAAACGCCCCATGCACAGACTCGAGTCGAACATCAACGCACCTAAAAAGGTACTCCCCATGCACCGAACTCCATAAAACGGTTGAAAGACCATGGGTCGCTAGCCCATAAAAATGATCATCATTGATCAATAAAAGTGTAAATTACACTAAGATAGTAAATAAATGAGTTATGCTTCATATCCCATAACCACTGGCTTAACTTAAATATTTATGAACAAATTGTAGACTTCCACTCGAAAATAAGTGTAAATTACACTAAGCTAGTAAATAAATGAGTTAGGCTTCATGTCCCATAACCACTGGCTTAACTTAAATATTTACGAACAAATTGTAGATTTCCACTCGAAAATTGTCACAAGATTTCAATCGAACAAGTCTAAGAATTAACCGACGAAGAAAACACAAGCGTTTCATACCACTTGTTTTGCTAAGTCGTTTAATTGGATTTCTCGTACGAATGAGTTAAAGGTTTGTATATACTAATAGATTGGAAAACGGTTTTAAAAAAAGAGCTTTGTATTAAAAGAAATGTTGAAATCATTTTTTGTGAAAGAGTTTGAGTATGTTCTACTAGTATAGAAACCTTTGTATTTTAGAGTGACAAATCATAGAAACGATTGTAAAAACAATCTATCACCAAAAATTCACATTCGACGATGTGAATTAAAACCATGAAAATTGATATCAAATCCATCAAATAATATTCCCAAAAATCCAAAAAAGAAGTCATCAAAGTCAATAATAAATGACAGCAACCAACCGGATCAACAAAAATCGATTAAAATTGGAAATTTGCTTAGAAACAGGCAAATTGGCTGATTTTAACAGCGCCAGACATCTAGTGGTTCTTCTAGACGTCTGAGCTGAAGGTCTGGAATTTTTATAGATCACTCAGATGTTTTAGCCGTAGGTTTGGAATTTTTATTCCTTTGCCTCAGACGTTTGAGTATTTTACTAGACGTCTTAGCTGAAGCTCAAGCAAAATTTGCCTAGGCCATTGATGGCCAAAACAACTCGGATTCGATCGAATGAGCGATGGTAGCTAGGGATTTATGCCAAATGACAACCCAGCCCTATAGGCTCTTCAATACACCCCAAACAACATGTCCAAACATTCATAGTAGGATTTCCATAGATTTTGACTTCAAAATACCAAAATTGGAAAATTCACCAAACCAATTCAATTCAAAAGTAATTGGACATGAAATAGATGTTAGGAATTCATACCTAACAACAATGAAAGCTATAGACATAGATGTGAGTTCAAGAACTCACCTTTAAACTCAAAAACAAGAAATGAGAAGCTCTAAAACAAGGAAAATCAATCTCTCTTCAACTTCAACTCTAGAAGCTGCAATCTATGATCACATGCAAATATTTCCTAAGTTAGGTTATAAGAAATTATGAAAATTGGAGAGGGATTGCGATGGAGAAGATGAAGAGGATGCTTACCTAAGCTTCTCTTTGATTTTTGAACTTGAATTTGAATTTCCTAAGAATCTAGGGCTTAGGAATTTTGTTTTCCCCTCTCTTCCCCCATTTTTCCCTTCAGGCTTGAGTGTTAGGAATAATGAGTAGAATGAATGAAGAGTAGAGGAGTTAGGGTATTTGGTAGAGAAGTTTGGGTTCTCTTATTGGGTTAGTGGGCTAGAACCAAACCCAAAGCCCAAATGAAAATACCAAAATCCTAATCAACTCCAAACATATCAATGTTTATACTCAAAAAAGTTGTAAACGTCATTTTGAACTCAATGAAAGTGGTCTCGAGTCCGGATTTGACTGTTTACAAAAAAGTCACATTTCGGACTTTAAATTCAATAAACGATGTTATATTTAAATAAAACATTTAAATATATAATCGTAAAATATGCGGGTTGTTACAGACTCTCCTCCTTAAAGAAATTGCATCCTCGCAATACTTAAGAAGAAAATAAAGAGTAACAACCACTCTAAGGCATAACAACACAAAAGAAAATTTTGAAGTGAGTTCACCTTAAGGAGCACGAGAGAGTAAGTCTGGCTGTGTTCGCTCGATGAATTCTCTGGATTCCCAAGAACAATCTTTAGGATTTGCGGACCATTGAACTTTCACAAGCGGAACATCTTTATTACGAAGGCGTTTAACCTCTGTAGCAATGATACGAATAGGATGTTGCTCATTAGTCAAATTAGGTGAAACCTCAATTTCTTCAATAACACCGGGCTCAAGAATAGAATCAGAATCTCTAAGGCATTTCCGTAGTTGAAATACGTGAAAAACGTCATGAATAGCTGAAAATTGAGCCGGTAATAAAAGGCGATAAGCCACAGAACCAATGCGTTTGGTGATGGGAAATGGGCCAATATATCGAGGTGCTAACTTTCTCGATCGAATGAAATGCACAACACCCTTCATAGGTGAAACATGAATATATACCAAATCTAGCACAGAAAATTCTAATTTCCTTCTTCGGTTATCGACATAGGATTTTTGTCTACTTTGAGCTTCTTTCATCCTATGACGAATAAGGTCAATCTTTTATGTGGAATCAAGAATAAAATCTGGACCTAAATCCAGCTTCTCACCGGCTTCAAGCTAACATGAAGGAGATTGGCATGGCCTTCCGTAGAGTGCCTCGAAAGGTGCCATACCTATACTGGATTGGAAGCTATTATTATAAGAAAACTCAACAAGTGAAATATGATCTTCCCAACTTCCACCAAAATCAAGAACACATACACAAAGAAGATCTTCAAGAGTTTGATTCACACGCTTCGTTTGTCCATCGGATTGAGGATGATAGGCGGTGCTAAAATTAAGCTTCGTTTCCAAAGCTTTTTGAAGACCCGTCCAAAATCCACTAGTAAATAATGGATCATGATCGCTAACAATAAAGTAGGAACTCCATGTAATTTAACAATTTTTTTAACATAGAGTTTAGCCAGAAGAGGTACGATCCGATTGGACCGAACGGGAATAAAATGGACGGATTTTGTAAGTCTATCTACAATCACCCATAGACTATTATGACCCGAACGAGAATGGGGAAGACCGTCAATAAAGTCCATTAAGACTTGATCTCACTTCCAAACTAGAATGTCCAAAGGTTGCAATAACCCACCGGGCCTTTGATGCTCGGCCTTTATAAGTTGGCAAGTCATGCAACGCTTAATGAAGTTAGCAATATCAGATTTCATTCCATCCCAATAATAAAGTCGCTTCATGTCCGCGTACATTTTACTACTACCGAGATGAATGGTAAATTTAGAACGATGAGAATCTTCTAAAACGTCTTTACGAAGTTCACTAATATTTAGCACGATAAGTCTATCAAATTTTTGAATGACTCTGCGAGCATCAATATCAAAGTCTTTCAAACCATCAATATTATTTTTATCCCTACAAATGTGGCTAAGAAGAGCCAATTCGAGATCATGCTTTTGAGCTTTAAGGATGCGGTCTAAAAGAGAAGGATGAGCCTCAAGGCTATATAAAACAAGAGATAAACATGAATCGGATTCACGATCTCGAATCTCACAAATAGACAAAGTCTGGAGATCATTCCATTCATATATCATCATGGATACAACCGTTTGTTGCTTACGACTAAGGGCATCGACAACACGATTTCCCTCTCCGGGAGTACAAAGAATATCAAGATCATAAGATGCAAGGAATTCGAGCCAATGTTGTTGATGCAAATTAAGTTCCTTTTGAGAGAACAAATACTTCAAAGATTTATGACTGATGTAGAGAACAAATTTCTCTCCCAAAAGATAATGACGCCAAATTCTAAGAGTGAAAACAATAGCCGCGAGCTCTAAATCATGAGTGGCATATCTAGTCTCGACATGCTTTAATTGCCTAGAAGCATAAGCGATAACATGTTCCCTTTTTTTCCTGAGAACGACACCTAAACCAATACGACTAGCATCGGTACAAATAGTGAAGTCTTGGTTCCCTTCGGGAATCACAAGAATATGAGCATCGGAAAGGAGTTCTTTTAATTTTTGAAAAGCAGCTTCTACGCTAAACCATTTATTTCATGGTCCTCTTTCCCGAAAAGCTAAGACATTCAAAATTTTGATTAACTTTATGTAATCATCTTTTTAGAAAAAATTATTTATTACAAATCAATTTACTATGTCTGATTGTCTCATCGTAGTGTTTAGGAGACTCCTATCGATAACGTTGATCAGGCGCATCGACTAGAATTCTTAAAGCACTCAATGGGAAATACAACACAAAATCATCTTCTATATGATAAACATGTCACTTATAAAATTTACGAATATTCTTTGCTTGTCTTAATAACATAATCCAATTATACTTATAAATATATCTTATTAGAAAGATTTGCAATTTTAAATTGCTGTTTTCACCCATAATCAATGAATACAACAACGGACTCATCGAGATATTCGCAGAATACTCGATTCATAAGATGGATGAAATAAGATGGAGGGTTCGTCAAACCGAATGACATGATGAGACACTCATAAGACTCATAACGAGTATGGAATGTGGTAAGTGGAAATCTATCCTCCATAACTCGTAGCTGATGAAAACCGGTGGCAAGGTCGAGCTGAAATATCACCACTCAATTGATCGCTTAGGTGGTAATCCTAAGCCAGGATCAAAGATATCGAGAAATTCACGAACTACGTGAATTAGGGAAATAACATCTTCCTCATCATGAGGGTTTAAAGAATAAAATGAGGCCATCGAATTGGAATCGAAATCACTAATAACAATAGAAATCTTCTTAACAGATTGAGGATGATGAAGATGAATAGTCCTCTTGAGATATAGGGTATGGGCTTCATAATGATTAAGCCAATCCTTTCCCAAAACGAATTCTGAAACCTAAGTAGCGCATAACATGCAAATCAGATTGGAAAGCATAATCACATAAAATAATCCCAACATTTTTACAAAGTAAACTGAGTGTTGCAGATCCATCAACCGAATTCGCAATTCTCTGTGAAGTCATCAAGCCCATAATATTTAAAGAAAAAGTATCAACAAGTTCTTTTGATATAAAAGAAGGAGATGCACCCGTATTAAAAGAATTCGAATAGGATAATCACGAAACAAAATAATACCATCAAGGACCGAATGAGAAATACCTTGACCAAGAGAAGTGTTACCAGAAGCTTGCACAACATTCAGCTTACCCTCTTTCTTGCTTTGAAGTTTGGAACATGAAGATAAAAGATGACCCAAACTTTTGCAATAGCGACAAGTAAGGGGCTTCAGACACTTATTTAAATAGTGGTCCTTAGAACTACAATTGTATCATACTCCACGATTAGGGATTGGAGTCTTTGCTACCGAAGTTGCTTGCTTCACTTTCTTCTTGAGATTAGGGCTTTTGAACTTAATATGCCTCTTCATGGAAACCCCAATATCACCATCACTTCCTTTATCGGCCTCTTCAAGTCGAAGAGTGATATCTACAAACTGGTCGAAAGGCACTTCTAATTTTAGAGGTAAAACCTTTTTGGGGTTCTTATTCAAGGCACATATAAACCTTTGATTCTTTACTAGATCCGAAAGTTGTTGGGCAGACATGAATACGCCATCCAGAGGAGGACCACTGGATTGACCAACGCTAGGACTGCCAGGTCTAACCATATCTTCTTCTTTAAGAAAGAAAGAAAGAACGAAGAGGAAAAAGGTTATTCTGAAAATGAATTCAAATAAGCCTGATTGGTAAAACAAAGCATCATAAAAGAAAATAGGATAGAACGGGTCCTAAAACTCGGATTAAATCCTAAGGCACGATTCCTAAGAGAGACTTAGGACAATGATCCTTGCTAGATTATTCTACATTGTTTTGAAGTTTGGCTCTGATACCAAGCTGCGACGCCCCACCTCTATACCCACACTAGTCAAGGACACTATGAAGAAATGTCCTCGACTAGCATGAAGAATAAGGCTATTGAGGAGCGACCATCTGTGTAATTGGTTTGTGCGAGTACCGATATGCCAGATAGAAGGTCATGCATTTCATTTCAAGAGGAAATCCGATATATCAAATACAAACTCAAAGCTACTACATAGTGGCTAAGTGTCTTTCGAAAACAAATATAAAATAAACATAACACAAAATCAGTCATAGATATTCATATCACTAAGGCGGAAACAGATATGAATATAACACATAGAAGTGTACATCAAAGTAGTGGTCATACAAGATCCACTACATTACAAAAGAATAACTACAACTACTAGATAAAAAAGAGTAAGTATACATCAAGGAGTCTCTATCTCGAATGTATAAAAACAAAAACTACTAAGCTAAAATAGTTAGCCAAAAGTCAGAAGCTAGTCTCTGCTAAGAAGTCAAGTTGAAGCACCTGAAACACCTCGGTCTGACCCAAGTATTATTTAAGAAGGAAAATAATAAACAGATCAATCTAGCTATAATTATCATGTAAGATGAGATAGGATAAGAGATATGACAAAAATATATGATAACAATAATACCATATTGTGACAAGTATATATTTGATAATAATGAAAATCATACAATATCTCAAATTTTCTCAAACACCAAAAAAACAATATCATATTCTTTAGCGTATTCACCAAACCTCAAATATTGACAAAACATTTCAATGTAATTCGCAAAAATTGGTGAAATATAAATTCCAGAAATCCCTAATTGAAAATCCAGAAAGCATAAAAGAGGGAATGCCTATCATAAATGGGAGCACGAAAACTCACCAACACATGTATCATAAATGGGTTGCTATCCCATGGGTCGCTAACCCATAAAATGAAACGAACATCGACGCACCTAAAAGATACGCCCATGCACAGACTCGAGTCGAACATCGACGCACCTAAAAAGGTACGCCCCATGCACCAAACTCCATAAAACGGTTGAAAGACCATGGGTCGCTAGCCCATAAAAATGATCATCATTGATCAATAAAAGTGTAAATTACACTAAGCTAGTAAATAAATGAGTTAGGCTTCATGTCCCATAACCACTGGCTTAATTTAAATATTTACGAACAAATTGTAGACTTCCACTCGAAAATAAGTGTAAATTACACTAAGCTAGTAAATAAATGAGTTAGGCTTCATGTCCCATAACCACTGGCTTAACTTAAATATTTACGAACAAATTGTAGATTTCCACTCGAAAATTGTCACAAGATTTCAATCGAACAAGTCTAAGAATTAACCGACGAAGTAAATGCAAGCGTTTCATACCACTTGTTTTGCTAAGTCGTTTAATTGGATTTCTCGTACGAATGAGGTAAAGGTTTGTAAATTTGGAAAAAGGTTTTAAAAAAAGAGCTTTATATTAAAAGAAATGTTGAAATCATTTTTTGTGAAAGAGTTTGAGTATTTTCTACTAGTATAGAAACCTTTGTATTTTAGAGTGACAAATCATAGAAACGATTGTAAAAACAATCTATCACCAAAAATTCACATTCGACGATGTGAATTAAAACCATGAAATTGATTTAAAATCCATCAAATGGATATTCCCAAAAATCCAGAAAAGAAGTCATCATAGTCGATAATAAATGACAGCAACCAACCGGATCAACAAAAATCGATTAAAATTGGAATTTTGCATAAAAACAGGCAAATTGTCTGATTTTAACAATGCCAGACGTCTGGTGGTTCTCCCAGACGTCTGAGCTGAAGGTCCGGAATTTTTCCAGATCACTCAGATGTTTGAGCCGTAGGTTTGGAATTTTTATTCCTTTGCCGCAGACGTCTGAGCATTTTACCAGACGTCTGAGCTGAAGCTCAGGGCAAAATTTGCCTAGGCCATTGATGGCCAAATCAACTCAGATGTGATCGAATGAGCAATGGTAGTTAGGAATTTATGCCAAACGACAACCCAGCCCTATAGGCTCTTCAATACACTCCAAACAACATGTCCAAACATATATAGTAGGATTTTCATAGATTTTGACTTCAAAATACCAAAATTGGAAAATTTACCAAACCAATTCAATTCAAAAGCAATTGGACATGAAATAGATGTTAGGAATTCATACCTAACAACAATGAAAGCTATAAGCATAGATGTGAGTTCAAGAACTCACTTTTAAACTCAAGAATAAGAAATGAGGACCTCTAAAACAATGAAAGATCAATCTCTCTTCCACTTCAACTCTAGAAGCTCCAATCTATGATCATATGCAAATATTTCCTAAGTTTGGTTATAGGAAATTATGAAAATTGGCGAGGGATTGCGGTGGAGAAGATGAAGAGGATGCTTACCTAAGCTTCTCTTTGATTGGAACTTGAATTTCCTAAGAATCTAGGGCTTAGGAATTTTGATTTCCCCTCTCTTCCTTCATTTTCCCCTTAGGGCTTGAGTGTTAGGAATAATGAGTAGAATGAATGAAGAGTAGAGGAGGGTATTTGGTAGAGAAGTTTGGGTTCTCTTATTGGGTTAGTGGGCTAGAACCAAACCCAAAGCCCAAATGAAAATACCAAAATCCTAATCAACTCCAAACATATCAATGTTTATACTCAAAAAAGTTGTAAACGTCGTTTTGAACTCAATGGATGTGGTCTCGAGTCCGGATTCGACTGTTTACAAAAAAGTCACATTTCAGACTTTAAATTCAACAAACGATGCTATATTTAAATAAAACATTTAAATATATAATCGTAAAATATGCGAGTTGTTACACACAAGGTCCATAAACGCCCTATATAACTGAGACTTCCTGGCTTCGGACATCCACTTAGCCACAAAAGCATCCCTGAAATACGGGTCCAAGATAAATTCCAAAGAGATAGATTCCAAAGAGATAACCTAGCAAAAGGACAACTAAATATCTCACCTAAACTACTGCCAAGTGATATTAGCCTCGACAGTCTGAGCGGTAACTGACTCCCACCAATCCTGAGCGGACTCCTGCAACTTCCAAGTAGCTAACTAACGCATCTGAGCATCAATGATCTCAAGTCCAGCGAAAATCCCCTCTAAACTTTTCAGCCACTTCCGAACCTCAATAATACTCTCTGCTCCAGTGAACTTGGTACCTCCAAGCTGAGAGTACTCCTTACAAAGAGTGGTGAACCTAACAGGCTGAGCTGGTGGAACGAGTGCAACAACTAGTGGTGCGGGGGCATTTCCACGACCCCTACCTCGAACGTTCCTATAGTTACTCATCTGGAAAAGACAAGAATGGATTTTAGAACAAAGGTAAAGTTTCAAAATTCAAAAGAAATCCTAATCAAAGAGAATCCTAACTAAGAATTTCAAGCTCGAACGAAGATGATTCTATAATCAATTCTTCTCATTCTAGGGTATCACTACCCTATCTCTAATGAATTTTTACTCCATAAGCTAAGTTTTTCCTAAACCTCGCTTTGATACCAACTGTAACGACCCACCATTTCGAACCATTCAAATCAACAATAAACCACACATGTCAGACTTGAATTGCTCGAAACAACACGTTGTTATTTATATTTGGCAACTTAGCATATACAGTTAATAAATCAATCACAGAATCACAAACACAGAGTAATACAACAATACGCAGCGGAACAGATAAATAGTAGTTCAAGAAGCTACTACAAAAACATCAGAGTCAAAAGCAAATACAACATAAGTCCAAATACAAGGAAGTCTCTAATACATAAGCAAACGACAAGTTTGAACATAAATAACTGGAAATAACTAAAATAACTAAAAAGCTAAATAGATAAAAGATAGATCTCCAAGCAAAGCTTCAAGCTCCAAAGGTGAGTCTCAAATGCGGTACTCAGGCTGACCAGAGCATAAAGCAAAACACAAAACACTCAAGTCAGGATTAACATTCTTATGTAAGTAAATCAACTCAAGTGAAATGTACAAGTGAAAAGAAATATAACTTAAAGGATGTTTGGCATTCCATACTTTAAGGATCCGTGGAACTATCTACATATATAATAGAATACGCTACATAGATAGTGTCTATCATAAAGTAAAATATTAAATTAGCGTTAAGGCGTTACCCATATCCCCCTTAACACATTTTTATAAATGCCGCAGTCTATACAGTACTGTAAACTTCACCAAACCGGTGGGCTATCAGGGAGCACTCCATAGGTACAACACAAACCAAACTCGTAGTGGGCTCGATAAGGCATATGACAAGGCAGGCGAGGCAATGCCAGGGTAAGATACTACCGTTTTGGGGATCCAGACTGGTGGTAACGCATAGCAGCTACTACCTTCCACCTCGAGACACACTCCTGAAATCAAAGGTGCGCACCAATCAAATCACAAAGTAATAGATATGGTTTCGAAGAAGCATGCTCGATCGGGGAGCCACCCCACTTGGCCCGGCGTGGCTCCTATTTTTGTCATATCAAGCTGACCCGAGGGGGTCAGGGCTGCGTTACCTCATACAGTAGCATTCGCCAAACATCCTACTTCGTTCTGGAGTCTCCACCACGTGCATAGTTGTTAAAGTGGTTTCGGTATTGGTAGAGGGTATGACAATATCCAATCCAGGTCTCTTTAACAACCAAACGCTTATTTCACACCGTGGTCATTTTACAAAATCACTTTACAAACATTTAAATAAAATCTCAAATCACAAATTTAAATCAAAATTAAATATTCTAATTCAATTTTGTTTAATTTTGAAAATATTCACTTAATCACCTTTAATCAAATCAAATTATAAAATCATGTCTTTTAAAATTTTAAAATCAATAAGTTCCAAATCAATCCATATTTAAATTCAATTGTTAACAAATTAAATTACAAGTCCACTTTAATTTATCTTTCCAACCTTTATTTATTAAAGTTATTACAAAACTCTATTTCTATAATATTAACATAAATTTTAAATAAATATTTTAAACATATTATATATATATTAATTAAATTAAATTTTATTATATTAAATTTTTATTAAATTAAATCTTATTTATTAAACATATTTTATTTTATATTAAATCTTATTTATTAAATATATTTTATTTTATATTATAATTTAAAATAATAAAGTTATAAGAAAAATCTTAAAATTTACTTTTTTCAAAACTTAACTTATAATTTTAAAATTTCCAAACATGTAATTTCAAAATCTAAATTTTACACACATATTAAAATAAAATCTTTATATTATATTTTTTAAAATCAATTTAATAAAAACACATAATTTTCTTTTCAAAATTTTGGAAATCATTTTAAAAATAGACCAATGGTGTCCGTATATAGTTTTCTATCCTATGGTCAAGGGATACTGATATTTATCATTACAACCCGCAATAATTTAAATTTATGGGTACATATCATTTCAACCCGCAATCCAAAAATTTCAAAAATCAGTAAAAAAATCGCTCGGCTTTATCATTTCAACCCATAACGATTTTTCCTAATCTATAAGATCATTCGGGTATGTATCATTTCAACCCATAGTGATTTTCCTAACTAACAGGGAACTTGTAGTGTGAGAACAATAAAATAATAACATAAAATGACATACATATCAATGACAAGTATATATCATAATTAACAATTTAAATATAATATATATAGTAACATGTTATTGGTGTCACATGTCAATTAACATAGGTGAACAAATGCAAATAATAACATATCAGACTAAACGATTTAATCACTAATCAATTCAAATTTAACAATACGTTACAATCATCATTTCATGTGAAATAAATTTACTAAACATAAGAATGTCAATCGTGAGCGATCGCTCACCTTTCGAGGCTAGAGAAACAACGAGAATGAATATGACGCCTACATGGATACGGACACGGACACGCGGCTATGCGGGCATGCACGTACCCAAACAAACATTCAGAAGCTGCTGCGATTAATGGACAGGATAGCGAAGCTAACCGCTGCAGCTAAATTTGGCTGTGGAGCTAGGTGCTGCATATGGCGATGTGGAGTGTAGGCAGAGGGCTGGGTTCGGCAGTGGGGTTTGGCCAGGGAAAGGTGGAGCAAGGCGAGGGGAAGACTGGCAGCGGAGCACAGGCGGGAGAGGGTGAAGGAAAAAATGGGTTGTAGAGGAGGAGAGGCAGCTGGTTCGAGTTTGGCTGAGGGGTGTGGTTCGGCTGGCGTGGCAGTGGGCGGAGACTACTCAGAGGTGGAAGGAAGTTAGGGGTTATTCGGGTGGCATGCTAGCACAGGCGGAGGGAGGAGCAAGGTGAGGGGGTGTGTTTGGCAAGGGTGGTGTGTGCTAGAGGGTGGCGGCTGCTCAGAGGAGGGAAAATGGACTGGAAGGGTGGGGAGTTCGGGTCGGTTGTGGGAAGTGGGTTGCGGCCAAGGAGTGGAGAGGCGAGCTGTGTGTAGTGGGCGGTGGAGCAAGGGTGTGGCAGAGGGGAAAGGCGGCAGACAAGGCGGGAGGGTGTGGGTTATCGGGTCTGGGTGGCGAGGAAGGGAAGATGCGGAGGATGAGGGTGGCGGGCGAGGTTGAAGGAAAAGCTGGAGTTAGGTTCGGGTGAAGGAAAGAGAACGAGCAAGTTTCTTAGGCAAAATATATATGCTTTATTATATATATATTTTTAGTAAGAACGGAATAAAGTGAAAGGGGAAGAGAGAATGAGTACGAACCAACATATATATTAAAATAGTGGGAATAGTAAAAGCCATGTATTGAATTCTGGGAACAATAAAGGTTAGTAGCTATTGGTTTCTCTCGGTGGACAAATGAAAGGACATAGAAAAACCCAAAAGACTCAAAAGAGGAACCAATACCGCTAATCGTTTTACTGATTCGCCGTGTAATGGATGCCGAAATACACAAATGAATATACTATGGAGATCAGCGTGATGAGACGAACAAGATGGTAAAAAAATACGAGTGAAACGACCTTCCTATCAAAACTCCAATTTTCGCCGCCAAAAAGCTGCTAAACCGCCGAAAATAATTTAAACGGGGCTTGCGAAGTCCAAATTTAGTGAAACGAATTATGACGACTCACTCGGAAAATGTTCTACCATTTTTTTATGTAAAAATATTTAGATTACGAAAATATTTTATTTCCATCAAATTTTAACTGATTTTAAATTAAAATTTCGCAATCGAACAAACTTACAAATTTTCCGACGAAAATCATCCACTTGCTATGCTTAAATAGACATAACCCAATCATTGCTAAAATTTTATTGTTTATTTTCATGAAAATTTAGTTAATTACGTTATTTAAATCGTTAAAATTTTCGGATCATTACATAAAACTTGAGAACTAAAAATAGTTCACCATTACATATCAAGGATTTTATAAAGAAGATCTATGATATCTAATCAATCCAATTCCTGCAGAATATGAAGGAAATCAGGTTGATAATGATACAGATTGAAACTAAAATAATAAGAAAGTATAAAAATTTTCCCAACTTGATTTTTGTATACACTTATATTTCAAAATAAAAAGATCAATTTTACCTCTTGTGTATTATAAAAAGTCTAAGATTATTTTATATCTATATGTTAGTAAGCCACTTATTGCCTACAAAATGCATGAATGAAACAAAAATCATAATCGTACGAAATGAATACGAATAAGGTGAACGTCGATGTAAGTAGAAAATTTAAGAATAAAAAATAATCAAGCTTCATGTATTATAGATTTTACAAAATAACCAACGATTATATGATATCTATGTATTAATAAATCCAATAACCTTCTAAAAATATAAAGAAAACCAAGTTCATATCCATACAAATTGTAACAAAAATAAGAAGAAAACAATTCTCAATACAACAAATTTAAAGTAAAACCTGCAATAATATATTAGAGCTAAAACAAAAAAATTCAACATTAAATTAAATGACAATAAAGATAATAAAATAAAATTCAAACCTTTAAATCCAGCTTTATAGATCAGTAAGCAAGATTTTTTGGAGGCTTTTAGACAATTTTTCCATGAAAACTACAATAGTGAAAGTAACAGATATAAACATAATCTCTACAAACCATGACTAAAATTATAATATTTTTAAATGAATAGAAATTAAAGAACTAATGATGAATTCAACCAAATTATAGTTAGATTAAAAAAAATAAAGAGATTGACTAAAAGCTATTTGGATAGAATCTTTAAGTTGATTTAGATTGGAAATAGATATTTTAGTTTTTTTATGGAATATTGAAAAATTTTAGTTGGTGTAAAAGAAAAATTGTACCAAAAATTAAGGAGAACTTACTATTAAGTCTGAGAGTGAATGAGAGAGAAGAATACTAAAAGTTCTATATTCTCTTTCTTATATAATAGAATAGATGGATAGATAACATCGATTTCTATGTTAATGATGGTAGTTTTGTGGAATATTGAAATTTTTTAAAGGGTCTAAAAGAAAATTTGTACCAAAAATTAAGGAGAATGCACTATTCAATCTGAGAGTGAATGAGAGATAAGAATACTAAGAGTTCTATATTCTCTTTCTTATATAATACAATTGATAGGAGAAGCTTCTATTTTATCACTTTGGTTCAAGGTATTTGCTACTTTTACGAGTTAAGTTTAGCATTTTGATTTATAATTAGATAATTAATCTTTTCCATGTTCATCATTTTCTATCTTTTACCTATATATGCATTACTTTCATATTCGATAATATAAATCTATCGAGATTTGAATTCGCAAAAAAAATTCTATGATTTTAGGCTCACTGAATCAATTGAGAAATATTATGATTTTTTGATATTTTTGAGCTTTTAGTTTATTTATTTATTATTACATATTACATGTTCTATTGTATAAAAAAAGTTAAATAGCACCCTTTTTTTTAATTTCTCATTCAGTCTAAAGTCGTATATTCAACTCTCATTCATTAGAAGAATCTTTTAACAATTACCTTATATACCTATTTTTTATTCCATTCTAATCTCTGTTAACATTTAATTTCCAACCATTTAGTTCAACCCTTCATTTTCACACATATAATTTATTATTTTGATTGAGGTAAAAAATATCATCTTAACTTTTTATTTTCGTTGTGTCTTCATTCTCATTCTCATTAATTCAAAGGTAAAATGTTTATTTTGTAAAATGATGCTCTATAATTCTACCAATAAGAATAAAATAATTTTTATAAATTATCTTTTATCATACTCCTATTTTCTTTTTTCAATTCTCATCTCCATTAAAATTTAAATTCAAACCATTTAATTCAACCCTTCATTTTCATGCATATAATTTATTTTTTGATTGAGATAAATAAATGCCATTCTAACCTTTTATTTTGCATTGCATCTTCATTATTATTCTCATTAATGCAAAGGTAATTTTTTTCCATAAAATGAGTTTTACAATTCTTTCTTAACGATCAAATACTTTTTCATAAAATGATCTTTTATCATACTGCCACTAAGAATTAATAAAATAATATAAAATAAGAGAACCTTATATTATATCACTTTCGTTCAAGTTAGTGTCTTTTCATTCTTTTTATAGTTTAGTTATTTGATTTATAATATTTTTTTGATCTTTTCCATGTTTTCAAATTTTATCTTTTATTTGTAGATATGTATTACTTTCATCTCCATTATAATGAATCCACCAACATTTAAATTTCAGAATCTTTCATGATTTTAGGTTTGTTTCAACTCTTTGAATCAATTGAAAATATTATGCTTTAATAAAACTTTTGAACTTTTATTTTATTTGTTTTTTACAAGTTATTACAGAGAACGATAAATGTATCTGATTACATGAGGATGAATGTTGATTTATTTCACTATCAGGAATTTATTTCTGATAAAATGTTTATAATTTGGTGTTATTGTATATAGGTTGGTAGTTCTAATAAGAATGAAAGTTTTTTATCATTTCTTTAAATATAAAAATATCAATATTTCTTTTATCATTAATTTGTACTTTTATTCATTTGTCGGTTTTATATTAAAACTTACCAATTAAGAGTACAATATTACTTTTAATTATGTATTTCCAATCCTTCATAAGATCATGTTATTATATATAAGACCACATCTTACTTTAACTGAATAAAGGTAATAATTTATTATATTTCACAAACCATAATCTATTTTTGTTTTTTCTTAAGGGAAAATATGCAAAAAATATAATCATACTATGGATTATTTGACGCACATAAAAAATGCAAATTGCATATGAAATATCGTAAAAAGAAATGTAAAGGAAAATTATGAAAAAAATAGAAAATTAATTTGTGTAACTAAGAAAATAATATAGAAAATTTTGACATACATCCTTACAATTATAAGGACTAAGTTTTAAGTCCCTTATAGTTTTCTTTTATAAAATACATCCCTATTTTTAGAAAAATAGGTGTAATTCAAGGGGTATTTAGGTAATTTTACTAACCTTAGCATGTGCCCATGTTGTCATTTGCTATAATCCATAACCACATGCAATATACGCCTTGCAACCACTCTTAAGTTTGAAAACAAGAGATATAAAAGAGAAAGAATTATATAAATATAGGGATGTAGAAAATAGCTTCCAAAAGGGAGAGCTGTAAAACAAACAAGTATTATAAAGAGGGATGTGTCCCTAATTTCTACAATAAAATTATAAGAGGTGCAAATACATATTTATTTGATAATATTAATGAAGTGCAAACATCCACAAGAAGATAGTAAACAAAATTTAAACAAAAACAATTGCCTAAAATAATAAAGAAAGAGTAGTTTATATTTTCAAACTTTAGGTCAGGGAACAACTCTTTTGGCATTTATAACTTTCATTGTTTTTATACAGAAATATTCAAAATATAATGAAATATTTTACTGTTCGTATCTTGCATTCAATCCAAAGGCATTTATACTAACCATCTGTAACATCCCCCACTTGGAGGCCCAAAACTAACGGCTACGGATGCTGTAGTCATCCATAGTTATTAATCCTCGGAGACCAAATACTGTAATGTTAGATAAATTGATATACCAAGAACACATGGATATGGAAAAAGTTTAAAATTTCAAACAACTTTCACATTCCATTCCAAACTCATTTCAACATTCATTACATAATCCCACAATGTTAACCACGTTCAGAAAAATATAATTTATTACAATATACTCCAAGAGCGACATATGAAGATGCCCCCTTAGCGATCAGAGTGTATAATAGGCTACATGCCTTCTACACGACTCCAGAAGCTTTTTCATCTTAAGAGGTACCTAAAAACCTCAAATCTCAAACTACTCAAATCAATTGAGTACTCGAGAGTTTAAGGGGAAAACATAAACTTCGAGTCAAACATAAAGCCTGGTATGAATAATAATATACTATAACGACCCACCTTTTTGGACTGTTCAAATCTACAATAAACCACACATGTCAAACTCAAACCATTCAAAATGGAGGATTGTTAATGGGATAAATAAGAAAAAAAAGGAAAACAAAACACAGAATCTCGCAGCGGAACGACAAAATATAATAATCAAATAAACAGTTCATGAAGTTGTTTTACAAATAACATTTGATTACACTTTTACAATTCAAATCAGAGTTATACATACAACAGAAATAAATAAATAATGCAGTGGAACAAAGAATGCAGTGGAATAATAAATAGCAATAATATATTGAATCTTCGTGTAACGATTCGGGTTTTGCCCGCTCGAAAATCAACATCCGTACTTCACATTGTACTAGAATGCCGCAGATTCGACCGTTCAAATCCGATTCGTCGGAGCTATAACACAATTAAGTAAATAACACAGCGGAAGAAAAAGAATATATCAATATATATAACATTGATACAATGACAGATACAAAATCTGATACAATATGATACAACAGAATGATGCAACAGATATCAATATACATCAGAGATATGATACAAGAAATAGCAGCGGAAAAGAAAACGATAACATCAGCAGCGGAATAATATCTCCAATATAATGCTCCAATCCATAGCTAGCGGAAAGCAAGGTCAGTCGTCCAAGGACTGACTAGCTCCAGAAAATCTACTCAACATGAATATCTGAAAACCTCAACTCTAGACTGCCCATGTGAAAAATGGTGGGCACCCAGAGTTTAGGAAGGGAAAAATAAACTCCGGATCAGTCATGGGACTGGTGTGAGCAACAAAAACAGTTTATCTTTAAACAAACACAAAAGGCTTTTAAACATTGAAATCCGCAATGCTTTTAGAAAATGAAACTACCATAAGACCTCCCGCCACACACACAATGCAAACGCAGAATTGGAGGAGATTTCTTCTTATGATAGTCAAACATGCTTACTACGCAAATCATTGGATTATTATTATTAGTGCATAGTGCAGCAAACATTTCGAAAGTAGAATATAAATCTTAGCCAGCATATACATTTCGAACTATGCCTACTATAGCTACCATCTAAACAGTGGGGCGCCAGCATAAGTAAATGGCAGGTTCTACAACTAATACCGTACAAGTTCCGTATTGGAGAAATGGATTTCCAACAAATGGTCAGGCTAAGGAACTTCCTTTCCTTCTGCCGAATGGGATCGCCTCTGGCTGGACGTCCCGAGAGACAAACTGCTCTCTGCCAAACAAGGCCGGGTTACCCCTGTAACAGGTAACTCACGAATATGCCATCCCCCGGTCCTTTGGGACCTTTATCCGAGCGCTCGGTAACCAACATCACACATAATAAATAAGTGTATCCACATGAGTAAGTATCAGGGCTCCATACCATAATACCACCCTTTTCCAGAAGGAAATGACATACCCTAAAGGGCGCGACCCTCATAACCTTGCCACAACATTCCTGTTTCGACCATTTCCGGGTTGTGAGGCTCTGACGAAGTCTCGTCCACAAAGCTATGCTTTTTCAAAAAAAGCCACGCTTTGGGTCAACAGATGATCAACCTATGATCACAAAGATAAATGATCAAACAAATGATCATATTACAAATGATCAAACACTGATCATCACACAACAACACTCAGCATGCCACATTACCAAATTGGAAATATATCGCTGATAAATTTCAACTACATAACCTCTGAGCTCGTACGTCTCAGAGAAGGGTGTTAAGCTAAGAGAATAAATTCTCCGCCACCAAACAGAAATGTATTTGTAAGAAATCGGCTTTATATCTCAAAGTATAATATCAGACACGTAACCATACAAGTCTGTTCCGGGTTCGAACAGAACCGAAGGCACTTCTCACGAAGCCCTTGCAAATCCGGATAATTTTCAATCACGTCCGGACTTCCCATCACAAAAGAGTGATATAAATCTCTATACCGGAGCAACTCGGTGCAGAGACATTCGACAGGTTGTCCTTTCATTTTCAAAAAATATCCGGTCTTCAAATGCCATCCATATACGACGTATCACTATTCGGAATGGGTTATGTGACACAAAGGTCCTCTCCCGGCTAAACTGAATAATGAGCGTGATATTTAAAAATATATGGATATTGGGATTTCGATTTAGTCACAACTTAAACCCAAACTTTCTTTTCAAATGGTTTAACAAATTACCATTTTCAAATCTTTAAACAAAAAGATTCATTTTAACAACCTTCAACGGTTTAAACAATTTCCACATTTTAATCTTTTAAACAAAGATTTAATTCACAAAGTTCACCTAGTTTCACAAAGATTCATTCACAGATTTTCTAAATCAATTTTCATTTCAATTGATTAACTCGTTAAATCTTTAAATCAAAGATTTAACTTATAGCTTTCAAAACAATTTCATTTCGAATGGTTTAAACAAATCACCATTTTTAAATCTGTTAAAAATAAACAGATTTAATTCATAGCTTTCAAAAAGAATTCATTCATAGCCTTTCAAAACATTTCAATTTCATTTTAAATTTGAAACCTTTCAACACAAATCGGAAGTTCATTTCTTATGTGAAAGCTGTTATTATTTGAAAACAAATAGTTTTCGTTCCAGAAAAATCCAATTTTATTTGCACGAGTTAAAGCCCTTGAATTTTATTCACATTCCCAAAATCAATACTTTTAAAATAGTTTAACCCTTATATAACGGGTATAACATCTTTAATCCCTAGTTTCAAATCATAGGATTCAATTTCAAATTTGAATTCTAATTTAAATCAAATTATTTAAATTTTCAAAACTCGATTAAGTTATTCAAAATAACTTTTATCTTTGAAATTCTATTTCAAAAGCTTTTCACTTTAAACCCCAAATTTCCAATTTCAACATCAATTGAAATCAAAATTTCAATTTCAAAAATATTAGATTTAAAATCATCTGTGACTTAACCGATTTCCACGTGAAATCCATATTTGTGTGTGTAAAAGTGTGGTCCAGGGGTTTAACACACAATAGTGCAACATCAATCATCACAGATTTATCGATAAGCGGTATAATCGATAACGCTTATCTTCATTCACAGATTCATAGATAAAATAAATTTATCGATCACAAAGATTAACTATTATAATTCGATGTGGGTTTCGGATAACCAACTGGAATCCGACTCCCTGTCGCATCGAAATTCAAGTGCCGTTTTACGGGCCAAGAGTTTCGTATTCACATAGTAATATATCACAGAAACAGAAATCACAGATCACGTCAAAACAATTCATAGCACAAAGCATAATATCAATAGTTCGACAATCAATAGAATTCAACCATCCATTAGTAAGCTCAATAAATTATCTGATTAATTCAAATCAGATGGGTTAACCATCATAGTTAATTAACATCAATTAATTTTCAAATCATTGGATTAATTGTCCTTTAATCATTTATTATTTTTAAATTAATCAACTTTTAATTAATTATCATTTAATTAATTATTCTTAATTAATTACAATAAGTGATTATTCATAATCACTTATATTAATAAATTCCAAATTAATTTCAATCACTTGATTAATCAATTTTAATCATTAATTACCTTTGATTAAGTAATTTTCTTTAAGTGATTAAATACCCCTAATTTATTATCCTTAATTTATTACACTCAGTAATTAGCTTTTAAATCAATTACGCAAGTAATTAATTTTAATTCAATCACCCAAAGTAATTATCTTTTAAATCAATTACATCAATAAATTAACCATCAATTAATCACATTAACACATTATTCTTTAAGTAATTAAGCAAGTAACCTTAAATTAATTACCTTAATTTAATCAATCAATAGATCAACCTATCTTTAATTATCCACCTTAATTAATTGAAGATAAGCCATTTTATCTTAATTCATTACTTAATTTCATTATCTAAATTTAATGCTTTAAATTATTTTATACAAAAATATTGATTAATTAAAGTTCAATACGCTTACCCTAATCACCTTTTTAATTTAAACATTATTAAACTCCATTTGAAAATACTTATAAATTTATTCATTATCATCATATCATTTCTAAATCAATTTATTTTCCAAAACAATTTAAAACATTTAGTCTTAACATTTAACCCTTGAATCTTGTTTTAAAATCTTATTCAATAATTCTAATTTGGAAACTTATTTGATTTATTATACTTTAAAATCTTGAATAGAAATTGCTTGAAACTTTGTACACTTTATATTGCCATTAAAACTGAACAAAATTTACGTCATAACTTTAAAACTTCGTGTATTTTAAAATGCCTGTATAATCACACAAAATTCCCGAGCCTCTCTCGTTCCACTCACGCGTTTTAACTCGAATGCTTCGAGTCCATTCCCCATTCGCACGCACTCGACTCCGAGCCTCTTCTTCTTCTCCAAAGCACATACCTTCCAGGTGCACAAACGTACACGCGTGCACCTACCCCATCGACTCCAGCCACTGTAGGCCATCGCGAACATCGTCAACGACCACACAAACGCACGTGAGCCTCCTCGAACTCTCAGATCACCCAACCACCACGCGAATCAAAATCGAGGAGATAACCCCAAACCTGGAAACAAACTGTAACCCACCATCCACCTATCAACGCCTCGTTCTCGACGCCTCGGCCACCAGCGTTCATGAAATTACGGCTACGTCTTCCGCTACCAGTCCACCTCCATTACCCAAAACCCGATAGAACTCGATCGTCTCAGTGAGCCAGGGTGATCGATTATTTACGTACAGTAAAAATTAGGTTTAGGAAATTAAATTGCCAACCGCTTCCACCACCATGCTCAGACCATCCACCAGTCATTTTTCCTCGCATCTCCGTTTGCTCCTCTACCACCCCTGGGGACCACGACCTTCCCCATCGAAGAGATCGCCTGCAGCAACTCGAAACGCACAAATTCGAACAAACTCAACTACTCTTACATCCCTCATCTAAAAATCATGATTTAAGCTTCAAAAATCATGTTTTAGTATAAAGATTCGACTTGCATACCTGGATTCACAAATTAAAAGGTTCGAATTTTGATCAATTCGAGATTGTATTCAAACGTATTGCTTTCTAGAGATGCTGCCAAGTTAATTTAAGTTGAATTTATTTTAAAAATCTAGTTCAAGGTTAAACAAACACAATTTATTTTAACTCTAAGTCAAAATATCAAATAGATTGGGTAGAAATGATTTTTTTGAAGACAAGGCTTGTGATAAAATTCAAAGAAAGGGAAAAGAACAGAGAATATTATACAGCCTGCACATCAAACTTTCTTCACATACTCAGTGAATTTCTTCTACATAAACACATATGTTCATAGCTAATACATACCTCAGATTCATATTTAAAGATGTTTCAAATGAAAGTTACTCACTGTAAAATGAAGACAGAGCCTGGAAGAAAGAACTCTGGAAAGAATTTTGATCTTTACTTTGGGTTTGAATTCTGAAACTTTTAACTCTAAAGCTTGTTGAAGCTTTTTGAGTGACACTTGCTTTTGTTTTTCTCAGTTTTGAAGAACGAAACTGGAATGATAATTTGATGTGTACATGAAGTTTTAAAGTATACAGGGTATTGATACTTTTCATTTGTACTGGTGATATTATTTGTTTAGAGCAATACGAGATGACATTTCTTCATTGCTTGGTGGCTGATGGATACAATTTTGTGCTTGCATTAATTAGCTTGTACAATATCAATTTTTATTTCCTTCTGGTGTACTAAAGATATAGGCTGCATTAAATTGCTTAAGTCATTTCTTTGGTTCTATTATACTAATATTTTGCTTGTACACTTTGTTTATGCTTGCCTACATTTTTCTTTTCTTTTGCTTTCTTTTAGCTCGGCTGATATGATTTCTTTTGTATGCTAGAGGTACTTGCATTAAATACCTATGTACCTTATGCTTCATATGCCATGCTTGTTGACTTACTTTGTTTTGGCTAATATAGTATTTGTCTTGTATTTTTGTTTGCATTTTTATCTTGGCTGAAGACATTATGTTTACCTACTTGTATTAATTGTTGCTTTGCTGTTTGATATATATATATATATGTATATGTATATTGTCCTTGATGTATATGTGTGTTGTATATATATTGTTTGCTGGTTGCATATTTTATTTTGTTTTCATACTTATCTTTAGTTATGTTATATTTTATTTTTCTTCTTTAGTCTTATTATTTCATAGTATAAATAATTTCTATTCTAAATATGTTATTGGAATCTAGCTAATGTTACTTTAAAAATGTAAATGAACTTCCATTTTGATTCATTGTTAGATTTTTACTTAATGTATTTACTTTATACTTTATCTTATAAAATTGTATTTTTAAACCACCTATTTTAGATTTAAACTCAAATTCAATATATATACAATATTTTTAATTTAAATGATTCATCCAAAATTTATTCGAAGATCGGGGAAACTCGCATCACTTAAATCGATTTATTTCACAAATTTTATTCAAAAATTCATTTAATTATCAATTTAAATTTAATTAAATTCGGGATCGTTACACTTCGTCTTTGTCCTCTAAAAAATAGTCTTCAATACACTGAAAAAGCTCAGACTGACCCGAGCGTAATGAAAAGACAAAATACTCGAGTTAGAACTAAAGATCTTATGTAAGTCAGATCAAAATAAGTAAAATGGAAATATTAGTGCAATGGTTTCATAGATGTTACGGGATTTTCATTTCCTATCAAGTGTACAATGTGAATATCAAATCCATCAAATGGATATTCCCAAAAATCCAGAAAAGAATTCATCAAAGTCGATAATAAATGACAATGACCAACTGGATCAACAAAAATCGATAAAATTTAGAAATCCACTCAAAACAGGCAAATTAGCTAAATTCAACAGCGCCAGACGTCTGGTGGTTCTCCCCAGACATCTGAGCTGAAGGTCTAGAATTTTTCCAGATCGCTCAGATGTATGATCTTAAGGTCTGGAACGTTTATTCCTTTGCCTCAGATGTCTGAGTGTTTTACCAAACGTCTGAGCTGAAGCTCAAGGCAAAATTTTCCTAGGCCATTAATGGCCAATTCAACTTGGATGCGATCAAATGAGCGAGGGCAGCTAGGGATTTATGCCAAATGACAACTCAGTCCTATAGGCTCTTCAATACACTCCAAACAACATATCCAAACATCCATTGTAGGATTTTCATAGATTTTGACTTCAAAATACCAAAATTGGAAAATTCACCAAACCAATTCAATTCAAAAGCAATTGAATATGAAATAGATGTTAGGAATTCATACCTAACAACAATGAAAGCTATAGACATAGATGTGAGTTCAAGAACGCACCTTTGAATTCAAAAACAAGGAATGAGAAGCTCTAAAACAAAGCAAGATCAATCTCTCATCAACTTCACTTCAAGAACCTTCTATCTATGATCAAATGCAAATTTTTTCCTAAGTTAGGTTATAGGAAAAATCAAGAATTGAAGAGGAATTGAGATGGAGAAGATGAAGAGCATGTTTACCTAAGCTTCTCCTTGATTTTGGGACTTGGATTTGAATTTCCTAATAATCTAGGGTTTAGGAATTTTAGTTTCCTATCTTTTCCCTCATTTTCCTTTTAGCTTGAGTGTTAGGAAATTATGAGTAGAACGAATGAAGAGTAGAGGAGTTAGGGTATTTGGTAGAGAAGTTTGGGTTCTCTTATTGGGTTAGTGGGCTAGAACCAAACCCAAAGCCCAAATGAAAATACCAAAAAATCAACTCCAAACATATCAATGTTTATACTCAAAAAAGTTGTAAACATCGTTTTGAACTCAATGGAAGTGGTCTGGAGTCCGGATTCGACTGTTTACAAAAAGTCACATTTCAGACTTTAAATTCAACAAACGATGCTATATTTAAATAAAACATTTGAAATATATAATCATAAAATATGCGGGTTGTTACAGAATCCGTAAAAGTGACTAACTAGAAAGTTGTTGCAAATTCTTTTCTATCCACTTTCAAAAAATGAATCACTCAAAAAGCTTCTATCTTGAGGAAATTATGGTCAAAACAAACAGAGGTGTTTTCTGAGTTGAAAATCTAAGTTCAAAAATACTTCGAAAAGATTTGAGTTTTTGGCATAGAAAATTAAGGAATTTGAAGAACTAGTCTAAAAGAAAGTTGAAGCCACTGGAAAATTAAATGGGTTGAATAAAATATCAGATAATTTGGTTCATTCCTGAAGGAGATATGATTGATACAATATGGGATATTTTCGGCCAAAACTGGACCCGAGAAAGGAGTTGAAAAATGGAGTTTTGATATAGAAATATTCGGAATGGGAAGAAGGATTCAACAACAAAGGTGTTGCCATTGAAATTATATAGGTTTTAATAAAAAAAATTATTTTATTTGGAGTAGTTTAGTAGAATATAGAAGCCATGGAAATAAGGGGAAGAAAGAGGGAAAATAGGGAAGTGGAAAAGAAGGGAAAAAGGAGAAAGAAGAGGAGAGAGAAGGTGGAAGGAGATGGCCTTGGAGATGGTGGAGAAGGCGACGACTATAGAGGAGGAAGGAAGGGTTGAAGGAGAGGAAGAAAGGAGTTTTGATTTTGAGGTTTTCGGAGTTTTAGATCTAGAGTTCTCTATTGATTTTGAGAAGGAAGAAGAACTGTGAAGAGAAAGTTTCTCAGGAGAAAAAATATGTACGTAGATCTTATCAGATAAGAAACATAAAGTCGTAGGCAAAGGAATGGTCACATGATTGACCAGAGTCTCTTGGTTAAGCATGGTCCATTAGACCAAACAAACCCAATATTCCTTAGCCAAATAAAACACAACAAAACACTACCAATTCATGTTAATTTTTCACAGTAATTCAAATTTTTAGAGCAATAGGAATTTGATTTAGACAAAACGAAAAGTGGTGGGAAGATCAGAAATCAATCTAGTATCATATAAAAAGAATAAAATTTTAAAATTCAAATTTAATTTTTCAACCAAAAGTCAAACTTTGACTAAGTTTGACCAAAATTTGAAATTTCACAAATTTTTTATTCTATTAAATTTGGTCAAATAAAACACAACATCACAAATTAAATTTTTTATTTAATTTGTTTAAATTTAAAATACTGCCATTTTAAAGTTGTTAAATGTTACGGATCGTTACACTATCTTAATTAAAAGATGTAGTATCAATTAATGCAATATTAATTTGTTTCCCCTCATCATATTAAAAGGATTAAATGCCATTAACTACGCATCCAATTACATTCAAACCTATGTTATCATCCTTTTTATTCAATCAATAATACCCTATGAATTATATTAACATAAGTTTATATTTTATTACATTCATTATTTTACCGTTATCATCTTTTACCATATTAACTGCGATAATTAATTACATAAATTTTCATTGATTTCCAAATTAATTCCAAACATATTAAATAATGAGATGATAAATGAACAATTGTTACCTTTAAGTAATTTAATCATATTTATAAGTTTATTATCTACAACAAATGTTATGACTACTTGCACATTACTGATTATATTCAATTTCAATTAACAACATATAATTCCAACATTTAATTGTCTTAATTCCATTAATTACCTATTTAATGTTCAAACGGACAAATGAATGAGAATATAATTACAACCACCATTTATAATAATAGTTCGTATCCATTATCTTATCATTTACAACCAAGGGTTATAACAAAATGATTTTATATTCTATATTAACCTATTCCAATTAACTACATACAATCTCATCATTAAATGCATCATTTAATTTATTTCATTATTTACAATTATAACCAAATAACCTTACAATTATATCCATTGATTGAAATTGGATTAAAATGGTTATTAATTACATTAAATCAACATTACTATATTACATTGTAATTGTTTTATCATTACAAATCATAAATTTTAATTTCTTACAATATTAATATTTCAAAATCTTATTAAATTTAATATTTTAATTACCGAAAAATACGGGTCGTTACACTCTTTCCCACTCAAAAATTTCGTCCTCGAAAAAGGAAAATGAGGAATTAAGGGATTAATATATTTTATTCAAAGTATTCAATTTATAAACAATTAACATAATTAAGTATTTTAAATAAAATATACTAATTAATAAACAATCAAATCTTCATATTCAAGTTTACTAAAGTTTGAAAAAATATTTTCACTTCCATAAAAAATTTCTAAGTCTAAAATGCACGGAAAATTTTGGCAGAGTCTCATTTGTACGGAGAGGTCCGAAAAATAATAATAATGTCAATAATAACCATATATATATCATATTTGAAAATAAAATATCCCAATCATGGGAAAATAATATAATATCGCTAGAAAATCGTAATCCGAAAACGTACCTATTTGTCGGACAAACAACGCTTATTTATGAAACCAAAAGCACTAGATATTGCTTCCATAAACCTGTATTTCACTTATATAATCCAAAATAGGTTAATAATTATGCAAAAAGAGAAATATTTAAGTTGTTCATTTGCAACAAAAGCAAATCACTATAAAACATATACAAACAAACAATACAACCATTATATGCAACCACAGAATCCATCATACATTCATAGCAATCAAAATCAATGGTTTGTTTAGTTCAGAAACTTTTAATCATACAAGGATGACGAATAAACTATCAAGTGTATCCTACGCTTAGCAGCCTTTGGTAATTACTCAATAAACTATCCATACAACCTTAAACAATTAGAAGTATCCTTTCCAAACATCTCATAAGCCAAAACAGCCAAGAATTTCCACACATTATTTAAGTTCATTTAATTGGTTTCTTTTCACATCATTATTTACCTTTTTTTTCTTTTTTTCTTTCATTCATACAATGTCTTTTTCTTTCTTTCATGTACTTACATAATTTTTTTCACAATATTAACTTACATTAATAACATTTCTTGTACATCGAAATTCTTATTTAGAAATAATTTCATTGAACACTTCCATTACTTAAGTTTTACTTGTATAATATCCCATTACATATTCTATTAACATTTCAACTTTTAACATTTTGGTAAGTTATATATATATGTTTTTGTAATGTATTTGAATGTTACACAAGTTTTTGGCATTTGCTCTTGAAGAAAAAAATATATTTCAATATATCTAAAAATTCAATTAAAACATTCAACCTCATTCACTTAGTAAAAATATAAGATATATTTAAAACATCTTCATAGCATTATGCAAGAATTTTCCAAAAAGTTTAAACAATGTTAAAAGTTTATATCAAAACATTAGGATAAGCCCTTTTTTTAATAAAGTTCCTTAAATCCGATAATTTATTAGACTCATTATTTTAAAATAAGTATAACCCTAAATTATTAAACTGAAACTGATAGTATACTCAAATCTTACATTAAATATCCAAATCAAAGTATAAAATTTCATATCGTCATAATTAATTTTACACACTTGTTTAAAATGAATATTCAAATCATGGAAAAATGTTTATTATGGTTTAATACAAAAAATTCAAATAGTGAATAAACTTATAAATTTACCGTTAGTGCTTCGAAATCAAGTAAATATTTCAAACCATAGTTCCAAAATAGATATTCAAATTTATTGGTCAAGTATATTACTATAAATAAAGCTTCACGAATCATTTTTTTATAATATCTTTAAATTATACATTCAAAGAAACTTATATAAATTTTACTTGAAATAATCATTTGAAAACTTCATTTGCAAATCAATCATCTTTAATACTTTAATACTTTACGGAAAAATTTCATCTGTAAAATTTCTTGCTTCATTTGTAAGTATCACATAATTTTTTTTAAATAACCTCTTTATAAATATATGTAAACTATTTGAAAACAATTCTTTACATCATTACTTATATTTAAAAAAAAGTTATTGAAAACCTTAAATCCATTATTTATAAATTTAATTAGTTTTAAATCTCAAAATACTTTAAACATCATTAATAAATCAATAATCATTAAATTTAAATATGTTTTATTTAATTAATAACTTCTCACAATATTTACAACACTAATAATTTACTACTAAACCATGTTGTACATAAATAAAAAATATTTTAAACATTTTGAAGTATTTAGAAATGGAAAAAATGACCAAAATATCTTTTATATAATACTTTATCAAAATACTTCTATAACTCGATGTTTTAACAAGTTTAGCCTCGTTCTTGCAGACTTTGGTCGTACGTTGATTATGTATAAGACTAGAAATCTCCAAGTACTTAGTAGACCTTTTTCAACACCCAGTGAAAAACACTTAAAAACAAGTATGAGAAGTACTGCTCAAAAATCTGATGTTAAATGATGATGTTACGATAGCAGTGGCCCGCTGCTGATCCAGTGTTTACGCAATGGACACAAAACTTTCCAGAAGATCCTTCCACCTTCCGGATTCCAGAAAAATATCATAGCAATTTCGTAAACAAGGGACCATCGACCCCTGCTACAGTGGTAACTATTGATTCAATGGTTTACGCAATGGATGCACTTCCTTCCTAGAAGATCCATAAACAACAGATCCTAGGATCAAAAGCGCCTCCATTGGGTAAACTAAAGAACCATCTACCCTAAAAAAATCGAGGAACTCATGTGTTTAAGTCCGGACAACCATATCGGTTCGAATCCATTTCTGAATTCACCCAAGTATATTAGGTTTTATCGGTTGAATCCATTCCTGGATTCCCCAAGTCCATCTAGGTCGAAGCATATCATACTATACTTCTTCGTGGAGGGTACTTCCCCATTCCTTTTACTTCAAAATAATAACATACCATATATAGTACTCTTTCAAAATCATAAGTTCAACTATCACACTTATATAAATTCCATTATATATAAGCTTTCATTTCCAGATAGAGTACTTTCCAAAGTCAATAGTCTCGAATATATCAAATCATTATTATATAAATTCCATTGTATATAAGATTTATCTCTTCAGATCGAATACCCTCCAAAATCAATAGTCTTCTAGATCACCATATACTTATATAAACTCCATCTTATATAAGAATCAAATTTTCCCAAAATCAATTTGGCTGTATGAAGAGTCATATAGGATTGAACATCTTTGCTTTATAAAAGGTTTTAAATTTAGAATAGTTTTGTATATATAGAATAGTTTGTAAAATAGTTTTATATAAAATAGTTTGAAAAATAGTTTGTAAATAAAATAGTTTGTAAAATAGTTTGTAAATAAAATAGTTTGCAAAATAGTTTGTAATAAAATAGTTTGTAAAATAGTTTGTAAATAAAATAGTTTGTAAAATAGTTTGTAAATAAAATAGTTTTGTATATAAAATAGAATAAACTAGTTTGTATAAGAAAAATAAAAGAAAATAGTTTTGTAAAATGGTTTTAAATTAATAGTAGTTTTGCATAAAAGAAAAATTCCAATTCAAATTACAAAGAATATCCAATCCAACAACTTTCAATTTCAACGTCAAAGCATATCAATAATATTAGAACATAAGATGTACATATGTCATCATTTTGCAAAATCACATTTGATCGCTCGCTCTATTACACAAGTTCGCTTTCGAACTAGTATTGTTCATTCGACTTCCCTAATACGGACTTCGATAAGGTTTCTTAACTAGAACCATCATTCTCCTTGCATAGCCATACACTATGTAGAGAATTTAGAATCAAATGAAAAATCCATCTTAAATATTCGCCATCGAAAATCGAATGAAAAATCCTAATACGAAATGGTGTAATTAACCTCGAACTTGTGTACTCAAATCCGGATCAAATTAATTATGTGAATAAAACTGTAACGAAGCGGATTTTGCCCGCTCGAAAATCGACATCCATACTTTACATCGTACTCGAATGCCATAGATTCGACCGTTCAAATCCGAGTCCCCGGAGCTTATAACACAATTAAGTAAAACAACACAGCGGAATAAAGAAATCAATGATATCATATACAACTCCAATGAATACAATATCCAGAATGATATACAACAATGATATCAATATGATACAACAATATCAGAGATACAAGAAATAGCAGCGGAAAGAAAATAGATAACACCAGCAGTGGATAGAATATCTCCAATAGAATGCTCCAATCCATGGCTAGCGGAAAGCAAGGTCAGTTGTCCAAGAACTGACTAGCTCCAGATAATCTACTCAACCTGAATATCAGAGAACCCCAACTCTAGACTGCTCGTGTGGAAAATTATGAGCACCCAGAGTTTAGGAAAGGAACAATAAACTCCGGATCAGTCATGGGACTGGTGTGAGCAACAAAAACAGTTTATCTTTAAAACAAACACAAAAGGTTTTAAACATTGAAATCCGCAATGCTTTTAGAAAATGAAACTACCATAAGGCCTCCCGCACACAGACACAATGCAAACGCAGAATCGGAGGAGATTTCTCCTTATGATAGTCAAAGATGCTTACTACGTAAATCATTGGATATTATTACTAGTGCATAGTGGAAAATATTTCGAAAGTATAATATCAATCTTAGCCAGCATAGACATTTCGAACTATGCCTACTATAGCTACCATCCAAACAGTGGGGCGCCACCATAAGTAGATGGCAGGTTCTACAACTAAAACCGTACAAGGTTCGTATTTGGAAGATGGATTTCCAACAAATGGTCAGGCTAAGGAACTTCCTTCCGCCGCATGGGATCGCCTCTGGCTGGACGTCCCGAGAGACAAACTGCTCTCTGCCAACAAGGCCGGGTTACCCCTGTAACAGGTAACTCACGAATATGCCACGTCCCGGTCCTTTGGGACCTTTATCCGAGCGCTCGATAACCAACATCACACATAATAAATAACTGTATCCACATGAGTAAGTATCTGGGCTCCATACCATGATACCACCCCTTTCCAGAAGGAAATGACATACCCTAAAGGGCGCGTCCCTCATAACCTTGCCGCAACATTCCTGTTTCGACCATTTCCGGGTTGTGAGGCCCTGACAAAGTCTCGTCCACAAAGCTACGCTTTTTCAAAAAGCCACGCTTTGGGTCAACAGATGATCAACCTATGATCACAAATATAAATGATCAAAAAATGATCATATCACAAATGATCAAACACTGATCATCACACAACAACACTCAGCATGCCACATTACCAAATTGGGATATATCGCTGATAAATTTCAACTACATAACCTCTGAGCTCGTACGTCTCAGAGAAGGGTGTTAAGCTAAGAGAATAAATTCTCCGCCACCAACAGAAATGTATTTGAAAGAAATCGGCTTTATATCTCAAAGTATAATGTCAGACATACAATCCATACAAGTCTGTTTCGGGATCGAACATAACCGAAGGCACTTCTCACGAAGCCCTTGCAAATCCGGATAATTTCCAATCACGTCCGGACTTCCCGTCACTAAGGATGATAAAACCTCTATATCGGGGATCAGCCGATGCAGAGTAACTCGACGGTAATCCTTCCGTTTTCAAAAATATCCGGTCTTCAACACCGGTCATCAAATGCCATCCATATCGACGTATCACATATTCAGAATGGGTTATACGACCCAAAGGTCCTCTCCCGGCTAAACCGAATAGTGAGCGTAATATTCGAAAATCATATGGATATGGGATTTCAATTAAGTCACAACTTAAACCCAAACTTCCTTTTCAAATGGTTTAACAAATCACCATTTTCACATCTTTAAACAAAAAGATTTATTTTAACAACCTTCAATGGTTTGAACAATTTCCATACTTTAATCCTTTAAACAAAAGATTCATTCACAGATTTTCCAAATTAATTTCCATTTCAATTTGATTAACTCGTTAAACCTTTAAATCAAGATTTAACTTATAGCTTTCTAAACAATCCCATTTCAAATGATTTAAACCAATCATTATTTTAAATCTGTTAAAGATAACAGATTCAAATCATAGTTTTAAAAAACAATTCATTCATAACTTGGAAAACCATTTTTCAATTCAATATTGAAATTCCTTTAATTAAACTGGAATTTCATTTCTTATCTGAAAGCTTTTATTCTTTTAAAACAACAGTTTTTTTTTATTTTGGAAAATCTGATTCATTTATACAAGTTAAGGTTCTTGGATTAAATTCAAATTCTCAAACCAATATTTTAAAAGTGGTTTAAATTCATATAAAACACATTTATAATATCTTTAATTAAAATTCCAATTATTAAATTCAATTCCAAATATTGAATTCAAATTCAAATTGAATTATTTAAATTGGAAGCTTTATTAAGTTATTTAAAATAACTTTTATCTTACAAACCCCTTTCCGAAAGTTTTAACATTTAACCCAAATCCATTTCCAAAATCAATTGAAATTAAAATTTCAATTTCAAAAATGTTAAATTTAAAATATCTGTGACTTAACCAATTTCCATGTGAAATCCATATTTGTGTGTGTAAAAGTGTGGTCCAGGGGTTTCACACAGTAGTGCAACACAATGAATCATCACATATCAAAATACAGAAATATAGTTGATAAGCGATATAACTATAACGCTTATCGTACAGATCATAGATATATATCATAGGTAATAAATTACATCACAGATTAAAACACAAATCAGGGTATATCACAAACCATCACATATCAGGAAATATCAAACAATTCAACATTCAATAGAATCCAACATCCATAGGTAAGGTCAGTTAATTGTCTGATTATAATTAAGTTATACCAGGTTAATTACCTATGAATAACTATAAATCTTGGTTAATTAATTTCACAAAGTAATTTAATCCAAATTACTATCACACTCAAATCATCTCCAACCAATTACGTACATACAGTAATTATCATTAATTACTTCATTAAGTAATTATACCTCATTAATTTCATTTAAGTAATTATACTTATCGAATCATCCTATGATTAATTTAAATCAATTAAACTAAATTAATCAACTTAAACAAATCATATTTGACTAAATTAATCATATTAAGTAATTAATTTCTTAATTACTTACATTTAGTAATTTCACTTAAACATTTTCATAAATGTTTATCTTTAATTAATTTATCTAATTAATTACTAAAATAAATCACATTGATACATCAATTATTTAATATTATTAAGTTAAGGACCTTCATTAACTATTAATTACAATTCTTAATTTCTTTTCTTAAGAAATTAACTAAATCAATCAATATTAATTTCAAATTTATTTATCTTTAATAATCCATTAATTAACCATTAATCATTTAATAATTAACCTTTAATTTTTCAATTATCTTTTAATTACTTTCCTTTAATTAATTCATTAATAATAAATCAACCCTTAATTTATCACCCTTTAATAAATCATTATTAATTAATTACAATGAGTGATTATCCCTAATTACTAAATCAACTTTAATTAAAATATCCAAAATTAATTACAATAAGTAATTAATCCCTTAATTACTTTCATTAAGTAATTAATAGATTTATCACATTAGTTGATTGTTTAAAAATTCTTAGTTAATAACTTTCATTAACTATTCTTTAATTACTTTCTAAAGTAATTAAACTCAGTTTTTACATTGGTTACAAATTTAAACTTAATAACTTAAAAACTGCTAACTGGCACTGTTTAACTTGAAAACAAAGTAACCCGAGTTTTCTCCAGTTTGCTTCGAGAAAAACAGGGTATTTCCCAAGCCAGGGCGCAATTTACCCGAGTACGAACTTGAGTAGAACTGGGCATTGTCAAAACTAAAAAAACAGTCCTACCCGAGGCTCCTATCTTTTACTTCATGAAATTTATCAATTTACCCGAGTACATAACCCAGTTTTCACGAGATTTCTCGAAACGAACTTCTCCTTCCCCAATCATACGAACTGATGCCAGTTCAATCCTTGTGCACGTGCACAAGTCGTTTTCGCCGCCGCTTCCTCTGACGATCCTTCAGACACCTCGGCGAACCACTACCAGGACGACTCCGCCCCACGAAACTGCACCACGAAGCTCCAACCAAAATCGAGCACTCTCGAACTCCACCTAGTAAAACAACTCCGGCCAAAGCATCCTCGTCCAGGCGATCCCGACCATCAGATGTCGTGAAAATTCGTGTACACCTCGACGAACTCCTCCGCCACCATATCCCGGAGTTTCGTTGCGCTCGATCACCCACACTGGCCATGGTGATCAAACTTTCGTTACCCAGAAAGCTAGGGCTCCAGGAAGAAAACCATCGCCACGTCTTCCACGACGAATTCCATCGCGATTCAGTATTTTTCCAATGTTATACGATCACTCCTCCATCGATATGCAGAACCCCGACCACCACCTCTTCACAGATCATCAGAAATCTCCTCGCAACACTTTTCTGATCAAATCCAAACTGCTCCCGAATTCAATCACTAAAAATTTAGATTTTAGTGTTAAAAATCCTATTTTTGTATAAGCAATCCATGTGTATATCTGAATCTAAGAGTTTTGACAGTTGGATTTTGACTTGGTTTAGTGGTGCTCTGTATTTTCTTTGTTTTCAGAGGCAACTCAAAGATGTTTTAGTTTAAAATAGTTTGTAATCTAAAGTCCATGGTATAACAACCTATATTGTTCTAAACTAAGGTAGAAGTGAAGATTGAATCATGGGTAATTGATTTATAAATGGGTTTAGGACCTGTAATTGAAAAACAGTGAACATCCAGACCATACACAAAGCATGTACATACATATATTCACAGAGATAAAAACATATTCACAGGCATATTTATATCTGGAGAATGATCATGTAATTCAACTATATACTTATTTTTAACAAAAACATTTGTTACTCACTCATATATACTTATAACAGAGATTACCAAGCAACCCTATTTATTTAAGTTTTAAAAGTTACTCACCAGTTTTAAAAAGAGGAAGAACAAAGCATGTCTTTTTGAAAAACCATAAGCCTGATTCTCTTGAATCTCCTTGCTTGCTTTAAAATCATTTCTTCAATCTTCTAGTTGTTGATTAAGTTTATTTAAATTTTGAAGATGATGTTTACTTCATATTTTCTCAGTTAAAATGGAACGAACTAGAAATGAAGTGAGAAGAGCTGATATACAATTAAGTTTACAAGTAAAAATATTGTATAGGTGATAATTACTTTGTACAAGTAATATTTTCTTCCAGTACAAACACACACAGAGATTTTTAAGTGTTGGAGGCTGAAATGATATGTCTTGAGTACTAGAGATAATATCATTTAATGCTAAGGTACTTTATCAAGTTTTCAATACTATTTCCTTTATCTTGTATGTACAATCTCGTATATATTGTCATACTTTGTTTTCGGCTGAGAAGATACATAGGGTGTGCCTGAGAGGATTGGGTAATAAATGCAATGTCCTATTTATTTACAACCCATGCTTTATGTATTTCATTTGTTTACTTTGTATAAGCATGTACATGTGTACTTTTGTCTATTTAGAATCCATTTGATTTTATCTTTTGTATGTTTGCAGCCTTGTGGTTCAGCCCATATTTGTTTTTATTTCCATCTTAAGTATTTGTTTTATCTTCCTATATTTAATATATTGTTATATTTTTAACTAATTTGTTTACTATATACATTTTCTAAAATTTTATCTTACGTATTTTATATTTATACTTTTGTTTCTTATATAATTTGTATCATTATTTCAACCCATTTATTTATGATTTAAATTCACACATATGTATATATACACATACAATATTTAAAGTTTAAATGATTTACACCAAATATATTTGGATCCGGGAAACTCACATCACCTTATCGATTTTGCAAATTTTTATTCAAAAATACTATTAATTATTAATTTAAATATATAGAAAATTTGGGGTCGTTACAAAAACAATATACGTACAACTTACGTACTTAATCCAATTTGTTTCATCACAATTACATTTCAATTAAATTCATTTTTAATCTCATTGATTAACACAAATATCACTTCACACTTTAATATTTGTTTCATAGAATTTCTTCATTAAGTATAAACATTAATCGTTCATAAACATTGCTTATATTTCAATTCATTTTAAATTACATTCTTTTCCACATGTAATATTTCTTATTTAATACTACGTTTATTCTGAATCATTTCATAACAAATTTCTTTAAGTTTATAACCAATTTATAAATAAAACATTATTCGAGTTTAAAGTTATCAATACTTTAATTATAACCATTTATTGCAACATCCATTTATTTCATAAACAATTTAAAAGTCCTCACTTTATTTATAATCATTTCATTTTAATTCATATTTTTTTTCCAATTAGTTTTCACTTTTACCTTTCAAATTTATTTACGACACATTTCATAAATGCAATTAATTTAGAATGCATACAACAATTCATTCATTTACTAAACATAGATATGACAAATAAACCTTGTTTCTCTTACTTTCAAATTAAGGTTATCAAATTCAACTATATAATTCAACACAATTATTAAGTTTCAACTCATATATTAATTCCGAAGTTTCGACTATCCAAAATATCCAAATATTCCATTTTATTTCAATAGTTGAAACTACCAATCAACAAACAACAAGATTCACAGCAGAACCTTTCAATTTCATAAACGAATGTCCTAATTATTCACTTAATTCTCTTTAATACACCATTATTAAACTAGTGTTTAGTCCATAAATCCAATCAACAATAATAGCCAATATTTATAAACTGACTAAATAAAACAAATCAACAATAAATGATAATAATTAAATATTACCATTTCATAAATCAAACACATTACAAATAACTATATTAGTTATAAAAATTTATTCCTTTATATATCATATAATATTTGGAAAAATAATTTCATCTCAAAACTTATATAATTTTTTTTATAACACTAACAAATACGTGCTTTCGTATATACACTCAGACAAACTCATTCTAGGGTATTACTACCCTACCTCTAATGATTTAACCCCAACAGTGTAACGACCCGCAAATTTCAGTTGTTTTATTTATTTAATTAATTAAATTTTGTGAAATTTTAAACGATAAAATTTTGAAATATAAATTTGATATTTGAAATGTGTCTATCTTAACATAGCAACTGGTAATTTTTCGTCCGAAAATATGAAAATTTATTTCACGCATAAATTTACTTCGATTTAATCAGTTAAAAATTGGTGATAATAAAATGTTTTCCAAACCTGAATATTTTTACATAGAAAATTTGTAAATCATCTTCTGAGTGAGACGTCATCTTTCGTTTCGTCAAATTTGGACATCTATTGCTCCGTCGATCTTATTTTGGTAAATTGACAACATTTTCGGTACCGATTATCGACTTTTGACCGGATGATCGTGCCACTAATATCTGTGTATCGTTTTGATCGCCTCGTCGTGCTGATCGTTGTAATATATTTATTTCTGTATTTTGAGGTCGGTAAGCGATAGAAAGCGATGAGAACGGTCCGTTGTAGCGGTACCATTAGCTATGACTTTTAACATTCCTTCGGTTTCAAAAATAAAACGTGCTACCCAAACCAAATATCAATTGCTTTAATAAATTTTCTCCGGAATCAAAGCTTTAGACCATTGCTATTTCAATTCCACCATTTCAGTTTAGACCGATTCATCCTCCTTTTTCTCTCATTTTATTTTCTCCATCTCGTGATTCTTCCTGTACTCCTCAACTCGTTTGCCGATTTCCACTGCCCTCCTCCTCGAACCCAACTGCTCAGCCCAATCCCCACGAACCAGCCTAGTCGCCATCATCCCAGCCTACCCCACTTTCCAGTCCTCCACGCCTCCCTTCATCCGTGCCCAAACCACCATCAACAGCCGTGCCACGCACCACCCTACCCAGTCGTAACCACCAGCACGTCAGCCTCCACCGAACCCCAGTTCGCCACCTCACCACCCACCAGCACCGCCTCCTATCCAGTCCACCACCACGCAGATCCTCCAATTCACAGCCACTCCAGGCGGCTTTGCCAAACCCACCGAAGCCTTCGCCTACTGCAGTGCCACAAGCAATCTCCCTGCGCCTCTGACTTACCTCCACGCCTCTGCCACTTCACGACTCTACGCCCTGCCACCACCACAGTCACGGCCGAGAACCACCACCGAAACCAATGCCAGATCATTACCACAACCCTTCGCCTTGCAGCCCTTGTACCCATCCTCCAGTTTTCTACCCTTCCCTTCGACCCAACCTCTACCCACGGCCACAGCCACACCCAGCTTCTCCCCTGCATGCCTGTCAATCTCCTTCCCCTAGCTGAGCTCCATCTTTGTCTTCGTACAGGTATACATATATGTTTTTGCACATATATATTTGTACACATATTTTCTGTTGAATTTTGAAATGTGCATACGTTTAAAGATTTAAGTATAAATCTATATTTACATATATATTTACTGAAACTTGTTTAATATTTGAAGGAAATAGGCTTTGACTTAAGACATGTTTTGATATTATATATAACATCTACTGTTGTTTATATTTATATATATTCATAGTTTGTAGCTATACATGATTTCATTTTTCTTGTTTTGTCTGTGCTGCATATATATACTTTAAATATAAAATAACAGTGTGATTATATAATATAAGTCATATTGTATTAAAATCCGTTCGTATATATTATATATATAATAGGTTGATATTTTATTTGTTGTTATATAGTGTATACAATCATACGTATTGTTTAAGTAGCTTATATAGTCGGCAGATTTGTTAAAAACGAATATTGGAATGTAAAGTATAAACCATAAGACCTGTATTTGTTATACGGTCATTCATATATATGTTTTATATCTGTATTAATTATATAAGTATAAGTAAGCTGATATATGCATAGATAATATACGGTCATGCAGTGAGGAATTATATTTTATACACTGTAATGCATATGTGTTTTCCAGATTTGTATATGGGTTTTAATTATTATTATTTTATTTGCAGTATATATATAATTACATAAGATGAAAGTTATAAATATATGGTGATATATCGGAACAGAAGCTATATAAATATTTAAGCATGTATGTTGTTATTCGAGGAATAAACCATAGTATATATATGAGTAAGGTTATATATGGCTTGGGTAAGTTTATAAGATGCTGGTTATATATTAGTATACATATATTTAGATCTCACAGTATTTTACGTAAGAAAATCATGTGTATTTTTTTTTTATGTATTCCGAAACTTATTGACATAGTGTTTATATATGCCTTAATAAAACATTTATTTCAAAGTGAATAGTAGTTTATACGTGGACATTTAGTTTATATATATATTACTTTATAATAAAGTTGGATTTATGTACATTTTATTTTAAGAAACGTAAGTATTTTGCAAGTAGATGTCTTTATCTCAAAACATAATGTATATACATGTTTGATTTTTATGTGTGTTTTAATTTTAACATTTGGATTTTTAATACATACATATATATTTAATTTAATATCTGTTTGATTTTAGCATATAATTTATATATATATAAGTTCATTCTTACCATCTATCATCATCGATCCGGTCCTGATTGATTTCGTCAATTTCTATCTATCAGCTATGTCCGTCAAAATCCGCTTCAGAGTACTTCACTTTGAGACTGTTGTTTGGTTTGTTCGATTTTCTAGATCGTGATCCAATTCGTAGCTGGTTGTGTTTCAAACTTCTCTCTAACCTTGAAAGGTGAGCAATCACTCACGATTAATATTCTTATATTTATTAAATTTGATTTCAATTGAAATGTCAATTGAAATATGCTGCTGTTAGTTATTTACATTGTTATATATATGTCATTATCTGTATCTGTTCACCTATGACATCTGACACCATTATCTGTTATTTATACTGATGTTATATGCCTGTTACTATTGTTATATTATTATCATATCTGTTATCACTCTACAAGTTCCCTGTTAGTATAGAATCACTATGGGTTGAAATGATACATACCCGAACGATCTGTAGAATAGGAGAAAATCGTTATGGGTTGAAATGATAAACCCAAGCGATTTTCATTGAATTGAATTTGGGATTTCGGGTTGAAAAGATATATACCCGAATATGTTTTAAATTGCGGATTGAAATGATAAATATCCGTATCACTTGACCCTAGGATAGAAAATTATATACAGGCACCGTTGGTCTATATATAAACGTTTTGAAAATGATATCTATGGTTTTGAAAAAGAAATATATGATTTCGATTAATATTGATTTTAAAGATTTATTAAAGTTAATTTAATAAAGTTGATAAATAATATGTTTAAGTATTTAATATCTATATTTTTAAAATATAGAATTTGTATTGATTTGAAATTGATTGAAATTGTATTTATTTAAGAATTATACTTAAATAAGTCTGATTTGAAATGTATTGAATTTGAACATTTAAAGAAGTGATTTTCAACTTGAAATTTGAAAGGGTGACTTAAATGGATATTTCAAACGTATAAATATTTAAATGAGATCTGTTGTTTATTTAAATTGTAAATTGAAATTGTATTTAGATGTTATGGAAATGATTAAGTTAATATTTCAAAACTAAATAATTGTAAAGTGAATTTGATATGTATATAAATTTATCGAATTTAGTTTTGAAATATATTCAAATTGAAATGACTTATTTTATGGTTCAGATATGTATTTGAAATCGATAAATTGAAATGGTATATTTAGAAGCTGAATCGAGTTGAAACTAATGATTTGAGATTTGATTAAATTAAAATTTTGGAATTCGAGTTAATTTGAATCGATTTGTGAAATTTGAGGAAATTAATTTATTTTATAACGAAATTTTAATATCTAAACTGTTTAAAAGAAAAGTGTTATGATTTCCAAAATACTATGATTTCCAGACTATGATTTTGAAAGCATTATAACTTTGGAAAGTAATATGATTTTGAAAATGGATATATTTGAAGTGAAATGATATCGTATTAAATTTGGGTTTTGAAATGATAATGATTTTGGGTTTGAAGTATAAACTATTTTGAAATGACCATGGTGTTATAATAACGATTGGTTGGCAAAGAGACCGGAATCGGATATGGACATACTCTCTGTCGATACCGAAAACCACTTTGACAACCGTGTACGCGGTGGAGATTCCAAAATGAAGTAGGATGGTGGCGACGTTCTTAAGGTATGTTATGTGGACCCAACTCCCGTGAGTTGGCATAAGGTGGCTAAAACAGGAGCGATCTCGGACCAGTGAGGTAGCACCTCTTCTCGGACGCATTTCTTCGATATTATACTCTTACTTGTGATTTGACTAGATGGCCATCCTCCGATTTGGGAATGTTGTTCGAGGTGGAACGGTAGTGGCTGCTATGCGTATCCATCAGTCCGTGTGCGTAATTGGTATATCTACCCTGGCATTGCCTAGTTGTGCCGTGTCACCTACCATATCGAGCTTTACTACGATTATGATTTTAAGATCCGACCGCGTTAAGGTTCTCCATCCCCTTAACGCTATTTTCCGATATGATTATACTTTACTTATTTAGACACTACTGTATATAGCGTATATTACTACATAGTAAATAGTTTAACGGACCCTTAGAGGATGGTGATCCCAAACATCCTTTAAGTTACTTGTATTTCAGTTGATATTTCACTTGAGTTGGATTTATTAATATAAGAATGTTAATCCTGACTCGAGTGTTTTGTGTTTTGCTTTACGCTCGGGTCAGACTGAGTGATACAGCATAGGAGACTCACCTTTGGAGTTGGAGCTTCGCTTGGAGATCCAGCAATCTATCGATCCTGCTTTCAGTTATTCTGTTGATTCCAGTGATGTATTCAGATCTGGTATTTGATTATTGTATTGAGACATCTATTGTATTCGAGACCTCTGTTGTATCTTGTTTAACTCTATTATATATATAGTAGCTTCATGAACTACTATCCTTTTGTTTCCGCTGCATTATTGTTATATTACTCTGTGTCTGTGATCAGTAATTATTTTATTTACTGTATATGCTGAGTTTTGCCAAATTTTATTTACAACGCAGTATTTTGAGCAATTCAACTCCGGCATGAGTGTCTACCTATACACTTATAATGGATGCGAATGGTTGAAAATACTGGGTCGTTACATTCTTAAATTTTAGATTAAAGATGATTTCAATTATAAACTAAAGTCAAAATTCTTGGATAAATAGTTAACTGGGAATAACTGAATTGTAAAATCTTATTTGTATAATACTCAATTACATCTCAACGGTAGTGGCTGCTTTGCGTATCCATCAGTCCGTGTGCGTAATTGGTATATCTACCCTGGCATTGCCTAGTTGTGCCGTGTCACCTACCATATCGAGCTTTACTACGATTATGATTTTAAGATCCGACCGCGTTAAGGTTCTCCATCCCCTTAACGCTATTTTCCGATATGATTATACTTTACTTATTTAGACACTACTGTATATAGCGTATATTACTACATAGTAAATAGTTTAACGGACCCTTAGAGGATGGTGATCCCAAACATCCTTTAAGTTACTTGTATTTCAGTTGATATTTCACTTGAGTTGGATTTATTAATATAAGAATGTTAATCCTGACTCGAGTGTTTTGTGTTTTGCTTTACGCTCGGGTCAGACTGAGTGATACAGCATAGGAGACTCACCTTTGGAGTTGGAGCTTCGCTTGGAGATCCAGCAATCTATCGATCCTGCTTTCAGTTATTCTGTTGATTCCAGTGATGTATTCAGATCTGGTATTTGATTATTGTATTGAGACATCTATTGTATTCGAGACCTCTGTTGTATCTTGTTTAACTCTATTATATATATAGTAGCTTCATGAACTACTATCCTTTTGTTTCCGCTGCATTATTGTTATATTACTCTGTGTCTGTGATCAGTAATTATTTTATTTACTGTATATGCTGAGTTTTGCCAAATTTTATTTACAACGCAGTATTTTGAGCAATTCAACTCCGGCATGAGTGTCTACCTATACACTTATAATGGATGCGAATGGTTGAAAATACTGGGTCGTTACATGTGGTATCAGAGCTCTGGTTTTAGGCAAAACTCAGCATATGTAGTAAATTCAATTACAGAATCACTTTCGTTCGAGCCTGAATTCCTTCTTCTTTGACTCGGTTCCTCTGAATTTTGGAACGTTCACTTCGGTTCCAAAGTCCATTCGTGTCTTCCCCATTCGTGTCTTTTGATTCTGGAGTACCCCATAACTCCACTTCGAATGATCTCTATAGTAAATCGGCGGTCTTGCCAATCTTCGAATAAATTTGTACTGGGGTGAAACTCCTTTACAATCGGTATTGATTCACCGGAGATTTCTGTATCCTCGGTTTACGATGCTGCTATCTTATGCTATACCCGAATTGTACATCTGGTAATCGAATGTCAATTTGCTTCAGAATTCTACATCGATCTTATCTATGAAATCACGGTTGACCCGGTTAAGGTTGCCCGCGATTTATACAACTTTATCCACCTTCCTGTTTGAAATACAATCATCTAACCTTCGTTTTGAGCCTATCTATTTTAGATTAGAATTCTCTTTGATTAGAGTCCCTCTATTTGGATCTCTATCCTTGTGTTGGAATCCAATTCTGGAATCATCGTGTGAGGGAGTGTATTTGTAATTAATATAAAATAGTATATGTTTATAGTGTGTTGTTTGAGTTGTTGATGTTGGTTTGGATTTTCGATCGATTCGTCTGATCAACGCTATCGATAGGATTTCCAAAACACTTGAACAGAGCAAACTGACACAATATAATTTTTAAATTTAATAAATGAAATAAATTTGTATGATTATATTACAAATGTATAAGGAAAATTTTCTAGAATTAAAAGTTAAATAACCTGGTTGTTGAAAATGATAATATTTGATTTTCATTTTTCCATTTTGTAAGTCATTGACTATCGCAAAATGACTATTGTTTATAAATTTATTTGGAATTGAAATGAATTTAAATTGAAGATTTAAGAATTAAATTTCTGGTGATTTCAAACTTTGTTTTAAAGTCTTAAAATGTATATTATGTAAAGTATTTTCGAATAAAATCGTTTTCAAAGAATTTTAAAATGTTGAAATCAGTGCTCTTCTCTTTGTCGCTGGGAAATAATTTCGGTGATGACGGCCGCATCATCGACATTCATTTTCGAGTTTCGAAGAGGAGAAACCATTCTGTAGCTTTGCTACGGTTTTGTTTTGAAAAAAAAAAAAAGAAATACATTCGATTTGAATTTCTTCAGTATAATTTGATGTATATATATATATACAGGTATCTGATTTTAAAAATTTAATTTGATTTGATATAAATATATTATATATATCTCTAAATTGTTTGAAGTAAATCGGAGATTTAAATTCTTAAATTTTAGATTAAAGATGATTTCAATTATAAACTAAATTCAAAATTCTTGGATAAATAGTTAATTGGGAATAACTGAATTGTAAAATCTTATTTGTATAATACTCAATTACATCTCAACATAACTTACCTAAAATTTTCAGAAGTAAAAAAAAATGTGTAATTGGATAATATACAATATAAAATGATGATATAAATAGAATTTGAGTGTTATAATAAATGTTATACACTTAAATTTTATTATAAAGATGTTAATAGAGAGAAATAGAATAATAATTTAATTGAATAATAGAAGAGGCAAATAAATTTGTTTTGCAGGAATTAATAAATTGAAATTAGATTAACCTATGGAAATACTTTGAATTTAAGGTCAATTATTGAATATAAATTAATTTAAATTGAAATTTATATGGTTTAAATTAATTTACATGGTTTATATATATGTGATAAGATATATTAAGTGGAATAAAGTTAATAATAATTTAGAATAAAAGAATTAAATTTGTTGAATAAAATATGAGGAAAATAAATGATTATACAAATTGATTAATTTAGAAATTGTTAATTGGGGATGACTAGACAATAAGGTAATGAATTCAGAAATAGATAAATTGATTTAACTTAAGTAAACACAGTGGATTAAATCAAATTGCTAAATATTAATTAGTTTAATTTGAAATTATATGGTTTAAGTTAATTGTCTTATCTTGTCTTTTAATCTATTTTGCTTTCTGGTTGTTTCTATTCTCCTACCTCCTTCCTTTTCGGGGACGAAAAGTTTTGAGTGGGGGAGTGTAACGACCCGCAAATTTCAGTTGTTTTATTTATTTAATTAATTAAATTTTGTGAAATTTTAAACGATAAAATTTTGAAATATAAATTTGATATTTGAAATGCGTCTATCTTAACATAGCAACTGGTAATTTTTCGTCCGAAAATATGAAAATTTATTTCGCGCGTAAATTTACTTCGATTTAATCAGTTAAAAATTGGTGATAATAAAATGTTTTCCAAACCTGAATATTTTTACATAGAAAATTTGTAAATCATCTTCTGAGTGAGACGTCATCTTTCGTTTCGTCAAATTTGGACATCTATTGCTCCGTCGATCTTATTTTGGTAAATTGACAACATTTTCGGTACCGATTATCGACTTTTGACCGGATGATCGTGCCACTAATATCTGTGTATCGTTTTGATCGCCTCGTCGTGCTGATCGTTGTAATATATTTATTTCTGTATTTTGAGGTCGGTAAGCGATAGAAAGCGATGAGAACGGTCCGTTGTAGCGGTACCATTAGCTATGACTTTTAACATTCCTTCGGTTTCAAAAATAAAACGTGCTACCCAAACCAAATATCAATTGCTTTAATAAATTTTCTCCGGAATCAAAGCTTCAGACCATTGCTATTTCAATTCCACCATTTCAGTTTAGACCGATTCATCCTCCTTTTTCTCTCATTTTATTTTCTCCATCTCGTGATTCTTCCTGTACTCCTCAACTCGTTTGCCGATTTCCACTGCCCTCCTCCTCGAACCCAACTGCTCAGCCCAATCCCCACGAACCAGCCCAGTCGCCATCATCCCAGCCTACCCCACTTTCCAGTCCTCCACGCCTCCCTTCATCCGTGCCCAAACCACCATCAACAGCCGTGCCACGCACCACCCTACCCAGTCGTAACCACCAGCACGTCAGCCTCCACCGAACCCCAGTTCGCCACCTCACCACCCACCAGCACCGCCTCCTACCCAGTCCACCACCACGCAGATCCTCCAATTCACAGCCACTCCAGGCGGCTTTGCCAAACCCACCGAAGCCTTCGCCTACTGCAGTGCCACAAGCAATCTCCCTGCGCCTCTGACTTACCTCCACGCCTCTGCCACTTCACGACTCTACGCCCTGCCACCACCACAGTCACGGCCGAGAACCACCACCGAAACCAATGCCAGATCATTACCAAAACCCTTCGCCTTGCAGCCCTTGTACCCATCCGCCAGTTTTCTACCCTTCCCTTCGACCCAACCTCTACCCACGGCCACAGCCACACCCAGCTTCTCCCCTGCATGCCTGTCAATCTCCTTCCCCTAGCTGAGCTCCATCTTTGTCTTCGTACAGGTATACATATATGTTTTTGCACATATATATTTGTACACATATTTTCTGTTGAATTTTGAAATGTGCATACGTTTATAGATTTAAGTATAAATCTATATTTACATATATATTTACTGAAACTTGTTTAATATTTGAAGGAAATAGGCTTTGACTTAAGACATGTTTTGATATTATATATAACATCTACTGTTGTTTATATTTATATATATTCATAGTTTGTAGCTATACATGATTTCATTTTTCTTGTTTTGTCTGTGCTGCATATATATACTTTGAATATAAAATAACAGTGTGATTATATAATATAAGTCATATTGTATTAAAATCCGTTCGTATATATTATATATATAATAGGTTGATATTTTATTTGTTGTTATATAGTGTATACAATCATACGTATTGTTTAAGTAGCTTATATAGTCGGCAGATTTGTTAAAAACGAATATTGGAATGTAAAGTATAAACCATAAGACCTGTATTTGTTATACGGTCATTCATATATATGTTTTATATCTGTATTAATTATATAAGTATAAGTAAGCTGATATATGCATAGATAATATACGGTCATGCAGTGAGGAATTATATTTTATACACTGTAATGCATATGTGTTTTCCAGATTTGTATATGGGTTTTAATTATTATTATTTTATTTGCAGTATATATATAATTACATAAGATGAAAGTTATAAATATATGGTGATATATCGGAACAGAAGCTATATAAATATTTAAGCATGTATGTTGTTATTCGAGGAATAAACCATTGTATATATATATGAGTTAGGTTATATATGGCTTGGGTAAGTTTATAAGATGCTGGTTATATATTAGTATACATATATTTAGATCTCACAGTATTTTACGTAAGAAAATCATGTGTATATTTTTTTTTATGTATTCCGAAACTTATTGACATAGTGTTTATATATGCCTTAATAAAACATTTATTTCAAAGTGAATAGTAGTTTATACGTGGACATTTAGTTTATATATATATTACTTTATAATAAAGTTGGATTTATGTACATTTTATTTTAAGAAACGTAAGTATTTTGCAAGTAGATGTCTTTATCTCAAAACATAATGTATATACATGTTTGATTTTTATGTGTGTTTTAATTTTAACATTTGGATTTTTAATACATACATATATATTTAATTTAATATCTGTTTGATTTTAGCATATAATTTATATATATATAAGTTCATTCTTACCATCTATCATCATCGATCCGGTCCTGATTGATTTCGTCAATTTCTATCTATCAGCTATGTCCGTCAAAATCCGCTTCAGAGTACTTCACTTTGAGACTGTTGTTTGGTTTGTTCGATTTTCTAGATCGTGATCCAATTCGTAGCTGGTTGTGTTTCAAACTTCTCTCTAACCTTGAAAGGTGAGTAATCACTCACGATTAATATTCTTATATTTATTAAATTTGATTTCAATTGAAATGTCAATTGAAATATGCTGCTGTTAGTTATTTACATTGTTATATATATGTCATTATCTGTATCTGTTCACCTATGACATCTGACACCATTATCTGTTATTTATACTGATGTTATATGCCTGTTACTATTGTTATATTATTATCATATCTGTTATCACTCTACAAGTTCCCTGTTAGTATAGAATCACTATGGGTTGAAATGATACATACCCGAACGATCTGTAGAATAGGAGAAAATCGTTATGGGTTGAAATGATAAACCCAAGCGATTTTCATTGAATTGAATTTGGGATTTCGGGTTGAAAAGATATATACCCGAATATGTTTTAAATTGCGGATTGAAATGATAAATATCCGTATCACTTGACCCTAGGATAGAAAATTATATACAGGCACCGTTGGTCTATATATAAACGTTTTGAAAATGATATCTATGGTTTTGAAAAAGAAATATATGATTTCGATTAATATTGATTTTAAAGATTTATTAAAGTTAATTTAATAAAGTTGATAAATAATATGTTTAAGTATTTAATATCTATATTTTTAAAATATAGAATTTGTATTGATTTGAAATTGATTGAAATTGTATTTATTTAAGAATTATACTTAAATAAGTCTGATTTGAAATGTATTGAATTTGAACATTTAAAGAAGTGATTTTCAACTTGAAATTTGAAAGGGTGACTTAAATGGATATTTCAAACGTATAAATATTTAAATGAGATCTGTTGTTTATTTAAATTGTAAATTGAAATTGTATTTAGATGTTATGGAAATGATTAAGTTAATATTTCAAAACTAAATAATTGTAAAGTGAATTTGATATGTATATAAATTTATCGAATTTAGTTTTGAAATATATTCAAATTGAAATGACTTATTTTATGGTTCAGATATGTATTTGAAATCGATAAATTGAAATGGTATATTTAGAAGCTGAATCGAGTTGAAACTAATGATTTGAGATTTGATTAAATTAAATTTTTGGAATTCGAGTTAATTTGAATCGATTTGTGAAATTTGAGGAAATTAATTTATTTTATAACGAAATTTTAATATCTAAACTGTTTAAAAGAAAAGTGTTATGATTTCCAAAATACTATGATTTCCAGACTATGATTTTGAAAGCATTATAACTTTGGAAAGTAATATGATTTTGAAAATGGATATATTTGAAGTGAAATGATATCGTATTAAATTTGGGTTTTGAAATGATAATGATTTTGGGTTTGAAGTATAAACTATTTTGAAATGACCATGGTGTTATAATAACGATTGGTTGGCAAAGAGACCGGGATCGGATATGGACATACTCTCTGTCGATACCGAAAACCACTTTGACAACCGTGTACGCGGTGGAGATTCCAGAATGAAGTAGGATGGTGGCGACGTTCTTAAGGTATGTTACGTGGACCCAACTCCCGTGAGTTGGCATAAGGTGGCTAAAACAGGAGCGATCTCGGACCAGTGAGGTAGCACCTCTTCTCGGACGCATTTCTTCGATATTATACTCTTACTTGTGATTTGACTAGATGGCCATCCTCCGATTTGGGAATGTTGTTCGAGGTGGAACGGTAGTGGCTGCTATGCGTATCCATCAGTCCGTGTGCGTAATTGGTATATCTACCCTGGCATTGCCTAGTTGTGCCGTGTCACCTACCATATCGAGCTTTACTACGATTATGATTTTAAGATCCAACCGCGTTAAGGTTCTCCATCCCCTTAACGCTATTTTCCGATATGATTATACTTTACTTATTTAGACACTACTGTATATAGCGTATATTACTACATAGTAAATAGTTTAACGGACCCTTAGAGGATGGTGATCCCAAACATCCTTTAAGTTACTTGTATTTCAGTTGATATTTCACTTGAGTTGGATTTATTAATATAAGAATGTTAATCCTGACTCGAGCGTTTTGTGTTTTGCTTTACGCTCGGGTCAGACTGAGTGATACAGCATAGGAGACTCACCTTTGGAGTTGGAGCTTCGCTTGGAGATCCAGCAATATATCGATCCTGCTTTCAGTTATTCTGTTGATTCCAGTGATGTATTCAGATCTGGTATTTGATTATTGTATTGAGACATCTATTGTATTCGAGACCTCTGTTGTATCTTGTTTAACTCTATTATATATATAGTAGCTTCATGAACTACTATCCTTTTGTTTCCGCTGCATTATTGTTATATTACTCTGTGTCTGTGATCAGTAATTATTTTATTTACTGTATATGCTGAGTTTTGCCAAATTTTATTTACAACGCAGTATTTTGAGCAATTCAACTCCGGCATGAGTGTCTACCTATACACTTATAATGGATGCGAATGGTTGAAAATACTGGGTCGTTACAAACAGGCTAAGGTGTGTCTAAACCTAGCTCTAATACCAACTGTATCGACCCACCATTTTGGACGGTTCAAATCGACAATAAACCACACATGTCAGACTCAAACCATTCAAAAGGAAGGATTGTTAATAGGGTAAATAAGAAAAAAATGAAAAAAAAACACAGAATCTCGCAGTGGAACGACAAAATATAATAACCAAATAAACAGTTCATGAAGCTGTTTTACAGATAACATTTGATTACACTTTTACAATTCAAATCAGAGTTATACATACATCAGAAATAAACAAATAATGCAGCAGAACATAGAATGCAGTGGAATAATAAATAGCAATAATATACTGAATCTTCGTCTTCGTCCACTAGAAAATAGTCTTCAATACACTGAAAAAGCTCAGACTGACCCAAGCGTAATGAAAAGACAAAACACTCGATTCAGAACTAAAAGATCTTATGTAAGTCAGATCAAAATAAGTAAAATAGAAATATTAGTGCAATGGTTTCATAGATGTTACGGGATTTTCATCTCCTATCAAGTGTACAACGTGAATATAATTATTTGAAGGGTTTCAAATAATTCCAAATATCAATCTTAATCGTCTAATTAAAACAAATTCCAAGTTTGAATTAACTTAAACCCTTAAAATAATTCAATTCCAAATAAAATCCAAATTCAAGAAATTATATGGGTATATGTCATTTCAACCAGTATAAAAAATCAACATTCCCAAATCAATGAAAACCACTCGGGTTTATCATTTCAACCCATAACGATTTTGCCCTAATCTATAAGATCGTTTGGGTATGTATCATTTCAACCCATAGGGATAACAGAGATATAGACATAAATAACATACAATCATCCAAAATGTCAACCAATAACATCCATCCAATCACCCAAATATCAAAATTGAACATACAACACAATCATTATTGAAATCAACCAAAAACTATCAATAATTTACTGGTTATCATTAACAAGTATTTAAATGGTAATTTAAATTTCAATATTAAATTAAATGGCAATTAAATTCAATAAAAGTCAGATTTAACTGGAATGGCAATTTAAAATATACTAAAAAGCAACCAATCAATTTCTAATCACATCATAAATTCAATTTAACTATCATAAGAAAATCTAATAGTTGTGAGTGTTTGCTCACCTTTCGTGGCTACAAAGGTGATGATAAAAATGGAGCAATATGGAGATTCCCAGAAAAGATCCAAATGCAAAGCAAATCCAACAAAGCTTAGTGTGATGACCCGGGTTTTCTAACGTTGTTATTGAGTAACTAACTAATTTAATTTTTGGAATATAAACTTTTAATAATCAAATAGATAAATTTTCTGGCAAATAAAATATCTGAATCTATATATTGATTACAAACATATATAAATTTTAAATTTATAAAATCTATTGATATGATATATATATATATATAGTGTGTATGGAATCTCCATATATTTGTGTGTGTGTGTGTATATATATATATAACACATACAGGTTTTATGATGTTAAATATGAATATATATAAGTACATAAGTATGTATATATATGATGATAAAAAAATACATAAGTATATGTATATATATGTTAGGTAAAATAGTGAATAAGTAGGTATATACACATATTTATAAAATTATAGTATGTGAATATATATATATATATACATATACATATACATATATGAGCATATAAATCCTCATAATGAAAAATTCAAACTTATGGATGTACGTATGTAGGCTTATATTAAATAGTAAATATGAAAATGTATATAAAACTCCACTTTTCTATTACAGGATACAATCATATATATATATATATAGGGTATATGCTTAACATGATATAAAATTTAAAAATAATATATATATATATATATATATATAGGAAGAAATACACATAAGTGGCTAATATTTGTTTGTTGTATAGGGTATAAGTAAAAACTATATAAATAACACTTGGCTTAGGCAAGTAAATATATATGTTTGTATAAGTAAAAATGTGTCCATATGGTAAAAATAAAACTATGTTCACATGTATATGTAGTATATGTATATTCAAAGATGAATGTATACATGTAAACACCTTAGGGAACATAACATTAAATGCATATCCTCTCAAGAATATAATACATCAAATCTTTCTTTTAAATAATCAAATCCCTCTTTCAAATTATTAAATCATTTGTATTCTATCAGGTCATGTTAAAAATAAAAAAAATGAATTGCTGTACATAAGAAGCTACAGCCCATCCTCTTTATAAAAATAACACTGCCTTGCTTACAATTTTTTTTCATTCGAACAAGATTGTAAAATGAAACACAAGTTGCCATTAAAACTTAAGGAAAATCAAGAAAAAAAAAGTTAAGTTCAGAGAGGATCAAACCAAAGCAAGCAAATATTTTCAAAATAAAAAAAGAAATAGTGCTTTGTTTCAAAGAGAAAAAAATTATGAGTAAAACTTATTTCTTTTATACTGTAAAGCTGTGTTATATTTTGGATGTGCAAATTTTAGTATTGTTGATATGTGTGCTTGTACAGGAATGTATATATATACTTATATATGAATATATACTAAGTGTTATAACCAGAGAAACCACAGGCATCTTCATCATTCCCTTTTTAACACTGCTTTGTATATTTAAAAGAAATGGTATGATCAGTTTTAAATATCCCTATCTCTCCCTCTAATTTGTTTTAGGTTATGATGTAAAAAGCAAAGTTGTTTGTTTTTTGATGTACTTTGTTCTAAAATTGGTTTGGTTGAATATTATAAGTATACGTATTGAAAAAAGTGTTTTTACAGTAAGCAACCAAAAAAGGAAGAAATTCGAATGTCATGCTTTGGGTTTTTGCTTAAATAAACATGATCGACATACGAAATGATGAATTTTGAAAGTGGTTTAGCAATTTTTAATCACGTTTGTGATGAGATAAATGTAGATGACCAGTTTTTGGTCCTTGGTCAAATTCTGGAAAGGTAGTCGACGTGGGAGGTCGAGGTTGGGTCGGGAGAAAGCTATGGAGATGGGGAGCTCGAGAAAAATGGCATTGGATTTTAGAAATGGCATGGTGGTTGGTCGGAGGTGATATAGGGTTTGGTAGTGGAGTTTAGTCGTGTTCAGTTATATGGTAATGGCGGCGACGAGGAGGAGAAAGGAGGCTGCGATATAGGGGGAAAAGGAGGAGGGAAGTGCGGTGAGGTTGTTGGTGAAGTTTGGTGTTGGCAGGTGGTCGGAGGTCGCTGGACGAGGTGGAGGAAGGGGGTGGTTCTTTTGCCTGGACGTGGTTTGGGTTCGAGTTTTTCGAATTAGTGGTTGCCGTGGGAAATTGGGTAGGCCAGTAGGTTCGAGAGACCAGAGGTGGCATGGGGAGGTGACCAGTGGTAGTTGGCGAGTTGTCGCTGGAGTGTGCACATGCACAGCGAAGGATTCGTGCAGGTAGAAGGAAGGAAAAAAAAGAGAGGAAGGAAAGAAGAAGGAAAAAGAAAAGAAATAGAGGAGAAAAGGAAGGGAAAATAAGAGATGAGTAAAGGGAAAGAAAAGAGAAAAAAAAAGAAATGGAACACATATATATATATTTATATGATAATTAAATTATTTAAAACTCGAAAATCTATTTTCAATAAATTCAAATCAATATGAGGATCTTTGCATCTAAATCCTATTACCCGATATTATAAATTGATATTATGAATTTTCAATAAAATAAGAGTTAATGATATTTTATAATTAAAATAGGTAATTAATTATATTATTATTTGACTCAAAATTTATATAAATTAACAATGTTAGATATCACGTAAAGTGTTTAATTTTAATTAACTAGTAATAAATTGTTGTATAATTTCTATAATTTGTAATTAATTTGGATTAAATACATAAATGGATTCAGTTAATTAAAGTTATTGAAATTCTGATGTTAAATTGTTTGATATTGTTATAGATCGTTAATTTGGTTAATGATTTATATCTTGGCTTAATCCTATTGGAAATTATTTCAATTACTCTTATCTGTACCATCAAGAGGTCGGATAAGTTAAAATAGTTAGATTAAAATGATGATATGTTTTATTTGAAGTAAACATCTATAATAGATCCCCATATATGAACATTGTCACCCTAAATATAAGTTGTTTATTTTAAACAATTTACTCCCCTTTTAAAGTTTATCGATTTTTTTCGAAGGAACCGATATCAGATACCAGTGATATCCGGACCCACTTCGATTTGATAATCACTACGAACCTTTATGGTTTTTGAATTGTAAAGTTTTAATATGTTGGAATTGGGTACATTTAATTCGATCATTTAAATAAGCAATCCTATTTAGACATCGTTAAAATGTCGATGGACTTCTTAAAAGAGTTTTTGGTTATAATTAGATAAAAACTCGTCATATTTGTACGAGTTACCCTGGCTTTCAAAAGATTTTACAACTTAAGTATTTCAAATTAAGTAGGTTTTAATCACGCTGGTTTCCAGCCTGACTCGGGTGTTAATTTACTGTAATGCTTGGGTCAGATCGAGTATTACAGATTTCAGGTTAGGACGCTGTTGGAGCTCAGGAGACGAGCTGGATGGTAGAGACGTATTGCACGTATTTGACTATATCCCGCTGTGTATTATAGAATATATAGTTAGCATTTAGGAACAAGTTATTATAACTGTCCAGATTTATTGTTGATGATTGTACTCTGATAACTTGTATACATATTAACAATTAGAGCTTTTCTTTGTATAAAATGTTGTTATTGTATATTATATTTTTTTCCACTGCGATTGTGAGATTCTATGTAGTGATTTCTATTTCTTCTTCTATCTCTTTTTCTTCTTAACCCTAACAACCTGGTATTTCTGGCACTCGATTGCTCGGCACTCTATACAGTGGATGTATTAGCGACGATTTTCTGGGGTTAAAAACCGCCCGATCGTTACACGTGGTATCAAAGCTGAAGGTTAAGCGAGAACCTTGGCTCTAGTGGGGATTACTCATTAGAGATGGGGTCAGTAGTACACTAGAATGAGTTGAGTGTAGTATATATGAGGGCATACTTGTTATTCATATATAATGATTTTTAAAATGATTTTAAATAATTTTTATATGAGATTATATTTTGATATAAAAAGAAATAATTTTTCTGAACTAATACAGTATATTAAGGTGATTGGATGTTGTTATTATTATAATCAAACGGGATTATAAATTTAAGGGTAATATGTATATAACTAGATAGGAATTTGGGTAAGAATAAATTATACAAATACGTTAAGCTAAAAGTAGACTCAAATCAAAAATTAAAATTTCGGAAGTGTTTTTCAAAGTGTTTAAAATAATTTTACCCTGATTATATTTTATATATAGAAATAATTTTTCAGAAAATTATTATGGAAAATAAAGTATGTTTGGTTTCTTGATATGATAATATTGATTATTATTATTATAAAATTGGTTGTTGTGTCTTAATAAAGGATGTTTATTACAGAAAAAACAATGATGAAACAGAGTGAAATGTTTATGGAATTGAAATTATATAAGCTGAATTTATAAATGTGACTTATAAATTGAAATGAATTTAAAATGGGAAATTTTGAATCTAAGTCCCGAAAATTTTGAAATATGTTTCAAAGTGTTTGAGGAAATAATAAATAATATTACTTAGAATATTTTGATATGGAATTTTTGTTTAAAACAAGGGTTGTTTTAAAAAATTCCGAAGGAATTTTTTTGGACATAAAACAAGGTTGGTTTAAAATTTGAAGTGTGAATTGATATGTAAATGGGATATATATATATATATATGTATATGTATATGATTTCAAAGTTGATTTGGAATAAATACTGGGTGTTTGAATTCTGAAATCCCCCTTGACATGAGAAGTATAACCCAAAAAGGGAGGTAATTTTTTGAACTTATAAGTGGGAAGTGATGTTAATAGAATTTAAATTTGGAATGTAAAAATTTAAATTGAGTAAGTTTAAATGAATTGAACTTATAACATGAATTAGAGATTTCAGGATGGAATTAAAATTTAACTTATGGAAGTTAAAGAGGTTAAATTGTAAAAGGAAAGCATGAATTTGATAAGAGGTGCAAAAGGAGTTATGTATGTATGAATGATTTCAAAACGATTTTTGAAATAAAAACGAGTTTCGAATTCTAGGGAAAGATTGTGATGTATGCTATTGGTTGATGTCTTAGATAATTTGGATGTTTATTTATTTGATATATCCTGCTATCATTTTGTATGTTAATTGTAGTATAGAGAACTATAAATTGACTTATTTATATTAAATTAAAAAGTAGGTTGAAATGATATATATCCAACCCTGAAATTGAATAGAAATGAAATCAAATTTATGGAAATGGGATCATTTCGAACTTAAGTTTGAAATGTTAAAATAAACTTGTCAACTGGAATTGTTTAAAGAATCGGGTTTAAAATTTTGAAGTTTTGATTAGGAAATCAATTAAATTCCGGAAAATTGATTTGATTTAAAATGATTTGAACTCTCACACTCGAACCTTGAAATAAGTTTAAGTAGAAGTAATTTAAATGAATATTTGAAATTTGGGCTCAAAATTGAATTATTTTAAAGATTTAGATTGTTAAATTAAATATTAAGGGTTAATTTGATTTAAGTGATTAAATCAACATTTTGAAAACCGAACTCGAATTTATATAAATCGAGATGGTTTAAAAAATTGTGAATGGAATTGAAATTAATTCAAATTGGAAATGAATTGAATTAATTTGAAATTGAAATAGGAATTGATTTGAATTAAAAGGGGAATCAAAGTTAATTCGAATTGGAATCGGGATTGAATCAATTTAAATGAAAATGGAAATTTGAATTGATTTGAATTGGAGATTGGGAATTGGATCGGTTTGACCTTGAAAACTATTATTTCAAACTACCCACTCTGGAAGTATACAACGGGAAGACGGATCCCACCGACCACTTGCTGAGGTACACCAGGCATATGGAAGTGCTGGGGGCAACGTAGGAGGTTATGTCCCGATGTTTCCCCCTATACTTGACTGATATTGCTGCTATGTGGTTCAGACAGCTGGAGGACGGATCCATTGGAGCATGGACGGAACTGGTGGACAAGTTCTTAAGTCAGTTTCGAGTTCACATAAAAAGGCCAAAGAACGTGATGAGACTAACGTCAGTCAAACAAGGGGCGGATGAATCGCTTAGGACATTCTTAACTCGATTTAATGCAGCAGTTGCTTCGGTGGATCGGCCGGATCCATCAATGGTTCTGATGGCTGCGGTATCAGGAGTCAGAGATAATTCGGATTTCAAAGTATCGTTGATACGAGACCCACCGTTGGATCTTGGGGAATTCTTTCATGAAGCTGAGAGATTTCTTCGACAAGACGATGCATGTTTGGACATGAGATCAAAGGAAGTAAACATGATTAAGGATGGAGGACTACCCGGCGAAAGCTCGGGTGGGGGCAAGGATAAAGGGAAAAGGAAGCGCCGGGGAGAACCAAAGTTCTCCACTTACACAGGATTGAACGCAACGCTGGAGCGGATATTCTTGGATACTCGAGATCGCCTTCCATATCGAAGGCCGGCGAGGAGGGAGCCCTCAGAACGTGAAAGGGCATCAGGGAAACACTGTCTCTTTCACGATTTAGACGGACATGATACCAACAGTTGCAGGTATCTAAAGGACATTATTGAGGAGCATGTGAGGAATGGGCAATTACGACAAATGTCGAGGCTCAGAATGCGACGGTGGAGCAGGAGCAACAACCGTCTACCTCAAACCACGATGGTGCGAGACCCAGGAATGATGGTCGATTGGTTATCAATTGACCGAGATGATATGAAATAAGTAGCAAACTACTGGCAAACAACATAGTCATTTACTCATGTACGGGGACAGAGATGGCCCCTAGGCATGCTCTGAATGATGATAAACCGCGACGCTATGATTTGTGAAATCAGCTTTCTCTTTTGGTTTGGACATTTGCTTTTTCTGGTTCGGTTTTGGAGTTTGGTTTGAACTCCTGATTCTGTTTAATTTCTGGTCTGGATTTACATTTGAATGATTGTTTTCATTTTTGGATATTGGTTTTGATTTCGGATGTGGATTTTTGGCAAGTCTGATTTGATTTGGATTTTGGATTGGATTTTGGATTGGCTTTCGATTGGATTTTTTATCTGGTTTTTGATAAATGGTCGTCAGGTATGGATTATACCTGGCAAGGGGTAGGTCGCTTTGTCCAAGCATAGCAAATCGACTTATTCAGGTCGTCGAGTATGGACTATGCTCGGCAAGGGTCCGGAGAGACCAGGATTTAGCCTAGGACTTAGGCCCCATATTATCGGTTACTATTTCAGGTCTTCGAATGTGGACTATGCTCGGCAAAGGTCCGGAGAGACCAAGACTCGTCCTAGGACTTAGGCCCCCATATTATCGGTTACTATTTCAGGTCGTCGAGTATGGACAATGCTCGGCAAGGGTCCGGAGCAACCAGGATTCGGCTTAGGACTTAAGCCATGCATTACTCAACGTTCAGGGACACTGGAGTACGGTCGTCAAGTGTGGATTGTGCTTGACAAGAACCCGGAGAGGTTACGGATATGAATATCGGCTATGGACGGCAGAGGATTTGGATATTGACCCGGAGAGGTCCTAAAGTCGGTTATTGGTTATTGGATATGGATGAAACATGGACTTTGGATATCGGATTTGAGGCTATTCAAAACACACCTTCCAATAGCAAGGCATGTTTTGGGGGGCAAGTGTTAACCCGCCTTTTTACAAGGCCGTGGACAGGCGGGTTTAACTTAATCGACTGCACGTTCGTCGAGGCTGGTGTACGATGGATTCAGTCGACTGGATGGATGGATGACACAACGTGCTTGGGAGATGGAAATATGATTGGATAAAGATGGATCAACTATAATTTGGGTCTAGGAAACATGGTTCGGCATTAAACATGGTTCGACATGGTGGAGGTTCGGCACAAATAGTTCGTCTGGCATTCACGTTCGAATAGCATTCAAGAGTACTCGGCATACATAGAGCGTCCGACATACATGAGTGGTTCGGCATTCCAGGAGCACTCGGCATTCAGTAGCGCTCAACATCCAGGAGCACTCGGAATTTAGAGGCGCTCGGCATTAGAGATCGTTCGGCATGATGGGCGCTCGGCATTAGAAACTGTTCGACATCAGACATGGTTCGGCATGATGGAGGTTCGGCATTAAGGATCGTTCGGTATTGGATGGAGCACTCGGCATAAATCTCATTCGGCATTGGATGGAGCGCTCAGCATAAATCTCGTTTGGCATTGGATGGAGCGCTCGGCATAAATCTCGTTCGGCATTGGATGGATCGTTCGGCATCAGGGAGCGTTCGGCATTGGATGGGTCGTCCGGCATACCTCACCTCGCTCGGCATTGCACCTCGTACCTCGGTACCTCGATCTGTGCAGTTAATGCCCCGCTATATCCCCGCTATAACTCCGATATATCTTATAGCGGATTCCTACCGCTACGATTTTTCCATATATCCCCAACATATAGCCTTTCCGCTTTAATCCCCGCTATTTCCGCTATATCCCGTTATTTCCGCTATATCTTCTATAAAAAATTGGATTGAAAAATGATATTTATACGATAAAAATTATGAAATTAATTAATTTCATTGAATTTTTTATATATGTTTAGAAATGATAATACTCTAATATTCTACTAAATTAAATTAAGTTATATAACAGTTTTACGTTCATTTACAATACATTTGCACATATTTTTATTTAAAATTATTTTTGTATTAATTATAATTCAATTAAATGTTAATTTTTCACATAATTACTATCTATATATTTGTAAAAACAACAAGTATGGGATTTATATGCTATTTTAGAGTAATCCGATATATCCCGCTATATCTTCGCTACATCCCCGCTATGACTTTTCGCACCTCTACCGCATTGAATCCACCGAGCCCTTTAACTGCACAGACCTCGATACCTCCATACCTCGGTACCTCGGTACCTCCATACCTCGGTACCTCGATACCTCGCACCTCCCCACGTTCGGCATACCAACTGCTCAGGATCGGTCGACATAATGAAGTAGGGTTCGACTATGACCTTGATGGGCCCAAACTACTCAGGAGGCCCAACAACCTGGTTTTGCCTATAAATACAGCATGTGGGTCTCCAGATGGGGGATCTTCTTCTTCTTCTTCTTTCTGCTCTCTTACTTTCTCTTTTCTAAGGCTAAGGCTACTCTGCCACTTTTGTAACTGTAATCAACTATTACAGCAATAAAAAGAAAACTTCTAAGTGGACGTAGGTCGGAGTTAGCCGAACCACTATAAAATATGTTGTTCTTTACTGCTTTCTTCTTAATTTTTACTGTTCTTCACATTATTACTCTCTACATACACACTATCTCTGAGCTGTGACTGACATTTGGTGCTTTCATCTGGATTTGGGTGTTATTGACCAATTTTGGCACTAACAAACGTATGAATAAATTTCTGTAAGCACAACGATGGACGTGTTATGACATCGAGTTATGAAAAATATTTTTGTAAAAATAGTTTGTTAATACTATGGGATTTAAAGTGTTTTAAAATGTATGGTTAAAGAGTAAGGAGTTAAAATGTTGAAAGAATAATTTAATTAATAATAAACGTCAAAATTAAAATTTTCGCTTCGTTCCTTTTCGAGGACAAAAAGTTCTAAGGGGGGAGGAATGTGACGACCCGGGTTTTCTGACGTTGTTATTGGGTGGTTAACTGATTTTAATTTTTGGAATATAAATTTTTATTAGTCAAATAGATAAATTTTCTGGCAAATAAAATATCTGAATCTATATATTGATTAAAAACATATTTAAATTTTAAATTTATAAAATCTCTTGATATGATAAATAATATATATATATAGTGTGTATGGAATCTCCATATTTTTGTATATATATAAAACATATACAAGTTTTATGATGTTAAATATGAATATATATATATATATAAGTACATAAGTATGTATATATATGATGATAAAAAAATACATAAGTATATGTATATATATATATATGTTAGGTAAAATAGTGAATAAGTAGGTATATACACATATTTATAAAATTATAGTATATGAAAATAAATAAATAAATAAATAAATAAATATGTATATATATATATATTTGAGCATATAAAACCTTATAATGAAAAATTCAAACTTATGGATGTATGTATGTATGCTTATATTAAATAGTAAATATGAAAATGTATATAGAACTCCACTTTTCTATTATAGGATACAGTCATATATATATATATATATATATATACACACACACACACGTGGGTATATGCTTAACTTGATATAAAATTTAAAAATAAAAAATATATATGTATATATAAAAATACGAAGAAATACACATAAGTGGCTAATATTTGTTTGTTGTATAGGGTATAAGTAAAAACTATATAAATAACACTTGGCTTAGGCAAGTAAATATATGATGTAAAAAGAAAAGTTGTTTGTTTTTGGATGTACTTTGTTCTAAAATTGGTTTGGTTGAATATTATGAAGTATACGTATTGAAAAAATTGTTTTTACAGTAAGCAATCAAAAATGGAAGAAATTCGAATGTCATGCTTTGGATTTTTGCTTAGATAAACATGATTTCCATACGAAATGATGAATTTTGAAGGTGGTTTAGCAATTTTTAATCACGTATGTGATGAGATAAAAGAAGAAGACCAGTTTTTGTTCCTTGGTCAAATTCTGGCAAGGCAGTCGACGTGGGAGGTCGAGGTTGGGTCGGAAGGAAGCTGTGAAGATGGGGAGCTCGGGAAAAATGGTGTTGGATTTTAGAAAGTGGCGTGGTGGTTGGTCGGAGGTGATATAGGGTTTGGTGGTGGAGTTTAGTTATGTTCAGTTATTTGGTGATGGCGGCGACGAGGAGGAGAAAGGAGGCTGCGGTATGAGGGGAAAAGGAGGACAGAAGTACGGTGAGGCTGTTGGTGAAGTTTGGCGTTGGCAGGTGGTCGGAGATGGCTGGATGGGGTGGAGGAAGGGGGTGGTTCTTTTGCCTGGACGTGGTTTGGGTTCGAGTTTTTCGAATTAGTGGTTGCCGCGGGAAATTGGGTGGGCCAGTGGGTTTGAGAGATCGAATATAGCATGTGGAGGTGGCAGTGGTGGTCGACAAGTTGTCGCCGGAGTGTGCACGTGCACGATGAAGGATTCGTGCAGGCAGAAGGAAGGAAAAAAAACAGAGAGGAAGGAAAGAAGAAGGAAAAAGAAAAGAAAGAGAGGAGAAAAGGAAGGGAAAATAAGAGACGAGTAAAGGGAAACAAAAGAGGAAAAAAAGAAATGGAACACACACTCACACTCACACACACACACAGATATATATATATATATATATATATATATATATATGATAATTAAAGTATTTAAAACTCAAAAATCTATTTTCGGTAAATTCAAATCAATATGAGGATCTTTACATCTAAATCCTATTACCCGTTATTATAAATTAATATTATGAATTTTCCATAAAATTAAAGTTAATGATATTTTATAATTAAAATGGGTAATTAATTATATTATTATTTGACTCAAAATTTATATAAATTAACAATGTTAAATATCAAATAAAGTGTTTAATTTTAATTAACTTGTAATAAATTGTTGTATATTTCTTTAATTTGTAATTAATTTGGATTAAAAACATAAATGGATTCAATTAATTAAAGTTATTGAAATTCTGATGTGAAATTGTTTGATATTATTATAGATCGTTAATTTGGTTAACGATCTATATATTGGCTTATTCCTATTGGATATTATTTCAATTACTCTTGTCTGTACCATCAAGAGGTCAGATAAGTTAAAATAGTTAGATTAAAATGATGATATGTTTTATTTGAAGTAAACGTCTGTAATAGGTCCCCATATGTGAACATTGTCACCCTAAATATAAGTTGTTTATTTTAAACAATTTACCACCATTTTAAAGTTTATCGATTGTTTTCGAAGGAACCGGTATCGGATATCAGTGATATCCGGACCCACTTCGATTTGATAATCACTACGAACCTTTACGGTTTTTGAATTGTACAGTTTTAATATGCTGGAATTGGGTACATTTAATTCGATGATTTAAATAAGAAATCCTATTTAGACATCATTAAAATGTCGATAGACTTCTGAAAGGAGTTTTTGGTTATAATGAGATAAAAACTCGTCGTGTTTGTACAAGTTACCCTGGCTTTCAAAAGATTTTACAACTTAAGTATTTCAAATTAAGTCGGTTTTACTCATGCTGGTTTCCAGCCTGACTCGGGTGTTACTTTACTGTAATGCTCGGGTCAGACCGAGTATTACAAATTTTAGGTTAGGACGCTATTGGAGCTCAGGAGACGAGCTGGATGGTAGAGACGTATTGCACGTATTTGACTTTATTCCGCTATGTATTATAGACTATATAGGCAGCATTTAGGAACAAGTTATTATAACTATCCAGATTTATTGTTGATGATTGTACTCTGATAACTTGTATACATATTAACAATTATAGCTTTTCTTTGTATAAAATGATGTTGTTGTGTATTATATTTTGTTCTGCAGTGATTGTGAGATTCTGTGCTGTGATTTCTGTTTCTTCTTCTATCTCTTTTTCTTCTTAACCTTAACAACCTGGTATTTCCGGCACTCGATTGCTCGGCACTCTATACAGTGGACGTATTAGTGTCGATTTTTGGGGGTCGAAAATCGCCTAGTCGTTACACTTAAACACGAACACGAATCAATAAACAAGTTTCAACTACTTCCAACTTCCAAACAACCCAAGATCCAAACTACGGACAAACCTGAAACTACGTCATCTTTAAGAAAATATCCGAACTAGAATATTACTGAATCTGTAAAAGTGACTAACTAGAAAGTTGTTGCAAATTATTTTCTATCCACTTTCAGAAAAAGAATCACTCAAAAAGCTTCTGTCTTGAGGAAGTTATGGTCAAACAAACGGAGATGTTTTCTAAGTTGAAAATTTAAGTTCAAAAATACTTCGAAAAGATTTGTGTTTTTGGTATAGCAAATTAAGGAATTTGAAGAACTGATCTAAAAGAAAGTTGAAGCCAATGGAAAAATAAATGGGATGAAGAAAACAACAATATAATTTGGTTCATTCCTGAAGTAGATATGATTGATACAATATGGGGTATTTTCGGCCAAAACTGGACCGAAGAAAGGACTTGAAAAATGGAGTTTTTGATATAGAATATTCTGAATGGGAAGAAGGATTCAACAACAAAGTTGTTGCCATTGAAATTATATATGTTTGCAAAAAAAATATTTTATTTGGAGTAGTTTAGTAGAATATAGAAGCCATGAAAATAAGGGGTAGAAAGAGAGAAAATAGGGAAGGGGAAAAGAAGGGAAAAAGGAGAAAGAAGAGGAGAGGGAAGGTGGAAGGAGATGGCCTTGGAGATGGTGGAGAGGACGACGACTATAGGGGAGGAAGGAAGGGTTGAAGGAGAGGAGGAAAGGAGTTTTGATTTGTGAGGTTTTTGGAGTTTTAGATCTAGAGTTCTTTATAGATTTTGAGGAGGAAGAAGAAGTGTGAAGAGAAAGTTTCTCAGGAGAAAAATTATGTACGTAGATGTTATCAGATAAGAAACATAAGGTCGTAGGCAAAGGAATGATCACATGACTGACTAGAGTCTCTTGGTTAACCAAGGCCCATTAGACCAAATAAACCCAATATGCCTTAGCCAAATAAAAAACAACTAAACACTACCAATTCATGTTAATTTTTCACAGTAATTTAAATTTTTAGAGCAATAGGAATTTGATTTTGATGAAACGAAAAGTGGTGGGAAGATCAGAATTCAGTCTAGTATCATATAAAAAGAATAAATTTTTAAAATTCAAATTTAAATTTTTTAACCAAAAGTCAAACTTTGACTAAGTTCGACTAAAATTTGAAATTTCACAAATTTTTTATTCTATTAAATTTAGTCAAATAAAACACTCAACATCACAAATTCAAAAAAAATTATTTAATTTTTGTTTAAATTCAAAATATTGCCATTTTAAAGTAGTTAAAAGTTACGGATCGTTACACTTCATCTTAATTAAAAGATGTAATATCAATTAATGCAATATTAATTTGTTTCCCCTCATCATATTAAAGGGGTTAAATGCCATTAACTACACATCCAATTCTCATCCAATTACATTCAAACCTATGTTATCATCCTTATTATTCAATCAATAATACCTTATGAATTATATTAACATAAGTTTATATTTTGTTACATTCATTATTTTACCGTAACATCTTTTGCCATATTAACTGCAATAATTAATTACATAAATTTTCATTGATTTCCAAATTAATTCCAAACATATTAAATAATGAGATGATAAATGAACAATTGTTACCTTTAAGTAATTTAATCATATTTATAAGTTTATTATCTACAACAAATGTTATGACTACTTACACATCACTGATTATATTCAATTTCAATTAACAACATATAATTCCAACATTTAATTGCCTTAATTCCATTAATTACCCATTTAATATTCAAACGGACAAATTAATGAGAATATAATTACAACCATCGTTTATAATAATAGTTCGTATCCATTATCTTATCATTTACAACCAAGGGTTATAACAAAATGATTTAATATTCTATATTAACATATTCCAATCAATTACAAACAATCTCATCATTAAATGCATCATTTAATTTATTTCATTATTTACAATTATAACCAAATTACCTTACAATTATATCCATTGATTGAAATTGGATTAAAATGGTTATCAATTACATTAAATCAACATTACTATATTAAATTCTAATTGTTTTATCATTACAAATCATAAATTTTAATTTCTTACAATTTTAATATTTCAAAATCTTGTTAAATTTAATATTTTAATTACCGAAAAATACACGTCGTTACATATACCATTTCAAATCATTTAGATATCTAGTGAGACCATGCCGCTTAGCGGAACGAGTTTTCCCTCACTAGTATCTTAAAACCTTTATAAACCATTTTCTATGCCCCTGCATCCACAATGGTTGATTCAATTCAAAACATTATTATGTGATGATATGAAAAACAATTGAATCAATTCTGGATTACCCATCCCCAATTCATTTTGACTATCTATCACAATTATAGTTTCTAGGAGTACTATTAACCTAATAGTTTTCATGGGCTAACTAATAACCGGTTAAACTTTTAAGGACTCCCTGTCCAGTTATATAGTTTTCATGGGATTACTATGAACCTATTGGTATCTCCAATATCATTTCTTTTATCCTAGTTTTCATGGGCTGACTAGGAACCTATTGGCTAATAGTCAATATCTTTCTTTTACCCTAGTTTTCATAGGCTAACTAGGAACCTATTGACTATCTATCAGTATTTCATTTTCTTATCCAAATATGGTTTTCATGGGCTTACTATAAACCTGTCTAATAGACATCTTCAATTTTACATAGTTTTCATGAGCTAACTATGAACCTATTGGCCCTTGCCAATATCATTTTCCTTACACAATTTTCATGGGCTTACTGTTAACCTATTGGCCCCTGCCAATATCTTTTATTTATTCACTACTAGGTCAGCCTAACTGGTTATTCTACCTTTTTCCAAAGTACAGTTTTTGGATTCATTATAAAGTGCATATATACATATATGAAGAAGCAAACAATACAACTTGATTAACTCTTTTAACCCATTAAAACTTCTTTATAAATTCCATTTCAAAATACTTTGCTTATTAATATGCCATGATTTTGCTTTTAAATGAGTCTGGGTTATTTATTTTGAAAAATATACTTTCGAAACCTTCGAAACCTTGCTTTCGACCTCACTGGATAGCCTCCTTCGAAAGCATATATCTCCTTTCAAAACACTAGACTTCTTCCTTTAAAAACACTTTAAAATCTTTCTTTCGAAACCTTTCGAATATAATAAAGAGTTACTTATTAATTATTAGAAGCGTAGCTTCGAAACTATTGGAAATATCTCTTCCTCAAGCATTGAAAGTCCCCCTTTCGAAATCATTAGGTTTACTTTAAAAAAAATTATCATTTGGGTCCAAGTAAATATATAAACGAAAGTATCTCTTTCGAAACCATTCTTTACCATTTAAAATATCCACAATGCTTACCTTTAAAATATTTAAGGATAGCTTCGAAACCCCTTTCAAAACCATTGCCTTCAAAACCCATAACCCTTCCAAAAGCATTTAGAAAGTGGTTTAATATAGCTTTAAAACGAACAATACCTTTCGACAGTATTGATGACTTCAATACACTCGAAAGGCAAAAGAATCGACGGTAGGGCTTCAACAAGGTCGGAACCCCTTCTTTCGAAAGCATTTATTTATAATTAAAGGAACTCCTTCAGAACCCCTTTTTCTTTTAAAAGAAACATGACAACCCCTTCAAAAGCCATTATGAAACTCCTTTCGTAAACATACGTATCAACTAAGTCGAAAGCTTAGTAAAACAAAGGCATGCACTTATCTTTAAAACAAACTGAGGTAGCGACCCCATCGGAAGCTATGCTTTCGACACCATACCTTTCGCCTTTCTCCAATCCATTACGTATCACCTAGATGATACTATGTGTATTGAATTTAACTTAATGGGGCTTCGACATAGTCGAAGGCGAAAGGTACTTCGAATAGAGGCGAAACCTGTTTTTCTAGATTAAATACTAAATTAAGCAACTTATATAAACTAACCTGCCTACGTGTAAATTTCTTATTAGTTGCCTTAACTTTTCCCATGATTTTCAAAACTAACCACCTTTTTATTTTGGATAAGTATCAAACTTAAATTTTGCAAATAAAACCTTCCTCTTTATTTACACGTAAATTATTTTGATCCTCTTCTCAAAATAATTTATTTTGTATATCAAATCACTTGAGAAAAATCCCCAAAATTCATAGAAATTTACTTTGATCATGTTATCTAACATATCAAAATTTCAAATCCAAATTCTCAATATATTTTTTAAAATAAATTATTAAACCCAACGTACTATATTTTCATTCGAAATTCATAATAATCTTTTCGAAGCTTGGAAAATTATCAAACTTAAAACTTAACTCTAAATTCATGTTTTGTGTAACATATAATTTTTTCATGCCATTTAAACATCAATATCACACGGTTTGATCTAAAACCATATGAACCATTATTTAAACAATCTTGTTTAAATTTAAACAAACCATAATTCAAGCATATCATCATCAAACATCATATATATGAATTTAAACTAAAATCTGAAACATATATTTAACAAATAGAGATGTAAATTATCATTACACTTAATCTTTGATAAGGATAATGGATTGAGATTATTTTGATTCCCCTTGTTACTTTCTCTTCTTTTTCTTTGAATTTCCTCTTCTTCTTTTCTTTTAATGGCCGGCCTTATCTTCTTTCCTTACGTTTTTATTTTTGTGAGAAAATGAACATGAGTGTGAAGGGCTTAAGGGTAAACATATATATATATATATATAAAGGTAAGGTTAGGTGTAGGTAAATCCCATTATACCTTCACATAATTTAATTAGTCTATAAACCATTCTTTAGCCCAATTAAATTAATAAGCATGGCCACTTAAATTTATTCAAATCTCAATCCCCATATCACTTAACATTTACATTATTTTATTTAATTTATCTAATTAAATATCCTAAATAATGTTATTTAAAATTGGGGGTGTTACACACTCCTTCATTTGGTAAAAGCGTTTTATACTTATACATTTCACCTGTTCCGTTTTGCTTTTAAGCCCCGTTTGAATTTAAAATCTAATAAGTTATTTTAGCTCTTCAGCTTTCGACATATTTTTGTTTCTTTGATTAAGGTAAATTATTGTGTTCCCGCCTTTTATTTTCTTTCACTTCTTCAGCATCATCATCTACAATTTAAAGGTAAAATAAAAAATTCGCAAAATAATCTCTTATCATTCTCCAACTAATAATAAAAAAATTTAAATAATGAGAAAAAATTCTATTTGTATTACTTTTGTTCAAAGTATTGAATGTTTTTCCTTTTATTACTTTAGTATTTTCTATTTATTAATTAAATGTAACGATTCTTATTTTCCAATTTATACCTTTCTTAAAGGTAAACACAAAGATCCACGATAGTTTTGTATTTTATTTGATGTACACAAAAATAGAAAATACACAAGAATGTTATTGAGAGAAATGAAAGGGAAAATAATGGAAAAAAATAGAAAATTGATTTGTATACTCAAGAAAATAATTTGTAGAGAGAACAAATAAACATTCGATATCAATGAAATACGAACTTCCATGTGAAATGAGTAAACTTAATTTAGCTAAGAAAAAATACCAACAATTATAAAGAATAATAATTAGTTCAAAGTTTCAAATCAAAGTTAAGGAACATCCATTGTAGCATATGTAACCTTCAAAAATTTGAATATTAAATTCTTTATTACTTACATTATGGGTGGATTGTCCTATATGTTGGTATGGTTTTCATGCCTATGGTTTTGAACTACTTAAGAATTTTCTTCCCATCTCTTTGACTCTTACAATATACTTGACGTTTGGTTCAAATCATAGTTAATTTTTTATTTATCGATAATGCTACATTGGTTTTAACCAATAAAATCACTTTGAAATAAAAGATGGTTAAATTTGACTTCAAATTGATATAAAAAATGCCTGCAAGTGGAATTGATACATGACATTCTATAAAGTACTCATAAACCTCGAAGAATGAACCAAGAGAGAACTAACAGGTTATACTGTATAATTTACATAGTAATAAAAACCAATTGTCACCGTAGATTCAATGTTTCCTAATTCTCCATTTCAATATCTTAAAAAAAATTGCCATATAATTTCATGTTCCTATCTTAAAAAAGCCGCGCATTCTATTATTTCTTATTCATCATCGTAGTATTTCAACAACATAATTGGTAGAAAATTATTTAATCTTATTCAATATTCTTAGAGTTTGGATAATCCACTTTTGTTTACATATTTTATTTTTGTATGGTATTATACTTCTTCATCTTCAATCTTTATTTAGATTTTACATATACATGTATAATAACAAGTTATTTAGGACTTTAAGAGCCATTGACTAAATATTTTATCAAAGATTTCGATTATCATGTTTTTTGATAATATTCCATCCTTAATGGTAATCATTTTCAGTAAGTATGTCATAACGAACTTTTGGAATATCTGCACATGAAAGAATTGATAGTTTCATTGAATTATACTGACAATAAATCTTAAATTTTCTCTAGAAATGTGGCCCATTCAAACAAAATATCTCTTAAATTTTCAACTAATATTTTCTTAACAATATATGGCCAACATGTTCAAGATCTTTGTTTTGTTTTGTTCATATAAATATTTTTTCAGTTGTTTGTTAATTTACTAAATTTTAAAGTACAATAGCAACTTGGTATTCGTTTTTTATTATAGTATACTTAAAGTAACCATATTGAGCATCTTCTGCCTAAAATTTAACATTTCTACATATACAAATTTGGTTTCAACTATTCCGTGACTTTGTTTGCGAAGCACGGGTCCACACTAGTTTTATATCGTTGTTGATCTCCCAGTTTTTGATGATGACAACCATTAAATATTCTTACATATAAAATATGATATAACTCCCTCTGAGTTACATAACTCCTCCTAAATATTTGCATGTGTTTATTTTATATTTTTATCCCTTTTTGTCATAAAAAGGGTGAATAAAATAAAACTCCCCACTAAATGATATACTTATAAACTATGGAGTCAAAATCAACATTTTAGAACTTTAAGTGATATGCTAATCACTATGGGTTTAACTATATAATTATTATTGGACTGAAATAATTAAAGCATAAAATTAAATTTGACATATTAAGATGTAATATGCGAGACATATATGAGGAACATACTGGATATTTAATATGATATAATTATGGCATACGTTAAAATATATAATGATCAATCATTGAGTTATATACTCAATATTAAGGATAATAAATAAACAGGATAAAGCAAACTTTATTTATTTACTTAATTTATATAATACACAATATAATATAATCTAAATAAAATCAAAACCTAATTCAATACCTAATTATTTTACAATTCACACTATATAATCACACTAAATCAAACCTATGGTAATCGATCGCCGAACTAAGAGTATTAATTATTTACATATTGATCAAATTGAAATAAATAAGTTTTTAATCACAAAATAAAATAAATAGAAATCTAAACATTCCTAGGGACTTCAACCCAACCTTTAGATCTAAAGATTGGATTTACTGTGATGGCATTCTAATCTTCATTGTCCTTGATGTTTGAGCATTCTAGATTGTTGGTTTGATCATTGTTGATAAGAAAGGAAACTAACCATCGAAGAGCATCAAAAAATACTTCTCTTGCTCTTTAATCATTTGTGTTTGCTCAATTCCAACCTTTGAGTCCTTAGTACGAAGGAGAGAACATCTTTGAATGATTGGAGTGTCTCTTTAAGGTTTTCACAAAGCTTTTGGAGGGGAAAAGTCATTTTTATTAAGGAAAATGTTGAGAATGGTTGGAGATGGAAAGATGAATCGATGAGTGAGCTCTTCTGGAAGAAATAAACTTAAATAGGACTAAAAAGATGTTTGATATAACTGAATTAAAAGCAATTGCAATATTTCAAAAATAAATTTTTTTTCCAAACGGCTATAGTAGGTCGACATATACAGACATGTATGTCGACATATGTATCTAAATTTGCATTTTTAAAATTTTGATATATTTTTATCTCTACTTAATACCATTATATTTCAATGATTTCCAAAGACTAATAGGACAATATATAATAGTAAGAACTAATTTTCATTGATTAAAACAAGATGATACCTAGCAAAACGAAAAATATAAGAAGATAACATGAAATAAACTAAGGAAATGCAAGGAAATAAAAGCTAGAAAAGATACAATGGATATCTAGATAGAATTGAAAGATAACTAAGGAGATGAGCTCCTATCTAGCTTCTTCATAATCTTCCCAAAATACTTATCCACTTTATTGGAATGATTAGTAAATTTCCCACTTAGCTTCTTCTGATTTTTGATGATATTCTCTTGATTTTTAAGATTCCTTCATTGGAGCTTTGAGATGGTCTCTCAAAACTTTCAAGAGAAGTCTCTACTTCCTCCATCTTCTCTTGAATTCCATAACTTTCTTCATTTTCTACTTCTTTAATTTCTTGTTGTTCTTTCCTCGATAGTCATTTTTTAAGGAAGAGACTTATAAGGTTCAAAGTAAGGAGGAATATGCATGAGAGAAATGTTGGATTTGTTGAAAACTTTTTGAGGTAAAGTGGGTTTTCCTTGTTATTCGACGTCAAAATATTTGAAAACTCTAGTGAGATACACACCATAGTAAAGTGTGTCGAAATTTCTAGAAATATTCTTTTGAACAAAATCATCTAAGATGACTTGTGCCCAATTGATGTCATAATTTTCATAAATGGAAAAAAGAGCCATAAAATTCTTTTGAGTCGGGTTATTGTAATTACCTGTCCTCGAAGTGATGCTTTGTTGTAAAATGAGACTCAAAAGTCTCGATGTAGGTCTAAGATTTTTGTATTTGAATTCAAAGTCTACAGCGTTTTCAAAAATATCCTGGAGAACTTCTCAATTTTGTTCATTAATTTAAAAGTGGAGAGGTCAATACCACTATATTTGCAACCAAATATTTGACCCAAAATTTGATGATCTAAAACAATTGTAGTGCCTTTCACACTACTTCAAATTTGTCCCTCTTCTCCTTCCAAAAAATTTCTATTTAAATTCACATAAAACATTTTTACTAAATCCAAATAACAAACGAAACCATTTTGAGAAGAGTCGACTAAACTAAGAATATCATTTTGAAAACAAAGATCGTGAAGACCATAAGAAGAAAAATCATCAAATTTTGCAAATCTTCCGCGAAATGCTTTTCCAGAAGTAGCATATTCAATATAAGTGTCGATGGCCTCTTTTTTATTGAAAAGAAAGCCTTTGATTCCTTTTGAGAGCCCAATGGTTATTGGTGGTTGGCTTGAGAGGTTATTTTTGAGTGGTATAGGACATAAGAAAGTGAAGAGATGTTTTGGATTTTTGAAATAAAATGAGTGAATGAACAGATAGAATTGTATCGATTAATAGGGTATAGACTGACACGTTTTAGGTCAAAAGATGCCTTTCAAGTTTTTGGAATAAATGAAAAAGAGAGGGAAATTCAAAATTTGAATTTGAAAATGAATTTGAAAATTCAGGCTGGTATGTCGACATATGGATTCGGGTATGTCGACATATGGGCCAAATAATCCAAAAATAAAATTTAGGCAGAAGATTCTTATATATATATATATATTTATATACTTGTATGCATCTAATATTATAATTAATATATATTTTATTCCTAATTTAATAACCTGAAAGGAAATGAAATTAAAAAATAAAAAGTACCTCTTTGTAACAACACGGATTTTCCGTCGTTGATTTTAAATATTTAAATGGTTTTAAATATTGAATTTGGAATATAAATTGATTTTTGAATATGAAGATTTTTGTTGAAATTACAGAATGAATTTAAATTTTAAATATAGCGATTTATCGTAATACATAAATGGTGAATAATTGAAATTTGAGTTGAATATGAATCGAAAAAATTTCTAATGCTGTTATAAAATTCTATTTGAACTAGAATTGAGTTAATTAGTTTTTAAAACTTAAATTTCAAGTGATTTCATCAAATTTTGAAATCGTTGATTTAATCGACGCGTGAAATTGCGATCCGGGGCACAGTCTTGGATTTCGACGAAACTAGTGTCATTGGATCCGTAATAATGTATTATTATAGGATTTCAAATTTCGTAGCGATCAGATGTTGGTCGTATGGGACAGAAATGCGTTGAAATTACTATTGGAAATTTAATATAATAATTGGGTTCAAAAAGCTATATTCTCCATACGATCAAATTGGGGTTCAAGACTTATTCCATTGTGTTCGGAATAGGGGTATAACATTAGAAACGCTAGGCGGCACAGCTCGATCGGGATTCAGAATTAAATATCTAGATATTTTGAATTTTTAAATAATATATTTTTATTCGATTTAACTTTCCACTACCATTCCCATCAGCCGACCTATCTATATCAGCCGCACCTACACTGTACCATCCATGTTCCCCAGTATCTCTCACCTGTTTTAAACGATCGATCTATGGTTTAAGGCATGAATGGGGAGGTGTGGCATCGTTTCCTGATGCTCGACTATTTCATGGTGGATCTAGGGTTAGCTTTTTTGTGGGATTGGGGCATGTTTAGGCGAATCAGAGGGTGGGAATGGACTCGGGGGAGAATGACGTAGGGTCTGGTGGTGCTTGGCCGAGGTGCGATTGCCGTGGAAAGGTCGCGATAGTTCCAGGTCACCGTTTCTGGGTTGAAGTCGCGATCAAAGGGAAGGGGAAGAGGTCTTTGTGATGGTGACGACGTGGTGTAGTGTGAGGAGGGGGAGCTGGTGGTGGTGTTCGTTTGGTGAACGGAGGTGAGGTGAGGGTGGGGGAGATAGGAGAACTCGTGGCAAATGGTAGAGGAGGATACTGGAATAGACGGGCTCGAATTGGAGAAGATGGATTTTTAAATAAGTGGGTAATTAGTTTAGTGTTAATTGTTAGTTGATTATGTTAAATATAATTTTAATTATTTCATATAGTAAAAATTCACAACTCATTCATACGAGGTCCAAATCGAATGCAACGAGTCGTGTTGCGATCGTATCAATGAGTGCTGCACAACAAAATTGGTTTGGGATTTTTCGGAGTCAGCTGGAATTTTAGATTAAATCGAACGTTGTTCAATTTAATTTAAAATCTGGATGTTTGGCAAATTAAAAATCAAGGTGAGTAAATTTCACTCATTTTGGATGATTGGTTTTAATTTAAAATGTTAAAAATTAATTATTGGTTGATTGGATGAATTTATAAATTATTATCAGTTGGTTGTAATATTATATATTGTAGTATATATCTTAGTAGTTGGGTATATTTCCCGCTGATTGGAGCGGATGAGACACTATGCGCCCCGCATAATAGCGGATGACCCTATATTATTGCGATATGCCGCCTCGAAGGAGGATTATTTTTTTATGTTATATAACATTTGTGGTTTTAGGGAAACAGGTTAGAGGGATCCAACTGGATTCCTCAAGATTGTTATTTTTAATTTCATATATAGTGATATATGATGTGTGTGGATAATTTGTTATAGATTATGTTATGATTTGATTTATTGGATTCTATAGTAGCACTGACCTTAATTTTGGTATTTTAAATACCATTAATATTATTTTTGAATTTAAAGGAATTAAAAGAAGATTTTGGATATAAAAATATTTATATCGAAATTTGGATTATTTTAAAGGGAATTGATTTGGATAAAACAATGATTTGATTTTGGATTTGTGCTCAACTGTTCATAAAATGTTTCAATCAGAGATTTAAAAATAATTTATGTAAGGGATTTTTAACAATGGATTTTTAAGTGATATTTTTGGATTTATGGGAAAGGAGTTGAAATCGATATTTAAAATAGATTGAAAAATAAATGGGATTTATAAAGGAATGGATTCATAAATGAAATTTTATAAATGAGATTATTTCTATAAACAAGTGTAACCCAAATGAGTTTATAAACTTATAAACGATGTTTATAAATAAGGGGGAATTATTATCAGTTGATAAATTAGAAATATGAATTCACAGTGTGAATTTATATCGAGATATGGAAATCGGTTTTTGGAAAAATAATGGATCCTATTTTTGAAATGTGAGAATGGTTATGAAATTGAAACATAACCGATGTGATATGAATCGAGAGGGATTTATAAATTGGAATTGATAATATTGGATTTTAAAAATAGATTTTTGTCAAGAAATTAAGTTTGGTTTAAAATGGGATTTTTATTTATTAAACTATATAGTTAAAGCTGTTTTAGTATTGGAATATTTCGAAAAGTGGATTTTTCAAATATCTAATAATAATTGAAATAAATTCTAATTTTTAAAATAAGCTTTGTAAAATCGATTAGTATTATTTAAAAATGGATTGGAAATGAGTTATCGATGTTGATGTAAAAAAATGTGTTGATATTTTAAATAATTACTTAAACATGTTTTGAAATAAATTTTTATTCTTTAAAAATATTTACTATATATATATATATAAAGTTTTGAAGGTGATTAAAATTTATTTATAGATACTCTCGAGATCTGTAAACCGAGTTTTATTTAACAAATGAGATTTTATAAGAGAAAATCTTATAATAGAATTCTGAGAACTTAAGGAAATTTCCAAAGTGTTTAAATACAGAAACTTCAAAAATGAATTAGAGTTCATAAAAGAAGTTAGAAATGGGTAGTAGGAATTATAGACAAGTATAATCGATTTTGGAAATTTTAAAGGAAATTAATTAATGAATTCCAGAAACTTATAGAGTCCATTATGAATGAGTTAAGGAATTCACAAATTGTAAAGAATTTTGAGAAGTATGAAATAAATGGAATATTTCCTAAGCATTGGAAATAAAATGATTTTTGGGAAAATATACTTATAAATATTTCCTAAGTATTGGACTGGAAGGATTTGAAATATTTTAACTACGAGATTATTATTATAGAAATATTTTCAAACTGTTGAATTATAAATGGGATTGGGAAAAAATTATTTCTAAGTACTAATATGGTTTGAAATATCCTGTTATGGATAAAATTTTCAGATACTGAAGTATTAAAAAAGATTGAAATATATCTTCGAGGAGATATTTTGGAACAAAGGTTTTGAAAAGATTTAATATATCAAGAATAACAAATTGGGCCTAGTGACTGCTTATGGATGTTATTTGATAGTTAAATAACCGACTATCAAATTTGGCTAAATTCTTTAATTGTTTCGAAGTGACCGAGATCAGATTTAATTATCCAAAAACCACTCGATCCGATTTGAGCGATACGAATTGTGATATCGTGAAGATAATGAAGACGGTGATCTTTAAAGAGATTGGTTTGTTCAGACCCAGAACAACTTGTATAGATGAATGCTATCATTGTATCGTTGCTTGGAAGGCAGTGTTAGCATTCCAAGAATGAATGTTATTCTTAAGGTAATACGTAGCCTCAAGCCTAATCAACCGGGAATGACTAAAACAGGGGAGATGCAGCAAGGCTATGTGGGTCGCTGCTATTAGGGTATGGTCATCACTCATCTAGAGTGGACATTTATCACCACTTTCATTTGTATGCGTTTCAGGGCCCATTGGTAGTGATCATATTCGGTACTATCCAGTAAGGGGTAGGCCGGTCGTGTGTTGGCAGAGATCGATAGGTTCGGTCTCGGTACATTTTTCTAGAGGTGTACTGTGGCGGGCGGTACCCCAGTAGCCCTGCCATTGTATGGAATCCAATATCCATTACGAGCCTGTACGGTTTTAGTTGTATATCAAATATGCTGAAATGTGAGATGCGAGCATTTCAGCTATTTTATAGTTTATTTTCTATAGACACTATTATAATATCAGATGATTTTGAAATAAAAGGTTTTGGTTATCGTAAGGTAAAAACCCGTCGTATTTATGTGTGGCGTGGTCTTACGAGATACCTTTGATTCTCAAAAGGATTTTTGAAAATAATTAAATTCAAATTGAGTGTGTTTTCTCACGCTGGTTTTCCAGACTAACTCGTGTGTTATTTTATTATAAAGCTCGGGTCAGACCGAGTATTACAGATTCAGGTTAGGATGCCATGGAGCTCAAGAAACGAGCTGAAGGTGTCTCAGGCGTATTCCACGTACTTGATTATATTCCGCTATCTGTGTTAAATTGTATGTTCAGTACTTGTGATGATAAGTTATTATAACTATCCAGATTGATTTGTTGACTGTTGTACTCTGATGGTTGTATGTATATTATAGTTACAGTTTCTTTGTATAAAGATCTGTTATTATATATTATATTTTGTTCCCTTGAGATTGTGAGATTCTGTATTGTTGTTTATATTTCTTCTTTTATCCTCTTCTTTCTCATAGTTATTCGTCTTTTCATACAATTTGTATTGGACAAGTGTGATTTAATGTCAGCTCAAAGGGTACGGAACGGTGGGTCGCTACACGCTTTTTGCTCCTTTCCTTTGATATGTTCTAATTAATCTACTATTGCTGTTAAACACATGTTTGCATCCTCAGTGTCCGGTTCATTATCACTTGAAGTAGTATCTGAATCATCTAATGTTATTGTGTAAGCCCTCTTTCTTTCTCTGGATGAATCAGTGATTGGTGAGATCATTGATTTCCTTGGATGTGGATAGTCTCTTTGCAGATGTCCAGGTTCATCACAGTTGCAACATTTAATTGCAGTTCCATTTCTAGGAGGTTTGTTTTTTGATTTATGAAATTTGTCATCTTTCTATACTTCAAGAACTTTCTGAAATTCCTAGCCATGAAGGCAATCTCCTCATCATTGTTATCATCTGAACCCTTATCTTCGGTTGTTGCATTGAAAGCAATGGATTTCTTTTCTGTTGTCTTGCTTTCTTATTAATAAATCATAAATTATAATTTCTCACAATATTAGATTTCAAAATCTTATTTAATTTAATATTTTTAATTATCGAAAATTACGAGTCGTTACACTCTCCCCCACTCAAAACTTTTCGTCCTCGAAAAAGAACAAAAACGAATTAAGAAACTAATATAATTTTATTCAAAATAATCAATTTATAAACACTTTTAACTTACATAATTAAGTATTTTAAATAAAATATATTAATTGATAAAAAATTAAATCTTTTATATTCAAGTCTAATAAAAGTTTGAAAATATTTTCACTTTCACAAAAAAATTCTAAGTCTTAAATTCACGAAATATTTCGGCAGAGTCTCCTTTGTACGGATAGGTCCGGAAAAATAATAATATCAATAATTTCAATGTATATATATACATCATATTTCAATCATAAAACATCCCAAACCATGATAAAAATAATAAAATATCATTGCAAAACGTAATCCGAAAACGTACCTATTTGTCGGGCAAACCACTTTATTTATGAAACCAAAAGCAGTAGGTATTGCTTCCATAAACCTATATTTTACTTATAAAATCCAAAATAAGAGAATTATGTAAAAAATAAATATTTAGTTGTTTCAATTAGTAACAAAAGCAAATCAATACAAAACATATGCAAACAAAACAATACAACCATTATATGCAATCAAAGCAATCAATCATACATCCATACCAACCAAAACCAATGGTTTGTTCAGGTTTAGAAACTTTAATCATACAAGGGAGATAAATAAAATACTAAGTGTACCATATGCTTAACAGTCTTAGATAATAACTTAATAGATTATTCATACAACCTTAAACAATATTAAGTATCCTTTCCCAAACTTCCCATCAGCCAAACAACAATGAATTCAATATTATTTAAGTTTATTCAATCGTTTCACTTTTTACTCTTTTATTTGCTTTCATTCATTCATACAATGTCATTTTTCCATTAATTTACATTCGTTTACTTACATATGTAAATTTCCATTCAATTACTAAGAATATCAATAAATCAGTTCTTAAAGTATTATATAAGTTTCTTTTGCAATATAATTTATAGTTATTATTTACTTATAACCTGATTTCAATTTGATATAAATATTTACTAATGAATCAATTCATACTTAAGTTTCTTCATTCTTTGATTCCCATTTATTTCTTCATTTATAGTATCACTTAATAATAATCTATTTATGAATCATTTTAGTCATTTCTTAAGTTTATAAACATTTTCTTTGATAATATTCACTTTTTACTACTCAATCTAATTATTAGCATTTCAAACATTAACTTATATTTATAAAAAAAATTCTATATCAAAATTATTATTTATATAAATAATTCCATTTGAACACTTGCATTACTTAAGTTTTACTTGTATAATATTCTATTACATATTCCTATTTAACATTACAACTTTCTAAACATTTCTGGTAAGTTATATATATGTTTTAAGAATGTAATTGAATGTTACACAAGTTTATTTTATTCATTTTAGTTAACAAAATGTTTAATAATTACATCTTCTAAATTTTCATACCTTTGATGTAAAAGTTACAAATTTCCAATTTCTTATATTTTTCATTAATCACTTAGCATCTAATTTCTTATTTTTCATTTTAGAAGTTTCCAACTATTAAAATGGTTAAGATTTCATTTCATTACAATAATTTAAATCTATAATTTATAGAAACTTAAGAACTGAATACTGGGTTCATTTCAAATCATTTCGAAATAATATATATATTCATATCTTTTATATATAAAAAATCATATTTAGCAATTAAAAATTAAGATTTATTTATCAAACAAATGTGTAGTAAAACTCCTACAACGGTCTTCCCACTTTGAAACTCGAAAATGAATGTCGATGATGCGGCCGTCATCACCAAGATTATTTTCCAACGATAGAAGATGGGAGTACATGACTTATTTCCTTTATAATATCTTTTGAAACATTTCTTTCAAATAAATATTTCTATCAAAGTACTTCCAAATAATACAAATATTTCTTTCTAAAATCTTTTGAAAACTAATTTCCAACCCCGGAACTTAAGTTCTCAAATTTCCAATTTATATTTACTTTATTTGTAGATCCTATTTTATAAACCACATTTATAAGATTTCACTTCATAAAAACTAACATATCACTTACAACTATAACCATAAATAAAAATTTATTCGTTTATATAAAAAATATAATACTAGGTAAAATTATTTCATTTACCTATATTTCAAAAACAATATTGTGTCGGTCTGCCCTATTAAGTATTTTGAAATCCCTATCGATGCCATAGCGTCCTATGCACCGACCAGAATTTATAAATAATAAACAAAACAAATTAACACAACATAAAAACATTTTATAACACTAACAAGTACGCTCTCTCATATATATACACTTAGACAAACTCATTCAAGGGTATTACTACCCTATCTCTAATGAGTCAGATCCCGAAAGCTTAGGTTATTGCTAAACCTGGCTCTGATACCAAATGTAACGAACCGACCTTTTTAGACGGTTTAAATCGACAATAAACAACACATGTAAACTCAAACGATTCAAAAGGGAGGATTGTTAATAGGGCGAATAAGAAAAAAAGAGAATAGAAAGAAAAACAAAACACAGAATCTCATAGCGGAATGACAAATTAAAATAATCAAATAAACAGTTCATGAAGCTGTTTTACAAAGGACATTTCATTATACTGTTACAATACAGATCAGAGTTATACATACAGCAGGAATAAATAAATAATGCAGTGGAACAACATTATGCAGTGGAATAAATATAATAAACAGTAATAATATACTAAATCTCCGTATTCGTCCTCCAGAAAGATAGTCTTCAATGAGCTGAAATATTCAAGATGACCCAAGCGTAATGAAAAGACAAAACACTCAAGTTAGAACTAAAAGACCTTATGTAAGTTAAACCAACATAAATAAATATGAGTGTAACGGCTTCAGAGATGTTTACGGGATTTAACAACTCTTATCCAGTGTCAAACGTGCATGCAATAACTGAAGAGATGTTCGGGATTCCATCTCCTAAGGATCCGTTAAACTATCTACATACATAGTACAATATGCTATTATAATATGTCTACAGTGAAGTAAAGTATTAAAATAGCGTTAAGGCGTTACCCATATCCCCTTTAACACATTTTTATAAATGTCGTAGTCTATACAGTACCGTAATTCCTCCATAAACTGGAGGGCAATCAGAGGGCACTCCATAGTGTACGACACAAACTAAGCTCGTAGTAAACTCAATAAGGCATATGACAAGGCACGCGAGGCAAAGCCAGGGTAGGATTCTACTATTTGCAGAACCGGGCTGGTGGTAACGCATAGTAGCTACTACCGCCCACCTCGGAACACACTCTCATAATCAAATCAAAGATGGCCACCAAATCAATCAAAAAGTAACAGATATGGTATCGAAGAAGCATGTCCGATCGGAGGAGCGACCTCACTTGGCCCAGGTATAGCTCATGTTTTAGTCATATCAAGCTGACCCGACAGGGGTTAGGGCCGTGTTCATACCTCATACAGTAGCGTTCGCCAAACCATCCTACTTCGTTCTGGATTCTCCACAACGTGTTGTTAAAGTGGTTTTCAGTATTGGCAGAGAGTATGACAATATCCGATCCCGGTCTCTTTAACAACTAAACGCTTATTTCACACCGGTTGGGTCTTTTACATTTTAAAACCGATTCATAATTGATATCAAATTATCATATTCACTTCAAAATCATATCACTTTAGAAATCATATTCATTTTCGAAATCATTATCACTTTCGAAATCAAAACAACAAAATAGGTTAAACCATCATATCAAAATATTCACGTTTAAATCAATTAAATCTAAACCATAACAGTTCCAACTTAACCGTTTGAATATTGAAAGTAGTTTATATATTGTAATCGTTACATATTAAAAGTAGTTTATATTTTAAAAATAGGTTATAGATTGAAATAGTTTATATATTAGAAATAGTTTATATAATAAAATAGGTTATATATTAAAATAGTTAATGTATTAGAAATAGTTTATATATTAAAATAGGTTATATATATATAAAGTTATTTATAATTTAAAATAATATATATTAAAATAGTTAATAATTTAAAATAGGTTATAGATTAAAACAGTTTGGATATTAGAAATAGTTTATATAATTTAAAATAGTTTAAAATAGTTTTAATAGCTTAAAATAATTTTAAGGATTTTAAAACAGTTAAAATAGTTTAATATAAAATGGTTTGATTGTTGGAAATGGTTTATATAGTAAATAGTTTTGAAAATCTAAATAATCTAAATTTTAAAATAATATATTTTTAAACAGTTAATATTAAAATAATTTTATTTTGAAAATAGTATCAAATCAAACTGTTTCTTCCAACTCAATAGATCTGGACCATATCCAGATTTCAAATCAACAAACTCAATTTACTTATTTAAACCACTTAAATCAAATTTAGCTTCATTGTTAAATTTTAAGATCCAAATCTTCACAATAATTCAAATTTCCAAATTAAAGTCATATATCGATTTTAACTGTACATTTCCCAATTAAATTCTTAAACAATTTCTTTTTAACCACTTCAATTTCAACTTTCAAAGCTTGAATTAGAAAAATAATTAAATTCATATAAATCTATAATTTATTTCCTTTAAAACAATATCATTTAATCAAAAATCTAATTTCAAGATTTTAAACCATTTAATTTAACCAATCCGGTGTCCGTATATAATTTTCTATCCTATGGTCAAGTGATACAGATATATATCATTTCAACCCGCAATAAATTGAAATTTACGGGTATATATCATTTCAACCCACAATTCCGAATTACAATTTCCAAATCCATAAAATCGCTCGGGTTTATCATTTTAACCCATAACGATTTTTTCCTAATCTACAAGATCGTTCGGGTAGGTACCATTTCAACCCATAGCGATTTTCCTAACAATACCTAAGGGAACTTGCAGTGTGATAACAACATATACTTTAACATAACATCAAATCATCCAAAATGTCAACAATTAAGCATCCATTACAATCATCATTCAAATCAACAAATGAATCACAACAATTGCCTGGTTATCATTATCGGATATTCAATTAACAATTTAAATTCAATTTTAAATTAAATGGCAATCAAATTCAATATAAATTCAAATTAAACTCGAATGACAGTTTAAATATACCAAACAACAATCAATCAATTTCAAATCACATCAAAAATTTAATTTAACCAACATAAGATGGTTTAGTAGTTGTGAGTGGGTTAAAACACTCGCCTTTGATTTTTAGTCGAATAAAAATCCAATTAAGGCCCAAAAATCTAATAGTCTCAAAATCTAACCAAACTAGTTTCATAATGTTTGGAATTTTGATACCATCGCAATGCAAGAAACCGCGTCCAAATCCGAGCTCGTATGAAAAAGTTATGCTTATTAGAACATTATAAATTTAAAATTAAAATTAAAACAAACCCAGGGACAATTACGTAATTAAGTTACCTCTTGAAACCCTTGTGAAGTCCTACATCAATAACACACGAACAAAGCCCAAGAACAACCGCCTACCACCAACTTCGATCATGCTTCCACGTTGCCACATGCCGCCTTCACCCAATCCAACCACGCCTCTACCATCCCCAACTCATGTTGCCCCCATGGCCAACGCGTGGCCATGGCTAACGCCTCCAGGCGACTCACACCGCTGCGCCCTTTGAAGCCAAAATTTGGCGATTCTGATCATCTAGGACCCAAAGTAAACCTATGGATCGACTTCTGTAGTCATCCTCTTCACGCCAAAACCCTCCGATTGTCGTAAAATCGACGATCCACCATTGAAATCGCAAGCCCTAAAATGTACGGCCAAATGATGCATCAAATCAAAAAACGAATTGTTGCAGTAGATTGCGCTCATTGAGAGCTTTCCAACGATATATAATATGACATAGTTTGAGGAGTTAAAATTTTTCGATTTGATTTTGATTTGAAATTGAATTCGGGAATTAGGGTTTCTGCCAATGGGAAGGAAGGGAGGAGTAGATGGAAATGCACGTACAAAAGTAAGAAAAAGGCTGCTAGGGTTTCAGAAAAGAAATCTATTTATATGGACAAAGCTAGATAAGAACGAATGGACAAATCGAATTGGATCGAAATGATAACGATGACCCGAAAAGCATGTTTCGTTTCCGAAACGAAATTAGGTCATCCCATATATCAAAATAGATGTTTTCGATATTTTTAAACTCAATGGAACTAGTTTCAAACCCAAATTTCATTGTATACGAAAGTTATCTTTTAAAATCAAATTATATTCATTTAATTCCTTTTAATTGATTTCTACGCGTTTCGAGCCCGTACGATCGAACGACAAGTCCGACAGCTATGAAACTTGAAATCTTACAATAATTCACTGTTGCGGATCCAATGAAACTAGTTTTGTCAAAATCCGAGACAGTGGCCAAAATGGCTAATTTTCACGTTAAATAAATAAATTATTATTAAATTGGTTTAATCACTTTTCAAATTCTAAATTAAACGTTAACAACTTTATCGTTCTTGATTAACTAGAAATTTAATAATCTTTAAAAATAAATTTCCATGCTAAATCCAATATTTAAATATTACATTAATTTCAGAGTTCAATTGTAATTGTAATAAAATTCTAGTTAATTATATTTTAGATTCAATCAAATTCTTTTATTTCGATTAACACTCTTATTATTAAATCAACTATTACCTTATGAATATAATTAACATTTGTTTACATTTATTTGCATTCATATTCTATAGTTATCATCTTTACCATATTAAGTATAATATTCGAATTATATTAATTCCATTAATTACCAATTTAATTCCTTATTTACAATTATAACTCAATTAACTTTACGATTATTTCAGTTGATTGAAATCACATTAAAATAATTGTCAAAACATTCAGACAATCATTATTAAATCATATTCAAGTTATTTTCTCATTAATAAATCATAATTTTAATTTCTCACAATATTAGATTTCAAAATCTTATTTAATTTAATATTTTTAATTATCGAAAATTATGGGTAGTTACACTCTCCCCCACTCAAAACTTTTCGTCCTCGAAAAGGAACAAAAAAGAATTAAAAAACTAATATATTTTTATTCAAAATAACCAATTTATAAACACTTTAAACTTACATAATTAAGTATTTTAAATAAAATATATCAATTTATAAACAATTAAATCTTTCATATTCAAGTCTAATAAAAGTTTGAAAATATTTTCACTTTCACTTAAGTTTTCTAAGTCTTAAATTCATGAAAAATTTGGTAGGGTCTCCTTCGTACGGATAGTTCCAGAAAAATAATAATATCAATAATTTATATATATATATATATCATATTTCAATAATAAAATATCCCAAACCATGGGAAAAATAATAAAATATCGTTGCAAAACCGTAATCCGAAAACGTACCTATTTGTCGGGCAAACAACTTTATTTATGAAACCAAAAGCAGTAGCTATTGCATCCATAAACCTGTATTTCACTTGTAAAATCCAAAATAGTAAGAATTATGTACAAGAGAAATATTTAGTTGTTTCAATTAGTAAAAAAAGAAAATCAATACAAAACATATGCAAACAAAACAATACAAACATTATATGCAATCAAAGTAATCAATCATACATCTATAGCAACCAAAACAAATGGTTTGTTCAGGTTCAGAAACTTTTAATCGTAAAAGGGTGATAAATAAACTACAAAGTGTACCATATGCTCAACAACCTTAGATAATAACTTAATATATTATTAATACAACCTTAAACAAATTGAAGTATCCTGAAAACCCCATACCCCTTAGTATACCCAAGAAGGGTACACCAAAGGATATGGTGCGTTATAGATATAGCTAAAGCATCATAGAGATAAGATTCAGAAGACAAATAAGTAAAAACAACGGAAACATTTAAATAATAACTTGTCATTAAAATTCATTTCGAAATAAATCATAAAAACATGACATGTCTCCAAATAGCTCAAATTCATGTCTCATGAAAAATAAATCTTAGTCTTACATAATCAGAGTGCAAAAGTAACAACAATAATAATCATAATCCCTCTCATAAGTTCCAAATCCATCATAAGCAAAACGAAAAGGATGAAAAGCAGAAGAATACATCTGAAACGAGGAAGCTCCGGAAATGTATCTCTAAGTAACCTGAATCAACTCAACTCCGCTGGCCTATTCGGGGGACAAGGGGAAATAGAGGAGTGGGTCAAACAGTAAGTTTGCTGAGTGAAAGTAATTACTAGCATTTCTAAGCAAGATAAAGATAATAGACTAAGCAATAGTTCTAGCTTAAAAGGAAAATACAGAAAAGATAAAACTGGGGTAAAATACTATTTCTGATTCTATTTGATTGTTTGCATATGTCTTAAACTGCTGTGATTAGGCTGAAAACCCTAATCCTATCTCAACTGCAAACTTTATTAGGCTGGAATCCTAATTCTACCCGTTGATTGGCCTATTCTATCTCTGTTGTGCCACTGTGAACCAATCCAGTTGGTCACAGCTAAGGAAACATCTTAGCGCTTAGGACGCACTAGCGAATTATTTACCCTAATCGATGTCGCACGCTCGATCATCGCTGGTACACACTAACTGTCGCCCACTATTTGACCCTTTATTTACCCTAATCAGCATAAGCTGCCCAGCCTCGCCTAACTGTTGTAAGACCATCAGTCCTAGTCCTTAAAGTGAATCATGCCGGTACTGGTCCTAACAAACAAATCTTCTAGTTTTTCACCCCTTGCCCAATCCCCATATTTGAGCCTCTATCTATTAGCCAGTTATTTACACTAATCAGCATAAGCATGTCCCAGCCTCACCTATCTGTTGTGAAACCATCAGTCCTAGATTTGAAAGGGAATGTTGCCGGTGTGGGCCCTACTTCTATGTTTGCTTATTAACTTAATCCAAGATCTAAGTTTTAAAACAAGCCTCTTCTATTATTTCTTATATATTTGCTTATTAACTTAGTCTAAGTTTTAAAATAAGCCTCTTCTGTTATTTATTTCTTTCTAATTATAACCGATGTTATAATTGTTCTTCCAACTGTTACTCTTCTATTTTCTCTTTTCAATTATATCCTCTTGTTATAATTATGCTTGCAAATATCTTAAATTTGCCTATTGCAGTCCATCTCTATTTTAATTCAGTTTTTCTTATTTTACATCTGATTTCTGTAAATGTAGTGTTTTTCTATTTTAATCCATATTAGCGAATTCTTCTCTTTAATTTATTCGCGTAAAAAGGGGATTAAATCTCTATAAAAAGAAACTAACATTTACAGGCTAAATTCCTACTTTAAAAAGATGTAAATAACTATAAATAACTTTAAATAACTAAAAATAACTAAATAAAATATCCGAATAAAAATAGACTGAAAAGAAATTCTGAAATTTACTTAAAAAACTGACTGTAAATAAACTTACATAAAAACTGCCTCAAAATTGTAGAAAAAACTACAACTATTGAGAACCCTATTATTTTAAATTACTTACAAATCTAAAATAATTACAAACACTCACCTGTGGTCCTTAGCTCGAATCCTTGGCCTTCTTGGATCCACTTCTAGGGCGTAGAATATTATTATTAAAAAGATCTTCTCGCTAGAAAAATTTTCTATTTAGGATCCAGCCTCAGGCAATGAACCCAATTGGGAGAAAATCGGAATGAGAAAAATAGCTAGGCCTAAGGTTCTATTTATAGTGTGACTTAGGGTCTCAGGTCATCGGATTTGAAGATTAAATCTGGTGCAACCACATCATAAGCTCAGAAGAAACCATCGGATGCAGCTAAGAACGCACGAGATTTGACGAAAATTGCAAAATAAGTTATTCGGCTCGTACTGGACGAAATAACGTCCAGGTGTTTTGGCGGGTCGACCTAACTTCATTGGGGGTCGACCTATAGGTCGACCCGACCTTTGCATGGGTCGACACCTATGGGGTCTATTATTTTTTTCGTTTTTGTTTATTAAATTATGAATTCTTGTTTCTCTCATAACTTCTCCATACTAACTCGAATTTCGACAAGTTATATATGGAAATTGATCAGAAAATCGCCATGCACCCAATGGTGCCACTCCCATAGCTCGATTTTGACAATTTCATAAACTTATTTTATTATTAAATTAATTCGTTAATTAATTATTATAGCTTAAATTTTGGGTTGTTACATTCTTTCCTCCTTAAAGGATTTCGTCCCCGAAATCTCCAAGGACAAAAGAATGAAATATATATTTTCATCCAAATTCTACAACCACATATTTAACCATCATTCATTACATCCATTGTCCTTAAGCAGTCTAATGCAATTTATGTTATATGCAATAGTGTAGTGTCAATGTCCCTAACTAATGCAAATGATTAGGAGGTCTACTGATTCAGTCGACCTCCTTTTTATGCCATCATGTCCGTACCATGTATCCAAATGAATGGAAATTTCCTGATGATAACTGCTAGTTCTATATGCATGCTACAATCATCATCCAAATGCAACAATCATATGATAATCACTCATTACAGCAACGATGAAATAAAATAAAAATGAAAGTGCACACACATCCATATGCATATGCTTTAGTGACCTAGTTAGGCCAATCCATAAGAGATAATAGTGCCTAGTGTGTGTATATGCGTCCATTAGCATCCACTAGCAAACACTTGCAACCATTAGCGTCCATCATACATAACATGTTCTAGTAACATGTTTACATTCAGTCCTACCATCCATAGGTTAAATCCTAAGATCTACCCTCCCAAAGGGTACTAAAGGAAAGAAACTATTCAAAACTAAAGATGGAAATAGGAAATTCAAGACGTACCCTCGAAGAGATGCGGATAAGAGGTACGTATTTTCTCCTTAGCTTCCCACGTAGCATCCTCAATACTATCTCCCCACTACACCTTAACCAATGGGACTTCCTTATTCCTAAGCTTCTTGATATCATGTCCAACGATCTTGGTAGGAATGCGACGAACTGATGCTTCTCTCTCCACTTCAACTTTCTTAAGTTGGCTAGGTTCCACAACCTCTGCCGGATCATGTAAGCACTTTCTAAAGTGCGAAACATGAAAAACATCACGAACTCCCGCAAGCCTATCTGGTAGCTTTATCCGATACGCCATCTTCCCTACCCTTTCCACAATGGGGAACGATCCTACGAATCTGGGAGCAAGTTTCCCACTTGATCCAAACCTCACTACCTTTCTTAGTGGAGATACCTTAATGAAAACCAAGTCTCCTACCTCAAACTCAATATCCCTTCTCCGCTTATCATCATAGGATTTCTGCCTATCTTGGGCCGTCTTCATTCTTCTTCTAATCAAATAAATCTTTTCTGAAGTCTCTCTTACCATGTTGGGACCAATTAGAAATCTCTCTATAGACTCCAACCAACATGATGGTGACTTGAAAGGTCTTCCATAAAGGGCTTCAAAAGGAGCCATCCCAATGCTAGCTTGAAAACAATTGTTATAAGTGGATTCCACTAAAGGAAGGTGCTCCTCCTAAGTCCCTCCAAAATCAAGAATGCACATCCTCAACAAATCCTCACGAACTCTATAAACTCTCTCCGTTTGGTCATCTGTTTGAGGGTGATAGACCATACTCAATCTAAGCTGTGTACCTAAACCCTCTTCCAAGCTCCTCCAAAACTCGCTAGTAAAGATAGGGTCTCTGTCGCTCACTATGCTAGAGGGAACTCCATGAAGTTGGACTATCTCACGAACGTATATGGATGCCAAATATGGTGTTGTCCTCTTACTCTTGACCGGAATGAAGTGGGCACTCTTAGTCAAATAATCTACAATCACCCAAATACTGGTATTCCCATTCCTAGATTGGGGTAAACCATCTATGAAGTACATCGAAACACTATCCCACTTTCATTCGGGTACATCCAATGGTTGAAGCAATCCGCCAGGCCTCTGCTGCTCCGCCTTAACTCTTTGGCATACAAGACACTTAGCCACAAACTCTGCTACGTCCTTCTTCATGCCACTCCAATAAAACACTCTCTTCATGCCCCTATACATCTTATCACCACCGGATGAATAGTCATCTAAGAATGGTGTGCTTCTGCTAGAACTGCTCTCATCAAATCAATGGTGCGGGGAACACAAAGTCTTCCATATCTCCTTAGCCATCCTTTACTATTATGATGGAATAGTGTTGGAGATGTCTAGAGACCTCTCCTCGGCTAATTCTATCTAGAATATCCACGAGCTCTGAATCCTCTCGCTGCATTGAGCCAATCTGATCTATGAGGGTAGGCTTAACCTCAAGTGCTGAAATTTTAGCAAAATCTCTGATAAACTTCCTATAATAACCAGCCAAGCTTAGGAAGCTTCTAACTTCGTTAACGTTCTTGGGATCCTTCCAATCCTGTACTGCTACTATCATAGCGGGATCCATAGCTAAATCCTCTCTTGAGATTACATGCCCCAAGAAACGCACCTCCTCACGCCAAAAGTGACACTTCGGGATCTTTGCTTTCAACTGATGAACACGAGGTGTACGAAGAACCTCCTCAAGATGAATAGCATGCTCTTTCATCCTCTTGGAAAAAACCAAAATGTTGTCCACAAACACTACAACGAACTTATTTAGGACATCTCGAAAAACACGATTCATCAGATCTACAAAATAGGCTGGGGCATTGGTCAGCCCAAACGGCATAACCAATCACTCAAAGAATCCATCGGGTGTCCTAAATGTTATCTTAGCGATGCTATCGTCAGCGATCCTAAGTTGAGAAAATACCGAAGAGCCAACCAACTAATCGAAAAGATCATCTATCCTAGGAAGTGGGTAACGGTTCTTCTTTGTGAGCTTATTCAACTCTCTATAGTCTATGCAAAGTCGAAGGGAACCATCCGCCTTTGTAGCGAAGACGATTGGCGCTCCCCACTCAAATATGCTCCATCTGATGAAGCCTTTCTCTAGTAGCTCACTGATCTACTTACTTAACTCCTTCCTCTCCCTAGGAGCCATATGTCTCATGAGCAATGCCACTGGCTTAACATTATCATTCAGATAGATCCTAAAGTCGATCTCTTTCTTACAGGGTAGTCCCCTAACCTCCTCAAAACGTTTGAAAAATCTCTCACAACTGGAACTGAATCTAACTCTCCTAGTGATGAATCAAGGGAATAAAGGAAGCTCAACATGACTGACCCCTGTGGGTCGCAAGAAACCTCGAGAGTCCTTCTGCTACATGTCTCTAGTCTGACGACTCTCCTCTCGCACTCTAATATCGCACCATAAGTGGACAACCAGTCCATCCCCAAAATCATCCCATATCCTGAAAATCCCAGTACATAGGCGTCACAGTCAAACTCTACACCTAGTATAAATTTTTTTAAACCCCTATAAATCATGGATAAATGTGCCGATCCTCCTACGGGGTTTGAAACAACTATAGGGTCTACTACTAGAGAAATATCTAAGTGCAAACAATCAACCAAGGAATTAGAAATGAAAGAATGCGATGCTCCGGAGTCAAAAAGAGTCCGAATAGAAAAATCTGAAATAGAGATCAAACCTTCTATAGAGACATTCCTACCTCGATCCGGTCCACTACTAGAAGGTCCTGCATCCAAAGCCTGTACTTGCGTCATAGTTGCGCTTGCTCTCTGCCCCATCTTCTGAGGACAAGCTCTACTAAGGTGTCTAGGCTGCCCACAGTTATAACACCTCCCATTCATCATGTCCATCTTACAATCCTTTGTGAAATGCCCAACCAATCCACAACTATGACATTTCTTGCCTTTCTTGATTTGTCCCTTTTGAGGTCCTCCTCCTTTCTTCTTGTCCTTCTTATTCTTCAACCATTGCTTCTTAGAGTTTTCTGATTTAGGAACCTCCTTAACCTCTTCTTTCTTAGCAACTTCTGACATGAGAGCCATTTCCACAAGTGACTCATACGTCGCTCCCATAGGTACATGTGTCAATGCCAACCGTTGGAGGGGCTGGTTCAAACCCTTAACAAACTTGGTGGCCTTCTTATGCAGTGTATTAACAAGCTCCATCCCGAACCGCGATAACTCATTAAACTTATTTATATACTCTTTCACCTAAAGACTCCCTTGCTTCAGACTTATGAACTTCTCCAACTGCATGCTTTCCTTGGCTTGCGACAAGAACTTTCTCTCAAACCTTTCCTGAAATCCAAACCAACCAATGTCTCTACCCTCTATCTCTACAATCTCCCACCAGTAAGAAGCCTCTCCCTTCAGCTGCCAAGATGCAAGTTGAACTCTATATCGGTCCTCCAATCCTAACAGCCCAAATATCCGCTCTGAATTCCTCAACCAAATTCGTGCCTCTACGAAATCCTCTGTGCCAGGAAATGTCTTGCCTCCTAGACTAGCGAAGTCCTCGTATTACTTAGAAAAATTGGCCCCTGTAGGTGGATTAACGGGATCTCCACCTGCCGGTACTACATTGGGCGCTTGCCCTTGCACCTATGGTGCCGTAGCTTGGAGGTATCTACGGAACCAGCTAAGGACTTGGACACCCTTTGGAAGATTTGGGGCATCCGCCATTCTATGCAAAGAAAAAGAGATTTTAGGCTCAAAAGAATCGAAAGAAGGTTGAACTGGACTTTGAGGGGATTTTTATAAAAATTCCCTTATCTTGAAAACTATTTCTAAGAGTTTCTTTTTGAAAAATAGTTTGAAAGTATGTTAACTTTGAAAAACACTTTACTTTTAAAACAAGTTTTTAGGAATCCTGTAACACTAGGCTCTGATACCAAGTGAAACATCCCTTACCCCTTAGTATACCCAAGAAGGGCACACCAAAGAATGTGGTGAGTTATAGGTATAGCTAAAGCATCACAGAGACTAAGATTCAGAAGTCAAATAAGTAAAAATAGCGGAAACATTTAAATAATAACTTTTCGTTAAACTTCATTTCGTAATAAATCATAAAAACATGACATGTCTCAAAATAGCTCAAATTCATATCTCATGAAAATACATCTTAGTCTTACATAATCAGAGTGCAAAAGTAACAATAATAAAAATAAACATAATAATCATAATCCCTCTCACAAGTGTCAAATCCATCATAAGCAACTTGAAAAGGATGAAAAGCAGAAGAATACATCTGAAACGAGAAAGCTTCGGAAATGAATCTCCAAGCAATTCGAATCAACTCAACTCTACTGGCCTATTGGGGGAAAAGGGGAAATAGAGGAGTGGGTCAGACAATAAGTGGTGGGTGAAAGTAATTACTAGCATTTCTAAGAAAGATAAAGATAATGGACTAAGCAATAGTTCTAGCTTGAAAGGAAAATACAGAAAAGATAAAACCGGGGTAAAATATTGTTTCTGATACTATTTGACTGTTTGCTTTGATTGTTTTCACTTATCATAAACTGTTGTGATTAGGATGAAAACCCTAGTCCTATCTCAACTGCTAACTTGATTAGGCTGAAATCCTAATTCTACCCGTTGATCGATCTATTCTATCTCTGTTGTGCCACTGTGAACCAATCCTGTTGGTCACTGCAAAAGACTCCTCTTTAGCGCTTAGGATACGGTAGCGAATTATTTACCCTAATCGATGCCGCATGCTCGGTCATCGCCGGTACACACTAACTGTCGCCTCCTATTTGGCCATTTATTTACCCTAATCAGCATAAGCGTGCCCAGCCTCACCTAACTGTTGTGAGACCATTAGTCCTAGACCTGAAAGGGAATGCCGCCCAGCCTCACCTAACTGTTGTGAGACCATAAGTCCCAGTCCTAAAAGGGAATGTTGCCGATACTGGTCCTAACAGACAAATCTTCTAGTTTTGCACCCCTTGCCAAAATCCCCAGATTTGATCCTCTATCTATTGGCCATTTATTTACCCTAATCAACATAAGCGTGTCCCAGCCTCACCTATCTGTTATGAAACCATCAGTCCTAGATCTGAAAGGGAATGCTGTCGGTACGGACCCTACTTCTATGTTTGCTTATTAACTTAATCCAAGATCTAAGTTTTAAAATAAGCCTCGTCTGTTATTTCTTCTATATTTGCTTATTAATTTAATCTAAGTTTTAAAATAAGCCTCTTCTGTTATTTCTTTCTTTCTAATTATAACCTATGCTATAATTGTTCTTGCAACTGTTACTCTTCTGTTTCTTTTTTCAGTTATAACCTCTTGTTATAATTATGCTTGCAAATATCTTAAATTTTCCTATTTCAGTCCATCTCTATTTTAATTCGGTTTTTCTTATTTTACATCTGATTTCTATAAATTTAGTGTTTTTCTATTATAATTCATACTAGCGAATTCTTCTCTTTAATTTATTCGCGTAAAAAGGGATTAAATTTCTAAAAAGAAACTAACACTTACAGGCTAAATTCCTACTTAAAACAGATGTAAATAACTGTAAATAACTAAAAATAGCTGAATAAAATGGTTGAATAAAAATAGACTGAAAAGAAGTTCTGAAATTTACTTAAAAACTGACCATAAATAAACTTACATAAAAACTGTCTCAAAATTGTAGAAAAAACTACAACTATTGAGAACCCTATTATTTTAAATTGCTTACAAATCTAACATAATCACAAAACACTAACCTGTGGTCCTTAGCTCTGATCCTTCGCCTTCCTGGATCCACTTCTAGGGCATAGAATATTTTTATTAAAAAGATCTTCTCCCTAGAAAAAATTTCTATTTAGGATCCAGCCTCAAGCAATGAACCTAATTGGGAAACGAGAAAAATAGCTAGGCCTAGGGTTCTATTTATAGTGTGACTATGGGATCTCAGGCCATCGGATTTGAAGATTAAATCTAGTGCAACCACATCATAGGCTCGATAGGAACCGTCGGATGCAGCTAAGAACGCACGAGATTTGACGAAAATTGCAAAATAGGTTGTTCAGCTTGTACCTGGACGAAATAACGTCCAGGTGTTTTAGCGGGTCGACCTAGCTTCATTGGGGGTCGACCTATAGGTCGACCCGACCTTTGCATGGGTCGACCCCTATGGGGTCTATTTTTTTTTCATTTTCGTTTATTAAATTCTGAATTCTTGTGTCTCTCATAACTTCTCCACACTGACTCGGATTTCGACAAGTTATATATGGAAATTGATAAGAAAATCGCCACGGACCCAATGGTGCAACTCCCATAGCTCGATTCTGACAATTTCATAAACTTATTTTATTATTAAATTAATTTGTTAATTAATTATTATAGCTCAAATTTTGGGTTGTTACGTATCCTTTTTCAAACTTCCCATCAGCCAAACAACAATGAATTTAATATTATTTAAGTTTATTCAATCGGTTTCTCTTTTTAATCTTTTATTTGCTTTCATTAATTCATACAATGTCATTTTTCAATTAATTTATGTTCATTTACTTACATATGTAAATTTCCATTCAATTACTAAGAATATCAATAAATCAATTCTTAAAATATTATATAAGTTTCTTTTGCAATTTAATTCATAGTTATTATTTTCTTATAACCCGATTTCAATTTGATATAAATATTTACTAGTGAATCAATTCATACTTAAGTTTCTTCATTCTTTGATTCCCATTTATTTCTTCATATATAATATCACTTAATAATAATCTGTTTATGAATTATTTCAGTCATTTCTAAAGTTTATAAACATTTTCTTAGATAATATTCACTTTTTACTATTCAATCTAATTATTAGCATTTCAAACATTAACTTATACTTGTAACACTTTTTGTACATCAAAATTCTTATTTATATAAATAATTCCATTTGAACACTTTCATTACTTAAGTTTTACTTGTATAATATTCTATTACATATTCCTATTTAACATTACAATTTTTTAAACATTTTTGGAAAGTTATATATATGTTTTAAGAATGTAATTGAATGTTACACAAGTTTATCTTATTCATTTTAGTTATCAAAATGTTCAATAATTACATCTTCTAAATATTCATATCTTTTGATTTACAAGTTACAAATTTCCAATTTCTTATATTTTTCATTAATCACTTAGCATCTAATTTCTTATTTTTCATTTTAGAAATTTCCAACTATTAAAATGGTTAAGATTTCATTTCGTTACAATAATTTAAATCACTAATTTATAGAAATGCCGAGTTCATTTCAAATCATTTTAATATAATATATATTCATATATTTTATATATATCAAATCATATTTAGCAATTTAAAATTAAGATTTGTTTATCAAACAAATGTGTAGTAAAACTACTACAACGGTCTTCCCACTTTGAAACTCGAAAATGAATGTCGATGATGCGGCCGTCATCACCGAGATTATTTTCCAGCGACCGAAGAGGGGAGTACATGACTTATTTCCTTTAAAAATTCTTTTGAAACATTTCTTTCAAATATATATTTCTATAAAAGTACTTCCTAATAATACAAATATTTCTTTCCAAAATATTTTGAAAACTAATTTCAAACCCCGGAATTTAAGTTCTCAAATTTCCAATTTATATTTACTTTATTTGTAGATCTTATTTTATAAACCACATTTATAAGATTTGACTTCCTAACAACAAACATATCACTTACAACCATAACCATTTATAAAAATTTATTCTTTTATATACAAAATATAATACTAGGTAAAATTATTTCATTTACCTATATTTAAAAAATAATATTGTGTCGGTCTGCCCTATTAAGTGTTTAGAAATCCCTATTGATGCCATAGCGTCATATGTACCGACCAGAATTTATAAATACTAAACAAAATAAATTAACACAATATAAAAACATTTTATAACACTAACAAGTACGCTCTCTCATATATATACACTTAGACAAACTCATTCTAGGGTATTACTACCCTATCTCTAATGAGTCAGACCCCACAAAGCTAAGGTTATCGTAAAACCTGGCTCTGATACCAAATGTAATGACCCAACTTTTTGGACGGTTTAATCGACAATAAACCACACATGTCAACTCAAACCATTCAAAAGGGAGGGTTGTTAATGCGGGTAAATAAGAAAATAAGTGAAGAGAAAGAAAAACAAAACACAATCTCACAGCGGAATGACAAAGTATAATAATCAAATAAATAGTTCATGAAGCTGTTTTACAAACGACATTTGATTATACTGTTACAATACATATTAGAGTTATACATACAGCAGGAATAAATAAACAATGCGGCGGAACAACATGATGCAGTGGAATAAATATAATAAATAGTAATAACATATTAAATCTTCGTCTTCGTCCTCTAGAAAGATAGTCTTCAATGAGCTGAAATACTCAAGCTGACCCGAGCGTAATGAAAAGACAAAACACTCGAGTCGAAACTAAAAGACCTTATGTAAGTTAAACCAACATAAATAAATATGAGTGTAACGGCTTCAGAGATGTTTACGGGATTTAACATCTCCTATCCAGTGTTAAATGTGCATGCAAAAACTTAAGAGATGTTCGGGATTCCATCTCCTAAGGATCTGTTAAACTATCTACATACATAGTACAATACGCTATTATAATATGTCTGTAGTGAAGTAAAGTATTAAAATAGCGTTAAGGCATTACCCATATCCCTTAACACATTTTTATAAATGTCATAGTCTATATAGTACCGTAATTCCTCCGTAAACTGGAGGGCTATCAAAGGGCACTCCATAGTGTACGACTCAAACCAAACTCGTAGTAGGCTCGATAAGGCATATGACAAGGCACGCGAAGCAATGCTAGGGAAAGATTCTACCATTCGCAGAACCGGGCTAGTGGTAACGCATAGCAGCTACTACCGCCCACCTCGGAACACACTCCCATAATCAAATCGAAGGTGGCCACCAAATAATTCACAAAGTAACAAATATGTTATCGAAGAAGCATGTCCCATCGAAGGAGCAACCTCACTTGGCCCAGGTATAGCTCATGTTTTAGTCATATCAAGCTGACTCAAGAGGGTTCAGGGCTGCGTTCATACCTCATGCAGTAGTGTTCGCCAAACTATCCTACTTCATTCTGGATTCTCCACCACGTGCACAGTTGTTAAAGTGGTTTTCGGTATTAGCAGAGAGTACGACAATATCTGATCCCGGCCTCTTTAACAACCAAACGCTTATTTCACACCGGTTGGTTCTTTTACACTTCTTAAACCGATTCATAATTGATATCAAAATATCATATTCACTTCAAAATCATATCACTTTCGAAATCATATTCACTTTTAAAATCATTATCACTTTCGAAATCATAACCACAAAATAGGTTAAACCATCATATCAAAATATTCACATTTAAATCAATTAAATCTAAACCATAATAGTTCGAACTTTAACCGTTTGAATATTGAAAGTAGTTTATATACTGGAATTGTTATACATTAAAAATAGTTTATATTTTAAAAATAGGTTATAGATTGAAATAGTTTATATATTAGAAATAGTTTATATACTAAAATAGGTAATATATTAATATAGTTAATATGTTAGAAATAGTTTATATATTAAAATAGGTTATATATTAATATGTATATATATATTAAAAGTTGTTTATAATTTAAAATAATGTATATATATATATATATAGTTTACAATTTAAAACAGGTTATAGATTAAAACAGTTTGGATATTAGAAATAGTTTATATAGTTTAAAATAGTTTTAATAGATTAAAATAGTTTTAATAGCTTAAAATAATTTTAAGGATTTATAAACAGTTAAAATAGTTTAATATAAAATGGTTTGATTATTAGAAATGGTTTATATAGTTAATAGTTTGAAAATCTAAATAATCTGAATTTTAAAATAATAGATTTTTAAACAATTAATATTAAAATAATTTTATTTTGAAAATAGTATGAAATCAATCTGTTTCTTCCATCTCAATAGATCTGGACCATATCCAGATTTCAAATCAACAAAGTCAATTTACTTATTTAAACCACTTAAATCAAATTTAGCTTCATTGTTAAATTTAAAGATCCAAATCTTCAAAATAATTCAAATTTCTGAATTAAAGTCATATATCGATTTTAACAGTACATTTCCCAATTAAATTCTTAAACAATTTATGTTTAACCACTTTAATTTCAAATTTCAAAGCTTGAATTAGAAAACTAATTAAATTCATATAAATCTGTAATTTACTTCCTTTAAAACAAGATCATTTAATCAAAAATCCAATTTCAAGATTTTAAACCATTTGATTTAACCAATCTGGTGTCCGTATATAATTTTCTACCCAATGGTCAAGTGATACAGATATATATCATTTCAACCCGCAATAAATTTAAATTTATGGGTATTTATCATTTCAACTCGCAATCTCGAATTACAATTTCCAAATCCATAAAATCGCTCGGGTTTATCATTTCAACCTATAACAATTTATCCCTAATCTACAAGATCGTTCGGGTATGTATCATTTCAACCCATAGCGATTTTACTAACAATACCTAAGGGAACTTGCAGTGTGATAACAACATATAATTTAACATAACATCAAATCATCCAAAATGTCAACAATTAAGCATCCATTACAATCATCATTCAAATCAACAAATGAATCACAACAATTGCCTGGTTATCATTATCACATATTCAATTAACAATTTAAATTCAATTTTAAATTAAATGGCAATTAAATTCAATATAAATTCAAATTAAACTCGAATGACAGTTTAAATATACCAAATAGCAATCAATCAATTTCTAAACACATCATAAATTTAATTTAACCAACATAAGATGGTTTAGTAGTTGTGAGTGGGTTAAAACACTCGCCTTTGATTTTTAGTCGAATAAAAATCCAATTAAGGCCCAAAAATCTAACAATCTCATAATCTAACCAAAGCAGTTCAATAATGTCTGTAATTTTGGTACGATCGCATTGCAAGAAACCGCGTCCAAATCCGAGCTCTTATGAAAAAGTTATGCGTGTTAGAACATTATAAATTTAAATTTAAAATTAAAACAAACCCCGGGGAAATTACGTAATTATGTTACCCGTCGAAACCCTAGCGAAGTCCTATAGCAGTAACGCACGAACGAAGCCCAAGAATAGCCGCCTACCACCAACTTTAACCGTGCTTCCACGTCGCCACAGGCCGTCTTCACCCTATCTAACCACGCCGCTACCATCCTCAGCTCATGCCGCCCCCATGGCCAACGCGCGGCCATGGCTAACGCCTCCAAGCGACTCACGCCGCCGCGCCCTTTGAAGCCAAAATTTGGCAATTCCATCATCTAGGACCCAAAGTAAACCTATGGATCGACTTCTGTAGTCATCCTCCGCACGCCAGAACCCTCCGATCGTCGTAAAATCGACGATCCACCGTTGAAATCGCAAGCCCTAAAATGGACGGCTGATCTTCTTCATCGTTTTCTAGTCAAATGATGCATCAAATCTAAAAAAAATTGTTACAGTAGATTGTGCACGTCGAGAGCTTTCCAACAATATATAATATGACATAGTTTGAGGAGTTAAAAATTTTCGATTTGATTTTGATTTGAAATTGAGTTCGGGATTAGTGTTTCTGCCATTGGGAAGGAAGGGAGGAGAAGATGGAAATGTTCATACAAACATAAGAAAAAGACTGCTAGGGTTTCAAAACAGAAATCTATTTTTATGGAAAAAGCTAGATAAGAATGAATGGACAAACCGAATTAGGTCGAAATGACAACGATAACCCGGAAGGCCCGTTTCCTTTTCGAAACGAAATTAGGTCATCTGTATATATCAAAACATATGTTTTTGATATTTTTAAACTCAATGGAACTAGTTTCAAACCCAAATTCCATTGTATATAGAAGTTAACTTTTAAAATCAAATTATATTCATTTAATTCCATTTAATTGATTTCTACGCGTTTCGAGCCCGTACGATCGAACGACAAGTCCGATCGCTACGAAACTTGAAGTCTTACTGTAACAACCTGGAGTTTTACAACAATTAATTGTCGTCTAATGACGATTGTATTGGTTGTTAATTATGATTGGGATTTTAATCAGTTGGTTAATTGCTAGTGCAGTTTTGAATCGATTCAGAGTCCTTTTTGTAAAAGTTTGTTATCGTCACTAGATGATTGAAATTGATAACAAATTTCTATCAGGAATTTTGATCGAATTGAAATTCTTTTTAAGTTGTAAAATTCTTTAATAAATGTTTGGATAAATGTTAAAGGGCTTTAACTTATAATCTCGGCCCACATGTAATTGGGGTGCTGTGATAAGTATCAGAAGTAAAAATTCCCTCCCCATGACTCTCTTTTTCGTAAAACCTAAGTAAAACATTCGAAAAGAATAAAAATAAATGGCGTCCTCGAAATCGTTCGTTCCTCTTCGAAAAAAAATTAGGGTTTGGATTCCACCTCGTTTGATTTGAGTTCGTCTCCGCTTCGACAAGCCATTGTCGGTCTTTGATTCGTGCTGGGGGAAAACAAAGTGAGTGATTTCTTCACTCACATCTATCAATCTCTGCATTTACGTTCGCATATATATATATATATATATTTGTTTGAAGTGATTAACTGATTTGCATTGGCCATTCTATTTTGTTCGAATGTTGTTCTCTCTGATTTTTAATTTCACGCGATTTTCGTTTGATGATCGATGTTTCATAATTTCCGGGTTTGTTTGGATTTTGCTGATGTTAATTAAATTCGTTCTCGTTCTTGTATCATCGGCTTTGTTTTCGAATTGGAGGCAATGTTAATCGAGTTCGCATAAAACCCTTTGAATTCGCTTATTGATTTATCTAGGCCACTTTCAGTTGTTTTGAGGTTGATACTTTCTGATTTGTGTATATTTGAATTGCCTTACTCAGCCTGTTTCGATTTTTATGGATCGGCCTTGGCGCTGACTTGTTTATTGTCGGTCTCGATACTTTTGTTGATGATATTTAAACTGTATACATCTGTACCCTTGTCACTTGTTGACTTCGGTCACTTGATATTTTCGACTTGGTCATCTGTGAAATTGGCACTTCTGTTCATCCGTGGGATAATTACTTATACCCACTGTTGCATGGCTTCAGTTTTCTTGTGGAAACCCCTGCTTGATTTTGTGATGTCGATCTTGTTCGAATTTTACTATACTTTTCACTGCCTCCGGTAGCACTATCGGCCTTGTTCATTTGGGTCTATATTTTGTAACCTTAGCTGTTCATGTTGCATACAAATTTTGATTGTATCATGTTGTAACAGTTTCGAGTCAGTTGCCTTTTGAAGTTTTGTATCTGTGGGATTCATTGTTTTATATGTTGGAGACTTTGATTATGCGTTGTCCTGTAATGTGCTTTCAATCTGATAGCACTGTTCAGTTTTACAATTGCCTTTCCTATATATGTTTCCACCATAGTTCTCATGTATTGTTTCTTGCATATATATATATACAAGTGTATGCATTTACATCGCTGTTTATTATTCTACAACACACTTGTAGTTCAGGTGTTCATATTGATGTACATGCAATTGTCACGGTTTAATCACCATGATTCTGCCGTGTCTTGTTCACCTGGTTATATTGAATCAGGTCCCATTTATGTCTTCATGTATGCATGCTGCCTGGTCGATACTTATAAAAATTTGGTATGTCTGCATCCATATACGCATTCATCCTTGCACTGACCGGTTTTATAGTTGCATATATGTTGGGTGGTGATTCAAATCCATTGCTTTCACTGCCCACTGCTAGCACATGCATTTACTACACCTCTTCTTCATACAACATACTTGTAGTTGAAGAAATCTTAGAGTTTGATCATTTATTACGGCTGTCTTGACCATTTGAGACAGTTTGCATACCTGGTTCATGTAATACTGAACATATGTAGGTTGCGTTCATGAGGATCCATTGATGATGCCAGTCTTTATCTTTTTTTAAGATGTTGTTAAATTTCATACATATGAGATTATGCATCCATGTTGTCCAGGCTTGATCTTGTTGGTTCACTTTGGCATACTGTCTTGTTGTTTCTAGCTTCAAATATAGTTGTGTATGTTGCCATGGTGGTTCTGTTTATTCCATGTTGTTTTTGTACAGGTCGTGCCTTATAATGGATTGTATATCCAGGTTTTGTATTGAGATATTTGATTTTGTTGATTCAGTGACTTGTCTTTTGCATTTTGTTGTAGTTTGATTTGGGCCTGTTAAATTGCAGTCTACATTTCTGATAGTGGATTTGCACTTGAATTTCTAGCCTGTTACACTATTAGTTTTATTTGCAGTTGCGTTGAGTCGAGATAGCACTGACTTGACCTCTGCAGTATTGATTTGCTGTCAATAGTTGGAGTTGTGATGACGTCTTATACGGTATTGGCGAGGCAGTGCACGTGTGCGTGTACTGCAACCACACTGTCTTGATTGTATTGGTATTTCTTTTGTTTTAGATGCATCAATCTTTTGTGCATTTTATACTAGTGGCGAGGCAGTGCACGCGTGCGTGTACTACAGCCAGTCAGCATTGATGTTTTTAAATTGACATTTCAATTGTTTAAATTGCTTTGGATTGCTGATTTGTTGTTTAACACCGTTTAGTGTTATATCTGCCGTTATCCGATTCTTTATCGAGGAGTCGGATATACGAGATTTCTGTGACTGTCGTCTAATTGATGTTTGATTATTATTGCTTCTATGCACTAATAACTGAGTTTGAATTAGACTGACCCGTGTATTATTTTCTTTTAAATTTAATACTCGGGTCAGACCCGAGTTATTTCAGGTTGTAGATTCCCTGCTTTGAGTTGCTGTTGGGCTATGAAGACTTTTTATATCTTCTGAAGTTATTTTCGTCTTTTTGTAGAGTTGTGTCGTTGTATAGGAGGATATGTATTCATGTATATTGATAGGGACGCGGAAGATGATCTTAAGGCTATTTAACACTAGAGGGGGGGTGAATAGTGTTTTAAGAATTTCTTTAAAACTTCTTTGATTTAAATTGAATTAACTAACTTGATGCAAATACACAATCGCAGATCAAATCACAGAATCACAAACAAATGCAAATATAAATAAAAAGCAAGTAAAGGAAAGAACACACCAGGAATTTTATACTGGTTCGGTGTTACCCTACATCCAGTCCCACACAACCCGTACGGCTTTCTATTCAATCATAATCTAGATTACAATCCCTCGATTCCAAGGCAACGAGGTACACCCTCCAGATTCTCAGGTCTCTGGGTAGAACCACTTGATTCACAGGACACAAGTTCACCCGATCGATTTCCAAGGACACGATCACACCTTTATAACCCCACACAAGTTTCTTTGAGTACAAATGTATCTATAACTCTGATAAGCACTGAGATTCTTTGAAGAGAGTGGCAGAGAATCAAACTAGAGATATTCTGGTTTTGATTCACTTAAGATTTCGGCAAAATATGGATAGGATGATTAGAAAATAAGATAAGAGAGTAAAGAGGAGAGAAAATAAAGAAAGTAGTTACTGGAAAACGTCCATAACAGTCTCTATTTATAGAGAATGAATGGATGTGTCCATTCAAAGAGGTTTAAGCGAATAGACACTTCTTTTGAAAACAACCTTTGCTATAACGGGAAGCATGTCGACATGACAAGTAAATAGGATGTCGACATGGTCTAGTAAAAAGTGATGATTTGCTTTACTTTGAAAATGATGATTTAAAACATATGCAACTTTGTTCAAATGGACTCTATGTATTTGTAGAAGGTATTTAGAAGTAGAAATACTTATGAATGTATATATGTATATATACTAAAATATATTTAAAATCAAAGTAAATAAACTAAAGTAAATATAATATTAAAATAGATTTTGAGGCTAAAATATCAAGGACAATTTTGAAATCAAAATATAACAAAATGATAAATATGATTTTGAGGCTAAAACATTTTTGGAAATGTGAACGAAGGTTTTTCTTTTGAAAAGGAATATTTGAAAATCATTTTATAAAACAAGAGATAATTTTGAAAATCATTTTGAATCAAAATTAGTGGATAACAAAATAGGGCTACTATCCGTTCCACTAGATATTTCGTGAGTTCCATCTCACTAGGGTTCCATCCCTTTAACAAGAACGAAGTGGATTCCATTCCACGAGTAAATTGGATAAAAAAGAATGATAGTGCTTTCAAGGAGTTTTAACAAATATCTAACCTAACTATATTATTTGTCTTGAACTCTTGAATATCTTGAATCTCATGAGTCTTCAATCTTGAACTCTTGATCTTTGTCTTCATCAATTTTGTCTTCTTTACTGTACAGTCTTCTTTTGTTGATACCTGCATATAGATTTCCTGCACATATATTTTATAACACTTCTATAGTTGTTGTCATCAAAACCACTATCCTATGGACTAACATTCTCCCCCTTTTTGATGATGACAACCTTTGTTTATAAAATATTTATATTCTCCTTATAACTCCCCCTAAATCTAATAACTCCCCCTTAATCTATGCCTAACTAACCTATTTTATACTTCTCCCCCTTTGTCATCAACAAAAACTATCTCTAAACTATATAACTCCCCCTTAATGTAATACTCTATGACATGTGATTATAATGATAGTGTTATCATAAATAATCAAGATCTAAAACTAAAAGTTAGTCCTAAACCACTAATTATAAAACTCCCCCTTAAACTAATACTAGAACAAAGTATAGTAAATGAATTGTGAAAGATATTAACTTAATTATACTATAATTATTTAATAAATACAATCAACACTCACATCAAAACCAATCATGTCAGATAAGTCAAACAAATCAATCAATTCAAACAAGTCAATCAAGTCAATCAAATCAACCAAAAAACTAATAATCCTATATTATAAGACATTACTACAACCTCCTCTTAAATAAAATACACTCGTTATATATACATGTATGTAATATGTAGTTTGTAGTGCAGTATGAAATGTATGACATATGCAATGTAGCATGAGATGATATGCAGAATGAAGTGCAACTTGTGGTGCAAATGATTATGATATTTCATGCATTGTAATTTATGATGTAATATGCAATGAAATGTGATATGAAATAGGATGCATAATGATATGTAATAAAATGACAATGAAGTAGAATAATTTGCAAAATGATATGATGATATATATACTATGGTAAGAGATGTTCAAACTATAAGATAAACATGAGTGATAAGTAATATCTAGTTGACAAGCATATATATATATATATATATATATATCTGTGTATGTGTGTGTGTATGTGTGTGTCTCTATATGTATGTATGTATACATATATCAAACTATTTATTATAAATCACTTCAACCAAACAAAGGCAAAACACACCAATTACTAGACTTAAGTTAAGGAAACTAATGAAAGGGACTGAAATAGTTGTAAAGACAATAGTTTAAAGGTAATAAATGGTATTAAAACTATAACATATTCATGAAAGGTAGTAATCAAACTCAATATCAAAATTAAATTGCTAAGAAATATGAACCTAAACTATATATATATGATCAAATATAAAAAATTAATAGCCTACTTAAATAATTATTTTAACTTGGTTGTTTTTATTTTATTTTTATTTTTAAGAATCCAAACTTCCATGTTTATAAAATACTTAACTTACTAATTAAAACCTTTATATTAAATTTTTATTGACTAAAATATTTAGAAACATGTATAAACATCTTTTTTTTTAAAAAATATCATAATGAAATATTAAAAATAACAAAGATTAAAAAAACTAAAATAAACATGTGTTATATTAAGGCCTCTTTCATTTAAATTTTAATTAATTACTAAAGAATATCTAAACATTAATTTTAAATATTCTAATATAAGTTAGAAAATAATTTCTAAAAAGAATAGAGAAAAATACTTAGTTTAAATATCGTTATTTTATAATTTAAAGTTTTAAGTAGAAAAGACAGCATTTACAGAATGCTATAAAATGTTTTTGCAATAAAATATATTCAAAACATTATAGAAACTGTAGCTTTTACCAAATGCTGTGTAAAGTTTTTGAAACTCTACGGCGTTTCAAAGCACAAAAATGCTATAAAAATGAATTTGCAGTGCTTACAAAACATTACAGAAGAAAAGAAGCATTTTAGAAATACTATCTAAAATTCCGGTCATGTGATGTGGTGCAATCTTATTAATTGAAGAAATATATAAATAGAGCCTTATTTTAACATTCTAAATTCATTCTACTAATTTCTTAAAAATATAAAATTAGTGTCTTAAAAGAAATAGAGTATGAGAAGTAAAAATAACATTAGAAAAGTTGAAATCATGAATGAATGTATGCTTTTCTACTTAGTATAGGTGTAATAAATTAGTTGTAGATTTTATTTGAAAGAAAACACATTTTAAAAGATTTTTTTTAAAAAAAAATTTAGACTTGTATAACGATATTTATACTATGGTGTGTCGATATATGGATCAAAATATCAAAACTTATAAAAGAGATAAATTTCTATACCTAACTAAATGCATAGATATATATTTCTAAATGCAACAATAAAGATGAAATAATAGTAAAGCGTACCAATTTTTGCATTCCATCTTTCTTACTTTGCTGTTCCTCCATTGTTGTGAACCACACATTTATATCTTTCTGAATTTGACGACGAGATATGTTCTATTGCGACGGGCTCGTTTTTCTGATCAGTGTAGTATATTCATTTGCTGAATTTGAAGATCGTATGAGAAAGATACAGATGATTTAGTAAATTGACCAACTTGGCGCCAAAACTTTGAATTCGAATTTTGAATGAATGGACACTTCAACCACTATAAATAGGCCCAACGGTCACCACTTTTCATAAAAATTTCTCCTCTTCATCTTCTTCCCGTTTTCTATATACTATCAAACTTCTAGAAGGCATATCTCCTTCGTTTCTTAACGGAATTGGATGAAACCAGCGGCAAGTCGAAGAGGAAGGCAAGGGCTACGATCTAGTTATAGTTTGGTGTCGAATTTGGATGGTATTGTGATGCAACAGGCCGAACAGTAGAAGAAATGTTGAAGATCCCGTACACAGTTTTTCAGTTTTGGATAGCCAACTTCAAACTTTCATATCTCACTCAATTTTGATCGGAATTTGATGATCCACCCATCAAAATGACCACGAGAACAAGAAATACAATCTGAAAAGGAGTGGGAACAAAATATTCAAATCTCTGGATGAATTTTGAAGAATATCTTTGACGGATTTGCCTTCTTTTTCTCTTTGTTCACCAAAACTTCATTTGACCATAACTTGGTCATTTCTTGACGGATTCTCACGAAACCAGTGACATTGCGAAGCAGATAGAGAGAAGTACAGTATCAAATCAAGTTGTAGATGAGAACCCAAAGTTTTGAATTGATCTAGTACCCATTTCTTTGTCGATTTCCATTATATATCCATTTGTTCTTCTTGATCGATGAATGATTATCTGGTATCTTTTAACCAACAGTCATTAGACATGACTCTTCTCCAGCAAAACAACATAACCTTTTAAAGAATCAAGTGACTTTTCAAAATAACTAAATATAGTTTTAAACAACAATATCATGATGATTCTGTGACATATTCAAATGAAAACAGTGTTAATAATTTTATAAAAAATTGCCATTTTAAAAATTTTCAAAATTCAGATTATGAAACTTTTGAAAACCTTGCTCTGATACCAAATGACAGGGACGCGGAAGATGATCTTAAGGCTATTTAACACTAGAGGGGGGGTGAATAGTGTTTTAAGAATTTCTTTAAAACTTCTTTGATTTAAATTGAATTAACTAACTTAATGCAAATACACAATCGCAGATCAAATCACAGAATCACAAACAAATGCAAATATAAATAAAAAGCAAGTAAAGGAAAGAACACATCAGGAATTTTATACTAGTTCGGTGTTACCCTACATCCAGTCCCGCACAACCCGTACGGCTTTCTATTCAATAATAATCTAGATTACAATCCCTCGATTCCAAGGCAACGAGGTACACCCTCCAGATTCTCAGGTCTCTGGGTAGAACCACTTGATTCACAGGACACAAGTTCACCCGATCGATTTCCAAGGACACGATCACACCTTTATAACCCCACACAAGTTTCTTTGAGTACAAATGTATCTATAACTCTGATAAGCACTGAGATTCTTTGAAGAGAGTGGCAGAGAATCAAACTAGAGATATTCTGGTTTTGATTCACTTAAGATTTCGGCAGAATATGCATAGGATGATTAGAAAATAAGATAAGAGAGTAAAGAGGAGAGAAAATAAAGAAAGTAGTTACTGGAAAACGTCCATAACAGTCTCTATTTATAGAGAATAAATGGATGTGTCCATTCAAAGAGGTTTAAGCGAATAGACACTTCTTTTGAAAACAACCTTTGCTATAACGGGAAGCATGTCGACATGACAAGTAAATAGGATGTCGACATGGTCTAGCAAAAAGTGATGATTTGCTTTACTTTGAAAATGATGATTTAAAACATATGCAACTTTGTTCAAATGGACTCTATGTATTTGTAGAAGGTATTTAGAAGTAGAAATACTTATGAATGTATATATGTATATATACTAAAATATATTTAAAATCAAAGTAAATAAACTAAAGTAAATATAATATTAAAATTAATAGATTTTGAGGCTAAAATATCAAGGACAATTTTGAAATCAAAATATAACAAAATGATAAATATGATTTTGAGGCTAAAACATTTTTGGAAATGTGAACGAAGGTTTTTCTTTTGAAAAGGAATATTTGAAAATCATTTTATAAAACAAGAGATAATTTTGAAAATCATTTTGAATCAAAATTAGTGGATAACAAAATAGGGCTACTATCCGTTCCACTAGATATTTCGTGAGTTCCATCTCACTAGGGTTCCATCCCTTTAACAAGAACGAAGTGGATTCCATTCCACGAGTAAATTGGATAAAAAAGAATGATAGTGCTTTCAAGGAGTTTTAACAAATATCTAACCTAACTATATTATTTGTCTTGAACTCTTGAATATCTTGAATCTCATGAGTCTTCAATCTTGAACTCTTGATCTTTGTCTTCATCAATTTTGTCTTCTTTACTGTACAGTCTTCTTTTGTTGATACCTGCATATAGATTTCCTGCACATATATATTTTATAACACTTCTATAGTTGTTGTCATCAAAACCACTATCCTATGGACTAACATATATTAGTTCATAATGTACTTGTGTATATAACTTCCAGAGTCGACGGTTGTAGTGGTATCTTATGTATTGTGTCAACTATATTGTAACTGACATCAGTTATATATATGAGACTTTTTGTTTAATCTGGGTTCCGCATTTATATTATCTGTGTTATTATTATATTCATTGTCCTAAACTATTATGAACCGTCGTAGTTCGTTTTGTACTAGAATTGGGTACGTCGATGGGAGTAAACAAATAAGAGATGAAAAATAAAAAGTATATACCACTCCTATCGAGGTAACCAATATTAGTATAAGGCTAACTACGGACGGTCGCACCTATCCAGCCTTATTCTTCGTAATAATAGATAGTATTTCTTTTAATACTCTTTGTTATTATGAGCATAAAGGTGGGGCGTCACACTTACAATAATTCACTATTACAGATCCGATGAAACTAGTTTCGTCGAAATCCAAGACAGTGGCCAAAATGGCTAATTTCCATGTTAAATAAATAAATTATTATTCAATTAGTTTAATCACTTTTCAAATTCTAAATTAAATGTTAACAACTTTATCATTCTTGATTAACCAAAAATTTAATAATATTTAAAAATAAATTTCCATGCTAAATCCAATTTTTAAATATTACAGTAATTTCAGAGTTCAATTGCAATTGTAATAAAATTTCAGTTAATTATATTTTAGATTCAATCAAATTCTTTTATTTCGATTAACACTCTTATTATTAAATCAAATATTACCTTATGAATATAATTAACATTACTTTACATTTATTTGCATTCATATTCTACAGTTATCATCTTTACCATATTAAGTATAATATTCCAATTATATTAATTACCAATTTAATTCCTTATTTACAATTATAACCTAATTAACTTTATGATTATTTAATTTGATTGAAATCACATTAAAATAATTGTCAAAATATTCAGACAATCATTATTAAATCATATTCAAGTTATTTTCTCATTAATAAATCATAAATTTTAATTTCTCACAATATTAGATTTCAAAATCTTATTTAATTTAATATTTTTAATTATCGAAAATTACGGATCGTTATAGCACTCCTCATTATATAGTAAATGAATTGATGTATCTATTCATGAAGGGTTGTGTCCAAAAGAAACTTCTATTTAAAATTTAAAAAACAAATTAACGACCTATATGTCGACTATGAATATATGTATGTCGACATATGTTAGTGAATTTTGAAATTCTTTTAAATTGTTTAGAAAATTATATACTTTGTAAAATATTTTGAACATAGTTTTTGAATATTTTGGAACTCATAATTTTTTTTATAAAATATTTAAAAATATATTTTGAAATTAAAATAATTTATTTTTGTTTAAAATATCAAAGATCAAAAATTGGAGATAAAGATCAAAAATTGCTATCAATGACTTTAACAATATATTTTAATGACTCTAAACACTAAATTATAATCTTGAGCTCTTCATATTTTTGTCTTTGAACTCATTAGTCTTCAAATCTTTTATCTTGAGTCTTCATACTATATAGTCTTCAATTCACCACCCATGTAATATTCTGCACTATATACTATATAGCTTGGAAAATCATTAGTATCTATATTTTATTTTATTGTTGTCATCAAAATTAGTAATTAACAATGTGAATTTAACATAGTCAAGGTAGTGCTCAAAAATAATACAAGCTAGCAGGTGCATCTTGATTGATGAAAATTTATCCTTCTAGTCCTCACTAATAAAAAAAATTCATCTAGCAAGACCATGAAAGGGGACTCTCTACCATTGGTCCACGCGACCGTTTATCCTAAATAGGTATGTCAATTAATTGTTACCGTTAATGGAATTATTAAAATTTTCCTAGTCATATATAAATTACCCTATTAAATCCTTCCTATTTATATATATTACCCTTCTGAGGCAATATTTCTTCGACAAATATAGCATAAAAGTGATCTCCTATAACACAAGGTCTGAACAATAAGGCCATAAAATTGCTACATTCCATCTACAAAATTCACCTAGGTACTTAATAATTCAAAAGCATATACAACGATGACATTGATAATTGATTTATCATGTAGATTATACAAATTGAAATGAAAAGAGTATCGATTAAATATGGTTAAAGAAGTAAATTTATCTTCATTCTAACTAACCATGACACATCTCGAACTACCACAAGTCAGTACATGGGCTCATCGAAAGAAATGGTTCACCAATCGATCAAAATATGTTATTATTAGGGGATTCTAATTAGTTTATTGTAGAAAAACATGTTAATTGAGCATTCTTTAATGATTTTTTTACGGTTAGGCATTTTTAGCTATTCCTTGACCTCTATAGTTCCAATCAAGTATTTTCAATTTTTTCATTTAGCTAATCCTATCCAATTCAATAGATTGAATACAAGCCAGCTCCATATTATCTCACAAACCCATTTTTTTGCTATACAATAATCCTGAAAGGGCGATAAAGTATTCAAACTTCTAAGAGTATATGCATTTCCTACAGAAACATGATCACGAGTTACCTACTATGGCATCTCGCCATTCGAGACCCGAAATGAACGTCTAAGATGCTGTTGTCGTCACTAGAGTTATTTTCAAGAGACAAAATGAGATCAATTTTTTTCTCAACAACTTCAAGTAATCGGGGAAGCTAAATATTTTTCATTCCATAAAACTGTCTTTATATAAATTTTCTACATCTTCATTAACTCAATTGTGCTTACACATGGGTAAATATAATAAAACATAAATAGTAGGGTCATACTTGACATATGAAGATACCAACATGAATGCTTAACAACAAATCATATAGTGAGACCATGTCGTTGAAGCAAGGAATGGGCATTCCCTTCACTAATTTAATGAACATCAGTAACATCATACTATGTAATAAGCATCATATCATGATCAATGGTCATCAATTTCAACAAATTGTTAGGTTTCTCTTTCACGACATTTTCCGACTAGTTTCTACAGTTGGTTAATTTTAAATTGCTATACCAACCTTATTATTATCATTTTAAAGTCAGCGTTGGATATTTTAGACTACTGCTCAGGCCTTCATCTCGGTTTCTAATTTTGATCAGGAATAGATAATTAGATTGCCATTAAGGCCTTACACCGCTGTTACCGAATATTATGTCATGATTAGACAAATGTTTGTTAATAAGGTCTTACACCAACATTACTGAATACAATGTTGTGTCAGATAAATGATTTCCACCAAGGCCTTACAAAAACGTTATTGTATATTATATCATGTTTAGACACATGGTCACTATACTAAGGCTCTATACCAATGTTACCGAGTACAATATCTTGTTTAGACAAACGGTTGCCACACGGGTCTTATACCAAAGTTACTGAATATAAAGTCATGATTAGACAAATGGCTATCATTAAGACCTTACACTGACATTTAATTATCTTAAATGATACATTATGTCCTTTCGTAGCTTTTTAAGCTTTGTTTCAATTTTCCATCTTCAAATAAGTTATTTCATTTTAACTTATTATTCTCTATGGTCATTTCATTCATATGAAATTCTCAACCATCACCTTAGTAGATGGCTTCCAAAGTCCTATAAAAAATTCATTCATTTATTTAAAAATTCTTTGCATCATTAGTTATCGCATGTTGGCATAAGTTACAACATGTTAACATAAGGCTATCGCATGTTGATTTCGTATAACGATCGCATTCCGAAAGCTATAACATGTCGAATGCTATCACATGTCAAAGACTGTCACATGCCTAAAGCTATCATGATTAAGAGTTATCACTATCCGAAGCTAATTTATGCCAAGCTATTACATACTTAGACCTATCTCATGTTATAAGCCATCGAGGGTCAAAGTTATTAGCCATTGCAGGTTAAGATTTTAAGCTATCGAATATCTAGTTTCAATGCTACCGCAAGCCGAGTTTACAAGCTATGGTATATCAACAGTTTTGTGCTACAGCATGACAAAAATTTAGATCTATTGCATGCTAACAATTTTAGTGTTATCACATGTCAACAATTTAATGCTATCGTATGTTAAGGTTTTAGCCTATCGGATGTCGAAAATTACAAGCTATTGCGAAATCTTTAAAAGTTATCCAGTGTCTAGTTTCAAAGCTATCACAGGTTTAAGTGACAGTTTTGTAATTTACTTGAAAACTATTTTATTACCATTAAAAGTAATTACTTTCCATCAAACCATATTAGAAGTCAAATTCTCATTGGTTAACACAAATCTTCATATTTACCTTTTTAGGAGATTTAGAGATGAAGTTTCCCTTGTCCCTCAATTGCTAATTATTTTCTTAATCAATTAGTTAAATTACCATTTGTAATTAACCTTTCCCTTTGGTAAATAGTTCATATCAGCTCGAAAGTGCATGAGGAAAATGCCAAAAATTCACAAAATCCTATTGATCATCGTTTACCTCATATGGAAATTTCAGGTCAAAATAATTATCTTTCATATTTTGAATAATTAAAACCCAAAATTAAATATTTTCCAAACTTAGAAAATTCAAATAAAATCGAGTTAATTTCATAAAATTATGAAATTAAAACCCATCCCCAAATTAATGTTCTAAACATTATAAAAAAAATTCACGTGGACTATAGAAGGTTTTGATTCTCATTTTTCCCTAAACATGCTAAAAAATCATTATCATTATATTCCCAAACATGAAAAACTTCATTCTCTCATTCCAAAAACTTGTTCATTATTATTTAAAGTGTCATTAGTATAAGCAATGTCCAAACGGTTTTGGGGAAATTAGAGAAAGTGTTACTCACCTGGGTTTGGTTAGAAATTGAATTAAAGGCCAGTTTTCTAAAGCTCTCTCTTTTGCTTTGATTTTCTTCTTCTTCTCAATGAAAAATGTGGTCAAACTTTTCTTCTTTACTTATCTTTTGGTTTTGAGCAAGTGTGGGAGTGAATGAGAAGATGGAATGGTTGTGGGTTAGTATTTTAGGCTTGGGCTGAAATCCATGTCTATCTTTTTTTACAAATCCCTTAACTGTACATCTTATATTCACTCCTCGTTCTATTAATAAACTCGTCTTACTTAATTACTATCTAACAATGTATTTTTATTAATTAATTATTAATTAATTCCCCTTTTATGGCATCCCAAAATATAGCGTGTTACCGTCTCCTCTCTTAAAGTGAATTTCTTCCTCGAAATTCAGACAATGCGGGATAATAACCACCTTCATCAATTTTATGTACATCAAGTACAACAATTACGCTACTTCTCTACTAATGTAAACCACCAATCAATAATTATAATGTACTAGTGCCACTATTAACACATAATAATATCATATTATAACATCATACTAGTGTCACTACTCATTTATAAAAAAACATACATGTTAAGGGTAGATATTTCTAATCCTATCATATACCTCCTTGGTACAATCATCTACATCGTCGCTCCATTAGACTCAATTAAGTTTAATCACTTTCTTCCATAACTCTTTCGTATCATGACCTGCTATCTCTTTCGGTCGTTTAACATAAGCCAACTGGTTCTACAGATAAGTCCTTATCTTCCCTCGATTCCACTACCAAATTTGGCTAATGTACACATTTCGTCAAATGTGATATGTGAAAAACATTATGCACACCCGCTAAATTACTTAATAATTCGACTTGATACGCGAGTTTACCAATCCTTTGAATCGCAGTAAATAGACCTACATGTTTAAGTGCCATTTTCCCCGCTTTCCCAAAGCACATCATAACTCGCATCGATAATACTTTACGAATACATGATCGCCTACTGCATAATCTAGTTCTTTTCTCTTCTTGTCGACATAACTCTTCCTCCTTAATTGCGCTTCCTTCATTATAGCACAAGTCAGTTCTACCTTCTCAGTAGCATCCCTTACCAAGTTGGATCTCAACACGAGCCTATCTCCCATGTCCAACCAACAAATAGGTGAATTACACGATCTCTCATAAGCGCCTCAAACGGTGCAATGCCAATACTTGACTGGTAAGTGCTATTATATGAAACCTCTACCAAGCGCAGTTGATCTTTTCAAGATCCTCCAAAAACTAAAACGCATTCCCGCAACAAATCTTCGAGAGTATGGTTCACCATTTCCATTAGACCATCTGTCTAAAGGTGGCATGTATGTCATACTCAAACTTAACCATATACCCAATGTGCTCTACAAACTTCTCCAAAACTCACTGGTGAACAATAGGTATCTAAACCTAATAATAATGCTCCAAATCCCACTCATTCTCATAAAAATCTTCTTTACAGCTTCACCAAACTAGCTGCTAGTCTTGTCGACTTTACTGGAATAAATTAGGCACTCCTAGTCAACCTATCGACTATTACCCAAATGCTATTATTTCTCATTCTTGACCTTGGCAACCCATCTATAAAACCCATAGATACTGAATACCACTTCCTAGTTGGTACTTCTAAAGGTTGAAGTAAACCGCTCGGCTTCTGATGCTCAGACCTTAGCCGTTGACATGTGAAAAACCTATCTACACATTCCCCAACATCCTTTCCCAAAAGAATACTCACTTCATGTCACAACACATCATTATGCCTCTAGGACGAATCGTAAACTTAGACCTATGACTTTCCTTCAAGGCCTCTTTCCGAATATTTTCCATATTGGGAACACATAGTCTTCCTTTCTTCCTAAGTCATCCTTTCGAATCTATCTCAAATCCTTTCAAATCCTCAACATATGCTTTTATCCCCAAGCGCATAATTCTCTCCACTAACAATATGTCCTCTTTTTTCCTTGTAGAAATTCTATCTACAATGGTTGGATGTGCTTCCAAACTTGCTATAGTTCTTGGATCTCGACTTGATCCTGCATTCATTCTATAGTGCACCCTATAAGACGCCAATGTTTCTAACATCTTCCATTCTTCTATCATGGCTAACACTCCATTTTGCCACTTTCTACTTAAAGAATCTGCAACCTTGTTCCCCTTTCCTGATGTATACTCTATACTGAAGTTATATTCCACCAACAATTTTATACATCTTTATTGCCTCCTCAACTTTTTAAGAGAATAAATACTTGAGAGACTTACGTTGCATATACAACTTGGACCATTCTCTTAAAAGACAATGTCTTTAAATTGTCAGTGCAAAGACTACTATTGTCAACTCCAAGTCGTGAGTAAGATATCTAACTTCATGCGGTCTCAACTGCCTTGATGCGTCAGCTATTATCTGCCCCTTTTGCATCGGTACCACTCCCAAAACTATTCCACAAGCGTCAGCACATACCATCGAACCTTGATTACCTTTAGCTAGATCAAGAAAGGAGCATTTGTCAATAATCTCTTCAACTTCTGAACTGACCTTCACACACGTCCATCCACATGAACCTCACCTTCTTTCTGGTTAGTTGAACCAAGGATGCTGCAATACACGAGAAATCCTTAATAAATCTTTGGTAATAGCCAAGTCCTAAGAAACTGCTCATCTCCATAATCATCTTTGATTTCTTCCAATCGTTAATGGTTTCTATCTTCGATCGATCCACCACTAATCTATGTTTGATACAACATGACAAAGAAACTTGACTTCTCCTTTCCACAAATGACACATGGAAAACTTTGCCTTCAATTTGTGCTGGCTCAATGTCTCCAACAGCAATCAAAGATGGACTTTATGGTCCCTCTTATTCTTTGAGTACATCAAAATGCCATTAATAATGACTAATACAGATCTATGCAACTAATCATGAACGAATCGGTTTATCAGATCCACAAAGAACGCAGAAGCGTTGGTCAGTCGAAAGGGCATAACTAATCACTCATATGAACCATATCTTGTTCTAAACGTGGTCAATGGTACAATATATCTTCAACTACTCTCAGTTGACAGCCCTTTTCCAAATCTAGCTACGTGAATAGTCTACCTCCACTCAACAGATCAAATAAGTCATCTATCCTAGGCAATAAATAAAAATTCTTTACTGTTATCCCATTTAATTTTCAAAAACATACATATCCGTAAGATCCATTCGACTTCTTTACAAATACAACGGACGCTCCCTATAGGAAATACTTAGTCTAATGAAACTATTATGCTTAAGTTACACCAGTTTCTTATTCAATTCTTCCATCTACTTAGACGACATTTTGCTAAGTGGTTTACTAATAAGTTCTAAACCAGACTTCAAGTCAATTTGGAATTCAATCGCTCTTCTTGATAGTAATCTCGTTAGGGTTTTGAAAACATCAACAAATTATTTAACTACCAATAATATACTAATTTAATCCTCTTGATCCTCCAGTTCACACAACAACAATCCTGACCTTTCCTTCATTATGAATGCTACAATGATCTTGTCCTTTCCCTTGGATTTTGCAAAAATATATGACTCTATCTACGTAAAATATCCTAGCGGCATTACGCAACAAGTCCATACCTAAAATTATCTCATACCCTACAAAGTCAAACACATATAAGTCGCAAACAAAAGAATGTCCGCACATAACAAATTCAAGGTTGATGCACCTTCATCCGAGAGTAGCATACCCACCTATTGGATTGACCACACATAAGGACGTAACTAAGTAGGTAGTATCTAACTCGAACCTATCCATTTAATATTTCAAAATAAAAGAGTGTGTAGCACCAATGTCAAAAAGAACTCTAATTGAAGTACCAGAGATTGAAATCATACCTCATAGCTCAAAAATATTTCCTTTTTCTTCAGTTTTTGGTCCATCTGATGGTCATTCCAAAGCGAAGACCTTCACATGGCTTAACTCTAGGCAATCTTTCTTCTTATGCCCAAGTTTGCTATAGATAAAGCATTTTCCTTTGGCCAATCCAACCTGTTTCGAACACTTAATTGCATAATGTGCCTTCTGCCCATAATTATAGCAGATTACATCAGTAAATTCCTTTTACTCTCCTCCTCCTCGAGCCTTTCCTTTTGCTGTTGATCCTTCTTAACTTTATGATAAGGACTAAACCTCATTTTCTTTTCAACCAGGACCTTCTCCCCACACTCCGCCTGTCAGTGTACATAAGCTCGTACCTTCTTGTAATGTCTACCACTTAGTTGAATGGAAGTGCTAAGTGGGCCATCGTCTTACCGCTCTACCGTGGCCTTAATCCCAAAATGAATTTCTAGATCATCATCCATGGTGTTCTAATCAAGTCAGCCCTATACTTTGGTAAAACGTTAATTTCTATACATATTCCAGCACCATCATGCTCCACTATTGCAATTCAACAAACTCCTAGACATTGTTTACAACTATGATCTAGATATGAATTACTCCTCAAACATTTCACAGAATCTCTTCCAAGTAACTTCCTACTTAGGAATCTCCGCACTCACTATCCTCTGCCATACACTTGCCAATCCCTTAAACTTCTAGACAACAACTTCACTTTATTGGCATTTGTTAGTTCCAAGTCTTCAAAAATCCTTTCGTACATTTCCATCCAATCACTCACCCTAGGGCTTGCCCCATCCCATTAAACATTTCTTCACTCAGACTTTAGGAATCCTAATTCATCTTAGCTAAGTCCTTTCTAACTTGCTGCATTGAGCCTCTAGGCACATTTGGGGCCTTTATTACTTGCTGTCGCACCAAGTTTTCTAATAACTTTGGAAAGAGGTTCAAATCCACATTTCCTACAACGAGGGCAATGTGACACTCTTTCCCTCGACACACCGATCTAAAGTCAATGGTGAATTTCGAACTCACATCGGTGCCAAGAAGTACGAGCCATCAGTTTTTATAACATTACAGAGACTAATAGTGAATAGATATGAGCAGATATGATCTAAGATATACTACACTTTCAGAACGCATAGCATAAAGAACAAAATATAAATACTAAAAATATCCATCTTAGAAAATATCCCAAAACACAGTCTAAGAAAAACAGTACTTAGCAAATACAGAGTATATAGAAATACCATTCATGATCTGATAAAAGAAATACTAAGTACTGATAGATGTATAGTTACATGGAAAGTAAATAAAGGATAAGCAACTCCTATGGTGAGCTCACCTCTCCACTACTGAAATCAGTCCAAATCACCTGCAGCCCTATCCTCTTGTGGTGGGGAAAATAAAGAAAAAAGGTTGGGTCAGACAATAGTCCGGTGAATGAGTACAGGTTTAATTTATGGTGATTATTTGCAGTTGACTTGAATTCTTCTCTAAGTGTTCTAGGGTGTCCTACAGGTGTCCTTGTATTCCTAGGGTCCATTATTTAATGGTTTTATCCAAAACACACAACAACACTACAACTTGTGTAGGCTACTACAAGGATTGAACTACAGATTGAACCTCAATAACTAACGATTGACCATTTCTCCTAAAGCTACTCAAAATGTAAACACTACCGGTAGAGCTACTCGATATGGAAACACCGCTGCTAGAGCTATTCGATACAGAAACACTACTACTATAACTACTCAATGTAGAAACACCATGTTACCTGGCTCTTTGGCTCGGTTACAAGGCGATAGTCGTAGAGGATAGGGTTGGACCTAGATGGGACTCAAGCCGAGAAAGGATTGGAAATATAGGGGGTTGGTGTAACTTAACTGCATCGGCATACTTGCGTATGGTACAACATATATATATGGCTCGGCCTATCTACAAGGTTCGGTGTTGGGACAAGATCATATGTGGATTGGCATGCTTGTGTATGGTTTAGCATATATGTAAGGCTTGGCTTATCTGCATGGTTCGATGTTGGGTCAAGATCATATATGGATCGGCTGATAGTGGTTCGGCTTATGTGGTGGCAAGGATGGGCTCGGATTAGATACGATCGGCATGACTGGATCGACTGTAATGGTAGGCTATCTCTGGGTTGGTCGTGGAGCTTTTTGTATTAGATAAAGCGGTCGGCATGGATGACTCGGTCATCATGGTTCGGAATACTTGGGTCATTGCACCCTGGGGGAAGTTGGCAAGTCATCTAGTCTACAACAAAGTAGTGCGGCCAGCATTTCATTGCTTCGAGTCACGCCACTATTTGCTTCGAGTCACGCCACTATTCTCTTCGAGTCACTTGAGAAGTTGCTTCGATTCATCTATGAGGAAACCCCAACTCGGCATTGATGGTTCGGCAAAAGTGGTTTGGCAGTCACTAGATCGGTTATGGAGGGTCGGCATACCTGGGTCGGTCAACTTGAGTTGCCACTTGTGGGCCAAGCTATTTTGGTCATGGGCCTACACAGGTAAGCCAGGCTAACTTTGTCTATAAATAGAGGGGCATGGGTACAACTGAAAGGGACCTTTTTTCGAGGACTCCAAGGATAATCTACCATTTTTTGTGCTCTCCTCTTTAGATTCAAACTTGTATTCAACTGGTTGGTTTACGGATTGTATCTGTATTCAAGTGATTGGAAAAGTAATAAAGATTCTATTCAAAGTGGACGTAGGCAATTATGCCGAACCACTATAAATCTGGTGTTCTTATTTCTATTATTCTGTTTGCACTCAATTGCATTATTTCTCTGTTTTAATTTACTTTCTACATTAATCTCTCTACATAACTCTATTCAAGGGTGTTAGTGACTAATTTTGGTGCTAACATTTTGGTGCTTTCACTGGGAAGGTGCACTCTTAGGCTGTTAGGATCTACTTTATCACTACTGGATTGAGGAAATCCCCCGAAGGAGATCCGAGTTCATTCTCAAGAGTTCGTAGATTCTACTCGAACTTCCTACAGATAACTCTAACATGGCGAGACGATGTACCAGATCCACCTCCCACAACTCAGATGCTAATGAGACTGCCAGTGTCCAGCAAGTGGAACCCAGCAATCAGCAAGCTAATGTAGGTGCAGAGCCCGCCATCATCCCGAACCAACCAGAAGCTGTCATTAAGGCAGAGTTCAATGAGCTGATGAGGGAGCTCGTGGAAAGTAGGAGACAGCTTGATGAGAAGATTCAAACAAATGCCAACCTGATGACCCGGATCGCTCAGTAGCAGCATCAGAACACTAGAGGAAGCACTGATTCCTACTCACCATCCGACAGCTCTGCTTCGTTAGATGAACACCCCAGGCGTAGATGCCGTAGGATCGAAACGGCACAAACTGGTGCAATAGAGCAATTGGTAACGACTCGCAAAGAGCAAACCAACAGAAATGGTCCAGATTCCTTACCTGGAACCGTGGCCCCTCATCTGCACTTGGAGAGTCGCTCCCAACCTGGAGTGGGAAACTTAGGATCTGGAGCACGCTTGGGAGCTGGTCCACTACCTCGCTAGGGTCGTAGTGAAGCGGGTCCTTGGGATGCGCACTTAGATGATCGTCTGCCGAGGAGGCACTAGCCGGAACAATCGCGCAGGACGGATACCGACTTGCCACCTCCCTTCCAAACTCCGGATTTATCGGCTATTGTCAGGCAACTGATGAGAGAGAATCATGGCTTAACCAACGATGACTGAGGCATATCTAGGAGCCATACTCCGTTTACAGATACCATCCTACAAGCTGAGTACCCCCGGAAATTTAGCATGCCTACTATTGCATTTTATGAGGGGAAGATCGATCCTCAACAACACATAATGAGGTACGAATGGATGATGGACTTGGCTAGGGCAAATGGTGCGACCAAATGCAGATGCTTCCCAATAACCCTATCAGGAATCGCTACCATGTGGTTCACCAGATGTTTGTACCAAAATTGGGCACAACACTCTTTGGAAGTTTTTGAAGGGATAAAGTAAAGAAATTTAAATGGAAAAAGAGGATTATCTAACAAAAACTCCAAGTTATAGATATGAAAGTAATTAGAATGCGCAGAGACACAAAGATTTAGAGCGGTTGGGCGTATTGCCTATGTCCACTATGAAGTTGATTGCTTTATTGATCTTTCTTTGATGATTACAATTTATTTCAGCAAGTTACAGCAATTAACAATGATTTACAGCAGCGAAATTTGTTTGCAACAGCAGCGATGGAGTTTAGATCTGGATCTGGTAGAGTTAGGGCGTTGGAGGATTCAAAGAAGAAGAAGATCCTTTTTCTGTATGCCCTGGGGCTCTATTTATAGGTGTAGGAGGCTGATATTTTGCTCAGATCTTGGGAGACTTCTTCTGGCACATGAGTAGGCCCGCGCGACCAATCCCGTGAAGTTTCGGCCCGATCCGTGATCGATACGAACGAATTTCGTATCGATCAAGATTGCGTCCGATGGAGTCGAAATTTGGCATGGACATTCTTTAGCATGCACGTAAACTTCTGTGAAAATTTCATAGCATATGGACTTGTGGATCTCAAGTTATGATCGATACGAAATGGAGTTTTTCCATCCGCGATCGATACGAACGAATTTCGTATCGATCAAGACTTGCTCCGATCGAGTTGAAATTTGGCAGGAACATTCTTTATGTCATATGTAAGCTACCGTGAAAATTTCATAGCATTTGGACTTGTAGATCATGAGATATGATCGATGCAAGTTGGAGTTTTTTCCATCCGCGATCGATACGAACGAATTTCGTATCGATCAAGACTTGCTCCGATCGAGTTGAAATTTGGCATGAACATTCCTTAGGTCATACTTAAGCTCCTGTGAAAATTTGGTGACATTTGAACTTGTAGATCTCGAGTTATAATCGATGCAAGTTTGGATTTCTCAATCGTGATCGATCAATATCTTGAGTGTACAAACTCCGATTGACTTGAAATTTGAAACATTGGCACTCATAGCTTTGCTTGTCGTGTCATATCAATTTTAGCTCGATCCAGGCTCGGAAAATATTCGTCGACATCCATAGTGAGCCTGCGTACAACCGATCTCCAGGATGAACTGCCCTTGGTTTTTAGTCAAGTTCTTGGTGTCACGACCTTGCCAAAAGGCGGGATAACATTTGCCCCCCAAAGTACGTCTTGTGTGAACATGACGTGCTTTGAAATGCTGCATCCTTCATTCTGAAAAAGTTCTATTTGATTCGTTGAGTAGTTGCTATCTTTTCGTCAAAAGATGTAACCTTCGATTGATTTCCAGTAATATAAATGTTGATTTGTTGACTGCCAATGATTATGTAGTGCATTGTTGTAACTGAGTGTCGAGTACTAGCGATTTGTTGTTCACTGTTGTAATTGTCATCAGGTAAGCTTTCAACTCCTGTAAATTTTGAAAATTGAATGTTAGTCTGTCATACATGCATGTATGACAGCCTGACTCCCGTCAATGTTTGCACGTTCACGGGTCGTTGTCAAGTTTTTTTTATATCGAGTTTCGCAACGATCCTCTCCTGGATCGATGTAAAATTCGAGTTGTAACAACGTTTGATTGTTGTTTTAAGTCCTTCCTTTGTATCGATCCTCTCCTAGATCGATCTGAGATGTTGGAATGTATGCTTCGTATCGATGGATACATAATATTGGGTCTTGGATCGATGGATACAAAAGTAATGCTTTGTATCGATGGAGTCAAACGATCCATACATAATCATGCAGTGATGCTTCACGGAGGATATGCCATTTCTTATTCCTTTATTCAATAAGAATCCCCGATTGTGGATAATCTTTGATAGGAGTCATCCATGACTCTTTTTCTAGATCCGTCTCCAAGATCTAGTTGATCTTCATATGTCAATGCCTAGAATAATAAGCATTTCAACTGGGACAAAGTCTATTTGTCGTGCATCCCCAGAACTGGCTAGCTTGGCGAGTGATTAGGCCTTTTCGTTTAGTTCTTTGAGGATTTGTGTAGTGGCATAATAGTCGAAGCCGGCTAGTAGCTTTTGGACCCGGTTGAGATAAGGAGCAAGATGTTGCCCCCTAATTAAATAATCTTCCCTGACTCAGTATACTACTAACCAGTAATCACATAATATATGTAAAGTTTCCACTCCTAGTTTTCTAGTAAGTTTGAGCGCCAAGACTTCATACTTAGCTTCGTTATTTGTTGCAAGGAAGTTGAGTTTGAGGGCGTGGTAGATCGATCATTCCTCAGTAGTCATCAACGCAACTTCGACGTTAAAAAGCCGATTATTCGAAGTTCCATCTGTGTACGTTCTTCATCGGTTGGACGGTTCACCACTGTTCTTTGGATAGTCATCTGATGTGGTGGATTCAGATATGAAGTATGCTAATGTTTGATCATGGAGAGCTCTCTGAGGGAGATAAGTGATATCAAATTGTAGCTCGATACTCCATTTGAGTAACTTTTCAGACATCTAAGGTCGCTATTGGACCTATCGTAACGACTGTTCGATATAGACGTTAATGGGGTGAGCTTGTCAATAGCCAGCCTTCATCCTATACTAGTCTTTGGATTCGTTTATCTTCACATAGCATTGCAATGCTTATGGCGTGTGTTGACACGGCCCAATTGATGTATAAATCTTTGCGATCCAAAGGTTTGGGTAAAATGGAAGGTTTCTTTAAGCGATCTATCAGAGCTGCTTGATAGATCGCTTAAAGAAACCTTCCATTTTACCCAAACCTTTGGATCGCAAAGATTTATACATCAATTGGGCCGTGTCAACACATGCCATAAGCATCGCAATGCTATGTGAAGATAAACGAATCCAAAGACTAGTATAGGATGAAGGCTGGCTATTGACAAGCTCACCCCATTAACGTCTATATCAACCAGCCGTTACGATAGGTCCAATAGCGACCTTAGATGTCTGAAAAGTTACTCAAATGGAGTATCGAGCTAAGCCAATTTGATATCACTTATCTCCCTCGGAGAGCTCTCCATGATCAAACATTAGCATACTTCATATCTGAATCCACCACATCAGACGACTATCCGAAGAACAGTGGTGAACCGTCCAACTGATGGCGAACGTACACGGATGGAACTTCCAATAATCGGCTTTTTAACGTCGAAGTTGCATTAATGACTACTGAGGAACGATCGATCTTCCACGCCCTCAAACTCAACTTCCCTGCAAAAAATAACGAAGCTAAGTATGAAGCCTTGACGCTCAAACTTGCAAGAAAAGTACGAGTGGAAACTTTACATGTCTTATGTGATTACTAGTTAGTAGTACGCCAATCAGGGAAGATTATCTGACTAGGGGGCAACGTCTTGCTCCTTATCTCAACCGCATCCAAAAGCTACTAGCTGGCTTCGACTATTACATCACTACACAAATCCTCATAGAACTAAACGAAAAGGCCGAATCACTCGCCAAGCTAGCCAGTTCTGGGGATGCACGACAAATAGACTTTGTCCCAGTTGAAATGCTTATTATTCTAGGCATTGACATATGAAGATAAACTAGATCTTAGAGACGGATCTAGAAAGAGAGTCATGGATGACTCCTATCAAAGATTATCCACAATCGGGGATTCTTATTGAATAAAGGAATAAGAAATGGCATATCCTCCGTGAAGCATCACTGCATGATTAAGTCTGGATCGTTTGACTCCATCGATACAAAGCATTACTTTTGTATCCATCGATCCGAGACCCAATATTACGTATCCATCGATACGAAGCATACATTCCAACATCTCAGATCGATCTAGGAGAGGATCGATATAAAGGAAGGACTTAAAACAACAATCGAACGTTGTTACAACTCGAATTTCACATCGATCCAGGAGAGGATCGTTGCGAAACTCGATATAAAAAAAACTTGAAAACGACCCGTGAACGTGCAAACATTGACGGGAGTCAGGCTAACATACATGCATGTATGATAGACTAACATTCAATTTTCAAAATATACAGGAGTTGAATGCTTACCTGATGACAATTACAACAGTGAATAACAAACCGCTAGCACTCGACATTTAGTTACAACAATGCACTACATAATCATTGGCAGTCAACAAATCAACATTTATATTACTGGAAATCAATCGAAGGTTACATCTTTTGACGAAAAGATAGCAACTACTCAACGAATCAGATAGAACTTTTTCAGAATGAAGGATGCATCATTTCAAAGCACGTCATGTTCACACAAGACGTACTTTGGGGGGCAAATGTTATCCCGCCTTTTGGCAAGGCCGTGACACCAAGAACTTGACTAAAAACCAAGGGCAGTTCATCTTGGAGATCGGTTGTACGCAGGCTCACTATGAATGTCGACGAATTTTTTCCGAGCCCGGATCGAGTTAAAATTGATATGACACAACAAGCAAAGCTATGAGAGCCAACGTTCCAAATTTCAAGTCAATCGAAGTTTGTACGCTCAAGATATTGATCGATCATGGTTGAGAAATCCAAACTTGCATCGATCATAACTCGAGATCTACAAGTCCAAATGTCACCAAATTTTCACAGGAGCTTAAGTATGACCTACGGAATGTTCAAGACAAATTTCAACTCAATTGGAGCAAGTCTTGATCGATATGAAATTCGTTCGTATCGATCGCGGATGGAAAAACTTCAACTTGCATCGATCATATCTCTTGATCTACAAGTCCAAATGCTATGAAATTTTCACAGCAGCTTACATACAACATGAAGAATGTTCCTGCCAAATTTCGACTACCCATCCATCATCCATGGGCAATCATTGTCCTCATTAACTCTCTAATGCAGTATGTATATATATGCAAGCGTGAAATTCACGTGAACTTATAGTAATGCAAAGAGTAAGCATGAAATGCACATGCTCATACCATGAATCCAAAATGCATGCAACATTCTAAGTAAGTATACATGCAATTCTTCATGTATGCACAACCATTCAATCCATATGCAACATCAATATGTATAATGCTCAACAAGATAAACAAATAAATAAGAGATGATATGAGTGTGTGTATTATCTTGATGATATACTGTCCTAAACGTGTAATAGAAATAATCCAACTAATACATCCACTAGAAACCATTATCCATAACATGTCCTAGTAACACATTTACTACCATCCAATGGTCTCTACCTAAAGGTTATACCAAGCTAAGTCCTAATGCCTAAGTAACCCTTACTTATTAAATTTAAATTGGAAATGTACCAAGAAAGTGTTGTGAACGAGTAGCTCGGATCTTCTCCTTGGGCTCCCATATTCTTTCCGCTAGATCATCTCTCTATTAGACCTTAATAATTTTGATTTCTTTATTGCGGAGTCGCTTTGTTCCATGTTCAAGAATATAAGTGGGTGCACGACAAACAAGTGGCTCCCTCTCAACCTCCACCTTCTCTAGTTGACTCGATTTGACTATGGTAGCTGAATCATGCAAACAATTTTGCAAGTGCAACACATGGAAAACATCATATACTCTCGCCAACTTCTCAGGAAGCTCTACTCTATATGCCAACTCTCCTATCCTCTCTATAATAGGAAAAGGTCCTACAAACCTCGGTGCAAGCTTTCTCGAACTACCAAACCTTATGACATGCCTAAGCGGTGAGACCGTCACAAACACCATGTCGCCTGATGCAAACTCTAATTCCATAAGCCTCCTATCAGCATAAGATTTCTGTCTATCTTGCGCGGTTTTCATTCTTTTACAGATCAAGTCTACTTTCTTTGATGTCCCCCTCACCATATCCAGCCTAAGAATAATCCAATCTGTAGTGTTCACCAATACGACGATGATCTACAAGATCTATCATATAGCGCCTCAAATGGTGTCATCCTAATACTCGCCTGATGGCTATTATTATAAGTAAACTCCACCAATGACAAATGATCCTCCCAAGTGCCTCCAAAATTCAAGATACACATCCTAAGAAAGTCCTCCAAAACTTGATTCACTCGCTCCATCTGTCCATTCGTCTACGAATGCTAAGCGATACTCAAGCTTAACTCGGTACCCAAAGCGTCATGTTGACTCCTCCAAAACTCGCGGGTGAAAGAGAATCTTGGTCTCTAACTATGCTAGTAGGAACTCCCTGTATCCTAACGACCTCCCTCATGTATATAGTTGCCAAAGATGCTACCGTCCTCTTACTCCTAACCGGAATAAAATGAGTGCATTTGGTCAATCGATCGACTATGAACCAAATACTCTCATTCCCTCTCCTAATCCTCGGTAAACCATCGAAAAAATCCGTAGAAATACTCCCCCACTTCCAGTGGGGAATATCCAATGGCTGCAACAATCCTCCTAGCTTTTTCTACTCCGCCTTTACCCTATAAAAAGTCATACATCGAGATACATACTCCGCTATATGCTTCTTCACACTTAGCCAATAAAAGACTCTCTTCATGTCATGGCACAGTTTGTCCCCACTAGAATGAATGGTCATCCTCTAATGAAAAGACTTAACTAGTACCATATCAATCAACTCCATAATAAGAGGAACACATAGTTTACCATCTCCCTTCAATCATGCCTTCGAGTTAATGGCATAACTCCTTAAATGACTCGACTTCTCTCCCTTATCAAGCCTCTCAAAAATATCCACTAGCTCCTTATCTTGCTTTTGAATGGATTCAGTACGTTCCATAAGTGTAGGCTACACATCCAAGGTTGCTAACAATCCCGGGGTAATATCTAAAGATGATCGAAAATCAAATGTACAAAAGAACTCCAAATGCCTCCACTCCAAAAACAAAGGACTCAATGCTGCATGTTGTCTACTCAAGGCATCGACCACTACATTTCCTTTGCCTAGAGTATATTAGATATCAAAATCGTATGATGCCAAAAACTCCATCCATCTCTGCCACCTTAAATTCAAGTCCTTTTGGGAGAACAAATACTCCAGAGACTTGTGATCCATATAAAGCTTGAACAACTCTCCTAATAGATATTGCCTCCATGACTTGATCACAAAGACCATGGCCGTGAACTCAAGATCATGGGTATGGTAGCTTCTCTCGTGGGCCTTCAACTGTCGACTAGCATAGCTCAATACCTTTCCTTCTTGCATCAAGAGTGTGCCCAACTCCGTACCACATGCGTCGGTATATACTATGAATGTCTTCGCACCATCGGGCAATACCAATACTTGTGCACTAGTCAATGCCTCCTTTAGCTTAATAAAAGCATCCATACACTTCACATCTCATAAGAAAACTAAATTCTTCTTGGTGAGGTGGGTCATAGGGGTAGAGACTTTTGCAAAATCCTTAATGAACTTCCAATAGTAGCCCGCCAAACCAAGGAAACTCCTCACTTCCATAGCAATCTTCGGCAAATGCCAATCTTGAACTGCTGCAATTTTACTAGGACTAATCGCCAGCCTACTTTCTAAGACAACGTGTCCCAAAAAACATACCTCCTTTTGCCAAAAGTGGCATTTGGAAAACTTCGCCTTTAACTTATGCCTACAGAGTTATTGAGCACTTCTTCTAAATGCAATGCATGCTCCTCCTCGCTCTTCGAATAGACTAAAATTTCATCCACAAATACCATAACAAATTTGTTAAGCAACCCTCTGAAGACTCGACTCTTCAAATCAACAAAGTAGGCTGGTGCATCAATCAGTCCGAACGGAATGATAACCACTCATAAAGTCCGTCAAGTGTACGAAAGGCAGCCTTCTAAATACTATCCTCGCTACTTGCAACTGATGGAATCTGGTACCCAAATAAAGTTGTGAGAACACCCTCGCTCCAACCAACTAGTCAAAGAGATCGTCTACATGGGGCAGTGAATACCAATTCTTCTTTATCAGTTTATTTAGCTCCCTATAATCAAAGAAAAGTCTCAAAAAACCATCCGCCTTAGTGGCAAAGACAACTAGTGCTCCCCACTCTGAAATGCTCCTCCTAATGAAGCCCTTCTCCAATAACTCATTTACTTGCTTGTCCAACTCGCGTCTCTCCTTTGGAGTTATATGCCTTAAGGTTAAGGCAATTTGTCTGGTGTTCTCTAGAAGGTAAATTCAGAACTCGATCTCTCTTGGGGGTGGAATACCGGTAACCTCAAAAAAGACATCTGGGACCACTACTCGTATTCAATCTAACAACCTTCCTATCAGAATCTAATATAGCCCCATACTTCATCCTCCAATCCATGTCCAATATCAACCCAAACCCAGAAAATCCTAAGACAAAAGCATCGCAATCAAACTCGACCCCTAAAATTAATAATTTCAAACCCCTACTTACCATAGACAAATAGGCTGATCCTTCTATAGGGTTTGACACAACTACAGGGTCTGTAACTGTGCTAGTGTCTAGGTGTAACTCATGCACAACTCTCCTAGATATAAAAGAATGTGACCCCCCGTGTCGAATAAAGTGTGAATAGATTAACTAGATACATTCAATTCACCTTCGATCAAAACCTTCTTCCCTTTATCTACAACTGGTGGCGTACTCGAGCTAGGTACCGCGTCCAGTGCAAGCGCTGTAACTATCTGGGTAGAGGTCTTTGGAAGTGCTGGATACTCCCACTTCATATGCCCAAACTGATTGCAGTTATAGCACCTGACCTTATAACTCTCTAATCTGCACTCCTGTGTGAAATTTCCCTTCTTGCTGCACTTCCTACAATGCATATCCTATTTTTTGATCTTTCTCTTAGGTCCAAATCCTCTCTTGCGCTGATTCTGCTACTATGCTTTCCCTTCGGTCTTCCTGGGTTCTTCTTTGTTTCTTCCTTGGAGATGGTATTTAACAAGGCCATCTCCACTAAACCCTTATATGAAGCATCCATGGGAATATGGCTTAGAGCTAAACCTTAAACAAGTTGGTTCAGCCCTTAGGCAAACTTTAAGCCTTTTTATGTGGGGTATCGATCAGTCCCATCCCAAATCTAGCTAGCTCATTGAATTGGATGACATACTTCTTTACTAACATGTCTCCTTACTTCAAGTGGATAAACTTCTCTAACTGTACTCCTTCCTCAGCTCTAGATAGAAACTTCATCTCAAATCATCTTCAAAACTCCCCCTAAATGATCTCTCTTACCTCAGTCTCTGCCTCAACTACCTCCCACTAACTAAGAGCCTCACCCTAAAACTACTAAGTAGCTAACTGTCTCCTCATATTATTAGTAAGACCCATCAACCCAAAGATCCTCTCATAAGAACGAATCCATGTCCTCAAATCTATATATGACCAAGTCCCACATACGGCTTTCCTCTAAGGCTAGCGAAATCCTTACATAACTTGGGAATATCTACGACAGGTGGGCGGGCAGGAACTGCATATGTCGCTCTCTATGTAGGTCCTCTAGTGGGATTATGCTTGGCTTGTCACCTCGCCTGAAGATACCAATGGAACCAAATTAGAACGTTCACACTCGAAACCTCGGTTGTGTCGCTTGAGCCTGAACCTACGGGATCACTCATCATCTATATGTGATTTTTAAGAATTTTATTAACAACTTTCCACATATAGTATAAGCACGAATAAGAGATAACACAGGCACGAGTAAGGGAGATTACAATATATAATCCTAAAAACGTTTTCATAATTTTTATCTATATATATAGACACACTTTGGAAACCCATTTTAAAAACTTTTGGAAAACATTTTGAAAACCTTTTTCAAAAATGCATTTTCTTTTCAAAAACTTTTCAAGTACATTCTTAATACTCTCCAAATCCCTAAGGAACTTTGTACCTAGGCTTTAATACCAAATGCGACAACCCCACACCCCTCGACACTCGAGTTTAGGATAACTTTCAGACTTGCATCAGAGCCAAGAAGTATGTACTTTCAGATTTTTATTACATTACAGAGACTAATAGTGAATAGATATGAATAGATATGATTTAAATATATTACACTTTCATAACTCACAGTGGAAGGAACAAACATAAATACTGAAAATGTCCAGAATATCTCAAAACACAGTCTCAGAAAAATAATATGTCATCAAATATAGAGTATATAGAATTACCACTCATAGTCTAACAAAATAAATACCAAGTATTAATAGATAGACAATTACATGAAGAGTAAATAAAGGATAAGCAACTCCTATGGTGAGCTCGCCTCTCCACGTACTAAAATTAGGCCAAATCACCTATTGTCCTATCCTTTTGTGGTGGGGAAAAGAAAGGAAAAAGGATGGGTAAGACAAAAGTCCGGTAAATGAGTATGAGTTTAATAAATGGTGATCATGTGCAGTTGACTTTAATTCCACTCTAAGTGCCCTATGGTGTCCTACAAGTGTCGGCGTGTTCATAGGATCCATTATTTAAGGGATTTTACCCAACACACACACTTACACTGCAACTTGTGTAGGCTACTATAAGGATCGAACTACGGATCAAACCTTAATAACTAACGATCGACCACCGCTCCTAGAGCCACTCAAAATGGAAACACTGCTACTAGAGCTACTTAATATGGAAACACCGCTACTAGAGCTACTTGAAATGGAAACACCGCTGCTAGAGCTACTCAATATAGAAACACCGCTGGTAGAGCTACTCAATATGGAAATATCACTACTAGAGCTACTCAATATTGAAACACCTCTACTAGAGCTACTCAATATAGAAACACGGCTACTAGAGCTACATAGGAATAGATTTCCCATAACCATGACTACACGTAACCCAACTACACATCGAGGGAGTTATTGCAATGCCGACTTGTTGATGTATCTCATCGTTTGCATCTGTGTCCACCTCTTGATCGTAGTATATACCTCTTATTTCACACGTTGGGATCCATCAACAATGCAGTATCACGCTGCATAAGAATCATAAATACCGAAGAGTCCCGTTGTGCCAGGCCCAAACATTTCATCAGACATAAGGCAATGTTGCACGTCCACCGTAGAGCCTCCTATAAGTGCCACTTGCAATAGAATTGCCCTATTATGTAAAGTACATTTAACTAACCTTGTAACGTCCTAGCATCATCTCATAGGGAACTAGCTTTCCTACTGTCCCTAACATCCACACATATGTATACAATGTACTTATACATACAATTAATAGTTTATAATTAACCTGGGCCTCGGGCTGAGGTTCAGATTACGCATTTCAGTCTTTAACCGGTAGACTATTAGGGTGAACGGTCGATCAATCATAGAGTAAAATTTAGGGTTTTCTCATTTTAACTGTTCGATTTTAATTATCTATTAATTTCATCAATTCTGATTTACCGAGTGAACCCTAAGCATCAGTTTATTGCAATTTACCCTAGTTTTATTTATTTCAAATTCATAAGTTTATACAGTTTACATATAATAGTTCAATTTAGAGTAAATCAATTTTAGCGATTTAAATTCAATAATAAGAAGGGTTTATCTTGGGTTCAAATCAAATTAACAAATTTATATCATTTCCAATTTTTAATCCAACTTCAAATTTAAACAACTGGGTTTGCAATTTAATTACTAACATTCTAGATCGAATAGAATGGGTTAAAATTAACTGTAAACAACCAGCTTATTAAACTTGTTCCCACTCACCTTGGATTCAAGCTCTAGCTCTAAACTGCGTCGGAGAATCGTCACCCATTAGCTTGCCCCTTCCTTGATTCAATTTATTGTTGCTCTCTTACTTTGATTTTAATTTGTTTTTGAAAGAATTTTTATAACTGGAGAGGAGAAATTTTGGCAGAGTTTCAGTACGTAGTAAGTTTTTGGTAAAATTAGGGTTAACGTAGGTGTTAATTTATAGGGGTTAGAAATTAGTTTGGATTTTTCGATTTGCCCTAGAGAATTTTTGTTCTTATCTAAATCGCACATCAGAAACTTGGTGGAGAATAAAAATATTTTGTTCCATCTCAGTTGTTCAATTCACGCTGTAGGATCTTGAATTAACGCGTCAACCGGTTGATTGTCTTTGGAGGCTGATTGACATCTACCCTCGACCGTTGAATCCAAGGGGCGACCGCTCATAGTGTTAATTCTTGGTAAATTTTTATTTTTAAATTAATTTTGTTTTTAAATTTCAAACATCCGTAACTTCTCCTAACTAACTCCGTTTTTGAAGTGTTATATATGAAAATTTTCCCGAAAAACCGCTACAAATGCAACGGTGCAAGTTTCATAGCCAAATTCGAATGTTTGTGAAAATTATATTTTAGCCCTGTTTTATTTAAATTTAATTTTCTTACTAAATTTTTCACTAAATTTTCGGAGTGTTATAGGCAAACATCCTATTAAAAGCTTCCACATGAACTTTCGGGATTGCTTTCCCTCTTTGATGAAATGTTTGTTTGCTAATTATTCCTCTACAAGCATTTGCTCTTACACCTCCTAACATCAAAGGTCCGCTTTACAAATCAATTGTTACATTATGCATAAGAAAATTTTCATAAGAAATAAAAGTAAAGAGAGTGAGTGCAATAGTAGAGGGATAGATATATCTACATATGTATCCATTTCAAAATACAAGCATGTAATACATATAGCGTATATCCTTCCCAAGATGTTCATTTTCAACTACTTTGTTTCTACTTAACTCTGTTTTACTTAGTGTCCCCTAACCTAGATCTGATACCAAGTTGTGACATATCATATTTCGATGTCAAAAATGAATGCCGATGATGACGTAGTCATCACCAGAATTATTTTCAAGCGACAAAACGAGATTAGTTTTTTTATCAACAATTAAGTAAATGGAGTAACTAAATATTTTTCGTTACATAAAATTGTCTTTACATAAATGTCATTACATCTTCATTAAACTAGTTGTGCCAACTAACTGGTAAAAATAATAAAACATAAATAGTAGTGTCATGCCCGACATATGAAGATGCCGACATGAACACTTACCTAGTTATATACCTGGTTTTTACAAACAACGGAACTCAAAACAACTTTTATTAGAAAATAAGCCTTCTGCACCTTCTTCGGCTTCTTTATTCATTTTCAAAAGAAACCTATCCAAATAATAAACTTAGCCTACACGAATGAGTCTCCATGAGTCTATGGTAAATGATATAAACACGGGTCAGACATAAAACCTGGTATGGGAAATATAAACCTGTCAATTCAGAACATTATTTATATCCCAATATAACAATATATACAGTAGAAAACAACAAAAAATCTTACTTTGTTACGAACAAGATCTTCTATAGGAGTTTATATAATTAAATTACATAATCTCACCTCTGGCACATCCTTACCTCGAAATCTGTTGAGACTAGTGCATGTAACACTCTCTTTACAATAGAAGGTGAATTACTCATGACGGTTAAGGGAACCATATGGTTACGTGCGTGTAGTTATTTAAAAAAATTGCAGAATGACTCATTGAGAGTCTTCTATAGATTAAAAGTCAAATAGAAGCTCCAAAATGATAATGTGTAGCAGTATTTTGACTTGAGAATACCGTGAACCTTAAGTGTTTGAACTATATTTTGATTATAATCAATCATATGACAATGATGATCATGTTAAAACCTTAATGGGTATAAGATGAACTACTTGAAGTGAAACACTATTCAGTTGGGATGCGTCTCCTTCAAATAGAAGGCTAATATCACCATGACTGATAATAGATCTAAAGCCAAAGTCCTTGACCAAAGCAATATAGTTATTATGTAATTATTATCGGACTGAACCATGAACTTTAAAGTCAGACTTTACAATTAAAAATAGATATTATTTATGTTTTAATCATTGATCCGAGCTTTAGACATCTATATGGTACAGTAACGATGAAGAGAAAACTCACATAACATATCATTGCTCGAGTTTTAGCTTAAATGATTAGACATAAGTTTTTATTTAGATGATCTTTTAGTAGCCGACCTCTTATCCACTACCGTGCCTCAACGAAGTCCGTACATGCTTTAATATTTAAATTATTTAATTATTAGTGGAAGTGTACTAGGGAGTCACATAATAGTACTTATTAGCAATTTCCAAAATTAGTCAAGTTAAATTAATTATAAATATTATATATTAGAATGGAGAAAACTAAGATAAATGTTACATTAATTTTTTTGGCATTTAATTATTTATTTAAAGCCTTGAAATTAATTAAAATAGTATATTAATGTTATATATTGATTTAATTCAATTATGACATAAATGAAAGTTCTAATTGTTAAAAAGTTAATTATTTTGGCTATACATACATACATACTTACATACATATGTATGTGCTTATGTATGTATGTGTATACATATATTGGCTCATGAACTTCTCAGAAACATTAGAATAAAAGGAGCAGATAAAATGGTGTCAAGTAGATCTGCAAAAACTAACTACATAAATCGATCTTTTATATGCCATATTAAAATGATGGGCTTTCCTTTAGACTTGATCAAGATTATAAGAGAAAGCATTATCACTCCTTGTTCTATCATAATACAAGGTGTTGCAAAGGGGATCTTTGAAAGCAATTGTGGAATTAGACGTCCCTCTATCGTTTTTGTATAGCTATGGAATATTTTTCTTTACTTATGGAGAATTATATATATGGAAAATAAATATCATTTATAAACAAAATCTCCCCTGTTATTTCTCATCTCTTTTTCAATGATATAAAGGATAAAGCTAGACTTAGCATTAGGCATTTCAAATTAAAATTTTACTTCAGTAATGGATGCATGAGAAGAATTCTGATAAAAAAATATCCCAAAGATAGATGAAGATAATTTACTAGTAAAATGCTTATGAGTCCCTTTATCTTCCAATTATCGACATTACAATAGCTAAGGGAATTTATTGCATTGAATAAAAGAGAAAATGGAGAATTGGGATAGTAAATTTTTATCCATTGAGGGGAGGGCAGAACTTATACATTCTGTAGTTACTCATGATATTATACTGGCTAATAATATCCAAATCTCAGTAGCAATAATAAGGAAAATTAATAAATTTTGTGCAGACTTCTTCTAGAGGAGAAGGCATTAGAAAATAGCATAGGATATAATTTGTAAGCTAAATTAGAAGAGGAGTGGACTAAAAGATCTTCTAGAGTTGAGAAAGGTAGCAGGTATGAAACTCTTATGGCAACTTTTGACCAAAAAGAATCGGTGGACAATGTGGCTTAGAAATAAATACTGCTGTAATGGTAATTTTTGGACTGCTGTAGTGGTAATTTCTGGACACTGAAAATTGATAATAATAGTTCTTCTACTTGGAAAACAATCCTTAAAGTTAGGAATAAAGGTATAAAATATATTAAAAAAATTATTATTAATGGAGAATCTAGTTCCCTTTGGTTGACCAATGGATTAATGACAAATTAATGGTAGACCTTCTGGGTAGGGATAGAGTTGAAATTAGTGGAAAAACAAACATTGTAGTAAGTAAAATCCTAAGAAATAGTCTATTAGATTCTTAATCTTTATCCAAAACTAGAGAGATAGAAGACTTGATTAAAAAGGTAGAAGTATATAGAATAGAAGAGAAGACTAATAGGACTAGAACAATAATAAATTCACTTTTCATTAAGCTGGTATAAATTAAGAACACGTTATGGGAGACAAATATGGAATAATATTATTTGGAACATCATAAATAGTTGTAAGATGATTTTCCGTGCCTATCAAGCTATTTTGGGAAAGTAAAACATGAAGGATAGAGTAAAAAAGTGGGATGATTATATAGATACAAGATGTGTTCTTTGTGAACAAGAAAATGAAAGCATTAACCATATTTTCTTCAAATGCGACTTTAGCTCACTATATGGGTTACTGTATGGATCAAACTCAGATTGAACCCACAGTTCATTACCCATTATTAAGAAGATTAATGAACTTATACATAACTTTAATTAAATAGCCAATTTAGAGACATTGCCTTTTGTTGTTTTACAACATCTATTTATAATGTATAGTTGGAAAGAAACACATGTATCTTTGAAAACATTAAATAGAATAAATAGAGGTCTTAGGAGAATTTAGTCCGAATACTAAGCGAAGGGCTCCAAGAGGAAGACATATGGTTGTTCAGAAAATAGAGATTTATTGGCTGGGTGGAGAGTGGAGTTGAATGATGCGGGCTAATTGTTAGCACTCGAGAAGTGCCTTCTCCACTGCTTGATGGGAATCGTGATCCCAAAAATGCTAAAAGGATCGTCGATGTTTAGGACACTAATTTTTAGGGGGGATTGTAAATCTGAACTGAAAGTTGTGTGGGCAAGTGCGAGAAGAGCTTCGAATCAACGTAAAAGTGGATGCATCATTCTTCTTGATTTATTGAAGACAAACAGTTTAGATTAGGAAGGTAATCCCTATTTGTATGATAGAAAGTGGGTATGCTCACTGAGTTGGCAACCGAAGTTTTGTCTACTTTATTTATTTTGGTTATCCATTTCTCATGGTTGTGTCCTGTAATTATTGCTATGCACTTCATGTGTATATATGTGATAAGCAATAAAGATGTTGTACATGTTTTACCTAGTTTCAATCATTATGGTTCAGATTGAATTTTTATTGAGGCGGCTGTACCGACTTTGTAACAACCTGGAATTTCGAATACTTCGTATTTAAATATCTAAATTATTTCAATATTTGAATCTTGGTTAATTGTGATTAAATGGATTTAATAACCTTGTTAACCCTCTTTTTTTATTAATAATTAATGATGGTAAACTTGTTTTTGAAAAATGTTTACAAAAAAATAGTTCGAAGAAATATCGATAATGTAACCGAAAATCGTTTTATCGATAAACAGCTTTTTACGCAATAGAAATTGTGCAAACTTGTTGTGATAGTCTAAACAATTAATGTTTAATTAATTATCAACTAAAAATAATTTTCCTAGTTAAAGCTTCTAAAAGGAATTTTAGATATTTATGAAGAGGGGTAGTTTGGTAATTGACTGAGGAAGAGAATATATTTTTTTGGTCAAAGTGAGGTGTAAAGTTATGCACATTAGAGGGGAGCATGGGGTGGTGTTTAAGCCAGCCAAAAGATGGGCCTTTGAGGTCATTTTATCCTAGTTAAATTTTACACAAAATATCTCTAAATGTTCGTAAATTGTTCCTAACATTTTGTGTATAAAGACAAAGTTTGCAAGCCTCTCCCCTCTTCATTTTCTCATATCAAATGAACTCTAAAATAAACCAAACTTTGGTAATGGCTCTAACTCAACTTGGAAACATGGTTAGCATCTCAAAACTAAAAAAAGGTGAAAAAGTTTGGTATCATAAGGGAGGCCGTGAGCAATGGAATGTGGTAGGGGTGTTGGCTTGGTTATGAAGGCTAAAGGTGGAAGCTTTGGCTTATGGATGATGGTAGGAAGTGGTTCTTTGATTCTTATGTGCTTAAGCTTGCTTTAGGCTTGGATTTGGGTGAGTTATATCACCATTAAATGAGTGTGCGTGTGTGTGTGTGTGTGTTTGTTGTTGAAATATAAAGTTGAAGTTAAAAGTTAACCAATTAAGGTTATAATTTTGGACCCTCTTGCTTTTGAAAGAAAATGACAACTCTATAATGTATGATATTACTTCTATTACCTTCTATAACATGTGGCATGGCCTTGATATTGTTTTATATGGTTTGTTGGCTTGTGTGTTGAACTGATGTGAATATAAAAGTGTTTGTATAACGATAGTCGCTATAAGTGCACTTTGAATCTCGTTGTGTTTAAACTTGTTCTATGTGATTATTAGTGAATATATTATGAATGTACATATTTGGTTATTAACACTAATGTAAATGGGATGGCAAGGAATTGGTTTGGAAAGTTGTAAAACTTATTAAACAAAGTTGTGAAAGTTTGAAGTAGAAAGGTCGCTATGGATGCACTTTGAAATCGCCTTATGTTTGGTGATTTTTAAGCTAACTTTGGAAGACATCCTTAGGGTTTTCTTAGTGCTTTAACAATTAAAATACATGTACTTATTACTTTAAAAACACCAAAGTTTAAATCATTTCATTACCGGTTGAACGAAGTTGAAAAGTTAGAAGCAAATTGGTCTTTATAAATGCACTATGAAAATTACCTTATTTCAAGAATTTATATAATTAGTTTGGTAAATATCCTTAGGGGATTCTTTTTGTAGTTTTTAAGTAGCCTAAGTATACTACTTACTGTAAAAAAAAAGGATCAAAAATCATTCGTTTAAGTGATTAAAACTGGCCACAAAGAACATGCATTTTCATGTTGTTCTTTGTCCAAAACTTTAGATAGCACTTATAAACGTTGTCTTTGGTCTACTACATCACTTTTGGGCGTGTTGCAATATTTTGTTTTAATGCGATATTTTGACTAGTTTTTCATGATTTAAATGGTTTAAAATTTATTAATTTTGTGGAATATTTTTAGGGAAGTTCTAATAACAAGGATTGGAGTAGTTTAAAAGTATTTTTGTGTGATAGTAAAGTTTGTCTAATAAATAAGCGAAGCTTTGATAAGTTGTTTTATTGATGTATGTATTCTATGCATTAGGACAATGTTATACGTTAATTTTGTTATGATATGATTGTCAGATAGTTTTCATTTGTTAGGTTAAAGTGGATTTTTTGATGATTTTGGACAGCCTGAAACTTTCAGATCGCTATAGAACTTGGAGCTAAGTGTTTTGGGAGATAACATTATGAGTTTACATTACACTTGAATTGAGAAGGTAGTAAAAGTTAAAAAAAAGTCTAAAATTTGTTGAACATCTATGTTAAGTAAATTATTCAATGTTATCGGGCCAACTAATAAGCTTCTTTACTTTACGGCTGTTTAAGGAAATTAGGCTCTAGTCTTGAGTTTGGGTACCAATGTCCTGCTCTTCCTAGCTAATTGCCAAACCCGATGGGTAAAGAAGTCTAAAAGGTTGACTCAGTTATAAGACCGGATTTATTTTGGGCCTTCATTTGAATTTTAAATAAGTAAAATGAATTTGATATTTTGTATATACTCTTAGGATGGAGTAAAGTATTATACAAGTAATAACTTAAAGTAAATTTTTTAAGAAATGTTTTATAAACAATGTTACATAAAATTCTTATAATCTCGAGTTATGTTTTTATTAATTATTTCATAAATAATTTTAGTATTGAATGAGATACTATTTGTATAAATGAATTTTATATAAAGAGTAATTGGTATAGTTGAAGAAACCAATAGGATAAAATACGTAAATTGTATGTAGATTATTTTATTCGCATGATTGTTCTGGGTGCAGGATTCGAATACATGGTTTCTATGTAATTTACACCAGCCCGAAAAAGGATTCTTCACTCGATTATCAATGGCAAACAATTAAAATGGATTTTTGATATGATCCCGAGGTTTTCTATCATAGTATATGGCTATGTAAGGAGAATAGAAGTTTTAGATCAAGGAACCTGATCGGAGTCTGCACTAGAGAGTTTAAGTGATCTATACTAGTTGAAAAGTGAAATTTATGTGATCGAGCAAGTGATTAGATTGGATATTGCATACGGATGACCCATGCACATTATATGGGCTTAAGTATATGCATACTACATTTTGTTGGCTTATAGAGAGTTTAGGAAATGATCTTTGATTTGTTCCGAGGTAACACGAATAATCGTCTAAGTAATATCCTGAGGTTGTTAAGCGTAAGACATGCTTAGTAGATTGTTTATCTTCCTTGTGCTATGAGAGAGTTTTTGAACCTTAAACCGTGAGCTTTGTTTGCTAATAAATTTTGAATAATATCAAGTATTAGTTGTGCTTGTTCCTTTGGTATTTGGTCAAGTTGGAATTTTGAGGATGAAATGTTTTAAGTGGGGGAGAATGTAACGACCCAGAATTTCGAACACTTTGTATTTAAATATCTAAATTATTTAAATACATGAAACTTGGTTAAGCATGATCAAATAGACTTAATAACCTTGTTAACCGCCTTTATTTTAATAACTAATGATGGTAAACTTGTTTTTGAAACTTTTCAAAAAAAATAGTTTGAAGAAATATCGATAATGTGACCGAAAATCGTTTTATCGATAAACAGCTTTTTACTCAATAGAAGTTGTTCTAACTTGTTGTGCTTGTTAATTAACTAATGTTTCATTAATGAGCAACTAAAATTAATTTGCCTAATTAAAGCTTCTAGAAGGAGTTTTAGATATTTTATGAAGAGGGTAGTTTGTAATTCACTAAGAAAGAGAAGATATTTGTTTTGATCAAAGTGAGGTGTAAAGTTATGCACATGGAGGAGAGCGGGCGGAGAGGGATTATTTTCACCGACCAAAGGAGGGGGCCTTTGGGGTCATTTGACCCTAATCAAAGTTTATAAAATATCTCTAAGTGTTCATAAATTATTTCTAACGTTGCTATAAAAAAAGATAAAGTATTCAAGCCTTTCTCTCTTCATTTTCTCATATCAGTTGCTTGGAAATGACTCAAAATCAACATGGAAACATGGTTTAGCATCTCAAAAGTGAAGAAAGGTGAAAAGGTTTGGTGACATAAGGGAAGACGTGAGCAATGGAAGGAGGATAGGGGTATTGGCTTGGCTTGTGAAGGCTAAAAGTGGAAGCTTTGGCTTATGGGTGATGGTAGGAAGTGATTCTTTGAATCCTAAGTGGTTAATATTGTTGTAGGCATGAATTTGGGTGAGTTATCTCACTATTAAATGAGTGTATATATATATATATGTGTGGGTGTGTGTGTGTGTGTTTGTTGTTGAAATATAAAGTTAAAGTTAAAAGTTAACTAATTAAAATTATAACTTTGGACCCCTTACTTTTGAAAGAAAATAACAACTCTATAATGTATAACAACACTTCTATTACCTTCTATAACATGTGGTGTGGCCTTGACATTGTGTTTACATGGTTGATTGTCCTATGTGTTTAACTGATGTGAATATGAAGTGTTTGTATAGAGATTTGCTATAAGTGCACTTTGAATCCCCTTGTGAATAAATTGTTCTACGTGGTCATTTGTGAATGTATATAATTTTATTGTTATTTACACTTATAAATGTGTATGGGATAGCAAGGAATTAGTTTTGAAAGTTATAGAACTTGCAAAACAAAGTTGTGAAAGTTTGAAGCAAAAAGGTCGTTATGGATGTACTTTGAAATCGCCTTGTGTTCGGCTATTTTAAGTTTACTTTGGAAGACATCCTTAGGGTTTCTTTGATGTTTTAATAATTAAAATAAGTGTACTTATTATTGTAAAAAGGTCAAAGTCTAAATCATTTCATAACCAGTTAAACAAAGTTAAAAAAGTTAGTAGCAAACTAGTCGCTATAACTGCACTTTGAAAAATACCTTGTTTTCGGGAATTTTTATAATTAATTTGGAAGATATTCTTAAGGGTTTCTTTCTATGGTATTTTAGTAGCCTGAGAATACTACTTACTATAAAAAATTAGATCAAAAATAATTCATTTAAGTGGTTAATACAAACCACAAAGATCATGTATTTTCTTGTTGTCCACTGTCTAGAACTTTAGATAGCAGTTATAAATGTTGTCTTTGATCTACTGCAGCACTTCGGGGCTTGTTGCAATATTTTGTTTTAATGCGACATTTTGGCTAGTTTTTCATGAATTAAATGGTTTAAAATTTATTATCTTTATGGAATATTTTTAGGAGAGTTCTAATAACGTGATTAGAGTATTAAAAAAAGGTTAGAAGTTCAAATATATTCAATAATTATTTATGAATTTTTAAAATAAAGTGTTCTAAAATATAAAACATGCTTTTTGTTGATTTTGTCAAATTACTAAATTATTATTTTTACATACATTTTATATAGACATTTTAAACATATTTATAAGTAGTCTAAAAGTGTTTTTACGTATTAATTAGTATTTTAAAAGTATCATATACATAAGTTTTAGAAAAGTAAGTAAAGTATTTTATAAATTGTTAAGTGGTTTTGGTTATAATACTTAGTCATAATAAATGGGTTTTAAGAAGTTAATTAAAAAGTATATTAACTTGTTAAATAGGTGTAGATATACTTAGATCTTTAAAGAGCGTGTTTTGAAGATAATGTTAAGTATAAAATTGTTTTGGGTTTATACTAACAATATTTTTAATAACATTTTTTTTAAACCATTTATTTATACTTTTGGAAATGTGAAATTATATTTAAGATTTGTGAATGTTCTTGTACCATTTGGGATAATAATATGAATACATTTCTAAGTATTATAAAGAGTAAAAACAAATAGTGAAATAGTAGTATACATGTATATATCTTTTATTAAGGTCTTTTAATTATACATACAAGTATTTACCAAGAAATTTTAATTAATAATAGAATTAATTAAATATAAAGGGGCTTAGAAGTCACTTACGTGACATAATCGTGCTTTGTGTGACTTAAGTGTGCTTTGTGTGTTTACTTGCTTATGGAAAGTATTTAATCCTATACTTGTGAAACACCCCACATCCCTTAAAATACCCAAAAGGACACATTAAAAGGCATGGTGCGTTGTAGGTATAACTGAAACTAATAGAGACTGAGATTCATAAGATAAAAATAGGTAAAAACAGCATAAACTAAATAAATATTTAATTGAAACAAAGCTTCATAATTAAATCATAAATAAGTCAAATGCCAAATACAACTTCCATATCTCACAACCCATCATGTCTTATGAAAATGAAAATTCATAGTCTCAAAATCAGAGTACGTAATATCCCTCATAAATAAACCAGTGCATACAAGAACAAGAATAAAAGAAGTACATAGAAGAAATCTCCTCCAAGACGAACTCCAAGTTGTAACAATGTACTAGCTTCTCCCTTGATTGCCTAAGGGGGAAAAAGGGGGAAATAGAGGAGTGGGTCGGACTAAAAGTCTGGTGAACGATAGTAATTACTAGAGTCTTTAAGCAAGATAAAGGTAATAGACTCTTCAACAATTCTAGCACAAATAAGGATAAAAAGGAAATAGGAAAGAGATAAACTGGAAATAAATACGATTAAATATTGCTAAAGATAGGTTAACTTTGGTTGCTTGCACTTGTTCTGATTTAATTAGGCTAAATTCCTAATCATGTAATTAGGATGTGACCCTAATTCTATCCTTTTTAATCGGCCTGCTACTCCATAGACCTTATTGTGGACCAGACGCTATATAACTCCCTACATAGCAGCCAATGGTATCTACGGAAGATACACAGAGCAACTACTGTGGATCCAAATGACATATATAGCTCCCTACACAGAAGGCAATGGTGTCTACTAAAGACACCCATACTAAGAGCTTGGAACTCATAGCTATTACTGAGCACCCGAATGGAAGTCGCACGCGTAACTGCCACCATGCCCATGCTACCTTTTGCTCCACCTATTGGGTCTTCTTATTGCCTCCAACGTCCAACATTGTGTGCCCCTCATCTCACTTCAGGCTAATGCAAGATCACCGTGTGTCCATACAAAAATAGGGGAAATGTTGTTGGTACTGGCCCTTCATCCAAACAATATCTAGTTGCGCACTTTATCCAAATCCCCATGATTTGGACTTCTATTTGACCAATTACTACCATTCTTAGCATAAGTGTGCCCTAGGGAATGCTATTTGGTACAGGTCCTACTTTCATCTTTCCTTATTAACTTAGATAAATTATTTAAATAACCTTTATCATTTTACTTTCTACGCTTATTAATTTATCGCATGCCTGAAAATAAGCCTCATTCTGTTCTTTTTCTTATTATAACCAACGTTATAATCAAGTTTATTACTTAACCCAAGGTCTAAGTGTGAAAATAAGATTCTTTCGATTTTTACTTTATTTAGTAATAATTCTAGGTTATAACTATGCCAATTATCTTTAATTAGTCCAATTCTAATTATAATTAGGCGTAATTTTAGTCCAATTCCATTATTTATTATAGTTTTTATAATTTTCATCTTATTTTCTTCATTCAATATTCTTACTTATAAAATTCATATTCATGTTCAATTTATTCTAATCCATACATGTAGAAAAGGGGGATGAAGAGAATAGACGCTTGCATAAAATCCAAAACGTCGAAAAAGATGTAAATAAGAAATAAATAACGGTAAATAAACTTAAATACTGTAAATAGACTGTAAATCGATAAAAAGCAATTCTTAATAATAATAAATTATAATGAATAGAAATAACACTAAAATTACTGAAAGGAAATAGACTGAAAATAATTAAAAACTGTAAATAACTACTAAAAAAGGCAATTCAAAAATCGTAGTAAAACTACAACTATTGGAAACCCTATTATTTTAAATTACTTAAAGACATCTTAAAATAATTACAATCACTCACCTACGGTCCTAAGCTTTTCCTTTGGTCTTCCTAGATCCACTTGGAGTTGTAAAATAATTTAATTTATAACGATTTTCTCCTTTGGAAAAATTATTCCGTTTAGGGTCCTTTCTAGAAAGGTCAACCCAATTGGAGAAAACCTAGAATGAGAAAAAGTGTTAGGTCTAGGGGTTTATTTATATGTGTAGAAGTGGTTCTCGGACCGTTGGATTTAGAGATTGAATAGGATGCAACCATGTCATAGGTTGAATAGGAGCCATCAGATGCAGAAACGGAGGGACCGGATTAAACTAAAGGATGCAAATGGTGTGTTCGGTGGTCTCTAATTCGTTCGAATGAATTTACATTCGTTCGTGATGCAGCGCGATCTGCTAACTTTTCAGATTTGAGTCATTCAAAGATTTTAGGTCGCTCACGACCTAGTGAAGGATGCTCGCGAGTTACTGGATTCAACATAAAGGCATGCAAACGACCTAGCGAGGTAGCAGAGTTACGCAGTGATGATGCAGCCCAATTTGGTGAAGTGTTAGGTCGCGAACGACCTAACGATTCCTTTAAGTCGCTCCAGCGACTTAGTGAAGCTCGCAAACGACCTAGCGGGGTAGCAGAGTTACGCAGTGAAACATCAGAACGACCTAACGACCTATGCATTCCCAGTAGGTCGGTCATGCTATCATCTTCTTAGGTCGCTTCGACCTTAACGTGTTACGACCTATGTAGGTCGCGTACAAAGATTATGCCGCCTGGATATCTTGAGCCGCAGTGTTTTAGGTCGCATGTGTTGTTAGGTCGTAGGTCGCGATCAATGGGCGAAAGTTAGGTTGCGTGAGTTGTATTTTAGGTCGAGGCCGATCTATGTGTTGTAAATATTTGATATCGTGTGATGTAATGTTTGTGTTGTGCTGTTGTTAGGTCGCTGCCGACCTTAGTTAGGTCGTAGGTCGCGAAACGACCTAGTGTTTTGGATGTGTAAATGCTATAAATAGTGGGTGAGTTGTAACTTTGAGTTTGGTTGATTTTGAATAAAAACTTTTGTTTGTTAGCTTTGTGCTTTCATTAAATCGATAATTGAGTGTAATCTCCTATCTCCACCTTCGGTATTCAAGTGGCTTGAATCAATGATCGCTGAAGCCGATTCACGGTATCTAGTGCGCTAGATCAACGTACGAAGAATCGTAGATCTTTAAACACGGTATCGTGCGCGATCAACGTGTTTGAGATAGCTAAAATCCGGTATCTTTGGATCAACGGATTTGGGCCATTCGGTATTTTCTATTCCACAATCGCTACTTTCACCGATTCATCAATTTTGTTATCCGCTGTTGCATCATTTCGTATCGGAGCTAGACTTAGCCAATCATAGCTAAGCCGAGTCTTGGAACCAATTCTTTTGAAGAGTTAAAGCCGAGTTAGTGAAGCCGAGCTACATCTAGTTGAAGATCAAGGCCGAAAGTTTAGTGTTGAAGTTTGTGAAGATTTAATCATGCCGCCAAGAAGAGCTAATCGCCATCAAAATGTTGAAGCATTGTATAGAAGAGAAGAGGCTGATGAGATGGAGCAAAGAATTAATGAAAACTTTAGTGAGAAGCTTAATGAAGGGATTGGTCGATTAGAGAAGATGATCTTGGAGATGAATCAAAATCAGAGAAGGGTTTCACCTGAATCTAACCATGGAGGAAGTAGAGTTTCACCACGATCAAATCGAGAAAGAAGTATTGATAGTGATCATAGAAGTGTGAGTCGAGATCATTGTAGAAATGATGATGATCGAAGTCATGGTAGAAATGTGAATGATCATGATCAAAGGAATGCTAACGGAAGAAATAATGGCAGTAGAGATGTTGGTGGTCAGGATCGTCATCGATATACATCAGCTTTTGAAGAGGAGTTTGATGTTGGTAGTGTTCATGGACGAGGACGAGGTCAAGGAAGAAATCAGTCGGAGTATGATCACAAGTGGGAGTCTGGGATGAAAACTGAAATACCAGAATTTAAGGGAGGTATGCAAGCTGAGGAATTTCTTGATTGGTTAGCTTATGTTGAGGAAATATTTGACTTCAAGGAGGTTCCGGAGGATCGTAAAGTGAAGTTGGTTGCTACTAGGTTGAGGAGGAGAGCTATGGCATGGTGGCAGCAAACCAAACTTACTAGAGAGCGGATGGGGAAGTCGAGGATTGTTGCTTGGGAAAAGATGAAGAAGTTGATGAAAGCTACATTCTTACCATATAACTATCAATCTCTTATGTATCAAAGATTGCAGAATCTGAGGCAGGGAACGAAATCTATGAATGATTATGTTGATGAATTTTATCAATCAATTGCGAGGAATGATATCATGGAGACGGAGGAGCAGTTGACAGCTAGATTTGTTGGAGGGTTGAGAATGCAGATACAAGACATGGTGAATATGTTTGATCCCAGATCTGTTGCTGAAGCACATCAAAAAGCTATCGCTTGGGAGAAACAAGGAAGGAGAGGTGGTGGTGTGTTTACAAATTCCAACAATCCAATGAAAGGGGCTAGTAGCAATGCGAATGTTTCAAAGGCCGTTGCAAAACCGGTTGTTAATGAAGTTGCTCAGACCAGAATCAATAATGGTATCAAATGTTTCAATTGCCAGGAAGTGGGTCACAAAAGCAATGAATGTACGAAGCCAAAGAAACGAACGATGATTGCTGAGGCAGAGGAAGATGAGGTAGAAGCTGACTGTTCTAATTCACTACATGAGGAGGAGGAGGAGAATGTGTCGGGAGATGAAGGGTATTCATTGATGATGAGGAGAAATTGCTTAACACCAAAACAGGAGGAGGAAACTAGCTGGTTAAGGAGTAACATTTTTCAATCAACATGTACTATCTTGGGAAGGGTTTGCAAGTTTGTCATCGATGCGGGAAGCTATGATAATATTATCTCTACAGAAGTTGTGAAGAAGTTATCATTGAAGACAGAGAAGCATCTGAAACCTTACAAGTTAGCTTGGTTGAGGAAAGGTGGGGAGGTGAAAGTTGGACGAAGAGCTTGGGTTAATTTTTCAATTGGGAAGAAATACAAAGATGAAATTTGGTGTGACGTCGTGGACATGGATGTATGTCATCTGTTGCTGGGGAGACCGTGGCAATATGATAGGGCTGTGCAACATGATGGTCGTACTAACAGTTACAGTTTCATGTTTGAGGTTACTAAAATCACTTTAATTCCTAAGAAGCGACAACACGAAGAAAGCAAGTCGGAGGAGACTGAAGAACTTAAAACTTTACTATCTTTGAAGGAGTTTGTTAAGGAAGTAGAAGAGGAGCCCGAAGTGTTTTTGTTGATTGGACGTGAGAGTAATGAAGTGGTTGAGATTCCTGAAGAAGTAAAGCCAGTGCTGGGAGAATTTGATGATGTATTTCCTGAGGAGCTACCAATGGAGTTACCACCGTTGAGAGACATTCAACATCAAATTGATCTTGCTTCAGGAGCTGTGTTACCACATAGACCACATTACAGAATGAGTCCAAAGGAACACGAGGAGTTGAGAAGGCAAGTGGAAGAGTTGCGTGAACAGGGGCGTGTGCATAAAAGTTTAAGTCCTTGTGCGGTGCCAGCTTTGTTAGTGCCAAAGAAGGATGGGACGTGGAGAATGTGTACCGATAGTCGGGCACTGAACAAGATTACCGTGAGATACAGATTTCCTATGCCTAGATTGGATGACTTGTTGGATCAACTTAGTGGAGCTACTATCTTTTCGAAAATTTATTTGAAAAGTGGTTATCATCAAATTCGAATTAGACCAGGGGAGGAATGGAAAACAGCATTCAAGATGAGAGAAGGATTGTACGAATGGCTGGTTATGCCATTTGGTCTTTCGAATGCACCTAGTACATTTATGTGGGTGATGAATCAAATCTTTAGACCATTTATTGGGAAATTCGTGGTGGTGTATTTTGATGATATACTGATATATAGTAGAAGCTCAGAAGAACATTTGCAACATCTAAGAGAGGTGTTAATGATACTGCGACAGGAACAATTTTATGCTGCAACGAAGAAATGTGTGTTCATGACGCATAGTTTTTTATTTTTGGGATATGTTATTTCAGAAGGAGGTATACAGGTGGATCGGAATAAAGTTGAAGCAATCAGAAATTGGCCACAACCCAGGACAATAATAGAAGTTAGAAGCTTTCATGGTTTAGCATCATTCTACCGAAGGTTTATTCCACACTTCAGTAGCGTGATGGCTCCAGTTACTGATTGTATGAAGGGGAAGCAATTTTCATGGTCGAAGGAAGCAGGGGTTGCTTTTGAACAGATCAAGGAGCTTTTGACGACAGCACCAATTCTAGTTTTGCCAGATTTTCAGTTGTTGTTTGAGTTACATACTGATGCATCTAAAGTTGGGATTGGAGGGGTGTTGAGTCAGAAAGGACGACCTATTGCATATTTCAGTGAGAAGCTATCGGGAGCAAAGGTGAGATATAATACATATGATGTGGAATTTTATGCTATTGTGCAAGCTGTGAAACACTGGAGACATTATTTGTTTCATAAAGAATTTGTTTTATATATTGATCATGAAGCGTTAAAGCATATGCAGGGACAGGACAAGATTGCAGCTAGCCATGTGTCGTGGATTGCATACTTACAACAATTTACATTTGTGGTGAAGCATAAGTCGGGAATTACGAATCGAGTGGCGGATGCATTAAGTCGAAGGAATCATGTGTTGACTACAATGAAGGTAGAGGTGACAGGGTTTGACGTGTTGCCAGATTTCCTTATTGAAGATCCTTACTTTGCTAAGATCATGGATGAAGTCAATGAAGGAAAGACTGATGAGTATGTGTTAGTGGATGGTTTTCTATTCAAGGGTAACAAGTTATGTATATCAGAGGGCAGTTTACGAATGAAGATTGTGAAAGAGTTGCATGAGGAAGGCCATGTGGGGAGAGACCGTACATTACAGTTGATTTCGCAATCATATTTTTGGCCTACTATAAGAAGAGAAGTAGAGAGGTTCGTGGAGAGATGTCATATTTGTCAAGTTTTCAAAGGGACAGCGACGAATGCGGGATTGTATATGCTATTACCTGTGCCTATTAGACCGTGGGTTGATATCAGCATGGATTTTGTTTTGGGTTTGCCTAGAACTCAGCGAGGAAATGATTCTATATTTGTTGTGGTAGATATATTTTCCAAGATGGCACATTTTATCGCTTGCAAGAAGACAGCTAATGCCGTCCGTGTTGCTCAGTTATTCTTTAAAAAGATGTATCGATTACATGGGCTACCTGAATCTATCGTTTCAAATCGGGATACTAGATTTCTAAGCCATTTTTGGTTAAGTTTGTGGAAGATGGTTGGAACGAAGCTGAATTTTAGTAGCGCTTATCATCCGTAAACAGATGGGCAAACGGAAGTGGTAAACAGATCATTGGGAAATTTGTTGCGATGTCTTGTGCAGGATAACTTGAAGAGTTGGGATATGAAATTATGTTAGGCAGAGTTTGCACATAATCACGCTGTTAACCGTAGTACGGGTTTCAGTCCGTTTCAAGTTGTATACTCAGCAAGTCCGAATGGTCCATTGGATCTGACGACAGTGCCGTATCAAAAGGGAGTTATTAAGCGTGCTTGTGATTTTGTGACTGAGTTGCAGGAGTGCCATAGAACTGTTCATGAACGATTGCTTGCATCAAATGAGAAGTATAAACAACTGGCAGATAAGAAGCGAAGGAATGTGAATTTCAGAGAAGGTGATTTGGTTTACGCCGTGTTGACAAAAGATCGTTTTTCAGCGGGATCGTACAATAAGTTGAAAGCTCGAAAAATCGGTCCAGTGGAAATTTTGAAGAAAATCAATGAGAATGCATATCAGTTGAGATTGCCGGATAATGTTCATACTTCCGATGTTTTCAATGTCAAATATTTGATTCCGTATCATGGAGAGGAGCTTGTTGTGGAAGAGGAAGGTGCAAATTCGAGGTCGAATTTTTGTCAACCGGGGGAGGATGATGCAGCGCGATCTGCTAACTTTTCAGATTTGAGTCATTCAAAGATTTTAGGTTGCTCACGACCTACTGAAGGATGCTCGCGAGTTACTGGATTCAACATAAAGGCATGCAAACGACCTAGCGAGGTAGCAGAGTTACGCAGTGATGATGCAGCCCAATTTGGTGAAGTGTTAGGTCGCGAACGACCTAACGATTCCTTTAAGTCGCTCCAGCGACTTAGTGAAGCTCGCAAACGACCTAGCGGGGTAGCAGAGTTACGCAGTGAAACATCAAAACGACCTAACGACCTATGCATTCCCAGTAGGTCGGTCATGCTATCATCTTCTTAGGTCGCTTCGACCTTAACGTGTTACGACCTATGTAGGTCGCGTACAAAGATTATGCCGCCTGGATATCTTGAGCCGCAGTGTTTTAGGTCGCATGTGTTGTTAGGTCGTAGGTCGCGATCAATGGGCGAAAGTTAGGTCGCGTGAGTTGTATTTTAGGTCGAGGCCGATCTATGTGTTGTAAATATTTGATATCGTGTGATGTAATGTTTGTGTTGTGCTGTTGTTAGGTCGTTGCCGACCTTAGTTAGGTCGTAGGTCGCGAAACGACCTAGTGTTTTGGATGTGTAAATGCTATAAATAGTGGGTGAGTTGTAACTTTGAGTTTGGTTGATTTTGAATAAAAACTTTTGTTTGTTAGCTTTGTGCTTTCATTAAATCGGTAGTTGAGTGTAATCTCCTATCTCCACCTTCGGTATTCAAGTGCGCTTGAATCAACGATCGCTGAAGCCGATTCACGGTATCTAGTGCGCTAGATCAACGTACGAAGAATCGTAGATCTTTAAACACGGTATCGTGCACGATCAACGTGTTTGAGATAGCTAAAATCCGGTATCTTTGGATCAACGGATTTGGGCCATTCGGTATCTTCTATTCCACAATCGCTACTTTCACCGATTCATCAATTTTGTTATCCGCTGCTGCATCAGTTCGCCTGCCGAAATACAAGGCGGGTCAACCGGGCGGTCGAACGCCCCCTTGCCCAGGTCGAGCGGCCGGTCAACCTGACCATATACACACACACACATATATATATATATATATATATATATATATATATATATATATTTCGTTTTATTTCTACTTATTTTGTTTATTCTATAACTTGGTCATATTAGCTCGGTTTCTGACGTTCTATATATGTAAATTGATCAGAACATTACCACGGACACAATGGTGCAACTTTCGTGGCTTAATTCTGATAATTTCACAAAGTTATTTTATTATTTAATTAATTAACAAATTAATTATTACGGGTTAAATTTCAGGTTGTTACATTCTCCCCTCCTTAAGGGATTTCGTCCCCGAAATCTCTAAGGATAAAAGAATGTACTAAATGTTTTCATCCAATTCTACAACCAACTACTCAATCATCAACCATTCATCCATTGTCCTTAAGTTATTCTAATGCATTTTATGATACTTATGCTATTAGTGTAGGGTAAATTTCCCTAACTAATGCAAAAAATTAGGCGGTCCACTGATTCAGTTGATCTCCTTTTTATGCAATCATGTTTATGCCATATATCCAAATGAATGCAAAAATTTCCTAATGATAACTGATAGTTCTATATGCGTGCTACAAACATCATCCAAATGCAACAATCATGTGATAATCATCCATTTATAGAAATCATGGAAATAAAATAAAAATGTGCACACATCCATATGCATATGCTCTAGTGTCCTAGTTAGGTCGATCCCTAAGGAATAATAGTGCCTAGTGTACCTATATGCGTCCATAGCATCACTAGCAAACACTTGCAACCATTAGCATACATCATTCATAACATGTTTACATCAAATCCTACCATCCCTAGGTTAAATCCCAAGTTCTTCCCCCCAAAGAATGATAAAGGAAAGAACCTATTCAAAACTAAAGATGGGAAAAGGAAATTCTAAAACCTATTATCAAAGAGACATGGATATGAGATATGCATTTTTCTTCTAATCAAATTAGTCTTCTCCGAAATCTCTCTAACTATGTCGGAACCAAGAAACAACCTTTCCGTAGACTCCAACCAATATGAAGACGTCTTACACGGCCTTCCCAAAAAAAGATTCAAAAGGTGTCATTCCAATGCTAGCATGAAAACTACTACCATATGAATTCCACTAAAGAAAGATGCTTTTCCCAAGTTCCTCCAAAATCAAGAATACTCATTCTCAACCGTATGTGTCTTATTATCTTATTAATTTCACTTCATTGTTCTTCTTTAGTCTGCTCAACATTCCTAGGTTTTTACTAGTGTCCTATACACTCCCCGGAAACTTCTGTTGTTACTTCTAAAAGTAATCCATGTTGTCTCCTTTGTAGCCTTCCACCTTTTCCGTTACACCTAGGAAATGATTCCTATCCACTTCACATTTAGGAGTTTGGTTCGGTGTTTATAGTTCCATTTTAAAAATTAAGGTTTCTAAATTTTTTTAAAGCATCAAATCGCAAAACCTTTGTCTTTTAAAAGTGTTATCTTTAAGTTTCTATTAAATTCAAAAATACTAGGTTACTTAAAATCTCATCTTTCTAGCCTTACATCTTCACAGCTTTTTGAATTCACATTATTTTCCCAAACCTAGAGGGAAAACTTCCAAAAATTTAAGTCTAAAGCTTATTCCTCATTTTCTTTTAAAGACTTTTTCAATTTTCTATAAAAATTGGGATTTTTAAATTTAATAGTTACTAAGTTTTTCGCTTTTAAAACCTTATTTATTTTTTCACCAGACCATTTCCTTTTAAAATATCTTTAAAATATCCTTATGTGCTTTCAAAACATCTTCTTGTTACACCTAACGGTCTCATACCTTAATGTATTGAAACTACTTTCTCCTATGAGAAATTATTAATGCTAAAATCTTTTATGAACCTTTTAAAAGAGGATTTCATGTTTATGTGAAATTACAAGGAACTTATTTTATATTTTTCGAAATAGGCTACACAAAATATGGTGTTTTTCATACCTTGTATATATCTTTCATGTATTCCTTATGACTTGCACAAAACAATTTTATTGGTTTCATAGAAAATTATACCATTATTTATTTCATTCCAATATATTAAAGCATGTTTAATTTATACTTTCCTATGATAAACATTTTCTTATACTTATTTAAATAATAGGTGTATTCACAAATTAATTTATTTCTATTCTTAGAAATTACCTTTTTAAAATACGTCTTTATTTGGGTTAAAACGGATGTTGCATAAAACACCATTACTACAACCCAAAAATACTAGTGTATGAACTTAATTAAAAATAAATACTAATAAACCTCACATATTATGTAAAAACATTCCTCTTGGGAGTCATCTACTATAACAATAGTGTTATAGTCTATGCTCCTTTAATTTTTCATGAAAGCATCTATTACAACAATAAATGTTGTAATCTACGTTTTCAATACTTGACACACTCTAGGTTTTTATGTTTAAAATCTTTGTTTACTTACAATGAAACTAGTGAGTTATATATGTATACTCCATAATTCTTCCAAAAGAATTCCAATTTTTCATTATATAAAAACCAACTTAATCATACCATTCTTCAAAAAACCCATGTTTATTTTCTGAAAGAAAATATTAACAATGAAAATTTTCAATTCTAATAATAATTTTTTTTTCAACTTTTTAAATTTCAAATTTTTTTATTTTATTGGGCTTAGCATAAAGTGGGTCTTCCTACTTACTACTCTCGGAGTACTTTTCCTAAACTAAAGGCTTTTACTCATATTCCTCTTGTTTGAGACAATTATAATTTCTGCAATTACCTACACATGGACTTTCTTATTTACTTATCTACTGAATTTTATTATACATCTCTAACCTTTGCCTACCTTTCTTTAGATTTCCCTAATCCTAATCCAAAATGTACAAAACCGTTTCTTAAATCCCTACCATGTGTAGACATTCTCTATGCCCCAATAAACGCACTTCAAAAGTGATACTTCAAGAAATCTGCTCTCAATTGACGAACACGAAGCGTAAAAAGAACCTCCTTTAGGTGAATAACATGCTCTTCCATACTTCTTGGAAAACACCAAAATGTCGACCATGAATACCACCATGAACTTTATTTTAGGACATCTCTCAAAACATGGTTCATCTAATCTATAGAATAGGCTGGGACATTGGTTAGCCCAAAAGTCATGACTAACCACTCAAAGAATCCATCTGGTGTCCTAAATGCGGTCTTATCAATGTTACCATCAGCGATCCTAAGCTAATGAAATCCAGTAGCTAAATCAAGCTGAAGAATACTAAAGAGCCAACTAACTGGTTGAAAGGATCATATATCCTAGAGAGTGGATAATGGTTCTTTTTTGTGAGCTTATTCAATTCTCTACAGCCAACACAAAGTCGGAGAGAACCATCCACCTTAGTGGCGAAGACGGCTGGCGCTTCCCACTCCGATATGCTTCTTCTTATGAATCCTTTCTCTAAGAGCTCACGAATCTGCTTGCTCAATTCTTTCATCTCCCTATGTGCCATGTGTCTCATAGGTAACGCTACTGGCCTGACATTCTCGGTCAAATAAATCCTGAAGTCAATCTCTCTCTTAGGGGGTAGTCCCCTAACCTCCTCGAAGACGTCTGCAAAATCTCTTACGAAAGGAACCAATGAAACTCTGATGAAGATGAATCGAGGGAATAAAGAAACCTCAACATGACTGACCCTTGCGGGTCGCAAGATACGTCCAGAGTCCTACCACTACAAGTCTCAAGTCTAACGACTCTCCTCTCGCAGTCTAAGATAGCTCCGTATGAGGATAGCCAACCCATCCCGAAGATCATCCCATACCCCGAGAATCCCAAAACATAGGCGTCCTAGTCAAACTCTACGCCTGGGATAAAGATTTTCAAACCCCTACAAACCATAGACAAGACTGCCGATGCTCCAATCGGGTTTGAAACAACAATGGGGTCTACTACTAAAGGGATGTCTAAGTGCAAACAATCTACCCAAGAACTAGAGATGAAAGTGTGTGATGCTCTAGGATCAAAAAGAGTATGAATGGGAAAATCAGAAATAAAAACCAAATTTCCTACCTCGATCTGGTCCGCTGCTGGAAGGTGTTGCATCCAAAGCCTAAATATGTGCCGCAGGTGCACTCGCTCCCTACCCCATCTTCTAAGGACAAAACTTACTAAAGTGACCAAACTGTCCACAATTGAAACACCTTCCCTTCATTCAAATCTTCTTACAGTCCCTTGCGTAATGACCAATCATTCTACAACGGTTACATCTCCCACTTTTCTAGATTCGCTTCTGAGGGCCTTCCCTTTTCCTTCTTGCCCTTCCACCATGGCTTCTTAGAGCTTGTAAGAACTGCCTTAAGCTCTTCTTCCAGCTGCCAAGATATAGGTTGACCACTCTGTCGGTCCTCCAAACCTAACTGCCAAAACTTTCACTCCATATCTTCCAACCTAGCTTGCGTCTCCTTGAAATCCTTCGTGCCAGAAAACGTTCCGCCCCCTATGCTAGTAAAGTCCTTGCATAACTTAGAAAAATCGACTGGTGTAGGTGGATTAAAGGGATTTCCACCTATCGGTGTTGTATTGGGCGCTTGCCCTTGCACCCCTGGTACCGTAGCTCTACGGAACCAGTTAGCCATACTATGCAAAGAGAAGGAAACTTTGGTTCGAAAGAATCAAAAGAAGGTTGAACCGGACTTTGAGGGGATTTTATAAAAACTCTTTTATACTTAAAAACTATTTCTAAGAGTTCTTTTTTGAAAAATACTTTTTAAAACAAGTTATTTTGGAAAATACTTTACTTTTAAAATAAATTTTTAGGAATCCAGTAACCTTAGGCTCTGACACCAAGTGAAACACTCCACACCCGTTAATATACCTAAAAGGGCACATTAAATGGCATAGTGCATTGTAGGTATAACTAAAACTAACAGAGACTAAGCTTCACAAGATAAAAATAGGTAAAAACAGCGGAAACTAAATAAGTATTTAATTGAAACAAAGCTTCATAATTAAATCATAAATAAGTCAAATGTCAAATACAACTTCCATATCTCAAAACTCATCATGTCTTATGAAAATGAAAATTCATAGTCTCAAAATCAGAGTATGTAATATCCCTCATAAATAAACCAGTGCATACAAGAACAAAAGCTGGAAATAAAAGAAGTGCATATAAGAAATTTCCACCAATACGAACTCCAAGCTGCAGCAATGTACTAGATTCTCCCTTGATTTCCTAAGGGGGAAAAGGGGGAAATAGAGGAGTGGGTCAGACTAAAAGTCTGGTGAATGATAGTAATTACTAGAGTCTTTAAGCAAGATAAAGGTAATAAACTCTACAATAGTTCTAGCATAAATAAGGATAACAAAGGAAATAGAAAAGAGATAAACTTGAAATAAATACGATTAAATATTGCTCAAGATAGGTTAACTTTGGTTGCTCACACTTGTTTTGATTTAATTAGGCTGAATTCCTAATCCTGTAATTAGGATGTGACCCTAATTTTACCCTTTTTGATCGGCCTGCTACTCCATAGACCTTATTGTGGACCAGCCGCTATATAACTCCCTACACAGCAGCCAATGGTATCTACGGAAGATGCACAGAGCAACTACTATGGATCCGGACGACATATATAGCTCCCTACACAGAAGGCAATGGTGTCTACTAAAGACACCCATACTAAGCGCTTGGAACTCATAGCTATTACTGAGCACCCAAATGGAAGTCGCACGCGTAACTGCCACCATGCCCATGCTACCTTTTGCTCCACCTATTGGGTATTCTTATTACCTTCAACGTCCAACATAGCGTGCCCTTCATCTCACTTCAGGCTAATGCGAGATCACCATGTGTCCATAAAAAAAAGGGGAAATGCTGTTGGTACTGGCCCTTCATCCAAACAATATCTAGTTGCACCCCTTCCAAATCCCCGTGATTTGGACTTCTATTTGACCAATTACTACCATTCTTAGCATAAGCGTGCCCTAGGAAATGCTATTTGGTTCAGGTCCTACTTTCATCTTTGCTTATTAATTTAGATAAATTATTTAAATAAGCCTTTATTATCATTTTTACTTTCTACGCTTATTAATTTATCCTAAGCCTTAAAATAAGCCCTATTCTGTTCTTTTTCTTATTATAACCTACGTTATAATCATGCTTATTACTTAACCCAAGGTCTAAGTGTGAAAATAAGCTTCTTTCATTTTTTACTTTATTTAGTTATAATTCTAGGTTATAACTATGTCAATTATCTTTAATTAGTCCAATTCTAATTATAATTAGGCGTAATTTCAGTCCAATTCCATTATTTATTACAGTCCAATTCCATTATTTATTACAGTCTTTATAATTTACATCTTATTTTCTTCATTCAATATTCTTACTTATAATATTTGTGTTCAATTTATTCTAATCCATACGCGCAGAAAAGGGGGTGAACAGAATAGATGCTTGCATAAAATCCAAAACGTCGAAAAAGATGTAAATAAGAAATAAATAACAGTAAATAAACTTAAATATTGTAAATAGACTGTAAATCAATAAAATGCTATGCTTAACAGTAATAAATTATAATTAACTGAAATAATACTAAAATTACTGAAAGGAATAGCTGAAAGGAAATAGACTGAAAATAATTAAAAACTGTAAATAACTACTGAAAAAGGCTATTCAAAAAATCATAGTAAAACTACAACTATTGAAAACCCTATTATTTTAAATTACTTAAAGAAATCGTAAAATAATTACAATCACTCACCTCCGGTCCTAAGATTTTCCTTTGGTCTTCACGGATCCACTTGGAGTTGTAAAATAATTTAATTTATAACGATTTTATCCTTTGGAAAAATTATACCATTTAGGGTCCTTCCTAGAAAGGTGAACCCAATTGGAGAAAACCAAGAATGAGAAAAAGTGTTAGGTCTAGGGGTTTATTTATATATGTAGAAGTGGATCTCGGACCGTTGGATTTGGAGATTGAATAGGATGCAACCATGTCATAGGTCGAATAGGAGCCATCGGATGCAGAAACGGAGGGACCGGATTAAACTAAAGGATGCAAATTACGTGTTCGGTGGCCTCTAATTCGTTCGAATGAATTTACATTCGTTCACCTGCCGAAATACAAGGCGGGTCGACCGGGCGGTCGAACGCCCCTTGCCTAGGTCGACCGGCCGGTCGACCTGACCATATATACATACATACATATATATATATATATATCGTTTTATTTTTGCTTATTTTGTGTATTATATAACTTGGTCATATTAGCTCGGTTTCTGACGTTCTATATATGGAAATTGACCAGAAAATTACCACGGACACAATGGTGTAACTTCCATGGCTTAATTTTAATAATTTCACAATGTTATTTTATTATTTAATTAATTAACAAATTAATTATTACGGGTTAAATTTTGGGTTGTTACAACTTGGAACAAAAAGCCGGCAAAGTAGATTTATGCTATCTGCGAGAGTTAAGAATTTTGTTCGAGTAGGGTTTACAAGAAAACAGTACTCTAACCTACTGGCTTCACTCTTGAACAAGGGATGGTATAAGTTGAGAAAGTCAAAAACGTGATAAGTATATGAGACTTTATTTTCACATGCGATCATTTTAATTTTGTACTTGATAGTCGATTAGTCGACTATCAAAATTGACCAAATTAAATTTGGTAGTATACATAAGCATCATGTATTGATACGGTTTGAGATCCCCTAGGGAGGACTCATTCGTATGAATTGTCTCTTGCTTTAAGAACATGTATATACAAGATCACCCAAGGAGGACTCCTTTTTATCATTCGTTTACTTATTAAAGAACCGGAATTGAGTTAACCGAAAATTCACCGGTTTAGTTTTGAAGAGTTCGGGATCGAGTAATTGTATTACTTACTAAAAACCACTTCAAAACTAATAAATGAACTCTATGTTTTGGAAGCAGTTGTGAAGTGGAATGCTATAGAGTTTAATTGTCTATCCTAAGGTTAAGTCCAAGGGAGATATCAACGTTAGCACGTTAGACAATTTATGTTTGGATCCTTGGAGAGATTTGTGAATTGTTTGAGATGCTAGCTTCCAAATAGAGATTTGAGATATGTTCGAGTAGTGAAGACTTGTGTGTTGAGATGTTGAACGTGACTTCACCATCGGTAATGATAGAAAACAGAGTAGGAGCATAGCCGATGGATTTAGCTAATCCAAGGGTACATCAACTCCAAATATCTGGAGATGCTTCCGGTTGAGGTGCGTGGGAGTTGTTGGTATTCGATATCATGTGTTCGGGTACGGACCAACTATGTTACCTATGTAGCATATTTTATCTAAATATATGCATGGTTTCAAAAGTTGGATTCTGATCCATGTACAAGTGGCCGACTTTGGTTTACCTTGAAAACCTCCATGGAAATCCTTATGCGAACGTACCTTAGCGGTTTTAGTTGTACTTCTAATATTGTTGTGTTGTGAGATGCAAGTAGCACAACTTTTTTATGATGTATATTCTACACCCTAGACATTATCTATTATATCACTTTATGCACTTATTAGATGGTTCTATTCTTTTAAGGAGAAAACCGTTGCAGCGATTCGAATGGTCTTAAAGTACTGTTATATGCCAGCTACATATTTCTTAAGTTTCTCATACCAGACTTATGTCTGACTCATGGTTTTATCTTTCCCTTAATTCCATGGGTGCTCTTTCAAGTAGTTTGAGAAAGATAGGTTTTCATTGGTATTCTTTAGAGCTCGAGGAGACAAGCCGGATGCTTTCACCAAACATAGTATTCTTATTTCTGTTGCACTGCTTTATTGTATATATCAGCATTTGTGAGGACAAGCTATTATAACTGTCCAGGCTGATGATAGTATTTAGAATTATAACTCTGAAATGTTGTATATCTTAGAGTAACACTTTGCACTGTCTTTTTGATACTATATGTCATCGTTCCGCTGTGAGATTCTATTCTCTTCTTTCCTTTTATTTTTTTATTTTACCCTAACAATTTGTCTTTTTGACACCTGAATGCTCGATATTTGAATATCGTGGATGTATTAGTATCTACATTTGGATGTCGAAAAGGCAAGTCATTGCAGACCTTCAAAATACACACACACACATGCATATATGTATATATATAAAGGTCGAACATATAATGAGATTGAGAAAGGAGAAAAATGTTCTGAAGTTTGTTGGAAAGGGGTCAAATAAGTGGAGAAAAATTGCGAAAATATATGAGAGAGTTTTTAACCATTTATAACTGTTTGGTCAAAATTTGGTTCTAAACTATATGCTTTAGTCAAAGAGAAACAATGGTACTTGACTAGGAGGCAAGTCCATTAGGAAAATATGTTTGTCCAAAGTCCTATAGAAGTCATTTATGAAAACAATAAATTATCCATGTACTTAGTCACATGACCTTAGTTTCAATTTGACCTAATGGCCATTCAAGTACTAATTCCAAGCCTTTTCTTGTACTCAAGAGAAATGAAAATTGTGGAAGAAGTATAGTTCGAAATTCATCCCGTTTTAGTAAGGGGTACAAGCTTATTTATAGAGAACTCAGACCCTTGGATTGTTAACATTGGCACTTGTAAAAGGTGGACGGTCATGATATGCTGACATGGCACATGACCGATTTGATAAGTGACACAATTCACTTCCAATTTCTTCATGTGACATGGCATAGCGGACCAAATTAGAACTAAAATGTTGAATTCAGACACATTCTTCAGCATGCCATATCTATATAAATCTTGGCATGCGATAGCTTTATATCAATATGTGATAGCTTCAACCATAGTCATGCAATAGCCTTGATAATAAATTTTTGACAGTTTCGCTTACCATCAAATCGTGATAAATCTATCATCATCTTGCAAAGGCTTCATCAACATGCAACAACTTGAGATAGCATTTTATACTTTAGTATAAATACTCACGGTTTTGTTCCCTTTCTTATTAAACTCTTCGTATCACTTGATTTGTTATCTTAGTCATAGAAGTTTTCTCTATCACAAATTAACAATTGGATTGTTCATTCTCCTTCAATATAAATTGTTGTCCTCTTCCTTTTTTATCTGCACCAGTTCTCTTAAAAATTAATTGAACCAAAATCAAACCCTTCTTGAAAAAAATTAATTTTTATATTAGATTTTTCGATAATTAATCTCGTTTATCACCGTGATCTTTATTTTCTAATTTACAATTTCAATTTAATACATTTTCATTAATTAAGAGGTTTTCAAAACCATTGATTTTAAATATTAGCATGGGTTTCATCAAGTTTCTTAATAATTTTCGTTTTGATCTTTTATTGTTGTAGTTTTAATTGTTTGTTTTGTTTGTGGGTTTTAGTTCTGGTTCTTCAATACCTGCTTTATTTTAAGCATTTTACTTCACTACGCGATAGATTATTTATTCATTCAACATGCAATAGCCAACTTATTCAACTTGCGATGACTTGTATATTTATTCAACATGCGATGGTATATTTATCTACCCTACATGTGATAGCCTTTTTATCTACTTAACATGTTATAACATATTTACCCACTTAACATGTCATAGCATACTCATTCATTCAACACGTGATATCCTTAACATGCGGTAACTTACCTGTTTATTCAACATATGATAGCCTCAACATTCGATAATTCTCTTATTTACTCAACATGCGATAACACTATATGGTATCAACATGCGATAACTTTATTCAACCATTTTCTTTATCTTATTACTTGAAAATTTACTAGCTTTGTCATGTGAAATCATTGCATGTGTCAATATGTAATAGCCATTACTATTGTTAACACGTTAGTTCAAAATAAGTTATATGAAAATATTCCTAACTTATATGTTAATTGAGATATAACTCATAATTGACTAGTTATCATATTACGGAGAGTATTATCAACATTTGTATGTTTCCTACTTGCTATTGAAAGATATAAGCAAACTAGGAATGAGGTATATCCAAGTTTTGGCTTCTTATTAGCTTAATTGTTAGTCGAGGTTTTACTAAGTTATTTTTTAATATATTTGCATTTTTATCAACTTAGGTTTATGGCTATAAACAAGAAAAGATCTTCTAAGGCGTCTCCCAGTACTCCCAGGCTCAAAAAGCATTCTGAGCTGAAGCCCTATACCAACTGTCAATCTTTCTTCTCAAAACGAGAAGACATAGATTCCTTGCCACACCACCTTGGAATTTCAGAAATGGAAAATAGAGTTCTTGGCCCTTCTGACAGGATCGACATTCCTTCTAAGGGATTTGTTTACTTTACTCCCATCCATATTTGGCATTCTTGCTACCTTCCCTTTAATGATATCATCACCAGGGCTCTTTCCTTTATCGAGATTTCCCATATCTATCTTACCTCGAATTCCTACAACTATAGTCATTCTATTTTCGTGTTATTCAAGGAACTCAAGCTAGAGGACATGACCCTTTTTACTTTATGTTCACTTACCACCCTCCATAAAGTCATGTACTAATTTGGTTCTATATTCTGTCTCTGCTCTGCCGACAATGGTTAATTTTTGATTTGGTTAATAAGACCAAGAACTAGAGCCATTGATTCTTTTATGTAAGATGCTTCTCTCCTAAGATTTCTGGAAAATTCTCTGTCCCCGGTACATTGTCGGACTCATATTTTCTATATTGTTTTTGTTACCATATTATGCTAACTTTTATCTTTTACATTATGTTTCAAAAGAAATCGAGCCTAAAATTTTATCGAAAATCGACAAGCTATGGGATACCATAGAATACTCAAGGAAATGATTGAGGCCCCTTACCAAGGAAAAGCTAAGAGAATATCCTTTGATTCAACTGCTTCGCTATATTTTGGGAGAGCCTCCTATTATAAAAAGGAATGGACATGGCTTTTCATCCATCGTCATCACAAATCGATGTCTTTTCAATTAATTCTCCAATCCAGCAGTCAACTAGATTATTTGCTTTCTTTTACCATAAATGTTAGCTTGGTTGACCCGGTTCTTCTATCGTTTAGCAATGATCCTTCAGTTTACCTTCTTCTCTGAGAGCTCTTGGCAAACCAAAGCTGGCCCATTATCTCTAACTGCCGCAATAGGATATACCTTTTTATTGGCTAAAAATAATAAACACAAGGAATCTAGTAGCACATAAATCTCTTTTGAACCTCCTCTTAAAAAATCCAAAGGTCTCAATCTCGCTTTGATGTCGATCATGGTTCCTTCCTCCGGTATCGTCATAACCAGCATTCCTTCTACACGTCCCATTCAAAGTCGAGTTATTGATGTTACAAGTTCGACACTAAAATATTCTCTGGTCTTCTTATACCGGCAGTTGGAACTTGATTCTATACTTCTTCAAGACGCTCATTTATCAGGTTAGCCGGTGCTTGACTCTCTACTTTTTCCAGACACTCATCTATCAGGCTCTAGCGTAGGGGCTTCTCGCCCCCTTGAACTTTGAAGAACGAATAACACCTAACCTTCCATTCCTTATTATGACTTCTTCAGGTTCAACCAATAACCCCTTCCTTTTTTAAGAGATGTCCTTATTTTCTTTTTTATTCTCTTTAACATGTTAAGTTAATTAATTAGTGTGATTTTGAAGTTTATGATTCCTTTTAGATTGGAAAACACTTATTACTTCTTCATCAATCATCTTCATACTCTTCTCAAGACACGTCATCACTGCAAGAGATGAATTCTTCCTTATTTGAGAAGATAAAGACTCTATAAAATGGAGTTAAGTGTCTCCAAACAAATAGTAGCTCCCTTTTCATCAAAAATTCATTGATCATAACCTTATTAGATTTAGAGATGAACAAAATTCATGACTGGGAAGAAAAATTGAAGATTCTAAAGAAAGAACTTTGATTAAGTCATGGGGAAACAAAGCAAGCTTAGCTTGAGGCTTCTAACCTTAAAGAGATTTCAATTAAAGTTTCAAAATTCCAACATTTTCAATATTCAACTTAAGTAGTCCAAACAAAAAATCCTTGGATCAATAATAACAGTTATTATTAACCATAATTCTATGGCCAAAGACTTTGACTTAAGTTGATTACAGTTGTTTGTGATACTAACCCCATATAACTGAGAAGACCAATTCTTATTGAACCGCGTTTTCCTTCCAATGCTTCAACTTAGACCAAATTATAGTCTTTTGATGGATGTCCTGCCATGATTTTAATTATAATCAAAGTTATTCTTCACTGAAGTTCAACAGTATTCTCAACTTGAGTGAATCGTGTAATATCATCGCTTCGAGATTTTATTTTGACCTTAATTATATTAACCAATAGAAAACTCTAGAGTGAGTTATTCCATAGTTATCTAATAACTATCAGTACGTAACCCTATGGTGCCCCCTACAGTGATGAGCATTACACTATACAACATTTGGATAGCACTATGCACTCTAGTCTTAATGGATGTATTGATATCTCATCTTGAAACATCCTTATTATGAGTATTTAAAATAATATTTATTTTTAACGTGATAAATTTTTCAAAATTACAACACATTGTAATTACGATCACATAACATATTATTTAAGGATTTTCTATTTAACATCCTTTAAATTGATAACTTAATTAATTATATCACAATATAACAAGTTTATAATAGAAAGAAAACACCTTTTATTTTGAATACAATTGGTCGATTTAGATATATGTAACAAATTATATAATTACCTATATAGCATAACCTTAACTCTATCACTATTAGTAGACCACCTCGTAAGATGCCTAAGGAAATGAAAGAGCTGAAGAAGCGGTTGGTGGAACTTAAGCATAAAAGTTTCATTAGACATAGTAATGCACCATAGGGAGCTTCTATGACATTTGTGAAGAAGTCTGATTGATCGCTTTAGATGTGTATTGATTATAAGAAGCTGAATGAGCCGACAGTGAATAATTGTTATCCATTGCCAAGAATAGACGGTTTGTTTGATCAGTTGAATGGAGCTAGAGTATTCTCGCAGTTAGATTTTGCTATAGAATACCATCAACTAAGAGTTGCTGAGGAGAGTATTCCTTTGACCACATTTAGGACAAGATATGGTTCATATGAGTGGTTGGTTATGCCCTTTGGGCTAACCAATGCGCTTTGGCATTCTTTGTTGATCTTATGAACAGAGTATTTCATGATCAGTTAGTCAAATCTGTGTTGATCATCATTGATCATGTTTCAGGATATTCTATGTACAAGAAGGATCACAAAGTTCATCTTGGATTAGCATTAGAGACTGCGAGACAGTACAAGTTGAAGGCTAAGTTCTCCGAGTATTATTTTTGAAAACCAAAAGTGAAATTCCTAGGCTATGTGGTTTTGAAGGAGAGATTGGCTGTAGGTTCTTTGAAAGTTGAAGCAGTGAATGATTGGAAGTGACCAGAGATAGTTACTAAGATAAAACATTTCTTGGGGGTTGGTTGGATATTATCAGAGATTTATTAAAGACTTCACTTGGATAGAAAAACCATTAACCAGACTTACTTGGAAGAATGAAAGGTATGTTTGGACAAGAGAATGTGAAGCAGCACTACGAGAGTTAAAGCTTCGACTGATCAAAGCTCTAGTTTTTGTTATGCCGAAAGGGAATAGGTTATACACAGATGCTTCAGGTTCAGGTTTAGGAGCAGTAATGATGCAAAAAGTGCAAGGTTATAGCTTATGCATCTAGGCAGTTGAGACCTATAAGGTTCGGTATCCAACCCATGATTTAGAGTTAGTGGTAGTTATCTTTGCGCAAAAGATTTTGAGGCATTACCTTTTAGGGAAAAGATTTGAGTTGTATACAAATCATATGTCCTTTAGATATTCGTTCCCTCAAAAGAACCTGAACCTAAGGCAACAAAGGTGGTTGGAGTTCTTGACATCTTATGATTTTGGAATACTGTACACCTTAGGGAAGGAAATAAAGTTGATCATGTCTTGAGCTGAAAACATCATTGGAATGTCTTAGGGATGATAGCTTCTTGTGATGTGCAGTTTCGACCGAAAGTCGGTCCAAGTTGTAACTCGAGGATGTTGACTTGCTTGGAAATTCATCTAATGCTCGTAGAGAGGATTGCTGATGGGTAGAAGGAAGATCACCTAAGAGGGGGTGATATAACCTAATTTATACTATAGCTGAATGGATCTTAAGACTATTTTACACTAGAGGGGTTGAATAGTGTATTTAAACATTTTAACAATATACTTGCAAATTTCAAACTTTATCACAAAAAATTCATGTTGGAAATAGGCCAGCACGCAGTAGGGTAAATGGGTAACATCAAAAAATTGTTCAATTTGGATCTTATTAGGCCTATGAAGTCTAAATTTATTTAAATCTAATCTAAATTTATTTTAAATAAAATCAATATTTTATTTAATTTGTAAATAAAGTTTTATTTTGATATTATGTTTTTATTATATAATATATGAACATTCATATCATATACAATGTAATGGTTTAACATACCTATATATATCTGTGTGTGTGTTAGAATTTACATTTTAACGGACAAGTTAGCCCCTTCGTATACATGGGTTGTCTAATATGTGTGTGTGTGTATTTCAGTGTGATATAAAATATATTTATAAGAGTATAAATATTAATACACACACACATATTTTAATAATGTAAAATGATTATATTTGAAAACGCAAATATTAATAATCAAAAATTTAAATTCAAATTTCAAATTTAAATAAAATATAATATTTCGATAAAATAAAATAAATGTAAATATATGAAATAGAAATATTTTTTAGAAATATAAATATAGACACACACACACACATATATATTAATACTTAAATTTAGAATATAAATTATCATTATATATTTAAATATAAACAGATAAAATTATATACACACACATATTTTTGGCCTATAATATATTTAACAAACCTTTTTTAATCATTTGTGATTTAAAAAAAGATTTTTTTTAATAAATTTCATAATCAATGGTATAATTAATATACATTAAAATACAAATACATATAATATGTACAATATATTAAAGTACCATCTTGTATTTAAGATAAAGGTATGCATATATTTATTTAAAGTTTTAAATTATATACATAATAATAATTATTTTGTAATTTTTGAAAATATTTACATGTATATGATTTATAATTTTCGAAAATATTTACATGTATATGATTTAACCATTACATGTAATTTATATATACATTTATACATTAAAAAATCAAATTTTTTCTATAATGACCATTTAAAATAAATATTTAATTTGAAAAAATATTTTTTTGCTAGCCAAGAGAAATATATATGCATATATATATAATCATAATACCTATATACATATTCATATACAATGTTGATAGCATACATATATAGGAATTCGTGATACCGAGACCTTTTAAATAAATATTTAGTACACGTTGAATGTTGAATCAATCGACTACGTTTTGAATCTGAATTCAGATACTTTCAAAGAGAGCTGCTGGACCAAAAGCATTACACACCTTTGTCCTAATTTACTTGAATTTGTGTTTTTAATGCTTGAATTAGTAGAGGAAGGACGCTGCCATTTTTAGCTAGATATGGATGTACTGGAGGCTAAACTGAGAGCAACAAATGAGCGGTTAAGGGTGTTTGAATAATAGAGAAAAAGAGGAGGAAAAAGTGGATCTGGATCGACAAATATCTCTACTAATTCAACCACCCCCTGCCATTTTGAATTAAATCTAATCCCTCCTCTCATACGTATGGCCAGCCAAATCAGGTCACTTTATAGGCTACCCAAATTTAAATGTACATTGATATTTGTATACATACTATTTTCAACATAGATCAAATAAAATTTTATAATTAGTATTTCATAAATATTAATTAATCTAATTAATTTATAACAATTACAATTAGTTAAATCAAACTGTAGTCGGATTATTCAACATTAGGGTTGTATAACTATTAGGTGTAAATTCGGTAAGCGATTAATATCGAACGATTCGAATATTAACATTCATAGCAAGTGGTGTGACATTATAGCCAAATTTGTCGCTTACATAGCTTCGAAAAATCCAATTTTACTTTATTTTAGCACTACCTAGAAGTGGCAATTATTTACACTAATTCTCTCTGTCAAAATTATATCACTTTGGACTTATGGAATTTGGCAATGGTCAAAATTCCAACATCATCCATATTCAACTCTATAGTCTAAACACAAAGTCTGTGGTTCAATAATAACAATTATTATTAACTGAACTGTTCTAGCTAGAGACTTTGACTTTGAGTTGACTTAGTTGACCGTGATACTAACCTCATATAACTGAGGAGATGAATTCTTTCTTGAAAAGTGTCTCACTTCCAATGCTTCCACTCGACCCAACTATAGTCGTTCGATGGATGTAGTGCAATGATTTAACTATAATGAAAGCCGAGTTTCCACATTGAAGCTCGATAGTATTCTCAAGTCAGGGGAATTATGTAATATTGTCACATCGATATTTTAGTTGGACCTTAGTTATATAAACCAATAGAAAACTATCAAGTGACACATTCTGTAGTTATCCAATACTGTCAATACATAACCTTTGGTGCCCTCAGCAGTCATAAGTAATACACTACCCAATATTTGAAAAGCATTTTGTACTCTATTCTCAACGAATATATCGATATCCAGTCTCGATATATCTTGACTAGGGATATCTAAAATGGTATGTTTAATTTCATTATGATAAATTACTCATGGTTACGACACTTTGTAACTACTATCACTAAAACATACCATTTATGGATTTTCTATTAAATATACTTTTAATTAAATTAATTAGTCAATATAACACATTATATCACGTAAATAATAGAAAAGATACACCTTTTATTTTAAACAAGATTGGTTATCAAGTTTGATATATGTAACAATTACATAATTGCCCGTAGGGCATACCCCTAACTCTAACAATCTCCATCTTGCATTTAGGACCAATTATGGATTCTCAATCATATCCCTTCGATCAATTTGATGAAAAATGATCGATTAGACCCTTTGTGAATGGATCTGCTATGTTGTTTGATTATCTACTCTGTCAACCAACTCTCTCTGATATTGATAAACTACGATTATCATGTGGAACTATTCAGAGTATGTTTCTTGACTTTTAAAGATATCTTATTATTACATTGTTATCATATAACAATAATGTATTATTCTTAATACTTGGAATCACCCCTCGCTTAGTTAAAAATTTGTGCATTTATATTTATATACATTGCTTATTTGGCGCTATGCAAGGCGATGTACTCAGCCTTTTCAATGAATCAGCTGCTACCATTTGTTTGAAACATTTCAAACTTCAGGCTTCTTATTTAAGGTTTGAATATGAATTTAATATTGACATGTTATACTCGATAGCCCTTATGAAGTTCGAGTCCGAGCACTCCTTTCATAAGGAGTTTGTCATTTCTGCAAATGATTCTCTAGTATTCTATAAAAACACGAGAATACTCTAAACTACCATTTAGTTGTCCTAATTTTGATTTGATATTTGCTTCATGCATCACATACATAAGAAAATTACGTTATTGTAGATAACGCCACATGTATGATAATTCCTATTGCTAAAGCTTAAGGAATCCATCTTACATGTTCCTTATTAACATTTTAATTAGGTGTCTTTGCATATCATTTGGGACATTCCCAACATCCTTTATACTTAGTATAAAATATTTAATTTATAAATCCCATATCGAGTATTAAACATCCAAAATATTACTGATTTTAACATAAATACATCATTAACAATCAGTAGTATGTTGTTTACTTATTGTCTAGAAATACCAATGTACCTTTTAGTGGTTCTTTCTTATGGATATACACTTCCTTTGCATTTTGACTAAAAACCAAACTATTTGATATCTATATCAAAATACTTACCCTCTTCTGATGCTTATAGAATGATACCTTCGTACATTTTAGGATCATATTGGAAAACCCACAAAATCGTTATTTATAATTCTCCATTTCAACACATATGTATCAATGCACAAAATCATACCAAGCGATAATTTTGTAAGTAAATCTAAATTAACTTAAGCATGTTGAATAAAGAATTTGTTATGCTAATTTCAATAATTGAAATTATGTTATTCATATCAACGTTGCTCATTATATTCCAACTGCATTAGTCTTACTTTTGAAGACACATTCGCGGCTGATGGATCATATCCCTTAAGGTACAACTACCAAAACGATATCTTGATAACGTACTTGGAATCCACCTTGGATTTGTGCCTCATACCCTATTTGGAGTTAATACTTGTAAAAACCCCTGGTTTTAGTGATTACCTGTAAGTATTAAATTCTAACGTTAGTTATAATTTAATATTGAGGATTAATAATAATTTTGAGAATTTAAATTGTTTATTTGGAATAAACAATGAATTTTGGGAATAAAAAGAGAAAATAACATTTTGGAACTTTATTATAGTGGTTTGAGTTAATAATAAGTGGAAGACGATTTTTATTTGGTGATAGTGCAATAATTTTATTAATTATTGCCATTTGCTTCTTTTAATAATTTTTAAAAGGAGTATTTGATTTTTGAAGAGTGTTATATTAAATAAAAAGGTGAAATTGGGTTTAAAAATATGATTTGATCATAAAATTGAGTTTAAAATGATTGGTTACATTTTATTACACAAGAAGATTATTTTTGTGTAATTTTTGGAGTTAAAAATAGTGATTTATGTAATTATAAGTGTAATTGGCTATTTATTTAAAAATAAGGGTTTTTAATAATAAAAATATTTTTATAACAAAATTTATCTTTTTATTAAGTACAAAATACTTTAATTAACATGTAAACTTGGTTTCATAATTTTATTATGTGAAAACTTGAAAATATGGTTAGTTGAATTCATTTCATTAGTGTACATATGTATTAAGGGTTAAAATGATAACTTAGGCTATTTTCTTCTATAATTTTGGTCCAAGCCTATTTAGATAATTTAGCCTGTAAAGGAAGTAAAGGAGAAAGTTTCTATTCACTCCTCACTTTCATTCACGTACAGTAGAAAGCTTCAGTAAATTCCAGAAAACTTGAGAAACTATTCCACATTCTCAAACCCTAGCCAAAAATCATCAAACTAAACTCAAATTTAGTATTTAAAAAATCAAATTGGAGCTAAATCAACAGGTAATCAAAATCTAAAACCATTTATTCATCAAAAATCAAGTTTTGAAATTATTTCTTTGTTAATAGTACTTGTTTCTTCTTGCATGTCCTTGTTTCAAGTTTATATAGGATATTGAAGCTCAAATTCAACCCAAGCTCCAATCTTTCTTCTAGTTATCAAGGTTTGATCATCTCTAATAGCAAGGTGAGTTAATAACTCACATTCTCTCGCTGCTGCAGTGCTCAAAGAGCCAAAATTTATGAAATATCGTAGCTTCTGTAAATAGTTTCTGTTGATTATTTCTCTTTGTGAAAATATATTTCTGGTTGCTACTTTGAGTAGTTGTATCTCTCAATTCCGGCAACGAAATGCTGCCGGATTTTCTTCAGTTTGTAGTTTATGTGTTAAATTTCATGATTGCAAAATTTGGTTGTAAAACTCATCCATTTTCTATGTTAAAAGTTGGCCAGAAAATTAGTTTGCAGCTTGCAAATCGCCTGGAAAAAATTCGCGTGATGATGGTCGACCGCTAGGTCGACCATGACCTTCCTTAGGTCGACCGTACGGTCAAACTATGGAGTTGAGAGGTCGACCTGGTGGTCGACCAAGGGGAGAATTTGTTTGCCCTACATTCTCTTGTGTTGTTCTTTTGTTTCCGGGTTGATTCTAGTTTGTTTTCCTCTCTATCTTGCTTGATTTTGATGATGTTTTTGTGATGTTTTGAGAGCCATGATGTCTATCAATAGACTAGCCAAATTTTGGAGATATTGAAATCCAAATTTTGGATTAAATTTGAATTGAATTCGAATTCGGTTTGAGTGATTTTCTCTGTTTTTCTTCGTTTTCGAGCATAGATTTTTCCAAACAACTTTGAAATAATTTTTAAAAATAATGGGCATTTCAAATAATTATTCTATAGTGTTTTTAAAGTATTTTAAAATATAAAATCTATTTATTCTCAATAATATGGGAATTTTCAAATCCGGTTTCGAAAATTTGTTTTAGAAGCTTGTTTTCCAAAGTAAATTATTTTATATATAAAATACACATTTTTGCACTATTCGAGCGAATGAGAAGGAGAATTAAACGGTTTGGTAAAACATGTGGTATGAGACACGTGCGTTTATCTTATAGGTTAATTTCTGACTTGTCCGTTTGATCGTTTTAACCTTCGGGTCGAGTTTACCGATGAGATGAGGTAAACTTTTTACTGCTTTGAGTGTGAAATTGACTAGCGGTTAGTAAACCGTTTAGTGTGAACGTGTGGTATGGGACACACGGTAACACTGTTCGGATTCCTATACGAGAGTTTGTAACACATTTGTCTTCAAGACGTATTGCCGGTACTGGACCTTCGGGTCATTGTCCTAGAGACATTTGCCATTGCGGCATATTCGCCATTGCGGCGTATTTGTCTTCGAGACGTTTGCCATTGCGACGTATTTTCCATTACGGCGTATTTGGCCATTAAGACGTATTTGCCTTCGAGCGAGGTACCTTATTTGATAGAGCAGTACTTGGCAGCTTCGGCCACATGCACATGCAAAACTTTTGATATGATTTAATTGATTATTGTGATTTCCTTAGTATATCGCCTTTTTCATGGTTGGCCATTCGAGCCATTTTTTTGTAAATGGGTAAGGAATTTATTAAGGCACTTCAGCCCATGATCTTTAGCCTTAACCAGCAAAATACAAGGTACATACAAACCAAATTTTAAAGGTAAACCAAGTGTACACTTTCCAAATTAACCAGCTACTTCATCTACTCATTCGAGCTTCACAGAATCATGGCGGCTGAAACAGGAAACTCGTACTTGGGGTTTCTGCCAATGGATAGCTCGGATCCTCTCCTACAGTTCGAACTGCATCTCGTTACGGTCTGGTAATGGATATGTTCTTAATTTTCTTTCGTATTATCTGCATGTCTCCAATCGCAAGCTTACTGAATTCAAAATGGCTTCTTTGTTTGTTTTGAAACACCCGACGGTTCTTCTCTTTCCAAATGTTCCAAACAGCTACAGTGAGGGCGATTTTGTTCAATTTGTCTTCCAGATTTATGCTTTGATCGCCATTCGAGCCATTTTATATATATATATATATATATGGCGATTGCCTTATGGGAATTTGAGATGCCTACACTGGCGTTATTTGAGATTTGCCTTTTGGCGTATTATTTGAGATTTGCCTATTGGCATTATTATATGAGATTTGCCTTTCGGCGTTTATTTGGGATTATATTCTCCTATGTTGGAGATTTATATTTGATTGCCTTATGGTGTATTTTGAGATGGTGATTTCTTTTAGATTGTTTTGAGTTTGCCGATATGGCGAGTTTGGGATTTCTCCTCTTTGGAGTTATGTTTTTCTCCTAAACCAAATTTGATATTTTGTGATACGGCGATGAGATGAGGCATGCTTTTGTCGTGAGATTTGTTATGAAGTTTTATCGCATTTGAGTTGCATTCATGTTTAGTGATATCCTTATATCACTTGAAATTACTATACCTACTTAATTATTCCATGTGAAGTAACCATATACTCTTGAATTATTCCTCTCACTTGAGAAGATTATCACCTTGCCTTATGCTTATGTTATCGATTATCTTCTTAAACTGATTTGTTTAGTTAGACTGACCTATGTATTTTATACTCGGGTCAAACCGAGGTGTTTCAGGTGAGGTACCCTTTGGACTTAGCTTATTCTGCTTCCGCATGGACTTTTCTGCTAGCTTTTTGTTGTAGCTTTTGTCTAGTCCTTTTGTTGCTACTCTGGTATGTATATTCTTTTGACTCGTGTTGGTATTGTGGTCGTCATACCACATATGTGATGTATCATTTTGTATACTCTGTGATGTATCGGTATATGTGTGTATATATATGATTATCTGTTGTTCTGTGATGTGTTTTGCATTTGAGTTGTTGTATTTTGTTCTGATAGATCATATAGCCACCTATGGCTTTCTATTAAGTATTTATTGGATATGTCGATCCACTTGAGTTAGAAAAAAAATGGAGCAGTTATCGACGTATTCAATAGATGTTTAAGATAAAGCTATGGATAGCCGCTCCTAACTAGCCCAATTCTCCGCATTAGCAGACTGTATTACCCAGTAATACTATTTGTTAATGTGGGTCTCCGGGTGGGGCATCACAATACTCATAACAGTTTAATTGATAATTGAGGATTATCTTTCTCGAAATTGATTAAAAACTCATAATTTCTCTTCAATATACAAGAATACTTACTAGATATTCTAATGTGTTGTGTTCCTTTAGGTATGGCTAATTTCAATCCATCCTTTTTAATCAGTTTTATCCTTGGATTGTATCCAAATCCATTTTACTAACACTAATTTGTAAAAGAAATCCCTTCATTACGAAGTTGGTATTGCTTGAAACAACAATTGATTTGGTATTCATAAACACTTTGTAAATTTCCTTATATATAAAAGTGACTTATTTTCATTTTATAATACTTATGTTCAAAACATAACTTGGTCATCCAATGACCATGGTTCCCAAACTCCCTTTGAGGTGATTAATACAAGATCCCTCATGAATAATTGTTAGGTGCAGTTTTTCGACTCGTACAACCTACCAACTTCTTGGCCTAAGATATGTTAGGGTTTTTTATAAACCCTTATCTTGTAAGATTTTGTAAACTACTATTTACATGAAATTAACTTGTGTACTACTCTTAAGTATATGACCTTATAGAAAATAGTTAACTAAACTTCATTTGCAATTAATCATACGTTGTCTAACAAAGTTTGACTGCTTCTTATCGATACATCATTATGTATCATAGGGAGAAATTGAAGGATCAAATTAACCTATAAGGAGGGAGTGAATAGGATTTATAATACATTCATAAAATAATAAAATTTATTGCATAGAAAGTAATAGAGTAAATGCGAAAATAAAATCAACAAACAAATTTACCCAGCTTTGGCAATACTTGTCTACTACTGCCTCCAAGATTTCTACTAAGATTAAACAATTTCCCGCATACAGACCCTGTAAACTTGCAACTATCCTTTATTTGATTGTTCTAACCCTAAGCTCGAAACCCGACCTTAACTATATCCCCGAGTTGAGAATTTCCCAAACTACGCCCCGTAATTTAATCCTAATTACAAATTATAGTTTAAAAATTTAAAATTAAAATACACTTAAGTAATAAAAAGAAACCCTAGTTTAAAGTATATTAATTCAACAAAAAATTATGCCCAGCCCAAACAGAAATTTGGTCCACTTCTATTTTTATTCTCATGTTGTCCCTTCTTCTTCAATGTTCTTCAATTAAGGTTTCTTATTTTCGAAAGCCACCGATTTTACCTTCAATTGCTGACCGTTCGCCTTTATCTCCTTATCGATCAATTTCATCCATTTCCTAGCAATTCACGACTTCTACTGCTTCAATGGTCGAGTGCTTTTGCCATAGATGATTTGGTACATTTTTTATTTTCTACTTTATTTGTTTCAAACTCGACTTCAAAATTTCCCGATGATAAATTGGGTATTTATAGAGTACGATTGTGAAAAATTCTTCTGAGTTTTCCATATAGTTCAATTTATTTTTGCTTTGTATATTTCAACTTTCTATCGAGCTTTTAATCTCGATTGTTGATTCTTTGGTCTTTGGTATTGCGGTTATTGACTTGTTCATCTTTGATATATTTATGACTTCGGCTGACCTTTGAATTTTTCAATATTACAACTTTGGCTAATTTTTTGAATTTTTCAGTATTTTGACTTCGGATTGGATTCTTAATGCTAATATTTCCTTGTGGATGGGCATGACTAGTGTTGTTGGTTTGCTTGCATTTGTGTGTGTTATTGTGCCTTACGCATATCCATTGTTGTTGTGCACCATGCTGCATCTTCGTACGTATTTAAATTACTTTGACTTTATGTATCTATTCGATTATTATCGTGCTGCTTTTGGTGTGTTTGGTGTGTTTGGTTTGTACACTTGCCTGTTTTCACTTGTGAGCTTGTGTATGTGTGCAGGACTTTTCTGACTTGTTCTTGTCTATTGTGCCCGATGCTGATTCATGTGATTAGCTTTTGGTTTGTACACATGCAGTTGCACCTCTTTGTCATTACCTTTCTTGCACCAGTTTGTCCTTGTGAGCTGCTTTATTGTTTTATGCATAATGCTTGGGCATGTTGTTGAATATGTTATGCACTTTTGATGTTTCTGCCCTAAGCATTATGTTGAGCCTTCAGGCTTGATCTTGCTATACATGTACCTGATCTGGTTGCGCTTGCTTGTTTTGGCTTGCCCACTAATGCATTTGATGTTCCTGTTGCACTTGAAATTTCTGATCTGGTTGTTATACATGTGCCTGAAATTGAGTTTCTTGTTTTGCTTTTCTTATGTGTGCATGTCATGTGCTATGCACTTGTATTTTAGATCTGAATTTATATTTTGTAGCTTGTGTTTTGTGCAAATTTGACATGTGCACAAGTGTATATGCATAGCCTTTTTAATGTGCTTAGCCTTATGGCATGTACAGTGACTGTGCATGTCATAGGTTGTTCGTGCACATTATTGACTTGATTTTAAATTTTTTTTTCATATGAGCATGTTGTACTGGTCCTTATATATACCTATTGTACTAGTCTTTCGTTATTTTTGGTGCCTATTTAGAATATGAAAAGAACAAAACCAATAAACTGAAGCAATGTCGTGTTCAAATATATATATATATATATATATATTTTTGCAGTTTTAATTTGTTTGTTTTTGCTTCTTTCCTGCGTTGTTATTTGATAGGCAAAGAAGATGACTAGACAAAAATTGGAACAAGAAGATAAGAATTGTATTCGAGTAGGTGAGGATAGGAGTGACTACAAATTCTTGTATTTCGAAGAGTGTTGTATATATTAGATAGTAAAAAGTTATTGTAAATGAATATTGTATATGTAATATATTGTGGAAGCTCCTGTTGTAATTGTATGTTCTATTGAAATTTTATTGAAATAAAATAATTGTTGAAATAAAATTGTATTTGTTTATTTCATTCCATGATACTGCAATAGTTCAATAACAAACACATTTAAATATATATATATATATATATATATGCGTGTGTGTGTGTGGATGTGTGTGTGTGTATGTTTATTATCATCAAATAAAAATCATAAACTATTATATTCTACAATCTCCCCTTTTTGATGATAACAAACATATATTAAGATTTCGCATCAAAGAAATGCGTTTGATATGCCATGTTAAAGCTCCCCCTATTTACATACCCCCCTACAACTAGACTCCCCTTACACAGATGCATGCAATTAAAATCCTAAATGCCAAGGAAAAACTGATATCAAAATAATTGCAAGGCTAAAACAATTGTCAAAAAAAATGAAACCAACTCTTGAATATCAGTAAGGGTACCACTCTACCACCAAAATCTTAACCTCTCTCCCCCTTTAGTTATCATCAAAATAATAATAATAATAATTGATATAGTGATAAATTTTGATCGAAACTATAAATCACATAGAGATAAATATATATTGAAACTTTCAATCAAACAAACAAAAATTATATTATTTTATTAATTAGAAACATATTCCATTTTAAAGATGATCGAATGATGGTTTAGAGAGGACTTTATATAGTGACAGCAGTGTGGTATTTTTAATAAAGGAAAACTTTTGAAAAATAATAAAAAGTGTTAATACTTTCTAACCATGCATAGTCGTTAGAAATTTAAGTGAGTTTAGTAGTTACTTAGAAATATGTCAAACATTTTCTAACCACGCATAACCATTAGGTCTTATAAATGAGGTTAGAAATTACTTGAATGTTTATCCCTTTATTGTATAAGTGTTTCATCCATGTATAACCGTGAGGATTTTTAAATGAGAATGGAAGCATGTATATAGAGATTAATGTAATTCACCCATGCATAACCGTGTTTCATTTTCATTTTTTTTAAAGTTTCATGGCATTTTTGAACTTTCATTTTCTTTTAACTTAAAAAAAAATCTCAAAATTTCTAAATCTCAAAAACATTTTCTTTTTAGCATTTTGATTTATTTTTGAAGAAACACTATGGGATAAGTATAAGTTTTGGTCAATAAATTGAAATTTTTGAAAATTCATTTGTCTTAACAAAAATAAAAATGAAGTTTGATTACAAATAACAATGGCTTAACTAGTATACAGGAAGGTTCATATGTGTTAATTATGAAATATGTTCTAACTGAAAACCTTTGTTTTAAAAAGTGGTAAAATTAAAGTAAAGGATACAACATTTTTATCTTTTAAGTTAAATGGTGCTAAGATGATTTTGCAAAACTCTCTCTTTCTTAAAAAAACACAATATATATATATAAACATTTGTATGTATATATATATATATATATATATATTTAACACCTAGAGTCATGTGTTCACACTCGTATGTTCACTCGCCATGCTCTGTACCCTTCTCACGTAAGCCCGAAAGGCAGTGCATGATCGATATATCTGGCCTCAGTTTATCTGAGTTAGGTGTATGTATATAAAAATTCTTTTTAATAACGCCTACAGTCGATAAGTGTTCACACTTGTGTGCTCAAAAACAGAATTAACAACAAGAAAAGAAAGTTGGGTTTAGAGATCATACATTTACTTACCTTCGATGTCGTACCCTTGTCCACCCATTTTAACCAAAGTATGTATATCTCCACCTCATTTTACTATAGGCTAAGGAATATTGCAATTAATCCCTATCAAATATATAGAACAACTCAAAATCTACCTCTATCGTAGTTGTTCTTTAGCCCAGCTTTGTGCCTAAATATTAAAAGAAGCGAGTGGCCTAACAAAGGATATAGGACCACTTTCATTTTATTTTGTAACCTTTGGTTCTCAAATTTGTTTATATGGCAAACCGTTAATTTTAATAATCATACCCTTAGGAACCCAAACTTGTTTAAATTTAAAAAAATTACATTTCTACCTTTTAGAACCCAAATTTAATTAACGGTTTTGTGTTTGTTTTTATTTCGACAATTATTAGAGCTATGTCATATATTGACACACTTTATGCATTTGGGTATTGCACTTCTTCCTTTAGTGAAGTTACTAGTCGATTGTTTATATACTAAAACGTTTCCAAATCCAAGTCCCTTTTTATTATTTGCAAAGAGTTGATTTTCTAATAAAATATTAAAGGATTTTTCTCCAGTGGAAAATTTTCGAAGAGTTAACTCTAAATCATTGACTTTGGATTTTAAAAGTTTATTTTCAATTATTAACATTGGACAATGACTAATAACAATTTTCCTCTTTTCAACATCTTTCTTTTTAAGACCAAATTTTCATTTTCGAACCCTTTTATTTTGGTCTCAATTTCAAGCATCTCGGCTTCAAAAAGTTTGTGTTCTTCAAATTCAAGTTTTTCAAAATCGATGATATTTTTGATCACTTTTTCAAATTCATGATTTATTCGAGTAATTTCAATTTTGCTATGTTTCAAAATCACGTTTTCGTTTCCAAGGGTAATTCCCTTTCAAAATCCGCACATTTTTAATTTTTGAATATCTTAAAACTTTCCAACTCCTTTTATAAAATGATTTTTTAGCAAATCAACTCAGTTTCGTTTTTTGCCAAAATCAAAATGTCCTTTTCTAGCTTATGAAAATTTTCAGGAAAACGAGCAAATTCTTTTTCGTAATTTAAACATTTTTTGCAATTAGAATTATCAGTTTTTTCAATATTTTCAAGCTCTATTTCCAATTTATTATTTTTCTGATGCAATTTAGATTTTTTTTCTTTTCAACCTCTTACTTTTTAGCTTAAGATCATCAATAGATTTAGTTTATTTATGGCGCAAATAAACTAGATCTTTAGACGAAAGATCACTAACTTGTTAGTTGTTGAATCATTGTCGTCACTATCATCGTCTGAATCATCTTTTGTGAATCCTTTCAAACAAATTTTTTCTATTAAACTAGTTTTGGGCGGTTTCTTGCTGTTATTGAATTTTCCACCATATATTGCATCGGGAGTATTCTAGATTTCACGTGAAGGTAAACAATGAGAGATATCGTAAAATCTAGTTTTATTAATTAGAGAGTAGAGAATATTCATAGCATAAGCGTTCATCGAAATATTTTTCCTATCTACCATATAACATCCGTTTTCAATAATATCCCAACATTTAAAATTAACATATTTTAAATGAATTTCCGTTTTCGATTTCCAATTTAAAACATCTGTTCCAACAAAAATAGGTGGACTAACACTGACTGACTCTCACTGGATCTACAACTAGGGTTAGACATTTTTTCTAGTAGCCTGCCATTGATACCACTTGGAGGATCTAATTAACCCTAAAGAGGTGATGAATAGGGTTTACAATAAATTCATAAAACAATAAAAGTTGCAACACTGATAATAATAGAGTTAATGCAGAAACAAAAGCAACACACAAATTTACTCACTTCGGCAATACTTGCCTACTGCTACCCTCAAGATTTGTACTAAGATTAAACAATCGACCACTTACAGACCCTGTAAACTTATGACTATTGCTTACTTGATTGTTCTAACCCTATGCTCGAAACCATGCTTCAACTCTTTCCCCGAGTTGAGAATTTCATGAACTACGCCCCATAGTTCAATCATAATTACAAACTAGAGTTTTAAAAGTTAAAAGTAAAATATAATTAAATAATAAAGAGAAACCTTAATTTAAAGTGTATTAGTTCAACAAAAATTAAGTGCGACCCAAAAGGAAATTCGATCCACTTCTATTTTTATTCTCGGGCCATCCCCTTCTTCTTTAATGTTCTCCAATTATAGTTTCTTATTTTTGAAAGCCACTGATTTTGTCTTCTATTGCTAATCATTCGCCTTTATCTCCTTATCGATCAATTTCTTCAATTGCTTAACGATTCACGACTTTGGCTGCTTCAATGGTCGAGTACCTTTTCCATTGATGATTTGGTACGTTTTTTATTTTCTGATTTATTTGTTTTGAACTCGACTTCAAAAATTATTGATGATGAATTGGGTATTTACAGAGTAGGATTGTGAAAAATTCATCAGAGTTTTCCATATATTTTGAAATAATTTTGCTTTGAATATTTCAACTTTCGATTGAGCTTTTAATCTTGATTGTTAATTCTTTGGTCTCTGGTTTTGCAATCATTGACTTATTCATCTCTGATATATTTGTGACTTCGGTTGACTTTTGAATTTTTCAAAATTTCGAATTCAGCTAGATTTTTGAATTTTTCAATATTTCGACTTTAGCTTGATTTTTGAATTTTTTAATATTTCAACTTCGGCTTGAATTCTTCAATGTTGATATTTCTTTGCATATATGTTTGACTTGCGATGTTGGTTTGCTTGTATTTGTGTGTGCTTTAGTGCCTTGTGCATATTCGCTATTGTTTTGCATCATGAGGCATCTTAACATATACTTGAATTTGCCTTGACTTTATGTATTTGTTCGACTGCTGTCGTGCTGCTCTTGGTGTGTTTGGTTTGTGCACTTGTCTGTTTCCACTTGTGAGCTTGTGTATGTGTGTATGACTTTGTGTGCATTCGCCTGGTCTTGCTTGTTTTTGTCTCTGTGCCTGATGGTGATTCATGTGGTTTGCTTTTGGTTTATGCACATGTTGTTCCACCAATTTGTGTTTACCCTTCTTGCATCTGTTTGTCCATGTGAGCTTCTTTGTTGTTCTGTCCACAATGCTTGTGCATGTTGTTGAACATGCTATGCACTTTTGATGTTTCTACCCTGAGCATTTTGTTGATCCTTCGGGCTTAACCTTGCTATACATGCACCTGATTTGCTTGTGCTTGTTTGTTGTGGCCTGCCCATAATTGACCTGATGTTTCTATTGCACTTGAAATTTCCAATATGGTTGCTATACATGTGCCTGAAATGCTTGTTTTATGCTTGAAATTGAGTTTCTTGTTTTTCTTTTCTTATGTGCGCATGTCGTGTGCTATGCACTTGTATTTTAGACCTAAATTTATATTTTGTAGCTTGAGTTTTGTGCATGTTTGCAAATTGACATGTGCACAATTTAATATGCATAGCCTTTTTAATGTGCTAAGTCTTATAGTCTGTACAGTGATACACTGTGCATGTCGTAGGTTGTTCGTGCACATTTTTGACTTGATTTTGAATTTGTGTTCCACACAAACATGTTGTACCAATCCTTGTATATACCCATTGTACTGGTCCATATTTGTTATTTTCGGTGCCTATTTAAATTTGAAAAGAACAAAACCAATAAACCAAGGCAATGTCGAGTTCAAATATATTTATATTTTTGCAGTTTCAATTTATTCCTTTTTTTCTTTTTCATTGCGTTGTTACTTGACAGGCAAAGCATATGACTAGATGGTGGAGCAAGAAGATAAAAATTATATTCAAGTGAGTGAGGATAGAAGTGATTACAAATTATTGTATTTGAAAGAGTGTTGTATACATGAGATAGTAAAAAGTTGTTGTAAATGAATACTGTATATATAAAATATTATGGAAGCTCTTGTTGTAATTATGTGCACTATTGAAATCTTATTAAAATAAAATATTCATTGAAATAAAATTTTATTTGTTTATTTCATTCTGCGATACTGCAATAGTACTATAACAAACACGCACACGCACACACATACATATATTGTTGTGTGTGTGTGTGTTTTTATTATCATCAAACAAAAATTATAAACAATTATTGATGTGCACATAAATGTGCATATATTTACATCCATATTTTATCGATTTTTATTTGAATAAAAGTCATATTTGGGCATTTTAACATGTTTAAAACCAAAATTCAATTATTTTCAAATCATCATATATTCATCTTCATTCAGGGGCAAAATTTTCATATTTGTGCATGTGTTAATTTGAGAATTTTTACTTGGACATTTTTATGATTTTTATAGGAAATTTTGATGCATATGAAAGAGAGATTCATGAAGGTATATGCATGCACAAGGGAATACAAAGGAATGAAGAGGAAATAATTCAAGTTCATGATCATGGAGGACCCCACCCACTTACCTAAATCTACAATTAGAAGCTAATGGACGACTAAGTGGAGGTTAAAGCTTCATGCACATTAAATGATGGATTAATTAGTGGCTAATGGTTGCTTGGTGGCCACACTTCCTAAAGGGCATTTTAGGAAGCACCCTAAAATTGAATTAGGGTTTTATGCATGTATAAATAGCCCTCTTATGTACATGAAAAGGATCTTCTACTCTCTTTTATTTTTACTTAGGAAATTAGCAAGTTGTAAACACAAATCAAAGTGAAATAAAAATGGCTTCAAAGCCTCTTTTCTTTTCTACATGCTTTTCTTTGCTTTTATGTTAATATTTATTTTTATGCTCTCTTTCTTTTCATGTTCATAGCTTAGACTTACATTCATGCAATTAGTTTGATGTTATTTAATGCAAGTAGTTAATCTAATTTCCTTTGTTTAATTTCTACTTCTCTTTGCTTTACAATGTTGAAACTTACATGTGTTGATTTGATAACACAAATGAGTAGCTAAACCCCTTCAATTTAGGGGTAATGAAGCTCTCAAATATTATTTAATTTTAACATTTCTATGATTTATGGTCTCTTTTATTTACGCTTCATTAGAGTAGATTTTGATGTAAGTTTATACAAGTGGGTTTATAGCTTATGTTGCATTTGCAAATGAGCTATTCTTATTCAACATAAACACAATTTACATCATCATTTGCTAATTGATTTTTGATTTAAAAAAGAAAGTTAAAACAAAATTTGATGATCTATATTACTAATTACAATAGTAAATAGACCATACCTAAAATGGCTTTTGTTTTGGTTTCATTTTCATGAGAATCTATGAGTGGTTTATTTGTTGCATTATAGTTTGATGGTTTAAGTTATGTTAATTAATAACATAAATAAACCTTACTTATGATAAATGCAACAATTATTTCACTTATTACCAAAACTAGAGATCATAAATTAGTTGTTTGTTGATTTACAAAAATATGAGAGTGGATTTGCCTCTAAATTGTTCTCTAATCTCATAGTTTTTAATCTCATTTTAATTCTAGTTTTAGCTTCATTTTGCTTCTAGTTAACAATTTCCCCTCCATTTGGTATAATTTGATTGAATAGATTTTTAAACTCTAACAATTCTCTTTGGATCGACCCGTACTCGCCACGTACTAACTTTTGTACGCCGTGCGCTTGCGGTTAAAATTAATTCAAAATTTATCGGCATTTTTCTAGCTCAATAGAAAATTTGTCGTTAAACAAGTTTTTGGCGCCGTTGCCGGGGAATTGCTTTGATTTTATTTTCTATTCTTCGAATTACTTTTTGTTTGATTTCATTGTGTTTTTATTTTGTGTGTTGAGTGTATTAAAAAAAATTGTGTATGTTTGTTGTGTGATTTTATTTGTGTGCATTTCTTGTTTTCAATTTCTAGTTGCATTTGCAGTTCTATTTTTAAAAAAAACATACAATTTAAAAAACATTTTTTATTTCCTTTTCCTTTACAAATTTCACTTCATTTCTTTACAATTTCTATTTCCAATTTACAAAGTTTATTCCTCATTGTTACATTTCACTGTTACAAACATTTCAACTTGCATCTTTGCCTTTCTTCCACTGTTACTACTGCTGCTTTCAAATCACCTTTGCCGTCTCATTGTTACAGCAAGCCGAAGCCACCTCTGCCTTTCTGCCTGAACACCGCTACCAATACCCAGTGACTACAAATCAAACCAAAGCACAGTTCTCTATTCAATACCACCAGTCCATAGCAACTCAAAACTTCTTTTCATCCACAACTGTCCATCCACTATCATTCAAATACACTACATACGTACAACAAAGTGTCACACTGTCATACTTCCCATTCCTCTCATTTGCAAGTTCCCACTATTGCACTACACTTTCGCCTTATCACTACAATTTCAGCTTTCAACTTGCCATCTACATCTCATTACAATACAACAACCACCAGAACATCACTTCATCCAATAACCTCACAACTGCCTCTTCTACAACACTATCAGCAGTGGTCAGAACCTGCTACATCACATAACACAAACTTGCTTCCACCACAACCATTACCTCTTCAAGCTACAATCATCAACCATCTATTCCCACTACAGACAACAACACTTGCCACCATAGCGCCAACACTGTCTTCCCACCATCACACTCATCATTCGACCAGACTTGCCAAAACCAAACTGTCAAAACCAAAGCAACCACTCCATCTCTTAAAACATTCACCTATCTAGTCGCACAACCATATCACTACTGCTGCCATTTAACCTTCACCACGACAGCACATTCTATTGCTTCATATATACCTCAACATCCTCTTGACTATCACAAGACCATTCCTTCTTCCCATTTACATCACTCTGCATCAACAAAACATTCATCCACCATCGCATTACTACACTGCCTCGCTGCAAACCCATTCAACACAGTGTCAACCTGATCACTCACATCTTCACAAACTTCTAACCATCCTATCTCTGCAATAACTATTTGAAGTGATAACAGCCACCAATCATCACCACTTGCTCTGTCCCACCCTTGCATCTACAACTTCACGAGCTTTCCCCTTCACCACAACATACAAACCACCATATCACAACATATCTGTGGACATCAAAGATATCACACCATATACTGCTGCACACACCTAGTCAACCACCTCTAGCTTCAAACTTCCAGAACCGCATCGACATATACCACACTTCCACATAACTGCTTCCACTTCCATACACCCTCTACGAACATCACCCTATTATTGCTTCCACTTCAATCCATAAATTGGTCACCACAGTTTCAACCCAGTATAACTCTACTCCTATCATTCATCCTTCTCACCATCCATTGCATAGTAACACAGACCATCCAACAGAAAACGCAACAGCAACTAACGCCAACCATCCCTCTGACTTCAACTGAAGCACTACCTTCTTCACAACAAACTGACACAAATTCCCGCAAACCAATTCGCCAACAATCGCGACCTTTAACCCCCAATCACCTCGACAAGCAACTTGAACTCAACCACAAGCATCCAATCACCAGCGACCCTCTACAAATCACTTTCAACACAACTGCATTATCATACTTACCCCACTACTGGAAAAGACACCTCGCGACTTCACCCATCCTCGTGAAATCACCAAGATCGATCGCCTGAAGCAACTTCCTTCAATCCACGATCCTCTTGCATCGCCTAATCTCCAAACGCAAAAAGCAGCGCGACCTATCGCATAGAACCCAAATAGAATTCCTCTTAATAGTTTTGATTTGAAAATTGATTCGAGAATTTAGGGGCAATGTCATCTGTGTTGGTATAATTTAAAAAAAAGGAGAAAATAGTGCGGTTTAATCTTTAATCTGCTAAGATGTCTTTTGTTAATTTTGTAATTTGTTAAGTTGGGTCGGGTGGGCTTCTCCTTTCTTTTTTTCTTTTTTTACTTTGCTTTGTTTTATTTCTATTTTGTTTTCCCATTACCCTTTTTGTTCTTTTTGTTTTTCAAAATTTCTAAAACCAAAAAAACAAAGAGAGAGAAGAAAAATTGTTTTGTTTGTCTTTGTTTTCATTTGGCCATTGTTTATCTTAAAAAAAAATTAAAAAAAACTTCTTCTGTTTAGTTTTTATTTTTTTTAAAATACCCTGCTTTTGTTTTCATTCTATCCGTTAGCACCAAAATTGGTCACTAACCCTCTTTAGAGAAATTGTGTAGAGAGATAAATGAAGAAGATAAATTAAAACAGAGAGATATAGACTAAATTAACTGCCGAAATCTAGGACACCAGATTTATAGTGTTTCGGCGTAACTGCCTACGTCCACTTTGAATTGTAATCTTTATTGCTTTCCAAAGTAGTTAAATACAGATACAATCCGTACAATAAAGGCTTGAGTACAAGTTTGAACTGAAAAGAGTGAGTCTTGAAAGCGGCAGAGTCTCCCCAGTGTTCTCGAAAAAAGGTCCCTTTCACTGTGCCCCTGTCCTTCTATTTATAGACGAAGATGGGTTGGACTTCCCTCACGGGCCTAGGAACAAGGTATCTTGGCCCACTATAGGTGACCCCAACACACCGAACCAGGCATGCCGAACGAGCCATGCCAAGCGAGGAGTGCCGGTCGAGAACCATTTTTGGTTGACCATCGAGTTACTTGAAGTAAACACTCAAGAGAACCAAGGCAAGTAGTGAGTTGAAGCGAAGTGAACCTATGTCGAACGCCCTTACGTTGTCGTGGACTTGACAGCTTGTTAACATCCCTCATATGCACCCAACCAGGGATGCCGAACGGCCTTGTTGAGCAACTTTGCTAATCGATGTTGCTAATGGATGTCGGGTGAGGGAATATGCCGGTCGAGATAGTGTGCTAAGTGAAGAGTGTAGGCCGAACGAGACTTGTGCCGGGCGAGACTTGATGCCGGTCGAGGGGAGATGCCGAACGAGGCTCATGCCGAACGAGGCTCATGCCGAACGAGGCCTGATGCCAAGCGGCCTCTTAATGCCGAATGGTGCTCTACGTCGAGCGACCTTTTTACGCCGAATGAGGTGAAATGCCGAGAGGGGCTGTGTGCCGACTCAGGCTGTATGCCAAACGAGGCTGTGCCGAACGAAGGACTGTGCCAAACGAAGGCTGATGCCGAGCGATGCTTTGTGCCGAGCGGGGGCTTTGCATGCCGAACGGGAACTCCGTGCCGAGCGTCTTGTTACTTGGTCAAATGACTGGGTAACACTTGCCCCCTAAAGCGTATCATGTGTGTCAATCATGATATGCTTTGAATCATAACACATCTATGCTTACTGCTCCTTTTATCATACCTTCTTTTTTACGGTTCGGTCCATAATCGAGTGCCAGCTTATTCGATTGCCGAAATTCGTTCGGCATACTTCCTGCCGAACCACTATCGTTCTTTGACCTGGTCCACCTATAGATGCATGTTCGACTTCCCCCTCCTTATATAAACCGGAACTTCTTCTTCCTTTCCCTTTTCATTTTTACTTCTCTTTAAGAACTCGCTACCTCCTTTCCCCCGAACCTCAGCTACTTCGCTAACCTTCTTCTTTTACCCCGAATCCAGCAAGTGTTCCTTACAGTTTCCCCCAAGTCAGATCTAACAGCCTCTAGTCCCAATCAGATCCCTAGCCTCGACCATCCCTTTAGGTAATAACCTCTCTTTTAAACACTATTTCTTGATTAGGGAATTTAGCACAAGATTTGAGTTCGTGAATCTTTCTTAGACCAAGGACAGTGGGAATCGGGTAGAAGAGGAAGACAAGTCGAGGTTTGAACATGCCTTAGGGTTGGAACTCAGTAAAACCTTTATGGATTTGGAGTTTATAGAAATGGAGAGGAGAAGGGAAGAAGACTCCAGTGGTTTCTAGGTCGTATGCTACTGCTAGGTTACCGAGCATGGTAGTTAAGTTGTTGGAATGTGACTAGAGTGTCGTTCGAGGCCGGTCGGTAAACAAGGAGCGAGGGTGAAGTGACGGTGGATGGGTCGGCGTTTACTTTTCAAGTGAAAGTCGACCAACCATGAAGTAGGTGGCTCAGTATTTTCCATGTGAGAGTAATGTCGGGGAGGTAAAGGGATAGAGTGTCGTTCGGTCTAAGGAGAGAGAGAGTTTAGTTTGGTGGTTTAAGGAAGTGAGATGGAGGTGAGCGAGTAGGTCGGCTTGTCTATCTTAGACGGTCGAGCCAGAGAATGCTGAGCGAAGGTGTCTGGTCCTATGATGCCGAGCGGCGTTGGTCGTATCATTTATTCAAGTGTCGAGCGATGGGCTTGTGCCGAGCGACATTCAGGCCGAACGGTATTCAGGAAACATGTTTCGGGTGTCGCTCGGCCTCGAGTCTTGAAGTAGAATACAACAGTCGAAATCATTCCAACTCAAACATAACTCACATTGAACTCACTGACCTCGTACGCCTAATCATATGACATTTAAACAAGGACAAGGACTTAAGCAAACAAGCATATCAAACTAATTCGGACTAACAACTCCCCAATTTCAACAACTATAAACCCGAGTCTAACTTGACTAAAACATATAATAAACTTCCACATACAGTGTCGCCGCACCATCATACGACAAGCTCTCGGAGACGTTCAGCAATGACGGTTTCCGAAGATGAAAGTCCAATGCTTAACTCTATTTCAGCAACCTTATGACTTGTAATTCTTTGGCACTTATACTTGAATGATTGCACTAGTTCACACACCACATGGGGGAGTATTTTTGTTGTTATGTCTAATGTCGATCATTTTTTAAGTATAGTTCAAACAGGTGTTTCATCTGATCCAAAATTCATCAGGGATGTCTAGGAAATCCAGCTCTGCCACAATCTCGGACAGACCCGGGCCATCTTCTCAATAAGAAGTTAGAACTTCAAATCCGTCGTCCACTCCTGTACAAGACATTCCAAACCCCACGATCGCAACTGTCGACTTGGCTCCCGATGCCTTGGATGCAGCAATCTTTTTAGACGACCCGATCGATTCTCAAGCCTCGAAGATTAACGAAAGCACGCTTCACCGTATATGCTCAGTACACGAGATTCCTTTCGACGACGTGTTGGTTCCATCGGGACAGGATCGTCCTCACTTGCCCCCGGTAGGATATACAGCCTGCAACAGATTCATGTGCTGGGTCAGTAGCGTGCCGCCATTCAACTCCTTTCTTTGGGACCTGTTACAGTATATCGACATCGCCCCATCGCAATTACATCCAAACAGCCATGCGTTCATATACGGCACTTGCATTCTCTTCATGAGTGTCCTCTTCAGGCTCCCGACTCCTGGCGATATCTGTTATATCTATCGCTTCAAGAGACGGTCAGATAGTCCATCTTTTGTATTTCTTGACCCGCATAACAAGTGTCAAATTTTTACTGGAGCATGGAGCAAATTCGCTCAATATAAACAGGAGTGGTTCTACATGCGCTGTCCTCCCGGTTTCGTGAGGAGATGGGTGGAAGGGAGTAAGTCCTTTTTTCTAGATCAATACCCGTGTTTGGCGAAAACTGCACCTTTTCTAACTCTTTCTATACTTTTATAGGTATCAACCCACGTCCCGAAGGCTTCGGGTATTCTGAAGCTGTCGAAGCTATCCGAGCTATTCCCGCAGAAGACCGAGACGTCAGATCTCTCATTTCAAATGAATCGCTCACAAATTTTGGGCTGCTGGCGGAAGGTCGCCGAATAAGCCTCCCTCAGGGCGTCATTATACCCAGGCCTGCTTCGGGCAAAGAAAAAAAGCAGGCTGGGTCTTCAACACGTAATGCCCCTGACACACACCAGAGGAAGGGGAGATTAGAGAAGCCAAAACGCTCGAAGTACAGGGCGAAAATATTAGCCCTGCTCGGGACCCGATAGTCGAAGTCTACAATTTCGACAAGACGCCTTCTCCTTCGAAGGGAAAGAATAAATTGACCTACAAATTGAGGAAGAATACGGTTGGTGGAACCTCTAAGGTCACCCTTACTCCAGTGGAGAGAGAGCCTTCTCCTCAACGTTTAGAAAGTTCATTGAGAGGCTTGTCGGACCTCACTATTCCCGACAATTTGCTCAACTATGGCTTCGATGATCCAGAAGCTCTTAAACTTCATTCGCCCGCGAGAGGCGATACAGGTGCTCAGGCCCAAATCCAGGGAGAAAAAACTCCTATTAGTAAAGATAAAGAAACTGGTCTGTCGGGGGGAACACTAGGACACACACGGACACGTGCACTTCACCTTGCACTTCAATTTTAGCCATCACTCTGTTCTTTTCAAACTTGTCGTTATTCTCATTCTGTGCAGGTGACATGGGACGCACTCATGGACTCGATCGTCTTTGCGGGTCATCTATTTTTCATCATTCTGGCCGAGATTCGGGCCCTGGCAAGCACCGAAACAGAGATGACTCTGGAGACCAAGATTATCGCCCCCGAGAATCAACTTATCGAAGAAAAATATACAGCCAATCCTCATATTCCCGCGATCATCCTTCTCAATCAGAGAAAGGCAGGGAGAAGTCTGCGTAGAAGGGGTCCCAATTCGATGTCCCCCGTGATCAACACTCTGGTTCATCCAGCACACGGCAGTCTCGGGAATAGCGCAAGAAGACTGAACTTTCAATGCCATCTCCCCCTATTCCCGCAACAGATCCGACGATATCAAAGAAGCTAGCTGGGCTTAAAGTTAAGTTCCCCAAAATCTGCTTCGATGGTCTGAAGTTCCCCTTGGCGATCCATCACATTCCGGGACATGTCAAACAGAGCGCCATTGCTTGCAACAACGACGTTTATGTTCAACATGACGCATTTGTCCATCTAGCTGAAAATGTCTCAGAAGTCTCTGTTGAGCGTCAACACGAAATCGACCACCTGAAGCTTGAAGCCATTTTTGATAAAGACACTATCAAAGCTCAGGATGAAGAGCTCTCTTCGTACAAGTCCCAACTTGAAGCTGCCCAACAAAGTGCTAAAGATACTGCGGAGGCCGTCAATCGTCTGGAGATAACTCATAAGAAGGAAATTGATGAAGCGGTCCAACGCTGCGGGGCCTTGGCTTTAGAAAAGGATTCTGTTCAAAAAGAAAGGGAAGCATTCGCCCGGTGAGTCAAAGAGTTGGAAGATCTACTCTGCAAAGAGAGAGAAGAAAAATCTGCTGCCCAGGAAGAGTCGCAACGATATTGCGATGAGATTGTTGCCACGCGACTCTTGAAGGCAAAACTCGACGATGAGCTCTCTAAGGTCGGGATGCTGAAGGATGAAGCCCGTGAAGAGGGCAAGAGAATAGCATCCGCGGAGATTGACTCCCTCCTTGAGGTGGCTACAGAGGCTGGTAGAGAGGAGATCAAGTGCTTGTTCGACCCGTTGATAGCTGAATACAACGCCCGTGTCCTCATGCATCGGGACTTGACTTTTCTCGGTGAGGGCTACCTCGAATCTCTAGCCGAGGCATGGGAAACTCTGATAAAGATTAGAAAGGTGGAATCAGGTACCGAGGAGGTCGACGAGGATGCTTTAGTAAAGGAATTTTTTAGGCAGAATGAGCCTTCAGACTTGTCCACTGAAAGGGCTCTCTATTGCGGAGGTTCTTCCACGTCAATAGGAAAGAATGACATTGCCGGTCCGTCTGAGACCGGGTCCCTAGCTCCTCCCCCGACTCAATCGACGGGTCGGCCAACACTTGATCCGTTTGAGCAGCACATTAGTTACGACCCAAAAGACCCTGGCCTTGACATTCATGTTCTTTCTCCCATTCCAGAGGGCGAGACTCCTCGAACAGTCGACAGCCAACCAGGGACAGGTACATAACTTCCCCTTCAAAATCCAAAGGGTCTTTGCTTTCATAAAGCGATAAATGTATTCTAACACTTGTTTCTTATGATTCCGCGTAGGTCATCCCGATCTCGTGTCTACTCCAAGGAGTGATGCCCCAACAGAGAAGGAGGAGAGAACGGGAGAAGCAACTCGAATGGAAGATACTCCCGGACCTGACGCTCAAGTGATTGAGGTGCTCAACGAAGACAAATCCGACGGTCCGTCGCCCGTCGAGGAACATTATGAAGTTGAAATTGTTGGCGCTTCCAAGCATACCTCAAAACTGAGCATGAAGGAATAGGTCGCTGAAGAAGGGAGAAATAAAGCCAAAATTAAGGCCGAGCCTCAAGTGGTAGAGCTCGACGATCCACTGAACAGGCCTTTGAAGATCATTCTTCCCGGCGGAACCAGGCTATCAGAAGTTCCTCCTTCCGCTGACACCCCTTCTCAGGTGAGTAGAACGTCCAAGAGAAAATGCGGGGAGGAGGAGTCATCTGAGAAATCAAAGAAGGAGAAGAAGCCGAAGAAGTAACTATCACGCTCGTTCAACGAGAATCTTTCTGGATCATGTAATCACTTTTATTTATTTTCATAACCGTTGTAAAAAGAGTTTTGGCCCCGAGTTTGGGAGAAGTTGTAGTAGGACTTTATTTTGAATTGATGAATAAAATTTTGTTCTTTTTCTTTCAAATGACTTCTATTGTTCAGCTCACTGTATAGCTTGTAGTCAAAATCTGAAACCTTGTGAGTTACATAAGCCCTAGTTCACTTCCATATGACTCGGAGATTTTTTGAATCGCTTATACTCTAATCCGTATTCTGGGAACTCAGAACATTCCAGTCCGCGCTCAAGGGACTTTGGGGATTTCGAAGTTGTTTATACTCTATTCCGCACTCTGGGGACTTGGAGTACTCCAGTCCGCACTCAGGGGATTTGGAGATTTAAGTCGTTTATACTCTAGTCTGCACTCTGGGACTCAGAGTACTCTAGTCCGCACTCAGGGGACTTAGAGATTTAAATTATTTATGCTCTAGTCTGCACTCTGGGAACTCAGAGTACTCCAGTCCGCACTCAGGGGACTTGGATATTTAAATCATTTATACTCTAGTACACACTCTGGGAACTCATAGTACTCCAGTCCGCACTCAGGGGACTTGGAGATTTAAATCGTTTATACTCTAGACCGCACTCTGGGAACTCAGAGTACTCCAGTCCGCACTCAGGGAACTTGGAGATTTAAATCGTTTATACTCTAGTCCGCACTCTGGGGACTCAGAGTACTCCAGTCCGCACTCAGGGGACTTGGATATTTAAGTCGTTTATACTCTAGTCCGCACTCTGAGAACTTAGAGTACTCCAGTCCGCACTCAGGGGACTTAGAGATTTAAATCGTTTATACTCTAGTCTGCACTCTGGGAACTCAGAGTACTCCAGTCCTTACTTAGGGGACTTGGAGATTTAAATCATTTATACTCTAGTTCGCACTCTGGGGACTCAAAGTACTCCAGTCCCCACTCAGGGAACTTGGAGATTTAAGTCGTTTATACTCTAGTCCGCACTTAGGGGACTCAGAGTACTCCAGTCCGCACTCAGGGGACTTGGAGATTTTAAGTTGTTTATGTGCGTTCGTACTTCAGACAGAATAATGTAACTCTAGTTGTTTGCCATCGGATTATCATGCATAGAAACACCAGAAATTCATGGAAAAGATGGCTTCAAGCCTTTATTAATGAAAACAAGCTAAATCGTCCGATTACATGCTAAAAAAACCAAGAATCAATGGAACAAAAACATACTGGAAACAATTGCACCTAAAACACGAAAGAAACAAGCTAAATATAATAACGTCGCAAATGTTCACTATTCCATGCTCGGGGGAGTGTCATGCCATCAACGGTCGCAAGCTTGAAAGTTCCCTCTCCAAGCTTCCGTTCAACGACATATGGACCTTCCCAGTTGGGATTCATACGTGATGGTACTGGAAAAACTCATTTCAAAACGAGGTCACCCACATCAAATATTCTCGGGCAGACTTTTTCGTTATAATATCGCATAACTCGGTGCCTATATGCTGCCGCCCTTAACTCAGCTTCTTCACGTTTTTCATCAACGAAGTCCAGTGATTCCAACCAGAGATCCTGATTCGTCCTAGGATCATAATGTGTCACCCAATGTGATGGAACTTCAAGCTCCACGGGTATAACTCTGTGCCATATGCCAATGCGAATGGAGTGTGGCCAGTCGCGGACTTGTGGGTGGTTCTATAAGCCCATAGCGTTGTTGGAAGTTTATCTACCCACTTGCCTCCAGCCTTTTCCAAACGCTTCTTCAATATGGACTTGATTATTTTGTTCATGGCTTCAACTTGTCCATTAGCCTTAGGATGACCAACTGCGGCGAACTTTTTCTCAATGTCGTACCTTAAACAGAAATATTTGAATTCCTTACTTTCGAACTGAGTTCCGTTGTCGGTAATGATGGTTCGCGGGAGGCCAAAGCGGCATATAATGTTTCGCACAACGAAATTAATGACCTACTTGGAGGTGATTGTGGCTAAGGGCTCTGCCTCGGCCCATTTGGTGAAGTAGTCGACTGCAACTATTGCATATTTTGCGCCACCTTTGGATATAGGCAAGGAACCGACTATGTCGATTCCCCCAATTGCAAATGGCCAGGGACTAACCATTTGCGTGAGTTCCGTTGGCAGAGCTCTTGGGATTTTCACGTATCTTTGACACTTATCACATTTTCTTACATAATCTGCAGCATCTCAATTCATAGTTGGCCAATAATATCCGTGGCGGCGGATCTTTTTTGCTAATGTCTGCCCCCAGTATGGTCGCCACATTCTCCTTTGTGAACTTCCTTCAATACCCGCTTTGTCTCATCATAGGCAATGCATCGGAGTAAGGGAACGAGAACCCCCTCCGATACATTACTCCATCCTGCATCACATATCGCGCGGCTTTATGAATGACCTGACGCCTTTCACTTCTTCTTTCGGGGAAAGTTCCGTTTTGCAGGTATTGTTTGAATGGGGTTATCCATGACTCCGTCTCGATTTCCATTTCCAACACAAAATCTTCTTCCATCACATCTATGCTTGGAGCATATAAGGTTTCGATGGGAACTAATCCCATTTGCTGTGCATCGCCGGTACTTGCGAATTTGGCCAGCGAGTCGGCTTCCTTATTCTGTTCACGCGGGACATACGAAATGTCATAATGTTCAAGGTTCGCCAATAGTTCCTGAACCAGAGCAAGGTACGGAGCAAGCCTTTGTCCCCTTGCTTGGTAATCTCCTCGCACTTGGTACACCACCAACTGTGAGTCACATAAGATTTCAACTGATTTTACCCCGAGTTCTTCAATAAGCTTTAAACCAGCAATCAATGCTTCATATTCTACTTCATTATTCATAGCCGGGAAATTGAGCTTCAACGCATAACAAATCGATCGATTTTCTAGAGTCACAAGAATTACACCAGCCCCAGAACAACGGTCGTTTGACACCCCATCGGTGTTTAATTTCCATCGAATGGGGGGAATGACACTGTGACTATCTGGTTCATCTGACACAGTGAACTCAGCGATGAAGTCTGCTAATGCTTGCCCTTGTATGGCTCTTCGTGGCAGGTAGGTAATATCGAACTGAATCAACTCAATATTCCATTTTAACATCCTTCCAGAAGTTTCTGGTCGTTGGAGTACTTGTCGCAAGGGCTGATCAGTATAAATGCTGACTGAGTGTGCTTGAAAGTATGGACGCAGCTTACGTGATACAATCACCAAGCAATAGGCCAATTTCTCAATTTTAGGATAATTTCTTTCTACCCCCGTTAAACGTTTACTAACGTAATACACCGGCTTTTGAACTCGGTCCTCCTCGCGGACCAAAGCCGCACTTATTGCATGTGGGGATACGGCCAAGTATACGTACAATATTTAATAGTCTACTGGTTTCGACAGCACTAGAGGATTTTCTAAATGCCTTACCAGAGCTCGGAATGCTTCCTCACAGTTGGATGTCCATTCGAAATTCCTTTTTCCTTTCTTTAATATATCGAAGAAGGGAATACACTTGTCTATGGCTCTGGATATGAATCGAATCAGTGCAGCCACTTTTCCATTCAAGCTTTGTACCTGTTTTATAGTCCTGGGCACTTGTATGTCTCGAATAGCTTGAATCTTTTCCGGGTTAGCTTCGATTCCTCGGGCATTAACAATGAATCCTAAAAACTTCCCTGACGCAACGCCGAAGGAACACTTCAGAGGGTTGATCTTCATCCCATAGTATCTGAGTATGCAAACATCTCTGCTAAGTCTCGAATGTCGTCGTTTGACTGCCGTGACTTCATGAGCATGTCATCCACGTAGACTTCCATTGTTCTACCAATCTGGTCTTTAAACATTCGATTCACTAGATGTTGATAAGTTTCCCCCGCGTTTTTCAATCTGAAAGGCATCACTACATAGCAATATAGCCCAACGTTTGTGACAAAACTAGTGTGTTCCTGGTCCGGAAGGTGCATCGGGATCTGATTGTATCCCGAGTACGCATCCATGAATGACAATAACTCATGTCCTGCAGTGGAGTCGACCAACTGATCAATTCTAGGTAATGGGAAACTGTCCTTAGGACATGCTTTGTTTAAATCAGAGTAATCTACGCAAGTTCTCCACTTCCCATTTGCTTTTCTCACTAGCACGGGGTTTGACACCCATTTAGGGTAGAGGGCGTTGCGGAAGAACCCATTGGCCTTGAGTTTGTCCGCCTCCTCTCTGAGAGCAGCGGACCTCTCCGGGTCCATTCCTCTCCTTTTTTGCTTAACTGGAATGTACCTCGGGTCTATGTTCAAAATATGACTCGTAATAGCGGGAGAAATCCCGCACATGTCGGGATGTGTCCAAGCGAAAACATCGAGATTCGCTTGGAGGAAATCACTAAGGTCCTCGGTCATCGAGGGACTGAGTTGTGATCCGATCTTCGGTACTCGGGACGAATCGTCTCGGCTGACTGAAATGTCAATCGTCAGTTTAGCCGGTGCTGCTTTTTCTTCCCTGGGTTTCTCATCATCGTCTCTCGGATCTATGTCTCTATAGATCCGAGAATGTTGCCCGAGCCAGGGCTCGGGCATTACTTGTCAATTGTCAGTATTCTGAATGCGGACGGAGTTGTCTGCAACCTTTCCTTTCTCTCTCCGCTGGGCCTCTTGGAGCTCAGCCACATAACATGCACGACCGGTCGCCTAGTCACCATGCACAACACCTACTCCTTTGTCGGTCGAAAATTTCAAAGTCAAACACCACGGGGCCAATGCTGCCCTGAATTCAGCCAGGGTCGGTCGACCCAGAAATACATTGTATGGGGAATCTACATCCAGGACTATGAAAGGTAGGATTCGCACCCTCCTACGCTCACCTTGTCCTAGTTCGACTGGTAACTCAACATACCCCACTGCATCAGTCGCTGCATCATTAAAGCCATGAATACGAGATTTGGACGGCTTTAAATCCTTCGTCTCCATCTTCATTTGGTCATACGCCTTTTTGAAGATGATGTTAACTAAACTTCCACAATCAATCAAAATTCTCTTCACTAATGCCGGCCCGATAGTCGCGGATATGACCATCGGGTCAACGGTAGGAGCCTCCACCTGGTCGGCATCTCGGCTCCTGAATATTATATCGTATGTCATTGTCCGCTGGTGCTTAGCTGGGGACCCGTCCTCAGTATTTGAAAAACACTCAAAATCTGCATGCCTTAAGGAGTTAGCATATCGTGTTTATGACCAATCTTCCCACAGCTCGAGCAGGCTCCTCAGGGTGACGTAGAGCTGGTGTGTGACCAGGATTGGACGTTCCCAGTCCACCCTCTTGAGCACTCTTTACAAACTCCTGCAACTTTTACTGTATAATCAACTTTTCTATAGCGTCATGTAGGTGCCTACACTCTTCAGTATTGTGCCCATAAGTCTCATGGAAGCGGCAATACTTCCCAGTCTGCTTTTGCTCCTCGGTTGACTCCTTTCGGCGCGGCTTTCTGTATTGAAAGGTATTAAAAGTTGATAGGTAAATATTCTCAAGAGATGCATTTAGTGGGGTGTATTCATTGTAGGTTGGAATTCTCGGCTTCCATTTCCCTGCTTCTCTTTTCTTCCCCTGATTTCCTCCTCCGGACTCCTTAGATTGCCCGAGCTTGTTCTGGACATTGACCTGAACTTTCCCCGAGTTGTCTCCGGATTTCTTTACAGCGATGTTGCTTTTCACGGTCTCTTGAATAGGCCCTGGTGCCTTATCTCGCCTTGTCCACCTGGCTTCCTCTCTTCTAATGAATTGATGAGCCTTTGAGTAAAAACGCTCTAGCGTAGTTGGAGGTTTTCCGGCTAACCAACCTCCAAACTCTGAATCCTGATCCACACCTCGCATCACAGCCATAAGAATTGCGTGATCATTAGGATTGCTAACTTCAGTAGCCGCAACATGAAATCTCTATAAATACTCCTTCAACGACTACTCTGGAGCCTGGATTACACTTGATAGAGACATCATGTCCTTTGGACGAGTAGCTTGTATTCTGAACTGTTCTATAAATTTCGTTGCCAACTCCTCGAAACTGGATACGGACCACGGAGGAAGTCGGGTGAACCACATGGTAGCCATCCCAGATAGAGTTATTGGGAAGCATCTACACTTGGTTGCATCATTCGCTCTAGCTGAATCCATCATCCATTCATATCTCATCACATGTTGTCGGGGATCGGTCTTCCCTTCGTAGGCCGGGATAGTTGGCATTCTAAACTTCCTGGGATACTCGGCCTGTAGAACAGTGTTTGTGAATGGAGTATGACTCCTGGATATACCCCAATCTTCATTGGTCAGGCCTTGATTTTCTCTCATCAGCTGTCTGACCATAGCCGACAGGTCTGGGGTTTGTATGGAAGATGGAAGGTTGGAGTCCATTCTACGGGATCGTTCAGGTTGATGTCTCCTCTGCTGGCGATCTGCCAAACGTGTATCTTGAGGTTCAGCACCATTGGCGTCTTGGTGAGCCGGGCATCCAGTTTCCACTCGCGCTCCAAATCCCAAATTTCCCGTTCCTGCTTGGTTGTGGTCTCCGAGGCGTAAGTGATCCCTAGTTGATCGATCAGCAGCACCTGCCTGTGTAGTTTCAGTCTTGTGGCGTCTATGCCTGGGAGGTTCATCGGACGAAGTCGAGCTATCAGATGAAGAATGAGGAGCTGGACTACCCCCAGCATTCTGATGTTGTTGTTGAGTGAGCTGAGCCATAAGGTTGGCGTTAGCTTGAATCTATTCTCCAAGTTGTCTCCTTCTTTCCATGAGTTCTCTCATCAAGTCGTTGAATTCTGTTCTAGTGACAACTTCCATTTGATTTTGGGTGGTGATTCCTACACCCAGATTTGCTTGCTGATTGCTAGGTCCTATTTGTTGTATGCTAGCAGTTTCATTGACGTCCGCATTATGAGAGGCTGATCTGGTACGTGGTCTTCCCATAATAGAGTTGTTGATAAGAACTCTAAGTAGAATCAATGGACGTCCTGTGAATGACTTAGATCTCCTTCGGGGGATTTATTCAATCCAGTAGCTACAAAGCAGATCCTTGTGGCATGAGAATTCGACTCTCAGTGAAAGCACCAAAGTGTTAGCACCAAAATTGGTCACTAACCCTCTTTAGAGGAATTGTGTAGAGAGATAAATGAAGATAAATTAAAACAGAGAGATATGGACTAAATTAACTGCCAAAATCTAGGACACCAGATTTATAGTGGTTCGGCATAACTGCCTACGTCCACTTTGAATTGTAATCTTTATTGCTTTCCTAAGTAGTTAAATACAGATACAATCCGTACAATAAAGGCTTGAGTAGAAGTTTGAACTGAAAAGAGTGAGCCTTGAAAGCGGCAGAGTCTCCCCAGTGTTCTCGAAAAAAGGTCCCTTTCACTGTGCCCCTGCCCTTCTATTTATAGACGAAGATGGGTTGGACTTCCCTCACGGGCCTAGGAACAAGGTATCTCGGCCCACAGTAGGTGACCCCAGCACACTGAACCAGACATGCTGAATGAGCCATGCCGAGCGAGGAGTGCCGGTCGAGAACCATTTTTGGTTGACCATCGAGTGACTTGAAGTAACCACTCAAGAGAACCAAGGAAAGTAGTGAGTTGAAGCGAAGTGAAGCTATGCCGAACGCCCTTACGTTGTCGTGGACTTGACAGCTTGTTAACATCCCTCTTATGCACCGAACTAGGGACGTCGAACGGCCTCATTGAGCAACTTTGCTAATCGTTGTTGCTAATGGATGTCGGGCGAGGGAAGATGTCGGTCGAGACAGTGTGCTAAGTGAAGAGTGTAGGCCGAACGAGACTTGTGTCGAGAGAGACTTGATGTCGGTCGAGGGGAGATGCCAAACGAGGCTCATGCCGAATGAGGCCTGATGCCGAGCGGCCTCTTAATGCCGAACGGTGCTCTACGCCGAGCGACCTTTTTACGTCGAACGAGGTGAAATGCCGAGCGGGGCTGTCTGCCGACCCAGGCTGTATGCCGAACGAGACTGTGCTGAACGAAGGACTGTGCCGAACGAAGGCTGACGCCGAGCGATGCTTTGTGCTGAGCGGGGGCTTTGCATGCCGAACGGGAACTCCGTGTCGAGCGTCTTGTTACCTAGTCAAATGACCGGGTAACACTATCTTTTAAATAAAAATATAATAATAATTGTATATATCTTGTTTTATTTTCAGGTTGCAAGAGCAGAAGTTAAAAGGAAGAACTGCTTGCCAAAAATAATTGCTTGCTTGCTTGCTTAAAAAAATTTGCTAATAATCCGCACGCTCTGGTATCGTGCCCTTTTCCCTTGTTTTTATTTGAATTACATTGTTGGTTACTTGCATTTGCAGTTATATATTAAAAAAATATTTCAAAATCCAAAAACAAAAACTAACTTCATTTTAGTTGCATTGTAAATCACGTTTAATTTGTGCTTTGCATTCATCTCATATTATTTTCTTTTCTAAAAGCAATACCCCAATTCACATAAGGTGAGGGATTTCATCATCCTTTCCTTAGCCCACAAACGCATTTCATCATAGAATTTGACTAATAATAAAGGTTAGACATTTGACTTAAGGGTGTCGCGAGCTCATCTAGGGCTTAATTGTATCTTCATAATTGTTTTCTTTGAACAATTTTATTTCTTGGTGTCTAGGCTACGGCAGAATAATAACCATTTATAAAAATTATGTTGATTCATAAATATTATAGTGGTTGTTCCTCTGAAGGTACTTAAACCTTCGGTTGCATTGCTATGGTGATTCGTGGTGCACCGATAACCACTGCCCGTTACCTGGCTGAGAAATATTTTTGTTGATTTAAGACAAAGTGTGATTATACAATTTTGGGTTAGGAGCTACTAAGGACAAAAAACTGTAATTAAGTCCTTTACATTCATTTAGTTGCATTAGTTCATGCATATTTAAAAAAAATCAAAAATCCAAAATAAAATAATTGTAAATTTTACTTAACTTGGTTTTTAATTCCAAAAAAATCCTGTTTTCCTTTCCTTTGAAAATTTTCAATCAAAAACAAAAATCCAAAAAAAATATAAAATCTTTTCAAAAAGAAAAAAATTTAAAAATTCAAAAACAAAACAAAAAAAATTAAATTTCCATTTTCTAAAAAAAAATCCTTTTGGTAAAAATTTGAAAATTCAAAAACAAAAAAAAAATTGCAAAAAAAAATTAAACTTTTCTTTTGAAAATAAATTTCACTTGGTAAATATTTTTCTTCCTTAAAAAAAACAAAAACAAAATCAATTTTTCACTTCGTTTTTCAAATCTTCTTTCATTCTCTAAACTTGTTTCTAACTTCTTTCTCTTCTCGACTTTCGCTTGTGCATGAGTACTTGGACTCATGACACAACAACAAGTTGGACTCATGACTCAACAACTAATCTTTTAACTCGAATAGACGATCCTCCCGAAATGGCGAACGAGAACGCCCCTCGAACTCATGTGGATAGAATCTTTCCCGATAGAGTTTCTATTCCATCTTGCATCACGTTACCCACCCCTACGGGTAACCATTTCGAAATAAACTCTAACCATATTACCACGCTTTCAAAATTTGGCAATTTTGAACACGGCAAACCATACATTTTCTTGACTAAATTCGAACAAGCTTGCGCAACCATTAAACTCCAACAACTTTCCGATGACGGAATCAAACTTCAATTAATCCCATTCGCTCTTACGTATTACATTGAAAAATGGTTGTACAGCTTACCATCAAACTCGATTAAAACGAGGGAAGAATTCGTAAAAGCTTTCTTAAAAAAGTTCTACCCCTTAGAAAAAAAGAACTGAATCCGAAACGAAATTGTAAATTTTCATCAATTCAAGGGAGAACCATTTGGAAAATATTTTGAAAGATTCAAAGAGCTTTTGATAAAATGTCCACACCATAACTTTGAAAAATGGACGATTTGCCAAATCTTGTACGATGGACTCGAAAACAGCTCACGAACCATGCTTGAATCAATGTGCCAAGGCTACTTTCTTGCCCAACATCACGATGATGCTTGGAAATTTCTTGAAAACCTCGCCGAAAAGTCGTCCCAATGGGAACGTTCGAACGAAAAATCAATTTACTCACGATCGAGTGCACACTTGATAGGATCTTCTTTTGCCTTGGAAGTTAAGTTCGACGCAATGATTAAAAAATTTGATAACGTTTTCTTATCGAATCAAATGAACCAAGCTTCCCAACCAATGTGTTATAAATGCAACGATCCTAACCATATAGCCGATCAGTGTCCCAATTCTGTCGAACAAATCAATGCTTTCAATAAAGCCAAAAATGACCCATTCTCTCCAACGTACAATCCTGGTTGGAGAAATCATCTAAATTTTGCTTGGAACCAAAACAATCCCACCATGAATATGGTTCGTCCCAATTTTAAGCATTCCTGAATAATGCTTCGAATCCTCCCTTTCAACCCAATCATTTTCAACCAAATTTTGTGGGTCCATCTCACAACCAACCGCAGCAATCAAATTTTCAACCAAATTTTGCTCATCCTCCCCAAGACGATAAACGTTTAAGTTCACTTGAGAAAACTCTTGAAACGTTGACTAAAGCTACCACTCAAAGTCTTCAATCAAACAGAAATTTGCAAAATTTATTGACCTCAAATATGCAAAACACAAACCAATCGATTGCAAAACTTGAAATGCAAATGAGTCAATTAGCCACATCTGTAAGTGAACGCGAACGAGGAACAATCCCAAGCCAGCCCCTTCCAAATCCCAGAAATCAAACGCAAATTCAAATCTAGCCCATGTTGTTCAAGATAGCAACGTCACCCAATTGAATGTTATCACAACTCTACGTTCCGGTAAACAAATCGATAATCAAGTCGTTAATCCAAACGATTTACCGGAAACCTCTCTCGACACTTCTAAAATAACGAACGAATCTAAACAGAACGTGAAGCCAAATGTTGAATTGAATGCCAATCAAAATTCTTCTTCTACTCGAGTAGACCCGCCTACCGAGTATCGTGTTCCATTTCCACATTGTCTTCGACCAAAGAAACACTCGGACCAAATGGAAAAGATGTCGGAAATTTTTAAACAAGTGAAAGTGAATATCCCGCTTCTTGATGTCGTTCAGCAAGTCCCCACTTACGCGAAATTTCTTAAGGACTTATGCACCCAAACGCGACACAATCAAGTGCCTGAAAAAGTCTTCTTAGCCGCCAGTTTGAGTGAAGTCTTGTCCCAATCCATGCCCGTAAAATACAAAGATCCTGACTGCCTTACGATTTCGTGTACAATTGGAGACAAAACGATTAACAAATGTTTGATTGACTTAGGCACGAGTGTCAACTTGATTCCATACTCCGTGTACGAACAATTAGGCTTAGGTGAGCTCAAACCCACAAAGGTCACGCTTCAATTCGCCGATCGTTCTATTAAGAAGCCCGTGGGAGAAATTGAGGTCGTGCTCATTCGAGTAGGGCAATTCACATTCCCCGTTGACTTTATCGTTCTCGAAACACAACCAATGACAAATCTCGCGAGTCAAATTCCATTGATTTAGGCCAACCATTCTTAGCCACCTCAAATGCCTTAACCAATTATCACAACGGTTCGATGAAAATATCTTTTGGAAACATGACTTTGGATCTTAATATTTTCAATCTTGAAAGCCAATCGAATGAACCTCGTGACCAAACATTATAAGTTAGTGCCATTCACGAAAACTTCGAAAATGAGACACTTGACCTTAACGACGAACACGAGGCCGAGTACAAAAAATTGTTTCACGAAATTCCCAACGAAATTTAACACACTCTTCCCTTTGAATCGATAGCAGTTGAGTCCGAATTTCAACCCAATTCATTAATCAAGCAACTCCCGAAGTTGGACCTCAAACCACTTCCCGATCACCTTTAGTACGCATACTTAGGTGAAAACGAAACATTTCCCATCATAATTTCTGCCACTTTCTCTCTCAATCAAGAAACTTCTTTACTTTCAATCATGTCCAAAAACAAGGAATCGATGGGATGGTCGATCTCCGATATAAAGGGAATTAGTCTCGCTCTTGTTCATCATCGCATCCATTTAATCGACGATGCCAAGCCTGTTCGTGATGCGCAATAAAGGCTTAATCCAAAAATGAAAGATGCGGTGCATGATGAAATTCTTAAACTTCTCGACAACAGAATCATTTACCCAATCTCTAATAGTTCATGGGTTAGCCCAATTCACGTTGTACCATAAAAGTCTGGGCTAACTGTTGTCAAGAACGATTCAAACGAACTTATTCCAACTCGTACTCAAACGGGCTGGCATGTTTGCATTGACTATCGAAAACTAAATGCCGCAACACGTAAGGATCACTTCCCTCTTCCTTTTATCGACCAAATGCTTGAACGTTTAGCCGACCATGAATTTTACTGCTTCCTTGATGGTTATTCCGGCTATAACCAGATTCCAATCGTTCCCGAAGATCAAGAGAAAACAACTTTCACGTGTCCATTTGGTACTTTTTCTTATCGATGTATGCCATTCGAACTTTGTAACGCTCCTTCTACTTTCCAACGATGCATGGTTGGCATCTTTTCTGACATGATTGAATGCTTTCTAGAAGTTTTCATGGACGATTTCTCTATCTTTGGTGATTCTTTTTCTGAATGTTTACATCATCTCGAGTTGGTTCTAAATCAATGTAAGAAAAACATTTGACTTTAAATTGGGAAAAATGCCACTTTATGGTCAAACAAGGCATAGTCCTTGAACATATCATCTCAAATAAAGGCATTGAGGTAGATAAAGCAAAAGTTGATGTAATTGCAAATCTACCCATTCCCAAATCTGTTAAGGACATTCGATCATTTCTAGGACACGCTGGTTTTTAATGACGCTTTGTGAAAGACTTTAGCAAAATCGCTCGTCCTTTGACGACTCTTCTCGGAAAAGACGTTCCATTCGATTTCAACTCTGAGTGTATCTCTTCTTTTGAACGTCTCAAAAATGAACTCATTTCTGCTCCAATCATTTGTGCACCCAATTGGGATCATCCTTTCGAAATAATGTGTGACGCTTCTAACTTTACGGTTGGTGCTGTCTTAGGACAACGCATCAACAAAATCCTAAATGTCATTTACTACGCGAGTATGACTTTAAACGACGCTCAACTCAACTACACAACAACCGAAAAAGAGCTTCTAGCTGTCGTTTTTGCGCTCGAAAAGTTTCGACCTTACTTGATAGGTTCACATATTACTGTGTACGCGGACCACTCTGCGCTTCGATATCCCTTCGCTAAAAAGGATGCTAAATCCCGTTTGATTCGTTGGATCCTTTTACTTCAAGAATTTGACCTTATAATTAAAGACAAAAAAGGATCCGATAACGTCATAGCCGATCACTTGTCTCGTCTTCCGAACGCACCATCTTCTTTGTCAATCAATGAAAACTTCCCCGATGAACAACTCCTTTCAATTTCTATCAATCCATGGTACGCTGATATAGTGAGCTACTTAGTCACTAAATAAACTCCATCATCTTGGTCCAAACAGGACAAATGCAAATTCGTGTCCCAAGTGAAATATTTCTAATGGGATGATCCATACTTGTTCAAATATTGTCCCGACCAAATCATCTGATGTTGCATTCCGAATAATGAGATCAAGAGTGTTCTTTCATTTTGCCACGATCAAGCGTGCGGTGGACACTTTAGTCCTCGAAAAACTGCGGAAAAGGTGCTTCAGTGTGGTTTCTATTGGCCTTCTCTTTTTAAAGACTCATTCGAATTTTACAAAACTCACGATCGATGTCAAATGCTTGGACGAATTTCTCGATGAGATATGATGCCTCTAAACCCCATTCTTATGATCGAAATCTTTGATGTTTGGGGTATCAACTTTATGGGACCTTTTCCCAATTCTTTTGGAAACTTATATATCCTTCTCGTTGTCGATTACGTCTCAAAATGGGTCGAAGCCGTTCCTTGCAAAACCAACGACCATAGAATTGTTGTGAAATTTCTCAAAGAAAACATCTTTTCGAGGTTCGACATACCTCGCATAATAATCAGTGATAACGGAACCCATTTTTGTAACTGTTCTTTTGAAACTTTAATGAAAAAATATTCGATAACCCATAAGTTATCCACTCTATATCATTCTCAGACTTATGGCCAGGTTGAGGTTTCAAATCGACAAATAAAACAAATCTTGGAGAAAACTGTTAACATAAATCGAAAAGATTGGTCTCAGAAATTGTCCGACGTACTTTGGACTTACCATACTGCTTTTAAAACTAACCTTGGAATGTCCTTATTTAGTTTAGTTTACGGTAAAGCTTGCCATTTACCCGTTGAAATCGAACACAAAGCGTTGTGGGCAATAAAGGACTTAAACTTTGATCTTGAAAAAGCTGGCGAAAACCGAAACTTACAACTCAACGAACTTGAGGAACTTAGAAACGACACGTATGAAAACGAGAAAATTTACAAAGAAAGAACCAAAGTTTTTCATGACAAGTCAATCCTAAGGAAAATGTTTTCGCCTAACCAGAAAGTTCTTTTATATGACTCAAGACTTCATTTATTCCCTGGGAAACTTAAATCAAGATGGACCGGACCATTTGTGGTACGAACTGTTTTTCCACATGGTGCCATAGAAATAGAAAACTCCAGGGATGGATCGATTTTCAAAGTCAACGGTCATCGTTTGAAACCTTTTTTGAAATTTCCAAATAACCAAGAGGAGGAGCTCATGATTCTTCATGAGCCAAGCTACGTCTAGTAAGAATGTTAACCCTCTTTTGTAAATATGTACATAGTTTTCCCCGTTACACTCATTATATCATGCATTGACTGTGGGGACATAGTCAAAATTAAGTGCGGGGGAGTCTCATTTTCATTTTTTTTTAAGTTTCATGGCATTTTTGAACTTTCATTTTCTTTTAACTTAAAAAAATCTCATATTTTCTAAATCTCAAAAACATTTTATTTTTAGCATTTTGATTTATTTTTGAAGAAACACTACGGGATAAGTATAAGTTTTGGTCAATAAATTGAAATTTTTGAAAATTTATTTGTCTTAACAAAAATAAAAATGAAGTTTGATTACAAATAACAATGGTTTAACTAGTATATAGGAAGGTTCATATGTGTTAATTATGAAATATGTTCTAATTGAAAATCTTTGTTTTAAAAAGTGGTAAATTTAAAGTAAAGGATACAACATTTTTATCTTCTAAGTTAAATGGTGCTAAGATGATTTTGCAAAACTCTCTCTTTCTTAAAAAAACACAAAAAATATATATATAATAACATTTATATATATATATATTTTACACCTAGAGTCATGTGTTCACACTCGTGTGTTCACTCGCCATGCTCTGTACCCGTCTCACGTAAGCCCGAAAGGCAGTGCATGATCGGTATATCTGGCCTCGGTTTATCTGAGTTAAGGGTTAGACATTTTTTCTAGTAGCCTGCCATTGATACCACTTGGAGGATCAAATTAACCCTAAAGATGTGGTGAATAGGGTTTACAATAAATTCAAAAAATAATAAAAGTTGCAGCACTGATAATAATAGAGTAAATGCAGAAACAAATGCAACACACAAATTTACTCACTTCGACAATACTTGCCTACTGCTACCCTCAAGATTTGTACTAAGATTAAACAATCGACCGCTTACAGACCCTGTAAACTTATGACTATTTCTTAATTGATTGTTCTAACCCTACGCTCGAAACCATGCTTCAACTCTATCCCCGAGTTGAGAATTTCATGAACTATGCCCTATAGTTCAATCCTAAATACAAACTGGAGTTTTAAAAGTTAAAAGTAAAATATAATTAAATAATAAAGAGAAACCTTAACTTAAATTGTATTAGTTCAACATAAATTAAGTATGGCCCAAAAAGAAATTCATTCCACTTCTATTTTTATTATCGGGCCGTCCCCTTCTTCTTTAATGTTCTCCAATTAGAGTTTCTTATTTTTGAAAGCCACTGATTTTGTCTTCTATTGCTAATCGTTTGTCTTTATCTCCTTATCGATCGATTTCTTCAATTGCCTAACGATTCACGACTTTGGCTGCTTCAATGGTCGAGTACTTTTCCATTGATGATTTGGTACGTTTTTTATTTTCTGCTTTATTTGTTTGAACTCGACTTCAAAAATTGTCGATGATGAATTAGGTATTTATAGAGTGGGATTGTTAAAAATTCTTCTGAGTTTTCCATGTATTTTGAAATATTTTTGCTTTGAATATTTCAACTTTCGGTTGAGCTTTTAATCTTGAGTGTTGATTATTTGGTCTTTGGTTTTGCAACCATTGACTTGTTCATCTCTGATATATTTGTGACTTCGGCTGACTTTTGAATTTTTCAATATTTCGACTTCGGCTGACTTTTGAATTTTTCAATATTTCGACTTTAGCTAGATTTTTGAATTTTTCAATATTTTGACTTCGGCTTGAATTCTTCAATGTTGATATTTTCTTCCATATGTGTGTGACTTGCGCTGTTGGTTTGCTTGTATTTGTGTGTGTTTTAGTGCCTTGTGCATATTCGCTATTGTATTGCACCATGCGGCATCTTCACATATACTTGAATTTTCCTTGACTTTATGTATCTGTTCGACTTGTGTCGTGCTGCTCTTGGTGTGTTTGGTATGTGCACTTGTCTGTTTCCACTTGTGAGCTTGTGTACGTGTGTATGACTTTGTGTGCATTTGCCTGGTCTTGTTTGTTTTTGTCTCTGTGCCTGATGATGATTCATCTGGTTGGCTTTTGGTTTATGCACTTGTTGTTCCACCAATTTGTGTTTACCCTTCTTGCATATGTTTGTCCTTGTGAGCTTCTTTGTGGTTCCGTCCACAATGCTTGTGCATGTTGTTGAACATGCTATGCACATTTGATGTTTCTACCCTGAGCATTTTGTTGAGCCTTCGGGCTTAACCTTGCTATACATGCACCCGATATGCTTGTGCTTGCTTGTTGTGGCCTGCCCACCGGTTTACCTGATGTTTCTATTGCACTTGAAATTTCCAATCTGGTTGCTATACATGTGCCTGAAATGCTTGTTTTATGCTTGAAATTGAGTTACTTTTTTTGCTTTTCTTATGTGCGCATGTCGTGTGCTATGCACTTGTATTTTAGACCTAAATTTATATTTTATAGCTGGAGTTTTGTGCATGTTTGCAAATTTGACATGTGCACAAGTTTATATGCATAGCCTTTTTAATGTGCTAAGCCCTATGGTATGTACAGTGATACACAGTGCATGTCGTAGGTTGTGCGTGCATATTTTTGACTTGATTTTGAATTTTTGTTCCACACAAACATTTTGTACCGATCCTTGTATATACCCATTGTATTGGTCCATATTTGTTATTTCTGGTGCCTATTTAAATTTGAAAAGAAAAAATTAATAAACCAAGGCAATGTCGAGTTCAAATATATTTATATTTTTGCAGTTTCAATTTATTCCTTTTTTGCTTTTTCGTTGCGTTGTTACTTGACAGGCAAAGAATATGACTAGATGTTGGAGCAAGAAGATAAAAATTATATTCAAGTGAGTGAGGATAGAAGTGATTACAAATTATTGTATTTGAAAGAGTGTTGTATATATGAGATAGTAAAAAGTTGTTGTAAATGAATACTGTATATATAAAATATTATGGAAGATCTTGTTGTAATTGTGTGCACTATTGAAATCTTATTAAAATAAAATATTTATTGAAATAAAATTGTATTTGTTTATTTCATTCTGCGATACTGCAATATTAATATAACAAATACGCACACTCTCACACACACACACACACACACACACACATATATATATATATATATCTGTGTGTGTGTGTGTGTTTATTATCATCAAACAAAAATTATAAACTATTATTGATGTGCACGTAAATGTGCATATATTTACATCCATATTTTATCTATTTTTATTTGAATAAAAGTCATATTTGGGCATTTTAACATGTTTAAAACCAAAATTCAATTATTTTCAAATCATCATATATTCATCTTCATTTAGGGGCAAAATGGTCATTTTTGTGCATGTGTTAATTTGAGAATTTTTACTTGGACATTTTTATGATTTTTATAGGAAATTTTGATGCATATGGAAGAGGGATTCATAAAGATATATGCATGCACAAGGGAATAGAAAGGAATGAAGAGGAAATAATTCAAGTTCATGATCATGGAGGACCCCACCCACTTACCTAAATCTACAATTAGAAGCTAATGGACAACTAAGTGGAGGTTAAAGCTTCATGCACATTAAATGATGGATTAATTAGTGGCTAATGGTTACTTGGTGGCCACACTTCCTAAAGGGCATTTTAGGAAGCACCCTAAAAATTGAATTAGGGTTTTATGCATGTATAAATAGCCCTCTTATGTACATGAAAAGGATCTTCTACTCTCTCTTATTTCTACTTAGGAAATTAGCAAGTTGTAAACACAAATCAAAGTGAAATAAAAATGGCTTCCGAGCCTCTTTCAATTTTCTTTTCTACATGCTTTTCTTTGCTTTTATGTTAATGTTTATTTTTATGCTCTCTTTCTTTTCATGTACATAGCTTAGACTTACATTCATACAATTAGTTTGATGTTATTTCATGCAAGTAGTTAATCTCATTTCCTTTGTTTAATTTCTACTTCTCTTTGCTTTCCAATGTTGAAGCATACATGTGTTGATTTGATAACACAAATGAGTAGTTAAACCCCTTCAATTTAGGGGTAATGAAGCTCTCAAATATTATGTAATTTCAACATTTCTATGATTTATGGCCTCTTTTATTTATGCTTAATTAGAGTAGATTTTGATGTAAGTTTATACAAGTGGGTTTGATAGCTTATGTTGCATTGCAAATGAGCTATTCTTATTCAACATAAACACAATTTACATCATCATTTGCTAATTGATTTTTGAATTTAAAAAAGAAAGTTAAAACAAAATTTGATCATCTATATTACTAATTACAATAGTAAATAGATCATACTTAAAATGGATTTTGCTTTGGAATCATTTTCATGAGAATCTATGAGTGGTTTATTTGTTGCATTATGGTTTGATGGTTTAAATTATGTTAATTAATAACATAAATAAACCATACTTTTGATAAATGCAACAATTATTTCACTTATTACCAAAACTAGAGATCATAAATTAATTGTTTGTTGATTTACAAAAATATGAGAGTGGATTTGCCTCTAAATTGTTCTCTAATCTCATAGTTTTTAATCTCATTTTAATTCTAGTTTTAGCTTCATTTTGCTTCTAGTTAACAATTTCCCCTCCATTTGGTATAATTTGATTGAATAAAATTTTAAACTTTAACAATTCCCCGGGGATCGACCCGTACTCGCCACATACTAACTTTTGTACGCCGTGTGCTTGCGGTTAAAATTAATTCAAAATTTATCGGCATTTTTCTAACTCAATAGAAAATTTGTCGTTAAACAATTATATTCTACAGGAATGACTTTTGAGATCAAATAATTATTTATTTTAGGTACATTTAGAACTCTTTCCAATATACTCACATATTCCATCTAATCGAATCATTTTTATTTTGTATTACATGTTATTTTATTCACTTCCGTTTTATATTCTCTGAGTTTATCGCAGACATACTACATGTGTATCAAATTCACATGTTCATGCTTATAATAACTCATCAACGAATACAAGAAAGTATGTGGAACCATTTTGGAATTGATAGACTTTTGATTATATACATTTATATGTATCAATCTATAGAGTTCATCAACGCTTATAATGCTCCCACTGAATTGGTGCTTTGCTTTTAATTGTTTGAGACATAATTTACTAGTATCATATGATTCACAATCATATAATCAAAAATTATTTTTCCAAACTGTGGCTCGGTCCGTAGTTCCAAAATAACTGCAAATAAATTTTGATGCCTCTATATCTTCTAATGCATCACAAATACCACTATTATACTTTATTTTATAACGAATATTCATATTGAAATAAAACTATGCCTACTTTTATTTAACACTAAAACAATTATTCTTTCATAAATAATGTTTGGTATGTTTTACAAAAATAATTTTTGTAACTTAATGCAACTAATAAGTGCTATATAGCATGCTCCCACTATTTCCACCATTACTATAATAGCATATGAAATACGGAGCTTCATTCAACCACTTAATGTAGGCTATTTAGTCCATTAACTTTAACACTTTACAATCGAATGTTTCAGATCAAATATCTTGAACTCATAGAAGTAAATCTCGTAGAAAATAATTTTCTATATGAAATTATATTCTAGAATAGAAATCATATTTCTCATTCCAATGTTAGGTATCAATCATTACATACAATTCTCATTTCCAATTCTTCTAATAAGTAGAAGTGACCATTCACTTTCTTCATCCCAACTATGCCTTAGACTACATTCACTTTTGTACATTCGCTTTCCTTTCTAAATGGCCAAAAATTCAAAGGAAACCCTTTGTACAGTATCATAAAGAAATCTTGACAAAAGTGTATTGAGATATCATTAACATTTAAGGTATCAAATGTGTTGCACTTTACATAAAATAGTCAAACTGACATTTCAATAATTGAATTCCTATACCTATTTTGTAGCTTTTAGTCTAGTGTTACATTTAACATGACAAGATTATCAGTGTAATCAATCATATTGAACGCATGATCTCATATTATGGTTTAATTGCTTATTTCAACTGAAATAATTTTATTGAAGTTCTATACATTATGAATAATGATTGTTCACCATATAACATTCATATGTGATCGAATATGATTCAAATATCCATATCTTGTATTGCTTTTAGAGTTCGACAACTCACAAAAGACAATACAATATCTTGGGCAAGTAAACATGTAAGTGACCAAGTTACGAACGTATTTGGCAATGTGAAAGTTAAGCTCTTGCATGGGTCTTGAAGTGAGAACATGCCAAAAGATTTGAGGTTAGTATATTTAATATTTCTTTGTCGATATTTAATTAAGTTCCTTTATATATTTTTAATTGATAAACATTTTATCATTTTTTTTAGCTGCACAAATTTATCGATATAGATTATTTTAATTTATACATAGTAGATGTTCTTACAATATTAGAAAGATTAAATGTTACCATTTCATTTTTCTAATAAGGCTCGTCCACTAGTCCTTCATGTTTCTCCAAACCCCTAAGATGAAACATAGAAGCCTTTTGACTTCACTAGTGGATGTTAAAACTCACATGCCTTGGGATTATGATCTTGAGGAAAGCTCAACAAATCATTGGCCCACATACGGTGGATGACCCTTATCGATTATATCATGTACAGCTCCTAACCTTGTGATCCTTGTCCTAATCTCATCTTTACCTTGAGGAAAGATCAAAAAATAATGAGCGGTTATTCACTCGTACATATCATTTCACGATGATCTAAGTATAATATACATACCTTGAGGAAAGCTCAACAAATATATGCAGTTATCTAACCCCTTTATTTTATATATTAATAATACTACACATAACATCCCTAGCTTGAGGAAAGCTCAACAACTAAGGATCATGCAAGTAATTCATTAATATATAAATGGTAGATGACAACTTTATATTAAAGATTCATAGTTCTAAATATATTTAATTGAGTGATATCGGCTTATGGAATAATGTATTTCTTATGAAAATACCATCACGATTCAAGTGTCGGACACATCTGAAATGATAGTATACGTACTATACGTATGAATTTATTCCTTAAGTCTACTTTGGGTCTCTTCTTGTTTCGCCTTTTATTATACATTTATATTATATAAGTTTAATTCTTGTATAACATTTATAATTTAACTAACCTATATAATAATCTTATGTATAATCTTATATCAATTTTATTAATTAAATCTTATTTAATTAACTTATTCATTTTAGACATTTTAAATTGAATATGTAGACTATAAAAATTATAGTTATACACATATATCTTATATGTATTTATTATATTATTTTTTACTTAACATTAATTTATTTATTTAATTAACTTTATTTGAATTAATTATAATTAATTTCAAAAATTATATGTATAAATTACCTTAACATCTTAAGATAATATTATATATATCAATACATGTTATATTTAATTTAATTAGTTAAATTTTAATTAATTATTCAATTTATTAATCCAATTAATAATTAATAAATTTTTTAAATAATTTTTTATTTTCAAAACAATTTTGAAAATTATTTTATAACATTTATAAAATCATTATTTATTTGAATTTAACCTTTTAAATTTCAAATATTATTTTATTTAGATTAAATTTAACCTTTTAAATTTAAAATTTTGTTTTAATTTCAAAAATATTTTTGATAATTAGCCTAAAGCTCAAACCAATTTGGGCATTTATATTATGGATAACCTTCGGGCTTTCCTCATTCTTTCGGGCCAAGCCAGTAACCAAGTAGGGCAGAGTACATGATTACCCAAACCCAAACTTAGACACTACTTTTCTGGATACCCTACTATATGGGCAGACTTTAATAAGTTAGTCCTAATACTACTAATTTAGACCGCATAGGCGGCTGGGCTCTGATACCATTATTGGAACTATATAGCACCCAACGGGTAAATGGGTAAATTTCAAAAAATATTCCATTTGGATATTAATGGACCAATATAGTCTTGATTTACATTGATCTAATCTAAATTTGTTTTAAATAAAATCAATGTTTTATTTAATTTGTAAATAAAGTTTTATCTTGATATTATATTTATATTATATAATATAAACATGCATATCATATACACATGTGTGTGCACGTGCACGTGCAATATATAAAATGTACATGGTTTAAACCCGTAAATAGATGTGGGGATTTACACCACAATGGACATGTTAGCCCTTCCGTATACACAAATGTTGTCTAGTACATACATACACATACACACACAGACACATATAGGGAAAGTCTACCGGGACACAAAATATAGACACAATTGGTGACACAATGGATCTCCATCATTGGATTAATCCCTGATTTCTATCTTCCATATAAGTACAAAAATATCCAATGATCCACGTCCTTTGAGTCACCAATTGTGTTCTATTTTATGTCCAAATAGTCGACCTCATACATATATATACGCACATATACATATACATACATACATACATACATACATACATATATTTCAATGCGATATAAAATTTATATATAAAAGTATAAATATTAACATACATATACACATATATTTGTAATAATGTAAAATAATTATATTTGATAATGCAAATATTAATAATCACAAATTAAAATTAAAATTAAAATTTCAAATCTAGACCTAGATTTTAAAATATTTCTAATTTCAAATTCTAATCAAAAATGATATTTTGATAAACTAAAATAAAGAAATGTAAATATACCAGATACAAATAATGTTTTAGAAACATGCATATATATTTATTTACATAATAATATTTAAATTTCGAATATAAAATTTCATTATATATTAAAATATAAATGGATAAAATGTTATATATATATATATATGTGTGTGTGTGTGTGTGTATTCACACGTATTTTTGGCCTATAATATGTTTAAAAAAACCTTTTTTAAGTCCTTTACGATTAATTTTTTTATAAATTTTCTCTATACAGAATTGATTAAAGAAAAGAAAAAAAAGTATTTTTAAGTTTATTTCGTAATCATTGGTATAATTAACGTACATAAAATGTATATATCATATTAAAGTAACATCTTGTATTTTAAAATAAATGTACACATACACATGTATACGGTTTCAAATTATATATATATATATAATTATTATCGTTTTTTAATTTTGGAAAATGATTACATGTAAATGATTTTACAAAATTTTCCATGTAGTTTCTATATATGTTTATACAATAAAAAATCAATTTTTTTTAAAATCCCTTTTAAAATTAATATTTAATTCAAAAAAAAATTGATGGCCAAGAGCTATATATGGTCATACATACATACGTACATACATATATAGAGAATCACCATACATATATACATATTCACATATAATGTTGGAAGCACACATATATAGGGATTTTTGATACTGAGATCTAATCGAAGCACATATTATTCAAAATAATTATCAAATAAGTATGTATAATTGTAAATAAATGAGAAAACTTGACTATAGCCTAATTAATACATGTTGAATGATGAATCAAACGACTCCGTTTGGATCAAAATTCAAATCCTTCCAGAGAGACCTACCAGACTGAAAGAACTACACATTGCTATCCTGATTTTACTTGAATCTATGTTTTTAATGCTTGAAACAATGGAGGAAGGAGCTGCCATTTTTGGCTAGATATGGATGTAGTGCATGTTAAAAGGAGAGCAACAAATGAGGGGTTAAGGGCATTTAAATAATAGAGAAAGAGAGGAACAAAACGTGGATTTAGATCTATACATATCTCTACTAATTAAAACCCCCTTTTTTGAGTCAAATCCAACCCCTCCTCCTATATCTATGGGTGACCAAATCAGATCCCTTTATAGGCCTCCTAATCACTTCAAGCCTAATCAAATAAATTAAATTAAATCTAATTTAAATGTGCATTTGTGCAGTTCAAGCACTTAGCGGTTTCATAGCAGAGGAAGTGCAAAAAGTCATAGTCGGGACAAAGCGGTGATATAGTGGAAAATAGCGGAGGTACAAAAAGCTTCATTAGATACTAAACCAAATATTTAAAGTTAATCTATTCCCATTCTCACATAATTTGTATAGAAAAAAATATTGTTTGATCTTATATAACAAATCTAAAGAATATCGTTATTTATGCTGTCTAAATCTGGTGACTACAATAGATTTATAACTTTTATTGAGAAATAATGCCTTAAAATAAGGGCTTTACCCTAACTTTGTTGATTTGGTTCAAAAGAGAACTAGTTAAATCAACCTTCTTATATCAATATTGCTAAAGGTGGTGCTAAAAAGTGTTGATTTAGCAGGTGTAGTGGAAAATAGTAAGGCTTAAAGCGGATTTACAAACCAAGAGTGCTATATCGAAAAAGCGTAGCAGTTGAAGAACACTAGCACTATAGCGGGGATTTTGCAGGGCTTTAGCTGCAGAGACATGCATTGATATCGCATATCGATACATGTATATTCAACTTTTATATATGCACTCTTAGGTGTAAATTTGGCCAGTGATTAATATTGAGCAATTCGAATATTAATGTTCATAGTTCACTAGGCAAGTGTTGTGATGTTATGGCTAAATATATCACTTACATAGATCTTGTAAAATCCAATTTTACTTTATTTAAGTGTTACCCAGTAGTGACAATTATTTACACCAATTCTCTTCGTCAAAACCATATCACTTTGGACTTATGGAATTTGGTAATGGTCAAAATTCCAATATCATTCATATTTAACTCTATAGTCCAAGCACAAAGTCATTGGTTCAATAATATAAATTATTATTAACTGAACTACTCTAGATTGAGACTTTGGTTTTAAGTTGACTTCAGTTGATCATACTAACCAAATATAACCAAGGAGACGAATTCTCTCTTGAATAGTGTCTCACTTCCAAATGATTCCACTCGACCCAACTATAGTCGTTCGATGGACACCTTGACATGATTTAACTATAATCAAAGACGGGCTTTCACATTGAAGATCGATAGTATTTTCAAATTGAGGGGATTGTGTCATATTATCATGTCGATATTTTTTGTTTGACCTTAATTAAATTAACCAGCAGAAAACTATCGAGTGGGTTATTCCATAGTTATCCAATAAGTATCAGTATGTAACCCCTTAGCGCATCCAATAGTAACGAGTAATATACAACCCAACATTTGAAAAGCAATACATAATCTAGTCTCAACGGTTGTATCGACATCCAGTTTTGACACATCTTGACTAGGAATATTTAAAATGGTACGTTTAATTTCATTGTCATAAATTACTCATGATTACAACACTTGTTTACTACTATCACAAAAACATATCATTTATGGATTTTCTATATAATATAATTTTAATTAAATTAATTAATTAATGTAATAATAGAAAGAAAACACATTTTGTTTTGAACAAGATTGGTTATTGAGTTATATATATAACAATTACACAATTGCTCCTAAGGCATACCCTTAGCTCTATCAATTAAAATGTAGTTAGATAGTATAATCACGGATCAATCAGAGAACTATAAGTAAATGCAGTAAAAGTAAAGGTAAAGAAGACACCAAGAATTTTAATCTGGTTCGGATTTTTAATCCTATGTCTAGTCTTGTATCCCGTAAAGAATTTCACTAATCATGTCTTGACTTTAAACTAAGTGGCAAGAACACACTTTATACGTCTTTACTTTGACCCGGGTGGCAAGAATCACCAATTGGAATTTGACTCGGTAACCAACACACCCTCTGAAATTTGACTTAGGTAATAAAACACCTATCTTATCTTTGACTTAGAAGGCGGGGCAACACCCATTACAAAACCATCTTGACTTTCACTCGGGTTGTTAAGATCACTCTTTATCAAGTAGTAGTGGTGGACTACTATAAATCGAATCTTTCAATCACAATTTCAATTAATTTGTTGATACAATTTCCTATAGATCTTTAGTACTGAAAATCTTTGCTTTTAAATTGGGAATAGTGAAGATCAGAGAGTTAATGGTGTAGAACAGAAGTGAATCTTTTTTGATCTTTTGAGTATATACAGAGATGCTGAGAATTGATGCATAATTTGGTAGAACTTCATTGAAATATTAAAGAGAATCGATGAGTAAAAGGAGATAAAGAAAGTAATGAAAATTATTGTTTAAAATTTGAGTTCAGAACTCTTTAAATAGAGTTTGAATAAATGTGTCTATTGGTCAAGACATGGCACCAAAAATCGCCTCATTTTTATTTTTAAAAAACTGACCAGTGGTCACTATATCAACATACATATATTTATATGTCGACATATACATTATAATTTGTATCTTTTTCAGAAACACTTTAAGTATGTTTCAAATTATGAAAACTCTATTAATTTGTTTTAATATATAAATTAAATACTATTTTTTATAAAAATATTTTGAGCGTTAAATAATAATTTTGAAGTACATATAGCCAAAGATACGATGCTACTCAAGTCTTTAACATTTAAACTAAGACTCGATAAAAACTTACACATATTTCTTGAGCTCTTCGTGCTTTTATTCTTGAACTCTTCAAAATTCATGAATCTTCAAATATATCTTGATCAACTCTTGAATTATTTATACTAATCAGTTCTTCAAGCTTTTATTTAATCAACGCTTTGTGTAAACTTGTTAAATATTTCTATATCATGCACAATATACTATACAACTCAAGAAAACATTAGTAACAATATTTATATGATTGTTGTCATCAAAATCAATACTTTGGGTATTAACAGTCTCCTTATTTTTTTATGATGACAACCATTAAATATATGGTTATAAAATATAATGATGTTTAAGGTTAAACTCCCCTTGAATATGTGTTATACGACTCCATCCATCTTTTTGCCTATTATATTTTGTACAATTTCTCCCCCTTTGTCATCAACAAAAATTGACGAATAACTTGAGTAAATGAATAATAGATAAGGAGTTATCATATTTCTACTCTAAGTGATGAGCATTTGCAAATATGATTATTATAAATTATATATAATGAGTTATAAGTTTATCATTATATAAGTGAAGTATCATTCGATAAAGTCATCAAAAATCGATAAATCATTAATTTTATTAATATATTTACATATATACACACATAAACACATACATACACACAAAGAGATATACACACACACACAATAATGATATGAGTGCATTTAATTAATTCAAGAAATAAAAACACAAACAACATAACACAAAATAACACAAAAAATAAAAATCAATATTATATTTAAGAAAATGAGCAAATTCCTAATTCTCGTCTCAGTTTAATAAAATTATTTTGAATTAATGGTTTTGTTAATATATCGATTATTTGATTTTCCTTGTTAATAAATTCTAAGGTGATATTCTCCTTACTTATATAGTCTCTTAAGAAGTGGTGTCTTATATCTATATGTTTTGTTTTAGCATGATGTGAACTGTTCTTTGATAAGTTTATATGTGATAACCCTGATTTTATGAACAAGTTTTATAATTTAATTTAATATACTTGTTTGAATTATTTTGGTTGCCTAGGAAAATATATATGATAAGTTGACCATAAATGCATTGGGTAAATATTGATATGTATACAAGATGATATAATACATATGTACATACTTCTCTGAAAAAAAAGAGGCAGAAAATTATTTGTAAGCTAAAGAAAACTATAGATACATGAACATAACATGATTATTACAGATATGAATGTGTCATTGAAACAAAGTCTAGAATAAGGAAAATAAAGGTTTAGGCAAGGATAGAAATATAGATATTGTACAGGCATTTTAAACAAAGGCTGGCTAAAGAAAAATTATTAGAAATTGCATGAAAATAGTATGAGTTGTTGAATAAATACTTTATCCACTTTTAGCAATTTTCTTAGCTTTTATAGAGATCATGCAAATGTGGTGACTGGGGTAATAAAGTGTAATTTCTGTTAATAGAACCAGGGACCATTTACCCATTTGCTTTTAAAATAGAAAGAGAGGCTGATCATAAGAGGTAGGGTAAAATTGACATTGGGTAAATTTTAAAACCATAGAGGCAGCTAAGGTCTTGTATAAAAGAGGGTTAAGGGTGAAAGGATCTGTCACCATTTTCTTTAAAATAAATATACAGAAATATAGATAGTTAGCAAAAGAGAAAAATTGAGAAGCACTGGCCATTAGAGACAAGTAGGAGATAGCAGATCAAAGGAAAAGGATTAAGGTGAGTAACCTCACTGAAAATTGGCATTAAGTCCTGAATATTGAGGCAACCTAAATGGTTTTATATTTTAATTAATCTGTGCTTATTTTATGATATTGGTGTTGATGATCTGTTTAAATATTTTGTGTTAATATACCTAGAAAATATATTGATGGCTTTCATGTTTGAATGATTATTGTGTCATGAATTATCTTTGAGATGAGATGCTCTCTTTATGTGACTGCTGCATATAGGTTAATTCATGGAAACTCCAGGGATATATGATATAAATCTATGGTCTAAAAATGGAAAAAAATAGATGGGGTTGTAGCATAAAGTGGTTGCTGCTTATGTCTCAAGAATAAACATGGTAACATAGAAGTGCAATGTTATACTTGTGCTGAACTTCTATGATTACAAATAAATCCAGATAAGAATATAAGCTTGTGGTTTAGTCAGATCTTATGAATCTGTGAGTATCTGATTAAGCCAGAGGTAAATGGATGCATCAAGGCAAATTATATATGACTATATATTTATAGGCATGATTCCCCAAAACCCATGATTTAAATAATATGTACACTGAGAAATCAAACTAGCTTGTATGAATAAATCTATGATTATGAAAAGATGATATGTTATTCTTTGAACATATGCATGATGGTTGAGTCATTTATTTCCTATGATTAATTTATGAGATGCAGAAGGGATTAGCATAAATGGGGGAAAAAGGGAAGGTAAGCACTTAGTAACTTAACTAAGGATTTGGATCTTAGGGCTACAAAGTATGGCTTGGCAAGGGAAATATTGCAAGCTCACACATGGTATGATTATACCCAGGGGCCTGAGTGTGCTGGGTTAACATTGAATATGCCCCAGACAATGTGTGTTTTAATGGAAGGAAAGTAGCTAAAGTCCATCATAAAATACCTGAGATTGAATTTGGAGAATAAGTTCACAGGTAGGTTTGGGTAAAATCCCTGATAGCCAGAAAATTATAAATAGGGAAAGTGATTAAATGATAATCATATTGGTTGGTTTAGAGTATTCTATTGAGAATTATATGTTTGTGCTCTCTGAAATAATCCATTGAATTATGTATTATTATGTTATGCATTAATGAACATGCACAGGTGATAAAGGAATGTATACAAGAGAAACATTGCTTTACCTTATCTGTTTTATAAAGTTATTTAAATTTTCAGTAAGATTATTCATACCAGACAATTTAGTCTGACCCTTTGTGTGTTTGTATACCATTGGGTGTCTCATCTTTTTATGAGGCAGCTCGTGGTGATTGTGCAGGTAAATAGGCATTTTCTTGATCAAGAATTGGATGAATTAGCTGCTAAGGAATTGGATATAATAGTTACAGACTCAAGGAAATTAAAATAGATGTTAAATTGAACTTATGTTATGAAATGTTAGTTAAGTTGTTTGGGAGGAAACTGATGTAATGTTATTTTCTGTTTGCAAGTATTGAACTACTCATGAGATTGCTGTTAAAAGTTGTGAGATGCTTTTAAGAATGTTTGATTTAGTGATACAAGTTCTAGTATTAACTTCTGGAATGCTTAACAAAAATGTGCAATGCTAAGGATAATCTGGAATGATCTGTAGACTGGAAAATTAAAAGATTAGCTTGATATCCTTTGTAAGAACTTATGGAAAAATAAAGGTAGGATGTAAAGAACAGAGGGGCACCTAGAAACCCAGATTAACTTGTATGATTTTTGTGCAAAGTAGCAAAAGAACTCAGGTTAACTTGACCAACTTTGCCAAGTCTGAGTTCAACCAGTCTGATATCCTAAGCTTACTGGTTAGGAAAGGTAACAAATGAAGCAAACTAGTAAACCAGGATTGTTGTATTGAATAAAATAATTACCTGAAATCACACAGATACACACATGCACACAGAACACGGATACACACATGCACACAGAATACACATGCACACTTGCACAAGGGATAACTAAGTGTTCAGTAAATCTAAATTCATGGAACTGTAAACAAACCCCAAAAGAAAATTAGAGAAATAATATCTAGAATTTGCCCAAAATTATGTAAGACAGAAAAGCTTCTTTGGAAATTACTTTGCCATGAGAAAATTATATTGTGAATTTGAAAATAAATTCTCTGTATCCAAAACTCCTCTACTCTGATTAAAAAGAAAGAGGAAAACTCAAAGTAACATCTATATATGGTTTCACATAGGTGAGTTAGGTGATTTGATTACAACAATATTTTTATATTGGTTGAAAGATCCTGGATAGTAGAGAAAGGATGTTCTCTTGAGTAGATGATCATTGAATAAAACTAGTTTTTTTTAAAAAAAAACTTTGTGAAAAGTGGGTCATCTCAAATTTGGTATCAGAGCTATGTTGATAAGTAACATAGTAAAAATCTTGAATGAACTTGGCTGTTTTGAATGTATGAAAGTATTGACTGTCTTGGATGCCTTGTCTTTATCTACTTATATTAATAAAATCTGTTATAATTAATAATAATAAGATGGAATAGGTTAACTTGTAAAAGATTAGATAAAATGGACTAACTCAAGTGTTGTATCCATAGAACTATGGTAAGACCCAGACAATAAGGGGTAGGACCAAGTGAACCACCCATGGTGAATATGCAAGATTTCATGAGAGCTATAAGGGATGGGGTAGGCAATAGGCAAGAAAATCCACATGAGGAGCTTTCTAAACTACTCAAGACTTTTACCAATCTTGGAGGCAAGACTTTTGATGGAACAGAAGGAATAATGGGAATTCAAAATTGGCTCAGAATTTTGGATAGAATCTTTGCTGATATGCAATTTGAAGACCAAAAGAAGAGGCTAATAGCATCTAGACAATTGAGAGGAGCAGCTTTGGATTGGTGGGAAGTCATTATAGCTGGAAGACCTGAAGGAGAAGTGACATGGAACCAGTTTAAAGAAATGTTAGAAGGAAGATTTGTACCTGCATCAGCTAAAGAGTCTTTGCTGGAAGAATTCATTAAATTAAGACAGGGAACTATGAGTGTTACTGAGTATACCCAGAAGTTTGAATCTCTAGCAAAGTATGGTGCAGTGCTCATCACAACTAAGGAAGCTAAAAATGGCAGATACATCCAAGGATTGAATGCCAGTCTCAGTAGAGCCATGCTGCCATATAAGGATAGGACATTTGATCAAGTTTTAGATCTGACTTTGAGCCTTGAACAACATGATAAAGCCAGAGAAAATTTCAGAGCATTTAAAAATAACCAAAACAAGAAAGGAAAGGGTAAGTTTCACCCTTATGATAAAAAGAAAATGGATGTAGCTTCCACCAAGCAATCAGAAGAAGTCAAAACTGCTGAGGTTAAAAAGAAGATCACTTGCTATAATTGTGGGCAAGAGGGACACATGAAGAATAGGTGTACAAATCCCAAACCAGCATCTTTCAAGTGTCATCTGTGTGGGAAGGAAGGGCACATAAGAAGGAACTGTCCAGAGCTGAGGCAAGGAAAGATGGGAATGTTGGAAGGAAAAAGCAAAATAACTGGAAGTCCAAATGTTGAAAATCATGGCCAAGTTGAAGGTACTTTGCTTATTCACTCAATACCTTTTGCAGTAGTGTATGATACTGGGGCTACACACTCATTAATTTCCCATGACATTGTACAACAGCTAAAATTAAATTGTATGCTCGTAGATAAGCCCTTGCTTATTAAAAGTCCTTTAGGTAGTTCCTGTATATTGGGTATAATATGTAAACAATTAGGACTGAACATAGGGGGACATATGTTTGGTGCAGATCTATATGTGTTGCAATATCCAGGCATGGGAGTTATTTTAGGAGTTGATTGGTTAAAAAGATATAAGACAGTTATAAATATGGAGACCTCCACCTTATCATTAAAAACTTCTGATGGAAAAAGGGTAGTTGTTCTTTGTGAAGCAGATAAGAACAGAAGCATAGCCACCCTTGATAACTTGACTGGTGAGAAGCACATGCCTGCATTAGAAGAAATCCCTATAGTAAATCAGTATGCTGATGAATTTGGTGAGGTTAAGGGAATTGTTAACCATAGACCAGTAGAGTTTTCTATCAAACTAGTTCCAGGAGCTAACCCAGTGGTTAAGAGGCCAACTAGAATGGGGCCTAAAGAACTAACAGAACTGAAAAAGCAGTTGGTTGAACTAGAAGAAAAAGGATTCATCAGACCTAGTAGCTCATCATGGGGAGCACCAGTGGTTTTTGTTAAGAAACAAGATGGATCTCTCAGATTATGTATTGATTATAGAGAGTTAAATAAAATCACAATTAAAAATAAATACCCCTTGCCAAGAATTGATGATCTTTTTGATCAATTAAGTGGAGCAAAAATATTTTCTAGACTTGACTTAGCTTCAGGATTTCATCAAATGAAAGTAGAAGAGGAGAGCATCAAGTATACTGCTTTTAATACTAGGTATGGACTTTATGAATTTTTGGTGATGCCCTTTGGCTTGACTAATGCCCCCTCTTACTTTGTTGATTTGATGAATAGAATTTTTAGAAAATATTTAGATAAATTTGTATTGATATTTATTGATGATATACTAATTTATTCTAAAACAATTGAAGAGCATGAGAATCATTTGCATATAGTACTGTAGAAATTAAGGCAAGAAAATTTGAAGGCAAAATTTTCAAAGTGTACTTTTTGGCAAAATGAGGTAAAATTTTTAGGTCCTGTAGTATCAGAAAAAGGCCTATCTGTAGATCCCAATAAGGTGATGGCAATTCAAACATGGAAAAGGCCTACCAGTGTCACAGAGGTTAGGTCATTTATGGGAATGGCTGGTTATTATAGAAGGTTTATAAAGGATTTTGCAAAAATTTCAATTCCATTAACTAAATTGACTAGAAAGAATCAGGCTTTTGTTTGGACTGAGGAGTGTGAGAAAGCCTTTGAGAGATTAAAAGAAGCATTAATACAAGCTCCAATACTAAAGGTGCCTGAAGGGAATGAGAATTTGGTGATATATACTGATGCAAGTGGACAGGGACTTGGGGCAGTGTTGATGCAATAGCATCAAGTGATAGCTTATGCCTCTAGACAGTTGAAGCCCAGTGAGGTAAAGTATGCTACACATGATCTTGAATTGTCTGCTATAGTGTATGCTCTTAAGTTATGGAGACATTATTTGTTAGGGGCTAAATTTGAAGTTTATACAGATCATAAGTCACTCAAATATTTTTTTTCACAAAAAGAATTGAACATGAGGCAGCAAAGATGGATTGAACTCTTAGCCTCATATGATTTTGAAATACTATATACACCTGGCAAAGCTAATAAAGTGGCAGATGCTCTAAGTAGACAGCATGCCAAGATAGCTAGATTGATGATAGAGGAGTTTAATACTTTATAATTACTGATTGACTCAGAAGTGAAAAGGGACAGTGAAGAAAATATGAGCATATGCAGTGAGAAGGAAGAAATAGGGAAGTTGAGTTTTGTTACTTTGGGATCAGAATTGAAAAATAAAATTGTAAAGTTACAAGACCAAGATCCATTTTTACTTGAAAAGAAAGTTCAAATATTAAATGGTGAGGTAGTGGAAGGATTTCAATTGAATAAACAAGGTCATTTGGAGAAGGGAAAGAGAATATGTGTTCCTACCATTGAAGAATTGAAGCAAGAAATTTTGGATGCTTATCACAGAAGCAAGTATACCATACACCCAGGAAGCACCAGAATGTATCATAACCTAAAAAGAGATTATTGGTGGAGTGGGATGAAGAGTGCAGTGGCATTATATGTGTCTAAGTGCATGGTTTGTCAACAAGTAAAGGCTGAATATCAAAGACCCTCAGGAATGCTTCAACCTTTACAAATACCACAATGGAAATGGGAAGACATATCAATGGACTTCATTGATGGTTTGCCTAAGACTAGGAGGGGAAATGATAGTATTTGGGTTGTAGTTGATAGGTTAACCAAAACAGCTCATTTTATACCTGTAAAATCAGATAGGAATGCATGCACCTTAGCTCAGTTATTTATTAAAGAAGTAGTTAGATTGCATGGAATACCAAAGACTATAGTAAGTGATAGAGATACCATCTTCACTTCGAAATTCTGGCAAAGTTTCCACAAGGCAATGGGAACTGATTTATGCTTGAGCACAGCATATCACCCTCAATCTGATGGCCAAACAGAAATTGTGAATAAATTACTTGAAGACATGTTGAGGGCATGTATATTGGATTGGGGAGGAAGTTGGGAAGATCACATATTTCTGGCAGAATTTGCATATAACAACAGCCATCACAGTAGCATAGGCATGGCACCCTTTGAAGCACTTTATGGTAGACCCTGTTTATCACCTTCAAGTTGGATTGAGTCTGGGGAGAAAGTGGTCTTAGGACCAGAAAATGTAAAAGTGACCTCTGAAAAGATAGCCTTGATTAGGAAAAGGATTGCTTCTGCCCAAGATAGGCAAAAGAAATATGCTAATCAAAAGAGGAAAGAAGTGCAGTATGATGTGGGAAATTATGTATTTATTAAAATATCACCCATGAAAAAGATTTTGAGATTTGGAAAACAAGGAAAATTGATTCCAAGATATATAGGACCATATAAAATTCTAGAAATAATTGGAAATGTAGCCTATAAGTTAGAATTACTAGAGGAGATGAGAGCAATGCATGATGTTTTTCATGTATCCCAGTTAAGGAGATGGGTTCATGATGAAGAAACAATTTTAAAATCCCCTGAGAAAGTGCAGATTGACCCCAGAATGGTGTATGAAAAGAAGCCTGTAGGCATAATTGCAAAGGAAATTAAGAAATAGAGAAACAAAGAAATAAAATTAGTAAAAGTGCAATGGAGTCTTGACCCAAATGATTACACATGGGAGGTGGAAGATAAAATCAGAAGTGATTATCCACAGCTAATTGATTGAACCAGAAGGTAAAAATATATATATACATAAGTATACTAATGAATGATTTGATTGAATACTTTGTTATGCATAGGAGTTTAATTAATGATTGATCTGAGAATGATTGATTGCTGAATTGAAAATGTCTGAATTAAGTATGAAAGAATTGTGAGACACAATTCCTAAAAGGAAGGGTATATGTGATAACTCTGATTTTATGAACAAGTTTTATAATTTAATTTAATATACTTGTTTGAATTATTTTGGTTGCCTAGGAAAATATATATGATAAGTTGACCATAAATGCATTGGGTAAATATTGATATGTATACAAGATGATATAATACATATGTACATACTTCTCTGAAAAAAAAGAGGCAGAAAATTATTTGTAAGCTAAAGAAAACTATAGATACATGAACATATTGCATATGCATGATGGTTGAGTCATTTATGAAAATATGTATGAATAAATCTATGATTATGAAAAGATGATCTGTTATTCTTTGAGCATATGCATGATGGTTGAGTCATTTATTTCCTTTGATTAATTTATGAGATGCAGAAGGGATTAGCATAAATGGGGGAAAAAGGGAAGGTAAGCACTTAGTAACTTAACTAAGGATTTGGATCTTAGGGCTACAAAGTATGGCTTGGCAAGGGAAATATTGCAAGCTCACACATGGTATGATTATACCCAGGGGCCTGAGTGTGCTGGGTTAACAGTGAATATGCCCCAGACAATATGTGTTTTAATGGAAGGAAAGTAGCTAAAGTCCATCATAAAATACCTGAGATTGAATTTGGAGAATAAGTTCACAGGTAGGTTTGGTTAAAATCCCTGATAGCCAGAAAGTTATAAATAGGGAAAGTGATTAAATGATAATCATATTGGTTGGTTTAGAGTATTCTATTGAGAATTATATGTTTGTGCTCTCTGAAATAATCCATTGAATTATGTATTATTATGTTATGCATTAATGAACATGCACAGGTGATAAAGGAATGTATACAAGAGAAACATTGCTTTACCTTATCTGTTTTATAAAGTTATTTAAATTTTCAGTAAGATTATTCATACCAGACAATTTAGTCTGACCCTTTGTGTGTTTGTATACCATTGGGTGTCTCATCTTTTTATGAGGCAGCTCGTGGTGATTGTGCAGGTAAATAGGCATTTTCTTGATCAAGAATTGGATGAATTAGCTGCTAAGGAATTGGATATAATAGTTACAGACTCAAGGAAATTAAAATAGATGTTAAATTGAACTTATGTTATGAAATGTTAGTTAAGTTGTTTGGGAGGAAACTGATGTAATGTTATTTTCTATTTGCAAGTATTGAACTACTCATGAGATTGCTGTGAAAAGTTGTGAGATGCTTTTAAGAATGTTTGATTTAGTGATACAAGTTCTAGTATTAACTTCTGGAATGCTTAACAAAAATGTGCAATGCTAAGGATAATCTGGAATGATCTGTAGACTGGAAAATTAAAAGATTAGCTTGATATCCTTTGTAAGAACTTATGGAAAAATAAAGGTAGGATGTAAAGAACAGAGGGGCACCTAGAAACCCAGATTAACTTGTATGATTTTTGTGCAAAGTAGCAAAAGAACTCAGGTTAACTTGACCAACTTTGCCAAGTCTGAGTTCAACCAGTCTGATATCCTAAGCTTACTGGTTAGGAAAGGTAACAAATGAAGCAAACTAGTAAACCAGGATTGTTGTATTGAAGAAAATAATTACCTGAAATCACACAGATACATACATGCACATAGAACACGGATACACACATGCACACAGAATACACATGCACACTTGCACAAGGGATAACTAAATGTTCAGTAAATCTAAATTATGGAACTGTAGACAAACCCCAAAAGAAAATTAGAGAAATAATATCTAGAATTTGCCCAAAATTATGTAAGACAGAAAAGCTTCTTTGGAAATTACTTTGCCATGAGAAAATTATATTGTGAATTTGAAAATAAATTCTCTGTATCCAAAACTCCTCTACTCTGATTAAAAAGAAAGAGGAAAACTCAAAGTAACATCTATATATGGTTTCACATAGGTGAGTTAGGTGATTTGATTACAACAATATTTTTATATTGGTTGAAAGATCCTGGATAGTAGAGAAAGGATGTTCTCTTGAGTAGATGATCACTGAATAAAACTAGTTTTTTTTTTTAAAAAAAACTTTGTGAAAAGTGGGTCATCTCATTATAGCCCTCATATTATCGTTATAAATTGGTGATTGTTTTATTTTTAATCCAAATCCTTTCATGTTTGTTGCATATACATTCCTTAAGAGCAAGTCATTGTTGCTGATATATATTCTACTTCTATAGTGGATAAAGAAACAGACTTTTTCCTTTTACCGAACTACGATACAAGGGAATGTACCAAAAAGTGTTAGGTTCCACTTGTATTCTTTCCATCAGATTGCAGCCAGCATAGTTTGCATCGCTATATGATATCAAATCAAATGAGTCTCCTTCGAATAAAAAAGCACGTAGTCCAAAGTATTTGTGATGCCCCACCCCGAGACCCACATTAACAAAGAGTATTACTGGGTAATACCGTCTGCTAATGCGGAGAATAGGGCTGGTTAGGAGCGACCATCTATAGTCTTGTCTTAAATATCTATTGAATACGTCAATCAGTGCTCTATATTTTTTTAGCTTTCTCAAGTGGATTGACATATCCGATAAATGCTTAATACAAAACTACAGGTGGCTAGGATCTATCAGAACAAAATACAACAACTCAAATGCTTAACACATCACAGAACAGCAAACAGATATATATACATATATACCGATACATCCCAATACAATACAAATAATACATCATAAGTGGTATGACGACCACAATATACACACAAGTAAAAATAATATACATATCAAAGTAGTGACAAAAATACTACAACAAATAGGGCTAGCAGATAAGTCCATGCGGAAGCAGTATAGGCTAAGTCCATAAGGGTACCTAACCTGAAACACCTCGATCTGACCCGAGTATAAAATACACAGGTCAGCCTAGCGAAACAAATCAGTTTATAAGGATAAGGGATAATATGAGCATAAGGCAAGGTGATAAACTACTCAAAAGAGTAGATACAATTCGACACAAATGGTTACTTCAAGTAAAATAGTCCAGTAAGGATAGTTACTTCATGTGGTATAAGGTATCACAAAGCATGAGCACAATCGCAAAAGAGATGAAACACTAAACCAAATCTCCAATAAAAGTGCGCCTCATATCATTAGTGTTTCTCAAAACATCAAATATGGTTTAGGGGTAAATCCCAAACCTGCCATATCGGCAAACTCAAAGAAACCTCAAAGAAATCACCATTTCAAAAATACGCCTCAAGGCAATCAAATATAACTCTCCAACATAAGAGAATATAATCCCCAATAAACGCCAAAAGGCAAATCTCATGTAATAACGCCAATAGGCAAATCTCTGTAATAACGCCAAAAGGCAAATCTCAAATAACGCCAGTGTAGGCAACTCAAATCTCAATAAATAGAACTCCCAAGAGTTCAAATTCCCGAAAGGTAATTGCCATAAATATATATCGAATGGTTCAAAGGACCAATTCTGGAAAGGGCGATACACTAGGGAAAATACTCAAAGAAATCATCTCAAAAGATATAGCACGTGTTTATGGCCGAAGCCCACCAAGTACGGTTCTCCTAAAATAAGGTGCCACGTCTCTTTGACGAACATCCCGAAGGACAAATACGTCGCAATGACAAACGTCTCTTAGACAAACATCCCAAGGACAAATGACCCAAATGTCCAGTACTGGCAAATACGTCTCTTAGACAAATGCGTCACAAACTTTCAGATAGGAACTTGAATAATGTATGTCCCATACCACACGTTCGTACTAAACAGTTTACTAACCGCTAGTAAATTTTACACTCAAAGCAGTAAAAAGTTTACCTCATCTCATCGGTAAACTCAACCCGAAAGTCAAAACGATCAAAAGGACAAGTCGGGAACTAACCGATAAGATAAACGCACGTGTCCCATACTACGTGTTTTACAAACCGTTTAATTCTCCTTCTCATTCGCTCGAATAGTGCAAAAATGTGTATTTTATATATAAAATAATTTACTTGAGAAAACAAGCTTTTAAAACCAATTTTCAAAATCGATTTAGAAAACCGTATTTGAAAATTCCCTTATTATAGAGAATAAATAGATTTTCTATTTGAAAATTCTTTAAAAATATCATATAATAATAATTTTAAATTCTCATTAATTTTAAAAATTATTCCAAAGAAGTTTGGAAAAATCCGTGCTCGAAAACGAATAAGAACAAGGAAAACCACTCAAACCGATATTCGAATTCAATTCGAATTTCAAATTTCAATTCAAAATCCATACAAAATTGAATTTCAAATTCTCAAAATTTAGCTAGCCTATTGACAGGCATCATAGCACTTCAAAACATCACATAACCATCATCAAAATCAAGCAAGATAGGAAGGAAAACAAGCTAAAAACAAGTCGCAAATCAAAAGAACAAAGGCCAAACTACTCGTGCTTGAGCCAACATGGGGTCGACCAAGCCCGGTGGCTAGGTCGACCGCCAAGTCGACCGCCTGGTTAACCTGGAGGGTGCTGGGTTGACCAGCCTGTCGACCCAGTCTACGGACTCTTCTCCAAGTTGTTTTCCAGCCTTGTATTGATTTTCCAGGGTCAATCTAACCTGTCAATCTAACCTATCAAACGATGGAATTTTTAGATGAAGATTGACATGCACATAGTTTAACATATAAACAACACTCTGGAAAAGATTCGGCAGCAATTTGAGTGAAAATCAAAGAGTTATAGCCACTCAAAGTGGCAACTAGAAACAACTAGAAACAAGAAATTCAATAAAACAACTGACAGAAAGATATACGTATACAGAAGCTATTTTCTTTCAGATCTTTGCATTAGCATGCTAGTTTCAGCTAGAAATGTGAGATGACAAACTCACCTTGTTTTACTTGAGTAAAAACCCGAATTATTAGTTGAATAGATCAAGCTTTGAGGAGAAGAAAGCTTCCAATACCCTGTAGAATTCCTTAAACAGGCATGTAAAAGAAGTTTTACAGTAAATTAGAAAAAGTACTTCTAAAATTAGGAGTTTGATGAAATTGTAAGGTTTTGGAGTGAGATTACCTTTTAATTATACTCTAATTTGCAAATGGTTTCAACTTGTTTGAATTAATTGAAGAAATAGCTTGAATTGCAATTTAGAGGGGTGGGTTTCTATTTCTCAGGCTAAGGAAGAAGGAGGTGAATAACAAAATGAATGTACTAGTAAGTTCTCATCTCTTTTCTTAACAAGCTAATACTAAATGGGCTAATTGGGTTTGATAATTAAAAGATATAAATGGCTTAAGTTTTAAATCATCACTTAACAAATTAATGTGTACATATCACATATACACATAAATAAAATGCATTTCTCTTAAGTTTTACACAAGAAAAATGTGAAAACTTGTATACTTATAAAATAAAACATTTTCTATCATATAAAAAGATTAATTTATATTTTTAAAACATTTTTATTATTAAAATCCTTAATTTAACAAAAATACACCATTTACTCAAATAAATGAATACAACCTTGTTTTTAACTTCTAAAATTCACCAAAAATACTTTTCTTACTTAGAAAAATATTTTAAACCATTTTAAACTCATTTTTAAACCAATTTCCATCTTTTTATTTAAATAAACGACCTTTAAAAATCTCATACTTCTTTAAAAAATTATTAATAGAAGTATTGGCAATAATTAATACAATTATTGCATTTTCTCCAAATATAACCCATTTCCAATCATTATTAACCCAAATAAATTAAAATAAAGTTCCAAACTTTATTTTTCAATTTTATTTTCAAAATTCATTGTTTATTCCAAATAAATAATTAAAATTTCCAATTTTATTTTAATTTACAATATTAAATTATAACTACCGTTATAATTTAATATTAATAGGCACTCTCCAAAAACCAGGGTTGTTACAGTATTGTTAACATATCTTAAGAGGTTTTACCGCCTTAAGATGTGTTACTTTTGGATTTGATTGAAACCTAACATACAGACATATACTGTGCATTATATCTGGTCTACTAGAAGTACTATATAGTAATGCTCTTATTATGCCTCGATCTACATCCTTATATTTATCTTCTTTACTTAAACTTACTCTGAGTGCCATTGGAGTAGGTTTACCACTCATGTTTGACAGGCTAAACCTTACTAATTCTTTTATGTATTTTTTTGACTTATAAATATTCCATTTATTAGTTATTTTATTTGTAATCTAAGGAAGAATGTTAATTCTCCCTTGTGACTCATTTTAAATTCATTTGTTAATAATTTTGAAAAATCTATATTCAATTATACATTAATTGAACCAAATATAATATCATTTATGTATATTTATATAAGTTGTATATTATTATCTTTACATTTTATAAATAATGTGGTGTCAACTGTCAAGACCCGACTTTCTATCACCAGAAAGACGTATCATGATGAAGAAAGAAAGGGATAGAAAAGAGAAAAGATAGAGAAGAAGAACTAAACAACATCAGAATCTCACAGCGGAACGAATAAATTATATTAATCACATAAGTATTACATAGTATACAACATCTATCAGAGTTACACAGATTATACATCACATACTAGACAGTTATAAACACCTGTCTAGTTAATACAACTCAATACAGAGATCAACACAGCGGAACTACTATATATATATATATCTATAACGCTGAAGCCTCCTGCTCCATTGCACCTCCATAAATCGTCAAAGCTTACCTGAATCCCTTTGCTACTCGTAAAAATTTGAGTATCCAAGAGTTTAAGAAAAACGGAAATAAACTTCGGGTCAGACATGGGTCTGGTGTGAGTAAACGGTTAAAGTTGTTTAACTTTTAAAACCTTTAAAACAAAGGTGTCACGTAAGACTCCCCACACATAAACATGGGTAAGTTTTTACCTTACGCTAACCAAAACATTTGATAGGAAATCCAGTGATATTATAATAGGGTCTAGGGTTTTCAAGTAAAATACAGAAATAGCTGGAATGCTTACATCCACGTTCCAACATAGTTGGGCATAATCAAAACGTACGACGCTTATTGGAGATTGGATTCCATACAATGGCAGAGCTACTGGGGTATTGCCCGTCATGGTACGTGGCCTAGATCACTGTACCGAGGATCCACCCTAAATCCCCTGCAACACAAGGCCGGAACCATCCCTTACTGGATAATTCCCGAACAAGACACCCCAACAGTTGTTGCAATCAACTGCCCACACAGCCGAAATAATAAGAAGGGACCTCTAGACAGGGGAAATCTTGTCCTACTTGGGTGCTACCCACTAACCTTGCTGCACCTCCCCTGTTTTAGCCATTCCCGGTTGATGAGGCTTGAGGCTACGATTACCTTTAGAGAACAAAACTATCTTAGAATGCTCATCGTCCACCTGACGATGTTCTGAAAGCATTCAATCCATACAAGTCTGTTCTGGGTTCGAACGAAACCGAAGGCATTATCTCGTTACACTCATTTTGGAATCACCCTCAAAGTTAACGACAATAACCCTTGCACTTTGAATCTTCATCTTCACTTGAGATTCACGACCTATCGTTAATTTGGATCGATGTGGTTTTCGGATATCCAAATCTGGAAACCCGATCCCGGTCTCATCGAAATCCAAACACCATCTTTTAGGTCCAAGTTGTTTTAAAGTTAAAACAATTCAATTTTATTATCTATATACACACAGATAGATAATTCATAATATCCTAATAGATAATTCATATTATCATCACAAACAGATAATTCACATTATCATCATACTTCAACCAAAGCATCCATATCAAATAGCATTACTTATCTCATATCTGAGATGTCAAACCATTCAAGGCAATCAACATCATTCAACATCCATAAGCAATGATTTATTAATCACCATTCTATATTTAATTTAAAATGAATTAAACTAATTACTTCATCTCTAATTAATTTAAAATAAATTAAATTAATTACTTTCGTTCTATAATTCCTGCTTATAACCATTAATTAATTACAAATCAATTAATTGATTATCATCTACTTATCCATCTTAATTAATCATCCTGGTTAGTTACTCTTAATTACCTTAAGTAATTAGCCTTTAATTAATTGCATGAATTAATTATCCTTAACCATTCACAATAATTAACCATTAATTACTTCATTTATTACGTTAATAAATGATCCTTAATTAATTACTTCCATTAATTAATTAACTATAATTAATTTCATTGAACCTTAATTAATTACATTAATTAATTTAACTTTAATTAATCACTTCCATTTATCAAACTTAATCATAAATTATAATTACCATCCTGTAATTACTTACCTTAATTAATTAACTTCTTAATTAATTATATAAATCCCTTGATTAATTACACTAAGTAATAAATCTTTAATTTCTTCTTCCAAGTAAGTACCCTTTAATTACTTCCCATTAAGTAATTCCCTTTAATTAATTTCAACCAGTAATTATACATTAATTACTTACACTAAGTAATTATACTATTCAATTTCATTAAGTAATTTTACTTAATCAACCATCAAATGATTATCTTTAATTAATTAACAAATTAATTAACTAAAATTTATCACATTCACTTCCTTGATTACAATTGGTAATTCATCCCTTAATTACCTTTTAAACAAATTAATAAATCTTTAATTGTAGATTAATTCCTTTAATTATTAATTAATAAATCTTAATTATCAATTAATAATACTTAATTACAAATTAATTAATTCTTAATCATCAGTTAATCAATCCTTAATTACAATTAATTAACCCTTAATAATAGTTAATTAATTCTAAATAAACTTTAATTATAGATTAATTATTCTTAATTATTAATTAATAAAGCTTAATTATTAATTAATAAAACTTAATTACAAATTAATTACTTTTTAATTATAAATTAATTAATCTCTAATTATAAATTAATCAACCTTAATTACTTAACTAATTAATCTCAAATTAATTAACTTATAACACTTAATTATTAATTAATAAATTAATTAAATCAATTAATTACTCTTAATTAATTCCTTAATTAATCCTTAATCATTATTAATTAAATAAATTATACTTAAAATTCTTAATTAACTTAATTAATCTCAATCATTAAAATTTTGATTATCTTAAGATAAACCATTATCTTAATAAATGACATAATTATCATTTCATTTTAAAACATTTTATCATTACAATTTACTTTACTTAACAAAATTTAGATTAAACAAATTTTAAAACTTCTTAACAACTGTTAAGAAAACAATTGATATTTATAAAGTAATTTTATAAATAAAGTTTAACCAATTTTATTTTAAATTTCAAAAATCTTATTTAAAAAAACTGGATTTTAAACTTACTTCGGGTTATACCCGAAGGCCACTCGGTTCTTCCCCGAGTTTTCCTTCTACTCTTCCATTTCCAAAAAAAACTTAGTTTACTTATAAGTTAAAAAAAACTGGAACACGAAACATACTCGTTCCCACTCGAGTATTTACTCGAGTCACTCATCCCTATGCCCGAAACCTTCTTCGAGACAAACCCCCAACTCAAAACACTGACACAGATCATCGCTGTGTACGTGCACAGTCAACCAAGGCGACTCCGACCACCCATACAACCTCTAACACATCCACCATCGCCTGAACCTACGACTCCGACTACTAAATCTCCATTACAAATCCACAATCAAGATCGAGCAATTTGGTCATCCTTGGAAACAAGCCTATCGCCTGAAACATCCTCGAACCCACTACGCCGAACACCAGAAATCGCGCAACTCTGATCACACATCCCCTAGCCTTCCACGCTGCTATTCCACCAGATCCGGTGCAACTCGATCACCCAGAGACGTTGCCGTGACCACATTTCCGACCTCGTCACATTTAGGGTTAAAACCCTACTTCGACCGATCGCCGCCGCCACGGTGAACTATCCACCCTCCTGATATTTTTGCCGAGTTTGCCGAACTTTCCCCTACCTCCAGTCGAAAACCCGACCACCCAAGAGCTGCCGATCACCAGAAATCGCCCCAAAACTAATTTCCAGTCATTCCCAAAATGCATATTCAATACATCATTAAAAATTGTGATTTTAGTTTTAAAAATCCTAACTTTCAAAGTCGATTCAAGTTGTGATCCTGAAACAGCAATTTGTAATGATTGATTTTAACCTGATTTTAAAAATTTCCACTGTCTTTCCATTTTTCCTAGTTAAATATCCAAATATTTTACTTAACTTCATTTTTAAGTTTTAATCTATGTCTAAACAAACATTACTTGTTTGAAAACTAAGTCACAATAGAGATCAGAGGAAGAGAGAATGGATTTTGAACTAGATTTAAACTCTGTAATATGAAAACAGAGAAGATGAATACAACCAGACATACACACCTGAATACATTCATATATACAGAATTCCACACTGATATATACACATGCAGGGCATCATCATCACAAAGATTTCACAAGCAACAACCATTAACTTATTTAAACTTTTAATAAAAATGTTTACTCATAGATCAAAGAGGCAGAGAACTTGAAAAGAACTGGGAAGCTTTTGAAAATTGAATACTTTGCATTGCTTTTGTTGTTTTGGTTCCAGAAAACTTTGTCTTGCTTGTAACTTAAAAACTGAAAAGCTTTAAAACTGGAAACTTGAATTGCTTGAGAAGGTTGAAGATTTGAAAATATTTTGAGGAGATGTTTAAGGTCTGATAATTCTTTGGTATGCTAAGTTTTAATGAACGAAAAGAAGAAAAGGAAAGATTGATATATACGAACAAGTGCAGGCTGATAGTTGTATTTATACAACATTGGTCAGAGATTTTTTATATAAAGAGGCTGAAATGATACATCTTGTACTAGCATTGTCATACTTATCCCCTATTTAAATTTCGTATGTACTTATTTGATTCCTCTTTATCTACTTGCATATACATATTGCTATAGTACATATATTACTTGCCTGATTTGCTTTCTACATGTATTTTCCAAAATTATCCTAAGTGTCAATTTTAAAGTTGTTATAGTTATTTTTATTATGTTAACTTGTATATTTATTTCTATTTTTAACATAACTACCTATTTTTATTTTTTTATTTTAAACTTAACTATTAAACATTTAATTTTATAATCATATATATTTTGTTATACTTCTATTTTAAAATCTATTTATATTTATATATAAAACAATACATTAATAATGTTATTTGAAAATAATAATTTGTCAAATTTAAATAATTTATAAAATAGATTATAAATTCCTATTATTATTAAATGAATTAATATATCATATTTATTAAACAATATTTTAAAACAAACCTCTTAATTAATCTTAAACTTAAGCTAAGATATAATTTAATTAATTAAACATTTATCTTAAATATTTTAAAACCATATATTTTAAATTAAACCATAATCTCCAAATTACCAAAATATATTAGAATTTGAAAACAAGATTTATTTATTTATTAAATTCAAACCAAAGATTTCTATTTACAATATATACAAATATATACACATTATAAATAGAAAACAATTTATTAGCTTTTAAAAAGATAAAATCACCAATTAAATATTTATTAAAAGAAAATTATTAAATCAATTTAAATTTATCAACAAAAATTATCAAATCAATTTAAATTTCAATACAGATTATTAAATTGATATTGCCAAAAATTTCGGGATATCACATTCCTCCCCCCTTAAAGGAATTTCGTCCCCGAAATTTAAAACAAAGGTAATTTAATAAGCTCATTAATGATTTAATTTTAAAAACACAAGCATATATTAATCATATGCTAACAACCATAGCAACCAACTCATGCAATCAACAAATCTAACTATCCAAACAAAATTGTGGATAGAATTTCTTAGAGTTTCCCAAGTAAAAATACCGGGATACTCGCCATACAGAACCCAAACAAAACTATACTACTAAGCTACAGAGCTCCTACTCATCTAGATTTACAAAACTAGACAGGATATCAGACTATAGACAAGTCTGACTCAACAACCAAACCCTTCTGAACTACTGGTTCCAAAACCAGTGATGGATCATACACGTACTCCCTCAGAGGTACGTGAAATACATTGAATCCCAGTTATCCAACTGGCAATTCAATCCTGAAGACCAAACACTTATCCTTACCAGAACATAGAGAAAATCCAAAATACCTCGGAGCTAGCTTCCCAATCTTACCAAACTTAAAGCTCCTTCAATCGGAGAAAACTTACTCAAAACCAAATCCCCGACTTCGAAATCCAAATTCCTCCGTCTCTTATCCACAAAACTCATCTGACGATCCTGGGCTGCCTTCATCCCTACTGATCAGCTCAACCTTCGCCGATGCTTCAATAAACAAACTGGATCCAAATAACTCAATAAAAAGATCCTCTCAAGATTTACCCAAAATCCAGAATACAACTCTACTCCATCATCATCAGTAGATTACAACTTACTTCTCCTATCCGGAAAAGACAAAACAAAAACACTTGCCAATCTGGTCTCAAATCCAGAAAAATTTCCTGTAGAAATTCTCTAATCCCAAAACACTGCAACTTTCGGTTGCTTCCACTCTAGAACAGCTGCCACCTTGCTTCCACTGCACAACTCTGATCTGGAGTAGATGAGCATGTCGATGAATTCGAGCAAAATCTTAACCAACACCTCCTGGACACACAGTTCATCAAATCCACCACAATCGGAAATGTTAGTTATATCAAAGACATAACCAACTGCTCAAAGAAACAGATGAGCCCTCAGTCAAGGGTACTGTCTTCAACTACCCTTAGCTGGAAGAAACTCGAAACTAGATACAGAAGAGAAAACACAAATGCTCCACCAAATCTTCTTTAGAAACCATCCATCTCCTTAACTGAACCACATGTATCTCTTCCAGACCCAGGTCAATGGAAATTAAACTTCCTAATGTGGACAACTGCTGGCTTCCTTGAAAACTTCCGGACAAACCTTTGACAACTCTATAACTCATACATCCTCTAGGGATGCCACAAATCCATGCAAAAGATTATCCAAGAGAATCACTCAAACTATCGCAAGTCGCTTTTGCGATCCCATCCAGACCAATATCCACTGATACTTTTTTGTACCAAAAATGGGCACAACACTCTTCGGAAGTTTTTGAAGAGGTAAAAGTGAAGAATGAAAATTAAAACTGTGGGTTATCTAACAAAAACTCCAAGTAACAGAAAGTAAATTGCAAAGACAAGCGATTTAGAGTGGTTCGGCGTTTTGCCTACGTCCACTATGAAGTTTTATGATTTTATTGCTCGATACTTGAAGATTACAATTCTTGATAACGTAGTACAACTGAAATTATATGCTAAGTCTCCATCTAAAGCAGCGGTGGTGTTCTGGAGTAAATCTAGCAGAATCTGGGCGCTCTTTAGTACTTAGAATTGTCCGACCTCTTTTCTGAATGACCAGGGGCTCTATTTATAGGTGTAGTAGGCTGATATTTCGCCTAAATTGAGGGGAGACCAGTTCTGGCACGTGAGGGGGCCCACATGGCCGAAATCTGGAGATCCGGGCCCACTTTGGGATCGATTCAACCCTTGGTTCGAATCGATCAAGAAAGAGTCCGATCGAGCTGAAATTTGGTGTGGACATTCTTCATCATGCGTTTAAGCTTCTGTGAAAATTTCATTGCATTTGGACTTGTAGAACTCGAGTTATGATCGATTCAAGTTGAAGATTTTCGTGCTCTTTGTCCTATGGATTCGTTCGAATCGATATCGTTCGAATCCATAGGGTCGAATCCATGCTCCTGCATGTGAAGGCGATGATGTGGCGCGCGTCCCTCGAATCAATCCACTTTTCGCTCCGAATTGACTGGGTCGACTCCATGTCCTTTGCAGCTTTGACTGGGTATCCTCGTGATAATGGATTCGAAGATGCGGTCCTTCGAATCGATAGGAGGGATGTTCCTTCGTATCGATCAGGACAGTCCACAGTCGATCGATACAAAGACTTCCCAGCTGGATGGATTCGAAGTGCCTTACCTCGAGGGATTTGAAGAGAGGTCTTGTGCCGGATTCGAGTGGTCTTTGACTTGATGGATTCGAACCGAGGTTGGGTTTCCTGGATTCGAAGTAGTACACGTCTGATGGATTCGAACTAAGACCGGTCTACTCCATCTTTTGTCGATGATATCTTGAGCATACAAACTCGGATTGACTTGAAACTTGGATCGTTGGTTCCCACGGCTTTGCTTGACGTGCCTTATCAATTGTAGCCCGATCCGGACTCGGACAAATTTCATCGATATCCATAGCGATCCTTGCGCGTAGCTGGTCTTCGAGACGATCTGTCACCGGTTTCTAGTTAAGTCCTTGGTGTCACGGCCTTGCCAAAAGGCGGGATAACATTTGCCCCCCAAAGTACGTCTTGTGTAAACATGACGTGCTTTGACAAGCTGCAGTCTCTTATTGGACAGCTATGACATGCTTTACCGAAAGTTGCATTCTGTATTGCTGTAATCGACCGTCGTGTAATTGTGACTGGCTGTTAGGTTTTTGAGTCGTGACGAGATGAACATTTGATCCCTGTAAATGACAAAGATCGAACATTAGTCAGAGATATGTGCATACGTGTATTATCTTGACTTTGGTTAACGTTGCGTGATCGCAAGTCGTTGTTAGTTCGGTTTGTCATCGAATTCTGCATCGGTCCTCTCCTGGGCCGGTTTGAGATTCGAGTTAAAACATTGCTTTTATGATTGTCTTATGATCATCCCCTTGTATCGATCCTCTCCTGAATCGCCATAAAGAGTTGGTAATCAATTTTTCATATTGAAACGATTCGTCCACTTGATCGGTGGCATTTGATGGATTCGAAGCTATGCTTCTTCGAATCGATGACCTTAGAATCAAGAGCCCTAGGGACCTCGTGCTTCGAGTCGATAAGACTCTCAATCCATCCTCTGTTTTGCTACTCCTTCGAATCGATGATGCTTCGCATCGATACTGTATGAATGGATTTGCCGTTGTAAAGGGTTCAAAACCGGATGGATTCAAATTAAGGGATGGATTCGAAGCTGTGGAACGACCCTGTGTTGTGATGGACTCGAAGGTAATGGAATCGATCATACGTTCGAATCGATGGGGCTGCGACCTGCTGTGAGCGGTCATCATGACCGGGAGACGAAGAGCCTCGAGTCGCCCTTGGAACCCATATAAATACGCGAGGCTAATTTCACTTTCACTTTTTACATTTTACTGTTGCAACTGCTGTTCCTTCGAATCGATCCTTCAGAGCTCCATGTCTTGCACGAATCAATCAGATTACACCGAGTCTTAATTTGCAATCGAACCCGTCCAGGTACCTAAGGGATCGATTCGAGTGTAGAACGATGAAACCGGGATTCGAACATTAACTTCAATCCTTTCTTTTGAGAAACATGAGGAGTAGTAGGAACTGAAATGGGTCGACTCGATGGATTTGAAAGAGAGAGCTTTTTCGACTCGTATTGATTCAGGGACAAGTAGCCCAAATCGATCGAAGATGCAAGATTTCGAATCGATGCAGGGTTAAGTAGAATGAATCGATGAAGAATATAAGACTTCGAATTGATTCAGGGATAGGTGGTTCGAATCGATACGAAACTTCGCACCGATGGTTTCGAAAGATCGTATCGATCGATTCGAAGTAGCAATATCCCAATCGATTCGAAGGTGCTGAGATTGATCGATTCGAAGTTATGCATAGCTCATGGATTCGAAGTGCTTCTCCACCCCAAGATTTCATCGAGTCGAACTTATGCAGAGTCGAATCATATCGATTCGACCTTCATCGATTCGACTCATATCGATTCGAGTCGATCGATTCAAACACCCTTGCTTAAGGGGCTTCTACTCTTCTGATTTGCTCCAACATCTGAACCATGACCAATTTCAAGTTGAACTTTGATGAACTCAATGAATTTTAGCACACTTGACTCCGACGAGCTTCGGCCTTGCATAATCGAACTTGACTGAAAGATTAAACTTGAATTTCCTTTGAAGCTTGTCGATGGAACTATGACTTAACCAATAATATGACTGATTTATACTTGAAGTGGTCAGTGGCGTTTGGATGGTGCAGAAGTGACGGTCAGCGATGACGGTCATCTTCGTTCCCAAATCCCCAAGTTTTTGTCGTACGGACATCTTGCTTTAATCTGTAGAATCTGCTTAAGTAATGCACAGCACTTGTACTGCACGACACATTCATACACACTACACTGGGGCATGCACAGGCTGTTTATGAACTTAACGTTGCTTTCTGATGAGTTAGTTAATTATGGAATCTTCGAGCTCCCAACAACAAGAGGTACAGAGCTTGACTCCCACAGTGCTTGAGATTCCCGATATTCCTGCCGACGTAATCGACCCGGCTCCGGACGAGTTACCGGAGGCGATATTTATCGAGGACCCTGTCGACTCTGTCCAATCTAACATTTCTGAATCTTTGTTGGGCCGAATATGCTTGAAGCATAACATATCTCTGGACGATGTGTTATTACCTAGTGCTGATGATAGACCGCACAATCCGCCCGATGGATATACAGATTTCTACCGCCATGCTTGCGCGGTCGGAACTCTCCCTCCTTTCAATCAATATATCAGAGGGATGCTATCATATTTAGGAATCGCTCCTTCGCAGCTTCATCCTAACGGGCACGCGTTGCTGAACAGTGCCTTTGTCATATTTATGGACTGTCTCTTTCGCCCGCCAAGGCCAACCGAGATCAGACACATATTTAATTTTAAGAGTAGGGGTGATAGCCCATCTTTCACATTTTTGGAGGCAGTTATAAATTGCCAAGTTGTTGTTGGAGCCTGGACCCGACTAAGTTATTTTAAGAACGAATGGTTCTATGTTCGGTGCCCTCCGGGTTTTGCTAGGCGATGGTTGTCTAGATGTAAGCGCCTTAGCCTGTTTCCTTGACCAATAGCTCTTTTAGTATTAAAATTGACATTTCATTTCCTTTATAGCCATTATCTCCAGACCCGATGGCGGGTACTTCAGGGGTATTGTACGAAATCTTCAAGAAGTTCCAAGCGAGTTGAGACATATCGACTCGGTGTTGAACGATTATAACTTAAGAACTCTTGGTTTGATCGAAATCAATCAAAGTATAGTCGTTGAAGGCTTGGCGAAACCCGCCTCAAAGAAGAAAAGCAAGAAGAGAAAGAAGTGAAAAATGGCGAAGGAAATGCCCGGAATCAGAATAACTGAAGTGAGTGATGAGGAGAGAACCCATGTAGATTCGGAGCCGATGGCTGATCTCTCTGGAAACTTCGAAGAATCGGGAGAAAGACGGAAAGGCAAGGCCGCCGTTTCCAAAAAATTTAAGTCTAAGGGGTGGAAATCTGTGGATGTGTCTCCTCCCACTTCCGGAGTTATGATTTCTGAGGCCGCCCCTTCTCATTCGAGAGACATTTTCAAAGGGCTTGACGATATTCCCATCCCAGATTATATATCGATTTCTCATAATCCTGGGTTGGAGGAATTTCAAGATGTCCCAAACATAAGCGATCCCTTTCCTTTTAGTGCGGTCAACATTTCCGGTCGGTTTGGGGGTTTACACATTTACACACACTTCCGCAGCACTTCATGACTTTTGCATAGTAAACATTGCTTTATTGGATCTTAATCCGTAATTCTTTCTTATCGCAGGTGAGATGTCGGGACGTGGCTCTACTCTAAATAAGGCTCCGGAACGTGCGCCAATCTTCTCCATACTATGATTCCCGCAGGAGAGAGTCAGATAGGGATCGCGGGCGAGGCTATTTGAGTCAAGAACGCTATGATAGAGATAGAGATTATTCGCGTGGCCGCTCTGGCCATGATTATTCTGACAGGGATCGAGGATATCAGCACCGATCTCGATCTCGCTCTCCTCCGCCTCCTAGGGCCCCAGTAGACCTTCCAGGGCCTTCTCATCAGCAGCAGCCGCCTTCTCAATCTTCTTGGCCTGATACTCAACGGCCAAGAATGGAACCGACAGCAGCCGCTATAATAGAACAAGCTCCGGCTGAGTTGACAAGTGAGGGAGCCATCAAACTGGCGCAAATGAAAAAAGATTTCCCTGAAATTTGCATGGATGGCTATGTCTTCCCTCCTAACCTTAAAAGAATTCCCTCGGATGCTGAGAACACTGCTCATAGTTATATCCGCGACTTCTATGCCCAGTATAAGGAATGGTACAAAGCGGCAGCGAAAGCATCGAAGGTAGCTTTTGACCGGGCGAGGGTCATTGAGGAACGTGATGCTGATATTGTTAAACAGAAACGCATCATTGAAGTTCTTCAATCTGAAATGGAGACGTCCCGGAATTCTGAACTTCAAGCTCTCCAGAAGCACGAGGACGCCATGGCCAAAATGGCTAGGATGCAACAAGAACATTGCGCCACGGTAGAGGAGATGGGCCATCGCAACACCACCATTGCAGCTGAGCGAGACTTAGCCGTTAAAGAGCTGAACGAGCTCAAGGCCAAATTTGCTGAAATGGTGAAGGAGAAGGACGATGCAAACGCTACTGCACAAGAGGCTTTCGACCAAGCAGTATCTCTCAGGGCCGAACTCGCTGCGGTGGCGGTCAAGACTAAGTCTGCGGAAGCAGAAATCCAAGAAAGGATTTTGGAGGAGAGGTCCAGGCTGGATGCTGAGTTTGACGATCTCTTGGTCACGTACAACGCAAATGTGCTGGAGCACAGAAATTTAGCGTGGCTGGGAGATGACTCCATGATTCTATACAACGCCTGGACCCGGCTGGTGGACGAGAAGAGAGCAGCGCATCCAGATGAAACACTCGATGACTTTGAGCTGGAGATGCGTCTGCTCACCGAGGAGGAGAGGAAAGTCCTTCATGAGGCGGTGATCTCGGTGGCGAAAGAAAAACTTGGTGTTCAATTTCTAGAGACAGGCGAAGGCTCGGGGACTGCGCATCACGAGGAAAATGTTGAGGCTGTAATTCCAACATTACCTGAAACCACTGGTGCGGTTGATCCCCAGCCTGTCCCTGCATATAATCCCGACCGGCCACAATTATCTTCCGCTGAAGGTCCTGCTCATGCTCCCGTCCAGGCTAAGGAAGGTATTTGAACGCTTCCCGCATTTTAGTGTGAAGAATCTTAATCAACACACTTGGCTAACAATCTGTCCTTTGTTGTATTTCAGTGACTGAATCCGTCGCTTCTGCGTCTCTTGCACTATCAGTTCCATATCAAACGCAAGGGGTTGTTGTTACTGAAGCCATCAGGACTTCTACCTTGGTTGGCGAAGAGGGAGATGCAAACATGTTTTCTTTTAGTGCTCAAATGATTGAGGAGCTTCTCAATGAACCCATCGATCCCTCCGTCAACCCGTCTGATGCTATGAGTGGGGTTGCTCCGGCCGTTAGCTCATCTATGCCAGCTACTGGCGCATCCGATGCGGCCCAAGCACCCCGTGAGGATGAAATTATTGCTGAGATTGATGCCGAGATGGCAGCAGAGAATGCTGGTATGAATCCGCCCGGGCCTGCCCTGTTAATGGTGATTTCACCGGGTGGTACTGTAGTGATCGAAGCTGCTCCTGTCCCACTTCCTGCTACTATTCCTATGCCTCCAGCTCGACCTCCCAGAAGAATTTTCGTCGCCTCAAGCTCTGAGGAAGACGTTGATATCATGTCGCTGCCGGAGGACAAGCCTGAAAAGAGTAAGCGGTTTAGGGGAAAATCGGGCAGCGGATCTGGTGGAGCTACCCCGAAGAAGAAAATACGGAAGAAGAAAGATTGAACTCTTTCTTTAACTTTCTGTTGTGTAGGGTAGTATTTTTTTTTTGATTTTTCTATAGCTGTGTATAGATGTGGATTCGGCTCCCACTAGCAGAAATTTTTTGAAACACTTTGTAATCAGATTCTTTTTGTTGATAGTGGAAATGAAAATTTATTCCCTTTTTGTCTTCAACTTGTTATGCGTTATGATTCTGCCCCCAGTATCAGGGATAAGCGTGGAGTGGACGTATGTTTATACTCCGTCTCGCACTCTGGGAGTACGGAGTTAAGTAAATGTTTATACTTCGCCTCACACTCTGGGAGTACGGAGTTAAGTAAAATGTTTATACTCCGCCTCGCACTCTTGGAGTACGGAGTTAGGAAAATGTTTATACTCCGTCTCACGCTCTGGGAGTACGGAGTTAAGTAAAATATTTATACTCCGCCTCGCACTCTGAGAGTACGGAGTTAGGAAAATGTTTATACTCCGTCTCGCGCTCTGGGAGTACGGAGTTAAGTAAAATGTTTATACTCCGCCTCGCACTCTGGGAGTACGGAGTTAGGAAAATGTTTATACTCCGCCTCGCACTCTGGGAGTACGGAGTTAAGTAAAATGTTTATACTCCGCCTCGCACTTTGGGATTACGGAGTTAGGAAAAATGTTTATACTCCGCCTCGCGCTCTGGGAGTACGGAGTTAAGTAAAATATTTATACTCTGTCTCGCGCTCTAGGAGTACGGAGTTAGGAAAAATGTTTATACTCCGCCTCGCACTCTGGGAGTACGGAGTTAAGTAAAATGTTTATACTCTGCCTCGCACTCTGGGAGTATGGAGTTAGGAAAAATGTTTATACTCCGCCTCGCACTCTGGGAGTACGGAGTTAAGTAAAATGTTTGTACTCCGCCTCGCGCTCTGGGAGTACGGAGTTAGGAAAAATGTTTATACTCCGCCTCGCACTGGGAGTACGGAGTTAAGAAAAATATTTATACTCCGCCTCGCACTCTAGGAGTACGGAGTTAAGTAAAATGTTTATACTCCGCCTCGCGCTCTGGGAGTACGGAGTTAGGAAAAATGTTTATACTCCGCCTCGCACTCTGGGAGTACGGAGTTAGGAAAAATGTTTATACTCCGCCTCGCGCTCTGGGAGCACGGAGTTAGGTGAAGGGTTGTCGTGTACCAACCCATTTCTGGCCTGATGTGATGGCTTGCCCCCGAGCTCGGGTTTCATTTAGCGAGTGGTTGATTGCTTCATAGCCACTCCCTTCTTGAATAAATTCCACTGTGTGATGGAATTTAGCTCTTCATGCATCGTGATGTTGTACATTGTATTTAATGAATCACAGCTCTGGCTCGAAGAGATGGCACTTTATTGCTGAAATAAGAAAGTGTGGCAAAGTCAGTTGCCTTATTACAAGTTCTAATTTCAAAATGCAGAAACAAATTTTAAGACGGAATTTAAACTAAATAGATAAACATAGCCTGTCAATTGCAGTAGCGACGAAGACTTTCGCTATTCCAGGCCCTTAGTAAAGTCAGACCATCAACGGTTGCAAACTTAAATGTACCATCCTCGATTTCTTGCTTAATTTTGGGCGACCCTCACTATGTTGGTCTTGCGTGTGGGAGCGCCGGACAATCTCTTTTAATGACAAGTTTATCGTGTTCAAAAGCTTCAAGCCGGTTCTTGGCATTGCGTAATCGGGCGACTCGATTCCGGCGTATGATCGTTCTCAAGTCAACCTGGTCACCCTGGACGATCCCAACCCCGTTGATGGTTGGGAACTTTAAAGTTAAGCACCACGGGGCAATTATGGCCCTGAACTCAGCAAGGGCAGGCCACCCTAAGAAAGCGTTGTATGGCGAGACTATATTCAGCACAACGAACCGTAATGTCCGAACTTTCCTATGTTCTTCAGATCCCAACGTAACTGGTAACTCCACCATCCCAATAGGTATGGTAGCGCTACCATTGAATCCATGGAGGTGAGTTTGGCAAGGTTTCAAATCCCTGGCTTTCATCCTCATTTGATTATAAGCATGTATAAACAGGATATTTACAGAGCTCCCGCAGTCAATCAGGATCCTCTTCATCCAAGCCGGACCTACTTGCGCAGATATCACGAGTGGTTCTATAGTCGGGATTCCGACGCCATCAACTTCGTCGTCTTGAAAAATGATGTCGTTGGTCATCGTTCTTTTTCGCTTGGTCGACGGTTTCTTTCTCAGGTTACCATCATACTTGAGGTTTGCCCGCTTGATTAAGTTGTCATATGATTCCATTTCTTCCCAGCTTCAATCCGCTGGATGAGGATCACTGCTTATAGCATTTATAACTAGCCTTCCACCCGTATGAGCGGGTTCCTCTTGTCTTTCCTGATTCTGTGCACGATTTTGATTTGAAGGGCCCGCATCGTCAGACTGCGGCGTTCGCACAAACTGATCTAATTTTCTCTCCCTGATTAACTTTTCAATGAGGTCCTACAAATGTCGACACTCATTTGTATTATGGCCGTGACTTTCGTGAAATCTACAAAACTTCCCTGTTTGAATCTGCCTCTCCGATGATTGCTTTGGAGCCGGCTTCTTATATTGCATAGTGTTGCAAGTTTGCAGGTACACATTTTCCAGCGATGTGTTCAGTGGTGTGTAATTATCGAACATTGGGGCTCCACGCTGTGGGCCTCGATTTGGATCTCTTTTCTTATTCTGACCATTGTTACCTCTTGGCTGAGTTTGCTTGTTCTGTATGTTCAACTGAACTTTTCCGGAATTGTCACCGGACTGTTTAACTGCTACATTGCTTTGTATTCCCTCACTTCCGGGCTTCGCATCGTCCTGCTTCCTAGACTGTTTCGCGTCCTCTTGCTGTAAGAATTGAGCGGCTTTGGAGTAGAAACGGTCCAACGACGCGGGTGGTTTTCCAGCTAACCAGTTTCCAAACTCAGTATCGGGATCGATTCCCTTTGTCAATGCCATTAAAATTGAGTTATCGTTTGGGATTACTAATCTCCACACATGCCGCATGGAATCTCTCCAAGTAACGCCTTAACGTTTCCCCACGAGCTTGGGTAACATTGGACAGGGTGTTAACATCTTTGGGTCTAGCGACATGCATACGAAATTGTTTAACAAATTTCTTAGCCAATTGATCAAATGAAGAGATAGATCTAGGAGGTAATCTTGTAAACCACATTGTTGCAATTCCTCCCAGTGAGATGGGGAAACTTCGACATTTCACTGCATCGGCGGCCCTTGCGGCGCTCATTGACCATTCATATTTCAATATGTGCTGATTGGGATCAGAATTTCCTTCGTACATAGGGAGAGTTGGCATTGTGAATCGCCGAGGAGGTTCAGCGTACAGTATCTCGTCCGTGAAAGGAGTATGACTTCGAGAAATCCCCCAATCGTCGTTGGTAAGACCTTGGCTTTCACGGATCATCTGACGTATCATAGTCGAAATGTCGGGCATTGCTACGTTTTGGGCCTGCTGAGCTAAGGTGTGGTCGGGTTCCACAGCATGAGTTCGGACCGGGCGCTGTCGACGGTCCAAATTTCGCCTCCTTGGCTCAGCGTCTTCTGGGACGTATGGTTCAGGAGTACGCCCACGTTGCTGATTATTTGGCTCTGAAAGATTTCGGGTATCAACCCTCGTTTCTATTGTGGCAGCTGCGGCACGATTGTCCATGGTATGTTGTGTAGTAGGGCCTCCTTGTGTTGAGGGCCCGGCCTGAAAGCTGGTCGACGGTCCTACCCTCAACTGTCTGATAGTCAAGGCGGGTTGATATCCGGTTGTATGTGCATGACTCCCGTCTAATCGAGGACGGGTAGATCTGTGATAATGGTCCGATGAGGCGGAACTTTCAGTAGATGATCGGGAGATCTCATCCCATCTGGACCTTCTGCGGCCTTGGCGGTTCGGTTGGTTTGTTAATTCAATATTAGCACGCAACTGTTCGGCCAATTGTTGTCGACTCTGAGTCAGTTCTTGAAGCAACACATGGAACTCCTGTCTGGTGATTGGTCCAGACGGATCTGAATGAGCAACGTTGTCTTGGTTGGATGGCTGCTGTTGAGCAGGATTCTGTCCATCCCTACCTTCTTGTCCAGCAGCTGTAGAAGTGGTTCTTGTGCTAACCATTTTGAATGATGAATCCTTTTCCTAGACTTTATGCAAATCTGAATAGAATGGAAGGATTATGAATTATAGATCTGGATCTTCCTCTTGGATTTATGCAATCCGGTATCGATGGTAGATCCAAGGAGCAGGAGAAAAAAGCAGGTTTTTTTTCTCAGTGAAAGCACCAAAGTGTTTGTACCAAAAATGGGCACAACACTCTTCGGAAGTTTTTAAAGAGATAAAAGTGAAGAATGAAAATTAAAACTGTGGGTTATCTAACAAAAACTCCAAGTAACAGAAAGTAAATTGCAAAGACAAGCGATTTAGAGTGGTTCGGCGTTTTGCCTACGTCCACTATGAAGTTTTATGATTTTATTGCTCGATACTTGAAGATTATAATTCTTGATAACGTAGTACAACTGAAATTATATGCTAAGTCTCCATCTAAAGCAGCGGTGGTGTTCTGGAGTAAATCTAGCAGAATCTGGGCGCTCTTTAGTACTTAGAATTGTCCGACCTCTTTTCTGAATGACCAGGGGCTCTATTTATAGGTGTAGGAGGCTGATATTTCGCCTAAATTAAGGGGAGAACAGTTCTGGCACGTGAGGGGGCCCACATGGCCGAAATCTGGAGATCCGGGCCCACTTTGGGATCGATTCAACCCTTGGTTCGAATCGATCAAGAAAGAGTCCGATCGAGCTGAAATTTGGTGTGAACATTCTTCATCATGCGTTTAAGCTTCTGTGAAAATTTCATTGCATTTGGACTTGTAGAACTCGAGTTATGACCGATTCAAGTTGAAGATTTTCGTGCTCTCCGTCCTATGGATTCGTTCGAATCGATATCGTTCGAATCCATAGGGTCGAATCCATGCTCCTGCATGTGAAGGCGATGATGTGGCGCGCGTCCCTCGAATCGATCCACTTTTCGCTCCGAATTGACTGGGTCGACTCCATGTCCTTTGCAGCTTTGACTGGGTATCCTCGTGATAATGGATTCGAAGATGCGGTCCTTCGAATCGATAGGAGGGATGTTCCTTCGTATCGATCAGGACAGTCCACGGTCGATCGATACAAAGACTTCCCAACTGGATGGATTCGAAGTGCCTTACCTCGAGGGATTCGAAGAGAGGTCTTGTGCCGGATTCGAGTGGTCTTTGACTTGATGGATTCAAACCGAGGTTGGGTTTCCTAGATTCGAAGTAGTACATGTCTGATGGATTCGAACTAAGACCGGTCTACTCCATCTTTTGTCGATGATATCTTGAGCATACGAACTCGGATTGACTTGAAACTTGGATCGTTGGTTCCCACGGCTTTGCTTGACGTGCCTTATCAATTGTAGCCCGATCCGGACTCGGACAAATTTCATCGATATCCATAGCGATCCTTGCACGTAGCTGGTCTTCGAGACGATCTGTCACCGGTTTCTAGTTAAGTCCTTGGTGTCACGGCCTTGCCAAAAGGCGGGATAACAATACTATTCTCTCTTCACAAATCAGAACAACTTGTCCTTGACTAACCAATCCACCGAAGAAATGGATCCACTCTACTGCTTCTGAATTCCACCACTAGGGTACTATTAAGCCAAAAGATCTTCCTGCTGGCACAAAACATCTCCCAACTGCACTGCTGCCATGGATGCCAAAAACTTCCTAATCCAAAGCTCCTTTGAGAAACTCGGACCTCAAACCAAACACAACATCCAGCTGAAACTCGGTCTCATCATCAATGCCGACACACTCCCTCAAACTTGTTCCAAAGAAAACATCTTCTGAAACATCCATAGTCACTGCATCTCACCACGCAACTAATACTTCCTGAGGTTGCCAACATACCATCACTTGTTTCTACCTAACCGACAGATCCAAACTATCAAAAATCCGCTCACACGAGCGCGGTCAAACTTGCACTTTAATGATGAACTCTGAACCTTAACAGGTTTTCTTCAGAGATCAATGAAATTATTACACCATAGCAAAGTTCACTCGAGACGATATTGGGTCTATAGTCTCGACAGATACTCTTCCAACCACAATACTCAAACTTCTTCCATTAGTAGTAGTCGTGTTACACACACCACTACCTTATCTACCTTTATAACTTATGTTGGAAAACCCGAATAGGTAACCCAACGGATAGGTAGAAATATAGAGATATATATATATATATATTCAAAATTACAAATACGCTTTCTCAAGAAAAACACCACTTCAGAGCTTAGGTATTCGCTCAACCTATGCTCTGATACCAACTGTCAAGACCCGACTTTCTATCACCAGAAAGTCATATCATGGTGAAGAAAGAAAGGGATAGAAAAGAGAAAAGATAGAGAAGAAGAACTAAACAACATCAGAATCTCACAGCGGAACGAATAAATTATATTAATCACATAAGTATTACATAGTATACAACATTTATCATAGTTACACAGATTATACATCACATACTAGACAGTTATAAACACATATCTAGTTAATACAACTCAATACAATACAGAGATCAACACAGCGGAACTACTATATATATATATATATCTATAACGCTGAAGCCTCCTGCTCCATAAATTGTCAAAGCTAACCTAAATCCCTTGGCTACTCGTAAAAATTTGAGTACCCAAGAGTTTAAGAAAAACAGAAATAAACTCCGGGTCAGACATGGGTCTGGTGTGAGCAAACGGTTAAAGTTATTTAACTTTTAAAACCTTTAAAATAAAGGTGTCATGTAAGACTCCCCACACATAAACATGGGTAAGTTTTTACCTTACGCTAACCAAAACATTTGATAGGAAATCCAGTGATATTATAATAGGGTCTAGGGTTTTCAAGTAAAATACAAAAATAGCTGGAATGCTTACATCTCACGTTCCAACATAGTTGGGCACAATCAAAACGTACGGCGTTTATTGGAGATTGGATTCCATACTATGGCAGGGCTACTGGGGTACCGCCCATCACAGTACGTGGCCTAGATCACCGTACCGAGGATCCACCCTAAATCCCCTGCAACACAAGGCCGAAACCATCCCTTACTGGATAATTCCCGAACAAGACACCCCAGCAGTTGTTGCAATCAACTGCCCAAACAGCCGAAATAATAAGAAGGGACCTCTAGACAGGGGAAATCTTGTCCTACTTGGGTGCTACCCACTAACCTTGCTGCACCTCCCCTATTTTAGCCATTCCCGGTTGATGAGGCTTGAGGCTACGATTACCTTTAGAGAACACATCTATCTTAGAATGCTCATCGTCCACCTGACGATGTTCTGGAAGCATTCAATCCATACAAGTCTGTTCCGGGTTCAAACAAAACCGAAGGCATTATCTCGTTACACTCATTTTGGAATCACCCTCAGAGTTAACGACAATAACCCTTGCACTCTGAATCTTCATCTTCACTTGAGATTCACGACCTATCGTTAATTTGGATCGATGTGGTTTTCGAATATCCAAATCTGGAAACCCGATCCCGGTCTCATCGAAATCCAAATGCCATCTTTTAGGTCCAAGTTGTTTTAAAGTTAAAACAATTCAATTTTATTATCTATATACACACAGATAGATAATTCATAATATCCTAATAGATAATTCATATTATCATCACAAACAGATAATTCACATTATCATCATACTTCAACCAAAGCATCCATATCAAACAGCATTACTTATCTCATATCTGAGATGTCAAACCATTCAAGGCAATCAATATCATTTAACATCCATAAGCAATGATTTATTAATCACCATTTTATAATTAATTTAAAATGAATTAAATTAATTACTTCATCTCTAATTAATTTAAAATAAATTAAATTAATTACTTTCATTCTATAAATCCTGCTTATAACCATTAATTAATTACAAATCAATTAATTGATTATCATCTACTTATCCATCTTAATTAATCATCCTAATTAGTTACTCTTAATTACCTTAAGTAATTAGCCTTTAATTAATTGCACAAATTAATTATCCTTAACCATTCACAGTAATTAACCATTAATTACTTCATTTATTACATTAATAAATGATCCTTAATTAATTACTTCCATTAATTAATTAACTATAATTAATTTCATTGAACCTTAATAAATTAAATTAATTAATTTAACTTTAATTAATCACTTCCATTTATCAAACTTAATCATAAACTGTAATTACGATCCTGTAATTACTTACCTTAATTAATTAACTTCTTAATTAATTATATAAATCCCTTGATTAATTACACTAAGTAATAAATCTTTAATTTCTTCTTCCAAGTAACTACCCTTTAATTACTTCCCATTAAGTAATTCCCTTTAATTAATTTCATCTAGTAATTATACATTAATTACTTACACTAAGTAATTATACTATTCAATTTCATTAAGTAATTTTACTTAATCAACCATCAAATGATTATCTTTAATTAATTAACAAATTAATTAACTAAAATTTATCACATTCACTTCCTTGATTACAATTGGTAATTCATCCCTTAATTACCTTTTAAACAAATTAATATATCTTTAATTGTAGATTAATTCCTTTAATTATTAATTAATAAATCTTAATTATCAATTAATAAAACTTAATAACAAATTAATTAATTCTTAATCATCGGTTAATCAATCCTTAATTACAATTAATTAACCCTTAATAATAGTTAATTAATTCTAAATCAACTTTAATTATAGATTAATTATTTCTTAATTATTAATTAATAAAGCTTAATTATTAATTAATAAAACTTAATTACAAATTAATTACTTTTTAATTATAAATTAATTAATCTCTAATTACAAATTAATCAACCTTAATCACTTAACTAATTAATCTCAAATTAATTAACTTATAACACTTAATTATTAATTAATAAATTAATTAAATCAATTAATTACTCTTAATTAATTCCTTAATTAATCCTTAATCATTATTAATTAAATAAATTAATTATACTTAAAATTCTTAATTAACTTAATTAATCTCAATCATTAAAACTTTGATTATCTTAAGATAAACCATTATGTTAATAAATGGCATAATTATCATTTCATTTTAAAACATTTTATCATTACAATTTACTTTACTTAACAAAATTTAGATTAAACAAATTTTAAAACTTCTTAACAAATGTTAAGAAAATAATTGATATTTATAAAGTAATTTTATAAAGAAAGTTTAACCAATTTTGTTTTAAATTTCAAAAATCTTATTTAAAAAAACTTTTAAAAAAAACTGGATTTTAAACTTACTTCGGGTCATACCCGAAGGCCACTCGGTTCTTCCCCGAGTTTCCTTCTACTCTTCCATTTCCAAAAAAACCTAGTTTACTTATAAGTTAAAAAAAAATTGGAACACGAAACATACTCGTTCCCACTCGAGTATTTACTCGAGTCACTCATCCCTATGCCCGAAAACTTGTTCGAGACAAACCCCCAACTCAAAACACTGACACAGATCATCGTCGTGTACGTGCACAGTCAATCGAGGCGACTCCGACCACCCATACAACCTTTGACACATCCACCATCGCCTGAACCTACGACTCCGACTACCAAATCTCCATTACAAATCCACAATCAAGATCGAGCAATTTGGTCATCCCTGGAAACAAGCCTATCGCCTGAAACATCCTCGAACCCACTACGCCGACCACCAGAAATCGCGCAACTCCGATCACACATCCCCTAGCCTTCCACGCTGCTATTCCACCAGGTCCGGTGCAACTCGATCACCCAGAGACATTGCCGTGACCACATTTCTGACCTCGTCACATTTAGGGTTAAAACCGTACTTCGATTGATCGCCGCCGCCACGGTGAACTATCCACCCTCCTGATATTTTTGCCGAGTTCGCCGAACTTTCCCCTACCTCCAGTCGAAAACCCGACCACCCAAGAGCTGCCGATCACCAGAAATCGCCCCAAAACTAATTTCCAGTCATTCCCAAAATGCACATTCAATACATTATTAAAAATTGTGATTTTAGTTTTAAAAATCCTAACTTTCAAAGTCGATTCAAGTTGTGATCCTGAAACAGCAATTTGTAATGATTGATTTTAACCTGATTTTAAAAATTTCCACTGTCTTTCCATTTTTCCTAGTTAAATATCCAAATATTTTACTTAACTTCATTTTTAAGTTTTAATCTATGTCTAAACAAACATTACTTGTTTGAAAACTAAGTCACAATAGAGATCAAAGGAAGAGAGAATGGATTTTGAACTGGATTTAAACACTGTAATATGAAAACAGAGAAGATGAATACAACCAGACATACACACCTGAATACATTCATATATACAGAATTCCACACTGATATATACACATGCAGGGCATCATAATCAGAAAGATTTCACAAGCAACAACCATTAACTTATTCAAACTTTTAATAAAAATGTTTACTCACAGATCAAAGAGGCAGAGAACTTGAAAAGAACTGGGAAGCTTTTGAAAATTGAATACTTTGCATTGCTTTTGTTGTTTTGATTCCAGAAAACTTTGTCTTGCTTGTAACTTAAAAACTGAAAAGCTTTAAAACTGGAAACTTGAATTGCTTGAGAAGGTTGAAGATTTGAAAATATTTTGAGGAGATGTTTCAGGTCTGATAATTCTCTGGTATGCTGTTTTAATGAACGAAAAGAAGAAAAGGAAAGATTAATATATACGAACAAGTGCAGGCTGATAGTTGTATTTGTACAATAATTGGTCAGAGATTTTTTATATAAAGAGGCTGAAATGATACATCTTGTACTAGCATTGTCATACTTATCCCCTATTTAAATTTCGTATGTCCTTATTTGATTCCTCTTTATTTCCTAGCATATACATATGGCTATAGTACATATATTACTTGCTTGATTTGCTTTCTACATGTATTTTCCAGAATTATCCTAAGTGTCAATTTTAAAGTTGTTATAGTTATTTTTATTATGTTAACTTGTATATTTATTTCTATTTTTAAAATAACTACCTTTTTTTTAAAACTTAACTATTAAACATTTAATTTTATAATCATATATATTTTGTTATACTTCTATTTTAAAATCTATTTATATTTATATATAAAACAATACATTAATAATGTTATCTGAAAATAATAATTTTTCAAATTTAAATAATATAAAAGAGATTATAAATTCCTATTATTATTAAATGAATTAATATATCATATTTATTAAACAATATTTTAAAACAAACCTCTTAATTAATCTTAAACTTAAGCTAAGATATAATTTAATTAATTAAACATTTATCTTAAATATTTTAAAACCATATATTTTAAATTAAATCATAATCTCCAAATTACCAAAATATATTAGAATTTGAAAACACGATTTATTTATTTATTAAATTCAAACCAAAGATTTCTATTTACAATATATACAAATATATACACATTATAAATAGAAAACAATTTATTAGCTTTTAAAAAGATAAAATCATCAATTAAATATTTATTAAAAAAAGATTATTAAATCAATTTAAATTTATCAACAAAAATTATCAAAACAATTTAAATTTCAATACAGATTATTAAATTGATATTGCCAAAAATTCCGGGATATCACATCAACTTTTCCTATTTCAATGCATAATGTGACTAAATATGATTTGAGTCTTTCAAACCAAGTATGAGGTGCTTATTTTATTCCTTATAATGCCCTTTTCAATTTATAAACAAGGTTTTGATAATTTTCATCTTTGAAAAGAGGGGTTGTTCAACTTAAACATCTTCTTTTATTATTCCATTTAAAAATGAATTTTTACATCAATTTGGTATAATTTAAAATTGTTAAAATTTGCAGAAGCAAACATTCTTGTCTCTTTTCTTACATTTTAAACCTTATAACCCTAAATTGATGTGGTGATTTTGAGCTGATTGTAATACTTGAACTATTGCACATAAGACGATGTACATTCAACATTATATGGAATAAGAACAAGATTACTTGAATTATGGCTTGCTTTCAAGTTCCAAAGCATTTGTGATTCTTACATCATAACGTGCTTCGAATTCCAAAAGCACTCATAATCTTGAGTTCGATTGCTCTACATGATTTGAACTATTGACTCTTATATGACATGTGATATGTCTTCAGCTTTGATATTGAACATGCATAAGACTTTCATGGCTTCGATATGATGCATGCTTTATCCTAGAAACTTAGCCTAAGTTTACTTTAGCTTAGCCAAGTCCATATTTCTTATACTTTTGGGGTTAACGAAGAAATCCGTAAATGATTACATGAGATGAAATGAAATTAACTAACCTAAATGAACACATCGCATTAGAGTGTCTAATAGGTATTTTAGCACATTGAAGAGAAACTATGAGTTTCTTATCAAGGTCGAAAATATATAATCATCGGTTGTTTAAATAAACCACTAAGAGTGTTGACTCTATAATATGGTATAATGTGCAGATTCGAAATAGATTCTAATTACATTGTCAAAATATGATTTTGGAAGATGTATAAGAAAGGGGTATGATCCATCAGCCACGAATGTGTCTTCGAGAGCAAGACTAATGCAATTGGAATACAATGAGCAACACTGATAAGAATAACATCGCAAATTTCAATTGTTGAAATTAGCACAATAGATTTGATATTCAATGTGCTCAAGTTTACTCACAAAATTATCACTTAGTATGATTTTATGTTTAGTACGTATGTATTGAAATAGAAAATTCTAAATAATCATTTAGAGTAAGCTGTTTACATATAATAACCTAATATCTCGAATTCGGTGGAAACATTATTGAGTTTGTGGGTCTTTGGATAGGATCCAAGAAATGATAGAAAGTATCATTTTATAATCATCGAAATTGTACAAATATTTTGATAGAAATATCAAATAGTTTTATTATCTATCAAAATGCAGAGGAAGCATGTGTTCATAAGAATGAACGTTAAAAGGTACATTGATACTTCTAAACTGTAAGTAAACAACACATTACTGATTTTAACGATATACTCATATTAAAATAAGCCTTAGTTGTTTTAATACACAACATTGGGTTGTAAATAATGTCTTTTATAGTGAGTATGAAAGATATTAGGAATGTCCCAAATCGATATGCAAAGACACCTTATTCAATTGTTCAATGCGGAACATGTGAGACGAATTCCTTATGCATAGTAATAGGAATTATCATACATGTTATGTTGTCTATAATATCGTGATTTGTTTATGAATTTGATACGTGAAGAAAATATCAATCCAAATTGATATCACTAAATGGTTGTTTGAAATGTTCTCGTGTATTTATAAAATACTAGAAATTGTTTATAGAAACAAAAAACTCCTTATAAAGGAGTATTCGGACTCAAACTTCATAAGTGATATTGAGTGTAATAAGTAATAATTTCAAGTTAAGAATCTATTGGAAATGTTCAAAGACTGTAGCTAATTCAATAGAAAAGGCTAAGTACATCGCCTTGAATACGCAGCAATAAACAAATGTATATAAATATAAATGCAAAATTTATAACTGAGCCGAGGGTGATTCCAAATGTTAAGAATCCCATAACATTGTTATATGATAACAATGTCAATGTATAGTTCATAATAAAACTTAGAGCTCACGGGAAATCATGAGACATACTCTAAATTGTTCCACATGAAAAAGGTAGTTTATTAGCATTGGAGAGAGTTGACTAACATAGTAGATAACTGAAACATAATAGCATACCCATTCACTGAGGGGCTGACATGATTGGTTTTGAGGAAACTTATTAGAGAAGTTGGAATAAGATTCCATAATTAACCCCAAGTCCAAGTGGGAGATTGATAGAGTTAGTGGTATGCCCTAGGGACAATTATGTAATTTATTACATATATCTAACTCGATAACCAATTTGTTCGAAATAAAAGGTGTTTTCTTTTTATTATATACTTGATATTACATGTTATATTAATTAATTAATTTAATTAAAAGTATATTTAATAGAAAATCCATAAATGGTACATTTTGTGATAGTAGTTACAAAATGTCGTAACTGTGAGTAATTTATCAAATTAAAAATAAATATATTATTTTAAATGTTCCTAGTCAAGGTACATTGAGACTGGATATCAATGTATCCGTTGAGATTAGAGTACGTAACGCTCCCCAAATGTTGGATAGTGTAATACTTATGGTTGTTGGGGGCACCTAGAGGTTACGTACTGATAGTTATTGGATAATTATGGAACAGCTCACTCGATAATTTTCTGTTGGTTAATATAACTATAGTCATACAAAAAGTATCGATGTGACTAATTTACATAGTTCTCTCGACTTGAGAACATGGTGGATCTTCAATATGAAAGCTCCGCTTTTTCTTATAGTCAAATTATGGCATGACGTTCCATTGAGTGAATATAGTTGGGTCGAGTGGAAGTGAAGCGCTATTCAAGAGAGGATTTATCTCCTCAGTTATATGAGGTTAGTATCACGGTCAACTCAAGTCAAGTCAAAAGTCCTTGGCCAAAGCATTTTGGTTAATAATAATTGTTATTATTGAACCAAGGACTTTGTGTTTGGACTATAGAGTTGAATATAGACGATATTGGAATTTTTACCATTACCAAATTCCATAAGTTCAAAGTGATATAGTTTTAACGAAGAGGATTAGTGTAAAAATAAATTCCATAACCATGTAACGCTTAATAATGTAAAATTGGATTTTACCGAAACTAAGTAAACGATGAATTTAGTCAAAATGTCACACCACTTGCTAAGTGACGTGTAAACATTAACATTCGAATAGTTCGATGTTAATCGCTAACCAAATTTACACCTGACGAGTCATACAACCGATATGATGAATTCTCTTTAGACCAAATGATTTAATTAGTTTATAATTACTATAAATTAATTAATATTTATGAAATATTAATTATAAAATTTTGAATATGATTTGAGGAATAAATATTATTGTATATTTATAATAGTTATAAATATATATATATATATGGATATGCGATGTCGATAAGAAATTAAATTAGATTTAATTGATAATATTTATTTAGGCTTAAAATGGGTTTAAAGCCCATGAAAGGGGTTGGAAATTTTAACCAAAAAGATGTAGGACCGGCTAAAAGATGTGCTAGGAGTATTTTATATGGATGGCTCGGGTTAGGAAGAATGGGTAAGAGATTTGATCCACCTTTCTCTCTTTTCCTTCCACTATAAAAGTACTCATAACCCTAATGCATATGGGACTTCTTAGCCGCCAATTTCATCTTCTTACTGGATGATCCCAACTAAACAAAGCTCTATCAAAGCTTATCTCAAGTCAATTTCAAATCAACAACTATTGGATGGTTAACAATCTACAATTCAAAGATTACCAGTTTGCCGAATTAGGAAGAGTTCTGGGGAGGGATATTCAACATAACAAAGTGTACCTCAAGGTATAGTTTTGGTATGTTTTCTTATTTCATATATTATAATTCATATATAATATTCCATTGCTTGTACATATATATCATATTTATATTGTTAGTTAGGTGAGATTCTTATATGTATGAATGTTGTCACATATTAAATGGTTAAGTATATGTATGTTTAAAAAAACAAATTTTTTATTTAGAACATATGTATACATAGCCAAATTTATTTATTTTAAATTATATATATATATATATTAATTTATTATATTTATATTAATAAGTCATATTACACAAATTTAAATAACCTATAATTCATTGTATCACCATATCATGTTAAAAATTGATCTATATTTTATATACCCAAATCTATACTAAATACAAATTTAGATAATAGCAAAATATATTTTGAAATTATTTACTATTTTTCAAAATATTGAAATCGAAATAAAGGTTATATATTTAATATAAATAATATGCGATTCGAACATTATATTTTAAATTATATAACAAATTTCCATCATCATATTAACTTCCAACCAAAATTCCAGAATTTAAAAATCCAATTTATTATTTTTACAAAATCATTTATAATAATGACCTTAAATTAAAAAAAATATAATTTCAACTCAGAAAATTATGAATTTTTTTTGTGACCATATAATATCATATTCGAATTTCAAAAAGTTTAAAATTTGAAAATTATGTTACAAAATTAATTTTTAATATTATTTTAATGTTTTTCGGCTAATAATTTTATATATAAATAATTTAATAGTATAAAATTATAATAAAATATGTTTATGTTATGTATTGGATCTGGAATGTTATAAGATTTATTTATTTATTTATTTAATTTTAATTAATTTTATAATCGATATAATTATGTAATATAAATATATATATTTAAATGCACACATTCATAAATATTCTTAGTTATTACAATTATAATTATAAATACATAAATAAATGCATATATATATATATATATTAATTTCCATGATGTAAAACATATATGTATAAAAACAACTTTGCATAATATATATATATTAATATATAATCGTTCATCAATTATTGTCTAATTTAATATTTACAAATATATATATATATATATTTCACATTTGTGTAATGCATATTTTATATATATGTGTAAATATTTACATTGTTTTAATACTCATTTTAAAATAACAAGTTTGTGTGTGTGTGTGTGTATATACATACATACATATATTTGGACAACATATAATACATATAAAATGAGCTAGCATGTCCGTTGCGATGCAAATCCTAATATTTATATACGGGCATGTTATACCTTACACGGATTATTATGTTACACATGCACATACATACACATATGTATATGATACATTTGTGTACCATAATGCTTTATTTAAGATATAAATTAAATAAAATTCAATCTATTAATTGTAATTTAAATAAATTAAATATTTTATTTAAATTAAATTTAGAAATGTTCTAAATAAATTAGACTTCGTAGGCCTAATAAAGATCTTATAGGGTAATTTTTGAAAGTCGCCCATAACTTCATCTACGGGCTGACCCAGTTCCAACATTTTTCAAATAAAGCTTAATTAAAGGAACAAAATAAGGAAAGGGAAAAATAGTGGGAATGCGGCCCAATTATTCATTTGGAATAAAGAAAACTACTTTCCTCTTCTCATTTAATCTTTACATTCAAAAATTAAAACAAAAACTTGAGCTCTTTAATGGTGCTTGCAGCCTAAAAAACAAGAAGAAGAAAAAGGAAAGATTGAACCTAAAGGAACTAGAGACTTCATCAACCCAAGAGTATGGGTGAGTAATAATATTCCTCAATTCTTCTTTTCTCTCTAACTCTCCCATGGCCAAGTTAATATACAATGATTCTCGTACTCCTTGAAATATTTAAGATCCAAGAATTTAATATTATGATAGAAACATATTTTTGGAGATGAGTTTTGGGTTATATGATTTTTTGATAAATAAATAAATTGTTATGAATTAATAGAAGATCGTTTGGCATAGAAAATGATTAGAAATGAGGAGCTTAAGTAATTTCATAGAAACAAATCATGATTTATTTTGCTACGATTAAGCGGCGATGAGTTATGTCATTTTCGAAAGAAAATAAGCATGGCCGAAGGGCTATAATAGGGAGCGAAAGGCGAACAACTGCTGCGGAAGGTATATTAATATAATAGTAATAACTAATGGGTCAAGAGCCAAATTACACATTTTATGTTGGACAGGTTAGCAAAGTACTAAACAATGGTCAGAAAGACTAAGTCAAATGAATCAAAATAAACACGGGAAAAGTTAGTGATAGAGGTTCAGGAATGGTTCCCAACATACATCGAAAGGCAGTGCCGAAGGAGGTGGAGCTGATCCGGAAAGTAAATGAACTAATATATGGAGTATAAAGAATTAAGTATGAAAGCTAAGAAATGCTAAGTGTAAAGCTAGGGTTCGATGAACCGAAGGTATTAACCGAGGGTCGAAGGCAATCAAATGTCAAGGAGGAATTATGGGAAGAGGAAGGAATTTCGAGAATTTAAATATTTAATCACACAAATCACTGAACCTAAACTAAGACATGCTTTCCTAATCGAGACTAAGGGTAGTGGTTGCCATGAGTAGTGTAATCCTTGGAAGAATGTGTAAACCAAAATTAGTAACTTCCAGAGGCAATAACGTATGCTATGGATTAAGGTAGCCGAGATTAGAACCCGAGACATGGGTGATAATGTAATAAGTACTATAGATAACTAAAGGACGGTTAGTTGAATGTTAGCTTAACATATAGCTAAAGAGAAAAGCCTAATGGTGAATTGTTAGGTTGTAAATTCGGTAGTCGATATAAGGCCTTCGTGGCAGTTAAGGGACTGAAAGCTACATAGTAAGGCCTACATGGCATCCAGATCCAAAAATGAAGGAGTAAGGCCTATGTGGCATCCGAATCCGAAAGTGAATGAGTAAGGGTCATGTGGCATCCAATCCAAAAACGAAGGACTAAGGCATGTACGGCATCCGAGACACATAAACGTTGGTGTAAGTATAAAGCTAAAATCAAGGGAATGGTGGTAGACGTGAAGCCAGAAGGGGTAGTCTTAGCTCTAAAAATGAAGTTGGAGTAAGGCCTAAAGGCATCCAAAATACGAAAGTGTTGGTGTAAGGCCTTTGTGACAACCATAATACGAAAGCGAAGTTGGCATAAGGCCTTAATGGTAGTCGAGAGCTAAGTGTAGATGTATATAGTATATAGGCATAAGGCCTAAGTGCCAACCGAAGGATTAACTTTTAACTTCTCGTTCCTATATGGCCTAAGGGCTTAGTGGCAGCTGAATAATAGAACTTTAATGATATATGTCTACCACAAAAGTACGTAAAACCTTAGGGGTAGTCAAGAGTGGCATATTTCGGTTATATTGAAATATCATGATATTTCTTGAAACAAACCAAGAGATAGCTTTCGGTTGTGGCATCACAGTTTTGGTTTAACATTTAAATAAATAAACAAATGAATTAGGTCTATTTGATGGGATAATTTATTGCTTTTGTACTGTAAAGGCGAAAACCCATCCCGCATTTTAGCGGAGCAGTCTCTCTCTAGTTTCTCGCTTCTGGTAATATGTTACACTTACTAGACTTTATGTATGACCTGTGTGTTTATTCTTATATTCCCTTAAACTCATGGGTACTCAATTGAGTAGGCTGAGTTTATGGGCCTAAACATGTAGCTTTTGGGATGGCAGGATAATGCAAACCGAAGAAGAAGCATAAGAGTTATGTGTTATATTTATGTTTTATTTCCACTACATTAATGTTTATGTCAGCATCTTCATATGTTGGACACAACACTAATGACTATGTTGTACTATATTTTTGGCCCCGCATGGAAACGACTTTAGGATGTGAATTGTAAAACTTAATCTGTGATATTGTGCTTTAATTTAGTATATCTGATATGTTTACTAAATAATGTTTAATATAACTGATCTCATCATTGTTGCCAAAAAATAATTCTAAGGTGACTGCGACATATTAAGGTTCCATCTTCGGGCCGCAAAATGAAGGATGTTGCAAAACATGTCCATCATTCTTGTTGCTATGCTAAGAAAGAAGTTTACATATTTTTCGTCATTGTTTGCACCTAATAAGGTAGTTGACCAGTCTACTTGGATTGGATGTTTCTTCCTAACTGCCTCTATGAGTAGACATCTTTCCATCTGACAGCTCCCTTTTCGATCCTTGTTGACTAGCTGGTGGCTTCATGCTTCGAATTGAGCTCCTAATGAAAGCACAAAAATGTTAGCATCAAAAATGACCAAATACCTAAGAATAAAGATTTGGTAGAGCAAAGGATCCTGAATGTGATCCTAGTACCAATTTTTAGGAGATAAGATCTCTGATCGTCAAATATGTTAGTTTCTCGCCTTAAATTAATTCACAAATCACATGCAAATATACTAGAAATCAAGAAGTAAATTGCAGAAAAAGTAGACAACACAAATCTTTCATAGTGATTCGGTAATCTCCATCTTATGTCTACTTTATATCTTCTATTATTATTCTCCAGTTTACAATTGCTACAACTCTTATTAGATCTCCCTGTTCGATTACAATAATTACAGGTTACTAGATTTGCGATTGGAAAAGCTTTGATGGTGTATATCTTGAGGTTGGCTTGCCATAATTTGATGTTCGATGGTGGACTGGATGCTTAAAGGTAATTGAATTAGAATGAGATAGTTTCTTGCTATCCAAAAGTGTTCTAAAAATTCAGTTTGGGTAATTTTGTTCGACGGTATCTAATGCTCTAACCTTATATGCGATTATTGTTCATCTATTGTACATTATAGATATGCGTTTGTGAAGGAATCTCGTCAGTACTTCCTACAAAATGGGAATTTTCATGTATGACCAATTCGGTTCGGAAGAAGTTAGGTGGGTAGATGTCAGTTCAGCAAGCACGCTACCGGACCATTTTCATACTCGGGACTTGCTTAAGATATGAGGTTGTGAAGGAATCTGGTCAGTACTTCCTACAAAATGGGCATTTTCATGTATGACCAATTCAATTTGGTAGAAGTTAGGTCGGTAGATGTCTGTTCAGCAAGCACGCTATCGGACCATTTTCATATTCGGGACTTGCTTACTTCTGAACCGTTTTTGTTGTTATGTTCTAGACCAATCTTCTTTGGGTAATAACTACTTTGTTTTAAGTCGAAATGGAGCAAAACTTAGATCAGTGGTTTTGTATCGTCAAGTAGACCAAGGTGCATCTCCTGACCTTAGGCATATTTTCCAACTGGTTTGGTTTTATTCCGATACCGTGTTAGATTTTCCCTTAACAATTGAAACTATAAATTTTGGATTTTGAGTTTGAAATTTTAAGTTCCAAGTTTGAAATTTCTTTTCGAATATTTAAATTTTGAATTCTAAGTTGTAAATTAGAAATTTTAAATGTTGAAATTTCGAATTTGAAATTAACAGTTTTAATTTGAAAATTTCAATCTACCTTAATTTCTTGTATATTTTTTCCATATTTTATTGAATTTTTTCCACCGTTTAGTTTAATTTTGTAAGTATAAAAAGGGAAAAAGTTTGCTTTTCAATTAAGTTAAAAATTGAATTTTAAAAGTTGTTACTTTCTTCCATTCATATAGGCTTTCGGGTTTTTATTTTTTTAAGAAAAAATAATAAATAAATAAATATTTTATGCTATCTTGAAGATTTGTTGAACATGCTTGTGGTTTGAGTATTTCATTTTTTTTATCATTATCCACTAATCAATCAACTTAATGGGCATTTTTAGTGTGGGATCCGTTCTAACTCAGAAGTTCACTTTGAACTTACCCAACCACTAAAGGAACAAAAATGAAAATACAGCAAATATGAATCCAAAATAAAAAAAGAACTTTTAAAATGTTAATTGATTGCTTAATTCAAAAACAACTGGATCCACATAATAAATAAATGAAATGAACGACAAAAAGTCTTAAAAATAAGAAAAGTAGGAAATTAAACAGCACATGGGATGCAAATCGGAGGAAAGGCCATACAACACTGAAACGACATCACGTCATTATCATATTAGCAACATCATTCAAAACAAAGTCATAAAATTCAATGGTTAGCTCAATCTGTCATTCTGTTGACCACTCTTCTCTTGCCACGTATCCTTCTCCATATGGTTAGTCTACGCATGATTGTCGGAATTTTCCTTTCCCACCGACTGTCATTTTTTCACGTCACTTTTACATCTCCTGCTGTCTCTATATATACGTATCGTCGCTCGTTTCTCTCCTACATAATTATTCAGTAAACAAAATATATATTATACTCTCTCATCTACTTTGTTTACTACATATTTCTTCATACTTCAAACTATTATTAATGAAGTCATGTCAAAATATAGAATTTAGTTTTGTTTAAGTTTACACAATGGTACATCTACTATGGTATTCTGAATATATGTGTTGACTGGCATATATTCAGGGATTCATAAAAGACGGGTCGTTATAGTGTTTCACTCCAATGGACCAAATCAAAACCAAGTATAATCGTTCGATGGACATCATGCCATAATTTAACTTTAATCAAAGTGGACTTTCCGCATTAAAGTTCAAAAGTAATCAAAGTGGAGTTTCCGCATTAAAGTTCAAAAGTATTCTCAAGTCAAGAGAACTATGTAATATCATCACTCAAGATTTCATGTTTGACCTAGTTGTTATTAACCAACAAGAAACTCTCGAACATGTCATTCCATAGTTATCCAATAACTATTAGTACGTAACCCTTTGGTGTCCCTAGCTATCATGAGTAATACACTATCCAACATTTAGAGAGCGTCACGTACTCCAGTCCCAACAGATGCATTAATATCCTTACTTGAAACATTTTGACTAGAATTATTTGAAACAATATGTTATTATACAATGTGATAAATTTCTCATGATTATAAATTTTGTTACTACTATTACATATCATTATTATTTAAGGATTTTCTAATCAGTTTACCTTAAATTAGTTACTTAATAAATTATATCACTATATAACATAATATATTAGAAATCAAATAAGTTTATTATGAACAAGAATGGTTCTCGAGTTAGATATATATAACAAATAACATAATTGCCCCTAGGGCATACTCCTAACTCTATTAGTATCGATAAGATTTTTTCGATACATCTTAAATAAGGATAATATAAGAATAACTATTTTAAACGTTCAATTCAAAATTCATGGTTATGAACATGTTTACAACTGCAATTGATTAAATACTTTTCCTAAGGATTTACTAGCCATATATATTTAATGTATTTAGATCATACTTATATCACAGTATATTAATACATGCAGTAGAAAACAAAACCAAAATCATACATATTACGATCAATATTCTTGTACACGTGTTAAGTTAAATAACAAATTACATAACTGCCCATATGGAACATCCTTAACCCTATCACAACCATATCCAATTGTCGCTACCAATATATTATACATTACCGAGTCATAGAACGATTGCATATTCTTTATTATGGGTGATTGCCAGTTTCAAATTTTTAGTTCCTCGTGCAAATATAACAGCTAACATTAATATATTGAAGATCTAAAGGTAAATGGCGGTAATCCAGTAATTACTCCGACAAAATGTGTAACATAGATCTCAAAATGTGTTGAAGAAGAAAAGGTTGATCCTACTCTATTTAAGAGTCTAGTTGGTAGCGTGGGATATTTAATTTGCTCAAGACCTTGATATACTTTATGGCGTTGGTCTCATTAGTCGCTGCATGGAAGCTCCTAATATGTTACATTTGAAAACTGCAAAAATGATCCTTCGATATGTCAAAGGTACCGTTGATTTTCGATTGTTATATTCACGATCAAACAATTTCAAGTTAATTGGCTACCGTGATAGTATCGGACTGAAGATGTTGATGATTGGTAAAAGTACAACTAGGCTTGTTTTCTTCATAGGAGACACAACTTTAACGTGCAATTCAAAAAAATAACCAATTGTGATGCTTTCCACATGTGAGGATGAGTATGTTACTGCTTCAACTTGTATTCATCATGCAATTTTGCTTCAAGACCTATCGAAGGAGTTGTATATGCAACAACATAATGCAACGGAGCTTTTTCTGGACAATAATTCAGCTATAGCTCTACCGAAGAATCTCGTCTTCCATGGTCGAAGTTCACATATCGTTAAAGGCTACCATTATATTCGAGAGCGCATTGTAAAATGGAAGTCCTAGTGATATGTTAATTCAAAAGATCAAGTAGTAGATATTTCACAAAGGCACCGAAGCATGAATATTTTCGAAGGCGAGATTAACTTGGAGTTGCAAAATTAACTTTAAGAGTGATGTTGAAAGTTAAACTGAATTTTAGGTTCAATTGTTTATCACTCCTTTTGGCTTCAATTAGAGTGTGGGTTATGCCTTATAAGCTAAAAGTTATTTAAACATGTGTAGTAATGGTAGCGTGCACCTATTATTATCTCATTTGGAGTTATAAAAGAAAGATATTTAAAATAATTCCTATGAAAAGTATTGATAATTCAAGAGAATGTTTATTAGCCCGAGGATTAAATACTTCTCCGCCATCCATTTAGGAGATGTGCTAATATAATATGAGTATTTTCTCTCATTTCAACGAAGCAAAAAAAATTCAATCAAAGTTTGTAAGAAATTCTATTTCCGCTTTTATAAAATCCACAACTCTCATTGAACTTGCTATCAAAATCATTTATTATTCTTCTCATAGAATTGTTAAGCAAAACTCTCTTAATGATATTCCTAATTTAACAGAGGAGTTCTTGTGTTAATTCGTTCATCTATACGAATTGGATTTTATGCCCCTTTATAATAATTCAGTTTAATCTCAAATTAATTATTACATTACTAGGGGATAATTTACAAGTTATCACACTTTCTCCTAGTAATTTAACTTTATCATAATTTACTCTCAAAATGATTATATATACGCATGCATAAACATATACATATGCATATACATACGTATATACATCCACATACATACATATAAGCAAAACCAAAAGCATGATTTATTTCGAACAAAGCTAAGTATGCTTAATCGAATTGCATAATTGTTCATATAAAAAGCCCTTAACTATAAAAAAAAGCCGAGTGAATGCACGACACTAGGATTCCATATTTGGATCCTAGATTTCCTTTGTTTATCCTAAAAGATGCGTGTTGTACCATTGAAGGTTGGTGCACAAACCACTTACCTTACATTGTTACTACTCTTAATGGTGTAGATTATTTCTGATATCTGATAAATTTGTACATGCTGCAATATTATAAATATTTGGATCTATAAACTTTTTATTTATTTATTATACTTTAACATTTCAGCAACATTTTTGAATCATGTACCATTTAGAAGAATATATGTGTTAACCCGCCTATTGGCAAGGCCGTATATAGGCGGATTTAACTCAATGGACTGCACGGTTATCGAGGCTGGAATATTATGAGTTTGGTTCGAATAAGTGGATGGATGATCAATTATGGATAATAAATATGAATATGAAGTTAGGATTCAGCACAGTCGATGGATAAACGATGTCGGGTACTTGGAATATGGATTTCGAGAAAGGTTGGGTTGCTTTGGGTCAGCCAAGGGGTTGCTTCGAGTCACCATGTGGTTTGCTTCGGGTCAGGAAAGTGTTTATTTCGGGTTATAATAGGATGTACTTCAGTCAGGCCGGCATTGGTATTGCTTCGAGTTCAGCTTCGGGACGGCATTGGTGTTGCTTCGGGTTCTACTTTGGGTCGGCACAGGCTTGACTTCAAGCCTCACTTTGGATCGGCATTGGAGCTTCTTCGAGTCGGCATTGCTCTTGTTTGGGGTCGGATTTGCATCTACTTCGGGTTGGAGTTGGAAATACTTGAGATCGGCATTGAGAAGGCGAAGGTTATACGAGGGATCGAGTGCCGGATAGATAGATTGTTGAGGGAAAAGAAAATAGGTAGAAGAAGAAGAAAACTAAAGAAAACAGAATCTCACAGCGGACTGAATAATATATAATAACAATAGCTCTTTACACAAATCAAAACTGTAATATACATATCCCACATCAGAGAGTACACAAATCAATAATTACCAGCCTGGGCAGTTATAACAACCTGCCCTCACAATTGCTGGTAATTTCAAACAAAAACACTACAGCGGAAATAAACAAATACGAGAATACGACTCGGTCTCCAGCTTGTCTCCTGAACTCCATAGCATCCTAACCTGAACCTGAAATACTCGGTCTGACCCGAGCATTATAATAAAATAACACCCGAGTCAGTCTGGAAACCCAGCGTGAGAAAACACACTCAATTTGGATTATTAAAGTTTTCAAAAATCCTTCGAAAATCAAAGGTATCTCGTAAGACCACGCCACACATAAAAACGACGGGTTTTTATCTTACGGTAACCAAAACATTTCATATCAAATCCTCTGATATTATAATAGTGTCTAAGTACAAATACTTATTCAAATAGCTGAAATGCTTGCATCTCACGTTTCAGCATAGTTGGGCACAATCAAAACCGTACGTCGCTTATTGGAGAATGGGTTCCAACTGAATGACTAGGCACTGGGGTATCGCCTATCACAGTACATGTCTTGAAACACTATACCGATGACCACGCCGGGATCCCCTGCTACACAAGACCAGACTATCCTTGACCTGGATAGACCGAATATGCTATCACCTCGGGTGTTCCCACCCTTTATCGAGCTCCTTCCATAAATCGTAATAATAATAATATCCGTGGGTATCTAGAAAGGTGATAAACATACCCTACTTGGGTGCTACCCACTTAGCCTTACTGCATCTCCCCTGCTTTTCAGTCATTCCCGGTTGATGAGACTAGAGGCTACGATTACCTTTTTAAGGAATTTTCACTTATAATTCTCATTGTCCTCCAATGACAATGTTCTTATAGCATTCATCCATACAAGTCCGTTCCGAGTCCGAACGGAACCGAAGGCACTATTCCTACTACATCCATTTTGGAATCACCCTTAGGATTAGTAGCGATTAGCCCTTGCACTTCACTGCTCCATCTTCGACTCCATGCTCTTGTCTTCATTTCGAAAACGTACTCGTTGGATCGAAGTGGTTTTTGGATAACAATCCGATCTCGTTCTCTTCGAAACAACGTTCGATATTTTTTGCTAAACTCAACCCCGGTTCTCTAGGAAATAAACAGATGAAAATAAGATCGGAGATCACCTCCTATCCGTTGTGGACGGATTTCCTTACCATCGTCCTAGAAGAACGAAACGAGTTATACGTACAGTATAGCACCTCGAACGGTAATTGTACCATATAATCCCCGTACTTCTTCCAGATATTTCCAAAGATATATTTGGGTCTAGATTTGATAGTCGGTTATTTAACATCAAATAAACAATCAATTCAACCAAATATTCATTTTCCATTGAAAACATTAAATCTCTTTTTAATTTAATTTTAATACATTAATCTCTTCATCCAAATTACACAAACTTATCTTACCGTATTAAGTAAATTTACAAACTGTATTTCAAAAATATTTGAAAACCCTTTAAAAAAATAATGTGGAAAGTACCACTGCGGTATCAAACCATGGATCATAGCTCAATGGTTACGTCTCTATCCCAGAGAAATCCAAGACTTAACTGCAGGCACTCACTGCCTTCGATTTACGCCACGCGAGTATACCATTACTTCCCGAAACTTTATTTAAAAATTTCAAAATAATGTTTGTAAATTCTAAAATAAATTTTCATATTTAATCTAGGTAAATGTATTCAAATAAAAGCTATTATACAAAGCCATATAAATATTTAATAATTTATCTTTAAAAATAATAATGCTGACAAATGCTTAAATAATAATAAATCTTTAACACTCATTTTAAGGTTACTAATTAATAATTAAATATGCTTTAACAATTTAAAATAATTAAACAACTAATTTTCTAGAATGTTTTTAACACTTTTTAAAATTACCAAGTTTAAAGTTACAAATCCTCTTTTTAAAACAAGCCCAATTCCTCAATTCTAATTCCATTCCGTAAATTTGGAAATCTCACTTGAACTCCAGTTTAACCAATTTTATTCTTATTTCCCAAATTCACCTCTACCTTCCAAAAATATTTAGAATCTTGATTTTAAAACCTTTTATATTTAAAACAAGTTTCATTTAAGGATTTATTATTTTAAAATCCTTTTATATATACTTTTATTCCAAAAATCCCTGTTAACAATATCCCGAATTTGTTAAGTACCAATTCCAAAAACCCTTTATTTTATCCAATTAATTAACCCAAAATGCTTTGTAAATATTTACTTTAAAAATCCCTTTTAAAAATTCTTCCAAATTCTAACCATATTTTTATTGGTATTTTAAAATACCAAAAACCAAGGTCAAACAACCATAACATTCAAACAATATAAATTCCACAGTAATCTATCAGAGATTATTCCAACAGAACATATATCACTATATATGAAATTAAGTTCAACATTTTTGAGGAATCCAGTTGGATCCCTCCAACCTGTTTCACTGCATCCACAGACGTTAGCACAAAATAAAAATAACAATTCCGCTTCGAGGTGGAATATCGCGGGATATAGGGTTATCCGCTATTATGCGGGGCGCATAGGGTCTCATCCGCTATATATGTATGGGAATATCAATCACTCCAATATATATACTACTATATATAATATCAGACCCATTGATCAAAATGCATCAATATAACCAATCAATCATTTATTAATTTTAACTATTTAAAATTAAAGCCAGCAGTCCAAAATTGAGTGAGATTAACTCACCTTGATTTTAATTCGCCAAACGTTCCAATTTTAAATTAAATCGAACACGTTCGATTTAATCTAAAATTTTCACTCGCTCCAAACACCTCTAGATCTGCTCCAGCGCGTAGTATTCGTCGCTGCTATTCCGGCGCCGCTTGTTTCGTCCAATTCTGACCTCGTATGACAAAGATACGAGCATTTAAAGTTTTGAATATATATTATATAAATTAATTTCTTTCTATTAATATATTTTAACCTTGAAACAATCTAGGCCGTTGAATTCGAATGAAGAAAAATCTAGCTGCATCCTTCTTCTTCCACGCGATTCGTCTCCAGGGTTTTCGAAACCCATGTCGTCGTTCGATTAACTACACCACGTGACCACCACCGTTCATCGATACGCCGATCGGAGGCCACCACGACAAAGAGCGATGCGAACTCCACCATCACCTAGAAACTTGTTGAACTCGGCAGCACCACTGCCTCAAAAAGCATGTGCGAACGCGCGACCTTCGAGCGCGATTTCTGGCCATCTCGTCGAACTTCGTGACGAACCACCGTATGGATGTGAAGAGCTCGAGGAGCTCTACGATTCCATAGTTGGAAGTTTTAGTAAAGGCTTACGGATTGGAAGAGATTTGAGGAAGAACGAGATTGCTTTTCGGCCATTAAAACAAAAGCGGTCGCTACGTTACTCTGCTAGGGTTTACTGTGCTAGGGAATGTATATATACGCGTATAAACATTAATTTAATATTATTTTTCCCAATTTACTTGATTTTTCGAACAAACTCCAAACTAGACGTGCCGCCTGGCATTTATAATATTTTACCCCTATTTTGAACACAATGGAACATGTTTCGGGGCCTAATTCGATCATATGTGGAAGAAAGCTTTTCGAATCGAATTAAAATATTAAATTTTCGATATTAATTCCAAGGAGTTTCTACCCCGTATGACTAAATGGTAATTCCAAACGCTACGAAATTTGAAATCCAAAAATAATACACTATTACGGATCCAATGGAAGTGGTTTCGTCGAATTCCGAGACTGTGCCCCGGAAGGCTATTTTAATTCGTCAATTAAATCGAGCGATTTTCAAAATTGACAAATTAACTTGAAATTTCCATTTTAAAAACTTACCAACTCCTTTATAAATCATATAGAATTTATATTCATGTAAGAAATTAATTCGATTCGTATTAAATTAAAAATTCAATTATTTACACTATTCCCATATATTAATTTTCACTATTAAATTAATATATAAATTTCAAACCTTAAATTTATTGACTTTTAATTCCATTCAAAAGTCCAACATCACAATTCTAACCCAAATAGAATTTTAAACCAACTTAGAAATCATTGCTATTCACACCTAACTCCAGATTCCCATATTTGCCCAATTTCAAATACCAATTTACTATTTTACCAAATCGAATAAGTTGCTATATTTGGAATTTTAAACCATTTCAGAAATTCTTCCATATTCAAAATCAATTAGTAATTCAAATTCAACATTTATTAAATGTTCAAAATCAAACCACCAAAGTTCCGGGTCATTACAAAATCAATTTTTGTTATTAATAATTATTTTATATATTTATTAATAAATTCATATATATATATATATATACGTATGTATATATATATATACGTATGTATATATATATATACGTATGTATATATATTAGTGTATATTTCTTTCTCATAATAGCATATATGCATATATAAGATATATATATATATATATATGATTTAAAAAATTTAGTACACTTATTTATATATAATATGAATTTACAAATTCGAAAATTAATTATCATACATATATTCATATTTTTAAATAACATTTATTGAATTTTGAATTGTTTATTATATATAAAATAATTATTACATTAAAAATTAAATTTTATATTTAAAAAAAAATTATATCATTTCATAAAAATATAGAAAAAATTTAAGAATTATCATTTTTAATAATTAAAATTATTTCAGAAAAACTGTTTATGATTTACTAAAAATAATAATTTAATCGAAAATTTCTTCAAAATTTTTCATAACCTTTCATTCATGATCCTAGAATTTTTGAAATTTTGAAATTTGAATTTTTAATAATGTATTATTTTATAGTAAATAATTATTGCCGAAATCAATGTATTTGTTTTTAAAAATAATATTTCAACTTTGAAAAATCTCCAAATTTTTCCTAAGCTCTATTTTATGATTCTAGATTTTCGAAAATTGTAAAATTTGAATTTTCATCAATAGGTTATTTTATGTTAATTATTTATGGATGAAAACATTATTTTGTTCATAATATATACAAATTAAAATACTAAAATTATGTCTACAAAACTAAGTTAATTTTGAATTATAAATAATTTTTAATAATTGTTCTCTCTCTTTCTATATATATATTTATCTATATATAAATGTTTTATGTTCATATATTATATATAATATATTTATACATAGATATGTGTGTGTGTTGTGTGTGTATTTTGTAACACATATACATGCACATATTTGGACAACATACATGACAAAAAAAATGAGCTAACATGTCTGTTGCGATGTAAATCCCAACATCTACATATGGGCATATTATACCTTTCACGGATTATTATGTTACACATGCACTCACACATATATGTATGATACATTTATGTATAAACTAAATCAAATAAAATTAATTTCATATCTTAATATATTTGAATTTAAATAAAATAAATGATTTTATTTAAATGAAATTTAAAAATGTACTAATTCAGTTAGACTTCATAGGCCCAATAAAAGATCCAATAGGGTAAATTTTTTGAAATTCACGCATAACTTCCGCTACGGGTTAATCCAGTTCCAACAATGGTATCGAAGCCCAATAGCCTATGCGGTCTAAATTAGTCTTATTAGGGCTAACTAATTAAGCTTGCCCACTTAGTACGGTGTCTAGAAAGGTAATGTCTAGGATTAGAATTGGGTAATCAAGTAGCATGTCCTACCTGATTACCGACCTGGCCCGAAAGGTGAAGTGAGCCCAAAGGTTGCTCCTAATAGAAAAGGCCCAACTTAATTTGGGCCTTGGGCTAATTTTCAAAATCGTTTTGAAAATTAATGTTAAAGATTTTAAATTTAATAGTTAAATTTAAAATAAAACATGTTTATTACAAAAATTATAATACTACATAAGCTTTCAAAATGTTTGAAAGGATAATGATATTTTCAAAATGTTTGAAAATATTTATATAATAATTTCAAATTTCAAATTTAATAAGATTAATAAACTAAATTAATTAAATATGTTAATTAATTAATGTATATATGTATGTATTATATACGTTGATATATGTTATGTTATTTTAAAATGTTTAACATAACATATGTATACAAGATAAATTTTGAAATTGATAAATTTTAATAAAAATTGTTTAATTGAATAAATTAATTAAAGGTTAATTAATTAAATAAAATACACATATATATGATGTATGTGTGTTACACTATAAAGGTTATAGTATACAGTATAAATGTTATAGTAGATATGTCCATTATAAAAGTTATATTGGAATACTAATTTAAAATTAATTAAAGAGTTAATTGATTAAAATTAATTAGATAAGATTTAATTAATGATATATTATACGTAAGACTATCATATAAGTTATATGAAATATAAAAGTTATATAACAATAAAACTTACATGCACTACAACAAAACAACCATATTACAACATTTTCTTTACAACTTGCACAAACTGGCAGTTGTAATAGATATTTTATAACAACCGTTTATATGTAGCAGTTGTAAAAAAATTATTTTTAACAAATTTATTTGTTCAGCAGTTGTAATATATGTCTGTAACAACTGTTTATTTGTGTCAGTTGTAAATATTTATCTATCACAACTGTTTTTAACAGTTGTATGCCTGTACTACGAAAATTTACGACTTCCCTCTTTTATTTTCTTCGGCCCGCTCAATGCTTTCGTGTAAACTAAAAAAGTGGCCACAAAATTTCATAAATCTAAACCCTAACCCTATCATATTCTGCCATTGCTATCCATCGAAGTAAATCGCGCTTGCTAGAAACCCTCTTCCAAACCCTAACCCTTTACTCTTTGTCATTTTCTCGCCTCCGTGGCCGCATCTCCATTGCTACACGCGTTCGCTCGCTTCGCCACCGCTGCTACCCGCGTTTGCTTGCCGTTGTTGTTGGTCGCCTTTGATGAAGTTGTGGTATGTTTCTATCCTACGATTTTCTTGATTTTATTTGGTTCTTAGTTATTTGTTGATTGAAATTAAAGGTTTTTGAAAGAATTCTTTTGAGAAATTAAAGGAGCTTTGGTTGCAAAGTGCTAAAGAGGTCTAAATCAACCCGAGAAAGAGAGAAAATGTGATGATCGTTCTACCATCGAATCACCATCTCATCATTATGACGATGCTGGTGAGCGTGGAGATGATAATGGATCTGAAGAACGTAGTGAAAGTGAATAACATGGTACTCCTAGAAGGACAACTTTTGATAGCCCTTGAGATATTCCCCCTTCATTTAATGAATCACAAGTAGTTATTCAGACTTAAGAATTGTTAGTAGTCTGAAATAAGAAATTGTGGGGTCGCGTAACATTTTATTCATAGATACTTGCAAATTTCAATTGTTTGAAGAAATTTGAATTATGTTCATTTGGAAGCAAGCACATACATCTTAATTTTAGTGAAACATATTTCAATTCTAGTGAGTGAAATAAATAGCGAGTTGATCTCTGTGTACCCAACTTGTGATATTTGTTTTCATTTAACCTTAAACCAAAAAAAATGTATAATCTTTTTCTAATATAGAATGTTTCTAATAATTATTGAGTTTTCATACCAAACTAATTTTCTTAAGCAGTGATCATGGTGGTGTTGAATCCACAATAACTGGAGACAAGTTTGGGGATGAATCTTTATGGGGTGCGAATTTTGATACAAATGATGATGCTGACTCTGTTTGGGGTTTCAATAATAAAGTAAGACATTCTACTTATTAATACTAACATAACCAATTACATAACATGCGCAAATTGCATGATCAGTTGCCAAATTAGTTTATATGATTAATTGCATAATGCCCTAACATTTGACATTGAATATCCTCCGTTTTCTAATATACACTTTTATTACCAAGACACTGGCAACAATTCTTTTTTTGGGTCAGGAGATTTCGGCTTTGATCCAATCAACATAGACACATCAAATGATAATAGTGAATTTGGAAAGGATCTAAAGGCATCATTATTTGCATATTCTATTCCAAACTCACCGCTTTTCAATTCCTCCTCTCCTCAGAGTTTTGATTATAAGTTTGATAACCGCTCATTTTATACTTCAAGTAGATTCGACTCTTTTAGCATGCATGGCAACAGATTGTTCAATAAACAACCTGAAATTATTTCAAGATTTGACTCGATGAAAAGCACTAGTGAGTATAATCACAATCAAGGCTTTTCATTTGATGATGGAGATCCTTTTGGTCCAACTACTAATTACCATTCTCCTACTAAAAGGTCCGATAATTGGAATGCTTTTTAATTTTTTGCTGAGTTATATGGTATATATACGTTCATATATATATATATATATATTATTAACTGTAAATTGGAGGAGGATTACTGCCTTGAAGATTTTCACATTACGGGTACCAGGAGGACACCCAAACCATTGATGCCGTGTGACACATTTTTTGGGTTTGATAGTTTGTAGAAATTTGAGTTTATTTAATTTTGTTTACTATTGAATTTATTGTTCATTACTTGATGTAATTGTTTCTATTTCTATATTCATATTCATATATCTGTCCAACAAGAGTGTATATGCAGGTCTACAGCCGTTGTCCATGTTCGTGACAAATTCTTTACCTTGTATGGTGATTAAATACGGTACCATAAAGATAGAGGAGTTCAATGTGTTTATGGCTGTAAGTTATTTTGATTCACTCTGTTAGAGTAACTGATATGCGCTTAAAAATTTATTAATGCAAGTAATATTTTTTTAAAACAGAACGTCAATGGTAAACAAAATGTAGCGGAAGAGCCAGTGACTCCTTGTGGCAATACGCCTCAGGTATTATTTTATAGATTGAGTATTAAAGTATTATTTGAAATCATCAACTAGCATGTTAATCTTTTATTACGTTCAGTTATCACCATGCTAATGTCCATCGACACACCCCAGTGCCATTTACAATTGAAATGTCACAATTCAGAAATCATAATTCCACGATTGATTCATAGGTTTAGGATTTTGCGTTTTCTGTTGTTCGAGTGTCGGTGACTGGTAGAGGCAGGGTTTGGTTTGTGGGTTTGATTTGTCGATTTAGGCTGTCATGAATTTGATTCTTGGATCGTAGCCAAAGTGGTTAACTTTGATTAGGAATATGGTACTGTTATATATAGCAATTGAGGTGATAACCGTCAATTAGTTTGTGGTTTTAGGCGAATGGCTGAGGTCGTGGATTGCATGATAAGTAGGGATGGTTGCAATGGGTTATGATTGGCAGTTAAACTTGTAGCATGGTAGTCAAATGTAGTCAAAATTATAGAACTAATTGGATTTCGGTTGGTTATTCGGTGGTAAGAGGAGGAGATACTGCTGCGGGATGAAGGAGTAGGGAGTTGGTTGCCGAGTTAGGTAAACTTGGGAGGGGAATTTAGTTGAGAGGATTGGTTTGGGTAATGTTTTGGCTTCTAGTTGGTGATTGGATAGTGGATAAGTGGAGGCAGTTGAGAGGATTGGTTTGGGTGTTTTGCAGTTTTGTGTTCAGGTGAGGTTGCAGTAATTGGATTGGAATCTGGATATGAAGGGGTGGGAAGGATATTGAATAAAGAGCAATTGCATGCGTACAGAGATATCAGACACTGTGGATATTGAATGCTTGGCCTAAACTCTTTGAATATGATATTGCATGCTTAATTCAACATTTCAGATTTCCTACTTATCAAAAGGGCCTGCATAAATATATTTTTTAAACTAAAGAAGTAAAGAGAGAAAACAAACTTTGCATAAAAAAATTACTAACTCAGCCCAATGCCCCAAAACAAAGCCCAGTAAGCAAACTACTCTTCTAATCTATCTCGGTTTGAGGTCCAAAGATTAAAAAAAATGAATTGAAGAATAAAAAAACGGCGATTGAAAACATTGTCGAAAAATAAAATGCAAATTGAAAAATTCGAGGTCGCGAATACGAAGTAGGCGATCGCGAGTTGTAGATGGAAAAAAAGGGATGGAGTTTGATAATTGGTGATTTGCCGAGGAGGAGATTTGCTTATTGGTTTGGGATTGAGTGGCACAGTGGTGTATGTTGGTTGGAAGGTCGACAACTGTTTTGCTGGGGGAAGTGGTGATTATGAGGGAGGTTGAGGATTTTGGGTGAGGACGTTTGAGGATCATGCATTTGTTGTACAATATGCATAAACTTTGGTTTGAGGTTGAAGGTGGTTGTGATGATCAGTAAAGGTGGTTGATAGGTTCTGGAGTTTTGAGGTCGAGTTAATATGTCTCCACAATGTGATATTATGATAGAGGTGTAGAAGTTGTGCCGCAGTGGAGTGTATTATGATAGAGGTGTGTTAGGCAGAGGAAGGTGAAGGGGTGATGACTGGTTGAAGTGATGCAGAGCAGTGAAGAAGATGCTCCTGCAATTGTAAATGAAATGTGATGCAAATGCAATTGTAAACAAAATGTACTGTAAGTGTGGTTGCAATGCAGTAATGTTGATGTGAGAAGGAATAGTGCAGAGATGGTGAGTGGTAGCAAGGAAGTGAATGTAAGAGAAATAAGGTTAACAAATGTAGAATACAAATGTAATGAAGCAACAAAAATTCACATAGAATATCAAATGCATGTAAAAATTAAATGTAACAAATTGAAATATGCAATGTAATTTTTTTATATGTAATTGAACTATACAAATGTCATGAAATGTGGAAAGCAGAGAATAGATAATGCAAAGCAGAAATAGAACAGAGCAAGCTAGCAAATTCTTGTGTATATTTTTTTTAATGCAAAGTAGTTTTTTTATTTTTTATTTTAAGTTTTGGAAAGAAAACAAAACAAAACCAAACACAACTAAGTCAAAACAAATGAAAACAAAGCAAAATAAATGCTCAACAGTATTTTTTTTCTTTTTTTAAGAAGAACAAAACACGAAATAAACACAAAATAAAATAAAACAAAAATAATTCGATGACACAAAAATATGCGGTTGCAGTAGGTGGATTTGGTTTGGTACATGATAGTGATATATCTTCCATTTTAATTTTGGTTTGGTACGAAAATCAATGAAAATTTCAAAGCTTTTCCACGTACATGCATCTTCCTACCATGCTGTTTTTAAAAGTGAATGCATCTTCCATTTTTAAACGTGGAACTAAGACATTGTTTCCTTGTTTTAAACAGGAAAGTAGAAATTCGTTTTCTAAATTTCAATGTGTTCAAACTGCGGCACCGAAAGTAAATATTCGTTTCACTAATTTAGGTAAGAATAGGAGGAAGTAATTCAGGCAATTAACGCTGAAATGTTATAATCCTAATTAATACAACATCGAAGTTTATGATTTTGTTTGCAGTCACATCGGAGTTTTCAATTTTGTTTACACTTTGAACTTATAAATTGTTAACCCGCCTTTTGGCAAGGACGCGGACAGACAGGTTTAACTTACTCAAATGCACGTTCGTCGAGGTTGGTATACGATGGATTCAGTCGACTGGATGGATGGATGACGCAATGTGCTTGTGAGATGGAAATATGATTGGATAAAGATGAATCAACTATAATTTGGGTCTAGGAAACATGGTTCGGCATGATGGACGCTCGGCATTAGAAACTGTTCGGCATCAGGGATCGCTCGGCATCCAGGGGCACTCGACATTCAGTAACGTTCGACCAAGACATGGACCGGCCTGGTTAGCGTTCGACCAAAGTATCGTCCGGCCTAAGTTCTGCTTGGCATCCAACCCTCGTTCGGCACATCAACACGTTCGGCATGAAGACGATGGCTCGGCGTTTGATGGATCATTCGGCATGGCTACCTCGTTCGGCCCGTGAGTACGTTCGGCATAGCTACCTCGTTCGGCATGCGAGTACGTTCGGCATCAAGGATTGTTCGGCATTGATGGATCGTTCGGCATGCGAGTACGTTCGGCATCAAGGATTGTTCGGCATTGATGGATCGTTCGGCATGCGAGTACGTTCGGCATCAAGGATTGTTCGGCATTGATGGATCGTTCGGCATTGGATAGGTCGTTCGGCATGGCTACCTCGTTCGGCCCGTGAGTACGTTCGGCATAGCTACCTCGTTCGGCATACGAGTACGTTCGGTATAGCTACCCTGTTCGGCACACAAGTGCATCCGGCATGGCATTATGGTTCGGCATGGGCCGTTCGGCCCTGATGGGCTCAGGTTACTCAGAGAGCCCAACAACTACCTGAACTTGTCTATAAATAGAGCATGTAGGGCTCCAGAAAAGGGGATCTTCTTTCTGCTCTCTTACTTTCTCTTTTCTAAGGCTAAGGCAACTCTGCCATTTTGTAATTGTAATCGATTATTACAGCAATAAAAAGCAAACTTCTGGAGTGGACGTAGGCCGAAGTTAGCCGAACCACTATAAATCTCTTGTTCTTTACTGCTTTCATTTCAGTTTTAACTGTTCTTCACATTATTACTCTCTACATACATTCTATCTCTAAGCTGTGATTGGTATTTGGTGCTTTCATCTGGATTTTGGGGTTAGTGACCAATTTTGGCGCTAACATAAATTAAATGTTTATGATTTTTGTTTGCAGACACATCGGAGTAGCAACAACGTTTCAAATGGTAGTAATATACAAGTTCAGAATCAATCTAGAAAGTGCAAATTATTGGGTTGGCAAAGAAATGTTGTCGTAGAAGCAACAATTGCGTCTACTGATCCTACAGTTTTAGTGCATCATGTACCACTTGGAGCAGATGCTTGGAAGGTTTGGATTGATTAAGTGGTGGAGCCCAAAGCTATTTTATATAGGCCTACTTCGGATATCTATAATATTGGACAAGCGGTTGGGACGACTGTTGCTTGGCATAAGGAATTTATCTCTTTTAATTAGTATGTATATGTACTCTTACTGAAATATTTTATGGATTTAGTTGTGTTTTGTATTGAACTTATGAATTCATAAATGGTGTAAACTCGAATTGTTTTCGATTTTCTTGAATGCAAATGGTTTGTGTTGTTTCAAGTAATTTGCATGATTGTGTATAATATTAACGAAATATTGGTTTTAGTTATGATATTAAGAAATTTATAGCAGCTGTGAAAAGATGATTATAATTGTTTGTAGCAGTTGTAAAAGTATATGTTGCAACTGTCATTGTTAGTTGTATTTCATCCTTCTACAACTGCAAGCGGTAGTTGTAAAAAGCCTTTTAAAAGTGCTAAAAGCAGTTGTAACTAGTCATTTACAACTTGCATGTCGCAGTTGTAAAAAAGTTTCTACAACTGCTTCTGCAACTGTTCCGCTAGTTGTAAAATAATTCGGATCTATTACAACTGCGGATATAACGACTGGAGGGTGCTAGTTGTAATAGACATATTACAACTGTTTTTGGTAGTTGCGAAAAGGTATTTTTGTTGTAGTGATGATATGTGTATAAACTAAATGTGGAACATTAAAGAAACCCAAATAGACTTGAGAAATAAATACATATGTAAATGTACATATACCGTGATTTATGATGTGTTTGACACTTGAATCGCTGGGGTATTTCATAAGAAATGAATTATTCTATAAGTCAATATCACTCAATATATATATATTGAAGATTATGAATCTTCAATATAATGTTGTTCTCTACCATATATATATATATATTAATAAATTACTTACATACTCCTTAGTTGTTGAGCAAACTCAAGCTAGGGATGTTATGCGTAGTATTATTAATATATTGAACAGATGAGGTAAGATAACTATATGTATTTGTTGAGAAAACTCAAGGTACATATACTATACTTAGGCCATCACGATATGGTAGGTATGAGTGAATAATCTCTTTTGATTTGTTGAGCAAATTCAAGGTCGAAATGAGATTAGAACAAGGAAAAATGGGTTAGGAGTTGTATGTGATACAATCGATAAGGAGTTATCCATCATTTGTGGGCTATGATTTGTTGAGCAAACTCAAGGTCAGAATACCAAAACAAACGAGTCCTAACACCCACTAGTGAAGTTGTAAGACTTCTATGTTTCATCTTAGGGTGTGGAGAAACATAAAAGACTAGTGGGAGCCTTATTAGAAAAATGAAATGATAACATTTAACCTTTCTAATATTGTAAGAACATATGCTATATAATGTTATAATTATCTACAATGATAAATTTGTGCATTTAATATGATTGATAAAACATTTGTCAATTAACATATATAAACAAACTGAATTGAAAGCTGACAAACAGAAATATAATATATACTTACTAAGAATTCTAATTGCATGTTATATAATGTTTCTATACCCATGCAAGTGCCTAATTTCAACTACTTAATACATTCGTAAGTTGGTCACTTATATGTTTATTTGGTTTAGACCGTGTATTGCATTTCATGAGTTTTTGAACTCTAAATGCAATTCAAGACTATGGATATTTGATCCATGTACTTTCACATATAAAAGTTATATGGTGAACAGTCATAGTTTGTGGGGTACAATATTTCGATGAAGTTAGTTCATTCGAAGTAAGCCAATAAACAATATTTTAAGATCATGTATTCAACTTGAGTGATTTCAAAAGGATCATATTGTGTTAATGTAACATAAGACCATAAACTACGAGATACATCTAAGAACTCGATCGTTGAAATGTCATCTTGATCGGTTTACATAAAGTGCAACATATTTGATGTCTTAAATGTTAAGAATAATCGAATGCGCTTTTGTAAAAAGTTTATTATGATATTGTATTAAGGTTTTCTTTTGAATAGTTTAACCATTTGAAAGAAAAATGAATGTATAAGAATAGATGTAATTTAAGGTAAAGTTGGAATGAAGAGAATGAATAGTCACTTCTGCTTCATAGAGAAACACTAGCAACAAGAATTGTAATACTAATTGATACTTAATATTGGAATATGATATATGATTTTTATTCCGAAATGTATATTTCATATAGAAAATTGTTTTCTATAACATTTATTTCTTTGAGTTCAAGATATTTGATCAAAGAACTCTCCACTGTAAACTAGTTGCAGCATATGAAATAAGTAAACAATATTAAAAATATTAAGTGAATGGTGGACCTCTAAATTTAGTACGCTATTATAGTAATGGTGGAAATAGTGGAGCATGCCATATAGCACCTAATGATTGCATCAAATTACGAAAATTGTTTTCGTAAAATGCACCGAACATTATTTGTGAAATAATGTTTATTCTTGGTATTGACTGAAAAATAGATATAACTATATTTCAATATGAGTATTATGAATATTCATTATGAAATAGAACTATATTATGGAATTTGTTTTCATAGTAAAAGTGATGTAACAAAAAATACATATATGTCTAATATTATTTACAGTTGTTTGGAATTATAGACTAAGCCGTTGTTTTGAGAAATAATATTACTATATGATTATGAATCATATGATATAGGTTAATTATATCTCAAACAATTAATGGCTATGCGTCAATCAGTGGGAGCATCATAAGAGTTGATGAGCTCTTTGAATTAATACATATTGATGTATGCAATCACAAGTCTATTAATACCAAAAGGGTTCCACATACTTTGTTATAATCATTGATGATTTATTACCAACATGTACATATGTATTGGATACACACACTGTTTTAAATCTCGGCTATCTCGGCCGATATCTCGGCTGAGATCTCGGTTGAAGGCTTGGGCTATTAGATATCGGTTGACATCTCGTTTCAATTATATCGGCCAAAATTTACATATATCGACCGATATTTGGAGTGAAACGGTATTCTAAGATATCCCCGATATATTGTTATTTTCAAAAAAATAGGCCCATCTCAGTCTATCATAAAAAAAGATGAACAAAGCCCTTTTCTTTCTGATTCAACTTCTCAAAAGATCACGTTCCTTGTCAAAATATCGAACTCCCTCTTCTCCAGAGAAAAAAATCAAACTCTCTCTTTTAAAAAAATTCGAACTCACTCTTCTAACATCCGACAACTCGCGGTTGCTTCCAATTTTCGACTACTCGACCTTGCTTTTGACAGTCTGCAGCTTCGTCTTCGACCAATCTCTCTACTCTCTACATGTATGTAAATTAGGGTTGTTTCTATTTTAATGAAATTCAATTTTTCAGAAAATTGAATATACAGTATAATTTAGAGTAGATTTGCAAGTAGGTTTAGTTTGTTATTCTTACTGCATAACCTTCTGCAAGTAGATTTGCATTGCCTGAAACCCTTCAATTCCTAATATCTCTTATATACATTTGATTTTATTTGCATCGGTTCCTGATACTGTTATTATGTTATTCTTACTGCATATATGTAATTGTATAGAACCCGCTTTTTTCAGTTAATTTGTCGCATACTTATATGTAACCGCTAAAACTGATGATGTTTTGTAACTTTTGTTGAAGAATTTCATATAGTTAAAGTATAATTGCATTATTTTTTCAGTTAGAATAGTGGAGATTAGTTGCAGTAATTCAGTAAATGTTAAATAAACCGATACAATGCATTCTTTGCTATAAATTATGTGATGTATTATACTCCGATATGGTTCCGAGATGAATTTTAGGTCCGAGATGTAAATCTAATATTGGCGCCCGAGATGCACTTGTCTCATCCGAGATCTCCCCGATACGATACCGAGTCACTAAAATCGCCGAGACGAAACATGCCCGATATCCGAGATTTAAAACCTTGGATACACATGTAGTAAGTTTATGATAAAATCATAGAATATAAAAAGAAAAGTAAATAAAATAACATGCAATAGAATAAAATGATTTAATTTGGTCGCATAAGTGAGTATATTGGCAAGAGTTCCAAATGTACCTAAAAATGAATATAGATTCAATCTCAAAAGTCACTCCTCCATGTGATACATAATGATGCATCGATAAGGAGTAATTAGACATTGTTGGACAATTTACGATTAATTATGAGTGAAGTTGAGTTAGTTTCATTATATAAGGTCATGTACTTAAGAGTAGTACACAAGGTTGATATTATTTCATCTAAACAATAGTTTACAGAATCATACAAGATAAGAGTTTGTAAGAAATCCCAACATATCCTAGGCCAAGGAATTGGCAGGTTGTGTGAGTCAAAAGATTGCACGTAATAATTGTTCATGAGGGATCTTGTATGAATCTCCAAAACGTTTTTTGGAATGGTTTGTCATCAAATGACATATTTATGTTTTGAACATAATTTTTGTAAATTAAAATCATTTTTATAAATAAAAAGGTTCATAAAGCATTTATGAATCCCTATTCTATTTGCACGAAGAAACAATTGTTGTTTCAAAATATATCAACTTCATTGTGAAGGATCTTTGAGAAATTTTTGGTAGTATAAATGGAATTGGATCTGATCCATAGATAGAACTGATTATATAAGATGAAGTGAAATTAACTAACCTAAATGAACACATAGCATTAGAATGTCTAATAAGTATTCCTGTACATCGAAGAGAAACTATGAGTTTCTTATTAATGTCGAAAATATACATTACCCTCGGTTGTTCAATTAAACCAGTAAGATTGTTGACTCTATATGGTATGATGTGCAAATCTGAAAGAATTCCAAGTACGCTATCAAAATATGATTTTGGTGGTCGTAACCAAAGAGATGCGATCCATCGGCCGAAATTGTGTCTTTATTGGAAAGACTAATATGGTTGGAATTAAATGAGCAATGTTGATAAGAATAATATCGCAAATTTCAATTATTGAAATTAGCATTAATGATTCGGTATTCAACATGCTCAAGTTAATTCAGATTTAGTCACAAAATTATCGCTCAATAAGACTTAGTGTTTGGTACTTATGTATTGAAACAGAAAATGCTAAAGAATGATTTAGAATAAGCCGTTTACACATATCAACCGGAAATGCCTCAAAATCAGTGGGAGCGATATTGGGTTTGTAAGTCTTTGGATATGATCCAAGAAATGGTACGAATGTACCATTTTATAAGCATCAAGATTGAATAAGTATTTTGATAGAAATATCAAATAGTTTGATTTTCAATCAAAGTAAAGAGGAAGCGTGTGTTCATAAGAAAGAACGTTAAAAGGTACATTGATATTTCTAAACTATAAGTAAACAACACGTTGTTGATTTTAACAATATGCTTGTATTAAAATCAACTTTAGTTGTTTTAATACTCAATTTTGGATTGTAAATGATGTCTTTTATGGTGAGTATAAAAGATATAGGGATTGTCCCAAAACGATATACAAGAGCACCCTATTAAAAAGAGAACATTTAAGTTGGATTCCTTATGCATTAGCAATAGGAATGATCATACAGATAATGTTGTGTATGATATTGTGTTTTGTTTATGTATTTGATACATGGAGCAAATATAAAATCCAAATTGATATCACTAAATGGTTGTTTGAGGTGTTCTCGCGATTTATGAAATACTAGAGAATTGTTTATAGAAACAAAAATCTCCTTATAAAGGAGTATTTGGACTCAAACTTCATAAGTGATATTGAGTATACTACATCTATAATAAATTCAAGTTAAGAATCTATTGGAAATGTTCAAAGACTATAGCTAATTCAATAGGAAAGGCTAAGTACATCGCCTTGAATAGGCAGCAATAAACAAATGTATATAAATATAAATGCAAAATTTATAACTGAGCCAAGGGTGATTCCAAATGTATATAGATATAAATGCACAAATTTATAATTGAGGCAAAGGTGATTCCAAATGTTGATAATCTCATAATATTGTTACAAGATAACAATGTCGTGAAATTGTCATGATAGAACTTAAAGCTCACTAGAAGTCGAAAGACATACTTCGAATCATTCCACATGATAAAGGCAGTTTATCAGTGTCAGAGAGAGTTAATCGACAAAGTAGATAATTAAAACATAATAGCATAATCATTCACTAAGGGACTGACCTAATTGGTTTTGAGAAAACTGATTGGAGAAGTTGGAATTAGATTTCATAATTGACCCCAAGTGCAAGTGGGAGATTGATAGAGTTAGGGGTATGCCCTAGGGACAATTATGTAATTTGTTACATATATCTAACTCGTTGACCAATCTTGTTTGAAATAAAAGGTATTTTCTTCCTATTATATACTTGATATAATGTGATTATATCATATAATTAACTTAATTAAAAGTATATTTAATAGAAAAATCCATAAATGGTATACTTTGTGATAGTAGTTACAGAGTGTTGTAACCGTGAGTAATTTATCACAACGAAACAAATATACCATTTTAAATGTTCCTAGACAATATGCATCGAGACTGGATATCGATGTATCCGTTGAGACTGGAGTACGAAACACTCTCCAAATGCTGGGCAGTGTATTACTAATGACTGTTGGGGGCACCTAGGGGTTACGTACTAATAGTTATTGGATAATTATGGAACGACTCACTCGATAGTTTTTTGTGGGTTAATATAACTAAGGTCAAACAGAAAATATCGATGTGACTGATTTACACAGTTCTCTCAACTTGAGAATACTGTGGATCTTCACTAAGAAAGCTCCACTTTGATTATAGCCAAATCATGGCATGACATCCATCAAGTGACTATAGTTGGGTCGTGTGTAAGTATTGGAAGTGAAGCACTATTCAAGAGTAAATTCATCTCCTCAGTTATATGCGGTTAGTATCACAGTCAACTCAAAGTCCAAGTCTCTGGCCAGAGCATTTCAATTAATAATAATTGTTATTATTGAACCAAGGATTTTGTATTTGGACTATAAAGTTGAATGTGGATGAGGTTGGAATTTTGACCATTACCAAATTCCATAACTCCAAAGTGTTATAGTTTTGACGAAGAGAATTGGTGTAAACAAATGTCACAACCGGGTAACGCTTATTAACTTAAAATTGGATTTTTATGGCTTTGCCAAAAAAATTGGATTTTTACCGAAAATGAGTAAGCGGTAAATTTGGCCATAATGTAAACAAATGTCACAACCGGGTGACGTGTGAACGTTAAAATTAGAATAGTTCGATGTTAATCGCTGACCAAATTTACACCCAAGAGTTACACAGCCGAAATGATGAATTCCCTTAAGACCGAACGATTTAATTAGTTTATAATTGTTATAAATTAATTAAATTAATTAAATTAATTAATATTTATGAAATATTAATTATAAAATTTGAATATGATTTGAGAAATAAATAATGTTATATATATTTATAACAGTTATAAATATATCGATCGATATACAATATCGACAAGCGATAAAATTAGATTTAATTGCATAATATTTTAGCTTGGGCTTAGATGGGTTTAAGGCCCATCATTAGGGCTGCAAAATTTAAGTTTTGAGAAGGTCTAGAGGTGGCTAAAAATAGGGAATTGACTTGGAGATAATGGGTTGAGATCAAGTGAGAATGGGTAAAAAGGTTTTCCTCGTTTCTCTCTAATACAACCCTATATATATATCTATGTATGTATGTATATATGTATGTATGTATGTGTATGTATGTATCTCTAAAAATAAAAAAAGAACTTTTTTTGACGCCATTACTTTCTACATTGTCGATTAAAACATAGCTCTTAATCCACTTCAAAATTCTCAAATATATTTCAAATTAAATAATACTATTCGATAGTTAGAGGTCAGGGATTCTGGACTTGCAATCTGACGAATCAAGAACAGTAAAAGGAAGGGAAGTCATTGCTTTAACGTGGATTCAAAGGCATCATTAAATTGGTAATTTTAATTCATATTACAGTAATTAAATTATATTCTATAATCCTATAATGAGCAATTTCATATCTGTTTAAATATATTGCTACTGTATGTTTAGTTAGGTGAAATTTTGTAAGTAGATGTGGTTGTCACAAATCAATTTGGTTATGTGAATAATTTGTTTATTATACTAGTTGATTTATGTATAGACAAATCTTGTTTGCTATACAAAATCAAATTTTATCATTAATAATTGTTTTATATATTTATTAATAAATTCATATATATATATATATATATATATATACGAGTACGTTGGCACGTGCGATGCACGTGCGCAGGAGGAACTGGTATTAAGAAATGATGTTTTTGAGGTTTTTTGAATTTTGTAAAATGACTTTGAATGTACGTAATGTTGCATTTTTTGGATATTGACTTTTACACATCCACGTCCAATGGACGTGCATATGCAACTTTTGTACCAAATAGGGAAATAAGCTTTAAATTAGACCGACCTTACGTATGCATAAAGAAAGGTAATAAACCTATGGAATTATGAATTATTCTTGTATGTTCATGCATACCTTAGAAAACAGCTTTGATTCCTAACAGAAATAGAATATTTTCTTCAGTGGATATAGTAGTTAATCTGAAATAGTTATGTTAGCATTTTGCAATGAGGAGGAAACAAAATGACATATTGTAGCTCACAAACTATTTGAAAGTAAATTGTAAGTATTAAGTATAGTTGTCGTAATCGTTTTCTCTCCTCCTTGTCCCGGGCTTGAGACCGACATCAATAATAAGTTGCTGGCAGAGTTAAAAACGTTTTATAAGGAATTTTTTATATTAACTAAAACTAAGTTGTAGTAATAAAGTTGGAAAATTATTTTCGTACATACATACAGTAAATTAACCTAGTGCCGTAATTTATAGAAGCTATAGTTGAATATATGACCAAAAAATAGTAAAATAGGCCCTTGATGCCTTCAATTTTACAGCTGATTGCTTGCCACTAACAATGTTAGAACCAAGAGTGGGGACTGAGGTGAAGGTTTTGGATTATGAGACTAATGTGGAAACAGTGCTGCAAGGGACTAATTTGTTAGGGAGTGGGTGTCATCCTTTACATTTGCATGGATACAGGTGTTATGTGTTGGCAAAGGCTTTGGAAATTTCGATGAGGGGAAGGATCCTGAGAAATATAATCTTATCGATCCGCAAAAGAGTCCGAGGAAGAGTAAACTTTCAGACATCGTCTAAAGCATCGACATTTTCATCATTAACGGATTGAAAGTGTTTTGTTAAACATGTACTTTTGTGTTTGACTTTGTCTATGAAAGGGGATAATGTAGGCTCTTTACCCTATTGTACATATTTGTTCTGCAGGATAAAAAATATTTGTAAGTTGTGGATAACAGACAAACTTATATTTCTACAAACGAAAAAAATGATAACGTAATAGAAGAAGACATTGTATGGCAGTAGACAGTAAACGGTAAAAAGGAAAATAAAAAGTTATTCATTTACTCAAAAAGAAGAAAATTTTACTACACAGTTGGACAAAGTAGGTTAAGTGTGTGAATAAGAGATAAGAGAAAAGCATCTTTGTCATTTTTGAATGAAAAGTAATATGTAGGTTCAAGAAGCTTGAGTGGAATTTATAGATGTGAAAGAATTTATAGAGGTGAGTTATTGTGGATAGGGAACGGTGTCCATTGAGCTGGTTAATAGAGTTGTGGGTATGATGTAAGATTTAGTATTATACTTTATTAATAATTTTGATTGGAAAAGTACATATTAGTCCAGTCTGCGTCAAAGTTTGGAGGAGCATTTACCGAGAACATGGTTATTGAACATCATAGAAAAGGATAAATGTTTTGCTTGCATGTAGTGGAAATTATTATATACAAACTGAATGCTCCTTGCCTATGGTAGAGAAGGTGGAACTATTTATACAAACATTGGAAGATTACTCCATAAATAATTATAAGAGTAGTACTATTTGCAATCATAGTTCTAGCCTTCTTAACTTAGTAGTTTCCGTATAAAATTGTACACAATAATAATAATTTGACAATTATGTAACATGGTCTTATATTATAAAATTTAATATTTTTGCAAATAGTAAGTTAAGCATGCGGAAGATAAATGTACAGAGAAATTGACGCATAGAATTTAAAACAATCTACTGTACACACCGAAATCAAATAATGACAAAAGAATAAAAGAAAAAAGTTATAGTGGAAAGTATAAACGTACATAAAGAGAAATAACAATTTCAAACAACTCATTGAAATCAACTGAAAGGGCAATTTTTGTATGGCAGAAGCATTAGAAGGTTGTACTGTTATAGATAGGATAAAGCATAATATGTAGCACTTATTACTGATACAAACAAATATTGAAAGCCAAATTGTAGATTATACTTTTCGGTTCAGTAACAGTAATGTTAGTACCAATAACACCAATCTCCTAGTACAGTATAATTCATATTCTCATCCAATCACCATATAAAATTATAGTATGGATCAAATCATTTGCAATTTCAATCCCATTTGAAGACTCTGTCATTCCTTGTTGTAGTCCGAGCAACATTTCGCATTAAGCTTAACCTCAGAAGCCAAGTTCAAAGTTGTGCAGACTTTTACTTGTGGTTCTACTATGCTTATTTTTTGTTTTCAACCGGTGCCTTATCTAGAACGTTGGCCTTGAATTGCCTTCAAAATTTTATAGTACGGTTGCTTCTATAATACTGTATATGCCGAGACAAAAGAATATCCCACTGGTAGATCATGAATCTTAGCTACCTGTTTCTCCATGAATGACATATGGTTTCACTGTAAATGTGAACAATCAAATTTTGAATGAAATATGATTTTCAACAGTAACTATGAGTAACTGTGCAACCAATACAGTCAACATAGCCAAGTAGGAAAATTCTTGACAGATTTGAATCTTACAATGCAATTAGCAAATAACTACTTCAGTAATCTTAAGGCTAATGATGAGTGCATGGATGTTTATATAGATAATTGTTATCTGCTATTGACTTCTAATCTAATTGATGATGGAAACAAAAACCAAGACATGAAAATTATATATAAAAAATCAAACCTGGTGAGAGAGTGCATAAGCTAATGCTCTTTCCCTTCTAATAGCAGCCTCTTGCTTTTGTAACAGTTGTGCCTCCACTTGTTCTTTTGATTGAACACTATCATTCCATTCCCCTGTCATCTGTTAACATATTTAGGCTAGTTATTTGTAAATGCGGTTGGAATCAATTTTATAGGTGTACTAAAATATTATGATGGTACCGGTATGTTCACTATGTACAGCAAGTTTTCTTATAGTTTATAAGTTCACGACTTCTCTATGACTACTCGTAAAACCAAAAACGACATAGCAATTAATTATCTAACATCAAATTCCACTGTATTAGATGAACTGAAATCTGTAATATTCAAAAAGCTTACCCTTAATTTCTCGAACTCATACTTAATATTTCACCATCATCTCTAAAGCAGCTTTCTGAAAATACTTCTTCTCTTCACTAATAATTTAGCCGTTTGAGCAGTCGGACTACCTGCACCTCTCTGTCTCTTCATATGTCTTAGCTCGGAGTTGTCTAATCTCACTACATGAATACAGTAAGCCCAATATTCAATAACATTATGAGTAAATAAATGGTATAGATCTGTTATGGTTGAATTGTATTGCGTATTATATAATTATCCAAATAAATAGAGATGCATAATCAGCTTGTTAAGAGCAATAAAAGAAAGAAGAGATGCTACATAGTTAAAATGTTAACCAACAAATAAGGCGATGAATAACTCACGCAGTCGTTGAAAGCATATTCTCCATTGCAATCTGCGGTTGGTTAAACAGATCAGGAACTCAGAAAAGAATGTCAAAAAAAATTGTAGCATAATTGACATGAAAAAAGTGGATGTGAAACTGTACGTAAGAGACAAAGCGGAGTAGTCAAATTCCAAGCCAACAGCAGGCTAAAACGTTTAATTAGGGACATGTTATGGTATATATGGATCTTTCTAAATTACTAACTAAAAATTTATCATATTTAATCATAAAGTAAACGTTTTACCTCGAATTGTGACTGAATCGTCTTCCAATCTGATATAGATGAAAGGCAGGCTAGCGACATTATACCAACACCTCTGCTAAAAGCTTCACAGCGCAGTTACATATAAGTAATCTCCTAGTTCATAAACTGAGGCTGCACCGACATGGAGCTTTGGCTTGCACTCACATCAGCCGCCTCATGCAAATAGGTTGAAACCGTCATCCACCTCCTTCTAACAGTGCCCTTGAATGTCCTCTTCAAATTTAGCGTCGAAATCATAAAACCAGCCACTGAAAGAGGACATGGACCCCTCGATGGCATCGCCTTCGTCCTCTTTTCGACCTCCAACCTATTTGTCAAGTGTGACCGGTTTTTGCTACAGAGCAAAGGAACCGAAACATAAAAAAATTAAAAATAAAAATCAACAATATGAATTTCAGGGTAATATTCAATTTGCTACACAACAAATTGATCTATATTGAAATAGAATAATTTCAAATCAGTAGGTACCTTTATCTCGCCAATTAATAGATGTGGTCAAATTAGTAACTTTTTGGTACATAAAAGCTCCACTTCCATGATGACTTCCTCTAAGCATCCTATGATGGTTCAATCTAGAACTGGTAAAAGTCCTTCTGAACTCATCTTTTGTCATGTCACCAAATTTATTGAGCTTGGTTTAAGGACCATGATATTTTTTGGCACATGAGCAACACCAAAATAGTAAATTTAACACACCCTGTTCATTGTTCACATTAATATCAAAGTTTTGTGAGATTATAAAAGCCATTGACGATGATATGGAGTTATCATATTTGTGCAGTAGGAGTGGGAATAGCATGAGCAAAAGATGGGGATACAAAGAAGTCAAGGTCATGTAGTAAATTATTACTGTAAAGCAATGTATGAACCTTTAAAACATTTAAAGACATCACAAAACGTCACAATCATACTAAAATAAATTACAAAATCAAATTCAACAAAATCAAATAAAACTAAAAAATGCTTCCGTGTAAATGGAAAAAAGTACCTTATGAATCTTCATACCCTCTCTCTTCACAAACTCTTGGTCCACATCTTTTTCATCAACATGCTTTTTATATCTTGACCTCAATATAAATCTATGCATTTCCAGTAAATAAAGAGTTTAAATTAGGGACTTGAAATACTGATATTGTGAAATTCACAATCTTAGAAAACTTTTTTATGATAACATTCACAATTTTTATTGTTAGTAAACATTAATATGAAAACACAATTGATATTTGGAAATAATGTATCATCAAAGGAGCTAAAAATAATTGATGAATATGTTTGATAATCATCATTAAATCAATAACATAGAGAATTTTGAATTAAAAGACAAATCAATATCCAGTCTTAATAATATGAAAACAAACCTCTGAAAAATAAATTACTCACCTTGATGAGCAACTTCGAGATCCTCAATCGCTTTTCCAATCGCTTTTATACTCTTCCTCTATCATAGTTGTGTGATTTTTTCCTCCAAAATATTTTCGGATGCAGCTTTGATATTGATTTTTGTTTCTAAATTACAGTATAAAGTAGAAAAGAGGAGGCGATGTAATATGGGTGAGAACGTGTTTATGTTGCCCACTATCTAATCAAATGATGAAAACATCCTTATCCTAAGGTTTCAAAATTTACATCACTAAGATTATTTAGGGAAATGCCAGATAGACTTCACTCTTTGCCTAAATAGATCATCTTGAAAGGTATAAAATTACCTATTTTATAATAGAATTCAATTATGGAAAGAAGCAACTGGTATTTCTTTCAAAAGCGTTGATATTCTACAAAATTAAAAGAAAAAACAAAGACAGTGTAATCCTGCGAACATCTTAACAGAAAATAAAATTATTGTAGTAAAAAATAACAAAAATGGAGAGAAGATCTGGAGCATGTGGAACATAACGTTGCCCCTATTTTTTTAAACATATGGATTTTATGAAACACATTCTATTCAACATTTTTATATTGTTTAAGTTAACTCCCGATCAATTAAGTCCAATATTTATATCATATAAGACAAAGTATACTCACCCAATGCCCAAAATTGATAACAAAATCTACCAAACGATCTCCTCCACTACTCCACGTACATCACCCACATCTACATCTAACTGCCATCACCAAATGTCCTGTCTTCATCAGTCGGATGCGACCCAGAACAACATATCCTTTGCCAGTTCCGTCTCCTTCATCTGCGTCAACAGTCAAGGCCTAACATCACACGCATACCTTCCAACCACCAGTGCCTTATGTCGCCCTCTTCTCGAAGCTGTCAGATTTTGTCCTCCTTTTTGTTCTCATCGGGTTGTGCGATGTGTCTTTTCCCATTTTTTTCAATTTCCGATTTCTGAATGGTTTTTAGAAATAAGTGGGCTAGGGTTGAATGGAAGAAAGGAGATAAGGGTGGAGAGGGATGTAGTGATAATGGGTGAGAACGTGTAATAACTAATCTCCACTATTTGTTCAAATTTCTAAAACGTCCTTTTGCATGCTCGGGAATGTAAAATGAAACGGGGTATTTTAGAAAATGGCAAAAAGGCTTCACTTTGACCTGTTGACCCAAGTATTCGCTTTATATATAAGATATATATATATATATATATATATATTAGTGTATATTTCTCTCTCATAATAGCATATATGCATATATAAGATATATATATGATTTAAAAATTTTAGTACACTTATTTCTATATAATATGAATTTAAAAATTCGAAAATTAATTATCATACATATATTCATATTTTTAAATTAACATTTATTGAATTTTGAATTGTTTATTATATATAAAATAATTATTACATTAAAAATTCAATTTTATATTTTTTTTAAAATATTATATCATTTTCGAAACATATAGAAAAAATATAAGAATTTTTCAATAAAGTTTATTATTTTTAATAATTAATATTATTTCGGAAAATTTGTTTATGATTTATTAAAAATAATAATTTAATTGAAAAAAATTTCGTAACCTTTCATTCATGATCCTTGAATTTCAGAAATTTTAAAATTTGAATTTTTAATAATATATTATTTTATATTAAATAATTATTGCCGAAATCAATGTATTTGTTTTTAAAAATAATATTTCAACTTTGAAAAATCTCCCGATTTCTCCTAAGCTCTATTTTATGATCCTAGATTTTCGAAAATTGTAAAATTTTAATTTTCATTAATATATTATTTTATGTTAATTATTTATGGATAAAAACATTATTTTATTCATAATATATACAAATTAAAATACTAAAATTATTATGTTTGCAAAACTAAGTTAATTTTGAATTATAAATAATTTTTCTCTCTTTCTATATATATATTTATCTATATATAAATGTTTTATGTTCATAAATTATATATAATATATTTATACATACATATGTGTGTGTGTATTTTGTAACACATATACATGCACATATTTGGACAACATACATGACATACAAAATGAGCTAATATGTCTGTTGTGATGTAAATCTCAACATTTACATATGGGCATATTATACCTTTCACGGATTATTATGTTACACATGCACTGACTCATATATGTATATGATATATTTATGTATAAACTAAATCAAATAAAATTAATTTCATATCTTAATATATTTGAATTTAAATAAAATAAATGATTTTATTTAATGAAATTTAAAAACGTTCTAATTTAGTTAGACTTCATAGGCCTAATAAAAGATCTAACAGGGTAAATTTTTTGAAATTCACCCATAACTTCCACTGCGGGCTAATCCAGTTCCAACATCAAATACCTTTATTATGAACAAGATTTGTTCTCGAGTTAGATATATATAACAAATTACATAATTACCCCTAGTGCATACTTCTAACTCTATCAATATCGATAGCATTTTTTGATACATCTCAAATAACAACAAAATAAGAATAACTATTTTAATGTTCGATTCAAAATTCGTTGTTATGAACATATTCTCAACTACAATCGATTAAATACTCTTCCTAAGGATTTACTAGCCATATATATATTTAATGTATTTAGATCATAACTTATATCACAATATATTGATATAGAAAACAAAACCAAAATCGTACTTTATTTCGATCAAGATTCTCGTACAAGTGTTAAGTTATATAACAAATTACATAACTGCCCGTAGGGAACGTCCTTAACCCTACCACAACCATACCCAATTGTCGCTGCCAACATATTGTACATTACCGAGTCATAAAACGATTACACATTCTTTATTATGGGTAATTGTCAGTTTCAAATTTTTGGTTCCTCGTGCAAATATAACAGTTAACATTGAAATATTGAAGAAACTAAAGATAAATGGTTGTAGTCCAGTAATTACTCCAATAAAATGTGTAACACGGATCTCAAAATGTGTTGAAGAAGAAAATGTAGATCCTCCTCTATTTAAGAGTCTAGTTGGTAGTGTGAGATATTTAATTTGCACAAGACCTTGATATACTTTATGGCGTTGGTCTCATTAGTCGCTACATGGAAGCTCCTACTATGTTACATTTGAAAACTACAAAAAGGATTCTTCGATATGTCAAAGGTACCACTGATTTTGGATTGTTATATTCATGATCAAAGAATTTCAAGTTGATTTGCTACCATGATAGTATCGGACTGAAGAAGTTGATGATTGGTAAAAAGTCCAACTAGGTTTGTTTTCTTTATAGGAGACACAACTTTCACGTGTAGTTCAAAAAAATAACCAATTGTGATGCTTTCCACCTGTGAAGATGAGTATGTTGTTGCTTCAACTTGTATTCATCATGCAATTTTTCTTCAAGACCTATCGAAGGAGTTGTATATGCAACAACATAATGCAACGAAGCTTTTTCTGGGCAACAATTCATCCATAGCTATACCGAAGAATCCCTTCTTCCATGGTCAAAGTTAACATATCGATAAACACTACCATTATATTCGGGAGCGCATTGCAAAAAAGGAAGTCCTAGTGAAGCCTGTTAATTCAAAAGATCAAGTAGAAGATAATTCACAAAGGCACTGAAGCATGAATATTTTCGAAGGCAAGATTTACTTGGAGTTGCAGAATTAACTTTAAGAGTGATGTTGAAAATTAAACTGAGATTTAGGTTCAATTGTTTATACCTGCTTTGGGCTTCAATTAGAGTGTGGGTTATACCTTATAGCTAAAAGTTATTTAAACATGTGTAGTAACGGTAACGTGCACCTATTATTATCTCATTTGGAGTTATAAAAGAATGATATTTAAAATAATTCCTATGAAAAATATAGATAATTCAAGAGAATGTTTATTAGCCCAATGATTAAATACTTCTCCGCCATCCATTTAGGAGATGTGCTAATATAATATGAGTATTTGCTCTCATTTCAACGAAGCAAAAAAAATAATCAAAGTTTGTAAGAAATTCTATTTCCTCTTTTATAAAATCCACAACTCTCATTTAACTTGCTATCAAAATCATTTATTATTCTTCTCATAGAATTGTTAAGCAAAACTTTATAAATGATATTCCTAATTTAATGGAAGCGGTCTTGTATTATAATTCGTTCATCTCTTTGAGTTGGCTTTTATGCCACTTTAGAATAATTCAGTTTAATCTCAAATCAATTATTTACGTTACCAGGGCATAATTTATGAGTTATCACACTTTCTCCTAGTATTTTACTTTATCCTTTGATCTTAAAAGGTGTATGTTCTACCATTGAAGGTTGATGCACAAATCATTAACCTTACATTGTTAGTACTATTAACGGTGTAAATTATTTCTAATACCTAATGAATTTGTACATGCTGCAATATCATAAATATTTGGATTTGTAAACTTTTTATTTATTTTTTATATTTTAACGTTCAACTATAATTTTGAATCATGTACCGTTTAGAAGAATGTATGTTAAATTATTATTATTATTGAAAAAAAGGAACCAAGTTTTAACATTTTTATTGAAAAAACAAGTAAAATACTAAGTATATTTGGTGAATGATAAGCATTAATTTTTGCCAGATCAAAATATAAATATAAAGAATGAGGTGTAGATAGAAATGCTACTTAAAAAATGGGCACATTTGCACACTTAAACAACCGTATTGTTTGAGCAATGCATTGATCATTATCTACCAATCAATCAACTTAGAGTTAATGGGCAATTTTAATCTTGGATCCGTTCTACCTCAAAAGTTAACTTTGAACTTACACAACCGCTAAAGGAACAAAAATGAAAAGACAGCAAATGTGAAACCAAAATCAAAAACTGGATCCACATGATACATAAACGAAACCGAGGACGAAAAGTCTAAAAAAGAAGAAAAGTAGGAAAATAAAGAGCACATGGGATGCCAATCGGAGGAAAGGCCATACATCAAAGAAATATACTTCACGTCATCGTCATATTGGCAACATCGTTCAGATTAACAAAGTCATAAAATTCAACGGTTAGCTCTACCTGTCATTTCTGCTGCCCACTCTTCTCTCGCCACGTGTCCTTCTCCTTACGCTTACTCTACGCGTGATTACCGGAACTTCCTTTCCCACCGGCTGTCATTTCTTCACGTCTCTTTTACTTCTCCGGCCGTCCCTATATAGACGCATCCTCGCTCGTTTCTCTCCTACATAATTATTCAGTAACCAATATATATATATTATACTATACTCCCCTCATCTCCTTTGTTTACTGCATATTTCTTCATACTTCAAACTATAATTAATGGAGTCTTACAAGGCAGTGATATTGATGTTGGCTTTGGTGTTTGCCGTGGTTTGCGCACAAGAACCGACCATGGCCCCTGCTGCTCCTCCTTCTATGCAGAGCGCAGCCTTCGACGTTGTTCCCAGTACGGCTTTCCTCCTTCTTTTCACTTTCGTGCTCTCTTTCTTTGCTCTCTATATATAGGCATTCATCTTTTATATTTATTGTATGTTTGTTGTATCTGAGATATATATTTTTTGTTGTTTGTTTTTTTATATTCTTTGTATATATATGTTGAGTAAAAGAGTTATTATGTATTTGTTTGGGTAGATGGGATGGATTTACAGTTACTGTATGAATCATCATTTTGCTATTGTATGCTTTACCGTTTGAGATTTGTTCGTATATGAAATATTGATTATGGCAATACTATTCTCTTCGTTTCGGCTGCACTACAAATAAACCAAAAGCTTCGCCTATTTTTACATGCGTCTTAATCAAGATTTAAAGTTTTAATGTACATGACCCACTTAGGCTTATAAAGGCATGTAGTGGACCACTCTATAATTTTCATATATTTCTCTTTCTAAATGGATGTCTAAGTGTTATATACACATACACATATATATATATATACACACGCGCGCACGAACCGAACTTATTCCTAAGATTGATACATGAATGGTTCAGATGACCTAAAATATATACAACATGTGCAGATTGTCATCTCTAAAAGATACATATGGAATGTCATGTCATTAATTCACGTCTGTTCGTAAATAAACAGGTAACGACACATATTCAAATCCTAGTTCTTCAAGTAGACCAAGTCAGCAATCCAAAAGAAACCTCTCCACCAACATTAACGTAGAAAGATACGTATAAATAAACGCTGATCTTAATGCATCATGAATCTTTTTTCTTTTCTTTTGGCACCTGCATAATTCAAACATTAGAAATATTAGTACTTTCCTATATTAGAGCTCATACTATAAACTCATTAATGGGGGACTTGGCCAACTCATCATTGTAACTGCCTTTTGACTATATAGCAAAACTCTAACCGAGGAAAGGACGGTGGATGTAGGGATCTTAGCCCGGGCCACTATAACAATCGGTGTTTTTACTTTACGCACTTTTACTTTCAACCTACCTGTAGCATTTAGTCTCAATTTAGTCTGACACATATTTACTTCGCTATCCTCACTTAGAAAGCAAACCTAACTTCCAAGAACTATTTAAAACCTTCGGTTGACAATATATCAAAGTACACAAAAGACTTAGTATTTGAAATTTGTCCTTCGAACTTTGAGATTATAGTATTTGACAAAAAATCATACCAACATTTTTGACACTAGAAGGATGGACTGAACCTTTGTTCATTTATTCACCTATCTCAAAAATTAACTATTCTTCCTAAATAGCCATGTCTAACTCCAGTAATGAAAGTAATAATGCAAATTTAATTCGAAATTGCCTATAAACCTTTAGATTCAGCTCATTGAAGAAGATAACAACAAGCTTCTCGTCACTCTAATTGCAGAAAAAGTCAAAGGTGGGGAGTATGACCCTTTGTATGAACAGGCTCTCCAAATTAGACAACTTTCGAGATATCTTCATCAATCCCTTCAGAAATCAGCTCAACTTCGGAAAATTGTTAAGGCTAAGAACGATAAAGTAAGATACCTGAGTGTCAAGCTGATGGAATACGAAGACACCGCCCAAAATAATAGAAGGCTTTTCCCCACTATTCCAACTAACGAACCCCGAAAGAAGCTCAAAAAGGATATCATTCTTACCCCCCCCCCCTCAATGAAAGCTTGCCTCAGATCTTCCAAAAGACTCATAAAAGACTTTCCTACCCAAATTATCCCCCATCGCAAAGAGAAAGTCCAAAGGGATAAAAGTATTGCATTTATCATCTCATAAATGAACATAAGATCAATGAATGCAATACGCTATCTTATGCCATCGAGAAAATGATTAATAAGGGGAACTTTCTATGTTTATTAAGAAGTAATTTTTTATTACTCGCTTTGACAAAGTGCTTAATCTCGTTATCTTTTTATTTACAAAAAAAAACTTTTGCCAAACTCAAATCTTTCGACAATGATTGCAATATATCTTTTACATTTCAGCCAATACAAGATTTATTTCTAGAGATCTAGATTCAAAACTGAGATAAAGCCTTAAGTCCGTTTAGAAAAAATGTTATGCCTTCAGAAGGTGGTCACTTAGTCCCAATGTCCTCAGCACCCCTCATTCTATGTGATAATGTTTTTAGAAAAGCTTTCGGCATTCTCTTTCTCAACAAATTGCTCTTCAGTTATTATCCCTTCTACCGAGTTTATACTTGGGAGGGAGACATTTATTAAATTTCTTATATTGGTCTTCGGAATCCTTGGACTTCTAATATTGCTCTTTGGTTGTTACCCCTTCAACCACGTTAATGCTTGAGGGGCATTTATTGGATTACTTATATTGGTCTTCGAAATTCTTGGACTTCTAACATTACTCTTTGGCAATTACGCCTTCTACCAAGTTTATGCTTAGGGGCATTTATTGGATTTCTTAAATTGGTTATTGGAATTCTTGGATTTCTATATATTTTGCCTTAGGCAATCGCCCATTATACCAAGTTTGTACTTAGAGAGAATTATTAGAGCTGCTTCATTAAACCTTTAGGTTTCTTGAATGCATCATTTTCTGATGTCAAACAAAATGGGCATTGTCCCATATTGTAACCCACATTCTTTTCTCCTTATGTTTAGCCATGAGCATTGTTTCATGCAAATACTTTATAAAATTCTTGTAAAATGAGAGATTGATCTTGATTACAAGTCGTACACCAAAATAGCCTCAATCCAAAAAAGCTTTCAAAGAACCAATTTTTTTTAAAAAGTACTACACAAGATTACTACTTGTAGAACTTTTCAGCAGGAAAGGAAAATAATGAAATATGGATTTTCCGCTGAAGAAATATTTCTTTGGAAACGCAAAAACCTTTCTCGTTATGTGTAGCATGGTAGCGAATAGTACGTTTCCCCAGGACAAAATATGGTAAATAAAAATTATTTCAAAGGTTAATTCCCGCTAAAAGTGGACGTCTTCGGTTATCATAATATTTTCATAAGTACTTTTAAGGCCTCAACCTTTTTTACTCGGTCCTAAAATCAGCTTGGTGTCACGAACCGGATTTTCGACCTTCGAAAAATCGACATCAATATGCTCACTGTATTACATGCCGAGCAATCGAATGCCGGAAATACCAGATTGTTATGGAAAAAGAAGAAAGAGGTAGAAAAAGAATAGAAACAACAACACAGAATCCCACAATTGCAGCGGAACAATATACAATAGATAATAACATGTCTTTTTACAAAAAGAACTATAACTGTTATTTACACATTACATCATCAGAGTACAACACATCAATAACACAATACCAGACAGTTATAATAACTTGTCATCACAAGTGCTGAATATACAGCCTACAATACACAGCGGAATATAAATCAGATACATGTAATACGTCTTCGCCATCCAGCTCGTCTCCTGAGCTCCATAGCATCATATCCTGTATATGTAATACTCGGTCTGACCCAAGCATTATAATAAAATAACACTCAAGCATTATACTTTGTTAATTGATTTTTTGGTTGTTTGGATTGCGCTCGACCAGTTTATGAGCACTGATTATTATTTATTAATTGTTGACTTTTCTCAACCAGTTTATGAGAAATTAATTATCCATATGCATGGGCTGGATAGAAAATAATTGTAGGATAACACCTTGTGATTTATTTCACGATTTGACTATAAGTTGTTTATCGGTAATATTTGGTTCACTTCAATTAAATGAATTATTTTGAAAATTGGTTTTCAAATGGAAATGTTATGAAATGTTTTCCCTTTAAAAGAAGGAGAAATGTTTGGTAATGAATATTTTGAAGTTATATTATATAAAAGTGATTTATATAAGAATGGTTTTATAAAAAGGAAAGAATTTCGAGGACTAAACCCGATGGTTCTAAGATGATTTTTGAACAGATTTGGGAAATGAAAATTATTATAGATTTGAAAGTACTTGTGAATATTGGTGTGAAATGATTTATCGCTTCGGGATATAAAATGATTTGTTATGTTACCACTGATTCGGGTAACCCATAACTAAAAAGTGGGCATATGTTTTTGGTATAGTCCGCTCTTGGAATAGAATGTACTTATTTATCAATTGTATGAAGGATGGGACCCAATTGCCTTATTATTGGGAGAAATCTCCCGATTTGGTTGCATATGGTTTGATATGTTTTTATTACAGTATTTGGGATTTCCAAATAAATTTTCGAAAGTGATTTGATTTAAGATCCCGAAGTAAAGTATAATTTGAATATAAAATATATATATTTCAAAAGTTTTGAAATAAGAATTTGAGAATAAAGTCCAAAGAGATAATTTCCGTAAAGGTAATTAGATTTGAAAATCTAAAATTGAAGATTAAGCATAAGTGGGTAGTTTTGGGAATTGCATATTGTTTGTTGCATCGTAGGCTCCATGAGTCCTACTTGCGGTAGGAGAACTACGTTGGCTTGATCCTGTATCTAATTGGGTACCCAAGTAGATAGAGGTATGTAGGCAGTCACAAGTGGTAATGATGCATCCTCTAAAATAATATAACCCTTTCATGTTTATGTGTTATTGGTTGTTGTTTATCTTGTGTTATTGTATCTTTCCTACTTACTATTTTATTCCGCATTTACATTGTTTATTGAGTTCGTAGGTAAGGATAGTGTTGTCTCTCTCATCAGAGTTGTGCAGTGGTAGATTTATAGTCATTGTATTTGGTATGTATTAAAGCACACTTTGTAGAATTAATAAATAAATTAATTACTCTGATAAGTTGTATAATTCAAATTGTATCCTATACATTTAATAATATTGAATACTTATCAAATATGGTGTATTAAGTTGGTAGTTTTCATTAGTAGTTTTAGAACGGATGGATTTTTCGGCAATTTTAACTGGTCCGAAAATCCGGGTCGTCACATCCACCTTCGACTCCATGCTCTTGTTTTCACTTCGAAAACGTATTCGTTGGATCGAAGTGGTTTTCGGATAACTTATCCGATCCCGGTCTCTTTGAAACAACGTTCGATATTTCCGGTAAACTCAACCCCGGTTCTTTAGGAAATAAACAGACGAAAATAAGATCGAAGATCACCTTCTAACCGTTAGTGGACAGATTTCCTTATAATCGTCCTAGAAGAACGAAACGAGTTTATATGTACAGTATAGCACCTCGAACGGTAACTGTACCACATAATTCCCGTATTTCTCCTAGATATTCCCAAAGTTATATTTTTGGTCCAGATTTGATTGTCGGTTAACCATCAAATAAACAATCATTCAACCAAATATTTTCTTTTCCACTGAAGTCACTAAATCTCTTTTTAATTTAATTTTAATAAATTAAATCTCTTATCAAAAGTCATGTACTTATCTTATCGAAGTAAGTACGTTTACTAACCATTCTTCCAAAATATTTGAAAACTTTTTAAAATAATTATGGAAAGCACCACGCGGTATCAACCATGGATTCACAGCTCAATGGTTACATCTCTATCCCAGAGAAATCCAAAACTTAACTGCAGGCACTCACTGCCTCCGATTTCGCCATGAAAGTATGCCATTACTTTCCGAAAACTTTATTAAATAATTTTTATTTTAAAATAATACTTATAAAATTTCTATATAAATTTCCAAGCTTAATTTGGGTAAATACTCTTTTACAAAAGTTATTCTATAAAATATTATTAATATTAAATAATTTATCCTTTAAAATAATAACACTAATTAATTCTTAATAATAATTAAATTAATATCAACTCATTATAAGCTAACTTATTTAATAATTAAATATACTTAAAACAATTTAAAATAATTACATAATTTTGAAACAATAATAAATTTGGATTTATTGATAAGCTTCTAATTAATTTTCAAGACTCGTTTATAACTTATAGTTTGTTTCGATAATTTGAAAATATTTAATAACTAACTTTCTGGAAATACCCTTTTGCTAAAACATTTTTAAATTACCTAGTTTAATAATTAAAAATTCCCTTTTTAAAAACAACTCATCTTCTCGACAAATTTTTTTTTAACTTCAATACAACACATCTAATTTTTATAAATCCCTCTCGATTTATCACCAATTGGTTTACATCCCACTTCGTAAATCCCTTTTTCACATTTCAATCATTTATTTTTAAGCCGATTTACCCATCTCATTTTATAAATTCTTACCTTGAATTTATCTCTTCAATTTATCCACTGATAATCACTTCACTTTATTTATAAACATTGTTTATAAATCTTATAGTTTTCAATTCCAGTTTATAACGGTTTCACAATATTTAATCGATTATAAATCGATTTCTAAATTGAATTCCATTTTTGAATCAATTGCTTAAATGACCCAACTATATTCCAAACCCCACTAAATTCCGATTCCACTTCCATTTCATAATTTAAATTCATATTTAATATCTAGTATAACAATTTTATATTTTACTTTCAAATTTCTTTTTTTTTATTTCCCAACTATTTAAAATCTCGATTTTTAAAATACCTTTTTACACTTAAACAAAAATCGCTTAAGTTTTATTATTTAAAATCCTTTTATTTACATTATTCCAAAAATCTCTATTTTCCATATTCTGAAATTATTTAGTACAAATTTAAAATCAAACTATTTATTTTACCCAAATTCTTTTCTTTTAATTAATCCAAATTTCACTATAAAATATTTTTACTTCCAATTTCCCCTTTTATTTTCTTTCCAAATTCAAAACATTTATTATTGGTATTTAAAATACCAAAATCTAGGCCAAAACTACCATAGCATCCAATGCATTCAAATCACACTATAATCTATAACAGATTATTCAAACAAATCATATATCAATATATGAAATTAATTTCAACATTTTTGAGGAATCCAGTTGGATCCCTCCAACCTGTTTTCCTGCATCCACAGATGTTAATACAACATAAAAATACCAATCCCACTTCGAGGGGGATAGCGTGGTATATAAGGTCATCCGCTATTATGCGGGGTGCATAGGGTCTCATCCGCTAAAATATGCTGGAACAATCACTCCAACTACTAATATATACACTACTATATTTAATATCACATTCAACTGATAATAATTTGTCAATTCAACAAATCAATCAAAAATTAATTTTAACTATTTAAAATTAATCCAAAATTGAGTGAGATTAACTCACCTTGATTTTCATTGTCGTTTTTTTTCGTGTTCCGGTTCCGATTTAATCCGAACTCGTTTGAATTTTGCTTAAAATTCTACGAGCTTTAAAAGGCTCCAATCCAATTCCATCATGAAGAGTTTGCAATAATGAGTGTGACGCAACTCGTTCCGTTCGATTCCGATCTAAAACGAACAAGTTGCATAATTTATAAATTTCATGATTATTATTATAATTAGTTTACTAATTACAGCCTAAATAAAATAACCTCATTTTAAAAAAGAATAACTGCCGCTAACCTTTCTTCCCCTTCCTCGTGTTGACCCCAACCATGCTTTTTTGACCGCGCCACAACACAGCCACTGGCCACCGTACTCGCCGCGAACGTCACCAAAGAAGCGGCCTACTTCGCCGCTCCTAACGGTAGCGGTCTCGACCTCTGCCTCCCCTTCGTTCAAGAGCAGTACGCGATATACGTAAGGTTGTTCAACAGCAAAACTCCGCCAACGACGATCGCCTGGAACAACCGCGCCTCCACCACCGGTCACCGCTGCTCCAACCTCCCTCCACCCACGCGTGCACTCACGCGACCAGAAATCGTGACGTCTCCCCTTGAACGTGCCTCCGCCCTTCCCAGATGAATGCGCGTGTATGAGTCGTGATTAGTTTTCATGCTTCCTTTTTTTTATTTGAGCTTGGCTATCTTTTTTTTAAACGAAGAGGGACGACGTGATTTTAAAAGGAGGAGGGAGATGGGAAAGGAGAAAGGATGGGTTGCGTGTTAAGGAAGCTGAAAAGATATAATACGGCTGTTCGATTTAACTATTTAAAATGTTATTTAAATTTCAAATGTCTGGTTTAAACCAGCTTAAAATTCCGAACTCCTATCAAGGCGTGCTGCTAGGCGTTTATACTCCTATTTCGAACGCAATGGAAAAAGTTTCGAGTCCTAATTCGATCGTATGGAGAAGATAGCTTTTTGGGCCCAATTATTATATTGAATTTTCGATATAAATTTCAGCGCGTTTATATCCCGTACGATCAAACAATAACTCCAAATGCTACGAAATTTGAAATCCGATAATAATACATTATTACGGATCCAATAGAACTAGTTTCGTCGAATTACAAGACTGTGCCTCGGTAGGCTGTTTTTATACGTTAATTTAAACGATATATTTTTAAAACTGAACAAATCACTTTTAAATTCAATTTAAAAGGTTTAATCATCTTCATTATTATTAATATATATTTTATAAGCCTTTAAATTATTGTTATCAAGCTTAAAAACCAAGATTCAATAATTTAACCAATATTCAATTATTAAATTCAAAAATTAAATTATCCAAAAATTGTTATATTTGAAATTCAAGTTAAAAATTAACTTTTAAATATTTAAAATGAATTAAACATTCTAATTTCAAATAGTCAAAATTCTGGGTTGTTACATTTGGTGACCTCAACAAAGAGAGGAAGACTTATAAAGATATCTGTTATCCATATACCCCCATAGTGATGTGACCTAGCAACACTCTTACCATAACCTGTAAGGGATGGCCATATCACCCGAGTTTCATAAACGGTCAACAATGCATGTAAGAGAAAGTCATGGTCAAGTAGTACTATGCACTAAGAGAAGTCTAGTGGAGAAAACTTCCATCGAAACTCCTATCAAAAAACTAGATACTTAGCGTATAAGATTCCCACTGAAACTCCTAGCAAAAGACTAGGTACTTAGCAGATAAGATCCCCATCGAAACTCCTAGCAAAATACTAGGTACTTAATAGGTAGATTCCCATCAAAATAGAAAAGTCTTAGATAGCAGTCCTAAGCCCCTGGAAGCATTGGGTAGAGCCCAAATTTAGGCAAGGCTGGCAATAAGCAAAATCCAAGAAAAGACTTGGTAAGACCCAAAACCTTATGAAGGTACGACTAAGACGCCAACTAATGAATGCCATAAATCTACCTAAATTGGTAACGGTAATATCCAAAATCTTATCAGATTACACTATCGTAATATAGGTAAGATGCCAAAAAACGAATGCCGTAAAACTGCCCGAATAAGTAATGACAATACCCAAAACGTTATCAGATTATACTCTCATAATACGGCTAGAACGCCAACTACCGAATGCAATAAATCTACTTAAATAGGTAACGACTATATCTGAAAACTTATCAGATTATACTATTGCCATACAGCTAAGTCATCAACTAACAAATGTCATAAATCTAAATAGGTAATGACAATATCTAAAACCTTATCGGATTATAATATCAAAATACGGCTAAGAACCCCAATATTGAATGTCATAAACCTGCCTAAATAAGTAGCAGTAATATTCTAAACCTTACTAGTTTACTTTCTTGCAAAAACAGCTAAATGCCAAAGGGCATAGAGCACTCTAAACTAATGTAGCGGTATTGTTTAGAACAAAAATTAACGGGTGCATGTCTTCGAATTAAACCAAAATACAATATCAAGAGAATAAGAAATCCTTAGTACTATATGAAATATATGTGCATATACCAAATATTCTAGTACCGAAGTGCTAAATCAATATTAATACATCCCAAAAGGCATTATATACATGCAAGCCCAGATCAAGTCATACAAAATTACAAACTAAAGTCATTACAAAATACCCATATGCTTGTAACCGAATCATATAAAATTCTATTCTTTCACTACAGCCTTTCCTCGGCCTTCTACTTCCTCTTGTACATCGGGAGGGGGGTTACATCCTAGAACCTGGACCTCCCTAAGGTCTTAAATAATTGTCTCCAGCTCACCCATCTGGGACCTGCTGGAAATAGGTCAGCCTACAAAGGAAGTTATGGGTGAATTCTAAAAAATTCACTTATTGGATCTATATTGGGCCCATGAAGTCTAGTTCATATAAAATATTTCTAAATATTATTTAAATAAAATTGTTTATTTTATTTAAATTTATAAATTATATAGTTTTACTTAATTTATTTATCAATATGTACATATACATATACATACATATATATATCATAGACACACACACAGATATATATATATATGTATGTATGTATGTATGTGTGTGTAACGTGTCAATCCGTGTAAGGTATAACATGCCCATGTACATATGTTGGGATTTACTTCACAATGGACACATTAGCTCATCTGATATGTAAACCTATGTTGTCTAAATATATGTATGTACATAAAATATTACGTATATATAAATGTTATTAAATATATATATGTGTATGTATGTATATGTATATATAAAATCTTATAAATAAAATATTAAATATATATATGTATGTATGTGTGTGTGCGCGCATAATATTATAATATATATAATCAAATGTAATTAAGTTATTAAAATACTAAAATAAATAATAATTTTTTAATTAAAAACCAAGAAAAATTTATGTGCTAATATATTTATAATAATAAAATAATATTTTATTTTATTTTAATATAAATATATATATATATAAGTATATTTTTAATATAATATATATATATATATATGTTGTTTAAAAAAATATACAAATATTCTTTTTAAAGTCCAAATCATGCGTACAGCTCAAAAAAATATTATTATTTTTTATTATTTTAAAACATATTTTAATTGAATATTCATTCAAAGTTACATAAAATATTAATAATAAATCATATTCAAAACATTTTTTCAAATTTTAAATTTCTAGTAAATCATAAAAGATATTTTGAAGTTTGAAAAAAATTTCCACATTTTTTCTTTCAGATTTTATTTTTAATTAATTTATTCATTTTTGGCCGAGAGCTTATCTTATGATAAAATAATTTTCATAACATTTTTGATTTTTTATCATTTATGTGATATATTGATTTATATAATATTAAAAATTAGCAAATAGTTCTAAAATTAATTTGTTGCTGTCTAAAATTACTATTGCTTTTTTTTGAATTTGTTCGGGGGGAAACCGACCGGAGTCGTAAAACCCCCCTAGTGCACCTAGCCTGGTCCGCGAGCACCACATAAGTGGCTGATCTGAGCGTATGCACATGGTAAGCTCTGGTAGTAGGGCAGTCCGGGAATCAAACCTGCGACCTCATTAACATGAGGCAGGTGTCTCAACCACTGGGCCGCTATTGCTATAAAGTAATATATATATATATATATATATATATAATTATATGATCAATTTAAACCATACTATGGTATTGAAATTAAATATAAATCATATATGTATAATTAAATTATATATATATATATATTAATATAATAATAATTAATATATATAAAACTGGTGGCTATACAGATCCGATTTGTATAAAAAAAATTAATTTATAAGTATGTATATATATAACCATACTAAGATGTGACAATAATAATATATATTAATATCATCACCTAAGAAATAGTATAATAGTAATATATGCATAATAATATATTATTTAGAAATTATAAGCTATAATTCAACGAAAATCATACCTAAGAACCAAAGCCGTGAAGCACACATTGAAAAGATGAACTCTCTCTCCTTTGAAACCTTTTGATTTCGCAGATTGCTAGTCTTTGAACGGTTGACCTTTCAATATCGGATAGCGATCGATTTTGAGTTGATTTGAGCTTGATATGATTGAGCACCTATGGAATATTTTCGACCAGAAATGGAAGGAAGGAGTGGTAGCCAAAGATCATTTGCAATTTGGATTAGGGATGTTTAAATAATAGATAGAAGAGAGAAAATAGCGGATCTCATCTCATATTACTTTTTTTTAATCTGAGCAATCCAAAATCTAATATGTCTAAACTAATTTAAGCCGCGCCTTATGTCTATGTTTCAGTTAAAATTATCACCCACCATGATGGGCCAAAATCCCATTTAAGCCCAATTATTTAATTAAATCCAATTTAATCACTTATCGATATCGTATATTGATTAGTATATTTATAACTATTATTATTGTATTTAATAATATTTATTCCTCAAATCATAATTAAAGTTTTATAATTAATATTTCACAAATATTAATCAATTTAATTAATTTATAATTTTTTTGAGAGAAATGTGTGATCCTCTAAAATAGAGGAGAGCACACATGTGTGTATATATATATCACTGAAAACAAAGGTGCTGTCAACATGCCTGGTAGGTAGCTAAAGAAAATAAAAAAACAATGAGTATGACTTAGGTCCAACTAGAATGAGCTCCGGCAAGGCCACCGCCCATTACACCTCATTATCGAGCTCCGGCAAGGCCACCACCCGTAATGAGGTGTTAGAAGTACCCAAAAAACCATAAAGCAACTCAGAGCGAATGATATGAGACAGCTCCAGCCGAGAGAGAGACACCACGAAGCAAACACGGGAAATCCAGAATGAACATCTCGCTATAAATGGGAATGGTCCAGAATGAAGTACGCCAATCTGTCGATGTGGAAGAATTGGTAAGAATGCCTTACTGCAAATGCGTATGATCCAGAATGAAGAGCACCATACTGCAGACGCAGAAGAACTCCTCACTGCGAACGCGGAAGGTCCAGAATGAACGTCTCGCTAAAATCCTGTCAACAACAATCCTGAGAACCTGCAAATAGTAATCTAGAACCATTTCTGGCCTAAACCTGTATCTGTAAATGGAACTAAATAAAAATATAAGAGTAATACACATATATGTATATAAATGAAATTTATATACATATATATGTATTAATGAAGGAAAAGTAGTAATACTATATCTAAAATTATAAAACAGAAAAGCAACAAAAATAAGAAGCAACAAAATAGAATCCAAACTCATTATGCAACATCTTAAACCAACACTAAAGATATACAAAAGTGATATCAAAATCAAAAACGTAAAAAAAAACAAAACTAAAAGTTAAAATCATATAAACTAAAACAATTTAAAAATATCCTTATGCTCCTTTAATCAAAAGGACATTATGATAATCAGTAAAAACATCATTCAAATTAGAAAAAATGTTAATGCTATAATTATTAATGTTAAAAATATTATTATTATGTTTAAAAATCTTAATACTCTTACTGACCTTATTAAGATATTCTTTGAAATGATTATTTTTAGCTAGTTTATATTTAGGATTTGAGATCCAATTAAAACAAAATGATGATATTATAAAAATCAATTTATTAAAATGACTATTATTATTATTATTATTAAAAAGTCTTTGGTTGCTCTCAAACCAAATATACCAACAAATTATAATGAATAAAGTATTAAGTAAAAATTCTATTTTCCCTTTTAAACTTAAATCTTAAAATATTTCAATAATAATCACAATCAGTAACTTTAGCTGTAAGACTAAAGTTAAAGATTTTGAGAGTATTATTCAGAATGTAGTAAGTATCCATGCAATCATAATACACATGTTTAATATCTTCAAGATACAGATTACAAAAAGAACATTTATTATCAATTTGCATATTTTTTTTCTTTCTAAAAATTCTATATTTTTAGTTTTCCATGCATGATTAACCACATATGAATTTTAGATTTAGGAAGATCATTTGTTTTCCAAATAAATTTAAAAGAGTTATTAACTACACCCGAGAAATTAAGAAATTTATAAAAAGAATTAGAGGTAAATTTCTTACTCTTATCCCATTCCTGGTTAATATTATCATTTTCGTTATCAATATTGTATAAATTTAATCTAGCATAAACAAAGAAAGTTGCCTAAGAGTTGCACCTTCTAAAATTCTATTAAAACTAAAATTCCAAGGGGGATCATTATCCAGATAAAAAACGTCTAAAATTAAAGCATTCTTAAAGTTAAAAATATCAAAAAGCTCTTTAAATTCTATCCTAAGAGGAATGACAGAAATCCAACGGTCATGCCAAAAAGAAGTATTATTACCTGAATGTACAATAGTATTAGTACCAAGGTTAAAAATCTCATGACTTTTAAAATTGATTTTCAAAAATTAGACAACTTATTAATAACTGTAGGTGTAATTTGGTATAAAGTATTACTACCATTATAATAATGTTTAGAAATGATTTCTTTCCAAATAGAGTTATCATTAACATCCTTAAATTTCCATAACCATTTCCCTAACAAAGACAAATTCATGTTACGCAAGTTAATAACTCCTAAACCACCTTCCTTTTTTGATTTACAAACTGTTTCCCAATTAACTAAATTTAATACTACTGTTAGAATTATCTCCACTCCATAAGAAGTATATTCTAATTTTATCAATTTTGTTAATCACCCAATCCGGGGAAAGATGCATAGACATCCAATAGATCGGAAAAGCAGATAAAACAGAGTTAATGAGAACTAATCTACCCACTCTCGATAAAAACCTCCCGTTCCAATTAGAAATTCTTTTTTTAATTTTATCTATTATAACTAACCAGTCATCATGTTTAAGTTTAGTTGGTCTAATCGAAAAACCAAGATAATCTAAAGGGAAAGTCATAGATTTACAATTAAGCGTATTAGTAACTAAACCTTCAACCTTATCAACGTCATTTAATACTAAAACAGAACTTTTATCAAAATTAATTTTTAGCCATAAAAGAAGTTCAAAACTGTATAAAATAAATTTAAGAGTAATGACATGATTAGGCAAATGTGAGGTAAATAGTAAGGTATCATCCGCAAATTGAAGAATAGAGAGACCATTGCGAGAGATTTCACTACCAACACTCCCCAAAGATCCCTTACCTACCGCTTTTTTAATTATCATAGCAAAAACGTCTGCGGCTAAGTTAAACAAAAGAGGCGATAAAGAATCACCCTCCCTTAAACCTCGTTTAGATAGAATTTTATTTCTTAAAATACCATTAACCATTATACTAGAATTTCCAGTTTTAAGCAAAGTCATAATCCAACCAATCCATTTATGACTAAAACCTCTAGCTAATAACATATCAATTAGAAAATCATAATCAACCGAATCAAAAGCTTTCGGAAAGTCTAGTTTTAGTAGAGCACATGTAATATTATTTTTACAACAATGATTAATGTATTCTTGAACATCAGCCACTCCATTGGTGATATTTCTACCCTTAATGAAGCAGATTGTGAACAATCAATTAGATCATTCATTCTTATGTTAACTCTATTGGCTAAAACTTTTGAAATAATTTTAACAGCACAGTTAATTAAAGAAATAGGTCTAAAATCTTTTAAATTATTAGCACCAATTTTTTTATATAATAAAATTACATTTGCATAATTAAATCTTCCTAATTGTAATTTACCATTATAAAACTCATTAAACATGCTAATTAAATCGAATTTGAAAACATCCCAAAATAATTTGTAAAATAAAATGGGAAACTCATCTGGGCCTGGGGCTTTATCACTAGGCATTTCATTAATAGCTTTCAAAATTTCCTCTTTAGAAAAAGGATTATCAAACTCAATAAGGTCAAATCTAGAATCAATAGGATAAATACCATTTCATCTAACGTTAATTCTATGTTTATACTTAGTACCAAAAATATCTCTATAATAATCAGTAAAAGCCATACTAAGATCCCTTTGGTTAACCAATTCTACATTATTCATAAAAATAGAATTTATCGTGTTACTACGTTTTTTACCATTAGCCATATTATGAAAAAAAATTGTATTATTATCACCTTCATTAATCCATTGAATTCAAGATCTCTGTTTTCGTATAACGTCTTCTTTTTCTAAAATAGAACTAAGCTCTTCTTTTAAATAAGCGAGAACGTTACGCTCACCTAGATTTAGTTGTCTAGTTTCTTCTATCTTGTTTATTTTAAGCATTTCAGAAAGAATATTTTCTTTTTTAACTTTAATACTACCAAAAACATTCTTACTACAAATTTTAAGAAAATTCCTAAGACCTCTAAGTTTTAAAATAAATTTTTTTTTGCAGAATTATCCGTATTTTTGATATTATAAAAATTTAATAAAGTCCATTTATTTTTAATTAGAGTTGAGAAATTGGATTCTAATAACCACATTTTTTCAAATTTAAAAGTTCTATTAACAATCTTATGATGATCACACGTAAGAATTATAGGGCAATGATCAGAATAAGTGTAAGGTAAACCCGAAACTCTATAAATAGGAAATTTATCCTCAATTTCGTCACTGATGAAAAATCTATCTAGAAGGGCCATTGAAGGGGACTCTCTAGTATTACTCCTAGTGAATTCTCTATTAGAAAGAGGAATTTCAATTAAATTAGAATTAATGATAAATTGATCGAATTCTTCCATAGAAAAGAAATCACCTTCCCGTGGAGAACGCTCTCCTAGAAAATGCGTAACATTGAAATCACCCCCGATAATCAAAGAACCAGGAGCTAATGATCTAAATTTTAAACATTCATTCCATAGAACCCAACGACCAATTTTTGAGTTTGGCCCATAAACATTAGAAATGTATAAAATAGAATTGTCACTAAGGTTGACGAGAATAATATGCAAAGAATGTTGCTTAGAAATACATTGGAGTAATTTAAAAGAATTATCCCACCACCCTATAAGTAAACCCCTAGAACTGAAGGTAAACATGCCCAATTCCTAAAATGATAACCGCCTAATCTTCTATAAAATTGAATGTCAGAACAGTCGATTTTAGTTTCCTGTAAAAGTGCAATGTCAATAAAATAATCTTTAAAGAAAACTCTAATTTTATCACATTTATTTAAATCGTTCAAACCTCTAATATTCCAACTAATAATCCTCATAAACCAAATATCAAGCCCTCTCAATTTCCCTACTTCTAATATAAGCAGTATCTAATTCAACGTCAGAAAAAACAAAAGCGGTATCCCTAGCTAACTGTCAAAACTCAGCGGAAGACAAACTACCTAGAGCATAAGAAGAATAAGTACCACCCAAATCAGAAATCATACCTGAGCCTGAACTCATAGCACCACTCATGGCGCTCGAACCAGGTAACTCACCCAAAAACTAAAAATGACTACTACGGATCCTGGCACTACGACGAACAATACCACTAGAAGTGACTGATTTCCTACGCCTACTTCTCTTTGACGACGAATATAAAGATGAGGCATTGTTAACAATATTACAATCTTTATCAATATCCGTTGAAATGTTAGAAGCACTATGATAAACATCCTTTTTAACAGTACCCTCAGCAAATAAATCCACGCCACCACTAGAATGAACAGCTGTATTAACATCTATGCCATCATCATTTGTTAATACATCCAATTTATCGTCAGAGACAGTCATATAACGCAAGAAATTATTTGCCTTCGCATCATCTTCACCATGAATCTCCTCTTCACAAAAGTTAGACCCATTACAGTCTCGATTGCCACAAGTAATCAAATAGTTTGAACTAGAAGCAGATACCCTGTATATGTCATCTTCTTCAATATCACAAGTCATTTGTTCTTTTTTCTCCAACATTAACACAGAATCACACATAAACTATCTCCTTGCAACCACATCCAAATCCTTATCCAACCTATCCCCACGATCATCAAACTCTACTATATCGATAAAATTTCCAACCTTGAAACACTTTCGATCACCACAGTACATCAACCTATTAGGAATAATATCAAAAATCCTGTGCATATCCAGTGTATATCTTGTGCACATCCTTTGAAATATCATGTGCATATCACCTTTATCATTGTCACAACCCAATTGTTCATCATCAATAAATTCACTGCTTACACAGTATATGTTAGTTATCTTACAAACAGTTAAATCATTCCTACCAACATAAATAAGAGCATCATCCCAAGTAGATACTCTGCTAGTTTCACTCGCTACAATCTCCTCCACCTTAATCCCAAAATTATCACTGCCATTATAAATCACTAAAGCATCCTCAATTGTATCACATTGAACATTCAGTGGTAACACATCCAAGTGAATCATTCCTGTCTTCACTCTCAACTATCTCCTCTACCGTAATACCAGAATTAGCATTTCCATTATAAACCACTAAAGCACCCTCAATTGTATCACTATGATCAATTCCTGTAGTATCACAACATTCACCGTGCTTGATGAAATCCATCTCACAGTAAAAAGAAGCATTCATATCAACAGAATTTACAGCACCACCACCAAGAAACACTTTGCTATTAGCTCTCTCCTTAAGCATCTTTACTTTAATCATCTACTCATCGTCGCATAAATCATCACTGTTACAATGCACACTAGCCTCTTCTAAGTATTTAGATGAGATGCTCTCCTCTAAAGAATCATGAGCATCCAACATCTGATCATTTAATCTTACAACCTCTCTCTAGCAAAGACCATAATCCACCTTTAAATTATCAAAATCAGTACCATGAACCTGTTCTCAAAACATTTGTTATAAACCAAAGAATCTCGAGATGATGTAACAGAATAACTCTTATTCAACACAACATTTTCGAACGAGTCAGAGATCAAACCCTCATCTTCTAAAGACAACAGACAATCAAAACGATTGGAAGTGGCAATTTTAAAACTTCCTGCAACACAAGATTTGAAATGGATCTTTTGTAATGAACATAAGTGAAATCCTTATTCATCTCATTCAAGTTGACTAAAGACTTAGAATTACCATTAGAAAAATCTGAAGACCTATGATCAAAGACTGAATTACTGGCGTCTGAAGATTGAGATCCCAAATTACAAAGCTTAACAAAATAATTAAATTTATAATAATTATAAAATAATTATAAAATAATTAAATCGATTGTTCAAAAGAGAATTCATCGTTTCGGTTGTGTGACTAGTCAGGTGAAAATTTGGTCAACGATTAATATCGAACTTTTCAAATATCAACGTTCACACATCACTTAGTAGGGGATGTGACATTTTAGCTAAATTTATCACTTACTTAGTTTCGGTAAATTCCAATTTCGATTTGTTAAGCATTATCTAGTTGTGACTTTTATTTTCACCAGTTCTCTTCGTCAAAACTATACCACTTTGGACTTATGTAATTTGGTAATAGTTAAAATTTCAATATCATCCATATTCAACACTATTGTCTAAACTTAAAGTCCGTGTTCAATAATAAAAATTATTATTAACCGTTGTACTATAGTTAGATATTTTGACTTTGAGTTGATCGTAATACTAACCCTATATAACTGAGGAGACGAATCCTCTCGTAAATTGTACTTCACTTCTAATAATTCCACTCGGACCAACTATAGTCATTCGATAGGTGTCGTGCCATGATTTAACTATAATCAAAGTGGATCTTTTATATTGAAGATCCACAGTATTCTCAAGTCGAGAGAACTGTATAAATCAATCACATCGATATTTTTTGTTTGACCTTAGTTATATAACCAATAGAAAACTATTGAGTAGTCATTACATAGTTATCCAATAACTATCAATACGTAATCACTAGGTGTCCATAGTAAGCATGAGTAATCCACCGTCCAACATTTGGCGAGCATCGCGTACTCTAATCTTAATAGATACATCGATATCCAGTCTTGATGCATCTTGACTAGGAACATTTAAAATGATGTGTTTTATAATATTGTGATGTAATACTCATGATTACAACTACTTGTAATTTCTATTACAAACACACTATTTATGGATTTTCTATTAAATATATTTAATTTAAGCATTTAATTAGTTATAACTCATTATAACAACTATATAGCAGAAAGAAAAACACCTTTATTACGAATGAGAATTGATTACAAAGTTAATTAATTTACAATAAATTACAGAATTGCCCTTAGGGCATACCCCTAACTCTATCAGGACCCGACATAATTTAAAAAGTAGTAAGGATTGATGCAATACATCTGAGGGAATCCCATAAGTCACTAGCTACTCAAGCACATATTCCTAATAACCCTCAAGTCTAAGGTAAGGATAGAGCATTTGATTCATTTGACTTTCAGCTTAAGCGATGGCCTCACTTGAAATCCTTTCGTAATGCTTTTCTCACGATTATTTGCATCTTCATGCCATTTGGCCTTAAATTCTTTAAAAGGCACAACTCTTCTGTCTTTCAGTTATAACTTAATTATATTTGGGTTCGTCAAGAGAGCTGAAAATGGACTCCCTTTATCTTGTTTTGATTCCTGAATAAAGTTATGGCCTTATGTAACAACCTAGTGGTATGGGAACGAGGGAATTGAAATGAACCTTGCCTCGACATCTTCCCCTCCCTCGAGAAGGGGGAGTGGCTATGTAACTTCCTGGAGCTTCTCTTCATTTTCAATCTCCTTAAGCGTAATTGTCAAAAGCTCTTCATTGGCTTTATCTAATTATTATTATCTAAGATCGGCTACTGAATTGAATAGATCTGACACTAAGTTCTCCAAAGCTTGACTTGTAATTGAAACCGCTTCCAAAATTGACTCAAGATGCTTCTCTAGGTTTTTCACCTTTAGCTTAAGGGCCTCATTTTCTTTGGCAATCTCCAATGCGGCGACATCTAAAACCAATTTAGATTGAAAGAAGTCCATGTAACCCCTCAAGGCAGTAGTTCCACATTACGTACTTGTATCTCAGCGACTTTATCATCATAATCTTTTGGAATAACTTCGCAAGTCTACTTATTACTTAGACTATTTAGACATACCATCTTCTGACATAACAAAATAAAACATAAATAAAAAACAAGAAGTAAATAAATTTGAGTTCTATTTCATTGTGAAAGATTGCAAATGAAAAAAGGAAAATACAAGATTTACTATTTTCTAGAGATTAAACTTCTCTTTCGTACTAAAAATAATCCTAAGACCTTTAAACCTGGTTTCGACAAGAGTCTCCGAAGGTTTAGCCTTGTTCAATAAGAAACGTCCTTTCTTAACCCAACCTTCGGTACTAAAAGTTTCGAGGGAGAGTAACCCACAAGCTCTAGTCTAGGGGTAACCCTCGAGAAATTTTTAGGGACGTACTCTAAAACACAATCACTGTCAGCTAATTTCCCTTCAGTGATAGTCAAAGGAGAGGGAGTCACGATTTTAAACCCAGGAATGGCCTATGGAATTATGTTTAGTTCGAGACCATAAAATTTGTGAAGTAATCCAAGTCTCTTTATCTTTAAAACCTTATCTCTCTAATGTTGGTTTACTAACTTCAAGAAATATTTAAAACCTCATTCTGGCCTTAAATGGCTATCCTAAGTTGGTTTGTTAAATTATGCGACCAATCAACCTGAAACTCTTTTTATTGTAGGCAAAACAAAGTATTATTATTTTGCATGGACAAGCTGGGTTTATAGTGGTCATACCAATATACAATTGAAATATAGGTTCGAGGCAAAAATGCCTCAGCAACTATAAGAGAGGACTATGCTAGCTATAGTATAAGAGTTAGGCAACATGCCTAAGCGACTGTAAAAAAATACTAATCCTCCTGCATAGAGGAGGATTCATTCTCATTCTCACGTTTCATTTCATCCATCTCCTCTAATTATTTTCCTAATCTCCTCCTAATCCACTTCTAATCCCTAAGCCCTAAACCCATCAAATAATTTCCTAACATCAAATAAAAATCACCATAATTTATCTCTTTCAATTCTCTACAAAATCCACGAAGGAATTGGCTTGATTCAGAGTACACCTGTTCATTTCAAAATTTAAAGAAAGCTAAAGTTGGATTTTAGATGATTGGAGCTTGGTTTGGGGTAATGCAAGGCGAGAAGGATGATTCTCCTTACTAATTTATATGTTATACTTCATATTTTCATTTATTGATGATTATAGAATTATATGAAGTGATTTAGAGATTGTTTGAGTTGATTTGGGCTTATGTTTGTGTTATAAACATGATTATATTAACTCATTATTTGTATAAGACCTTAATATCTACTTTTGAAAATAGTTAGTAACCTAAGAAATTGATTTTAGGTTAATTAAGTAATTATATGTGATGTAGTGATAGATTAGAGACTAATTACATGTGATAATTAAGTGCATGCCATTAGTTATTTTGGCAAAGCCAGCGGGGTTGAATAGCCCCTACCATATATTATTGAAAATGAGATACAGATAAAGATGGCATACCATCTTAGCAATACAGAAGTTTTTGAAAAAACAACAAACCATAAACACAAAAAGCTAATGCATGAATTGTCAGGACAAAGGGAGGACCAATAAATGTTTAGTTGTAGCAATGCCAGTAAACACTCTATTGTTCCTTTCTGTCCAAACAATGTAAAAAAAATTTAAAACCCGTAGCAACCTAGCTGCAGAACTAGTCTTCCACCTTGTAGCTTTAAAGATATAAAACCATTCCACACTTGAAATTAAATTGGGTCTATGCAACTTCAAAATACTTTAAACACTTTTCCAGACAAAGAAAGTGTACTGATAGTTGAAAAATAAGTGTGTCACACTCTCTTCTTCAATGCCACACATCAAACAAGATGATACATGAACTAGCCCCATAGTCTTAAGTTTATCAAGAGTTTGAAGACCATTAGATATCACCTTCCATATCATAATATTTTCTTTAGGCGTTGTAGAAGTAGACCATATATGAGAGTGCCAAGGGAAATAGATCAAATTATCAGTTTTAATTAAGAATTTATACACTGTGGCAATAGCATGAACTTTCCCATGCTATTAGCTGTGATAATTAAACTAATTTAAATGGTTTTGGAAAAAGTTAGTAAGCTAATTAAGTGAGTTTTGAACTCTACACTTATCATCAAAGTGATTAGAGGGTTAATGAAGATTCATTAGTATTTATAATTATTGTTTAAGTAGAGGAATGGTTTTTATAAGTAAAAAGGTATTTCATAAAATGGTATTTTATAAAATAGTATAAATGAAGCTTAATTGGTATTTATAAAATGGTTATATGATTTTATAAATGAAGTATAGATTTTATAAAATAGAAATAAGATTTTATAAAATAGTAATATGATGTATACTTAATTTTAATGTGGTAATTAAGTATTTAAAGGCTTAAAATTGATTTATAAGCTAATGATATATTTTAAAAAATAGATATAAGATTTTATAACATAGGATGAAACCATATTAGACTTTTATTGAAAAGATTTAGTAAATAAAAGTAAGATTCGATTAAGTAATAAATGAATTACTTATTTAAATATATGTGTATGTATATAAGTATGGGCAAGTATACGTATACGTGTATTTGAATATATATAACAATCAAAACATTCGGTATAGTGTAATTAGATTGTTGTATTTTTCTTTGTATATATATATGTATGTGATTGTTTGATTATATAAATATATTAATGAATACAAGTTCGTTGTGAGCAGTTCATATGGCCATAGCGACTATCGTGTGAGCTAACTTATGTGAGAATCCACCAAGTCGAGTAATCGCTTCGGTGCAGTCTGAAATCTGACTTGTATTGAGAAGTGTGTTTTTTCATGCATGTGTAAATGTGCATGAATGAGTGTGCTATCATGTGTGGGCATCACATAGGGTTAGATGGCCGGTTGAGTGTGTTTTGGTGTTGTTAGAGGAAGTCGGGTCGCTATAATCTCCCGTTGAACTCTACACGTGCAAAGAGTGGATTTTGTGTTGAAATCGGTTTTCGAACACTTGAGGAACCACTTCCAAAACATCAATCAATGAACTCCGGAATGGGTCCGATGGGGTAGGAGAGGTAGGCTTGGGAAGTAAGGCAGCTCATCGGGTGAAGCGTTAAAGGAAACGACACGTGAATCGACGATCGTTTAGGAGGTTTTTACCTTCCCCAGGTTCACTACATGGAAATTAACAATTTCAGTCCACTAAGGGTCAAACTCAGTCGACTAAATATGTGTTAAAAAAAATTCCCAAGGGGAAACCCAAAACAAAGAACTGGGAGAATTGTGTTCCATGGATTAGGCTCAACACCTGGGCAGAATGGCTTTGGGGGATTTTTTTCCCCGTTCGATTACTGTTCTTCATAGGGTCTTAGCACAACTTCAAAGAGGCTCTAGGCTTCTTTTGGAGTTGGAACGCAAGGCGAAGCTCAAGATTCGAATCCAAATGTTAAGTGGTTACTTTGGAATCAACAACGATCGGGCGTGGAGTTGGTACGGCAATTGGTCACATGATCACGTTTGACGGGCATGTACGATCGAATGGAGTGAATCTATTTTCGGGGGTTGATCTCGGGGTACGTATATTAGATGAATTATATCAGTCTTATGTTAGCGACCAAATATTGTATTGGCCTCATATTGGATGATCATATACCAATTGGCCTTATATTAGTGGCCATGCATATTATTGGTCTTTTAGTAATTATGTAGTTAAAGTGCTTGGCAGTTCCATAGCGGTGGAAGTGAAAAAGTTATAGCTAGGATATAGCGGAAAATAGCAGAAGTGTAAAAAGCTTCGTTAGATCTAAAGCCAAAAATTTAAAGTTAATATATTCTCATTCTCACATAATTTGTGTAGGAAAAAGAAATATTGTTTAATCTTATATAAAAAAAAGAAAAATATCATGATTTATACAATCCGGATTTGGTGACTACAATAGATTTTAAACTTATATTGAGCACTTTCGCCTTAAAATTAGGTCTTTACCCTTACTTTGTAGATTTGGTTCAAAAGAGACGGTCAAATCATCCTTTTTCTATTAATGCTGCTAAAGTGGGTGCTAAAAAATCTTAATTTAGTAGGTGTAGTGGAAAATATCGAGGCTTAAAGAGGATCTACTGTTTAATAGCACTATATTGAAAAATCATAGCGGTCGAAGAGCTATATAGCAGGGCTTTAACTGCACAATTTAGCAGTCACCACCCTTGTAGATAGACGATGAGGAGATATCGATCTTTGTTTGTGATAAGCGTATTTGATTACACAATGTTATATGTGATATTTGCATATATTTATATGGCATCGGCATTCCTGATAGCGCATTACATAAGAAACAAGCATCGTGCTCTTTTTAGATAGAGGCATACATAATTTATTTGAGAAATCCTTGATGTCCTAGAGGGGGATGATGACAATCATCTACTATGGGATTATAGAACACTTATGCTCATTATAGGGGTATAGTGTGATCCAAAAAGGTCCTAGGTATTTAGAATAGAATGAAAGACACTCATGCTCATTATATGGCTATAGTGATTCTATTTATTATTAGGAATAGTTTTCAAGTAAATAGAGTGGATCATAACTTATGCTCATTATAGGGGTACTGTGAGACCTCCATGAGACTTGTGGCTCAGGGTCGATGGTATATTTAGAAACTGACTTTATTTATCTTGAACTCTCGAAGGGAATCATTGGATCGCAATAGATGTCCGTAGTTGACTCCACCCATTAGTAATGATGTGTATTGAATTTTTTTGTTGTCTTTCATTGTTATGTTATGCGTGTTATTAGTTGGTTGAATTCTTCGTTGTGTATTTTAAAGTAGACTATATTTTATTATCTATATTACCCTATTACTGTGTCATTATGTATCAGTCACATTATATTAGCTGTGTCGATTCATTGTTGATAGGAGAAGGGCAAGGTATGATTTTGTGACATCCCCTATTTTGAGGCCCGAAGCTAAGCGCTGCAGATGCTGCAGTCATCTATAGTATTAACTTTCAGTGATAAAATACGGTAATGTTAATGGTATCCATAATATAAGAACACATGAATATGAAATAAAATCACACATTTCAAAAACAAATTTTCTCATTACATTTCAAAACCATATTTAATATTCAATTACATAATCCTAAACGATTTCCCAGGTTTTGATCAAATATAGTTATTACAAATTACGCCAAGAGCGACATATGAAGATCTGCTCTTGGATGATCAGAGTACTAAATAGACATATCTATCTTATATACAACACCACAGATATAAAACTAAAAAGCTCCTATATAGCTACCTTTGCCTCCTGCACGTCTTCGAAAGCTCATTCGTCCACCTACTATACCTGTAAAACCTTAACTCGCAATCTACGCAAATTAATTTTGAGCACCAGAGAGTTTAAGGGGGAAAACATGAAATTTGAGTCGGACATAAAGCCTGGTGTGAATAATATTATTACATCTCGGTTTTCTGATATTCAGTGAGACCATGCCGCTTAGCGGAACGGGTTTCCCCTCACTAATGTCCCTTCTAAAACATATCTTTTGCAAATCTGAATCCTGCAATCAAACTAATTGAAATAATAATAGCAAGTATATACATATGCATAAAAATCAGGAAATCTATGGAATATTTGTCCATACTATAGTTTTACGTGGTTGACTATTAACCACTGGATGACTCAGGCCTTCCAGAAATAACCAAAATCTAACTTCTCTTAGACACAATTCTGGGTTGACTACCCTTACTTCTGGGTAACTAACCTTAACTTCTTTTTCTAGGATCAACTAAACCTAATGTTTTTTCGGGCTTACCAATAACCTATCTCTTCCTTGTATATTCCTTTTGGTGTGTAACCTCAATTTATTCCCACCTGTGACAAGCCTTACACACTGGAATTTTGGACTTATTTTAGATAAGGGGCTAATAGCTAAAGTATAGGGCGCGATCCTGCACCAATCATGTCTGGTCTTCTAATATATGAATCATAAACGTAGGGTTAACTACCCTTTTCATATATTTCCTGTCTTAGGGTTAGCTACCCTGTCAAAACTTTCTTTTCTTGTAAGTATCCTTTACAAATGATTTACCCATGAAATCATATTTTTATAAAACAAGGAAATCATATACTTTGTTTTTCTCAAATACTTAAGTCATGGTATATATATACTTTACACAAAACAATGTTGATGAAATCTAATGGGATTATCTGTACCACCAAAGTAAGTTAAAACCCCTTTTTAACTAAAAAGATTTTAGGCCATGAGGCCAAGGTAAACCATCCGAAACCTTTGTTTAAAACTTTAAACGATCCCTTTCGAATCTATTGAAAGTACCCCTTTTAGAATAAGTTAACTATTTTACTTTGAAACGCTAGGTCGAAAGGCCAAAACACACCTTTCGAAACCTTCAAAAATAGACCTTTCGAAACCATTGAAAATAACCCTTCGAAAGCTTTATTAAAACCATCGACATCCGCTTTTCAAAACACTTTAAACTTGCCTTTTGCAAGCATTGGAAATCTTTCATTCAAATACTCAAGTAAACCTTTCAAAAACAATGGGTTACATCAAACCTTTTGAAAGCATTAAAGCTCCTTACTTAAAACATTCCTTCCGAAAGCATTGGGTTCAAGTAAAAGTTTGTGGAACATAGCTTCAAAACCATTTAAACCAATTTCTTTCGAAACCTTTGGGTTTAACTTTCAATATATCTAAGGTCTTAAGAGAACTAGGGTGAAAGCATTACTTTCGAAAGCATTATTCCTAAGTAAAAGAAAGTGGATGGTTTCGAAACAACCCTTTTGAAAGCATGGAGAAGCGGCTTCAACGTTTAAAGGCAAAAGTACCCTTTCGAAAGCATTGATTAGAAGGGTTGAATGCGGCAACATGGGTTTTGAACCAATTCATAAGCTTCACTTAAAAATAAAAAATAAAAAATAAAAAGGTGGTAACCCCTTTCGAAAGCCCTTTTTGATAAAACAAAGGCATATTTGACTAAGTTGAAAGCTAATATAACTCCATCGAAAGCCTCATTTGTAACCAAAATAGTTCCAAGTTTATAAGAGCTTCTTATACCCCTTCGATAGAATGGTTTCGACTCTATACCTGCTACCTAACTCCAATTCACTAAGTATCAAGGCTTTGCTACCATGTGTATTGGTTTTGACTTAGTTGGGGCAGAAGTATAAGGTCGAAAGACAGCCGCTGTAAGTGGGGAAGCAATCATTCTTTGCAAAACTGATTATTAGCCTATTAAAGTAATATCTTTCCAACTAACTTACCTTGTTTGTTAACACATAATTGGTTGCCAATTCTTTTTCAAAAATCTTTTTCTAAAAGTGCTGCTGAATTCAGTAATTAACAATTTAAAACATTTAGCAAATTAGCCCCTTCTCCTTTTAGAAGCATATAAAACATTTAAGTCCCACACCTTAAATAATTTTATATCTGTAATAAATTACTTCGAAAAATTCTCCAAAAATTCCCATAAATCATATTTAATATGTTTTCTAACATATTTAAATTTCATACCCAAGGCTATCATATATCTGCCAAAATAATTTAAACCCAATTTAACTATTTTCTTTCCTAGAAAATTCATAGTAAATCCACATTAACTTAGAAAGTTATGAAACTTGAAACTCATCTCTAAAATAATGTTTTTGACCTTATATCAAAAACGCAAGTCATTAAGATGTCATTTAATAGGTTTTTCAAATCAAAACTTATCATAAAATCTATATGAAGCAACATAAATCATCAACAAGCCTATATATCCATTTAAACAATCAAATCATGGATTTTACTTGCAAAATAAATTTGGATCTCATTTAGAAACCGAAATAATAAAAATGAGATGTAAGCACTATTATTCACCTTAGCTTGATTGTTAAGAAGATTGAGATTTGCTCTTGGATTAATTCACTTAAACTTCCTACTTGCTCTTGGATTAAATGTGATATAGTGATAGATTAGAGACTAATTACATGTGATAATTAAGTGCATGCCATTATTTAAACTAATTTAAATGGTTTTGGAAAATTTTAGTAAGCTAATTAAGTGAGTTTTGAACTCTACACTTATTATCAAAGTGATTAGAGGGTTAGTGAAGCTTAATTAGTATTTATAAATATTGTTTAAGTAGAGGAATGGTTTTTATAAGTAAAAAGGTATTTTATAAAATGGTTATAAAATAGTATAAATGAAGCTTAATTTGTATTTATAAAAGTGTTATATGATTTTAGAAATGAAGTATAGATTTTATAAAATATAAATAAGATTTTATAAAATAGTAATATGATGTATACTTAATTTTAATAAGGCAATTAAGCATTTAAAGACTAAAAATTGATTTATAAGCTAATAATATATTTTATAAAATATATGTAAGATTTTGTAAAATAGGATGAAACCATATTAAACTTTTATTAAAAGATTTAGTAAATAAAAGTAAGATTTGATAAAGTAATAAATGAATTACTTGTTTAAGTATACGTGTCTGTATACGAGTATGGGCAAGTATACGTATACGTGTATTTGAAGATATATAAAAATGTTGTGTGTATTGCAGTTAGAATTGTTGTATGTTTGTTTATATACGTATGCGATTGTTGGATTTTATAGATATGTTAATGAATACAACTTCGTTACGAGCATTTCACGTGGTCATAGCGACTATCGTGTGCGCTAAGATGCATAAGAATCCATTGGGTCGAGTAATCGCTTCGGTGAAGTTTGAAATGTGACTTGTGTTGAGAAAGTGTGTTTCTGCATGCACGTGTAAATATGCATGAATTGAGTGTGCTAGCATGTGTGGGAATTAAATAGGGTTAAATGGCCGGATGAGTGCGTTTTGGCATTGTTAGAGGAAAGCTGGTCGTTATAATCGCCTGTTGAACTCTGCACGTGCAAAGAGTGGATTTCATGTCGAAATAGGTTTTCGAACACTTGAGGAACCACTTCTGAAATGTCGGCCAATGAATTTTGGAAAGGGTTCGATGCGGTAGGGCCAGGCTTGGGAAGCAAAGTGGCTCATCGGGCGAAGTGTCGTAGGAAACGTCACGCTAATCGACAACCGTTTGGGAGTCTCCTAACTTCCCAAGGTTCACTGCCTAGAAACTGACAATTTCAGTCGACCGAGGGTCAAATTCAATCGACTAAATATGTGATAAAAACATTCCTATGGGGGAAACCCAACACAGAGAACTAAGGAAATTGGGTTCAGTTGACTGGGCTTAGTCGACCGCATGGCACCCTCAGTAGACTGAAGGCCTAGACAGGGAATGACTTTGGGGATTTTTTTCCCATTCGATTATGGTCCTTTGTGATGTCTTGGCATGACTTTGGAGAGACTTTAAGCAACTCGGGGAGGTGGAACCACTACACCAAAAAGTACTTTTGGTGGCGCACAAAAAACGCAACCATAACTTATGGTGGCGTTTTAGAGAACGCCGTCATACGACATGCAACAAAAAAACAATATTTTTGGTTGCGTTTTTGTAAACGCCGTTATAATGTGCCTTATTATGGCGGGAAAAAAACGCCACCTTAAATCTTTTTTTGTAGCATGTTGAAACGCCACCAAAAGTGATGTTTGGGTTACAACTTAAACCCAAACCTTATAGCTGCGTTTATTATATGCCACAAAATATATTTCGCCGCAACAATATTATTTTTCGTTGCGTTTTTTTCTGCCACCATATTTTTTGGCAGCGATTTTTTTCAACATATTTTTTCCGTAGCGTATTCTAAACACCACTAAATAGACGCTGTTATAGATTGATCATTCTAAAGGCTGTATATTTCACCGCAACAATATTTTTTTTGTTGCGTTTTTTTCTGCCATTATATTTTTTCCGTAGCGTTTGCTAAACGCCACTAAATATTTTTGCTTTTCTATGTCTATTTCTCACATTATGCTTGCTCGTTCACTCTCCAATTCACTTTATTCATAATTTATATTAAACAGTAATAATAAATAGTTCAATAATAAACAAAAAATACATGAACAAATGAACTACCATAAACACAAGTAGTACATTACCATACATTGATATAGAAGTAGTACATAACCGTACATAGTCACACAACTAGTACATAAATACAGTAGTTTCAAGACAAATGTTAACATAAAATCCATACGTAGAGAAGTTTATACAACTGAAATACCAGAAACAAAATGAAATAAACAACTGAACTACCGTAAAATCCATACGTATATGACTAGCTAAGCAAATACCATAAACAACTAGCTAAGCAAATAACATAAGCAACTGATAATTTCTTCGGAGAAGTTCATCCACCTGTAGACAAGTAATAATCAACAATGAGGATCTAAAACTTGAATATTGGAATAAAAAAGGTATAACCATAATTTCTAGTGTTCTTAGCTACCCTATTAGAAATGTACAACCACTGCAAAAAGGACCAGACTTAAATATGTGCAAGTCCAAAGATTCATGTGCAAAATTCAATAAAATATATTTAAAGCAGGCAAGAAACATGCTGCTTAAGGTATACACTCAGAGTATCAGGAATACTTTTGTAAAGGGACTTGTGTACATGGTAAGGCAAGACCAGAACACACTCATTCAAATACAATGCAAAAGTATCAGGAATATTTTAAACTGCATTCGGCACTAGAGAGAGAGAGCGTGCAATACAACAAACAAAGAAAACAATGCTTATAACTTTCAGCCAAATTTGTAGATAACAAAAAATTTGTAGCTAATTAAAGCCCACAAACCCACCCACCCTACTGCCACCGAAAGTACACTCAGTCGCAGTATTTAGCTGGCCAAAGAATTGGCTGATATATTGCTTGATATTTCATTAATTTTGTTGGGTATCCTACTCCAGCAGATAATCAAATTGAAGATCAAATAAGTGAATTAAATGGTCAACTGTAACATTATTAAATTTGAAACGTCTTATACATATACCATCAACTGCAATGTTATCGCCCATGGAAATTATGATTCTAACTTTTTTGACGAACTGGTTTATTTTCTTTATAATATATAAACAATGATGATGTTGTTTGTGTCCGAAGATTATATATAATTAGTGTACAACTTATTTTTCTACTTTATATTAGTGTACAATTTATTTCATTCATTTTGGTTTCTGAAGCAGTATGGGAGAGGTACAAGTACCCAATATTCACTAAACATCAAACACACGTGAATTTGTCCCAGTGGAAGATGTCGAAACTGATTCAGAATGCACTGATTCTTCACCAGAAAATTTAAAAACTGAAAATCAGAGTTTCATCAATCAAATGGCAACAAAAATTCAGGATTTACTAAAATTTTCCCGAGATTTACTAAAATTTCTGCCTGAAATCACAGTTCACTTTTCAGAAAAATTAACAAAATACCATTTGTATCATCAATATATGCAATTATTAAAAAATATTGATATGGTAAAGTTAAACTCCCCATATTCAATTATTCTAAACGATGGATGGCTCCAAATATAAAAGCATGTGTGCTAATTTTGTTTTTGTCTATTGTCCAAATTTTAGATTGGTCTTTTCAAATGTTTATTTTCTTCATAAATAATTTACTAAATTACTATTTCATCTTGGTATTTAGAATATCATATATCTTTAGGTTATTATTACGTAGTAAATACTATAACTATAGTTCTGATATTTCACCAATATAATTCGAATTTTCCCTGTATTGCAGATATCTTATATAAGTACTTGCTCGATAAGTATCCAATAACGATATTAATAACATTGTTGTACATTATCTTCAATATTTTTACATTTTATTCCTAGTAAAGAAAATAATTTTTTGTTCAATTTATTATCATTATGTGTGTAATTGAAATTACAAAAAATTGCAATAAATATGTTTTTTTTCTTTGCTATGGTTGAACTTTGAAACAACCAGCTGATAGAGCATCAAACAGTCGATTTTAGGCAGATATCAGTACTCACTCATGAATATTTTTCCAACATAAATATATTATAAATCACACCTTTTATAGACCAACAACTTTGCAAAAAGTAGGAGGCTAACTATTAAAATAATAACTTTTCATATATAATAGAAATCACACCTTTTATTTTGTTTCCCCAATGACTTTTGAGATCGGCCAAGCTATGGTGGTACCAAAAGCATCTTCCATGCATGTCAACTCCGATGTAGGTCTCCATAGCACTGCATTTGGAACTCTTCCGAAGTCTACCCAAACTTTTACAGCATCACATCCCAATGGACGACAATGGACCATCGATGTTGGATCAGTTGAAGCGATAGTTCCTTCAGCCACCACTTCATTTGTTTCACCCACATCAATTATCTTGCATTTATTATTTGTTATCAACTCTGCAATTGGCTGGCAAAAAACGAGGTTATTATGCAGAATACATACATACATAAAAATACTTCAAAATATATACTTACATATTGGTGCGGTTTCTTCGAGATTATGGGTTTGAGTCCAGAAGAAGAAGTCGCAACATTTCCTTTTTCAGCTTCAACTTTTGATTTTGGCCATGCTACTTTCCTACCAACTGCATCTCTAATACGCAACATATCAGTTGTGGTCGCCATAAGTAAGCATCTCCTTTTTTTACATTGTCGACCAAAACCACAACGGCAGATGGACCAAGCGGAATACCATTCACAATATGGTCTTAATCACCGCAGCAGATTCTTCCTTCGGAAACTATCACATCACTCTCATTCCAATCATAAATCTTGCATCTATTGTCATGGACGCTGCTGTTACTCTAAAAAGGAAAAATATAAACATATAGTATGCACAGAAAAGTTAATTATTTCATGTGTTTTTGAAAAATGTTGACTGAAATGAATAAAAAAAGTCAAGCTACAATTGTTGGTTGATAGTATGCACAGAAAATTTACCGTACTAACTTCATTCAAGTGTCCTTGCAGCGTCATCTTAATGCAAGTAGCTGGCCATGCTACCACCTTATTCTCAGCGTTTCCTAATACTGACATATGAGGTGTAGGTCTCCATAAATAAGCATCTGGTTTATCCACGCAATCTATAACAACGCTCACAGCATTTGGTCAAATACGAATGCCACCGATAACCTCATTTGGGTCAGTAGACACCACTCTCCCTTCGGCAACAACTTCAGATGTTCCATCCCAATTCAATATCTCACATACATTGGCATTGCCCTACAATTATTCCACCAAAAATTATATTAATTATTGGATCAAAAACTAAAATCCAAGTGTTGTTTCTTCAGTAATATATTTATTTTTTACCAATTCATGTGTGCTCCCTTCTTTTGAAGTTTGTTTATCCTGTGCCAAAGCATTTAGAAAACCTTAGTATATAAAAACACATACATCTTTGTATATTTTACAAGCTAATACTAATGTATACTGAGCTGAGTAGTATGCTTGTTAACATCTTTCATTAAAAGTTTACCTTCTTGTCCATCAGCATTTTTAACATACTCTGCAATTCTGCTATTTGTTGTTGACACTGAGATACTTGTTTATCTCTGGACCGTGACAAAGTTAGCTTGGCTAAGGTGCAACCCCTTCCCATTGCCCTTAAACGTCCTAGTTTATCTTGCCCCAGTACTTGTACAATAGCATCTTCTTTGACATTATATGACGAAGTGGACTGTGATAGGTTATCTAATTTTTTAAACTCCTCCTACATGAATTAAATACATACAAATAATGTACGATGGTAAAATTATCATAGTTTCAGTCAATTTTTAATATACCGATAAAATAAAAAAATTCTTACAATAGTATTTGCAGCATCCATGCTCACTGGTTCACCATTCTTTCTAATGTGAGATTTAATCCAAACATCAACTCTAGTTATGGACAATGGATCTGAACTCTGCTCTTTCTAAATTTAGAATAACATTAAATAAATAAACTGATAGGTATTAAATACCTAGGCAAATAATGCTATAGTTAATTAACTAACCAGGTCCTCGGTCAATCTAGCCATTCCTCTACGACCAGATGTATGTGGAAGTTGTTTATTCCTAAGGGGCGTATATTTCTCACTTCGTTTCTGGAAATATTGGAAGGTGTTAGAACTTAGTAACTAGTATAGAAAACATATTGAAAATAACATATAAAAGAAAGAATGTAATTATACTTGTTTTCCTTTATGTTACCTTAAACTCCATACTTGTTTTTGCCTTTACAAACTTTCTCCATTCTATCATGCTTTTGATGTTGGTCGGTTTCAGATTAAGTCTTTCCTCTTCTGTCTCTGCTTTATTAATTTTTCGCACCAATTTGCTTTTCGAGGATCTCCAAAGTATTCCCATTTGCTGAAATACAGCTCTTTTTTGCCAATCCTCTTCAAATTTAAATCTAGCGTGCAACAATACATGAAAATATTTGAATTTATCCAAAGTATTCCCATTTTGAGGTTGTTGCTGTATGTTGCATCTTGTAAATGTATATACAGTTTGAAGTTTAGTGCTAAAGACCACAATTAACCTCGTAGTCGGAGTATTCGCACATAAATGTATAGGACAGACTGAAACTGTACATGACATTTATGAATTATATATGGATTATAAAGTTTGTGTACACATATAAGAGCGGCTGTTAAAATTATCACTCACTGAAAAGCTTATATGTATATACACCTGCAATTTTAGAGTTTAAGATGTATTCACTTGAAAGCAGGCATCTTTGAATCTGGTGTACTTGAAAACAAAATACTTTGAAATCATGTGCACACTTTGTTATTATAAAATTTTGTGTAAATTTACACGTTCAAGAGGTAACATGTTTAAAGCCATATATGACATTTCATGCATCATATATGTGCATTCAAAACCAAATTTTCACAAAAATAAGTATATATAAGATCACCCGCACATTCAGAATTGATACTTGTCTATATGAAATCATTTGTATATAAAAATTCTCGCATCCAAAAGCTCATACTTATAAAATTTAATGTGACTGGACTGTCCCTGTATCCAAAGTTAAGTATCCATCCACAGTTCGTGTTATTATACTTTTAAAATTTGACATTGCCCACAGTCATAAATACTTCAAAATTGATTGATACTTAAGAGTTGTCATTTATTTAAAACCGAAACTTATACACTTAAGACTCATACATAGACAAAATTATCATCATTTCCAAAACTCATGATAGGGTATTTATTCATATCCCTAAGATTTCCTAAAATGAACCTGATATGTATCTAAAAGTTATACATATTAACATTACTTTAAAATTTTCACATTCAAAACCTATCCACACACGAAGTTTATATTACTTCGAAATACTATGATATATACATTCAAACTTTTACAGATTCAAAATTCATTCATCTTCACAAACCTGATTTTCATAAACACTTGGTGCCTATACTCAAAGATTTCGCAAATGTCTGAAAATAAAGTGCATTTGATATGCTCGAAATGTAAAGAAATTTACATAAATTTCTTTAAAACTTTTGCACTTCCTTTATACATAAATTACTTTAAACTTTTGCACTTCCTTTATACATAAATTCATACGTGTACTCATAACTGTTTAAACATTCAAGACCGCAAATCTTGAAACTCCAAAGAGGTTAAACTGTATAAGAAACTATATTTATGTATATATGGAACCAAACACACTTGAAGTCCTAAAACCCGACAAATCAGATTAATTGAAATTCAAATCAAATGAAGATACAACCTTTGAAATTTGGATTAATCGAAATCCCTTTATATCCCAAACCATTTGCACTAAACACTTTGTATTTGCAGTTGATGCACTATGTGCTCAAAGCTTTTATTCTTTGAAATCTTATAAAACCAAACATACAACACTCACATTTACAATACCAGGTATACACACACACACACATTTGACTAGTGCAATTATTTAACTAGTGCCTAGATGAAACTGCAAAACAACTTTTAACTAGTGAAATTATTTACTTTTCCATACCTGAATCGATTCCCATAAAACAGTTTTCAACTCATCACTTAGAAGCCTCCAATCATCAAGCGTGTATGGAACGTGCTCCCGCACAAGCGGCCCAAGAAAAGAAGATAAATATACCGACCCTGGTCCTATGGGTACGGCTATATCATTGAACTCAACTTCAATTCTACTTTGATAGGTTAACGGGAGTCTTTTTGCTTTTGTTGGACCTCTACCAACTCTTTTCTGAGATGTATTTGCAGTTTCAGCTTCACTTGGTCTTTCGAATTCCATCTCAGCATCAGCATTTAGGTCAGAAGGCCTTTCATTTTCTGAGCGGAGTCTTTCTTGGTCTACATTGAAATCATCGATTGCTTGGTCTTCGTCTACATTGAAATCATCGATTGCTTGTTCTTCGCCTTCATTGCAAGCACCAACTGGCTTGTTAGCATTGACTACTTGTTCTTGGCCTTCATTGCAATCATTTCTCCGCTTCTTAGCATTGGCTGTTTGTTCTTGCCATTCATTGCAAACACCGGTTGGCTTCTTAAATTTGACATTTGAATTATACTTCCGCTTTGAATTATACATTCAGGATTCCTCTTCGATATTTCTCTGGTTGCGTGTACGTATAGAGCTTGGAAACATCTCTTTTCTGCAAATGAAACACAATACAATATTTTTTAGATGTACACCACGTAAAAGAAGTAAACTGCATGCAGATGCTAGAATATTATGGTTCATCCTACACAACTAATGCACAAATTTTGAAAATTTAAATGATGTTTATATAATACAGTGTTGTGCATCTCAGAGGACCACAAATACAGTCATGAACAAAGGGAGTTAAATTACCGCAAAAACACTGAAAAATAAAAACCCAAAATCACTGCAGCCATCAACTCAAGCAAGTACAGCGCTACCATATAAATAATCCAAATATAAAAGGATTTTCTCAGGAAAGAACCACACAAATTGAAGTTTGTCATGAGTATGAACAAATTGCTAAAGCTTATTAATTACAGATGAAAATACTTCTGTATTGTTCCCTACATATTGGTGGTTATAGCAGTTATACAAATACAGTTGATTAAATTATCTGAACAAAAGAATATCATTAAAGGAAATACAGTGTTCTAGTTCATATTTCATAGACACGCTACTTTTGCCATTATGAGTCAAATAGAGCTATGTTTATCTGAGTACAAGCTTTGAAACATTTTCATCATTCAAACAATGATATGATTAAACTTGATAAAACAATACTGATAATTTTATACAAATAATGATCGGCTCATATTGTATATTGTATTTGCTCTCATTTTTTAAAGATCGGCTCATAAACTTCACAGCTAATTAGTACATTTCAAACAGAGACTAACATAAGTTAAAAACAAAAAAACCAGACAATATTCCTCTAAGCTCATATGCTTCATTTTTAACTTACAGAAGACACATGCTACCAGGCGAAACAACCATTGGAATTCCCAAATTTTGAATATCACTGACTCTATTCATTCCACACAAAATTAGAAATAAAATAATGGTGCACATCCATTTATCCCAAATTCACATAGCATCATTTTGAAAAATTAAAAGAAGTAAACTGCATGACTGTAATTGTGACGACCCGGAATTTTTGTATATTTGAAATTGGGATATTTAATTAATTTTAAATATTCAGAGGTTAATTATAAACTTAAATTTCAAATATCGCTGTTTATTGAGTAATTTAATTATTAAATTAAATCATTTGAAGTTGGATAAAATAGTAAATCTGGTATTCTAAGCTGATTTAAAATATTTCAAAAGCTTGTAAAATTCATATTGATAACACTGAAGATAATAGAAGCTTCAGAATTTAATTTGAAATTGATTTGTTCAATTTTGAAATTATATCGTTTGAATCGATATTTAAAAATAGCCTTCCGGGGCACAGTCTTGGAATTCGACGAAACTAGTTCCATTGGGTCCGTAATATTGCATTATTACCGGATTTCAAGTTTCGAAGTGATTGGAGTTGTTGTGTGAGCATACGGCATACAAACGCGTTGAAATTAAATCGAGAATTTAATATAAACAATATAAGCAAAACACTGTAGCTAGATATTTTTTCCCACACGTTCCTTTGCCTTCTCGAACACACTTCCTCGTTCTTTCAAAATCAAGATGTTCATTCTCGTTAGAAAATAAAAATTAAAACAAAAGAAAAACAATGGCAGAACGAAACCATTTCTCCCTTAATCGTTCAAATTGAAATTCCCCTCCCTATTCAATTCGAACAAACGTAACGGAAGCTGGTAGAATAGGCATGCCCCTCGTTCCTTCAATCAAATTCTCCAACTCCCCTTTTATTTCTTCGACTCTGTTAAAATTAAAAATGAAATCTCGATCCAAATTCTAGCAAAGGGTCGGCAACTTCGTTGCTCGCGTCAGCTGGGGGGAAGGCGCTTCGCGCGCGCGTGCAGTGGGATCTGGTCGCAATTTGGGGCGAGGCGATCGAGGGCACGTTCGTGTGTTGGGGTGGACTCGTGCTCGACGACGGGTCGATGGGGGATTCAAGCGAGCGACTCGAGATTTGAGTATCGCATGTGCTTGAGTGCGACTGGGGGAGGATCATGGGGAGGCACGACAGAGAGGAGCGATGGTGGTGGCAGCAGCAACGAGGGCTGGGCTACGTTCGTGAGTCTCTGACAAGGTCACAGCTTCGTGTGGTGGGGTTTCGATCGACGTTTTGGGGGTGAGCGCGGCGAGGTATTGCTGTTTGTTTTAGTTTGATTTATATGTATAGGCAGTAGAAAAAAAATGTTGTAGGGTTTATGAAGATTTGATTTTTAAGTAATCTAAGAAGTAATTGATTGTTTAGGGTAACTAATTAAATGGTAATTAACTGTTTGACTATTTCGAATATTGATAAGTTATATAATGTTATTCAAGGTCTAGAATTTATAAAGGAATTGGCAAGGTGGATCGGATTGCTAATATAAGGGGCAAAGGTGAGTTAATCTCACTCAGTTAAATTATAATTTAAATTTAATTGGTTAAATTTAAATAATTGGTTGAATGATTGATTTGGTTTGATGTGATACTATATATATAGTAGTATATAGCAATATATACATATTGGCATATGTATATATTGGAGTTGTTGATATTCCCGCATTTTATAGCGGATGAGACCCTATGCGCCGCATAATAGCGGATGATATTTTATAAAACCCATATACCGCGATATTCCACCTCGAAGTGGAATTGGTATTGTGCTAACGTCTGTGGATGCAGGGAAACAGGTTGGAGGGATCCAACTGGATTCCTCAAAATATTTAATTTTGTTAAATATTCTGTGATATGATTTTTGATCCTGTGATAAATTATATGGATAATTGGATGTTATGGTTTGGTTGGATCGATTTGGATGTGCTGAATTATCAAAATCTCTAGAATGGAATTTTTGAAAAGAAATAAAGGAGTAAATTTTTAAGTAAAATAATTATAAGAGTTTGGAATAAATTGGAGGATAAATCTGATTAAGAATAAAAGTGATTTCCAAAATTCTAATAAATATGGAAAAGAGGAATTTTGAATAAACAGAGAAATATTGAATTTAAAGAAAACTTATGTGATATTATTTAAAAGAATAAATAATTTATTTTAATTCAATGTTTAAATGTAATTAAAAAGAAAGAAGGAATTTGGAAATCTGAAACTTGTGTTTCAGTTTAAAGATTTTAAATCATAATGAGAAATAAAATCTGGAAGTTAATGAATTTGGAAATAAATGGATTAAGTAAGGAAATTTATTTCAAAGTAAAATAAATTGGGAAATCAATTATAAATTGATTTAAATACTTTGGGATTTGAAATTTAAAGAGAAGTGAGATTTTGAAATTTATAAACTGGGTTTATAAAGTAAAATAAAATATCAGGGGATATTTGAGAATATAAATTCAAGGTGGGAATTTATAAAGGGATATGAATTGGTTTAAAAATAAATGTTGATTTATTTTTAAAAGATGGGAATGAGAAGGGTATTTCTCTGGATAGCCAAGTACGTTTTCAAAGCAATTTTTAATATAAGTTAAAAGTTCTAATTTGTTTAAAAAGACATGTTTAGAAAATTGATTATTTTTAAATGTTAATTTCCTAAGTAAGTATTTTCAAAAATATATTATTTTAGTAATTATATAAAAGTGATTTGCTATTATGTTTTAAAGGGAGAAATTTAGTTTATATTTATAAAGTGGTTTATTTTAAAGTATATATTTTTAATAAAGTATTAAAGTAGTTTAATTTCAATGTTATAAGATATATTTAAAATAAAGTGTTTTTAAATTATTTTAAAATCTAAAAGTATTTTGTACTTGGTGATTCAGTGGAAATAAATATTTGGAAATGTATTCCGTAAGCGGAAACTGTTTGAAATTGTTTTCAAAAGGAGTTTGAAAATAGAAATATATCTTGGAAAGATATTTGGGCAAATAAATAATGTGGGAAATTATTTATTGTGTGATGGTTGCTTGTGGATGTTAATTGATAGTTAAATAACCGACTATCAATATTGGCCAAATGCGTTGATCGTTTCGAAGAGACCGGGATCGAGTTTCCGTATACCGGGATTCTAGGTCTGGAGACTCGAATACCACTTCGATCCGGTTTGTACGTCTCGCGTAACGTGTTCGGAGTCGAAGATGGAGCTGTGAAGTGCAAGGGCTAGTCGCTACTAATCCTGAGGATATTTCCAAAATGGATGTAGTAGGAATAGTGCCTTCGGTTCCGTTCGGACCCGGGACGGACTTGTATGGACGAATGCTTTCGTGACATCGTCAGGTGGACGATGGGCATTCTAAGGGATATGTGCTATAAAGGTATCGTTTAGCCTCGAACCTCATCAACCGGGAATGACTGAAAATCAGGGGTTATGCAGCAAGGCTTCGTGGGTAGCACCCACTTGAGAGTAAGGTCATCCCTGTCTAGATGTCCCTTTTATTTCGGCTTAGTGGTGCGGTTGCTGATCCCAACCGTGGGGTGATTTTATTTGGAATTATCCAGTAAGGGATGATTCCGGCCTTGTGTTGCAGGGGAGCAGGCGTACTCCTCGGTACTGTGATCTAGGCCACGTACTGTGACAGGTGGTACCCCAGTGCCTAGTCATTCGTTGGAAATCCATTCTCCCTACGTGCCTTGTACGAGTTTTGTTTGTATACCTAGTATGCTGGAATTTAATCATGTAACAATTTCAGCTATTTTAATAAGTATTTGTGAATAGACACTATTATAATATCAGAGGATTTTATAAAAAGTGTTTTAGCTATCGTAAGGTAAAAACCCGACATGTTTATTTGTGGCGTGGTCTTACGAGATGCTTTTTATTTTCAAAGGATTTTGAAACTTTAATAATAAATTTGAGTGTGATTTTCTCACGCTGGTATTCCAGACTGACTCGGGTATTGTTTTATATGATGCTCGGGTCAGACCGAGTATTATAGGTTACAGGATATGATGCTGTGGAGCTCAGGAGATGAGCTGGATGGCGAGACGTATCTCCCGTACTTGTTTATATATATATATATTCCGCTGTGTTGATTGTTGTACTCTGTTGTATTGAGGACATGATATGGTTATTGTCCAGTTGTATGTTATGTGTTCTCTGGTGTATACTCTGATGCTATATTATATAAAACTGATACAGTTTTGATTTGTGTAAAGATCTGTTAATATATATTATATTTTATTCCGCTGCGATGGTTAGATTCTGTTGTTGTTTTCTATTCTTCTTCTTCTTCTACCTCTTCTTCTTAACTAAAATGGTTCGATTTTCCGGGTCTGGAAAGTCGGGTCGTTACAGTGGTATCAGAGCTTAGGTTGGCGACAACCTTGGCTCTGGTGGGAATTTTGAGAATATTAATAGATATGAGCGCGTATTTGTTAGTGAATATAAAATTGTTTTATATTGTGTTGATTGGTTTATTGAGTAGTTTATGGATTCTGGTCGATGTGTGGGACGCCACAACATTGATAGGGATCTCTAAACACTTGTATAGAACAATTCGACACAGTATTGTTTTAAAGTAGGGTAAATGAAATAATTTTACCCAAATTATTTTTGTATAAAAAGAAACGTTTTGTAAACTATTCTAGTTAATATATATGGTTGTTTGGATGTTAGAAGTGATAATATGGAATTATTATCATTATTATTATATGGAAACTTAACTAGAAATTTAAATTTATAGCCAAAGTAAAGAATAAAATTTTATAATAAAATAAAATTTGAGATATAGATTACAAATGTAATTTATAAAATTGAAATAAACTTCATATACAAATGAGATTTGTACTTTAAAGTAGAATTCCAGAGAAATGGGGAAAATAAATCGGAATGGATTTTAAGTTTGGAATTTTGGGAAAAGTTTGAAATTCCTTGAGATTTGGAAATAGTTTTCAAAGAGTTTGAGGAAATAATAAGTGGTATTATTTCAGGAATATTTTGAGTTGAGTTTGGAATCTGGAAGGATTTGAAATATAAAAATATTTGGAGGGATTTTAAAGAGATAAAAGCATTTAACTCTCTTTCGGTCGCTGGAAAATAACTTCGGTGATGACTGCAGCATCATCGATGTTCATTTTCGAGTTTCTAGGAGAGAAATTGCTACCGAGTTGTTTGAAATGGGATTTGTTTGCGAACTGGATTTGGTTTTGAAAATTCAAAGGAATAGTTGAATTGCCAAAGAATTTTGGGATATAGTTGATTTCAAAGGGAATTTTGAAATTTTGAAAATTTGTAAAGCTCTAGAACTTTATTTAAAATGTTTATGGGATAATGAATAAATTTTGGACACTTACAAAATTTGAAGTAAGTAAGGAAATGAAAATAAGTTAGAATATAAGCTAATTAATTGTAGTAAATTAAAAGAAGTAAACAAATAGAGGGTAAGTAAATTGGGGAACTTATAGAAACTTACAAAATTGAATTGTAATAAAATGGATGTATGGATATAAAGAAGTTGTGACTTATAAATTTAGAAGTGGGATAAATAAGCCAAAATAAAATTGTTTTGTATTTTGGGAAATGGATAAAAAATCAAATATTGGGTAAAGTTAGAGTAAATTATTTGATTAATTAATGGAATATGGAAATGAAACTCGAATTGGTTAATTAAAATTTGAATCGTGAATAAGTGATAAAATTTTAAAGTGAAGCTTGAGTTAAATGTAAACCTAACTTGAAATAGCAAGTGAATTAAAAATGAATAGTAGAATCAGAATTTGAGTTATTAATTAAAATTCGACTTGGAGTATTAACACATTAAATATAAGTGGAAATGTGTTAAACAAAAATGAAAGTTTGAATTAAAATAGTGATGGCTTGTATTGCAAACGAAAATTCAAGTGGGTATGAATGAAAATGGCCTTGGATATTATTCAATGAACGGAATATTGAATTTAGAATTAAAAAGGGACAAATTGAATGAATTGGTGCAAACTGCAATGAAAATGAACTTAAGTTGTTAACTTAAGTAAATGTTGGATGAAGACTGTACTCAAATCGAGGTTGTTGAAATCAATTGAGAATTAATTATTGAATGAAATAGCCAGGATTGTTTTCGAGCTAAATAAATGGATGTGAATAAATTAAATGGAATGGGTTGAGTATTGTTTGGAAAAAAAATGGGAATAAGGGTCGAAACATTTCATATGTGCTTATGGAAGTATATAACATGCATTGTTTGTAGAATCCATGTTTTAGCAATTTAAATTTTAGTGAAATGTAAATAAACTTTGTATATTTGGCACTTACATGTTGTAATTGAGTTAGTACAGGTTCAGGGAAGTCGGTTGGCTGAATCTGATGGCACAACATGCTAAAATAAATAACCGCTTTGCTTTAAAAATGCTAAAATAAGGTACGCTTATGCAAAAATTCAAAATAGGAGATATGAACTGCATATATTGATATATATTGTGATTTCCGGCCTGAGGCCGATGTATATATATATTTGTGCATCCTGCGATATCGCAGAAGTCCCTCAGTACAAGGGAGACTCTGCCAAAATTTTCCGTAAATTTTGGGAGTTAGAAAATTTTTGAAAATTTTTGGAAATTTTCACTAACAACAAATGATTTAAAATTTGTTAAACAAATAAGGTTGAAACTGAGTATTGAAATCTATTTAAAATGTGAAAGTAAAGTAAGTGAAATCGAAGGAACTAACGAAAGTAAAGCTTGCAAACAAACTTTTAATTGAGATTTAAATTAATTAGTAAGTGCAACTAATTCAATATTCAAAGTGGAAGATAAATTGAATTCAAGTGGAAATGTAAACGCAAAAGTGGATAGAAATGGATAGGAACTTCAATAGTGAAGTGAAAATATGTATAAGCAGTATGTAAAATGTTTATCTTAAACTTAAGAAATGAATAGTGAATTCTTAAGAAAATGTGGTACTGAAAGTATGCTAAGTGAATAATTGAATTAAGGTGAAACTGAAGTTGTGAAATGGGATAGTTGTGAATAAGTGGATAACAATCAAAATGAATGTGAATAAAAAGGAAATTGATAAAATGGATAATTCAATTGGGCTAATTACGTAAGGTGTACGTATATTATTTTATTCGCATAGCTATTTGATCCAGATGTCGAGCACAGAATTTCGAGGTAATTATGCCGATCCGAGTTAGGATTTTTCGCTCGATTTTCAACGGCGAACCTGGATATGGATTGTTGATTGATTCTGGTAATTCTCTATCATAGTTTGTGGCTATGCAAGGAGAATGACGGTTTCTGATCAAGAAACCAGATCTGAGTCCGCACTAGGAAGTCAGGTGGACGATACTAGTTCGGAGGTGAAATTGTGTGATCGATTGAGCGATCGAATGTGATATTGCGTACGAATGATATATGTGCATCGTACGGGCTTAAGTAAAACAAATGTTTAAAATTTGGAAAGAAAAGTATAAAATGACTTTGGAATTGTGATTGAATATTATTGCTTAATAGGATATACAGGTGTATAAAAGCAACGGATTAATTGGGATTTTTGATTTTAGAAGATAAAATTTAATGGCTGACAAAAAGGTATGTATTTGAATTTCTATATGAAATTTGATTGGGTTTTTGATCCAGCCACTTGGCTTTTTGTTTTCTTTTTGAGATTGGGAGGCCATAGAGCCATTTTGTAGTTGTACCGAGCTAGCCGCGCAAAGGAGACGCTGGCAAAATTTTTTGGAAATTTATGGAGTTAGAAAAATTTTGGAAAATTTTGATAATTCAAAATTGAATTCAAATTTAAATTTGAATGGATAAGTAGGTGGTATGGGTTGAACTTATGAATAAGTTTGGGAAGTTAAAAGATGATTAGAGTATCATTAATAAAGGATTGTTTGGGTATTGTTAAAACTGTTTGAATTTGGGAAATTGTAACGGGTATTGAATCATTCTTCCTAACTAGTGATTTCGGAGACGAAATTCTTTTAAGGGGGGAGGAATGTGACGACCCGGAATTTTTGTATATTTGAAATTGGGACATTTAATTAATTTTAAATATTCAGAGGTTAATTATAAACTTAAATTTCAAATATCGCTGTTTATTGAGTAATTTAATTATTAAATTAAATCATTTGAAGTTGGATAAAATAGTAAATCTGGTATTCTAAGCTGATTTAAAATATTTCAAAAGCTTGTAAAATTCATATTGATAACACTGAAGATAATAGAAGCTTCAGAATTTAATTTGAAATTGATTTGTTCAATTTTGAAATTATATCGTTTGAATCGATATTTAAAAATAGCCTTCCGGGGCACAGTCTTGGAATTCGACGAAACTAGTTCCATTGGGTCCGTAATATTGCATTATTACCGGATTTCAAGTTTCGAAGTGATTGGAGTTGTTGTGTGAGCATACGGCATACAAACGCGTTGAAATTAAATCGAGAATTTAATATAAACAATATAAGCAAAACACTGTAGCTAGATATTTTTTCCCACACGTTCCTTTGCCTTCTCGAACACACTTCCTCGTTCTTTCAAAATCGAGATGTTCATTCTCGTTAGAAAATAAAAATTAAAACAAAAGAAAAACAATGGCAGAACGAAACCATTTCTCCCTTAATCGTTCAAATTGAAATTCCCATCCCTATTCAATTCGAACAAACGTAACGGAAGCTGGTAGAATAGGCATGCCCCTCGTTCCTTCAATCAAATTCTCCAACTCCCCTTTTATTTCTGCGACTCTGTTAAAATTAAAAATGAAATCTCGATCCAAATTCTAGCAAAGGGTCGGCAACTTCGTTGCTCGCGTCAGCTGGGGGGAAGGCGCTTCGCGCGCGCGTGCAGTGGGATCTGGTCGCAATTCGGGGCGAGGCGATCGAGGGCACGTTCGTGTGTTGGGGTGGACTCGTGCTCGACGACGGGTCGATGGGGGATTCAAGCGAGCGACTCGAGATTTGAGTATCGCGTGTGCTTGAGTGCGACTGGAGGAGGATCATGGGGAGGCACGACAGAGAGGAGCGATGGTGGTGGCAGCAGCAACGAGGGCTGGGCTACGTTCGTGAGTCTCTGACAAGGTCACAGCTTCGAGTGGTGGGGTTTCGATCGACGTTTTGGGGGTGAGCGCGGCGAGGTATTGCTGTTTGTTTTAGTTTGATTTATATGTATAGGCAGTAGAAAAAAAATGTTGTAGGGTTTATGAAGATTTGATTTTTAAGTAATCTAAGAAGTAATTGATTGTTTAGGGTAACTAATTAAATGGTAATTAACTGTTTGACTATTTCGAATATTGATAAGTTATATAATGTTATTCAAGGTCTAGAATTTATAGAGGAATTGGCAAGGTGGATCGGATTGCTAATATAAGGGGCAAAGGTGAGTTAATCTCACTCAGTTAAATTATAATTTAAATTTAATTGGTTAAATTTAAATAATTGGTTGAATGATTGATTTGGTTTGATGTGATACTATATATATAGTAGTATATAGCAATATATACATATTGGCATATGTGTATATTGGAGTTGTTGATATTCCCGCATTTTATAGCGGATGAGACCCTATGCGCCGCATAATAGCGGATGATATTTTATAAAACCCATATACCGCGATATTCCACCTCGAAGTGGAATTGGTATTGTGCTAACGTCTGTGGATGCAGGGAAACAGGTTGGAGGGATCCAACTGGATTCCTCAAAATATTTAATTTTGTTAAATATTCTGTGATATGATTTTTGATCCTGTGATAAATTATATGGATAATTGGATGTTATGGTTTGGTTGGATCGATTTGGATGTGCTGAATTATCAAAATCTCTAGAATGGAATTTTTGAAAAGAAATAAAGGAGTAAATTTTTAAGTAAAATAATTATAAGAGTTTGGAATAAATTGGAGGATAAATCTGATTAAGAATAAAAGTGATTTCCAAAATTCTAATAAATATGGAAAAGAGGAATTTTGAATAAACAGAGAAATATTGAATTTAAAGAAAACTTATGTGATATTATTTAAAAGAATAAATAATTTATTTTAATTCAATGTTTAAATGTAATTAAAAAGAAAGAAGGAATTTGGAAATCTGAAACTTGTGTTTCAGTTTAAAGATTTTAAATCATAATGAGAAATAAAATCTGGAAGTTAATGAATTTGGAAATAAATGGATTAAGTAAGGAAATTTATTTCAAAGTAAAATAAATTGGGAAATCAATTATAAATTGATTTAAATACTTTGGGATTTGAAATTTAAAGAGAAGTGAGATTTTGAAATTTATAAACTGGGTTTATAAAGTAAAATAAAATATCAGGGGATATTTGAGAATATAAATTCAAGGTGGGAATTTATAAAGGGATATGAATTGGTTTAAAAATAAATGTTGATTTATTTTTAAAAGATGGGAATGAGAAGGGTATTTTTCTGGATAGCCAAGTACGTTTTCAAAGCAATTTTTAATATAAGTTAAAAGTTCTAATTTGTTTAAAAAGACATGTTTAGAAAATTGATTATTTTTAAATGTTAATTTCCTAAGTAAGTATTTTCAAAAATATATTATTTTAGTAATTATATAAAAGTGATTTGCTATTATGTTTTAAAGGGAGAAATTTAGTTTATATTTATAAAGTGGTTTATTTTAAAGTATATATTTTTAATAAAGTATTAAAGTAGTTTAATTTCAATGTTATAAGATATATTTAAAATAAAGTGTTTTTAAATTATTTTAAAATCTAAAAGTATTTTGTACTTGGTGATTCAGTGGAAATAAATATTTGGAAATGTATTCCGTAAGCGGAAACTGTTTGAAATTGTTTTCAAAAGGAGTTTGAAAATAGAAATATATCTTGGAAAGATATTTGGGCAAATAAATAATGTGGGAAATTATTTATTGTGTGATGGTTGCTTGTGGATGTTAATTGATAGTTAAATAACCGACTATCAATATTGGCCAAATGCGTTGATCGTTTCGAAGAGACCGGGATCGAGTTTCCGTATACCGGGATTCTAGGTCTGGAGACTCGAATACCACTTCGATCCGGTTTGTACGTCTCGCGTAACGTGTTCGGAGTCGAAGATGGAGCTGTGAAGTGCAAGGGCTAGTCGCTACTAATCCTGAGGATATTTCCAAAATGGATGTAGTAGGAATAGTGCCTTCGGTTCCGTTCGGACCCGGGACGGACTTGTATGGACGAATGCTTTCGTGACATCGTCAGGTGGACGATGGGCATTCTAAGGGATATGTGCTATAAAGGTATCGTTTAGCCTCGAACCTCATCAACCGGGAATGACTGAAAATCAGGGGTTATGCAGTAAGGCTTCGTGGGTAGCACCCACTTGAGAGTAAGGTCATCCCTGTCTAGATGTCCCTTTTATTTCGGCTTAGTGGTGCGGTTGCTGATCCCAACCGTGGGGTGATTTTATTTGGAATTATCCAGTAAGGGATGATTCCGGCCTTGTGTTGCAGGGGAGCAGGCGTACTCCTCGGTACTGTGATCTAGGCCACGTACTGTGACAGGTGGTACCCCAGTGCCTAGTCATTCGTTGGAAATCCATTCTCCCTACGTGCCTTGTACGAGTTTTGTTTGTATACCTAGTATGCTGGAATTTAATCATGTAACAATTTCAGCTATTTTAATAAGTATTTGTGAATAGACACTATTATAATATCAGAGGATTTTATAAAAAGTGTTTTAGCTATCGTAAGGTAAAAACCCGACATGTTTATTTGTGGCGTGGTCTTACGAGATGCTTTTTATTTTCAAAGGATTTTGAAACTTTAATAATAAATTTGAGTGTGATTTTCTCACGCTGGTATTCCAGACTGACTCGGGTATTGTTTTATATGATGCTCGGGTCAGACCGAGTATTATAGGTTACAGGATATGATGCTGTGGAGCTCAGGAGATGAGCTGGATGGCGAGACGTATCTCCCGTACTTGTTTATATATATATATTCCGCTGTGTTGATTGTTGTACTCTGTTGTATTGAGGACATGATATGGTTATTGTCCAGTTGTATGTTATGTGTTCTCTGGTGTATACTCTGATGCTATATTATATAAAACTGATACAGTTTTGATTTGTGTAAAGATCTGTTAATATATATGTAACGACCCCGAAATTTAAATTTATTTAAATTAATAATTAAAAGAAATTTTGAGTTAAATTTATGATTAAATAAATTTTTGAATAAAAATTGTGAAATTAAATTGATTAAATGGAGCGAGTTTCCCCGATATCCAAGTATATTCTGTATAAATCATTTGAGATTAAAATATTGTAAATAGTGTATATGTGAGTATATATATATATATATTTAGGTATATACGAGCAAATTTAATATATATTTGAATTGATGGTTAAAGATGGTTTGAGTTTATAAAATAAATATAAGACAATAAATATTAAGTAAATAATGATAATTAATATTTGAACTAGGAATTGAAATTAATATAAGGTAAGTTTTAATTAAAATGTAGTAGAATATTTGTTAAAATCTAACAACAATTTAGAATAGAAATTTATTTACATTTCAAAGTAGTAAGAAAACTAGAGAAAACAAATAAACAAGAAATAAAATCAAGTGTGAAAGCAAACCAGGTTTGTGTAAAATAGAAATAAATCAAAGTATAAATGAATGAAGACACTAAACAAAAATAGAACAAATAAAATACACTCAAGTTTGTACACAAGAGATATGTACCAGCCAAAGTCAAGTATGACTAAAACAAAGATATTAGTGTACAAGTTATATATGAGATCTGCAGCCACCACCAATTTAAATCTTTGTACAGCCGAAGTATTGCAAAGGAAGACATAAAGTAAGCAGCAATTAATGTTAGGATCTTGAGTACCCAACATATTATCATCTCAGCCTCCACAAAGAAAAAATATCACTGCTACACATTTGTACAAACAAATATTATTACCCTGTACAAAATGAATAACCTGTAAAACTTTGTTTCCTATATATCTCATCTTCATCAGTTCGTCCAGCTACAAAACTAAGCAAAGCTGAAGTATCACCATTTTCAAACTTATACAAAGCTTCAGACCTTAGTTAATAAGCAAAGTTTCAAGGCAAATACAAGCTATAACAAGAAGATTCAAAATACCCAGTTTTCTAAATTTCTCCTCTGTTCTTTCTTTTCAAGGTGAGCAAACTTTCTACTTTGAATCTGTATGGTTGTATGTGAGTAACATCACATCCCAAAATGTTTGAAGTATCTTCATCCTGATGAATGTTCTCTCTAAAGTTAGTTCTTTTGTGAGCAAACCCTTTTTTTCTTTGAATCTGAATCTGCTATGATATCTTTATGATATATACCTTAAGTTGTTTGCATAACTGTTAATATGCATGAATGTCTGTGTGTGTATATATATTTTTGAATACATGTCTGTGCGTATATGTAGGTACATCTCTGTTAAATAACAGGTTAACAAAATTCCAAAAAATTTGATATCTCAAAATCTAACAAGTTCTAGGTAATGATCTTCACATGAAAAAGGATTGAAACAATGTGATTTCATTTATAAAAATAGTCTCAGATAGAAATATTAGGCAAATATTTTGAAAATATAGAAATTACAGTGAACTTTTAAATCAGAGGAAAATCGATGATTTTAATTTAATGATTTGACTTCATAATTTGATTCGTATTGGCAAATGCTGAATTTAGATATAGAAATCACGATTTGTAGCATTGTGAATTAGGAGAAATATCGAGATGACCAGTTTTTAGACTTTCGTCAAATTCTGATGATCGGCGGCGAGTTATACGTCGTGCTCGAGACTGGAGGAGGCTGAAGGTATGGGGATGCGGGGAAAAATAGTTAGTAATTTTATTAATTACCGTGGCGGCGGATGGACGTCGAACTAGGGTTCATATGCCTGTTTTGGTTAAGGACGAAGACGAAATGATTTCTTCGTCGTGGTTGCACCGGAGTCGACCGGTCGTGGGGAAAAGAAGCAAGGGTTCGTGGCGAAGCTTTGGCCGGAGATTCATGACCTCTGGTGGTCGGAGTCGTTGGGTAGAGGTGGTTTTGTGGGTGTCAGTTTCGTTCCAATGGGTTCATTCGAACTCGATATCGTTGTCGTGGTTGATCGAGGTGCTGGGTGGTCAGAGCGATAGTGTGGATGATCGTCGACTTGTGGAAGACGGCGAGGTCGACTGGAGATGGTCGGAGTGTTTGGACACGTGCACGCGTGTCAGTGTTGGTCTTGGTTTTGATTATGGGTTTGGGGAAGAAAGGGAGCGCTCGGGTTGATCACGTGTATTTGAATATTTGACTCGAAGTAGTGGAGATCGTGAGTTCCTCGGGGGTTAGCTCGGGTAATTGATAATATGGCACAGGTTTTTAGTGAACTGGGTGAATTCAATAAGTTTTTAATCAAAGTTAACTAAGTTTTAAAAATCTATTAAATTGAATAAGTTTTAAAGGAAGATGTATCAAGTTTTTTAAGTAAATTCATTAGCAAGGTTTTAAAATAAATTTCAATAATTTGTTTCTAAAGATTAAAGGTTTTTAAAATTTATTAATATAGTTTTGTGATAATTTTATCAAGATGATTAAATAAAATTCCAAGTGTTCCAAAATGGAATGTAAAGGTGAAGTCAATAAATGATTAACCAAAGGGTTCTCAAATCAATTTTAAGCATTTAATTTAATTAAGTGATTTAATTAAAGTAAAAATAAAGATAAAATGTTTGATCTTTTAATTAATTTAGTAATTAATGATTTGTTAATATAAGTAATTAAAGGTTAATTACTTGCTAATTAAAGTTTAATTAATCAAAGGATAATTAATTAATGTGATTAATTAATTAATGTGATTAATTAAAGGTTAATAAATTTATTATTAATGGTTAATTAATAAATGATTAAAGAAAAAATTAATCAAAATGATTTGTAATTTATTTATGTTAATTAACCAGGATTAGTGATTCATAAGAAATTAACCTGATTTGAATTGATCAGATAATTAACTGATCTTACTTATGGATGTTTGGATTTTAGTAAATGTTGAATTGTTTGATATCCCTGGTATATGATGCTTTGTGATACGTCCTAATTTATGTTGTGATCTGAAATTTCTATTTCTGTGATATATTACTATGTGAATATGAAACCCTTGGCTCGAAAACGACATTTGAATTTCGATGCGACAGGGAGTCGGATTCCAGTTGGTTATCCGAAACCCACATCGAATTGTAATGATGAATCTTTGTGACTGATAAATTTATTTTATCTATGAATCTGTGAATGAAGATAAGCGTTATCGACTTTACCGCTTATCGATATATCTGTGATGATTGATGACGTTGCACTATTGTGTGAAACCCCTAGACTACACTATACACACACAAATATGGATTTCACGTGGAAATCGGTTAAGTCACAGATGATTTAAATTTGATGTTTTTGAAATTGAAATTTTAATTTCAATTGATTTTGAAATTGGAAATTTGGGTTTAAAGTGAAAAGCTTTTGAAATGGAATTTCAAAGATAAAAGTTATTTCGAATAACTTAATCGAGTCTTGAAATTTAAATAATTTGATTTAAATTTGAATTCAAGTTTGAAAATTTAATTCTATGATTTGAAACTAGGGATTAAAGAAGCTGTACAAGTTATATAAGGGTTAAACCACTTTAAAGATATTAATTTGGAAATTTGAATTTTTATTCAAGGGTTTTAACTCGTGTAAATATAACTGGATTTTTCTGAAAACGAAACTATTTGTTTTCAAATAGTAATAGCTTTCATTTTAAGTAATGAATTTCCAAATTGTGTTGAAAAATTTCAAGTTTGAAATGGAATTGAAATGTTTTGAAAACTATGAAATGAGTCTTTGATTTCAAAGACCGGACGAGTTAATCTAACTTGAAATAGAATTGTTTTGAAAGACTATGAATGAATCTTTGGAAACGAGTTTTGAAAGCTATAAGTTAAATCTTGATTTAAAGATTTAACGATTTAACCAAATTGAAATGGAAATCGATTTGAAACCTATGAATGAATCTTTGTGAACGGGGTGAACTTTGTGAATTAAATCTTTTTTGTTTAAAAGATTAAAAGTGTGGAAATTGTTTAAACCAGTGAAGGTTTTTGAATTGAATCTTTTTGTTTAAAAGATTGGAAATGGTAATTTGTTTTACCATTCGAATGAAAAGTTTTAAGCTTTAAGCTGTGATTTAACTGAGACCCCAGTATCCATATGATTTTTAATTGCGCTCGTTATTCGGTTTAGCCGGGAGAGGACCTTTGTGTCATAGAACCCATTCCGAATAGTGATACGACGATATGGATCGCATTTGAAGACCGGTGGTGAAGACCGGGTATTTGCGAGAGCGATATGATGACCTATCGATTTTCTCTGCATCATGGCTCCGGTATATAGATTCCTTAAGTGATGGGAAGTCTGATCGAGATTGTGAATACCCGGATTGCAAGGGCTTCTTTGGAAGTGCCTTCGGTTCTGTTCGAACCCGGAACAGACTTGTATGGATGTGTGTCTGACATTACACTTTGAGATGTAAAGCTGGTTTCTATCAAATACATTTCTGTTGGTGGCCGAGAATTTATTCTCTTAGCTTAACACCCTTCTCTGAGACGTACGAGCTCAGAGGTTATGTAGTTGATGGTTACTAGTGATACATTCCCAATTTGGTAATGTGGCATACGAAGTGCTGCTGATCATTTGTTGATCAAAGCGTGGCTTTGTGAAAAAGCGTAGTGTATGTGGACGAGACTTCGTCGAGCCTCACAACCCGGTAATGGTCGAAACAGGAATGTTGCGGCAAAGGTTTGTAGGGGTAGCGCCCCTAGGGTATGTCATTTCCTTCTGGATAAAGGGTGGTATCATGGTATGGAGCCCAGATACTTACTCATGTGGACACACTGTATTTATTACTGTGCGATGTTGCTTTATGATCGAGACGTCTCGGATAAAGGTCGGTAACGACCGGGGAATGACATGACTCGTGTGTTAGTTACCTAGTTACAGCTCAGTTAGAGCGTGAGGTAGCGTCGGCCTTTTGTTTGCGGAGATCCGGTTAGGATCCGAGGCGTCTTTCCAGAGGCGTTTCTATTTCGGTAAGGAAGTTCCTTAGCCTGATCATTTGTTGGAAATCCAAAGAAACAATACGAACCCTGTACGGTTTTAGTTGTATTACCTGCTATGGAATGTGGCGGTAACCTGCTATTGAACATGGTAGCTATAGTAGGCATACAACAATGGTTGTATGCTGGCTAAGATTAATATTATATTTTCGAAATGTTTTCGACACTATGCACTAATGATAATAATATCGAATGATTTTTGCGTAGTAAGCATTTTTTGACTATCATAAGAAGAAATCTCCTCCAATTCTGCGTTTGCATTGTGTGTGTGGTGGGAGGTCTTATGGTAGTTTCATTTTCGAAAAGCATTGCGGGTTTCAATGTTTAAAAGCCTTTTGTGTTTGTTTAAAGATAAACTGTTTTTGTTGCTCACACCAGTCCCATGACTGATCCGGAGTTTATTGTTCCCTTCCTAAACTCTGGGTGCCCACTATTTTCCACACGGGCAGTCTAGAGTTGGGTTTTCTCAGATATTCAGGTTTGGTAGATTATCTAGAGCTAGTCAGTTCTTGAAGTTCATGGATTGACGTTGCTTATCTTGGAGCATTCTATTGGAGACATTCTATCCGCTGTTGGTGTTATCTATTTTCTTTTCCGCTGCTATTTGTTGTATCATATCTCTGATGTATATAGATATTCATTGTATCATCATTGTATCTGGATATTGTATCAGATGTTGTATATCTGTATGATTCTTTTTATTCCGCTGTGTTGTTTACTTAATTGTGTTATAGCTCCGGCGAATCGGATTTGAACGGTCGAATCTGCGGCATTCTAGTACAATGGGAAGTACGGATGTTGATTTTCGAGCGCGAAAAATCTGAGTCGTTACAATATATTATATTTTATTCCACTGCGATGGTTAGATTCTGTTGTTGTTTTCTATTCTTCTTCTTCTTCTACCTCTTTATCTTAACTAAAATGGTTCGATTTTCCGGGTCTGGAAAGTCGGGTCGTTACAGTAATTAAATGAACAAGTTTCACATATTCCAAAATAACAACCTCAAGTATCATATTTAGGTCTGAAAACAAAACAAAAACATAACATAAAAAAACACCTAAACCAAACTTCTTCCTTGCAAAAACTAATTTAACGTATACTCTACTCAAGTATGCCTTCGCAATCCTCCCTAACATAGCTAATATCTTCATCATCCATTTCAGTTATTTTGCAATCTTCCTCGATTTGGATGTCTTTTTTGGCGTAATCATTTGTCTCTAGATCATAAAAACTTCTTGATGGTGCTTTCATTACGACATACCAATTTGAAATAACATTTTCTCGTGAATAAAATAGTTGTCTTGCTTGAGATGCAAGTATGTATGGATCTCTTGAAAACGATGCTTGATTTTGATGTAAATTAACAAGAGTGAACCCATCTTCCTAACTTTACTCCATTTCCTTTATGTGCCCAACGACACTTAAAAACTGGAATATAAAACACATGATAATCTAATAAAACTATATCAGTCAATATTCCATAATAAGTGACCACATCAACCACTTGGGACATATCTTTTGCACATGCTCTACACATAGTAGTCACATCAAAAGTCACCCCACTATTTTGAGTTTCTCTCGCTACATCTTTTATATGAAAACGTTGCCTATTGATGATATATCCTTTGTAGGACAATGCATCATTCTTCGGACCAAAAGCAATCCATTTTAACATTTCGTTATGATCCTTAGAGTTAATAGGTATCTACAACAAATTCCATTTAACATGAATATTTTAGAGTAATATTATTAGTCAAATGAGAATATATTTAAAATCCAACTAACCTTCCTTTTAATACAATCGGCAAATTTTTTTGTATGTGTTTCCCGAAGTAAGGTCGCATTTTTTCTCATGCGCTCGTTTGAATTTTCTAATTCCTCCAAATGCAAACTAGTATAGAACAAGTGATTATAAGTTATATTTAGCATTACAATCACATTAAAATAATGTAACATTAACTTACTCTATAAATGGTTCCACCACAGCCATATTCATTAACACGACTAAATGAGCAATTTCTTTCTCAATGATTGACAATGTAACTGTCTTGGACATTGAAATCGGACGTCCCTCGCGTATTACATTGCTTTCATAATCTTCATTTCGAGCTTCTTTCTCCTCAATTTGTTCTGATTTTTTCAAAAATTCATCGAAAAACCTCATGCATTCTTCTGCAAGATAGGATTCTGCAATGCATCCTTCTGGTCGTGCATAGTTTCTTACATAATCTTTAAGTGTCTTCATATATCTTTCGAATGGGTACATCCAACGGAAAAGAACTGGTCCACACATTAGTGCTTCTTTTCCAAGATGAATCGACAAATGTACCATTATATCAAAAAAAGATTGTGGGAAAAAAATTTCAAGCTCACATAAAACTTCAATAATCTCAATATTGATTTGTTCCAACTTCTCTCTATCAAGAACACGTTGACATAATTTGTTGAAAAAAGAACATAAGCGAATTATTGCTTTTCTCGCCTTCTTTGCTATTAATCCTCTTGATGCTATTGACAATAAGTGTTGCATTAATACATGGTAATCATGTGACTTCAATCCATTAATTTTGCAATCCTGCAACGAAATCCGATTCTTCAAATTTGAACATTAGCCATCAGGCCCTTTGAAATCGTACAATCTTTTTCAAAATTACTTTTTCTCGGAATTTGATAATAGATATGGAGCCAATGGAAGATATGTTTTATTCCCACGAGGTTGTGCTTGAAGCTCATTTCAAATTCCCCAATCCTATAAATCCTTTCTAGAGTTGATTCCATCTTTTGATTTATTACCATGCAACATCGTGCCCAATATTCTTTCACCAATATTTTTCTCCACATGCATCACATCTAAATTGTGACGTAAGGGAAGTTGTATGTCAACTCCATTACACCACAAATGATGCAAGTCTTCCACCAAAGGCGCCAAATATACATCAATATCATTCCCGGGTTGCTTTGGGCCCGGAATAAGTAAAGTTAACATAATATTTCCTTCTTCATACACAACATAGGCGAGAAATTGTATGTCACAGGCATTACTGGCCAACAACTATATTTTGAACTCAACATGGAAAATGGATTAAATCCATCTGTAACAAGACCAAGTCTAAGATTGCGTGGATCAGATGAAAAAGATTTCCACCTTTCATCCACCATTTCCATGCCATGGAATCCACGGGATGACGCATTTTTCATCATTGCTTCTATTATTAAAATGCCATCTTAAATCTTCTGCCATCTTTTGAGATCTATACATTCTTTTAAATCTTGGTATTATTGGAAAATATCTCAACACTTTAACTGGAATACCATGTATAATCTCTTTGGTGTCTTGATTTTTCTTTAATCTCGAAGAACCACATTTTGGACAAGTATCTAAATCTTTGTATTCTTTTCTAAAAAGGCAACAGTCATTCTCACAAGCATGTATCTTTTCAAAACCCATATCAAATGCTTTAAGAAATTTCTTTACATCATATAAAGTTTTGGGAAGCACATTATCCTTCGGCAAAAATAAATGTTGCACAGTTAAAAGCTTATCAAACCCACTATCAAACAAGCCAGTCTCACATTTAAGATTATACAAGACGGTGATTGCAGATAATTTTGTGTGATCTGTGCAACCAGGATACAATGGAGTTTCTGCATCTTTTAAATTCTTAAGTAACTCATCCTCCCTTCTCTGAAAATCATCATTATCTTTATCATCATCAAAAAATTCATGATTCGAAAAATCTTTATCTTCATAGTGAATCATTTTAAATAGGTCATATACGTCAAACGACTTTGCTTTCTTCTCTTCATTTATCTCTTCGCCATGGTTATACCATATACTGCTCTTGTATCTAGGATCCATTCCTTTCATAATTAAATGTTCAACGATGATGTGGTCATCATGATGGCTAAGATTCCGACAATATGTGCAAGGACATAAAAAAATTTCTACATTTCTTATCTTCCTCTTTGCAGCATGCATGAAATTCAATCCTCCTTGTTGGTACTCTATACTAGTTCTATGACAAAAAATAAAAACAAAAATGTTTGCGTTTTAATATTAGAATACATGTTTTGATTCTCAAAATACATATTAAGTTAAGAATTGTATTGTCACCTGTTTAAAAAAACCCAATCTTTTTCCATCATCGATATAAGAAGGCAAATAAGTTTCCAAACTTTGACGTGCAAAATTGATTAGTTGTTATAATCAAACAAAGAACTATTGAAAACCCAAATAGTTACACCCAATCTAATATTATGAACTACGGAAACTAAGATGAAGTATTCATCTTTACTTGTATGATTCAATGTGGAGTTTTATTTGCATGCATGCTTTATACTTCAAGTTTCTAAGTCTCTAACTACTTGTTTCAGAACAATGCAGATAGTGGGAATGTGGGATCACCTAATGTTATTAAAATGACATCTACCTACTGATTTTAAACTCATTGCAACTGCACTGAGTGACCTAATAGTGTATTTATTTTGAAAATGAACAATAATAGGAAACTCTCAAATTTAATGATGTTATGCATTTATAACCATTGTATTTTTTAAGCAGATTCATGTCATTATAACAACTAATTTTAAGAGCATCATTAAAAACAAAGATCATCATCAAGCAACAAAAAAATGCATGTAGTTCATTAAGCATCTACCCTATAAATATTATTTAGAAAACTAATATATAAACAAACCAAAAGAGCAATCATATACAAGAATACTAGTCACTAAATGCACCAAACAAAAAGTAGAAGAATCATAGGTGCAGGATATAATAATGGGAAGTGGTTTATATTTCAAACCTGACAGACATCAGAAATTCATACCAAGGCCGTAGGAGAAAAAGAAAGAAAGAGTGCAAGGTCAAATTTGTGGGTTCCTTCTATGAAGGAATATAAAGTCAGTGTATGAAAAAGAAAACCAATATAAACTTCACGGCCTATTCCAGCTTCAACAGATGCCAGAGATAAGGTTAACAACGTTGTTGCAAACAAAACAAAACGGTAATAAAGCTTATGACAAGAGAATGAAGTCATGGTAAAAGCAAACAACAACATCAAACAACAGCAGGAAATAGGTATATTTTCATGTTAACAGCCAATGAAATACTAAAACAACATGAACTCCTTCTCTAAACATTTATAACTTAATAAATAGAGGAGCAAGTGGAACTTAATAAACGAAGGCGCAAGTAGAGTCCAGCCTAATGAAATAAACCAACGTTACAAAGGAGAGCAGTGCCCATTTGACATTAGTTCATGCAGAATAGAGTTGACATAATAAGGTATACAATTAATATATCTTCCACTTCTTGGCTAAGTATTTTCTTATCTCAACTACTACCTAAAAGCCATTGGAAAATTAAACCAAAATTTTGTTGAAATTTCATTTGACAAGATAAATTTTCTCATATAATATTCATTAAAACATGAGTAGAATCTTTATTGGATTTAAAAAAAAATTGATGTCACAATGATTCGGTTGGGAGAAGCTAAGAAAGTATATAAATATAAGATCGTTAAACATAGATATTATGAGGTACATCTACTTATCAATGTAAAAATGAACTTAATGCTAAAAAAGAAATGAAATTCATAATAATGTTATAGAAATGCACATAATGAGATGCACTTAATACAAATCAAATTCATTTTAACATATTACAATCACACCAAAATATTCACATTATATGTGTAAATAACTTTTTTCTTTCAAAAAATAAAATAAATAAATTTTAATAAATTTTAAATATAATATTTTATAAGTGTATATATAAAAAACACCATGTGTAAGTGAGAACTTGACCAACACTTTACTTATGCTACAAATTCATTTAATTTTTTCCTATATGGAAATGATTGCCAATACTTATTATTAAGCTATTGTTTTTTTTAATATAACAAGTTTTTCAAAATAATCTGTGTGCATAGCACGGGTTCGCACTCGTATATGAGTAAGAACGCAATATCAAACATCACTCTTGACAATTGCTAACATAAAAATCCTTAAAATGCTTGTTACATTTTAATTCTTGCCACCGTTGCATAGATTTAGTAACAACAATTGTATAACATAAAAGCATCACTCAGAAAAGGCAATATATGTAAAAAAATTAAAAAATTAATTAGTCCATGGGTATAGTAATAAAAGCATACCATTAACTTGATACTGTATGAAGTACTATATGAAGTGCCATACGTATTTCCAAAAAATCTATTCTTTTAACTTTATACTATATGAAATATGTGTGAATGAAGTCCATTGATTTGAAGTTGTACCTTTAATTTAATTGGCTTGCACAAATCTTCTTTAGCTTCTTTCAGCTGCACTTTAGACTCAAGTAATCCTCTAGCTCTTAGCTCTACAAAAGAAATGTATAGTGAGATGCAAAATTAAAAGCAATGTAGATAAATAATAATCTGATATGTGCTAAATAAAATGCAATAACCTTTTAAGCTACTATATCAAATATTTATTAGTACAACTTAAATCAAATTAAATTATTAATTTCCCCTATCAAATACCTCAAATATAAGTAGCTAGAATCATAGCACTGAAAAATTTTACATTTGCAACCCAGTATAACAAAAATTTATAGAAATTTTGTATGTCATTATTATTATGCTATATTATCTTTAAGCATTATTATATTTCAGCTATTAAGTGGAATTGCTATTTCGAACAATTTGTAAAAATTGCTTGGGTTCAATGTACCAACAATAGTTCAATTGAAACAATAACTATGTTTTATCTTATTTAAAAATTGAATGCATTAATCTGAATAGATACGTTGTAGAGATGAGAAACTATAATATAAGAACAAACGAACAAAGTTGTTGATGTTAAATATAAACTACTATCAGATGCACTAAATTTGAATCCAAGCTTCGTACAGAACATCAATCGAGTTAAAATGCAGTATGCACTAAAGGAAAACTGATCAATCACAATATATACATAATAAACTTTTAGTCACAATCCAATCAAACAAATATCAATATTCAATCTCCAAAAAAGCAAGAATTGTTAGTTTCTTTGTTATAAAAAAGGAAGAATGGTTATTTCTCTTCTTTTTTAATTTTCATTTTCTACAAATGCATAAAACTACAACATTTTTGTACTGCATAACTTATGGCAATGATAATCATATAAGCACTCTTACTTTTATTAGTTTGAACTTTTAAGTTTGATTTGATAACATATATCTCATCTCATCATATAATACCTGCAGGTTTCAGCCTTAGTGCCTCATTTGGTGTCATATACTTCCTTATCAAACATTTAGTAAGCAATTTATAAGATTATAGTATCTATCAAACCATTTTAGTTTCTAATTTTGAATCACGGATAATATAACTGTTAATTTCGATATACAGACTTATGCTAACACATCAAAAGTAGCTATTGCAATAGATCAAGTATCGTTTAATATACTTTTATATATATTCCTTTGGACACAATTAACATGATTTAAGCACAATACATAAATACTTAGAAAGAAAAAAATATAAGTGAATAGGTAAAAGCAAAAGGAACTATTGCTAGAAGTAGAATAAGATCATTTACTAGTTTGTTATTGCCCCTAGTAACTAGTCTATTAACCTGTACATATACTATTTTCTCCCCTTTGTACGAATTATACTTTGTCATCTACGGTGGTTTCATTGTTTGTATATCATGGATCATTGCCTAAACTTACATAAATTTATGACAATGAAAATAAAGTGGAATAAATTTTTATTTATTAAGGGAACTAAATGGAAAAAAAGTTCTAATCAAATGCATCAAGGAGTGTGAAAATGTTGGAAAATTACTCATCATGATTATATATCAAGTTTCATAATTAACACAAATCTAAATGCTGGATTGTGAAAAAAATCATTTCTTATTATTCGACATTTCTCTTTGTTTATAAAATTAATGAAGACAGATACTCTTATTTTTGAATATATGAGTATTTTTGGTTATTGGTTAAAGGAGTCAATACATAATGCCAATTAGTTTCACGAAGATAAATTTTGTAGGCCATTGTGTTTGAGAGAACAAAAAAGACACCAATTTAAAACAACAATGACAGTTTATGATAAGCAAATAGCTAGCATCCCTGTGAAAAGCTACTTAATAGAATATTTTATTCCTAATGATGTATCTAAGAGACTAATTATTTGATTAAAAATGTATTATTATAGTAAATTCATGCTTAGATGAACCGTGGGCAGTCTCAGGCTTGCATAACTGCTTGCAAAATACCAAGTAACTGATTATATGACTCTTTATTTTTTATAACTTTTACATGAAAGTCTTGTATTGTGTGGTTACTATCTATATGTCTCCAACATTCTCTGTCTCTAACCCATTGTATTAGTAGCTTCAAGTTTCAACTCGCTTTTATGGGCTTGGCACTTGGATTTTTTCTTTACTTGATATTTTGTTTCATGCAAAAAAAAATCATTTTGGAATTGTGGTCCATTAAACACTTGTTATTGTTAGAAGCACAAGAAGTATAATAGTAAATATTAATTTTATTATGCAAATTTTCTTGATATTTTTTCATTGCACTGGTGGAAAATTATTAATTATAATTATAACCAAATCCTCGTATGCCCATAGTTTCACCAATCAAAAATAAGATATTGAGGGAAATTAAGTAAATAAGATATTACTGAAAATTTATCAAACATAAAATAGTCATGAAATATAAATTGGATACAAACAAAGCAAATATATTGCACTAACAGAATATAGGAAATGACTCGAACTTAAGTAAAATTTAGAAATTCTTTGTCTCGTACTATTTCAGCTAGGGTTTATTCTAATTAGGGTTAAATCAACTATGTCAGTTAGTGTTTATTCCAATTAGGGTTAAATCAACTATTCCAGTTAGGGTTTACGCAGAAATCTGAAAATAAGATGCATACAAATTCATATGAAATACAAATAGAATCACAAAATTGATTTATGAAATTCATACCTAAATATACCTATTTAGGGTACCGTAAGGAGAAATTCTTGCTGGAGGGCTACGCGATGGTGGAGAGAGGAGTAGAATGATGGAGTGCTACAACGACGATGAAAATGGAGGAATGGTTGATTCAAAAATTAATGGTGAGGTGGACTTTTTTGAAGCAAAAAGGGAAAAAAAAATTTGTTACGTTTATTAGTTATGAGAAGTAGAGGAGAAATTTTTCTAAGCAGCAGACGAATAACGAAGGCCGAAATTTTTTGTTACGTTTATTAGGATAAGGCGGAATTTTTTAGTTAAGGCGGGATACTATCAATTTTATGTTACATTTATAATATATGGTGAAATATTATTAGTTGCACTTACATATCAAATGCCACAGAATTCTGCAACCAAAGACCGATTTTCTTGTAGTGAACGCAAGGTGCTACTCGAGATTCAGATGTGAATGTTAAGAGGTTCCTTTAGAATCAACAATGATCAGGTACGGAGTAGGTATGTCAATTGGTCACATGATCACATCCGACAGCCATGTACGATTGAATGGAGTGAATCCATACCTTCGAGGGTTGACCCTAGGGTACGTATATTAGATTATTATGCGACGACCCACCTTTCTGACCCCTGAGAACGACACTTAACATAACCTTGTGTTCATGTGTCATTGCCTAAAAATCCGAATGATGAGTTGTCGTGGAGTGAAAGAAAGAACAGAATATGACAGAATAGAAACACCTCACAACGAAACGATTATATATAATACAAAATAATTTAGTACAAAAGATTTCTCCTTACATGGAGTTATCAGAGTTACAAAAAAGTACTACAACTATCAGACTAAGCAGCTATACACACTGTCATTACACACATTGATACAAAATACATGTACAAAATAGACATAACAGCGGAAATAAATAACTAGATTGCTATGGAGCTCCTTGCTCATCCATTGTTTTCAAAGAGCCCAAAGAAAACCTGTACTCTCGGACTACCCAAATATAATTGAGTAGAAGAGAGTTTAGGGAAAACAAACAACTCGGGTCAGATAATATGTCTGGTATGAGTAATTCTCAAAACAAAATGGTGGAAATAAACAAAAATATGTGAGACCACGCCGCCAAATACGGAATGGGTCTTCCCTCATAATAACAGCATCCAATCACGACAATAGATATAAATAATTAAACATCCTAAAGTGCTCACAACACTTCCCGATGCAATTAAGAAAGAGGTAAATTTTAAAATTTGTAATCAAAGGAAAAGAAAGGAAAATTTTCCAACAAATGACTGGGAAGGTTCTCCCCCCTCATAGAAAGTATACCTCTAGAATATACTTGAGAACTACAATGGCTCTATGACAATGCCAAGCCGAACCCCGCCAACCTTTACCGGGAATTCGAGTATTTCACATCTTATTGCGCATATAACTGAAATCGACCTTGAGCAAATTTGGAAATGCCCTAATGGGAGCAACCCCACATAGCTTGGCTTCCGCTCGCGCTTTAATTTTAGTCATTTCCAATCAAGGATATCAATGCTCAAATAAGCAACAGATCGTCTTAGATTGAATATATACAATGGAGATAGCTAAACCGATAGTTAATAAATCAACTATTGAAGATAATTAAAATGATCGTATATGAAAATTAAATTTCATATTCTTACTACCACTCGTCGATTCCAAACAAGTGACATCCCTCTGTTGAAAATAAGGCCGAGCAAGTTGAAGTAATGTTACCTCTAGGCATTGCCTTGACGACATTTTTAACCTTCGAGATAGAACTGAGTTCTTGCCTTGACGTTTAGTGTTAAGAGTATGACTGAATCCTTTCCATATAAGCGATATCGGATTACAGAACTACTTTTCCATAATCGAATCGAACTTTCATGCTTTTAAAACCAAAATTGTGCCGGGGATTCACATTAAAATGTTAACTTTAAACAACTTTATCAAAATGATTTATTAACTTCAATTGCTACTAAACTCTTTTGGTACCATTGTTAAAATGATTAATCAATGATTAACTACTTCAAACATCTTCATTAAAAATAATCAATTAGCCTTAATCCTAATTAATTACTTCAGACAACACTATTTAAAAAGATTAATTAACTTTAAAACATCCTTGTTTAAATGATTAATTATCTTTAAAACATCATTATTAAAATGACTAATCAATTTTAAAACACCATTATTAAAATGATTAATTAAATTTAAAACATTCTTATTAAAGTGATTAATTAATCTTAAAACATCATTACAAAATGATTTATTAACCTTAATACATCAATAATTAAATAATTAATTAGCCTTAAACATCAATAGTTAATATGATTAATTAATTTTTAAACATCATTAATAAAATGATTAATTAATTTTAATCGCATCATTATTTAAATAATTAATTAACCTTAGTTATCATTATTTTAAAATGATTAAATAATTTTAAAACACCATTACTAAAATAATTAGTTGATTTTAAATCCTTAGTATTAAAATAAACTACTAATTTCCCCATTTAGAGACTCGAAAATGAACACCGATGATACTGTAGTCATCATCGGAATTATTTTCCAACAACCGAAGTGAGTTCGGTGCTTTCTACCTCTTTTAAAATAATTCCAAAATACTTTCATTCATAAATACTTTCAAAATAATACCATTATTATTTTTCCTAAACCTTTGAAAACAATTTCCAAAACACTGGATTTTCAGTTCTCAAATTCTCAGTTTGAATCTTCTATCGCTCATAACCCCTATAAACAAATCATACTTATATAATTCTACCTTTTTTATAAAAACATTTCACATTGTTTACTCTTAGTTTATATTATAATGAACAACTCTTATTAAAATCAAATTTAAATTTAAATTTTATCCCAACATTATCACCAAACGCCTTATAGTCAAATTGTGAAACTGAATTCACAATGTAATTGTGTTTAATTTAACTAAAGAATAAATGCTTGTAAACTATCTAAGTCTAACTAATCAACAATAAATAATAATGATCAAATATAATCATTATCTAACAACAAACCTATCCTAAATAAGTATAACTGTTTTTTTTGAAAATTTTCTTTTATGTATAAAATATAGTCTAGGTAAAATTATTTCATTTACCTAATTTAAAATAATATTTTCTCGGTTGGCCTTGTTTAAGTGCTTTAGAGATCCCTATCAATAAAGTCAGTTACTCGTATTGACCGGAATCCATAAACCACTCGACAATCAGCACAATATAAAAACATTTTTATAAAAATAACAAATACGCACACTTATATATGTGTATATATATATATATATGCGCTCAAACTCATTCTAGGTTGTCACTTACCCAATGTCTAATGAGTTTACCCCACCCAAAGCCTAAGTGTTCGCTCATCCTCGCTCTGATACCAACTTTCTGACGACCCATTTTTCTAACCTTTGAGAACGACACTTAACACAACCTCGATGTTCAAGTGTTGTTGTCTAAGAATCTGAATGATGAATTGTCATGGAGTGAAATAAAGAATAGAACATGACAGTATAGAAAAATCTCACAACGGAACAGTTATATATAATATAAAATATAGTACATAAGATTTCTCCTTGCATGGAGTTATAAGTTACACAAAAGTACTACAACTATCAAACTAGGTAGTTATACACTCTGCCATTACACTTGTTGATATAAAATACATGTACAAAATAGACATAACAGCGAAAATAAATAACTAGATAGCTACAAAGTCTCCTGCTCGTCCATTGTCTTCAAAGAGCCCAAAGAGATTCGTTACTGTTCGACCACTCAAATATAATTGAGTACCCGAGACTTAGATCAGACAATATGTCTGGTATAAGTAATCTGAAAACAAAATGGTGGAAATAAACAACAATATGTAAGACCACGCCGCCAACTGCGGAACTGTTTTCCATCACAATAACAACATCCAGTCACAACAATGGATGTAAATAATTAAACATCACGAAGTGCTCACAACACTTCCCGATGCAATTAAGAAAGAGGTAAATTTTAAAATTTGGAATCAAAGGAAAAGAAAGGGGAATTTTCCTACAAATGACTAGGAGGGTGCTCCCCCCTCTTCGAAAGTATACCTCTATAATATAATTGAGAACTACGATGGATCTCGGACAATACCAAGTCGGACCCCACCAACCTTTATCGAGAATCCGAGTATTTCACATCTTATTGCGCATATAACCAAAACTGACCTAGAGTAGACGTGAAAATACCCTAATGGGATCAACCCCACATAGCTTGGCTTCCGCTTGCGCTTTAGTTTTAGTCATTTCCGACAAAGGATATCAATGCTCAAATAAGCAACAAATCATTTTAGATTGACGATACACAATGGAGAAAGTTAGACTGATAGTTAATAAATCAACTATCGAAGATAATTAAAAATGATTGTATATGGAAATTAAATTTCATATTCTTACCACTACTCATCGATTCCAAACAAGTGCCATCCCTTGGTTGAAAATGAAGTCGGGCAAGTTGAGGTAGTGTTACCTCTAGGCATTGCCTTGACGACATTTTTAACCTTCGATGTAAAATTGAGTTCCTACCTCGATGTTTAGTGTTAAGAGTATGACTAAATCCTTTCCATATAAGTGATATCGGATTACAGAACTAGTTTTCCATAACCGAATCGAACTTTTGTACTTTTAAAACCAAACTTGTGTTGGGGTTTCACATTAAAAAATGTTAACTTTAAACAACTTTATCGAAATGATTTATTAACTTTAAATACTAATAAATTCCTTTAGTACCATTATTAAAATGATTAATTAAATTTAATCAATGATTAACTATTTCAAACATCTTCATTTAAAATAATCATTTAGCTTTAGCCTGATTAATTACTTCAAACAACACTATTTAAAAAGATTAATTAACTTTAAAACATCCTTGTTTAAATGATTAATTATCTTTAACACGTCATTATTAAAATCATTAATCAATTTTAAAACACCATTATTAAAATGGTTAATTAATATTAAACATCGTTATTTAAAATGATTAATTAAATTTAAAACATTCTTATTAAAGTGATTAATTAACCTTAAAACATCATTAACAAAATGATTAATTAACCTTAATACATCATTAATTAAATAATTAATCAGCCTTAAACAACATTAGTTAAAATGAATAATTAATTTAAAACCATCATTAATAAAAATGATTAATTAACCTTAATCACATCATTATTTTAAAATGATTAATTAATTTTAAAACACCATTACTAAAATAATTAGTTGATTTAAATCCCTATTATGAAAATAATATATTTATTTTCAAACCTTATTATTGAAATAATTAATTATTTTAAAACATCTTTATTTAAACAATAAATTACCTTTGGAAAACCAATGCACAAAATTTAACAAAATATTTCAAAGTGGATAACATTTCCATTCACACATCACAGAACATAAGGGTGAGCACAAATACAAAGGCAACTAACAACTATACATAAATAGAGAACATCTCTTATCCAATATGAATTTACTATTATACAATTCAATGTCTCAATCAATATAATAGAAGAACATGGATTTATTCTTCTAGATGGATGTCTATATAAGCTACTTAATTTATTTATAGCAGAATGAGGATTTATTCTGCTAAATAGATGTCCAAATAATCTACTTAATTAAGGTATAGTAGAACGAGAATTTATTCTGCTAAACAAATGTCAAAGTTTAGTATATCCTATTCACATTTGTTTGGTTACTTAATGGTATCGAGACTAGAATCCTTTGTGTTCAAAACTAATCTTTGTAAAAGAAAGTTACCTTTAAAACAATTTGATCCTTGGAAAACAAAGTAATTAAAAACTTAAACCTCTTTTTAAGTAATTAATATAAGTTAAACCCTTAATTAAATCATGGTTAAATCTTAATTAAGTCTTAATTTGAATTTAATTATTTATTAAGAAATAATTAACTTATAATAACCCTTTATTAATTAATAATCATAATTAAACACTTGCTTAATAACCAATTAATAGTTAATCCTTTACTTAATTAATAATTACTTAAAAACTAATCTTATACTTGACTCATAATTAATTAAAAATTAATCTCACTCAACCAATAATTAATTAAACTTAATCTCACTTTAAAAGATAATTAATTAGTAACTAATCTCCACTTAACTAAAGTTAATAAATCTTGTTCAATACTTAATTAATTATTAGTTACCAAACTTGATTAATTAAAAATTAATTATTAAATCCTTAAATAACTTTCTTAAACATAATTATTAAGTTTATAAAACAGTTTTAAAATACTTTTAAGTATAAAAACTTAATTTTGTAAAAAGTATAATTTCCACCGAACTACATTCATAGCGACTATCGCCATGGATACCATAACGCGAAATTGTTTTCCTAAGTTTACTTTGAAAAACTATCACTTTTGGAAGCTCACTTAGTTTTTCAAAACATAAAGTAAGTGTTATAAAAGTAAAACTAAGTTTAGAACTTGAAGATGATTTTTATTTGAAAATAATTCAACATAACTTTCGACAAGGAAGTTGCTAATACCATATAAAGATGTCAACTTTTCTTAGCGTATAAACATGTAACGACCCCAGAATTTTGATCGCTTAATATATGGATATTTAATTACATTTTTAATAACTAATTAATGGAATTTATAACTAAAATAAAATCTTTTTAAATATTAATAAATGATGGTGAAATCATTTTCAAATTTGGTTTACAAAAATAATTAGTTTAAAGAAAGATTGAAAATGTGACCGGAATTCGTTTTCTGAATTTTCAATTTTTCATCGTCTATAAGTTGTAGGAAATGTCATGACACTTTGGTATACACAAATACATACATTTACAAATATTTTGACATGTAAATGCATATGTATACATGTATGTACACTTAAGTATGTGCGTGTGTGTGTGTATAAGATAGGATTTTATTATAAAAAGTATATATATTATATAATATAAAGATGCTACTTTAGACATAAGTACAAAACAAGTACTAAGGCATGTTGGCTTGGAAAAATGGAACGTGGACAAGGGGAGACATGTTATCAAATGGGGGATACAAGGGGGGTGAGGTGGTAACATTTGAGAGGGGGGTAAAGTACAAGGCCATTTTGGTGATTTCACATATGCACTTTGTATAAAAACTAATTTTCTAATTTTTATTCCATTTTCTCATTTCTTTTCTTCATTTGCAAACTTCCTAAGCTCTTGGAAATTATTCCATGGTTTCCTAAAGTATTTCTAAGTATAAAAAAAATCATAGCTTTCTACTTTAAATCCTTTTCGAAACTTGCTAGAATGCTTCTGCATCCACTTCTTCACCTTATCTTCCAAATACAAGCACACATCCACCAAAAACCTTCAAGGTCGTACCCATAGTCCCCTACAACCGAGCCATATAGTGCTTAGGCTAAGCACATTTCTAAAGTTTCAAAGCAAGATCAAGTCTTTTCCATAAGATTCAAAAATCCTAAGCATTTTGCAAAAGGTTTAAAAAGATTTCGCTGAATTCGGCGAGTAAACTTGTAACTTTTTTTGGAAAGGTTTCACCTTTGTATTTATGTGGGTTATGTGATTATTCATATATGATATTGATGTTGAATGATGTTGATGTTGAATTATGGTTTGATATGGATGTATATGTATGTGTTAATGTATGGTTTAGCATTAGACTTTAGATCGGAAGTTAAAGTAATGTGTTCAGTTGTAAAGTTAAGATCTTGAGATGTTATAGTGATGCTATGGCGATATTATGATTTGGTTTATATATATATGCTTGGATGATGGTTAAATGGTTTGGAAGTTAGAACTTGAAATGTTAAACGGGGAAAGAAGTAAAGGTAAAAGGAATGAAGTTTGGATGGTAACTTTGATAAGTAAATACTAAGTTATTACATCCATAGCGATAGTCGCTACGGATGCACTTTGGGAAATTTAACGATTTCAAGTTTTAAAAGTGGTTCTTTAAAATATTTTTGAAAAATCATTTTCAAAATTAGTAAGCATAAAAGTTAATTATATGGATGTTTTGGAAGTTAATTAATTTATTAATTTAGAATAATTATTTATTAATTAATTAGTAATTAAGATAAGAAATTAGTGATTATTAGCATAAATTAAGTTAATTTTAAATTAATTAAGAAAGTTTTAATTGATGATTAATTAAGTTGAAAGGAATTAAGTATTAATCTCTATTTAATCAAATTAATTATTTTAAATTAATTTTTATTTAATTAAAGGTTAATTATTTAATTAATTATTATTTAATTAGAGTTAAATATAAATAAATGATTTTAATTAAATATAAATTATTAATTCATTAAAATTTAATTATGGTTTAATAATGATATAATTATGATATAACTATGATTAACTAAGATTTAATTAAGCTTTAACTTATGATTTCATTGAGATTTATTTTAAAAAGTTATTTAAAATCTATTAGTTATTTATTTTAAATCAATATTCTTCTTTAAGTGAATTGTTTTTATACCAAAGGATCTCTTGTCCATGCCATTAAGTAGTCAAACAAATTAAAATAGTTAGAATAAAAAGTTGACATGTTTTATTGGAAGTAACTGGACTTGTACATATCACAAATACCGCATTTTGGAAGTGTGATAAATACAAGGGAGTTAATTTCGATAAGCGGGTCATGATAATTTAGCATATGGAATATATTTCCATATGTAAACCTTTACACCCTGATAGTGGAGTTGTCAACTATAAAAACTTGACCCTTTAACATTATCGAATATTGGTTCGAAGAGAGCGGGATTGGATAGCAGGTGTTATTCGAAAACCACTTCGAACTAACGTAAGCGTTCGAATTGGAAATAGTGAAGGCAAGGTCTAAGATAAAGACTTGAAGTGCAAGGACTATTTGCAACTAACCTTGAGGGTGACTCCAAAATAGGTGTAGTGGAAGTAGTGCCTTTAGTTCGTTCATCTCCTGAACGACTTGTATGGATGAGTGTTGACTTTGTGTCAACATTTGGAAGGCAATGTTAGCATTTCAAGTGGCAGTGCTATAGTAAAGGTAAACGTAGCCTCAGGCCTCATTAACCAGGAATGACTAAAACAGCGGATATGCATCAAGGCTAAGTGGGTCGCTCCCATTAGGATAAGGTCACTCCTATCTAGAGTCCCTACTATCAACTCATGTATGCTTCGACACGCTTGCTGATCCCAACCGAGGGGTAATTATATTCGGTGCTATCCAGTAAGGGGTAGGACGGTCTTGGGTTGGCAGGGGATCCCGACGAGGTCCTTAGTGTTATTTTATCTAAAGATGCACCATGATGGGCGGTGCCCTAGTAGCCCAGTCATTGTATGGAATCCATTCTCCAATAAGTACCGTACGGATTTAGTTGTACCTAAATACGTTGAAATGTGAGATGCAAGCATTTCAACTATGTTCTATTTTACTTGAAAACCCTAGACATTATCATAATATCACTGGATTTCTATATAAAGTGTTTTGGTTATCGTAAGGTAAAAACTCTTCCGTGTTCATGTGCGGCATGGTCTTACGAGATACTCTTGATCTTAAATGTGTTTTTAAAAGTAATAATTCAGTTATTTGAGTTTACTCACACCAGACCCATGTTTGACCCGAAGTTTTATCTTCTTTCCCTAATACTCTTGGGTACTCAAATTTTTATGAATAGCCAAATGATTTAGATTTCTCATGATTGCATTTTGGAGGAGCTGGAGTAGGTGGCTTCAACGTTGGCTAGCTACTATCTTATTCCACTGTGTATATATGTATGCATTTTGTATTAGTGATGTAAGGACAGGTAGTTATAATCATCCCAATTTGGAACTTGTGATGTACTATTATGACTCAGATACATATTTCCTATTCAGATACATAATCCCAAAACGATTCCCAGGTCTTGATCAAATATAATTATTACAAATTACGCCAAGAGCGACATATAAAGATGCCGCCTTGGATGATCAAAGTACTAAATAGACATATCAGTCTTAAATACATCATAGTGGAAATAAAACCGATTACTCCTATATAACTAACTTGGCCTCTTGCACGTCTTTGGAAGCTTATTCATCCAACCTACTAAACCTGAAAAAAACTTAACTCTCAATCTACTCGAATTAAATTTTGAGCACCCGAGAGTTTAAGGGGAAAACATAAAATTCGAGTCAGACATAAAGCCTGGTGTGAATAATACTATTACATCTCGGTTTTTTGATATTAAGTGAGACCAAGCCGCTTAGCGGAATGGGTTTCCTTTCACTAATATCCCTTTTAAAACATATCTTTTGCAATTCAGAATCTTGCAATCAAACTGATTAAAGCAATAATAGAATATCATATATTCACATAAATCAGGTAATCAATGGACTATCTGTTCGAACAATATAGTTTTCTTTGGGTAACTATTAACCATTAGCTGACTCGGGCCTACCAGACATACTCAATTATCTAACATATGTTAGACACACTACTGGGCTATCTGCCCTTTACTATCTTCTTCTAGGGCCAACTGAACCTAATGGTTTTGCGGGCTCACCAATAACTTATCTTTTCTCTGTATATTCCTTTCTGTGTAACATCATTTTAGTCTTACCTATGACAAAACCCTACACACTGGAATTTTGGACTTATATTAGCTAGAGGCTTATTAGCTAAAGTATAGGATGCGACCCTATACTAGTCTCATCTGGTATTCTAACGTCTGAGTCATATACTTAGGGTTAATTGCCCCATCAAATTTTGCTTGAAAAAATTTCTTCCAAATTGATTCAACCCTTTAAATCATACTTAAACAAGGAAAATATACGTTTTGCTTTACTCAAATATCTTTGCCATGATATATGCTTTACACAAAACAATTTTGATGAAAACCTAAATCAATAGGGTTATCTATCCCTTTAAAACAAGTTAAAGCCCTTCTTTAACTTTGAAAACATTAAATCCAAGATATCACCTTCGAAACCCATGTTTAAAAACTTTAAACGGTCTCTTTCGAATCCATTGAAAGTACCTCTTTCAAAATAGGTTAACAGCTTTACCTTGAAGTACTAGGCCGAAAGGCCAAAGCATATCTTTCAAAACCTTTAAAAATAGACCTTTTAAAATCATTGATTGTGTCCCTTCGAAAGCTTTATAAAACCTTAGACGTCCTCTTTTTAAAACACTTTAAATTTTCCTTTCGAAAGAATTGGAAACCTTCCATTTAAAGACTCAAGTAAACCCTTTCGAAAACATTGGGGTACCTCGCCTTCAAAACCTATATTACATACCTTTCGAAAGTATTAAACTCCTTGCTGAAAACAAACCTTTCGAAAGCATTGGGTCCAAGTAAAAGTTTATGGAACATAGTTTCAAAACCATTTAAAACTATTCCTTTCAAAACCTTTGGGTTTAACTTTCAATATATCTAAGGGTCTTAAAAGAACTAGGGTGAAAGCATTGCTTTCGAAAGCATTATTCCTAAGTAAAAGAAAGTGGATTGTTTCAAAACCAATTCTATCAAAAGCATGGAGAAGCGGCTTCAAAGTTTAAGGCAAAAGAACCCTTTCGAAGGCATTGATTTGAAAGGTTGAATGCGACAGCAGGGATTTCGACCCCTTCGAAAGCTTCTTTTAAAAACAAAAGGTGGCAACCCATTCGAATGCCTTTTCTTTATATAAACAGAAGCAAGTTGGTTAAGTCGAAAGACCCTTCGAAAGCCTTATTTGTAACCAAAATAGTTCCAAGTTTAAAAGAGCTACTTCTACCCCTTCAAAAGCACGTTTCGACTCTACACCTTCTGTCTTTCTCCAATCCACCACGTACCAAGGCATTGATACCATGTGTATTGGTTTTGACTAGGAGGCCAGTGTATGGGGTTGAAAGGTAACTGCTGTAAGTGGCGAAGCAGTAATCCTTTACAAAACTGATTTTTAACCTTTTAGAGTAATATCTTTCCAACTAACTTGCCTTATTTGTCAACATATAATTGGTTGCCAATTCTTTTACAAAACCTTTTTCTAAAAGTGATGCCGAATTCGGTAATTGACAATTTAAAACATTTTTACAAATTGACCCTTCTCCTTTTGTAAACATATAAAACATTTAAGTCCCATACCTTAAATAATTTTATATCTTTAATAAACTACTTATGAAAATTCTCCAAAAATTCTCATAAATCACTTTTAATATGTTTTCTAACAAATTTGAATTTCTGACCCAAAGCTAACATATAATAGCCGAAAATAATTTAAACCCAATTTAACCATTTTCTTTACTAGAAAATTCATAATAAATCTACAACAACTTAGAAAATTATGAAACTTGAAACCCATCCCTAAAATAATGTTTCTGACCTTATATAAAAAACGCAAGCAATTTGGATGTCATTTGATAGGTTTTTCAAATCAAATCTTATCATAAAATCTATATGAAATAACATATATAAATCATCAAGAAGCATATATAACCATTTAAACAATCAAAATATGGCATTTTTCTTGCAAAATAAATTCGGATTTTTCTAGAAACTGAAAGCAATAAAAATGAGATGTAATCTATTATTCACCTTAGCTTGATTTTTAAGAAGGTTGAGATTTGCTCTTGTATTGATTTGATTAAGCTTCCTACTTGAATCCTTGCTTATCTTCCTTTAGATTACTTCTAATGGTGGCCGTCCAAGCTCTATGTTTAGTTTTGTTTGTGAATGTTGTAAATGAAATTTGAATAAGGGTATAGGGTATAAGAATATAACATATTCCTATTTTGTCCTTATCTTATTACCTTTACTTACTCCATTTTAATTCTCTTTGGCTTTAAATTAATAAGGCACGGCTACTCTATGATCATACAAATCTCAATCCCTTAACCATTTACATTATTTCATTTAATTTATCTAATTAAATGTCCTAAATAGTGTTAGTCAAAATTAGGATCGTTACAAACTCCCCGGCTTAAAGAATTTCATCCTCGAAATTATGATAAGGTACTCATAACAATCAATCATAAAGGCAAAATATACCATGAAACAAGTCAGGATAAGTATCTCTAACCATGCTCTCAGTTTCCCAAGTACGATCTCTCTTGTCGTCACTCCACTGGACTTTGACTAATCTGACTTCTTGTTCCTTTGGCTCTTCTCATCCCTCACAACTATACGAACTGGTTTTCCAACTATAGTCAAATTCGGTTCCACTACTAAGTCATTTAACACAGTCGGTGCTATAGTAGTCTCTGGATCTCGAATGCACTTTCTTAGATGAGAAATATGAAATACATTATGGAGTCCTACCAAACTATTTGGTAACTTCACTCTATACGCGATTTTCCCAATCCTTTATATGAAATGGTCCAATGAATCTCGATGATGTGCACGTAAATGTGTATATTTTTACCACCATATTTAATCTATTTAAATTAAATAAATGATCATATCGGGTATTTTAACTTGTTTAAACCAAAATTCATATTATTTTCAAATCGTCACATATTCATCTTCATCCAAGGGCAAAATGGTCATTTTGTGCATATATTAATTTGAGAAAATTTAATTAGAAATTTCTATATTTTTTATAGGAATTTGGCTTCATATACAAGTGGTTACATGATGATATATGCATGCACAAGAGTGAAGAGAACAAATGAAGATGGAAATAATTCAAAGTGAAGATAATGGAGGACCCCACCTACCCACCTACCTTAATGTACAAATTAGAGGCTACTGCACATACTTATGGAATTAATGGCTTCATGTACATTTAAGTGAGGGATTATTGAAGCTAATGATAACTTGGCCACCACACTTCCTACAAGGGCATTTTGGGCATTCCCCAAAAATATGAATTAGGGTTTAACACTTGTATAAATACCCCATATCTTCATGTAACCCTCCTCTCTCCTTAGTTCCTCTTTAGTTTAGGCTTAAAAATAAATCAAAGCTCTCTTTCTTTTCATGGCTACTTAGCCATTTTTATTTTATGTAATTTTCTTTTCTTTTTATGCAATGTTAATTAGTGTTTCCTTTTACTTACATGTTCATTTCCTTTCATGCTAGTAGTGTAAATTTTCTTTTATGCAATTAGATTAGTTTTCTTTTCCATTTGCTTTCATTTTCCTTTCTTTTTGCTTTCATGTTGCTAGCTACATTTGTTAATCAAATGACAAATATGAGAGGCTAAACCCCTTCAATTTAGGGGTAATGAAGCTCTCTAATTATGTAGCTTAAACTATTTGTTAATTCATGCTCTCTTTTTGTGCTTAATGAAGAATGATTGAAGTGGTTTAATTGTTGTTTTTGCCTTGAATTTGATAGTTTATATTATTGACACCAAATAGGCTATACTTAAACAATCACTAACACAAATGCCTCTTCATCAAAATATGATTATGGCATAAGAAAGTGATTTGAAATTAAAATTTGATGGTCTATATTTCTAATCAATAGTTAATAGGCCATACTTAAAATAGATTTCATTTTCATTGTCAAATTTCATGAAAGTTAGTAAGTGGTTTAAGGGGTGTGTTATAGTTTGATGGCTTATGTTGGCTAATCAATAGCACAAATATGCCATACTTATGATAAGCACATCTATTAAAGCACTAATGACCATAAAAGAGAGATCATAATTTCATATTTGGTTGAACTATATGATCTAGAGAGTGGATTTATTCTCTAAATTGTCATTTAACTCTTATATTTGCATCTCTTTTCTTTTAGTTAGTTAGCTAGTTTTCATACATTTCTAGTTTAATTCACTCTCGACTTCGGTATAATTTGATTGAATAGGAAATTTAAATCAACAATTCCCTGCGGATCGACCCGTACTCGCCACGTACTTCAATAGTACGTCGTGCGCTTGCGGTTATTTTATTTCTAAATTCGTTTGGCTATTTTCTAACTCGATAGACATTTAGCCGTCCGAACACTCGACGCCAATTTTCCCAAATTTCCGAATCTGATTACACCATTCAATCGGTGATACCTTGACAAAAACATAATCTCCAACTGAGAACTCTAAGTCTTTCCATCTTCTATCAACATAGCTCTTCTACGTAGACTGAGCTTCCTTCATTCTGGCTTGAATGAACTCAATCTCTTTTGCAGCTTCTCTAACCAAATCTGGACCAACAACTAATCTATCCTCGGTCTCTAACCCACAAACGGGAGATTTGCATGGCCTTCCATACAAAGCTTCAAACAGTGTCATCCCTATACTAGCCTAATAACTGTTGTTATATGAAAACTCGACTAAGTGTATGTGGTCTTCCCATGATCCCCCCAAATCTAGTACACAAGCTCTTAACAAATGTTCTAAGACTTTGTTAACTCTTTTCGTTTGCCCATCTGTCTACGGATGGTAAGTGGTAATCATCTGAGCTTGGTACCTAAAGTCTCCTGTAGACTCTTCCAGAACTTGCTAGTGAATAAGGAATCTCTATCACCTACTATACAACAAGGAATTCTATGCAGTTTAACTATATTCTTCATAAACAACTTAGCTAAAACAGGTGCCATCCTTTGACTTAACTGAAATGAAATGGGTACTCTTGGTTAATTTGTCCACTATAACCCATATGCTTTCATTTTCCCTATTTGACCTTGGTACCCCGTCTATAATTTCCATTGATATAGAATCCTATTTCCAAACTGGAACCCCTGAAAGCTGAAGTAACCCACTTGGTTTTTGATGCTTGGCTTTTACTTGTTGACAGTTCAAACACTGCTTCACTCATAAGCCTACATCCCTCTTCATGCCTTCCTAGAAGAAACTTCTTTTCATGTCCTGATACATCTTAGTTCCTCCCGGATGAATAGTAAACTTCGAACGATGGCATTCTCCAAGAACTTCCTTCCTAATGTTTCCCATATTCGGAATACATAGTCTTCCTTTCTTCCTCAACCACCCATTCCGGTCAAGACTGAAATCTTTCAAGTCATCGCTCTCTATTCCATCCCTTAACTTTTTGATCCGTTCAGCTAATATTTGATCCTCCCCTTACTTAGAAGCGATCTTTACGATCATTACCGGTCGAACTTCTAAACATGACAACATAGCAGTTTTCTTACTAGATCTAGCTTCAGATCTCCACTGTACTCTGCATGTAATCAATGCTTCCAAATCTTTCCACTCATCTATCATTGCTAATATTGCATTCTGATGTTTCATGCTAAGTGCATCTGCAACCTTGTTGCCTTTTCCTGGTGCGTACTCAATAGCAAAATCATAAGCGGCTAAAAACTCTAACCACCTTTGTTGCCTCATATTCAACTCCTTCTGAGCAAATAGATACTTCAATGATTTATGATATGTATACAACTTGAATCTTTCTTCCTAAAGGTAATGCTTTCACACCTTCAATGAAAAAATTACCGCAGCTAATTCCAAATCATGAGTTGGATATCTAACCTCATGTAGTCTGAGCTGTCGAGAAGCATAGGCAATCACTTTACCTCTTTGCATTAACACAGCTCCTAACCCTATTCCACTTGCATCCCTGTACACCACTAAGTCCTGATTTCCCTCTGGAACAACTAACACAGGTGTATTTGTCAATAAGTGTTTCAACTTCTAGAATGCCTCCTCACACTTATCAGTCTGGACAAACTTCACATCTTTCCGAGTTAGCTTAGTCACCGATGCTGCTATCCGTGAAAAATCCTTAATGAATCTCTGATAGTAACCAACTAATCCAAGAAAACTCTTTATCTCGGTCACTGTCTCGGGTCTCTTCCAACTATTTACTGCCTCGATCTTAGCTGGATCTACAGACAACCCTTTTTCTGAGACTATATAACCAAGAAACTTCACTTCCTTCTTCCAGAAATGACACTTCGAAAATTTTGCCTTCATTTGATGCTGCCTCAATGTCTTAAGCACCACTCTAAGATGAATTGCATGCTCTCTTTCATCTCTAGAGTATATCAAAATGTTATCTATAAATACCAACACGAACCTATCCAAGTGCTCTCGGAAAACTCGGTTCATAAAATCTACAAAGAATGTTGGCACATCAGTTAGTCCAAACGGCATTACTAACCATTTGTACGATCCATATCTAGTTCTAAACACCGTCAAAGGAATACTATCCTCAGCCACTCTAAGCTGATGGAATCCTATTGCCAAATCCAACCAGGAAAATACTTTGGCTTCACTCAACCGGTCGAACAAATCATCAATTCTAGGTAACGGATGTCGATTCTTTATCGTCTTCTCTTTCCACTTACGATAATCGATACATAACCTTAACGATCCATCTGGTTTCCTTGCAAACATTGCGCTACTCCCAAAGGTGAACTACTCGGTCTGATAAAGTTCTTATTTTCCAAATCCACTAGCTGCACCTTTAGCTCCCTTATCTCGGTAGGTGTCATTCTGCTTGGTGGTCTACTCACCGGTTCTGCTCCTGGTACTAAATCTATCCTTTCTTGTCAGCAGCTTTCTTCCCTTTGCTTGTCCGACATTCATGAGCATAGTGTCCCTTCTTATCACACTTATAACAGACAACTTCTACCTTTCCCTTCTTGGCAGCTCCACTCTTCTGAGCTCCTTTCTTATGGAAAAACTTCCTCTTTTGGTTCTACCCTCCTTGAGCTTCCCTTGCCTTGTTTCCTTCAAGAAAAGCAAGCATCTCTTCCTGCCTTAAAGCCATCTCAACAACTACATCACATGGATCCTTTATATGCGATAATGTGGCCTTAGCAAGCTCAGGCTTCAACCCGTGAATGAACTTATCATTCCTTTAAATGACCGTATCAACCGTAATGTATATGTATCTCAATAGCTCCTTAAATCCGGTTGCATACTCAAACACTGTCATATCTCCCTGCTCCAACTCGGCAAACTTCCTGAGCAGAGTAGACTTTGCAATCTCCGACATAAACCTTTCTTCAAACCTTCTCCTGAACTCAGTCCAAGTCATAGTTTCCTCATTGACTCCAACCGTAACACTATTCCACCAGTATAGTGCTACTCCCTATAACCGCCTAGAAACGAGTCTCCTTTTCTATTCATCATGGACCCTCAAATCAACAAAAATCCTCTCGCAATGAAGTAACCAGTTCTCCACTTCAATTGCATCCTCAGTCCCGATAAACGGTTTTCCTCCTAGCCTAGCATAATCTCTGCTCAACACAGCATAATTATTGACCACTGGATCTCCCTGATTTCCTCCTTCAGCATTTCCTTTAACTATCCCCGCAACAACACTAGTCTGCATCATGTTAACGAAGAACTGATACATTGCTCCCATTGGTTGTGGTGCTTCCTCCACCAATGTTAACTCTTCCTCCTCTAGCATCCATATCTTACTTTCGTAAAATCTCCATTCGAGTCTTTGTAAGATACATAAGAATAGCCTAAGAGAGATGAGAGAATAGAGATAAAACATATACTTACATATAGCAAATACAAGTACGTTACAATAGCGTTATCCCATACCCCAATCTTTTCTCTAATTCCTTAGGATTATGTTTTAAAAATCATTTTAATTTTGAAATTTCTTTTAATTTTTTCATAAACCTCCACTCCAATACCAAGTTGTAATAACCCATATATTGATACCTGAAGCTAAGCGCTACAGATGTTGCAGTCATCTATAGTATTAATTTCCGTTGATAAAATAAGGCAATGTTAATGGTATCCATAATATCAGAAGCACATGAATATGAAAAAAACTCAACACATAATTAAAAACATCCTTTCTGATTACATTTCAAATCCATATTTCATATTTAGATACATAATCCGAAAATGATTCCCAGGTTTTGATCAAATATAATTATTACAAATTACGCCAAGAGCGATATATGAAGATGCCCCCTTAGTTGATCAGAGTATTAAATGGACATATCAGTCTTAAATACATCATAGCGGAAATAAAACTAATTACTCCTGTATAACTAACTTTGCCTCCTGCACGTCTTCGAAAGCTTATTCGTCCAACCTACTAAACCTAAAAAAACCTTAACTCTCGATCTACTCAAATTAAATTTTGAGCACCCAAGAGTATAAAGGGAAAACATAAACTTCGTGTCAGACATAAAGCCTGGTGTGAATAATACTATTACATCTCTGTTTTCTGATATTAAGTAAGACCACACCGCTTAGCGAACGGGTTTTCCCTCATAAATATCCCTTTTAAAACATATCTTTTGCAAATCATAATCCTACAATCAAACTGATTAAAGCAATAATAGCAATATCATATGTGTACATAAATCAGGTAATCAATGGACTATCTGTCCGAATAATATAGTTTTGTTTGGCTAATTATGAACCATTGGCTGACTCGAGCCTAATAGATATACTCAATTATCTAACATCTATTAGACGCACTACTGGGCTATCTGCCCTTTACTATCTTCTTATAGGGTCAACTGAACCTAATGGTTTTTTGGGCTCACCAATAACCTATCTTTTCTCGGTATATTCCTTTCAGTGTGTAACATCATTTTAGTCTTACCTGTGACAAAGCCCTACACACTGGAATTTTGGACTTATATTAGCTAGGGGCTTATTAGCTAAAGTATAGGGCATGATCCTATGCTAGTCTCATATGGTATTCTAATATCTGAGTTATTTACTTAGGATTAACTACCCCATCAAATTTTCCTTGAAAACATTTCTTTCAAATTAATTTAACCCTTTAAATCATACTTAAACAAGGAAAATATACATTTTGCTTTACTCAAATATCTTTGTCATGATGTATGCTTTACATAAAACAATGTTGATGAAAACCTAAATCAATAGGGTTATCTATCCCTTTAAAACAAGTTAAAGCCCTTCTTTAACTTAGAAAATATTAGGTTTTAAATCCAAGATATCACCTTCGAAACCCTTGTTTAAAAACTTTAAACGATCCCTTTAGAATCCATTGAAAGTACCCATTTCAAAATAGGTTAACAACTTTACCTTGAAGTACTAGGCCGAAAGGTCAATGTATATCTTTCGAAACCTTTAAGAATAGACCTTTTGAAATCATTGAAAGTGTCCCTTCGAAAGCTTTATAAAACCTTAGACATCCTCTTTTCAAAACAATTTAAACTTGCTTTTCGAAAGCATTGGAAACCTTCCATTTAAAGACTCAAGTAAACCCTTTTGAAAACATTGGGGTACCTCCCCTTCGAAACCTACATTATATACCTTTCGAAAGTATTAAAACTCCTTGCTTAAAACAACCTTTCGAAAGCGTTGGGTCTAAGTAAAAATTTGTGGAACATAGCTTCGAAACCATTTAAAACTATTGCTTTCGAAACCTTTGGGTTTAACTTTCAATATATCTAAGGGTCTTAAAAGAACTAGGGCGAAAGCATTGCTTTCGAAAGCATTATTCCTAAGTAAAAGAAAGTGGATGGTTTCGAAGCAATCCTATCGAAAGCATGGAGAAGCGGCTTCAAAGTTTAAGGCAAAAGAACCCTTTCGAAGGCATTGATTCGAAAGGTTGAATGCGGCAGCCGGGATTTCGACCCCTTCGAAAGCTTGTTTTAAAAACAAAAGGCGACAACCCACTCGAAAGCCTTTTCTTTATATAAATGGAAGCAAGTTGGTTAAGTCGAAAGCTCCAACCACTTCGAAAGCCTTATTTGTAACCAACATAGTTCCAAGTGTAAAAGAGCTACTTCGACCCTTTTGAAAGCACGTTTCGACTCTATACCTTCCGCCTTTCTCCAATCCATTACGTACTAAGGCATTGATACCATGTGTATTGGTTTCGACTAGGAGGCGGGTGTAAGGGGTCGAAAGGTGACTTTTGTAAGTGGCGAAGCAGTAATCCTTTACAAAACTGATTTTTAACTTTTTGAAGTAATATCTTTTCAACTAACTTGCCTTATTTATCAACATATAATTAGTTGCCAATTCTTTTACAAAGCCTTTTTCTAAAAGTGCTGCCGAATTCAGTAATTAATAATTTAAAACATTTTAACAAATTGCCCACTCTCCTTTTATAAATATATAAAATATTTAAGTCCCATACCTTAAATAATTTTATATCTTTAATAAAATACTTAGGAAAATTCTCCAAAAATTCCCATAAATCACTTTTAATATGTTTTCTAACATATTTAAATTTCTGACCCAAAGCTAACATATAATAGCCGAAAATAATTTAAAATCGATGTAACCATTTTCTTTGCTAGAAAATTCATAATAAATCCACAACAACTTAAAAAATTATGAATCTTGAAACCCATCCCTACAATAATGTTTCTAACCTTATATCAAAAAGCATGCCATTTGGATGTTATTTGATAGGTTTTCAAATCAAATCTTATCATAAAATCTATATGAAACAACATAAATCATCACCAAGCATAAATAACCATTTAAACAATTAGAACTTGGCATTTTTCTTGCAAAATAAATTCGGATCTTATCTAGAAATCGAAAGCAATAAAAATGAGATGTGATCTATTATTCACCTTAGCTTGATTGTTAAGAAGGTTGAGATTTGCTCTTGAATTGATTTGATTAAGCTTCCTACTTGAATCCTTGCTTATCTTCCTTTAGATTACTTCTAACGGTGGCCGGCCAAGTTCTAGGTATAGTTTTGTTTGTGAATGTTGTAAATGAAATTTGAAAAAGGGTTTATGGTATAAGAATGTAACTTATTCCTATTTTGCCCTTATCTTATTACCTTTACATAGTCCATTTTAATTCTCTTTGGCTTTAGATTAATTAGGCACGGCTACCCTATGATCATACAAATCTCAATCCCTTAACCATTTACATTATTTCATTAAATTATCTAATTAAATATCCTAAATAATGTTAGTCAAAATTAGGGTCATTACATTCTTCTACCCTTAATGACTCATCTTTCAGAGGAAGAAAGGCAGTTCATTACATTTGGTATCATAGCCTAGGTTGAGCGAACACCTAGGCTTTGGGTTGGTGTCAACTTCGAGTGAGCGTATTTGTAATTTTTATTCATGTGTGTGTGTATATATATCTGATAGATAGATCAACTTGATAGGTTTGACTAGTACCCTTCTTTCAAGATTTATCTTATCTAGTTATTCTAAGAAATATCTTACTATGTCCAGGTAGTAAGACATGAGTAACAAAGGCAGACGAGGTAGGGGAAGGTAGCACTATGACTACAAATGGTCGAACCCCATATCTTGGAGGAGTTCGGATTATCGAAGAGGCAACATCAGAGCAGTGGGGAGTGAATTTCGCAACCTTATGCAAGGATTACACCAATCGAAGAGGAAACCCATTTAAAGGAACCGAGTCTATCTTGGAAGTGCAAGCTTGGTTGTGATCTTGTGAATTTTTTTTAAAGGTCTTGGCTTATCAGATGAATATAAAATATTCTTAGCAGCATGGCAACTGCAAGAGGAGGCAGCAACTTGGTGGTACTCCCTTACTGCAAATGTTCCAGAAGAAGAGTTTTCGTGGGCCTGATTTAAAGAAGTTTTTGAGGACCAATTCTTGCCAACAGCAAGAAAGACCAGGATATACATGAACTTCATAGACTCGAAGCAGGGGGATCTATCTGTAGCAGAATATGAGATGAAGTTCAACGAGCTATCTTGTTTTGGATCGGAATTGATCGACACCCCGTTAAAGAAAAATGAGATGCTTGTTTTGGGTATGCGAGAAGAGTACCATGAGAGAATGACTGCTCATGTTAAGAGTACCTTTGTGGATTTGGTTGATATGGCTTTAAGGTATGAGGCTTTGGAAAAGAAGAAGCCTACTCTAGTAGCACCTAGTGGAAATACCAGTGGAAACGGTTCTAACAAGAGAAAGTTTAATCCAAATCGGAAGAAGCAAGGAAAAGGGAAACATGGAGAAGGTCAAGAAGACAAGTCTAAGGATACTGGTTGTTATATTTGCAAGCAGAAAGGACATATTACTAGGTACTGTCTGAATCGTGAAGCTCCAAAGCAACAAAGTGGACCCGTATCTCCAATGGTATAGATGACTCTCTGTTTTAATTGCCATCAGCCCGACTATATGGTGAAGGACTGTCCACTCAGGTGCAGCAGCCCAAGGTATACGCTATTAAGAATGAACTGTCGACTTCAATGGATGTGAAAGAGAAAGACATCCTTGAAGCTACCTTATTGATTAATGGTATTTTTGTTCGAGCATTATTTGATACTGGTGCCTCACATAGCTTTATCTCTTTAGAATTCGTAAGCAAATTTCTTCTTTTTCCTAGTATTATAGAAAATCCTATGTGTGTCTAACCCCATAAGTGTTGTAACTCATTTGAGTATGATTTGTAAGGATGTGGAAATTTCCTACCTCTCTCACCACTTTTATTATGACCCTTATGTCTTAGACTTTAAAGGATTTGATATTATTCTGGGTATGCATTGGTTATCAAAGTATGGTGCTATCTTAGACTGTAGCAAAAGAACTATATCATTAGTAACCAAATTGGGAAGAGTTGCTAAAGTATCATGTAAGGAACCCAATATTCATATGTGTAGTTTCTTATATGCCATGGAAGCATCCTAAGAAAATTTCGGGTCTATTGAAGTTGTTAAGAATTTTCCCAAAGAGTTTAAAAGTTTATCCCCGCACTGGGAGATAGAGTTCCGCACTGATTTGGTCCTTGGTGCAAGGATTATGGTTAAACTTAAGCGAAGGATGGCTCCGAGGGGTAGAAAGGAGTTGGTAAGTCAAACCTAGGACCGGTTAAGGAGAGGATTGATTAGGCCCAGTCATTTGAGTTGGGGATCAGCTGTGGTGTCTACAGCTAAGTCTGATGGATCTTTAAGGTTGTGCATGGATTATAGGGAGTTGAATAAGCTGACCATTAGGAATAAGTACCCCTTACCCCGCATCGATGACCTTTTTGATCAACTTCATGGAGCTATGGTATTTTCTTTGATGGAACTAGCTACTGTATTTCATCAGTTGAGGGTTGTTGAAGATAATATTCCCTTAACCATGTTTAGGGGAATAAACTGTTTCTTTGAGTGGTTGGTTATGCCTTTTGAGCTAACCAATGCACCAGCATATTTTATTAATCTAATGAATCATGTTTTCCGAGATGTTCTTAATAAGTTCGTGCTAGTTTTTATTGAGGACATTCTTATTTATTCTAAGTCTGAGGAGGAGCATAAACATTATTGGGAAGTGGTATTAGAAACATTAAAGAGGCATGTTCTGAAGGCAAAGTTCTCTAAGTGTAATCAGAAGTAAGGTTCTTAGGGCATATTGTATCGGGAGATGGCATTTTCGTAGACCCAGTGAAAGTGGAGGATGTGCAAGAATAGAAGCGACCGCGGACTCCTACTGAAGTTTGTAGTTTCTTAAGTTTGGAAGGGAACCACAGGAGGTTCATTCAGGATTATTCTAAGATTTCCTCACATTTTACTAAGTTGACTAAGAAAGGGAAGAAGTTTATATGGACTCTAAAGTATGAAGAAGCATTTTTGGAATTGAAGAAGAGATTGACCAATGCACCAGTTTTGGCCGTTCCAGATGGAAATAGTGGATTCACGGTTTACACAGATGCTTGTGGAGTGGGACTAGGCACTGTTTTGATGCAGCATGGTAGAGTGATTACGTATATAAGCAGACAGTTGAAGCCTCACGAGAAGAACTATGCTATGTATGACCTGGAGTTGCTGGCTGCTGTCTTTGCATTGTAAATATGGAGGCACTACTTGCTGGGTAAGGATCCTTCTATTCCTCGTAGTTTCTTTCTAATCTTTGGAGATTTTAGGAGTAAGTTTCTTTCTTTAATTAGATGAAAAATTTGAGCTCTTCATGGATCATAAGTCCCTGAAGTATCTTTCGACTCAGAAAGATATGAACTTGAGGCAGTAGAGGTGGTTAGAGTTTCTGGCGTCCTATGACTTGGATATTCTCTATACGCCAGGGAGGATAATGTGATGGCAGAGCTTTAAGTAGGAATGCAGTCTTGGCTCTTTTAGAGGTTACCTCGACTCTTCAGGAAAGGATTGTGAGCAATCAAAGGAAGGATAAAATTCTGGAAGAATTAATTCAAGGAGTCGAGAAGGGTTGATGAACGGATTTTGAGATAGATAGTCCAAGCGCTTTAAGGATGAATAGACGATTGTGTGTTCTTGATGTGGATGGACTGAGACAAGAAGTTTGTTAGAGTTCCACAAATCTAAGTTAAGTATACATCCTCGGGTTCATAAGATGTACAAGGATATGAAAAGAGTATTCTGGTGGCCAGGAATGAAGAAGGATATCTCTATCTTTGTAAGCAGGTATGCGAGCGGTCAACAAACCAAAGGAGGTCATCAGAAAACTGCTTGATTACTTCAAACTTTGAAAATCCCAAATTGGAAATGGGAGATGATATTGATGGATTTCATCGATGGTTTACCCAGAACCAAAAAAGAAAATGAAGGAGTATGGGTTATTGTGGACCGGTTAACTATAAGTGCTTATTTTATTCCGACAAGCCAACTAGAACTGTAGCTTCATCAACAGACATTTATATTAGGGAGATAGTTTTCCTACATGGAGTCCCAATGAGTATAGTAAGCGATCAAGATCCTATCTTTATAAGTCAGTTCTGGAAAGCTTTGCAGGTTGCATTACGAATAAAGCTGAGTCTGAGCACAGCCTACCACCCTCTAACCGATCTTGGACTTTGGAGGGTCTTGGGAAGATCATATGCATCTAGTGGAATTCTCCTACAATAGTAGCTTTCAAATAAGCATCGATATGGCACCTTATGAAGCCTTGTATGAAAGGTCGTGCAAGTCACCAGCATATTGGGTTGAGACGGGAGATAGACTAGTACTTGGGTTGGATCTGATCTGAGACGCTACCGAAAAAGTTGCAATGATTAAGAAAAGAATGAAGGAAGCCCAAGATCTCCAGAAGAGTTATGCTGATAGAAGGCGAAGTGATTTGGAATTTGATGTTGGAGACCTTGTGTTCGTTAAGATTTCTCCAATTAGAGGTGCTGTTAGATTTGGGAAAGCTGGGAAGTTAGCTCCAAGGTATATTGGACTTTTTTGTCTTCTTGAAAGGATTGGATCTCTTACTTATAGGGTTGAGTTGCTAGAGAGATTGGCAGGTGTTCATAATGTGTTCCACGTGTCTCATTTGAGAAAGTATGTTCATGATCCATCATTGATTGTGGAGCCGTCGGTTCAAGAGGATTTGGAAATAGAACCGAACTTGACAATGGTTAGACATCCAGTTCATTTTGTAGATCAGGATGAGAAGAGGCTATGCAATAAGGTGGTGAAGTTAGTTAAGATTCAATGGAGTAAGGATCCCAGGGACTACACTTAGGAGACTGTGGAACATATGAGGGAAGCGTATCATGGATTGATGTTAGGATAGTTGTCTGTTAGTTTGTGTATATAGTGTATGCCTTATTGCTATGGTTGCTTAGTATATGTCTTTTGTATGTACTTTATGATATAAATATATGGCTTTTTGGTAGTTGAGTTATCTCCTTGTTTGCTAATTTCGGGACAAAATTCTTTTAAGGGGGGAGAATGTAACGACCCAGAATTTTTATCACTTAATATATGGATATTAAATTATATTTTTAAGAATTAATTAATGGAATTTATAACTAAAATAAACTCTTTTTAAATAGTAATAAATGATGGTGTAATCATTTTCAAATTTGGTTTACAAAATAATTAGTTCAAAGAAAGATTGGAAATGTGGCCGGAATTCGTTTTCCGAATTTTCAATTTTTCATCGGCTAAAAGTTGTCGAAAATGCCGTGGCACTTTGGTATACACACATACATACATTTACAAATATTTTGACTTGGAAATGCATATGTGTACATGTATGTACACTTAAGTATGTGCGTATATATAAAAAAATAATATTTTATTATAAAAGTATAAATATTATATAATATAAAGATGCTACTTTAGACATAAGTACAAAATAAGTACTAAGGCATGTTAGCTTGGAAAAATGGAATGGGGATGAGGGTAAATATGTTAGCAAAGGGGGGAGAAAAGGGTGTGAGGTGGTGACATGTGAGGAGGGTAAAGTACAAGGTCGTTTTGGTTATTTCACATATGCACTTTATATAAAAAATATTTTTTCTAGTTTTTATTCCATTTTTCTCATTTCTTTTCTTCAGTTGCAAACTTCCTAAGCTCTTGGAAAATATTCCATGGTTTCCTAAAGTATTTCTAAGTATAAAAAAATGATAGCTTTCTACTTTAAATCCTCTTCGAAACTTGCTAGAATGCTTCTGCATCCACTTCTTCACCTTATCGTCCAAATACGAGCACACATCCACCAAAAACCTTCAAGGTCGTACCCGCAGTCCCCTACAGCCGAGCCATATAGTGCTTAGGCTAAGCACATTTATAAAGTTTCAAAGCAAGATCAAGTCTTTTCCATAAGATTCAAAAATCCTAAGCATTTTGCAAAAGGTTTAAAAAGATTTTGTTGAATTCGATGAGTAAACTTATAACTATTTTTTTGGAAAGATTTCACCTTTGTATTTATGTGAGTTATGTGATTATTCATATATGATGTTGATGTTGAATTATAGTTTGACTTGGATGTATATGTATGTGTTAACGTATGGTTTAACATTAGACTTTAGATCAAAAGTTAAAGTATTGTGTTCGGTTGTAATGTTAAGATCTTGTGATGTTATAGTGATGCTATGGCAATATTATAATTTGGTTTATGTATATATGCTTGGATGATGGTTAAATGGTTTGGAAGTTAGAACTTGAAATGTTAAAAAGGGACTTGAGATCTATTTCCAAAAATCAAATGGATTACTAGTTTAATTTATAAAGTGTTTCTATTTTAGTTTTCTAACCCTGTTTTAAGATTTCAAAATCTTTTCTTTTTATGTGTAAAAAGAAGTAAAGGTAAAAAGAATGAAGTTTGGATGGTAACTTAGATAAGTAAATACTAAGTTATACATCCATAGCGATAGTCGCTATGGATGCTGTTGACGCCAAAAATGGGCATCAACACCCAATAGAATCTCGTAAAGAATAAACGATGAATGAAATTAAAACATTGTTGAAAAAGTAAATGAATACACAGATTTTTATAGTAGTTCAGAAACCTTGGCCTACGTCCACTTCATATTTTTATTGACCTTGCTTTTGATTATGATTATATAAATGTTTGGATTAGCTGGGATCCATTAGTACAAGAGTGAAGAATAAAAAATGGCCGAGCCTTGGTAGCAGAAAGAAGGATCATCTATATGGAGAATGGCCAATGTATTTATAGGAGAAAACGTGCATGGTGGGCTGAAATTTTGCAAGAAGGGTCTCTAGATCCGTAGGGGCCCACCATAACGATCGGTGGTCCTAACTCGATATTTTGGAACGATCAGCCAAAGTTTAGCCGATCGTTATTTTTGCCTCCAATTTACGTGCAATCGTTTTGGAGGGTCCCACATGCCTTTTGAACTTGTCCCTATAATATAAAGTCAATCTGAGTTGTGGATTACGAGATATGGATCAAACTTTGCTACACTTGGAATGTTCATCGATAGTTATGAAGGATCGACAAATAACGATCGGCCAACAACGATCGGCTATCTTCATTTCTCAAGGTATTTATGTGCGATCGTTTTTATGGTATCCACTCTTCAATATACTAAGGCTCTGAAAGTATCAAGTGAATTGTCCTTGTGGATTTTGAAATATCATTCGATCTCCACTGATTTGAGCTGCTTTATTGATCGTTCCCGATTGATCCAAACAAATCCTTGCTTTGTCCGTAACTCGAGCATATGAATTCCGATTGACTTGAAATTTGAAATCTAGCCTCACGGGGTTTTGCTTATTACTTCATACTGATTACACTTTAATCTGGACCCAGTCCAAATCTGCTCGACCATCGTATATAGCCTTGTGTACCACTGATTCTCAAGGTTGGTAACCACCCGTTTTAGCTAAATCTGTGGTTTCACGGCCTTGCCAAAAGGCGGGATAACAGATGCAGTTCGGGAAATTTAACGATTTCAAATTTTAAAAGTGGTTCTTTAAAATATTTTTGAAAAGACCTTTTCAAACTTAATTAGTAAGAATAAAAGTTAATTATTTCTTAATTAAGTATGTTTCGGAAGTTAATTAATTCATTAAGTAAGAATAATTATTTATTAATTAATTAGTAATAAAGATAAGGAATTAGTGATTATTAGCGTAAATTAAGTAAGTTAATTACAAATTAATTAAGAAGTTTTTAATTGATGATTAATTAAGTTGAAAGGTGATTAAGTATTAATCTCTATTTAATCAAGTTAATTATTTTAAATTAATTTTTATTTAATTAAAGGTTAATTATTTAATTAGTTATTATTTAATTTGAGTTAAATATAAATAGATGTTATTTAATTAAAGATAAATTATTAGTTAATTTTAAAAATTAATTAAGGTTTAATTATGATTTTATTTTGATTTAATTATGATTAATTAAGATTTAATTAAGCTTTAACTGATGATTTAGTTGAGATTTATTTGGAAAAGTTATTTAAAGTCTATCATTTATTTATTTTAAATCAACCTTCTTCTTTAAGTGAATTGTTTTTAAACCAAAGGATCTCTTGTCCATGCTATTAAGTAGCCAAACATATTAAAATAGTTAGAATAAAAAGTTGGCATGTTTTATTGGAAGTAAGTCGACTTGTACTTATCACAAATACCGCATTTCGAAAGCATGATGAATACAAGGGAGTTAATTTCGATAAGCGGGTCATGATAATTTAAGCATATGGAATATATTTCCATATGTAAATCTTAATACCCTGATAGTGGAGTTGTCCACTATAAGAACTTGGCCCTTTAACATTATCGAATGTTGGTTCGGAGAGACCAGGATCGGATAACAGTTGTTATCTAAAAACCATTTTGAACTAATGTAAGCGTTCGAATTGGAAATAGTAAAGGGAAGGTCCAAGAAGAAGACTTGAAGTGCAAGGACTATTTTTTACTAACCCTAGGGGTGATTCCAAAATGGGTGTAGTGAAAGTAGTGCCTTCAGTTCGTTCATCTCCTAAGCGACTTGTATGGATGAGTGCTGACATTGTGTTAACATCTGGAAGGCAATGTTAGCATTCCAAGTGGCAGTGCTATAGTAAAGGTAAACATAGCCTCAAGCCTCATCAACCCATAATGACTAAAAAGAGGGTATGCAGCAAGGCTAAGTGGGTCGCTCCCATTAGAGTAAGGTCACTCCTATCTAGAGTCCCTACTATCAACTCGTGTATGCTTCGGGACGGTTGCTGATCCCAACCGAGGGTTAATCATATTCGGTACTATCTAGCAAGGGGTAGGCCAGTCTTGTGTTGGAAGGGGATCCTGAGGAGGTCCTCGTTCTTATTTTATCTAGAGATGTACCGTGATGGGCGGTACCCCAATATCCTAGTCATTGTATGGAATCCATTCTCCAATAAGCACCGTACGGATTTAGTTGTACCCAAATATGTTGAAATGTGAGATGCAAGCATTTCAGCAACCCTAGACATTATCATAATATCACCATGGATTTCTATATAAAGTGTTTTGCTTATCGTAAGGTAAAAACCCGTCCGTGTTTATGTGCGTCGTGGTCTTATGAGATACTCTTGATTTTATAAATGTTTTAAAAGTAATAATTCAGTTGTTTGAGTTTACTCACACCAGACCCATGTATGACCCAGAGTTTTATTTTCTTTCCCTGAAACTCTTGCGTTTCTCACGATTGCATTTTGGAAAAGCTGGAGAAGGTGGCTTCAACGTTAGCTAGCTACAATCTTATTCTGCTGTGTATATATGTATGTATTTTGTATTAGTGATGTAAGGCTAGGTAGTTATAACGGTCCCTAGTACTATTATGACTCCGATGTACTATTATGGCAGTATCCATGTAAAATCTTATGTTGATTAATATAAGTTGTTTCGTTTCATTGTGAGTTTCTGTGATTGTTTTGTTTTTCTTCTTACCTTTCTTTTTCTTCTACCCTTAATGACTCGTCTTTCGAAGTAAGAAAGGTGGTTTGTTACAAAACACATAATCATATCTATAGCATACACAACGTATAACAAACCATAAACACAAGTAAAGATTTCAACTTTACATCATCCATTACATAAAGATTCTATCTTGCAAACTTTAAATAACATTGAACTTCCATTTTCAAGTTTATACTACATCACAACCAAACACATATACACACAAACTAAACAACATCAAATCCAAACAAACAACCAAGATATTGAACAACAGAATAGACAACATACCAAGGTTAAGTCTTTTTCCCAAAAGAAAGAAATTTGCTCACCAAACTCAAATAAGCTAACCAAATCTTTTCTAAAACTTGAAATGGGCCTAGATCTTTAAATTTTTCTTTTAAAAAAATGATTTTTGGCCTTGAATCTTGGAAAGCAGGCATGGCCTAGGCATGGTAGGGCTCGACCATGGAGTGAACAAGGGTGTTTGGCCTCGTTTTAAGAGGAGGAAGGCGTAAGAAGAAGAAAAGAGTGATTTTTAACTGTTTTTAAGAATTAAAATGAAGAAAAGAAATGATTTTTTTAAAACTTTAATAATATTTAGAACCATGAAAAGGTGTTGAAAACTTAAGGAAGAGGATGAAAAAATTTTACAAAGTAGAAAATGAAATGAGGAAGGAGAGAGAGAAATTTGGGTTTGCTTTAATATAAATTGAAATTATAAAATTACCTAAATGCACTCCGCTCATATTTGAACACATCATCACCTTCCATCTCTATCCTCCTCTTACTTCCTTTAAACGTCACCTACAAGGCACCCCCTTTGATCCACTAAACAAAACTCTACCTTGTACTTATAATGTGAAATGATAATGACATATCATTCTTTTACATTTTATTTTAATTGTAACTTGAAAAAGTCTCCCATATCTTACTTTTTACTTAAGTGAACATATATTTCTCCTTATTATATTACTAACCACACATTTTAAAACACAAGGATCGTAGGATAATCGTGTACCGTGATGCAAGAGATGAGTGTGACATTTCATATTTTACTTTTTATTTAAATTTTAAACTTGGAAAAGTGTCACATCTTATTTCTTACTTAAGTAAACATATATTTTTACTTTTACTACATTACTAATCCATACTTATATTATTTATAGTGTGTATATGTTAACTCAAATGTGCACAAAGGTGTTCACAACATTTTAAACAACTTTTTGATGGTGAAAAATTAAATTTTTGAAAAAGGTTTCCGGTCACATTTTCTTATTTCCATTGAACTGTTTATTTTTGCAAACACGTTTTGAAACTCATTTCACCATCACCAATTAATATTCAAAAAGGGATGTTTTTGAATAATAAAATCCATTTATTAATTATTTAAAAATATGTTAAATATTCATATTTAAAGTGATTAAACTTTGGGTCGTTACAAATTATATCGGTCTTATGTTAGCAACCATACATTATATTGGCCTCATATTGGTGATCATACACCAATTGGCCTTATATTAGTGGTCATGCATATTATTGGTCATTTAGTAGTGACCACACTTGTAGATAGGCGATGATGAGATATCAGTCTTCATTTGTGATAGGAGTATTTGATTACACGATGTTATATTTGATGTGTGCATATATTTATATGGCATCGACATTCCTTTGTGGTCCCGATAGCATATTACATGAGACACGAGCGTTCTCTTTTTAGGTAGAGCCGTACGCAAGTTATTTGAGAAATTCTTGATGTCCTAGAGGGGGTGATGAAAATTATCTACAATGGGGTCATAAAACACTTACGCTTATTATAGCGGTATGGTGTGATCCGCGAAGGTCCTAGGTATTTAGAATAGAAGGAATAACAATTATGCTCATTATAAAGGTACGGTGATTCTATTTCCTATTGGGACTAGGTTTCAAGTAGATAAAGTAGATCATAACTTATGCTCATTATAGGGGTACGGTGAGATCAACATGAGAATAGCGGCTCGTGGTCTATGGTATATTTATATACTGACTTTATTTAACATGAACTCTTAGAGGGAATCATTGGATCATGATAGATGTCTGAGTGCGTTAGCGTACTAAATTTATTTATCTTGAATCATTGGATCGCAATAGATGTCTAGGTACGTTAGTGTACTGACTTTCTTTATCGTGAATCATTGGATAGCAATAGATGAACATAGTAGACTCAACACATCAATAATGATGGGTATTGATTCATATTTCTTAGTTGTCTTTCATTGTTATGTTATGCGTGTTATTAGTTGGTTGAATTCGTTGTTGTGTATTTTAGAGTAGACTTGTATTTTATTACGCATGTTACCTTATTACTGTGTCATTATGTATCAGTCACATTATATTAGTTGTGTCGATTCATTATTGACCGGAGAAGGGCAAGGGACGATTCCCTACCTTGTGGGGGATAAGTTTACTTTATCCATTGTGGGCAGTACAGATTACCCTTGAGAAACGTTCATGGTGAGGACCAACTATACCCTAGTGTTATCCTGTTTATTTGTATATATATTTGATATACAGCATTTTGAGATAGTTCCACTCACACCAGGCTTTATGTTTGACCGATGTTTTGTCTTTGTCTGTATATGTCATGACAACTCTTGGGTGCTCGATGGAGTAGTTTGGGAGTTAGGTGCTTTTGGGGATAAGCTTTAAGGATAACTAGAGCATGCTATGGAGTGATGTTGATATTTAAATATACTTGATATAATTGTATCACATGACAGATGTATCTATATATGAGACCTGTTGTATCAGATATTGTTATTCTAAACTTCGTTTGTATGGAGTTGATGTATTCTGTCTTACCTGTATTTATCAGTTGCTTTCGTTAGTGCAGTCTCTTATATATTCTTTATTCGGTTCTGTTTATGTATATTCAGTGTATTATTTGTTATCATCTCAATGTGAGATTCTATCTATATGTCTTGGTTATGAGGTTTTGTTTTTTTTCATTTTACCTCGACAGACAGCCTTTTGCGATATTTTTGATTCAATCGTTATTTTAGATGTTGCTTCAGGATACAACGAAGGGCGGGTTGTTACATCAAAAGACCTTCGACCGCCTTTTGGGCCTTCGCCAACTCAGCATTTCTCTTGGTTAGTTCTTCTATAAATTGTTTTAGATCGACCCCAAGCATGGCCAATTCATTCGCGAGTAGAGTCTCCTTGGCCTCAACATCCTTTGATGCTTTCTCATTCTTATCTTTCTCCTTTAAACCTTTACCCTGCTACTAGAGTGTAGCACCCTCTTCCTTAGCACTCGTGGCCTCTTCTAATGTCTCATTAAATTCCAAAAAGTTATGGCTAAGAGAAGACAGCTCGGTTACAACCTATAAAACCAAAATACGAATTAAATTCCTAACGCAACAAAAAAATTAGCAAAATAAAATATCTAGTACGTTGACCCTCTCCTAGAGATCATACTAAAGTGTTTTTATGAAGTCTTGTGGGGTTTCTGGAACCTCTACCATAGCGGCGAAAATGGCAGCACCAATACGTGAATTGAAATTAAGCTTAGCTAATTTGGCAACTCAATGACTTTTCGACATACGAGGGAGTACTAAAGTAAGCGGGAAGCTCTTCCTTTTAGGAAAAACCCTAGTAGGAGGTTCCGAAGGTTCATTTTCAGTACTCTTCTTTGGTCGCTTTGTACTAAAATTTCTAGCACCCTTGGAATTTACCTTTGGGTCAAATGACTTCTCAGTCCCAGGCTTACTTTTGAACAAAAGGGAGTTTACCTTTGCCTTATATGAAGTATTTGTATCTATAGTATTACATAAAAAGATAAATAAAAGGCAATAAACCTAAAGCATATAGAATAATATGAAAGCAAGATATCTGTAGATATATAAAACTCTAAAGGTAAAAGTTTAGCTTGAGGTTTACTCTTGATGTTAGTTTTAGAAATTGTAACACGATCAAGGGTACGAGAGCTATCCCCTTCTCTCGAACTTTACCTAATCCCATTGTAGTCTTTGTCGCCCTCGGTTGAGAGTACCCTTAAATATGACATTTGGAAGAAGCAAGCCACACGCTTTGAAGGAACTGGGCCGGGTCCCAACAGATAAATAGAGTAGATTTCAATTTTTTTCCATTTTTTTACAATTGGGTGTATAAATTCTAAATGGATGAATTATGTCTAATCTAGATTACCTAAATAAAATCTAATTTTATGTAATTTTATAATTTAATTTATTAATGAATTTTAATGAAATAATAATTAATATAATTAATGAGTATATCATTATATGCTCATATGTGTATAATGTGCAAGTGCAACATATAATGTGTACATGGGTAACATCTATATATATTGGACTTGCATCTATAACTTATACATTCATCATTTATATATATCTCATGATTATCTCAAAATACTGTTTAGTTTGTTTATAATATATAAATTTAAACGTAAAATTCAAAATTATTTTTATATAATAAATTATAAAATATCTAATCTAATTTCGAGTTATTAAATTTTAAGTTCAAATTTTTTATTTAAAAATTTCTAGTTATGACTTAGTAAAACATTGTAAAATTCAAAACTAAATCTAAAAATATTAGCTAAAATATCTTTAATTAAATTTAAATATATGTATATAAAATAATTATTACAGTCCAAATTAATTTTTATTATATTTATTTAAAAATGTATAACACTATTTTAATATGTATAAATAATTTATATATATGTTTACTATAAAATGAATATTTAAATATATATAAATATATATGTATATGTATAAATCTTATTTGGCTAGCAAAAAATATTTATATATTTATATACATATACATATTTTTATTTGTTTGTTTAAAATACATACTACTATTTCACTATGTATAAATAATATATGTATATATACATACATATATTATAATAAATATTTAAAAATCACACACTGACACAAATATATATGTGTGTGTAAATCTTATTTGGTCAGTAAAATTTGTTTTTAACAAAACAAGTTTTGTTAAAAGAGCATATATATATATATATCAAAAGTAAACATTGTATTAAATAATAATTAATGTATATGATAATTATTTATAAATTATGCTTTTAGCTAAAGATAATTTTTTAAAACTATTTCCAAAAACTAACTTAAATAATTTTATTATAAACACACACGCACGCACAGATACATACATACATACATACATACATATATATATATGTGTATGTATGTATGTATGTATGTATGTATGCATGTATGTATGTATATATATTAAAACCTAGATTTAAGTATTTTAGGATTTAAAAATAGGAAATATTCATTTAAAATAGATAAATAATTATTGTATACGAATACAAGATGATTTGTGGACGAATAAAATATTTGCATAATTATTTTAATTTAAAATTTTGATTTTTAAACAACAAGCTTATATAGATTAATTAGTTAAAATTGCCAATTTTACTAATATTTAAAAGGGACAATTCTCAGATGTACAATAGATATAATAGAATCAATCAACTCCCTCCGATGTTGATAAACTATCTTTATTATATGGAACTTTTTAGAGTAAATTTTTTGAATTTTAGTGAGCTTTAGGTTCTTTCATAATCAGTATCATGACATTCTTATCATATAAAAACGACGTGGAATTCTCAACATTTGAAATCGCCCCTAGCTCTGTTATAAATTTATGCATACACACATATAGCTTCTATCATGGTGCTATTCAAGGCGATGTACTTAGCCTTTTGGCCAAGTCAACCGCTACTTATTATTTTTCTAACTTAAATTTCTTAACTTAAGACTGAACATGATTTTAGGATTAACATAATATTCTCGGTTTCTTTATGAAGTTTGAGCACTTCTTTATAAGGAGTTTGTTGTCTTTATAAACAATTCTCTAGTGTTTTGTAATTACTCAAAAACACTCTAAATTGCCATATAGTGATCTTAATTTGGATTTGATACTCGCTCAATGTTCCAAATACATAAGTGAAATGTGAAAAAGTAACTACATAACATATGTGATAGTTCCAATTGCTAATGTGAAAGGAATCCATCTCATATGCTCCAAATTAAACATTTTAATATGATGTCTATATATATCGTATGGGACTATCCCAACATGCTTTTATACCGACTATAAAACATTTTATATTCAAATCTAATATTGAGAACTAAAATACCAAACTAATATGACTATAACACGAGTACACCGATAACAATTATGAGATTGTTGTTTACTTATAGTTTTAGAAATATTTTAGTACCTTTATAGCTTATTCTTAGAGAAACGCACTTCCTCTGCATTTTGACTAAAAATCAAACTATCTGATATTTCTGTCAAAATACTTGTTTAACTCTAATGCTTATCGAATGATGCTTTCATATCAGTTCTTGGATCATATCTGAAACCCACAAACTCAGTATTGCTCCCACTGACTTGGAAACACTTTAGTTGTTATATGCAAACTGTCTATTCTAAATCATTATTTAGAATTTTCTATTTCAACATATATATACCAAAAGTCATAATCATATTGGCAATAACTTTGCAAGTAAAATCTAAATTAACTTAAACATGTTGAACAACGAATCTGATACATTAATTTCAACAACTGAAATTGGCAATGTTGTTTTTATCAATGGTGCTTAATATATTCCAACTGCAACCATCTTCTTCTCGATGAAAAATTTATGGTCGATGGAACATATCCTTTTGGGTACAACTACCAAAATTGTATCTTGCTAATGTACTTAGAATCCATTTTGGATTTTCATATCATACCATATGGAAGAATCAATACTCTTAATGGCTTATTGACAGCTGAGGAAATTTTATTTTCTCGACATTGATAAGAATTCACAATTTCCCTTTAATGTGCGAGAGTTCTTATAAAAAGTTCTAATATGTTATGACCATTTAGAATTGGTTAATTTCATTTCATCCTTCAAATTCAGTTTTGTCTTTAGATCGTACGCAAATCCATATTGCTACCAATAATTTCTAGAGGAAATTCGTCATGAACTTGGTGTTTTCTTAAAACAATAATTATTTCTCAATGCACGGAATGAGTATTCATAAAATTTTTATGAATTTCCTTTATATATGTATAAAAATGATTTAGTTTTTAGTTTACAAAACTTATTTTCATAACATAAATTAGTCAATAAATCTTGATCGGTCCCAGTCTCCTTTAGTTTGATCACTTTTTTATAAGGAGTTTGTTGTCTTTGTAAATAATTCTCTAGTATTTCGTAAATTCTCGAAAACACTCTAAACTACCATATAGTGATCATAATTTGAATTTGAAACTCGCTCAATGTTCCAAATACAAAAGTAAAATGTGATATAGTAGACTACATAACATATATAATAATTCCGATTGCCAATGCATAAGGAATCCATATCATATGCTCCATCTTAAACATTTTAATATGATGTCTATGTATATCGTATGGGATTGTCCCAACATGCTTTTTTACCGATTATAAACGATTTTACATTCAAATCTAATATTGAGAACTAAACCACCAAAGTAATATGATTATAATACGGGTATATTGATAACAATTATGAGCTTGTTGTTTAATTATAGTTTTAGAAATATTTTAGTACCTTTATAGCTTATTCTTACAGACACACACTTCCTCCACATTTTGACTGAAAATCAAACTATTTGATATTTCTAACAAAATACTTGTTTAACTCTGATTCTTATCAAACGATACTTTAATATCAGTTCTTGGATCGTATTCGAAACCGACAAACTCAGTATCGCTCCCACTGACTTGGAAACACTTTGGTTGTTATATGCAAACAATCTATTCTAAATCATTATTCATAATTCTCTATTTCAACATATATATACCAAAACTCTTAATCATATTGGCGGTAACTTTGAAAGTAAAATCTGAATTAACTTAAGCACGTTGAACAATGAATCTGATACATTAATTTTAACAATTGAATTTTGCAATGGTACTTTTATCGACGTTGCTTACTATATTCTAGCTGCAACCATCTTCTTCTTAATGACAAATTTATGGCCGATGGATCATATATCTTTGGGTACAACTATCAAAATTGTATTTTGATAATGTACTTGAAATTCATTTCGGATTTTCACATTATTCCATATGGCAGAATCAATACTCTTAATGGCTTATTGACAGCTGAGGAAATTTTATTTTCTCGACATTGATAAGAACTTCATAATTTCCCTTTAATGTAAATGAATTCTTATAAGAAATTCTAATGTATTGTGTCTATTTAGACTTGGTTAATTTCATTTCATCCTTCATGTTTTTTTAATCTTTGGATCGTATTCAAATCCGTATTACTTCCAATAATTTCTAAAGGAAATTCTTTTGTCATAAACTTGGTGTTTTCTTAAAATAATAATTGTTTCTCAACACAACGGAATGGATATTCATAAACATTTTATGAATATATATGTACAAAACTGATATAGTTTTTAGTTTACAAAACTTATTTTCATAACATAAATTACTCAATAAATTTTGATCGGCCCCAATCTCCTTTAGGGTGGTCCACATGCGATTCCACAAAAATAATTATTACGTGCAGTCTTTCGACTCGCACGACCTATTAACTCCTTGACCTAGAATGTGTAGGAATTTCTTATAAACTCTTATCTTGTATGATTTCATAAACTATGCTTTATATGAAATTAATTTTAACCTTATGTATTCATTGTTAAGTACATGACCTTTCATAAAGAAGTTAACATAACTTCATTCATTATCAGTCGTACTTTGTTCCACAAAGTCCGATCACTACTTATTGTTACATCATTATGTATTGTAGCGAGGAATGACTTTTAAGACTAAATATTTATTCATTTTGGGTACATTTATAACTCTTTTCCAATACACTTACCTTCAATCAAATTGATTTCTTTAATTTCATTTTGCACGTTACATTACTTTCTTTGTTTATATTCTATGAACTTATTATAGACATACTATATGTGTATAAAATACTCATATTTAGTTTTATGATAATTCATCGATGAAATAAAACAAAGTATTTAGAACCATTTTGGTATCATTAGACTTACGATTGCATACATCTATATGTATCAATCCGAAGAGTTCATTAACTTTAATGTCGCTTCCGTTAAATGGATGCTTCACCCATAATCATTTGAGATACAATTTGCTAGTACCATTTGATTCATAATCATATGATTAAAGAATTATTTCTTAAACTTGGCTTAGTCCGTTGTTCCAAATTAACTGTAAATTCAAGATATTTCTATATTTCCTAATGCATCACTTTTGTTATGCAAAAAGATATGATTATTATAGTTTTATCTTATAATGAATATCCAAAATATTCGCACTGATATAAAACAATATCTGTTTTTAGTCAATACTGAAAATAGTTAATATTTCATAAATAATATTTGTTATGTTTACGAAAACATTTTTCGTAACTTGATGCATACACTAAGAAGTGTTATATTATATGCTCCCACTATTTCCAACATTACTATAATAGCATATGAAATACAAAGCTCCGTTCAGCTACTTAATATGGGTTATTTATTTCATTTAAGGTAACTAGTTTGCAGTCAATAGTTTTCAGATCAAATATCTTAAACTCAAAGAAATAAATCTTATAGAAAACAATTTTCTATATGAAAATACATTTTGGAATAAAAATCATATTTCTCATTCCATGTTAAGTATCTATTTTACAATTCTCATTTCCGATGTATCTTCATGAAGCAAAAGTGTAACGACCCACCTTTTCGACCCTCGAAAGGCGAGACTTAATACATCCACGGTATTAGAATGAAAAGAAACTAAGTGGCGAAAAGGCAGATTATTAGGGTTAAAGAAAAAAAGAATATGGGAAAATAGAATCTCAAAGCGGAACGATAATATACAATATAACAAAGACAACAAAAGCTGCCACTCTAAGTGACATAGTAAATCAGAGTTAAAACCAAACCTCATCAGCCTAGACAATTATAACTTCTTGAACTTACAATTGCTGATATGTATGTATAATAATATAGCGTAAAATAAAAATATTACGGTAGATGAACAGCCAGCTCTGCTCCATGAGCTTCATGTCCCACCAATGACAACCTGGAAAAACTCAGTATGACCTGAGCATTATAATAAAATAACATCTAGATCAGTTTGCAAAACCAACATGAGGAGACTCAAGAAATATGAGGAATATATAATAATTTTGTGAAACCATGCCACTAAACATGGAATGAGTTTTACCTCACAAGAACAACATCTATAAAAGAAAGAATGGAGAAAAATTAGAACAAAACCCAAACTTGAAAGAATGGGCGTAAACAAGATCAAAATCTAAACTTAAAGAATTGACATAAATAATTAAACATCAAGAAGAGCTCCAGGAACTTCTCGATGCAGTTAAGAAAACGATTCAAGGATTCTAATCAAACAAGGAGGATGAAAATTTTCCAATAATGAATAGGACGGTGCACCCCTTTACCAAAAGTATACTTGAGAGGGTCATATACTCTATGACTCTCTCAGAATCCTTCAAGTAGGACCCTGCCAACCTTACCAAGAATCCGAGTATTTCACATCTCTATGCATATACTATTGAAACCAATCTAGAGCAGATGTGATAATACCCTAATGGGAGCAACCCCACATAGCTCGGCCCCCACTCGCTCTTTTGTTTTAATCATTTCCGCAAAGGATATCAACACTCAAATTAGCACAAATCATCTTAGATTGATGGAACACAAAATGATAGCAGAATCGAAATCGATAGATAAGAAATCAACTATCAAGGATAAAAAAATGATCGTATATCGAAATTAAATCCCTTACACTTATCATCACTCGTCGATCCTGAACTAACACTACCCCGGGGAAAACAGTGAAGCCAGACAAGTAAGGTAGTGTTGCTCCCATCTTGTGACGACAGCATTCTTGACTTTAACAATAGCAAGAGTTCCTTCAACGTATAGTGCTAAGTGTAAGACTAAATATTTTCTATAAGTGAATCAAACTTTTAAATTCGTTTGACTCTCACTTGTGCTTGATTGTCACATAACAAATATTTGTAAAAACACTTTAAAAATACTCTTTTAAAAATATTCTTTTTAAAGAGCTAATTATATTTATAAATGTATTAAAAAAGGGTTGAAAACAAATGTTGTTAAAACATTGTTTACTATAAACCTAAAACAATTTACACTTAGTTTTATTTTTAAACATTCCTTTTTAAAGATTTTTTTATTTATAAAATATCATTTATAAATCAACTTATTATTATTTTTAAAACAAAACTCTTCCAAAGATTTAAGAATATCAACATTTACTAAGTCAAGTAGCAAGTTTTCTTAATAACACTACAAAATCATTTATTATAACAAAAGTGTTATAATCCATAAATTCTTTTCTCAATTTCTAGAAAACATTTATTACAACAATGATATTGTAATCCATGCTTCCAATTCACTTTTTAATAAACTAAAAAATACTTGAAATAAAATTTAAATCATCCATTTCAAATATTACTTGGAAAATATAAAGTCTAAATTATATTAAAATCTTAAAACCATTTCCTTTCCTTATTTTGAAATAAAACTTCTTCAACAATAATTTATGTTAAATCTTTTAAATATATATAAATTTCAAACCACTTTTAAAACACTTGAATATATGTTAGACAAGTTCACTAAAAGGATTGAAGAAGAAAAATCAAGTTTAAACCATATTAATTATCCCGAAAGAAAATTAATCAAATTTACGATCTTTTTATAAATTCAAAAAAACATTAATTTTCCCGAAAGAAAATTAATCAAATTTATAATCTTTTTATAAATTTAAAACAACAATAATTATCCTGTAAAAAAATTAATCAAATTTATAATCGTTTTATAAATTTAAAAACAACTATAATTAGCCCGAAAGATAATTAATCAATTCATAGTCTTTTTATAAAATTAAAACAACATTAATTGTCCCGAAGGAAAATAAATCAAATTTAAAATCTTTTTATAAATTTAAAATAACACTTACCCTTTAGTTCAAAATTCTCAAAAATACATGAAAATATAGTTTAAACAACTGTCAATGGACAAAAACACAACTAAATATTTATTTTGTAAAAATACAAGCATAGGTTCAACACGCAAAAAGATTTAAGGAGATGGTGTTTCATAAATGACGGTATGGCGAAAATCGCTATAACGATACTTACACAAATCAAACAGTATGTTATAAATATTTCAACCAAACATCAATATAAGCAACATAAGAATATAAGTCAATCAATATTGATGAGAACCCCCTTAGGGTCTCTCTATAAAAGTCTCATGTAAATCACACATATGAATGTGTATTTTGAAGTGTTCCATAGCGACCTGTTCGCTACGTATACACTTTGACTTTCCCTTGCTTTTATTCCCTGCAACACAATGGTTATATATGTCATCTGCTTTCAAGCGGAAAGAAAATCCAAATGAACAATCAAACAATAATATATAAACTATAATCCAAGCATTCAAAAATAATCTATAGCAATATATATATCATATAGCTTATTTAAAGGCGAGTAAACTCACCAAGATTCCAACGAATGCTTAAGCGTTTCAGTTTGATCTTTGATTTTAACTCCCAATTATACTAGATCCAAATATAATGAATCTAATTATAATGTGTAGATAACATTGATACGAGTCTAATGCAAAAGACCGCGTCCAAATCCGACCTCGTATGAAGAAGATACGAGTAAATTACTAAACTTACATTTATTAATTCAAATTAATTAACTTAAACTTAATTAAATTAATAATTAACCCTAATCCCTCCTCGCAAATCATCTTCCCCGAACATAATCCAGGTCGTATCACTGATACGTGCACAAATCATATGCTACAACCTTCCTCCCACAAATTCTCACTCCACAGCCGACGAAATCGACCATCGATTTCTCCTTCAACTCCTCTTTGCCTTCTCCTTCCACCAGACAATCAATCAAAGCTCGAACTCGCCGAACAAAAAGCGACCTAGAGCAACCCCATGGCGACCATGCAAAGTCGAGTTCATGCACGGTGAACCGAGCTCCACCAAAAACGCTCCATCGATGTTCCTTCACATGACAAGCGTGATGCCACTCACCTCGCTGCCTAACTCCTCTCCCATCAAAGCCTAAAGGAACCCTAGCATAGGCCCTTTAAAGTCGATCAACATGAATCGCAGCCGCACACCACTAACAACATATGGATTCGAAGCTTAAGTCCATACGAGTTCGAAGGAACTAGTTTTGTAATTTTTTGCTGAGTAATTCATTTGATTTTGAATTTAAAAGAGGAGGCTTACTTTCTTTTAGATTATAGGAAATGAGAAAAAAAAGAGAAAAGTCAAGAGTGTTGAATAATCTAAGTGTAGAGGTGGGTTTATTTTGCAATTGCTGGCATCTTACTACACTGCATTTCGTTCGTGTACGACACGCGAATAACAAAACAAAAATATGATCACACACAATAATATGACATGATCACAAACAGCAATAAAATACACCGATTATCTTATTCTGTGAAATTTTAACATTTGCTGTAAAATACGTCATACGATAATTTAAATATTTTCCAAATTAAAAATTATGGAAAAACCCTATAAATTCATTTTAAAATACCACCTTAAAAATCAAATCTTTTTATTAACAATTGATTTTTTGATATTTCTTCGAGCTATTTATTATTGTAAATAAATTTGCAAAATGAGTTCATCATAATTATGTATTAATTAAAAGAAGTAAAATAAGGCTGTTAAATCCATTTAATTAATATTTAATTCAAAAGTCAAATATTTAGATATTTAACTAATCCATATATTTGAATATAAGGTATTTATATTTTCAAAACCAATTATTTAAATATTTAAAATTAGTTAAATATTCAAATAAGAAATCAACTGGATTAACAGATTTTCAACATTCCAATTTAACTATTCCTCGGTTAAGGGGGAAGTGGTAAGTTAGAGCACTACTGCTTCAGTCCCTACTTGAACATCAATCTTAACTCTCAAAAATAGAGAAGTTTACCTCGCTTGACTTTTAGTGTTAAGCATGGTTAATTCCTTTTCAAACAAGTAAACAAAACATGATTTAGCCGCTAATCAATTCCTAACCCCTTTTGAAATCATTTATTTATGCTTTTAAAAATGTTTTTTAAATACTTATAATAGGTTTTAAAACATTTTCTTAAATTATTACTTTAAGAGAACAAGATTATAAATCACTTTGAAACTTGGAAAAACCATGTTTTCTATACATTTAATATTACAGGAAAAAAACGCACAAGGACAAACTTTGAAAAAAAATTAGGCAGAAGGACAATAAGTTTTTTTTGGCTGAAGGACAATGCTAATTGTAACAAGCATATTTTATAGTGTAAAATTGAATCTAATGCTACATATAACTAGCATTCCGTATAGTATAAAAATTGAATATAATGTTAATTATAACTGGTATTTGTCCTTCGGTCTAAAAATAAAACTTGATGCCCTTCATCCAATTTTTTTCTAAATTTTGTCCTTCTCCCTAGTTCCCCTTAATGTTAAACCATCGTCTTTAAGTGTTCATAACTAATTCTTAAAAATTCACAAAAATCTCAAACAACTTTTAAAATACTCTAATTAGAGTTAGCAAACAATTGTAGAAAGAATGAAACAAAATACTTAAGTTAAAAGGTCCCTTCCAAACATTTGAAGTTCAAAAATCAAGGCTAAATGGGGCAGTTTTGCACAAGTATCTCTATATGACAAGTTCGATGAATAAAAAAGTGTTACCGAAAGTATCATACCAGACAGTATCACTAATCTGTTAATTCAAATTTCTCATCACACAGGGATGAAATCTCATAAAAAATATAAAAGTGTCATCACCATATCATATAAAATTACTAAACAAATCCATGTCAACAGTGAATCATACATATGACTAAAATCGATATAAAGAATATAAGAAATCAGAAATCAAAAGTTAATATAAAATAGATTATTCAAACAAATATATATAAATGTATCAAAACTTAGTAATGAAACATTCACAACATATAATTCACATAACATTCTTAATCTTATACAAAATTAAATAATAGTTTTGTATTTATTAATAACACTAAACAACTCCTTTCTTTTATTTAAATTCACAAAATAATTTGTAAAGCTGAATATTAAATATGGAGGTTATTTCATAAAAGTTACTATGATTAAATATTATTTTAAGTAATCATAAAACAATCAAATTAATTTAATTTATTCATAAATAAATACATTTACAAAACTTAGATTATATATATATATATATATAATTTTACACTTCTAAAATGATTATCAAAGAGCATTAAATAATACTATTAAACTCATATTATTGACTTATCAAGCTTTTATTTACATTTATATATATATATATATATTAAAGTTTAGATATATTTGATTTAAATTAAGTTAACATGGAAAACATGGAAGTAAAAGTATCCATGTATAATATAACCATGTATTTAGTAGTGAAAAACAAAACAAAACAGAGGCTTAGCAAACACTGTAGTCATGGGCTAGCTGGGCCTAGTACCTTCAAATAGATAATAACATCACAATTTTTGTACAAAATAATGAACATAGATACTGCAAAGTGCACAAAACTAACCATACAAATAAAATCGATGAACATGATTACTGCTATTATATTACACAAATTATTTTATACTACGTCTAAACTATGTTTCTTAGTATGAAAAGATTATTAATTGCAGTACATTAATTGCCGAAATAATGTAGTCATACATTAAGAAAACTAGCAGTGGTTACTGATAAGAATGCATTAACATTTAATATCACACACTTTGAACTCTTAGTGTTACTGATTCTAGACAATTTGAGGAAGAAATGAAGATAGAGACATTTTTCTATTTCTTTACTTATAATTTATACAAGGATCTCTATTCACTATTAACATATCCAAAATCAAGAATACGGGGTTGCATCTTTGAACCCATTACCCGACCCAATATAAGTACCACATACCTACATTATCTCCTACTAGCTACATGTATATATATGTATATATCTATGTGTGTGTATCCACATAAATGCACACACTTGAATATACACACAGTTATACACCAGAGCACTGATGCACGCACATTGAGAACACGCACACTGCCATGAACTCACACACAAACTCACATACAACACAGAAGTGTGTGTGTGTGTGTATGTACACACACATGTACACCTCCACACATTCTTGTAGCATAACACATTCATATATAAATATAGATTGTATTAATGAAAATCTATAGTGCAATAAAGATTAGAAACCAACACAATTCACACAAGGAAGGAGACTTAATTCTCTTCAGCGAAAGAAAAAGCATAAAAAAAATATGATAACACATATATAAACGTACATAACTCATGCATGTAACCCAGGCACACGAACACTGACACCGCTGACACACTCATACAAGCACGAAAATAAATTGGAGATGGCATTCAGTCACTGATCGATCGATCACCACCATAGGTTGACTGATCACTGGCAATTACTGTCGGATATTCTCCTGTTTCAGGTGACTCTCTCCCCTTACGTCGACCAATCTACTTTACTTCGATGTCTATGATGTTTTACCGTCAAGCAACGGCCAATTCATGCATACAGGTATATATATATGTCATTATATGATTAAACATAGATTATGTAAGTGGAATACTCTCTTGTTAGCTGTTATCTTCCTATTCCTTTCTCTGTTTGGACGTGAGTATGCACACGAGAACAAATTTCCATGGAATCCTAATCACCCTCTGCTATGCATACTTGTATTAGCATTGAGAAGCACCCCAGTTGAATTTAGGGATATTTATCAATTTATCAATTTTTTATTTTATTTTAGAAGTAAAATATATTTTACTTTGATAGCTTCAGGAAGATCATAGAAAAATAGTAAAAATTAACTTGCATCCCCCTGATAAGGTGAAGAAAGATAAACTTAAATATTTAATGGAGTGTGTAAATGAATGAAAGTGTAGGGGAAAGAAGAATCAAGAGAAAGAAAATTCTAGAGATGGAGAAATCATGAAACTCAATTTGGGTTTGGGCTTAAAAAGTTGGATTTGGGCTTTGGAAACTTAAATAGGCAAATGTGTGTGTGTATTTGTATTTACATTTAAATTTCATTCCATTTAAATAAATACAAGTTACATTTCAATCTCACTTCTTTGTTATACTTCAAATATATAATTTTATACTAAATATCACTTTCACATTTTTAGCCCATTTAATTCAAATACACTATTATCTCATTTTATGCCCAGAATTAAATAATCTCCAAACCCATTAATTAATTAAATCTTCAAATTCCAATATAATTGCTTAAATCATGATTAATAACTTAAATTAATTGTTGCTTAAAAGTTCGAGTTGTTGCATACACTGTATTTTCGTTCGAAATATATTCAAGGTGGTGAGGTAGCTCACCCTTTAGAAGGCAAACAAGCAAGTCCAAGTAACCCAAGTCCAACCTCTACATTGCAACTCCTAACTTCCTACCTTCTATCACTTTTGCACTTGATTTTCCAAGGCTATTTTAGCCTTAATGCTCACGGCTATGCTAAGTGGGGGGAGCTTGGCTCCACTTCTTCATAATATAACTTGATGTAAGGTTTTGTGATGTTGTCCTAAGGCTTATGGCAAAGTTTGAGTTGATTTGGATGAGTTTTGAAATTATTATGTTTAGGAAATTGTGTAGAGAAGAGATAACATAGTGATAGCTTTAGTGTAAAAATCCGTGTAATGAACTCAAAGGTGTGCCCCTTCTTTTATAGGCTTAGAATGTTGTTGCCTAAGCTTTCTCTCACCCCCTCCCCTACCATATGGAAGGCTCGCCCCTCCGCATTCCCTTCGCTTCTCCTTTATACCTCTTACATTAGCTAATTACCTTTATATGATAATATCTCTAATCTACTTAGAAACCTCTAGAGCATTCCAATCATCCCATTTACGAAAGTGTGTTATTGGTTGCTAATGAGTTCATTTGACCATAAGACAAGTACAAAAGAGTTCGAACAACTTATATCGATCAAAAGGTTGTTTACCGACAAACAGATTTTCGATTACATTATTGATTTTTCTTCAAAGAATATATTTTTGTAAACAAATTTCAAAAACATGTCTCCTATCATTATTCATTAATTAAAAGATTTTTAACAAGGTTATAAAATAATATTTATAACACTTGGCTATATTTCAAAACTTTACAACATTCGAAGACAAAGTGTTTGAATTTTCGGGTCGCTAGGGATTGCGCTTTATATAAACTGATGAAACAGACATTTTAGTGATCGAATTTATAGTTCCATCTTGTAGTTCTTGGACTAGTGCTACATCTAACACAACAAGATCATTATTACTGATAGTGTTAGGGGTATGCTCTAGGGGAAATTCTGTAAATTATTGTAAATTAATCAACTCTGTAATCAATTCTCGTTCATAATAAAGGTTTTTTTTTTTCTATTATATATATTTGTTATAAAGTGTTATAAATAATTAAATATTTACTTAAAATATATTTTACAGAAAATCCATAAATGGTGTGTTTATGAGAGTAATTATAAATAGTTGTAATCGTGAGTATTGTATCACATTATAATAAACACGTCATTTAAAATGTTCCTAGTCAAGATGCAGCAAGACTGGATATCAATATATCCATTGAGACTAGAGTACGTAAGCTCTCTAAATGTTGGACAGTATATTACTTATGACTATCAAGAGCACTAAGAGGCTACTTACTGATAATTATTGGATAACTATGAAATGACTCGCTCGATAGTTTTATGTTGGTTAACATAACTAAGGTCAAACAGAAAATTTATATGTGACTAATTTACACAGTTCTGTCGACTTGAGAATACATCTTCAGTATGAAAGCTATGCTTTGTTTATAGTAAAATCACAGCATTACATCCATCGAGTGATTATAGTTTGGTCGAGTGGAAGTATTGAAAGTGAAAAACTATTAAGAAGAGGATTCGTCTCCTCAGTTATATGAGGTTACTATCATAGTCAACATAAGTTAACTCAAAGTCAAAATTTATGGTCGGAGTGGTTCGGTTAATAATAATTGTTATTCCCAAACTGAAGAATTTTTATTTGGAATATAGAGGTTAATATGGATGATGTAGGATTTTGACCATTAATAAATTCCATAAGTCTAAAGTGACATAATTTGATGAAGAAAATTAGTGCTAATAATAGTAACAACTGGGTAACGCTTAATAAAGTAAAATTAGATTTTACCAAAACAAAGTGAGCGATAAATTCGACCAAAATGTCACACCACCTGCTAAGTGACGTGCAAAGGTTAATATTCGAATAGTTCATATTAGTCACTGATCAAATTTACACTGAACGGGTTCGACAACCGAAATGATGAATACTCCTTTGACCAAATGATTTAATTAATTTGTAATTGTTATAAATTAAATAAACTTATAAATATTCATGAAATATTAATTGCGAAACTTTATTTTGATTTGATGAACAAATATTGTTGAATACATTTAAAATGGTTATAGTTATATTACTCGATATACAATATCGATACACGTTAAATTGGATTTAAATGCAAAATATTTGTTCGAATTTTAAATGGGTTTAAAGCCTATATGGGGGGCTGGTTGGTTCGGTTGTAATAGGGGTGATAAGTGAGGCCATATGATGGAACAAGAGGGCTTTAATTTGGACGGCTATGATAGAATGGAATTGGTAATTGTGAAGCCCCACCCGAGACCCATACTAACAAAGGATATTACAGAGTAATATCGTCTGCTAGTGCAGAGAATGGGGTTGGTTAAGAGCGACTATCCGTTAATTTTATTTTAAGCAAGCATCGATGCGTTGATTAATATGCTATATTTTTTTTCATCACAAGTGGAATCGACATATGCAATCCATGCCTAAAACAAAATTACGATGGCTAAAATAATAATCCAGAACAATACATAATAAATACAAATCATAGAATCACGGATCACAGAATATACATAGTGGAATACAAATAGATACAAGCTCATCAAATCGAATAGACACGTAATATCAAATAAAAGACTGTGGTCAAAACAATATAATAACCAGTATTATATCTCAAGAAGAAATATACACACAAAAGAATATTGGCTCAATAATAGATACAACACTATACGAATATGTACACATATAGGAGATGAAGATAAGATGAATGATAACTAGACAATTGGAGTAAAATCCTCTCTAGAACTATCAAATTGGATCACTTGAAATATCTTGGTCTGGCCTGAGTATAAAACGATAAATGGGTCAGTCTAGACTATAACGGAAGAGTTAACCAAAATATATAATGGATATAATGATATAGATCTCAAGTAGGCACAAAACCAAGTATTTGAGAATACAATAAGAATGCTTTAATAAACTCAAGTATGAAGTCACCAAATACCAAAACCCCACAATAGCTTCTAAAAGAAAAATCCCCAAAATCATATGGTGATAACACAAATAACATCGAATCTAGAAATCATAACAGAAATCCAGAAAATCACACAAAAAGGAAAAGGCGCTAAAACTCCACGATTGGTGAATAAATTCACTTACATGCATGTAACTCCAAGATAGACATATAAGTCTATAAACATCAAGTTAGGTATGAGACCTATAAACATCAAGTTAGGAACAAGCCCTATAAACATCAAAATAGGTATGAGACCTATAAACATCAAGATAGGAACAAGCCCTATGAACATCAGAATAGACACGAGACCTATAAACATCAAGATAGGAACAAGCCCTATAAACATCAAGATAGGAACAAGCCCTATAAACATCAAGATAGGAACAAGTCCTATACACTCCGAAGGCTTGTAACATCCCGCCTTTTTGTATGCTTTAAGCAGACACACGTGCCAACTCAAACCATACAGAATGGCGGATTGTTATTGGGGTGAATAAGAAAAAGCAAGGAAAGAAAAAAAACAAAACAGAATCTCACAGCGGAATGACAAAATATAATAATCAAATAACAGTTCATGAAGCTGTATACAAAACATTTGATTATACTTATACAATACAAAATCAGAGTTACACATATCAGAGATAAACAAATGATAATGCAGCGGAACAGTATGATATAGTGGAATTAATATAGTAAATAATAGTATTACAAATCTTCGTCTTCGTCCTCCAGAAATAAGGTCTTCAAATCTTGAAATGCTCAGGCAGACCCGAGCGAATTGAAAAGACAAAACACTCGAGTCAGAACTAAAAGATCTTATGTAATTCAAATCAACGGTAATTAAATATGAGTGTAAACGGCATCAGAGTTGTTTACGGGTTTTGACATCTCTTACCCAGTGTCTAACGTGAGTGCAGTAACTTTAGAGATGTTCGGGATTCACATCTCCTAAGGATCCGTTAAACTATCTACTATGTAATACAATACGCTATTATAATATGTCTATAGTAATATAAACTATTAAAATAGCGTTAAGGCGTTACATTTTCCCCCTTAACACATTTTTATTTCCCATAGTCTATACACTACCGTAATCCCACCCGTAGTGGGTGTCGTCAGAGGGCACTCTATAGGTATGGTACAAACCAAACTCGTAGAAGGCGCGCCAGGGTAGGTGACACGGCACAACTAGGCAATGCCAGGGTATATATACAAATTACACTTCCAGACCGGTGGTAACGCATAGTAGCTACTATCACCCACCTCGGAACACACTCCCGAATAAAAAAAATCGAGGGAGGCCACCAAATAAATCGCAAAGTCTGAATATAGTATCGATGGAATGTGCCCGATCGGAGGAATGACCTCACTTAGCCCGTCAATTGCTCCTGTTTTAGCCACCTTAAGCTAACTCATGGGAGTCAGGTCCACGTATATACATTTAGGATTGTCGCCACCATCCTACTTCATTCTGGAATCTCCACCGCGTACATAGTTGTCAAAGTGGTTTTCGGTATCGACAGAGTCGGTCTCTTTAACAACCAATCGCTTATTACACACCGGATGGTTCTTTTACATTTCCAAAATCATTTCATAATTGATACCAAAATATCATATTCAATTCAAATCGTATCATTTTCGAAATCACTACTTACTTCCGAAATTACATCACATTGAAACCATAGTTCGAAATTATATTTCCTTTTAAAAGTCGTGTTTCCAAAATAGGTTAAACTCTCATTTCAAAATTATCATATTAAACCAAATATGTTATTTAAATCCTAACTTAGGTTATAATGTCGCTTAACCACATTCACTTTAAAATCGAGAATTTGAAAATAAACCCATCCATTTTACTTAGTTTGGAATTTAGAAGAAAATAGTTTTAAATAGTTATAAATAGTTAATGTAGATTTTTAAAAATAGATTAAATATAATTAAATAGATTAAATAGCTTTAAAATAGATTAATTAGATTTAAAATAAGTTAAAACAGGTTAATTAGTTTAAATAAATTAAATGATTTAAAATAGGTTAAAATGATTTAATATAATTAATACCGGTTAAAATAGTTTAATACTTTGAAATTTTAATAATTAGAAATTTTTGAAATAATAAATTTTTAAAACAGTTTATATTAAAACATGAATTTGGAATTTATATCAAATTAAACTATTCATTTCATTTCAACGCATTTTGACCATTACAATGTCCCAAAACCCAATTTAAAATTTTCCGATTCAGAATTCTAAATAAATATTAAATTCAATATCGCTTAAATCCATGTTAAAACAACGATTTAATTACTCCAATTTCAATATATTTCAAAGTTATACTTCAACGATTTTTAATAACTCAATTTCGATAACTTCACTTATATTTCAAATTCACTATAAAATTTCAATTTTATTCCTTTAACAAATCTTTCAAAATAATTCGATTTTAAATATAAAACTCGAAGTTCGGTAAAAATTCGATTTATATAACCCAAACTTTATTTCAAAATATCATTTAACTCAATGCAAATTTTAAGGATTCAAAATCATTTAAATTTAACCAATCCGCTGTCCGTATATAATTCTCTTCCCTAGGGTCAAGTGATACAGATATTTATCATTTCAATCCGCAATTTACAAATTCACGGCTATATATCATTTCAAACCATAATCCTGAATTAATAATAAAATCCATAAAATCGCTCGAGTCTATCATTTCAACCCATAAGGAATTTTCCTTAATCCATTGATCATTCAGGTATGTATCATTTCAACCCATAGTGAACTTGTAGTTTATAACGATATAAAATAAAACATCCATTCATCCAATATCAACAATCAACATCCATTACAAACATCATCCAAATCAATCAATAAATATCAATATAGAACTGATAATCAATAACAGGTATTTAACTGGCAATTTATATTCAATAATAAATTAAATAACGATTTAATTCAAATAAATTCAAATTAACCGAGGTGATGATTTAAAATATACCAAACAGTCATAAATAAATTTCTAATCACATCAAAAATTAATTTAACAAACATAAGAAATTTTAGAAGTTGTGAGTGGGTTCAAACACTCACCTTTGAATTTAAATTCAAAATTAGCCCAAAATTTGAACGGTCTCAGAATCTGTCCAAACTAGCGTCAAAATGTCCGGAATTTTATTACGATCCTAGCGGAGAAAACCGCGTGTGAATTGGACCTCGTATGTGGAAGTTATGTAAGTTAGAACATTTGAACGATAAAATTTTAAATAAAAAAAAACAGACCAATCCCAGACATACACGTCGCCTTCCCAATCGAACGAAACCCTAACCCTAACTCACGCGCAAAAGCAAATGCTCCAGCCGCCACCTAAACCTCGCCAACGCCACAGCGACGAGCCGCTATGGCCAGATCTGACATCGCCATTCAACCCCCCTCCTCGGGCCGACCCCATGACCTGAAATCCATCACCTCCGGTCCCTTTTTGACGTCCCGCCACCGTACACCTTCTCGAGCCAAATTTGGCGAACCCGATGGCCGTTCCGACCAACCAACCCTACGATGCACACCACTCGACCCCCTCTACAAGCCCGTACTCCCCGATCGACCTAAAGTTGGAGATCCACCGTAGATCGAGCATGTGGCCTATGGACGGCCAGGGATTCTTCAACATTTACAGATCAGACGATGAACCAAAACGAAAAACGAATCATAGATTCAACTTGTGCTCGTCAGGAGCTTCAAAACGGTATATAACTTGATAGGGTTTGGAGGAGTTAAATTTTGAAGTTGAATTTTGAATTGAAATTGCAATTGGGAATTAGGGTTTGTCTGCCATTGAAATGAGGAGTTGAGAAAGAAATGTACGTACAGACAAATAGAATAAGAAGAGCTAGGGTTTATAACTGGATATATATAGGTAGGGCTGAAAATTTGAAAGAACGGATCAGATTTGATTGAACGATATTGACCCAAAAGGCCCGTTCTGTCTCCGGAATGAAATTGGGTCAACCCATATATCAAAATAGATGTTTTTGATGATTTTAAACTCAATGGAATACGTTTCAAGTCTTAATTCCATCGTATGAAGAAGTTACGTTAAAATCAGCTTATTTCAAATTGATTTCGAGTAAATAAATTTCTAGGTGTTTCGAGTCCGTACGATCAAACAACAAGTCTGATCGCTACGAAACTTGGAATCCTACAATAATTCACTGTTACAGATCCGATTAAACTGGTTTCGTCGAAATCCGAGTCAGTGGCCAAAATGGCTATTTTCACATTAATTAAATAAATTAATATTCAATTAATTAAGTCACTTTTCCAGTTTTAAATTTAAAAATTTACAACTTCTATCATTTTTGATTTCTTAATCATTTACAATAAGTTAAACAAATTTAGATGTCGATTAAACGTTGATTAATTCATCAATTTCATGTTTAATTTCAATTTCATTAAATTCAGAAATTATAAACTAAAATTCCAAAATCCATTTATTAAATTTTTAATCATTGTTATTCAAGTCTTTTATTACACTAAGGGTATAACCAACATTGGTTTATCTCTTAGCACATTACTATCTCCCAATTTCATCTTAATTTCAATTAACGTAATATTTAAATATTTAATTTCATTTAATTGCAATTAATCCGATTATTATAATTTAAATTCCAATAAATTGATAAATCTTGATTTCCATTCTTTTAATTCAACTAATTGTCATATTATGAATAAAATTAACATTAATTCCAATCATTACCTTAATTCACATTAACATAATATTTAATTATATTTATTGCAATTGGTTACAAATTTTAATTTAATAGACTAAATAAATGGTTAACTTATAATAATTGTTACCATTAACGTTTAATTACACTTATAAGTTATTATTAACAAAAAAATGTTACAATTGCTTACATAACACTGTTCTTATCCAATTATCATTAATTATATACTAATTCATCAATTAGTTCAATATCTACACTTGTTTCCTTGTATTCAATTCATAGCCAAGTATAACATTTAAATTATTTTAATTAATTGGAATTTCATTCAAGTTGTTAATAATTAACTTTAATTAACATTGTTACCTTTCACTTTTGTTATTATTTCATTATTAATTTACAAATTTTTATTTCTTTTGATATTAAATTACCAAAATCTTATTAAATGAACAGTTTTAATTATCGAAATTTTACGGGTCGTTACAAGGCGGGTCATAAACTCGTCGATAAGTCTCATATACCTTCGAATAGTAACCAAATAAACAACAATCGTATGTCACATCCCACACGAGTTTATTTAAACATTTACTATAAGTTAGTAAACTCTGCTCATGTGCATAAATGGCTCAATCGAACAAGTCCGGGGATTAATCAGAAAAATAAACACGATCATTTCATGCCACTTGTTTATTAATCCGTTTAAATCGATTTCTCATTCGATTGATGTCGTGCAATTTTATAAAATAATTTACTTTGAAATCTCCCTCGAAAATTTTGTTTTATAAACTAGAGTATATACGTGTTATATATATATATATATATATCGCGTGTTAGAAAACCCTTGCTAAAATATATATATAGATATAAGTACATTTTTAAACCATTGTTCCAAACCAACTTTAAAGCCATTATTATTATTATAAATAAATGTATTTTATATATATAAATATTACAAATATCTTTATAGAAAATATATGTTCATACTTAAAATGATTTGAGAAAATATTACGGATTGAAAATTATTCTTTTGAAAAGTCTAGTTGAAAATGTGTGACGGAAGTTGTTTGTTGCGTCATGGACTCATAAAGCAATTCTATGGTATAATAAACTCTAAGATGAATTCACAAATTCATAAATAAAAATCTGGAAATAATATTGAAATAGGCATAGAAAACAGCACCAAAATCAAGCAAATAGGTTCAAGCGATCGAACGAGGAACAGAGTAGCAGACAGAGGAGAAAACGGGCGCAAACGGAGCCCAAAATGGCGTGACATGGGTCTCAGCCCAAGTCATGACCGGTCCACTGATCATAGTGACCGATCCATCGATCATGGTGACCGATGCACCGGTTGGCACTTTTGTGGTGTTTTCTTCTCTGACTTGAACCTAGACATCTACTAGAGTGAATAAGCTATCTTGCAAGCAACCAAACATGTACAATTTGATACAAATCATGATCATAGGATGTGGGTTTCAGCAAAACAGTGAATGAAACAACAAAATATGTGAATATCACAACCAATTTGAGAGCCATTTCAACATGGATTCAATCAAACAATGAAGCAACAACTTGCCATTAATCAAAGTCTAGAATTGTGAGATAAACTCACCAATACAAGCTTGAATGGATGGCAATAGACCAGATTATCCAAGATTGAATAATTTTACCTACAACCTAGGGCATATTTCAAAGATTGAAGAAAAAGATTACAACCCTGAGCGAAAATAGAAATTAACAATCAAATTAGACATAGTAAAGATAGAGAAGGTTACCTGAATTCAATTTAAACAAGTATCGATCAATACCCCTTTAATTTTCTACTTGAATTTGGAAATTAGTTAGAGCTAGGTTTAGGTTTATGGGAGCGTTCGTATTATTAGTTTGTTGGATGAAAATGAGAATGAGAATGTAAGTACTTTGTTTCTCATCTTTATTTCCTCTACTTGGGCAAGAAGTTTTGTATTGAACCCAATAAGCAAAGTGTTGCTAATTCTTTTCTATGAGAAAAGTGTTACTAATATACTTGTTCCATCACTATAAGAATACTAATTGTACTAAGCAATGTTTTATTATTATTATTTTACAAACATTGTTTTATCTAAATTTTTCCCATAATAATTAACATGTAAAAATCCTTATTCTTACTATAGTGAAATACCTTATTTATAAACCACCATTTTTCATTTCAATAAATATTTCATTTAACATGTGATTTCACAATATTTCAACAATTGCCAAAATAACAAAAGTTCTTATTTTTATCCAAATTACGATGTACTGAAAAATGGTAACCATGCTTTTGCAAATAAAAGTTGTTGTTATTATTTAGATAAAATAAAGTATTAATTGCTATAAATCTCATTTTTAACAATAAATATCAATATTAAAATTTCCATTAAATTTATCATATTCATGTTACAATAATTACAAATGGAAAAATACATATCATTACATTTCATTCAAATCAGCAAGTGAATGTAATATCTTTATTCTAATCTTAACAATAAAATTATTTTCCATATAATTTATTAAATTCTAATTTTTCCCCCATATTTTTCTTATATTAACAAATATAAGATTTAAGTTACACAAAAAGACATTTCCTGAAATATCCAATTTAATTAATCCCAAATCTATTCCAATTTGATTATTAACAATTAAAATTCTTAAATTCATCTTAAAATTAATTAAGATAATCCTAAATCATATTTTAGATTTAATGTCAGGTAATCGCGACTAGGTTGTTATAGACTCTCCCTTTAAAAAAAATTCATCCCCACAATTTCCCTAAGGAAAAATCTATAACAAATTACAAAGAACGGATATTCCTGAAGGAGATTGAGCTATAATTGAGGAATAACTCAAAACAAGCGACTCCTCATCAATGAGTTCCAGAAAATTCACAGGATATGTTCGCTCGATGAACTCTCTAGATCCTACAAGAATAGTCCTTAAGATCATCGGCCATAGGACTTAGATGAGCGAAACGTCTTTATTTCAAAAATGTTTAACCTCCGATGCAACAACACGAATAGAGATTCGATTTCCAATAGAAATTTCAAGATCTTACTAAACGGTACACAAATAGAGCGAGACATAAGATCAATTTCTTTCCTCGACTTAAGCTAACAAGAGAGTGGTTGATATGATTCTCCATATAAAGTCTCGGAAGGAGTCATACTAATATTATATTAAAAACTATCAATAATGGAAAAATTCAGTCATGGTAGATATAATCCTTTAGCTTCTACCTGAATCAAAATACTAGCACTAGGTAGATTTATAAGATTTTATCTACATTCAAATCATTAAGGGTTCACTATTTAATTTTTTCCATTAGATATAGTTTTGCTTATTATTTATTTGAGATAAACTCAAATAGCTATTTGAATTCTCAAAATTTCAAAAATCTTTAATTAGTTTAAAGAATTTAAAATTTACCAATTTCAACCTCAGCTAATCATATAAAGTTTATAACCCAAAAGAGGTTCTTAATTGTAAATTTCCAAATAAGTTTTTAAACTTAGTTTTCATATCTCAATTTACTAAAGGTATTTTCTCTATTCAAAATACTTATTACTCCTAATATTATAAATATTGCTTAGTTAATCCTATTCAAAAGTTGTGGATTAATTCTAGGATTTTTCCTTGATATAACTTCTTAATCCAAATGTAATTTTAATTTATCACAAAACCCATTTACAGATTATATTCTTCCAAAGTCCAAGAAAATCAGGTCCAACTCGATCATAAGAATCATGTATAAAAATCCAGGAGTATTCTTCTTAAGGATCTATTGGCCCTAGCCAAACACCAAAAGAGAGTAAAATATAAAGTACCAAATATTATCACTCTTAGTACTCACAAGAACTAAATCAAAACGTCACATACCATCTGATTAAATTCAAGTATTTACTAGAAGCTGGTAAATCTTACTTATTTCGGATACCACTGGGAAACCTAAATTATATTCTCTTAAGGATCCATCAGCCCCATGGCAAACACCAAAAGAGAATACAACCCTAAGTGTCAAATACCTTCCCAAAAGAAATCACAAGAATTTAACCCAAGTATCCCACACTACCCAATGAAATTCATATATTTTCAAATAGGATAGTACATTCCACTCAAACATTCTATTCGATCTGTTATACCATATTCGATGAAGCATTACTTGAAGGTATGTAATCCAATCAATAAAACTAAGTCGACTAATAGTATTCCCCATATTATAGAATTAAGGTTTTCAAAATATTTGTTTCAAAAAGTTTTCTCCAAATCCAAAAAGTTACTTGAATTTGCCAAAATAGTATTTAAGTACGTAGCTAAAGGCTAAGTCTAATAAAATCCAATAAGAATTTATAATTCGAAAGCAAATAACTTTATTTTTCCATATAAGAAATGGTATCTCAAATACTTTATATATACTTATTTACTTTCAAACTCCTTATAGAACAAAACTTCTTATTTTGTTTTAATAAAAATGTTCAAATTATCTAACTCATTCTAAATGTAATTTAATTACATTTCCAAAAGAGGTTTCCATAATTAAGTCCCTTATAGGTCTATTATTACTACTTATTATACAGTAAATAAACTAAAAGAATTCATTGATAAGATTTATCCTTTCAAATGGTTGATTTTATCTTTTCCTAAAATTTTAGATGGGTTTTATATTATTTCAACAATGTTTATATTGGGTAAAACCCAACATATAAATATAGTCTTATTCTTACCCTTGGATTTTTCATTTACAATTTCTCATCTTTTGAAATTCCAAAATAATTTACAAATTTTGATTATTCTTATTTGAAATCTTAGGCATTACTTTATTTAACATAGAATCAATATACACACACACACTTTGTATATATCTCACAAATTATTATTAAGTCTCTTACCCATTTTTGGGAATACATCAAATTTCCTTTAATATTTCAATATATAGTTAAGAATGGTGTCTCAAAAATTAATATTATTCAACATAAGCTTATTTCTAAGCTTATAATGTTTGCTTCCAATTGTTTCAAGTAAAAGAATCATGCTTCCATTTAGCTTTTGATAATCTGGCTATTTAAAGATTTCCACATGTGTGTTTTTACTTAGATTGTAATGGTTCCTTCATAGCTTAGCAGGTGCTTTATATCAAATTCAATTTTCTAGAACAAATCTTTAAAAAATATCCAAATGTTCTAAATAACACATAATGTTACTCCTTCATTTATTCTGAACAAATAGCCTTAACCATTAGCGGCAGTGTTGATAAAAATCGACATCGCCTCGCCATTGTTCTCGACGAACTCTATAATTAAGCATTTAAGCCCGTCATTAAATTATTACTCATATAATTTATCTTGATAGATATTTCTATTCTTTTATAATATGGATATACCTTTATATTTCCAGGACTTTGACATATTGTCATATGCATACCTTCGTATGCATCTTCCAAATATCGTTTTATTTTTAAACCACATTAGTTTTCAAGAATATTTTAATTCTTTCTTGAATTAACATATTTTTCAAAAATACGATTTTTCCAAACCACTACTTTAATAAAAAAAGTGTATGTCTAATTGTCTCGTTTGAATGTTTAGAAATCCTATCGAGTACGTTAGCCCAAAATCCATGATCAGAATCCTTGAAGCATCCAACTGGCAATTTAACACTCAAATGTATATATTTCACAAATCCTCCTTTAAAATGGGAAATACTTATATCTTGATATGCCTTAGTTCTTACATACCATACAAATTTATAATCATCACCCTTAAACATCTTATAATTACAATTTTTTTATCCTTATGTATTTTATACCCAAGAAATTCAATTTCTCTTGTGATGATTTCTAATATGAAGATACCACAAGATTCAATTATTAATCTTCAAATAGAATTTGAAATTATCAAAGAATGACTCTTGGTTTAATTTAGATTATCATTAAGGATCATATGCAAACAAACATCCAATAAAAAAATCGATCACAAATATATTAGATAATGTGCCCAACCAAACTCTGCACCAAACTCCGCTTCCCCGTTGTGCCACCGAACGACATCAAGCCCATCAGCTTCCCTCCTCCCTCGCTGACCCTCTCAGTCCACGCAACTGCCAGTCGACCAACTCCATAGACCTCCGAACCACCGCCACAGCAGCCATACAACACCCTTATGACCCAACTGCCTTGCCAATCCAGATCTCCACACAGTCCCCCTTCTCCATTGCCGAAACTCCCCACTAGCCTACATGTCCCACACCATCACTCCATCACCGGTATTCCTCCGCGCCCTTGACAACCACCATACGCCTCTCCCACTCTTCCACGATAGCCGCCAGAACCTACCATTTCACAACCTTGCTTCACCTAAGTCCCGTACCATCCTCCAAGCTAGTAATTTTCCTCCCACCTTCACCTGACCGGACACCACCACTGACCCAACCTCTGTCGTGCCCATCTGACTGTCTCCACGCTGCCAAACGCCACCATAACTCACACTCACATCCACTCATAACCGAGCTCGCAGCAGCACCTTGTCATGGCAGCAGCCTATATACGTTATATATGCTCGTATATATACATACACAGGGGTGGAGCCCCCTTGCAAATGCGGTAGGCACGTGCCTACCCTAGTCTTTGAACATATTTTGAGTGGAGTTGATTTATGCTTTTTCCAAGAAAACTTACTTTCGACTTTGTTTTTCTTATTAGGATGAATTGATAATTTGTAGCATAGTAAGGCAAACAACGCAGACCATTGTGTTTGCAATGGAGATATCTTGTTAGTTGCCAATGTTGCATCTCAGATTTTCAATGCAAAAATTTTCTTGCTTGTTTATGTGGACCCATTTCACTTTGTGCCCACGCCAATGTTTGGTCCTGGCTACGCCACTGTACATACATACATACATACATATATATATGTTTGCATATATATATATATATATATATATATATATATGCTCGCAGCATCATCTTCCCATTTCACCCTTCTTTCTTAAAAAAAGTTATATATATTTCATTATATATATATATATATATATATATATTGATCCATTTAATCAAGCTAGCTTTGATTTGTTTGCGTCGATTTCAAGTTATTTCGGCTTTGCTTTGTTTAACCGCTATTCGGAAATTACAGCAGTAGTTCTAGCTTTGTCGCTTATCCGTGTGCGTATCCGTTTCTGTTTGCATCACTCTTCGCTGTTGTTGTTTTCTCTAGCCTTAAAAGGTGAGCGATCACTCACGATTAACATTCTTATATTTAGTAAATTTAATTCACATGAAATGACAATTGAAATATGTTGTTAAATTTTAAATTGGTTAGAAATTTAATTGTTAAGTATGATATATGCTTGCCATTGATATGTATGTCATTTTATGTTATTATTTTATTTGTTCTCACTCTACAAGTTCCCTGTCAGTTTACGAAATCCTTATAGGTTGAAATGGTACATACCCGGACGATATAATAGATTCGGGAAAATTGTTATGGGTTGAAATGATAGACTCCAAGCGATTTGACTGATTTTTGATATTTTGGGATTGTGGGTCGAAATGATATACACCCGTAAATATTAAATTATTGTGAATTGAAAGGATAAATACCCGTATCATTTGACATAGGATAGAAAATTATATATGGACACCGTTGGTCTATTTTAAATGATTTTCGAAATTTTAAAAAGAAAAATATAAGGGTTTTAATAAATATTGATTTTTAATAATATAATATATATTTTTTATTTTAATATATGTGTGAAAATTTAGATTTTTAAATTATATGTTTGGAAATTTTGAAATTATAAGTTAAGTTTTGAAAAATGTAAATTTTAAGATTTTACTTATAATTTTTCTATTTTTAAATATATAAAATAAAATATATTTAATAATAAGATTTAATTTAATACAATAAAATTTAATAAAATTTAATTTAATTAGTATATATATATATAATATGTTTAAATATTTATTTGAAATTTTATTAATATTTTAAAATAGATTTTGTAATAACTTTAATAAATTAAGGTTGAAAAGATAAAATGGAAATTTATTTGTAATTTAATTTGTTTAAGAATTGAATTTGAATAAGAATTGATTTGAACTTATTGATCTTGAGATTTTAAAGATATGATTTTATAACTTGATAACTTGATTTTGATTAAAGGTGATTAAATGAATATTTTCAAATTTAAATAAAATTGAAATCGAATATTTAATATTGGTTTAAATTCGTAATTTGAGATTTTATATAAATGTTATTAAAAATGATTAAGTGAATACTTTCAAATTTAAATAAAATTAGAGTTGAACTTTGAAATATAAATGAAATTTATAAAATCGAGTTATTGTAAATTGTTTGAATATTTAAACTTTGAAACCTATTGAATTGGAAGTGGTTTAAATTTGTAGTTCAAACCCCGATTTGAAATCGATATAAATTAAAATAGTTTTAATGAGAATTTGAATTGCACCTTTAACCTTTTAATTGAAATTGTTGAACTGAGATTGATTTAAATTGAAATTTGGAACTAAAGTTGATTTGAATTGATTTGTGAAATTGGAAGAAACAATTCTGATTTGAAACTATTTTCGATTTAACTCATTTTAATATATAAACTAATTTTAGTATATAAACTATTTTAATCTATAACCTATTTTTTTATATAAACTATTTTAATCTATAACCTAGTTTTAAATATATAAACTATTTTTAATTTATAACTATTTCAATATATATAAACTATTTTCAATATTTAAACTGTTTAAGTTGGAACTGTTATGGTTTAGATTTAATGGATTTAAATGCAAATATTTTGATATGATGGTTTAAACTATTTTGTGGTTATGATTTTGGAAGTGAATATGATTTCGTAAGTGATATGATTTCGAAAGTGAATATGATTTCGAAAGTGATATGATTTTGAAATGAATATGATAATTTGATATGAATTATGAACTGTTTGAAATGAAAATGACCACGGTGTGAAATAAGCGTTTGGTTGCTAAAGAGACCGGGATCAAATATTGTCATACTCTCTGCCAATACCGAAAACCACTTTAACAACCGTGCACATGGTGGAGATTCCAGAACGAAGCAGGATGGTTTGGCGAACTTTGTATGATGTATGAACGCAGCCCTGACTCCCTCAAGTCAGCTTGATGTGGCTAAAACAAGAGCTATACCGGGCCAAGTGGGGTCGCTCTCCCTATCGTGCATATTTATTCGATACCATATCTATTAATTTTTGATTTGATTGGGTGCACCATTGATTTGGGAGTGTGTCTTGAGGTGGGCGGTAGTAGCTGCTTTGCGTTACCACCAGTCTGGGAGTGAAAAACGGTAGTATCCTACCTTAGGCATTGCCCGCGTGCCATGTCACGTTCCTTATCATGCCCTCTACGAGTTTGGTTTGTGTCATACACTATGGAGTGGTCTCTGACAGCCCTCCAGTTTACGGAGGAATTACGGTACTGTATAGACTACGACATTTATATAAAATGTGTTAAGGGGGATATGAGTAACGCCTTAATGCTATTTTAATATTTTACTTTACTATAGACATTATCTATGTAGCGTATTGTAGTATGCATGTAGATATTTTAACGGATCCTTAAAGGATGGGAATCCTAAACATCCTTTAAGTTATATTGCATTTCATTTGGATATTTCACTTAAGTTGATTTACTTGCATAAGAATGTTAATCCTGACTCGAGCGTTTTGTGTTTTTCTTTACGCTCGGGTCAGACTGAGTGTCACAAAATTTGAAACTCACCTTTGGAACTTGAAGCTTTGCTTAGAGATCTATCTTCATATGTTCCGCTTTTAGTTATATCAGTTGTTTCCAGTTGTTTATGTTCAGACTTGTCATTTGCTTTTGTAATGAGACTTTTATGTATTAGATTTCGGTTGTATTTTATTTCAGACTCTGATGTTTATGTAGTAGCTTCATGAACTACTATTTATCTATTTCTGCTTCTTATTGTTATTTTACTTTGTGTCTGTGATTCTGTGATCGATTTATTTACTTTATATGCTAAGTTTTTCCAAATATAAATTAACAATCTGTTGTTTTGAGCAATTCAAGTCTGACATGTGTGTCTCCTTTGGCACTCGGAGGGTGCAGCATGATAGGGGGTTCTTGCTTCTAGGTTTGGTAGCGAACGGATGACTCTTACTCCTACATATCCCACGGTGTTGGTGTAGTCGAGAGGCTGGCTGTAAAAGCAGAACACAAGTATCGATGTATGCTACGGTGGGCGTTACCCCACTGGCTAATGTCCCGTTACAGTTGGTATCAGAGCTCTGGTATAGTCAAAACTTAGCATATGGAGTAAAAACTCATTTGAGATAGGGTAGTAATACCCTAGAATGAGTAGAATTAATTACAGAATCATCTTTGTTCGAGATTGAAATTCTTAGTTAGGATCCTCTTTGGCTTGGATTTCTTTTGAATTTTGGAACATTCCCCTTTGTTCTGAAATCCATTCTTGTCTTTTCCTGTTCGTGTTCTTCTTGATACTGGAGCGTCCCATAGCTTTAGTTCTGTTGATCTCTGTAATAAATTTGAGCGCATCTTGCAACCTCTATTGGAAACTTCATCCTTATGTGTGACTGATCCCATCGGCGGTCCCGCCAACCTGAGTATGATTTGTAAAGGGGTGAAACTCCTTTACAACGGGCGTCGATTCACCGGAGATTCCTATGTCCTCTGTTTTGGTGTTGTTATTTCTTGCAAAGCCCGAACCGTTTTCCTATTAGACGACCAGGGTAATTCTCTTGTGATCGAATGTCAAATGCCTTAGGATTACGCAGGCAGTTTTATCTTTTCGCTAGATGCTCAGCCTAGTGATCTTGACTCCACCCCTATTATCCAAATCTTTTCGGATGTCCTTGGTAAAGTCACTTCTCTACCTCCTAAGCGAGAAAGTGAATTCCACATCGATCTTATTCCTGGGGCTCGATCTTCCTACCGGTTTTCAATAGCTTCGTGTAGCTGAGGATAGCATTCCAAGACAGCTTTCCGAACGGAGAATGGTTTCTATGAATGGTTAGTCATGTCCTTTGGATTAACCAATGCTCCTGCCTTCTTCGTCGATCTCATGAATCGCGTTTTCTGTGATGTTCTCAATAAGTTTGTCCTGCTTTTTATTGATGATATTCTCGTCTTTTCTCAGTCTGAGAAGGAACATGAGTCACATTTGGCTATGTGCTGGAAACTCTTAGAAGTCATTAGTCGAAAGCCAAATTTTCTAAATGCCATTTCTAGAGGGATGAAGTCTGATTCCTTGGGCACATTGTTTCTGAAAATGGTGTCTCGGTTGACCCGGTTAAGGTCGCCGCGATTAATATAAGTATATCCATCTTTCCTCTTTTGTAATTTAGTTATCTTATCTTCCTTTCGAGCCTATCTGCTTAGTTAGAATTCTCCTTGATTAGGGTCTCTCTAAATTTAAATCTCTATCCTTGTTCTAAAATCCATTCTTGAATCATCCTATGAGGGAGCGTATTTGTAATTGATAAAAAAATGTTTTATATTGTGTTGTTTGAGTTGTTAAGTTTGAATTTTGGGGTTCGATCGGTTCGTTTGGCCAACGCTATCAATAGGAATTCCAAAACACTTAAACAGAGCAAACTGACATAATATTGTTTTCGAAATTTGTAAATGAAATATTTTATTTATGATTATATTTTATATATAAAGGTATAATTCTATGAAATTGGATAGTTAAATGAATTGGTTGTTAGAAATGACAGTACTAGATTATTATTTATTGTTTTGTCAACATTCCTAAACTGTTAACTATTATTGTATGTTATAAGGAGATGAAATTTTTAAAACATGGTTTATAAATCTGTTTTGCAAATGAAATGGACTTAAATTAAGGATTTGAGAATTTAATTTCCAGTGCTTTTCAAAAATTTGGTTTTCAAAGTTTGAAAGAATTTTCGAGTGCAAATTGTTTCAAAGAATTTTAAAAGAAGTGAGTCAGCACTCTCCATTTATGTCGCTGGAAAATAATTTCGGTGATTACTTTAGCATCATCGACATTCATTTTCGAGTCTCAAACTGGGGAGGCCACTTAGTAGCTTTGCTACACTTTTGTTTTGAAAAAATGGATATGATTTGAATTTCTTGAGTATGATTTGATTTATAATATATATATATATATATATATATATATATATATATATATATATATATATATATCAAAATGGTTTGAAGTGAAACCGAAAATTTAACTCTTAAGTTTTATGTTAAGTGAAATTGAATATTGGAGTGTCTAAAATGAGAAATGAAATTGAAGCCACTTGAAACAGTTGAACTAGAATAAAATTAATTTGTATAATACTCAATTGCATTCTACAACATATATAACTTACCTGAGATATTTAAAAAGTTAAATGTTAGCATGAATATGTAATTGAAGGTTATACAAGAGAAAACTTAAGTAATAAAAATGTTCAAACTAAATTTTGCTTAATAAAAATGTTGTAAATAAAAGGTAAATTTGTATAGTGCTCAATTACATTCAGAAACATTAATAAAACTTACTTGGAAAAAGTTTGAATGTAATGAGAACATGTAATTGAATTGTATACAATATAAATGTAAGTAATAAGATGTTCGAAAATGAAATTTGTATGGTTTTGAATTAATTGTTGTATCTAGTAGTAGGTATTTCGAATCTATCATTTCTTTCTGTTTGTTTCTATTCTCCTATCTCGTTTCTTTTCGAGGACGAAAAGTTTTGAGTGGGGGAGAGTGCAACGACCCGGGGATTTTAACGATTTAAATAATGTAATTAACTAAATTTTTCATGAAAATACATAATAAAAATTTCGCAATGAAAATTTGATGTTTGGTATGCGCCTATTTAAGCATAGCAAGTGGCAGATTTTCATCGGAAAATATGTAAGTTTATTCAATTGTGAAATTTCAATTTTTAATTTAAAATCGGTTAAAATTGGATGGAAATAAAATATTTTTGAAATCTGAATATTTTTACATGAGTAAAATGTTATCCATTTTCTAAGTGAGACGTCATATTTGTTTCGCCAAATTTGGACTGCTATAGCCCCGTTTATCTTATTTTCGGCGAATTAGCAGCAGTTTTGCAGCGAATATCAAGTTTTGGTAGGATGGTCGTATCGCTCATATCTGTGTAGCATTCTATTCGTCTCGTCGTGCTGATCTCCACAGTATATTCATTTGTGCATTTCAGTGTCCGGTAGGAGGCAAAATCGGTGAAACGATTAGCCGTATCGGTTCCGTATTTGGGCTTTTGGGTTTCCAATGACCTTTCATCTATCTACCGGTTGAAATCAAATAGCCTTTAGTATTTATATTTCCTGAATTCACGTTCTGACTTTCAATATTCTCTTTGGTTTGAAATATATTGCTCTCGTCCCTTCCTATTTCATTTTTCTCTGTTTTCTAAATCTAAAAAAGGAGAACAAAATCTTATATATGTTTGCATATGGTTCTGTAGCATGTTCATTTCTTCCCTCCTAAAGCTTGTTCGTGCTCCCCTCACCTGTGACTATAGCAAACCCATCCCCTTCCCTTTTTCCGCTCACCCATGCATCCTTAACCCAATCTCATTCGCCACGCAAGCCTCCTCACTGGCCGCCTCCACCACGCTCAATCCCACCTACAACCGCCTTTTTCCCCAGCACATAGCTCCTCCACCTCATCCCTGACCCGTCTCCCTTCCCTCCACCCCTAGTGCCTCTCATCCATCCCACCAAACTCCGCTTCCCCGCTGTGCCACCGAACGGTATCAAGCTCATCAGCTTCCCTCCTCCCTCGCTGACCCTCTCACTCCACGCAACTGCCAGCCGACCAACTCCACAGACCTCCGAACCACTGCCACGGCAGCCATACAACACCCCTGTGACCCAGCTGCCTTGCCGATCTAGATCTCCACCCGGTCCCTCTTCTCCATTGTCGAAACTCCCCACCAGCCTACTCGTCCCACAGCATCACTCCATCACCGCTCTTCCTCCGCGCCCTTGATAGCCACCCTACGCCTCTCCCACTCTGCCATAACAGCCGCCAGAGCCGAGCATTTCACTGCCTTGCTTCATCTAAGTCTCGTGCTGCCATCCTCCAAGCTAGTAGTTTTCCCCCACCTTCACTTGACCAGACACCACCACTGACCCAACCTCTGTCGTGCCCATCCGACTATCTCCACGTTGCCAAACGCCACCGCAACTCACACCCACATCCACTCATAATTGAGCTCCCAGCAGCACCTTGTCACGGCAGGAGCATATATATGTTATATATGCTCATATATATATATATGTTATATATGCTCATATATATATATATATGTTATATATGCTCATATATATATATATATATGTTTATATATATATATATATATTTATATATATATATATGTATGTATGTTTGCATATATATATATTTGTGTGTGTGTGTGTGTTTGCATATATATATATATATATATGCTCACAGCATCATCTTCCCATTTCACCCTTCTTTCTTAAAAAAAGGTATATATATTTCATATATATTTTTTTGATCCATTTAATCAAGCTAGCTTTGATTTGTTTGCGTCGATTTCAAGTTATTCGGCTTTGCTTTGTTTAGCCACTGTCCTGAAATTACAGCAGCAGTTCTAACTTTGTTGTTTATCCGTGTGTGTGTCTGTTTGCATCGTTCTTCGCTGTCGTTGTTTTCTCTAGCCTCGAAAGGTGAGAGATCACTCACGATTAATATTCTTATATTAAGTAAATTTAATTCACATGAAATGACAATTGAAATATGTTTTTAAATTTTAAATTGGTTAGAAATTTAATTCTTAAGTATGATATATGCTTGTCATTGATATATATGTCATTTTATGTTATTATTTTATTTGTTCTCACTCTGCAAGTTCCCTGTTAGTTTACGAAATCCCTATGGGTTGAAATGATACGTACCCAAACGATATTATAGATTAGGGAAAATCGTTATGGGTTGAAATGATAGACCCAAGCGATTTAACTGATTTTTGAAATTTTGGGATTGCGGGTTGAAATGATATACACCCATAAATACTAAATTATTGCGGAAATGGTAAATATCCATATCATTTGACCATAGGATAGAAAATTATATACGGACACCGTTGGTCTATTTTAAATGATTTCTGAAATTTTGAAAATAAAAATATATTGTTTTTAATAAATATTGATTTTAAAAAATATAATATATAGAATTTATTTTAATATATGTGTGAAAATTTATATTTTTAAATTATATGATTGGAAATTTTGAAATTATAAGTTAAGTTTTGAAAAATGTAAATTTTAAGATTTTACTTATAATTTTTCTATTTTTAAATATATAAAATAAGATCTAAAAAATAAAATATATTTAATAATAAGATTTAATTTAATAAAATTTAATATAATAAAATTTAATTCAATTAGTATATATATATATATTATAGTGGAAATTAGCCACAATGGCCTCTTTAGCAAGTTGAATTAGTTTCTAGGACACACAACTGAAATAATTACTTTCAAGGACAAAACGTAAAATAATTAATTTCTAGGGTCTAAAAACCTATGAAATTATGTCCTTGAAAGTAATTGGACTGCTGACTTTGTCCTTGAAAGTAATTATTCTGCTAATTTTGGTCTTAAAAGTAATTTCTTTGAATGTGTGTCTTATAAACTAATTGGACTTCAAAGTTTGTCCTTCTGGTGAAATACCCCTATATAATATGTTTAAATATTTATTTGAAATTTATTAATATTTTAAAATAGATTTTGTAATAACTTTAATAAATTAAGGTTGAAAAGATAAAATGGAAATTTATTTGAAAGTTAATTTGTTTCAGAATTGAATTTGAATACGAATTGATTTGAACTTATTGACCTTGAGATTTTAAAGATATGATTTTATAACTTGATAACTTGATTTTGGTTAAAGGTGATTAAATGAATATTTTCAAATTTAGAAATTGAATATTTAATATTGATTTAAATTCGTAATTTGAGATTTTATTTAAATGTTATTAAAAATGATTAAGTGAATATTTTCAAATTTAAATAAAATTAGAGTTGAACTTTGAAATATAAATGAAATTTATCAAATCGAGTTATTGTAAATTGTTTGAATATTTAAACTTTGAAACCTATTGAATTGGAAGTGGTTTAAATTTGTAGTTCAAACCTGTAACGACCCGCAAAATTTAATGGTTTTAAAAGTATATTTAACTGGAAATTTGTGAAATTTTTAAACAATAAAATTTGAAAATAAAAATTTATTATTTGGAATACGTCTATTTTAATATAGCAACTGGTAAATTTTCATCTGATAATATTGAAGTTTATTTTCCTGTGAAATTTCATTTCAAATCAAACCGGTTAATAACAGTGAATTTAAAAGTTTTCCGAAACCAAAATATGTCAACAGGAGAAAATTTATTCAGATCATTCTGAATCAGACTTCGAAATTCGTTTTTCCAAATTTGGACTTCTACTGCTCCGTTTATCTTATTTCTGGCAAAATAGCAGCATTTCCGGTACCGATTATCGACTTTTGATCAGATGATCGTACCACCAATATCTATATACCACTTTGATCGTCTCGTCGTGCTGATCTCAACGTTGTATTCATTTGTGCATTTTGGAAATCCGGTACGTGATGAAATCAGTGGAACCGTTATCCGTACCGGTACACGTTTTTAACCTTTGGTCTCCTTGTATCGTTGGATCAAAAGGCCACTTGCTTTTAGCAATTCCTGGAATCACGCGTGACTTTTTCTTTCCATTCCCTTCTGTCATTCGCGTGACTTTTGATATTAGTTACGTTATTTATTTTAATCCCTAATTATAAGCTTACTCTGTTGATTTTTTTCCTTCTCTTTCAAAATTTACATATTCTTTTTCTACTCAGATCCAAGCCTCTTCCCATCGTTCTTCCTAAAACTTTTCCCTACAAATCAAACCCGCCTCTTCTCCTTTTCCTTAAATCAACGTACTGACCCTCACCTATTCTTCCGCCTTTCCGTTCGCCTCCCCTCTTCTTCAACGCCAAAGCACGCAAGTAGTACCGTGCCCCTCCGAGCTCCCTACCACCCAGGCCTCACGCCTCAGTCCAAACTCCAACCCGTTCTCCCCTCCGCCTCCTCACCTTGCTACAGCCGAACTCGTGATGCCGCCTTCCTCATCCGGCCGAACTATTACGTAAGTGAGTTTGCATATTAACCTATGTATAGATTTAGGTGTATTATTTATGTGTCTGGCGGTAATATATATGGATGTTAAAGTTTTCTAGGTTTTTATAAAGATTTTATGATGATTTTAAATACTATATATATATAGTAGTTTCGTTTTATACTTTAGTATATTCAGTTAGAAAATACAACTAGTATATTTTTGTTTTATTACATGCGTGGCTATATATTTTGTGATAGTCTTTTTGTATAAATCATAACAGTATATATTTTGTGGCTTCTAAGTATATTTTTTCTAACTGTACTAGATTTTATGTATATATATTTTCTTATATAGTATGAGTTGAACGTATGTATATATAAGTATTAGTTATATATATATATATGATGTGTATATATTTTAATCTATGTATTAGTTCCGTTATTTATATATGTGCTATGGGTATAAAATTTTATTAGTTTGTCTGTTTACAGCCGTATATTAAAATTGGCTCTATTCTTTTATATATAGTAGGAAAGGATATAATGTTGTAAGCTTATATATATATTACTAATACCATTAGATGTTGCATACGTATGTATTTTAAAATATTATATAGATGAACATTTGATTTCAAAAAAAAAAAAGGTTAAAATATAAAATATGTATAGGTGTCTGCAAAGGTTGTTTGAAGGTGGGCATATATATTTAATACCTATTTGTCATTCATTGAGTCTGCATGTTGATTGTAAGTAGGCTGTGTGTGTGTGTATAGTTTTAAAGGTAAGAGTTTCCAGTTACATAATGACAGTTTTCATGTTTTATTGATATATATATATATATATATATTAATTTAATTTGTGTTTAAATTTATTTTGATTTGAAAATAAGTATAACATATATGTACACACCTCTTATTTAAATATATGTTTTAAAAGAAATTTGTTTTAAAATAAATTATAACATATATTTTGTTTTGATTATATCAGGACGATTCTGATTCGTTTCCATCAATCTCTATCTTTCAGCTTTGTCCGTCAAATCCGCTTTTGTCTTACTTCGCTTTGAGATTGTTGTTTGGATTTGTTCGATTGTCTAGATCGTGACCCAATCCGTAGCTCAATTCTTTGTCAAATCTATCTAGCCTCGAAAGGTGAGCAATCACTCACGATTAACGTTCTTTTATTATTTAAATTTGATTTCAATTGAAATAGCAATTGAAATATGCTACTGTAGTTATTTACATTGTTATATATGCTATTATCTATAACTGTTCACCTGTGACATCTGACACCAGTATCTAGTATTATATGCCTGTTATTACTATTATTTGTATCTGTTCACCTGTGACATCTGACACCCGTATCTGTTATTTATACTGATGATATATGCCTGTTGTTATATTTTTTTAGTATCTGTTATCACTCTGCAAGTTCCCTGTTAGTATAGAATTCACTATGGGTTGAAATGATACATACCCGAACGGACTTTAGAATAGGAGAATTTCGTTATGGGTTGAAATGATAAACCCAAGCGATTTTCATTTGAATTGAAATTGGGATTACGGGTCGAAATGATATCTACCCGTATATATTTAAATTTCGGATTGAAATGATAAATATCCGTATCACTCAACCATATGATAAATATATATACAGACACCGTTGGTCCATATATATATATATTTTTTTTTAAAATGAATTCTATGGTTTTGGAAAGAAATATATGATTTTAACAAATGTTGATTCTTAAAATTTTATATAAATGGTAATGATATATAGATTTAATAATGATATTAAATTAAGATGGATTTAATACATAAAATATGTTAATTATAAAATTTATATTTCCAAAATAGATTTGGTAAAAATTTTGAATAAGTTAAGGTTGGGAAGATGATTTGAATATTAGTAAAGAATTTTATTTAATTAAACCAATACAACGCTTATTGAAATTGGAATTTAAGATATGATTTATAACTTGAGTTTGATTTAAATAATTTAATGAATATTTCTTGTTTAAATAAATTTAAGGAAATATTTAGTAGAAATGAAATTTAAGGCTAGTTAAATGATATTGAATTTATTAAGTGGATATTCCCTGATTAAATAATAATAAAGTTAAATCAAGATCTATATGAAACTGTTAGATTGAACTTTGAAAATGTTGAATATTAAAGCTTTGAAATATATTGAAAATTTAAATGGTATCTTTAGAACTGAATTGAATTAATGAATTGAGCTTTGAATAAATTTGAATTTGGAATTTGAAGTTGATTTGAATCGATTTGCCAGACTTGAGGAAATTAAATACTTTGATTTTAAATTATTTAACCTATATATATATACTATTTTGGAAAATAGATATATTTGTAATGAAATGATATTTTGGTTTTGAAGTATAAATTAATTTGGAATGACCACGGTGTTATAGTGTATATTTCCACCTCGTAGATAGTTCTGAAGATCCTTAGAGGATGGTTATCCCAAACATCCTTTAAGTTACTTGTATTTCAGTTGGTATTTTCACTTGAGTTGGATTTATTGATATAAGAATGTAAATCCTGACTCGAGTGTTTTTGTGTTTTGCTTTACGCTCGGGTCAGACCGAGTGATACAGCATTTGAGACTCACCTTTGGAGTTTGGAGCTTCCTTTGGAGATCCAACTTTTGATTCAGCTTCCAGCTTTCCAGTTGATTCGTTCACAGAAGTCATCTGTTTGGATTGGATACTTCACTGTATTTGAGATATTCTGTTGTATTTATTTCTAACTCTGATGTTTATATAGTAGCTTCATGAACTACTATTTTATCTATTCCGCTGCGTATTATTGTATTACTCTGTGTCTGTGATTCTGTGATTGATTTATTTACTGCATATGCTGAGTTTTGCCAAATTTAAATTAACAACGCGGTATTTTGAGCAATTCAACTCCGGCATGAGTGTCTACCTATACACTTATAATGGATGCGAATGGTCCAAAATAGCGGGTCGTTACAGTTGGTATCAGAGCCAGGTTCTAGGCAAAACTTAGCATATATAGTAAATTTATTTACAGAATCACTTTCGTTCAAGTTTGAATCTCTTTCGTTTGGCTCGATTTCCTTTGAACTTTGGAACGTTCCCTACGGTTCCAAAATTCATTCTTGTCTCTCCCTATTTGTATTCTTTTGATTCTGGAGTATCCCATAACTCCACTTCGAATGATCTCTATAAGAATGGGCGATCCCGCCAATCTTTGAATGATTGTAAAGGGGTGGAACTCCTTTACAATAGGCATTGATTCACCGGAGATTTATATATCCCTGGGTTTTGATGTTGTCATCTCTTGTTATGCCGAATTCTATCTCTGGCTATCGAATGTCGATTTGCCTTAGATTTCCGCATCGATTATATTCTTGAAGTCACGGTTGACCCGGTTAAGTTCGCCCACGATTTATATAAGTGTATCCATCTACTGTTTTGTAATTAATTATCTCATTTTCATTCTAACTTATTTTCGAATCAGAATCCTATTTGATTAGTGTCCCTCTAATTTGAATTTCTATCTTTGTTTTGAAATCCATTCTTGAACCATCCTTTGAAAAATCAAGCTTGTTTATATTTTAAAAATTGTTTTATATATCGAAATTATTATATTCTTTATATAAAAGTGAAATGTTTCCGATAAAGATTATATACCCTTTTTAAAATGAGAATTTGAGGTTTCAAAAGGATTTGTAATTTTGAAAAATTATATAAGAAATTTGATTTATCTAAAAATGATTTATGACTGAAGGATTTTAAATTTGAAATTCGAGAATTGAACTCCGGTGTTTTGAAATTGGTTTTAAGATTTTGAAATATATAATAATAATATGATTTAAAAGTATTTTCCGAATAAGAAATGTTTCAAATGACTTCTAATGAGTTTCGAATGATTTCGAAGAAATTTCAAAAGAAGTTTGAGGAAATAGAAGTCCAGAACTCACTTATGTCGCTGGAAAATAATTTCGGTGATGAGTGCACGCATCATCGACATTGATTTTCGAGTTTCAGAGTGAGGGATAGGCCACTCTAGTAGCATTGCTACGCGAGTGATTTTGCGAAACTAAATTTTATTTCAAACTCCGAAGTAAGATTGATATTCGAAAGATATATGTATATATATATATTTGAAACGATTTGAAATGGGCCGGTGTTCAGTCCTTGAGTTTCGGATTTGAAACCTATCTTTTGAAATTGATTTACTGATTTGTTGTTGATTTCCAACTCTTGAATTTTTAAATGATTTCTTCAACTATTTCGAAGGATCGAGCACTTCCAAATCAAGATTAACTTTTCAAAGCTAAGAAATTTCGAAAAAAAAATATAGTATATAAGTTTGGTATGTATGTTAAAGTATGTAGTAAAAAAAAAAAAAGTTGAAACTACTTTGTTAAGTAAATGAACAAGGCTATTTTGAAATTTAGATTTGAAATGTTTTGAAAAGAATTTGGTCTTCAATATATTTTGAATAAAATTTAGTTAAATGTTTTAACTGGATAACATCATTATGAAACTATATATTTAACAAGTTGGAATAAATATATAATTTGTGCGTATGCTGTTTTATTCGCATAATTAATGTGATCCAGGTTTGAGTACACAAGTTCGAGGTGGATTACACCATTTCGTGTTAGGATTTTTCATTCGATTCTTAAGGGCGAATATTTGATATGGATTTTGGGCTAAATTCTAGAATTCTCTATCATAGTATATGGCTACGCAAGGAGACTGATGGCTTCTAGTCGAGAAACCATATCGAAGTCCGCATTAGGGAAGTCGAATGGACAATACTAGTTCGAAAGCGAACTTGTGTGATCGAGCGAGCGATCAAATGTGATTCTGCGAAATGATGACGTATAGACATCTTATATTCTAATATCATTGATATATTTTGACGCTGAAATTGAAAGCTGTCATGTTAGAATATCTTTGCTTACTAAAAGAAAATTTCTAATTTAAATTACAAAGATATATAACCCATAAAAGCAAAGATATTCAATCCCATATGGCTCTTCATACAGCGAAATTTAGTTTGAAATTTGATCCTTATATAAGATGGACCTTACGTAAGTATAAGATGATTTTGAAAACCATTTGATTTTGGAAATGAATTGGTTGACTTAAATTATATTGATTTGGAAATTTGGATTTATTTTCTAAATCTATTATTTTGGAAACTTTGAAACTAAAGATATTTAATTTGAGAAGAAATAATTCGGTGAAATTATATATGATTTTGAAATCGAACTGATATTGAAACAAATTGAAATTTGAGGACCTTGTGCTACTAAATACTTGATTTGGGAGTTATCGAACTTATATAAAATTGATTTGTATGAGTATGAAATTGATTCGAAAACTATGGATTTGAAAAGGGTACTCAATTTGAAAGTGAAATCTTATATAATTGAAGTCTATATACGTATGACTTGATATACTATTGATTTTGGAAAGTATTTGATTTGAAAATTAAATCTTATATATAATGGATTTTATATAAGTACGATATTTGAAAGTGATTTGAAAAGGTACTATATGATGCATATTTTCGAAGTAAAGATATGGAAAGTGCCTTCTGCTTGATATCCGATTTGTGGCCACATCTTGGATTCATTCTATCGATATTATTCTCTCTGATTTTGGTTTTCCGGATATGATACTCGAGTGTCCTTCGAATTCCATGGCGTTACCCATGGTCTTATTGTTCTCTCGTGACTGCACAGCGCAACTGCCTGGCTGAGTCTTGCCTAGGGGTACGGATTGTTTCCTGGGGGATCCAGGCGTAACCATTGTGTATCCTACAATCTGTGTAGGTCGCGAATAGTAGCGCAAATGCTTGGCTGAGTCTTGCCTGGGGGTACGGATTGTTTCCTGGGGGATCCAGGCGTAACCATTGTGTATCCTGCATTCTACTAGTCATCATGGCGTAACTCGCAGGGCTGAGAAAGCCTACGAATATGGATTGTTTCCTGGGGGAACCAGGCGTAACCATTGTGTATCTGCGAACCATGGTTAGACAAAGGTTTTGTTCGTTTTGATTGGATTGTACTTTCCATATCTGTTTTTAAAAGTTTTTCCAGTATTTTCACTGGGTGTTGAAACAGGTCTACTAAGTACCTGGAGAATTCTAGTTTTGCGCCTGATCAACGCACTACCAGAGTCTACAGGAACAAGGATAAACTTGTTGAAACATCGAGTTATAAAAGTATTTTCGAAAGAAAATTTGTTTCGTTATAAAGGTGTTTCTTATAAAAGTATTTCCAACAAAGAAATTCTGTATTAATATTTGGAATTGAAATTCTTATGGTTTGAATTAATTATTCATGCCTGATACTATTCTTTTGAATCTACCTTATCTGCTCAGCTTTATTTATTCACCTATATTCTGTTTTTTCAAAATCCTCCTTCTTTTTCCTTGTTGACTTTATTCTTTTAAGTATTGTTTAATTATAGACTACATGGTTTAATAGAAATTTTAGTGTTATAAATATTTTGAGGTTATTAATTAGATAAAACATATTTAAAGTAAATGATTATTGATTATTAATAATATTTGAAAAGTATCTTGAGAAAAAAAAAATATTTTAATAAATTATGAATTATGGATTTAATGTTTTCAAATAGCTTCTTTGTAAATATAAGTAATAATGTAAATAATTGTTTTCAAATAGTTTTCATATATTTATAAAGTTGTTATTTAAACATATAAATGGTAATTGTAAGGAAGCAAGAAATTTTGCAAATGGGTCTTGAAAAAGTTTTAAAGTATATAAGACAATTGAATTGCAAATGAAGTTTTCAAATTTAAGTAAAATCCATATAGTTCAAATTAATTGTTTAATCTTGACTTTTCAATCTACTTTTATTTCTGGTTGTTCTATTCTCCTACCTCCTTCCTTTTCGGGGACGAAAAGTTTTGAGTGGGGGAGAGTGTAACGACCCGCAAAATTTAATGGTTTTAAAAGTATATTTAACTGGAAATTTGTGAAATTTTTAAACAATAAAATTTGAAAATAAAAATTTATTATTTGGAATACGACTATTTTAATATAGCAACTGGTAAATTTTCATCTGATAATATTGAAGTTTATTTTCCTGTGAAATTTCATTTCAAATCAAACCGGTTAATAACAGTGAATTTAAAAGTTTTCCAAAACCAAAATATGTCAACAGGAGAAAATTTATTCAGATCATTCTGAATCAGACTTCGAAATTCGTTTTTCCAAATTTGGACTTCTACTGCTCCGTTTATCTTATTTCTGGAAAAATAGCAGCATTTCCGGTACCGATTATCGACTTTTGATCGGATGATCGTACCACCAATATCTATATACCACTTTGATCGTCTCGTCGTGCTGATCTCAACGTTGTATTCATTTGTGCATTTTGGAAATCCGGTACGTGATGAAATCAGTGGAACCGTTATCCGTACCGGTACACGTTTTTAACCTTTGGTCTCCTTGTATCGTTGGATCAAAAGGCCACTTGCTTTTAGCAATTCCTGGAATCACGCGTGACTTTTTCTTTCCATTCCCTTCTGTCATTCGCGTGACTTTTGATATTAGTTACGTTATTTATTTTAATCCCTAATTATAAGCTTACTCTGTTGATTTTTTTCCTTCTCTTTCAAAATTTACATATTCTTTTTCTACTCAGATCCAAGCCTCTTCCCATCGTTCTTCCCAAAACTTTTCCCTACAAATCAAACCCGCCTCTTCTCCTTTTCCTTAAATCAACGTACTGACCCTCACCTATTCTTCCGCCTTTCCGTTCGCCTCCCCTCTTCTTCAACGCCAAAGCACGCAAGTAGTACCGTGCCCCTCCGAGCTCCCTACCACCCAGGCCTCACGCCTCAGTCCAAACTCCAACCCGTTCTCCCCTCCGCCTCCTCACCTTGCTACAGCCGAACTCGTGATGCCGCCTTCCTCATCCGGCCGAACTATTACGTAAGTGAGTTTGCATATTAACCTATGTATAGATTTAGGTGTATTATTTATGTGTCTGGCGGTAATATATATGGATGTTAAAGTTTTCTAGGTTTTTATAAAGATTTTATGATGATTTTAAATACTATATATATAGTAGTTTCGTTTTATACTTTAGTATATTCAGTTAGAAAATACAACTAGTATATTTTTGTTTTATTACATGCGTGGCTATATATTTTGTGATAGTCTTTTTGTATAAATCATAACAGTATATATTTTGTGGCTTCTAAGTATATTTTTTCTAACTGTACTAGATTTTATGTATATATATTTTCTTATATAGTATGAGTTGAACGTATGTATATATAAGTATTAGTTATATATATATGATGTGTATATATTTTAATCTATGTATTAGTTCCGTTATTTATATATGTGCTATGGGTATAAAATTTTATTAGTTTGTCTGTTTACAGCCGTATATTAAAATTGGCTCTATTCTTTTATATATAGTAGGAAAGGATATAATGTTGTAAGCTTATATATATATTACTAATACCATTAGATGTTGCATACGTATGTATTTTAAAATATTATATAGATGAACATTTGATTTCAAAAAAAAAAAAGGTTAAAATATAAAATATGTATAGGTGTCTGCAAAGGTTGTTTGAAGGTGGGCATATATATTTAATACCTATTTGTCATTCATTGAGTCTGCATGTTGATTGTAAGTAGGCTGTGTGTGTGTGTATAGTTTTAAAGGTAAGAGTTTCCAGTTACATAATGACAGTTTTCATGTTTTATTGATATATATATATATATTAATTTAATTTGTGTTTAAATTTATTTTGATTTGAAAATAAGTATAACATATATGTACACACCTCTTATTTAAATATATGTTTTAAAAGAAATTTGTTTTAAAATAAATTATAACATATATTTTGTTTTGATTATATCAGGACGATTCTGATTCGTTTCCATCAATCTCTATCTTTCAGCTTTGTCCGTCAAATCCGCTTTTGTCTTACTTCGCTTTGAGATTGTTGTTTGGATTTGTTCGATTGTCTAGATCGTGACCCAATCCGTAGCTCAATTCTTTGTCAAATCTATCTAGCCTCGAAAGGTGAGCAATCACTCACGATTAACGTTCTTTTATTATTTAAATTTGATTTCAATTGAAATAGCAATTGAAATATGCTACTGTAGTTATTTACATTGTTATATATGCTATTATCTATAACTGTTCACCTGTGACATCTGACACCAGTATCTAGTATTATATGCCTGTTATTACTATTATTTGTATCTGTTCACCTGTGACATCTGACACCCGTATCTGTTATTTATACTGATGATATATGCCTGTTGTTATATTTTTTTAGTATCTGTTATCACTCTGCAAGTTCCCTGTTAGTATAGAATTCACTATGGGTTGAAATGATACATACCCGAACGGACTTTAGAATAGGAGAATTTCGTTATGGGTTGAAATGATAAACCCAAGCGATTTTCATTTGAATTGAAATTGGGATTACGGGTCGAAATGATATCTACCCGTATATATTTAAATTTCGGATTGAAATGATAAATATCCGTATCACTCAACCATATGATAAATATATATACAAACACCGTTGGTCCATATATATATATATATTTTTTAAAAAAATGAATTCTATGGTTTTGGAAAGAAATATATGATTTTAACAAATGTTGATTCTTAAAATTTTATATAAATGGTAATGATATATAGATTTAATAATGATATTAAATTAAGATGGATTTAATACATAAAATATGTTAATTATAAAATTTATATTTCCAAAATAGATTTGGTAAAAATTTTGAATAAGTTAAGGTTGGGAAGATGATTTGAATATTAGTAAAGAATTTTATTTAATTAAACCAATACAACGCTTATTGAAATTGGAATTTAAGATATGATTTATAACTTGAGTTTGATTTAAATAATTTAATGAATATTTCTTGTTTAAATAAATTTAAGGAAATATTTAGTAGAAATGAAATTTAAGGCTAGTTAAATGATATTGAATTTATTAAGTGGATATTCCCTGATTAAATAATAATAAAGTTAAATCAAGATCTATATGAAACTGTTAGATTGAACTTTGAAAATGTTGAATATTAAAGCTTTGAAATATATTGAAAATTTAAATGGTATCTTTAGAACTGAATTGAATTAATGAATTGAGCTTTGAATAAATTTGAATTTGGAATTTGAAGTTGATTTGAATCGATTTGCCAGACTTGAGGAAATTAAATACTTTGATTTTAAATTATTTAACCTATATATATATACTATTTTGGAAAATAGATATATTTGTAATGAAATGATATTTTGGTTTTGAAGTATAAATTAATTTGGAATGACCACGGTGTTATAGTGTATATTTCCACCTCGTAGATAGTTCTGAAGATCCTTAGAGGATGGTTATCCCAAACATCCTTTAAGTTACTTGTATTTCAGTTGGTATTTTCACTTGAGTTGGATTTATAATTTTATTGATATAAGAATGTAAATCCTGACTCGAGTGTTTTTGTGTTTTGCTTTACGCTCGGGTCAGACCGAGTGATACAGCATTTGAGACTCATCTTTGAAGTTTAGAGCTTCCTTTGGAGATCCAACTTTTGATTCAGCTTCCAGCTTTCCAGTTGATTCGTTCACAGAAGTCATCTGTTTGGATTGGAGACTTCACTGTATTTGAGATATTCTGTTGTATTTATTTCTAACTCTGATGTTTATATAGTAGCTTCATGAACTACTATTTTATCTATTCCGCTGCGTATTATTGTATTACTCTGTGTCTGTGATTCTGTGATTGATTTATTTACTGCATATGCTGAGTTTTGCCAAATTTAAATTAACAACGCGGTATTTTGAGCAATTCAACTCCGGCATGAGTGTCTACCTATACACTTATAATGGATGCGAATGGTCCAAAATAGCGGGTCGTTACAAAACCCGGATTTGAAATCGATATAAATTAAAATAGTTTTAATGAGAATTTGAATTGAACCTTTAACCTTTTAATTGAAAATTTTGAATTGAGATTGATTTAAATTGAAATTTGGAACTAAAGTTGATTTGAATTGATTTGTGAAATTGGAAGAAACAATTCTAATTTGAAACTATTTTCGATTTAACTCATTTTAATATATAAACTAATTTTAGTATATAAACTATTTTAATCTATAACCTATTTTTTTTTTATAAACTATTTTAATCTATAACCTATTTTTAAATATATAAACTATTTTTAATTTATAACTATTTCAATATATATAAACTATTTTCAATATTTAAACTGTTTAAGTTGGAACTGTTATGATTTAGATTTAATGGATTTAAATGCGAATATTTTGATATGATGGTTTAAACTATTTTGTGGCTATGATTTTGGAAGTGAATATGATTTCGAAAGTTATATGATTTCGAAAGTGAATATGATTTCGAAAGTGATATGATTTTGACATGAATATGATATTTTGATATGAATTATGAACTATTTGAAATTGGTTGTTAAAGAGACCGGGATCGGATATTGTCATACTCTCTGCCAATACCAAAAACCACTTTAACAACCGTGCACGTGGTGGAGATTCCAGAACGAAGTAGGATGGTTTGGCGAACGTCTTTATGAGGTATGACCGTAGCCCTGACTCCCTTGAGTCAGCTTAATGTGGTAAAACAGGAGCTATACCGGGCCAAGTAGGGTCGCTCCCCCTATCGGGCACATTTCTTCGATACCATATCTATTACTTTGTGATTTGATTGGGTTCACCTTTAATTTGGGAGTGTGTCTCGAGATTGGCGGTAGTAGCTGCTATGCGTTACCACCAGTCCGGAAGTACAATACAGTAGTATCCTACCCTGGACATTGCCTCGAGTGCCTTGTCATATGTCTTATCGTGCCCTCTACGAGTTTGGTTTGTGTCGTACACTATGGAGTGCCCTCTGATAGCCCTTCAGTTTACAGAGGAATTACGGTACTGTATAGACTACGGCATTTATATAAAATGTATTAAGGGGGATATGGGTAACGCCTTAACACTATTTTAAAATTTTACTTTACTTTAGACATTATCTATGTAGCATATTGTATTATGTATGTAGATAGTTTAACGGATCCTTAAAGGATGGGAATCTCAAACATCCTTTAAGTTATATTGCATTTCACTTGGATATTTCACTTGAGTTGATTTACTTGCATAAGAATGTTAATCTTGGCTCGAGTGTTTTGTGTTTTGCTTTATGCTCGGGTTAGACTGAGTGTCACAGCATTTAAGACTCACCATTGGAGCTTGGAGCTTTGCTTGGAGATCTATCTTCATCTATTCCGCTTTCAGTTTTTTTCATTTTTTTCCAATTGTTTATGTTCAGACTTGTCATTTGCTTTTGTAATGAGACTTCTATGTATTAGATTTCTATTGTATTTTGTTTTAGACTTTAATGTTTATGTAATAGCTTCCTGAACTACTATTTATCCATTTCCGCTGCTTATTGAAATATTACTCTGTGTCGGTGATTCTGTGATTGATTTAGTTACTGTATATGCTAAGTTTTGCCAAATATAAATTAACAATCTGTTGTTTTGAGCAATTCAAGTATGACATGTATGGATTATTGTCGACTTGAATGGTTCGAAATAGCGGGTCGTTACATTGTATGTTTATATAAATTTTTATAATTATATATAAAAAAAAAGTCATGTATACACCTATATGCGGCTCGACTCTAATAAAAGAACAATTTTTTATTTTAAATAATTTAATATTGAATATATATAGTTTGTAGTTTAAATACTTCATTACGCTTTATACGAAATATGGCTATATAATTTTATATATAAAATTTGAAAGGTATAATACTTTCGGCAGAAACAAAATTATATTTTATATATGCTATTATTTAAATTGTATTTCAATCAATTAATCATATAGAATAATTATATTAATATTTATACATATATATTATGTTTTATATTTTATAAAATTAAATCAATAGATAACATACTCTCAGGAAAAAGAAAAAACATTTTTTTCCTAATTTAAAAATATTTAAATATAAGCCAAGAATTAGAAAATAGATTTTAAAATTTTTCTAAATTATAAAATTATATAAATATTCAAACCACAAATACCGTTTGTAATTTATTGGAAATTTAAAATTCAAAATAAGTTTCGAATTTTTTTTATTAATGCTTTAAAAATATCCATATGGATATTTTATTAAAATATATTTGAAAATTAAAAATAATTATTTAAGTCGTGCGCATCACCAGGTAAATACATAATTATTGTAAATATATTTTGTGTATTTTATAAGTGTTTCTTTATTTATTATTATACCACTATACACACACATATATATATAAGTATTTAATATATATGTATATATTGAAAAAAAATTATATTTATACATATACTCATTTCGGCTTTGAAAAAATATTTTTAATTTAATATAGTTTATAAATATCTAAATATATTCATATAGTTATAAATATATACAATGTTAATATTTCATGCTTATGTTTATAAATATATATATTCAAAATTATTTAAAAAATATATAGTTTATATATATATATATCTATGTATGTATGTATTTGCAACATTATATATATATATTGTATAAACGTACATTTGGAAAATATATTTGTATATTAGATGAGCTAACGTGCCCATTGAGGTGTAAATCCTAATATTTATACGCCGATTGATATGTTACATATGCACATACACACATGTGTGTGTGTGTATGATACATGTATATATCAGAATAACATTAAATTAAATAATATAAAATCATTTTATAAATTTAAATAAAACAAAAATTTTATTTAAAAGAAATTTAGAAATATTATATATAAATTAGACTTCATAGGCCCAATAAAGATCCAAAATGGTAAAAAAATTGAAACTCAGCCACTACTTCCACTCAGGCTAGCCCAATTCCAATAGTGGTATCAGAGCCCAATAGCCTATGCGGTCTAAATTAGTCGTGTTAGGGTTAATTCTTAAGCTCATAGCCTAAATAGTATGGTGTCTAGAAAGGTAGTGTTTATGATTATGTTTGGACAATCAAGTACTCCGCCTTACCTGGCTACCAGCCTGGCCCGAATCGATATGTGAGCGCAAAGGTTACCTCTAATTGAAAAGGCCCAATTTGGATTAGGCCTTGGGCTAATTTTAAAAATTGTTTGAAAATTAAAAATATAAAATTTTAAATTTAAAAGTAAAATTTAAAATAAGATATACTTATATTATAAAAGTTATAATGTTATTAAAATTTTCAAAATGTTCAAAAATTAAATAAATTAATTTCGAAAATTTTAAATTTATTAATAAGATTAATAAAAATAATTAATTAGGTAAATAAGTTAATTAATGAAAAGGATATGCATGTATTATATATTTTGATGAATGTTATGACATTTAAGATGTTTAAAATATCATAATTATACATGTATGTATATGAAATGATTTTTTGAAATTAATATAATTTAATTAAATAAATTAATTAAGAGGTTAATTAATTAAATAATATATATATATATAATATATGTATTATACTATAAAGGTTATAGGATATAATAAATATTAAATATAAATATTATATTAAATTAATGTTAAATTGATTAAATGTTAATTAATAAAATTAATTAAATAAGATTTAATTAATATAATATTATACATAAGACTATTATATAATTAATATGAAATATAAAAGTTTTATTGTAAAACTTATATAATATGGATGTATAAATTAAAAGGTGAACATTAAGAAACCCCATATAGACTTAAGGAATAAATACATAAGTAAATGTACATATATCGTGATTTCCGATGTGTCCAATTCTTGAATCATAAGGGTAATTCACAAGAATTACATTATTTCATAAATCGATATCACTTAGTGTAATATATTGCAGATTATGAATCTTCAATATAATGTTATCTTATTCCATATATATATATTAATAAATTACTAGCATACTTCTTAGTGGTTGAGCAACCTCAAGCTAAGAATATTATGTGTATTATTACTAATATATTGAATTGACGAGGTAAGATAACAATATGTATTTGTTCGAAAACTCAAGGTACACGTATTATACTTAGGCCATCGCGATATGGTAGGTACGAATGAATAATTTCGTTTCAATTTGTTGAGCAAACTCAAGGTCGAAATGAATTAGGATAAGGTACCAAGGGTTAGGAGTAGTATATGATACAACCAATAAGGAGTTATCCATCGTTCATGGAGCCATGACTTGTTGAGAAAACTCAAGGTCAGAATTCCAAGACGGATGAGTCCTAACTCCTACCAGTGAAGTCGAAAGACTTCTATGTTTTGACTTAGGGTTTGGCGAAACATAAAAGATCACTAGGAGCTTATTAGTAAAATGAAACATAAAGTTTAACCTTACTAATATTATAAAAACATATACTATGATTTTTCCTAAAAATCTACCACTTAAACTTATAGAAAATGATGAATCCAGAACTATTTTTTGAAATGACAAACCTATTGGACCAGACTATACCGACTAGCTAAGAGCAATTAAAATACTGTTTACTTATAAGCGCCTATGGTCAGCTATTACATATGAACGCAAAGAACAACCCGCTGATGATGCAGCCCCGAACTAAGAATTGCTTATGAAAAATGGGTGTCAGACCTAGAGATCGCCCAAGATTTCGTGTCGTCTACGTTTGACAGGCCGTTGCAGAGGCAGTACGAAAATATGTCTGTCCATGGGATATTTAATAGCCTCAAGGCCCTATTTGGTGAACAGTCATGCTCCACGAGGCACGAGCTTACGAAGAAGCTGTTCAATACCAAAATGACCAAAGGATGAAAAGTGGACAATTATATGCTGATGATGAAGGGCTATAGTGATAGTCTTTCACGGTTGGATGTACAAATAAGTAATGAATTGCAAGTTGATTTGATCCTTGGTTTTCTTACTCTTCAGTATGATTCATTCATAGAATTATAATATGAACCAATTAAATGTGAATCTCGTGGAACTCCTCAATATGTTGAGGTCGGTCAAGTCTGCATCTAAAGATCAAGGGGTTGTACTTGTTGTTAAGGGTAGTGCATCATCTTATAAGGGTTCAAAAAAGAGGAAAAGAGTAAAAAAAAAGTAAGAAGACTGATGACTGGGTAAATGTCACCCTTCCACAAGAAAGATTGGTGGAAAAGTAATTTTCCTGACTACTTGAAGATTGATAGAGAAAAGAAGCAGAATGGTTTTGCACCTCCATTGGGTACATTTATGATTCAAAATTGTTTTGTAATCAATAAAATGCCTTGGGTCTTAGATACTGGATCTGGAACTCATATTTGTAATTCTTTACAAAGGCTTAAGAATTGGCATCGCATGGAAAAAGGAGATATGAGACTTCAAGTTGCCGATGGATCTATTGTAGATGCAAAGGCAGTAAAAGACTGTCATTTAGTTTTTCCTACAGGAGTAGTTTTGACATTAAATAAGTGCTATTTTAAAAGACTATATTTGTCGGATTATTTATGTTTCTAGATTGTCGGCTACTGGACATATATTTCATTAAGCAAATAATGTTATGTACATTCGTTTGAATGGAAATAAAGTCTATGATGGTATTCTTGAAAATGGAATTTATGTGATCAATACTAATTATGTGTGCCGTGAATAATACATCTAACAGTATAAATGATATTTATCTTTGGCATTATAGGCTAGGTAATATTAGTGAGAAACAACTACACAAACTGAAAACCGAAGGTTTTCTCCCGTTTCTTGATTCTGATTCATTTGACACATGTAAGTCATGTCTCAAAGATAAAATGACCAAGCACCTCTTCAGTGGGAGCAATGGAAGAGTTGATGAACTCTTAAGCTTAGTACATAGTGATGTATGTGGCCCTATTCTTATAATCACCAAAGATAATAGTTCTTACTTTGTTACCTTCACTGATGATTTCTCAAGACTAGGATATGTGTATCTTATGAAGAACAAATCTGATATCTATGAGAAATTTATCAAATATAAAAATATATTGGAAAACCAAACGGGTTGCATCTTCGATCATATCGAGGAGGCGAGTACGTTGCACAAGAGCTCCAATAGTACTTATAAGATAATAGGATTAACTCTCAAGCTACTCCACCCTATACTCCACAACATAATGGTGTATCAGAGCAAAGGAACCAAACTTTATTAGATATGGTTTGTTTCACGATGAGTAAGGATGAGTTACCTCTATCTTATTGGGGATATGCGCTAGAAACTGTAGCACATATATTGAATTGTAACTCACTAAATATGTGCCTAAAATTCCTTATGAGATGTGGCATGTTAAGAAATCCCAACTCAAGTATTTGAAAGTGTAGGGTTGTCCAGCATACGTTAAGAATGTTGGTCCGAATAAAATAGAGGCAAGGTCGATGTTGTAGACTTGGATAAGATCCAAGAAATTAAAACCGAGGCCGAACCAGTGGGAGAACCAATTAAGTTCACCCGCATATGAAAACACACAACCTATTGGAAGGTTTAGTAGGGAATCTCGCCCACTAAAGAGATACTACAGTTTTCTCTTGGATGGCGAGAAGGAAGCTTATGTCTTAGACGATGACACTCCACTATCTTTCCAATAAGCACCGCAGAGTAAAGACGCTGCACTTTGGCTTGGAGCAATGAAATCCGAAAAGGATTCCATATACGAAAATAAAGTATGGAATTTTTTGGACATACCCGAAGGGATAAAACCTATCAGCTGCAAATGGATTTTTAAGAAAAATTTAAATGTAGATGGAGAAGTAGAGACCTACAAAGGTAGGCTAGTTGCAAAAGGATTTTGTCAAATTCAAGGTGTTGATTATAACGAGACATTTTCACTCGTAGCCATGCTTAAATTCATTCAGATTATTCTATCCATTACTGCATTCTATGACTACGAATGATGGAAAATAGATGTAAAGACGGCATTACTAAATAGTGATTTAGAAGTAACTGTCTATATATCGCAGCTTGAGGACTTTGTGGTCGGTGGGAGTGAGAGCAAGGCTTGCAAGCTGTTAAAGTCCATTTATGGACTTAGACAGTCTTCAAGGAGTTGGAACAAGTGTTTTGATACGGTAATCAAACCATTTGGTTTTTATCAAAACACAAAGGAAGCATGCGTATACAGAAAGGAACAGGGCAACGATATCGTATTCTTAGTGCTTATGATGATCTATTATTGACTGGCAATGACGCTTTGTTGTTGCAATCAGTGAAAGCTTGGCTTTTCAAGAATTTCTGCATGAAGGATTTGGAAGAAGCATCTTACATACTAGGTATAAAGATCTATAGAGATAGATCAAAGAGGCTGTTAGAATTGTCTCAATCCATGTACATGGATACCATACTAAAAAGGTTCAGTATAGAGAATTCCAAGCATGGAAATGTGCCAACATAATTTGGAATCATCCTTTCTAAGAAGGATGCTCCTCATATCGATGTAGGGAAAGAGCGTATGAAGAGGATCCCCTGTGCTTCAGCCATATGATCCATAATGTATGTTATGCTATGTACTAGACCGGATGTGGCATATGTAATAGGATGTGTAAGTCATTACCAGTCTAATCCTAGAGGAAAAAACATTGGACGACCGTAAAATGTATACTGAAGTATTTAAGAAATACTTAAGACTTATTTCTTATATATGGAAATAGAGACCTCCTTATGAAGGGGTATAAAGATTTGAGCTATCAAAGTGACATAAATGATAGTAAATCAGTGTCTGGTTATGTCTTTATGCTCAACGGTGGAGCTGTTAGTTGGAAAAGTTCCAAGTAAGAAACAATAGCTGATTCCACGACGGAGATCGAGTACATTGCCCTTAATGAACAGCTAAAGAAGCAGTCTAGATGCATAAGTTTTTGAGTGAGCTCGGAGTGATTCGCAATATCGAGAATCCTATGGCATTGTTCTGTGATAATTGCAGTGATGTAGATCACAAAGGAGCCTAGAGTACACAAGAAGTCATGGCATATTCTTTGGAAGTTCCACCTCATTAGATAATTCAGTGAGAAGAAAGAGGCCGTGGTACAAGTGGTAGATACCAAGGATAATATAGTAGATCCATTCACTAAGGGTCTAGCTCGGTCAACTCTTGAGAAGATGATTAAAGGGATAGGATTGAGATTCCATAATCGGCCCTAAGTGGAAGTGAAAGATTGATAGAGTCGAGGGTATACCCTAGGGGCAATTCTGTAATTTATTATAAATTAATTAACTCTTTAATCAATTCTCGTTTGTAATAAAGATGTTTTTCTTTCTATTATATTTTTTTATAATGTGTTATAAATAATTAAATATTTAATTAAAATATATTTAATGTAAAATCCATAAATGTTGTGTTTGTGACATTAATTACAAATAGTTGTAATTGTGGATATTATATCGCATTATAATAAACACATCATCTTAATTGTTCATAATTAAAATGCATCGAGACTGGATATCGATGTATCCATTGAGACTAGAGTATGTAATGTTCTCCAAATGTTGGACAGTGTATTACTCATGAATATTTGAGGCATCAAGAGGTTACAAACTGATAAATATTAGATAACTATGGAACGACTCATTTGATAATTTTATGGTCGTTAATATAACTAAGATCAAACAAAAAAATAACGGTATGACTAATTTACATAGTTCTCTCGACTTGAGAATACTGTTGATCTTTAGTTGAAAGCTCCACTTTGATTATAGTCAAATCATGCCACGACGTCCCCCGAGTGACTATAATTGGGTTAACCGGAAGTGTTGAAGTGAAACATTATTCATGGTGATTCATCTCCTTAGTTATGTGAGGTTAGTATCATGGTCAACTCAAGTCAAATCAAAGTCAAAATCTTTGGTCAGAGTAGTTCAGTTAATAATAATTGTTATCACTAAACCAAGGACTTTGTGTTTGGACTATAGAGTTGAATATAGACGATATTGGAATTTTGACCATTATCAAATTCCATAAGTCCAAAGTGATATAGTTTTGACGAAGAGAATTGGTGTAAATAATAGTCACAACGGGGTAATGCTTAATAAAGTAAAATTGGATTTTACCAAAATCAAGTAAGCAAAAAATTTGGCCAAAATATCGCACCACCTGCTAAGTGACGTGTGAACATTAATATTCGAATAGTTTGATATTTTTCGCTGACCAAATTTAAACCTAACAGGTCACGCAACAGAAATGATAAATACTCCTTTAAATAAACGATTTAATTAATTTGTAATTGTTATAAATTAATTAAATTTATTAATACTTATGAAATATTAATTACATAATTTTCTTTTGGTTTAATGAACAAATATTATTGAATATAATTATAATAGCGATAAATATATTAATCGATATATGTTGATACGCGTTAAATTGAATTTAAATTTTAATTATTTGTTTGGGCTTTAAATGGGTTTAAAGCCCATATGTGGGGCTGGTTGTTTTGGCTCTAATAGGGGTGATAAGTGCAGCCGTATGATGGACAAGAGGGCTTTGATTTGGATGGCTAGGAAAGAACAGAATTTGTAACGACTCGTATTTTTGATAATTAAAACATTAAATTTAATAAGATTTTGGAATTTAATATTGTGAGAAATTAAAATTTATGATTTATTAATGAAAAAGATTGTCAGAATTCATAACTTGATCTTAAATGAATTTTAAAACAATAAGTATAGTGAAAGATAGTAATGCAAAGTAGAATATAATTAATAATATTGATTGAGCGTAATTAAAAACTATGTTAACGTAAATTCAATTGATTGTAAATTTTGAACGTTAATGTTATAAGGATGAAATGAATGTTACTTCTAATTGAAATATAATTGTAGAGCTTAATTTGGATAAAATTGTAGGTTAATAAGGAATAAAATAATCATTAGGATCAATTTAATTAAATATTGCAATTAATATGAGTTAAGATGATAGCTGTAGAATATGAATGTAATAAAATGTAAACTAGTGTTAAATGAATTCATATGGTATTGGATGATTGAATAATAAGAGTAAAAATCGAAATAAAAGAAATTGATTGAAATTTAAATATAATTAACTGGGATTTTATTACAGTTATAATTGAATGCTGAGATTAGTGCAATATTTAAATGTTGGATTTGACATTGAAAATTTATTTTAAAAGATTATAAATTTCTATGTAATCAAGAATGATGAAAATTGTTAACTTTTAAAATTTGAATTTAAAGGTGATTAAATCAATTTAATAATAATTTATTTAATTAACGTGAAAATTTATCTTTTTGGGCACTATCTTGGATTTCGTCGAAACCAGTTTCATCGGATTCATAACAGTGAACTATTATAGGATTTCAAGGTTTGTAGCGATCAGACTTATCGTTTGATCGTGCGAGCTCGAAACGCATAGAAATCGATTAATGAATTTAAATGAATATAATTTGATTTTAAAAGCTAACTTCTGTATATAATGGAATTAGGGTTTGAAACTAGTTCCATTGAGTTTAAAAATATCGAAAGCATATATTTCGATATATTGGATGACCTATTTTTGTTTCGGGAACGAAATGGGCTTTTCGGGTCGTTGTTATCGTTTCGATCCAATTCAATCTGTCCACTCATTCTTATCCATTTCTGTCTATATAAATAGATATTTCTAAAACCCTAGCAGCTTTTATTTTTGATTTCTGTACGTACAAATTTCTATCTCCTCTTCCTTCCCAATGGTAGAAAACTCTGATTTCAATTACAAATCGAAATCGAAATTCAAACTCCTAAAACCCTATTGAATTTTATATCATCGTGAAGCTCTCAACGAACGCAATCTACGTCTACAGTTCCTTTTTGAAATCGAGTCTTTGTTTGGCCAGAATTTGGCGATCTTTCTCAACCGTCTGTTGCTAGGGTTTCACGATCGACGGTGGATCGTCGGCCATTTGACGATCGGGAAGTGGCGTCTGGAAGAGGATGATGAGCAGCGCTCATCCATGTGGTTCGTTCTGGCCGTAGTCGACCGAGTTCACCAGGATCGGCGATTTTGTTTGCACGGCGGCGCGGAGCTGATGGAGGCGCGAAGGCGTTCGCATGGGGCCAGGGGGTGCGGCGTCTGGCGAGGTGCACGTCGACGTGCTTCGATCTTGGTGGATGTGGACGTAGGTGGCACGGCGACGAGAGGAAGTGGTGGCGGCTGAACAATGTTGGCTCGATCGCGACTGCTAGGGTTTGGTTGAAGTAGCTTTTTACGATTTTACCCTTCGTTTTAATTTAATTCAAATTTAAATTTAAATGTTCTAACCATCATAACTTTTGCATACAAACTCGGATTTGGACATGGTTTCTTGCGTTGGATTCGTATCGAAATTCCGGATAATGTGGAACTGGTTTAGTTGGTTTTGGAGACTGTTGAATTTTTGGGCTTTTATTGGATTTAAATTGGGCTATAAATCAAAGGTGGGTGATTTAACCCACTCACAAATACTAAACCTTCTTATGTTAGTTGAATTAAACTTATGATGTGATAAGAAATTTATTGATTGTTGTTTGGTAATTTAAATTGTTATTTAAATTTAATTTGAATTTATGTTGAATTAAATTGCCATTTAAATTAATATTGAATTTAAATTGTTAGTTAAATACCTGATATTGATAACCAGTTAATTATTCTGATTTATTGACTGATTTGGATATTGATTGTGATGGATGTTTATTTATTGACATTTTGGATGACTGGATGTTATGTTTATTATATATGTTGTTATCACACTGCAAGTTCCCTTAGTTTATTGTTAGGAAATCATTATGGGTTGAAATGATACATACCCGAATGGTCTTATAGACTAGGGAAAATCGTTTTGTGTTGAAATGATGCATACCCGAGCGATATTATTGATTTGGAAATTATTGATTCGGGATACGGGTTGAAATGATGTATACCCGGGAATTTAACTATTTTGGGTTGAAATGATACATACCTAATCACTTGACCATAGGGTTGAAAATTATATACGGACACCGTTGGTCGGTTTTAAATTCTTTTCTAAATGGTAAAGTATGTTTGATTTTTAAATTTTATTTAATGATTTATTTAAAAATTTATATTTGGAAAATAATTTATTTTATATGTTTTAAAGCTTCAAATTATAAGTTAATATATGGTTTTAAATGTAAATTTAATATTTTAACTTATAATTTTATTTAGTTTTAAATATATATTTTAAATAGTTTAAAATTAAATTTATTAAAATATTTAATATAGTTTTAATATATATTTTTAAAATTTTAATTTAATATAATAAATATATTTTTGATTTAAGATAATAAATATAGACTTTTATAATAACTTTAATAGATAAATGATTTTTGTAAAAGATTTTAGGATTTTATAAAAGATTTTTATAAAGGATTTTATAAAATATTTTTATAAAGGATTTTATAATGGTTTTATAAAGGAGTTTATAAAGGTTTTTAAGGATTTTATAAAGGTTTTATAAAAGAACTTGTATAAAGGGATTTGGAAGCATTTTAAAGGAATTTGCGTAGAAGCTTATGAAATGGGGAAGAGTTGTAAACTGTTTTGGAATTTATAAATAGCTTTATAAATGGTTTTAAAGTATACGAATAGTTTATAAATGGTTTAAGAGAGAGATTTATAAATTATTTTCTAAATTGATTGAAAGAAATCTTCCTCGGTATTTATGAATATATTAATACTTTTGGAATAAGTATATGGATATCTTAATATAAAGGTATAAACTATTTTCTGGATTTATTATTAAAAATGTTTTTAAAATAACCAAGGTGTGAAATAAGCGTTTGGTTGTTAAAGAGACCGGGGTCGAATATTGTCATACTCTCTGCCAATTCTGAATCCCGAACGGAGTAGGATGGTTTGGCGAATGGTACTGGTATGAGGTAAGAACGCAGCCCTGACCTTCGGGTAAGCTTAATATGACTAAAACAGAAGCTATTCCGGCCAAGTGAGGTTGCTCCTCCTATTGGACATGCTTCTTCGATACCATATCTGTTACTTAGTGATTGATTGGTGACCACCTTCGATTTGATTATGGGAGTGCGTCACGAGGTGGGCAGTAGTAGCTGCTATGCGTTACCACCAGTCCGGGAGTGCAAAAACGGTAGAATCCTACCCTGGGCATTGCCTTGTATGCCTTGTCATATGCCTTATCGAGGCCTCTACGATTTTGGTTTGTGTCGTACCTATGGAGTGCTCCCTGATACCCCACTAGTTTACGGTGGAGTTTACTGTTGAATCACTGGTTTTGAGAATCCATAGAAATTCTTTCACGAAATCAACAAATTCTAGGAACTCGTTTAAAGAAGGTCGATAAAAAATTAAACAATATCAAAGGGTTCTTCTCTATACTATGGGATGCGATCTCATGCTCTTCATCCACGACTACTTCTTCCGTAACACGTGGTAAGCGACCAGCACCAAGATTCACATGGTCTACTTCCGAGGAACATACCGGAAGCGATACTAGCGGACCAAGTGGTAGTGGACAAGACACATCAAGACCGGGAAAGGAGCATACCGAAGAATATGACTGGGATCAAGATGAGTAAGTCTTTTTGGTAAGATTTGATGAAATGTTGCTCTTTATTTTGCAAAATACTCTGGTAAAGATTATGAGACTTGTAGTAAATAGTCTCACTATTGTCTGTGTTTTTTATCTCATGTACTATGATACTTTGTTTATCTATATGTACTATTGTGTGTCTATTTGTGTTTTATACACTAAATTTTTCTACTCTGTCTCCTTTTTGTCGATGACAAAGGGGGAGAAAAAGTGTCTGCACTAACATATTTGATGCAGGAAAAAGATGTCATACTTTCAGGGGGAGAAAATTCTCTATCTAATATATATACAGGTTGTCATCAATCAAAAAGGGGGAGAATGTCGAATCACTGGTTTTGATTCATGACAAAACGGTTCAGAAGCTAAAGAAGAATATGCTCACATACATGACAAAAAGAAGACATCGGAGGATCAAGACTTCAACCCTATGCTTAAAATAATTATTATATGTGTTGAGTCTTAGATATATGTTAAAATCAATCCTCAAAGTTTTTGTGTGCTACAAATTCTTTTAAATCAAAGTTCACTGTGCAATATATGCACAGCCAGTCGACTGGCTGTGCATGTCCAGTCGACTGACTGTGCATAATTTTTTTTACTGTTTTCAATTCAGTCGACTGACTGGATTCGACCAGTCGACTGACCGGGCTTCAACTGTCAGATTTTGAAAAGACATCTTCTCCCATGAAGAGGTGCACTTCGGGAAAAGATGCCTCTCTTGGCTGAAACTCTTCACTAAGAGTTGCATCTCCCTGAATACTATATATAGGAGTTATCTTACACTTCACAATCACCATTTTCTGATTCTAATTCTTTCTATTCTCTCTTGTGATTATTCTAGTGCATTCATACTCTTCATTGCTTTGAATCTTTGAATCATAATTTCATATACTTTGATTCTTAGCAATATTCTTCCTTTCAAATCTTGACATACTCTTTATATACTTGAGGAATTGATTATAGGAAGTTTGTAATCTTAAAGACAAATCAGTGTTATCAAGAACACATTGAGTCAACTACTTTTATATTCTGTTAAGTCCTGTTCTGCTGCTCAGGCAAGGGAAAGTCCTCTTCGGCTGCTGAGGCAATAATCCTGCTCTGCTGCTCAAGTGTCTGTTCCGCTGCTCAGACATATTCCTCCGGGTTAAGTGAGGGTATTGTTAGTTAAAGCCAGAAGTTAGTCTGGGACTGGACGTAGGACGGTGCTCCGAACCAGTATAAAATATTTGGTGTCATTTTACTACTGCTTTTATATTCCGCACTATTTACAGTATTACTATCATCACTATACTCTGTATTATCATATATCCATATTACACGATCCTACAGATTTTTCATTTACAGTACTGTATAGACTACGATACCTATAAAAATGCGTTAAGGGGGATATGGGTAACGCCTTAACGCTATTTTAATAATTTACTTTACTGATAGACACTACATATATATAGCGGATTTTTGTACATAAAGATAGTTTAACGAATCCTTAGGAGAGGGAAAATCCCGAAACATCTCTTAAGTTATTGCACGCACGTTATACATCGGATAGGAGATGTAAAATACCGTAAATATCTCTGAAGCCACTACACTCATATTAACTTGTTGATTTAACTTACATAAGATCTTTTAGTTCTAACTCGAGTGTTTTGTCTTTTCATTATGCTCGGGTCAGCCTAAGCATTTCAGTATTGAAGACTTGATTTCTGGAGGACGAAGATGGAGTTTGGTATATTATATTATTAGTAATTTTACGCTACTCCATTCCTTTGGTTTTACACTCCAACTTGTCCAACCTATTAGAGTAGGTTCTATATCATTTCCTCATGCCTTTTCAGTATCCCTTCCTGCATAGCATCCATCATCATTTCCATCTCATCTCTGGTGATGGAAATTGAGGTCTGATTAGCTCCTGAGGAAGCCTCCTGACTTCCTTCATGCTGACTTCTTTCCGCTCTTTGTCTCCTTGTTAATTGCTTTGCCATAGCTTCCCAAGAATTCGAGTTCCTAAGCCTTTAAATCCAAAGTCCAAGCTTTAGAATCCCTGAGTGCTAGCTTTCTCAGTGAAAGCACTAAAATGTTAGCGCCAAAATTGGTCACTAACACCCAAACATAAATGAAAGCACCAACTAACAATCACATATAACAGATAGAGTGTATGTAGAGAGTATAAATATGAAGAGCAGTAAAAATTAAAAAGAAAGCAGAAAAACAGTGTATTTATAGTTCGACTGACTCTGGCCTACGTCCACTCCAAAAATTTCCTTTTTATTGATATGAGAATCAATTACAGTTACAATCTAGAGTTTTGAAAACAATAATGGTAGAGTAGCCTTAATGAGGAAGAAGAAGGGAAACAGAATGAATATATCTTTTCTAAAGCCCCACTTGATGTATTTATAGGCAAAATCCAAGTTACTGGGCTTCCTGAATGATCCGGGCCCATTAAGACGATAGTTGAGTCCATATAGCCAGACCACTGCTTTCCTGGCGTATGTAATATGCCGATCCACTCCAGACTCCAACATGCCGACCCACTCCAGACTCCAACATGCCGATCCACTCCAGACTCCAACAGGACAACCCACTCCAGACTCCAACATGCCGACCCACTCCAGACTCCAACATGCCGACCCACTCCAGCCTCCAACATGCCGACCCACTCCAGACTCCAACATGCCGATCCACTCCAGACTCCATCATGCAACATGCCGACCCGTTCCAAACTCCAACATGCCGACCCACTCTAGACTCCAACATGCCGATCCACTCCAGACTGCAACATGCCGACCCACTCCAGACTCCAACATGCCAACCCAGATTCCAACCAACCCAACTTCCTACCGACCGAGATTCCTACCGACCCGGATAACTACTAACCCAGATTCCTACCAACCCGAAGCATTACCCTGGATGACTCGGAGAAACCATCAAGAAAACCCGAAGGAAGTCCAAATACGACTCGAAGCAAACTCCAAGCAACCCACGACAAATCAACTTTTGTCAAAACTCGTATTTCGAGTATCCCGCGACTTTTGTCCATCAAATATGCCGAATCCCGGCTTCATAATCATGATTACCATCTGTGATTGATTGCCTATCCATCCAATTGACTAAAACCCATCGTATTCCAGTCTCGACAACCGAGCAATCGATTTAGTTAAATCCGCCTGTTTATGGCCTTGCCAAAAGGCGGGTTAACATATATATATATATGTATGTATATATATATATGTATGTATATATATATATGCGTATGTATATATATATGTATGTATGTATATATGTATGTATGTATGTATATATGTATATATGTATGTATGTATATATATATGTACATATATATATGAGTGTGTGTGTGTGTGTTTGTACCATTATATATATATATATATAATGTATACAATCATACATTTGGACAATATATTTGTATATTGGATGAGCTAACGTGTCCGTTGCAATGTAAATCAAACATCTATATATGGACATGTTATATCTTGTACATATTGATATGTTACACATGCAAACATACATATATATGTGTATATGATACACGTATATATAAAATATATCATTAAATTAAATAATATAAAAACATTTCATAAATTTAAATAAAATAAAGATTTTATTTAAATGAAATTTAGAAATGTTCTGAATAAATTAGACTTCATAGGCCCAACAAAGATCCAAAATGGTAAAAAAAATTTGAAATTCACTCATTACTTCCACTGTGGGCTGGCCTAGTTCCAACAATTGCAATCAGTCATATTGAATGCATGATCTCGTATCATGTTTTACTTGCTCACTTTGATTGAACTAATTTCATCGAGCCACCGAACTTTGCAAGCGAGGGATGAACCACATAGTTTTTTATATGTGTTTTGATTTCATTTGAAGTTGATGATTTTCAATAAATGCTCAATGAAATTTTGGCCATGATGGATGAGGAAGAGGGAAAAGAAATTTTAATGAGGATATAAATGAGTGGGATTTGTTTAAAGGATATTACTATCTACACATGCCAATGCTATCGCTAACGGCACTTAAACTGAAAGAAAAATTAAATGGTAAAATACACTCTAAAAACCCACTTCGGTCGGTTATGCAAAACTGAGCGAAAAATTAGTCATTCAGTTTTTTTTACAATACATTTGATTTTCATATTACATTGTTCGTGAGTGGGCTGTCATTCTTCACTGTTGTAGAACATTTTCTTATATACAACATGGAATGTTGATAAAATTCTAGACTTTTTTTCCCTTCTTTATTTCAAATTGGCTTTTTTACAATACATTAAGAGAATAATTTGGGGAATCAATAGCATCGAATGGTTTTGTAAGGAGGAGAAGAAAAACGAGGGTTTTTGGGAAGAGGGAACGCACGAAAAAGATAAAATTAAATGGGTAGTGCGTGAATGTGTGAAGGAGTAAATAGGTGGGTGAGGTAAAATGTGGATGAGAGTGGTAAGAGTTTTGTGTGTAGATAGTAATACCTTTGTTTTAATGGAGGAATATAAAATTTCCTATTCTTTATTTAAAACCTCCTTCTTATAATTCCTAATAAATTTTCAATTAAGCCAAATTACCTCCTACCATATTCATGGTTGGCCAAGCATGTATGCCTACAAGGATTTATTTTCCCAAAAGCTAATCAATCAACTATCTTTATTTAACTCCATTTAAAGTTACATTGATACCATATGTCGATGCGTATAAATATAAATTTTATATAAGCATCAAATAATTCCAATAAATTTCAAAACATCAAATAAATCAAATAATAATCAATATTTCTCAAATATTAATTAATTTAATTAATTTTCAATATTTTAGAAATTAATTAAATCATGTGGTTTTTCGGAGAATTTACAAATACGGATATGAGACTTAAAGATGTGAATTCAGCTATCGTTTAATTTCGAACAATTCAAATATTAATGTTCACACGTCACCTTAGCTAGTGGCATAATAGTTTGGCTGAATTCATCGCTTACAAACCCTTTGAGTAAAATCATATTTTATATTTTCTTATGTACTACCTTTTAGTAACGATATTTACACAATTCTCTTTGTCAACACTATACTACTTTAGAATTTATGGAATTTGATTTTGCTCAAAATTCCAATATAATTCATTTCCAACTTATTTAGCCCATAAACAAAGTTCTTGGTTTAATAATTACATTTATTATTAACTGTACTACTTTGAGTTGACTATAGTTGACCGTCATACTAACCTCATACAATTGAAGAGATGAATTATCTATTGGATAGTGTCACTTCCAATGCTTCAACTCAGACTCAACTATAGTCTACCGATGGATCGTCATGTCATGATTTAACAACAATTAAAGTGGAGTATTCATATTGATGTTTCATGGAATTCACAAGTCGAGGAAACTATGTAACATTATCATCCTAAGATTTAATGTTTGACTTAGTTGTTACTAATCAACGAGAAAATTTTGGATAAGTCGTTACATAGTTTACGTAAACCCTTGGTATCCCCAACAGCCATGAATAATACATTGCCTAACATTTGGATTGCGTTACACTCTGGTCTCAATGAAATGTATCAGTATCCTTTCTCAAAACAACTTGGCCATAACTGTTTAAAATAATATATTATTTTATGGTATGATAATTTTCTCATGATTACAAGTCCTTGTAATTATTATCACGTAACATATCATTTATGGGTTTTCTATATTAATATACTTAAATTAATTACTTAATTAATATATCATAATATAACAAGTATATAATAGAAAATTAAACACTTTTATTATGAAAAAGATTGATTGTAGAGTTAGATATGTATAACAAATCATATAATTGCCCTAGGGCATACCACTAATTCTCTCATTAATGTTGAAATTATAAAATTGTCCAAGGACATACCCCTAATTCTATCATCAATGTTGTTTTATAGTAGAACTTTATGAATTTTAATAACATCTTATGAGACCTAATAGTATTTTTTGATGAAATATGTATGCATTATCTCACAATCCTTTTTAAGTAGCATTGTATAAAGTGTAGTGGTATTTTTAGATGAAATTAACGTATATATTAGTTTATGAAGCTATTTTGTAGTAGCATTTTTGCATTAAGTGATTGTTCTATAATTCCATGTTCTTGTAGTACTGTATGCTTTTTACAAGTTATGTATAGTATTTTATTTTATAAAGTTGCTCCATCATATCATTTCTTATCTTAATTAGTTATAGTAATATTACGTGAATTTAAACAAAAATGAATGTAACATATTATGTTACAATGATGCCTTGTAGTAACAGTTTTTATTTTGTTTCATTTTATAATAGCATTACATGTTTTGGGATCTTATAAAACAATTTATGTTATAATGTAACCACGTAGCATCATTTCATTCTTCATTATTTATTTTTAATGGATTAGTATTACAGTTTTGCTATTATTTAATTTCATTTCAGTTTATTCTTTTATTTTTATTATTTATATTGTGTGTTGCTTGCATTAGTTTTAAAATGTATTTTACTCAAGCACTTGATATCATTTCTTTCTTGTATAGAAACATTTCCTATACTGCTACCGTATAGTAGCATTTTGTATGCACTAGCTATTTTTTTGTATATTTCCCTAAAATTATACTGGCAATATCATTTTGTAACAAATACTTCTATTAGAAGAATAGATCATGTAATGATACTCTGTAGTATTGCCTTTTAGCAACTACAATTTTTACTGTCGGTAAAGATTGATGATGAACTACAACAGGTGTCCTTTATGGCTAGAAAATCAAGATGGTGCGGCACGCAGTGGTCGATTTCAAGATTAGGGTTTTGGTCGGAGTAAAAAGGGGGTGGTTGGGCAAGTATGTAGATTGGTAAGGGGTACTGATGGTCGTGGAGTGACATCAGCTGATGTGGCAGTTCAGTATCGGCAGTGGAGTAGCATCGCAATGTAGATTGATGGTTTTTGATGAGAAATCGCGAGTTGATAAAAGATGAGGCCCATGGAAGAAAATGAGATGCAATGCCATTGTGACTAATTTTGCAAGTTTCTCCTTCTAACAAATTTCCTCGCTGAAAACCAGTAATATTGAATTTCACCACAATACAATTATTAACTTGTAGTACGACAAATTTCAAGTTGCATCTAAAATGAAAGAAAATTGCTTTTACCAAAGCGCTTTCTTCAGAGTTCCTGCAAATGTATAACATGTGCTCTACACTACGAAAAATTAGTCATTCGGTTTTTTTTACAATACATTTGATTTACATATTACATTGTTCGTGAGTGGGCTGTCATTCTTCATTGTTGTAGAACATTTTTATATACAACATGGAATGTTGATAAAGTTCTAGACTTTTTTCCCTTCTTTATTTCAAATTCGCTTTTTAACAATACATTAAGAGAATAATTTGGGGAATCAATAGCATCGAATTGTTTTGTAAGGAGGAGAAGAAAAATGAGGGTTTTTGGGAAGAGGGAACGCACGAATAAGATAAAATTAAATGGGTCGTGCTTGATTGTGTGAAAGGAGTAAATAGGTGGGTGAGGTAAAATGTGGATGAGAGTGGTAAGAGTGTTGTGTGTAGATAGTAATACCCTTGTTTTATTAGAGGAATATAAAATTTCCTATTCTTTATTTAAAACCTCCTTCTTATAATTCCTAATAAATTTTCAATTAAGCCAAATTACCTCCTACCATATTCATGGTTGGCCAAGCATGTATGCCTACAAGGATTTATTTTCCAAAAAGCTAATCAATCAACTATCTTTATTAACTCCATTTAAAGTTACATTGATACCATATGTCAATGCGTATAAATATAAATTTTATATATGCATCAAATAATTCCAGTCAATCTCGAAACATCAAATAAATCAAATAATAATCAATATTTCTGAAATATTAATTAATTTAATTAATTTTCAATATTTTAGAAATTAATTAAATCATGTGATTTTTCGGAGAATTTACAAATATGGTTATGAGACTCAAAGATTTGAATTCACCTACCGTTTAATTTCGAACAATTCAAATATTAATGTTCACACGTCACCTTAGCTAGTGGCGTAATAGTTTGGCTGAATTCATCGCTTACAAACCCTTTGAGTAAAATCATATTTTATATTTTCTTGTGTAGTACCTTTTAGTAACGATATTTACACAATTCTCTTTGTCAACACTATATTACTTTAGAATTTATGGAATTTGATTTTGCTCAAAATTCCAATATCATTCTTATCCAACTTATTTAGCCCATAAACAAAGTTCTTGGTTTAATAATTACATTTATTATTAACCGTACTACTTTGAGTTGACTATAGTTGACCGTCATACTAACCTCATACAATTGAAGAGATGAATTATCTATTGGATAGTGTCACTTCCAATGCTTCAACTCAGACTCAACTATAGTTTACCGATGGATCGTCATGTCATGATTTAACTACAAATAAGGTGGAGTATTCGTATTGAAGTTTCACGGTATTCACAAATCGAGGAAACTATGTAACATTATCATCCTAATATTTAATGTTTGACTTAGTTGTTACTAATCAACGAGAAACTTTTGGATAAGTCATTACATAGTTTACGTAAACCCTTGGTATCCCCAACAGCCATGAATAATACGCTACCTAACATTTGGATAGCGTTACACTTTGGTCTCAACGGAATGTATCAGTATCCTTTCTCAAAACAACTTGGCCATAACTATTTAAAATAATATATTATTTTACGGTATGATAATTTTCTCATGATTACAAGTCCTTGTAATTATTATCACGTAACATATCTGTCAACCCACTTTTTGGCAAGGTCGAGATATCAAGGAATTGGCAAAAAATCAATGATTACTTGTTCCGAATATTAGTTGTATACCGCAGGTTCACCATGGACATCGATGAATTTTGTCCAAGTCCAAATCAAGTTAGAATTGATATGACACGACGATCAAAGAGGAGGAAGCCAAAGTTGCAAGTTTCAAGTCAATCGGACTTCATATGCTCAAGTTATGATCAATACAAATTTCAGGAATCAACCTCGCTCGGGTGTCGCTTAGCACACCTCACTCGGGTGTCGCTTAGCACACCTCACCCGGGTGTCGCTTGACACAACTCATTCAAATGACGTTCGGCACAACTGCTTTGTTCGGCATATAAGGAACGTTCGGCATCCATGAACGTTCGGCTATTTTACGATTCGACACGAATGGGTCAACTGGTATTTAAGGTCGTTCGGCATGCAGAGCGTCCAGCCTCACTCCAAGACCATTCGGCACACCTCACTCCAAGACCGTTCGGCATACCTCACCCCAGTATCGTTCGGCATACCTCCACTCCAAGACCGTTCGGCATACCTCACCCCAGTATCGTTCGGCATACCTCCACTCCAAGACCGTTCGGCATACCTCCACTCCAATGTCGTTCGGCACACCTCACTCTAATGTCGTTCGGCATACCTCCACTCCAAGACCGTTCGGCACACCTCACCATAGTATCGTTCGGCATCTGGAGACGTTCGGCATGATGGAGGTTCGGCACTAAGGATCACTCGGCATTGCACCTCGCACCTCCATACCTCAGTACCTTCCACCTCCATACCTCGGTACCTCGCACCTCCCAATGTTCGGCATTCAGCGTTCGGCATCCATGGTTCGGCATATGGAGACCACTCCATTTGGGCTGAGGTACTCGGCTACCAGGCCCACCAGGGAAGTCCAACCCATCTTTGTCTATAAATAGAGAGGCAGGGGCACAGTAAAAGTGGATCCTCTCTCCTACTCTCTAACTTTCTATTTCCTAAGGCTAAGGCTATCCTACCAGTTTGTAACTGTAATTGGTTCGAACATCGATAAAAAGGAAATTTCTAGAGTGGACGTAGGCCGGAGTCAGCCGAACCACTATAAATTCTTTGTCTTTACCGCTTTCATTTTATTTTCTGTTATTCTTCATATTAACATCCTCTACATACATTCTATCTGTGAGCGGTGATTGTCATTTGGTGCTTTCATTTGCATTTGGGGGTTAGTGACCAATTTTGGCGCTAACACTTTGGTGCTTTCACCGAGAACGCAAACACTTGGGAATTTTGGAGCTAGGAACTTGGATTCTAGAAAGCAATGGCCAGGCCATCAACTAGGAAGCAAGCGACAAGAAGGAGCAATCAGGAAGGGAGTCAAGAAGCTTCCTCTGGAGCTGGAGAGGGCCGAGCCTCGATCTACATCACTCGAAACGAGATGGAGGCAATGATGGACTCGATTCACGAAAGATTGATGAAGAGCCAACAAGAAGCGATGCAGAGCTTCTTTGAACAGATGAGAACAGCCGGAGCACAGAACTTAGGACCGGCTGCAGTTGCTGCCGATATGGGGCAGGAGACTAGAGCTACAGAGAACGCTGAAGGTCAGAACCAAGAACAGAATGCAGTGCCCGAAGGCAATCAACAAGGGCTTGAGGGCAGACCCTCAGGATCTGACATTGGAAGACCCACGGACGGAGCTCAGCAGGCTAGAGCTAACGCCAACATTAATGAACCACATGAAGAATATTACCCAGAATACCCTTCGAGACCTGGGGGGCAGGATAGAGGCATGTTGAGATGACAACCCCTTGATGGAGATGAAAGGATGGCTGGATTAGTGCGGCGAATAATGAGAGGAGGATTGTCAAACGGAGGCTTAGAGGATGTCAGTCGGAGCCCGTTCACTCCGAATATCAAGAATGCGAGGAATCCTCCAAAGTTCAAGTTACCCACGCTGGATACTTATGATGGAATGTCAGACCCGACCATGCACATTACCAGATACATCAGGCATATGGAAGTGCTGGGGGCATCCGAGGAAGTGATGGCACGATGCTTCCCTTTATTTTTATCAGATTTGGCTGCGCTTTGGTTCAGACAACTAGAGACTGGATCAATCAGGACATGGGGTGAGCTAGTGGAATGCTTCATGAGACAGTTTAGGGTCCATGTGACGCGACCCAAGAGTGTGATGACTTTAGCCTCGATAAAGCAAAGTACCGGAGAGTCCATAAAAGATTTTCTATTGCGATTCAATGCAATGGTGGCTTCTGTAGATCGCCCGGATCCATCAATGATTTTGATGGCGGCAGTAGCAGGAATTGCAGAAGGCACCGAATTCAAAGATTCTCTGACCAGAGACCCACCGCAAGATCTAGGAGAGTTTTATCATGAAGTTGAAAAATTCATTCGACTAGAGGAATCACGAGCCGAGAGGCAGGAAATAAACACTACACGAAGCGAAGGAACCGCAGGAGGACAGTCTGGAGCAGACAAAGGAAAGAGAAAGCAGGACGATGCACAGGACGGTCCTGATAAACGGAAGAAATTCCGGTAACCCAGATTCAGGCAATACACCGGTTTGACGGCAAGCCTGGAACGAATTTACACTGAAACTCGGGGGCAGCTCCCTTATCGAAAGCCGCCGAGAAGAGATCCCACAGAGCGGGAACGCAGAACTGGAAAATATTGCCTATTCCACGAGCTGGATGGGCACACGACCGATGAATGCCGCCACCTAAAGGATGAGGTGGAAGAACATGCTAGGAGTGGTAGATTGCCACAATATGTCAGAGAACCGACAGCAGCGGTAAGGCCTGAACAGCCACCGCCTCCACGTAACAGGAACGATCCAGGATCGGGATCACGACTCGTCATCAACTGATCATGATGGCAAGGGCCAAGTTCAAGATATGAACTCTGGTCAATCACTTTTCTTAGATTTGCTTTCAAAATAAAACGGCTATTCCACTCACTCATGTATGGGAACCAGAGAGATCCCTAGGCATGCTCTGAGATGGTATAGACTGTTCAGCCCGGAGAGGCGTTGTTTAGTTTTTCCCTGATGTTTGAGATTGAACATCTAGGGTCTGAATTTAATAAATAAACTTGAATTTCCTGAATAAGCCTTTGACCGGAGAGTTAAATGACGAATATTACGTACTGATACAAAATGATGATCGCTTTATGACCCTACCCGGAGAGACGGGGTCCGGAGTGCAAGAAGTGAGTCGCTTCGCCGAAAAGCGACAGGATCGACTCACTTGAGCACTGTTTCCCCCTTCACCGGAGAGTGACGGGATGAGATCTAGCAAGAGCCCGGAGAGGCTATGATCGGCTTAAAGATTTTGGCCATGACATCGCTTAATGTTCAGAAACGCTGAACCGGAGTGCAGGAAGTGAGTCGCTTCGCCGGAGAGCGACAGAATCGACTTGCTTAAGCGCTGTTTCCCCTTCACCGAAGAGTGACAGGATGGGATCCAGCAAGGGCCCGGAGAGGCTATGATTGGCCGACGATTTAGGCCAAGATATCGCTTAATGTTCAGACACACTGAACCAGAGTGCAAGAAGTGAGTCGCTTCGCCGAGAAGCGACAGGATCGGCTCACTCAACGTTGTTTCCCCTTCACCGGAGAGTGACAGGATGGGATCCAGCAAGAGCCCGAAGAGGCTATGATCGGTTTAGAACAACCAAGACATCGCTATATGCCCTAACTGGGGCCGGAGTGCAAGGGATAGAAAGCAACGCCGGAGTGCAAAATGATCTTTCTATTCAATCGTTAAGTCTGGAATGGACTTAGCAAGGGTCCGGAGTGACCATCGATAGTTCAGAGAGGCTATAGAATTTGGTTACTGACTTCCGTAAGTGGAAGTAGATACTGATTCGGCTTCGAACAGCCATAAATCTGATTGACAATACTATAGAAATAAATAGAACATAAGCGCACTGCATTCGATCTGAAGCTATTCAAAACACGCCTTTTTACCAAAAGGCATGTTTTGGGGGGCAAAGTGTTAACCCACTTTTTGGCAAGGTCGAGATATCAAGGAATTAGCAAAAAATCAATGATTACTTGTTCCGAATATTAGTTGTATACCGCAGGTTCACCATGGACATCGATGAATTTTGTCCAAGTCCAAATCAAGTTAGAATTGATATGACACGACGATCAAAGAGGAGGAAGCCAAAGTTGCAAGTTTCAAGTCAATCGGACTTCATATGCTCAAGTTATGATCGATACAAATTTCAGGAATCAACCTCGCTCGGGTGTCGCTTAGCACACCTCACTCGGGTGTCGCTTAGCACACCTCACCCGGGTGTCGCTTGACACACCTCACTCAAATGACGTTCGGCACAACTGCTTTATTCGGCATATAAGGAACGTTCGGCATCCATGAACGTTCGGCTATTCTACGATTCGACACGAATGGGTCAACTGGTATTTAAGGTCGTTCGGCATGCAGAGCGTCCGGCCTCACTCCAAGACCATTCGGCACACCTCACTCCAAGACCGTTCGGCATACCTCACCCCAGTATCGTTCGGCATACCTCCACTCCAAGACCGTTCGGCATACCTCACCCCAGTATCGTTCGGCATACCTCCACTCCAAGACCGTTCGGCATACCTCCACTCCAATGTCGTTTGGCACACCTCACTCTAATGTCGTTCGGCATACCTCCACTCCAAGACCGTTCGGCACACCTCACCACAGTATCGTTCGGCATCTGGAGACGTTCGGCATGATGGAGGTTCGACACTAAGGATCGCTCGGCATTGCACCTCGCACCTCCATACCTCAGTACCTCGCACCTCCATACCTCGGTACCTTGCACCTCCCAACGTTCGGCATTCAGCGTTCGGCATCCATGGTTCGGCATATGGAGACCACTCCATTTGGGCTGAGGTACTCGGCTACCAGGCCCACCAGGGAAGTCCAACCCATCTTTGTCTATAAATAGAGAGGCAGGGGCACAGTAAAAGTGGATCCTCTCTCCTACTCTCTAACTTTCTATTTCCTAAGGCTAAGGCTATCCTACCAGTTTGTAACTGTAATTGATTCGAACATCAATAAAAAGGAAATTTCTAGAGTGGACGTAGGCCGGAGTCAGCCGAACCACTATAAATTCTTTGTCTTTACCGCTTTCATTTTATTTTCTGTTATTCTTCATATTAACATCCTCTACATACATTCTATCTGTGAGCGGTGATTGTCATTTGGTGCTTTCATTTGCATTTGGGGGTTAGTGACCAATTTTGGCGCTAACAATATCATTTATGGGTTTTCTATATTAATATACTTAAATTAATTACTTAATTAATATATCATAATATAACAAGTATATAATAGAAAATTAAACACTTTTATTACGAAAAAGATTGATTGTAGAGTTAGATATGTATAACAAATCATATAATTGCCCTAGGGCATACCACTAATTCTCTCATTAATGTTGAAATTATAAAATTGTCCAAGGACATACCCCTAATTCTATCATCAATGTTGTTTTATAGTAGAACTTTATGAATTTTAATAACATCTTATGAGACCTAATAGTATTTTTTGATGAAATATGTATGCATTATCTCACAATCCTTTTTAAGTAGCATTGTATAAAGTGTAGTGGTATTTTTAGATGAAATTAACGTATATATTAGTTTATGAAGCTATTTTGTAGTAGCATTTTTGCATGAAGTGATTGTTTTATAATTCCATGTTCTTGTAGTACTGTATACTTATTACAAGTTATGTATAGCATTTTATTTTATAAAGTTAGTCCATCATATCATTTCTTATCTTAATATCAGTTATAGTAATATTACATGAATTAAAAAAAAACTGAATGTAACATATTATGTTACAATGATGCCTTGTAGTAACAGTTTTTATTTTGTTTCATTTTATAATAGCATTACATGTTTTGGGATCTTATAAAACAATTTATGTTATAATGTAACCACGTAGCATCATTTCATTCTTCATTATTTATTTTTAATGGATTAGTATTACAGTTTTGCTATTATTTAATTTCATTTCAGTTTATTCTTTTATTTTTATTATTTATATTGTGTGTTGCTTGCATTAGTTTTAAAATGTATTTTACTCAAGCACTTGATATCATTTCTTTCTTGTATAGAAACATTTCCTATACTGCTACCGTATAGTAGCATTTTGTATGCACTAGCTATTTTTTTGTATATTTCCCTAAAATTATACTGGCAATATCATTTTGTAACAAATACTTCTATTAGAAGAATAGATCATGTAATGATACTATGTAGTGTTGCCTTTTAGCAACTACAATTTTTACTATCGGTAAAGATTGATGATGAACTACAACAAGTGTCCTTTATGGCTAGAAAATCAAGACGGTGCGGCACGCAGTGGTCGATTTCAAGATTATGGTTTTGGTCGGAGTAAAAAGGGGGTGGTTGGGCAAGTATGTAGATTGTTAAGGGGTACTGATGGTCGTGGAGTGACATCAGCTGACATGGCAGTTCAGTATCGGCAGTGGATTAGCATCGCAATGTAGATTGATGGTCTTTGATAAGAAATCGTGAGTTGATAAAAGATGAGGCCCGTGGAAGAAAATGAGATGCAATGTCATTGTGACTAATTTTTCAAGTTTCTCCTTCTAACAAATTTCCTCGCTGAAAACCAGTAATATAGAATTTCACCACAATACAATTATTAACTTGTAGTACGAAAAATTTCAAGTAGCATCTAAAATGGAAGAAAATCGCTTTCTTCATAGTTCCTGCAAATGTATAACATGTGCTCTACACTGCAAAAAATTAGTCATTCGGTTTTTTTTACCATACATTTGATTTACATATTACATTGTTCGTGAGTGGGCTGTCATTCTTCATTGTTGTAGAACATTTTCTTATATACAACATGGAATGTTGATAAAATTCTAGACTTTTTTCCCTTCTTTATTTCAAATTGGCTTTTTTACAATACATTAAGAGAATAATTGGGGGAATCAATAGCATTGAATGGTTTTGTGAGGAGGAGAAGAAAAACGAGGGTTTTTGGGAAGAGGGAAGGCACAAAAAAGATAAAATTAAATGGGTGGTGCGTGATTGTGTGAAAGGAGTAAATAGGTGGGTGAGGTAAAATGTGGATGAGTGTGGTAAGAGTGTTGTGTGTAGATAGTAATACCCTTGTTTTAATGGAAGAATATAAAATTTTCCTATTCTTTATTTAAAACCTCTGTCTTATCATTCCTAATAAATTTTCAATTAAGCCAAATTACCTCCTACCATATTCATGGTTGGCCAAGCATGTATGCCTACAAGGATTTATTTTCCAAAAAGCTAATCAATCAACTATCTTTATTTAACTCCATTTAAAGTTACATTGGTTCCATATGTCGATGCTTATAAATATAAATTTTATATATGCATCAAATAATTCCAAACAATTTCAAAACATCAAATAAATCAAATAATAATCAATATTTCTCAAATATTAATTAATTTAATTAATTTTCAATATTTTATAAATTAATTAAATCATGTGGTTTTTCGGAGAATTTACAAATACGGTTATGAGACTCAATGATGTGAATTCAGCTATCGTTTAATTTCGAACAATTCAAATATTAATGTTCACACATCACCTTAGCCAGTGGCATAATAGTTTGGCTGAATTCTTCGCTTACAAACCCTTTGAGTAAAATGATATTTTATATTTTCTTGTGTATTACCTTTTAGTAACGATATTTACACAATTCTCTTTGTCAACACTATATTACTTTATAATTTATGGAATTTGATTTTGCTCAAAATTCCAATATCATTCTTATCTAACATATTTAGCCCATAAACAAAGTTCTTGGTTTAATAATTACATTTATTATTAACCGTACTACTCTGAGTTGACTATAGTTGACTATCATAATAACCTCATACAATTAAAGAGATGAATTATCTATTGGATAGTGTCACTTCCAATGCTTCAACTCAGACTCAACTATAGTCTACCGATGGATCGTCATGTCATGATTTAACAACAATTAAAGTGGAGTATTCATATTGAAGTTTCACGGAATTCACAAGTCGAGGAAACTGTGTAACATTATCATCCTAAGTTTTAATGTTTGACTTAGTTGTTACTTATCAATAAGAAACTTTTGGATAAGTCGTTACATAATTTACGTAAACCCTTGGTATCCCCAACAGCCATGAATAATACACTGTCTAACATTCGGATAGCGTTACACTCTGGTCTCAACGGAATGTATCAGTATCTTTTCTCAAAACAACTTGGCCATAACTATTTAAAATAATATATTATTTTACGGTATGATAATTTTCTCATGATTACAAGTCCTTGTAATTATTATCACGTAACATATCATTTATGGATTTTCTATATTAATATACTTAAATTAATTACTTAATTAATATATCGTAATATAACAAGTATATAATAGAAAATTAAACACTTTTATTACGAAAAAGATTGATTGTAGAGTTAGATATGTATAACAAATCATATAATTGCCCTAGGGCATACCACTAATTCTCTCTTTAATGTTGAAATTATATAATTGTCCAAGGACATACCCCTAATTCTATCTTCAATGTTGTTTTATAATAGAACTTTATGAATTTTAATAACAACTTATAAGACTTAGTAGTATTTTTTTAATGAAATATGTTTGCATTATCTCGCAATCCTTTTTAAGTAGCATTGTATAAAGTGTAGTGGTATTTTTAGACGAAATTAACGTATATATTAGTTTATGAAGCTATTTTGTAGTAGCATTTTTGTATGAAGTGATTGTTTTATAATTCCATGTTCTTGTAGTAATGTATGCTTTTTACAAGTTTTGTATAGCATTTTATTTAATAAAGTTGCTATATCATATCATTTCTTGTCTTAATATTAGTTATAGTAATATTACGTGAATTTAAAAAAAATGAATGTAACATATTATGTTACAATGCTGCCTTGTAGTAACAGTTTTTATTTTGTTTCATTTTATAATAGCATTACATATTTTGGGATCCTATACTGCAATTTATGTTATAATGTAACCACGTAGCATCATTTCATTCTTCATTATTTATTTTTAATGGATTAATATTACAGTTTTGCAATTATTTAATTTCATTTCAGTTTATTCTTTTATTTTTATTATTTATATTGTGTGTTGCTTGCATTATGTTTAAAATGTATTTTACTCAAGCACTTGATATCATTACTTTCTTGTTTAGAAACATTTCCTATACTGCTACCATATTGTAGCATTTTGTACGCACTACCTCTTTTTTGTATATTTCCCTAAAATTATGCTGGAAATATCATTTTGTAACAAATACTTCTATTAGAAGAATAGATCATGTAATGATACTCTATAGTGTTGCCTTTTAGCAACTACAATTTTTGCTGTCAGTAAAGATTGATGATGAACTACAACAGGTGTCCTTTATGGCTAGAAAATCAAGACGGTGCGGCACGCAATGTCGATTTCAAGATTAGTGTTTTGGTCGGAGTAAAGAGGGGGTGGTTGGGCAAGTATGTAGATTGGTAAGGGGTACTGATGGTCGTGGAGTGACATCAGCTGACGTGGCAGTTCAGTATCAGCAGTGGAGTAGCATCACAATGTAGATTGATGGTCTTTGATGAGAAATCGCGAGTTGATAAAAGATGAGGGCCGTGGAAGAAAATGAGATGCAATGTCGTTGTAACAAATTTTGCAAGTTTATCCTTCTAACAAATTTCCTCACTGAAAACCAGTAATATAGAATTTCACCATAATACAATTATTAACTTGTAGTTCGACAAATTTCAAGTTGCATATAAAATGGAAGAAAATCGCTTTTACCAAAGCACTTTCTTCAGAGTTCCTGCAAATGTATAACATGTGCTCTACACTGCGAAAAATTAGTCATTCGATTTTTTTACAATACATTTGATTTACATATTACACTGTTCGTGAGTGGGCTGTCATTCTTCATTGCTGTAGAATATTTTCTTATATACAACATGGAATGTTGATAAAATTCTAAACTTTTTTCCCTTCTTTATTTCAAATTGGCTTTTTTACAATACATGTGACGCCCCACCTCTATGCTCACAATAACAAAGGTTATTATAAGGAATAACGTCTGCTATTGCGAAGAATAAGGCTTGTTAGAAGCGACCATCCGTAAGTTATGCCTTAGACGAGAATTGATTACATCGATAGGTGTTGTATAAATTACTCCCAACAATATACATTCATTTCAAATCTAAAACGAAACTACGGTGGCTTAAGAAAAATTCAGAACAACTCATAATAGCAACAACACAGATAAGTATAATCACATCAGAATAGAAATATCAGATATATAGCGGAAGACAAGTCTGGATACATGCTACAACAGTCGATAGTTCACACGAACCATATACACATATACAAGGACATCAACATACATGAGGTGATAGTCAATACACCAAAAGTACACCTCGAAGACTAGACAAAAGATGGGGTGAAATCCCAAAAGCTGAAGCTGCAACTAAATCAGAGATAGCGATTATCCTGAAATAACTCGGTCTGACCCGAGTATTATTTGAAAGAAAATAATAAACGGATCAGTCTAATTTAAACTTCAGAAATAAGTGTATGATAAATAACACTTAAGCAAATAATCATAATCTCGAATGAGATTATACAACATAGATAATCAACATGGTTCAAAAAAAGAAATCTCAATTTAAACTCCATCAAAATCAATAATCTCGAATGAGACCATTCAACATAAAAATCACCTTAGTTTAAATGAAGAAATCTCAATTTAAACTCCATCAAAATCAGCTTTTAAATTACCAATTGAATTCAAAACAGCAATACGTAGAATCTAGAAATCAAAAATAAGATAACTAGAAAATCAACATAAAAGATGGATCGATCCCAGCAGATGACGAGTTTTAGCTACGCCGCACGTGCATCAACATATGGCCGAAGCCTACCAAGTACTGTCATCATAATTTTGGCGCCCAACAAATGACCCGAAGGTCTAGTACTGGTATTTGACCCGAAGTTCCATCATATGACCCGAAGGTCCAGCATAGTGGCTCGAAAGCCCAACAAAATCATTAAAATCATCAAACATCAAATATTTTAATTAACGAGTCCGGAATTAACCGAAATAGTAAAAGTGTGGTTCTATACTCCGCACTTTTGCCATATCATTTAAATCTCTTCATTGTTTCCTTGAAAGTGCAAAATAATGTATTTTATATAAACAACCATTTACGTTCTCAAACGGACAAGTCCAGAATTAAGCGAATCAGTAAAAGTAAGGGTTCATAGTCCTCAATTTTGCTGAAGCGTTTAAATCACTTCCTCATTCTTTTGAAAGCGTAAACAGTAAAATTTTTGAAAATAATTTTATTTTAAAACGATTTTTAAAACACGTTATTAAAAACAACAACATCTGTAGCAATTTCAATTAGGAAATTGCGCTTCACAAAACACCGTAAAAACGGATAACAAAATCAGCGTTGTGGGATAACCGCTGAAATTCACTTTAAAATTAACGGTTACTGAAGTTAAAACAACAGTAAATTTATTCGTCAAAAATGTCATCCCAACGCGCTTCAAAAAATTTAACACCGGAGTAAAAATCCCGTTATAAAAATAACGGTAATAAAATTCGTTTCAAAATGAAACTCCGGTTCAAAGCAAATTTTCTAGTAGTTTGTACTACTATATTTATTCGACAAATATAGCACTGCCCACTTGTACGCAAAACGTATAAAACTAAAGAACGACCTGACCGAGATTTCATATACACAGAGTATATGCGTGTACGGATTCAAATACAAGTCTGGCACAATAAAAACAGACACGAAATAAAGATTTTTTTTTAAGGTGAAGCACGCACACAAAATAATAAAAACTACCTTACCAAAACTTTTGCACGCATACAACAAAGTGATTCAGTTTCTTTCATATTTCCCCACGCACTTGATGAAGGAATGGTAAAACAAAAGCACGCACACTACAATTAGTTTCATGCAGTAATACCTTTTTAACAAAAGTCAAAATGCCCTAACTACATGCTTCCGTTTTACATATTGCAAATGCGTACTATAAGGAGAAAGTCTGCACTATAATTTAACGCATGAACTACGTGAAAAATATGAGGATCTGGACTTTCCTATGCCTGACAACCACGCAACACGAAGAGGAAATTGGCCTGACGTGCTATAATTTTTCTCACATGCATTAACGTATTTAAATCATATATCAAAATGACCAGATCACTCAATAATCGGATATTCATACATATAGACAGCTTCTCACACATTTCGCGCATGCATATAATATTTTTGGACAACTAATGTGTGTGTACGTACTCCCTAATATGCAGACACCCCATAATAAAAATGTAATATGAAATGTATCAAAACAAACTGCTGTGAATATATATATATATACACACACACACACACTAACTTGCGCACACATGTAACGGGATACAAAAGATAAATTAGATATGTGAGTTTTCTGTACTCACTTTTTTATTGTTTCACTGGCAAGAAGTAATCCAGAAGAGAATAATTATGTGAGCTGCCATTAATGTGTTCCTTGAGCAGCTGAAAATGGGCAAGAAAATGTTGCAGAGATACATATTTTTTAAAAAAAATGTATAAGTCAAACAAAGGAGTGCTGGGATGCATTTTTGGGTACAAATGCATTAAAGAGGGAATGCGCATCACTGGATAGAAAGGACGGTTGCATTGATGATGGTAAAAATGTTTATATCAATGCTTTACCAAAACTAGTGACAGCAAGCCAAAAGAGTTTATATTTGCTTATGAATTGGACTGTCACTCATATACACGAAAAGGAAATGTAATGCATTTCCACGTGCATAACTATGAAGCACTATTCACAGACTAAACAATGGATTTGCATTGCAAAAAAAGTTGTGACAGCAAAATGTTCCAAATTTGCTTTGAATTAGACCATACTCACATATGAAAGAAAATGAAAATATAACTTGGTTATTATTCAACACAGCCAAGCTATTTGCATCTGACTTTACAAATTATAAATTTTCGAATTTCAATTTAAAATTTTCATTTTAAATTTTTTATTACGACGGTAATAAAATCACGATTGTTACAAACTCCTTCCCTTATAAAAATTGCGTCCCCGCTATTTTCATACTAGAAGTCGTTTATAACACAAATAATTCATTACAACAAAGATTCAAAATAGAAAAGATGAATAAGAATGCTCACCCCCACCCGAAGAGGAGAGAAAACCCGGATAAGAATGCTCGATGAATTCTTTGGTTTCCCAAGTGCAATCTTTGGGTTTTGCAGACCATTGAATTTTCACAAGCGGGACTTCTTTATTCCGAAGGCGTTTAACCTCCGAAGCTAGCACACGAATAGGATTTTGCACAATAGACAAGTCGGGTGAGATCTCAAGATCTTGCAACAAAGGAGAATCAATAATAGAATCTGAATCTCGAAGGCATCGACGAAACTGGGATACATGAAATACGTCATGAATTCCCGAAAACTGAATAGGTAGCGATACACGATAAGCAACAGGGCTAATGCGTTCCGTAATAGGAAACGGTCTGACATATCGAGGAGCTAATTTCCCGGAGCTACTAAAACGCACCACCCCCTTCATCAGAGAAACACGAATGAACACACGATCGCCTACAGAAAATTCCAAAGGCTTCCTATGATGATCGGCATAAGATTTCTGCCTATTTTGAGCCTCTTTCATTCTTTGTCTAATAATATCAATCCTCTCCGAAGATTCACGAATATAATCGGGGCCGAGAACTAACTTTTCCCCCGATTCCAACCAACAAGATGGTGATCGACACGGTCTTCCATAAAGAGCACCGAAAGGAGCCATACCGATACTGGATTGAAAACTGTTGTTATAACAAAATTCAACGAGAGATAAGTGGTCTTCCCAACTACCACCAAAATCAAGAATACAAGCTTGAAGGAGATCTTTCAAAACTTGATTCAACCTTTCAGTCTGACCATCAGACTGTGGATGATAAGCTGTACTGAGATTGAGCTTAGTGCCCAAAGTTTTCTGAAGGCTCTGCCAGAAACCACTAGTAAAAAGCGGATCTCTGTCACTAACAATAGAACTAGGCACACCATGAAGTCGAACGACTTCCTTAATAAACAGCTTAGCCAACAAAGGAGCAGTCCGATTGGACTTAATAGGAATAAAATGGGCTGATTTGGTCAATCTGTCAACAATCACCCAAATACTAGTATGGCCCGACCTCGAACGAGGTAGACCATCAATGAAGTCCATAGAAATCTGATCCCATTTCCATAATGGAATCTCAAGAGGCTGCAAAAGACCACTGGGACGCTGGTGTTCTACTTTAACAAGTTGACAAGTCATGCAATGACTTACATAACTTGCAACATCACGCTTCATACCTTCCCAATAGTATAAGCGCTTCATATCAGCATACATCTTACTACTACCCGGATGGATAGTATACTTAGAACGATGACAGTCCTCAAAAATGTCATTTCTAAGATTAGGGACATTAGGCACGATCAACCTTCCCTTCTTCCGGATACAACCATGAATATCAATATCGAAATCCTTCAGATCATCACTACGGGATTCCGATTTACAACCCTGAATAAGATTAGCAATATGTGGATCTTGTTTCTGGGCATTGGCAACACGATCCAACAAACTAGGACGTGCTTCCATGCTAAATAAAAGCATGGAAGAATTAGAAACTGAAGGACGGTCTCTAATATCACAATGAGATAAAGCTTCCAAAATATTCCACTCTGCTAGCATCATGGAAACAACAACTTGCTGCTTGCGGCTAAGAGCATCAGCAACTCGATTACCCTTACCAGGGGTATACAGAATATCGAAATCATATGAAGCAAGAAATTCGAGCCAATGTTGTTGCCTCATATTAAGCTCTTTCTGAGTAAATAAATACTTCAGAGATTTGTGATCAGTGAAGAGAATAAAACACTCTCCTAATAAATAATGTCACCAAATCTTTAAAGCAAAGACTATGGCGGCTAACTCCAAATCATGGGTAGCATAACGAATCTCGTTAGGCTTTAGTTGTCTAGAAGCATAGGCAACTACTCTATCCTTTTGCATGAGAACTGCACCGAGTCCATAACCACTGGCATCGGTATAAAAAACAAGATCATGATTCCCTTCGGGAACCACTAAGATAGGAGCATGAGTAAGGAGATCTTTTAACTTCAAGAAAGAATTCTCACACTTATCAGACCAAATAAAAGGAACAGCTTTTCTCGTGAGAGTGGTAAGAGGTAAAGCGATACGAGAAAAGTCCTTAATAAACCGGCGATAATAACCCGCCAAACCAAGAAAACTACGGATCTCAGTAACGGTCTCGGGCCTCTTCCAATTCTGAATAGATTCGATCTTGGAAGGATCGACAGAAATACCATCGGAAGAAACAATGTGACCAAGAAATTTCACCTTATTCTCCCAGAAGTGACACTTGGAGAATTTGGCGTAAAGTTGATGTTGTCGAAGAGTGCTCAAAACAATCTCCAAATGCTGAATATGATCGGCTTCAGATTTGGAATAAATAAGAATATCATCAATGAAAACCAAGACGAACTTATCGAGATATTCCCGGAATATCCGATTCATAAGATCTACAAAATATGCTGGAGCGTTCGTCAAACCGAACGGCATAACAAGCCATTCGTAAGAACCATAACGAGTACGGCATGCGATAAGAGGAATGCTATCTTCCGCAACTCATAATTGATGAAAACCGGTAGCAAGATCGAGTTGGGAGAAAATCTTAGCGTCACTTAACTGATCGAACATGTCGTCGATCCTAGGTAATGGATACCTATTTTTGATAGTAAGCTCGTTAAGCTTGCGATAATCAATGCAAATCCTAAGAGTACCATCAGGCTTCTTCACGAAGACAACGGCGGCGCCCCAAGGAGATGAGCTAGAACGAATAAAATGCTTGGCTTCCAACTCAGATAACTGTTGCTTGAGTTCCTCATTTTCCCTAGCAGACATCCTCGTGGGAGGACGACTGACAGGATGAGCACCAGAGATAAGATCAATACGGAACTCAATTGCCCTCTTCGGCGGCAATCTCGAAATAGGCTCGAAAACATCAGAAAAATCACAAACAACTAGAATATTAGCAATGACGTCCTCCGACTCGAGGGAAGAAATAAGAGCATTCGAAGTATGATCCATGCTTCGAAATATAATAGATAACTGCTCGCTAGCATCTGGATGCTTAAGATATAAAGTTTTTTCGGGACATAGGATTTGAACTTCATAACGGACGAGCCAATCCATACCCAATATCATATCAAAACCAAGATGATCCATAACATGCAGATTCGCATGAAAAGAAAAACCAAAAAGAATAATCTCAACATCAACACACAACAAACCAAGAGTAGCGGATCCACCAATAGGATTTACGATCCTCAAAGGGTCGCAAAGAGTAATAACATCCAAATGAATAATATCAACAAGCTCCTTCGACACGAATGAATGTGATGCACCCGTGTCGAAAAGAACTCTAATAGAACGGCCATGAAATAAAATAAAACCTTCCAAAACAGAAGGAGTAATACCTTTGGGCTGAGAAGAATCACCAGAAGCTTTAGCAACACTAAGCTTCCCAGATTTGAAACCCTTAGGAGCAATAGGACAATCAGAAACCCAATGACCCTCTTTCTTGCAATAACGACAAATGCGAGGCTTAGGACAGCCACGAAGAAGATGATCCAAAGAACCACAATTATAGCATGCCCTCTGAACAGAAGGTGCACTACTAGGATGAGAACTAGAGGTAGCTTGCTTCTTCTTCTTCTGATTAGAAGAATTAGGCTTATGAAATGGAAACGTCTTCTTGTTGGGGTTCTTAGAAACCCCAACATCATCACCACTATCACGTTCCTTTTCAACAGCTTCAAGACAAAGAGCCGAATCAACAAGCTCCTCAAACGAGAGCTTAAGCTGAAGCAAAAGAACTTTCTTCAAATACTTCTTCAAACCATCAACAAAACGAAGATTCTTCTTACGCAGATTAATAAACTCAACTTCGTATTTGGATAAGGCCTCGAAAGATGCAACATAATCAGAAACAGAGGACTTTCCTTGTTTTAACTCAAAGAAACTACGAGCAAGATTAGCCTTTTCCGATTCAGGAACGAACTTAAGTTCGAAACGTTCCTTAAACTAAATCCACGAGAGAGAGGACTCATCAACTTCTGCAATAAAAAGCTCATACCAGTCAAGAGCACGCTCTTGCAACATACTAGATGCCACGAGAATGCGATGATGATCAGAAAGATCCATCCGAGAAAATATGTGCTCACAAGTGCGCAACCAAGTCTGAACCTCCATTACACTTTCTGATCCCTTGAAAGGCTGACCTCCAAGGTGGGATAGTCACTACACATGTGGGCGAAGGCAGACTTGTGATTGGGAGCTGCAGGAGTAGCAACAGAAGGCTGAGCACTCCTAAATAGCTCCATAAAATGATCAGCTGACATATAGACTCCGTCCGGATGAGAACCACTAGACGGGCCTGCAGAAGAACGCTTCCCTCTACCTCTTCCAGCCATAGGCTGAGAGACAAGAGAAGAAAAGGATTAGTTAAACAATACACAATTGATAAGAAATTTAACAAATGGAATACTACAGAATATTAGATTTATTCCTAGACGTACCCTACATGTTAAAGTGGAAAGAATAGATTAGAAAGGCACGAATAAAACCCTCGAATCGTTGTAACACATGTTCCATTCTGTTTTTGTTCTGTGTTTCATTATAATTTGTTCTGAATTTCAGCTCTGATACCAACTGTGACGCCCCACCTCTATGCTCACAATAACAAAGGTTATTATAAGGAATAACGTCTGCTATTGCGAAGAATAAGGCTTGTTAGAAGCGACCATCCGTAAGTTATGCCTTAGACGAGAATTGATTACATCGATAGGTGTTGTATAAATTACTCCCAACAATATACATTCATTTCAAATCTAAAACGAAACTACGGTGGCTTAAGAAAAATTCAGAACAACTCATAATAGCAACAACATAGATAAGTATAATCACATCAGAATAGAAATATCAGATATATAGCGGAAGACAAGTCTGGATACATGCTACAACAGTCGATAGTTCACACGAACCATATACACATATACAAGGACATCAACATACATGAGGTGATAGTCAATACACCAAAAGTACACCTCGAAGACTAGACAAAAGATGGGGTGAAATCCCAAAAGCTGAAGCTGCAACTAAATCAGAGATAGCGATTATCCTGAAATAACTCGGTCTGACCCGAGTATTATTTGAAAGAAAATAATAAACGGATCAGTCTAATTTAAACTTCAGAAATAAGTGTATGATAAATAACACTTAAGCAAATAATCATAATCTCGAATGAGATTATACAACATAGATAATCAACATGGTTCAAAAAAAGAAATCTCAATTTAAACTCCATCAAAATCAATAATCTCGAATGAGACCATTCAACATAAAAATCACCTTAGTTTAAATGAAGAAATCTCAATTTAAACTCCATCAAAATCAGCTTTTAAATTACCAATTGAATTCAAAACAGCAATACGTAGAATCTAGAAATCAAAAATAAGATAACTAGAAAATCAACATAAAAGATGGATCGATCCCAGCAGATGACGAGTTTTAGCTACGCCGCACGTGCATCAACATATGGCCGAAGCCTACCAAGTACTGTCATCATAATTTTGGCGCCCAACAAATGACCCGAAGGTCTAGTACTGGTATTTGACCCGAAGTTCCATCATATGACCCGAAGGTCCAGCATAGTGGCTCGAAAGCCCAACAAAATCATTAAAATCATCAAACATCAAATATTTTAATTAACGAGTCCGGAATTAACCGAAATAGTAAAAGTGTGGTTCTATACTCCGCACTTTTGCCATATCATTTAAATCTCTTCATTGTTTCCTTGAAAGTGCAAAATAATGTATTTTATATAAACAACCATTTACGTTCTCAAACGGACAAGTCCAGAATTAAGCGAATCAGTAAAAGTAAGGGTTCATAGTCCTCAATTTTGCTGAAGCGTTTAAATCACTTCCTCATTCTTTTGAAAGCGTAAACAGTAAAATTTTTGAAAATAATTTTATTTTAAAACGATTTTTAAAACACGTTATTAAAAACAACAACATCTGTAGCAATTTCAATTAGGAAATTGCGCTTCACAAAACACCGTAAAAACGGATAACAAAATCAGCGTTGTGGGATAACCGCTGAAATTCACTTTAAAATTAACGGTTACTGAAGTTAAAACAACAGTAAATTTATTCGTCAAAAATGTCATCCCAACGCGCTTCAAAAAATTTAACACCGGAGTAAAAATCCCGTTATAAAAATAACGGTAATAAAATTCGTTTCAAAATGAAACTCCGGTTCAAAGCAAATTTTCTAGTAGTTTGTACTACTATATTTATTCGACAAATATAGCACTGCCCACTTGTACGCAAAACGTATAAAACTAAAGAACGACCTGACCGAGATTTCATATACACAGAGTATATGCGTGTACGGATTCAAATACAAGTCTGGCACAATAAAAACAGACACGAAATAAAGATTTTTTTTTAAGGTGAAGCACGCACACAAAATAATAAAAACTACCTTACCAAAACTTTTGCACGCATACAACAAAGTGATTCAGTTTCTTTCATATTTCCCCACGCACTTGATGAAGGAATGGTAAAACAAAAGCACGCACACTACAATTAGTTTCATGCAGTAATACCTTTTTAACAAAAGTCAAAATGCCCTAACTACATGCTTCCGTTTTACATATTGCAAATGCGTACTATAAGGAGAAAGTCTGCACTATAATTTAACGCATGAACTACGTGAAAAATATGAGGATCTGGACTTTCCTATGCCTGACAACCACGCAACACGAAGAGGAAATTGGCCTGACGTGCTATAATTTTTCTCACATGCATTAACGTATTTAAATCATATATCAAAATGACCAGATCACTCAATAATCGGATATTCATACATATAGACAGCTTCTCACACATTTCGCGCATGCATATAATATTTTTGGACAACTAATGTGTGTGTACGTACTCCCTAATATGCAGACACCCCATAATAAAAATGTAATATGAAATGTATCAAAACAAACTGCTGTGAATATATATATATATATACACACACACACACACTAACTTGCGCACACATGTAACGGGATACAAAAGATAAATTAGATATGTGAGTTTTCTGTACTCACTTTTTTATTGTTTCACTGGCAAGAAGTAATCCAGAAGAGAATAATTATGTGAGCTGCCATTAATGTGTTCCTTGAGCAGCTGAAAATGGGCAAGAAAATGTTGCAGAGATACATATTTTTTAAAAAAAATGTATAAGTCAAACAAAGGAGTGCTGGGATGCATTTTTGGGTACAAATGCATTAAAGAGGGAATGCGCATCACTGGATAGAAAGGACGGTTGCATTGATGATGGTAAAAATGTTTATATCAATGCTTTACCAAAACTAGTGACAGCAAGCCAAAAGAGTTTATATTTGCTTATGAATTGGACTGTCACTCATATACACGAAAAGGAAATGTAATGCATTTCCACGTGCATAACTATGAAGCACTATTCACAGACTAAACAATGGATTTGCATTGCAAAAAAAGTTGTGACAGCAAAATGTTCCAAATTTGCTTTGAATTAGACCATACTCACATATGAAAGAAAATGAAAATATAACTTGGTTATTATTCAACACAGCCAAGCTATTTGCATCTGACTTTACAAATTATAAATTTTCGAATTTCAATTTAAAATTTTCATTTTAAATTTTTTATTACGACGGTAATAAAATCACGATTGTTACAAACTCCTTCCCTTATAAAAATTGCGTCCCCGCAATTTTCATACTAGAAGTCGTTTATAACACAAATAATTCATTACAACAAAGATTCAAAATAGAAAAGATGAATAAGAATGCTCACCCCCACCCGAAGAGGAGAGAAAACCCGGATAAGAATGCTCGATGAATTCTTTGGTTTCCCAAGTGCAATCTTTGGGGTTTGCAGACCATTGAATTTTCACAAGCGGGACTTCTTTATTCCGAAGGCGTTTAACCTCTGAAGCTAGCACACGAATAGGATTTTGCACAATAGACAAGTCTGGTGAGATCTCAAGATCTTGCAACAAAGGAGAATCAATAATAGAATCTGAATCTCAAAGGCATCGACGAAACTGGGATACATGAAATACGTCATGAATTCCCAAAAACTGAATAGGTAGCGATACACGATAAGCAACAGGGCTAATGCGTTCCGTAATAGGAAATGGTCTGACATATCGAGGAGCTAATTTCCTGGAGCTACTAAAACGCACCACCCCCTTCATCAGAGAAACACGAATGAACACACGATCGCCTACAGAAAATTCCAAAGGCTTCCTATGATGATCGGCATAAGATTTCTGCCTATTTTGAGCCTCTTTCATTCTTTGTCTAATAATATCAATCCTCTCCGAAGATTCACGAATATAATCGGGGCCGAGAACTAACTTTTCCCCCGATTCCAACCAACAAGATGGTGATCGTCACGGTCTTCCATAAAGAGCTTCGAAAGAAGCCATACCGATACTGCATTGAAAACTGTTGTTATAAGAAAATTCAACGAGAGATAAGTGGTCTTCCCAACTACCACCAAAATCAAGAATACAAGCTTGAAGGAGATCTTTCAAAACTTGATTCACCCTTTCAGTCTGACCATCAGACTGTGGATGATAAGCTGTACTGAGATTGAGCTTAGTGCCCAAAGCTTTCTGAAGGCTCTGCCAGAAACCACTAGTAAAAAGCGGATCTCTATCACTAACAATAGAACTAGGCACACTATGAAGTCGAACGACTTTCTTAATAAACAGCTTAGCCAACAAAGGAGCAGTCCGATTGGACTTTATAGGAATAAAATGGGCTGATTTGGTCAATCTGTCAACAATCACCCAAATACTAGTATGGCCCGACCTCGAACGAGGTAGACCATCAATGAAGTCCATAGAAATCTGATCCCATTTCCATAATGGAATCTCAAGAGGCTGCAAAAGACCACTGGGACGCTGGTGTTCTACTTTAACAAGTTGACAAGTCATGCAATGACTTACATAACTTGCAACATCACGCTTCATACCTTCCCAATAGTATAAGCGCTTCATATCAGCATACATCTTACTACTACCCGGATGGATAGTATACTTAGAACGATGAAAGTCCTCAAGAATGTCATTTCTAAGATTAGGGACATTAGGCACGATCAACCTTCCCTTCTTCCGGATACAACCATGAATATCAATATCGAAATCCTTCAGATCATCACTACGGGATTCCGATTTACAACCCTGAATAAGATAAGCAATATGTGGATCTTGTTTCTGGGCATTGGCAACACGATCCAACAAACTAGGACGTGCTTCCATGCTAAATAAAAACATGGGAGAATTAGAAACTGAAGGACGGTCTCTAATATCACAATGAGATAAAGCTTCCAAAATATTCCACTCTGCTAGCATCATGGAAACAACAACTTGCTGCTTGCGGCTAAGAGCATTAGCAACTCGATTACCCTTACCAGGGGTATACAGAATATCGAAATCATATGAAGCAAGAAATTCGAGCCAACGTTGTTGCCTCATATTAAGCTCTTTCTGAGTAAATAAATACTTCAGAGATTTGTGATCAGTGAAGAGAATAAAACACTCGCCTAATAAATAATGTCACCAAATCTTTAAAGCAAAGACTATGGCGGCTAACTCCAAATCATGGGTAGCATAACGAATCTCGTTAGGCTTTAGTTGTCTAGAAGCATAGGCAACTACTCTATCCTTTTGCATGAGAACTGCACCGAGTCCATAACCACTGGCATCGGTATGAAAAACAAGATCATGATTCCCTTCGGGAACCACTAAGATAGGAGCATGAGTAAGGAGATCTTTTAACTTCAAGAAAGAATTCTCACACTTATCAGACCAAATAAAAGGAACAGCTTTTCTCGTGAGAGTGGTAAGAGGTAAAGCGATACGAGAAAAGTCCTTAATAAACCGGCGATAATAACCCGCCAAACCAAGAAAACTACGGATCTCAGTAACGGTCTCGGGCCTCTTCCAATTCTGAATAGATTCGATCTTGGAAGGATCGACAGAAATACCATCGGAAGAAACAATGTGACCAAGAAATTTCACCTTATTCTCCCAGAAGTGACACTTGGAGAATTTGGCGTAAAGTTGATGCTGTCGAAGAGTGCTCAAAACAATCTCCAAATGCTGAATATGATCGGCTTCAGGTTTGGAATAAATAAGAATATCATCAATGAAAATCAAGACGAACTTATCGAAATATTCCCGGAATATCCGATTCATAAGATCTACAAAATATGCTGGAGCGTTCGTCAAACCGAACGGCATAACAAGCCATTCTTAAGAACCATAACGAGTACGGCATGTGATAAGAGGAATGCTATCTTCCGCAACACATAATTGATGAAAACCGGTAGCAAGATCGAGTTGGGAGAAAATCTTAGCGCCACTTAACTGATCGAACATGTCGTCGATCCTAGGTAATGGATACCTATTTTTGATAGTAAGCTCGTTAAGCTTGCGATAATCAATGCAAATCCTAAGAGTACCATCAGGCTTCTTAACAAAGACAACGGCGGCTCCCCAAGGAGATGAGCTAGAACGAATAAAATGCTTGGCTTCCAACTCAGATAACTGTTGCTTGAGTTCCTCATTTTCCCTAGCAGACATCCTCTTGGGAGGACGACTAACAGGATGAGCACCAGAGATAAGATCAATACGGAACTCAATTGCCCTCTTCGGCGGCAATCTCGAAATAGGCGAAAACATCAGAAAAATCACAAACAACTAGAATATTAGCAATGATGTCCTCCGACTCGAGGGAAGAAATAAGAGCATTCGAAGTATGATCCATGCTTCGAAATATAATAGATAACTGCTCGCTAGCATCTGGATGCTTAAGATATAAAGTTTTTTCGGGACATAGGATTTGAACTTCATAACGGACGAGCCAATCCATACCCAATATCATATCAAAACCAAGATGATCCATAACATGCAGATTCGCATGAAAAGAAAAACCAAAAAGAATAATCTCAACATCAACACATAACAAACCAAGAGTAGCGGATCCACCAATAGGATTTACGATCCTCAAAGGGTCGCAAAGAGTAATAACATCCAAATGAATAATATCAACAAGCTCCTTCGACACGAATGAATGTGATGCACCCGTATCGAAAAGAACTCTAATAGAACGGCCATGAAATAAAATAAAACCTTCCAAAACAGAAGGAGTAATACCTTTGGGCTGAGAAGAATCACCAGAAGCTTTAGCAACACTAAGCTTCCCAGATTTGAAACCCTTAGGAGCAATAGGACAATCGGAAACCCAATGACCCTCTTTCTTGCAATAACGACAAATGTGAGGCTTAGGACAGCCACGAAGAAGATGATCCAAAGAACCACAATTATAGCACGCCCTCTGAACAGAAGGTGCACTACTAGGCTGAGAACTAGAGGTAGCTTGCTTCTTCTTCTTCTGATTAGAAGAATTAGGCTTATGAAATGGAAACCCCTTCTTGTTGGGGTTCTTAGAAACCTCAACATCATCACCACTATCACGTTCCTTTTCAACAGCTTCAAGACAAAGAGCCGAATCAACAAGCTCCTCAAACGAGAGCTTAAGCTGAAGCAAAAGAACTTTCTTCAAATACTTCTTCAAACCATCAACAAAATGAAGATTCTTCTTACGTGGATTAATAAACTCAACTTCGTATTTGGATAAGGCCTCGAAAGATGCAACATAATCAGAAACAGAGGACTTTCCTTGTTTTAACTCAAAGAAACTACGAGCAAGATTAGCCTTTTCCGATTCAGGAATGAACTTAAGTTCGAAACGTTCCTTAAACTAAATCCACGAGAGAGAGGACTCATCAACTTCTGCAATAAAAAGCTCATACCAGTCAAGAGCACGCTCTTGCAACATACTAGATGCCACGAGAACGCGATGATGATCAGAAAGATCCATCCGAGAAAATATGCGCTCACAAGTGCGCAACCAAGTCTGAACCTCCATTACACTTTCTGATCCCTTGAAAGGCTGACCTCCAAGGTGGGATAGTCACTACACATGTGGGCGAAGGCAGACTTGTGATTGGGAGCTGCGGGAGTAGCAACAGAAGGCTGAGCACTCCTAAATAGCTCCATAAAATGATCAGCTGACATATAGACTCCGTCCGGATGAGAACCACTAGACGGGCCTGCAGAAGAACGCTTCCCTCTACCTCTTCCAGCCATAGGCTGAGAGACAAGAGAAGAAAAGGATTAGTTAAACAATACACAATTGATAAGAAATTTAACAAATGGAATACTACAAAATATTAGATTTATTCCTAGACGTACCCTACATGTTAAAGTGGAAAGAATAGATTAGAAAGGCACGAATAAAACCCTCGAATCGTTGTAACACATGTTCCATTCTGTTTTTGTTCTGTGTTTCATTATAATTTGTTCTGAATTTCAGCTCTGATACCAACTGTGATGCCCCACCTCTATGCTCACAATAACAAAGGTTATTATAAGGAATAACATCAGCTATTGCGAAGAATAAGGCTTGTTAGAAGCGACCATCCGTAAGTTATGCCTTAGACGAGAATTGATTACATCGATAGGAGTTATATAAATTACTCCCAACAATATACATTCATTTCTAATCTAAAACGAAACTACGGTGGCTTAAGAAAAATTCAGAACAACTCATAATAGCAACAACATAGATAAGTATAATCACATCAGAACAGAAATATCAGATATATAGTGGAAGACAAGTCTGGATACATGCTACAACAATCGATAGTTCACATGAACCATATACACATATACAAGGACATCAACATACATGAGGTGATAGTCAATACACCAAAAGTACACCTCGAAGACTAGACAAAAGATGGGGTGAAATCCCAAAAGCTGAAGCTGCAACTAAATCAGAGATAGCGATTATCCTGAAATAACTCGGTCTGACCCGAGTATTATTTGAAAGAAAATAATAAACGGATCAGTCTAATTTAAACTTCAGAAATAAGTGTATGATAAATAACACTTAAGCAAATAATCATAATCTCGAATGAGATTATACAACATAGATAATCAACATGGTTCAAATAAAGAAATCTCAATTTAAACTCCATCAAAATCAATAATCTCGAATGAGACCATTCAACATAAAAATCACCTTAGTTTAAATGAAGAAATCTCAATTTAAACTTCATCAAAATCAGCTTTTAAATTACCAATTGAATTCAAAACAGTAATACGCAGAATCTATAAATCAAAAATAAGATAACTAGAAAATCAACATAAAAGATGGATCGATCCCAGCAGATGACGAGTTTTAGCTACGCCGCACGTGCATCAACATATGGCCGAAGCCTACCAAGTACTGTCATCATAATTTTGGCGCCCAACAAATGACCCGAAGGTCCAACATATGACCCGAAGGTCTAGTACTGGTATTTGACCCGAAGTTCCATCAAATGACCCGAAGGTCCAGCATAGTGGCTCGAAAGCCCAACAAAATAATCAAGATCATCAAACATCAAATATTTTAATTAACGAGTCCGGAATTAACCGAAATAGTAAAAGTGTGGTTCCATACTCCGCACTTTTGTCATATCGTTTAAATCTCTTCATCGTTTCCTTGAAAGTGCAAAATAATGTATTTTATATAAACAACCATTTACGTTCTCAAACGGACAAGTCCAGAATTAAGCGAATCGGTAAAAGTAAGGGTTCATAGTCCTCAATTTTGCTGAAGCGTTTAAATCACTTCCTCATTCTTTTGAAAGCGTAAACAGTAAAATTTTTGAAAACAATTTTATTTTAAAACGATTTTTAAAACACGTGATTAAAAACAACAACATCTGTAGCAATTTCAATTAGGAAATTGCGCTTCACAAAACACCATAAAAACGGATAACAAAATCAACGTTGTGGGATAACCGCTGAAAATTCACTTTAAAATTGACGGTTACTGAAGTTAAAACAACAGTAAATTTATTCGTCAAAAATGTCATCCCAACGCGCTTCAAAAAATTTAACACCGGAGTAAAAATCCCGTTATAAAAATAACGGTAATAAAATTCGTTTCAAAATGAAACTCCGGTTCAAAGCAAATTTTCTAGTAGTTTGTACTACTATATTTATTCGACAAATATAGCACTGCCCACTTGTACGCAAAACGTATAAAACTAAAGAACGACCTGACCGAGATTTCATATACACAGAGTATATGCGTGTACGGATTCAAATACAAGTCTGGCACAATAAAAACAGACACGAAATAAAGATTTTTTTTTAAGGTGAAGCACGCACACAAAATAATAAAAACTACCTTACCAAAACTTTTGCACGCATACAACAAAGTGATTCAGTTTCTTTCATATTTCCCCACGCACTTGATGAAGGAATGGTAAAACAAAAGCACGCACACTACAATTAGTTTCATGCAGTAATACCTTTTTAACAAAAGTCAAAATGCCCTAACTACATGCTTCCGTTTTACATATTGCAAATGCGTACTATAAGGAGAAAGTCTGCACTATAATTTAACGCATGAACTACGTGAAAAATATGAGGATCTGGACTTTCCTATGCCTGACAACCACGCAACACGAAGAGGAAATTGGCCTGACGTGCTATAATTTTTCTCACATGCATTAACGTATTTAAATCATATATCAAAATGACCAGATCACTCAATAATCGGATATTCATACATATAGACAGCTTCTCACACATTTCGCGCATGCATATAATATTTTTGGACAACTAATGTGTGTGTACGTACTCCCTAATATGCAGACACCCCATAATAAAAATGTAATATGAAATGTATCAAAACAAACTGCTGTGAATATATATATATATACACACACACACACACTAACTTGCGCACACATGTAACGGGATACAAAAGATAAATTAGATATGTGAGTTTTCTGTACTCACTTTTTTATTGTTTCACTGGCAAGAAGTAATCCAGAAGAGAATAATTATGTGAGCTGCCATTAATGTGTTCCTTGAGCAGCTGAAAATGGGCAAGAAAATGTTGCAGAGATACATATTTTTTAAAAAAAATGTATAAGTCAAACAAAGAAGTGCTGGGATGCATTTTTGGGTACAAATGCATTAAAGAGGGAATGCGCATCACTGGATAGAAAGGACGGTTGCATTGATGATGGTAAAAATGTTTATATCAATGCTTTACCAAAACTAGTGACAGCAAGCCAAAAGAGTTTATATTTGCTTCTGAATTGGACTGTCACTCATATACACGAAAAGGAAATGTAATGCATTTCCACGTGCATAACTATGAAGCACTATTCACAGACTAAACAATGGATTTGCATTGCAAAAAAAGTTGTGACAGCAAAATGTTCCAAATTTGCTTTGAATTAGACCATACTCACATGTGAAAGAAAATGAAAATATAACTTGGTTATTATTCAACACAACCAAGCTATTTACAACTGACTTTGCAAATTATAAATTTTCGAATTTCTATCTAAAATTTCCATTTTAAAATTTTTATTACGACGGTAATAAAATCACGATTGTTACAATACATTAAGAGAATAATTTGGGGAATCAATAGCATCGAATGGTTTTATAAGGGGGAGAAGAAAAACGAGGGTTTTTTGGGAAGAGGGAAAGCACGAAAAAGATAAAATTAAATGGGTAGTGCGTGATTGTCGAAAGGAGTAAATAGGTGGGTGAGGTAAAATGTGGATGAGAGTGGTAAGAGTGTTGTGTGTAGATAGTAATACCCTTGTTTTAATGGAAGAATATAAAAATTTCCTATTCTTTATTTAAAACCTCTGTCTTATAATTCCTAATAAATTTTCAATTAAGCCAAATCACCTCCTACCATATTCATGTATGGCCAAGCATGTATGACTACAAGGATTTATTTTCCAAAAAGCTAATCAATCAACTATCTTTATTTAACTCCATTTAAAGTTACATTGATACCATATGTCGATGCGTATAAATATAACTTTTATATATGCATCAAATAATTCCAATCAGTTTCAAAACATCAAATAAATCAAATAATAATCAATATTTCTCAAATATTAATTAATTTAATTAATTTTCAATATTGTATAAATTAATTAAATCATGTGGTTTTTCGAAGAATTTACAAATACGGTTATGAGACTCAACGATGTGAATTCAGCTACCGTTTAATTTCGAACAATTCAAATATTAATGTTCACACGTCACCTTAGCTAGTGACATAATAGTTTGGCTGAATTCATCGCTTACAAACCCTTTGAGTAAAATCATATTTTATATTTTCTTGTGTAGTACCTTTTAGTAACGATATTTACACAATTCTCTTTGTCAACACTATATTACTTTAGAATTTATGGAATTTGATTTTGCTCAAAATTTCAATATCATTCTTATCCAACTTATTTAGCCCATAAACAAAGTTCTTGGTTTAAAAATTACATTTATTATTAACCGTTACTACTTTCAGCAAAGATTTTGACTTTGAGTTGACTATAGTTGACTTCATACTAACCTCATATAATTGAAGAGATGAATTATCTATTGGATAGTGTCACTTCCAATGCTTCAACTCAGACTCTAATATAGTCTACCGATGGATCGTCATTTCATGATTTAACTATAATCCCATTACATAATCCCATTGATTCCACGTTCAAATATATTCCAAGAGTGATATATAAAGATACCCCCTTGGATGATCAGAGTCTAACTACTTAACAGTTATAAATTATGTTATTACATCCATTCAAACATAGTATAGACTTTAAACAAAATAATGGAAATAAACTCCTAATATTAGTGAGCTTACCTCCAACACATCTCCGGAAGCTTATTCGTCTAACCTGAAAATCCCTACTCCCAACCTCAAATGAGTACCTAAGAGTTTAAGGGGAAAAAAACTTCGGGTTAGACAAAAAGTTTGGCGTTAATAATAATATACCATATTGAACCAAAATAGATATCTAGTGGGACCAAGCAGCTGAGCAGAACGGGTTTTCCCCTTACTAGTATCTTATCCTAGTATGTTAATCATAAATCATGCACCTGCAACCATACTGGTTAGAACAAAAGATAACATGATCATATGCATGCGTGCAACATATGTAAGTCTGACTAGTATGTCATCTTAGGGTTATGCATACTATAACATCCACCACTTGGAGGTCCAAAACTGACGGCTACGGATGCTGCAGTCATCCATAGTTATTAATCCTCGGTGACCAAATACTGTAATGTTAGATAAATTGATATACCAAAAACACATGGATATGGAAAAAGTTTAAAATTTTAAAACAACTTTCACATTCCATTCCAAACTCATTTCAACATTCATTACATAATCCCATAATGTTAACCACATTCAGAAAAATATAACTATTATAATATATTCCAAGAGCGACATATGAAGATGCCCCTTTGGTGATCAGAGTATATAATAGATAATAAACCACTTTACCTTAACAAATAACACAGCGGAATCAAATGAGAAATAACTTAAATAGCTACATGCCTTCTTCACGACTCTGGAAGCTTTTTCGTCTTAAGAAGTACCTAAAAACCTCAAATCTCAAACTACTCAAAATCAATTGAGTACCCGAGAGTTTAAGGTGAAAGCATAAACTTCGAGTCAGACATAAAGTTTGGTACGAATAATAATATACCATCTCAAATCAATTTAGATATTTAGTAAGACCACGCCGCTTAGCGGAACGAGTTTCCCCTAATAGTATCTAAAACCTTTATAAACCATTTTTTGTGCTCCTGCATCCACAATGATTGATTCAATTCAAAACATAATTATGTGATGATATACAAAACAAATGAATCAATTCTGGATTACCAATCCCCAATCCATTTTGACTATTTATCATAATTATAGTTTCTAGGATTACTATTAACCTGATAGTTTTTCATGGGCTAACTAATAACCGGTTAAACTTCTAAAAACTCCCTGTCCAATTATATAGTTTTCATGGGATTACTATGAACCTATTGGTAACTCCAATATCATTTCTTTTATTCCTAGTTTTCTTGGGCTGACTAAAAACCTATTGACTAATAGTCAATATCTTTTTTTACCCTAGTTTTCATGGGCTAATTAGGAACCTATTGACTATCTGTCAATATTTCATTTTCTTATCCGGATATAGTTTTCATGGGCTAACTATAAACCTGTCTAGCTGACATTTTTAATTATACATAGTTTTGATGGGCTAACTATGATCCTATTGGCCCCTGCCAATATCTTTTCCCTTACACAGTTTTCATGGGCTTACTGCTAACCTATTGGCCCCTGCCAATATCTTTTATTTATTCACTACTAGGTCATCCCAACTAGTTATTCTACCTTTTTTCCAAAGTACAGTTTTTGGATTCATTATAAAGTGAATATATACCTATATCACTACACCAAAACTGCAATTTCCCAACGGTTATAACTGTTACAAATCGAATTTCTAACGGTTATAACCGTTAGCAATAGGTATGTGATAAAATCTGTAACATATTTCCTAGAAATTACCAACGGTTATAACTGTTGGTAATTTGGGAATTTATCAACGGTTATAACCGTTAGGAAATTCCTTTTTTCCAACGGTTATAACCGTTGGTAATTTGGGAATTTCCCAAAGGTTATAACCGTTGGGAATTACAGTATTTCCCAACAGAGTTGCAACATATAAAACTTGATATTCCATAGAACATTTATGTACGATGTAGGAAACTAAGAACATCAACCTTTGTACTTTAAATAATGGTAAACACTATGAGACTGGTCCTTTTTCACCAATATTATCCATCAGAAGACATAAAATGAACATCAATAAAACTCAATATTTCATAGCAGATTCGTATATTCACTTGACAAGGTAATAGAAAATGCAAAAAATAGCAGAAATCATACAAAACACCAAACCGAAACATGCACGGTTCCAAGTATAACCAACACAATTATTACAAAACAAAAGTCACTTATTCACATCCATAAACTGCCACTGTTTCACCATTCATTTGCTCGAAAAACTTGCCAAGTTTTGCATGCTTTGCAGCCCATTGCTCCACAATCCTCTGCTTTGTCGCTCTCTTGATCATTCCTATAATAGAAGTTGGTTGCTGTAGGGCATTACACTTCATCATAAGATAGAAGGGAAATCCTTAATCGAATGCATCATCATCGTCATCAGGAAGGGGCTGAGCAGCTGCCGCAGCAAGGTCTTCCTCAGGCCTGCCAAAATTACAAAGTATCTTTAAATATCACACATATCATCACCTTTCTACTTGATCAAACAGAAACTTGCATGTAACCAAATACTTTAGATTGGTATCCACAAGATTATATATACATAACTAATGCAAATTACCTACTATTATACATCTTTTTATTTCCAATTTTAGAACAAGACAACTCTTATTTTGTTTGCATTTTAAGTAGGAGAAAAGAAACATGAATCATGTACCTTCTCTGTGGTTCAGATCAATCTGCACCTCAGATGGAGCTAGAGCAGGTGATTCAACAAAATGCAAATTTGGGTCTCTGCAATGCCAAATATAAATAAAGTGCATATTTAAATAAAACATCTTTAATGATGTACATATTCTCATATTAGGACAAATGATAATTAATTTACAAAATATTACCCAGCCAACTTCCTTGCTAGATAGAGGAAAGGCTTCTCAAAATTGTAGTTGCTCTTGGCTGATATCTCATAGTACTGCAGATTCTTCCTGTGAAACGTCACCATTTTTGCTTTCGCTTGCCTATTCTTCACATCAACCTTGTTACCGCAGAGGATAATCGAAATATTCTCACAGACTCTAATGTGATTATTTTGTCCAAACACTGTAAGCATGACAGCCATATACAAGGAGATCAAATAACTTGAAGAGAAAAAAGGATGATGTAGTATAAGTGAACCTGCAAAGATCACGATGCCATGTTGGAACATTTTTGTATGTCCACCGAGCTGTGACATCAACATTATAATAGTGCATTGACCATGGATACTGCAACGCACATGAAAAACATGTAAGAAAGAAATTTATTTAGAGAGAAGTAATAACAAATGACAACTTTATCGATAGAACATCTCAGGATAAGGCTAGTAACTAATGATCATCCCCTCATAATTTTTAAACTCACATATAAACAAGGAGCCTTGTATATCCAGTTAAATCATTCTATCAAGGCAAATGGTAATCAAATTTTCTTGGCATATGATAATTCAATTTTCACATTATATCTCAATTGTTGCTGTGTGAAACTTTATAGCTCTGTATTTGTTTAAGCTGCAAAATAAAAATGGAAGGATCCATGTCAGCTTGATGAGGTTCATTTCATCAGTGGAGTAAATCTATGAATGTGCCATTTATACATAGTGAATATGAAGTTATACATGTAGTTTATTTTTTTGTTTCAGATCTTGTTATGGTTAACACACCTTGATGTCAATTTTTTCAAAATTGATGTACTTGCATCAACCAACTAATAAATATACACACAAACTACCTTATGTGACACTATTATAAGAGAATTACATTATTCTAGGACCATCATAAATAATACAGAAATTCCATGAATATAATAATATAGGTAAATTCCACACACATAATAATAAATAACTAAATTTTGACCATCATAAGCAACTGATAATTACTGTAAAGTATTTGCTGCTAAAGTTTTATTTAGCAATACAATATCCCCCATTTTAATTTCATTCACATGAAATGTCCAAATAAAAGAACTTGTAAGTTTTTAAAAACTAAATATGAATCCTTTTCAAAAATAAAACTTTTTACACATCAAAATTAATAACAAGGCATTTATTTAGCTAATTAAACATACAGATAAATACTTAGTAATTCTATTAGTTTATAAATGCCATATAAAAGGATTCATATTTGGTTTGTAAAAGCTTACAGGTTCTTTTAGTATCTATTTTATAGAAAATATGTATTTTTCTACAATTAAAAATAATCGATTATATCTATAGAAAAGCATAGCTTGCTATAGTTAAAAATTAAAGCTTTTCAGTTTAAAAACTGAATTCAGTTTTTAGACTATTTGTGTATACATATAAACCACTTTAATTACCTGAAAATCAAGTGTCTTTCTTACTATGAATAAATACCATTAATTTAAATTAGTTTAATTATTATAGTATGTACATACATACAAACATACATATATTGTGTATACACCAGTATGGAGCCCGTGCCGATGGCACTGGTACAAACTTTATTTTATTTATAATTTGTATGACACAATAATTTGTAAGGATAAAAATATTGATGAATGTAATATTTATTGAACATAAAAGATATATAAAACTGAAATTTGGCTGGTATTTATTTCGAAAAATATAATTAGTCAAGTGATATAATAATTATTATTGCATATTTTGATCATGATTTAATGCTAATATACAAATTATACATTAAAAATCTTCAATTAAGAATACAATAACATTTCTATGGAAGACTAAAAATATTTAACTTCCACACACACATGTCTTTGACATAGTTATATGCATTAAATATGTAGTTATGAGAGTCAAGGTGCAATGGAGTAAGATGTTGAAAAGGTTAAAGTTGTGAATAATAAGTATAGAATTGAAAAAATTATATAAAGGATAATTTCATTAGCTTACAGAATGTCGTTGCCAAACTAAGAGTAACTAATGAAAGCAAATAATCTCCAAATAAAGTGAAAGTTATCCACTAGAAAATTGACCGAAACTCTGTAGTATAATTCTCCATGGCTGATAAAAATGTTAATATTTAAATTTATAAATAAAAAATTAAAAACATACCCGTTTATCCACTAGAAGAGTCCCTTTAATAGCATAACCATTGTAGAACAAACGAATTTGTAAGAGCAGTGGCTACATGGGAAGACTGTGAGCAAAGTGGAAGAAGAAAAAAGAAGAAGAAAAGTGTTGCTTAATAATGCATACCGGTTCATCGGCAACGGACAAAATATCCCTTACACTAGAACCTCTGTCAAGCCCATACAAGAATTTCTGAACACAAATGAGTAACAATGCATAAATTATTATAAGGTATTTCCAGCCACTGAAGTTTAAAAGGGATATGTAAAGAGACTTGGTGACATCAAATTTGTCCGGAGCAAGGCCTGCCAGCATAGTTATCCAAATTTACAAAGTGATGTTAGAGTACATACACCATTAGGTTGTTAGATTAATTTAATTCATAGTATCAAATAGTTGACGTAATACTATACTGAAAATTGGTTCTTTCCCTAGTCTTGAAAGTACAAAACTAATACGGGAAATTACAGGTTAGGTAAATATAGTGAGCAAGGTCGAAAATTGGATTAAATTTTGATTTCGTCCAATCAAATGTTTATTAATGATATATTTTATACATGACAGGTTATAAAGATAGTCGACCATCAAAAAATAAAGTCGCTTCTTATTTCATGATGAAAAGATGCAATGTTGAGGTGTGTATGCAATGAGAACTGAGAAATTTATGCCACAAATAGCATGCAGATTATAGGTATATTGATAACATCATGCAATCAACATACGATTGCCCTTACATTATTTATGATTGAAATGCAATGTATCACAAACCTCTAAATATTTTGGTTTCATGTCATGCCCTTTAAAAACTCATTTAGGACACTTCCTTGCTATGTCTTCGGAAACAAGACAAGTTCCACCTGTATGCATTAATATTTTTCCGTCTTCATCGTACATAACTTGCCCAATTCCATCCTTAAAACTCAAAAGAAAGATTATTGATAAGGCAAATTGGAGTTGCAATGTTCAAAAAATACTTCACCAAAAGCACAAGCTACAGTTTAGATTAACATGCTATTCGAAGTAACAGTTCATAGTATACTAAACAAGAGATGAAAATGGAACTTAGAAAAGAAAATACCAAACAAGGTGTGTCTTCGATGATTCTGAACTTCAAAGATGCAAAATTAATCTACAACTTCATGGCTTTTGACAAAATTAATGAGAACCTGCAAAATATCAAAATAGATTAATTAAACAATATTATTTTATCTTGAGTAAAAAGTATGGTCGTTGACAAATTTAACAGCATGACCCTTAGAAGGAAAATTTTCGCTATTTTTTGAATATATTGTACATTAAATTGGAAACTTAACCAAAGTAAAATGAGAATTCTTTATGCACATGTTTAATTCTAAAACTTTAACACTGTCATGATTTTCTACTTAGCCAAAGAAAGAAGCAATCGCCGATAATTTTGTAGGACTGTATTAATTCTTAGAACCGTCCCTTTGAATCAGTTTATGTAATACATGGTGCATTCATTATTGATCTCTAATCAAATTATCGTATGATAATTGGCCTTTGGAGAAAATAAGATTGATCTCTAGGAGAGGTAGGAGTAAGTCCACACTTCAAGAATAAAGGTATTGGACCTCTAGGAGGGGTAGCATTTATTATTGATCTGTTTAAGATTTGGGTATTGGAAATAGTAATTTTTTTCTTTTTCTTTTTTGGTATAGGCAGAGCATAGTTTGAGCAAGTAGTTGGCTTCTCTTTCAGGGAACATGGAGTGATGACATGTCTCAAGAATAAAGGGAAAACATAACATGTATAAGTAAACATATGGTCGTTATTGAAGAGGTTTTTAAGAATGTAAATTTATAGGTACACTTCTGACTAAATGCAAATTGGTTTGGGATATTTTATTTTAATTTATAAATATATAAATTGTGCATTGCTAATTCATTATACTGCATATATATTTAATATTTGGACGCACCAATTCATCTACAAAATGATGTTAAATGCTTAATACATTTATTCTTCTTGACATCACTTCACATCATCATTTTTTGTATATAAATATATATATAAAAACTTAGGTAACTGGGGGCATCTTAGTTGGATTGGTGGCTCTAGACAAAATTCATCTAAGGACCCTATAAAAATATATATTATATACTAATCCTAATCTCAGTAGGGTTAGTGGCCCTAATAAAATTTCATGTATTTTAATATTTATTTTATTATTAATCCTAGCTAACTGCCTTAGTTAGAAGAAGGCATTTGATCGGTTTTATGGTAAAATATATAAGTTCGGTTAAAATGAAAAAGTTGGAAATTGAACCGCCGCGACCAAGTGATTTAGTCAATTCAGGTGGTTTTTTCTTTTTAAACGAACTAAGCAAAAACTAAAATATAATAGCCGTTAATCATAATAAGTTATTAAATTTGTACATTTGCAAATTATATGGATCGTATAATAGGGTTTTAATTATATTGAACTATAGGATAATTTAAATTACAACTAAAACATTATCCATTTGATAATTTAGTTTAAACTAACAACCATGTAAAATTACCATACAAATTGATTCAAAGCCATTGTAATAAACGCACTTGAATTATAGTAATATTTTTTGATATAATTTAATCAACCAATTTTTTATATTTGTTTACTAAAATATTTATTATTCATATATTGTCAGATCTACCTAAACATGTGATTCATGTATGACAACTGAATATGTATTGGGATAAAATGAAAAAAGTTTATTTGAAAATAATGTAAAGTTTTTAGTCAATAACAACATGAGATCAGTAAATAAAACTAAAACTTCAACGGTTGCTAAATCACAAAAAATAATTTTAGATGGCTCAACATTATACTATTATAATTCTTAATATTTGGGTGGCTAAAATAAAACCATAAGTACTTCATTTTAAGAATTTACTGACCGATTTAGTCCATGTCACCTTTGCAAAGTTAGGCAATGAAAGAATGCATAAATGAGGATTTAATGGTATAAGTGTCAAGTATTCTTGAGCTAAAAGTACCAATTTTTGAAGTATCACAAATGGCAACTGCACCTATTCAATATAGTTGATTTAAGCTTTGTTGTTTGGCCTCCGTACCATTCGCAGTAATTGTAAAACGAGTAAGATATTGATGGTGGGATATAAGCAAAGATGTAATATATCCCATAAACATTTATAACTCTCAAAATAGAGAAATATGTTATCCCATAAACGAGTCGCCAGCTGTTTTAGAAGTTGCAAAACGAGCACATAAATTTCAATTAATAAGCAAAGATATTGATGGGAAAAAAATCAAACCTGCAGAGGAACAAGCAACAGCAAAGAAAAAATCAAAAAGCGCACACAATGAGGTGAATTACATAACTCTACGTCAAGTACAGTCAAACCTGCAAAGGAGCAAGCAGCAGCAAATGAAAGAATTGCAGTTACCTGGATAAAAAACGTATAAATCAATTTGATAACCTGGTACATGCTGAAGTGCTCATATATAACAGCTAATAGAAATAATTGGACAGTCACAACCACAGGAAGTAAACAATGCATTATTGTTGCAAAAATCAATACAATCAGTACATTTGTTTCAAACATAACCTAAAACTACTAATATAGGAATGGAAGACAAAGGGGAAAAAAGTTTAGGCACCAGTCTATGATCATTGGTAACAAATGCAAGAAATTGTATTCCATAAGTCATTGTAAGCTAAATGATTTCCATCAAATATTGTTTGTTATATACAGATTAATACTATTGTTGTTGTGGTATAAATGTGAATTTTCTTTGTGTTTAAGTATCAGAAATTTGTTCATGAAAATAGTTGGAAGGTGTAGAATTTTGACACCTATATGGCTTATAAAATACAACAAATCAACCTTTGCTTTCGGTTGCATTGATATACTGTCCCTGTTTCATATATTGTATTCACATGAGTAGACTTAACATCTCTCTAGATGTATGTGAAACAATCAATATTAATGGCTTTAATGCTATGGTCAGTTTCGGTTGCATATATATCCTATTTATGTTTCACGTGCTCACATGGCAACTTGTTTTGTACACTAATATCCAGCTGGCTGGCTCCAAAATGTCTGTAGTGAAAGTGAACTTTTTTATTATTGTTATTTATTTACTAGTTATCATTATAATTATCATCATTTTGCAGATATTACGCTGTATAACATTTTTTTAATCAATGCTAGTCCTTTTCTGGTGCAACAAGAAGTTAATTTCTTGTTAGTCTTTAAAAAAACTGTTTTTTAAACTACGGAATGGCTTTATGACATTCAACTTACATTTATGCTCCTATGCTGAGTAGGTAGTTACTTGTTGCCTTGTATTATTCCCAGTTATGGGAAAAGCCATGTGTCAGTGTTTTGCTCTATATTGCTCAAATAACACAATAAAACATATTAAGAAGCGAATTTCAAAGAAAATTAAATATTCGATAAAACTATATAAAAATTAAACAGTTGAACAAAATGAAAATTTTTGTACAAAGATTATTCTAAATAGGTAACATATTTTTTTACTAAGTTATAATCATTCCAGATCATATGGATACTAGATCATTAGATTATAAAAAGCTTATTGCATATGTAAATATAAACCTTAGATTATGAAAAGCTTATTGCATCATCTGGAACAGTAGTACTCAGTCTGGACAGTATTTGATCCTGTGTATCCACCTCCTAGCTATTGACTCTAGTACATGATGACCTTATTTTAATTTACATATCGTTTTCGTTTCAAAAAATATATAATATTATAGGGATTTAAATTATGTACTTATCATTTAATCTAATCCTACACTCAAGTTTGCCTCACATGCTAACCATGCTCTCAGAGCCTTCCTGTAACAGCATTTGTAAGTTTATTAGCTATTTTAGCTTTCTGAACAAGAAAAAGACCAAAATTTTAAATGGATAATTCACTTGTAAGGATATTACATGAACACATATTTTGGAAGCGAAAGCCTTAAGGATAGTACATGAACACATAATCTATGAATATCAAATTATGTGGATATAATAAAAACAGAACATGAAAGCCTGATTTTGGCAGTATCAGTTCAGCAATATGAATCCTTTATTTTTCATTAACCATCCATTGCTTATTTTTGTAGCCATTACTCAAACAGAGTATTTATGCAATTTCTTTCGACATGGATAAAACTAAAGGCAGAATCTCAAAGTTTAAAAGTAAAGAGACTAACTACAATGACAGCGTCTCCATCAAACCATGAATGCTAGTTTGATACTTTGTGTATACAAAGACAATGACAATCAATGTTCCAAAAAAAGAAAACCCGGAGATGCCAACCAAGTCATAACTCCACCTACTCCATTTTTATTTATTTAAAACCATATCACTTTTCATTAAAAGATGAAAATACAGATGAATATCAATTACTCTATGAAATTTTTCAGTAAAAATGCAAAATTCCATGAGTAACTATAAAAAAACTATACGGACAACAACCTAAAGTTAGAATTTTATGTAAAGTCGGATTCTTCGAAAATATAAAAAAATGATAATTTAGTCGATTCATTGAACACCATTGTTGCAGCAGACATTTCCATTCTAAGGTATTTACTGTTAAAAAGATTCCTATGCTTACCAACAGACAATAAGTATGTATCTTAGGGGTGCTTTATAGTTTCTTTTAAGTTCAGTGTCTGGTTCACCGAGTATTAAAATAAAATAATAATAAAAGCTTCACTCGCTTGAATAATTCCCTTAATTCGCCACTTCCTCTCTAATAATAAAAGCTGTACAGTCATAGTTAATGTGGATATGATTTCTGGCTCCGCTAATGTGTTAATCCGAATCTAGAATTTCTTAAACCTAAAATTGTTAAGAAATCCTAAATTGATATGAATTCGTATGTAAGAAATTTATATGAATTTGAAAAAAATGTTTATACCTGAGTAGACGGAGATGGAAAAGCGAAACCCTAGATATGTAGTTTGCAACCCAGCACTTCATTCATCTTCATTGAGTTGATGGGACAAAGGGAGGAGGCGGTGGCAGAAGACGGCGGTGGTGGCAGACAGTGGAGGCGGTGGCAGACAGTGGAGGCTGTACGAACAGAAGAGAAGTTGAGAGAGTGAGAAATGAACAATTATCGTTAAAAATGAGATAACGAATGAAAGAAAATGAATTTACACTCCTATTGATACTGTTTTTAATTATTTACGAAATTACCATATTTACTAACGGTAATAACCGTTGTAAATGGTTGTAACGGATATAACCGTTATAAATTTGTAACGGTTATTAGCGTTGTAAATTGAAAGCGGAAAAGTGTTATAAAATGAGCTGTTTGGTGTAGTGTATGCTAATCCACTACAGACTATAACATGCCGACCCACTCCAGACTCCAACATGCCGACCCAGATTCCAACCGACTCAGCTTCCTACCGACCCAGATTCCTACCGACCCGAAGCATTACCTTGGATGACTCGGAGAAACCATCAAGAAAACCCGAAGCAAGTCCAAATACGACTTGAAGCAAACTCCAGGCAACCCGCGACAACTCAACTTTTGTCAAATCTCGTATTTCGAGTATCCCGCGACTTTTGTCCATCGAATATGCCGAATCCCAGCTTCATAATCATGATTACCATCTGTGATTGATTGTCTATCCATCCAACTGACTAAAACCCATCGTATTCCAGTCTCGACAACCAAGCAATCGATTTAGTTAAATCCGCCTGTCTATGGCCTTGCCAAAATGTGGGTTAACATATATATATATATATATATATATATAGTGTGTGTGTGTGTGTTTGTACCATTATATATATAATGTATACAATCATACATTTGGACAATATATTTGTATATTGGATGAGCTAACGTGTCCGTTGCAATGTAAATCCAACATCTATATATGGACATGTTATATCTTGTACGGATTGATATGTTACACATGCAAATATACATATATATGTGTATATGATACACGTATATATAAAATATATCATTAAATTAAATAATATAAAATCATTTGATAAATTTAAATAAAATAAAGATTTTATTTAAAAGAAATTTAGAAATGTTCTGAATAAATTAGACTTCATAGGCCCAAACAAAGATCCAAAATGGTAAAAAAAAATTGAAATTTACTCATTACTTCCACTGTGGGCTGGCCTAGTTCCAACAATTGCAATCAGTCATATTGAATGCATGATCTCGTATCATGTTTTACTTGCTCACTTTGATTGAACTGATTTCATCAAGCCACCCAACTTTGCAAGCGAGGGATGAACCACATAGTTTTTTTTTTGTGTTTTGATTTCATTTGAAGTTAATGATTTTCAATAAATGCTCAATGAAATTTTGGCCATGATGGATGAGGAGGGGGAAAAGAAAATTGAATGAGGATATAAATGAGAGGGATTTGTTTAAAGGATATTACTATCTACATACGCCAATGTTATCACTAACGCCACTTAAACTGACAGAAAACTTAAATGGTAAAATATACTCTAAAAACCCACTTCGGTCGGTTATGCAAAACTGAGCGAAAAATTAGTCATTCGGTTTTTTTACAATACATTTGATTTACATATTAAATTCTTCATGAGTGGGCTATCATTCTTCATTGTTGTAGAACATTTTCTTATATACAACATGGAATGTTGATAAAATTCAAGACTTTTTCCCTTCTTTATTTCAAATCAGCTTTTTTACAATACATTAACAGAATAATTTGGGGAATCAATAGCATCGAATGGTTTTGTAAGGAGGAGAAGAAAAACGAGGGTTTTTGGGAAGAGGGAACGTACGAAAAAGATAAAATTAAATGGGTAGTGCGTGATTGTGTGAAAGGAGTAAATAGGTGGGTGAGGTAAAATGTGGATGAGAGTGGTAAGAGTGTTGTGTGTAGATAGTAATACCCTTGTTTTAATGGAAGAATATAAAATTTTCCTATTCTTTATTTAAAACCTCCTTCTTATAATTCCTATTAAATTTTCAATTAAGCCAAATTACCTTCTACCATATTCATGGTTGGCCAAGCATGTATGCCTACAAGGATTTATTTTCCAAAAAGCTAATCAATTAACTATCTTTAGTTAACTCCATTTAAAGTTACATCGATACCATATGTCGATGCGTATAAATATAACTTTTATATATGGATCAAATAATTCCAATCAATTTCAAATTAAACATCAAATAAATTAAATAATAATCAATATTTCTCAAATATTAATTAATTTAATTAATTTTCAATATTTTAGAAATTAATTAAATCATGTGGTTTTTCGGAGAATTTACAAATACGGTTATGAGACTCAAAGATGTGAATTCAGCTACCGTTTAATTTCGAACAATTCAAATATTAATGTTCACACGTCACCTAAGCTAGTGACATAATAGTTTGGCTGAATTCATCACTTACAAACCCTTGAGTAAAATGATATTTTATATTTTATTGTGTAGTACCTTTTAGTAACGATATTTACACAATTCTCTTTGTCAACACTATACTACTTTAGAATTTATGGAATTTAATTTTGCTCAAAATTCCAATATCATTCTTATTCAACTTATTTAGCCCATAAACAAAGTTCTTGGTTTAATACTCATTACATTTATTATTAGTCGTACTACTTTGAGCAAAGATTCTGACTTTGAGTTGACTATAGTTGACCGTCAGACTAACCTCATACAATTGAAGAGATGAATTATCTTTTGTATAGTGTCACTTTCAATGTTTCAACTCAGACTCAACTATAGTCTACCGATGGATCGTCATGTCATGATTTAACTATAATTAAAGTGGAGTATTCATATTGAAGTTTCACGGAATTCACAAGTTGAGGAAACTGTGTAACATTATCATCTTAAGATTTAATGTGACTTAGTTGTTATTAATCAACGGGAAACTTCTGGATAAGTCGTTACATGGTTTACGTAAACCCTTGGTATCCCCAACAACCATGAATAATACACTACCTAACATTTGGATAGCGTTACACTCTGGTCTCAACGGAATGTATCGGTATCCTTTCTCAAAACAACTTGACCATAACTATTTAAAATAATATATTATTTTATGGTATGATAATTTTCTCATGATTACAAATCCTTGTAATTATTATCACGTAACATATCATTTACGATTTTCTATATTAATATACTTAAATTAATTACTTAATTAATATATCATAATATAACAAGTATATAATAGAAAATTAAACACTTTTATTACGAAAAGATTGATTATAGAGTTAGATATGTGTAACAAATCATATAATTGCTCTAGGGCATACCACTAATTTTCTCATTAATGTTGAAATTATATAATTGTCCAAGGACATACCCTAATTGTATCATCAATGTTGTTTTATAGTAGAACTTTATGGATTTTAATAACATCTTATGAGACTTAGTAGTATTTTTTGATGAAATATGTATGCATTGTCTCACAATCCTTTTTAAGTAGCATTGTATAAAGTGTAGTGGTATTTTTAGATGAAATTAACGTATATATTAGTTTATGAAGCTATTTTGTAGTAGCATTTTTGCATGAAGTGATTGTTTTATAATTCCATGTTCTTGTAGTACTGTATGCTTTTTACAAAGTTATGTATAGCATTTTATTTTATAAAGTTGCTCTATCATATCATTTCTTGTCTTAATATTAGTTATAGTAATATTAGGTGAATTTAAAATAATAAAAAACTGAATGTAACATATTATGTTACAATGCTGCCTTGTAACAGTTTTTATTTTGTTTCATTTTATAATAGCATTACGTGTTTTGGGATCTTATACAGCAATTTATGTTATAATGTAACCACGTAGCATCATTTCATTCTTCATTATTTATTTTTAATGGATTAATATTACAATTTTGCTATTATTTAATTTAATTTCAGTTTATTCTTTTATTTTTATTATTTATTATATTGCGTGTTGCTTGCATTATGTTTAAAATGTATTTTACTCAAGCACTTGATATCATTTCTTTCTTGTTTAGAAACATTTCCTATACTGCTACCGTATAGTAGCATTTTGTACCCACTACCTCTTTTTTTTGTATAGTTCCCTAAAATTATACTATGCAATATCATTTTGTAACAAATACTTCTGTTAGAAGAATAGATCATGTAATGATACTCTATAGTGTTGCCTTTTAGCAACTACAATTTTTACTGTCAGTATCGGCAGTGGAGTAGCATCACAATGTAGATTGATGGTCTTTGATAGAAATCGCGAGTTGATAAAAGATGAGGCCCGTGGAAGAAAATGAGATGCAATGCCGTTGTGACTAATTTTGCAAGTTTCTCCTTCTAAAATGGATAGTGTGAACGAAGAAAAAACTATAGATTAAAATTCAATGATTTTCTGCAATTCCTGAGGCATGCATTATAGAAGAGAACGTGAAGTATGTGTACAGAACTCGCATACAAGTCCTAATTAATCACATGAAAATTACAATATTCACATACGTGGCAAAGATATGAAAATCATAAGATCATTTATATCAATAATGTGTGTAGGCGTGTACTTATAACATCATCTTGCATATGAATGTGGTTTTAATTGAGAGCATAGTTTTGAAGACCGGATCGCTTATCGAACCGCGATGATCAAAGGTCGGAGGCTTTGGTGGTCGAACTGTTTAGACCGTGAAAACCGTACCGATTATTATTTACGATCTTATTAACATAAATGCAAAAAAAAACTTATTAAATTTGAACCAAACAAAATGTGAAAAACATAGCATAAGTTACAAACCTGGATAATTAATAATCATATAAGGTAGGAAGATAATTAATAATCATAGAAGGTAGGAAGTTCATTTGTAGCTTAATTGATGTCGGTCTAGCTTAACAAGATTTATGTCTAAGAAAATATAGATATAAAAAGTTGACCTGCATTAGATATTAAATTCGTCCATGAAATAAATAAGCTTCAAAAATTACTAACTTGAGTAATTAATAATCATTATGCTTTTAAGAAACTAGTCACCATGTATAAAAATCTGAAAAAGCTCAAATTATCCCACATCACCTGGTATATGAGAATTGTCTCATATTCCATGTATAAATAAGTGGCCCTGCCATTCATAGTGATGTGCTAGCTTGTAGGTTAGCTATGAAGGCTCTTCGAAAGCTGCGCCATAGCTAAACATATAGTTTTGGATGGGTTTGGTTTATCTTTTCCAAAATAAACCGGATTAAATACATTCAGACCGCGGTTTTGTGAGGTTTGAACAGTTTGATTGAAATTACGGTTTAAATGAGTTCCATACCTCATTGGCTTACGGTTCACGGTTATTCTGGTTCAACCTCCGGTTCGGTCCGGTTTTCAAAACACAGATTGAGAGTATTTGTCAAAAATTAAACACAAGTTGCTCACGAGTCATGACAAAGTTCAAAGAATTTTATAGTACATCAGTCGATTCATCATTGATATTCGTTTGTACGTGCAATGTCTTTTACTGATATGCTTTAAATGAAGACTTTGATTAGTCAATCATGAATATTTTTAAGAGGCGCATATGTCGTATGCTTAGCAATACTCTTCCTCTCTTTTGTCTACTTGTAATTAACAGGCTTCCATCGTATCATTAGTATAGTATCATCTATATTGATATTTTATTATGTTAATGGCTCAAAGGTTTGCCTTGCAATGTTTATTAATGTATCCAATCATACAGAGTAGACCAGTAAATATCTAGTTTAAGTCAGAAATATACTTTTGTATATATCGTAAAATTTTTGGTACTTTCACATGTTTTACTTAAGAAAGTGGTTACAATGTAAAAAAATATATCATTTTGATCATATGTACGGTCTAGAATCAAGACATATGATTTAAATGTAAAATATATTAAGATACAAATAATGATATCAAGTTTTTATCATGTTGATTAAGTTCACAGTTTTTATTTTTTATGACGAGAGTGCTGTTTAATTCAAATAGAACAATAGAGCATTTATTTTGACGTTTTACGAATTCAAATTCATGATCCCAAAAAACATTTTATGTGTATATAAACAAACATATATGGGCATAAATGCTTACATATATAAGCAACTATAAGACATAAACAAAAGCACAAGGGATGAATACATTTCATCTGGTAGATCTATTTTTGTTTGAAATCCAATTGATAGATGTATTGTGTCGTACATTGTGGCTTTATTGGTATCTCGCTTTCGTATATAAAGTGAAGTATTTTGTATCATAACATTAATATATATTGGAAAGTTATATTGGGACGCAACTTGGTCATACAAGTATAAAACGATTACCCTTGAATTTAACCCTTTGTGTAAATACACAGAGATTTATTGGCTAAGATATTGTGTCATATTTTGGGTTAGATTTTGTATTCCAACACCCACTCCCATGTATATTACATCCCACTAAAAACATTTCATACTTGGAGATGCACAGCGAATGCATTAACTTCTCCAATGGCCATTCGCCAATTCTCACAATGGGCTGCTCTTTGTCACAGTCAAATCTAAACATTTTATCCTTACCTTTTAGAAATTGATTAAGTCATTCATTATCAACGAATGATTGTGACATGATTGAAGATGGACATATCAAACAGGGATGGAGGAAAATATGCACTCAATTCCACATTTCCGTACAATAAATAGAGAAGAAATAGAATGCTAATGTAAGACAACTCCTCTGTAGTGTAAATTTCACAGTAAAAAGATCAAAGAAAAAATGATTCAAACTTGTTTCTTTAATTCATTGCTCATCTTGCTTGCCGTCCTATTTTCTCTTATTTTCATCAAAAGCAAAAACTCATTCAATAATCTAAAACTCCCTCCTTCTCCACCCAGGTTTCCTTTCATAGGAAACTTGCATCAACTAGGCTCACTACCTCATATATCTCTTTGCAAGTTAGCAAGTAAATATGGACCTATCATGCTTCTACAACTTGGTCAAGTACCAACAATAGTCATCTCATCGCATGAATTAGCCAAACAAGTAATGAAAAATCACGATCAAATATTTGCTAACAGACCCTTTTCAAAACTTGCCAAGCTTATATTCTGGGGAGGCAGTGACATAGTCTTTGCAGCATATGGAGAATACTGGAGACAAACAAGAAAACTATGCATCACTCGTTTGCTAAATGCAAAAATGGTGCAGTCATTTCAAAATATGAAGCAAGAAGAAGTGGAATTGATGATAAACAAGATATCTCAACTGTCATCAGCCAACGGTGTGGTAAATTTAAGTCAGGTATTGAAGTTGTTTTCCACTAATATTATATCCAGAGCTGTTTCCGCTAAATTTTCTAATGAAGAGATGAAACGTCTACTGTCCGAACTATCAGAGGAGAACTCTAGTATTTGTGGAGCTTTTAATATCGAAGAATACTTACCATTCATTGGACATCTTAGAACTTCTGGACTGGATTCCAGAGTGTTAGTGATATTAGCAGCTTGTAATAATTGTATTTGTTAGTCCTATTTTCTGTTCTCAGGTTTGTGTGCACTTGTGCACTAACCTGTACATGTATAAATACTGGAGATGTAGACTCAACTGGCCAATGATCGAATCATTCTGTTTTCCCTCTTCAATTCAAATTTAAACATTTTCATGGTATCAGAGTTCTATCGCCAAACGGCATTTCAAGATCCAGATCTAGATTCGATCATTCAACTCAGTCACTCAAATCAATTCCTCAAACTCAATTGAACCCAAATCGAAGTCAATCGGATTCCTTCTTCTTCCATTTCCTGCCTCCATCCCAGATCTGAATCTAATCAATGGCTCAAGATGATGATCCACAATCGAGAGGAAGCACAACCAATGTAGCAAATGCAGCAGCCATTTCGACATCAAAAACACTTGAAGAATCACTGAAGTCAATCATTAACCCCCAAACGCAACTGATTACCGTAACCCTAGATGAGAACAATTTCCTCTTATGGAAATTTCAAATCGAAATGACGATCAAGGGTTATGGTCTGCAAAAATTTATAGATCCAACAAACATTAGTCCTACACAACTCATACTTAATTGAGAAGGGCAATCAGTCTCAAACAACGAATTCTTGATATATTCCAGACAGGATAGCTTGCTGTGTTCTTGGATCTTGTCATCGATTAGTTCTAATCTTTTATCATCAGTGATCGGATGTAAGACATCACTAGAAGTGTGGAACGCAATTCACCAAAGCTTCAATTCACAGGCAGCGGCAAGAATAATGAGTTACAAGAGGCAATTACAAAATATCAGGAAGGACAACATGAATATTCGAGAGTATTTAAGCAAGATCAAAAACTTATGCGATCTGCTTGAGTCCTCTGGACACAAAGTAAATGAAACTGAACATGTACTTAATATTCTCAATGGATTGGGAGACGAATTCGAAGCGATTGTTGCTGTAATAACATCACAGGAGACTACACCCTCAGTTCAATATGTCAGTTCTGTTCTTCTTGCACATGAAGGAAGACTTGAACAGAAAAACAATGCAACATCAGAATTTTCCATTAATCTAGCCAGCAACACAAGGAACAAGAACTCACAAGCAAATCCGAGATCTGAAGCACCATCAAACAACCATCAAGAAAATCAAGGAAGTAGAGGAAGACAAACATATGATAGAGGCAGATCATTTAACAGAGGAAGAGGACGAGGAAGGTTCTTCAACAATCGACCCAAATGTCAAATATGTAGTAAACTTGGCCACACTGCTGTTCGATGCTACTTCAGGTTCGAGGAAAACTACAATGGTAATCAACAAGTGTCACCCAATCAAGGAACATCCAGATCTGGTCTCTATAATGTCAACCTAAGTCAGGGTCAGGGATATACTAGGCTCAATTCAAGGAACTTCAGTCATCAAGATGAGAATCACAATGCTCTAGCTGATGATGCTGACATACAGAATGAAGCATGGTTTCCAAACTCGGGAGCTACTCATCATGTGACCAATAATCTTCAGAATTTGAATTTAGGAGGAGCAGCATACAGAGGTAAAAACCTCATTTATATGGGAAATGGTACACCCCTTAATATTACTCATGTTGGTCACACACAATTTGTTACTGCCAATAAAAACAAGACATTATTACTAAGGAATTTACTGAGAGTTCCTCATATCAAAAAGAACTTGATTAGTGTTTCTCAATTTGCACATGATAATAAAGTCTTTTTTGAGTTTCACCCACATATATGTTTGATCAAAGATAACTTGAATAGGGACATTCTATTGCAAGGGAAGTGCATAATGGTCTCTACAAGTTTAATCTTGAAACTGGAAGGAAAGTTGACAACAATATGATGTGTTGTAATAATGTAGATGATAATAAAGAAACTGAATATGATGTATGGCATAGAAAACTTGGTCATCCAAATACAAGTGTAATGAAAGTTGTATTGAATAAAGAGAATTTGTTGCATTTAAACAATGTGAGAACTCACTTTTGCAGTCAGTGTCAACTAGGCAAGAGCCATAGGTTACCATTCAATCAATCACAAACTGTATACAATAATCCACTGGAACTGATTTAATGTGACTTATGGGGTCCTGCACCCTTAAATTCAGACTATGGATATAAATATTACATTGCTTTTGTGGATGCATATACGAGACACACATGGATCTACTTCCTGAAGCTCAAATCCGAGGCAACAGAAGCAGTAAAACAATTCATCATACAAGTGGAAAGGCAGTTGGAAAGAAAACTCAAAGTCTTTCAAAATGATGGGGGATCAGAGTTCAAACCACTCAAGGATTTTTTCAATGAAAGAGGGATAGTTCATAGATATACTTGTGCTCACACTTCACAACAGAATGAGATTATAGAGAGGAAGCATAGGCACATAGTAGAGATGGGCTTAACACTCTTGGCACAAGGATCTCTTCCACTGAAGTTCTGGCTTGAAGCCTTCTCTACTGCAGTATACCTAATTAATTGTCTCCCTACCAAAGTACTTAAGGACAGCAGTCCATATGAAATGTTACATGGCACAAAACCTGATTATCAGAGGTTGAAAGTATTTGGTTGCTTGTGCTTTCCTCTATTAAGACCATACAACTCTCATAAGCTAGATTTCAGATCTAGTGCATGTACATTCCTAGGATATGGAACAACTCAGAAAGGTTACAAATGCCTAACACAAGAAGGAAAGATCATAATATCAAGACATGTAATGTTTGATGAAAGTACATTTCCATTTGCAGAAAGCAAGATAAAATGTACAAAGAAAGTAACTAATGCACAGAGATCCATACAACCCATACCACTGCATGAAATGGAAGAGAAATAGCACTATGTAACTGAAGAATGTGACACTCATGTTCAATGTGATACTCATGTACAATCAGAATCAGACATCACACCACACACTCATGATACAGAAGAGGAAGGAAGCAGAAATATAAATGACACACTACACCAAAACAGTCATTTGGCAACACTTTTTTTTTCCATTTGGCGACACTTATATGGGTTGCATTTTAGTCTCGCTAATAAGTGTCGCTATCTAATATAAGTGTTACTGAAAATAAAAATTTACACTTTTAAATACGACGACACTTATTTTTGTTGTAAGCCTTGGTTTAATTGGAGTTAATTGAAATATACTAGGGCAAAATGGTAATTGAATAACATATCACGCTTAACCCTAACCACGCTAATCCCTGCCGCATTTTCCCCAAATCGTTTCCCTCTCTGACGTTCATTCTCCAACCGCCCCTCCTTCATCATCAACCCCAACGATGTTAATCAAACCTTCCACCTGCGACAAGCAATATACCGCCATGCACTCGCAGAAGAATACCGCCGGAAACCTTAAAAGCACCACCGCGCATTCGAATCTGTCTTCAACTCTTTGCGGTCGCTCCCTAATCTTAAAGGACGGTCAAACCCTAATTCATAAAATCCCCAAATCAAACATTGCAATGGCAGGAAGAGGAAAGGCGATTGGGTCTGCAGCGGCGAAGAAGGCCACTTCTAGAAGCAGCAAGGTCGGCCTTCAATTCCCAGTCGGTAGAATCGCACGATTTTTGAAGGCCGGAAAGTACGCCGAGAGAGTCGGTGCTGGTGCTCCTGTTTATCTCGCCGCCGTTCTCGAGTATCTTGCTGCCGAGGTTCTGGAACTTGCTGGTAATGCAGCAAGAGACAACAAAAAGACAAGAATCGTGCCTAGACATATTCAATTGGCTGTGAGGAACGATGAAGAGCTATCAAAGCTTTTGGGTACAGTTACAATTGCTAATGGTGGAGTAATGCCTAACATTCACAATCTACTGCTTCCAAAGAAGACTTGCGCTTCCAAATCTGCTCCTGAAGAAGATTAGCGGGTTTGATTCAGGTTTATATAAATTGGGTTTTGGAGTAGTTCGATTAGCTTTGTTTGGCTTACTTTTGTAACGTTGAAGTCTGGATTATCAGTTGATATTTGAAGCAGCGTGCTCTTGTAAATGTAATGAAATTGCACTGCTTAAACGCAGTTGTGGTTACTGGATGAGCATGCTTGCTTCTAAATTTTGATACATATTAGTTTCATTGATGTTGCGTCTATTATCGAGTTCAAGTTGAACTTCCGAGTAAGTTGATTACGTGAGAATGTGAATATCTTTGTTACATAACCGTTCTAGTATTTGATATACATAAGCTGTAAATTTGGCAGGTCTATTTTGCGGATGGAATACTTCTCTATTTTGCTAAAACAATTGATGGAACCTCTTAAAGTGATGCCTAAGGTTTTTTCTATTTCATATTAATTTTGTGATTATTTTTAATCTAAGAATGTAGGAATAATATAGTAAATTCATGAATATCAGGATGCTGCTGTTCAAACGGTTGTGGAATTCATGAACACTTATTCTTTAAGTCAAGAACACTTTGACACAATTGTGGAGCTTTCCAAGTATAAGGTTTGATTGCATCTGACTTTTCTTTGCTCTTCTAATGATTTCTAACATTTACCTGTTTTGTGCGAAAATTGTCTGCTCATTGTTTAATAGTCTTTATTTAGAAGGCATGTGTTCTGGAAGAATTATATAGAAACACACACTATCATATATGTAAACTCAATACTTCCTGTTAGCTCAATCCAACATTATAATTTTGTGTACATCTTTGTTATTTTCATCTACTTCCTATTGTTTTATTTCCCTTTGTTATCTTTGGTTATTTAAATTCTCTTAAGAATGCTCATTTTTTTAATTTTATTTTCAATTTTAGTCACATCCAGTAATAACGGCTAGTGATTTATATATAAGATAATTAAATTACTGATAATACCCAAGAAAACTAGAAATGGTGAATTTTCATTTCATTAGATGATTCTAGTGATTATATACATGTAGTTTCTGTATTTCATACATATTAAGGTTATGTCCATGTCAATAGTCACTAGGACTATCACTATTCATTCTCCTTTACATCAAATTCCCTAAGATGAAAACGGTGACGGTAATTTAAAATAAAAGGCATGTTTTGTGAAGATAATATGGAGCCAACTTATATGAATAGTACCCATGTTTTCATAAATGTTATAATAAAAAACAATGCAGATATCATTGATGGCATAACATATTAGTCATATCTTTTTCCGACTCTATTTTGCTTAATGTTTTGAGTTTCAAATGATATGCTTTTCTAACATAAATAAATTTTGAATACTTGATGAATTGAAAAGATTAAAGAGCTATCTATGTGCATATGTGTGGTAATATTGTCAAGTGATGATATTAGCATTTACTGTATTTATATGTTTCTACATGTAGTTTTTTTTTGTTTATTAAGTTGATACGTCTTTTGTTGAAGCAGGCTTGTTATGTTTTTTTAATTTCTTCTCTCTCATCATTCAGTATGAACTTTGATGTGTCAAATATGTATTTTATACATCAGGTGCATTGTGGTGGGATGAAAAGTAAAAGAAAGAGAGACTGATTTGAAATAACTAGAAGTTCTAACCTTACAACAAACGGTAATTTTGTTCACTTTGCTATTTACCATTGAGCTTTAATAAAATAAAGTGGTACATTCGGTGTTCTTTTTGAAAAGACATTATTGTTTTCATAGTAATACTGTATTGGTTTACTTGAATCCTCACAGTATGGGTTTGTGTTTTATTTTATACTAGCAAGTATAAAATAAAAGCCTTTCAATTCATTTTGTACTTGAATATTTTCCTTGTGGAATGAAACTAATCAGCATGCTTATATTAAGTAGTTAATATATTAAGTAGTGAATCTAACACTATATTTATTGGTTCTCATAAGCCCCTCGCTAGATGTATCATCTTCTCCATCCTCGTCGTCCTTATTATCATCGTCATTTTCACCATCTTCGTATCCTTTGTCATCACCATTCTCATATACTTCATCCTCATCAACAATGTCTTGCATTTTGTAGAGTGATCTCCAGTTCTTATGGAATTTTGAACGCAACGTAGCTTTTGTGCCCAAACCTAAAACTGGATCTGTAATAACCTCCTTATTCTGCAAAACAGTATATGAAAATACATGTCATTTTGTTTCAACAATGAAAATATTATAACAAATGTAATATTAAAGTATTCATGTGTTGGTCGATCGCTTACAAAGGAACTAGCCATCTTATTTATTTTGTTCAAACCTTCCTCTTAATATTTTGATTCTTGCAAAAATAAATTGGGAATTTCCCTTGCAGTACTTCACTATTTATGCAGACATTGTACAATCCCACTCAACTCGTATCAATTTTTCTAATCAACTTTACATAAACTCAAAATTTGAGTGGATCACATGTATTATGGTCTAAGACCAAGTTTAGATAGGTACTGAAATTATTATTTGTTGCTAATTAGCAGTTATTATGGTCTAAGACCAAGGTTAGACTGCTTGTTGGTTTGCTGAAGTGTGTTGGTACTGGTGAAGTGCCCTGTAGGAAAATGTTAAATATGTTCATTTTCTCTTGAATTACATTGCTTTTAGCATGCATCTTTTTTTTTCAAAATTATAACATGAGTTTTCATTATTAATTATCAACTTAATTTAATGTTCAATTTAATTTTTATAAAGGAACTGCAAATTCAATTTAACGTGATATTAAATGCAGGCACTTCTAGAGCAAGCGGAAAAAAGAGGAAGTTGGATGATAGTTCTAAGGGTGGAGTCGAAGATCTTGAAGATGACCCAATTGCGGAAGTTTTTAGTTCCGACACGAAGACAAATTATTGTCGAGCAATTACTTCTATGTTATCAAACAGTTCCGACAGTTTTTCGTATTCGGTATTTGTAGAATTTCACTATGAAATTTACGTTGTCTTTTGTATTCCAATTTGACATTATTATGAAGTAGTTGATTATGTATTGAATTAACCAACTTAATTATGTATTGTACTTGTTATGAAGTAGTTGACATTGTTATGAAGTAGTTGACTATGAAATTTATGTTGTTATTTGATCATGAATATTGTAAATTTTGAGTTCCTATTGAATGTAGTATAATAATGCTGTTAAAGCGTTATAAGCATTGGCAATTAAAATATACCAACGCTTATAAGCGTCAGCATAGAAAATTAAACAATGTTGGATGGTTAATTTGCTAACGTTTATAAGCGTTGCTAAATAATATACACCAACGTTTATAAGCGTTGGCGAATACAACCTTCCAACGCTTATAAGCATTGGGAAACTAAACTCGCCAATGCTTATAAGCGTTGGCAATAAATTATGACGCCCCTACAGCGACGCTAATAAGCGTTGCTGAAACTGTTTGCGACAGTTATACTCGTTGGGAATCACCTGTTTTGGTGTAGTGACACACATCAGTGGCCTATACAAGATGACACTTCAGACAGTGCCAGTCAATCACGTGAAGAACCATCAACTAGAGAGGAAGTACAACAACATGGGCATCATATGATTACAAGGGGGAAAAGTGGCATATTTAAGCCCAAAATATACACCATTCAGGGAGTAGTACATGAACCCGTGAGCTATGATCAGGCAGTAAAGCATGCAAAGTGGAGAGGAGCTATGGAAGAGGAATACAAAGCTCTAATAAACAACAATACATGGAACTTGGTAACTCTACCAAGGAACAAGACTGCAATAGGGTGTCGATGGACTTACAAGCTGAAGTACCATGCAGATGGCACCATAGCCAAACACAAAGCTCGACTAGTTGCCAAAGGGTACACACAGCAACCAGGATTTGACTTCAGAGAAACAATTTCCCCAGTAATAAAGCCTGCAACAATCAGAGTGATGCTTTCCATTGCCTTATACAATAAGTGGCCAGTCAAGCAGCTGGATGTTCATAATGCTTTCTTGAATGGGGAGCTTGAGGAGGAAGTGTACATGGAACAACCCAAGGGGTTTGAAGATATTAACAGACATCAAATGGTGTGTAAGTTGAATAAGGCAATATATGGCCTAAAACAAGCCCCCAGAGTATGGTTTGAAAAGCTTAAAGGAACACTGATGAAGTTAGGCTTTAATTCCACAAAATCTGACAGTTCATTATTTGTTAGAAAAAGAAGCACTAGTGTTATATACATTCTTGTATATATGGACGATTTTATCTTGACAGGGAGTGATATTGATGAGCTAAGAAAACTTACAAAGTATCTTAATGATCAATTCAGACTGAAAGAACTGGGTGATCTTAATCTCTTTCTTGGAATTGAGGTAAAAAGAACAGAAGATGGTGGGCTTCACCTCAATCAAACAAATTACATTCAGAATGTACTAAGAAGAGCATGAATGGACAAGTCCAAAGCATCAACCACACCCATGATTACAAATCTACAGCTGACCAAACATTCTGGAGACCCCATAGAAGATCCCTATCATTACAGAAGTATAGTAGGCGCCTTACAATACATTACCATCACAAGACCAGAGATATCCTTCAGTGTGAACAAGATTTGCCAATTTATGCAAAGTCCAATGAGTGAACACTGGAAAACTGTGAAAAGAGTGCTTAGATACTTAGCAGGTACAGTGAACTATGGGTTGAAGCTTTACTCCCCTGAAACATTGAAAATTAGTGCATTCGCTGATGCTGATTGGGCAGCAGATAGGGATGATAGGAGATCAGTCAGTGGATATTGTGTGCATGTTGGAAAGAACATTGTGTCTTGGGTGTTCGAAAAAGCAGACAACAGTGTCAAGATCATCAACAGAGGCTGAGTATCGAAGTGTAGCAGCAGTGGTGTCTGAAATAATGTGGCTTAAATCTCTTCTTTCTGAAGTAATCGACAGTGTACCTGGACCAGCAACAGTGTGGTGTGACAATTCTAGCACGGTTCTTCTAGCAGCAAATCCTATTCTTCACTCAAGGACTAAACACATTGAGTTGGATCTTTATTTCGTGAGAGAACAAGTAGCCAAAGGTGATATTTGTATCAACCACATTCCAGTGTTTTATCAAAAGGCAGACATATTGACCAAGTCACTATCGTCAACTCAATTTCTGAAACTAAGAGAAGAACTGAATGTAGAAGAAGCACCAGCAAGGACAGAGGTAGCAGAAGAGAAAAAGGAAGAGAGAGAGAGAGAGTTTGAATTGAGGGAGAGTGTTAGTGATATTAGCAGCTTGTAATATTTGTATTTGTTAGTCCTATTTTATGTTCTCAGGTTTGTGTGCACTTGTGCACTAACCTGTACATGTATAAATACTGGAGATGTAGACTCAACTGGCCAATGATCAAATCATTCTGTTTTCCCTCTTCAATTCAAACTTAAACATTTTCACAGAGCAATAACAGTTGGAAATAGATGGAGTGATGTTATTGATGAAGTCATAAAGGAACAAACTGAATGTAGATCAAACAAAGATAAAGCAATACATGAGGTGATTAGCGACTTTGTTGATGTCTTACTCTCACTTGAGAATGACTCCAACAGAGAATATTCATTCACAAGAGTTGAAATCAAAGCAATATTGATTGTAAGTCCTCCTCATGAACTTCAACTAGATATTTTCCTTGTATATTATTTTCTTGTTCCATTATGTTTCTTTATAACAATGCATTGTGGGGTTTTGTGGGGGGGGAGGGGGGTGAGGCGCCTAAATGACTATGTTTAGTAACCAGATATACTAAAAATTATGGCAGGATACGTTTGGGGCGGGGAGCAAAACATCATCTGCAGTACTTGAATACACTATGGCAGAGCTTATTCAAAACCCAAAAGTGATGATAAAACTGAAAGATGAAGTTAGAGGTGTAGCTAAGGGCAAAGAAACCATTAGTGAAGAAAATTTAAGCGAAATGACTTACTTAAAAGCTGTTATAAAGGAGGCAATGAGAATGCATCCTCCAGCCCCTTTTTTGCTACCAAGAGAATCTATGGATAGTTGCAAGCTTGCAGGTTATGATATTCCTAAGAAGACAAGGGTTCTTATTAATGTATGGGCGATTGGAAGAGGTCACAATGTATGGGAAGAGGCTGAAAAATTCAAACCAGAGAGGTTTAGTGGTAGTTCTATTGACTTTAAAGGACTTGATTTTCAGTTCACTCCATTTGGAGCAGGCCGCAGAATCTGCCCTGGCATGCATTTTGCAGTGCGGACTATATAACTTGCACTTGCAAATCTGATAAATAAGTTCGACTGGACTATGTCAAGTGGTGAGTCTGAAAATGGACTTAACATGAATGACAAATTTGGACTAGTGACTAGCATGTCAGAAAGTCTTAATCTTGTTGCAACAAGGGTTACTTTTGAGTAAAAAGGCTTGTGCTCCATGCTTGCGGACTGGAAATAATATTGCAAGTAAAGTTGTTCGGGTAAGTTAAATGGCAAGTAAGTATATTAGTGGATAGCTAAAAAAATCTGAAATTTGTCAGAATTTGTATTTGAAAAATGAAAATTTAAACTTATCAGAAGATAATAGATTGTATTATCCGTATGTTGGTACATAGAATTGTTAATATTTAGTTTTTATCAAGGTAATAATGCACATTATGTTTATATATAAATTAATGTCCGTTGATATCATAATTTTTATTTTTGTAGTTTTTATAACCATCGGTGCTGAAACAATTTTGTGTTTGAATAAAAATTTCTATTTATGGTCAAGGACCATTTATTCATGCGTTAATGCACTATATAACCACGTTTAGAGGTTTTGTGTTCGAACTTCTAAACGGTAAAATGAATGCTTTAATTGAATAAAATGTTGTTTTTATTCTCATAAATTTTTATTTATCTTTTTTTTGTGAGTGAATCGACAAAGATATAATATTAATCTGCTATCCGTGAATACGAATATCTAACATTTAAAATAATTTTGGATAAGGACGCAGGTATAACACTGTCATATCTGTATTGACCGTCAAGTGACCAACTGGTTAGCAAACAAATCAAATCACATGGTACATGAGAAAGTACATTTTATGTAGCTTGATTTTGTTAATTTTCTTACATGTTTGTTCATTCGAGAAAATTTAATTCCAGTTATACTTTTCTTGATGTTTAGACTATCGTTAAGTCTAACTGTTTGCAATTAATATTACTTAATTAATATTTGTTTTTTTAATTACATATATAATTATTTTCAACTCTAAAATTTCAAACGTCAATAATTTTTTCGTTTGAACTCCAATCAGAAAACTTTATATATGAAAATTGATCAGAAAATCGCCACGAATCCGGTGGTAAAAGTTTCATAGCCAAATTCCAGCATTTGTAATAATTATATTTTCCAGTATTAACTATTAATTAATTATCATAAAAATCGTAGGGTGTTACAATACCGGGACCAATATGATCGGAGTTCAAGTCCTATATATAATCAGGTAACGTAATCACGTGGGGCTACTTGAGACCAGTATGATCGAAACCTCCGGGTACGGTAAAAGGCTCACCTTCTATCCATCCCATTCCCTCATACCAACAATATAAGTCGGGCCGACATAAGTAGATCCATACGTATCATCCTACGGAGGCGGATCAGAAGGAATACATACTACATCTAATTATAGAACGGTCTATTTATGACTTAATTAATCGGGTCACATTAAGATTAGAAACTGCATAACGTTAAAGGTAAATGAAACGTTCTATTTATGACCTAATTAATAGGGTCAAATTAAGATTAGAAACTGCATAACGTTAAAAGTAAATGAGCCAATTGCAGTTTCTAATAGCGTATTTCTAACATTCTCCCACTTGACCCGATTATTCATAATATCAAGTGTTGAACATCATACTATGATAAATTGCTGAGAGTTATGGCGGTTGTGCATTATTAATTCAATGCATTCCCTTCCATATACTACAATACCAACAATCCATCATTTTATACTCATAATTTATATAAAACAGCATAATGGTCCACATAATGTCTTATATCATAATGATTAAACATAATATCTTTATAAGACTCTTTCTTGTTTAAAATTACATAAAGTACGTACTACCACATTAAAACAAGAGACACATAATTGTATATCAGAAACACACAAAGGAGCTCAGAATGTCACACATCAATTATTATTATTACAACCAAGACCCATTCTTTGAACATGTTCCTTAAATTGTCTTGGTTGTAACCCTTTCGTCAAAGGGTCTACAATCATAAGTTCTGTCCTGATGTGCATGATTGACACTCTTTGTTTCTGAACCTCATCTTTCACAAAAAGATACTTCAATTCCATATGTTTGGCACCTTTAGAGTACTTGTCGTTTTTGAGAAAAACACTGCTGCAGAGTTATCACAATAAATTTTCAATGGCTTGCTAATGGTGTCGACAACCGCAAGTCCTGAAATAAAGTTCCGCAACCATAATGCATGAATTGTGGCTTCATAACATGCCACAAATTCTGCCTCCATAGTAGATGAAGCAACGATAGTTTGTTTCGCACTTTTCCATGATATGACTCCTTGAGCAAACATAAACAGGTAACCAAAAGTCGATTTTCTAGTATCGATGCATCCAGCAAAATCTGAATCGCTATATCCAATCATCTCCAATTCATTAGATCTACTATACATGAGCATGTGATCTTTCGTGCCTTGTAAGTACCTTAACACTTTCTTTGCAGCTTGCCAATGTTCCATTCCTGGATTACTTTGATACCTCCCTAACATACCGACCGCAAAACTGATATCCGGTCTAGTATAGGTTTGAGCATACATTAGGCTACCAACTACAGATGCATATGGAATTGATTCCATTTCCTTTCGTTCAACATCATTCTTAGGACATTGCATGAGATTGAATTTATCACCTTTCTGTACAGGAACTTTCCCAGGTAAACACTTACTCATTCCAAATCTCTCTAGAATCCTTTCGATATATCCTTTTTGAGACAATCCTAATATTCCTTGTGATCGATCACGAAATATTTCTATTCCAATCACATAGGATGCCTCTCCTATATCTTTCATTTCAAAGTTCGTTGAGAGAAATTCCTTAGTCTCATGCAATATGCTTAAATTATTTGCAGCAAGCAAGATGTCATCAACATAAAGGACTAGATAAATAAACTTGCTCCCACTGATCTTTTGGTATAAACAGTGATCAACCGTATTTTCCTTAAAACCAAAAGATGTAATAATGGTATTGAACTTAATATACCATTGTCGGGATGCTTGTTTAAGCCCATATATTGACTTCTTAAGTTTACAAACCAATTGTTCTTACCTTTTACAGAAAAACCCTCAGGTTGATCCATATAAACATCCTCATCAAGATCTCCATTCAGAAAGGCTGTTTTCACATCCATTTGATGCAATTCCAAATCATATTGTGCTACTAATGCCATTATTATTCTTAGTGAGTTCTTTTTCGAAACAGGAGAAAATGTCTCATTGTAATCAACACCATCTTTCCGAGTGTAACCCTTAGCAACAAGTCTAGCTTTATACTATTCGATATTACCACTAGAGTCGTGTTTGGTTTTAAAAACCCATTTGCATCCGACTCTTTTACAGCCATGTGGTAACTCAACGAGATCCCAAACTTCATTCTGTTGCATGGATTTTAGTTCTTCTTTCATGGCATTAATCCATTCCTTTGACTCTTTACTTTCTACAGCATGTGAAAACGAAAATGGGTCCTTATTGATTCCTATATCATAATCTGATTCTTGCATATAAACCATATAATCATTAGAAATAGCTGACCTACGATCTCTTTGAGATCTTCTTAATGCTACTTGTTGTGGTTCATGCATATTAGCATTATGTAAGTCATTTCCTTCAGGAAGTACTTCTTCATTTATATGTTGTTCATTATCATGCTGTTCTCCAACAGTTGGAACAACATTTGGAGTAATAGTAGATGGAGGAACTATTCTAGGCAATGTAACATTTACCCTTGTTTTCTTTATTTCCACTATTTCTCTTCTAGTACTCCCACTCACTTCACCAATCTCAATGAATCTTGCATTACCAGTTTCTATAATTCTTGGACTATGATTAGGACAGTAAAACACATATCCTTTAGATTTTTCAGGGTAACCTAAAAAATACCCACTAATCGTTCGAGAATCTAATTTCTTTTCATGTGGATTATAAATTCTCGCTTCCGCTGGACAACCCCAAACATGCAGGTGTCTTAAGCTAGGTTTCCTGTTAGTCCATAATTCAAAAGGAGTCTTTTGAACAGCTTTACTAGGAACCTATTCAACAAATAAATAGCGGTTTTGAGAGCATACGACCACAAATTCTTAGGTAGTGTAGAATCTGACATCATACTTTTAATCATATCTATTAACGTCCTATTGCACCTTTCTGCTACACCATTTTGCTGTGGTGTACCTGGCATTGTGTATTGCGCACATATACCATGACTTTCGAGGAATTTTGCAAATGAACCTCGACACTGGTCTGACTCATTATATTTTCCATAATATTCACCACCTTTATCAGACCTTATGATTTTCACCTTTTTATCTAATTGCCTCTTAACTTCCTTTACAAACGTCTCAAGGGCATTCACAGATTGAGATTTTTCATGAAGCAAATAGACGTAACCATAGCGGGAAAAATCGTTAATAAAAATGATGAAATACTTTTCTCCATTAAAGGCTGGAGTGTCCATAGTTCCGCAAATATCAGTGTGTATTATTTCAAGAAGCTGGCTGCTTCTAGTGGCTCCTTTCTTATTATGTTTGGTTTGTTTACCTTTAATACAATCCACACATAATTCTAGATCACTAAAGTTCAAATTTGACAAAATTTCATTACCTACTAATCTCATCATTCTTTCTTTGGATATGTGACCTAGTCTTTTATGCCATAAGAAAGCAGAATTTTCATTCAATACGCTACATTTGCATCCAACATTTTTATTACATTCAGCAAGGAATTCGCATAAGTGTCATTCAGTTTCAATTTATATAAACCATCAATTAGAATACCAGAACAAACATTATCAATATTCTTATATAAATCAAAACAACCAGATCCAAACGTACATCTAAAACCAGAAATATCCAAATTACTTACGGAAATAAGGTTTCTAGATAATGAAGGTACATAAAGGGTACTATATAAGTCTAATACATAACCACTTTCTAGAATTAGACGATAAGTCCCAATGCCTTCTATTGTGGATTTCATTCCGTTTCCCATAAAGAGAAAACGATCTTCCTTTGGTATTATGGTTCGGATCATAAGAAATCCATTTCTTTTCGAACCAAGCTATCCTTTTCGGACAGTCATTTTGATAATGTCTTTTCCTTTTACAGAAATGACATCGAACATCCTTTAGTTCCTTCTTTTCCTTATCTTGCCCATTCTTAGCAGGTGCCTTTTTCTTCTTGAAATGACTTGATTTTCCATTCTTTTCTTTACCAGCTTTATTACTCTCAAAACTTACTGAGTAATTCACTTGATTTTTCAAACGTCCTTCTTCCTGAACAAGTCTACTGGCCAATTCATTAACATTCCACATACCCTTTATAGTGTTATAGTTAATTTGAAAAGATCCATATTCAGAAGGTAGCGAGTTCAGGATAAACTGGACAAGAAAAGAATCCTTTACTGTAAGTCCAAGGGAGTTTAACCTTGCTGCAAGATTAGTCATCTCTATAATGTGCTCTTGCATAGTTCGCGACCCATCAAACTTCATGGTCGTGAGTTCTGCCATAAGAGTACCAGCGAGTGACTTATCAGCTGAACGAAAATGCTCTTCCACAAACTGCATATATTCCTTAGCACTTTCTGTTTGCAGAATTGTTGACTTGATGTTGTTAGCAACAGTCATCTTAATAAACATAAGGCTCAATCTGCTACTGCGTCCCCATGATTTATGGTGTGATTTTTCTGTTTTAGTGCTAGCTGTTGTAAGAGCAACAGGTTTATCCTCAAGGAGTGCCAAGTCAAGATCCTGAACACCTAAATGGAAATTGACTTGTTCTCTCCATTCAGAAAAATTAACACCAGTGAACAATGTAACAGATGAAGCATGTGTATTCATGGGAACTACTACAAATTAAATTAAATAAAATTGAAATAACTATAAGCTCATAGCTAACGCGATTCAGATATGTACATAATAGTATAATATAGCACTCCTTTGGGTAGATACTATCTTATCTTAACATAATTAAATACCAAAACATAAGTAAGTAATAAATATATTCAATTAAATAGAACTGGCATCTTTGGATGATCAATATTTATTTAATCAAGATATCTATTAAACCTCATCATGTCAACTAGTTATAGAATAAGACTTTCCTTTGGGTAAGTTCTCGGGTTCTATCATTAGTGACGCCAGTTTTTAATTGGTACTATTATAACTGGCAATTTCTATCAATAATCATTATGTCACTTATGCACTAAATGATTATTCTGATTTTGACCACTTTGGTGATTAACAAAATCATAAATCTCATGTGCATAAATGACTTATAACACATACTTGATTAAACATCATGAGTAAAGCATAGAACAGATCAATTGCAATCATAGGAAATATTCAGTTATTGATACCTAGCTCTGATACCATATGTCAGAAATTCTTTACTGTTCGATCTTTCATGATTAATGATGAACAATTCAAGTAATAGCCCAATGATCACAAATACCGAATATTTCACAAACAAAACTTAATATGATTTATTGTTTAAGATGACGTACCTTGATTAACAGCGGAAGATGTAATGGTTGTCATCTTCTTCTTCTGACTTCTAATAATTACTCTTCTTCTCAGAATTCAGTTTCTCTCTCTAACCCTATTTCTTTATGTGTTTCTTGATGGAGAAGAATACATCTGTTAGCTGGGAGAGAGAGGACCCAATCCTTTATATAACATTTAACACTAAATCTGGTACATCCATCATATACCAATTCAACGCTTAAGATTAATCACAGACTTAATGTTCTAATTATAGAACGGTCTATTTATGACTTAATTAATCGGGTCACATTAAGATTAGAAACTACATAACATTAAAGGTAAATGAAACATTTTATTTATGACCTAATTAATAGGGTCACATTAAGATTAGAAACTGCATAACGTTAAAAGTAAATGAAACGTTCTATTTATGACCTAATTAATAGGGTCACATTAAGATTAGAAACTTCATAACGTTAAAAGTAATTGAAACGATTGCAGTTTCTAATAGCAGATTTCTAACATATACCTCTATAGATATGCAAGTGTAACAACACCTCCTTTAACCCCATCATCGGCCAATGCCGCTAAAGACGCAGAATATGACACAAACTCCTCATATGTGCTATCAAAGGATACCAAGGCATGGCCTAGTCGGCAAACCTCTATATCAGTCAGCATATAAAAGTCCAAAATTGTCAATCCTAACTCAAAATTTGGAAAATGAAAACGCATGTGTAGTATACCACCATCTCTCGACAAGAGCTTCCACTTACAACGGTTTACATGTCAAATGTAGACAGTTATAAAAAATCATCGAAAGGTATGTGTATAGCCTAACCTTAATTGGCTCAAGTAATGTGTGAAAGTACTCAGTATTGCGCTTATGTCAACAATTATGCATAGTTATGTGATCATCCTATGTAAGAAATTATTTAAAGTTAACAACAAACTAAGCAAACTGATAAATATTATAATTTATGATATGCGTATTTATTTGGTAACTACATATTAAAAAGATATATGTGGTGTCGCTAGTGCTGTACTCAATCGACGTGTCTTCGTCGTTGGCAGCTCATGCAAGCATCGAAGGTCATATGCGGTCACAGTAGCATCTAAAATGAATTGCACCAGTATTAACATTGCTCTTTTAATGGATAACCGTCTAGCAATTTCGACGTATTGTTGAATAAAAAGGAAAAAGTGAAAGAAAAAACGAGGGATTGAAAGTAGAAAATGATTGAACGGTATAAGACATGTGTTTGTAGACGCTCAAACTTTCAGATGCAGGAGTTTCTTGAACAAGCGCCTATTTCTCAAAATTGTCAGGCAACCCACTGCGTTACATTTTGTATTTACACAAAATATAACTAGTTACCCTTTTTTGGATGCTTTAAGACGTATACAGTGCATAGTTTAGAGAACCAGATCGGACCGCGGTTCAACCGCAAAGAACCGTGAACCGTGGGTTTGTCCAGTCCGGAGCTTAATCAAACCGTTCACATGAGTGAACTGGGGGTTGGACCATTAAACCGTGCAGAGAACCGCAAATAGACCGCGAACCGCTATTTTATATTTTCCTTTTCTATTTCTCTACTCATTTGCGGTAACTCAATTTTACCCCAAAAAAAAACCTAGTTCTTTGCCTAGCTATCTATACAGCAATCGCAGTTGCCGCCTTCACAACCACCTTCGTAGCAACCTTCGTAGTCGCCTCCGGTCTGAACTCTGTAACAAATCTGCACGCGGTTGCCGACCTGCAAGCTTTGAACGACGGTAGGTCAATTTATATACTTTTGTGTATTTTTATTGTGCAAAGTGAAGTAATCATGTTATATGAACTTAATGCTTTGCAGAAACCTTTTCATCTTTGTCGTCATGCATAAAGGCACACAAAAACTCAAAACTGGGTGATAAAGATAGTGCTAGTTTAACATTTTTACTTGTTACTTCTGTACTTCATTTAATTGCTTAATGAAATTTTTACTTGTTGTTCTATGCTTCTACAAAATATTGCCCAAGAAAGTAATTGAAGGCATTTTTTAAATTTAACAGTAGTACCAATTTAACCTTTTTACCTCAGTTAAACTAATTTGATGCAAAACAGTAGTCATTGAGTTGTGTGTGAGTACTGTTATTCTAATTTAATATTTGAGGTAATGATTAATTTTAAATCTTCACAGAATGGCTTCGAATCCGAGTTTTGGAGAAGCATCAAATCCTAGTACCGAAAGCACAGTCCCTAAATCGAACAGACCCAAAAGCGGCCCAGCATGACGCTATTGCACAGAAACAATAGTTAATGGAAATTCAGAAATAAAGTGTATGTTCTGCAATAAAGTATTTAAAGGCGGTGGAATTCGTCGCTTCAAATATCAGATTTCTGGTTTATTTGAGGAGGATGTGCTACTTGTCCAAAAGTGAGCGATGAAATTAAACATGTTATGAAGCTAAATATTGAAAGTGGAGAAATTCTAAAGAAGAATATTGCATTAAAAAAATCTAGAGATTGTGCTCTCCAAAATGAAGAAGAAGACTTACCTATTGGTTCTAGGAAAAGATTTGCATCTAGTAATGTACAGCCTTCTGATTCTAATAATCTTTTGAGTCCCACTTTTATGCCAAGAACCACCGTTGGTTGTCAACCAACTATAAAAAGTGTACTTCAAGGTCAAGCGATAAAGGATGCCGTGGATTTGGCTGTTGCAAAGTGGTTCTATGATGCGTCAATCCCTTTTAATGCTGTGAATTATGTGTTGTATCAACCATGATTAATATTATTGCTAGTTATGGAAAGGGATATGAAGGACCCAATCTTGATTCATTGCGTGGTAAATTATTAAAAACTTCCGTTGAACAAGTGAATGATGAGGTCAAAAAACATCGTGTTTCATGGAAGGAAATTGGTTGTACACTAATGGCAGATGGATGGTCAGATCAAAATGGTAGAAGTTTGATTAATTTCTTGGTGTATTCTACAAAAGGTATTTTATTTTTTAGTTCATAATTATCACTAATTCTATGTATTTTAAATATTATTTGATCATTTGTTATCTATTGTCATATAGGTACATTGTTTCTAAAATCCGTTGATGCATTCGCCGCATCTAAAACCGCCGTAATGCTTTTTGGTCTATTTAAAGAAGTTATTTTTCTAATAGGAGCTAAAAACATAATGCAAGTAGTAACCGATAATGCAGCAAATTACGTAGCTGCTGGGAGATTGATCGAGGAAGAATTTCCTACCATTTCATGGTCCCCTTATGTCGCCCATTGTCAAAATTTGATGTTTAGTGATATTGGAAAACTTGAACGGGTCTCTAATATTATAGACCAAGCATCGAAGATAACAAAGTTTATTTATAATCATTGTTTCGTGTTGTCTATGATGCGCGATTCACAAATGGGAGAAATTTACTTCGTCCAGCTCCAACTAGATTTGCAACGAATTTCGTTGCTTTACAAAGTATTTTGAGGCGCAAAGACGAACTTATGGCTATGGTAACGAGTCGAGATTGGAAAGCATCATCATATGCAAAAGATATAAAGGGAAAACAATTTGCAACATATGTCTTTGATCAAGCTTTTTGGAAAGAATGTTCTTTGATCGTTAGTATCACTGAACCGCTTGTGTGTTCTCAGACTCGTCGATAGTGATGAGAGACCTGCAATGAGTTATTTGTATGCTGCAATCCACAATGCAATAGAGGATATGATAAAACGATTTATAAGAAACAAAAAAATACTGAAACCTTTTATCGATATCATTGATAGTCGTTGGGACAGACAATTGCATAAAAATCTACACTCTACTGGTTTTTGGTCTACACCGGTGTATTAATATAATATAGAGATGATGGAGAAGCATTATTATTGTCATTCAGCTATTTTAGATGTGATTGAGAAATATTCGAATGGGGATCCAGATTTGACTAGAGATCTTATCAAGGAGATAAAATTTTACAAGAATGCGGAAGGTGATTTTGGAAGAAACTCAGCTATAAATAATCGTGTCAAATGCTTCCAGGTAAACATTTATATTTTAAATCAAAGTATTACAATTATCATTAATATCTAGTGAATAATCAATGTTATGCTTCAAACAGATGAGTGGTGGTCGATATATGGAACTAATACACCAAACTTAAAGAAATTGGCAATCCGAGTATTGAGTCAAACTTGTAGCTCCTCGGGATGTGAGAGGAATTGGAGTGTTTTTGAACACATCCATTCTAAAAAAAGGAATCGATTACAACGCCAAAGATTGAACGATTTAGTTTTCGTACATTATAATCCACGACTTGAACAAAAGCAAGTTGGTATGCTTCATAAACTTTTGGTTATTCAATTGCTATATAATAATATATGACAATTCATGATAATTTTTTAGGCGTGAATTAAAGGTGAGAAACTATGATCCTATTAGTTTGCTTTGAGTTTGATGAAAACAATACATGGGTGGTGGAAGAGGAACCGCCATTATTGACGATGAAATTAATGCTTTATATAATGCAGGAGGTAACTTTTTATAATTCATTTTGTCAAATTATTCATCTATGTTTTCATTTTTGATATATTAATTAATCGTTGCATGTGTGCATTACTTTTTGTAGACTACGTTGTGAATACACAAGTAGATAACAATGCTGATTTAGAAGTGTCATTGGATGATATTGAGGTTGATACCCATGAGAATGATGATAGCAGAGCGGGTGTTGATTATGTTGTTGGCAATCAACCTGGTTTACAACAAATAAATAATGGTATAGAAACTTTTAACTTTGATCCACTAATATCTTATACCGCAATGTTACGAGATGTCGATGAAACCGGAGGTAACAACAGACAACCATCGTTATGGACAACAAATATGTGAAGGTGTGGGTGGATTGTTATATTTTGTATGGGCTTGCGCTTTTGTTGTGGATTTAAAAAGCTAAAGTCTATGTGTGAGTTTGATGTGAAACATGAAGTTAAGCACCGTTAGATTACAGTTAGTATGCATGTGTTGTGAACTGGTACGTACCAACTTATGTGTAGTATAGTATGTGTGTTCTATGCCTGTATTGTAAAGGCTGTATGTTCTATGCAATATAAAGTTTCTATGCTACTAGCTAGTTTGTGAACTGATACGTAAACTGTGCTACTATATTATGATGATATTCGTGTTTTCACCTTCTTCTTCTGAAACATAGACAATGTTTAATACTTTTATATGTCATTTGTGGCCTTATTTGTTGTGCTGTGAAGTGGGTTTTTGTTTATATTGTTTATTTGTTCATTAAAATTTAAAACTATTATACCAGTTTTATTGTTTATGCATGATACAATTATGTTGCTGGCATTATATATGTAATGCTAATTGTTCAGTTGCAGTCAAGTTTTTCATTTAATTAAATTTTAACATGTATAAATTAAATTTAAAAAAATACACGACAGTTCGACCGGTTGGACCGTCGAAACTTTGAACCTTGAGTCGTCGCGGTTCGACTCGTGGTTCGGTCTTCAGAACATTGATGTTGTAATATAACAATAGGAGAAGCTTTTGGTTAGGAATAGTGCCATAATCAATATTTCACATATGAACAAATCTCAAAGGATACAGCAAACAATAGCAAAATGATGATTCATACAGTAGCTATAAATTAATCCCATGTACACGAACAAATACATAATAACTCCTTTACACAAGAATATACAAAGAATACATAAACAAGCAACAAAACATCTCAGACACAGACATACAATACATGTAATAGATCAATGTCTATATATAAAGAGCAAAGAAAGAGATCATAAAAGGGAAAAGAAGAGCAAAAGCTGTACTGGGAACGACTTCAAATGCCGCGCTCTGCACGGAAGGGGGAGCAGCAGGAGCCATGCTCGGTTCTTGTGCATTAACCACAGCAAACACCAAAGCCAACGTCAACACAACTACCTTGTAAGATTCCATTGATTGACTAATGTAGCTATCAAATTCTGGAGCAGTAAATAAGCAAAGCAGATGACAATATTAACGAATAATATGTAGAGGAACTGAAGAAGAGTAGTATATATATATATATATATTAGGGTTAGGCATAAACCGCACGGCTATACGGAAACCGTCCGCACCGAACCGCAAAAACGGTGCGGAAACCCGCACCGAATCTTCTAACCAAAGCAAATACATCAAACCGAACCGACCCGCATTAATACGGTTCGGTAGCCGTTTGAACGATTAAACCAACCATATTAAACTGGACCGAACCGAATATTTACACTAATAACCTTATGATAAAAATATAAGCAGCTTCTATCTTATTTTAAATTATAACGATGTATATTCAATTTTTAACGTATGTTATTATATTAATAATATTCGCTGTCATAAAAGAAGAAGTTATAATTTTGGTATAATATATTTCATCTCATTTTTTTGGATAAATGCTAATTATAATCTTATTCTAATCATTTTTTTTATGATTATGTTTTGATTAATGTTGATGTTTGATTAATCTACCAAAAAAATCTCCCTTGTAGCTAAATGTCAAATTGAAATATTCATACAGTTAAGAACTAATCTTTCATTTCATTATAACATTATGTGTAAGTGTAAAAGCTTCACATAGTTGCCTTCGTAAATTGATTGTTGATGGAAGTAATTCTCTTATTTTATATTTAATATGGGTTCAAACCAGACCGGACCGAAACCGAACCGTAGTACATTCAAACCGAACCGAAACCGAACCGTTTAAGAGATTAATATAATGATTTGTATTTTTGATTAACCATTTTATGCGGTGCGGAAGCGGTTTGAACTTCAAACCGTACCAAACCGACCCGCGCCCATGCTAATGTATATGGAGCACTATTATATGGATAGATACAAAGATGGAAAAGTACTAAAGTAAAAGAGAGACGTTAGGAAAAACGACAGCTGGCTCAGAAGAAGATTTTGGCTCTTACGCGTAGAGTAGCCGTTAGAGCAGTTCACGTGGCAATAGATGAGTGGGTAGAAGAAAAATCTGGTTGAGCTACCCCTTGATTTTTATCTGTTTGTTTTCAAACGTAACGACGCGTAGGAGTTTTGGCCTTTGCTTCCATTCGCATCCCATCTGCTAATTAATTTCGTATTTTCTCTGGATCTTTTTCTTCCTTGTTTTGATGACGGTTGTGTCCTATGGAAACGAAAACAAATGGATACATTAGTTAGGGCTCTTATTGTACCGTTTATACTACTAGCTAAGATTGTTTACCGCAATTGATTCGTGAGCATACTAAAGACTGATATATCATTATGTTGATAATAGTAAATTACTGTCTGTTTAGGAAAATTCAAAAACTCATATAGTTTTACACTATAATGATGCTTATTTATATAGTTCATTGTTTCACTAAATAAAATACATGGACTTAAAATCATTTGAACTGAAATTTTAAACTGAATTTAATTATTTGTTTGTTTCTAAATGCTTGAAATACAACATAATAGTCCTATAATTAGGAATCCAAGATAAGCTGCAAGGATCTCCTACATTTAATCATTCAGCGTCCCTTAATATCAATCTTCCACTTCCAAATTCATAAATGCATTATCCAAGCAAAAGCATCCATATAAAAGTAACGGTAAGTTTGGCTCACATCCCTAATAAGTTTTAAAATAAATAAAACATTCTTCCCAAACAAAACTTACATTTCCGATCCCTATTTTCAAATTCGCGCACGCAAAAAGACCCAAATACCCTTTATGTTTTTTAACATTTCAAATGCGTATAACTTTATGTAGAAAAATCGGATCAACATACCGTTTTCACCAAAAAATCACAAATTTTATGATCTTTAAAACGAGATCCATTGTTGATACCAAAAATTCATATTTGTAGTAAAAGTGCAATTATTTCAAATATTTGCAGACAATTCAGCAAATTTTGAAAACTTTCGATTTTTTTTTCAAATTTACAAAATTTGCAAATAATTGCAGACATTTCTGCAACTATATGGTATAAGTTGCAGACATTTCTACAACTATTGCATATTTGCAGAAATGCAACTATATGCTATAGTTGCAAAATTGTCTGCAACTATTGCATATAGTTGCAGAAATTTTTGCAACTATATGGTATAGTTGCAGAACTGTCTGCCACTATATGCAATGTCTGCAACTATTGCATATAGTTGCAAAAATTTCTGCAATTATATTGTATAGTTGTAGAAATGTCTACTACTATTGCATATAATTGCAGACATTTCTACAACTATTGTGTATAATTGCAGTTTTCCATTGAAATCGAGAAAGCCGAGCTCGCCATTGAAGAAGAAGATCGAATCAAGAAACATAAGTTCGTCAATGAAGAAGAAGATGAAATCAAGAAAGATAAACTCGTTATTAAAATCAATCGTGCAAGAAGCGGAGGGGTATTTTAGGAAAAAAAACAGCCGAAATGAAAAATAGGGACCTGCAAAGTATGTTTTCTTGCGGGAGGAGTTTTAGTGAATTAAGTTTGTTTTTAGGAATGCGTGCATAATATTCACTAAAAGTAATGGGTTTCATCAACAGATAAGTTTTCTATCCAAATTATAATTTCTCATATGAATTCAAACGTAAAAATAATGATCTCTCCCATTTAAAACGTACTGGAAGTACAATTTTACCGTTAAATTGTGAATTTTATAATCTTCCAACAACATTCATATTTCTGTATTTTAGTTTCAAGTCTGAAATAAAAGTTGAAAATATTTCCAATACAATGTGGGAACCATAAATATTCACAATTTACCAATAAAAGGTGGATCTTTCTCGAAACATACAAATACAACATATGGATCTTGAAGAGCATAAATTTTGTGGTTTTACGAAGATAACGAATTTTCATTTCAACATTTCTACGAAAGATAATTATAAATTTTATGTTAGAAGTGATGGTAGTTGTTAAATCATATTTTAAAGGGTATTTGTATTTTTCGGTATAATCACCCCTTCAACATTAAAGTAACAGAAGCAGAGCATTCTCCACCCTTTAAAATCTATGCTAAAATATTTTATTCTTATAGCTAAGACGCTGAGGCAATGAAATACCAAGTTACTTCAATATATAAATGATCTTATATAATATAAATGTCAAAATCGATATTAGTCGAAGAGCTCAAAATACTTGGGGATTGTAAAATTATAATTCCGTTGCTCTAACAACAAACAAAATAAATGTAGTAACACAATTTATGAAATGTAAAAAATATCATTGTCTATTATAGAATCGAATTAACCTTAGAGGAGGGTGTGAATAGGGTTTATTATAAATTCACATAATAACAAAAATTGAAGCATGGATAATAACATAGTAATTGCGGAAATAAAAGCAACACCTAGATTTACCCAGCTTTGACAATATTTGTCTACTGGTGCCCCTAAGGTTTTTACTAAGACTAAACAATCGACCACTTACACATATTGTAAACTTTTTACTATCGCTTACTTGATTGTTCTAACCTAAGCTCAAAACTCTGTCTCAACTCTATCCCCGAGTTAAGAATTTCCCGAACTACGCCCCGTAGTTCGATCCTAGTTAAAACTAAAGTTTTATAAAATTTAAATACAATAATAAAAAACAAAAGAAATGACCCTAAGAATATATATATATAATAATTTATAACAAAGATATGAAAGACTTCGATCCAATTCAAACAATGCAATTTCTATTTTTTAGCACGTTCCTCCTTTTTGTTCCAAGCTGTTTCCTTTTTTCTTTATTCTTCTTCAATTAGGGTTTCCTAATTTTGAAGCCATCGATTTTCAATCGATTGAAGTAATTTTGCCTTTGTCCCTTTATTGACTGATTGCTTGATTCGCATGATGATCTATCCCTTCAGCTGCTTCACGATCGAGTATTGTTTGGTTGAACACTTTGGTATGATTTTTCTGATTTGGGTTTATTTTGCTATTTGAACTCGATGATGATTTGGTTTAAATAGGGATCGATTGCATATATTTCGAATATTTCTGTTTTGAATATTTCCACCTTTGTTTGTTTATTTTTGATCGACGGTTCTGAATAGTTAATCTATGATATTTTTTTATCATGGCTGAATATTTCAACATGCGTATATTCTCCTTGTTGTTTCCGATCATTTTTAATCGTATCTGACTTTGAATTTTTTTTGTTTCTGACCTGAATTTCTCGACTTGATCAGTGCTCTAATATATTTCGAAAATACTTGTCTTCGGCCAGGTCTTTGAATTTTTTCAATACGTCATATGCATACATACATATGTATGTTTGTATCTTTATTAAAAATGTTTTTCCTTGTACTCTACTATATGGCCTTTGTTGCTCCTACTTGTTGTTGCATTTGTATATTTTTGTGTACTTGTGCACATTCAAGTTGTTGAGTCTAATGTACTTGATGTTGCTGTGCATTTGCCTTCTTCTTTGTATGTGCACTTGCACTTTTTAAACTGCTTTGTTTTTCTGGTTTCTGGTTTGTGCTGTGCACATTCTTATGTTGTTGTGCATTTCTCATGATCTCCCCTAAGCACCTTGCTGATCTGGTTGCACCAGATTTTGTATGTTGTACTTGTGCACTCGGTCTTGTGCATTACTTGTTTTGTTGTTTGACCGGTCTTATGCATGTTTGTGTATGCATTATGTTGAGCTTGCTATTGTCTTCGAGTTTGCAGTGTGTGTTTATGTTTTTCCTTGTGCATTTGCTCTTGCTGCTGTTTTGTTTTGTGATGCGCCATGTTGCATATATTTGCACCTACTCTCGACTTATGTGTGCTTGTTATGTGCACTGTATTGCTACTGTACATGTTTGTTTTGAACCTTTGTGTATTTTGTTTTCCTTTGCCTAGTGAATAAGTTTGTTGTATTTTTGTGCACTTGATTTTGTACTATATATATGTGCACCTGTTCTATTTGCTGTTATATTTTACTTGTGCTCTTATGTTGAGCCATTGAGTTTGACCTTGCAGTGCTTGTGTTGACATGTACAATAATGCACTGTGTTGAGCTTTTGGGCATGACCTTGTTGTACCTGACTTGGTTGACCTTGCTTTGCGCTTGAAATTGAATTGTTGCAAATGTGTTTTGGATATGTGCTGGCCTTATGGCATGTACAGTGATACATTGTACATGTCTTAGATTGCTCATGTACATTACTAATAATTTTGTTTTCTATTTCAAAATATGGAAAAAAACAAAACCAATAGACCAAGGCAACGTCGAGTTCAAAAATATTTATATTTTTGTAGTTTGAATTTGTTTCTTTTTGCTTTTTACTACGTTGTTGTTTAAAAGGCAAAGCAGATGATTGGAGAAAAAAATAGTTAGAGCAAGTAGATAAAAGAAATCGAATTCGAATGAGTGAGGTTAGAAGTGATTGTATTTGAAAGTGTGTTGTATGTGATAGTGAAAATGTAGCGCTGTATATGAAAGTATAAAATATTGTTGTATTTGAATATTCTATTTAAATTATTATGGAAGTTATTATTATAATTATGTGCGCTATTGAAATTATATTGAAATAAACTATTTGTTGAAATAAAAATTTCATTTGTTTACTTCGATCTTTTATTTTACAATAGTACTGTATCAAACACATTTATATATATATATATATATCATCGAACAAAAATCACAAACTGATGTATTCTAAAATTCCCCCTTTTGATGATAACAAACACATATATTAAGATTTTGTATCAAGAAAATGTGTTTTATGTGTCGTGTTCAAGCTCTCTTTATTTACATACTCTCACTACAACTAGACTTCCCTTACACAGATGCATGCAACTAAAAAAATCCTAAACGCCAAAGAAAAAATTGATGTTAAAATAATTGCAAGACTAAAATAATCGTTGAAAGAAAATGAAACTGACTCATGAATATCAGTAAGGGTATCACTCCTCCATCAAAATCTTAACATCTCCCTGCTTTTGTTATCGTCAAAATAATAATTATAATTAATATAGTGATGAATTTTTCTCTAGGTGTAGCGCAATGGAAAAGGGATGCCTAGGTCTGGTAATAAACCAAGGTTCGAGCCCTGCCTTGCACACACTTCTCATAAAAAATAGTACCCTAGGGGTTATAGGTACCATGAGGTGAAGCGGACAAACAAAACTTAATCCCCCTTGGAGTTGGTCGGTCTGCCTTCCCTTTTGGAGGTCCTCTATATCGGGGAGTTTCTAAAAAAAAATACAGTGATGAATTTTGATTGAGACTATACATCATATATATATATATATAATTCCAATCAAACAAACAAAAATCATAATATTTTAGTAATTAGACACAAATTCCACTTTAGAGTGACAATTAGGTTATGCTTTAGGGGAATCTTATGTAATGATGGCAATGTGGTAATTTTAGTAAAGGAAAAAATTTTGAAAAATTATTCTTTCAAAAATTATACAAAAAATGTTAAGCATTTTCTAACCATGCATAACTGTTAGGACTTTTAAATGAGATTAGTAGTTACATAAAAAAATGTCAAGCATCTCCTAACCAAGCATAACCATTGGGACTTTTAAATAAGGTTAGAAACTACTTAAATATTTATCCCTTTCTTGTATAAGTGTTCCATCCATGTATAACCGTGAGGAGTTTTAAACGAGAATGGAAGCATGTATCTAGAGATTAAATTTATTCATCCATGCATAACCGTGAGAACTTTAAAATGATAGTGGATACTTTAGGATAGAATTATATAAATTACACTAAAATATAATTCCTTATTTATCGAAGTACCAACTTCTGCATATTATATTAAATTTTGCTGTATGGATCGCAAGAAGGATGATAGTGGTAGAAATGATCATGGAATGTGTACTGATTTTGAAAATATTATAAAACTTGTTCAATTTTCAAGAAATTTTTAACATACACTTCCTCTAGTTATGAAGTATAATTTAATCACTATCCATCACTTTCTTAATCATTATTAATAACTTTTAATAAATTTCAAAAGGTTCAAGTAGTCAACAACCAACTTTTCGAGAGTAAATACCTTACCAAAGTAAACAAGAGTATTTTTATCAAGGTAAAAATCTGAGTTATTTGAAAAGTTTCTAAATTCAAAAGAAGTTGTGAAAATCTATTTTCTGCAAGGGGTTTTGTAAAACGGTGTGTGCTAATTTTTAAATCAGTCGAAATATCAATCAAATGCGAATATGTTCTCAAATGAAGTGCTATCTGATACCACTTATACTCTAGTTTCCCAAGGTGACATACAATGGTATATTATTAAACAAGTCGATTGTATACTCCATAATATTACTTGAATTGAAAATTTTCAAAACTTTTCAACAAAGCCATTATCGTCAAGTAAAGGCAAAGTCATTTATGTCGAACACATAACTACAAAATCTCTAACCAATGATCTGTTAGTCTACAATAAAGGTAATGAAAGTTTTCATTGTATATAGATAATTGACCATTGTTGTGTTGAAAAGTTAAACCATTTGAAACCACTATTTGAAAACTTTAAGTATGTGATTTGATTTAGCGCCAAACTAAAAATTTTAGATATTCAATTTTGCTAATCACCAAAATTGGTTTCAAGTCAAAAAATAATGAATCAATCAAATGTTATATCTAAAGTACTACAACTTATTGGCATAAATCAAAATTTCTTTTAAAATGATATGCTGACATGATTGCTATTTTTCAAGGTTTTCCAAATTGAATCAGCAAAAACTCAAGACAATAAAGTTGTAGTGTTATAAGTAAGATTTCCAAACTTCAAGAATTTCAAAATTCAAAGTAAAGATGCTCAAGTTATGATCAAATTACTACAGCTGTGCAAAGTTCTAAAACTATTTTCAAACAATATACTGAATATTTTGTAGTTTTTCAATGGTTAAGTTCAAATTCTGGAAACATGCAAAATATAAAATTTTATATAATTTTCTATCCATTTTTCATAAAAACTTGAATTTTGAAAATCAGAGTTAAGTAGCTTAAGATAAGGTAATTATACTGCAGCAGTGTCAACAAAAATAGAATTAACAACAAGAAAAGAAAACAAGGTTTGTAGTGTTGAATTTCGGTGATACTATATGGAGAATTGAAGTGGTCGGAAGTATCTTGGTGACGGAGAAGACGGTTTGCAAATCGGAGCTCGGAGGAGGAAGATATGACGATGAAGGTGCAATGCTGTGGTCAGCATCAGGTGGTAGACTGTTGTCATAAAGTGATAGACATTTGTGATAGTAGGATTTGGAATCTGAGGCTTAGAACAGACGTATGTCACTTTGGGACAGATGTCTGTGGTTTCATGGAATGCTTTCCTAAAACATATGACGGACGTCTGTGACGACTTTCAACCTATTTTCGGCTCGGGTAGTTATATGATGTTTGTACCAAAATTGGGCACAACACTCTTTGGAAGGGTTTGATAAGATAAAATGAAGAAATTAAATGGAAAAGGAGGATTATCTAACAAACACTTCAAAAACAAATCAGAAAGTACGCAGAAACATAGAAATTTAGAGTGGTTCGGCGTGTTGCCTACGTCCACTATGAAATGATTGATCTTTATTAACTTTTAGTTACTGGTTACAACAAATTACAGCAGTAAATCTCGAGTACAACAGTGGAATTGAAATACAATGGTGAATTCGACAGAGTCTGGACGTCAAAGAGCCAAAAGATCCCTTTTCTGTAGGCTTTGGATGTTATTTATAGGCGTAGGCTGCAAATATCTCGCTCAGATCTCGGGAGACCTCTTTTGGCACGTGTGTCGGCCCACGCGATCGATCCCACGTGATTTGCACTCGGTCTGTAATCGATACTAACCAATTTCGTATGGATCAAGATTTGGCCCAATCGAGTCGAAATTGAGCATGAACATTGTTGATGATGTACGCAAGCTCCTGTGAAAATTTGGTGGCATTTTGACTTGTAGATTGTGAGTTATGATCGATGCAAGTTTGGGCTTCTCGTATGTTGTTTTCTTCATATCTATACTTGTTTCGACTTGATTCACAATGACTTTGTTCGTATCGATCGTAGTGGGTCCGTTCGACTCGATCATTATTGCTTTGTTCGTATCGATCAGAGTGGGTCTGTTCGACTTGATCATTGTTGCTTTGTTCGTATCGATCGAAGTGGGTTTGATCGACTCGATCATTTTTGCGCTGTTCGTATCGATCGGAGTGTTGCTCTGTTCGTATCGATGGCTGGGGGCTGTTTCGTTTCGATAGACCTTTTGCTATTTTGGGTATCGTTCTTTTGATGTTTAATTCGTATCGATCCTTGGCCGGATGATACTAATTGACTCCCATCGATGGATTCGAAATCGAACCAGGCCAATGGAAATGAAATAGAGGCTATGTGGCGGATATGAACAGAGGGAAATTTGATGGATACGAACATAGGGACAATTGATGGACATGAACAGATGGATGCGAACAGCGTGGTTATGGATGGATTCGAATAGATCAACTCGAACAATGGTTTTTTGATGGATGCGAACAGAGCTACTGCAGGGTGATGGATACGAACAGAGGCCTTCCCCCTTGATTTTGATCGCTCCTTATCTTGAGCGTACGAACTCCGATTGACTTGAAATTTGGAACGTTGGCTTTCATAGCTTTACTTGTCTCGTCACATCAATTGTAGCTTGATTCGGACTCGGACAAAATTCACCGACATCCATAGTGAACCTGCGTATACTCGATATTGGGATGAGAAGTCTTTGGTTTTCAGCTAATTCCTTGATATCACGGCCTTGCCAAAAGGCGGGATAACATTTGCCCCCCCAAAGTACGTCTTGTGAGAACATGACGTGCTTTGTAAAGATGCAATTTTCATTCTGAAATAATTTCATCTGTCTTGTTGAACAATTGATATCCTTTTGTCGAAAGCTGTAACCTTTGACCGACTTTCAGTAATATGAATGGTTGACTGCCAACTGTTGTACCATATACTGTTGTAACTGATTGTTGTATGATAGTGAACTGTCGTTTGTTGTTGACATCATCGGACAAGTATTCAATTTCTGCGAATTATAAAGATTGGATGTTAGTCTGTTGTATATGTATGTTAACCTGACTCTCGTTAATGTCGCACGTTCACGAGTCGTTGTCAGTTCTCTCGTATTGAATTCCATATCGATCCTCTCCTGAATCGATTCGGGATGAATAAACATGAATCTTGTTTCAATAAAGTTGAATTCTCCAAATATTATTCTGTGATGATCTTCGCATCGATGGCTGTGAACTCCTGCAACTTTCAAAGTGATGGATATGAACAGTGCAGTTCATATCGATGAGTCTTGGATGGAGTCGAAAACAGTGGATACGAACAAGTGTTTCGCATCGATGGAACCATGCCGCACTAGTGCAGTCTTGACGTTCCTTTTGCATCGATGCATCTTTATGGATTCGAACAGATCGTGCGAGCTTTGCCTTTGTCACTTGTCGAGTCTCTCTTCGTATCAAGGGACTTAAGATGGATGAGAATAGTCCAGTCAGTTATTCGAATGTTATTCGTATCGATGGATACGAACAGAGCAGTTCGTATCAATGCACTTCAGGTGGACTCGAATAGATGGATACGAATGGATCGCTTTGCATCGGATATACTGGTATACGAATCGTCACTCCTCTTGGGTCGAACCCATATAAATACTTTCTGGACTTAGAAAAATCCCATTTTCTTTCTCTTTTAACTTTCGTCTTCGTATCGTTTAATAAACTCGGAAAAAGACTCTCGCTTCCAAATCGAATCAAGCACTAATCCTTTCGAACGAACTGCTGAAATTAGGTAAACCATCGAACAAACTCGATCTTAGCATGATGAGACTTGAACTCTCGTGTCACTCCATTCGAATTCATGGCCGAACGTTAAGTAGAGGAGATGGTCTTGTACGAGGTTGAGGAAGGTCAGGAATTCCTTCGTGTTGAATGGGGAAGAAAGTGTTTTGTTCCATATCGGTCTTGCCCTAAAATTTCGCATCGGTCACCGATTTTTGACTTCGTATCGTCCATTGATCCTTGAATTTCATATCGATTGAAGAAGAAGAAACAAGGAAGGGATACGAAGGAGCTAGTGGGTACTTGTTTGGAAAAGGAGAAGTGTTGGGGAAGCGACTTCGTATCGATAGGGGATGATGGAAGTTCGTATCGATCCGGAGCGATCGATATGAAAAGCCAGCCATGTAATTGATACGAAGTAGCGGCCTGGTATATCGATACGAACTAGAACCTCAGGTGATCGATACGAAATTCCGTGCTCCACGATCGATACGAAGACGAGAGGCTTGCTAATCGATTCGAACTGGGACCTTGGGTGATTGATACGAAATCCCTAGTTCCCCGATCGATACAAATGGAGTCTGTGGTGATCATTCCAAGCCTTGACCTTGATGGATTTGAAAATTTTGAAAAATTGAACACCTAACTCCGGCGAGCTTCAGTCTAGCATAATTAGACTTGACCGTTTATCCCCATATTTGACTTCCTTTCGAAGCTCGCCGATGGAACTGCATTTTAACAAGAATTCTAACAAACTTTAACCCGAATCGGTCTCCTAAGTATGGATGGCGTGGTTGTGAGGGTCGGCAATGATGGTCACCCCGATTAAGTTCCGAAGTCTCATCATTCGAATGTTTCCTTTAACTCTGTAGAATTTCTCAAGTAACATGTAGCATTGCACCTGCACATTCACACACTTCACACTTGGGAACACGGGCTTATTATCGTCTAATGACAGTTTTTGATAAGTTGATTAGTTATGAGTCTACAAGTTCATAGCAACAGGAAAGTCAGAGTCTGTCTCTTCCAATAATAGAATTGCCAGCCATCGCAGCCGAAGTCATAGACCCCACTCCGGACGAACTACCTAATGCTACATTCATCTATAATCCCCAAGATTTTGTACCATCCAATCTCTCTGAAGACATGTTGGGACGAATATGCCTAAGGCATGGTTTGTCATTGGACGGTGTACTATTGCCAGGACCAGACGATAGACCGCACGCTCCCCCGGAGGGGTTTACCGCCTTTAATCGTCATGCATGCACAGCAGGCACACTTCCTCCATTTAACCAATACATTAGAGAAGTGTTATCTTTTTCGGAATTGCTCCATCACAACTACACCCCAACGGATACATTATGCTGAACAGTTTATTTATTGTATTCATGGAGCATCTCTTTCGGCCACCGATGCCAATCGAGATTAGGTATCTTTTCAACATCAAGAGTAGGTCCATCTTTTACATTCCTGGAGGCGGTTAGGAATTGTCAAGTAATAACCGGGTCCTGAACAAGGCTGAGTTACTTTAAAATAGAATGGTTCTACATCTGATGCCCCCCAGGATTTTCTAGCCGATGGTTAGTCAGATGTAAGTGTTGCAGTCTTTTCCAAGAGTTGTCAAGATAGTAGTAGTTGATGTAAAACTAATATCTTCTTTTCTTTATAGCCGCAATTTCACGACCTGAAGGTGGGTACTTCAAAGAAACAGTAAGGGTCCTTCAAGAAATTCCAAGTGAAATGAGGGACATCGATTCGGTTCTAACCGACAAAAATTTGAGAATCGTTAGACTGATTGAGCGGAATCAAAGCATAAGGCTTGAAGGAACACTGAGGTAAGCCCCGAAGAAGCAGTTGAAACGCAAAACACTTGGGGTCATAATAACTAAAGGAGGTGATGAAGAGAGAACGCCCACGGACGATGAACTTGTTGCTGGGTCTTCGGCCGGATTTCAAGCGATAGAAGGAAAAAAAAAGGCAAGGCCGCTGCTTACAAACGTTCTAAGTCATCGAGGTGGAAATCAGTTGTGGTCTCTTTGCCGGTCCCCGGTATTAGAATCTCAGAGGCTCCTCCCTCGCCAACAGAGAGTCCTTTTGAAGGGCTTGCCGATATTCCAATTCCGGACTTTGTGTCACTTCCACATGATACTAGATTGGAGGAGCTTCAACACGCTCTAGATTTAAGCGAGTCTCTGCCCATCAGTGTGGCCGACACTACCGGTTGGTCGGGGGTTTGCACACATACACACTTCACGGCACTACACGGTTTCCAGCTTTAAGTTGCTTGTTTCAAGAATTCACTAACTCCATTTTCCTTTTACGTTATAGATACGATGAACAAACAAGATTCCATGCTCAACAGTCTTCGTTCGGCACGCCAATCGTTAAGCTCGTATTATGAGTTCCGTCGGAGGGAGGATGATAGAAACCGCGATTGCGGTTATTCTAGTCAGGAACGGTATGAGAGGGATAGAGATAGGGATTACAGAGAACAGAGACATCGATCCCGATCGCGTTCTCCACCCCCTCGACTCCCTACGCAACCTTCAGGCCAGGGAAAACAGCCGATAGAGCTCCCTCGTCACAAACCATCTTCGCTTGCTTCTCGACCTGAGTCGCAACGCCATAGAACTGAGGTTGAGCCTCCCGTCGTCGCTGAGCAAGCTATCACTGAGCCCACTGGGGAAGGGGCTATTAGACTTGCTCAGGTAAAGAAAGACTTCCCAAACATATGCTTTGATGGCTACATTTTCCCCCCTCACTTAAAGAGAATTCCATTGGAGGCGGAGAACACAATGCATGATTACATTCATGATATCTATTCCCAGTACAAAGAATGGGCGAAGGCTGCAGAGAAAGCGTCGAAAGTGGCCTTCGAACGGGCTAAAATAATCGAAAAGTTAGAATCTGATCTCACCCAAAAGGACCGCATCGTCCAAGTGCTTAATGATGAAGCCGAGTCCTCTCGGAAATCAGAGATAGAGGCCACCAAAAAGGCCGATGAGGCGAACTTGGCCATGGAGAGGATGAGGTAGACACACTTTGCCTTGGTGGAGCAGATGGGCCACCGAAACACCACTGTCACAGCTGAACGGGACGCTGCTCTGAAAGAACTTGCTAAGCTTAAAGCTAAACTTTCCGAAGTCAATAAAGAAAAAGATGATGCAAATAGAGCTGCCCAAGAGGCTTGTGGACAAGCCGTTGTGCTTTGGGGCGAACGGGATGCAGCAATAGCTAAGGTCAGGGTGGTAGAGACTGAGGTCGAGGAGAAGGTCCGAATGGCGGAGTCTAGGCTGGAAACTGATATTGAAGATCTCCTCATTGTTTATAATGCTAACGTTTTGAGGCACAGAAATCTAGCCTGGCTCGATAACTACCCGACACATTTATACAACGCTTGGTGCCGATTGGTTGAGGAGGAGAAGGCGGTGCATCAGGGTGAATCAATCGACGAGTTTGAGCTTGAGAATCGTATGCTAAACGAAGATGAAAGAAAGATTCTCCATGAGTCGATGATTTCGCATGAAAAAGAAAGGCTCGACGCCCAACACTCGAAGGCCGAAGAAGGTTCAGGTGTCGAGCACCACGATGCAAGTGCTGAAGTTCCTGTGCTAACCCAGCCTGAATCTGCACCTGTGGTTGATTCCCAATCAGTTCCTGCTTAAATTCCGGACCAACCGCAGTTATCTCCGGTTAGAGAGCAAGTTTCTAAAGCCATTCAGCCGTCCATGAGCCAAATTGAGGAAGGTACTCTAAACATTCCGCATACTTGCTCAAAACCAGGAGCTTGATTTGAAGCGTTTACTAACAGTCTTCCTTTTTTCTCTATCCAGTGACTGGAGTTACACCGATCGCACCTCCTGCAACTCAAGAATCACATCAAGCGCATGAGGCCATCATCACTGAAGCGACCGCCATAACTACAACTGCGCCGATTGAAGAAACGCAGGGGAGCATGCTTATTTTTTATGAGCAGATGATGGAGGAACTCCTCGGTCATCACAGCGACCCCTTTGCGGACCTACCATTTGTTATGGGTGGAAGTGCACCTACTACTGGCTCTTTAATGCCAACCACCGATGCTCCCAGCGAGGCCTAAGTAATTCATGAAGAAGAAATATTGGCCGAAATCGATGCTGAAATGGAGGCAACGGCTCGTGGTGGTATTTTTGGAGGTGGGATGGCGGCACCTGGTCCAGCCCCTTTAAGGATGATATCACCTGGTGGTACAGTTATTGATACCAGTGTGCCTATCCCACCTCCTATAATCGATCCAGTTCCGCCGACTCCACCTTCAGGGAGCATTCCCATACACTTGAGCTCGGATGAGGAAATTGATATCATGCCCCCTACTGGAGATCAGCCGCTGAAAGGCAAAGGCTCGAAAAGAAAGATAAGTGGCAGCTCCAGTGGGTCTACACCGAAAAGAAAGCCAAAAAAGAAAAGAGAGTATACGTGCTTCTTCGGTTTATTTTTGGTAGATAGATAGGAATCTACTTTCGTTTTTCTTCCGTAGGCCGTGTATAGATGCGGGTTCGGCCCCCGCTAGTGGGAATTTTGGAATCAACTTGTACATAATTTATTTTCACACATAGTTGAAATGAAACTTCATTTTGTTTTGAACTTGATGTGTGTTTATTTGCTTAAGTGTTCCAACATTTGAATTCTTCGTTCAATACACTTGTGAAGTTTCAACTTTCGAATCTTGTTTGAGTTTACCCGTCAAGCCCTGAAATCACGGCCACAAGTCATGACTGGATATTAAGTTGAACTCCGATGTTGTACTGCTTCAGTCAGCGATTAGCACTTAAGTTCTGCCCCCAGTTTCAGGGATGAATTGAAAAGATCAAATAACAGTCATATTTCGCCTTCAATGCATCATGCTTAGCATCATTAAATTGATTGCTAAAATAAGGAGAATTCATGTGGTCGAATCACACTCGCTCTTTTATCGATGATTGTATCCATGCTCTAGGGATTTCACTTGTGCGTCGGCGGTTGATCACGCCTGCTTGGGTTTCAAGGATGCGTCCACGCTTCGGGGACTTAAGTTATTTTCACGGGCGGTTAGTCACACCCATTTTGCATGTACACTCTAACCATGCTCCGGGGACTTAGAGTTGTTTTACGGATGGTCATCCCAATCCGGCTCATGTCCAAACTTCAATCCACTCTCCGGGGATTTTGAGTTAACGTTTATACTCCAATTCGCACTTTGGGAATTTGGAGTTGGTGTTTATGTTGATACTCCGGCTCACACTCTAGGAATCCGGAGTTAAGTGATGTTTATACTCCAGCTCGCACTCTAGGAACTTAGAGTTAGTTGATGTTATACTCCGGTTCGCACTCTGGGAATTTGGAGTTGGTAAACAGACGGTCAATCACATCTGCTGTGAGTTTTTGAATTTTGTTCGCACTCCGGGAATGAAAGATGTATCAGGATCGTGGATGGTCGAATCACATCCACCCTGAGTTAACAAGTGAGGTCGTTAGATGGACGGGTCCATCCTCCTCAAACTTGGTTTGAATACGGGCGAAGTCATTAGGTGGACGGATCCACCCTCTTCGAAACCATATTTGTAATTTTATGCTCCAGTTCGCACTCTGGGAATCCGGAGTTAGGTAAAGAATTGTCGTGTGTCAATCCTTTTTTGACTTTAGTGTGATGGCTTGAAATAAGAAAATACGGCAAAATCAGTTGCCTTATTACAAATTCAAATTTCGAAGTGCATAAACAAATTGAAAATGAAAAAATAGATTGAATAAATAAACAGAGCCTTTTATGTGTATTAGCGACTAAGACTCTCGCTGTTCCAGGCTCTCGGAAGAGTGAGGCCGTCAACGGTCGATAATTTGAATGTGCCATCTCCGAGCTTTCGTTCAATAACATATGGTCCTTCTGAAGTTGGCTTCATATGCGAAGGGACCGGATAAATTCTTTTGAGTACGAGATCGCCAAGTTCAAAGGTTCGGTGTCGGACCTTGGCACTGTATAATCGGGCGACTCGACTTCGATATGCAGCTGCCCTCAAATCAGCCTCTTCACGCTTCTCATCCAATAAATCGAGAGATTCAGCAAGTAATATAGCATTTGTCTTTGGATCATAGTATGTCACACGATGAGAAGGTACTTCTAATTCGACTGGGATAATAGCTTCTGAACCATAAGAGAGAGAGAATGGAGTGTGACCGGTCGCGGACTTGTGGGTTGTACGGTAGGCCCATAAGGCCATAGGAAGTTCATCGACCCATTTTCCCCCGGATTTTTCCAGTCGTTGCTTCAGAATGGATTTTATAACTTTATTAACAGCTTCAACCTGTCCGTTCTATTGAGGGTGTGCAACTGCGGAGAATTTTTCTGAATGTGGAATTGTTGACAGAAATCCTTAAATTCGACACTGTCGAATTGGGTCCCGTTGTCAGTGATGATAGTGCATGGGAGACCAAATCGGCAGATGATGTTGCGCACTACAAAGTTGATCACCTTTTTCGTTGTGATCGTAGCAAGGGGCTCGGCTTCCGTCCACTTGGTAAAGTAATCATCTGCTACGATGGCGTACTTCGCACCACCTTTGGCTAGAGGTAAAGAGCCAATAATATCGATGCCTCATACCGCGAATGGCCATGGGCTGACCATTTGTGTTATCTCGGTAGGTGGGGCTCTAGGAATTCAAGCATGCTTCTGACACTTATCACATTTCTTGGCATAATCCGATGCATCACGATTTATAGTCGGCTAATAATATCCGTATTGAAATACTTTCTTGGCAAGAGCTTGCCTCCCGGTGTGATCGCCACATTCTCCTTTGTGCACATCATGCAATACTCGTTTGATTTCATCGTGAGTGATGCACCGGAGTAAAGGAACAGAGTATCCTCTTCTATACATGACTCCATTCTGAATATTGAACCGCGAAGCTTTTCGAAGGATCTGGCTCTTTTCACTCCTGCGCTCTGGCAGGGTTCTGTGCTCGAGATAATTTTTGAATGGAGTTATCCATGACTCCCTCTCGGAGACGACATCAAATATCCAATCGGTTTCCATCTGATCAATGCTTAATGAAGATAATGTCTCTATGGGAACAAGTCCCATTTGCTATGCTTCACCTGTACTGGCTAACTTTGCCAACGAATCAGCTTTCTGGTTGTGTTCTCGTAGTATGTAATAAATGGCATAATAGTCAAATTGATTCAATGTCTCCTGAACCTGAGCAAGGTAAGCGGCCAGTCTTCGATCTCTGGCTTGGTACTCCCCTCGAACTTGACACACGACCAATTGCGAATCACAGTAAATTTCCATCGCAATGATTCTTAAATCTCTGGCAAGTTTCAATCCAGCTAGTAGGGCTTCATACTCGGCTTCGTTATTAGTTGCACGGAAGTTGAACATCAGAGCATAACATATAGATCGACCTTCAGGAGGTTCAAGTACAACCCCTGCACCTGAACAACGGTCATTTGATGCACCATCTGTATGCAGCTTCCAGATATACTTGGAAGATTCACTAGTTTCGGGCAAATCCTCTAGGATGGTGAATTCAACTATGAAATCTTCTAGGACTTGTCCTTGGATGGCTCGCCTTGGAGTGTAAGTAAGGTCAAACTAACTTAACTCGATATTCCATTTGAGTAACCTACCAGACGTCTCAGGTCGCATAAGGACCTATCGTAATGGCTAGTCGGTATAAACGGTGATTGGATGAGCCTGGAAATATGGACGGAGCTTCCTCGAGGCAATAACAAGACAATAAGCCAACTTCTCTAGCTTCGGATAATTTCTCTTAGCTCCAGTTAGCCGCTTGCTTATGTAGTAGACCGGCTTTTTTATTCGGTCCTCCTCCCGAACTAGGGCAGCACTGATTGCGTTTTCTGATACCGCTAAGTAAATGTACAATTTCTCATGATCGATAGGCTTTAACAAAATTGGCGGTGTGGAGAAATGTTGAATTAGTGCTCTGAATGCGCCCTCACATTCCGTAGTCCATTCAAAGTTTCGTTTTCCCTTTCGGATCAGATCGAAGAAGGGAATGCATTTGTCAGTGGACTTTGAAATGAACCTCCTCAGTGTTGCAACTTTCCCGTTGAGACTTTGGACTTGCTTTATAGTTTTTGGAGTTTCAAGATTTTGGATCGCCTAGATCTTTTCGGGATTGGCTTCGATTCCTCGAGCGTTGACGATAAACCCAAGGAATTTTCTGGATGCTACCCCAAAGTGACATTTCAATGGATTGAGCTTCATTCTGTATTCTCGGAGGATATTAAACATTGACTCCAGGTCTCTGATGTGATCGGTGGAAAATCGCGACTTGACTAGCATGTCGTCCACATACACCTCCATGGTTTTTCCAATCTGGTTAGCGAACATTCGATTAACAAACCATTGATAAGTTGCCCCATCATTCTTGAGTCCAAAAGGCATAAATTTATAGCAATAGAGTCTCATATGTTGAAAACACGATTTTAGTGTTTTGATGATAACAACTATATGACGATGCCACTAATTTGTTTGTAAGGTAATTTCAGGTCATGCATCCATACGATGCATAATGGAGTTCAAATAGATATATGAAAGAATAAAAAAATGGAGCACAAGAACATAGTGCAATGGACACATTCACTTTAAAGGCTGGTTAGCATTTTATATTTTTGCACTGAAATAGAAGAAAAACAAAAGGCTGAAAATATGGGAAAATGGAAGATGAAAATTAAATAGCTAAGGGTGGGAATTAAACCTAGGTCATCAAGGAGAGAAACATGCATCAGTTCCATCACACCATGCAAGCTTTTGAAACAAAGGCTGTTACAAGTGTAAATGAAAGTCATTAATAAATAGCTGCAAAAGAAAAGGACGACACCAAGTTTCGAACCTAGGATGCTAAAGGCAATAACGCACATCCATACCACCACACCGAAGTCACATTTGTTAAATGGATAGGCAACAGTTTTTGTATTCTCTGGAGAAGCGAAAACTAAATTATTGAAAAAGGCGGCAAAGGTGGGATTCGAACTCAAATCTTCAAGGAGAAAAACATTCACCTTTCCACCATGCCACACCTGCTATTGAATAGACGTGTACTGACAGTTTTATATAACCATTATAGAACAAATAGGCATAGACCTTTTTCCAAGCCTTCTCTTCAACATTCAATGGACGCATCTCTTTCCAACCAAAATTTATGAAGGATTGCAACTTTTATTGGCTTCCAGTCACACATATATAAGCCTTCTATCATCTCCAAATCACACATAATCCTACTCCCTAATACAATTCTCATATTGCTTATAAACGCTCCAAATTCAATATTTATTTCAAAAGCAAACTTAGACCAAGCTCTTTCACTCCACAATATTTGAGTTTGGTCTTAATTCACTTCCTAACCTCTTCACACTCATTCTGCATCATTTTTACTGGTTATAGAAGTTGCACTCCAGTTCGACTACTAAGTGTATTGAAGACACAATATATAGTCAAGTTGTTTCTTTGTAAAAGAAAATATTGAAGTCCCGTTCGGCTGTTCGGGAAAGTGTACTGAAATCCTGTTATGCTGCTCAGGTGCCTATTCCTTCGGGCGAAGTGAGGGTTATAGTAAAATTCCAGAAGGAGTCTGGGGCTAGACGTAGGACTGGGGTCCGAACTAGTATAAAATCTTTGTTGTGATCGCTTCTTGCTTTGTTTTTCTATTTATTCGCGCTGCTATTATATTTATATTGCTACTGCTGTGATTACTACACGTCAACTATGTATCTATATATTTGGCCATCATTGATCCAGTGCATAGCGACTAACAAGTGGTATCAGAGCCTGGAATTATATCGATCGTCACAACATCATAGAATAATGGCCAGAAAAAGATCCAATCGAAATAAAACAAGAAAAATCTCCGTCAAATCCACTAATTAAGACTATAAGAAGGTACTTTCCGATTTACCACTTTCAGTAAAAGATAGTAATGAATTAGTTAGTATAAGCGATAAGATCTCAAAGCTTAATTTTATTATTCTAAAAAAAATGAAATCTATCGAACTTGAAAATGAGAAATTGAAAAACGAGAAACTAAATTTAGAAAATCAACTTGGTATTTTAAATAATAATTTTATAACTCTTAAAAATTTTCTAGATGAACAAAACACCATATTTGAAAAGGAGAAAGAAAAATTTTCAAAAGAAAATTTTGATTTGAAAAGACAAAATGATTTATTACAATCCTCTTTAGATAATTCAAAATCTCAAATTTTTCTTCTCAAAAATGAGAACTGTGCGTTAAAAAATGAGAATTTTGAATTAAATGAGGAGATTGATATTTTGAAAAATAGTAATATTTCTTTTGAAAATAAAAATTGTGACTTTAAAATTAAATTTGAAAAACGTAAAAATGAATTTGTGAAATTTAATAAAGGTCAAAATGATTTAAACATGATTTTATCTAGTTCTAGACCTTTACATGATAAAAGTGGCTTCAGATATAATAAAACTAATCATAGAAATAGCACCAGATACGCTTTCATGTATAGTAAAAATGTTAGTGCTAGTACTAGATTTCAGGTAAAGTCTAAATGCAATTTGTATAGAAATTCAAGTACCGGTATGACCAATAACGTTTATAATATCTCTAAAAGTAAAAAATCATTGACGGGAAATATGAACAAAAAATATATAAGTATTTGGGTTCCTATTAATTGGAATAACAGAAAAATACATTAAAGATTATTTTGATATAGTGGTTAATAATGAAAATTTTATTTTCAAAGGTTCCACCAAACCCTCTTGGGTATGGTTACCTTTGACCTAACCCTTGGACCCTAACATAGGCAGCGGGTACCAAAATATAGAATTTAATTTTTTTACAGGTACCCAAGAAAGATAAAAGATGAGATGGATTTCGAATAACAAATGTTCCATACATACAATGGAGAACGAGCATTTATAGATAATGGAACTACAGCAGATTCGATATATCTGACTTGTTTTTTTATATATACAATTTGTGGTAGGTATTTTTATTAGAATATCAAAAAGGAATATTTTTGATAATTAAAAATTACTCTTTTTATATAATACGTTGATTTCAAAGGTACTAGAAATACAATGTGAAATATTATTTCAAGGAAAATAAAATTATTTTTTTGGAAGGCAATAAGTATTTTAAAAAAAGGGTACAACTATGCTTCATATTGTTTTGAATTGGTTTTTGTACCCAACAGTAGCCAATACTATGTATATTTTTTTTTTGAAAATGGCTAATAATTACATATTTTCAACCTTTTTTATGGATGACAAAGGGGGAGAAAATTAGGCATGTTGATGGAGAAAGTATATAATTCAGGGAAGCAAATATTAAGGGGGAGCGATATAATATTATTTTAGAAAGTCATATAATTGTCATCATCAAAAGGGGGGAGAATGTTGAAAACACGATTTTAGTGTTTTGATGATGATAACTATATGACGATGCTACTAATTTGTTTGTTAAGTAATTTCAGGTCATGCATCCGTACGATGCATAATGGAGTTCAAATGGATATATGAAAGAATAAAAAAATGGAGCACAAGAACATAGTGTAATGGACACATTCACTTTAAAGGCCGGTTAGCAGTTTATATTTTGGCACTGAAATGGAAGAAAAACGAAAGGCTGAAATTATAGGAAAATGGAAGATGAAAATTAAATAGCTAAGGGTGGGAATTGAACCCAAGTCATCAAGGAGAGAAACATGCATCAGTTCCATCACACCACGCAAGCTTTTGAAACAAAGGCAGTTACAAGTGTAAATGAAAGTCATTAATAAATAGCTGCAAAAGAAAAGGACGACACCAAGTTTCCAACCTAGGATGCTAAAGGCAATAACGCACATCCATACCACTACACCAAAGCCGCATTTGTTAAATGGATAGGCAGCAAAGGTGGATTCGAACTCGGGTCTTCAAGGAGAAACGCATGAACCTTTCCACCATGCCACATCTGCTATTGAATAGACGTGTACTGACAGTTTTATATAAGCATTATAAAACGAATAGGAAAAGACCTTTTTCCAAGCCTTCTCTTCAACATTCAATGGACGCATCTCTTTCCAACCAAAATTTATGAAGAATTGCAACTTTTATTGGCTTCCAGTCACTTATATATAAGCCTTCTATCATCTCCAAATCACACACACAATCCTACTCCATAATACAATTCTCATATTGCTTACAAATGCTCCAAATTCAATATTTATTTCAAAAGCAAACTTAGACCAACGCTCTTTCACTCCACAATATTTAAGTTTGATCTTAATTCATTTCCTAACCTCTGCACACTCATTCTGCATCATTTTTACTGGTTATAAAAGTTGCACTCCAGTTCGACTATTAAGTGTATTGAAGACACAATATATAGTCAAGTTGTTTCTTTGTAAAAGAAAATATTGAAGTCCCGTTCGGCTGTTCGGGCAAGTGTACTGAAATCCTGTTCTGCTACTTAGGTGCCTATTCCTCCGGGCGAAGTGAGGGTGATAGTTAAATTCCAGAAGGAGTCTGGGACTGGACGTAGGACTGGACGTCCGAACCAATATAAAAACTTTGTTGTGATTGCTTCTTGCTTTGCTTTTCTATTTATTCGCGCTGCTATTATATTTATATTCCTACTGCTGTGATTACTGCACGTCAACTCTGTATCTATATATTTGGCCATCATCGATTTAGTGCATAGCGACTAACACCATATTGGTCACGAAGCTGGTATGCTCCTGGTCGGGCAAATGCATGGGTATTTGATTATAGCCAGAGTACACATCCATGAAGGATAAAAGTTCATGTCCAGCCGTTGAGTCTACAAGTTGATCAATTTATGGAAGTGGAAAACTGTCTTTGGGGCAAGCTTTATTCAAGTCTGAGTAGTCAACACGTGTCCTCCATTTCCCATTTGGCTTTCGGACAACTACAAGATTGGATACCCATTCTGGGTATAATGCATCTCGAATGAATCCATTCGTCTTAAGCTTATCTACCTCTTCTTTAAGGGCAACTGATCTCTCTGGATGCATACCACGCCTTTTTTGCTTGACCGGGATGTACCGCGGGTCAATATTCAATGTGTGGCTTGCGATGTCCGGCGAGATCCCACACATATCAGAGTGCGTCCAGGCAAACACATCAAGGTTTACCCGGAGAAATTCAACCAATTCCTCTTGCATTTATTGGCTTAGCTAAGATCCAATCTTTATCATTTTCGAGTCGTCACACTACGCCATAAATGGCCTACTGCAACACAAAAAAAATGTTGGCTCAGGCCCGAAAAATGTTGCCATAGGTCTATGGCAACACTTTTAGGGTGATGCAATTTTTGCCGTTGCCTTAGACCTCAAAGGCAACATTTTGACTATCTAAGGCAACATAAGTAATATTGTTGCAATAGAACCCTATTTGGGTCTATGGCAACACCCATAGGTATCTGTAGCAACATTTCAAAATGTTGCTATAGATATGAACTTTTTGAATTTATGAGGCCCACAATGTAGAGCATATTTGATTTTTTAATAAAAATAAATATTTATTGAATAAAATGCTATTGCACAGAATTTGATATTTAAACAGTAATTTATTTAAATAAATATTTTATTTCAACATTTGAAATAGTACAAATTCCTGACTCCACTATTTTACAATTCAATGATATATAACACTGATATTCACATATACAGATATTCCTCACTACATCACTCAGTTCACTCATTACATATGCAGTTTCAATTTATACAGACACTGACACTGACAAATATATGCCGAGCCGAAGGCGAGCCGAGTGCCGAGCCGAAGGCGAGCCGAGAAGTGGGTCCGGGCGCAGCGCCGGCGGGGGTCCGGAGCACATTTGATTTGACTCTGTCTTCAAGCTTATATCCAGCTGTCCAGTCTTCAATACCTGTCACATATAATTCAAAAGCAGTAATCTGTAAAATAATATTTAACTCGAACAGAAAATGAAAATATTTTTGTTATATTATTTGCCTCAGGTATTTGGGTTGTTTCTTTTCATAAGTGCATAAGCCAAACATGAATGCAACACATGGATACAAGGCAGTATGGAAGACAACAAGCAACAGTTCAGGCAAAAATGCACAAAGGAGAAGCCAAGTGCACAAAGTAGTACTCAACACAGCAAGCAACATAACATGACCAAGAAATGCATGTACATGGATGAACATACATGCATCATAAGGCTTGGTACAAGAAACTACTCAAGTGCAACTACTCAAGTGCAAGTTCATACTCAAGTGCAGCCAGATATGTAGACAAGCCAAAAAAACGGACACGTCACAAGGTCAAACCCGAGTCATCGACTGGATTCAACTCAGGGCCAAGCAACCAACAAAACAAACAAGAACCAGGTTCAGCAAAATATAGACAAGCCAGTGCAAGAAACACAGCAGTACACATAGGCAGCCCATCAAACAAAAACAGTGAATGCATCAGGCATGTACAAGAGAAACCTAGGCAGTAACATGATATTCAGAGGACTGGGAGCATCAGTTCATGTTAAAGAACAAGGTTAGCATGGTACCAGTTCAGTCCAGACCAAGCAAAACCAACAAAGCTCAACACACATATGTTTGTATTCATCATTGCAATCCAACATACCAGATTTCACAAAGTCCAACAGAAAGATTAAACTCGAGATTATAGGAAATAAAGCCTATAAATAAATCCCAATTCATCATCGGCAAAAGCGTGCGAGTGTAACCAAAATCAAGAATATTCAAGTAAACCAGAAGGCAGAATACATACCAAATAATATCACATCGCACCCGACGACGAAGTCAAAGCAATTCGAGCAATCAATCAAGGAGAACGAAGGAGCAAGCTACCAGGAACGTTTCTCACACTAGATTCGATCAATCAGAGCATCAAAGCAATTAGAATCGTGTGCCCTAGTTTTCACCGAAACCAATTCGACTACCCCCTGCCACTCTGACATCAGGCCCCAACCACGAAATTGCGACCAAATCAGCAACTCCCTGAACCATCGCAATCCCACAACCTTACCTCGAATCACCAGAATCGCCAAAAACCTGAACAAAATCGCAAATCCGGAAGTAGTGAGGAAAACTGACGCGAGGCGAAAGAAAATAACGGAAATTGATATGGCCGACAAGGGATAAAAGCAAAGCCAGTTATTCTCCAGATCGAAGAAACAAGGAGGAGCGGCGTCATTTTTTTTAAAGTCGGCGGAATAAAAATTAGGGATTGGAAAATTGGGGGTGAGAAACAAAAGCGGATGAGTGAAAAGTAAAGCGGGAAATGGAAATTGGTAAGGTGTGGATCGATGGTGTGAATCGACGGTTGAGATTTTGTTTTAAATGGTGGTGTGGATCGCTGAGGTGTAATTTTTTTTTAATTTTTTAATCTGAAAACATCTATGGCAACACTATATAAAAATGTTGCATCGTGTTACACTTGTTTAGCTAGAGCAACACATTTCTATGGCTAAGGTAACACCAAAAATACAACGTTGCAGTAGGACCAAAATTCTATAGCTATCGCAACATTTTAGCTGGCAACACCTTGCAAAAATGTTGCAGAAGGTCATTTATGGCGTAGTGTCATTATCGTCGATTGGAACATCGATCGTAAGTTCGGTCTGAGAAGCTTGACTGTATTTACCTTCATCTTCACTTTCGGTATCTCTCGAGTCAAGATCTCTTTGGGATTGGTTGGGGTGCTCGGGCCCAGGCCCAGGTGCCAATTGTCAATTATCACCAAAGCGGACGTAGAGAGATTCCTCTACGCCCTTTCCTTTTTCTTTCCGTTGTGCCTCGCGCAGCTCAGCAACGTAACAGGCTTGTCCTGCAACCTGGTCCCCTTGAACAAATCCGACACCATTGTCGGTAGGGAATTTCAAAGTCAAACACCATGGGGCGATGGCAGCCTTGAATTCAGCTAGGGCTGGTCGGCCCAAGAAAGTATTATAAGGGGAATTTATATCCAAAACAACAAACTGCAGTATCCGAACTCTCCGGCATTCACCAATTCCTAACTCCACTGGCAACTCCACCACTCCAGTGGGTATAGTTGCACTCCCATTGAAGCCATGAATACGAGACTGACACGGCTTCAAGTCTTTAGTCTCTATTCTCATCTGGTCATAGGCTCGTTTAAATAAGATATTCAAAGAGCTTCCATTGTCTACCAAGATCCTCTTCATCCAAGCAGGACCTACTTGAGCTGATATGACAAGCAGATCAATAGTGGGGGCTTCGACCCTATCGGCATTCCGACCTCGAAATATGATGTCATCTGCCATCATTCTTTGTTGCTTGGTCGGTGCCCCATCTTCGGAATTACTACAACATTTAAAGTTCGCATGCATGATAGAGCTGGCATACGACTCCATTTCCTTCCAGCTTCGGTCTGTTGGATGAGGACCACCACTAATAGTGTTTATCACCAACCTCCCGCCAGTACGAGCGGGTTCCTCCTTTCTTGTCGAATTCGGTATATGATTTTGATTCGATGGGCCCACACCTCCAAACTGCGGCCCCCACACAAATTGTTCTAACTTCCTCTCTCTTATCAACTTTTCGATGAGATCCTTCAAGTGACGACATTCATTTGTGTTATGGCCGTAGCTTTCGTGGAATCTACAAAACTTCCCCGTCTGAATTTGCTTCTCCGATGACTGTTTCGGAGCAGGCTTCTTGTACTGAATGGTATTGCAGGTTTATAGATATACGTTCTCTAACGACGTATTCAGAGGAGTATAATTATCAAACATAGGAGATCTACGTCGTGGACCACGGTTCTAATCCCGTTTTCCATTTTGGTTACCATTGCCTTTTTGCTGATTTTGTTTATTTTGAATGTTCAATTTCACTTTTCTGGAACTCTCCCCGGATTGTTTAACAGAAATATTACTCTGAATTCCTTCCATACTAGGCCCCGCATCATCCTTCTTCCTAGACTGTTTCGCATCCTCCCTTCTCAAGAATTGGGCTGCCTTGGAATAGAAACGGTCCAATGATGTAGGGGGTTTTCCGGCCAACCAGTTGCCGAACTCAGAATCGGGCTCAATCCCTTTAGTCAGTGCCATAAGAATAGAGTTATCATTTGGGTTGCTGATCTCAGCACATGCAGCATGAAATCTTTCTAAATAACGCCTGAGTGTCTCTCCAGGAGCTTGAGTGACACTAGATAAAGTATTAACATCCTTTGGTCTCGCGACATGCATACGAAATTGCTCAATAAACTTTGTTGCCAACTGATCGAAGCATGAGATAGATCGAGGTGGCAGTCGGGTAAACCATATAGTCGCTATGCCCCCAGTGAGATCGGGAAGCTTCGGCACTTGACTGCATCATCAGCTCGTGCAGCATTCATCAACCATTCATACTTCAGGATATGCTGATTAGGATCTGAGTTTCCTTCATAAACAAGTAAAGTCGGCATCCTGAATCGCCGAGGTGGTTCAGCATAGAGTATCTCATCAGTAAAAGGGGTATGACTTCGGGAGATTCCCCATTCATCATTGCTAAGACCCTGACTTTCATGGATCATTTGACGAATCATTGCTGGCAGGTCGGGCATCTGGACATTTTGAGCAGGTTAGGCCAAGGTGTGGTCGGGTTCCATAATGTAAGGAGGGGCCGGTCACTATCGACGGTCCATGTCTCGCCTCCTTGGTTCTACGTCTTCGGGGACGTAAGGCTCAGGATGGTATTCACGCTGGTGATGGTTCGGATCTGTCCGATTTTGGGTCTCGGTGCCCAAATCAGTAGCTGTCGCAGTACGGTTATCAGTAATATGATGTGGGGTAGCGCCTCCTCGGGAGGAGAGTCCAGTCTGATGGCTGGTTGAAGGGCCAACTCTCAGTTGCCCAACATTCAATGTATGTTGATACCCAGTGGCCTGTGTGTAGCTTCCGTCTAGCCGTGGGCGTGTAGGTCTGTGATGATAATCAGAAGAGGCTGAACTCTCGGTGGAGGAATAGGAAGCCTGATCCCTCCTGGATCACGCCGCTGATGGTTCAGTTGGTTGGTTAGTTCCGCATTAGCACGGAGCTGTTGAGTGAGCTGTTGGCGGCTCTGAGTCAATTCTTGCATCAACATCTGAAATTCTTCCCTGGTGACAGGGTCTTGCGGATCTGATGGTCCGGAAGCATTCTGATCGACTGGAAGCGGCTGTACGGGATTCTTTCTCTCCCGTCCTTCTGGATCTGCAGCTGTAAAGGTAGTCATTGTGTTAACCATGATGGATGATGAAGCTCTCTCCTAGACTTGTAACAAATCTGAATAGGATGGAAGAACTTCTTAAATTGAGATCTGGATCTTCCCCTTGGATGTTTGCAATCCGATATCGTCAGTAGATCCAATGAGCAGAAGGAAAAAACTGGGTTTTTTCTCAGTGAGCACCAAAGTGTTTGTACCAAAATTGGGCACAACACTCTTCGGAAGGGTTTGAAGAGATAAAATGAAGAAATTAAATGGAAAAGGAGGATTATCTAACAATCACTTAAAAAACAAATAAGAAAGTACGCAAAAACACAGAAATTTAGAGTGGTTCGACGCGTTGCCTACGTCCACTATGAAATGATTGATCTTTATTAACTTTTAGTTGCTGGTTACAGCAAATTATAGCAGTAAATCTCTAGTACAATGGTGAATTCGGTAGAGTCTGGACGTCAAAGAGCCAAAAGATCCCTTTTCTGTAGGCTCTGGGATGTTATTTATAGGCGTAGACTGCAAATATCTCGCTCAAATCTCGGGAGACCTCTTCTGGCACGTGTGTGGGCTCACGCGATCTATCCCACGTGATTTGCGCTCGGTCCGTGATCGATACGAACCAATTTCGTATCGATCAAGATTTGGCCCAATCGAGTCGAAATTGAGCATGAACATTGTTGATGATGTACGCAAGCTCCTGTGAAAATTTGGTGGCATTTGGACTTGTAGATTGTGAGTTATGATCGATGCAAGTTTGGGCTTCTCGTATGCTGTTTTCTTCGTATTTATACTTGTTCGACTCGATTCACAATGACTTTGTTCATATCGATCGGAGTGGGTCTGTTCGACTCGATCATTGTTTCTTTGTTCGTATCGATCGGAGTGGGTCTGTTCGACTTGATCATTGTTGCTTTGTTCGTATCGATCGAAGTGGGTCTGATCGACTCGATCATTGTTGCACAGTTCGTATCGATCAGAGTGTTGCTCTGTTTGTATCGATGGCTGGGGGCTGTTTCATTTCGATAGACCTTTTGCTATTTTGGGTATCGTTCGTTTGATGTTTAATTCGTATCGATCCTTGGTCGGATGATATGAATTGACTCCCATCGATGGATTCGAAATCGAACCAGGCCAGTTGGATACGAAATAGAGGCTATGTGGCTGGATACGAACAGAGGGACATTTGATGGATACGAACAGAGGGACAATTTATGGACACGAACAGATGGATGCGAATAGCGTGGTTATGGATGAATTCAAACAGATCGACTCGAACAATGGTTTTTTGATGGATGCGAACAGAGCTACTGCAGGGTGATGGATACGAATAGAGGCCTTCCCCCTTGATTTTGACCGATCCATATCTTGAGCGTACGAACTCCGATTTACTTGAAATTTGGAACGTTGTCTTTCATAGCTTTGCTTGTCTCGTCACATCAATTGTAGCTTGATTCAGACTCGGACAAAATTCACCGACATCCATAGTGAACCTGCGTATACTCGATATTGGGATGAGCGGTCTTTGGTTTTCAGCTAATTCTTTGATATCATGGCCTTGCCAAAAGGCGGGATAACATATGAGATTTGTGAAGCTTCAAGGGGTGTTTGGGGGATTTGCTATTTTCAGATATAAAGAAAAGAGACTCAATTATTCCAAGGCTTTAATCAATGGTTTATCCTCCATTAACTTAGGTTTAGCAAAACCTAGTTTTCTTCAATTCTCTTCTCCATAAATCTATTCTATTTGAATATTGATCATTGTAGTCAATCTCTTGTACTCTTCTCATTGGTATTAGTAAAGGCTCTCACTTAAAGTGGATGTACACTAACAAGACGTTAGTGAAACCACTATAAATCGATGTGTGATTTGTTTTTATCGTTATTGCTTTGTTTCTCTATTGCTTGTTTGGTGATTGTGATTGGTTTTGGATTGGATTGGGATTCAGATTGAGATACTTGTTGGTTGTTTTTGCACTTCTTACCACGATCTCATTTTCAACCGTGCTTTGGGGTTTTGATTTGGGTGGTCTCGAGTCGGAATTGCCATAACATTTGGTATCGGAGCTTTGATGTTAGTTGGTGGTTGTGGAAATGCCATAATCAGATAATACCTCAAGTAGCCCTCAATGGTTAGTCTAAGTGGTGTATTGCCGTATATACGTGGCTCATACACGGCTTCGAAATCATAATTGGTTATAGACACGTGGAATGGCGATAATGATTTTGAGAAGTGGCAATGGAAGATTAAAGCAGTTCTTAGGCGGAATCGTGTGCATCGGGCAGTGTTTGATACACATTTGTTGCCGGCGGACATCTCAGATGTTGAGATAGAGGAAATGGAAGAGTGTGTATTCACTACACTTCAACTTGCTATGAGAGAGAATGTTATCTCCGAAATTAGTGGTGAGACTACCAGTAAGGGTACACTACACCAAACAGCCCATTTTGTAACACTTTTCCGCTTTCAATTTACAACGTTAATAACCTTTACAAATTTCTAACGGTTATATCCGTTATAACCATTTACAACGGTTATTACCGTTAGTAAATATAGTAATTTCATAAATAATTAAAAGCAAAATGGATAACATTGTAAATTTATCTTCAATCAATCGTTATCTCATTTCTCACTCTCTCACGTTTCGTTCATACTGGGTTTTCTGCCACCGCCTCCACCGTCTGCCACCGCCTTCGCCGTCTGCCACTGCCTCCGTCTTCTACCACCACCTCCTCCCTTTGTCCTATCAAATCGACAAAGACGATGTAAGATCTGGGTTGCAAACTACAAATCTAGGGTTTTGTTTTTCCACCTCCGTCTACTTAGGTATGAACATCAATTTCTTACATGCAAAAGAATTAGGTACAATTGGCTCATTAGCTCCAATTGAATGATGGAAACAAGAAATCTCCTTATCTAGATGGAAGATTCTTCTTACAGGCATCATCTCAAATAAGTCCAAAATTAATGAAACTTTCTTTATGTTAGTTGTTGCTTCATTTGTATGCTTCGATTCACAAATAATACACTTACAATCTTGCAATATCAGCTGTAGTTGTATGTTTGTATTGAGTTCTATGCCTTGAAAATCACTCTGATTTCGTTTAATCCAAATGCCCGACTAGAGGACTGATTGCAACGTCTACATCTAAATGCAAGTGTTTAGATTTGAATTTATTTGAAATCAGATCCAAAACTTCTAGTAGATTATTATATTAACCAGACTGAAATTGGATCCAAAACTAACTAATATTTGATGTATATCAATTGTGCATTTCGATTGAGTAGGTATTCTTTGATTGCACATTATTTGATTTCCTAAACACAAATGATTGTATCAGATAGTCATTTGTTAATTAACAGTAGCTGAATTGCATATAAGATGTTTGACAAAATGATGAAGAAGAAAAAATTTCGCTGCTCTTCTACTCTAAAATTGAATACTAATATTTTGTATGTTGAAAACCATATTAAAACGAACATGATTATTAATAAAGTTTTAGATTATTTTGCTATAATTATTTCTTACTAGTGATGATGACTAAGCATTCATTCTAAGTAAATTAAACTATTTATAACATATACACATATTTTATTAATGGTGATAAACTAATATTGGTATTATATTTATAATAATAAATTATTGCTTATATTTTCTAAGTAAATTATTTCTTATTTATTATTTGAATATATCAATTATTCAGTGCATGGTGAGTAAATGTTAATTGATGTTGAAGTTTGTAAGATGGTAGTATTTTGCGTGAAAGATGATAATTTTGTACAAGTATTTTTAAATCTAAATCCACATATTCAATAACCTTACATATTATGAGTGGAAGCATAATGCTAGTTGTGCTTTCAATTTCAGTAATGTAAGTATTTTATTAGCATTAACTGTTAATACATACATGTAATGCATTGACAAATAAAAGCGGAATAAAGATGCTTTATAGTACATACACATAATGCATTGACAAATTTAATATAACTGTGTATAAGAGGTGTAACATAACTCCTGTTACATTAGCACTATTATTCTAAGTTTAATAACCATGTAAATCAATCCACTTATATACATACATAACTTACAAGAAGATAACACTTCACTGCTAAATAAATAAGCGGAAACTCGTATGAAGAAACACAACAAAATTTTCTCATTAAACATCTTAAGTAGCATTAGTTTTTCAAAGTAAGTATTTTTTTCCTTCAATATTTTTTAATAAACTATTTAGGCAGGCAAACAAGTAGTAGCCAAGTGGTAAAACAAAGGGTTAATTAAGAATTTTAATTGTGATAGCAGTATAGTTTCTCTTGACTCGTATCAATGTGTGTTACGATTATGTATCTATGTAAATATATTATCATAAAAAAAATCAATCATACATATCATATGCAGTGATGAAACAAAATGGAAAGTTGAATGAACATCCATCCCAAAGTTATTAGACAATAATAACATTAAAAAATAATAATTAATTCTTTCTTATGTTATATGCTTTTGTCGAAAGAACTTTATTTACTAAAATTTTATAGAATATAACCCAAATGTGCGGGTCTGATAAGTAATAAAGGTATGTTCAGTGAGTAATTAATTCCATACCGACAAATAACCCAAAATATGCCTCAGTGTGTAATTAAAATATAAAGTATGTTCAACCCGTTGTAATATATAAGTAATAAAGGTATGTTCAGGACTATGGTTCGGTGTACATACACAAGTTCAAGCGTATTCTCAAAGAACATATTGGAAGACGTTTTAGGGGTACTTCCACTTACTACTGCTATATTACATGAAGCACAATACCAAATAATATGAAGCAATAACATGATTGAAACAATATAAGAGTTGAAATTTTCTTTCGAGTGACAAAGCTTAATTGAATTGCATTTAGACATATTATTAAGAAAATAAATATAAATAAAACTTAGGAAAAGTTTATTACAAAAGAACATAGTGAAATTGACACCCTTGAAGTAAAGAATGACAAAATTGATTGGAATTGCAATTTAAATGCAAAACAAAAGCAAATTTGCATACAAAAGTAGAGATAGTTAGATCCATGTAACTCAAATAAGATTAGTTTACACGTTATAATGAGATTAGTTATTTGGTAAAGTAATAAAGGTACATTTCTATCTTTTGCTCGACTTATAGTTCTACCAATTTTTTTATTAGACCAAGTTACTCAGATAATATTTCCACTCAATACTTTTGAACGAAAAAATAACAGTGCTAAATTTGAACACCTTTTAAAGGAAAAAAGCGCTAAATTTGAATACTTTTTGGAAAAAAAAAATTAAATGTGAACCGAGTTATTGGAGCAACTTGCAACAAAGTTACTGCAACTGCATGCAGCAAGTTTATTTGCTTCTCTAAGTAGCAACTTTTTCCTCTGCTAAGAGAAAAACCTCTTTACCTTCAACGCCAATTGCAAGTTCTGGTACTGTATCCTTTCCAGATAAGCATGTTGTGGACATACCTGATTATGAAGTAAGTTACTTCATCTCATACAATTTTAATATATAATTACATGCAAGTATTGGTAACCATACTAATTTTTTGTTCTATATTGATTCATGGTACATTCTTTCTTGTTTTTGAATTCTTACCATGTTCAATGTTTCTTGACATCAAAATTCGCTTGACATCAACAATTTATTCTTATTTCTATTTGCAACTGCATCTTGAATTTTAACTGTGTAAAGTTTTGATTAAAACACGATCATCATAAAAAATTGATTTGGATAAAAATAATAACAATAACAAAAATTTATGTTATATGACATATGTTAGTTATATGTTCATATATTTATGCATAAAAAGCATATGGTTTATGATAAATTTTAATAAACTTGAATGTTCCCAATTATTGGTAAAATTATTTTGACTTATTGATATTGACCCCCTCTTCACTTAAAATCCTAAATCAACCTTTAGTGCTCACTGATACTTTGTTATTACAAAGATGAATGTCTTTCCACTAACTAAACAAAGAATGACTAGATTTTTATAGTTATTTGTGTTTATTATCAGCATCCACTATCGTATACCACATTTTGTGGGTGATCTTACTGAAATACTTCTTTTCTTATTTGCTTAAAAATTTGATCAGTCGCACATTAGGCGCTTATTTTCAGTACCAGGAAATGTTAAAGACAGACACTTACAAAGAACAGGTTCTTCAACCCTGATTCGCGTTATTTCAACACCTTGTCCAACTCCAGTTCAGAGTGCCCCACATAGTGATACAACTGAAACAATAACTGGTACTTACTCTGATTCATGTCAGCTTGACAGAGAGATGTCTGATTAATTAATTCAAATTATACTGCAATTCTTCTTCTTCTTCTTTTTTATTTGTTTTTATTTATTTTGAACGTGATTAAAGATGTCAATAGGATTCGGTCCCAGGTCTTCTAGATCAAAAATCTAGAGCCTTATCACAGCACTAGTGGTCTAAACATGAACTGATGGTTTTAAGGACAATCACAACATATTTTCTCTCTCTTTTCTTTTTGGTAAATATAGTTACTTCTAGATATAAGCTGCAAATACTATGGAAATTATCTGGATAACAAATTTTCCAATTTGATGGAGTTTGTGACAATTAAATTTTGAATCCACTAGTTCTGATTCTTTTTCATAGCTTCCCATCCCATCTAAAAGAAATTAACTATTTTTGCATATGCTATCACTACATCAACTAAAGATGAAGGTGAAGATATTCCTGAAGAAGAAGCAATTTGCCGTATATGTTTTGTTGAGCTGAATGAGGGAGGAGAAACTCTTAAATTGGAATGCATTTGCAAAGGAGAACTTGCACTTGCTCACCAAGAATGTGCAATAAAATGGTTTAGCATAAAAGGAAACAAGACATGTGATGCATGTAGGCAAGACCTTCAAAATTTGCTAATTACTTTGTTGAGGATACAGAACCCACAATTCACTAATCGACGAATGCCAAATGCGCTGCAGCAAAGAGAGGCTGGTCAATATAGGTAAGTTTCGGATCTTTAAATAATCAAGGAAATTTTACTCATTTAAGCCACTTCCTAACACAAATTACAAATTGAAACCACTTCCAAATTTATTTACAAAAACAGATCACTTTCTGCCTATATGACAAGAAAGTGATATTTTGTACTGGACTTTTTAAACACCAGCGGTACCTTAAAAGAAAAAAGGCACTGGTGCTATTTGAAACAACGCAGTACAATTTTTTTAGCAACGTTGTTTTGAAACAACCTCAATACGAAATGCTAGCTTTTGCCATGAAGGAGAAAGTAATCTATTTTTGTTAATAGTTTTGAATTGGTTCTAATATGGAATAGATATTTGAAAATTGTCTAAATGAGTAAAAAACTAAATAACCAATTATTGTGTTTACTTTAAATCATAGCTGGCTGATATATGAAGCTTGCATAAACATCGCGAAGTCTTATGTAATCAAGTAAGTCAAATTAACATGTGTACACATTTTTAATTACTTAATTATTTATTTGGTGCACGGTTCTCTATGCTGCACAAGCACAAATATGGCACAATACTGTTCTAGAACAAACTCACATAAAACCAATATTTCTTGTAAATTGCCAAATTTTATGTTGTTTTTTTTTATTTTAAGATTATAAATATAAATGTGACATAATTTTCTTGTCGTATTTCAGTAGAGATAATAATATACCAAATGTTTCTGATGTTCATTTACTGCTTTTCCCCTTTCACTCTTATCGCATGCATAATATATATTAATTTTCGATTTGTTTCTTGCAGCGTTTGGCAGGATGTACCTGTCTTGGTGATGGTAAGCATGCTAGCATATTTTTGCTTCTTAGAGCAACTCTTAGTAAGTCTCTGCTCAAATTAATTGTTTTCTTTGTATTAATTGATTGTTCAAGAAGTTGTGCTAAACTATTGAAATTTATAGAGATATAGTGAACAAATCGTTACCTCTGTTTCTTTTCTTTGTTGTTGGTACCAAAATTTGTGGATTTATTAGCTAGGTGATTATTGTTAACATGGGATAAATTTTTGCATGACAGTTCATAACATTTTAAAAATTTATATAGTTGCATGTCATGTTCACTTACGTTATATTCAGTTAAACTCCAATAGAAAACTTAATTTTCATTATTATGCAATATTTAACCTAATACAAACACAAACAGAAGTTTGCATAGCAGCCCAATTGTTCATATATAAGTCATCTATTTGAACGAAGTTGAAGGGGTTGTGCCATTCTCATTTGCTTCCTCTCCATTCACTTATTTCTGCATGCATAAAGGTATATAGGTGTCCCATTTGTTTCAGTATCTCTTTAGAAATTGGTGGTTCTTGCCTATAAAAAATACAAGTCAAACAATATGATAGGCAGAGAAGATCTTCTCAAAGCAAGTTATGGTGTATTTTTAAGACAAGTTCTTTGAGGATTCCACAAGTTTGGCGTTCATAGCTATTTCTTTGCTTTATTGATGGGTTGACATTATTTTTTGTTCAAAATGTTCACTTTGTCTACTCTTGAATTTGATATTTATGATTTGAAAAAAAAGCAACAGTCTTGATTAATGATGACATATTTATTGATATTGTTAAGTTAAAACTATTTTTGATGATTTTGTACCAAAATTGAATGTGTTTGATCCAATTGCTTGAATGGATTTTTATTTTTGTGTGGTAAAACACTGCAAAAAGTGTTCAATAACATTAAATTCATGATATTTTTAGCTTCTTATATTCTGGATTGTCCATGACCTTTGAACTTTCTCATTTATGAGTGCCAGGAACATGTGTGCTCTTAATGCACATCAGGCATCAATTCATGACAGGTACCATGAGCTGCTGTACATAAATTCTGGAGCATCATTCATTGATTTATGACAGGAGTTGGCACAGGTAAGATAGCAGCATTGTATACTAGTTTTAAAATTTGCAATCAAAATGTTTGCTATCGTTGAACTCACGTACACTAGTACTAAAATTGGGGACTTGCTTGTTTTTTAGTGAGTTTGGTTCTACTAATCCAAGATTTTGGCCACAACTTCTACTAGGGGCTTGATGCACTTGTTTTGGTTCTGATACACATGTACTTGTGCATGGTACATGTGCACAACAGATAACTATCTGGATGAAAGCTTGATATTCATCTGCTCTATGAAACAGTAATTGGGCTTAACCGTTGACATTATATTCTATAATCCAATTTTGGATTTGATACCAAGCTAGCGGATTCTGAGCTCAGTTTTTATGAACTGAGCATGCTTATTTTTTATCAAGTGAGCTTGCTTAGTTTATAAAAACTAAGCAATCAATTTATACTAAGCAATCTTAGTTTTTTTATTGAGTTACTACTCAATTACAAACTGAATGTTGAAGCTTGGTTACAAATTGAGCAGTAAGCTCAATTAAAAACAAAGCTTAGCCCAGTTTATAAACTGAGCTATAAACTGCTATTTTTAACTGAGTAAAGCACTTGGTTTTTTTTATCAGATTTGGTGCAGTTCTATTTTCCAAGTACAATGAAGCTTTCCTTCTATTTGATTTATAAACTGAGCATTGTTTCTGCATATGCAGGCTTTAGTAGAAGCTGCAGAAGAAAAGAAAAAATCAGAAGCGAGTACAATTTGGTCGAGTTAGTTGATGGAAGGTTTTGTAATTTGGTTGGAAAGTCGCATTCGTTGTTTGTAAGCTTTTAGACGTTTTGTACTAGTAAAATTCGAAGTTATCATGAACTTTGTAGAAGATAGGAAGTATTTAGTATGTATGATGTTTGTTTTGAAATTTGATGCATCAGATTTGAAATTTGGTTACATGTTTGTCATTAATATAAATTTGAATTTGTATTATAAATGAAATATGTTTGATGTTTGTTGTTACATGATATGGTTCAGCAAAACCAAATTTGTATTTATAAATGAAATATGTATTATAAATGAAATCTGTTTGATGTTATAAATGATGTATTTTAGTAACATATTTACCAACGGTTATAACTGTTGGTAAATACATTATATACCAACGGTTATAACTATTGGGAATATGAAAATTCACAATGGTTATAACCGTTTGGAATATGAAAATTCCCAACGGTTTTAATCATTGGGAAATATGTTGTAGATTTTGTCACATACCTATTTATAATGGTTATAAGCGTTACAAATTTGATTTGTAACGGTTATAACTGTTGTGAATTGACAATTCTGCTGTTGTGGAATATGGGACAAGTTGGAGGAGTTGTGTATGAAGAAGTCACTAACTAATCATTTGATCTTATTGTGAACGTTCTTCATCTATAAGATGAAGAAGGGTACTTCGCTAAAGACGCACTTGAATCTCTTTGATGATTTACTAATGAATATGAAGGCGGTGAATTTGAAGATTGAGGAAGAGCAAAATGTGATAATATTGTTGTGTTCATTGCTGGACCGTTATATGGGTTTCTCAAATAGTTTGATCTATAGTTGAGATTCACTGACTCTTGATGATGTCAAAATGGGTCTTTTTAGTGAGGAGTTGCACGATCAAATGAAGGAGTTTGGTGATGGAAGTAGTGGTGCTAGTAGCGGTCACGGTTTATTTGTGGAGAAGGAGAGATGTGCGAAGAAAGGGTACCGAGGGCGTTCTAAATCAAGAAAGCCCGGTTGGAGAGGAAAGTCAAGGGAAAGAAATGGCAAGTGCTTTATTTGTAAGAAACATGGTCATTGGAAGAATGAATATTTGGATAAAGAGAAGGCAAAGAAGGAAGTAGCATCTTCATCCGTAGCAGTGGAGAGTGGAGTTGGTGAGGGAGACGTAGATGTTTTGACGGCGGTAGCATCAGATGATTCGGGTAGCGAATTGATGCTCGATTCGGGGGCGTCTTATCAAATGACGTTGAATAGAAATTGTTTTTCTTCTTATGTCGACAAAGAAGGAAATTCAATTGTTATGGGTAATGGTGCTATTTTTAAGTCGAAGGGCATTGGTTCCGTGCAAATTCGGATGTTTGACGGAGTGGTTCGTACTCTCACTAATGTACGCTATGTTCCGGGACTTCGGAAGTCTTTTATCTCTTTGGGGCAGCTGGATTCTTTAGGATGTAAGATCACTATTGAGAATGATAGCTTACGGGTTTCGAAGGGTGCGCCTGTGGTGATGAAGGGTGCAAGGACTCATAGTGTTTATTTGCTTCAATGAGTGACTATTGAAGGTGAAACTTGTATAGGAGTTGATAGTTCTGGTAGTTTAGATGCGACTAGGTTGCGGCATTTGAGGTTAGGTCGTGTCTCGAAGAGGAGTTTGGATATTCTTCGAAAGAGGGAGATGATCGATGGAGAAAGTTTCAACAAACTATAATTTTGTGAGGATGTGTCATGGGGAAGCAAACAAAAGTATCATTCGATGAAGGAAAACATGATTCGAGATGGGTTCTTCAGTATGTGTACATGGATGTTTGGGGACCGGCACCGGTAGCTTCTTTTGGAAGAACTCACTATTATTTTTCTTTCATTGATGATTTTTCTTGGAAGATATGGGTGTAAGTAATGAAGGCCATGTCGGAGGCATTTGCAAAGTCCAAAGTATGGAAAGCTATTATTGAGAATAAGAGTGACAAATCTTTGAAGGTTCTAAGGTCCGACAATGGCGAAGAGTATGTTTTCAGAGATTTCTTGGAGTTTTGCAAGCATCATGGTATTCGAAGGCATTTTACTACACCAGGAGATCCACAGTCGAATGGTACTACGAAGAGGATGAACCGTGCTCTACTTGAGAAAACTCGATGCTTGAGATTGACATCGGGTTTGTCCAAGGGATTTTGAGCCGAAGCGTTGTCAACCGCAGTGCATATTATTAATCAAATTCCGTGCTCGGCTATTAGTAATAAAATTCCAGAAGAAGTGCGGAAGGAAAAGAGCATTAACTTGAGTTATCTTCGTGTGTTTGGTAGTCCAGTTTATGTGCATGATCCGAGAAATGATAAGCTTGAGCCTAGAGCTTTCAAAGGGGTCTTACTTGGCTATACGGATGGAGTAAAAGGCTATCAGATATGAAATCCGGAAATGAAGAAGGTTGTGAATTCTCGTCATGTTACTTTTGATGAGTCATCTTTGTTCAAGGAGAATGAGAGCTCATCAGATATTCTGAATTTGGTTCATGGTGAATCAAAGGAGAAGGAAGTTATTTCCACTTTTCGTCCAAGGAGTAGAGTACTTGAAGATGCTTGTGAGGAGGAAGCAATTAATGTTACTCACATAGTCCACAAGGTGCCTCTAGTAGTATTGGTGATATACATGATTCTAGAGAGGATTCGGTTCAACGTGGATCCGAAAGGAGTTTGGGTGATGGTATTGCTAGTTGGGCGGGTCGACGTGCTATAAGGCCACCTAATAGGTATAGTGATTGGAACTATCTTAGCTTTTGTGATAATTTGGACTATGCTCTTCATGTAGTCCAAAATGAGCCGATGGACCTTGATGACGTCATAGATTCGAGTGATAGCTCGAAGTGGATTTGTGCCATGGAGGAAGAGATGCAATCATTGTCGAAGATTCAAACTTGGGATTTGGTTCCACTTCCTAAAGGAAACCGTGTTATTGGGTGTAAATGGATATACAAGGTGAAGAACGATGAGAGATACACAGCTAGGCTAGTGGCTAAGGGGTTTGCACAAAGGAAGGGAAAGGAGTATGATGAGATTTTCACATCGGTTTGTGCGCCATACTTCAATCCGGATATTACTTGCTATAGTTTCTATTCATGACTTGGAGTTGGAGCAACTTGATGTGAAAACCGCCTTCTCGCATGCTGACTTGGATGAAGACATCTACATGGAGCAACCAGAACGTTTTGTTGTAGATGGTAAGTCAAATTTGGTTTGCAAGTTAAAGAAATCACTATATGGTTTTAAGCAATCACCCTGACAATGATACAAGAGAATTGATCATTTTATGCTTGAAAATGGTTTTTATAGAAGCATCAAAGATGCTTGTGTATATTTCAAGAGGCTGGAAAATGATTATTGGGTGTATTTACTCTTGTATGTGGGCGACATGCTCATTGATTCTAAGGATAAAAATGAAACCAACAAGTTAAAACTGAGTTTGAAATCAGAGTTCAAAATGAAGGATCTTGGAGAAGCAAGGAGGATACTGGACATGGAAATAGAAAGGGATCGAAAGCATTTTGAGTTAAAATTGACTCAAAAGGAATATATAGAGAAGTACTTTGCCGGTTTAGCATGGAGAATGCAAAGGCGTCAAATACATCTTTACCTTTGCATGTGAAGCTTCAAGTAAGGGATCATCTATCTTGGAGAAAGATAAGGCTTACATGGCAAAGGTACCATATGCTAGTGCGGTTGGAAGTTTAATATATGTTATAGTGTCTACGAGAGGCCCGATATTGCAAATGCCGTCGGAGATTAGTTGGTATATGGCTAATCCGGGAAACACATTGGGAAGCTGTGAAGATTATATTGAAATACCTTAGAGGTACATCATCTCATAGTCTTGTTTTTGGCAGTAGTGAGGGGATGAATTGCAAATTGGGTGGTTATTATGATTAGGACTACGCCGGTGATTGGGATCAGAGAAAGTCAACTTTCGGTATGTCTTCACACTTGGTGGTACGGCCATAAGTTGGAGATCGAGATTGCAAACCGTAGTTTCTTTATCCGCTACTGAGGCGGAGTTGATAGCCGCGATGGAGGCGGCAAAGGAGACACTTTATTTGAGGCGATTGTTGTGTGACTTGGGATTTGAACACGATAGTATCGATGTTTGATGTGATAGCCAGAGTGCTATTCACTTAGCGGAGAATTTGGCCTTTAGCTCACGGACTAAGCATATTGAAGTGAGAGAGTCATTTTTAGTAGCCATGGATGAAGATAAGCAAGTATATCTTCGGAAAGTGCACACAAAGGAAAACATGACGGATATGTTCACTAAGGCATTACCGGTTGGGAAGTTCGAGCATTGCTCGAACTTGATTCGTTTGTTGAAGTACTAGGTGCCACGGGGTGGCATAGTCGAGGGAGGAGCTTAGTTATAGATGATGAAGAGTATCAGTGAGAGATTGTGGTTCTATCTTCTTGGTGAGTACTACTTTACACTCCCTAGTGCTTTTGCCTTTTGGTGAGACGGTTTTGGATTTGGGTGCTTTCAATACTTAGCAGGTGGGGGCTTTGCCTGAGCTCGTTGATGGAGTGCAATGGGTGGTGGCTTTTCCGGAGCTCATTGGGAAAAACATTCAAGCTTATTTGGTTGAAAGTAGAAGTGGTGATAGTTTGGCACTATCGGTTGTTGGTAATGAAGATGGATATAGTATCGAGGTGGAGTGTTGAATTTTGGCGACACTATATAGAGAATTGAAGTGGTCGGAAGTAGCTTGATAACGGAAAAGATGGTTCGCAAATCGAAGCTCGAAAGAGGAAGATATGGCTATGAATGTGGAGTGTTGTGGTCAGCATCAGGCGATAAACGTCTGTCATAATTGACAAACATCTGTGATAGCAGGATTTGGAATCCGAGGCTTGGTAGACATCTGTCGCTTTAGGACAGACGTCTGTGGTTTTAGGAAATGCTTTTCTGAAACATATGACAGACATCTGTCATAATGTGACAGACGTATGTGACGACTTTCAGCCTATTTTCGGCTCGGGCGGTTTTGTGAGATTTTTGAAGTTTCAAGGAGCATTTCGGGAATTTGCCTAGGTTTTAGTCAATCTCTTGTACTCAACTCATTGGTATTAATAAAGGATCTCTCTCAAAGTGGATGTACACTAACAAGACGTTAGTGGAACCACTATAAATCAGTGTGTGATTTAGTTTTATTGTTATTGCTTTGTTTCTCTATTGCTTGTTTGGTGATTGTGATTGGTTTTGGATTGGATTGAGATTCAGATTGAGATATTGATTGGTTGTTTCTGCACTTCTTATCACGATCTTGTTTTTCGCTATGCTTTGGGGTTTTGATTTGAGTGGTCTTGAGTCGGAATTGTCGTAACATGTAGATCATACTTTGCTTACCTTTGATGTTGTATTTTCGTTCACCATTTTATTGTAGATCTCCACCTCATTTTTCTAGGCTAAGAAATATTAGAATTGTTGCTCTTCAATCGTATGTAGAATAACTCAAAGTCTACCTTTATTGTAGTTGTTCCTTAACTCATTTTTGTACCTAAATTTTAGAAAAAAATGAGTGGCCTACCAAAGGATGTAGGACCACTCTTATTTCTGTTTGTTACCTTTGGTACTTAAATTTGTTTATATAGCAAACTATTAGCATTTATGATTGTACCATTGGGAAACCAAACTAGTTTAAATTTAAAAAATAATACATTTGTACCTTTTGGAACTCAAATTTGTTTCACAGTTTTGTGTTTGTTCTTATTTCGATAATTATTATAGCTATGTCCTATATTGTCACACTTTATGCATTTGGGTATCACACTTCTTCCTTTAACGACGTTATTAATCGATTGTTTATATATTACAACTTCTTCAAATCCAAGTCCCTTCTTATTGTTTGCAAAGAGTTGATTTCCTAATAACATATTAAACGATTTTTTGTCCAATGGAAAATTTTCAGAGAGTCAACTCTAAATCATTGACTTTATATTTTAAAAGTTTATTTTCATTTATTAGCATTGAACAACGAATAATGGCAATTTGTCTCTTTTCAACATCTTTTCTATTTAAGACCAAATTTTTTATTTTCGAGCTCTTTTATTTTGGTCTCAACAGGCATCTTAGTTTTAAAGAGTTGGCGTTTCTCAAATTCAAGTTTTTCAATATCCCTGATTTTTTTGATTTCTTTTTCTAATTCGTGATTTATTCGAACAATTTTAATTTTGCTATTTTTCAAAATCATGTTTTCATTTTCAAGAGTTTTGAAATTTTTTTTGACCTTGTTTAATTCCCTTTCAAAGTTTGCACATTTGGAATTTTCGGACATCTTAAAACTTTCCAACTTCTTTTGTAAAATATTTTTTTTCCAAATTAGCTCAGTTTCATTTGTTGCCAAAATCAGAAAAAAAAATCTAGATTTTGAAAATTGTCATGAGAACGAGCAAATTCTTTTTCGCGATTCAAACAATTTTTGCAATTTGAATTTTCAATTTTCTTAATGTTTTTAAGCTCATTTTCCAATTCATCATTTTTTCGATGTTGTTAATTTTTGACACAAGAGAACTAAATCTTTGAATGAAAAATCACTTATCTCATCATCTATTGCGTCTTCATCACTACCTTCTTTACTACCATTGTCCAAGTTATCTTTTGTATATCTTGTCAATAACAATTCTTTAACTGAGCCAATTTTGGAGAGTTTTTCACTGTCGTTGTTAACTTTTCCCTCATATATTGCACCGAGAGTATTCCAGATTTCCTATGTAGTTTAACATTAAGAGGTATGGTTAAATTCATCTCTATTAATTAGAGAGTAGAGAATATTTAAAGCATAAGCATTAATCAAAATATTTTTCTTATCTACCACATCGCACCCATTTTTAATAATAACCCAACACTTAAAATTAACAAATTTTAAATAAAGTTCCATTTTCAATTTTCGATTTAAAAAAATCTGTTCCGTCAAAAATAGGTGGACTAACATTGGACTAACTCTCGTTAGATCTATAACTATGGTAGACATTTTCACTAGTAACCTCGCTCTGATCCCACATGTAGGATCGAATTAACCCTAGGGGGAGGGGTTGAATATGGTTTATTATAAATTTACAGAATAACAAAAATTGCAACACGGATAATAATAGAGTAAATGCAGAAATAAAAGCAACATGCAGATTTATCCAGCTTCGGCAATATTTTCCTACCGTCGCTTCTAAGATTTCTACTAAGCTTAAATAATCGACCGCTTACAGTCCCTCCGAACTTATGACAATAGCTTACCCGATTGTTCTAACCCTAAACTCGAAACCTTGCCACAATTCTATGCTCGAGTTGAGAATTTTCCGCACTACACCTCGTAGTTCGCTCCTAGTTAAAACTAGAGTTTTAGAAAATAAAAAAAATAAAAATAGAATAAAGCAATAGTAAAAACCCTAATAATATTTATTAATAGTTGGCTTGAAAGCGCAATCATTTGGTCCGACCGTGAACTTTTCAAAATACCCTTCACTCATATATAATTCAAGTATTATCTATATTATTCTCTTTACAACCACCTAAAACAAAAAACAATTTCTGTTATTTCTAACCTATTATTTCTATGCTAGACTGGAATAATTCAAACGAAGTTAAAACTTGAATATTTCAATGAATATATTTCTAGGTTTGCGTGTTCGCTGAAATGAGAATAGGTCAAATATGCACATTAGATAATAAAATATTTTTCTAGATAATTCAACACATCTTTATTAATAGTTGTAATACGTTTGGTGTCACACATATTTGGTGTCAACGTGAACTACCAAAAATACCACTCTATTTTAATATCACTTAAAATTGGATGTAACTTCTTCTACAAGTTCAAAATTCCCCATTGCAAATATTACAAAATTTTAATATCATTTAAATATAGGATTTAACAAATAAACCTCTGCAAATATTATCAAATTTTAGTATTGCTTGAATATAGAATCTAATAAATAAACTTCGTTTTACAAATTCAAAACTTTTCCTCTACAAATACCATCAAATTTTAATAACACTTTAAAAATAATCTAACAATTAAACCATTTTTTACAAATTATTAGAAACAAAAATTCAAATAACAACAAATTATATATTGCAACAATGAAATAAAAACAAAAGTTTATTGCACATGATTTCGACGTAAAAATATGACTTAACTTTTGTGCAAATCATTTTTCTTAAATATGTTAAACACATTCAACTTATAGAAAGACTTCGGCCCAATTCAAACAATGCGGTTTCTATTTTTCAGCCCATTGCTCCTTTTCGCTCCAAGCAGATTCCTCTTTTCTTTGTTCTTCTTCAATTAGGATTTCCTAATTTTGAATTCGTCGATTGTCAATTGATTGAAGTAATGCAGTGACCCGAGATTTTCGACCCTCAAAAATCAACATCAATATGTTCACTGTATATAGCATGCCGAGCAATTGAGTGTCGAAAATATCAGATCATTAGCGGTGAAGAAGAAAAGGTAGAAGAAAAACAGAAATAACAACATAGAATCTCACAATCGCAGCGGAACAAAATATAATATATAATAACAGATTTTTATACAAAAGAATCTGTAACTGTTTTATACTTACAATCATCATAGCACAACAATCAATACATCAATCTGGACAGTTATAATAACTTGTCCTCATACAGTGGAAATAAAAATCAAGTACAGAAATACATCTCTGTCATCCAGCTCGTCCCCTGAGCTCCATAGCATCCTATCCTGAATCTTTAATACTCAGTCTGACCCAAGCATTATAATAAAATAACACACGACTCAGTCTGGAAAACCAACGTGAGAAATCACACTCAATTGAATTATTACTATTTTCAAAATCCTTTGAAAAACAAGGTATCTCGTAAGACTACATCACACATAAACATGACGGGTTTTTAACTTATGATAACCAAAACATTTTTATCAAAATCAACTGATATTATAATAGTTTCTAAACAAAGTAAATAGAAAATAGCTGAAATGCTTGCCTCTCATGTTTCAGCATAGTTGGGCACAATCAAAACCGTACGGCGCTTATTGGAGAATGGATTCCATACAATGACTAGGCACTGGGGTACCACCTACCACGGTACACCTCTAGAAAAATGTACCGAGGACTTTGCCGGGATCCCCTACAACACAAGAGCGACCCTATCCCTGACCTGGATAGAACCGAATATGTTATCACCCCGGGTGTTTCCACCCTTAAAATCGAGCGCTCACTTTTCCATGCACAACCATATCCATAATTTAATATATCCGAGGACATCTAGAAAGGTGATAACATACCCTAATCGGGTGCGACCCACTTAGCCTTGCAGCATCTCCCCTGTTTTAGTTATTCCCGGTTGGTAAGGCTTGAGCCTAACGATCACCTTTCAAGAACAATTTCACTTAGAATGCTCATCGTCCTCCAATGACGATGTTCAGATAGCATTCATCCATACAAGTTGCCCTAGATCTGGATAAACCGAATCATGCTATCTTCACGATATCCATTCGTAACGTTCAAACCGGATCGAAGTGGTTTTCGGATAATTAAACCCGATCCCGGTCTCTTCGAAACGATTATCGAAATTGGCCAATATTGATAGTCGGTTATTTAACTATCAAATAACATCCATAAGCAGCCACTAGGCCATTATTTATAATTCTTCAAAACATTCATTTCAATATATATTCAAATCTCTTTCAAATTTATCAATATTTGAAAACATTTCTGAATACTTATTTCCATAACATGATATTTCCACCCGTACCTCACTTCAACACTTAGTGGAATATTTCCAACTTTGATTTATAATCCATTACTTAGAAAATATCTCGATATAAATCCTTCGTCTCTAATATTTTCAGAAAAACCTTCATTTCCTCACTTAGGAAAATATTATAAATCCATCTCCCGAAATCATTTCTAATATCAATACTTAGGAGTTTTCTTATCCTATCTCCTACATTTCCGAAATTTATATTAATACCTTTTACATTTTCCAAAGTCGATTATACTCACTTATAATCTCGTTTATCCATTTACAAATTCTAAAATCAGATCCGTTTCCGCATCTCGAGAGAGTTTATAAATAAATTAAAATCATTTTCAAAACTCTATATATGTATATTTAGTATTTTTAAAGAATGATAATTTATTTTTAAAACACGTTTAAGTAATTATTTAAAAATTTAAAAATACTTTAATAAACATTGATACTTCATTCCCTATTTCATTTTCAAATAACAAATTGATTTATGAAACTTATTATAACAATTAGAAATTTATTTCGAATAATATTAAATATTTGAAAAAATTCACTTCCGAAGTATTTTATTACTAAAGCAGCTTTAAATTACATAGTTTGAATAAGTAAAAATTCTCCTTTAAAACAATTTAACGTCTTGATAAAAATATATGTTTTTAAATCTCAATAACCAATTCACTTTATAAATCCCTCTCGATTCTTACACATCGGTATCACTCTGATTCCTAACGATCCCCACCTTTCAAAAATAGAACTCACTATTTTTTCCAAAAATCTATTTTTCATATCTCGATATAAATTCACCCCTGTGAAATTATATTCCAATTTGTCAACTGATATATTTTTCCCTTATTTATAAACATCGTTTATAAATCTACAACTCCTTAGAGTTTCACTTGTTTATATAATTGATCTCATTTTATAAATCCATTACTTAATAAATCCCATTGATTTTTCAAATCTATTTTTAATATCGATTTTAAAACTCCTTATCCATATTTTTTTTCTTTTAAAAAAAATATGCTTTTAAAATCCATAGTTAAAAATTCCTTATATAAATTATTTTAAAAGCTCTATTAAAAATATTTTCCAAATAGTTAAGTACAGACCCAAACTCAAATTATTATTTGATCCAAATCGATTTCCTTTAGAATAAATCCAAATTCCAATATAAATATTTTTATATCTAAATTCCCTTTTAATTCCTTCAAATTCAAAAATAATACTTATGGTATTTAAAATACCAAAATTCAGGCCAATGCTACTATAACATCCAATAATTCAAATCACAACAATAATCTATAACAGATTATCAATTCACATCATATATCACTATATATGAAAACAATCAATAAATATTTGAGGAATCCAGTTGGATCCCTACAACCTATTTCCCTTCATCCACAGATGTTAATACAACATAAAAATATCAATCCCACTTCGAGGGGGATATCGCGGTATATAGGGTCATCCACTATTATGCGGGGCGTATAGGGTCTCATCCACTCCAATAGGTGGGAAATATATCCAACTACTAATATATACTACTATATATATATATATTTATAATATAGCATCCAATTGATAATAATAATTATCAATTCAACCAATCAATCAATAAATTATTTTTAATATTTAAATTAAAAACTAGCAATCCAAATGAGTGAGATTTACTCACCTTGATTTTATTGCACAGATTTCCAGCTACGAACCAAACTCGAATGGTTTCATTGATTTAGGACCTCGTATGAATTTAATATGACATTTATAAATATTTGCGGTAATTAAAATAACTTAACTAAATTAATTAAAGGTTTAAAACAGCAAAACCTCTCCTTCCCAAGCTCTGCCTGCGCACGCGACTTTCTCCATCCCTCAACCTCGAATGCACTGCCCATGCCACATGCGACCTCCCTCTCTCTTCGAATTCGACCACTATCAGTCCACTCTCCAGGAATTCCACTGCACCGCTATGCCATTGAGCTCAACCATTCCCATCGCGACTTCACCATGTACGCGACTTGGCCTCTGCCAGTTTCCACCACGCCGCCGCACTCGGCCAGCGCCTCCATCGCAATTCGATCGCGACCACCAGGCTCTTCGCCAGCGAATAAAGAAATCTAAGTCTACGAACCCACACAGCCGAACGACTTCATCGCCTCCCCCTATAGCCGCGCTCCAGGCATATACGTGCGTTTGAAGGCAGCCACCTCCCAATGTGAATCCCTAAATCGTGCAATACCCTTTTCCATCACCTTCGAACTCCATCGTGCCACCCCATGTTGCCGTAGTAGCCTTGCACGTGTCCACGCGAGCACCCATTTCCCTCTTTCGCTCGAACAATATTCGAGCGCGCCTCCCTTTTTTTAATTTGAACGAGTTCGATTTCGACTTCGTGAATTAGAGCTGAAGAGAAGGAAAATGGAAGAGTACACAATTTTAAACTAATGAGGAGGCATGCGATATAAATTGATGGAGAAGATTTCGTGCGATTTGGTCTACGTTCAAATCAGACTAGGGTGACTATGATTTGAAAGAATATAGCTGAGGTGATAAAGATATATATATATATATATATATATATATATTTCCAAAAATACTAAGAGATTTTATTCGATCCCCTATCGAGGCATGCCGCCCGGCATTTCTAATGTTATAACCCTATTTCGAACGCAATGAAACAAGTTTCGAGGCCTAATTCGATCGTATGTGGAAGATAGCTTTTTAAATCGACCATTTAAATTAAATTCAATTATTATATTGAATTTTCGATATTAATTTCAACGCGTTTCTATTCCGTACGGCCAAACGATAACTCCAAACGCTGCGAAATTTGAAATCCGATAATAATAATACACTATTACAGATCCAATGGAACTAGTTTCATCGAATTTCGAGACTGTGCCCCGAATCGCTGTTTTAACGCGCCAATTAAATCGACGATTTCCAAAATTTATGAAATCACTTGAATTTTAGTTTTAAAAACTTATTAACTAAATTAAAATTCCAAATTCAATATTTAAAATATTTAAATATTCAAAATTAACCGTCGAAAAATCTGGGCCCTTACATTTCTCCACCCTTAAAAGAATTTCGTCCCCGAAATTGCTAAGGTAGAAAAATGCTCCAAACCCACTAACTTAACAAAATTCACTTGTTAAAACTCTACATTTCAGCTTTCTAATCCTTTAGACTTACATTCACTATCTATTTCCCAAACATTTATCAAAACCCTTTGTTTCTTACTTAAATTCAAAAATCAAATTTCAATTAACAAAATTCTCCAAAAGAATTTCAAAATTTTTCTAGCACCCTAAATTTTAGAAATTTTTTGGCAGATTCTCCCTTGTACGGAGAGCATTTTGCAATATGACAAGAGAGATAAAAATGTATACATCGACCCACACGGTCGGAAAACAAAATATATATCAATATTTTATATTTTTGCTGTATTTAATTTGAAAACGTACCTTATATTAGCGTTTTTAAGCAAGCGGCTTGTTTTATTTGCAATTTCACAGCCCAAGTCTAGCCCAATGGCCTCCGGGTACCTGTACTTACTTAATTTAAATACGTAAGTCCCAAAATATAAAATTCACTAACATTTCATTTATTTAAATAGGTAAACACATGAATTCTATAAACCAACATGCTAAACATATATTTGTAAGCAATTATAAGGTTCCGATACTAATTTAATTGCTTCCAATTGATCCATACACCATTTCATTCAATTTGAATGATTTACAACCAAATTATCTGCATTCAATTCATATTTATACCAAACAAACTCATATCCATTTCAAATTGATTTAAAATCAATTTATTCACTCTTTATTAATTCATAGAATTTTATTCACTTTCGTTTGTGTCGAACGACAATATTTCCATGCAAATTCGACGATATTCATAACCATTTCAGTTATGACTATTTTAAATTGATTCCAATCAATTTATATTTAATTCTATTCCGTTTCAAAGTGATTCTCAATCAATTCATTTACATTCCATTCATATCCCATTTATTATATTCAAATCCAGCTCGGAATCATTCCATGCTATTTACTTATGAATTATTTCATAGTTTTATTTGAGCCAAGCTTCCATCCAAAGTATTAACTTAAGTTAATTTGTTTATTTTAAAACATTCCAACCATATAACTTAAGTTCATTTCTAACGCAATCAAATTCCATTTCATTTTAAATTGATTCTTATTCAATCAAATTCCATTCCATTTACTAATAATTAGTCCATTTATTTAATCCACTTCAAATTTTAATTCCATACTCAAATTCATTCTCGAACTCATTCAACTGGTATCAAGGCCATATTCAATTTATTTACACTTAAATTGAATTTATTTATAACTTAAGTCATCCCCATTTTTATTCATTCCTATTTTTATTCGACAACATTTCAAAATGTATTTAATTCGCTTACAATTTAGTCGAATTTTATTTATAATTCAAGTTCCACATTTAATTTCAGATTTAATCCACAGTCTAATTTACTCAACCAAGTTAAGTTCCATTCCCATATTCAATTACTAATTAATTTATCTACTTAGTTCACTTCCATTTTATAATCCAATATCTGATTTTTATTTCAAAAATCACTTCATTTAATTTTCTTGAGTTCAAATTCATTTTTATAATTCAAGTTTGTATTTTATTTCCTTCACTAAAATATCAAACCATTTTTATTTTTGGTTTTCTATTCCACTTTCCAATTTTTATAAGTTACACAACTTATTTTCTCACATTCCCCTCAATTTTATACTCGAGTATATCCACATTTCATTTTTAACTCAAGATTATACATCACTTTATAGCTTAAATATACTTTTGTTCCAATAGTTTCAATATTTATAAGCTATATAACTTATTTATTCACCATTCCATAATTCTTTTCCCTTAAGTTTTATTCCATTCAAAATTTATACTTTATGGTTATATAATTAGTTCACAACTCAAAATTTATATTTACTTCAGTTCGATATTATTTCTAATCCAATCCAATTTAATTTAATTTAAATTTCAATTCCTTTTAACTAACATTTCAAAACCATATTCGAGTTATTCATAATTAAATTAAATTTCACTCCAAACAAATTTATTTTTAATTCATTCAATTTAATCAAGTAAGAATTCAATTCTAATTTCAATTTTTTTCACACTTTTTTACTTATATTTATTTGTTCCATTCACTTATTCATATTCATATGCTTTTATATTTAGTTAACCTCATTACATTCTATTAATTCCATTCCATTTACTATAATCACTTCATTTATTGATTTACTTTACTTTGCTTAAGTTAAATTCCAATTCCTACAAATTTTCTTTTACAAATCCAATTTATGTAACTTACATGAGTTAAATTTTAATTTCATCTTGAAGTTCTCATTTTCCAAGTTTTATTTCAAAAACTTATTCCCTTCTTATTTCACTTCTCATTTAATTAGAAATTTTCAGAATTCAAACACCAAGTTCTTATTTCAAATCATTTGAAATAATATATATATATATATATAACAATGTTTTAACAAACCATTTCCTTCAACTTTCAAAAATCAACTTGATTTTATCCAAAACAATTCCCTCGGAATTTCCAAACAACACCTGTTTACCAAACACAAATCTCCATATCAAATTACTATGGCAGCAATCCGTCACCTAGAAACTCGTAAATGAATACTAATGATGCTACACTCACCACCATAATTATTTTCCAGCAACTGAAGTGAGTTCAGTGCCTTTATTACTTCCAAAATCCATTTTAAACATTTTCTATTCAGAAATATTCTAATAATATTACTATTATTCATTTCAATAATATTTCCAAAATAACACCAATTTCATTTCCATAGTACTTCTGAAATGTTTTTCAAAACCTCCCGGGATTTAAATTTCTGAATTCTAGTTTGAATCCATTTTCATTATAATTTATTTGTATAATTCATACTTATACAATTTTCATTTAGTTATATATAACCATTTTAAATTTTATAATCTGGTTATATTATAATATTATTACCCAAACACTCCAGTATACTATAATAATTTCAGAAAATTATTTCTTTTATATCAAAATATATCTTTGGGTAAAATTATTTCATTTACCCCATTTCAAAACAATACTGTGTCGATTTGCTCTATTGAAGTGTTTAGAAATCCCTATCGATACAGTTGTACGGACTGTGCCGACCAGAATTCATAAGCCACTTAATAAATCAACCAACACAATATAAAACAATTTATATTCACTAACAAATACGCGCTCATATCTATTAATACACTCAACTCATTCTAGGGTACTACTGACCCAATATCTAATGTGTAATCCCCACCAAAGCAAAGGTTCTCACTAACCTTCTGTTCTGATACCAAGTGTAGTGACCTGGAATTTTCGACTCTCAAAAATCGACATCAATACGTTCAATGTATAGCATGCTGAGCAATCGAGTGCCGGAAATACCAGATCATTAGGGGCAAAGAAGAAAAGGTAGAAGAAAAATAGAAACAACAACACAGAATCTCACAATCGCAGCGGAACAAAATATAATATATAATAACAGATTTTTATACAAAAGAATCCGTAATTGTTTTATACTTACAATCATCAGAGTACAACAACCAATACATCAATCTGAATAGTTATAATAACTTGTCCTCGTATAGTGGAAATATAAATCAAGTATGGAAATACGTCTCTGTCATCCAGCTCGTCCCCTGAGCTGCATAGCATCTATCCTGAATCTGTAATACTCGGTCTGACTCGAGCATTATAATAAAATAACAGCCGAGTCAGTCTGGAAAACCAACGTGAGAAATCACACTCAATTGAGTTATTACTATTTTCAAAATCCTTCGAAAACAAAGGTATCTCTTAAGACCACATCACACATAACATGATGGTTTTTTACCTTACGATAACCAAAAACATTTTTATCAAAATCATCTGATATTATAATAGTGTATAAACAAAGTAAATAAAAAATAGCTAAAATGCTTGCATCTCACGTTTCAGCATAGTTGGGCACAATCAAAACCGCACGGCACTTATTGGAGAATGGATTCCATACAATGACTAGGCACTGGGGTACTACCTATCACGGTACACCTCTAGAAAAATGTACCGAGGACCTCGCCGGGATCCCATACAACATAAGACCAGCTCTATCCCTAACCTGGATAGAACCGAATATGTTATCACCCCGGGTGTTCCCACCCTTAAAATCGAGCGCTCACTTTTCCATGCACAACCATATCCATAATTTAATATATCCGAGGGCATCTAGAAAGGTGATAACACACCCTAATTGGGTGCGACCCACTTAGCCTTGCTACATCTCCCCTGTTTTAGTCATTCCCAGTTAATGAGGCTTGAGGCTAACGATTACCTTTCAAGAACAATTTCACTTAGGATGCTCATCATCCTTCAATGACGATGTTCTGATAGCATTCATCCATACAAGTTGTCCTGGATTTGGAAAAACCGAATCACCGTCTTTACTATCTTCACGATATCCATTCATAACGTTCAAACCGGATCGAAGTGGTTTTCGGATAATTAAAGCCGATCTTGGTCTCTTCGAAATGATTAACGAAATTGGCCAATATTGATAGTCGGTTATTTAACTATCAAATAACATCCATAAGCAACCATTAGGCCATTATTTATAATTCTTTAAAACATTCATTTCAAATATCTTTACAAAGATATATATTCGAATCTCTTTCAAATTTATCAATATTTGTAAACATTTCTGAATACTTGTTTCCATAACAGGATATTTCCACCTGTACCTCACTTCAACACTTAGTGGAATATTTCCAACTTTGATTTATAATCCATTACTTAAAAAATATCTCGATATAAATCCTTCGTCTCTAATATTTTCAAAAAAACCTTCATTTCCTCACTTAGGAAAATATTATAAATCCATCTCCCGAAATCATTTCCAATATCAATACTTAGGAGTTTTCTTATCCTATCTCCTACATTTTCGGAATTTATATTAATTCCATATACATTTTCCAAAGTCGATTATACTCACTTATAATCCCGTCTATCCATTTACAAGTCCTAAAATCATATTCGTTTCCTTATCTCGAGAGAGTTTATAAATAAATTAAAATCATTTTCAAAACTCTATATACGTATAATAAGTATTTTTAAAGAATGCTAATTTATTTTTAAAACACGTTTAAGTAATTATTTAAAAAAATTAAAATACTTTAATAAACATTGATACTTCATTCCCTATTTCATTTCAAATAACAAATTGATTTACGAAGCTTATTATAACAAATAGAAATTTATTTTGACTAATATTAAATATTTGAAAAAAAATTCACTTCCAAAGAATTTTATTACTAAAGCAACTTTAAATTACATAGTTTGAATAAGTAAAAATTCTCCTTTAAAACAATTTAACTTCTCGATAAAAATATATATTTTTAAAATCTCAATAACCAATTCACTTTAAAAATCCCTCTCGATTATTACACATCGGTATCACTCTAATTCCTAACCATCCCCACGTTTCAAAAATGGAATTCACAATTTTTCCCAAAAATCTATTTTTCATATCTCGATATAAATTCACCCCAGTAAAATTATATTCCAATTTATCAACTGATATCTTTTTCCCTTATTTATAAACATCGTTTATAAATCTACAACTCCTTAGAGTTTCACTTGTTTATAAAATTAATCCCATTTTATAAATCCATTACTTAATAAATCCCATCGATTTTTCAAATCTATTATTAATATCGATTTTAAAACTCCTTATCCATATTAGTTTTCTTTTAAAAAAATATCCTTATAAAATCCATAGTTAAAAATTCCTTATATAAATTATTTTAAAAGCTCTATTAAAAATATTTTCCGAATAGTTAAGTACAAACCCGAAACTCAAATTATTATGTTATCCAACTCGATTTCCTTTAGAATAAATCCAAATTCCAATATAAATATTTTTATATATAAAATCCATTTTAATTCCTTCAAATTCAAAAATAATACTTATGGTATTTAAAATACCAAAATTCAGGCCAGTGCTACTATAGCATCCAATAATTCAAATCACAACAATAATCTATAACAGATTATCAATTCACATCATATATCACTATATATGAAAACTATCAATAAATATTTGAGGAATCTAGTTGGATCTCTCTAACCTATTTTCCTGCATCCACAGATGTTAATACAACATAAAAATACCAATCCCACTTCGAGGTGGATATCACGATATATAGGGTCATACGCTATTATGCGGGGCGTATAGGGTCTCATCCGCTCCAATAGGCGGGAAATATATCCAACTACTAATATATATACTACTATATATATATTATATAGCATCCAATTGATAATAATAATTATCAATTCATCCAATCAATCAATAAATTATTTTTAATATTTAAATTAAAAACTAGCAATCCAAATGAGTGGGATTTACTCACCTCGATTTTATTGCACAGATTTCCAGCTACGAACCAAACTCGACTGGTTTCATTGATTTAGGACCTCATATGAATTTAATATGACATTTATAAATATTTTCAGTAATTAAAATAACTTAACTAAATTAATTAAAGGTTTAAAACAACAAAACCTCTCCTTCCCAAGCTCTGCGTGCGCATAGGACTTTCTCCATCCCTCAACCTCGAACGCACTGCCCAAGCCACACGCGACCTCCCTCTTTCTTCGACTTCGACCACTATTAGTCCACTCTCCAGGAATTCCATTGCACCGCTATACCATCGAGCTCAACCATTCCCATCACGACTTCACCCTGTATGCAACATAGCCTCTTCCACTTTCCACCACGCCGCCGCACTCGGCTAGCGCCTCCATTGCAATTCGATCGCGACCACCAGGCTCTTCGCCAGCGAATAAAAAAAAGTCTAAGCCTGCGAACCCACACAGTTGAACGACTTCATCGCCTCCCCTTGTAGCTGCGCTCCAGGCGTATACATGTGCTTGAAGGCAGCCACGTCCCACTGCGAATCCCTAAATCGTGCAATACCCTTCTCCATCACCTTTGAACTCCATCGCGCCACCCCCTGTCGCCGTAGTAGCCTCACACGCGTCCATGCAAGCACCCATTTCCCTCTTTCGCTCGAACATGATTCGAGCGCACCTCCCTTTTTTTAAATTTGAACGAGTTCGATTTCGACTTCGTGAATAAGAGCTGAAGAGAAGGAAAAGGGAAGAGTTCTCAATTTTAAACTGATGAGGAGGCCTGCGATATAAATTGATGGAGAAGGTTTCATGCGATTTGGTCTACGTTCAAATCAAACTAGGGTGGCTATGATTTGAAAGAATGTGGCTGAGGTTATAAAGATAAGATATATATATATATATATATATATATATATTATTTTTCCAAAAATACTTAGATATTTTATTCGATCCCCTATAGAGGCGTGTCGCCCGACATTTCTAATGTTATACCCCTGTTCCGAATGCAATGGAACAAGTTTCGAGGCCTAATTCGATCGTATGTGGAAGATAGCTTTTTAAATCGACCATTTAAATTCAATTAATTATTATATTGAATTTTCGATATTAATTTCAACGCGTTTCTATTCCGTATGGCCAAACGCTACAAAATTTGAAATCCAATAATAATACACTATTATGGATCCAATGGAACTAGTTTCGTCGAATTCCGAGACTGTGCCTCGGATCGCTATTTTAACTCGTCGATTAAATCGACGATTTCCAAAATTTACGAAATCGCTTGAATTTCAGTTTCAAAAACTTATTAACTAAATAAAAATTCCAAATTCAATATTTAAAACCATTTAAATATTCAAAATTAACCATCGAAAAATCCGGGTCGTTACAAGTAATTTCGTCTGCATCCCTTTAACGACTAATTGCTTGATTCGCGTGATGATTTATCGCTTTGACTGCTTCACGGTCAAGTATTCTCTGGTTGAAAACTTTAGTACAATGTTTCTGATTTGGGAGTTTATTTTGCTATTTTGAACTAGAGGACTTTATTTTCCAATGGTGATTTGGTTTAAATAGGGCTCAATTCCATATATTTTGAATATTTCCACCCTCGTTTGTTGATTTTCTGATCGATAGTTCTGACTAGTTCATCTCTTAAATTTTTGATTGTGGCTGAATATTTCAACATATGTTTATTCTTCTTGCTGTTTCTGACCGTATTCAATCATATCTGACTTTGAATAATTTTGTTTTTGGCTTGAATATTTCAACTTGATTAATGCTCTGATTTATTTCGAAAATTCTTGTCTTCGGCCAGATCTTTGAATTTTTTTAATACTTCATGTACATATATATACACACGTATATACATATATACATACATATATATATATATATGTAGATATATATATATATATCTGTGTGTGTATGCATGTATATTAATTTTTTTTTCTTTATACTCTATTGTATGGCTTGTGTTGCACTTGTTTGCTGTTGCACTGGTATATTTTTGTGTACTTGTGCACATCCAAGTTGTTGAGTCTGATTTACTTGTTGTTGCTGTGAATTTGCCTTTATCTTTATATGTGCACTTTCACTTTTAAAATACTTTATTTTTTTGGTTTGTGTTGTGCACATTCCTATGTTACTGTGCATTTTTCATGATTCTCCCCTAAGCACCTTGTTGATCTGGTTGCAGCAGATTTTGCATGTTGTGCTTGTGTGCTTGAGCTTGTGAACCCGATCTTGTGCATTACTTGTTTTTCTGTTTGTGCACCTGGTCTTATGCATGTTTGTGTGTGCATTATATTGAGCTTACTGTTGTCCTCTAGTTTGCAGTGTATGTTTGTATTTGTCCTTGTGCACTTGCTTTTAGTTTTGTTTTGTTTTGTGATGATCGTGTTGCATATATTTGCACCTGCTCTCGACTTATGTGTGCTTGTTCTATGCACTTTATTACTGCTATACATGTTTGTTTTGTACCTTTGTGTACTTTGTTTTCCTTTGCCTTGTCCATAAGTTTGTTGTATTTTCGTGCACTTGATTTTGTACTGCATATATATTCACCTACTCTTGTTTGCTGTCAAATAACAGTGTTTTTGTGCCTGAAATTCAATTGGTGCAAATGGGTTTTGTGTATGTGCTATGCTTTATGGCATTTACAATGATACACTGTGCATGTTGTAGGTTGCTCATATACATTATTGATATTTTTGGTACCTATTTCAAAATATGAAAAAAAACAAAACCACTAGAATGAGGCAACGTCGAGTTCAAAAATATTTATATTTTTGCTGTTTTTATTTTTCCTTTTTAATGCATTGTTATTTGACAGGTGAGCAGATGATCGGAGAAAAAAATAGTTGGAGCAAGTAGATAAAAAAATCGAATTCAAGTGAGTGAGTTACGAATGATTGTATTTGAAAGTGTGTTGTATATGAGAGTGAAAATGTAGTGTTATATATGAAAATTTAAAATATTGTTTTATATGAATATTACGTTTAAATTATTGTGGAAGCTATTATTGTAATTGTGTGTATTATTGAAATTGTATTGAAATAAACTATTTGTTGAAATAAAAATTTCATTTGTTTTCTTTTATCTGTGATTTTATAATTGTACTGTATCAAACACATTTAAAAAAATAAATATGTTCATTATTATAAAACAAAAATATTAAACTGCTATATTCTACATCGGTAAATTTTTCCAATACTTGGACAAGTTCGACAAATTTTGTATCAAACGAATATCGAAGTCTGTTTTCAAGAAAATAACGAACATCTCTATATCGATCACATACCATACCTGGCAGACGGGGTCAAATGTAATCCGAGGTGAATAAAATAAAATTATAATAACCAATGAACTGTAAATAAGAATTTTGACCAAAACCATATATTAAATATATTGATAGATTATAATAAATGAATCTAAAATTTATTTAAACCGTTTATTACATATGATATGATTTATAACTCAACCTTGAGAAGGACGTATATGTTGTCCTGTTCGTCACTTAGATTGAATTTCCCCTTTCAACTTGTTTAATAAAAGCGTTTACCAAATATTCTACAATTCCACTTTCAGCATGTAGACCTGTTAAAGGCTTTAAAGTTAACTATTTTTAGCTTGATTGATGATAATAATAGTTTCGAGCAAATTTCCAACTTAAAAGCTACGTATAATGATAGAATTGATATCAATGTGCGTGATAAATGCTTGTGAACAACATTGATAAAAGTGAGTATTTTTTACTTTGAAGTTAATATTCCTTACTGAAACAACTTTGCTAGCTCCCCTTTTTCCACCGGTATATTATCTATTTATTTTTCGTGTACTAAGAAATGATTCTAGTAATAAAGTTTTCATTCATTTTGCTTAAAATTTTCATTAGTATCATGGTATAGGTTGTTGCTTGAAATAATCATGGTATTGTTTTGAACGTAATATTAATTATTAATTATGTAAAATATTATTTATGGAATAATAGCTAAATTAATTAAAAAACATAAAATTACATATAATTATTAAAGTTTATTTTTTTGTTTTAAAACTCAACTTCTCCAAATTTGTCTTTAGATGCAAATTTAAAGTAGTTTTTGTTTAAAAGAAATAATGATTTTATCTATGATAATAAAAATGAATAACCTGCACATAATAACTAATGCATATAACTTATTTTATTTTTTATAAGTTATTTATTCGGGCACTTCTATTTTTATAATCACTCAAAAAAGGTATTCGAAGCGGTCACGTTTAAATAATTATATAATCACATTTACTTCATCTTTCCAAACAAGCTTTTATCATTACTTCTATTTGTTCATATACATTTTACATTAAAAAAAAATCATTTTCATAACAGACATGCATTTCGAACTAAAATCTATAATACATGTACGAGTAAATGCAGTCAAAAACAAAACATAAACACATGAAACCAAATGCAATGTATCCATAATACAAATTGCTGTATACATAAAACAGCAATACAATTTTAGATTCTGAAAAAAAACTAAAAGAATGTAAAAATAACACAACCACACGGTCAAATGAACTTCCTTATAGAAATATTCCATGTTATTTTAGTTTAAATTTAATTTTTGAGTTCAAAAAACAATATCTAAGTTCAAAAAACATTTTTTATGTTCAAAAAATATTATTTGGTTTAACATACAATGTGTAAGATTGAAAAACATGTTCCTAGTTCAAAAAACATTATTTGATCTAAAAAATAGTTTGAATGTGCAAATGGTTTTTTATAAGTTTAAAAAACATATTTTGAATTCAAAAAACTTTATTTTAGTTTATAAAATATTATTCTGGTTAAAAAATATATTATCCGAGCTAAAAAGGATATTTTAGAACTTTAAAAACTATATTTTGAGCTTAAAAAACATTATTTGAGTTTAAAAAGTATCATATGAGTTTGGAAAACATTTTTGAGTTTAAAATATAATTTTCAAGTTCAAAAAATAATATCTAAGTTCAAAAAACATTATTTAAGTTCAAAAAATATTATTTGGTTTAAAATATATCGTATATGTTTGAAAAACGTGTTTTTTTTTTCAAAAAACATTATTTGATCTAAAAAAACACTTTGGAAGTGCAAAAAAATAAGGTTAAAAACTTATTCTAAGTTAAAAAAACTTAATTTTAGTTTATATAATATTATTTGAGTTTTAAAAAATATTATTTAAGCTAAAAAATTATTATGTTAGTTTAAAAAAAATATTTTGTGCTTAAAAATACTTATGAAAATATTATGATAACTGAAGACGTCTACTTTTGGCAAGAATTAACCTTTGAAATAATTTTATTTACTATGTATTATGTTATGGTGGAGTAATGTACTTTTCGCTACCATACTGCACATAACATGAAAGGTTTTTGCTTTTCCAAAGAAATATTTCTTCGGTGGAGCAACCATTTTTTTTCCTTTCTTACTTGAAATTTTTTACAATTAGTATCCCTGCGCAGTACTTTTTAAAACATTTTTTTATTTTTTAAAAACTTATCTAGTTCATGAATTTCATATATGAAAAATTGAATTAAGAAAAAAAGAAAGAATTAAAATTTAAGTTTGATTGAATCTTTGTGACTTTTCCATGTAATGGAAAATTAATTTTTGGAGAAATAATTTCTTTTTAATAAAATGAAATCAAATAGTGGGATTTTAAGATGTAAATTAGAGGAAGTCTTTATATTGTTTTCACATTCTTATTTTAAGAGCCTGGAATAAAGATGAATATCTTTTTAACAACTTTTTAGAGTTTAAAATACTAAATAATTAAGGTGTTAATAAGATATTCATCTTTATTCTAGGCTCTTAAAATAAGAATGTGAAAACAATATAAAGACTTCCTCTAATTTACATCTTAAAATCCCATTATTTGATTTCATTTTATTAATGTGAAAACAATATAAAGACTTCCTCTAATTTACTTCTTAAAATCCCACTATTTGATTTCATTTTATTAAAAAGAAATTATTTTTCCAAAAAATAATTTTATTTCTAATAAAATGAAATCAAATAGTGGGATTTTAAGATGTAAATTAGAGAAAGTCTTTATATTGTTTTCACATTCTTATTTTAAGAGCTTGGAATAAAGATGAATATCTTTTTAACACCTTAATTATTTAGTATTTTAAACTATAAAAAGATGTTAAAAAGATATTTATCTTTATTCCAATCTCTTAAAATAAGAATGTGAAAACAATATAAAGACTTCCTCTAATTTACATCTTAAAATCCCACTATTTGATTCGATTGTCGTTGATGGGCATGAGAATATTTGATGACATGGTGATTTGGTATTGTGATATTTTATTTGCATATGGCATATATTAGATAGTTATTATTATGCCTTGTGTTTTATGAAAATTTATTAGTGATATTTCATGGTGAGACTTTCTGATGTTTAGTGTGATACAGTATTTGAGCTTATATATCTTTGATGCTATGCATGCTTATTATTATATGTACTCACCTTTTGGATATTAAGAGATAGTTTGACACGTTTATTTTATAATATGGGTCAGACCAAGACTTGACAATTATGGGGACTCGATAACTTTGGATTTGGTCTAGCTAGAGTAGACATATGAAGTAGTATCTTAGCGATAGAGTTCCCTTTTGAGATGTTGGACTTATTTGTAGACTCGTGTTATACTTGGCTATTGTATTGACTTGTGATGACTTGTATATTCTTTTAGACCGTCATAGTTTATGCAAGTATATATTTGTGTATGTAATTTTAATCCACTGTAAAACTAAGATTCAAGCCACAACTAAAATGTATTCAAATTAGATATAATTACCTTGATAAATTAGCTTAAAAAATGATCTAATTTGCAATTGGATTGGACTAAAATGGAGGATTTAGCTTTTGCGTTTTAAAAGAGGGAAAGCTATGTTTTTCTTACTGCGATTTACTGTAAGCTAATTACTTGTATGAATATAAACTTAAGGATATGTATTCTATGTAAGATGACAAATATTGACTCATTTGATGTAGATATTCATTTGACACTTAGGTAGTATTTGAGATGTAACATGTTATTTATGTTTATTTTTGATTATGTGTTCTGAGATGTGTATATATTATTCTGATTATTATTAGCCAACATGTGCATTGCTTTATGCCAAGACTGGTCACGAAATTTATTACTTCAGAAAATTTTAAAGGTAAGTCGTGACAGTGTGAGCCCAAAGTAATATATATATAGACGGTCGCTCCTAAACATCCTCATTCTCCATATTACTCGACAATATTACTTGTAATATTCTTAGGTAGTGTGGGTCTCGAGGTAAGGCGTTACAGTTGGTATACCAAACTGTAACGACCCTACCGCTATGTCCATATTATTAAAGAACATTGTAAACAATGTCGTCTAATAATACGGAGAATACGGCTTGTTAAGGGCGATTTTAGTCTCAGTTATTTTCCATATTTCCAAATTAATTATTTCCTATGTCAAAAGGCCTCGTTCGATCTTTAGAAACTCCTATCGATAACATGGTGTCCCACATATCGATCAGAATCCTTAAACATTTTCTCTACAAGTTACACAATAATTAATCCTAAATTTTCCTTAGTTAAATTTATTTTATTATCTATAATGTCCATGCATCCAATTTAAATAAATACAACCAAACAATAAATTCCTAGCAACCAATCAACCAAAACTAAATATTCGACTTCAGCGAAACAATTCAATTTCTAAAATTCCACTACGCAACTCTGATTATTCCTAGACCATTAAAATTTTAAAACTCATTTACACAAACTTTCCAAATTAATTCACTCTAATTTATCTCTTTTAAAATTAATTTCCTAAATAATCCAAAAATAAATTTCCAAACTTTAAAGGATTTTAACACATCGCTTTCCAAAATTTGAATGTCATTAATTCCAACTTATTTAATTAAAATTTTAAATCAAAATACGTCCCAAATAATTATCCCGATAATCATTTATATTCCTATCCCAATATAAATAATTAATATAACAATCAACCATACACCTTAGGGGACAAGACTCTAAGTCTCATTAGGTCTAGATCTGTGATATTATACGCTATAATGTTCTGACTCAACTTTGATACCATTTTATTTCATTAACTCAAAAATACGTGTTGTTACATATTTTTGGATTGAGGATATTTTGGTGTACGACTTGTAATTAAGATTATATCTCTCATTTTACAATAAATTTTATAAAGTAGTTGCATGGAACAATGCTCATGGCTAAACGTAAGGAGAAAAGAACGTGGGTTAGAAGGTTGGACAATGTTCATTTTGTTTGACATTAGAAAATGATGTGTTTAAGAAACTTGATGGTTTAATGAAGAAACTATAATAATTCCCTCTAAGTACAAGCTCAGTAGAAGGGGCGATTGCCCAAGGCAAAATATATGGGAATCCAAGAATTCCAATGACCAATATAAGAAATCCAATAAATGCCCCCAAGCATAAACTTGGTAGGAGAGGTAATTTCCAAAGAGTAATATTAGAAGTCCAAAAATTCTAAAGACCAATATAAGAAATCTAATAAATGTCCCTTAAGCATAAACCCGGTTAAAGGGGTAACAACCAAAGAGCAATATTATATGCCTAAGGATTCTGAAGACCAATATAAGAAATTCAATAGATGTCCCCCTCCCAAGTATAAACTCGGTAGAAGGGATAATAATCGAAGAGCAATTTGTTGATGAGGAAAAAGCTAAAAGCTTTTATGAGAAAATCATCACATAAACTAAAGGGTGTTGAGGACACCGAGACCAAGTGACCATCTTTTAAAGGCATAACATTTTTTCTAAAGGGACTTAAGGCTTTATCGGTTTTGAATATCTCAGTTTTGAATCTATATCTCCAGAAATAAATCTTGTATTGGCTGAAATGTAAAAGTGCGTTACATTCATTTGTCAAAAGATTTGAGTTTGACAAAAGATTTTTCTTGGAAAGAAAAAGACAACGAGATTAAACACTTTATCAAACCAAGTAATAAAAAATTACTTCTTAATAAACATAGAAAGTTCTCCTTTTTAATCATTTTCTCGATGGCATAAGACTAGGTTTGGCATTCATCGATCTTCTGTTCATTTATGAGATGATAAATGCAATATTTTCTCCCTACGGACTTTTTCTTTTCGATGTGGGGTAATTTGGGTAGGAAATTCTTTTATGAGTCTTTCGAAAGATCCGAGACAAGCTTTCATTGAGTGAAGGTAAGAATGCTATCCTATTTTAGCTTCTTTCGGGGTTTGTTAGTTGGAGTAGTGGGAAAAGGCCTTTTAGTTTTTTGGGCAGCGTCTTCGTATTCCATCAACTTGACACTCAGGTCTCTTACTTCATCGTCCTTAGCCTTAATAATTTTTCGAAGTTGAGCTGATTTTTAAAGGGATTGGTGAAGATATCCCAAAAGCTGTCTAATTTGTAGAGCCTATTCATACATAGGATCATATTCCCCGCCTTTGACTTTTCTGCAATTAGAGTGACAAGAAGCTCGTTGTTGTCTTCTTCAATGAGCTGAATCCATAGGTTTACAGGCAATTTCGAATTAAATTCTATACTATTACTTTCATTGCTTGAGTTAGACATGGCTACTTGGGAAGAATAGTCGATTTCTGAGATAGGTGAAAAAATGAACGGAGGTTCAGCCTTCCTTCTAGTGTCAAAATATTGGTGGGATTTTTTATCAAATACCATCATCCTAAGGTTTAAAGGACAAATTTGAAATACTAAGTCTTTTGTGTACTTCGGTATATCGTCAACCGAAGGTTTTAAATAGTTGTTGGAAGTTAGGTTTGATTTCTAAGTGAGGATACCGAAGTAAATACGTATCAGACTAAATCGAGACTAAATGCTACAAGTAGGTTGAAAGTAAAAGTGCTTAAAGTAAAAACGCTGATGGTTATAGTGGTTCATGCTAAGATCCCTACGTCCAGTTTCTTTTCCTCTGTTGGAGTTCTGCTATATAGCCGGGAGGCAGTTACAACGATGAGTTGGCCAAGTACCCCATTAATGAGTTTTAATATGAGCTATAATATAGGAAAGTTCTAATATTACTAATGTCTGAATTATGCAGGGGCCAAAAGAAAAAAAAAGATTCACGATGCATTGAGATCAACATCTATTTATAGGCATCTTGCTGCCACTACTAGAGAATGGCTAAAATAGCTATGAAAATTTCTGATGCCATTGCGACGCCTGAATGGCGCGGCGTTAGGAAGACGTCGGAAAGTCGTAAATCAAAAAAAGGCATCGCAATGGCGTCAGGAAATTCCGACGCCATTAATTTACCCGACAAAAATAATAAAGGCGTCGGAATGGCGTTAGAATATGCCGATGCCATTCGGATGCCTTATTTATTATTGTCGGGTAAATAAACGGCGTCAGAGAGGCGTTGATAAATTTCGATGCCATTGCGATGCCTTTTTACCCCTTTCTTCCTTTTCTTTTCCATACTGATTTACATGTACTATGTAATTTTGATAAATAACATTACATAATTTTCAAATTATATATATTTCAATTATTTAAATATTATATATTTTATATTATAATAATATATATTATTAATTTTTTTAGTTTAAATATTATTATTTGATTCATACTTTATATCCAAATTTATGAAATCAGACGTACACATTCATTAGTACGGTATGAGTAATTTAAATATATGATTTTATGTCGGTTTGACCATTCTACTTATAAGTTTATTATTAAATATAATCGATTAAATTACGGGAACATAGATCATGTTGACTCGAAATGCAACAAAATTTTATACTTAAGCATGCAGGACAACAATATATATTCTTAACAGTCAAGATTCAAAAATTCATAGTATAGACGGGACAATCGATTTAAACTGGTCGTTTTCCAATATACAAGTTACTTAGAATTCTATTGGAAACGACCCACTTCTAACCGAAATTCCTATATACATCCATACTTATAAAACCCAACCGTACACGTTTGTTAATACCGCATGAGAAGTTTAAATATACGATTTTATGTAATTATGGGTTGGTTTGACCATCCATCTTATCAAATGTGAAAATTCATAGGGGTTAGTTAATTATTGAAAGTAATCTATTTACTTACAGGATCGTAGTTCAAACTGACTCGCAATGGCTGAAATTGTATACTTAAGCATATGAGATAATAATGTTGATTTTCAATGATCGGACTTCAGAAATTGTAATTTTGACAAGTTAATTGGTTCAAACTGGTTGTTTTTAATACAAGTTAGGTAAGTTCTACCAAAACGACCAGTTCTAACTAATTTTTTTATATATTTTAAGACCGTTAATGATACTTTTTTTTTCCGAATTCCAATTCAATGATTTCTAAAAAATATAAAAAATATGTTTGTTACCTTAAAATCTTTAAAATATAAAAATATTAAAAAGTCGGAACGGCCTTGCTAATTTTCGGCGTCGCACTTTCTCCTTTGCTCTTCGTCCTTGTCGCTGACGTATTCAACCGTATGATCAAGTTAGCTATATCGAACAACCTCTTTGAAGGCATCAAGCTCCCCAACTCGAATCTGGCCATAACCAACCTTCAATTCACTGATGACATTATCCTTTTTGCATCGCCCACTGTTAACCACATCCACTGCCTTAAAATAGCACTGTACTCTTTTGAACTCATATCAGGCCTCTCCATCAACTTCAATAAAAGCTCCATCATTATGCTTGGAAACTCCGATCACCTTGGGCCAACATTTTCCAATTTGCTCAACTGCAACATCGCGCAATTTCCTATCTCATACCTCGGTATTCCCCTTCGCCCAACCAAACTACTCAGAGCAGATTGGCTCCCCCTCAATACCAAAATTAAAAACAGACTTCTTTCCTGGAAGGCACATTCCCTTTCTTCAGCTGGTCGCCTTGTCCTTGTTAAGTCAGTCTTATCGGCCATCCCTTCATATTGGATGTCATTTTACAAGCTTCCAACCTGGGTAATCAAAAGAATCGACACGATCAGAAGTTCCTTTCTATGGAATGGGGGAAGAATAAAGAAGCTCGTAAAATGGCGGACCGTTTGTCTGCACACTGACAACGGTGGTCTTGGAATTGTTAACTTATACTACTTCAATCTCGCGCTTCTCGCAAAATGGCTCTGGCGATTTCTCACCCCCGGAACCTTCCTTTGGAAAACATGGTTTACCACACTTCACTACCACTCCAATCCACACCTTGTCCTTCACTCCACCACCAGCCTTAAACCATCCCCATTTTGGACTGGCGTCCTCGCCACCCTCCCCCGTGTTAAATCACTCTTCCATGTCAATTTGGGTAATGGGGCAAACTACCTCTTCTGGTTAGATATCTGGCACGACCAACTACCCCTTTCCTCTATCCTCCCCAACCTATATTCTCACTCAGCCACAATCCATGCTACCACATCCGACTCCTTTAGCTTGGGCCCTGACCACCTCTTTCCATCCACCTACTTTGACCTTGCCACCTTAGCCGAGCTTCACCAAGCAGCCTCCATCCTCCAATCCATTCAATTCCACCCCTTGCCAGATAAGTTCATCTGGGCCCCAAATCCCACAGCTGGCTTCTCCGTCGCCTCCTGCTATGCTCACCTAAACAACCCTGGACGCCTCTTCAACTTCCCCAGACTTTGGAAATGTCAGCTCCAACCTCGCATCGCTTTCTTCCAATGGTGCCTTATCCACGGCCGCATCAACACCAGAGACAGACTCATTCGTAATAATATCGCGGTGGACCCAAACTATGCCTTATGCTCTAACGCAACCAAAAGTATCCAACATCTATTCATAGAATGTGATTTTTCTTTTAGGGTTTGGGTTGCAACGTCCGTTCACATACTCGGCTATATCCCAACAATCACTTCATTTTTCGAATATTGGCAGCATAACCCCCCCCCCCCAACAAGCACTTAGATCCTTTTGAGGCTATATTCAGTTGGTGCATTTGGGCCGAGCGAAATGCATACGTGTTCAGTAGGCCCAAATCTCACTTCGATGGAACATGCAGGCGTATTATTTACTATTTCTCATCTTTATCAGACCACAGTTTCTCAGCTCCATTCAGGCTTAGACTGCCATTCTCCAGATCATCGCCAGCTGAATCGGCAGGCAGCTCTTGCGCAACTCCTACCAGAAGGCAACCTGGACACCACCGTTGAACATTCTGCAGTACTTATCTACTTTATATACTGATATATGTATTAAGCTGTTATGTATCTATGACTCTGCTATGTAGTGACTGTCTGTGTGACTGTTGTGCAGTCTTCTCCCATTTTGGCCAACGATCAGGCTTGTTGATCGTACTATTTACATATTATTATGCTATATAATCGGCTGTGTAGTGACACGCTACACAATCGTCTTGCTCTAAAAAAAAATTCGGCGTCATGCCTTAGTTTTCCTCCAAATGAACAGCCGCCAACTTCTTTTTCTCATTTTCATTTTACACGGCCAGTTACAAAATAACATCGGCTAAAACCTAAATCCCCAAAACCTAAATCCCTAGAACCTAACATCGACTCCCGCCTTGCTAGCGCACCAGCCTGCCTCCATCTCGCTAACCGCAACAGCCGTAGCGCCAACCTCCGCCTTGCTAACCATGACCGACGTAGTCGGAACTAAAGAAACTAGAACAATGCACACACTATATTTTCAGAATGCAAAATCTGCTCTGCCTTTATTCCAATAAACTGCTAGGCTTAAATAGCCTTACAACATGAAAGTAAAATAGACAGCACGTACCTAAAAACATGGAAATAAAAAATCAGACCTAAAGAACAGGTCTACTTATTAACGAAACATAGAAAGTACAAAACAACAGCTACTTTATTAATGAAGAGAACCATTCTTACTGAAGAATAGGTCCATCAATCCCTCCTTTAAGCTGAATACTGTCAAGTATTTCAGCTTACTTCCATTGCAGAGATTAAACCTAGCATCCCTCAAAGCTTGATAAACTGTTCTTTCTTCAAAGGTTTTGTCATAATATCTACAATCTGATTTTGAGTACTGTAGTATCCCAATTTCACAGTTCCTTCATTCACCAAATCTCTCAAAAAATGAAACTTCACATCTATATGCTTACTCTTACCATGGAATACAGAGTGCTTCGACAATTGTATTGCTGAGCTATTGTCACACTGTATTAGGCTGCTTCCTTCTCCTTCATGCCCAAGTTTTTCGAGCAACCTTCTAAGCCAAATGCATTTACATGCACAAGAAGCTGCAGCGATGTACTCAGCTTCAGTTGTAGACAATGTTACCACGGGCTATTTCTTCGATGACCAAGAGACTGCTCCTCCTGCAAGAAGAAAGACGAACCCAGAAGTACTTTTCCTGTCATTAAGATCGCCTGCAAAGTCGCTGTCCGTGTATGCCATCAAGTCTGTAATACTTTCACTCTTGTACAAAACTCCCAGTTCGATTGTACCATTGATATACCTTAATATTCTCTTTGCTGCAGACCAATGCTCCTCAGTTGGAGATGACATATATTTGCTAATCAGGCTTACTCCAAACATAATGTCTGGTCTAGTTGCTGTCAAGTACATCAGGCTTCCGACAACTTGTTTGAATATGTAGCATCAATCTTGGTTCCCTTCTCATCTTTGGAAAGCCTTGTGCCGGGCACGATAGGATTTCCAACAGGTTTGCTATCAGACATGCCAAACCTCTTCAGCACTTCTTTCGTATACTTCCTTTGACAGAGAAAAATCCCCTTCGAACTCTGTATAACCTCCATGCCAAGAAAATATCTCATCCTTCCCATATCAGACATGTCAAATTCAAGCATCATTGACTTTTTAAATTCCTCACACATGCCTTTATTGTTTCCAGTATAAATCAAGTCATCAACGTAAAGACTAACAACTAAGAATTTACCTCCCTCCTTCTGTTTTGTAAAAAGAGTATGTTCACACACACACTTTTCGAATCCCTCACGGATGAAGTAAGATTCTATGCGGCTGTACCATGCACGCGGAGCCTGCTTTAGTCCGTATAAGGCTTTGTATAGCTTATAAACTTTCTCTTCTTCTCCCTTTTTCTCGAAGCCAACAGGTTGCTGCACAAACACCTCTTCTTCAATTTCTCCTTGAAGGAATGCGCTCTTGACATCCAACTGGTACACTTCCCATTTGTTTTGTGCTGCGGTTGCAAGGATGAGCCGAATTGTGTCAAGACGAGCCACTGGTACAAACGCCTCTATGTAGTCAATCCTGTATTGTTGTGCATATCCTTTCGCCACCAATCTCGCTTTGTACTTCTCTATTTCACCATGTTCGTTAAGTTTGGTCTTAAAGATCCACTTAACTCCTATGGCTTTAACTCCTCTTGTCAAAGTTGTGAGCTTCCATGTACCATTTTTCTCTATTGAATGAATCTCCTTAACCATTGCCTCTCTCCATTTTTTGTTTTTCATGGCTTCATTGTATGTGACCGGATCATCCTCAGCCATCATCATCATCATTGCTTCTTCTTCCTCTGATAGTCCTTCTCATGTTGTATATTCTGACATCCATGCAGGGGTTCTTCGTTGTCTTGCTTGTAGTGAGCTTGATTTGCTTCTGCTTGGTGAAATTGAGGAGTTTCCTTCTACTTGTGACGCTGAACCAGTGCTACTCATGCCACTAGTATTATTGGAGTTAGAGTATTCTTCTAACTGTTCAACTACATCAGCGTCCTTATCTCCCCAATCAAGCACGTCCAATTGTGCCTCTTCTTTACTCTGTTCCCATGTCCAACATGCATCTTCCTCGAATTTCACGTCCCTACTGATGGTGATTTTCTTGGTAGTAGGATCAAAGAGCCTATATGCTTTGGACTCCTTGCTCACACCAAGAAATATGTGTGCTTTGCTCTTATCATCCAGCTTTCTTCTTCTTTGATCCGTGACATGTACATGAGCAAGACATCCGAATATACGAAAGTGATCTACTGTTGGTTTGCTGCTAGTCCATGCTTCTTGTGGAGTCATGTTTTCAAGGGCTGCTGTCGGACACCTATTGAGAATATGAATCGACCAATTTGCTGCTTCAGCCCAGAACTCCTTTGGCATCCGTTTCTCATTCAACATCGAGCGCACCATATTCATGATCGTCCGGTTCTTACGCTCGGCGACACCATTTTGTTGAGGCGTATACGCTGTTGTGAGTTGTCGGGCAATCCCATGCATGCTGCAAAAATCTTCAAACTCCTTTGAATTGTATTCTCCACCTCTGTTTGTTCTCAAGCACTTAATGCTTTCCCCAGCCTCCTTTTCAACCCATATTTTGAAACTTTTGAATGCTTCCAATGCTTCTGACTTCTGGTTCAAAAAATATATCCAAGTTTTACGTGTGAGATCTCATCAATAAAAGTCAGAATATACCTCTTATTGCTATTTGAAATTGGATTAATAGGCCCACAAATATCTGTGTGCACGAGCTGTAATTTATATGTTGCTCTCCATAAGCTGTTCTTAGTGATGGGATCCCGGTGTTGTTTTCCGACAAGACAATGTGTGCACAACTTCTGTGGGGTCTTCACAGCAGGCAGCCCCACAACCATTCCTTGAGATGCAAGAGTTCTGAGTCCCTTGTAATTAAGATGTCCAAACCGTGAATGCCATAGCTGTGATTCATCATCGACTTCAACCTGTAGACATTTAGGCAGCTTCGGTGCCATTTTTGCTAAGAAATAAAACATTCTATTTCCACTCATATCTGAGTGCATGATTAATCCTCTTCTAGGATGAAACACTTTGCAGGTGCCATTTTGGATCAATATGGCTAACCCCTTCTCTTGTAATTGCCCAATACTTAACAAATTATTTTTGAGTTCAGGAATATAGTAAACATTTGTGATTACCTGAATAATGCCATTTATGCACAAGCGCACATTTCCTTTACCCATTACTGTAATGCGGCTATCATTCCCCAGTTTCACTGTTTGCTTGAAGTCCTCGTTCAAGTCTGAAAACCACTCCTTATTTCCACTCATGTGATTGCTATATCCAGAGTCTAGGAACCATACTTCTTCTTTCATTTCTTTGAGTTCTTCAATGTACGCCATGAGCAGCAACTCATCTTCATGCTCCAACTCAGCAAAGTTTGCCTTTCTTTCCCGGTCTGGGCATTCAAATTGGAAGTGTCCCAATTTGTGACAATTGAAGCACTCTATTGTTGCTTTGTTGGATGATGATGATCTCCACCTTCCTCGCCCTCGGTACCCTCCAAACATGTTCCTACCTCTTCCTCTTCCGATTCTCTCCTCTTGAGTCACCTTGAGAACATGCTCTTCCTCCTTAATTGTTCTATGAAACTTCTGTTCATGTACAATGTGTGAGCTCTGAAGTTCATCAACAGTGAGGCCACTTATGTCTTTTGACTCCTCTATCGAGACAACTACGTAGTTGAACTTCTCGGTAAGAGTTCGCAAAATCTTCTCCACAATCTGAGTGTCTTGCATTGCTTCTCCATTATTGCGCATGTTGTTTGCCACCAGCATAACTTGGGCAAAATACTCGACAATTGTTTCTCCTTCTTTCATCTCAAGGATCTCAAATTCTCTTCTGAGAGCTTGTAATTGTGCTCTCTGTACCCTCTCACTTCCCTGATATTTCCTTCTCATTGATTCCCAGAGCTGTGCAGATGTGTCCTTCTTTAGAATTGTCTTCAAGATGCTTTTATCTATGGCTGTAAATAGATAATTTTTGGCTTTCAAGTCCTTTTGCTTCAGTTCCACCCTTGCTGTCCTCTGTGCTTCACTCTCTCTCATTCCTTCTCCCAACTCAGTGTATCCTGGATCAATGAGATGCCACCACTCCTTAGAGCGAAGTAAATTCTCCATTAGCATCTTCCAGTGATCGTAATCCCCGTCGAATTTTGGAATACTCAGCAGGTTTTGTCCTTCACTTGACATTCTTTCTCACCCTTTTTTTTAACTCTCAAGTTCACTCTTGTTTCTCCCTCTCTAAAGTCGGACCCGTTGGTGTAGCTCTGATACCAATTGAAGAAACTAGAACAATGCACACACTATATTTTCAGAATGCAAAATCTGCTTTGCCTTTATTCCAAGAAACTGCTAGGCTTAAATAGCCTTACAACATGAAAGTAAAATAGACAGCACGTACCTAAAAACATGGAAATAAAAAATCAGACCTAAAGAATAGGTCTACTTATTAACGAAACACAGAAAGTACAAAACAACAGCTACTTTATTATTGAAGAGAACCATTCTTACTGAAGAATAGGTCCATCAGGAACCGCCTGCCCCCGCCTAGACGAATTGTTCAATAGTTATCATCAATATCAATGAGTTTCTACAGCTCGTGAAGGAAAAGTCTGTAGTTTGAAAGCGGTAAGTTATGTTTCCTATTTTCCTTTGAATTCAATATTATGAGTCTTGGCTAGTAATTTACCTTTTTTAAAAACGTGGGTTGGTTAAAGGTTTGAGGTTTCTATTTAATTGTTGCGATTCAGATTGTTTTGGATCGGTTTCTATTTAGTGTTGATTTTACCTAGATAACCAATTTTTTTCACACTTAGACACCTAGATACTAAAAATGAATATATGTTGGACATCAAGCAGGAATACCATATCCTTTGCCATACGCAACCTGGCTTTGGATTGAATGTGACTCCCTTATCTACTGAAATGTAATACGCAAGATTTTGCTCATGAGATGACAATGCTAGTTTTACATTTACATAGGTATTCACCAAGTACAAAACCAAAATTTACATTTGCATAAAACATGCACTATATAATTAATAATGTGAATGAAACTTCACATTAACTACGAATTTATATAGTTAAAAATATTTCATCAGTGGCTAGTTCTTAATTATTAAGTACACTTTGGTTGTATTATCTCTTGTACTTAGACATCACCGGTTTAAATTGCTATTGAAATTGAACTTTGAAATGAGAAACAAAATGTTCATCTCAACTTGCACTATGCTTAGAAACATGTCCAATTTTTGTTGACCTTAGATTACATTTGGCCCCGCCTGGCAAGTATTGTACACAATCGTTATTAGATGTTCGTTTTTTTTATTAAAAACGGACTTCGATATTCATCTGATACAATATTTATCGGATTTGTCCAAGTATTGGACAAGTTACAGGCAAAATGATATTTTTTACATTTCATAAATCATTTCAACTCAAACGGTTAGCAAAATTTCGAGCAGTATTTCCTTTTTGTTCCTCGTGTACGCACATTAGTGTACAATACGGGGAATAAGGGGAAGTGCTGCTGAAATTTTGTTTAATCGTTCGAGTTGAAATGATTTACAAAATGTGAAATAGCGTTTTGTCGGCAATGGGAAATAAGTCGACGACCCATAAAAAAGACGTTAGACTTTACATATCTTTAGAACAAAGTATATGTTAACATTAATAAAATAAGAATACTGTATGGAATTATAATAAAAGAAAATATTATAACATATGATTTATAAATAAGTAATACTAAATGTGATATTAATAACAAAAAATTGTAATAAATGTTTTTTTTAATAATATGTGAATTATAATACCAAGTGTATGTATTATTTCTAGTTGAAGATGGATTATTTGAAAGTTCGAAATTGGATGTATAAGTTTAATGTCGGGAAGAAAGGAACAATACCACTGCATTTTAAAAATGGCGTGGAAGCATTTATGAAAGTGACATCTTGTAATAGAACAAAGCAGCACGAAATTAGATGTCCTTGTTCTAAATGTTGTTGCGTGCATAGTAGTTAAGGCGCAAGGCTTGATCCTTGGGCTTTTTTGCGCCTTGGGCCTTTTTGTACGACTTTTATTGTTACTTACCAACGTTCAATTATATGCACACAATTTCTGCGTTTTCCGCACTGCAACGGACATCTCACTGTTATCGCTTGTGATTGCTTCTTATTTATTTATTTTATTTACACATGGTGTCCACCCTATTTTCACAGTTTCATTTATGAGGTAATTAGTTTAAATGAAAAACTTTAAACTAATTTTTAAACCAAAGACGCAACATTTAAAATTTTGGCAGAAGGACAGTAGCGTTTTTTTCAAATTCCCGACTTCGACTGTTTCCTCCGCTTTCGTCCATGCCCTAGCCGCCGTCTACCTTCAGCTACTGCTTGCCCTAGCTGCCGCCATCCAAGTAATCGTCGTCTAAAGTCATTGTTGTCCAAGCCGCCGTCATCCAAGCCTCTCTCTTGTCGATGTTCGAATCGAATTGAATCTTCCATTGTCAACGTCGATTTCTACAAAATCAAGAAAGCTTAACTTGATGCCTCTACTCAAACCTATGTCAGAAATTACTCGACCTTTGAATTCAAGAGTTGCAAATTCAAGATCTAAGAAACGAATGAAAAACAAAATCTTGAAGAAGAAGAAGAAAAAAGTCTAAAAAGTACCATGAATTTCGAGTGATATTTAAATATAGCATTTCTATATTTGAAACACAGTAGATTGTGTTTAATATGCTAAATAATAGACTAATATAGCATCTATACTTTTAAATATGGTTTCATTATCTGACTATGCAAAATGATAGTTGGATATAGCATAAGCATATTTCAATTGAACAAGGATGAAAAAACATGCAAAATGATACTTGAATTTAGCATAGGTATATTTAAAGTGAACTAGCATGAATAGAATATACAAAATGAACTAAGTATTCCTAAAGAGAACTACCATGAATATAATATGCAAAATGATAACTACATATAGCATATGTATTTTTTAGTGTAACATTTTAATCACAAAGTTCACTACTATGTTTATGATATACAAAATGATAGTTTAATGTAGCATTTGAGTTATGTAGTCCACTATCATGTTTAAAATAGGCAAAATGATAATTTAATTTAGCATTTTAATTATGAAGTCCAATATTATGATTACAGTATGCAAAATGGGATTTAATGTAACATTTTAATCACAAAATCCACTACCATGTTTATAATATGCAAAATGATAGTTTAATGTAGCATTTAAGTTATAAAGTCCACTATCACGTTTAAAATATGTAAAATGATAGTTTGATATGGCATTTTACTTATGAAGTCCAGTATCAAAGTTACAGTATGCAAAATGATATTTAATGTAGAATTTTAATCACAAAGTCCACTAGCATATTTCAAGCATACAAAATAATAGTTTAACATAGCACTTGAGTTATGAAGTCCAATGTCATGTTTAAAATATGCAAAATGATAGTTTAATATTACATTATAGTTATGAAGTCCAATACCATGATTACAATATGCAAAATGAGATTTAATGTATCATTTTAATTACAAAGTCCACTAGCATATTTAAGGAATGCAAAATGATAGTTTAACATAGCATTTGAGTTATAAAGTCCACTATCATGTTTACAATATGCAAAATGATATTTTAATATAGCATTTCAATTAAAAAGTCCATAAACATGTTTAGGATATGCAGAATAATAGTTTAATGTAGCATTATAGTTATGAAGTTCACTACCATGTGTAAAATATTCAAAATGATATTTTAATGTAGCATTTTAAGTACAAAGTCCATTATCATGTCAAAGGCTCGATCACGGGATAGGTAATGAGATCGGTCACGGACTCGGTCATAGACTCGGTCACCGAGATATATTATTTAACTGAGTGTACCATCGAATGAAAAAGCTAACTAACCTCATGCCAAACCTACAGGTACATACGAATGCAAAAGCAAACCGGATGTCAAACCTAGTCGGATAAATATGAATGCAACAGCTAACCGGATGCCAAGCCTAATCGGGTACGTATGGATGCAAAAACTAACCGAATGTCAAGCCTAATCGGATATACATGGAACCAATCTATACTTAAGATATATTGTTAACCGAACGTACTATCGAATGTAAAAGCTAACCGAATGCTAAGCCTAATCGGGTACGTATGGATGTAAAAGCTAACAGAATGCCAAGCCTAATCGGATATATATAAAACCAATCTATACCCAAGATATATTTTTTAACTGAGCGTACCATCGAATGTAAAAGCTAACCAAATGCCAAGCCTAGTCGGATACATATGGATGTAAAAGCTAACCAGAACCCAAGCCTAATCGAGTACGTATGAATGCAAAAGCTAACCGAATGTCAAGCCTAACGGGTACATATGGACGCAAAAGCTAATCGGATGCCAAGCCTAATTGGGTACATATGAAAACAATCTATATTTGAGATATATTGTTTAACCGAGCGTACAATCGAATGTAAAAGCTAATTGGATGCCAAGCTCAATCAAGTACATATGGGTCCAAAAGCTAACTGGATACCAAGCTTAATCGGGTATGTATGGATACAAAAGTAAACCGGAATCGGGTACGCATGGATGCAAAAGCAAACCGGATGTCAAACCTAATATAATGTCCAGTAGCATGTTTATGATATGTCAAATGATATTTTTATGTAGCATTTTAACTATAAAATACACTAGCATGATTAAAAATGTAAAATGATAATTTAATGTAGCATTTTTGTACAAGGTCAAATAGTACATTTGTGATATGTGAAATGATAGTTCCATATGACAATTTAACTATGAAATATACTAGAGTGTTTATAACATGAAAAGTGATAGTTTAATGATGCATTTTTTAACAAAGTTTACTGGTATGTTTATGATATCTAAAATGATAGTCTGTTGTGACATTTTAGCTATGAAGTCCACTAGCATGTTTAAAATATGCAAAGTGATAGTTTAATGTAGCATTGCAATTATAAGGTTCAGTAGCATTTATAACAAATTTGAAATGATAGTTTGATGTGACATTTAATTATAAAGTCAATTTTCATATTTCTAGAATGATGAACTGTTGAATAATTGCAAAAGTATGAAAAGTTTGTAATGCAACTTTGAATTACAGTACAATATGTTTATTCCTATTACTTTCAATTATACTGAAATGATATATAAAACTAGCATAATGCAACAACTTGATGTTCAAAATTTGTACTGTGAAAATCATAAACAAAATATACCGTTGAGTACTTAGAAATGCTCAAAAATATTAAATACACATGTAAATTCCACAATATTAATGAATAATACAAATAGTTAACTATTAACATAAAATGCTATATGTATATAGCATTACACTTTAACAAATTTAACAGCAACTTGAAGCTTACCAGAAATATAATCAACATCAAATACACCATTTGAAACTAACAAGAGTAACATTCAACATCAGATACAAAATAATAAAACAATAAAAGACTAAATTGCATAATATACACAGAAATGCTAGTTTCGTATACCATAATAATATGAAAGATAAAGTGATCACATGCAGAAACAAAAAACTGATCAAAAAACATTACCAACCATCAATAATTCCAGTACATGTCAAACATCCAGTTAAGATCAACATCGTGTTAGAAGTCCTAGCATTCACAAGCAGGCGGCGATGCACTCAAACTCAAAGCGCTCACAGCATCGTCTCCTATTCTCGACATCACAAAGCACAACGAGAAGGGCGAACTCGACTCAAGCAATCTAGCATGGAGGAGCGACGATCTCGATCTTCATTTGAGAGAAATTGTGAAGTGAGAGGCATCATCAAGTCGGCATCTTTAGACGAATAGCAACAATGAGTTTGGGAAGACGGAGCGGGGAATTTTATTCAAGGAGAAGCAAAGATCAATTAATTTTTGGTAGTCGGCATGATTTGAGGTTGAAGAGGAACGAGATTGAAGAAAACGTACGATTTAATTTTTTTATAAAGACTTTCCTTCAGCCAAAATTATAAAACCCGCGTCCTTCAAAAACAAAAAAAATCTATGCTTCTCTCGGGCAAAAAAACATGATATGTTTTTCCTTCAGCCTATTTTCCTGTTCATTTATTTTCCCAATATTTATTTAGCTTTACATTTCAAAAATCAAGCCAATATTAGATGAATAATGTTTTTTTTATATGTTATGTCAGCTGAAAAAACTTGGCATATGTGAGAACATTAGTTGCTGCGGTTTTATAGTCAAGATGTTATAGTTTTTCTATCAACAACGTGTATTATTGTATGGTGATACCAAAATATTGTCAAATATGTATTTTGGTATTTTGAGGCAAACTACAGAGTCACATGCAATGTATTTTTTGAAACTGCGGGAGGATTGAACGGTTGTATGTTATAGATCAGAACTGAGAATTTTGGACTAAGATAAATATAGGAACACATTTCCCATAATAAAGACTATTTTCTTCTCAATGGGAATTTTGGACTAAGATATCTATTCAATTTAAATTATTGATTATTATTTTTTTCATTTCTCAGTGAGAAAATCTTAGCAGGGAACCAACATCTTGAAAAGTTTATGGCACGACTCACAAGGTCGACTCAAGCAATGATGGATCGACCACCGTTGAATGGATTGACGACACCGTGAAGCAGTTTTCGGTAAGCTATTTAGAAAACTCAATTTAAATAGTATATGCATATAGTTGTGATGCGGATGAGTATGAAAAATAAAAAACAGACAAAATATCAAGATCAAATTGACGAGCTAAAAAGTAAAGGCGTAGACAACACATATGAGATTGATGAAGAAGTTTTTTGCGTCCTCACCACTTCTGTGGCCGAAAGGTCGGACCGTAGACTCAATTATGGAAATATACCTGCGGTAATTTCTAAAAATTCAATTAAATAATTACATTACTGTAGTGAAACAAATGATAAATCTGAAATCACTTAAGCACTAACACAATAGAATTTGCAGAAAGCAAATTTGAACTTCTTATTTAATTCAATAACTACTGCTGGCTTTTATAGCTATTACAAAGGAGTGCACATTATTAACTACTCTGATAAAATGCCTAAGAATATGAAACTAACAAAGATAAATTCAAACACCATCTATGTAGACGTGATCCTGAAGAATAGGTCATTATTATTCTTAAAATGCTGAACTCTCTAACAGTTGCATGGAATGAGTCTAACAATCCCTCCTTTAAGCTGAATATTGTGCCGTATCAGCTTACCTTCGATAACTCAATCAAACCCATTAACTCTCGAAACTTCACAAATTGTTCCTTCTTCAAGGGTTTAGTCAAAACATCAGCAATTTGGTCTTGAGTGCTGCAGTAGCTTAACTTCACTGTTCCATCACTCACCAAATTCCTTAAAAAATGAAACTTAACATCAATGTGTTTGCTCTTACCATGAAACACCAGATGCTTTGACAGTTGAATTGTTGAGCTATTGTCGCACTGAATTATGTTGCCTTCTCCTTCTCTGTGCCCGAGTGCTACTAGTATCCTTCTAAGCCACACACATTGACATGCACATGCTGCTGCAATGTACTCGGCTTCTGTTGTAGACAACGTCACAACAGGTTGTTTCTTTGACGACCAAGATATGGCACCTCCAGCAAGTAGAAACACTGAACCAGAAGTACTTTTCCTGTCATCAAGGTCACCAGCAAAGTTGCTATCTGAATATGCTACCAGCTCCGAGTTCTCTTCTCTTTTGTAGAGTATCCCTAGCTCAGTGTTACCTTGAATGTACCTTAGAATCCTTTTTGCTGCACACCAATGTTCTTCCGTAGGAGATTCCATATATCTACTTACCAGGCTCACTCCATAAGTAATATCAGGTCTCGTTGCAGTTAAATACATAATACTCCCAACCACTTGCTTGAATTTTGTAGAATCTACCCGAGTACCCTCTTTGTCAACTGCAATTCTTGTCCCGGGCACTATTGGATTCCATACAGCTTTGCTGTTCTCCATGCCAAATCTTTTTAGAATTTCCTTCACATACCTCCTTTGACATACAAAAATTTCTTTATTGTTCTGTAAGACTTCCATTCCCAAAAAATATCTCATCTTCCCAAGATCAGACATGTCGAACTCTGTCATCATGGAACTTTTAAACTCTTCATATGCCCTTCTGTTGTTTCCTGTATATATCAAATCATCAACATAAAGACTCACTATCAATAACGTACCTCCCTCCTTCTCTTTTGTAAAGAGTGTATGTTCACTGGTGCATCTTTTGAATCCTTCTTTAATGAAATATGACTCAATTCGACTATACCAGGCTCTTGGCGCCTGTTTCAGGCCATAAAGAGCTTTATGTAGTCTATACACTTTATCCTCTGCTCCTTTTACTTCAAAACCAAGTGGTTGTTGAACAAAGACTTCCTCTTCCAATTTCCCTTGCAAAAATACACTCTTGACATCCATTTGACAAACTTCCCAATTTCTTTGTGCTGCGGTTGCTAAAATAGACCGAATGGTGTCAAGACGAGCGACCGGTGCGAAAACCTCTGTATAATCAATCCCATATTGCTGTGAATACCCTTTAGCTACAAGTCTTGCCTTGTATTTTTCAATTTCACCGTTCTCATTCAATTTTGTCTTGAAGATCCATTTAGTGCCTACAGCCTTGCATCCTTCTGGTAAGTTTGTGAGTTGCCAAGTCTTATTTTTTCTATTGACTCTATCTCTTTCACCATTGCCTCTCTCCATTTATGATCTTTCACTGCTTCATTATAAGTCGTAGGATCTTCATATTGTACTAACATAGCTGCCTCTTCTTCTACCTCAGATGGTCCATCCCCTTGAACATAGTCTGATAGCCATGCAGGAGCCCTTCGAAACCTAGCACCGGGAGATCTTGTAGCACTATTATTTGGTGTGTTTGATGATGAACTGCTCCCACTGGTGTCAGTCGATCCTGTGTCAGTAGACCCTGAAAATGTTGAATTATTTGCACGTGAAGTTTCCACTTCCTTTCCTTCTTCACTGCAATCAAGATCACTATCTGGCCACTCAAGCACATCTGCATTCTTTCCTTTCTCAATATTTTCCCAGTTCCAACCTTTATTCTCATCAAACTTCACATCTCTGCTCACAGTAATCTTCTTAGTGATAGGATCAACAAACCTATATGCTTTGGATTCTTTGCTTACACCAAGAAATACATGAATTTTACTCTTTTCATCAAGCTTGTGCCTCTTCTGATCTGGAACATGAACATAAGCTAGACATCCAAATATTCAAAAATGATCTACTTTTGGCTTTGTACCTAACCATGCTTCTTGAGGAGTCATGCTTTCTAATGTTGAAGTTGGACTTCTATTAAGAATATGCACTGACCAGTTGGCTGCTTCTGCCCAGAATTTCTTCGGCATCTGTTTCTCATCCAACATAGAACGTACCATGTTCATAATCGTCCTATTTTTACGCTCAGCTACGCCATTTTGTTGTGGTGTATATGCTGTTGTAAGTTGTCGATTAATTCCATGCTTATTACAGAACTCATTGAACTTGTTTGAGTTGAATTCTCCACCCCTATCTGTTCTCAAGCATTTGATGCTAGTGCCTGCTTCTTTCTCAATCAAGATTTTAAAATTCTTGAATTTATTGAATGCTTCCGATTTCTCATTCAGCAAATAAATCCAAGTCTTTCGAGAAAAATCATCTATAAAACTCAGAATATACCTCTTGTCACTGTTGGAAATAGGACTTATAGGACCACATATGTCTGAATGTATGAGTTGCAATTTTTGTGTTGCTCTCCAAGAAGACTTCTTTGGAATAAAATCACGTTGTTGTTTACCAACTAGACAATGCGCACATAACTTCTGTGAAGTATTTACCACTGGCAGTCCTTCAACCATTCCATTATAAGCTAGCATTCTGAGACCTTTGTAGTGCAGGTGACCAAACCGAGAGTGCCACAGCTGTGACTCATCTTCTACTTGAGTCTGATAACACTTAGCAGTCTTGGTTGCCATGACTGCTCTAAAGTAGAACATTCGGTTCCCACTCATTTCAGATTGCATGATCAGACCCCTACTTGGATGAAAAACTTTACACATGTTGTGTTGAATCAAAATAGCCAGTCCTTTTTCTTGTAATTGGCCTACACTGAGTAGATTAGTTTTTAGTTCAGGAATATAATACACATTAGTGATTACCTGTGCAACGCCATTGACCTCCATGCGCACACTTCCTTTTCCAGTCACAGCAATTCGACTATCATTTCCTAGCTTTACTGTGTGTCTGAAGTTCTCATTCAATTCAGTGAACCATTCTTTGTTGCCACTCATGTGATTACTACATCCTGAATCAAAGAACCACACCTTTTCAACTGAAGCACCCTGACTTTCAATGTATGCCATAAGCAAAAGCTCCTCCTCTTTATCCATTTCTCCATAATTGGCCCTTTTCCCCCATTCTGGACACTCGAATTGAAAATGTCCCAGTTTGTGACATTTATAACACTCTATAGTCTCTTTTCTTAGTGAGGATATGCCTCTTCCTCGACCCCGGCCTCTACCGGTTCCATTTGCATTTCCACCTCGGCCTCTCCATGATCTTTCTTCTTGCGTTACCTTCAGCACCTGTTCTTCTTCTTTAACCTTCCTTCTAAATTTTTGCTCATGCACTACCAACGAACTTTGAAGCTCATCAACGGAAAGATTACCGATGTCTTTGATTCCTCTATGGACACCACAATGTATTTGAATTTCTCTGTTAGTGTTCTCAAGATCTTTTCTACAATCTGTGACTCTTTCATCACTTCTCCATTGTTGCTCATGTTGTTCACCACCAGCATTACTCTAGCAAAGTAATCAGTTATTGCTTCTCCTTCCTTCATCTCTAGAACTTCAAATTCTCTCCTAAGAGCTTGTAGTTGAGCCCTCTGTACGTTTTCATTGCCTTGATATTTCTTCCTCATTGACTCCCAAAGCTGCGCTAAGGTCTCCTTCTACAGAATAGTCTTTAAAATATTCTTGTCTATTGCTGAAAAAAGATAGTTTTTCACCTTTAGGTCTTTCAGCTTCAGCTGCTCTCGTGCAGTTTTCTCAATCTTCGTCTCCCTTGCGCCTGCCGCCGGCTCAACATAGCCTGGTTCAATCAGGTGCCACCATTCCTTTGATCGAAGAAGATTTTCCATTAACATCTTCCAATAATCGTAATCCCCGTCGAACTTCGGGATGCTCAGCAGGTTCTGTCCTTCGTTTGACATGCCTGAATTCTTTTACCTTGTGAAGATGTTACTGTGTATGTTTACTTTTAGAAATTAGATCCCTTGGTGATGCTCTGATACCAACTGATAAATTTGAAATCACTTAAGCACTAACACAATAGAATTTGCAGAAAGCAAATTTGAACTTCTTATTTAATTCAATAACTACTGCTGGCTTTTATAGCTATTACAAAGGAGTGCACATTATTAACTACTGTGATAAAATGCCTAAGAATATGAAACTAACAAAGATAAATTCAAACACCATCTATGTAGACGTGATCCTGAAGAATAGGTCATTATTATTCTTAAAATGCTGAACTCTCTAACAGTTGCATGGAATGAGTCTAACAACAAATGTTATTGTTTGACACTTTAAATAATCAAATAAATGCAGAAGTATAGAAGTAGAAACAACAATATTCCAAACCAATCAGCGTAATACATTGCTCACATGGAGCAGAAGTTGGTAGCGACGGAGGCCAAAGTCGAAATGCTTCAGTCAAATTATGAGAGGTTAGCCGATTGGTTGAGGAGCACATGGGTGGACAAGTAAGCGAGCACCGTCAGGGCCATGACTACATAGAAGACAAGTGAAGTTTCATGTTTGATATGCAGTTATGGTTTTTTACTTCAAACATTATGATGTATATATTAATATCTATCTACGTGGATATGATTTTCATTTCGACTTGCGTCTATGTGACATTAGTTTAAGTTGTATCGTATAATACTATGAATGTTGCGTGTTATCTAAATGTCTCGTCGATTATGTTATTGTTTTTGTTGATTTATAATGTTCTTGGTGATGTTATTGTATATATACGTTTCATTGCATGTTTGGCATTGCCAAAATGAATGTATTTGAGGTTGAGTTTTGTTTGAGGTTAGTAATAGAATAGAAATGCTAGAAAATTGCTTAAGAAAAGATGTCGGAAAAACGTGGAAGAAATCAAATAATTGTATTTTAAAAATGATATTGGTATGACGTTGAAAAATATAGACGTTGGAATGACGTTGGAAAAAAGGCATCGGATAGGCGTTTGGAAATAAGATGTCGGATGGACGTCAAAAAATACATGGTCGGAAAGGAGTCGGATAGACGTCGGAAAGGAAACGGCCTTGAAATGGCATCGAAAAGTTTGAGACGTCAAAACCGCTTCGGAAACACCCAACGCCTTGCGTCGAAAAGGTTTTTCCATAATAGTTTTTCTGAGGTAGAAAATGGCGTTGACGTGACGTCGGAGATATGCTTTTCGATGCTAAGGCGACGTCATTTTGACATTGGAAAAATTGTTTTCTACCGTATTATGCGTTGTTGTTGGTAGAGAGATTTCTTCTGTATTGCTGACTTGGTTTGCTTGAATGATTAAGATTTGAATATGTGTTGTTATTTGGTTATTTACAAACTGACGTGAGTCAATGACATGACATTCCATATACGGCTTTCGTAGGTTGCAATTTGCACATGTTGTGTATACTTTAAGTCATCTGAGCCGTTAATGCACCTAAAGGCTATCTTAGCCAATGATCTCAGTTGCCTTTTTAAAGTGCTTTCGGCTTCATGGCTTCGTATTGGCTTTAAATTCCGGTTGATGCTTGTTAGAGGGTTTGTGGTTTCGGTTTTGGTCGGTCGGGAGATCACTATTTTTGGCTGTTCTTTATACTTGGGCATTGGAGGTTATCCTTTAGTTAAGTGAGCCGAGGAAGTGAGCTGAGGACTGCTATGTAGAAGTATATTCAATGTACTTGTTAATATTTGGTATTTATGGAAAGCTTAATGCAGAATAGAATTTACAGAGTAAAAATTATGACATAATAGTTGCATTAGATATGTGGTTGCTTGTCAAAGATACGGTCGGCACTGTCTCATTTCTCAGAAGGAAAAATGTTCACATAAACCGCCAGTGATATACCTGTGACATGATGGAGGAATCCTCCAACCATCTCTTCCGTAAATATAAATTCACCGTGGCTAAGCAAATTTACTTCTCTACTTCTCATTTTAACTCCAGTTTCTATGATTATTGGGATCGTAGTAATCATGACTTCGAAACTACTGGACGCCTTTTTGACTAATTAGTTCGGTCTGGTTACATGGACGGAAAGGAACTAAAGATGTTTTAATCTTGAATGTTTAAGCGGTGTAATTACATTAATCGTCTAAATTATGGCCAGGTTATATAGGACCAGATTTCCTTTCTTTTTATAAACTTTTACGATCTATATTTTTTTACGTTTTTAATGTAAAAACTAAATAGCTAAAAATTAGGAGAAATTAATTTAAAGAACAAAAATTTGTATATTTTTAGCCTCAAAGACACGATCTCAATATTTTATGCACAAGAACAAATATTCTTCTAAAAATTATTCATAAGGACAAACATTCTTTTAAAATTATTCATAAGAACAAATATTTTTTCAAAACTGCTACCGAACTAAAAACCGATACCTAAAATCTGCTACCGATAACTACAAACTTAAAAACTGATACCTAAAGAAAGTTGTCCTTCAAGCTAAATCATTGAAGGTTAGAAATTTTGTCCTTGACAATAATTTCCTGTAAAAATTATACGTTGGATTCTACCATTGCGTGACATTTTTTATAGGATAAGTGATAACTATGGATTACTTGGTTGATTTGGAAAGCAATATCAGTCCATAAATTATAATTTGTTGATTTGAAAAGCATTCAGTCCATCTGAGGGTGAGGGTGTCGTGTGTGTATATAACACTTAGACATCCATTTAGAAAGAGAAATATATGAAAATTATAGAGTGGTCCACTACATGCCTTTATAAGCCTAAGTGGGTCATGTACATTAAAACTTTAAATCTTGATTAAGACGCATGTAAAAATAGGCGAAGCTTTTGGTTTATTTGTAGTGCAGCCGAAACGAAGAGAATAGTATTGCCATAATCAATATTTCATATACGAACAAATCTCAAACGGTAAAGCATACAATAGCAAAATGATGATTCATACAGTAACTGTAAATCCATCCCATCTACCCAAACAAATACATAATAACTCTTTTACTCAACATATATATACAAAGAATATAAAAAAACAAACAACAAAAAATATATATCTCAGATACAACAAACATACAATAAATATAAAAGATGAATGCCTATATATAGAGAGCAAAGAAAGAGAGCACGAAAGTGAAAAGAAGGAGGAAAGCCGTACTGGGAACAACGTCGAAGGCTGCGCTCTGCATAGAAGGAGGAGCAGCAGGGGCCATGGTCGGTTCTTGTGCGCAAACCACGGCAAACACCAAAGCCAACATCAATATCACTGCCTTGTAAGACTCCATTAATTATAGTTTGAAGTATGAAGAAATATGCAGTAAACAAAGGAGATGAGGGGAGTATAGTATAATATATATATATTGGTTACTGAATAATTATGTAGGAGAGAAACGAGCGAGGATGCGTCTATATAGGGACGGCCGGAGAAGTAAAAGAGACGTGAAGAAATGACAGCCGGTGGGAAAGGAAGTTCCGGTAATCACGCGTAGAGTAAGCGTAAGGAGAAGGACACGTGGCGAGAGAAGAGTGGGCAGCAGAAATGACAGGTAGAGCTAACCGTTGAATTTTATGACTTTGTTAATCTGAACGATGTTGCCAATATGACGATGACGTGAAGTATATTTCTTTGATGTATGGCCTTTCCTCCGATTGGCATCCCATGTGCTCTTTATTTTCCTACTTTTCTTCTTTTTTAGACTTTTCGTCCTCGGTTTCGTTTATGTATCATGTGGATCCAGTTTTTGATTTTGGTTTCACATTTGCTGTCTTTTCATTTTTGTTCCTTTAGCGGTTGTGTAAGTTCAAAGTTAACTTTTGAGGTAGAACGGATCCAAGATTAAAATTGCCCATTAACTCTAAGTTGATTGATTGGTAGATAATGATCAATGCATTGCTCAAACAATACGGTTGTTTAAGTGTGCAAATGTGCCCATTTTTTAAGTAGCATTTCTATCTACACCTCATTCTTTATATTTATATTTTGATCTGGCAAAAATTAATGCTTATCATTCACCAAATATACTTAGTATTTTACTTGTTTTTTCAATAAAAATGTTAAAACTTGGTTCCTTTTTTTCAATAATAATAATAATTTAACATACATTCTTCTAAACGGTACATGATTCAAAATTATAGTTGAACGTTAAAATATAAAAAATAAATAAAAAGTTTACAAATCCAAATATTTATGATATTGCAGCATGTACAAATTCATTAGGTATTAGAAATAATTTACACCGTTAATAGTACTAACAATGTAAGGTTAATGATTTGTGCATCAACCTTCAATGGTAGAACATACACCTTTTAAGATCAAAGGATAAAGTAAAATACTAGGAGAAAGTGTGATAACTCATAAATTATGCCCTGGTAACGTAAATAATTGATTTGAGATTAAACTGAATTATTCTAAAGTGGCATAAAAGCCAACTCAAAGAGATGAACGAATTATAATACAAGACCGCTTCCATTAAATTAGGAATATCATTTATAAAGTTTTGCTTAACAATTCTATGAGAAGAATAATAAATGATTTTGATAGCAAGTTAAATGAGAGTTGTGGATTTTATAAAAGAGGAAATAGAATTTCTTACAAACTTTGATTATTTTTTTTGCTTCGTTGAAATGAGAGCAAATACTCATATTATATTAGCACATCTCCTAAATGGATGGCGGAGAAGTATTTAATCATTGGGCTAATAAACATTCTCTTGAATTATCTATATTTTTCATAGGAATTATTTTAAATATCATTCTTTTATAACTCCAAATGAGATAATAATAGGTGCACGTTACCGTTACTACACATGTTTAAATAACTTTTAGCTATAAGGTATAACCCACACTCTAATTGAAGCCCAAAGCAGGTATAAACAATTGAACCTAAATCTCAGTTTAACTTTCAACATCACTCTTAAAGTTAATTCTGCAACTCCAAGTAAATCTCGCCTTCGAAAATATTCATGCTTCAGTGCCTTTGTGAATTATCTTCTACTTGATCTTTTGAATTAACAGGCTTCACTAGGACTTCCTTTTTTGCAATGCGCTCCCGAATATAATGGTAGTGTTTATCGATATGTTAACTTTGACCATGGAAGAAGGGATTCTTCGGTATAGCTATGGATGAATTGTTGCCCAGAAAAAGCTTCGTTGCATTATGTTGTTGCATATACAACTCCTTCGATAGGTCTTGAAGAAAAATTGCATGATGAATACAAGTTGAAGCAACAACATACTCATCTTCACAGGTGGAAAGCATCACAATTGGTTATTTTTTTGAACTACACGTGAAAGTTGTGTCTCCTATAAAGAAAACAAACCTAGTTGGACTTTTTACCAATCATCAACTTCTTCAGTCCGATACTATCATGGTAGCAAATCAACTTGAAATTCTTTGATCATGAATATAACAATCCAAAATCAGTGGTACCTTTGACATATCGAAGAATCCTTTTTGTAGTTTTCAAATGTAACATAGTAGGAGCTTCCATGTAGCGACTAATGAGACCAACGCCATAAAGTATATCAAGGTCTTGTGCAAATTAAATATCTCACACTACCAACTAGACTCTTAAATAGAGGAGGATCTACATTTTCTTCTTCAACACATTTTGAGATCCGTGTTACACATTTTATTGGAGTAATTACTGGACTACAACCATTTATCTTTAGTTTCTTCAATATTTCAATGTTAACTGTTATATTTGCACGAGGAACCAAAAATTTGAAACTGACAATTACCCATAATAAAGAATGTGTAATCGTTTTATGACTCGGTAATGTACAATATGTTGGCAGCGACAATTGGGTATGGTTGTGGTAGGGTTAAGGACGTTCCCTACGGGCAGTTATGTAATTTGTTATATAACTTAACACTTGTACGAGAATCTTGATCGAAATAAAGTACGATTTTGGTTTTGTTTTCTATATCAATATATTGTGATATAAGTTATGATCTAAATACATTAAATATATATATGGCTAGTAAATCCTTAGGAAGAGTATTTAATCGATTGTAGTTGAGAATATGTTCATAACAACGAATTTTGAATCGAACATTAAAATAGTTATTCTTATTTTGTTGTTATTTGAGATGTATCAAAAAATGCTATCGATATTGATAGAGTTAGAAGTATGCACTAGGGGCAATTATGTAATTTGTTATATATATCTAACTCGAGAACAAATCTTGTTCATAATAAAGGTATTTGATGTTGGAACTGGATTAGCCCAGGTAACGTAAATAATTGATTTGAGATTAAACTGAATTATTCTAAAGTGGCATAAAAGCCAACTCAAAGCGATGAACGAATTATAATACAAGACCGCTTCCATTAAATTAGGAATATCATTTATAAAGTTTTGCTTAACAATTCTATGAGAAGAATAATAAATGATTTTGATAGCAAGTTAAATGAGAGTTGTGGATTTTATAAAAGAGGAAATAGTATTTCTTACAAACTTTGATTATTTTTTTTGCTTCGTTGAAATGAGAGCAAATACTCATATTATATTAGCACATCTCCTAAATGGATGGCAGAGAAGTATTTAATCCTCGGGCTATAAACATTCTGTTGAATTATCTATACTTTTCATAGGAATTATTTTAAATATCTTTCTTTTATAACTCCAAATGAGATGATAATAGGTGCATGTTACCATTACTATACATGTTTAAGTAACTTTTAGCTATAAGGTATAACCCACACTCTAATTGAAGCCCAAAGCAGTTATAAACAATTGAACCTAAAATTCAGTTTAACTTTCAACATCACTCTTAAAGTTAATTCTGCAACTCCAAGTAAATCTCGCCTTCAAAAATATTCATGCTTCGGTGCCTTTGTGAAATATCTACTACTTGATCTTTTGACTTAACATACTTCACTAGGACTTCCTTTTTTGCAATGCGCTCCCGAATATAATGGTAGCGTTTATCAATATGTGAACTTCGACCATGGAAGAGGGGATTCTTCGGTAGAGCTATGGCTGAATTGTTGTCTAGAAAAAGCTCCGTTGCATTATGTTGTGGCATACAAAACTCCTTCGATAGGTTTTGAAGCAAAATTGCATGATAAATACAAGTTGAAGTAGAAACATACCCATCTTCAAAGGTGGAAAGCATCACAACTGGTTAGTTTTTTGAACTACACGTGAAAGTTGTCTCCTATGAAGAAACAAGCCTAGTTGGACTTTTTACCAATCGCCAACTTCTTCAGTCTAATACTATCATGGTAGCCAATCAACCTGAAATTGTTTGATCATGAATATAACAATCCAAAATCAGCGGTACCTTTGACATATCGAAGAATCCTTTTTGTAGTTTTTAAATGTTACATAGTAGGAGTTTCCATGTAGCGACTAATGAGACCAACGCCATAAAGTATATCAAGGTCTTGTGCAAATCAAATATCTCACACTACTAACTAGACTGTTAAATAGAGTACGATCAACATTTTCTTCTTCAACACATTTTGAGATCTGTTTTACAGATTTTGTTGGAGTAATTACTGGACTACAACCATTTATCTTTAGTTTCTTCAATATTTCAATGTTAGCTATTATATTTGCACGAGGAACCAAAAATTTAAAACTGACAATTACCCATAACAAAGAATGTGTAATCGTTTTATGACTTGGTAATGTACAATATGTTGGCAGCGACAATTGGATATGGTTTTGATAGGGTTAAGGATGTTCCCTACGGGCTGTTATGTAATTTTTTATATAACTTAACACTTGTACAAGAATCTTGATCGAAATAAAGTATGATTTTGGTTTAGTTTTTTACTGCATGTAATAATATATTAGGATATAAATAATGATCCAAATACATTAAATATATATGGCCAGTAAATCCTTAGGAACAGTATATAATCGATTACAGTCGTGAATATGTTCATAACCACAAATTTTGAATCAAACATTTAAAATAGTTATTCTTATATTGTTCCTATTTAAGATGTATCGAAAAAAATGTTATCGATACTGATAGAGTTAGGAGTATGCCTTAGGGGTAATTATGTAATTTGTTATATATATCTAACTCGAGAACCAATCTTGTTCATAATAAAGGTATTTGATTTCTAATACATTATGTTATATAGTGATATAATTAATTATGTACTAATTTAAGGTATACTGATTAGAAAATCCATAAATAATAATGATATGTGATAGTAGTAACAAAATTTGTAATCATGAGAAAGTTATCATATTGTATAATAACATATTGTTTTAAATATTCCTAGTCAAGATGTTTTAAAAAATGAAATTAATACATCCGTTGGGACTAAATTACGCGACGCTCTCAAAATTTTAGACAGTGTATTACTCATTGCTGCTGCGGACACCAATGGCTTACGTAATAATAGTTATTAGATAACTATGGATGACATGTCCAAGAGTTTCTTGTTAGTTAATATCAATTAGGTGAAACAAGAAATCTTGAGTGATGATACTACACAGTTCTCTCGACTTGAGAATATTGTTGAAATTCAATGTGGAAACTTCACTATGATTATAGTTAATTATGGCATGACGTCCATCGAACGACTATAGTTGATTTTGATTTGAAGCATAGGAAGTGGAACATTATAACGACCCATCTTTTATGAATCCCTAAATATATGATGGTCAACACATATATTCATAATACCGTAGTAGGCATACCGTTGTGTAAATTTAAATAAAACTAAATTCTAAATTTCGGCATGGATTCTACGCAACTCATGGTAGAAAGAAAAATATATAATATAAGAAATATATACAAGTGCATGAAGGCATAATTAATGCAAAAGGGCATGCAAAATATTCAATATATAGGAGACATGATGTGTATATCAAACTAATAAAGTCACAATATGAACAAATCATTATACAAAAACTCTATATACATGGAGCACTGAATAGATACATCAATACAATACATAGTCTCATACATGATTTGAATATCCGATACATATAGTCGCATATGGACTAATTATAAATATAAGCACATCTCTATAGCCCAAAAAGTCCAGCTCTCTAGCATGCTCATTCCCAGAATCAAATTGTCACTTAGATTACTCTAATAGGATTAATCAAAATTTCCTAATAGGAAACAAAAAAAGAAAACGAGGGTCAGACATAAGTCTGGTAGGAGAAACGAACCTCGAAATATTGTAATTAAATATAGATATATATATATATATATATATATCCTAGCATGCAATGGGTCTACATGGAATATCATTAGTTAAAATTACATGTTCTAACTACATAAGGTAATAACAACATGAATAGACGAGCCATGGGTAATACTACACTCCATAATCAATGGAGTCATAAATCTCCCAATCTTGGTCAAACCTGGAATATTAGGCAAATACATTTATAACAATGATATATATATATATATATATATATATGTGTGTGTGTGTCTATATACATATCATTCAAACATGGAATATAAGGAAAATACATTTATAACAATGATATATATATATATATATATATCCTAGCATCTATAGACTCCAACCCCCTCCACCATATTAATTCTATACGAGTGATACCTTAAGCCAGTGCTTCTCGAATATCCATACCCGATATTCTTAGTTAAAAGTGTCGTAGATATCTGAATCCCAGTAAACCCCAAAACATAAATAAATACAAACTTAACGATGCCATATATCTAAGCATCCTCATACCTAAGACCCCATACAAATTGTATACGAGTAATATCTAAGGTCAACGCTATTAAATATCTGAAACCGATATTTGTTTGATGAATTACCACTAGCCACCATAAAGAATACTTCGAAACCAACTTATATAGTTGACTCTGAGTCACCGCTGACTTGTGTAGGTCTTTTTTCAACACTTAATGCTATGGACAGTATATGACCTACTCTAGGATCTCATTTGTAGGTTGTGTCCTCTGTATGATTCAATTGATTCCCTCACTAGCGCTTTGTCCTCCTAATTGTCTATACTAACATACTAGAACCGTATGTAAATGCTAAACATTGCAGACATATTTCCACGTAAATACAAAATTACGTAGTCTCATTGCTCCCTTATGAATAATCGAACCTTTCTTTGCCTTACTTTGAACTCTGTTGAATTCTATAGATCCCACCAAGCTAAAATGTCTCATATTTCTTGTATTTAGTCAAACTTGAGACTTCATCATGCTCTGGCCCAATAGAAGCGAGGTTCAGACCGCACCACTGCTCATGTAGAGGCACAAGCTGGCACTACATTAGCAACAATAGTGCTTCGCTGCACTACTACAGTGTAGCAGTGCATCATTGTCGAAATAGTTGTGCTTTGCTGCACTGCTACAGCACAGCAGTGCATCACTGCTGTAACATCAGTAGTGCATGGCACTGCTGCAGTAGCATCAGTTCTTTGCTGCACTGCTGCAGCGCAGTAGTGATTGGCAAAAGCAGTGGCACTGCTATGGCCTATGGCAGTGCAACATGCACTATTGCATTCGGGGCAGTGTCACACGAATTCTTGCATTCGTGAAAGTGTGATGTTTTTTCCCGGTTCAACTCCAAGGCGTTGTCCTGCCCTGGCCTTGATGGAGCAAGGTTCGAGTCGCGCTCCGATGTCCTTCGCTTCATTTGTTGCAAGCCTTAACCCATACTACTAAATAACTTTACACATAATAACTTATATTTAAATTCCCTCTTTCGATTACTACTCTCAATAATGTCATTACTTACCTCCAAGTTCTTAAGGAGGGTCATTCTATATACTTATAGTTCAAGTAACCAACATAAAGTGGGAAATTCTTTCCATTGTCTATTACTAAGGTTCATATCATCCAAATATAGCCTAATACACTTCATACACCACAAATCAACTAGTAAAAATAAATTATTAAGTGGATATCATCCTATTAGTTACTAACTTTATTAGATTCTATCTTTTGTCAATATTACTTCTAGTTAACTTCATACATCTACCATCAATAATCAAACTACTTTTATTTTTTGTAATCAGATATGAATATGAAATAGTATGTAAACATTTATATCAGACGCCATAGATTTGAATTATTCCATTATATCAAAAACCAATACATTGTCACTCAATTTTTTATATAATAAGTGGGAAATCATAGTAGATCAATTATGGCCTGTACACACACAATGGGCCTAAATAGAATTGGGCTTCTGATATTAGTTTCTGATATTGCCGGCCGTGCTTATGTGCACACTAATACACATGCACATTAAACCATCTTCTTTCTTCCATAATGCCATATTACACTCCCCCTCAAGTTGGAGAATATATATTTCTCATTCCCAACTTGCTGCACAAATACTCAACATGTGCACCATTCAAAGCCTTAGTGAAAATATCTGCATACTGCTCTCCTGTTCGAACAAATGCAGTTTCAACAATTCCTTCTTAAATCTTCTCTCTAATAAAATGGCAATCTACCTCAATATGTTTCGTTCGCTCATGAAATACAAGGTTTGAGGCAATATGAATTGTTGCCTGGTTGTCACACCATAACTTTGTTGGCCACTTTAGCTTCATATTAAACTCCTTCATTAAGTGGGTTATCCACATTATTTCACACACTGCATTAGCCATTGCTCTGTACTCTGATTCTGCACTAGAACGAGAAACCACTGATTGTTTCTTGCTTTTCCATGATATCAGATTGCCTCCAACAAATACACAATACCCTGAAGTGGACCATCTATCTATTTTTGAACCTGCCCAGTCAGCATCACTAAAACTCTCAATGTTCATATGACCATGATTCATATACATAAGACCCTGACCTACAGTACCTTTAAGGTAGCACAATATTTGCTCAAGAGCAGCCCAATGATGCACATTGGGTTTAGACATAAACTGACTCACAACACTCACTGAATATGCTATGTCTGGTCTTGTTACACATAAGTAGTTCAATTTACCTACTAAGCGCCTGTACCTTTCTGGATCATGCATAAGTTCACCATCTTCACTTAAACTGTTGTTAGGCATCATAGGAGTACTACATAGCTTAACAGCTAACTTTCCTGTTTCACTTAATAAGTCAAGTGTATATTTCCTCTGTGACAAATATATCCCCTCATTGCTTCTTATAATTTTAACACCTAGGAAGTACTTGAGTTCACCTAGGTCTTTAGTGTGGAACTGAGTATAGATAAAGTGTTTGAGTTCATCATTTCCTATGATAACTATATCATCTACATAGACTACTAACAATATTATTCCTTTGTCAGAATTCTTGTAGAAGACCGAATGATCAGATTTGCTTCTTGTGATTCCAAATCTCTCTATAGCTAAGCTAAATTCGCCAAACCATGCTCTTGGACTTTGCTTGAGTCCATACAATGAATTTTTAAGTCTGCAAACCAAACTTGTCTCCCCATGAGCAACAAAGCCAGGCGGTTGCTCCATATACACCTCTTCAGAAAGATCTCCATGTAAGAAAGCATTTTTAATATCCAGTTGATGAAGCTTCCAATTGTATCTGGCTGCCATGGAAATAAACAGTCTAATAGATGTCATTTTAGCCACATGTGAAAAAGTTTCAGAGTAATCAATACCATATGTTTGAGCATAGCCTTTAGCAACCAAACGAGCTTTTAGCCTTGCCACTGTTCCATCAGCATTCTTTTTGGTAGAGAAAATCCATTTACATCCTATTGCTTTCTTATTTGGTGGTAGTGTTACCAAGTTCCATGTTTTGTTTTGTTCTAGTGCCTTCATTTCTTCCACCATTGCTTCATACCATTCTGGTGAGACTATAGCTTCCCTACAGTCTTTGGTATAGTAATAGAATCTAATGCTGAAATGAAAACATGTGATGAATGTGGTAGCTTATTGTATGTCAAAAAGGAAGAAATAGGGTAAGTGCATTTTCTCTTCCCTTTTCTGATCGCAATAGGTAAGTCCAGACTTGAATCTGCTTCAGTTTGTTGAGTCTCATCAGCATGTGTATCCTCTGTATGTGTATCCTCTGTATTATTCACTTGAGGAGACTTACTAGGTATAGTAGAATATATCAAAAACTCTTCATTATCTTCTTGTACATGAGGTGTAATGGTTTGGTAAAAAGGTGTATCTTCCATAAAAGTTACATCTATTGATACAATATATTTCTGCAAGCTTGGACAAAAGCATCGGTAACCTTTCTGGAGTCTAGAATAACCAACAAAAATGCACTTCAAGGATTTGTGGTCCAGTTTACTTAGCTGCTGATTAACATCTCTCACGAAGCATGTGCATCCAAACACCTTTGGTTTAACTGGGAACATACTCTTGTGAGGTTGTAGAACTTGATAAGGAATCTCATTAGTAAGGACAGTTGATGGCATTCTGTTAATAAGGAAGCATACAGTGGACACAGCATCTGCCCAGAATGTTTTTGGTACATTCATTTGAAATAATAATGCTCTAGCAGTTTCTAATAAATGTCGATTCTTTCTCTCAGCCACACCGTTTTGAGAAGGAGTATCAACACATGAAGTTTCATGAAGAATACCATTTTGAGCAAGATAATTAGCAAACTCAGTAGACATATACTCCTTAGCATTATCATTACGTAATGTTTGTATAGTGGTATTGAACTGTGTTTTAATCTCAACATGGAATTTACAAAATATAGAGAACAATTCATCACGTGACTTCGTCAAAAACAACCAAGTAATACGAGTGTAATCATCAACAAAAGTTACAAAGTACCTATAACCAGGTTTAGAAACAACTGAAGAAGGTCCCCAAATATCAGAATGTATTAAAGAAAAGGGACTACTTGCACGTTTATTAATTCTAGGTTGAGAGCTACTTCTATGATGTTTTGCATATTGACATGCTTCACAATTTATTGAAGATAAGTTGCTATACTGAGGGCAGAGTTGTTTGAACAATGAGAGAGAAGGATGACCGAGTTGGCAATGAACTTTGAATGTTGGATCCATGACAGAACAAGCTATAGGTTCAGAAAGTGTGTCAAGAGTGTATAAGCCACCAGACTCACTTCCTCTACCAATAATCTGCTTCGTCAAAAGATCCTGGAACACACAGTGGTTAGGAAAGAATGTGATGCTGCAATTGAGATTGTGTGTGATTTGACTCATAGAGAGCAAATTAAATGATAGAGAAGGTAAGTATAATACTGATGTCATAGGTATATGTGAGTTTGATATTACTTCACCCTTCCATTTAACTAAAGATTGAGATCCATCTGCTAATGTAACTCTGTGAGGAATTCGACTTGCTTTTAAATTTGTAAACAAATTTTGGTTACCTGTCATGTGGTCTGAGGCACCTGAGTCAATTATCCATTTAGAAGTTGATGATCCAGCACTGGTATTTGCCACTGAAGTTGTTGCTGATGTATTTGTCAATTCTGGTGAGCCACTGTGTAAGGAGTTTTGAAATTTTGAATACTTGTCAAATTCTTCTGCTGTCATAAGCACAGTTTGATGTTAAATGGATTTGTATTTCTTTGATTCCACTACAGAATTCTACATTCAGATATTACATGGCCAATTCATTTACAATAATTGCAAAGCTTGTTCTGATTCACTGATGGCCTCCATGATGATCTTTGTGATCTTCCATGTTTCCTGGGTGGTCTCCATGATTGTGCATGTGGTCTCCATGTTTGTGCAGTGGAAGGTCTTGGTGGTCTCCAAGCTTGTGCACTATTACTTGTATTAGCACTTGTATTACCACTATTTGGCACATTTTCAGTTCTAAGAATACGACTAAACACATCATAAAGTGAAGTTATTTCAGGATTTGCAAGGATCTGTGATTTAGCACTTTCATATTCAGATGAGAGACCAGCCAGAAAACTCATAATGGCCATCTGTTCTCTTTGTCTCTGCTGAACTTTGATATCGGTACTCATTGGTAACAGGAGATTAAATTCTTCATATGTTTGTTTAAATGTCATGAAATAATTCATCAAATTCATATCCTTCTTTTCTGCTCTATAAAATGCTTGACACACATCATACATTCTTGTTAAGTTTCCTTTACCAGAATAAAGAAACTCGAGATAATCCATTAATTCTTTCACTGTTTCACAATGATTAATCAATCCAATTATTTCATTTTCTACCGAGTTTCGAATTTGTAAGAATAGGCGAGCATCATCACGAAGCCAGATCTGATCTTCTCTATCTTTTGAATCTGATTGAGGTGGATCTCGAATCAAGTGATCATCCTTATCCATACTTCGAATATACAGACGAATTGTCTTGTTCCAATCAAGATAATTAGAACTATTCAATTTCCGATCTGTAATTTTCGGCATCATCGACATTACATCAACTCCCTTAGTTTCTGCCATGATTCACAAAGAAGAACAGCAAATCGAACCAGTTGATTGAATAGAGAGAATACTCTTAGATCTGACGCTACCAAAACCCTAGATCGATCGCTCTGATACCATGTAATCAGATATGAATATGAAATAGTATGTAAACATTTATATCAGACGCCATAGATTTGAATTATTCCATTATATCAAAAACCAATACATTGTCACTCAATTTTTTATATAATAAGAGGGAAAGCATAGTAGATCAATTATGGCCTGTACACACACAATGGGCCTAAATAGAATTGGGCTTCTGATATTAGTTTCTGATATTGTCGGCCTTGCTTATGTGCACACTAATACACATGCACATTAAACCATCTTCTTTCTTCCATAATACCAGATTACATTTTTATATAAATCAAAATTTCCTCTCGAACTCTTTTCATAAGAATCCCGACTTTAACTTCTTAAACATTCATACTTTCTACCAAATTTCTTTTCTTGTACTAACGTGAGTTTATAATCATTCAATGGTCATTATAACTATGTAATAACATGCATACAAGTTACTAATACTTTCAACTTCATATATCAAATTACTACAATTCTCATTTGATTATTGCTTATTTAAATATCACATTTTAACATTATTACTTCATTTAACTTCACTTATATGTTTGTTAATGACAACTATAGTTATCCCATAAGCTATTAATTTCCTAAGTACCTAGTTGCTTGCTAACTTTCATAAAAACCATAATCTTGTCATTGATACAACATGAAGTGTTTCCTTCTTACTTGCATATCCACTACCATGCCAAATCAATTCAGCTTAAATGAAAACTCAATATCAAGCATTCATTACCAAAATTCATATAAAGTATATACCATTATATAACTACAACTACGAGTTTAGTATCCAGTCACTCAGCAACCATTCATAACCCTAAAGCAACTTGAAACACATTCCCTAGCTCTCCTTTGCTTCATTACCAAAAATCAAATCATCTCCAAATGCTCAAATATTAATTAAGAATGTAGAGGAAGACAAAAGAATAATTTAGGTGATTTTAGTTTTATTTTGGAGAATTTATTTCTTAGGTTTTAATTGATCTAGGATGGAAGCTTTAGGTTTGGAAGAGAGCAAAGTAAGGGAGAAGGTAACGTAAATGAAAATGGGAAGAGGTGGTGCTTCCATTATTGAGAAATAAAATGGGCCTTTATCCCAACACCATCTCTTTTAATCAACAACAAACTCATCTCCTCCATAATTCAAAATACACAACTCTAAACACCTCGATATGTATAGTCAAAAGAATTGGAAACATCATTCTAGACATAATGGAAGTTGCCTTAAGCACTAACTCCGTCGTACGCAAAAGTTTGATTTTCGGGTCATTTATCAATCGACTCCCACTATATTACTAAAAATCCAATATCCCAAACTAATTGATGTTTATACTCAAAACGATCAAAAACGACATTATAGAGATCATTGAAGTAGTCTTGGACCTTGATTCCATTGCCTTCAAAATATGACTTTTTGAGTCATCAATCTTATCAATTTTTCATATTCAAATCAATCATTTAAATATTTAGAGATTCAAACATATGGGTTGTTTTCATCCCCGAAATACTATGAAGCACAACAATATAACTTGGCATGAGCAATGACAATAACCAACAGAAATGCACCAACAATACAAACTCTAAGCTACCAACACACATGTAACGATTAATAAAACAAGCTATCGATCCAACAAGCCTCGGGCCTATGTCGTGCACTCCTCATATGTGTGACATATGGTAAACAGGGTGCACTCCAGTTACCAGAAAGGTAAGTTTGGTGATACATTAAATTATCGACTTCATGTAATCATCGAATAAATACAACAATCTCTCCGCAACCTCCATGTCCTCCCAAATAGAACTCGTTGAGTAGTCCTCCTCCAATAACCCCTAAGTTAAATAAAACATAACTTTCAAAAAACCATCCTTAATGAGAACTACTAAAGGTTGGTCTTGTTTGATTGTCAGCATTGTGAGATAGATCGTTGACTCTTATGCATCGATCCTATGGACCATGAGCACTGAAGTTAGAGTCCTTTCTCTTATCTTGCCTTAATACTGAAGTTGACTAATTTCTAATTTTAACAACAAACTACCCCATATGTGTAGGATTGATTTCACCCTAGAGGGGGGTTGAATAGGGTGATACTAATAACAATAAAAATTTATGCGGAAATATATATAATAATTGCAGCACAGATAATAGCAGAATAATAAAAGCAGAAATAGAACAACACAGATTTACCCAGCTTCGGCAAAACTCTGCCTACGTGCTGCCCCCAAGGTTTCTACTAGAAATTAAGTAGTCAAACGCTTACACACGTAAATTTGCGACACCCGCTATCGACTAGCCTAACTCTACGCTCAAAACCTTGCCACAACTCAGCCAATGAGTTGCAAATTCTCGAACTACACCACCGTAGTTCGTAACCTAGTCACACGACTAGAATTTTACACAGTTTAAAAAGAAGAATACAACTGAAAATAAACAAAACAAAAACAAAACCCTATTTAATATTTTAAGCCTAAAATAAAATATAAAGGCCGGCCCAAAATAAAAATGTTCCCCTTTTATTTCTTTTCTATGTGCAAAACTTTGGCCCATCCTTTCTTCGTTCCTTCTCCAATAATTAAGGCTTTGTGAAATTTGAAGCGTCGATTGAAATTGATCGTTTAAAATCGCTTTCACTTGATTTGGCTTTGATTCACTGGCCTTGATAATTCGCGGCGGCTTCAATCCGTGTCGAGCTCGATGTGCTATGATTTGGTACGTGATTTTCTTGTTCGATTTTGAATTTGCTTGACTTCGATTCGAGTTATATATTTGTTCGTGAGTTAGCTAGCTCTGGTATTTGTCTTTAACTCGAATGATTTACTGCCGATGATGATTTTGGGTTACATAGGGAACGGACCCCTATAATTTTGTTCGTTTGAGTTTGAATTCTTTACGTGATTTGGTCTGCCATTTTTTTTTGATCAAACGATGTGATGAAATTGACTTGTTCGTTGTTTGATTTTCTTTGAGTCGGTTTCATTTTTTTCTCCTATGACTTCGGCCATTTGATTTTTGCTTGAACAGTTTGAGTTGGTTACGTCCATTACTGCCACTGACTTGTTCAATTTATTGCTTATATGACCTCTGACTGAAAATGTATGACCCACGGCTTGATCATTTCTTGACTTTCATCGAACTACTACTTCACTGTCATTTTTTGCTGTTTGTTGTACATATATGTGTGTCATTTTCTGGTAGCATTGTACATGTCTCGTTCCAGTAGCTTTGTATTCCATTTGCATTCACATTGTCTTGTTCTTGCCTCGAGTTTGAATGGTCTTGTTATAGACTGACTCCTGTTGCAATTAACTCTTGTTGCAAGAGAACTTTGTACATGTGCAGTCTGATTCTCTGAAATAATATATGTGTATACATATATATATATATATATGCATATATGTATACATGTGTATATGTGGTTTTCATGTGACAGTCTGGTGTAGTATTTTTGGAGTCTAGTTGAACTGGTGTTCTACACATTTCATTGATGCATTGTGGTCTCCATACACATATACATACATATATCTATGTATATATGTGTGATTGCTTTGGTGCCTTGCTGTCCTTGTGCATATTGTTGTTTTGTATTCCTAAAGCTTGTTGTTGTTGTGAGAATTTGAAGTCTGGTACTAGTTTGAACCCTTGTTTTATGTGTTGCATTTCTTTGTTCTGGTATGATACATTTTTGCATATGCACTTTTTATTCAAGTGCTTTGCATTTGTTAAACTGGGTTGCCTTGTATTTTGGTCCGATGAATGTTTTCATTTTGTTGACTGGTCCATATTTGTCCCACTGACTTTGCTTGTACCTGACCATATGCATATGTATACATTTGTCACTTTGCTTACTACTTCACTTGATTGAATGTTGATGTAGAAACTGAACATTGATCTTGGAGTCCTCATGTATGCTCATGCCAGAAAGCTTACATTTGTATCAGACCATGTATACTTTGTACATGTCTTTGTTATTTGGAGTCTGGTATCATTTGTGCCTGAATCTGGTCTGTGGTTGGCCTTGAATGCATTTGACACTCGATCACTGTTTTTGCTTGGAGTTGAATTGTGTGTTACCGATCTGATTGCACCCCTTATCTGAACAGATGTTGCATTTGGTCTTTTTATAGTTGCTCATGCAGTATTAGGTCACTTCTGTTGTATGTTTGGTACTTGCATATATGTAACTGAGTTTGTATGCTCCTACTACATGCATATGAATCTGATTCATTTTAGAGTGGTCTGATCTGGATGAACTTGTTTGTTGGACTGGGTTCACTTGTGTTGAGTCTTCATTTCATATGCATATATCTCTGGTTCAAGTGTGTTCGAGCTTGTTCCAGTCATTGAAACCTGTACTTGACCATTTTATTTTGTTTTTGTATTGCACCTGAGTTGAACCCCACTTTGGCTCGGGTTTGACCTTGTGCTCACCTGTCCCTGCAATTTTATCATGTGTATACCGGTGTACACGGCCTTATGGCATGTACAGTGATACACTGTGCATGTCACAAGTTGTTTGTGTAAGATGAATTCAAAATAAATATGATGATGAACAACCCAAATAACTGAGGCAAATAACATTTTCAAAATCACACATTTCATTGTCCACTACACAAATATATTTTTTCAATTTTACCGCGTCGGTGTTTATTTTGCAGATAGCTCAGATGCTGGATTCAAGCTAGAATAGAGTTGAAGATAAATACGAGCGTTTGAGTGATATGTAGTGAGGTCAACATTGTAAAGTGAAATTTGTGATGTAATCGAAATTGTAGTGTAATTGAGAAATGTATATATGTAGTGAGAGCTCAAATTTATACTATTTGAATTTGTAACAAAATATTTGTTTGAATATGAATTCTATGTTATTTATTTTATTCATCAAATATTTATTTAATTATGTGAAAATAAAATAGTACAATAACAAATACATTTAAATGAATATATATATATATATATATATGTTTATTATCATCAAACAAAAATCATATACTAGCATATTCAACAATCTCCCCCTTTTGATGATAACAAACATATATTTAAGATTTTGAATTTATTAAATGTATTTGGTCTTGATGAATTCCATTTGCTCCCCCTATTTGAATGCTCCCTCTACATCAAAGCTCCCCCTTCATATATGCATGAAAAATATATGCAAATGAACCTAGATGGGAATATGCAAATTAAAAAATATGACTTGACTTATTTGCTAAAATCTTAACTTCTCTCTCCCTCTTTTGTTATCTGCAAAAGAGTAATAGTGTTAGAAAAACAGAGATAAAGTGATAGACATTAATACAACATTAATACTTAATCGAGTATAAATATTAAATTTTAATAAAAAAATTAAACAAAAATCATTAATACTCTATTAGGCGCATATTCCACTTTGGAGTGATAGAGGTGATGTCGGCATATATAACCATATAGCTGTGTCTATTTGTGGTATATTTAAATCAGGAATCTGAATATCTACTAACCATGCATAACCGTTAGGACTTTTAAATGGGATTAGTAGTATTCCCAGTTTTAAAAAAAATGAATTTTAAGTATCTTCTAACCATGCATAACCGTGAGGACTTTTAAATGGGATTAGAATCAACTTGTCTATTTAATAATCAATTTTGATATGTGTTCCATACATGCATATCCGTGAGGACTTTTAAATGAGCATGAAAGCACATAAATAAATATTCCAAGTAATTCACCCATGCATTACCGTGAGGACTTTTAAATGAGAGTGAATACTTTGGATGTTTTTATTGCTAAAAATAAAAAAATAAAAACGAATAATTTCCCTTTTAAAATACCACATTTTGACATACTATATTGGATTTTGATGAGTGATGGTCGTTAGAAATATGATAGAAATATAGATGGTCATGGAATTTTTACCAACAAAAGTTATTATAAATCTTGTTTAAATTTTTAAAGAAATTTACTAAATATACTGTCTTAAGTCATAATGCATGATTTATATCGACACTCATCACTTTTTCAATCACTATTTATCTTTTGATAATCAGTAGGGAGTCAGATTAGTTAATGTAGTCATTTAAGATCAAATCCAAAAATAATTATAAAATCAAATTTTCAAAAATGACTACTATGAAACGAAGTCAACAAAAACTATTTTCTGGAAGGGTTTTTATAAAAAAATGTCTGCTAATTTAAAATCAGTTGAAATGAAAAATATGCTGATATTTTCTTTGAAAATGATGCAACTAATAAAACACGTTTCACTAGTACTTTTTCTATCAACTAGGCTACCCGTGTAATCTGCATCTGAATTTCCCTTTGACTCAGGGTTATCATTAGATAGATATCGTAGACCAAATCGTGGAGTGTGCAACAAATACCTTAAAATTCTTTTTATAGATTTTTTTTAAATGAAATTCTTTTGGATTTGAATTGAAATCGTACAAATAAACAAACAGTGAACATAATGACAGGTCTAGAATAAACAAATATATCCACGAGTATCTTGGGTAATCGTCAATCAATACAAAACAACATTTCTTACTACCTAAACTTGTAATATCGTTAGTCCAAACAAATTTATATGAACAAGTTTAAAGATGAAAAGATGATTAGTCAACATTTTGCACAAAGCCGAATCAAAATCAACATTTATTTCCATATCACATAACTGGCTGAATTAAATCAGATTTTAGTGCAGATTTTCACATTTAATATATCGTTCAAGATAAATGTACTGTTACCTATTTTACCTTTGCCGATAATTTTTCATCGTTGTCCATTGTGGTTCTGCAACCATTGTACAAGGCTAAGGAACTTTGATTTGTCGCCCGTCGTGTGCTTGGAATAGCCAGAATCAAGGTAACATTGTTGTTGTTCCTTAGCCTGCCACCACACCTACACGAGGAAAGATTTTTGTGACCTATTTGTTTTTATAGGTCCATGATTGTTAGTGGCAAAAGATTTTGAAAAATATGTTTGTGTAGACCCAAGATAATCTATATTTGTTCCTTTCGGCATCCAGATTTGGTTGACTTTAAGGAATTTTACATTCGTGCCTTTGGAAACCCAAATTGGTATGGTTTTCACGTGTTTGGGTCTATACCAGCAATTATTTTGATTGTGTCCAATTTTTCTACAAATTGTGCACTCGGATTTGACACGATTAATTTTACTTCTAACTTTTTTAGATTGTGTGTACCAAAGTCCTTGTCTAACAGTATTAACAGTTTGTTTCCCTAATAGCATATTTAGTGATTTTTCTCCTTTGGAGAATTTCCCTAAAGTTATAGACAATTGTTGGATTTGTGGTTTGAAAGATTCATTTTCATTCAATAACAAGGTGCACTTTTTAATAGAATTTTCTCTCCTTGTGTTTTCACTTTCTTTCAAAATCAGAATTTCATTTCCAAGTGATTAAATTTTAATTTCTGATTTTTTAATTTCCTCTTCGAATGATGGACACTTATCACACTTAGGGCTCTTATTTCGATAGTTTTTAACCAATTGATCAAGCTGTTTATTTAGTTCTATTAAACTATCTCTTTGTGATTCAATTTTAGTGTACTTCTCCCTAATTCTTTCAAAGCATCCATTTACTTCGTGAAAATATATAAGTAATTCTGAGTGAGTGAGTTTTGATACCTCGCTTGGCTCGTCATCATCGCTATCAGTTGTATCACCTCGAAGACACAGATCTGCTTTTTCACTCTCACCGCTAGTGCTTTGATTATAATCATCACTTTTATTCCAAGTGGCTATAAAACTTCTCCTTTTCGATTTCTTTCCTTGGCCGAGTCGATTCTGAGGACAATTGGGCTTGATGTGACCGGGTCTATTGCACTTGTGACATATGATCTCCTGCTCTTCTGAGTTGTCTAGTACTTTGACTATTCTGCTTTTCAATTGTTGATTTAGAGCTAGATTTCCATATTTGTGATTCCACCTTTTGAATTTCTTTATTATCAGTGCCAGTTCTGCTGCACCATCATCATCATCATCTTCATTTTCAGTTGTTCCTTTGAGAGCTTTTGATTTCTTTCGAGTATCACCTCCTTCGCGTTCTTTCTTGAATTTCATTTCTAGCTCATAAGTGGTGAGATTTTTGATGAGTTCTTCAACTTTGATTTGTTTCAAATCTTTTGATTCTTGAATGGCAGTAACTTTCGCTTCAAAATTTCATTGAAGGACTCTGAGGATTTTTCGGACTATTTCCAATTCTGTGTATGGTTTTCCGAGAGGTTTTGATTTGTATACGAGATTAGAAAGTCGTCCATACATCTCTTTGACATTTTCATCCTTGGCCATTGTGAAGTTCTCGTATTCACTACTAAGCATGGCAAGGCAAGATTCTTTGACTTGGGAGGTTCCTTCATGAGTCATTTCAAGTATGTGCCAAATTTCCTGCGCAGTTAGACAATGTGAGACTCGATTAAATTCAATTTGATCCAATGAACAAATAATAGAATTCATAGCATTAGCATTCTGTAGTTTATTTTCAAGATCTATCCATTGATCCATCGGCTTTTCAATTTATTAATTATCTACCACTATAGTTGCTGTCCTATATCCTGTCTCAATATTCCAAGCGTCAATGGTTTTCAGAAAATTTCATCCTATTTTTCCAGTAAGCATATTCACCATTGAACATGGGTGGTATAGCTATGGACTGACCCTCAGCAAAAGCATTATTAAAAGAAGACATTTAAAAAATCAAAATTTTAAAATCAAAAATTGGTTTTTCAAAAATCAATTTTTTTTTAAAAATGGTTTTTGTTCCTAGCTCTGATACCACTTGTAGGATCGATTTCACCCTAAAGGGGGGGTGAATAGGGTGATACTAATAACAATAAAAATTTATGCAGAAGTATATATAATAATTACAGCACAGATAATAGCAGAATAATAAAAGCAGAAATAGAACAACACAGATTTCCTCAGCTTCGGCAAAACTCTGCCTACGTGTTGCCCCCAAGGTTTTTACTGGAAATTAAGTAGTCAGACGCTTACACACGTAAATTTGTGACACCCTCTATCGACTAGCCTAACTCTACGCTCAAAACCTTGCCACAACTCAGCCACTTAGTTGCGAATTCTCGAACTACACCACCGTAGTTCGTAACCTAGTCACACGACTAGAATTTTACACAGTTTAAAAAGAAGAATACAACTAAAAATAAACAAAACAAAAACAAAACCCTATTTAATATTTTATGCCTAAAATAAAATATAAAGGCCGGCCCAAAATAAAAATGTTCCCCTTTTATTTCTTTTCTATGTTCAAAAATTTGGCCGATCCTTTCTTCGTTCCTTCTCCAATAATTAGGGCTTTGTGAGATTTGAAGCACCGATTGAAATTGATCGTTTAAAATCGCTTTCACTTGATTTGGCTTTGATTCACTGGCCTTGATAATTCGCGGCGGCTTCAATCTGTGTCGAGCTCGATGTGCTATGATTTGGTACGTGATTTTCTTGTTCGATTTTGAATTTGCTCGACTTCAATTCGAGTTATATATTTGTTCGTGAGTTAGCTAGCTCTGGTATTTGTCTTTAACTCGAATGATTTACTACCGATGATTATTTTGGGTTATAAAGGGAATGAACCCCTATAATTTTGTTCGTATTTTTGAGTTTGAATTCTTTAGGTGATTTGCTCTGCTATTGATTTTTGATCAAACGATGTGATGAAATTGACTTGTTCGTTGTTCGATTTTCTCTGAGTCGGTTTCGTTCTTTTCTCCTATGACTTCGGCCGTTTGATTTTTGCTTGAACAGTTTGAGTTGGTTCCGTCCATTACTGCCACTGACTTGTTCAATTTATTTGACTTGTTCAATTTATTGCTTATATGACCTCTAATTGAAAATGTATGACCCACGGCTTGATCATTTCTTGACTTTCATCGAACTGCTACTTCACTGCCATTTTTTGCGGTTTTTTGTACATATATATGTATCATTTTCTGGTAGCATTGTACATGTCTCGTTCCAATAGCTTTGTATTCCATCTGCATTCACATTGTCTTGTTCTTTCCTCGAGTTTGAATGGTTTTGTTTTATAGACGGACTCTAGTTGTAATTAACTATTGTTGCATGAGAACTTTGTATATGTGCAGTCTGATTCTCTGAAACAATATATGTGTATACATATATATGCATATATGTATACATGTGTATATGTGGTTTTCATGTGACAGTCCGGTGTAGTATTTTTGGAGTCTAGTTGAACTGGTGTTCTGCACATTTCATTGATGCATTATGGTCTCCATACACATATACATACATATATCTATGGATATATATGTGATTGCTTTGGTGCCTTGCTGTCCTTGTGCATATTGTTGTTTTGTATTCCTGAAGCTTGTTGTTGTTGTGAGCATTTGAAGTCTGGTACTAGTTTGAACCCTTGTTGTATGTGTTGCATTTCTTTGTTCTGGTATAATACATTTTTGCATATGCACTTTTTATTCAAGTGTTTTGCATTTGTTAAACCGTGCCTTGTATTTTGGTCCGATGAATGTTTTCATTTTGTTGACTGGTCCATATTTGTCCCACTGACTTTGCTTGTACCTGACAATATGCATATGTATACATTTGTCACTTTGCTTACTGCTTCACTTGATTAAATGTTGATGTAGAAACTGAACATTTCTCTTGAAGTCCTCATGTATGCTCATGCCATAAAGCTTGCATATGTATCAGACCATGTATACTTTGTACATGTCTTTGTTATTTCGAGTCTGGTATCATTTGTGCCTGAATCTGGTCTGTGGTTGGCCTTGAATGCATTTGACACTCGATCACCGTTTTTGCTTGGAGTTGAATTGTGTGTTACTGATCTGATTGCACCCTATATCTGAATAGATGTTGCATTTGGCCTTTTTATAGTTGCTCATGCAGTCTTGGTTCACTTCTGTTGTATGTTTGGTACTTGCATATATGTAATTGAGTTTGTATGCTCCTACTGCATACATATGAATCTGATTCATTTTAGAGTGGTCTGATCTGGATGAACTTGTTTGTTGGACTGTGTTCACTTGTGTTGAGTCTTCATTTCATATGCATATAACTCTAGTTCAAGTGTGTTCGAGCTTGTTCCAGTCATTGAAACCTGTACTTGACCATTCTATTTTTGTTTTTGTATTGCACCTGAGTTGAACCTAGCTTTGGCTCGGGTTTGACCTTGTGCTCACATGTCCATGCAATTTTATCAAGTGTATATCGATATGCACGGCCTTGTGGCATGTACAGTGATACACTGTGCATGTCACAAGTTGTTCGTGTAAGATGAATTCAAAATAAATATGATGACGAACAACCCAAATAACTGAGGCAAATAACATTTTCAAAATCACACATTTCATTGGCCACTACACGAATATTTTTTTTTCAATTTTACCGCGTCAGTGTTTATTTTGCAGATAACTCAGATGCTGGATTCAAGCTAGAATAGAGTTGAAGATAAATACGAGTGTTTGAGTGATATGTAGTGAGGTCAACATTGTAAAGTGAAATTTGTGATGTAATCGAAATTGTAGTGTAATTGAGAAATGCATATATGTAGTGAGAGCTCAAATTTGTACTATTTGAATTTGTAATAAAATATTTATTTGAATAAAATATTTGTTTGAATATGAATTCTGTGTTATTTATTTTATTCATCAAATATTTATTTAATTATGTGAAAAATAAAATAGTACAATAACAAATACATTTAAATGAATATATATATATATATATATGTGTTTATTATCATCAAACAAAAATCATATACTAGCATATTCAACAATACGAACCATTTTCGCTCAACCCAAGTGCTCGTGCACAAAATATGAATGGTATGGTCTTACGGTCCACTCAGCCTATGGCTAATTAAAGAAATAAGAAAGAGTGAAAAGAAAAGGAAAAAATCAAACGGTCTCCTAAAAGGTGACCAACCCATATTAATACGCCATTCCCCAAATAACAACCGTGACTCCACCACATGACTAATATGGCCTAACGCCCTTTTGGAAGCCCCTACTCCCTTCCGGTGGTTACAAAGTCGCTATACTTTATCTTATTAACTAAAGCTTACTTCCACTGCTTTCAATACGCCCATTCTATCTTGTCTAAGATGAATAGGGATCCAAACTAATTTACATCTTACTCAGAATTGTTCTCAGAGATCTAGTATAAGAGTTCCTTGAGGATGCTAACGCGCTCCGTTAAATTCTCATCGAAGCCACAGACTTTCAAGACGGTACTCTAACTGTGATCGCACTACGAACTCAATGTCTAACATAGCCTTTCAGAACTGAGTGCTTTCGTTATAGCTTTCCCTACCAAGAAGTAAAAACCATATCACTATAAGAAAGAAATTTGGACGACAACCGTTGTGTAGTTCTAATTTAGTATAACATCTTATACTCCCTCAATATAAACACACAAGTTGCCAATTCTAGACTATGAATTTACCTTCCCATCCATGTTACTTGAGTTGCTTTTCCTAGTGAGAAACAACTCTTACTTGAGCCCATGCAACTCTAAACGTCACACCACATGAATCTATATACATACTAACTCCATCCAGTGTTTAAACAAAATTTCAAACACCTTTATCCAACACATAACCTCTTCTTGTGAGCCCCGCATGTAAGGCTCATAAGACTACATTGAAATTTCTATGACGTATAGTTAGCCAGAACAGCATAACCAGATATATGTAAAACTCAACTAGAGTCCTACTAAAACACCGTCCTAGTAACTCTAAGTTGATACAAAATGCAAATCATACCTATACTACAAAGTACTCCCACAACACCACTTTGGCCCTACTTATCCTTTCACTGTTCACTTGTAGTTACTTGCTCCAAAAGACTAGCTAGGAGCTTACACCCATATCCATGACCACTATAAACTTAACCTTGCGGCAATTTGATAAACTAGAAACCATGGAAATACATTTGGATACCCTAAACAAAAGTAAATACCAATTGACTTTACCTAAGAGCAGACTAAAATAAGATCGATTGGTCCCATGTATGACTTTACACTACTAGGGGTCTCTCTACACAGTGACAATCCCACCCTTTTAAGCTCTTCCAAAGTTGTCTTGATGATCTCCTTTCTGTTCGTGTAAACACAAATATTAAATAGTACAGTTTCATGTACTCAGGTACCACTGAGTACACATATAAGACTCTCATCCATTATAAGGATTCCTATAAGATTCAAAAGGTCTTCGGCCAACTCTATAAAATTGGCTCCTTGTATGGGACTTCAGCAAATCACCCATATACCCTCGTATTACTTGGAACATGTATAATGAAGCCTAGCATTACTATCTCAAAGTGGGTATAGTAATCGTCGAATGCCAACGACCCATTTCTTTTAGCAGAGTTATTATCGTTGTACCCCATCTTCCATATTCCTTACTATAGCACTTTGGATTATGTCCCTTTCTCTCCTTTTGCTACCCCTCCTAATAGACTAGCAACGCCACAGAATAATAAATCAGGACCGTAATGGATATATGCTAAAAAAATCAATTATCAAAATGCAAATATGAATTCTTAACATTCCATCCATTATGGAGTATATCCCCCTTAAGTGACCACATCATCAACGTAGTCACTTTGCTCCCATGTGAATGATCGAAGCCTTCTTTGCCTTGCCTCGAACTCCATTGAATTCAGAGGACCTCATTAGGCCAAAATGTCTCCTTTACCTTGTACTAAGTCAAACATGAGACTTCACCATGCTCCAGCCTTGCTGGTGCGAGGTCTAGACTGCACCACCACTCATGCGGTGGCAGATGCTGGCACTGCTACAACAGTAGTAATGCTTCGCTGCACTGCCACAACAGCAACAGTGCTTCGCTGCCCCAGCATCAGCAGAGCATGTCACTACTTTGACATGTAGTAGTGCATTGCACTACAGCAGCAGCAACAGTGGCACTGCTGCGGCCTACAGTAGTACGACATGCACTGCTGATGCATTCACGGTAGTGTGACATTTTCCCCTGGTTCTACTTTAGGGCGTTGTCAGCTCTGGCTTTGTCGAAGCGAGGTTCGAGTCGTGCTTCGATGTCCTTCGCTCCATTCATTGCAAGCCTTAACCCATATTGCAAAATCAATTTTTCACACAATAAATTATAAATTCCCTCTTTTGATTACTACTCTCACAAATTTCATTACTTTTTTTTTTTTCCAAATAAAAGTATATAAACAAAAGGAGAATAAAAGCCATTCTTCGGAGCTTACAGAAAAGGCTAGCATCAAGCGACACCACCCATAGGCCCATATTTAAAATAGTACAAGAAAAACCAGAAATACAAACACTCAGCGGCAGCTATTCCGCCCTGTACATAGAAAGGAACAGAGAAAATGAGACCACCAGCAAACCACCAACCCGTCTTTACCATACGGAAAGACCAGACCTCCACTCAGAACCACAGAAGCGATTGCAATGCAAACAACCAACACTGGGAAACCAACGCAGACTACCTCCAGGAGAGGTGACTAATGCTGGCCAACAGGATCGACCAAAACAGAAAACCCTGGCCGTTGAAGAAGGCGACGGAACCACCGGCAGAGCTCTGCGAAGTGTAAGCAAGACTAATCCAAACCAAAGAAACCAATACAAAAAGGCCAGGCGAGGAGCAGCAGCGACCCAGAGGAGGATAAAACGACCCGCTCGACCTTCCTTGAAGAAACCAGCAAAAACCCACCAGGCAAGCACAAGAGATAGCCAAACAATGAAAAACCGCACAAACCTGAACAGATGCTAGCAAACACATTAAAGTAAAAAGAGGGGGGAGTGGGAATAAGGCGGTGTGTGAAAGGCACCACCTTACTGTGTAGACTCAACCAACTCCTAGTCTGGCGGCCGACTGCACGCAAGTGATCGAAAGTAGTCCAACTAACCGCCGGGATCTTTGGCTCATTGAACCCTTGAACGGTCTACCCCGAAATGCCAAGAACACATCATTCCTCACGCGATGGATGATGGAAAGCGGATCCATAGGAACGTTGTCGAAAATGGCCTTATTTCTTGCGCACCAGACATGCCAGCAGACAAGATACGGGATTAGTCTGAACACGATAGCCCGAAGGGATTTCCCTGAATTCCCGACCCACCAGGAAGCAAGAAAATCAGAGGACATGCCAGTATTACTCCGAGCCCCAACCAGGTTACCGAAGTAATTCCAGCAAGCTTTGACAGTGAAGCCTTCAAAAAACAAATGGCTCGAAGATTCCCTTTCCCCATTGCCGCAACAATGATAACGGGACACCAAAGGGATGCCGATATGTTGGATATTATCGTCGAGTGGCAAACCATCGTGAAGGAGACGCCACATAAGCAAAGAAACCTTGGGTGGAGTCCGAGTATCCCAAATGAAAGAGAATTCAGGACGGATAGGGGAAGGAACTCTGATAGAAGACCAGGCTTTCAGAATGGAGAAGGAGTCGCCATCCCAGCCTGTCATGCCGCCGTGAGCGTCAGAGAGAGCTTTAACCGACTGCATATGCTTCCACGTTTCACTAGCATAAGAAGGAGAGCCTGAGAAGTTAGCTCCCGCAAGTCTATGATATTTAGCACGGAGGAAAGAAGCCCAGAGGGAGTTGTTAGCCCCAAACCGTTGCCATAGTTTACACGCAAAGGCCTTGCAAAGGTCGGTCGGGTTACGCAGCCCTAAACCGCCTTCAGATTTGGGGCGACAAACCGTGTTCCACGACACCCAATGGTGCCGACGAACGCTTTCCTTGTTTCCCCAGAGGAAAGAAGAGGCCAAGGACCGGTAAGAACGGAAGAAAGAGGCAGTAGGGGTCATAGTCGCGAAGATATGAGTTCCCATGGAATCCAACACCGATTTGATGAGAACAAGCCTGCCGGCCTGAGATAGAAGAGACGCATTCCAGCGTAAAATCTTTCCCCTCACTTTGTCAAGCAAGGGATCGAAAATAGCATTTAGTTTCCTGCCCCGATAAAGGACAATACCAAGGTAAGGAAGCGGAAGGGAAGATTCCTTGAAACCAGAGGTAGACTCGATCCAAGCAGCTCTAGCAGGAGACAAATCCTTAGAATGAACGAAGCAGCATTTGGAGGGGTTAACAAGCTGACCCGAGGATCTCTCGTATTGATGGATAAAACTAAGGAGCCTCCTAACAGAGGAACGGCTGCCGTTAGAGAAAATAACAATGTCATCAGCGAATGATAAAGAAGAAATAAGGGGACAACCCCTCGGGATACCGAATCGTTGGATTTGACCATAAATGGTTAAGGACTGAAGACCCCGAACAAACGCCTCAGCCGCAATCACAAATAATGAAGGCGAGAGAGGATCCCCCTGACGCAGGCCCCTCCCTGCTTTGAAGTACCCATGGGCGGAGCCATTGATGAGGACAGAGAACCAAGCGTTGGAAATAAGTCGCCAGACCATGTCAATCAATCCCTCCGGAAACCCAAAAGTCCGAAGGACCTTGATGACGAAGAACCAAGACATGCGATCGTAGGCCTTAGCCATGTCTAGTTTAAAAACGACATTGGAACCCCTAACTTTCCGATCAATTTGAGAAATCAGTTCCTGGGCGAGGAGGACGTTATCAGAGATAAGACGACCTCTAACAAAGCCTGCCTGCGAAGTGGAGATGATACGTTCAAGGAACGGCGCCAAACGAGTGGCCAGAATTTTTGAGATAACCTTGTTAGAGAAGTTACAGAGGCTAATGGGACGAAAGTCCGAGCAAGCCCGAGGGTTGTCGCACTTCGGAATGAGAATCAAATTGGTGGAGGTCCAACCAGTGGGAAGATTTCCCCCCGAGAAGAATGATTGAACAGCCAGACAAAAATCCGCCTGGATAATAGACCAAGTAGTCCTATAAAAAACACCATTAAAGCCGTCAGGACCACTGGCACTGTCCTTGCTCAAAGCAAATGCACAAGAACGAATCTCCTCAGGGGCCGGGATGTCCGTTAGCGCGGCGCCCTCCGAGGGGAGGACTAACGGAGGAATGAAAGCCAAAAGGGCTGGGTCAGTAACAGAAGCTGACGGGGAGCCCAGGAAGGATTGGAAGTGGGAAAGGATGACGTCTTTAACTTCCTCGGGCTCAGAGGCCATAGTGAGATCAGGACGCAAAATTTCACGGATCGATAAAAGACTATTCTTCTTACGAATAGAAGAGTGGAAGAATTTGGAATTCGCATCACCGTGGATAGCCCACTTGACCCTCGCCTTTTGGCGGAGGTAGTCATTCTCGACACGAAGTTCGGAGGAGAAAGAAACTTGGGCAAGGGCCCACGTCTCCTTGTTTGAAGCGGATGGAAGTTCGTCAAACAAAGATTCGGCAACGATCAGAGCCTCTTCGGCAGATCGAACGCGATCGAAAATGTTCCTGAAAACTTCAACGTTCCACACCTTAAGGCACGCCTTGAGACGCAATAGCTTGCGCCCAAAAGCCGAACAGGGAGAGGCAGAAACAGGGGAGCTCCAAGAGTTAGAAACCACTTGAAGGAAAGAGTGGTGGGTCCTCCACATGCTCTGGAATCTAAAAGAAGAGGGTCCCGAGATCGAGAGAGGAGAGCACCGAAGGATCATGGGAGCGTGGTCCGAGAAGGACCGATGGAGATGAGAAATAGAGAAAGAGAAAGGAAGCCGAAACCAATCCTCCGATCCGAAAACCCGATCCAGTCTGGAAAGAATACGATTCGGGCCTTCTTGGTTGTTGGACCAGGTGAAAGCCGATCCGACGAAGGGGATTTCCGATAGGCTTGAGGAGATGATGAACGAGTTGAAATCAGCCATTGCCCCTCGGTTAATGGCCGCCCCACCCCTCTTCTCCTCCTGGGTAGCTACGATATTGAAGTCTCCGCCAACCACTGACGAGGAGAAGCCATACGAATCGAGAGCAAGAATATCAGACCACAGAGCCAATCTACCCAATCGATCACATTTGGCGTATACAGCCGAAAAAATAAAGGAGGGAGCAAAAAAGGAGGACGAACAAATCACAGAGAGGAGCTGATCGGAGTCGAAAAGGGGTAGAATCACAAACGATTTGGACCATAAAATCCAAATCTTGCCCGAGACGTTCGCCGAGCCACCACCGAATCCTAGGGAAAGAATAATTCGGGGAAGGTTCGCCGGCTCAATCATGGGCTCCAGGATCGCAACCATCCCAATCGAGTGCTTCTTAACAATGCGCTTTAGCCTAGCTAGAGACGCGTCGTTGCCAACTCCACGAATATTCCAGAAAAGAAAATTCGCCATGAGAAATGAGGGCCAAAAGCGAGGCGACCGGGTCGAAAACACCCTAGCCTCAGACCAGATACATAGAATACCGAGCCGATCGGTCGATCTGCTCGGACGCTGCTATAGAGCGTGTGCGAATGGTGCGAGGAGTGGAGATGGCTCTCCGCAACCTTCGCCGAGACGATCGCTGCGGAGGGACGGCCGCCTCAACCATCGCCTCTCCCCCAGCCCCTATCGAGGAGAGCGAAGAAGAGCTATCCGATATGGATGAGGGAGTAGAGTTCCTAGCCAAACAATCCAGCCGCTCATTAAGGAGCGCAATCTCTGCCTTGCTCATCAGAGGAATAGATATGGAGATTGGGCACAAAGAAGAAGAACGAGAACACACCGAAGAGCAATGAGAGGACGAGGGAATATCCCGGTCTAACAAAATAGAAGGAGACCGCAAGCAAGACGGGATGCGATCCACACAAAAACTGGAAAGCCAATCGCACCAGACAAAGGGGGACATATCACCACCAACTGCAGTGATAATCGACGGACCGAGAAAGGAGACATAAGCTGAATCAACCGAAGATTTAGTAAAACCGAAGGAGGAGGAGACCGACAAGAGAACGATGGAATCAGAAGCAGACGGACTACAAAATAGTGTAGGAGAGCAATCAGATTGCTTCCCATGTTGCTGTTGGACTCCTGCCACTGCCGGACTGTCACTAATCAGACAGCCCCGCGTATAGGATAGGAGTCTCGACTCAGCCCCGATGCCTCGATCGCCCGCGCGAATCGAGAGTGGCTGGCAAGTGTCCAAACTGCCCGTATAACGGTCGAAAGCGATCGCTATACGTCCAGCTGTAGGAGAGCGCCCACGCCGACCACATCGGGTCTTAGCCATCCATCGACAGTCCCAATAGGGCTCAGCCCGATAAGACCCAAAACAACCAGACAAACTAGAGGACGCCAAAATCGGTACTAAAGGGGAATCGATTTGGCAACGAAGTGGGAAACTACAATCGAATTCCAAGAGGCCGAGCCCAGTTCGAAAAAGAGCTCGAGCGGAATCGATGTAGCAGAGGGAGAGCTGCATCGAAACCAAAGGAAAGCAGACGAGCCCAGACAGGGAACCAACGGAAGAATATGAATCCCTGTCATGAGTGCTGACCACAATAGCATAGAGGAAATTAACAAAGCTCAGCCGAGTAAAGATGGCCTCAATTGCCAACAGCCCAACAAATAACAAACAACCATCTAAAACAACGAAAAAGCTAAAAGAGGAACTAGAGAAGCAAACCTGCCATTCCAACGAGCCACCACCGAGTCCAACTGAGGACAAAGCCCTCTGCGGTGAAGAATCAAAAGCCGACAACGGAGACGCCAACGGCGCTGCTTCCGAAGGAACAGTCGAGCATCCCATTAAACAAACGGTCGATGGCGGAGGATTGGTGGTCAAATCCAATGCCCCACTGCCACCAGCAAGACCGGAACAGCTAACAGTGCCAAAACCACAATCAACCTCGTCCAAAGCCGCCGATATCTCATCCCCAAGAACTGTAAGACGAGGAATGAAGCAGCCTCGCTCTTCAGCCAAAAAAGATCCAGTAAGATCGGATTCAAGACCATAATCCAGCGAGCCAAAGCACGTCCCAAAAGAGGACGAGTCCAAGTCTCCCACCTCTGCCCCAAAGTGGAGGCTCGGAACAAAACGGGTGATGAAATCCCGTTCGCCGAAGGCCTCCAGAAGGTCAGGGGAGGCGAAAGGAAGCATACGCTCATCAGCAGCGGAGGACAGCGATGCTACAGAGGACCGGTCTCGAATGGAATACGAGAAGCACGGTATAATCTCCATGAACCGCTCGCCTACAACAAGAAACCGGAATCTATTCAACACCGCTGCCGACAAGTGGGAAAAGACGCAGATCTCCACAGAATCAGGACCAGTAAAGCTAACAGACAGCGGTGGTGCCACAACCTTCAACATAGCCTCAGCTACATCAGCAAAGGGGGGACAATCACCCACGAAATCACCACGAAAGTAAAAAAGCCCCAAATCCACACAAACCCTAGAAACCATTGCGCTGGAGAATAACGAACGCACTCCAAAAAGGAGAACTCGCACAACCAGTGACGGATAAAATAAATCGCGGAGAAATCAGAAGAGAATCGCGGAGAGGAAGAAAGTTAGGTCGCCATTAGAAATAGAAATAAGACCGTTGGTTTTGCGTAGGTTAGTTTACCTATTTTTGACAAATTTCATTACTTACCTTCAAGTTCTTAAGAATGGTCAATTTATATACTTATAGGTCAAGTAATCAACATCAAATGGGAAATTCTTTCCATTACCTATTACAAAAGTTCATATCATCCAAATATAGCCTAATACACTTCATACACAAGAAATCAACCACTAAAAATCAATTATTAAGTGGATATCATCCCATTTGTTACCGACTTTATTAAATGTCCAACTTTTGTCGATGTTACATCAAGTTAACTTCACACGGCCACAACTAGTAATCAAGCTACTTTTATTTTTAAATAAATCAATTTTTCCTCTTAAACATCTTTTAATAACAAATTCTAACTTTAAATTCATTAATTTCCATACTTTCTACTAATTTTCTTTTATAGTAATTACCCGAGTTTATAATCATTAAATTGTCATTATAACTACTTAATAGCATGCTCAAAGTTACTGACACTTTCAACTTCATATATCAAATTATTACAATTCTCATATGCTTACTCTTAATTAAAATCACATTTTTAACATTATTACAACATTTTAACTTCACTTATATGTTTGTTAATGACAACCATAGTCATCCCATAAGCCATTAAGTTCCTAAACACTTAGTTGCTTACTTTCATAAGAGCCATAATTTTGTCATTAATACAACATGAAGTGTTTCCTTCTTACTTGGATATCTGCCACCATGCCAAATTAATTCAACTTAAATGAAAATTCAACATCAAGCATTCATTACCAAATTCATACAAAGTATATATTTTTATATAACTACAAACTACAAGTTTAGTACTTACTCACCTAACAACCATTCATAACCCCAAAGCAACTTGAAACCCATTCCCTAGCCCTCCTTTTAAAAATCGATCTTTTGTAATACCTAAAAGTTAGCGCCTCATAATAACACCAAGCTTTTGAATACCATATAAGATAGATTATCAAGGTAAAATTAAAACAAAACACTATACCAAGACATTGATAAGATCTTATAATGGAATGATAACTTATAATATTCTGAATATACATGAGTAGAATAGGATAAACGATATGTATAAGAGACTGCATTAGCGAAAGCAACTGATAAATAAATATCAGTACACAAAGTCGGAATACATCAATCCCAGCAATGGAGTTCTGAATAATATCTTATACAATGGGTCGCATATACAAAATAACATGTTCATCATATACGACTAAAATATCAAGTATACATATCCAGAAAATATCAAGTATACATATCCAGAAAATATCAATGCCACGTCTCCAAAATGCTCCAACTGTGCACTTTGATAGTGTATCCCCAAAAACACCTAACTCCCAAACTACTCGATCGAGTACCCGAGAGTTATCATGACATAAATAAACAAAGGTAAAATACGGGTCAGACTTAAAGCCCGGTATGAGGGAAACTATCTCAAACTACTGTATATCAAACTATGTACAAATAAATAGAAATAACTAAATCACAAGCGGCCCCTCTCTACAAACATGGCTTAGGGATAATCCGGACTGCTTATAAACAAGTACAGTAAACCTAACTTAAAAATAGGGAATCATACCATAACTCGCTCTTCTCCTGTAATCAACGAGTCAGCACAAATAATATACTGTGACTACCATGTAATAATATATAATGATGAAGGTACCCAATATACAAGTGTAAGGGTAATAAAAGTGTCATAATATAAGACTATCATGCTACACACAATAACAATGTCAATCAATTAGTATAACACAAGCACAGCATAACAATGTGTCAAATAGAGAATATCTACTATCGTCCTGAATGAAATATAAATCAAGCAAATACACCTTACGTGAACTTGGATTTATATATACATTCTTATCCTTAAGAGTTCGCGAACGGAACGAAGCATCCTCATATGATCTCTTGTTTGTACTATGCCCCTATATAGACCTAGACCTCTCTCCTGGAAAACCCCTACCACTGTAATGCTCCCTAGCATCTATATCTATGGTATCAATACTGGTATAAGTACCCCTTGAGCATTGCTACTGACTCACCTAAAGGTTTGGTCCAAAACCATAAAATAACGTCTAAATGAACACATAACACTAAAACCGCTCTACGACCCGAGTCTAGTCGCCTACTCCATGATTCTCTTATAATTTACTTGCTTTGACCCCAACGGATCACTCAAGCATAACATTGCTTTGATCCATGGAATCTTTGCTAACCGTTTGCCCGATCTTGTACCGATCACCGCAGCCATGTTCTTGCACATCTACCTGAGTCTGGAATCAACTCCTTATCTTCACGTACCCCTCCCAATCTTTTACGCTCATCGTACAAGACCGTGAAAACGGTCACCATCCCGATCACATATCCGATTGGTCCTCAATTGCTATCTCGATCTCCTACTATTCCCGTGTAGGAATAGTCCATACTTTGCGCTGCTCACCTCAATCGCTTCCTCGACTGCTTGCCGGAACGCCTTAGTGATTGTTGCCGACCACTTATACACCTCTTATGTTTTCATCCGAAATCCGAGCCTCGCCTTGCACTCCTTTTCCTTAGTATCCCAAAGCTTCCCAAAGTGTCACATAGAACTGCATCCAAACTAAGGAAGAAATTCCTCGAAACCCACTCCTTACTTAGGCTTGGTTAACTCTAGATTTCCTATTGACCGCCTTTTGCTTCTAACTCATAAACTACTTATCCAAATGCATGGCAATCACATAGCCTTCTCACACATTCCTTAACTTTGCCTATTGATCGTGCCATCATTAGAGCACGACATCGGTCGACCAATAGTGCTTTAATTATGCAACATTTCGTATCTTTTGGACCAAAGTAGTTATTGCATAATCCATCACTTGGCCTAAAATCACTTATACTCCCTTCATTAAGTGCAATTTTACTCTTTAACCCCTTCCCGATCGATCTGTGCACAATGATCAACTTTTCTTGAAATTAATCTAAGTCACTTCTATTCTTTTTGCATTAATTATCATCTAAATTTTAGCTTTGATGTGAATGCAAACTGCAATCTACATCGATACATCTTCAAACACTTTAGAATTGATCTATACTCAAAAAATGCACATCAATACCCAATCATCCAATTTAAGCATCCTAATAGACAAAACAACAACCATCGAGCATCATATTATAGTAAACAATAAGACAGAACATCTATATACTATCCTATAACTCATACAATAAACCATGATATGAAAAAAATCTATATAAAAACATTTAAGTTCATCTATAAAACATTTATGAATCCAAATCAATTAAAGGTCTCATTTTTAAATTGAAAAATGATTTAAAATCACATAACATATGAAACATTGAAAGAAGGGTGAGTTGATAAATCACTCACCTAGGGATGTATAACCAACAAATAGCACTAAAAACGCGGTGCATCTGATGTAAATAGCAGTCACACGAATCCCAAAGCATCTAATTATAAGATTAGCCGATCCCCTTGCTATTTCCTTCGTAATTGCTTGTTTAGGTTACTTTAACTGATGATTTAGGATGGTTTTTCTAATGGTAGTTTTAATGGAGGTTAAAGAGCATTTTTAAAAGACGAGGTAATGATTAGGAGTTGCCCCATTTGTTATAATAAATTTCAATCCCAAAATAGTTTAGTCGGATAATTATGGGCTTTGTCTAATTACTCGTCATTCTTCCCAAAAACTATCTACTTCAAACGGCTATACCTTCTTAACCGTGAGGCCAAAAATGTATTACAATCCCTCTGTAGAAAGGCAAACCATCGTATCTTTCATTTGAAAATAATTTTAGACCCTGATTCAATTTCTATCAAAAGTTGTAGCCCTACAAGTTTTAAGGGTCAAAACTATTCATAATCAATTTTAAGGGTCAAAAATGTCAATATTCAACATTCCCTAAAGTTATAGCCTAACCAACCTAATTTGGTTATGAAAATAATACTATTATCATCCTTGATACCTAAAAATATGGGTCATTACAAGCACTTTTGTATATATTAGAGACAATTTTCATTTTAGGCAGTATTGCTGTACTCATGATATAGTGACTCATATATGAACTGTGATGTATAATCCTGCGAATTACAATGCACTCTGATGATGATTATTTTGGGTTCATCTAATTATACTACCATCTCTCCTATTTTATATCTATGTTTGTTATTATAATTTATCTATATAGTGACTCATAGATTTATTGATTGATTAATTGTTTTCTTGATAGTTTTGCTATATTGGCTGAGTACTATTATGGCACATTACTGTTGGATGTGTTCCTTCTAGTATATATTAGTGTTTGGTTGCTAGAGGTGGAGGGAGGTCATCACACTTAGTATTAGAGCTAGGTTAATAGATTTGTTAGAGAAGGGGGTAAGAGATATGCCTTAGAATAATGTAATAACACAAGAAGAGCATACTTATTAATTTTGATTTTTACCTATATAGTGTATATGTATACAATAAGACACATCACACACATGTGTACCACTTACATTGTTACCTTTTATGAGAAACCGATCATTCTAATTATAGATTGTAAGAATGAGCTGCATAGAACACAACAAGAAACTCTTTATTACGAGTAGAATGAGAAGCAGAAATTGGAGTAGTTGTTAATCTTGATATGCAAGCTATCTTTCCATGGATAATGATGAATATAGTGCAAATGCCCTATGAGGAGCACTTAGTGTAGTGGCTAGTGGTGATGCATAAGTGCAGGAACCTAAATTTGATTTTTCTAGTTTGAATAGGAACTATGCTAGTCTCGAAAGAAAACCGTTAATAAGAACAGAATATGCGATGGAGGTGCAAGACAGGCTAGACATTTGTAATTGTATCTTTGATGATTTGGAGTGGGAAGATGCTCTGAAGAGAAAGTTAGCCTCACAACAACTTCTAGGTAGAGAGTGTGGGTTGGTGGAATGCAATCAAAGCTACCACTCCCAACGATCAGTTCTTAAGGGTGACTTTGAAGAAAAGTGCATTCCAACTACTAAGAAATCCATCTTGTTTAAAAAATTTAAAATCAAAACAAGGACATATGTATGTACCAGAGTATGAATTTGATTTTAACTCTTTGATGAAGTATGGGATGTCATTCATTAACGCTCCATTGAAAAAGAAAACGAAGTTTATTATTGGATTGAATGGCTATCTCAGAGAGCACTTGGTGAACCATATTGTTGAAAGGCTTGAAAAGATCATTAATAATGTTTTAAGGCATTAGAGGTTTTACCCAAAGCTAAAGCAAGTTGTGGTCCCTATGAAGGAGGCTAAACCATAGGTGGGAAGAGGAGGAAATATAATTTTTGATGAAAACAATAAGAGAGAGAAGATGCTGCAAACAAAAGAAAGGCAAGCGGGAATCGACTTGCAATGACTGTGGACAGAAATGACACCTTAGCAAGAATTGTAAGAGTGAAGAGAGGAAGTTCTTTAACTATAAAAAATTTGGACACATCAAGAAGGATTTTCTAGAAGAGGTTAAGGGTAAGCAAGTAACAAGGTCTTTTGTGCTAAATGTTATTCCCATATCAAGAGCATCACGATAAATGTTCTGCTTTCCATTTATGGTATACCCATTCGAGTTTTGTTTGATACAGGAGCATCACATTCATATATATCTAATGACCTGGTGGATAAGGTAGATTTGTGGACTGACCTTTATAGTGTCGAATCCCGTTGGAGGTTTAGCTAGTTTGAGTATGGTTTGTGACATCACATTATCGAGTTGTGGATGCATGTTTTCTTGTACTTGTTTGTGTATAATTTTGTCAGGTTCAGGATTATTTTAGGGATACACTAATTTCATATATACGGAGTAATACATGACCATGAGAGGTTATTGGTAATGATAGGGAGTGATAATGGGTGTAAGCTAAGTGAACTGCCTACCCGAGGATGTAGTGATAGTTAACTTCTTATATTTTGCTTGAAATCTCACATGATGTGCATCAATACCGATCGCTAGGGGTATTTTAATATTTTGAGGAGGTTACAAGATTACTACCATATAGGAGATTCAGTTCTATATTGATCTTGTGAAAGATCTCAGGCATGTTGTTACGCGTTTGAGATGAATGACATCTAAAGAGCAATGAGAACTAGAGGTGTAAGTACATGGATTATTAAAGAAGGAATTTATTCAGAAAAGTACTTTTGAATGGGGAGCACCTGCAGTATTCGCCACTTAGGCGAATGGTTCTTTAAGAGTTTGTGTAGAATACTATGATCTAAATAAGGTAACAAGAAAGAATAAGTATCCTCTTCCGCATATAGATAACTTGTTCAACCAGCTCCATGGAGTGGTTTTTTCTAAGTTGGATTTGGCAATGGGTTTGCACCAACTGAGAGTGGAGAGGGATAATGTGTTGATTACCACATTACGTACACCATCTGGATTTTATGAGTGGTTGGTTATGTCGTTTAGCCTAATCAATGCATCGGTATACTTCGTTGACCTTATGAACCATGTTTTCAGAGATTAGCTTAATAAGTTTGTACCTGTATTTGTTGGTACTCTGATCTATTTATGGACAAAAGAGAAACATAAGGCACACTTGTAACGATCGATATTTTACATGTTGAAAGATCGTAAAATATTATTTTTACTTTTATATTAGGTCATATAACACTATAACTTTGGAGAATATTGAGCAGTGACATCTTTGACTATGAGAAATTTTATCGAATGATTTTGCTCTTGAAAACTTGTGACGGGTATAAATTTTGATTGGAGCCAAATTAGGCCCTCAAACTACTTCCATTGGAATGATATGATGGTTTCTCTTTTCGTAGAGTGGTCATAATAGTGATTTGGACTTACTGTTTGGGAGATATGGTTGTTCGAAGTTAGATAGATTTTGAGGCAGCTTAATGGGTGATTAGTGAGGTTCAGGGGTAAGCTCAAATCCCATTTTGGATTTGTGGGTTATTATAGCTAAAATAGTCATCCGCAAATCATTCTCCTTCATCCTAAAATTAGTTCTAATCCTCCATTAACCTTCTCTAAACGAAAATCTTCACTAATCTTTTCCAAATTAAGCCAAATCCTTATATCTACCCTAAATTAACAAGGAAATTAGTTAGGACTTTTAAATCTATATTTTTGAAGAGGAAAATTTAGGCTTTGCAGTCTATTCTTGGACTTGCTTCGATTTACGTGCAAATTTTCCATTTTTGGTGTTTGGTGGGTTACTTATCATCTCACATCATATTATATATGTATATATAGGTTTTGACATGTTTTGAACCTATTTTTAAAGTCAAAATTATATTTTGAAACCCTAGTTAAAGTAGAACGTGATTTAAGTAATTTAAAGTATTTTAATCATATTACTTGGATGTGTAATTGCCTTCATGGGTGATATGCTATGTTATACGTACATTATATGATAATTTGCTATGATTTTTTGGATGTTTTGCATGTTTGGGTGATGTTTGAATATTATTGATACTTATTTGGATGTTGTTTGTATGCTCGAATGGTTGTAAACGCCCATCAGAGTGAAATAGATGTGATGGACAAACTATAGGAGGTCCGTAAACATAGAATCAGACTTCGAAGGATGACTCTAGGATGTTTGGGGTAGTATCAGTGCATAGGTAATGCACATGGGTCAAAGTATGGAGCTTGCCGAAGGAATCCATGAGAAATTGAAGTTCGAAGATACTACATTATTTCCATTAGACGATCTTGGTTCGATTAAGGTGTACCCAGGGTTGACTTCGGGCTAGGAGGCGGTTTGTTCACGGTAGGCTTTGGGTTCGGCGATGGAAGACCTAGGCAGTTAATGTTGTCTAATGGTGCTAAAAAACCGAACCGCAAACATTGTCCAGTGGTGTAATGGTTTGGGGACTGGACTAGGAATGAGGTCTGGGGACAGTTGCTTTGGGAATTTTGGGGGAGTGGCTTTGGACCGTTTGCATGGTTGACCTGGACAAAGTTTGGAACATTGGAGAACTTCGTGTTTGGAGAGGTAGTGTTGTAGGGTTTTTCATGGCTTGCTTCGGGCCTCTTCTAGAGTCACTTTTGGGGTTTTTAGTAATGACATGGAGCAAGGGTCCATGACTCCGGAATGACTCAATGTGACCTTGTATTTTGTATGGCAACTAATGAAGTGACGATGTGATGCTTCGATGCGATGACTTCGGTACTTGATTATGATGGGTGTCTAGAGTTGTCCGATGATGATGACTCGATGATGTGAGTTGTGATAATGATCCGTAAGGATAATTTCAACGATAAGGACTTATGAGTAGAATTACGACTGCATTCTACTTGAAGATAAAAGATATGGAATAACGATTAGGTTCCATTATGAAGACATATGCAAAGGGATTGTTGATAACTCGGAGGTTTCTAGTGTGCTCGTAGTATATGGGGACACCCACCTAGACTTACGACTATATCCAGATCTTATGACTATGGATTGCCTAGATTTTTTTGATTGCGAGTCATGTTCCTAGCCTTATGAAATGGTATGGACTCGTGCACCAAGAAATCGAAATTTGATTGGGTCCCTGACTTGCGATTGTGCTAAACGAGTTATCATATATTCAATGCACATGAGTGACTGTGATGATTGTTTAATGTATGTTATGTTTGCCATAGTTCTTTTTCACTCTAGGGTATCACATGACATAGGTATTATAAATTTCATACCTAGACATAGGATATGGTGCTTTAATTATAGTACACAAATATAATAGTGATTATAATAGATTAGTATATATTGATTGTTATGTGCTAACTCTTTGGATGCAGGGACATGTCAGGTATGATTCTACATACCTTATGTCCTTATTACTATATATGGTTTTTATAGTAGTTTGAGATAATGTATTGCTTACACTAGACTATTGTCCAACTCAAAGTTTTATGCTTTGCTTCTTATTATCTCAAATAATCTTAAATGAGTAGATTAGAGATAACTGGTTCGGATTGTGCATGGAGCTGTATGGAGTATGAGCAGAAGGTTGTGCTTTCACATATCTATACTTTGAAGCTCTATCGCTTATTCCGTTGTGTAGTACCGTGGAGCTATACCAGTACTTGTGTTACTTTAAAGACATTTATATAGTTTATTTTGGAGATTTGGGATGTATAATCTCTGTTATCTCAGTTTTATATAATCGGTGAACCAATTGCACCCCGATGTTCTTATTTATGGTTCATTTAATTATATTACTATCTCGCATGTTTTACATCTATTTAATTATTATAATTTATTTATGCATTGTAAGATGTTCTACAGGTTCCGTGTTTGGATTTTCATTACTTTACACCCTTGACAATCATCCTGCACCGGTCGGGTACCTTCATAACGCACTTTGCAGGTATATTGTGACTCGAAGGTGTAGGGCGGTCATCACATTTGGTATCAAATCTTAGGTTGCATAGTTGACCTAAGTTGATACTTGGATTAATTAGAGATAAGGTATGAGCTATCGTATTAGAATGGATCAAGTGATATATAAGAGAGCATTCTTGTTGTATTATGGGTTTTAAAACTATACGGTAGTATATATAGTAAGTTGCATTGCTTTCACAGGCACCACTTATTGCTTTCACATGCACCACTTATATTTCGGGTTTCAAAATTGTATAGTAGTATATATGGTAAGTTGCATTGCATCTTACAAGAATGAGCCGGTAAACGAGGAATGCTGCTAGGACTTCTTTTCTGGCATAGAGCAAGGAGCAGGTGATAGTGCAGTTGTGAAGCCTGATATTGAAGCAACCCTTCCTAAGTCTTCATATTGTTTGAGTGACTCAATTTAGTTTATGCTAAATTCAGGGTTACTTACTTCCAAGACCAACTATTTTCTTTTTTTTATATTTTATTTATTTTCCCAAGATCCAATTTGATCAATATAGAAATATTGATATACTTCTTTGTAAAAACTATTTGTATGTACATATAAACATACAAATCATTTTAATTCTAATATCAGAGTTTGATTTTGAATAAAGTATAATTCAGTTTATTTAAACTAAAATACCTATGTTTTGCCACAGTAAAAAGAATCGGGAAATACCCCTTCCCATTTGAATCTTTGTGCAAATTTACTAACCAATTCCTATTTGTTTATTTGTGTTTGACAATTGTATATCTAATAGAACATGAGAGTTACCTCATCACATTCAAACTTTTGCAAAATTGCTTTCAAATAGCCAAACAGAGGTTGTGCATGCTTATGTGCATCTGTGTGCACATAAACATGTACAACTGCTATTTACTACACCTGAGTTTTCAGGTTGATCAACTTGATTGGGTTAGATCCCTATACTGTGTTGTTATAATTTACTAACTTTGCTCATTCATTTAGACATCAAAATTATACAAATCTGGGTTCCTACTTTTCTGTGTCTTCGGATTTCCTGTCTATATGTTTATTCCCATTTCATAGTATTTACAGTTAATTTGTGAATGAGTTCTAATCTCTAAAGTAGACTAGTACATATGTGTATATTACTAGCTCCTATATGCCTCAGTTCTACTACTGATTTTATTATTCAGTTCTTGAAAATTGCATGTTTACAGATTATGATATAAGCTAAATACTTCTATCTTTTTCCACTGAAAATAAGTCCATCACATAGTAATTTCTTTTAAACCATTCATTACATCACCATAAAAATTCAACACAAATACAATATTATTACAGAAAGTCTTCTAGCTAAAATAAAACATAAAGGACATCCTTCATCAAACATTCATAGTTCAGTAACTTAGCAAATTTTCTTCTTAACATCACACATCTGCATCTTATCACTTAGCCTTCTCTTTTCCTATAGACATCTCATGATCTGCTCCATAATACATATGAAGCACCCATTTGATGCAAGCAACAAACAGGTCAGACTAAAGTCTGGTGTAAGTAAAATCAATTGACAATGCATGAAGACTAATCGAATAGGTTCCATATTACCTTCTGTTTTCAGAAGTTAAGTGTTTCACTTAAGTTGTTAAACTACTTTCTTATGCTCAAATTTCTAAGTGTTGTAACAGTGGTAAGTGTTGTGTACTGTTAACATCACCAGGTGTGCATTCTTAGGCTAATTTGTTAACAGAAACTTTTAATCCAGAAAATCATAATAGCCATCATAATTTCACACAGGCATACACAAACATGAACATACAACATCCATAACATTAAGCTAAAGTACCAGTATTGAGTCTGCATGTCAGGACTCCCACTACTTCTAGCATATTTACTCTTGCATGTATGTTCATTTCCTGTCATTTTAAGGTCCAGTATTACATTCATGGTTGCACTGGTGCACACTGCCTGGAACTACTACCTGGTTTCCAGTGCACTACAAGCTATTTGGGCATAAACATGCCATGTGCAAACTCACACCCCAACCTTGATGCAAGCCAACCACTATGTCATACCCACTTCCCTCATACCCAACCTGATAGAGGTGACCCACATCCTTAGTTTAATTACTAAGTTCTTTCATATGACCCAATATTATCTATGCAGTGTCATGCCCAAAACTGTTGTATACCTAACCAATATGTGCTAGCAGTTTTCATACATCCATCAATCATTCACCCATTCATACATTCAACAATTAATAAGTCACACTTGTATATTATTTCAAGTGAGTTTCATTCAGAGATATATCCTTAGCTAAAGCAAAGATCTGAGCATGTTAAGAAGTGAAATGCCACTGTGGTTCCCCAGTAATAAGGTTCTCACAATCAATCCACACCTTAAAGTGTGTTTGCTTGTTACTCAACCCTATTTCCAAAGAATACTTACTGATGGATTAAGACTCAGCACATGGAAACTCCATTGCACCCATCTTTTCAGTTGCAAGACATAAGCCAGAGAACCCCTTCCTCTTACTGCCTTGCACCCTACTTTCCTTATTAATTAATTCATGCTTTAACTAAAAATATTTCTCAAGTTCATAAACATATAAATAAATCAGTTGTTATTCCTTCATTAAATTATCATATATAAACAAGCATAGATTAAGTGACAACAAGACAATACAAGTCACATAATCTCAGAAACAACAGAAAATTGTTAAACTAAAATGCAAGCAAAGCATCAAACAGAAATTAAAATAACTAAAGGTTAAATGGCTGCCTTTCATAGGTCTTAATGCCTTGCCAAGTGAGGATTTACTCACCATAGTTCTCCTTCCCAAGTCTTGGTTCAGGCCTGCCATTGATTTTCTAAACTGCTGCCTTTTTTTCTAATTTTTGTTTTCTGGTTCTAACATGTAACCGTAGGAAATAATGATGTATATAAGGGAGTTACTAGGGTTTTAAGGTTAGTTAAGTAATTTATTTTTATTAGAAATCACTTCACCATTTCTTATTTCACCCCACTGTTCACCCTCTCCACTTTCCTTTCCCACCATTTCTCCTTTTTCCTTGTCTTGGCCACTTTTGGCAAATTTCCTCACACACTATATACATGACTTTGGCTTGGGCATTGTTCTGTTCTTTTCTGGTTTTTTTTTTCATGCATATAAACTTATTTGTATAGCCAGCTATGTGTGTGTATCTACCAAATGTTGTGCATATATATATGTTCATGTGTATTTATATTTTTTCCTACCCACACAAGTTACTGTGCTGTACTTATTCTATGGAATTTTGGGCTAAAACTGCCTAAGTTATTTATGCATTATATTTAAACTATTGTGTACACACACTTAACAAGTCATGCACTAATTTATTTCACATTTACTTACAAGGTCTTTACTTACTAAATTACCTTGCTCAGGTAGTATTCTGGAACAGTGTGCACATGCACAAGGGCATGCACACTCATTCTCATACACAAGCATTTCCAGAAAATTGTGTTTTCAACCAACTATCTTTCTTTTATAAAATATTTTAAAATTTATATATATATTTTTGCCTAAACTACGGGCTGTCACATACACCCCTCCTTTAAGAAATTGTGTCCCACAATTTAGCACTTCTTATTGTGTTAGTTATATAACAAAACTAAACATGCACACATATTCTTAATTCAACCAAAACATCCATCAAGTAAACACATTCAACACGGAACACTATATTTAAATAGGTAAATTCAAGCATGAATAATAGATTACCTCTATTTTAATTATCAGTTGAAAATAGTTGAGGGTATTGGACTTTTATCTTGTCCTCAACCTCCCATGTGCAATCATTAGGGTCTAGACTCCACTGCACCTTTACCAGTTTAATAGTTTTGTTCCTCAATTTCTTATCTTCTTTAGCTACAATTCCCACTAGCTTCTTCTCATACACCAAGTCTGGTCTGACTTCCACTTTGTTTTGTGACTGAATCACTAATGCTTCATCATGTACACATTTTATCAATTGTGATACATGAAATACATTGTGTATTCCACTCATTTCTTCTGGCAACTTCAACTTGTAAGCCATCTTTCCTATTCTTGCAATGATTTCATATGGTCCTATATATCTTGGGGTTAGCTTCCCTGTCTTGCCAAATCTCAACACCTTCCTCATAGGTGAGACCTTCAAACACAAAATCTCCTACTTCAAATTCAAGTGGTTTCCTTCTTCTATCTGCATATGATTTCATTCTGTCTTGTGCTGCCTTCATTCTCTGTTTGATCAGTGTGATCTTATCATTTGTTTCTTTCACATGATCTGGTCCTAACATCACCTTATCACCTACCTCTAACCAGCAAGCAGGTGACAAACAAGGCCTCCCATATAGAGCTTCATAGGGAGCCATCCCTATACTACTCTGGTAGCTGTTGTTGTAAGCAAATTCTGCTAAATGAAGGTAGTCTTCCCAATTGCCACCATGGTCAAGTACACATGCTCTAAGTAGATCCTCCAAGAATTTATTAACTACTTCTGTCTGGCCATCAGTTTGGGGATGGTAGGCTGTGCTCAAGCACAACTCAACCCCCATTGCCTGTTGAAAGCTGCTCCAGAACTTTGATGTGAATATGGTGTCTCTGTCACTAATGATAGTTGTAGGAACTCCATGTAGTTTCACTATTTCTTTCATGAAAACTTGTGCCAATTTTGGTGCATTTCTATCACTCTTCACTGGTATGAAGTGTGATGATTTAGTCAATCTATCTACCACCACCCAAATACTGTCATTACCTCTCTTTGATCTTGGCAAGCCATCAATGAAATCCATTGATATGCTTTCCCATTTCCACCTTGGAACTTCCAGAGGTTGCAACAGTCCACTGGGTCTTTGGTACTCAGCCTTGACTTGTTGGCAAGTCATGCATTTTGCCACATATTCACCCACACTCCTCTTCATTCCTTTCCACCAATAGCTCCTCTTTAGATCATGATACATTTTAGTACCACCTGGATGTATGGTGTACTTAGACTTGTGATGGACATCCATGATTTTTCTTTGTAGTGCTTCTGTGCCAGGCACACACAGTCTTCCCTTGTATCTTAAAAATCCTTTTTCATCCAATTCAAACTTATCAAGCTTTGAACCATTCCTTAACAATTCCTTCTTCTCTCTTAGGAATGCATCCATGTCTTGAGACTGGTTCACTTCTTCCACTAAGTCTGATTTTATTGTGATAAGGCTGAGCTTGCCATAGTGCTCCATGTCCTCATCTATCACCATAGTTTGCTCTCCCATGCTTTCCACTTCTACATCAGTTAGTGCTAATAGCATTTTAAACTCCTCTATCATCAGTGTAGCCAACTTGGCATGTTGCCTACTCAATGCATCTGCCACTCTATTTGCTTTCCCTGGTGTGTACATAATGTCCAAATCATAGGCAGCAAGGAATTCCACCCACCTATGTTGTCTCATGTTCAAATCTTTTTGAGAAAATAAGTATTTCAAAGCTTTGTGGTTAGTATAAAGCTCAAACTTTGCTCCTAATAGGTAGTGTCTCCAAAGCTTTAATGCATACACCACAGCTGCCAATTCCAAGTCATGTGTTGCATACTTGGTCTCACTTGGTTTCAGTTGCCTTGATGCATAGGCTATTACTCTACCATCTTGCATAAGAACAGCTCCTATACCTGACCCACATGCATCGGTGTACACTACCAGATTATCATTGCCTTCTGGAATTTTCAGCACTGGTGCCTCCATCAATGCCTTCTTCAATTGGTTGTATGCCCCTTCACACTTCTCAGTCCATAGGAAAGGCTGGTCTTTCCTTGTTAGCTTAGTTAATGGGGTTGCTATTTTAGCAAAGTCTTTTATAAATCTTCTGTAGTATCCAGCCATGCCCATGAATGATCTTATCTCAGTAACATTGCTTTGTCTCTTCCATACTTGCACTGCCATGAACTTACTAGGGTCTAATGAAATTCCTTCTTGAGAAATTATATGGCCTAAGAATTTTATTTCATTCTTCCAGAAAGAACACTTTGCAAACTTGGCTTTAAGGCCTTGTTGCCTTAATCTACTTAGTACCATGTGCAAATGTTTCTCATGTTCATTAGCTGATTTAGAGTATATTAATATATCATCAATGAAAATCAGTACAAATTTATCTAAATAGTCTCTAAAAATCCTATTCATTAAATCCACAAAATAGGATGGTGCATTGGTCAAACCAAATGGAATTACTAAGTATTCATAGAAGCCATACATGGTATTGAAAGCTGTATACTTGATACTTTCTTCATCCACTTTCATTTGATGGAAGCCAGATGCTAAGTCAAGTCTGGAAAATACCTTAGCACCATTTAATTGATCAAAAAGATCATCAATTCTAGGTAGATGGTATTTGTTTTTGATGGTGACTGAGTTTAGTTCCCTATAGTCTATGCACATTCTCAAGGAACCATCATGCTTCTTAACAAATACTACTGGTGATCCCCAATTTGAACTGCTAGGACTAATGAAGCCTTTTTGTTCTAATTCTTCTAATTGTTTCTTCAACTCAATCAGTTCCTTAGGACCCATTCTGTTAGGTTTCTTAATGACAGGGCTTGTTCCTGGTTTAAGTCTTATTTGAAATTCTACTGGTCTATTATGATGAATGCCATTCACTTCACCAAACACATCAGCGTATTGGTTAACTATGGGTATCTTCTCTAGGCTTGATTCAACCTCCCCACTGTTCAAGTTGAACATCCTGCCCATACCCCTATCTTTGGCTGCCTCATACATGACCAAAACTCTCTTGCCATTAGGAAGTTGTAATGAGATTGTGGAATTTTCCAAGTTAATGATAGCACAAAAACCCTTTAACCAATTCATTCCTAGTATAATATCCAACTTAGGGTAATTCAACACATATAGTTTTGAAATAAAGGTGTGACCACCCATACATAATTCTACTTGCATGCATTTCATATTTGTAATGCAGGATTTACCTATTGGACTATTAACATGCAATGGCTTATCAACAAAAACACATGTTAACCCTAGTTTCTGAACTATGTCACATGAAATAAAAGAGTGTGTAGCTCCTGTGTCATAAATAACTGATATGGGTATGCCTTTAATGAATAATATACCTTCCACTTGGCTAGGTGCTTCCATGGTCTTGCCCTTCCCTTCAAGTACAGCCACCCTTGCCATTTCTGGACACTGCCTTTTCATGTACCCCTCTTTACCACAGTTGTAGCACCTAAGAACAGTTGACTTGGGTGCTTGGCATTTGGTCTTTATATGGCCTTCCTTCCCACAGTTGTAACAGATCACTTTAGGTTTCTTATTGTTAGAGCTTGCCACCTTACTTCCTTCTTTGTTCATTGCTTCTCCCTTCTTCTTCTCATATGGGTGTGCTCTATTCTTCCCTTTCTTGTTATTCCTGAAATTCTTAAATTTTTCTCTGGCATTATCATGCTGCTCAAATGACAATGTCAAGTCCATAACTTGATCAAAGGTTCTGTCTTTGTATGGTAACATGGCTCTACTCAATCCAGCATTTAATCCCTGAATGTACCTTGCATTCCTTGAAACTTCATCTGGGATTAGGACTGCCCCATACTTGGACAACCCTTCAAATTTCTGAGTGTATTCAGTGACACTCATAGATCCTTGCCTCAACTTGATAAACTCCTCAAGTAATGAAGCTTTTGCTGAAGCTGGGACAAATCTGGCTTCTAACATTTCTTTGAACTGATTCCATGTGATCTCTTGCATGCCTGCAATGATCACTTCCCACCAATCCAAAGCAAGGCCTTTTAGTTGTTTTGAAGCTATTTGCCTTCTTCTTTGGTCATTAACCTGCATATCTGCAAAGATCCTCTCCACTGTTCTTAACCATGTGTGGACACCCATGACATTTTCTGTGCCATCAAAGCTACTGCCTCCTAAGTGTGTATATGTTTTAAGCAATTTGGACAGCTCCTCATGAGGATTATCTACCCTAGGTGCCATCCCATCCCTCAGTACTCTAACAAAATCTTGCATGTTAATCATTGGGGGACTAGCAGCCACTCCAGTTGCTTGTTCAGTATTACCAGAGAATTGGTCATTCTCCCTTTCTCCAACAGCCTGGGGATTGTTTCTAACTGCTCTAGGTCTCTATTGAACATTTCCAATGTAGTTAGTTCTTATTCCTATTCACTACTTTACTTTTTTTTAAGACTAGCAGTGAACTCATTCATTCATAATAGGTAAAGCAACCAAGCAAACAGCGCAAACAGTACAAACAATGCACACAGATTCAACCAAGTATTTGTATTGGCTATGTATTTAATAACATAGCTCTGATACCAACTGAAGCAACCCATCCTAAGTCTTCATATTGTTTGAGTGACTCAATTTAGTTTATGCTAAATTCAGGGTTACTTACTTCCAAGACCAACTATTTTCTTTTTTTTTATATTTTATTTATTTTCCCAAGATCCAATTTGATCAATATAGAAATATTGATATACTTCTTTGTAAAAACTATTTGTATGTACATATAAACATACAAATCATTTTAATTCTAATATCAGAGTTTGTTTTTGAATAAAGTATAATTCAGTTTATTTAAACTAAAATACCTATGTTTTGCCACAGTAAAAAGAATCGGGAAATACCCCTTCCCATTTGAATCTTTGTGCAAATTTACTAACCAATTCCTATTTGTTTATTTGTGTTTGACAATTGTATATCTAATAGAACATGAGAGTTACCTCATCACATTCAAACTTTTGCAAAATTGCTTTCAAATAGCCAAACAGAGGTTGTGCATGCTTATGTGCATCTGTGTGCACATAAACATGTACAACTGCTATTTACTACACCTGAGTTTTCAGGTTGATCAACTTGATTGGGTTAGATCCCTATACTGTCTTGTTATAATTTACTAACTTTGCTCATTCATTTAGACATCAAAATTATACAAATCTGGGTTCCTACTTTTCTGTGTCTTCAGATTTCCTGTCTATATGTTTATTCCCATTTCATAGTATTTACAGTTAATTTGTGAATGAGTTCTAATCTCTAAAGTAGACTAGTACATATGTGTATATTACTAGCTCCCATATGCCTCAGTTCTACTACTGATTTTATTATTCAGTTCTTGAAAATTGCATGTTTACAGATTATGATATAAGCTAAATACTTCTATCTTTTTCCACTGAAAATAAGTCCATCACATAGTAATTTCTTTTAAACCATTCATTACATCACCATAAAAATTCAGCACAAATACAATATTATTACAGAAAGTCTTCTAGCTAAAATAAAACATAAAGGACATCCTTCAACAAACATTCATAGTTCAGTAACTTAGCAAATTTTCTTCTTAACATCACACATCTGCATCTTATCACTTAGCCTTCTCTTTTCCTGTAGACATCTCATGATCTGCTCCATAATACATATGAAGCACCCATTTGATGCAAGCAACAAACAGGTCAGGCTGAAGTCTGGTGTAAGTAAAATCAATTGACAATGCATGAAGACTAATCGAATAGGTTCCATATTACCTTTCTGTTTTCAAAAGTTATGTGTTTCACTTAAGTTGTTAAACTACTTTCTTATGCTCAAATTTCTAAGTGTTGTAACAGTGGTAAGTGTTGTGTACTGTTAACATCACCAAGTGTGCATTCTTAGGCTAATTGGTTAACAGAAACTTTTAATCCAGAAAATCATAATAGCCATCATAATTTCACACAAGCATACACAAACATGAACATACAACATCCATAACATTAAGCTAAAGTACCAGTATTGAGTTTGCATGTCAGGACTCCCACTACTTCTAGCATATTTACTCTTGCATGTATGTTCATTTCCTGTCATTTTAAGGTCCAGTATTACATTCATGGTTGCACTGGTGCACATTGCCTGGAACTACTACCTGGTTTCCAGTGCACTACAAGCTATTTGGGCATAAACATGCCATGTGCAAACTCACACCCCAACCTTGATGCAAGCCAACCACTATGTCATACCCACTTCCCTCATACCCAACCTGATAGAGGTGACCCACATCCTTAGTTTAATTACTAAGTTCTTTCATATGACCCAATATTATCTATGCAGTGTCATGCCCAAAACTGTTGTATACCTAACCAATATGTGCTAGCAGTTTTCATACAACCATCAATCATTCACCCATTCATACATTCAACAATTAATAAGTCACACTTGTATATTATTTCAAGTGAGTTTCATTCAGAGATATATCCTTAGCTAAAGCATAGATCTGAGCATGTTAAGAAGTGAAATGCCGCTGTGGTTCCCCAGTAATAAGGTTCTCACAATCAATCCACACCTTAAAGTGTGTTTGCTTGTTACTCAACCCTATTTCCAAAGAATACTTACTGATGGATTAAGACTCAACACATGGAAACTCCATTGCACCCTAACCATCTTTTCAGTTGCAAGACATAAGCCAGAGAACCCCTTCCTCTTACTACCTTGCACCCTACTTTCCTTATTAATTCATGCTTTAACTAAAAATATTTCTCAAGTTCATAAACATATAAATAAATCAGTCGTTATTCCTTCATTAAATTATCATATATAAACAAGCATAGATTAAGTGACAACAAGACAATACAAGTCACATAATCTCAGAAACAACAGAAAATTGTTAAACTAAAATGCAAGCAAAGCATCAAACAGAAATTAAAATAACTAAAGGTTAAATGGCTGCCTTTCATAGGTTTTAATGCCTTGCCAAGTGAGGATTTATTCACCATAGTTCTCCTTCCCAAGTCTTGGTTCAGGCCTGCCATTGATTTTCTAAACTGATGCCTTTTTTTTCTAATTTTTGTTTTCTGGTTCTAACATGTAACCGTAGGAAATAATGATGTATATAAGGGAGTTACTAGGGTTTTAAGGTTAGTTAAGTAATTTATTTTTATCAAAAATCCCTTCACCATTTCTGGTTTCACCCCACTGTTCACCCTCTCCACTTTCCTTTCCCACCATTTCTCCTTTTTCCTTGTCTTGGCCACTTTTGGCAAATTTCCTCACACACTATATACATGACTTTGGCTTGGGCATTGTTCTGTTCTTTTCTGGTTTTTTTTTTTCATGCATATAAACTTATTTGTATAGCCAGCTATGTGTGTGTATCTACCAAATGTTGTGCATATATATATGTTCATGTGTATTTATATTTTTTCCTACCCACACAAGTTACTGTGCTGGTACTTATTCTATGGAATTTTGGGCTAAAACTGCCTAAGTTATTTATGCATTATATTTAAACTATTGTGTACACACACTTAACAAGTCATGCACTAATTTATTTCACATTTACTTACAAGGTCTTTACTTACTAAATTACCTTGCTCAGGTAGTATTCTGGAACAGTGTGCACATGCACAAGGGCATGCACACTCATTCTCATACACAAGCATTTCCAGAAAATTGTGTTTTCAACCAACTATCTTTCTTTTATAAAATATTTTAAAATTTATATATATATTTTTGCCTAAACTACGGGCTGTCACAGATATGCAGGCTATGTTCAATAACATGATATGGAGCATGTTGCATAATGCCAAAGGAGTTGCTCCTGTTATGGCCATTGGTGGTGGTGCTCCAATGCAAGCGCCGAGGGCTGACTTTTCCATGCAAAACAATGAGTACTCTAGTCTTAGGAGCAGACCATTTCTTTGAATGGAATCAACCATCAAAGTGCAGGATTGGTTGGACACCTGCGAATACATCTTTATGGTCATCGAGATAGATGATGCTATGAAGAGGATGCTGGACTCTGGACAGCTTTAGGGGTGAGCTATGGAGTTAAGGATTTCCATCAAGATTACTATTCCCAAGGACAATATTACTTAGGAGCAGTTTAAGACAAGGTTTGAAAAGAAGTATATACCGACTACTCGGAAGTCAGTGCTCATTTGAAGTTTGGTGATTTAATATAGGGATTATGTTTGTGTTCGAGTACCTGGCCGAGTTCGATATGCTGTCGAAGTACGGTCTATCTTTATCGATACTTCACTCAAGAAGAATGAAAATTTTACATGGTTTAGACGTAGAAGATAAATTGGACATATTGATGAGCCCTTTGAGAACCAGCGGAGAAGGCTCTTCGACACAAGAGTCTGTATCGGAATTCTTGGACGGTTATTGTTTCCAAGGATGGGCCAAAGTCGCAAGCAGGCAGGTGAGAAGCAGCTACAAAACAAGGGTGGCCCGAAGAAGGGTAAGTGGGAGCCTGTTTACTACAATTATAGGGAGAAGAGCCTTCTTATTAAAGACTATAAGGCGGAAGGAATGAAGTGCTACAACTGCAACAAGCCTGAGCATATCATGTTGGACTATCCAAAACCGTCAAGGAATAAGAAGATTGTGTTTGATTACACTTTGAATGGCATGCCGTCTTCGTTAAGTGCTCTATTGGCCAAGGAGAAGGGGAAAAGCATCGTGATACAGGGTATGTTTTCTATTTTTAATATACCTATATGTTTTTTATTCGGTACCGAGGCTTCGCATTCCTTCATATCTAGTGATTTGGTAGATAGAATGGGATTGAAATCCGAGATAGTTGACCGACCCTTGATTGTGGCAAACCCTACTGGAGGATCAACAAGCCTTTGCATGGTTTTTTATCCTTAGCCTGGTCCAGTCATGGATGTTTGTTTATGATTGCTTTGTATTTAGTTTTGTGTGGTTGGGTATTATTCTGAGGATGGACTAGCTATAGAGGTGCGGAGTAGTAGTGGATTATGGGAGGCCGTAGGTGACTATACAAACGAACAATGTGCGGAGATTGGAGATAAGCTGCCTACCTGACGATGAGGTGATGGTTAGCATTTTGTAATCACTCAAGATCATGCACGATGAGTTGTCATTTGTGCCTAGAGCCAGGGAGTATTCGTATATATTCGTGGAGGTGACTAGATTACCACCATATATGAGATCGAATTCTATACAAATTTGGTAAGGGATGCCAAGCCAATTGTTATGCTATTGAGGCCAATGACACCCAAAGAGCAAAGGGAACTAGAGGTGCAAGTGAACGACCTATTATTACGAGGGTTCATTATATGGAGTATATCTAAGCATGGGGCGCTTGTAGTATTCGTGTAACAAACCTGCTTTCTATGCCGTAATAATAAATACATATTAAATTAAATTAAAATAAAATGTTCGAATTTGATTTTTAGTAATTATTATTTTTGGAAAATAAATTTTTACTTGGTTAAATTCTATTTAATAAGAGATTTTAATTTAATAAATTGAAATTAAATAAATAAATTCTTTTCGAATAATTTATTGAAATTAAATAAAATGCTTAATCAATATGAAATATTTTAACATGTGAATAACTTTTATATTATCGAAATAGTTAGAAACTAAATTTATTTTATAATAATACAATGAGATATTAAAGAATATATAAGTATCGAATTAAATAAATTTGTGCAGTTATAAAAATACATTTTGTCATTGAAGTGTGGATCAAATTAAATTAAATTGAAATTTATTCACAAACAATTTAAAAAATTATTTGAAAAGAAAAGTAAAGAAAGTATGTGTTTAAGTTAAAAATAAAAAATAAAATAAAAATAATAAGAAATAAATAAAAGGGGTTTAATTAAAAATAAGGGTGTTCAAGTAATCTCCTTTACTCTTTGATAATCTAGATTCTTCCTTCAACCTATAACTAACAAAACCCATCCACATCATCCTTTCATGCCCCATCCTTCCATGCAATTCAGATAAAAAAAGAAGAAGAAGAAAATGCATTGTTTAAAAAAAAGAAATTGCACATGAGGGGAGTGCAACTAGGGCATGACGATGGTGGAGCGTGGCGCAAGTGCATGCAAATCCGATGTCGAAGAATGGAGCCACAATTAGGTCACGTTCGATTGGGAGGAGGACGCGATTTGGGCATCGCGATCCTGGTGGCAGTTGATGTTAGAAAAGGAGCGCTTGCGTGTGTGGTGCTGGCAGTGGAAAATACCGACGAGCTTGGCTGTAGGTGATGGAGATAGCGGTCGCGACTTCTGGGGAGGACGAGGTGGAGGTACGTGATGCTGATTGGGGCTGTGTGTATGCGACTGGAGGCTTTGATGATGATGTAGGAAGGCAATTATACAAAGGGCTAGAGAAATTCAGGATTCTGATTTGGGAATTTCAACCTTTGATTTGGTGAGTTTCCAAACTTATGGCTATATCAGGATCATCTTGCTTAATGTTTGTTTGTCTCGTATATTGGTTAAATTGATTGGATGAATTGTTAGTTTGGGATGGAATGTTGTTTGTATATTGGTTGATTGTGTTATTTGAAATAGTCAATTTGTAAATGAAACTCTGTCAGATTGTGAACTGAACTTTAGGTATTTATTTTTATGTCGCTGCGAATATTTTATAGATGACCGAAGTTTGATGGAATTCGACTCGGGTCACATGAAAAATTCATTATGTCGATGGGCTGATAAATATTATTTTTGAGTAATTTTACTCCAGAATTTTATATTTAAATGTTTATTTATTTCTTGTTTATAAAGGTGTTTGAAAAGCTTTACAAGATTTTTTAAGGGTTTTAAAATTTTATTAAAAGTATTTTATAAATATTTTCCTAAATTTTATTCATTTTAGTTATTTTCTTATTTACAAATATGTTTAAATTATAAATATAAATACATCATTCTTTTGGTTATAAAACTCTTTTTAAAAATCAATATTTTAAAATATTGTAAGTTTTGAATTGTTTCAAAGGAAAATATTATATATTGCTATTTTCTAAAATGTATTATGAAAATGATAATATTGTTTTAAGTGACTTTATAATGAAGGTTATTTAAATATTATTGAAAGAGTTTTCAAACTTTGGAAAAATATAGAATTCTTTCTATAAAATAATAAATGGTTTGGGATATATTTTGAATAATTAAAAATCTCTTTCAATAATATGAGAATTTCAAATAAGGTATAATATGAAGGTGTTATCCGAGTTTTTAACCCAGCAGAAACCAACAGAAAATAGAGCAACCTTGTGTAGACAGGATGGTTCAAGACTTAACCAAAAAAGCTAGGATGAGAGATCGACAAGGGCCAAGCTATATGAATAAGGCAACGACTGAAATCAACGGAGCCGAGAAATCATCATTCCTATAATCCAATCAGTAGCGGAACGTAAACAGTTAGCGAATTGCCGTTAAAATGTAAGAGCAACGATAAAAGGCTATAGGAACATCTCCGAGTCCAGACTCCAGAAAAATCCTAAGTGCATAGCTCATCAACGACTCATGCCTCTGCTCAAACCATCAAACAAACCAGATATAGAACACTATCAAAAGGAGGCAAGAATTGGTCCGCAAAACGAACCAATTCTATGGGTCGCTAGCAACCCATGGACCATGGGTCGCAAGAGACCATGGGTCACCGACGACCCATGGTTTTTGCTCGTTTTGCGAGCCAAAGCCTCCCTAGGTCACCTGTAACCTACCTGCGAGCTGATGAAGACGGGCTTGGCCCAGAAGCTCCCCGTCCTTTATAAATATCATCCCACCTGCAACACAAAGAGGATCTTCTTCTCCAGACTGGTTGTAGAAGCTTTGTTGGAATTATTCCTCACTCTCTACCTGCACACAACTATCTCCAAAGGAATACACTGTGATTCTCCAGTGGATTCCAAGTCTGAAGATTCAGTCTAGCTATAAAACAATCAAAGCCTTGTAATCAAACAACTCTTGTAACAACAATTAGTCTATAGTAAAAGTTATAAAGTGGACGTAGGCTTCATTAACAGCCGAACCACTATAAAAATTCTCTGTCTACTTTCTTTTACTATTCTTTCTTTACATCTGTGATCTGTGATATTGCTCTGTCAGGACAGGCTGGTGCTTTCAAATCCAAACTAGGGTGTTGGTCCATTTTTTGGGTCAACATTTTGGTGCTTTCACTGAGAAACTCCAACTCATGATCCGGATCTAGCTATCTACTTTGGGTCTCATAGATCCATAATTTAGATCCCCAATCTTTGCTTGAAGATCTAGCTATCTACTTTGGATCTCATAGGTCCAGAAGTTAGATCCTTAATCCTTGCTTGAAGAATTCGCTATTTAGAATCAATGGCTCCTGAAATAAGAATAACTACCTCTTGAAGGTCTATAGGGCAGTATAGCTAGAGAAGATGTTAATCCCCAACAAACCAAAGTGAATGGCACTAACTTAGGGAATAAGGCGCCTGCCTCCTTTAGTCAGCATGAAGTTGTTACCAGGGATGAGTTAAATAAGATGGTTGATGAGATCAACCAAAAAATGGAGAATATCCAAAAGGCTCTGATGGATAAGCTTAATGTTCTCCTAACCCTATAGTCAAATCCCGCTCCAAGGACTATGCTCGAACCCGCGGCTGTTGTGGAACAAGAGAATTCTTTCGTTTCTGGTCTACATAGAACAAACAGAAAACAACCACAAAAGAAGGTGACAACAGGACTAAACGTGGATGGAAATGCAAGTACTCCGTATGCCATAAGGCAACCTATCCTAAATTTGAGTCAGGGTGCAAAGACCCCCATAGAAGACATAGCTATGGATATTTCTGACTCAGAGGATGGAGAGCCAGATGACAAACTGGAAGAAGACGCCAATGCATTTGGTAATGCAAGGAATACCCAAACTGCTCCAGTGAGACCAACCGCAAGCCAACGGGACCCTGCATGAGTGGCTATCCTGAAGACAGGAGAGCCTAGGCCTCAGACTACTCACCAAGACCGTTTGTAAAGTCAAACACTTGGTGTAGTGACTGACTATCGTCCTTAGGACTACCGGACATCAGAGGTATACAAAGCGTACATGGTTAAACGATTAATGAAGGAGAGTAAAGATAGAAGAGATGATGAGTGGGGATCTGCACCAAGTAGGACTCCCTTCACTGATGAAATCCTGAACGAGAGATATCCAGAAAAGTTCACAATTCCAACTATTCCGTCATATGACGGAACGAAGGACCCAAAGCCTCACTTGTACAAATACAGTTGGTATATGGACGGAGCAAATGCCTCTGAAGCTATTCGATGCAGATGCTTCCCTATCTTTCTCGAAGGGGTTGCATCAATGTGGTTCACTAGGCTTCCACCAAGATCTATCTATACTTTTGACCAACTAGAGACAAGTTTCCTTGATCAGTTCAGACTCCATACTGCACAGCCAAAAGATGTCATGTCCCTATCCAGGTTATTCCAAGGGCGAAACGAATCACTGAAGTCTTTCATGAACAGGTTTAATACCACGGAGACGGAAGTAAGCAACCCGAACGAAGACATGGTTTTCATGGAATTAGTTCGTGCCATTCACCCGGAAACTGAATTCGGAAAGTGGATTAAAATGAAGCAACCTACCACCAGGAAAGATTTCAATTGCAAAGCAAGTCAGTACTTGAGGTTGGAGGAAGCGCAAGAATTGGAAGGGAAGTCTACTAGTGTGCAGTCGGAAAATGCCGGGCAAAGCAATGTAGTAATGAATCAAAATGCGCACACTTCGCGAACTACTGAAGAAACCACTAGGAAAGATGGGAATTTGAAGTGAAAAGGTCAAAACTCCAATAAGAAGAATGGTAATGGCAGCAATAAAAAGCTCAAAGGGTTAAGGCCCGAAGGCTACACTCCCCTAAGCGACACACCGGAAAACATTTTTCTCGCAATTCAAGGAACCGAGGAATGCAAAAAGCCACCTAGAAAGGAGGCGACCGAGCAGCAGAAGCGCTCAGGGAAGTTCTGCCGCTTCCACGAGACACACGACCACAATACGAACGAATGCTGCCACCTGAAGAATCTCATTGAGGAACCGATCCAGAATAACAAACTCCAGTAGTATGTAAAGCAGCCAAAAAACCTCGATCATTTTGCGATTCCTCAGTACCTAAGAGAACGAAGGAATCAAGCTGGAACCAGCGAAGAAGGGTCGAAACGAACTGACCAAAGGCTTATTATTGGAACAATATATGGGGGCCCACATCCAACACAAAGAAGTTGGGTGGAGCGATATGCAAGTTCATTGAAGCACGCTCCGAAGGAATCATTTTTGGCTGTGGAAGACGAAACTCCAGTTAAGATGCAAAGGATCTTGAATGGCGATATTGTGTTCTGAAATCGGGACACCGAAGGGATCGAAGCTCCAACTCTCGATCCAATGGTGGTGACGGTAGGAATTGGGCCTGCTAGAGTGCGGTGCATGTTGATTAACAGTGGCAGCTCCGTTAACATTCTCTTTAAACACACTTTCGATCAAATGAAGATTGGCACGAAAAGTGTGTCCGCGTGCCAAACAAAGATTCAGGGGTTTACTGGTGAAACCAAGCAACCGTTGGGAACAATTGACCTACCCGTGGAGCTCGGAGAAGGTGAGCAAAGGGTCACCCTCATTCAGACTTTTGTGATCGTGGACGAAATGTCAGCATACAACGCCTTCTTGGGACGACCCGCTTTAGCCGACTTCAGAATAGCACTGGCCCAATGGTGCCTTACAATGAAGTTCCCTACGGAAAACGGAGTTGGAATTGTGAAAGGAGACCAAAGCGTCGCCCGGGAATGCTACATTGCAGAATTGCATGAGTCGAGAAGAAGGGAAAAAGGAAAGGATGTGGGGAAAACCCTCCACATCCGTGAAACCTCCAAATAGCAACTACAGAACCGCCCATGGCTTGGGCACCATAGCCGATTCGATAAGGCTTTAGACCCTAGAAAGAAGAGCTCAGGGGAGGATCAGGCGGCACCGGCTAAATTGACGGTGTCTGTTCCAGTCTGTATGGATGACCCAATATGCGTCCTCAAAATTGGGTCGTAGCTTGGAAACAAGATGTGGTCAGAACTAACCAAATTTCTTCACGCTAATTTAGACGTATTTGCATGGACACACTCCGATATATGTGGGGTATCACCTGAAAATTGCCTGCCACGCTCTCAATATTGACCCCAAATTCACACCGATAAAGCAAAAAAGGCGTAGCTTGGGCCCCGAGCGGTCCAAGGCATTGAGAGAGGAAGTAGATAAACTGATGGCTAAAGGCTTCATTAGAGATGCAACCTACCCTGAATGGGTATCGAACCTAGTCCTAGTCAAGAAGTCCAATGGAAATTGGCGAACTTGTATTGATTTCTCGAACCTCAACAAAGCATGTCCGAATGATAGCTTCCCGCTCCTTGGGATTGATCAACTGGTGGATGGAATGGCGGGACATGAACTGCTGTCATTTATGGATGCGTACTCGGGCTATAACCAGATCCTGATGCATGAACCAGACCAAGAGAACACCAGCTTCATCACCGATTTAGGACTGTACAGCTACCGAGTAATTGCATTCGGTTTGAAAAATGCAGGGGCAACGTACCAAAGGCTTTCAAATGCCAGATTGGGAAGACTATGGAAGTTTACGTGGACGATATGTTAGTCAAATCCCGAGTAGCTGCTAACCATCTAGATAATCTCGCTAAAATGTTCAAAATACTCCACAAATACGGAATGAAGCTCAACCCGCTTAAATGTCACTTCAGAGTAGCTTCTATGAAACTCCTAGGACTCATAGTAAGTGCCCGGGGCATCGTAGCAAATCCAGAGCAAATAACAGCTTTACGGGAAGTCCAAGCCCCTAAAAATAAGTGAGAACTTCAAAGCTCGAATGAAAAGGTCGCAGAACTGATTCGGTTCATGTCTAAAGCTACAGACAAGTGCATACCGTTCTTCGACACACTCAAGAAAGGAAAGAATTTTTTTGAATGGAGTGAAGCCTGCCAAGCAGCTTTCAAGGAATTGCTACGACACATGGAAAATCCCCCGATCTTATCAAAACCAGTGGATGGAGAAGATCTATTCATTTATTTAGCGGTTTCCCCGCACGTACTGAGCGCCGTTCTCATGCGGGAAGAAGCGAGAATCCAGCGACTTGTGTCCTACATTAGCAAACGATTCACTTGAGCTGAGAAGAATTACCCAAAGCTAGAAAAGCTAACATACTGCCTCTTGATCGCATCCCGAAAATTATGACCGTACTTCCAGGCTCATCCGATTAGAGTATTGACTAACCAGCCCCTGAAGCAAGTATTATACCATCTGGAAACTTCCGGACGACTACTCAAGTGGAATATAGAGTTGAGTCATTATGATATCACATACCACCCAAGGAATGCCATCAATGGGCAAGCGTTGACCGACTTCATCGTTGAATTTACTATGCGAGATGATGAGGAAGAAGTTCAGTCAGAAACAAACAAGCAATGGAAGCTCTTCGTTGATGACGCATCCAACAACTTCTTTTCGAAAATAGGAGTAGTGCTTGAAACCCCCGAGGGGCGAGCCATTAGCTACGCTTTGCGTTTGGAATTCCCCATCACAAATAATGAAGCAGAATATGAAGCACTAATCGCTGGACTGAAAGTTGTGAAGGAGCTCAAGATAAAATCTATTTACATATACAGCGACTCACATCTAGTTGTCTGTCAAGTAAGAGGGGAGTATTAGGTGCATGGTGAGAATCTTGCCCCGTACCTATCCAAAGTATAGGAACCTCTAAGCGACGTCGAGCACTACACCATAACTCACATCCCACGAGAGAAAAACACCAAGGCAGACTATTTGGCCAAGCTGGCAAGCTCCAGAGAAGCCCAATCATTGGGATTGGTTCCGGTTGAAACGCTAACCAACCGAGCATAGACGAAATGGACAAAGACTGGATTCTAAAGACCACCGTCGAGTCAAATACATGGATGACACCGATAAAGGACTATCTACTTGCAGGAACCCTACCAACTGACCGAAATAAATTGAAGAAGCTCCTCCGCAAGGTGCCAAGGTTCATGACAGGATGGGATACTCTATCGAAGGGGATTATCGACCCCTCTTCTTAGGTGTGTGACCGATGATGAAGCATGAAAAATCATAAAGGAAGTACATGAAGGCGAATGCGGAGACCACACTGGGGGGCAGACGCTGGCAAAGAAAGTCCTTCGATACGGATACTTCTGGCCAACAATAAATCACGATGCCATAGATCATGCCAGAAGATGCGATCACTGTCAAAGATTCAGCAAAATTAAGAGAACTCCTTTAATAGAACTGATGCAAATGGTCAGCCCATGGCCATTCGCGATATGGGGGATCGATCTGATTGGTGTCCTTCCAATAGCTAAAGGAGGAGCCAAATATGCTATAGTTGCCATAGATTATTTCACAAAATGGGCCGAAGTGGAACCGCTGGCCACCATAACCACAAGAGAAGTTATTAACTTTGTCACTAAAAACATCATTTGCAGGTTTAGTGTGCCGCAAAAAATAATCACTGACAATGAAACCCAATTCAAAAGTGTCGAGTTCAAAGACTTCTACATGCGCTTCCGAATCGAGAAGAGCTTTTCCTCAGTGGCTCATCCGCAAGCAAACAGACAAGTGGAAGTAATAAAAAAGATCATCAAATCCACCATCAAGAAGCGATTAACAAACGCAAAAGGAAATTGGGTTAATGAACTTCCACTCGCACTATGGGCATACAGAACAACACACAAAGCGGCAACTGGCCACACTCCGTTCGCATTAGCATATGATTTAGAAGCAATGATTCCTGTTGAACTAGAAGTCCCCTCGCACCTAAGCTAGAATTTCAATCAAGCACTAAACTTGAAACTCCTACTCGAATCGTTAGACATGGTCGATGAAAAAAGAGAAGAAGAAGAGTTGAGAACGGCTGCCCACCAAAAAGGGTTGCATGGTACTTCAACTCCAAAGTTCATAGTCAGACCTTCAAAGTTGGAGATCTTATGCTTAAACGGTTTTACCCTTTACCGGGAGCCTTTGGACCAAACTGGGAAGGACCGTATGTCGTTAATCAAAAGAACAGTGACGGGACTTTCAAGCTGACAATAGTCGACGGAGTCGCAGTTCCCAAAGCCTGGAATAGCGAATCGCTCCGCCGTTATTTCATCTAAAAAACTATTTTATGTATTTTCTATTTCTTCAGCAAATAAGCTATCCCGGAAATGCCGGTCGCATTGTAAATAGGCAAAGAATCTGCCATGCTTTCCTTAATAAAGTTTGCTTCTTGAACCAACCAAACTGTGTTCATAATAATTACCCGCAGAGTCGACGGATGCAAATTGACTGAAACTGATTCTTTCCCCCTAACAATTAGACTGCTCCAGCAGCATTGAGAAGGCTAGGAAAAATCAAAGCTGCTCGTGTTGCCCGAAGATAGGCAACATCGAGGAGCCCCAAAACAAAAACTCCTCATGTTCCCCGAAGATAGGCAACATCGAGGAGCCCCAAAATAAAAACTCCTCATGTTGCTCGAAGATAGGCAACATCGAGGAGCCCCAAAATAAAACTCCTCGTGTTGCCCAAAGATAGGCAACATCGAGTAGCACAAAAACAAAAAACTCTTCGTGTTGCCCGAAGATAGGCAACACCGAGGAACCCCAAAACTAAAACTCCTCATGTTGCCCGAAGATAGGCAGCATCGAAGAGATTCAAAATAACAACTCTTCGTGTTGCCCGAAGATAGGCAACCCTGAGGAGCACCAAAATGAAAACTCCCCGTATTGCCCGAAGATAGGCAACACCGAGGAAAAACAAAAACCGCGCATTTCACAAGTTGTGCGCCAAAATTCTAACTCGTCATGTTGCCCGAAGATAGGCAACGCCAAGGAGCATGAGAAACCGCACACATATAGTCGGGAATAGTAAGTGTAACCTGTACAAAATTGAGCACTCTAGGATTCGAACTCAAGCGGCATTAAAAGCAACACGTGCCTTACCCACAAAACAAAAATTGGCACTAGAAGGAGGGCACTCAATAATCGACAACACATACTCATACGCAAGTTGCATATTCACCTGAATATCGCCAAAAATGAGATTTCATGCTAAAATAGCAATATTCCCAAAAAATTAGAATTAAGTTGTAACTTAGTCAAGTTTTCTATAAAGATTTTTTAGACCCCAAGTTATCAGCTACTTGAAAGTTGTTTGAAGAGAACAACCCTATGAACTGGGGGGCATATACCTGTACTAAGGCAGAACCAAACAAACACAACAAGTTCATAGGCTCTGTCACTCCAAACAACAAGTTCACAAGTTCCATCTCAAAGTTTTTTCAAATTCCAAACAAAAATTTTCTATGTTCTATAATTTTTTTTAAAGTTTTGTGAACTTCCAAACAAAAAACTCTTTAAGTGCTGCTAATGTCTAAGTTCTGTCACTTTAAATGAAGGACTTTGGCTATTATCACAGAACTAGCAGAGTATGAAATGAAACAAGCACAAGTACACAGAGCATATACGAATTGATAGATAAAAATACAGTCAAAATATCATTGTATTACTTATGATTTTCTGTACATAGAATCAAAATGTGGGGGCCGTACCCACACAACAACGGCCAACAAAGGGAAAATACATACTCTACAGTACGGTCACAAAGTGCAGACTCTACACTTGAACAAAGTGATCAAAAAGAAACAAAAACAAGCCAGTCTTCTTGCAAGCTATTGGCCAAAACCATGTCCATCCTCGCGCCAATCCCTCAACGCTTTTTGCCACTGCTTCCCTTTCCACCTCTGGTTGGTAGCTTCTACTTCTTTTCGGGAGAGGTGTCGCTGCCGGTAATGTCAATGTGCACTTTGGTGGCAATCACCTCCTCCTCCTCCGAAATTTTTTCAGAAGAGCTTCCCTTTCCCTTGCGTTTCTTCGATTTCCGGGAACTCTTTGAAGCCTTGACTACCTCCACCTTTTCCTTCTTGACGGCAACCAAATCATGCTGAGTCTTCTATGGCTGCTCCATCTGTGCCTCCTACTCCTTAGCCTCCGCAGTAGTTATATCACCTTCCAAAGACGCTGAAGGGTCATCCAAGCCGTGAGCGCCGCTATTTTCTCATCCTCCAGTCCCGATTGTGAACTAGACGTGGATGTAGGAACTGGAGCAGGAACGGATACAATCTCAGAGGAGGTAAAAATGGCAGTAGGCGTAGATGCCGAAGTAGTTGGCGCGTCGACAGGGAAAGTGGATGGACCTATAAGATCAAAGATGAAAGTGTTAAACTCCTCTTGCTCCTGCGGCGTAAGATGGAGACTCCCGAATTCGGGAAAAAGATGGACGTTACCTGCACCAAGGGAAGGATCCCGAATAGCAACTTCGAACCCACCGGCGTCGCCTTCTTTTAAGGGCTCCATCACCTGAGGTGTAATATCAACTCCTGAACTCATCGGTTGGTCATGGAGCTGCTCCAACGGTCCGCCCACGCCGGAGGTAGAAGGTTTGGTAAGCGCATTGGCGGCCTCCCTCTCTCGTTCGACTCGGAGAATCTCCTGGCCCTCATATAGCGCTGCCTTGGATTCATCATTGAGATAGGCATCTCGTAGCTCTTGATTGGAGTAAAAATCACCGCTGTCAGTGAAACGAGACAATATATCCTCCCAAACGAGGGCGAGGGTGCACGGAAACTTTGGGCCAAGATAGCTGAGACTTCCTTGATCCAATAGAGAGTTAACATAAAAGTTCAGGATTGTTGCATCCAGCTTCTCCATTTTTCGATCAAAAGCATGTTGGAGGTCCAAATAATTTGCTATCACCGTAGCTTTCTCAATCTCAACAGTAGTCTCGTCGGCACTGAGTTGTGCGACCTGAGCCTGTAACTTTGCGATAGTCTCGGCTTGGTTGGAGATCGTTTTATTGTGCCCCTCGAAAATTAGATCGTGATCGGCAATTGTTTTCCTTTGAGCTTCAATGATAGCATTGTAAGCGATCACTTCTTCCTTCAATATAGCTTCTTCCGCATGAGTCCTTTTAATTTCATCTCTCCAGACAATCTCGACCTTCTCATGCGCATCCTTCAACTCCTTCATAAGGCTGGCGGTTCTATTTCTTTGCACTATCTCCTTCTCCTCCTCCAACTTTTTAATTTTAGCGTTCTGATCGGCCAACGCCCTTCAAAATCATCTTTCTCTGCTTCAAAAGAGAGGATCTCTTGGTAATTATTCCTGTTGGTATCCGCTAGCTGCTTGCAAAGCTTCTCCCATCTCTCAGCCTGCTTAGGTCGTTTTGGATAGCTTGGAGATGTGGCATGAATGAATCAGCGAACGTGATAAAGATCTAAGTCAAACTTAACCCCTTTTAAGAACCAAATTGGAAGTGTGGCTTCAAGCTTAGGGGGGGCCGAAGGAAAAGTATAGGTTGGCCTCCAGTGGGGATGAGATGTGCCGGGGGCAGCAGTGATAATGGAAGAAGATGAAACATGAGTTGGGGGCAGAATTGCGACAAAAGTGATATGAATTTCCTGGCCCACAGAAGTGTGTTTCGAAGCAAGCTCCGAATTATTGGAGCGATAGTCAAACTTTGATTTCTTAGACGGCTCGTCTCTGTCCTCATGAGATCTTCTTTTCTCATACCAGCCTTTGTGTGAACAAGCCTTATCTCTCTCCTCTTGGCAACGGGTTTCGGCTTCGAGTTCTTTCCTCTGCCGGTACTCTTCTTATGTCTCCCCGACTTGATGCCGGCTACAAGAACACTTGGGGTACTGCTGCGAATCGGTATAGTCCTCGAAGTCGTCATAGAGGCCTCGCCCTCTCGTCATGCCTGGAAGAAGGCGTACATGAAAATTTTTAGAAGCTTAACATAATTTAAGCAACTATATATAAAGGAACAATAAAATGGAAGTAGGTGTAATCCTAGTGCAACATGCTATGTTTCTAATATTGCCTAAATCGTCATCACAAACCGGAACAAATGACTGTCGAAGGTGGGGTCGGACTGATTACTGTTGTTATAAGCGGAACTAAGCTAACTGAGGGTGCGATATCGCCTGAGCAGGAAGGAGTCGCGTTGAATTTAAAGTCTCCTTTCATGAGTGCATCGAAGTCAACAAAAACGTCGCTAAAATCTCCGAGCCCCGCTCCGACATTCTTATTCAGGGAGTCTGGGTGACTTTCGGCCTCAGTGATTTTGCCTTCATCGCCTACATCGAGAAGAGATAGACTTGGGGGAACGGAGCTCATTCCCAGAGTCTCATCACAAGACTCTGAATCATCACCATCAGATTCCGACGAGAAGTAACCACTGACAGTGGTTTCATCCCTGCTACTTTCAAACTCTCCCTCTTCCTTTTTTGAATCAACTATGGCCTTGCCTTCTCTGTGTACAAACTCTTCTTCCGCCTCCTCCGGGATCGATGGCATTCTTGCTGAACCGCTCAGACCAGCCGCAACGGCTTCTTCCTTCTCATGAGCTTCACCAAGTGATCCTCTGGGCGGGCTACCTATCTCCCGACCTTCCTCAGAACCGTAGGACGAAGAAGCGGATCTTGGGTGAACTCTGGCTCGACCGGGAGAGGGAGCTTCAATCTGAGCGATGGATCATCCGGAGCCAAAAGTCCGTATTGGCGCAATTTCTCATCCGCCGGCAAGACTTTAACGCACCGCTCCTCGGCATCGATAGCCTTTAAAGTTTGGCAAGTTTCATTAAGAGCTGCATCATTGTTCGGCCTTGGGATAACTGCAAAGGACACACAATCAGTTAGAAACCCCATTATAGCACTTCAAAGTTTGGCTAACGGAAAAGAGAAGCTTACCCCTGTTGTCCATCGGCGGTTGAACCCCTCGGGGCACCTAACGAAGAAGTATTGCGTCTTAAACTGTGATAGGTTGATTTGCAACCGCAAGACGATCTTCTGCTTCCTCTGGTCTTCGATTATGATTAAAGAGGGACAGTCATCTCTCCTCTTGAACGCCAGGAAATACCACAGCTCATCGAAACTCGGAGCGTAGTGGAACGTCTGCATGAAAAGGACGTGCAAGCAAGTAAGGATGGCATAACCATTCGAACGAACCAGGAATGGGGCAATTCCCAAGTTCGAGAGTGTTTCACGCAGGAGATCATTGAAGGGAGGCACGACTCAATTTAAACACATGTATCTATGGCAAGCGGTGTACCCCGGAGGAGGCATATTAGCAAACTCGTCATTCGCAGCCAAACGCACATCTTCTTCGGGAATTCCATGGTATGTACATATATTGTCAAGAGCCTTGGCGAAAATCAGTGACGATGCTCTTTCAAGAGGATTAAGCAAGACTCGAAAGTTAGGAAGCGTGCGGTCCACGATGGGCCCAACCGAAACTAATTGACCATACTGGGCCTGCGAGGTAGATGACGATTCAGCTTCGGAGAGCACCAGGCTTTGCCCGCTTGACTTATGACGTGTAGAAGGCTGCTTCATTCTATATAACAGAACTCGCATCCTAAAATGGTCGGGTAACTCTATCCTAAATTCATAAGTTCCCTCAATCACACTTGAATTCCGAATAAACGTTAACTTGTAATCGACACGTCGGACTTCAAGTGCGAACTGAGGAAAGTGTGCAAGTGTAGTGCGTTGTCTATATGGGCAAACACCCTATGTTGTGTAGATAGTTCGCTCATAGTGGAAAATGTGAAGAACTTGCCGTGTCAGTTCGTATTTCATTTTTTGTTTACTTCTTGTACACTTACCCGTTATCGATCAATGGTCGATAACGGATCCGTCATCCGAAGCGACGCGGGAAACTCTTCCCATTACAGGAGCACCGAATGCAGGATAACCAAGCAGGATAAGCCCAAGTTCTCTAGGAGAATCGGAATAGACTGGTAATGCGTCATGCGAGTAGCGTCTGCGAAACTGGAGACAAGTCAATTCTGATCTAATGGACGAAGATAGCAAAACGCGTCAAGCCTTGGGCCGAAGCCCAAATGTCATTCCAAGAGAAAACTCGAGACACAATTTACTATCTTCCTCCATTATACCATAATCAACTCGAACTTCTTGTAATCAATGTCGCAAGCGAAAACCAGACATCAATCATTTTACCAACATAATAATTGATGAATCAATCAAGCAAACCCACCTTAAACTGATTGAAAGGCATGACAAACAATAATCATGAATCAAACTCTAGATCGTTGGCGAGCTAAGGATAGGTCGGCTACAACCCAACAGCGAGCTAGAGTTTGATTGCAGCGAGCTAGGTCTTGATTATGGTTTTACGAAAAAGGCCTGAAGGGATCGATGACAAATGGATTCGAATGAAGCAATGGATCAGGTCGAGTGAATGAATGGGTCTTCTGGAATTGAATCGCTAGAGAGTTGGATCGTTGGAGGTCAGATCGTGTAGAAGTGTAAAATAGGCTCGAGTCAAAGTGAGGAAGATATGGTCGGTTCGAGTATAATTAGGAAGGCCGAAGTTTGAAATTTTTTGCTAAGTAACAGGGTCGCTAGCGACCTGACCCAACATAGGTCGCTGGCGACCTGACCTAACCTTGTGAAGTTAGGTCGCTAGCGACTCGTCCACACATGGATCGCTAGCGACCCATAAAAAAAATGAAAATAAAATTAAAATGGTGATGATTAAGAACGTATATATGCATTTAAAGAAAAAGAAGGAAGAAAGCTTCGTTTATTCATCTCAAACCCGATCGATTCCAGATGTTCGTCACTTTAAAACATGCCAGAAAGCTACAAGCAGAAATGTAATGTATTGTGACAAGTAGTAATAGTCAGAACCCAAAAAAGTCAGCCGATGATGTTGGGCCAACATATTCGTAAAGCTCCAATGCCATCACTTGGAAATCAACAAATGGATGTTCAAAACGATAACTTCCAGAGCACTCCTTGTTGGCAACAAAGACGTACTCTGGGGGGCAAATGTTATTTGGGTTTTTAACCCAACATAAACCAACAGAAAACATAGCAACCTTGTGTAGACAGGATGGTTCAGGACTTAACCAGAAAAGCTAGGACGAGGGATCAACAAGGGCAAAGCTATATGACTAAGGCAGCGACTGAAATCAACGGAGCCGAGAAATCAGCATTCCTATAATCCAATCAGTAGCGGAACGTAAACAGCTAGCGAATTGTTGTCAAAACGTAAGAGCAACGATAAAAGGCTATAGGAACATCTCCGAGTCGAGACTCCAGAAAAATCCAAGTGCATAGCTCATCAGCGACTCATGCCTCTGCTCAAACCATCATACAAACCAGATATGGAACACTATCAAAAGGAGGCAATAATTGGTTCGCAAAACAAACCAAGTCTATGGGTCGCTAGCGACCCATAGACGATGGGTCGCCAACGACCAATAGCTAGCGACCCATGGACCGTGGGTTGCCAGTGACCCATGGACCATGATCCGCCAACGACCCATAGTTTTGGCTCATTTTGCGAGCTAAAGTCTCCCTAGGTCGCCTGTAGCCTACCTGCGAGCTGATGAAGATGGGTCTGGTCTAGAAGCTCCCCGACCTCTATAAATACCATCCCACCTGCAACACAAAGAGGATCTTCTTCTCTGGACTAGTTACTAAAGCTCTGTTGGAATTATTCTTCACTCTCTACCTCCACACAACTATCTCTAAAGGAATACACTGTGATTCTCCACTGGATTCCAAATCTGGAGATTCAATCTAGCTAGAAAACAATCAAAGCCTTGTAATAAAACAACTCTTGTACCAGCAATCAGTCTGTAGTAAAGTTATAAAGTGGATGTAGGCTTCATTAACAGCCGAATCACTATAAAAGTTCTCTGTCTTCTTTCTTTTACCGTTCTTTCTTTACATTCGTGATCTGTGATTTTGCTCTTTCAGGATAAGGCTGGTGCTTTCAAATGCAAACCAGGGTGTTGGTCCATTTTTTGGGTCAACGGAAGGAAAAATGTTATATTTTTAATTAGATTATGAATAAAGTGAAGATTTTGAATTATATACTATGGTTCAAAATTGAATGTAATTTATTTTGGATGTTTATAAATTTATTTCAAAGCAAAATTTAGATATGGAACTTCTATAAGTTACATTTGATTGGTAAAGTAATTTGGAATATTTTAAATGCATATAAACAAGGATTCGAAAGTAAGTTATAGAGTTTAAATCTTTGTTTTTGATATTATATAAATGAGGTGAAATTATTTAACATATATAAAATCTTTTACTAGTTTTATTAGTTCTAGATATAAAAATTGATTGAAGAAAAGTTTTACTTAAAATTATTAATTTATACAACAACAACTAAGCCATTATTCCCAAACAAGTTGGGGTTGGCTAGAGATGGAACCTAAAACTAAATGACAAAGTTAATTTAAAAGTAATAATAACAACAATAATAATATTAAAAAATAAAGTAAAATAATTAAACAAATAATAATAATAATAAATAAGTAAAATAGAAATAAAGATAAAGATAAAAATAAAAATAAAAATATATAATGAAATTTAAAAAAACCACAATGATGATAATAATAATAGTAATAATGGTACTAATAGTAATAGGGACCGAAGACCAAACAACACGTCTTAGGCTTCTATTCACTAGTCTTATAACCTAAAACTTATAACATTACCCCTAAACCAACCCTAAGCAAAAAAATCTCCTAGCTCATGATTCTGGTACGTGGATCGCTAACTTCCACGCGCTCTTGTTCGACACCAGCTCTTCGTGTATATTCCAATCCTTTAAGTCTCTTTTTACTACTTCCTCCCATGTAAACCTTGGTCGACCTCTACCTCTCTTTGACCATTCGATGTGACCTATAATTCTAATATGCACCGATGCCTCAAAAGGCCTCCGCTGGAGATGTCCAAATCATCTTAAGTAGTGTTGGACAAGCTTCTCTTCAATTGGTGCTACTCCAAGTATGTCACATACATCATCATTTCTATTTTGGTCTCGTCTTGTATGATCATGGCTCCATCGCAACATACGCATCTCTGCTACACTTATCTTCTGGGCGAGTTATCTTTTAATAGGCCAACATTCTATACCATACAACCTTGCATGCCTGATTTCTATTCTATAGAATTTTCCTTTATGCTTTTGTGAGACTTTCATGTCATAGAAAATGCTAGATGTTATTCGCCAGTCGCCATTTCACCCATCCCGCTTAAATTCTAAAACTAACATCTTCATCAATCTCACCATCATACTACAACATCGTAAGTAATTAATATCAAAAGGATTCCTTCTTGGGCACTACTTGTTCGGGTAGTGTGACATCTCTATCCTCTGACCTAACACTGCTGAACTCGCACTTCACATACTCTGTTTAAGTTCTGCTAAGCCTAAAACCCATTGATTCTATAGTCTGCCTCCACAACTCCAGTTGTCTATCAACCTCTACCCTACTTTCTCAATTAGCACAACATCATCAAAAAATAGCATACACCAAGGAATCTCACCTTGTATACCCTTCGTAACCTCATCCATCACTAGGGAAAAAATGTAGGGGCTCAAAGCCAGCCCTTGATGTAATCCTATGTTAATGGAAAAGTCATTGGTTTCACCATAGCATGCTCCATACTAGTTATAACATCATCATGCATATCGTTGGTAAGGGTAATGTACTTTGTTGGGAGCCTCTTCTTTTCCAGAGCCCACTACATAACCTTTCTCGGTACTTTTTCATAAGCTTTCTCCAAATGGATAAATACCATGTGTAGATTCTTCTTCTGCTCCCTAAATCTCTCCATAAGTGATTATGGAGAGATTTAGGGAGCAAAAGAAGGATCTACACATGATATTTAGTTAATTATTTAAAAGATTATAAAACTAGGAAAAACATGATATATATTCTAATTCATATTTTAGATATTTTAAAGTGTATTTCACTAATAATATGATTATTTATGAAATATTAAAGTGTGTAATATATATTCGATTTAATTGTTCAAAGAAAGATTTTGTTGAACTTTATTATTAATTAATGTTTGAATTAAATTTGGATTTTTATGTGTAATTTCTACATTTTTGATTTCGCATTTTTCTATACTGATTTCAATATCATGAATGATTCACCATTGATATTGAATTGATTTGTGATTATGATATGATTCGATGATGACACCCTTCATTGTGATTTTGTGATATTTTAATTCTATACGATGAGAAATATGAATAAATGGAGTTATAATACTATTTGGGATAGGAACACGGTAATATTTCTTTGGTTCTTAATTGGAATCATTATATAGAATATTATGGAGATTGAGTGTAATTTATGAGCGGTGAATAAACGATTGAGGATCATGTGGTGGTATAGGTTGCCGATTTGATACTTATTCAGTTATTCATTGTAAGTAGATGCCATTCAAGTGATGTGAACTAGGATTATACTTACGTGATGTGATGCTCGGAGTATAGCAAGATTCTATGCTTGGGGTAGATTAAGATTATATGCTCGAGGTAGATCCCTATGTGTTATTGAGTTATTGAGGTGTACCTATATGTATATTGTCTATCATGAAGTACTTATGGATAAGATTAGGAGGTAAAGGGAACCAAATGACCAGTATGTCCAGCCTAGCGAGCTGTCATGGGTCGCGCCCTAGATCTATGACACTTTTTATTGTATTATATGCGCATCACGTAATTTTAGAGAAAGGTGGAGTAGCCTTTAGGGTGGAGTAGCCCTTGCCCCTTCAGTCATAAAGGCCAACAGTCTGTTACCATAGGGGCATAATCTAGGTCATGACTAAGAGTCCTTACATTGAAAAGCACATTAGGTGGATATAGTCACGATACCAGGTAGGTAACCAAAGACTGTAGGAGTGGATCCAAGCGGAGTAGCCCAGGGCTCCTGGAGTAGGCAGGGTAGCTGTTAGTCTCCCTTTGGGTTCTACACTGAATGGAAAATAAGTAAACATTATTATACATCTCACTTAAGCATTAGAGAGGATCCGAGTGAATAACCTAGGTGCTCTTGGAGATGATGGATAACCATGTCGTGGTTTAAATGAGTGGCATAACTTAGACAATATGAGATTATTAGACGGTGTAACCCATACATTACGATTTGTTTCCCGTCATCATTTATTTCTACATGAGGAGATGATATTATATTTGGATAGGTGCCTGGAGTATAATGGATTATCATGTCTTTTATTTTGTATGTTGATAGGCGGCCTATATTTTATACTGATGACGATATTTTATTATTTGAGATTGAGAGATATATATTGGGCAATACTATATGCTAGCCTGACTATACTTGGTGATATCTCACTTATTATTGATTTCTAGTTTTTGATTCAGATTTCTGGATATGTGTGGTTCGCATATCCGATGTTGATTCTATGGTTCTTAATTTGATGTGATTTATACGGATGATGACATTTTTTCTCCACATGGTTTGTGATTGACGTTATAATTATTGTTTTAAATTATTCTGATGGTGTTATCACATTATAATTATATCCGGTCTATATTGAATTCCATATATATATATATATATATATATTGACTCTTTGATTTAGATATAGCCTGACCCGTGTGTTATTTATATAAGACTCGGGTTAGTCCGAGATATTTCAGGTTTAGGGATGACAAGACTAGTTTTTATTTTCTGGGCAAAGAGGAGATTAGATATTCTGTATTGTAGATTATCATCTTGTATTATATTGTCTCTTGAGTGTATATTATTGTGGTGTGTGTTGGACATATGCTGTATATTTATACTATTCATTTTCTCGCTGCGATATTGACTCTGTGATCTATGATATTTCTATATATTATGTATTGTTCTATCCCGGAAGCACACGTGTTTATTGCTTTATGCTGATACTGTATATGTATAGGAGAGTTATTTATTCGACGTTCAAATATGTACCACTGTTAGCCTAAGGGAATATTCAAATGTGCACCCCATATAGCCTCATTCTCCATGTTATTTGACAATATTACTTAGTAATACTCTTGGATAGTATGGGTATAGAGGTGAGGGTGCTACAATTCCAAACTAAGGCAGATGGCTCTTTGAGATTGTGTGTTGATTTATGTGAGCAGAACAAGGTAACGAAGAAGAAAAAGTATGCACTCCTACATATTGACGACTTGTTTGATTAGCTCTCTGGTGCTAGGGTGTTCCCTCGGTTGGACCTTGCGACGGGGTTCCATCAACTGAGAATGGAGGAGAGTGTGCCAATTAATGTGTTTCACACCCCAGATTCTATGAGTGTTTGGTTATGTCATTCGGCCTTACCAACGCACTAGCATATTTTGTTAATCTTATGAACCACATCTTTAGGGATCAACTAAATAAGTTTATGTTTCTGTTCTTGGGTGATATCCTTGTTTATTAGAGGACCATGGAAAAACACATGGAGCAATTGAGGGTTGTGCTCGAGGCATAGTGGAAGCACCGATTGAAGGCGAAGTTTCGAAATACCACTTCTAGAGGATGGAAGTGTGATTCTCAGGTCATATTATCTCTGAGCAAGGCATTGTTGTAGATCTTGTGAAGGTGGCAGTGGTACTAGATTGGGATCGACCTAAGAACACTATAAATGTGAGATGTTTCCTTTACTAGATGGATACTAAGATATTTTATCAAGATCTTCTCTTAAGGTAGCAGCGCCATTAACCCATTTAACGAAGAAGAATTAAAATTTTCTCAGGGACGTAAGGTGCAAGCATGCGTTCATGATTTTGAAGAAGAGGCTAATGAGTGCACCGATGTTGGTGAGTCTAAGTGGGAATGGGAGGTTGATAGTATACACAGACACCTATAGTACTGGAATAGGTGCGGTGCTGACGTAGAGTGGAAAGGTTGTCGCACATGCTAATCGACAACTAAAACAGAATGAGAGGAAGTTTCCAACTCATGATTTGGAGTTAGTGGCGATAGTATATGCCTTGAAGATAGGAGGCATTATTTTCTTGGAGAGAGGTTTGAGTTATTCATGGACCATAAATCGGTAATGTACCTCTTCTCACAGATAGACCTTAACCTTCGCTGGCAGCGATGGTTAGAGTTCCTAGCCTCCTAAGTCTTTGATATTTCCCATACCCTTCATGAGGGAAATATAGCCGTTGATTCTTTTAGTAGAAGACATGCTAGCTTGGCAGCGATGTTCCTAGAGTTGAAGCAGCTTGAGTTTATTCCTGGCTATAACTTTAGACCTCGATGTGGGCTAAAGACAGATGTGTTGGCTAGTTTGACCATCAGACCTACTTTGATTAAGCGGATCAGTACTAGTCAGAGGCGAGATGCTAGACTAGCGGGGATCATGGCTAAGATAGAGGAAGGAGTAGAGTGTGATGAGATGAATCAGTATGTGATTGATCGTGATAGTTGGCTCCATAAGGATGGAAGATTATTGTGCTCGATGTTGATGGGTTAAGGAATGAGGTGCTACGACAGTCCCATCATTCGAGATTGACCACACATCCCGATGGCAATAAAATGTACCATGATTGAGGTAGATATTTTATTGGGAAGGGATTAAGAAGGACGTTAGGGCATTCATCTCAAATTGTATGAACTGTTAGTTGTAATGGCAGAGCAAAAGAGGATGAGTGGTTTGCTGCAGCCGCTTGAGATTCCCAAATGGAAGTGGGAATATATACCAACGGATTTCATTGATGGATTTCCAAGGTCTGGACAGGGTATGATATCGTGTGGGTTATACTCGATAAATTGACAAAGAGCGTTAGATTTATACCCATAAGTCTAGTACAGCGATATCCAAATTGGCTGAGTTGTATATGAAATGGATTGTGCGGTTCCATGGTGTGCGGAAGAGCATTACGAATGATCGAAACCCATTGTCACTAATGGATTTTGGAAGATCTTATAAGAGGCATAGGGATGGAGTTGCATCTCAGTACAGCTTATCACCCACAAACTGATGGACAAACCTAGAGGGTGAATCATATCTTGGAAGATCTCTTACAAGCTTGCATTCTCGACTTTGCTGGTATGTGGGATGATCACTTGTATTTGGTAGAGTTTAAATAAGACAATAGTTATCAATCTAGTATTGATATAGCACCATTTGAGGCATTATATGGTCGATCGTGCAACGCTCCTTCATGCTTGGGGAGCCAGTGAGAAACTAATTTGTGCCAGATATGGTTAAAGAGAGTTCGAAGAAGATTGAGATCATTCAAAAATGAATGAAAGCTACTCAAACTAGACAGAAGAGATATACTAATAAGAGAATATGAGCTATAGAGTTCTATGTCGATACTAAAGGGAAGTTGGTGTCGAAGTTCATCGTTCCTTTTTCGATACTTCAAGAGGATTGAGAATCTAGCTTATAGGGTTGATTACCCTAGAAGATGGCGGGCATGCACAATAGGTTCCACATTTCTCATTTGCAGAAATTTGTGCATGTCTCGGATGTGATAGTTGAACCAAATCAGCTTGATGATATTGAGATTGAACCAAATGCTTTGAGACCTCGTAAGCTAGTGGGGTTGGTGAAGGTTCAGTGGAGTAAGAGTGAAGACGATTTCACTTGGGTGACCGAGGAGAGCATAAGGATCGCTTATCAGATATCTTTACTAAGTGAAATTTTCTGTTTATCTCATTTACATTCATTGTCGATATCATATAGAGTAGTTTAGTATCCTGCATACTAGGATATGCCTAGATTATATTTCTTGCTTATGTGCGCATGTTTGATGTTATTGCTCGTGATTGTTAAGCATGTGGGGGCAACTATGTGTGACTTTGCCTTGGTGGTATTGGGAATTTCGGGGGCAAAACTCCTAAAAATGGGGAGAGTGTAATGACCCGTATTTTGCATATCAAAGGGTCACAAAATATTATTTTTAAATTCGTATTTGGCCATATGACACTATAACTTTAGGGAACGTTGAGTAGTGACATTTTTTACTCTTAGAAATTTTATCAGCCGATTTTACCCTTGAAAACTTGTAACATCTATAACTTTTGATATGAGCGAATTACGTCCTCAAACCACTTTCATTGGAAAGATATGATGGCTTCCTTTTTCGTAGAGCGGTCATGGTAGCGATTTGAACTAACCGTTTTGGAGATATGACTATTTAAAGTTAGACGGATTATGTGGCAGCATAATGGGTAGTTAGTGAGGTTTAATGCAAGCCCAACAACCCATTTCAGGTTTGGAGTTACTATGGTTGTAGTAGTCATCCCTAAATTATTCTCCTTCATCCCAAAATAGATTTAAATCTTCTTTAACCTTCTCTTAGCCAAAACCTTCTCTATCCTCTTCCAAATCAAGCTAAATCTTTAGACTTGTGGTAGATTAAATAAGGGATTAGCTAGAGACTTTCAAATCTAAATTTTTAAATAGGAAAATTTAGGGCTTTGCTGTCTATTCTCGGACTTACCTTGATTTGCATACAAATCTTCCATTTTTTTAAGTTTGATGAGTGGTTTATCATTTTCATCATATTTTATGTGTAGATTTTGACATGTTCTGAAACCATTTTTAATAGATTATATTTTGAAACCCTACCTAAAGTAAAAATGAGATTTAAGCGATTTAAGTGTTTTAATCGTCTTATTTAGATGTGTATTGCCTTTGTAGGTTATAGGCTACGTTGTTGATACATTATATGATGGTTTGTTAAGATTTGTTGGATGTTTTGCATGTTTAGGTGATGTTTGATATTATTGTTTGGATGATGTATGTATGCTTGAATGGTTGCAAACGCCGATCAAAGTGAAATAGAGGCGATGGACAATTCTATGGTGGAGGGTCTCTGTGAGGAAGGAATAGCGATGTGCTCTTTAATTTGATGCACAAACTATGGGAGTTTGTAAATATAGAATCAGACTTTGGCGGATGGGCTCTAGGATGTTTGGCTCATATCGTTGCATAGGGAATGCACGTGGGTCGAAGTATGAAGCTTGGCGATGGAGGCAGTGCAAAATTAAAGTTTGGAGATATATCATTTCTACTCGGTGGTCTTGGTTCGGCTACGGTGTGCCCGGTGTTGGTTTTGGGTTTGGATGCAGTTTGTTCGGGATAGGCTTCAGGTTCGATGATGCAAAGACACAGACAACAAATTTTACCTGGTGACACCGTGAAAGACCGAACATCAAATAATGTCCGATGGTGATGGTTCAGTGGCTGGATAAGGAGTGAGGTTTAGCGATAGTTTGTAACACCCTACCTCTATACGCATATTGCCAAAGAGTATGACTAAGTAATATTATCTGATAATATAGAGAATGAGGTTATATTGGGTTGTCACACGTGAGTATTCCCTTGGGCCAACATCGGCACGTATTTAAAACCTCATATAACACATCCATATGTGATGTTATTGGCACAAAGCAATAAACATGTGACTTTCCAGAATAGAACAATACACAATATAAAATAGGAAACATAGAACACATAGTCATCAACGCAGCAAAATATAGAATAGGTTAATAAATACAAATACCAGTGGGTCTAAATAATAAGAGTCAATACCGACCATCTCTCAAATAAATACAAGATATGTCCAATATATGCAATCCAATAACATATACATACATGAGACCTTATAATATATAAGGATACATCACACTGCCAATAATCTAGCCTCCAACTAAAACCAACAATCACAAGCTCGTCTCTTCATCCCCGAACCTGAAAATTCTCAGACTATGTCTAGGATGCAGATGTTAATATATGATGGCAACTGGCATTGTGTACATAAGTATATCACAATAACATAAGTATCTCAAGTGTATCTTTATCATCCAAACCGTGCACATAAAATGTCACCCACTGAAATGAACAATCAATCACCACATCAAATGGTACAAGAATGAAACAGGTGAAATGTCAGCTAACAACCAAAAATCTAACAATTACAACATGCCATAATGTACATCTCGACCACTCGCCCTAATGAGACATATCAACTCTCGACTGCAAGGCCCTAAGAGATATACAAACAATATGATATGAAGACTCATGATTTAACACATAAACATGGCAAAACGCACGATTAAACACAAAGATCTATCTCGACCAATAGTTCTAATGAGAGGAAGTACTCTCAACTGAATGACCCTAAGAGATATAAAAATATGCAGCACATCAATAGATCTCTCGGTCAAAGGCTCTAAGGGAGAATGATAGACGAGCACATAGCTAGTCTCTAATGTCATAGTAAGACAATACGGAGCTGTCTAGGGTTAGGCTGTCTCAAATGACAATTGAGCATGCAGCCACTCTCTAATGTCAAATAGTCTTCATCTCTTGTAAAGTGATAACATCCAATATCTCAAAATAATGGATTTACCTAAGTCATCCAGATGGGAGACCGACGTACTGCAACATTGCTCCAGGAAAAGCTAATAACCATAGACCGTTTCCTACGGTCCCTTAGTTACTTAAAGAATCATGACACTCATGTCCATCAAATTCATAAATGCAAAGTCTTATTCCCAAAATTCAACAACACAAAACACATTACATATACATCTTATATTCCATAACATTCATTCACACATCAAACACCTTTATATTATAAATGCAAAGTCTTTTAGTTAACTTCAAGGTGTTGAAACATATAGTTATTCATTCCGTTTCAAAACTTTTTTTCAAATACATATATACAATACAGAGGACCAAAAACTATTCATAAATCTCAAAACTTCAAATTCTGGAAAACTCTTACCTTTATAGAACATGTCCCCATCTTTAAATCTCAATTCCATAAAACAAATCTCAAAATTTTTGTAAAGCACTTAAAACAAAATTTATGGCTTACACTCATAAGTTCTCTTAAATCACAAACCTTATAAACGTAATATAGTTTAAAATTATAATCAAAAACTTAGAACATCAGTTAAAAAATAATTTCTTCTTATGTTTACAATACTTCAAAACCTAAAAAGGTGATTAATACAAAATTTGTCCTTTATGGGAACTCCTTTCGTGCCAAAGAAAGAGTATCAAATTTTGAACACATGATCAAAAGTTATGGTTGCTTTTAAAGCTTTGAAAATTCAAACTTCAAAATTTAATTCCTTTTAAATTCAGTTTCCACTTTATTTCAATTAAGCATATAAAACTTTTTCGAATTATTTCTTTATCAAAAGCTCAACTTTCTAAAATATTTTTCTTTCAAATCTTAATTTTTGACAAATCAAAATTTTTACAACACTTTAATGAAAAGTCCTAACAAAGTATATTATGAATATGACAATTGCTCACATAATTTTCAAAATTTTGTACTTTAAAAACCCATTTTACTACAGATAGTATTTATCCATCACTCAAGAAAAATCTCATTAATGCATGCAATTATTACAACACATAAGTTCTCGTAGAATTCTTTCAATCTCATAAGTTTCAAATTTATAAAATACCCTTTCATACCCTTTGAAACATTTATTACCTTATATATGTAGAATTATACTTCACCAAAATAATTCATAAAATTAATGCTTTATCCCAAATATTCATGAAATACCTTCTCATTTCAAAACTACTTCCTTTGTTTATATAAAACCTACTCCAAATATTTACTTCACCTTACTCTTGAAAACTTTTCTTCACAAAATACTTGTTATTTACTTAAACAACTTCAAAAAAATAAATCATTCATTCTAGCACTAAAACACCATATTGGTTCCACAAATGATTTTAACTTGAAAACTTATATATATGAACTTTTATATCACAATGTATTACAGCACAGCCATTTCCACAACACCTACCCAAATTACAACCAATCATACAACATGGCAACCATACAATCACAACATCATATATAATACCATTCAAAATTCAAACACATCTACAATTTAATGATGATGCCTCACTATGAATTTTAGCGGCTCACTTTGCCGACTAGTTGTAGTGTTGACCATGTGATCAACATTGCCTTGCCATCAATCTCATCCATCCAGTAATACTCGATGGCTGCAGATCATTATATAAAATATCTAACTTATGAAAATATTTTAATTATTTTTCAACCAATCTACTTTATAAAATAATACATATATATTCTCATAATATTGATGTGCACGTAAATGTGCATATTTTTACCACCATATTTAATCTATTTAAATTAAATAAATGATCATATCGGGCATTTTAACCTGTTTAAACCAAAATTCACATTATTTTCAAATCGTCACATATTCATCTTCATCCAAGGAAAAAATGGTCATTTTTGTGCATATATTAATTGGAGAAAAATTAATTGGAAATTTCTATATTATTTTATAGGAATTTGGCTTCATATACAAGTGGTTTCATGAAGATGCATGCATGCACAAGAGTGAAGATAAAGAAATGAAAATGGAAATAATTTAAAGGCATGATAATGGAGGACCCCACCTACCCACCTACCTTAATGTACAAATTAGAGGCTAATGCACATGCTTATGGAGTTAATGACTTCATGTACACTTAAATGATGATTAGTAGAAGCTAATGATTACTTGGCATCCACACTTTCTCAAGGGTATTTTGGGCATTCCCCAAAAATATGAATTAGGGTTTAACACATGTATAAGTACCCCTTATGTTTCATGTAACCCTCTGCCCCCTTAGTCTCTCTTAGTTTAGTTTAGGCTCATAAATAAACAAGTTCTTCTCTTTCTCTTTTCATGGCTACTTAGCCATTTTTATTTTCATGTAATTTTCTTTTCTTTTTTTATGCAATTTAATTTATGATCTTTTCCCTTTCTTGTTTATTTCCTTTCATGTTGTAGTGTAGATTTACTTTCATGAAAGTAGAATAGTTTTAATTCTTGTTAATTAGCTTTTTTTTCCATTAGCTTTCATTTTCCTTTCTTTTTTCTTTCATGTTGCTAGCTACATTTGTTAATCAAATGACAAATATGAGAGGCTAAACCCCTTCAATTTAGGGGTAATGAAGCTCTCTAATTATGTAGCTTCAACTATTTGTTAATTCATGCTCTCTTTTTTTGCTTAATGATGATCAATGAAGTGTTTTATTTGTTGTTATTGCTTTGAATTTGATAGTCTATATTGTTGACACCAAATAGGCTATGCTTAAACAATCACTAACACAAATGTCTCTTCATCAAAATATGATTATGGCATAAGAAAGTGATTTGAAATTAAAATTTGATGGTCTATATTTCTAATCAATAGTTAATAGGCCATACTTAAAATAGATTTCATTTTCATTGTCAAATTTCATGAAAGTTAGTAAGTGGTTTAAGGGGTGTGTTATAGTTTGATGGCTTATGTTGGCTAATCAATAGCACAAATATGCCATACTTATGATAAACACATCAATTAAAGCACTAATGACCATAAAAGAGAGATTATGATTTCCTGTGTTGAACTACATGATTTAGAGAGTGGAGTTATTCTCTAAATTGTCATTTAACTCTTATATTTGCATTTCTTTTCTTTTAGTTAGTTAGCTAATTTTCTAACTCTCTAGCTTAACTTTCTCTTCAACTTTGGTTAATTTGATTGAATAGAGATTTAAAATCATCAATTCCCTGCGGATCGACCCGTATTCGCCACGTACTACAAGTGTACGTCGTGCGCTTACGGTTAATTTTAATTTGAAATTTTTCGACGGTTTTCTAATCCAATAGAAATTCCGTCGATTAACAAATATATTATTTCCTAAAACATTTTTTATAATAGTACCTCATTTTACCAAATAATATATAATATATTTATATATTTCCCTTGTCAAATATTTCATATCATTTCTCAACAACCGTATGTATTCCGCTTTCAAAATTTAGCTCAAGACGTATCTTTCAAAATATTGATTTCCTTTTAAAACATTTTTCTCAAAATATTACTATATTTTTCCTCAATTTTCATTTCGAAATACCAGCTTTGATGTAGCTCAAAGCATTTTTGTTCTTTTCAAAATATTACATCACTTTAAAAGTTATGTTCAAATGTCTTATCCTAGCGTTTAGGTATTCTTATCGATAAAATTGACCAAAGTATCGACCTGAATCCTTAAACCACTCAATGGATGATTCTTTAAGTATTTACTTGTAGATATACTTCAAACATCTTGATCTTTCTAAAACAATTGCTTGTTTCCAATAAAACACCTTTCCAAAACTATATATACTCCAATAAACTTGCTTTATAAAAAGAATTATTTAATTATATTAAAACATCATCAAATATCATATATATATATATATATTTGTGTGTGTATGCGTGTGTGTGTATATATATATGTATGTATGTACATGTACACACATACACCTACACACACAATCTCTTTAAAAAAAGATTTTTAATCCAATATATGCTTTCATGCATAAAAATACTGCCAAATAATCTTTATAAACAAAATCTAATAATAATTTATTTACAATAATCATCCAACCAATTAATACAACCAAATAACCAAGTTGCTCAATGGTAAACAATCCATCGACTTCTGTTGCGCATTCTGGTCCTTAATGAATCGTATTATTCCATTCAAAGCCATATATGGGTCTAATATTCAACAACAAAGCCCAACCTTACTGGTCGAAAAACTACTTCTATCTTCGCTACCCCCATCAACTACTCTGCATCTCATGTAGAGTTTAACTCTTAGAAAATAGAAGAGAAAATTATTAAATAGTAAGAAAATGCATATAAAATCAATAAAACTATAAATTATTAAAGTATAAACAAAAATTCAATATATATATATATAAACTTAAAAACATTAAAATAATATCTTTATAAGTATAAGAGATTGAAAATCATTTTGAGAAATATTTTGAAAAGATTATTTTAAAACCAGGATATTTGAAAAACAATTTAAGACTTATATGAAATAGAGAGAGAAAAGGAGATCAAGAAAGTGCTATCAAAGTTTTAACAAAAATTCTATAACTCTATAACTTATTAAAATATCTTGAAATCTTGAACTCTTCAATACTCATGAGTCTTCAATTTCCACCTCTTGAAACTTTACATCAGCATCTTGAATCTATTCTTGATACTGTACAGTCTTCTTATCAACACCTATCTAATATCCTACACTATATACTATAACTTGATAAAACATTAGTATATATATTTTATATAATATCTTATAGTTGTTATCATCAAAACCAACACCTAAGATACCAACAAAAGAGACGAATAATAATGTTGTTGAGCCGTCTTATATCCATCTGCTGTCTAGCCTCCATTAACTCATTATGCACCCCATGTACAACATAGTGTACAAGCATAGCATTTCCCCAACGACGTAATCTGGGAAAGTAAATATATGAAGTAGTGTTCATTTCATTAACAAGTGATGGGTGCATGTTGGCCATATACTCATAGTACTAAAATGGGTGGATGTACCAAAAACCAAAATCTGCCAGGACTATTGTCACACATAAGTACCCAACACTATATATAAATATCGAAGGATGGAAATATTGTAATTGTAAATACGAAGTCCATTTACATCTACCATGCTAGCTAGATATCCAAGTCTAATCGTGCACTTATTGTTTGAAAAAATTATAGAACCAAACATATATAATAGAAAGGCATGTAAAACAGAAATGTGCATCTCCTCCGAGTTCCTATAGGCTACTGTATACCTCTATAGACATGTAAATGTAATAGCACCTCCTCTAACCTTATCGTCAGCCAAAGCTAGTAGAGACGTTGAATATGACTAAAACTCCTCATATGCACTATCAAAGGGTACCCATGCATGGTCTGGTTGGCCAACCTCCATACCAGTGAGCATATAAAAGTCTAAAAGAGTCAATTCCAACTCAAAAGCTGGGAAATGAAATGAATGTGTAATAAGCCACAGTCTCTCAGTAAGAGCCTCTACTACACAATGGTCGACATGTGCAAATGTAAGCAACCGTAGAAAATCAATGAATGATGATGCATGTAGCCCAACCCTAATCGGCTGAGGTACTGTGTGAAAGTACTCAGTAATTATGATGTCCTACTGTTTTTTAAATCTAAAATCAATTATAAACGACATCAAATATGCTTATAGCTAATTTCAAATATTCAAAGTAGTGGATAGTGGGTAGATAAAAATTGAATTTTCTAAAACAATGAATAAAAAGGGAAAACTTATGGCGGAATATAAATATCAGTATACACACACACACACTCAAAAATAAAATCTCATATCAATGATTAATGATTACACAAATAGAATACACAACTTAATTTATGCACTTCGTTACATTAATTATTAAACAACACGTGTATAATTATGATGCAAGGGATATACCGATCTAATATGTAGATATAACTACTTCCAAGCCCTTTTACTTCCTTCTTTACTTTCACCTGCAAACTTAGAAATATGCATATATATACATAGAATAAAAGGGGAAAATGTTTTAACTATGTTTGGACTGTGCCTAACCCTATACACTACAGCCATAGACTCGATAGCTATTGCATAGGAAAAGACTTCTTACGTACCCCCTTTGGAGGATCAAGCCTACGTGGTTCTATTTCTTGCTCTTCTCATGCATCCAAATACTTGTTAGTACATTACAACCATAGCATCTATACAACCATTGCAACCATAAAAAAAAATCCAATCAATGCAACCAATATAAATAGTAAAAGCATAAAATAATATTCCTACTCATCCATCTCATCATATGGGGTGGTGGTGGTGGTGGTGGTAGTAGTAGTAGTAGCACGCAACAATCAATCATCAGCAACATTCAATGCCAATCACAATCATCAGACAAGAAGTAATAACATAAATATACTTACATACATACTAATCATCCATTTTAGTAATGCGTCACCAATATAAGTATGAACTATCAAATGTGTACTAATCCAATTAACATTAGTGCAACATCTATCATCAAATAACCATAATTAACCACCCATCAACTACTAGTACTAACGGTAAAATATTGCACACCCAACAAATTGCGATACTATCATCAAACATCAAATATATGTGATAATTACAACCAACCACATATTCAACAACAATCACAATAATATTTGCATACATTATTCACTAAAGTATGAAAATTGTTTTGTTATTGCTTATGATAAAATCCATTTGATTTATTCATCCCAAAAATAATAATCATTATACTTTTTTATTATAAGCACTGTAAAATCAATCATTTCATTATTTACACAAAACAAAACTAATTTCATCGAAATTCACATTATTATTATTATTATTTAAAGTCTTATTCTATTTTAATAAACTTCCCAAATATCAATTAAATATAGTTTCTGTTATTATTTATGAATTTTCCCAGAAATTTGTAAATAATAACCTTATTTAATTTCATACTTTAATTTTAGTAAAATGTACTAAATCATCGTTATTACAAAAACCATCTAAAATCTGTAAATATCCTTATCTATTTAATTTTCTCATAATTATTCATTTATTCAATTAATTGCTTTTTAATTCGAATCAATAATTAATTATGATTAAACACCTCAAAATACGACAATCAACAATAATTACCCAACCAAGGCACTACACATTCAAAATATTGTAATAATCAAATAGACATTCATAGAACAAAATAAATATAAATAAATATGAGGTTTCATCGTTAATTACGGATTTTATAATATTAATATCAATTAATTAAATTAAATAATTCATACCAATGTGCTATTCCAAACGATCTCTAAACTCGTTAAAGAAACGCCAAACGATTCGGAATTCTGATATGAGTCCAATGGAAGAAACCGCGCATAAATTGGAGTTTGTATGCAAAAGTTATGGATGTTAGAAGTTTTAGGATTTAATTTGCCAATAGTTAAAATACAGGGTTTAAACTGAAAATTTCCATAACCCCGAAACCATCGTTTCCATCGGTTGCTGAGGTTTGACCAGCAAATTCTTCACCGTTGAGCCACTATAACCCACTACAACACCAAATTATCAAAGTTGCATATTAAAATGATCAGCTCGAAAAGACCTTCGCAACAATTATAAATAGGGCTGTTATGGCAATGGTTACCTTTACCATTTTGTAAATACCGTTACCATACCGTTTTTACTGATAAACTAAAATTGTTTACCGTTACCGTTACCGATTGACTGGTATACCGATAAACCGGTAACTGTTACACTGGTAATGGTGGATTACCGTTTATCTAGAAAAATAATAAGTTGATATATTTTTACACCGAATGATGATTCATTATATATCTCATTCGGTCACTTAATAAAGGACATAGAAAATAAGTGTATTTATCATCATTTGAGTTGAATTACTGAAATAAATTGAACAGTTTTCTTACTTCTAAATGCCCATAATACAACATCTTACATGAATATCAATGTATTATGAATGGACTGGTAGATTACCGTTACCCTGGTTTTGAAAAAATATTACCGATATTTTACCGTAAAAAATGATAAATTTACCGTTTACCGTACCGATTATGCTGGTATACCGATTTTACTTTAAAATGGTAACCGGTTGACTAGTAATGGTATGGTAAAGGTAAATTTACCGTTACCATAACAACCCTAGTTATAAATACGATCCTCAATTCACTCTTCTATTAAAAATTTATTTTTAATTACTTTAATGTTAACAGTGTTAAATTTTCGGATCGTTACAGTAATGCATCTATGCCAACTACCGTGCATAGCTATGTGCATCTATATAAGTAATTATTTAACGTTAAACTAAGCAAATCGATAAACTTTTGTAATTTTTGATAAGCATACTTATGTGATAACTTTATATCAATGTATTATGAATGGATTGGTAAATTACCGTTATCGTTGGTTCTGAAAAAATATTACCGATGTTTTACCATAAAAAATGGTAAATTTACCGTTACCGTACCGATTATACTGGTATATAGACTTTACTTTAAAATAGTAACCGATTGACTGGTAATGGTATGGTAAAGGTAAATTTACCGTTACCATAACAACCCTTGTTGTAAATACGATGCTCAATTCACTCTTCTATTAAAAATTTATTTTTAATTACTTTAATGTTAACAGTGTTAAATTTTCGGGTCGTTATGCCAACTACCGTGCATAGCTATGTGCATCTATATAAGTAATTATTTAACGTTAAACTAAGCAAATCAATAAATTTTTGTAATTTGTGATAAGCATACTTATGTGATAACTTTATATTAAAAATATACCCGTGGCGTCGATAGTGCTGCACTCAGTCGATGTATCCTCGTCGGAGGTAGCTCGTGCAAGAATCGATGATCATCTGCGGTCACTGTAGCGTGTAGAATGGTATGAGTTGCATTAGCATTGGCATCGGTCGTGTAACAGATATTTCATTTAGCTTTTGACGGGTTGTGGCGTCATTTCGACATATCAGTGAATAAAAATGGAAAGTGAAAAATGTAGAGTGAAAACTAAAAAAGAGGAACAATATGGGGAAAAGCTTGATATAGGCGGCGATGATCGGACGCTTATTGAACAAACGCCTAAACATTACGTTGAAACGAGCGCTTTTTAATAAGTATTTAGTGATCAGGCATTTGTCAAACAAACGTCTAAGGACCTGACGTTTGTCAAACAAGTGTCCGGTTCCCAAAGTTGTTGGAAAACTCATCGCTTCACATTTTGTAATCAGAAACAATGTAATATGTAACTGAAAAATGGTTGGAGATGCTTGTAATAAATATTTACTTTATACGATCTATTTCTTGCTCTTTGCACAGGGATGTTCTTTTTTTGTAATCCATAACTTGCAATAAATTTTAATAATTCAATTTCTATTCGCATGAATTAAAATGTATAAATATCTTCTTATATATAGTTATTCCTATAAAAAAAATTATTGATTTGAACAACCATAACATATTTAAAATAATACTTTAAATAGCGATTAAATTATTTTTTAAATGGTTAGCATTGTTTAATATTTTGAAAAACATGTTAGAAGTGTTGAAATGATCTCTCTCTCTCTCTCATCTCCGAAGCATAAATGACAAATTAATGGTGTACATCTGCAAAGTTTAAGTGGCTGTTATACAAGAAACTTTTGAAGATAAAGATTTTTTGATATGGGAAGAAAGCTAAAGTACCCTTACAATATTTTTCCTTCAATCATGTGATGGAAATGAAAACTTAAGGCCCCGTTTGGCTTGTCGTTTTTAATTTTGTGTTTTCGTTTATACAAAAACGCGTCCGTTGTATGTATAGTTGAAAAACAAACAATTTTGAAAAATGAAATTAACATATAAAATAGGAAACAAGTTTATTTTATTTTTCGTTTTTTAAGAGATAACAAAAGCATGGAGAACAATCAAACTCTTTCGTTGTCCGTTGGTCGTCTCAACGGCTAAGAATTATAAATCTTCTCTCTTATTTCTTGCTATTTCTTAGTGCAAGTTGAAAACACAAAACTCAAAATACAAAATGAAACCAAACGGGCCCTAAAATTTTGAAACTTTTAGTCTGTTTAGAACCTCAAAAGGTTCATCTATTTTTCTATGTATTATCTTAAAGGCTAAAAATGTAATATTAGTTGCTTATTTTTACTAAGGGAAAAGGATGGAGGGAATTAATTTAAAGGACAAAAATTTGTATATTTTTAGCCTCACGGACACGACTTCAATATTTTACCCACAAAGACAAACATTCTTCTAAAAATTATTTATAAATAAATATTCTTTCAAAATTATTCATAAGTACAAACATTTTTCCAAAACTGCTACCGAACTAAAAACTGATACCTAAAAACTGCTACCATAACTACAAACTGATATCTAAAAACTTAAAAACTGATATCTAAAGAAGGTTGTCTTTAAGACTAAAATACCGAAGTTCTGTCTTTGAAGTTAAAATGCTAAGAAATTTTGTCCTTTACAATAATTTTCTGAAAATGATATATCTTATATTCATTCCTCTTACCACATTAATCTTTATCTTAAAACACAAATTTTATGGGCACAATCCAGTATGTTTTCCTTGTAATAATTTCGTTAATTCGTAGAGGTGTGAAATAAGATGCATTGAAAGAAAGGTGCAGCGGAAACACAACAACATATTTTTTCCAAATTAAAATGGATAAAAATCAATAAAGAAAGCTTTGTTTTCTAATTTTCTGTGTGTTTTGTCCGAGACTTTGAACCCGGAGCCAGTCCGAGTCTGAAATATCAAGAATAGACAACAAGTAAGAATCAAATTTCCAAAGATGGAGAGTTACGCAAATTGCTTGTGATTCACCAACACAGTATATGGAAGTTGGCACACATATCCGAGTTACAAGTAAATTATAAAACAATCAAACAGCAAAAATGATAACTCGTACAGGAACATACTCTATATATTATATATATATAACTAGTTTCCTCAACATACACAAAGAATACTCAAGTTCAAAACAAATCGCATGCAACAAATAAGATATAACACAATGTATAGTCTCTGCGGGGAATAAATCCAACTTATAAGGCACATAACATCAAGTAGCTCTCAATGTCTATGCATAGAGAGCAAAGAAAGAGAGCATGAAAGTGAACAGAAGAGCGAAAGCCGTACTGGGAACGACTTCGAATGCCGCGCTCTGCATGGAAGGAGAATCAGCAGGAGCCATGCTGGGTTCTTGTGCGTTAACCACAGCAAACACCAAAGCCAACATCAACACAACTACCTTGTATGACTCCATCGATGCAGTTAGCAAGTTCTGGATTGAAGTATGCAGTAAATGAAACAGATGAGAGTATTTTGAATTGTGAATATGAAGGAGAGTAACTAGTAGGTGTTATATAGATAGCGCGGTGGAGGAGGAAGATAAAAGAGAGACGTTAAGAAAGGGTAGTAGGTGGCTGAGAAAATGTCGGCAATTACGCGTGAAGTAGCCGTTGGGAGAAGTGTACGTGGCAAGAGAGGATTCGGCAGGAGAAAAGACTTGTGGAGTTGACTGTTCAAATTTGGCAAGTCTGTTTTGCTTGATTGTCGCCGAGGAATATCACGCCTAATCGTTGATGTCATCGCTTGGAGTTTACTCCAACTGGCTTCCCATCACCGATTTAGTTTTGTATTCGGGGTTCTGGACCAATGGTCCCTATTTTCAAAGCTCATGCACAAAAAGTACCTGCTCATAAACACATGTAAATTAGATCCCTATTTTGTTATTTTTTACCAAACTGTACTCTTTTGGAAAATCGACTTAGCATTCATTTCAGGGGCAAAAGCGGTATAAATTAACCAAAATCTAAAAATAGGGACCTAATTTTCATAACTTATTCGGGAGGAACTTTTCTTACATCGTCTTTCAATTCCAGGGACTTGACAGCGATTCCTTGTTTGTATTCTGTGTGGACTTTGCGTTGCTGAAGAGTTTTAAACTGTACTACGGTTACCATTCTAAAAAAATTAAATTCATGAACAAATTTTTGATTTAGGCTCAACAAAAAATCATATTCCACCCATAGACATGTTTTAGAACTAATTGGACAAATATACCTAGTTTTATATGGCTTGCACAATTATGAATTGACAGTAACAACTCTGTTAGTAATAGAGACATTTATTTAAGGGCATAATGAAGAAACGCCTCTAATAATAATTAATTAGGGGTATATAAACGTTTGGCCTCAACTTATATTAACTTACACACATAGAATGATCCATAATGTTTAATTATCATGACCCACTTACGTGTAACTCCAAGATAATGCTTATTTCAAATACTCGAAAATCCCGCCACTTTTTACATTTTTAACATTTTCCTCCATCTTTTTATAATATACCTAGACAACTAGCAAACGCCTTTCATAAAATTTCATTCCAAACTTTCTCCCATCCTCCTCTTGTCGAACAGTTAATACCTTAATGGCTTAGATTAGCCATTTTAACCTTCTTTATTCTTTCTAATAGTACTTGCATAAAACATCTTTAGCTCTAACTCACCTAATTTCACAAAACATAATTTTAATTTTAGTCAAATAAATTCATTTTTCTTTTCAAATTAATTGATTTTGACAAGAGTGATGAAATTTTTCAACAACTGAAGATAAAGTCACACAAACGCAAACACATATACACATTTTAATTTAGCTGAAAATTTTGTTATAATACAAAAGTCATAGTGCATAATCATATTTGTACCCCGTAGTCAAACTATCAAAAAACTCATTAATGGCTGCCGCTCTCTTCTACTTCGTCTGATTCCCCTCTGCCTTTCTCCGTATTTACTTCTGCGTAATTTTTTGGGCTTGCTCCTTAGCGAGCGCATCATGATGCTTGTTCTTCTCTCGTTAGTTAGCGAGCGCCTCAGTTTAGTCTGGTGTTGTTATGGAATTGGGGATTTTTTTCTTTCAGTGGTGTTTTTGGGAGATCTTGCCCCTCTTTCTCCTCGATCGTCATTGCTCTGCTTGATGTGATGCAACCCCCGCTATCGGTTTGCTTCTCTTCTGACAAATCGGTTGAGATCTCGGTGTTCTCAATTGGGGCTTTCAGCTCCTTGGCTCGTTTCAAATATCTGTTGGTAGATGGTGTTTTTATGGAGATTTCTCCTTGCTTTGTGGAGACGCCCCGCTCTTTTCGTTCTGCGTCTCTGGCGAACCGGGATTTCATCACCCAGTTCGAGCCAAGACTGGTTTTTGGGGCTTCGGTGGGTCTGGTGGATTTCGTCCCTTCTGATTTTTGCTTTGGTTCGGTGGCTGGGGAAACTGTCAGATCTGACAATCTCGACAAGGAGGATTGGTCGATGAGGAAGACGGGAGAGTTGACCACTCCTGTCCTTCTTCGTCTGCCATCTTCGAGTGAGTTTTCGTGTGCCTTGTTTCAGTATACCACGATGTGGTCGGTTGCAGATGCTCTGTCCACTGTTTCTTCTGTTGGCGTGGCGGAAGATAGAGACTCGACCACTTTATCTTCTCGGCCATGCCTAATGGCTGCTGATGCTTTCTGTCCGAGTTTAGCTAACCTTTTTTCGATTTCTGGGAGGTCTTATTGTGGGAATTCGCTGATTTCCTCCTCTGTTCTGCCTTCGGTGGTGGGTGAGGGGATTTACTTGGTTTTAGCTGATGGTTGCCGATCCGATCCTGTAGCTGCTGGTTGGCAGGTAAGTGGCTTTCGCTGCAGGCAGGTGAACTTCCTTTTCTTCTTCTCTGTTGGTTATTATGGGAAGCCTGCTGTTGTTGGGTGTTCGTTGTTATTGATTTCCTTTTATTGCCTGAGCCATGACACACTGGCGTGTGTGCTCCCTGACATTGCCATCTATATTGAGATTGGGTATGTGTCAGGTCATTGTTTGTTGTTTGGATTGGTGCCGATCTTCAGCTCCATTTCTTTATGCGATCTGCCTCACCCTACATGGTTTCAGGTGTGTGTGTGGGATCGTCTAGACCGATCAGGTTATATTCATCCCAGGCTCTTTGTCTGGGCTGAATCGCTGGATTCTCGTTTTTGGTCTTCCTTGTCCAGTCTTGACGACACCATTCCTTTGGCGTCAACGACTGGGGCTTTCTGGTCCAGGTCCGCTTTTTCTCGCTTCGATTGGACGTTATCGTGTATGATGAGGGAACGGAGCTATTGGCTCAGGCGCTACTCTCGTCCTGCACGTATAGTGACCACTACGGTCCACTATACGGACAGATTGAGGGTTAGCCAGCTATTTATCTTCTCTTTCCCCTCTGATTGGTCCGACTTGCGACTCTTACCTGCTTCGCGGGGCTGTTTGATTAGTGACAGTCCGGCATTGGTAAGACTCCCACAGCGATTTAGACCGCACTATGTCTGCGGCCTTACATTGACCCGATCTTGTTGTGGTTTTTTGTTTTATCCTTTGTCCGTTGATTCGATCCTCTCCTTCAGCTCTCCTTCGGCTGAATCCCATCCTCCGTTATCTGTGTTTCTTTGCTCGAGCCTTTTAGAGCCTTCTAGCTTATCCATTCCTCATCTTTCTGCTTGGTTTCTGCAGAAGATTGGTATGATTCTGTCTCGGTTTCCTTCCCATTATCGATTCCCACAGGCTCATTCCTCCCATCCGGCCCTGGAGAGTCCCTCCTCCCTATCCGACTCTCCAGATGGTTCCCTACCTATTTCGCCTGATTCGTCGTTGTCTTCCACTGTCTCTTCTTTTTCTCTGTCCATATCCATTCCTCTCATGAGTAAGGATGAGATTGCGCTCCTTAATGAGCGCCTCGCATGCCTCTCTCGGAACTCTTCGCCTTCTCCTTCGCTTTCTGTAGATTCTTTTCCTACGGCTATGGGCTCGGGTCCTGACGAAGCTGTGGCCCCTTCTCATTAGCTCTCCGACTCCATTCCCAGGGCGCCTAGACGCCGATCGCGTAGAGTTCACACTACTCCCCGCACCATTCGCACACGCTCTATAGCGGCGTCCGAGCAGATCGATCGATCTACCCGGTTTTCCCTTTACCTCGTCTGAGTTCTGTCCGGCTTTCTGCCTGTTCGCGATCTCTATGGCGAATTTGCTCTTTTGGAATGTCCGTGGAATTGGCAATGATGCGTCATTGGCTAGGCTAAAACGCATCGTCAAGAAACACTCGGTTGGCTTGGTCGCTCTCCTAGAACCCTTCCTGGGTCCGGAAGGCATTTCCAGTATCGTCGTATCTCTTGGATTTGGCGGTGGCTATGCCAACGTTTCGGGGAAGATTTGGATCTTATGGTCCAAATCTCTGTCGGTACAGACCGCTTTTGATTCCTCTCAGCTCTTCTCTTTGGTCTGTTCGTCCCCCTTTTTTAGCTCTCCTTTTCTTTTCTCGGCGGTCTACGCCAAATGTGATCGAATAGAGAGATTAATCCTTTGGTCTGACCTTCTCGGTCTTGACTCGTTGGGTTTTTCAACCTCTATCATTGGTGGCGATTTCAATATCGTCACCTGCCAAGCGGAAAAACGAGGAGGAGCCGCCATCAACCGGGCTGCGATGGAGGATTTCAACTCGTTCATTATCAGCTCTGGCCTTTCTGAGCTCCCTTTTGTTGGGTCTGCCTTCACCTGGTCCAATAACCAGGAGGGACCCAACCGTATCCTCTCCCGTCTGGATCGTGTTTTCGGTTCGGAAGGGTGGCTTCGCCTTCCGTTTTCCTTCTCGATTGCGCATCTCCATCGATCGTTCTCTGATCATGCTCCTTTGGTAGTTCGCTGCTCTCCCCGCACTTTAACGGGTCCTTCTTCTTTTCGATTCCAGAGCATGTGGAGATCTCACCATACATTTCTTCATGTTGTGGCTGAGTCTTGGAGCGCTCCTCTTGTTGCTTCTCCATGTGCTCCTTTCAGTCGTAAGCTAAAGCGGTTGAAAGATTACCTTAAGGTTTGGAATCTTCAGGTATTCAAGAACATTTTCGACCGCGTTCGCTCGGCCGAAGAATCTCTTATTACTGCTGAATCCCTCCATGACGAGGATCCTAATGAGGCGAATAAGGAGGCTTGGGCCCTTGCTCAAACCATTTTCTCCTCTGAACTTCGTATTGAGAATGACTACCTTCGTCAGAAGGCTAGAATCAAATGGGTGGTCGACGGTGACTCTAACTCTAAATTTTTCCATTCCTCTATTCGTAAGAAGAATAACCTCCTCACCATTCGTGATATTTTGCGGCCGGATCAATCTGTGGCATCTTCGCCTGAAGATGTTAAAGAGACCGTTCTGTCCCACTTCCAATCCTTTTTAGGTGCTCCGTCGGTCTCGGTTTCTGATCCGTCTCTGTTAGCTTTTATTCCTCGGGTAGTGTTTTCTCCAGAAAGGGACGTTCTCGCTGAACTCTCTTCCGCTGAGGAGATTCGTTCTTCTGTCTTCGCACTAAGCAAGGATAGTGCCAGCGGGCCAGACGGTTTCAACGGTGTCTTTTTTAGGAGTGCCTGGTCTATTATTCAGGAGGATTTTTGCCTTGCTGTTCAGTCCTTTTTTCTGGAGGGTCCCTGCCTTCCGGTTGGACTTCTACCAACCTCATTCTTATTCCAAAATGCGAGCATCCGAGGTCCTGTATGGATTTCCGGCCTATCAGTCTCTGCAACTTTTCAAACAAAGTGATTTCAAAAATTCTGGCTACTCGTTTGGCTTCCTTCCTTGAACGAATCATCTCGTCTTCTCAGGCGGGTTTTGTCAAGGGAAGGTTGATTACTGATAACGTCCTTCTCGCTCAGGAACTTATTTCCCAGATCGACAGGAAGACCAGGGGTTCAAATGTTGTCTTCAAACTGGATATGGCTAAGGCCTACGATCGTATGTCCTGGTTTTTCATCATCAAGGTCTTAAGAGCTTTCGGCTTTCCGGAACAACTTATTGACTTGGTGTGGAGGCTCATCTCCAACTGTTGGTTTTCGGTGCTCATCAATGGTTCGGCCAATGGCTACTTCAAGGCTGGTAGGGGTTTACGTCAGGGAGACCCGCTATCGCCTTCTCTCTTTGTGATTGCGGCGGAGGCTTTCATCCGCGGTCTCCATTCCTTAACTTTATACGGACAGATTCAACGCTTCGGGATTCCAAGGGGTTGCCCCCTAATCACTTCCCCATCCTTCGCTGATGATGTTGTTATTTTCTCCAATGGCAGTGTCTCGTCTGTCCGGCGACTCCTTTCTTTTCTTCATCAATATGAGCGGGCTTCGGGCCAGTTAGTCAACCCCGCCAAAAGTTGCTTTGTTCATGCGAAAGATTTGTCCCCCGCTCGAGCTTCTTGGATCGAGTTGGTTTCGGGCTTCAAGGAGGCCGCTCTTCCTCTTCCGTACCTGGGTGTTGTGCTGTACCGCGGAAGGAAGATCAATGCTATTTTTGACTCCTTGACTGACAAAGTAAGGGGAAAAATCTTACGTTGGAACGCTTCTCTTATTTCTCAAGCTGGAAGACTTGTTCTTATTAAGTCTGTACTGGACTCGATGGGAACTCATGTTTTCGCGGCTATGACCCCTACCTCGTCTTTCTTTCGTTCGTACCGATCGCTGGTTTCTTTTTTTTTGGGGGAAACAAAGACAGTGCCCGTCGACACCATTGGGTGTCGTGGGACGTGGTCTGTCGCCCCAAAATAGAAGGGGGCTTGGGTCTGCGCAGCCCTAAGGATCTTTGCGCAGCTTTTGCTTGTAAATTATGGCACAGGTTTGGTGCTAACAATTCCCTTTGGGCTTCTTTCCTCCGTGCGAAATACCGCAGTCTTGTGGGCACAAATTTCTTGGGCTCCCCATCTTTTGCTAGTGAAACCTAGAAACACATGCAGTCAGTGAAACAGTTTTCTGACTCTCATGGTGGATCTTCAGGATGGGATGGTTCTTCCTTTTCCATTCTGAAAGTTTGGTCTTCGATCAGAACCCAAGCACCGATTCGCCCTACCTTTTCCTTCATTTGGGACTCTCGTATACCACCTAAAGTCTCCACTTTAATGTGGCGTATCCTTCATGATGGTCTTCCTCTTGACGAGAACCTCCAATCTATCGGTATTCCTCTCGTCTCTCGTTGCAGATGCTGCGGAAACGGGAACTCCGAATCCAGGAACCATCTATTCTTTAGTGGTTATTCTGCCAGATGTTGCTGGAATTACTTTGGTAACCTTCTTGGCATTAGTCGGTCGGCCACCTCGCCCTCAGATCTCCATAACTCATGGTGGTCTGGGAGCGCTGGTAAGACTCTTCGTGCTATCGTTTTCCGCTTGATTCCATGCCTCATCTGTTGGCACCTCTGGTGCGCGCGGAATAAGGCAACTTTTGAGAACACTCGAATGGACCCGGCCTCCATTATTCGGCGTGTGAGGAACGACGTCTTTCTCGCTTTCCGTGGTAGACCTTTCAGGGGCCGTCTGAGTTCCCGTGCGGATTGACTTGTTCGTCTATTCTCTATCTCGCATGGTGTGTCTCAAGCTAGGTTGGGTATAGGCTGATTTTTGTCTCCGACTGTAGCCTGCTTATGTCGTTCTGTCCCCCCCCCTTTCCTTTTGGTTTTTAATGCGTTTGTTAGTTTCACAGTTTCAGGTTCTTTGACAATCTGTTGGCCGGGGTCAAGAATTTGTTGTCCAGATTCACGAACCGGGTTCGTTTTTTGATAGTTCTTTGGTGGCTTTCTCCAGCTCTTTGTCTAGGTTCCCCTATTATTGCGCCATACTGTTAGCGCGCTTTGTGGATTGGTTTGGTGGTCTGGCCTTATCCTCTTGGACTAGGCGGGTTTGTGTTTGGTGGTCTGGCCTAGTCCTATTGGTCAAGGCGGGTTAGTGGATGGTGGTGGATTGGTTTACCCTTCTGCTGATGCTTATTTCTGTGGTGTTGTTCTTTTCTCCGTTTATTTCTTTTTCTGGGGTCTTAGCTGTGCTTGTCCGCTGTTGTGTAGCGGTTTTGGTTTTGTATAGTTCTTTTGCTTTCATTGTATCTTATTGTCCTGTAAGCCATTGGAGAAAGGCGTTTTTTCTCCGGTTATTTATATATTCCATTATATTAAAAAAAAAAAAAAACTACAAGATAAAAATAAGATTCACACGGTGCAACTACGTGATTAAGATTTTTTTTACCTGCTGTCTGACTATGGTGTACAATTCCTAATCTTAGAGCAACTCTACGCTGTAATTATTCTGAAAAAAAAATGCAAAGTTTGAAAGGTATTGAATTAATCTCATCAGATTTCATTTGCGTGGATTCAGATAGGGCTTTGGATATTCATTTGAGTATATTCGATTAGGGTTTTGGATTTAAAAAAATATATTATGGTTTCAGCATTTTTTATTTTGTGCTTAAATGATAAAAACGGGTAAATTGGAAACATTTTAGTAATTTATGAGACTACTCGGCAAATAAAAGGGTATAAGAACTATATCGGTTTTCTGAGGGGCTATATATAGTGATCTTTTGGATTCAAATAGAATTTGCCCATCTTAATCCTAAGTTAAACTTTCCCCTTTTTTGATATGTTTTATTCACAAAATCATTTCGCTGAAGCTGGATTTAATCTTTGCCAAATCAACTCAACGTTACTGAATTAAATTAGGGCAGTTTTTTAAATTACAGCTGTAGACGTTCACGCAAGATGTTAGGGATAGCGATTGGGTGTTTGATTTCAACAATTTGTGTTTAATTTGAGAATATGGTAACAACCTATTCTTTTGATTGCGATGAAATTAATTGGTGGCTATTTTTTATTTCTTTGTGAAATTGTGAGTCAGCTGTCACTTATGCCCTAATATGAAACCCAATTTTGATAAGGCAAATGTTTGTAGTTGGGTATGTTTGCTATGTTAGTCAACTCATTTTCCTTTAGTTGTTGGTGCTTGCGAATTTTCAAAGTACAAGATTTTAATAAATAAGAGCTCTACAACACAATGAACACAATGAGCCATATCATCATCACACAATGATATTATATTTAAAATCAGTCTAGGCAATAAAATTAATCAACGTCCTACATTCCTACCGAGTAGAAATGTATACAAACTAACAGAATATCGAATTTTCTTCCTAAATTGTTTCTATGCTTGAATTAAGTGCTTAGTCAAGTTTAATCGATATATGACAAATTATCATTAGTCGTATAATGATATTGTATTTCAAATCAAGCTGGACAATGAAATTACTCTACATCCGACATTCCTACCTACTTACAAATATATACAAATTGGTAGATTTTTTATGTACTTAATAAATTTTATTGTACAAGATTGATGTCAACCCTAAACGTTTTCTTTTTTTGTCATATCAATTTGAAATATAGATGTTCACCATGGCTACAACTGTAACTTTCTATGTATGTGTTTCATTATGAATATTTACATGGCTTGCAATGCAATATCTTTACAGTTTTACAAATACTTTGTTAGATGGTAGTTCCTCTCCTACTAAAAAGTTTGTAGTTCTTGGCGATATTGTATTTATCTTTTCATGTACTGATTTTTCACTGAATGCCTTTAAATTTTTTTAGTATACTCAAATAAATAGAAATATACAGTTTTAAATGATAGTCAAATCAAATAACATATTATAATAAGTTGTAGCACAGTCAGTGCATACCATTTGCAGTTAGTGCAGCTCCAAATCGTATGTTGTTCTAATCTAAATAATGCTATTTAGAATCTACTAGCATAGAATAATTGTGAATGTGATAATACAATCAGTCAATAAGTTACCTTGCATTTCTTGTTTGATATCTCAAGTTTCTTTTTAGTTTGATGTTTAATAAGTAGTGATATAAGCTAGACTAAGATGTAGATTTCTATATGAAAATCTATTTGTTAATGATTTAATACATACTAATGGAACGAGGTGGTTAACTACATCGGTTTCAATTTGATTCTCGCTACAATCTAGGTCGTAGTGAGGATGTATTTAGGATGGGCATCTGTTGGCAACTGCTTACTAAGCTAGTTAATGAGTGTGCATTCTTCCTACTAATTATTGTTTATCTATAGCAGGAACTTTAGAGTTTGCATCTTTTACTAAATTGCAGATGGAAAAATTGGATGGAACGATGGACAGATTTCTCCATTTTAAAGGTTGGACTAAAATCTTACATTCATTCAAGTTTTATAAAGAATTAGCATGTTATGTCCATCAAGCTCTGTTGGGCCTGCTGTTTATAATGATTATTTAATTAGCAAAAAAGGAGCAGTTGATTGGCCTCACATTAGGAGTCCGTCTTAGTTTACTTTAGTTGCCTTACATTAAAATTATATTTGTCTATCACTAATTTGTCACATAAGTAAACCACTTTGAGTTTGACAAACCATCAAATTACCTAATATCCTGGTTCACTATATGTACATTGAAAACTAAATTTTGTACTAGTATATTCTATCGACCAATTGAGTAGTAAATGTTTACATATTGTGCTAATACCTTAATATAAATGTTTGGTTTTTTTTACATTATGAATTGATCATAGAAAATTTTGCTCAATTGATCGAGGTTTCATCTTGAACAAACGGAAGGACCAATTTGAAAAAATCGAACAAATTTAAGTATTTGATTACATCTTAAACAATTTTCTAACGATTGTCTAATAATTATTTTTTGAGGTGCCGGTGAGTTAATTTTTTCTCTTACTAAGAGTGGCTTATAATCTAGATATCCTTGGATAGTACATGGCTTTTCATAAGATAACTTGCTCTGACTTGTTTGAATTTGGAAATTGCTTATCCATAGCTAGTATACCCAAAATTCTCCTAAATTCCAAAGGAAAGTCCAACGCTCTGTATCCATATGTATTGCAAGAGTTATGATGCTTAGGTATTTAAAGAACGAACAGGTTGAGCCCATGTCGAAAGAATGATACCATAGGCCGAAAGGAATATCCCATTAACAGATCCAAAGCCTGTAGCACCAACCTATAGCAAAAGGAATCAATGGTTGAAGCGACCAATAAGACAATATGCAGCTCAGATGCAATAGGCCATTTAGGTAGGAAAACAATTCATCAATCTGCACTTATTAAGCAGCAATGCTAGATGTCTAGAACAAGCTCCAATCGTAGTCGTACAACATGCAATCTCATCAATCCAAGGAGAATATTCTCCACCAATGGTACTACAACATGCTGGCTATAAATAGGCGACAATCCAAAGGTCCAAGGGATCTTTTTGGCACAAAATGAACTTACACAATCATATAGCACTTTCCTATATTAGAGCTCTATTCAAAAACTTACTAATGGCGGAAACCTCTAGATTAAATATAATAAGTCTCTCGGCTAAACAAGAGTAACTAAATAAGGAAAGGACAATGAATATAAGGACTTTCGGCCCGAACCTCTATAAAAAACCTCGATGTTATTTACTTTCTGCACTTTAACTTCTTTTCATTTACCATCTCGACTTTATAGCTCAACCTTTCATAACTCCAACTCATTTACTTCAAGTCTCGGTACCTCATACCCGGGACAAATAACTCAAGTAACTTTCGAAGTTATATCTTCGAATCTCGGGGTGTTGGTGTAGATGAAATTCTGCATTAACAATAACCTTATTCGAAATTACAGCGATTCTTAATTTCTTTTTCATAGACTACACACTTTATTTAGTGGATATTAATTTTGGAAAATAAATATACATTACACACAAGTATCTTGACTCAATAACTTTAAAGAACGCAATTGATAATATATAGAAGTTCTATACTTATATGATTTCCATTTGCTTTTAATAACCTATAGATTTTGAAGTTTATGCATTCTTTAACATAGGTATGAATTTTCTATAGGATATACATAACGCTTAATGGTTCTACTACATGTTATACTGTTACCACTTTCACCATTTATATGAACTGCAATTTATCTGTAAGAGACGTTATTGAAATAACCGTCTTGACCACTAAAGATTCTCTAATTTGAATAGAATGGTTGGAGTTGAAATGTATATAATAACTAAAGTTTCTATATTTGTTTGCACGATACTATATTTTTGTTTCAAATATTGTCATAATATAATGAATAATGAAAAAGAATGCAACGACCCGTATTTTTAACTATTTTAAATTATTAAATTTAATATGATTATTGGATAAAAATGGTTAGAAATAAAAAATTAACGATTTATTAATGTAGATTATTTAATATGAACTTGAATAAAATTTTGAAATAACAATTTCGATAAGATTTAAGGAAATTGTTTATGTTAGAATGAAGTTCAATATAGTTAATGTGTTTATAATCAATAGTTGAAATTGAATAATAAATGTTGAATTACTGTAAGATGGAAGTGATTGTTTTATCATTTGAATTCGTTTCAAAAGTAAATTTTATAGGTTAAATAACTTATATTTTAAATATAACGATTTATTGAAAATTAAATTGTTTAAAATTTAATATTGAAAATTATTTAAATAATTGAATCCTGAATTAAATATGAATGAAAATAATGTCGAAAGTTGATTTAAATAAGAATGAAGATTGTTAACTTTTAAAATTGAATTTAAAGTGATTAAATTTATTTTGGAAAATTACTTGTTTTAATTAACGTGTGAAAATAACCATTTTGAACATTGTCTCGAGTTTCGACGAAACAAGTTTCATCAGATCCGTAGTAGTGAATTATTATAGGATTTCAAGTTTCGTAGCGATCAGACTTATCGTTTGACCGTGCGAGCTTGAAACGCGTAGAAATTAATTAAAGGAATCTAATTAAATAAATTGATTTTGAAAAGCTATCTTCTGAATATGATGGAATTGGCTCTCAAAATTAGTTTCATTGTATTCGAAATAGGGGTATAACATATAGAACGCCAGGCGGCACGCCTCGGTTGGAGTTTGAGAATTTCGGACGTTAAGAAGCTAGATATTTTCAAATTATAATCATATATATATTTACTATCCTCGACACTTCGTACACTCCGCCAAATTTCCACCTACCCCATAACTCCTCTCCCTCTCACTTCCATTTTTGTAAATTGAAAAAAACAAACAACAGGCGAGCACGAGTGCGCGCGCAGCGCGCGTGGTGACGATGAGGGCGGCAGTGGAGGAGGTAGTCGCAACTGTTAGGGTTTTGGGTGTTCGATACATGCGCGCGAACGACCGGAGAGGGCGCGGTTGGCGCGGAGGAGCTAGGCTAAAACAACGCGGCTGATGGCTGGAGGATTTCGTCGATCGACTCGCGTGTATAAAAAAATGATGAAATCGCGAGCAAGAAGGAGGGAGCGCGCCTGGGAATGAAGGTGATTAGAGTTAGTTAGTTATGTCATTAAGTTAATTAAGTATGTTAATTAAATTTTAATTACTCATTTTGCTAATTCATTCGTATATCGTTCGTACGAGGTCGGATTCGAGTGCCATCTTTTGCGTTGGAATCTTATCGACGTCGCCTACGATATGGAATTGAAGCAGAATTTATTTGAAGCTGGAATATTTTCAGTTTCAAATAAAGGTGAGTGTTATAAATGCTCACAAAGTGCTAAAATATTTTATGTTAGTCAAATTGAAATCCCGAAGTGATTTAAATTTATTGATTGTTATTTGGTAATTTAACTGACATGGAAATCGACATAAAAATTTATATGTTAGAAATTTTGAATTAATAGTTAAATTAAAATTGGAATTAAACTACTAGTAAAGTTCCCGATTATTGATAACTAGTAAATTGTTATGATATTTTGACCGATTTAGATGTTGATTGTGATGGATATTATTGGTTGATATATTGGATGATTGGAAGTTTATTTATTTTCATGTATTCCTATTATTATCCTGTAAATTATTTGACAGTATACAAAACTGTTATTTGAATTATTTCGAATAAATTAAGAAATAGGTTGAAATGATATACATCAATCATACTTTGATTTGGATTGATATGATATATATCCATCCCTGAAATTAAATTTAAATAACTATTCACTTGGCCATGGGATAGAAAATTATATACGGACACCGGATTGGTTAAATTAAATGATTTTAAATTTTTTGGTTTTGAAATTATTTAAATAATTTTGATTTAAAGAAATAAAAATCGAATTTATGGAAATTGAATCATTTTTGAACTTGAGCTCGAAATGTTGAAATTGAAATTTGTTAACTGGAATTGTTTAAATAATCGAATTTGAAATTTGAAGTTATAATTGAAATATGATTTAAACTATGGAAATTGATTTGTTTAAAAGATTTGAACTTTTATTCAAACTTTGAAATAAATCCAAGCAAAAGTAATTTTAATGGATAATTCAAAACTCGGAATTGAATTATTTTAAAGATTTGAACATTAAATTGAACATTGAAGTTAAGTTTAATTTAAATGATTTAAATCAATATTCTGAAAGTGAACTCGAAATTGGTATAAATTGAAATTGTTTAAAATTAGAATTGAAATTTAAACCATTGAGTCGAATTGTTGAATCGAATTTGAAGTTATAAATGAAAATTGAAATTGAAACTGATTGTTAAATATGCGTGTATATGATTTTTGTTTGATGATAATAAACATATATACATTCATTTAAATGTATTTGATATTGTACTATTTTATTTTTCACAGATAAAATAAATATTTGCTGAATAAAATAAATAACACAGAATTGGAATTCAAACGAATATTTTATTCAAACAAATATTTATGTTAATTTTGATAGTACAATTTCAAGCTCTCACTATAACTATACAATTTCAGTCACAATACAATTACATCACAATTTCATAGTTACATCAGTTCCTCACTACATATCACTCACACTCGTATTTATCTTCAACTTCATTCCAATGTGAATCCAGCATCTGAGCAATCTTCAGAAATATACATTGATGCAGTAAAATTGAAAATAAAATGTTTTTGCAGTATAAAACAAAATATGAATTTTGAAAATAATATTTGCCTCAGTTATTTGGGTTGTTCGTCATCATTTATATTTGAATTCATCACACACGAACAATGTGACATGCACAGTGTATCACTGTACATGCCAAAAGGTCGTGTACACCGATATACACTTGATCAATTTACAGGGACAAGTGAGCACATGTCAAACCCATATACAAGATTCAACTCAAGTGCAATAAAATGATGTCACATCTTTCAGCACAAGGTCAAATCCAAATCGGATTCAACACAGGTGCAAATACGAAACAATGGGTCAAGACAAAACTGAGTCAATGATGTAGTACCAGACTTCAAGCCATGCACAGGTCAGGGAAGCAACCAATACACAGTGCATATATGAAGTACACAAGTACAAAACCAAACAGCATATTGCAGAGAACACACATGAATGGTAGCACAAAGAATGCATCAGAAGATACAAGCAATTCATACAGGTTACATGGACCAGAAGCATGTGAAGACACACAATGAAAACACAAATGCAATGCTCAAAGACACTGTACACAAGTGACATTAGCCTGGCTACAACTCAAATGGAAGCTGCCAAATTCTAAGAAAAGGAACTACAACATCAAGTTTACATGGAGCAATGTTCAAAACAGACTCGAATGCTTCACAGTGCAACATGCCACAAAAGACTAGTTCAGGAAGTGCAACAGTGAAGTACATAGTGGCCAGAAGACATGAAAAAGGGTACAACTCAAGTCTGGTAACAACAACTAAAGTTAAGGCAACATGAAGTCTGCAACTTAACTGCAACAACAAACAAAACTGAACTAAAGTGGATGAACAGAGAGATATCTACAATGAAGATGAACAGCTAAGGATAAGAACTCAATGCATGTGAAAACAAGGCATGCAACAGTACAACAAACTACAGGGATGATATACAACAAAAGTCAGAGAATGCAGATATGATTCAAATGAAACAAATCAAGTGACATGATGAAGCAATGCATAACCCAAATGTACATGAAAACCAGAACCTAAGACCAGAATTCAAACTGCAATTTAAAACCAGCCATGACCAAAACCAAGTCAAAACCAGTTCCATAATTAACTGGACAGTACAAGGCAAAGACTCAGCAATACTCAAGACCAAGTACAAGATGAACCAGACAAACAGAGATAGCCAACTGATCAGAGAAAAGCAACCAGGCTACACGATGAACTCAAGATTAAGTGAATACAAGTACAACTAGCAAAACCAAAATGGACAGTAGCTACAACTAAATGCAAGCCAACATTGCAGTATCACTATATCATGGATATCTACATGCATGGTGACAAGGCAAAATATCGAACAGCAAATTCATGTCAAAGCAGAAGTCAGGAATGATGACAGCTGGACAGAGTCGAGCACAAAGTCATAAGCAAGTCAAAGTCGAAGTCAACATAAATTTAAATACCAGAGAATTCGAAATCAATGTCGTGGTGGCCAAGTACATTGACCAAGCAAAGAATCAAAACCATGTGAATCAAGCTACTAGGAAATATATATATGGAAAGATTTTTTCTACGGCAATCAAAACAAATCAGAAGATATGGCAAACAAATCCTAGCAATATACGGAAAAGATTTTAGTTCCATATTTAAGTAAAGAATTCGAATACATATATGGACAGAAATAATTCGAATATGGACCAAGGAAAAATCGAACGCTACAAAATCAACACCGTGATTATCAAGCAACGAAATTATATGAATTGAAAAAGTCAGATAAATCACCATCATTCAAAAATAATCAAATGGGCCGAAGACAAATTCAAACAAATATGAATGAACGAAAATTAGGGGGTTCGAACCCTATATAAGCCAACTATCATCATCGGCAAATATTATCGAGTTCAAGTATTCAATCCAAGAAAACAAAAGGTGTAAATTACATACCGAAGTCAGGAGTCGAACTCGATCAACAATTGGGGCAGCCGTGAGCTAAGCTGAGATTATCGATTGACGAAGCAAGGGTCACTAAACCATCATCCAATCGAGAAATCAAAGTTGACAGCCCCAAATTCACAAACCCTAATTTTGTTCAAAGAAGCAAAAGTCGAACTCGTCGAAGCAGCCGAAGAGAGCAACGAACGAATAAATCAATCATCTCAAGGCAAGCAACTGATCAGTAGAGGAGCAAATCAATCAACAGAGCAACAACCACAATCGGCATCGTCAAAAATCAGAAGCCCAAATTTCAGAGGAACGAGAGCCGCCATTATCTCAAGAAAGAAACGGGCTAAAGAAAAAAAAGGGGCCGGCCTTAATAATTTAATTAGGGCTTTAGTTTTAGTTTTTATTTTATTTCTTTTGGGCCGGGGTTATTTTGATTAAGGGCAAAATAGGTTTTCAAGTTTTCTATTTAATTTTTGCTCTTGTTTTTTTCGTTTTAAAATCTGTATTTTTCGAATAAATCTTGTTAAATCACCACCTAGGTTTTAGGTTGTGTCAAATTATCTAGTTAGGATTAGTTCAGTAAGCAGGGTTTGCGAGTTTGCAAAACTCTATAGGCGGTAGCAGGGTTTGCGAGTTTGCAAAACTCTATAGGCGGTAGCAGGGTTTGCGAGTCTGTTGGAGTGTTTGTAAGCGGGAGACTGTTAGAAATCTGGGAATGCAGCAGTAGGCAGGGGTTGCCGAAGCTGGGTAAATTTTGTGTGTGATTTACTTTTCAGCATATTTACTTTTCTGCAGTTTGTTATTGTGTTTAATTTTCTAAATTCAAGAAAATTTGCTATAACCCTATTCACCCCCCTCTAGGGTTAATCTAGATCCTACACTGATTTGAGTTGGAATTGAAATCGAAGATAATTCAAATTGAAATCGAAATTGAGTCGATTTGAATGGAACTGAAATTGAAGATATTTGAATTGAATCAGTTTGACTTTGAAACTATTTTCCAATAAATTATTTTAATATAAACTGTTTAAAACCTATCTTTTTAAATATTCAAATTATTTTGATTTTCCAAACTATTTCCTATATAAACCATTTTTAATATCTTAACCATTTTATTATCTATTTTATATCAAACTATTTTAACTTTTTAAACTATTTAGAACTATTCAAACTATTTTCTAAAAATTCAAACTGGTCAAAGTGGGAATTGTTTATATTTAAATCAGGGATTTAAATGCGAATTGGGTTAAAATGAAGTTATAACGTAAGTTGAGATTCGAAATGGAAATTTGAATGAAATGATATTTTCAAGTGAAATGACATGTCGAACTAAATATGATTTTTGAAGTGAATATGATAATTTTGAAATGAAATTGGTTTTGAAGAGAATATGATATTTTGGTATCAAGTATGAATCGTATTGAAATGTAAAAGTACCAATTGGTGTGTAAAACGACGTTCGGTTGTTAAAGAGACCGGGGCCTCTTATTGGCATACTCTTTGTCAATATTGGAACCACTTTAACAACTGTGTACGCGGAGGAGACTCCAGAGTGAAGTGGTTGGATTTGTCGCATATTTGCTGGATTTGAAGAAAGAGAACGATAATGGATAGACCCCGGCAGTTGTGCCAATTTGAAATGACTAAAACATGACGGCTTGATAGCGCCAAGCGGGCAAGCTACCCCTAGCGGACATCCGTTCTTTGATTTTCTTTGGACTCGATCCATACTATATTCTTTGTTGTTGGTTTCGAGTGGTGCACCTTGATTTTGGGATAACCTCCCTTTGACTCAATATAGGATGGATGGACGCGGTGGGCGGTCGTGGCTACGATGCGTTACTCCCAGCCCTACGACCCAAACTGGTAGTATCCTACTTGGGCATTTCCTCATGTGCCTTGTCATACTTTTATCCTTATACGAGACCGCTACGATTTTGGTTTAGTGTTGTCGTATCATGGCGCATCCCTATCCTCCGATGTGCTACTGGGGGTTATATGCAAACTGTACAACAATGCTTAAAAACGCATTAAGGGGGATTAATGAAAAGCCTTAACGCTAAGAAAAATATTTATTTTACTGATTAGACATTACATATATAGCGTATTCTACTATATATAAATATTTTGACGGATCCTTAAGAGATGGAAAATCCCGTAACATTTTTTGAGTTATTGCACGCACGTTATACATTGGATATGAGATGTAAAACCCCTTGTTTTGTCTCACATAAGGATATTTTTGTCCTAACTCGAGTGTTTTGTCTTTTCATTACGCTCGGGTCAGCCCTGAGCTTTCAACGCATTGAAGATTATTTTCTGAAGGACGAAGACGGAGATTGGTATATTATATTACTAATATTATTTCCGCATCATGTTGTCTGCTACATTACTTTATTATTCTGTTGTGTATATAACTCTGATAAATGTTGTGTAAATTTCAATCAAATGTATAGTATAAATAGCTTCATGGACTGTTTATTTGATTATTATATTTCGTCATTCCACTTCGAGATTCTGTATTTGTTTTTCTTCTTTTCTTATTCTTTTAAATTAACCTATTGATTATCTGTATTTCGGATTTTTTGAGTTGGACATATGTGGATTACTGTCGATTTAAACCTTCCGAAATGTGGATCGTCACAGTTGGTATCAGAGCTTTGGTTTAGCGACAACCTTAGCTTTGTGGGGTTTGACTCATTAGAGATAGAGTAGTATTACCCTAGAATGAGTTTGTTTGAGCGTATATATATGAGAGCGCGTACTTGTTAGTGTTATAAAATGTTTTATATTGTGTTTACTTATTCATTGAGTTATTTATGAATTCTGATCGGTGCATGGGACGCCATGTTATCGATAGGAGTTTCTAAACACTTAAACGAGGCAAGTCAACATAATATTATTTTAAAATTGGGTAAATAAAATAATTTTACCTAAATTATATTATATATATATAAAATGATAATTTTCATAAACCTGTATGATTATTAATGGATGTTAGTTATGCAAGATGATAATAGTTGAATTAAACTAAAAACGAATACTTTGTGAGCTCTATTTCATGAAGTGTTCGATAATTAAATTGAATTGAAATATAATCACAATAAGAATTGTTTGGAATAACAAAGATGTAAATTAACGAAATATTTTCATAATATGGTAATGGAATTGTATAAGTATATTTATAATACAGCTTATAAATAGAAAGGATTTAAAAGCTGAGAATTTTAGAATTAAATCCTATTGCTTTCAAAATTACTTTCAAAGCCTTCAAAATTAATAATAATATTATTTGAAAGTGTCTTGAATAGAAATATATTTTAAAAAGATTTTTGAAATAAATAACAGCATTGAACTCGCTTTAGTCGCTGGGAAATAATTCTGAGGATGACTGCAGCATCACCGGTATTCATTTTCGTGTTTCTGAGTGAGAATTGCTATCAAAAGAAATTTATTTCCGATTAAAACAAGTTTTGATTGTGAGAAAAAAAATTATTCCAAATATGATTTGATAAATATATGAAAATAGTTTTTGAACTTATAAATTGAAACTAGTATATATAAGAAATAAGTTTATAACTTATGAATTTAAACAGGAAAGTAAGACCGAATTTTAAAAACGGTTGAACATTTTGGTTAAGCAAACAAAAGAAAACTTGAATTTGAGATATGAAATAAAAGAATTAACCTAAGAAATGTTAAATAGATTGAGTTAGTGAAATGAAGTAAATAAAATGAAGTCTAAGTCAAGAAAGCTTAAATGAAAGTGAATTGTATTTGAAATAAATTAGATAAAATAATGAAATGAAATTTTAAGTGAATTAGTTTGTATAACTTATAGATTGAGAAATATTAAGCTAAAAACAAAATTTAAATTTGTTGAATGTGAATGATAAGAAAAGAGAAAAAATTTAACTTAAATAAAGTTAAATAAACTAAGTAATGGATTAAATGAAATAAAATTTAACTTATAAAGATTAAATGAATTGAATTGGATTTGAATCGAACTAGATGAATTAGTAAAGTGAATTAATTGCATTTAAGCTATAAAATGAATTGATAGAATGAACACGAACTTGAATTATAAAATGAAATGCAATTTAGGTGTGAAAGAAATTGAATTAGAATAAATGGGTGTAAGTAGAGTTTATATGAGTAATTGAATTTGATTTAAATTGGATGTAAATAAATTGAATGCAAATGGAATGCAAATGGAATGAGTTTTAATAAATTGAATGTTAACTAATTGAATATGAAATAAGTGAATGTTAAATAAAGAAATGTTATACACTTAGTTAATATTCTAAGAAATGTTAAATGAATAATTTGAGTAGTAAAGAGAAAATACTACTTAGATATGAACTTAAGAGAAGGTCAACAAATAACAAATTAAATCATATCTTTGTGGATTGTTGGTAAAATAAAAATAAAATAAATTTGCAAAGAATGTTTTAAGATTTAGTTGTAGCTTTCTGAGATAATTATAATTTGAATAATATTGTGTAAAAGAGGATACATCTGTATAAAATGATTATAAACTTAAGAAATGATTAATAAAATAAGAAAGTTGAAATTTGAATTATGAAATGAAATAAAATTTTAACTTAAGAAAAGTTGAATAAAATTGATTGTGATAAAAAGAGAAATTTATTAATATGAATTTGAATTATAAAATAGAATTTACTTAAGTAAAATTAATGATATAAGTTAATGAAATGAATTAATGAAGTGAATCAATGAATTAATATGGACTTAAGTTATGAAGTAATAATAAGCATGAGTTGCATTTTATAAAATGTTTATAATAAACTTAAATGGTTTTATGAAATGATTTATAAATGATATAAGTATTAAAGAAAATATACTAAGTGGTATTGAAATAAAATTTAACATAAATAAGGTTAAATGAAATGATTTATAAAATCATCCATAAATGAATTGATACGAAATGTGATAACAAAAAGTGAAATAATTAAAATTTGAATAAATTGAATTTAAAATGAAATAGATATGAATAAATTGAAAGTAGATCAATTCAATTTCAATAAAAATTAAATGTTAATAAGAATGATAGTGTATAAATTAAATATTGACATTGGAAATGTAAATTTTGATAGTTATGAATAATTGGATGAATATTAATTGTTGTATAATTTCTTTTGTTGCAAATTACTGTTATAACCACTTTTGGCAGCATATGATTGTTTTATTAGGTATTGTTACTTATGTTTATGGTTTGGATTCAGAATTCATGTTATATGGTTTTATTAAACTCATACATGTTTCTATATCTTTTATAAGTGACTAATATTATAAATTGAATTGAGATAGGTACATACGAAGACCGTTTGGACGTATACGTGGATTTGATTTGCTTTTGCTTGCTTAATATGAGTGAACTCGCTCGTATTAAAAATAATAAGGTACATATCTCGGATTACATACTGCACTTTTATATTTTCCCTACGGGATGCCTCGTCATTGAGATGAGATGTATATTTGGTATATTTGTGATATATATTTGTATTGTAAATTTTTTCTAATTGAGCCGTGCAAAGGAGATGCTGCCAAAATTTTTCGTAAATCTGGATGTTAGAAAATTTTTGGGATTTTAAAATTTTATAACTTGTTTTTATAAATAAGTTGTAATTTTCGTAAGACGATGTCGGAGTGGCATAGTGGAAGCGTTGTAGGGGTTTTGCAAATATGTTATAAGTTGATTATTTTGAGTAAAATATATCAAATGTTAAATTCCTTACTTAACCCCTTTTCGAGGAAGAAAAGTTTTGAGTGGGGGAGAGTGTAACGACCCGTATTTTTAACTATTTTAAATTATTAAATTTAATATGATTATTGGATAAAAATGGTTAGAAATAAAAATTTAATGATTTATTAATGTAGTTTATTTAATATGAACTTGAATAAAATTTTGAAATACCAATTTCGATAAAAATTAAGGAAATTGTTTATGTTAGAATGAAGTTTAATATATTTAATGTGTTTATAACCAACAGCTGGAATTGAATAATAAATGTTGAATTACTGTAAGATGGAAGTGATTTTTTATCATTTGAATTCGTTTCAAAAGTAAATTTTATAGGTTAAATAACTTATATTTCAAATATAGCGATTCATTGGATAATAAATTGTTTAAAATTTAATATTGGAAATTATTTAAATAATTGAATCCTGAATTAAATATGAATGAAAATGATGTCGAAAGTTGATTTAAATTTTATTTAAATAAGAATGAAGATTGTTAACTTTTAAAATTGAATTCAAAGTGATTAAATTTATTTTGGAAAATTACTTGTTTTAATTAACAGGTGAAAATAGCCTTTTTATCCACTGCCTTGAATTTTGACGAAACCAGTTTCATCGGATCCTTAGTAGTGAATTATTATAGGATTTCAAGTTTCGAAGCGATCAAACTTATTTTTTGGCCATGCGAGCTTGAAACGCGTAGAAATTAATTAAATGAATTTAATTAAAATAAATTGATTTTGAAAAGCTATCTTCTGAATATGATGGAAATGGCTCCCGAAACTAGCTCCATTAAGTTCAAAATAGGGGTATAGCATATAGAACGCCAGGTGGCACGCCTCATTTGGAGTTCGAGAATTTCGGACGTTAAGAAGCTAGATGTTTCCAAATTATAATCATATATATATATATATATATATATATTTACTGTCCTCCATACTTCGTTTTCTGCCACATCTCTGCCTACCCCATACCTCCTCTCCCTCTCACTTCCATTTTTGTTGATCGAAAAAAAAAAAACAACGGGCGAGCACGAGTGCGAGCGCGCACAATACACGTGGGGACGACGAGGGCGAGAGCAGCATTGGAGGAAGTAGTCGCGACAGTTAGGATTTTGGGTGTTCGATACGCGTGCGCGAACAATCGGAGAGGGTGTGGCTGGCGTGGAGGAGCTAGGCTAGAGCGGCGTTCGCGGCTGATGGCTGGCGGTGTTCGTCGATCGACATGTGTGTTTAAAAAAAACTGATGAAATCGCGAGCAGGAAGGAGAGAGCGCGCCTGGGAACGAAGGTGATTAGAGTTAGTTAATTATGTCATTAAGTTAATTAAGTATGTTAATTAAATTTTAATTATTCGTTTTGCTAATTCATTCGTATATCGTTCGAACGAGGTCGGATTTGAGTGCCGTCTTTTGCGTTGGAATCGTATCGACGTCGCCTACGACATGGAATTGAAGCGGAATTTATTTGAAGCTGAAATATTTTCAATTTCAAATAATGGTGAGTGTTTTAAACACTCACAAAGTCCTAAAATATTTTATGTTAGTTAAATTGAAATCCTGAAGTGATTTAAATTTATTGAATGTTGTTTGGTAATTTAACTAACATGGAAATCGACATAGAAATTTATATGTTAGAAATTTTGAATTAATAGTTAAATTGAAATTGGAATTAAATTGCTAGTAAATTCCCGATTATTGATAACTAGTAAATTGTTATGATGTTTGGACTGATTTGGATGTTGATTGTGATGGATGTTATTGGTTGATATTTTGGATAATTAGATGTTTATTTATTTTCATGTATTCATGTTATTACCCTGTAATTATTTGATAGTATATATAACTGTTATTTGAATTATTTCTAATAAGAAATATGTTAAAATGTATATACCTATGACACTTTGATTTGGATTGAAATGATATATATCCATCCCTGAAATTAAATTGAAATAACTATGCACTTGGCCATAGGATAGAATATTATATACGGACACCGGATTGGTTAAATTAAATGATTTTAAAATTTTTGGTTTGAAATTATTTAAATGATTTTTATTTAAAGAAATAAAAATTGAATTTATGGAAATTGAATTATTTTCGAACTTGAGCTCGAAATGTTGAAATTGAAATTTGTTAACAGGAATTGTTTAAATAATCGAATTTGAAATTTGAAGTTATAATTGAAATATGATTTAAATTATGGAAATTTATTTGTTTAAAAGATTTGAACTTTTATTCAAGCTTTGAAATAATCTAAGCAAAAGTAATTTTAATGGATATTTCAAATTTGAACTTGGAATTGAATTATTTTAAAGATTTGAACTTTAAATTAAACATCGAAGTTATGTTTAATTTAAATGATTTAAATCGATATTCTGAAAATGAACTCAAAATTGATATAAATTGAAATGGTTTAAAATTATAATTGAACTGAAATTTAAACCATTGAATCGAATTACTGAATCGAATCTGAAGTTAAAAATGAAAATTGAAATTGAAATTGATTTGAGTTGGAATTGGAATCGAAGTTAATACGAGTTGAAATCGAAATTGAGTCGATTTGAATGGAGTTGAAATTGAAGATGATTTGAATTGAAAGATTTGGAATTGAATCAATTTGACTTTAAAACTATTTTCAAATAAATTATTTTAATATAAACTGTTTAAAACCTATCTTTTTAAATATTCAAATTATTTCGATTTTCCAAACTATTTCCTATATAAACCATTTTTAATACCTAAACCATTTTATTAAACTACTTTATATTAAACTATTTTAACTTTTTAAACTATTTAGAACTATTCAAACTATTTTCTAAAAATTCAAACTAGTCAAAATGGGTATTTTTTATATTTAAATCGGGGATTTAAATGCGAATTGGGTTAAAATGAAGTTATAACCTAAGTTGAGATTCGAAATGGAAATTTGAATGAAATGATATTTTCAAGTGAAAATGACATATCGAACTGAATATGAATTTGAAGTGAATATGATAATTTTGAAATGAAATTGATTTTGAAGAGAATATGATATTTTGATATCAAGTATGAATCGTTTTGAAATGTAAAAGTACCAACCGGTGTGTAAAACGACGTTTGGTTGTTAAAGAGACCGGGCCTCTTATTGGCATACTCTTTGTCAATATTGGAACCACTTTAACAACCGTATATGCGGAGGAGACTCCAAAGCGAAGTGGTTGGATTTAGCATATGTTTACTGGATTTGAAGAAAGAGAACGATGATGGATAGACCCCAGCACTTGGCAAATTTGAAATGACTAAAATAGGACGGCTTGATAGGGCCAAGCGGGCTAGCTACCCCTAGTGGACATCAGTTCTTCGATTTTCTTTGGATTCGGTTCATACTATATTCCTTATTGTTGGTTACGATTAGTGCACCTTAATTTTGGGATAACCTCCCTTTAACTCGATATGGGATTGATGGACGTGGTGGACGGTCGTGGCTACGATGCGTTACCACCAACTTTGCGACCCGAACTGGTAGTATCCTACCTTGGGTATTGCCTCATGTGCCTTATCATACTTTTATCCTTATACGAGACCACTACGATTTTGGTTTAGTGTTATCGTATCACGGTGTATCCCTATCCCCGAACGTGCTACTGGGGCGTTATATGCAAACTATACGACAATGCTTAAAAACGCGTTAAGAGGGATTAATATAAAGCCTTAACGCTAAGAAAAATATTTATTTTACTGATTAGACATTACATATATAGCGTATTCTACTATATATAAATATTCTGACGGATCCTTAAGAGATGGAAAATCCCGTAATATTTCTTGAGTTATTGCACGCACATTATACACTGGATATGAGATGTAAAACCCCGTAAACATCTCTGACGCTATTACACTCATGTTATATGTGATATTGATTTATCTCACATAAGGATATTTTAGTCCTGACTCGAGTGTTTTGTCTTTCCGTTACGCTCGGGTCAGCATTGAGTTTTCAGCGTATTGAAGATTATTTTTGGGAGGACAAAGACGAAGATTGGTATATTATATTACTAATATTATTTCCACATAATTTTGTCTGCTGCATTACTCTATTATTCTGTTGTATATATAACTATGATAAATGTTGTATAAATTTTAATCAAATGTATAGTATAAACTGCTTCAAGAACTGTTTATTTTATTATTATATTTTGTCATTCCGCTGCGAGATTCTGTATTTGTTTTTTTCTTTTCTTATTCTTCTAAATTAACCCCATTGATTATCTGTGTTTCGGATTGTTTGAGTTAAACATGTGTAGATTATTGTCGGTTTAAACCTTTCGACATGTGGGTCGTCACAAAGAATAAAAAAAGGTGCATGATTGACAAATAGGTTGATAAGATAAGTAAGTTAATAATATATCACTCATTGTGCACTATGGTATTTTCTTCACACACATTTACAAGTAAAATAAACAATAATCGATGAAACTTACAATAGTATACTTTTTTCTGTCAATGGATACCTGAAAAATCCAAAATTCGTCTGCATTCTTATCTAAAAGATGACGCATATATGATATTCGAAAAAACAGATATGAATGCCGAAGGGATCACATCCAAAAATTATCCATCTTATTTTATCACGAATATAGTTTACATTATGTGTATTTTAATATACTGAATGATATGTATTTATTGTTTTATTAAGTTAATATTTTATATTATTTGCATTTATTGCATATTAACTATACAAAATAATTTATTATCATTATATTTGTTTATTTTTATAATTCTATAATCAATGAGACTAGAAAAATTATGTTAAATTAAAAATTTCTATTTATGATTTAGATTTATAAAACATCATCAGAGAAGATAAATATATGATATTCACCCATATGGGCACATGTGGATATCTGATATTCGAAAATGATTTCGGATGTGGATATGATATGTTCTAGGACCAAAAGTATTCATTGACGAAACTTATTATATACTCATACATAACCATGATAATTATTATGAAATAAGTTCCTAGCATTTTAAATAAATATTTTTAGGAAAATAGGGAAGCAAAAGTTGAAAATATTTTTGAAAAAATCGCGGGGGTTGACGTGGCTTTGATTTTAGACCATCTAACCATGAAGAATATTGGGAAGCTCTTGACTATTAGAAGAATCACCACAAATAATTAGTGATGCGACACTACCATCTCCGAGGTAATAAGATTTGTCCCATCTATCTATCACATTGTTATTTCACTCTTTCTCTGATTGCTTATGGTTTTCCCAATTTTAAAATTTAGGAATATTTATGTGTTTGATTCATCTATCCTTGAAATTTAATGTCTTTTAGGCTAGTTTATATTATACTTGATTATATTTAATTATACTATTAGTTGTTAATTTGGAAGAAATTGATGTATAAAATTCATAATATTGCAGTTGATATTTTGTACTTATGAAAAATATGGAACCCGATCCATAAATTTTCAAAAAATTATGGTTTTTGCTTAAAGAATGATAATGAAAATTTACATTGTTAGAATTAAGGCATAATCTGGAAGTCTACTTAACTTAACCATGCTCTCAAATTTTAATAATTTGATGGAACAAGTAATATTTGCTATCATTTTTATTTTCGAGTTTGCAACAACTAATCAAATTAGGTGTTCATAATGGTTTCTTTTTATTAAAACTTAGTAAAATGATTCGATGATAATAGGTACAAAGAAAACACATTTTACTCGATGTGAATTAAAAGTTCCGAGGATAAGTATTGTTGTGTTTTGGTACTCCAACGCATCCCCATAAACGCACGCTTCATTGTTCTGAAATGACGCCACCTTAATAAAGCTTCTGACGTACAAGTGTCCCGATTGAACATCCCTTTCATCGCCTTTCGAAACGAGCATATACATGGTCTTAGCAACGCTTGCTTGTATCTAAAGGAATTTCTAATTTTACGTGCCACCAATCCCACATATATACCAAATTATGCGCATATTTCTTGCGATATGGAACTTTATTGTTCAACCCAGTCACTCATAATGCGAGCCACATGTAACGACCTACAATTTCAATTATTAGATTTTGAATATTTAATTAATTTTAATTATTGAAATATTGATTTAAAAGTTTTAAAACTTGAATTAAATAAGAGATTATTTAAAATCTTTGAATTGTGAATAATTATTTGAATAATTATTTAAATATTGGGATTTTAAATTGAATATTAATTTTATTGATCTAATGAAGTTGTTTAACTTCTTTTAAATTATAAATAATAACAGTGAATTCAATTTATAAATTTATTTATAGTAATAAATGTTCGAATAAAATAACCAGGAAATTTATTTTTATTTTTACGACTCAATTTTTATTGACGTATTGTTAATTTAACTTATTGGATTTTTCCATAATTTTTAATTTGGAAAATATTCAAATTTTCGTTTGACCATTTCTCTGCAAATGATAGCGTTTTTGTGATTTTACAGAACTTAATAACCAATGTATATAATTATTGTTTTGGGATTGTGCCACTCTTCTGAGTGCGACTATATTTTTTTTATCGTTCGGGGTCCGTACACGAATGAAAAATTATGCAGCAAAATGCCGGAAAAATTGAATTATAACCTAACTTAGAACATTTTAGTGCAAGCAGCAGATAAACTTTGTTTCCCCCATATATGGATATGTGATAACATCTCTTCTCAAAAGAGAAGATGCAACATCTAACATATGTCAATTACTAAATAGGAGATAATATCACTAAAATACTTCATACAGAAGTTTCTCGAAAGAGGCAAGTTCAACAACAATATCAATTAATCACAAATATTCGCCTCATATCATCGACATGTACAATAGCCAATATAATGGTTTTCATCAATTACGAGTTGCGGAGGACAACATTCCTCTTACTGCATTCCGCACTCGTTATGGTTCATTTATTATAAAATGCTATATTAAAGAAGTGCCAGGTATAAATTGCCATTCATTTTCATGTCGAACAAAGAAAAACCATCTCTTGTGAAATCCGAAATCAATTGAAATAAAAATCAAATAAAATAGAAGCTTGTATTTTTGGGTTAGGAGTGGTAAGATCTGCATATGGAAGAGCGTAGGGAGGTTGCAGTAGTGAATTTAAGGGGTTCCGACAGTTTGTATAGGAACCAGTGTTTGAGATTTAAGAAGTATTAGTCTTCGATTTGAAAACTGAATGATGGATTTGGGTTTAGCTTGGCAAATAGCACATACATCGAAGTTTTGGTAGGATTCAGTGTCGGTTTTGGTCGTGCGTCAAGAGGAGCCACAAGGTTGGAGCTATGGTCGCAATTCATAGGGAAGGATTGAGTAAGAGGTAGTAGTGATGGATGTGTGGAGATCGATGAGGGATGATCAACGGCAAAGACAGATTTGAGTTTCGTGGAGTATGGAGTGAGATAGGATTGGAGGAAGTTCGACCGTGGTGAGGAGCTATAGGTAGTAGAAGCGGGAGTTTGAATTTGGAGGGAGGAAGAAGGGTTAGCTTTGGTAATTAAGTTAATGGTGTTAATTAAGTGTATTAATTTAGTTATTTAGAATTGATATCTTATCAATTCAATAGCTCTTTCATATGAGGTCGGATTTGGATGCGATGAGTTGCTTTGGACTTGTTGGAACGTTAGCCACGATTTGGAATCAGTTTGGTTTAATTTAGAGCAAGTGGAAAATTGGGGCAAAATCAGACGTCATTTGATTTTAGTTCAAACCAGAACACTTCGATGCTAACTAGAATTTCAATGAGTATAAGTCAACTCTTTGGTTAAATAAGTATGTTATAGTAGATAAATTTAATGTTTGTGTTTGGTTGAAATCATTGGCTGTTTGGTTAAATATTCGCTTTTACAAGCAATTGTTATTAAAAGTAGAAATACAAGAAGTTGAGAAATTTGGATTCCTTGATATAGTTACTTTTAAATTTCCAATTATATATACCGGTTGGTTCTATATCAGTTATAACCATGTTATATAGATTTGTTAATTGTTGAATCTTGATTGTTTAGCACTATTAGTTATGACATTGTTATATGTTCAAACTTAACCCTTGTAGTGATAAAAACAATAACAACATTGGTAAGGTGCTTGATGGCTATTGGCCTTAAATATAGTATTTTGAAATAATATTAATTGTGGTTGAGCTTAAAAATGGTTTTGATTCAGAGAATGATTTTAAATAAGATTTTTGGGTTTCTTGGAATATTTTATTTTTAAATGGATTTTTAACTTCTAGTTTACCCCAAACCCCTTTTTATTCGTCTTTTCCATATCATTTAGAAATATTTTAGACTTGTTTAACTATTGTTTAAAAAGAATGTTTTGAAAGATTATCCATTTATATTCAATATTGTTTTAAAGTTATTCACTAATATTTTAATATTTTGAAAACTTATTTATTTAAATAATTAAAAAATGATTTGGAAATAAAAATTGTTATTTATTAATAATGTTTTAAAGTTAATAATAATAATTTATTAATAAAGTTTTGGAAGTTAATTTTTATTTATTATAATAAATTTTGAAGATTAATTATTATTGTTTTATTAATAATGTTTCAAATTTTTAATTATTATATTTATAATATTCTAAAGTTAATAATAATTATTTATTAATAATTTTTTGTTGTTAATAATTATTATATAATAATTTCTGAAAGTAAATAATTATTATTTATTCATAATGTTTTGAAGTAAATAATCATTATTATTTATTTATAATGTTTTGGAGTTCTTAATCATTATATTAATAAAGTGTTTGGAGTAAAATATTTATTTTATTAATGATTTTTTAAAGGAAAATTGATTTTGTCACTAGTGTTGTTGAAAAGTAATTTATTGTTTATTTATGATGTCTAAAGTTAATTAATTTATCTGATTAATTATATCTATAAATAATAAATTAAGTTATAAAGGAATTTCATTTAATAAAAATTTATAAATGAAAATGGAGTTTGTACTTATAGAGGATTTTTTAAAAACTTTATGAAGAATTTTTATAAAGGGATTTTAGAAAAAATTGTTATTAAGTAATTTTTAGAAGGGACTTTTATAAAGGATTTTTATAAACGAGTTCTATAAAAGGATAAAGTTTTATAAATGATTTCAGAGTTATATAAAAAGGAGATTTATAAAACAAGATAAGAATGATTTTCAAAAATGATCTTTTAATAATTATGGTGGTGTGGAACATCTTTCCATACTTAACACCAAATTGGAAATCTTTCTCAGTGTACTATGAATATACTTATATCGATGAAATTAGTATATGGATATTTTCTAAGTATTAAAAGTGGTTTTTTAATATATCTTTTTGTAAAGATATTTAAATCAAGTATTTATGAAGAGGTTTAATAAATGATTTATTTAAAAGGGGCCTAATGGTTGCTTACGTGCTAAACCAATGTTGGTTTCCCTAAGGAAATAAATTCCTGATTTGATTGATGCTTGTTTGTTTATTTGATAGTTAAATAACCGACTATCAAACTTGGCCAGTTTTAAGTTATCATTGTCGATTCGAAGACACCGGGATCGGGTATTATCCGAAAACCACTTCGACCAGCATAAGCATTCGAATTAGAACATCTTGAAGATGAATAAAGACGGTGCTTTTGAAGTGCAAGGGATACTTACTACTAATCCTGAGGGTGATTCCAAAATGGATGAATAGAGGTAGTGCCTTTGATTTCGTTCAGACCCAGAATGAACTTATATGGATGAATGGTGGCACTGCATTACTGCTTGGAGGCTAGTGTTAGCATTCCAAGATGGTTTACTACATAAAAGATAATCGTAGCCTCAAGCCTCATAAAGCAGGGACATGCGGCAAGGCTAAGTTGGTCACTCCCATTAGGGTATGATCATCCCAAGATCTAGTGTCGATATCTCTATGTATGCTTTGGGCCCCATTATGGTTGTTTGATCGCAACCAAAAGGGTAATAATATTCGGCGCTATCCAGTAAGGGGTAGGGTCGGTCCTGAGTAGCAGAGGTGTAACATGTTGTACCCTCCCGTATATTTTATCTAGAGGTGTACGGATTCAGTGGGTAGACTCTTACCTTTTCATAGTTGAATTACGAGCCTTCGGACTTGATTGTATAACTATTATGCTGGAATTTAATAAATGTAACAATTTTGGCTATGATTCAATATTTATTTTAAACCATGGACATTATTATAATATCAAAGGATTTCCTATAGAAACGTTTTGGTTATCGTAAGGTAATAACCCATCTGTGTTTATGTGCAGCGTGATCTTACAAGATACCTTTATTTTCAAAAGATTTTTATAACAGTAAAATTCAATTGAGGTGTTTTCTCATGCCGGTATACTTGACTGATCCAGTTGTTATTTTATTATAATGCTCGGGTTAGACCGAGCATATTTTCCAGATTAGCTTTGGATGCATTGGAGCTCAGGAGATGAGCTGGAGGACGAAGACGTATCTATGTATTCCACTGCATAGATGTTGTATTTATCAAAAATTGTAAGGTCGGGTTATTATAACTATCTAGGTAGATGATAAGATGGTACTCTAATGGATGTATGTATATAAAATTTTCTCTTTTGTAAAGATCATTATTATATTATAGATTATCCATTGTGTTGTGAGATTCTGTGTTGTTTTGTTTCTTCTTGTCTTCTTTCTTCTTTCATTCCCCTAAAAATTTGTCTATCCATCACTTGGTTGATTGGCAAGTGAATATGGTGGATATATTAGTGTCGACTTTAGAGGGCTGAAAGGCAGAACGTTACACGTGGTATCAGAGCTTAGGTTGAGGAAACACCTAGGCTTTGTTGGGGTTAACTCATTTGAGGTATGGTAAGGGAGACCCTAGGATGAGTTTGAGTGTATATATACAAGAGCGTATTTGTTAGTGGTATAAAAATATTTTATATTTTGTTGATTTATCGATTGAGTGGTTATGAATTCCGGTCGATACAGAAGGAACAACTGTATCAATAGGAGTTTCTAAACACTTGAACAATACAAATGGACACAGTATTATTTTGAAATTGGGTAAATGAAATAATTTTACCAAAGTTATATTTTTTTATATAAATGAACAATTTTTCAATTTTTTTTATAGTTATATATGTAGTGTTCGGTAGTTAAAGAACGATAATACTTGATTATTATATCTTATTATTGGGTAGGTGTGCTCAGATAGTTTATTGGCTTTTTTGTTTGGCTAAATTAAATACGAACACCTTGTGAATTAAGTTTTTACGGTTTGGCTATAAGGCATTCGATGTATGAGTTAGGTTAGAAGTTAAATTTCATTTTAATTAAGATGTTTAATATAATCTTAACAAGTAATATTTGTGAAATGGTTTTATATAAGAAAATGGAAACTTTTATAAATATGATTTATAAATAAGGAATTAAACTGAGAATTTGAGTACTTAAATCCCAAACATTTGAAATTGTTTTTCAAAGTGTTGTGAGGAATAATAATAGTATTATTTGGAAGTATATTTGGAATAGAAATATTGTTTTAAGGGTTTTTGAAAGAGATAGAAAGCACTGAACTCACTTCGATCGTTGGAAAATAATTTCGGTGATGACCGCAACATCATCAGCATTCATTTTCGACTTTCTAAGTGACGAATTGCTACCATAAAAGTTTTGATTTGGTAAAATAATTTTTGATTTAAATTCAAAAGTAAGGTTTGATATACAAAACGGAGTTATGTATATAATTATTATTTCAAAATGATTGAAAATAAAAAACTAGGGTTTTAAATTCTGAAGTTCCCAGTTAAGTTATGTGATGGCTGCATGTACCCTATTCATTAGAGTAGTTTAGTTTTGCATCTCATTTTGATATGTTGTTTGGGAATTTTTCATTTATTAAAAGTGAAATGGAATTTCTGACGATTTTGGATAGTTGGGGCTTTCAAATTTGATATAGAAATTAAAGCTAAGTGTTTTATGAAAATATAATAAAATAAATTTTGTAACTTATAATTGAAGGAGATGGTAATTTAAAAACAAGATTTAAATTAGTTGAATATTCTAGTTAAGTAAAACAATTCTGAATATTGTATATATGTTCTTAGGAAGTAGAAGAGTATTTTGAAAATATGAGCTTGAGTTATAGAATGTTCATAAACTTAAGTAATGTTTCTTAAGAAAAATAACAATTCCTTAAAAAGGTAATTATAATTTTGGAAAATGTTTTATTAATGAAGATAACTCTTTATTAAGTGTTTGTAGGCTTAAAGTAATATGTTATGAAATGACTTAGAAAATGAATTCTAGTATTGATTAAGAATATAAACTTAAATCTTTAAAGTGTTGATTTAAAAACCTAACTTATGTTTTTCTAAATGTTTATAAACTTAAGTAAGGTTTTATGAAATAGTTCATAAATAGTTTTAGTACTAAAGGAAATACTATTGAAAAATTATATGATTTAAAACTGAATGTGTATAAGAAGAATTTGGTATAATTTAGGAACCATTGGAATAAATGCATTAGTTGTCCGCGAATCATTCTATCCACACAATTGATTTGATCCCGATTCGAGTGCATGATTTTGAGGCGATGTATATCGATCCAAGTTAGAATTTTTCTTTCAATTCTTGACGGCGAACACTTGATATGGATTTTTGATTTGATTTTAAAGTCTTTATCATAGTATATGGCTATGTAAGGAGAAGGGGGTTTCTAATCAAGGAACCGGATTATAGTCCACTTTAGAGGAGTCGAGTGAGTGATACTAGTTCGAAAGTGGAATTGTGCGATCGAGTGATCGAATTTTGTATTGAGTATGGATGGTATATGTACATCGTACGAGCTTTAATAAATTATATGTTTTGACATTAGAAATGAAAATTATATGACCATGAGTTATTTAGATGGATATTATTTGTAAATGAGACGTAGGTTTATGGAAGCAAAAGCTAGTTTGGCACCTTTGGTCGTGCGTCAGGAGGAGCCTTGTGGGAGCTGTGGTCGCGATTCACGGGGAGGCTCGAGTAAGAGGTAGCGGTGATGGACGTGTGGAAATCGGTGAGGGATGATCAACAGTGAAGACGGATGTGGGTTTCGTGGAGTACTGAATGAGATAGGAGTGTGGGAAGTTCGGCCATGGTGAGGAGTTGTAGGTGGTAGAAGCGGGAGATTGAATTTGGAGGGAGGAAGAAGGGTTAGCTTGGGTAATTAAGTTAATGGTGTTAAATAAGTGGATTAATTTAATTATTTAAAATCAATATCTTTTAAATTCAATAACTCTTCCATACGAGGTCGGATTTGGACGCGGTGAGTTGCGTTGGACTCGTAGGAACGATAACTATGCTTTGAAATCAGTTTGGTTAAATTTGGAGGAAGTGGAAAATTAGGCTAAAATCGAACGTCGTTCAATTTTAGTTTAAACCAGAACACTTCGGTGCCAACTGGAATTTCGGTGAATATAACTCACCTCTTTGGTTAAATTAGTATGATATGGTAGATAAAATTTACTGTTTTTGTTTGGTTGAAATTATTGGCTGTTTGGTTAAATACTCGCTTTTACGAGCGATTGTTTTTTAAAATTGAAATACAGGAAATTTATTGAGAAATCGGATTTCTTGTTATAGCCACTTCAAATTCCATTTATATATACCTATTGATTCTATTTCAATTATAACCCTGTTATATAGATTTGTTAATTGCTGAATCTTGATTGTTTAGCACTATCAGTTATGCCATTGTTATATGTTCAAACTTCAAACTTAACCCCTGTAGTGATAAAAGTCAATAACAACATTGGTAAGGTGCTTGGTGGCTATTGGCTTCAAATTTAGTATTTTGAAATACTATTAATTGCCGTTGGGCTTAAAAATGGTTTTGATACAGAGAATGATTTTAAATATGATTTTTGGGTTTCTTGGAATATTTTATTTTTAAACGGATTTTAACTTCTATTATACCCCAAACCCCAATTTTATTTTTATTTTTTAAATCATTTTAGAATTGTTTTAAAGTTGTTTAACTTTTGTTTAGAAAAATGTTTTAAAAGATTTTTTATTTATATTCAATATTGTTTGAAAAATATTCATTAATATTTTGATATTGTGAAAATTTATCTAATTAAATAATTAAAAAATGATATGGAAATAATAATAATTATTTATTAATATGTTTTAGAATTAATAATAATTATATATTAATACTATTGTGGAAATTAATTATTATTTATTTATCTAATGTTTGACGATTAGTTATTGTTTTATTAATAATGTTTGAATATTTAATTATTATCTTTGTAATGTTCTGAAGTTAATAATTATTATTTATTAATAATGTTTTATTATTAATAATTATTATTATATAATAATTTTTTGAAAGTAAATAATTTTTATTTATTTATAATGTTTTGAAGTAAATAATCATTATTATTTATTTATCTTGTTTTAAAGTTATTTATCAATATATTAATAAAGTGTTTGGAGTAAAATATTTATTTTATGAATGATGTTCTAAAGGAAAATTGACTTTGTTACTAGTGTTGTTGAAAAGTATTTTATTATTTATTTATGATGTTTAAAGTTAATTAATTTATCTGATTAATTATATTTATATATAATAAATTGATTTATAAAGGAATTTCATTTAGTAAAAATTTTATAAATGAAAATGGAGTTTTGTATTTATAAAGGATTTTTATAAAGACTTTATGAAGAATTTTTATAAAGGGATTTTTGAAAAAATTGTTATAAAGTAATTTTTAGAAGGAATTTTTATAAAGGAATTTTAAAAAGGAGTTCTATAAGGGAATAAAATTTTATAAATTATTTTAGAGTTGTATAAAAAGGAGATTTATTATAATGACCTGAATCTTTGACCCTCAAATGTCGACACTAATACATCCACAGTATTCGTGTGTCAAGCACCAAGTGCCGAAAAGACAAAAAGTTAGGATAAAATAAAACAAAAAGAATAGAACAAGACAAGATGAATACAATGTCAAAATCTTACAGCGGAACGATAATTTATAATATCAAAAGAACAATACAAAGGGTTACTTTGAACAAAGGATTTTCAGAGTTACAAAACCTAAGTACTACCATCAACCTGGACAGTTATAACTACCCGTCCTCACAATGATGATATATGTACATAGCTAATACAAAATAATAGAAATAGATAGATAATGGAAGCTCACAGCTCGTCTTCCGTACTCTAAAGCATCCAAGGTAAAATCTAATGCATCCTACTCAAAGGAGTACGCGAGGAATTTAGGGAAAACAAAGACCAAGCGTCAGACATAAGTCTTGTATGAGAAAACTCGAGATATATGAATATATGTAACTATAACAACCCACCATGAAATAGCCTAAATTTCGACCCAGAAAAAGCCCATCGAAACTTAGATCCATTCTAAGCAAGCCGTTGGTAGTAAAAAGAAACAACATTGCAGAGCCATAATTAAACTTTTAGAACCCACGATAGATGGAAAAAAATAATAGCAAAGTGTACCTATATATTTCCAGACCATAAAAATGTCATAACACAACATCCCATAAAAATAGTAAAATAATATCAGTTTCAACAATTATCTAAATCTATGGGTACACATAAAAGAAAATAGTAATAAATAATGCCAATAGCCAAGCTTCTCCGTCTCTAAGCATCGTCACTGCCATCTGTAACACCCCTAATTTTAAATAGCATTATTTAGAAGATTTAATTAGATAAATTAAATAGAATAATGTAGAGACGAGAGTGATAAGGGAATAGAGATTTGAAAACTAATTAGGGCCACGCCTTAACTAATGAAATTATAAGTGTGATTTATAAATTAGAAATTTAAGAAATAAGGCAAGGGAAAAATGGGAATAGCTGTGTACCATAACCCCTAAACCCCTTACCACATTCTCATTTACATTTTCATAAACCAAAAACATAAACAAAGAGAGTTGAAGGCCGACCATAACCCTAAGAAGAAGAGGAGCATAAAATCCATTTAAAGGTTAAGATTCAAGCTAGAAAGATTAAAGCTAATGATCTAAACCATCTCATATAAGTCATCTTGAAAGTTTTAATTCGGTTTTGAGGTTTAAAACCATATGATTGGATGAAAGATGATATGTTTTGATTTAAATGCCATGTTATGATTTAAAAAAGGATTTTGTGGAATAATGTAGTTCGGTTTTAAGGCTAAAATCGTGCAAAATAATTTCCAAATGCCATGATTTTTGAATATGTTATTTAAAACATTGTTTTGGAGATGGTTTAAATTTTCATAATATTCCAAGCAATGGATAATTTATTATGAATTTTCGAGTGAAAGAAATTGATATCTTAGGTTTTAATTAATTTAAGGAATTAATAAATTAATTTCGAGCTGAAAAGTTTATATGATAAAGATATTATCATTTTGGAACTTATGAGAATTTATAATATTTTTCTCAAGAGATTTGGATGAGTTTGGATTTAATTAGAAAAATTAGTATTTAGTGATTAATTAAATTCAAGGGGTTAATTAATAATTTTTAATTAAATAGTGGAGCATTGGGAATTACACGCGGTAGTAAATTCTGAAAAGAATTTTATAAAGGTTTTTATTATCCAATAGAAAATTGACAAATAAGAGGTTAGATAAAAAGAAATTACTTTAAAAAGCATAAAAATTAGTTTTATAGAGAATTACGACTTTTCCACTTACCATGCTTGCTTTCGCCACCATACTCTCATTTATAACTTTTCGCATCCATTCGAAACTAATGCACATGGTATGAAGCATTTGATACGTAGTGTATTGGAGAAAGGCGGAAGGAAAGAATGTTGTTGAAGGCATGCTTGCGAAAGGAATGAAGCCGCTTTTATTTGGTTTCGAACCCATTGAACCGCCCTTGTTCTAAAAGTAAGCTTTTGAAAGGGTAGCCACTTTTGAACCCCTTTGATACCCTGGCTGCCGCATTAAAATCTTTCGTCTTAGTAAGAGGCCGCTTTTATAACTCTTTAAATCAATGAGTTCAGAGGGTAGGGTTTCGAATCGATACCTTTCAGCAACCATTGAAGCTGCTTTTCTTTTAAGTTATACTTGCAAAAAGGTGGGTGCCGCTCCCATACCTTTCGACATGATTGAAGTCGTTTAAACACTTTTACTTGAACCCAATGCTTTCGAAAGGCATGTTTTTGAGTGTTTCAAAAGGCATGTTTTTAAGTGTTTCGAAAGGCATGTTTTTAAGTGTTTCGAAAAGCATGTTTCCAAGTGTTTCAAAGATATATGTCATGGTTTCAAAAGAGGATGTCTAAAATTTTAAGCAATGAATTCTAAAGGTCATACCGCTAGAGTAGAGTGGTAAAAGAGACATAGCCTCTTGTTTCGAACCCATTAGTTAAATGGAAGGGGATGAAGGGCTTGTTTGCTCTATAATGACGAAAGGGAGAGTGACGGAGGGTAACTCATGATGTCACAATTATCCAAAGGATATAGTCGAAAGTCTTAGTTTTCATATTTGAGAACCTAATCTCATTTTTAAAGTAAACACATGGCAATGTAAAAGAGTTTTAAAATGGCATTTAACTTTGAAATTTTAGAGGAAGCTTTCCTTGCTAAAGGTAGTGGGTTAAGGGTATTAACCATATTTCATTAGAAAATTATTACAACGAATTAAACCATGGATGTTTATATTGTTGTGTTATCGATCAGTTATCATGTATGCTTGTGTAATCATATTTACTTCATTATTAACACATAACTACATTTTGGGGTGTTAAGGGCAGAATAATAGGCTAGGTTGACCCGGTAGTGAATATACATTGAGTTAACTCCTGTGTGAGAAGAATTTCATCCAGGAGGTCAGACATACCAGAGTATAGGATGTCCAAGACTGATTAAAAGATTATTGGTTTAGACGGGTTCTTAATAAGCCCATAAAACTATGATTATGGAAATTGTTATTGGTAGGGGCCAATTGATTCTTAGTGATCCCATGAAAACTATGCCCGGAACAGGTTGTTAATAGAGTTAAATAGGTTCATGGTCAGCCCATGAAAACTTTGACATGAGAGATGTTATTGGAGAATCCAATAGGTTCATACTGACCCCATAAAAACTATGATCGTATGATGTTATAGGTAGAAACCAATAGGTTCATAGTGATCCCATGATAATTATGAAAGTGGATGTGAAATTCATAAAGAATTGAACTGGTTATTAGTCAGCCTATTAAAACTAATAGGTTAATAGTGACCTTAGATACTATAACTTGAGATAGATAGTCAGTTGAATGGGGATGGGAAGCCAAGAGTATATTGCATGTTTGCATATCATCATGATACATTTTATTATGTTATGTCCTAACCATTGTGAATGCATGTACACAGTATATGGTTGTTATAAATTGGGTTAAAATACTAGTGAGGGGAAAATCCGTTCAACTAAGCGGCGTGGTCTCACTGGATATCTATATGGTACGAGATGGTAGGTTATTATTCACACTAGACTCTTTGTCTAACTCGAAGTTTATGTTTTCCCCATAAACTCTCTGGTTCTCAATTGATTTTGAGTAGTTTGAGGGTTAAGATTTTCAGGTTCTCCTTTAGATGAATAAGCTTCCGAAGACGTGCATGAGGCAAGCTAGCTATTAGGAGTTCTTTCTGTTTGATTCCGCTGTGTAATTGGATGCAATGACAAAGTTGTTTAGTGCCTATATTTAGACTCTGATCAACAAAGGGGGCATCTTCATATGCCGCTCTTGGCGTATTTTGTTACAAATTGTAATTTCTCTAAACGTGGCTTACGTATGGGGTTATGTAACAAATCTCAAATGCTATTTGTAATTAAATGAGAAATTTGTTTTAAATTGAGTTTTAAATGTTTTCATATTCATGTGTTTCTGGTATATCAATATCTAATATTACCGTGTTTGGTCACCAAGGATTAATAACTATGGATGACTACAGCATCCGTAATAGTTAGTTTTGGGCCTCCAACTGGGGGATGTTACAAGTTGGTATCAGAGCATAGGTTTATGTAAATTTAAAAGAAATTTGAACCTAAAAGATTTTCAAAGCATAACCCAATGAATCAGAAAGTAAGATCAGGGTTTGGGTTAACGCTATAGTAACGTATTGCATTTGTTATATATATAAGTACGTATTTCCTAGACCGTTCTTATGTATCTTACTAAGGCTCGTATACAGATATACGAGAAAGGAAGATATGGAAGAGGAAATTTAGGTGGAGGAAGCACCACAACTAATGGAAATGCTCGACCCAATACTAGGAGGAATCTGGATCGACATGCAAATGCTAGTCCAAATGCAAATGCCAATGTAGGTGCTATAACCTACCAGTATTTATGGGAATGATGCATCAGTTCTTCGTCAATCTGATGCAAGATGGAGCAGCTGCAGGAGTAGACGGGGGAAATGCTTGGGGAGAAAATCATATGGCCCCAGTTGGCAATAACTATGCCAAGCTGAGCAGGGATTACACCAGTCTTGGTGGGAAACCGTTTTTGGGAATAGATGATGCCATTGCAGTATAAAACTGATTATTGGCTATGAAAGGATTTTCACTGACTTAGGATTAGATGATGAGCAGAAGCGGAGACTTTCTTCTAGACAGTTGTAGGGAGCATCACTTTATTGGTAAAATGGTATTGCCATGGGAGTTCCCGAGAAAGAGATGACTTGGGTAGAGTTTTGAAGGAGATTCGAAGAGAGGTCCTTGTCGGAAGTTGCCAAGTCGATATTGCTGAGAAAGTTCATGGAATTAGTGCAAGGTGAGATGTTGGTAATTGAGCATGCTACGATGTTTAATGAGTTGTCCAGATATGGATATGCTATCGTTGAAACCATCATTAAAAGGAACAAGAAGTTTATTCAAGGGTTAAGAACCGAGATTTCTAGGGAGACTATGCCACATCTCTGTGATCCAAGCACAGTTGTAGTGGAGATGGCAATTAGAAATGAAGAGGTGCTTTCTAGTTTTGGGAAAGAGAAGCATGTTTAAACCCAAGATTCTTATGGCAAGAAGAGGAAATTCTTTGAGAAGAAAGGAGCTCGGAAGGGAGGAGCTAGCAAGAAGGCAAAAGCTGATCTGGTTTGCTTTAAGTGTGATAAGAAAGGACATTTGGCTTACAAGTGTCGAATGGGCAAAGCAAAGAAGGCTATTGACAAGAAAGGAGTGAAATGCTTCAACTATGATCAGATGGGGCACTACATGAATCAGTGTTCCGAACCACTCAGAGCGGACAAGGGAATGGTTTTTTGCTTTAGAACCATCATCTTCTAGACCAACCGCTACCGAGAAGGGAAAGACTGTGATGGAAGGTAAGCTTTTGATTCATAGTATACCAGTTAGGGTACCACTTGATATCGGTGTATCACATTCATTTATATCCCAGGGTTTGGTAGATAAGTTATGTTTAGAACCCTCATACCATGATACTTCCTTAAGGGTTGCAAATCCGACATGAGGGTATGCAACTCTGGGGATGAGATGTGACCAGTTAGAACTGGATTTTTTAGGTTATAAGTTTGCATGCAGTTTGTATGTTTTTGATTTCGTAGGCTTCGAGATCATTTTGGGTATGGATTGGTTAGATAGATATGATGTTAAGATATTTTGCCAAGATAGGGAAATATCGCTAAGACACTCTAATAGTCATAACTGAATTATATACTCAGTGGAGAATTCAGATCTGAGTGCTTGTGCATTGTTAGGGGCTATGGAAGTAGAATAAGAGTTGAATCGAGTGTGGGTAGCAAAAGAGTTTGCAGATGTTTTTGAGCCAGTCACAGGACTACCACCGAAGCAAGCCATTGAGTTTTAGATAGATCTTGTGCCAAGAGCAGAACCTGTAAGTAGATCACCTAGTAGGATGACACCTACCAAGATGAAGGAACTGATGGTGCAGCTAGTGGATTTAGAAGGAAAGAATTTTATTCGACCAAGCAGTTTGCCTTGGGGAACAGTTGTGGTGTTCGTGAAGAAAGCAGATGGGTCATTAAGGATGTGTATCGACTATCGTAAGTTGAACGAGAAGTCGATCAAGAATAAGTATCCTTTGCCGAGAGTCTATGATTTATTTGATCAGTTGAGTGGAGCTAGAGTATTTTCCCAATTGGATTTGGCAACAGGGTTCCATCAGCTAAGAGTGGTGGAGGATAGTATTCCGTTAACGTCGTTCAGGACCAAATACGGGTCATATGAGTGGTTGGTGATGCCATTCGGGTTAACAAATGCGCCAGCTTTCTTCATGGATTTGATGAACTAGGTTTTCTGAAAGCACTTGAATAGGTTTGTATTAGTATTCATAGATGACATCTTAATATACTCTAAGAATGAAAGAGAGTATGAAGTTCATCTTAGAGTGGTGCTTGAGACATCGAGGCAGCATCAACTGAAAGTGAAGTTTTCAACGTGTCATTTCTGGAAGAAAGAAGTTAAGTTTCTTGGTCATGTGGTTTCAGAGAAGGGTTTGTCAGTTGATCCGGATAAGATCGAAGATGTTAACAACTGGAAGAGACCAGAGAAAGTGACTGAGATCAGAAGTTTTCTTGGGCTTTCTGGTTACCACCAGAGGTTTATTAAGGATTTCTTGCGGATAACAACGCCTTTGTCTAAGCTAACCATGAAGGACGAAAAGTTTATTTAGTCTGACAAATACAAGGAAGCATTCCTTAAGTTAAAATATTTATTGACCAACGCACCTGTGTTAGTAGTTCCAGACGGGAATCGAGGTTTAGTAATGTATACCGTTACATGTGGAACCAGATTATGGGTTGTGTTGATGCAGAAAGGTAAAGTTATTGCCTACACTTTATGACAGCTTAGACCACATGAAGTGACATATCCTACTCATGATCTAGAGTTGGCAACGGTGATTTTCGCTTTGAAAGTATCGAGACATTATCTCTTAGTGGAGAGAATTGAGTTATACACAGATCATAAGTCCTTAAGATACTTATTCTCTCAAAAGGAGTTAAATATGAGACAGTAGAGGTGGCTGGAGTTTTTAGCAGCTTATGATTTTGGTATAGAGTACACACCTAGAAAATGAAATAAAGTAGCAGACGCTCTTAGCAGAAAACATCAGAATGTGGTGTTAGCTATGTTAACAGAATGGAAGGACCTAGAGGCTATGACTACTTGTAGTGTGCAGTTAAGATCGACTGCTAGTTCTAGTCAAAGCTCTGCCATGTTATCTTGCTTGAAAGTCCGACTAGTTCTGATCGAAAGGATTGCTTCTAAGTAGAAAGAGGATCCATTGTTGGTCGACAAGATTAGAAGGCTAGAGGTTGAAACCGATATTGATTGCCTGAAAGATTTTAGTCTCGACAAGAGGGAATGGTTGAGAAAGAAGAATGGTTGTGTATTCCGAATGTTGGGGACCTAAGGAGAGAAGTTCTTAGGGAATGTCATTGATCGAAGTTTATGATTCATCCTGAAGGAACCAAGATGTATCAGGATATGAAGAGGAGTTTCTACTGGGAAAGTATAAAGAGGGATGTTGGCTTATGGGTAAAGTAGTGTGTGAAATGTCAACGGGTGGAGGCCGAACATCAGAAGCCGAGTAGGTAACATCAACATTGGGAGATAACAGTTTGGAAATGGGATTCGATATCCATGGATTTTATAGACGGGTTGCCAAGGTCGAATCAAGGAAATGAAAGTATATGGGTCATAGTGGACAGGTTGACCAAGAGTGCCCATTTCATTCCAGTTAAGTCAACTAGGATGGCACCTATTTTGGCTAAATTGTTTATGAAGAACTTAGTTAGATTACATGGGATTCCTATTAGTATAGTCAGTGATAGAGATACTTTGCTTACTAGCAAGTTTGGAAGAGTCTACAGGATGTGTTAGGTACCAAGTTCAAGATGAGTACTGCTTATCACCCTTAGATAGATGGGAAGACAGAGAGAGTCAACAAGGTACTCGAGGATTTGTTGAGAGCTTATGTGCTAGATTTTAGTGGATCATGGGAAGATCACCTACACTTATTTGAGTTTTCCTATAATAACAGTTATCAGACTAGTATAGGAATGGTGCCTTTCAAAGATTTGTCTGGAAGACCATGCAAGTCACCATTATGTTGGTTGGAAATTGGAGACATATTAGTCTTAGGTCTAGATCTGGTCAGAGAAGCAACATAGAAGATTGAGTTGATCCAAGACAGGATGAAGGAATCTCGGTCTAGACAAAAGATTTACACAGATAAGAGACATAAGGATATAGAGTTGTCAGTTGGAGATAGGGTTTTCATTAAAGTATCACCGATGAAGGGTGTGGTATGATTCATAAAGTCGGAGAAACTGGCACTGAGATACGTTGGACCATTCTCAGTTATAGAGAATCGAAAAGCTCGCATATAGAGTAGAGTTGCCGAGCAGTTTGGCAGGTGTCCATAATGTGTTTCATGTGTCTCATCTTCATAATTTTGTGCATGATCCAGATACTACTATCATTCCGACTGCATTGGAAGACTTAATAGTAGAACCGGATTTGACTTTTATTAAGCAACCAGTTCGGGTGTAACGAGAGATGAGAAGAGGTTAATAAACAAGACAGTCAAGTCGGTGAAAGTTCAGTGGAGCGACTAGGGCTGTTATGGTAACGGTAAATTTACCATTACCATACCATTACCAGCCAATCGGTTACCATTTTCGAGTTAAATCGGTATACCGGTTTAATCGGTATGGTAACGGTAAATTTACCATTTTCTACGGTAAATCATCGGTAACATTTCTTCAATACCAGCGGTAACGGTAATTTTACCAGTCAATTTATAATACATGTATATTCATTTAACATGCTTTATTATAGGCATTTAGAACCAAGCAAATGATTAAATTTAGTTTATTAACCAGGTGAAATAATGTTAAATACATTTCACTTCTTTCTCATTTATGTTTTTTATTAAGTAACATTATAAATTGTATAATGAAGCACCATTATGGTGTGAATACGTGTTATGTTACTAACATTTTTTTAGACAAACGGTAATTTACCATTACCAGTGTAACGGTTACCAGATTATCGGTATACCAGTCTTCGGTATACCAGCCTATCGGTAACGGTAACGGTAAGCAATTTTCCCTTACCAGTAAAAATGGTACGGTAACGGTATTTCTAAAATGGTAACGGTAACCATTACCATAACAGCCCTAGGAGCGACAATGAGAAGGACTATACTTGGGAGACAGAAGATGGGATTAGAGATACTTATCGATGCAGCCCAGCCTTATGAAGACTTAGGTCGCGAGCGACCTAACGAGCTGTTAAGTCGCGTGCGACCTAACAGAGCGAAGAATGACGAGATAAGAGGAAAGATCGAGCTAAGTCAACAAGTTAGGTTGCGAAGTTCTTATGTCGCAGAAGTCGTAGGTCGCCAACGACCTAACTCTCCTAAGCTACGACCTACTGAAACTCAACCTATTAAGCTACGAACTAAAAGGTTACGACCTAAAAAACTACGATCTAACAGGTCAAGATATAAAGAGTTACGACCTAAGTTAGGTCGCAGGAAGATAGGTCGCTCAACTTTAGGTCGCTCGAAGATTTCCAAACAACATTTCCTTAGGTCGTTCGACCATACATCGCTCCAGAAGTTTTAGGTCGCGAACGACCTATCTTAGGTCGTGCAGTCTTTAGGTCGTTGATGCTGATTTTCTTATGCCGCTCGAATGCTTAGGTCGCTGAGTCTTCTTAAGTCGCTACTGAGGAGTTTCTTAGGTCACTCACTGCCGCATTTCTTTAAGTCGCTCAAGTGGTAGGTCGCATGAAGATTTCCAGAAACTATTCCTTAAGTCGCTGCTGTCTTGAGTCATGTTGTATATAAGTTGTTGTACTTTTGTTATGTTGTATTCCTTATGTCATTTGTTATGTTGTCATGTTGTAATATGTCTTGTGTTGTAAATATGATAAGTCGCTTGATGTTGTAATGTTAGGTCGCGTCTGTCTTAGGTCATAGGTCGCTGTTTGTTTTAGGTCGTTCACGACCTAAGTGTTGTCACGTGTTGAGTAGGGTTGAGTTGTAAGCCTATAAATAGGCGGGTGGTGTCATTTGTAATAGTTGATGGATTTTGAATAAAACTTGTTTGTGTGCTTTGTGCCACTTCTTAAATTGGTAGTTTAGTGTAATCTCCTATCTCCTCTTTCGGCATTCGAGTGCGCTCGGATCAACGATCGTAGAAGCCAATTCACGGTATCAAGTGCGCTTGATCAACGTCTGAAGAATTGTAGATCTTTAAACACGGTATCGTGCGCGATTAACGTGTTTGAGATAGCTAGAATCCGACATCTTTGGATCAACGGATTTGGGCCTTTGGTATTCTTCAATTCACCGATTGCTACTTTCACCGTTTCATCATTTTTGTTATCCGCTGCTGCATCATTTGGTATCAGAGCTAGACTTAGCCAATCATAGCTAAGCCGAGTCTTGGAGCCAATTCTTATTGAAGAGTTTGAAGATTAAGGCCGAGGGTTAGAGGTTGAAGCCGTGCATCACTTTGAGAATCAAGGCCGAGAATTGAAGTTTGATAATGCCACCGAGAAGAGCTAATTGCCATCAGAATGTTGAAGCGTTGTATAGAAGAGAAGAAGCCGAGCAAATGGAACAACGTATCAATGAAAAGTTTGATGAAGGCATTGGGAAGTTAGAGAAACTGATGAATGATATGAACCAAGGACAAAGGAGAAGGTCGCCAGTCTCGAACCATGGAGGAAACAGAGTTTCGCCATCGGTTACGGAAGCGAGGAGGGTATCGCCACAATCTTTCTGAGGAAGAAGAGAATCTTCAGTTTCACTGAGAAGAGAACATCATGAGTATAGAGATGAAGAGAGAAGAACTCCACGTGAGTTTGAACATGAACCATACCGTGATGATGAAAGACAAAGTAGAAGAGATATGCGAGATCATAGAGATGTGGGTGGTCGAGATCGTTATCGAAGTACATCTGTTTTTGATGAAGATGGTGGTAGATGTAGTGTTCACTCTCGAGATCGAGACCAAGTGCGGAATGCATATCGGATTGTAGAAGATGATCGCCGATGGGAGTCGGGGATGAAAACTGAAATTCCAGAATTCAAGGGTGGAATGGTAACGGAGGAATTTCTGGATTGGGTTTCAAATGTTGAGGAAATTTTTGACTTCAAAGAAGTTCCCGCGGATCGAAGAGTGAAGTTGGTTGCTACGGGATTAAGAGGGAGAGCTATGGCGTGGTGGCAGCAAACTAAACTTACACGTGAGAGAATGGGAAAATCTAAATTTGTCACTTGGGAGAAAATGAGAAAGTTGATGAAAGCTACATTCCTGCCGCACAATTATCAATCTCTTATGTATCAACGTTTGCAGAACCTAAGACAAGGGGCAAGATCAGTGAATGAGTATGCAGATGATTTTTACCAATTGATTGCGAGGAATGATATTATGGAAACGGAGGAACAGCTAACAGCAAGGTATGTTGGAGGATTGCAAACGCAGATTCAAGACATGGTGAATATGTTTGATCCCAGATCTATTGCTGAAGCACATCAGAAAGCGTTGGCGTGGGAAAAGCAAGGAAGACGAGGAGGTGGGGTGTTTACGAATTCCAGCAACCAGAACAAGGATGTTAGTAGCAGTGTGGATGTTTCCAAAGTCATCAGTAAGTCAATTGTGAATGAAGTCAACAAAACAAAGGTCAATAGTAATCTCAAATGTTTAATTGTCAAGAGTTGGGCCATAAAAGCAATGTATGTCCAAGACCAAAGAAACGAGCAATGATTGCGGAGATTGAGAATGAAAATGCAGAGGTAGAGTGTGTCAATTCTATACCAGTTGAAGAAGAAGAATTATTGTCTGGAGATGAGGGTTGTAGTTTGTTGTTGAGGAGATCTTGTTTAACACCAAAGCAAGAAGATGATTCTAGTTGGTTGAGGAGCAATATTTTCCAGTCAACATGCACCATTCTGAGGAAAGTTTGTAAATTTGTGATTGATGCAGGAAGCTGTGATAATATTATTTCTTCAGAAGCTGTAAAGAAATTGTCGTTGAAAACAGAGAAGCATCCAAACCCCTACAAATTAGCTTGGTTGAGGAAAGGAGGGGAAGTGAAGGTTAATCGAAGAGATTGTGTTAATTTTTCCATTGGGAAGAAATACAAAGATGAAATTTGGTGTGATGTAGTTGATATGGATGTTTGCCATTTGTTGTTGGGAAGGCCATGGCAATACGATAGAGCTGTGCAACATGATGGACGCACAAACAGGTACAATTTTATGTTCGAGGATACACAAATCATTTTGGTTCCTAAGAAGCGTCAATAGAGTGAAAACAAATTGGAGGAAATCGAGGAGCTAAAGACTTTGTTGTCTTTAAAGGAATTTGTTGATGTGGAAAATGAAGTCGATTGTTGTCAATCATCAAAGTTTGATAAAGATGAAGTTGATGAGTTTCAACCAACGAGATCTATTGAACATGAGGTTGAAAATTCACAATCAGCAAAGTTGGATGAGGGTGAAGAAAATAAGTCAGGAGATGAAGAGGGTAATTTGTTGATGAAGGAGGTGGATTCGATTAGTCTATTATCTACAGAAGAGTTTGTTAAAGAAGTGGAGGATAGAGCGGAAGAGTTTATGTTGAATGGGAATGAAACCAGTAGAGATCTCGAGACTCCTGAGGAGGTTAAGTCAATGGTGAATGATTGTGAAGAGGCAATTCCTGCTGAGTTGTCCAAGGAATCACTGCCACGGGAAAACATACATCATGTTAATCAAGTGCCAAGTGCTATTGTACCGTATATGCCACGTAACCATATATGTCCGACATAACAGGTAGAATTGAAAAGATTGGTTGATGGGTTTCTGTTCAAAGGAAGGCAATTGTATACTCTTGATCGCAATTGGCAAATAAAAGTTATCAAAGATGAGCGTGTAGAAAGACACATGGATAGTGACCATACCATGCAGATGGTTACAATGTTTTGCTTTGGGCCGTCAATAAGGAAAGGGGTTGAAAGGCTTGTTCAGGAGAGTCAGAGTTATCAAATTTCAAAAGAGACAGCGACGAAGTCAAGATTATGTATGTCATTACCTATACATACTAGATCATGGGTGAACGTAAATATAGATCTGTATTGGATTTGATGAAGACACAAAGTGACAACGAATCTATCTACTTGATGGTTGAACAATTTCTTGTTGGTACGTACAATAAACTAGATGCCGGAGGAATGAGTCGTTTGGAAATTATGAAGACAATTTGTGAGAATGATTGTAAGATGAGCTTGCCGGATCATCGTCCTATTTCTAATATTGACAATATCAAACACTTGGTTCCATTTGACGAGGATAAGAGTATCGAAGACGAAGAGCTGTTAAATTCGAGGACGAATTTCTTCCAACAGGGGGAGGATGATGCAGCCCAGCCTGATGAAGACTTAGGTCGCGAGCGACCTAACGAGCTGTTAAGTCGCGTGCGACCTAACAGAGCGAAGAATGACGAGATAAGAGGAAAGATCGAGCTAAGTCAACAAGTTAGGTCGCGAAGTTCTTATGTCGCAGAAGTCGTAGGTCGCCAACGACCTAACTCTCCTAAGCTACGACCTACTGAAACTCAACCTATTAAGCTACGAACTAAAAGGTTACGACCTAAAGAACTACGATCTAACAGGTCAAGATATAAAGAGTTACGACCTAAGTTAGGTCGCGGGAAGATAGGTCGCTCAACTTTAGGTCGCTCGAAGATTTCCAGACAACATTTCCTTAGGTCGTTCGACCATACGTCGCTCCAGAAGTTTTAGGTCGCGAACGACCTATCTTAGGTCGTGTAGTCTTTAGGTCGCTGATGCTGATTTTCTTATGCCGCTCGAATGCTTAGGTCGCTGAGTCTTCTTAAGTCGCTACCGAGGAGTTTCTTAGGTCGCTCACTGCCGCATTTCTTTAAGTCGCTCAAGTGGTAGGTCGCATGAAGATTTCCAGAAACTATTCCTTAAGTCGCTGTTGTCTTGAGTCATGTTGTATATAAGTTGTTGTACTTTTGTTATGTTGTATTCCTTATGTCGTTTGTTATGTTGTCATGTTGTAATATGTCTTGTGTTGTAAATATGATAAGTCGCTTAATGTTGTAATGTTAGGTCGCGTCTGTCTTAGGTCGTAGGTCGCTGTTTGTTTTAGGTCGTTCACGACCTAAGTGTTGTCACGTGTTGAGTAGGGTTGAGTTGTAAGCCTATAAATAGGCGGGTGGTGTCATTTGTAATAGTTGATGGATTTTGAATAAAACTTGTTTGTGTGCTTTGTGCCACTTCTTAAATTGGTAGTTGAGTGTAATCTCCTATCTCCTCTTTCGGCATTCGAGTGCGCTCGGATCAACGATCGTAGAAGCCAATTCACGGTATCAAGTGCGCTTGATCAATGTCTGAAGAATTGTAGATCTTTAAACACGGTATCGTGCGCGATCAACGTGTTTGAGATATCTAGAATCCGACATCTTTGGATCAACGGATTTGGGCCTTTGGTATTCTTCAATTCACCGATTGCTACTTTCACCGTTTCATCATTTTTGTTATCCACTGCTGCATCACTTATCCTAATATATTATAAGGATATGTTCTATATCTGTTATATATATAGACTGTTTGCTGGTCAGGTAGGCTAGTATAGTAGTTAGGAGATGTTACAAATGATTGTTATGCTTAGCATATAGTCCTTGCTGAATTTCGAGGATGAAATTCTTTAATAAGGGGAGCCTGTAACACCCCTAATTTTAAATATCATTATTCAGGAGATTTAATTAGATAAATTAAATAGAATAATGTAGAGACTAGAGTGATAAGAGAATTGAGATTTGAAAACTAATTAGGGTCGTGCCTTAACTAATGAAATTATAAGCGTGACTTATAAATTAGAAATTTAAGAGAAGAAGACAAGGTCAAAATGGCAATAGCCGTGTACCATAACCCCTAAACCCCTTATCTCATTCTCATTCACATTTTCATAAACCAAAAACATAAACAAAGAGAGTTGAAGGCCGGTCATAACCCTAAGAAGAAAAGGAGCACAAAATCCATCTAGAGGCTAAGATTTAAGCTAGGAAGATTAAAGCAAGAACAAATCTCAAGTTCCTTATCCAAACAAGGTGAATAATGATCTAAACCATCTTATATAAGTCGTCTTGAATGTTTAATTCGGGTATGAGGTTTAAAACCATATGATTGGATGAATGATGATATGTTTTGATTTAAATACCACCTTATAATTTAAACAAGAATTTTGTGGAATAATGTTGTTCGGTTTTAAGGCTAAAATCGTGTAAAATGATTTCCAGATGCCATGATTTTTGAATTTGTTATGCAAAACATTATTATGGAGATGGGTTTAAATTTTCATAATATACTATCGATAATTTATTGTGAATTTTCGAGTGAAGGAAATGGATATTTTGGGTTTTAATTAATTTAAGGAATTAACTAATTATTTTCGGGCTGAAAATTTTATATGATAAAGATATTATCATTTTGGAATTTATGTGAATTTCTGAGATTTTTCTCAGAGATTTGGAGTTTGGATTTAATTAGAAAGATTAGTATTTAATGATTAATTAAATACAAGGAGTTAATTAATAATTTTTAATTAAATAGTGGAGCATTCGGAATTACATGCGGTAGTAAATTCTGAAAAGAATTTTATAAAAGTTTTGTTATCCAATAGAAAATTGACAAAATAAGGGGTTATGTAAAAAGAAATTACTTTAAAAAGCAAAAAAATCAATTTTATAGCTAATTAAACTTCGCCACTTAACATGATTACTTTCACCACCTACCATGCTTGCTTTCACCACCACACTCCCATTTATAAACTTTCACATCCATTTGAAACCAATGCACAAGGTATCAAGCATTAATACGTAGTGTATTTGAGAAATGCGAAAGGAAATAATGGTGTCGAAGGCATGATTGCGAAGGATTGAAGCCGCTTTTATTTGCTTTCGAACCCATTGACCCGCCCTTGTTCTAAAAGTAAGCTTTCGAAAGGGTTGCCACTTTTGAACCCCTTTGATACCCTAGCTTTCGCATTAAAACCTTTCGCCTTAGTAAGTGGCCACTTTTATAACTCTTTAAATCAATGAGTTCGGAGGGTAAGTTTTCGAATCGATACCCTTCCGCAACCATTGAAGATGCTTTTCTTTCAACTTATACTTGCGAAAGGGTGGGTGCCTCTCCCATACCTTTCGACATGATTGAAGTCATTTAAACACTTTTTACTTAAACCTAATGCTTTAAAAAGGTATGTTTTTGAGTGTTTCGAAAGGCATGTTTTCAAGTGTTTCGAAAGACATGTTTTTAACTGTTTCGAATGAAATGTTTCCAAATGTTTGAAATATATATTTCATAGTTTCGAAAGAGGATGTCTAAAATTATAAGCAATGAATTCGAATGGTCCTACCGTTGGAGTAGATTGGCGAAAGGGGCATAGCGCTTATTTCGAACCCATTAGTTAAATGGAAGAGGATGGAGGGCTTGTTTGATCTATGATGTCGAAAGAGAGAGTGACTGAGGGTAACTCATGATGTCACAATGATCCAATGGATATAGTCAAAAGCCTTAGTTTTCAAATTTGAGAACCCAATCTCGTTTTTAAAGTAAACACATGGCAATGTAAAAGTGTTTTGAAATGGCATTTAATTTTGATATTTTAGAGGAAGCTTTCCTTGCTAAAGATAGTGGGTTAAGGGTATTAACCATATTTCATTAGAAAATGATTACAAGGAATTAAATTATGGGTGTTTATATTGTTGTGTTCTTTGATCAGTTATCATGTATGCTTGTGTAATCATATTCACTTCATTATTAGCCCATAACTGCATTTTGGAGGTGTTAAGCGCAGAATAACAAGCTAGGTTGACCCAGTAGTGAATATGCATTGAGTTAACTCATGTGTGGGTAGAATTGCATTCGGGAGGTTAGACAGACCAGAATATAGGTTGCTTAAGACTGACCAAAAGATTATTGGTTTAGACAGGTTCTTAGTAAGCCCATAAAAACTATGATTATGGAATTTGTTATTGGCGGGGGAAAATAGGTTCTTAGCGATCCCATCAAAACTATGGCCGGAATGGGTTGTTGATTGAGATTAACAAGTTCATAGTCAGCCCATGAAAACTATGACATGAGAGATGTTATTAGAGAATCCAATAGGTTCATAACGACCCCATGAAAACTATGATTGTATGATGTTATTAGTAGAAACCAGTAGGTTCATAGTGATCCTATTAAAACTATGAAAGTGATATGAAATCCATAAAGAATTGAACAGGTTATTAGGTAGTCTATGAAAACTAATAGGTTAATAGTGACCCTAGAAACTATAACTTGAGACAAATAGTAATGTTATATGTTGTATATGCATGCATATATGTTGATTTGGTCTTGATTGCTTATGTCGAAGTTTGATTAGGCGATAAAGATTATACCTTGAATATTGGAAAAGCTAGTTAGTATTGTGAAGTAATATTTTGTGTATGATGGTGCTACAGTGTTATGATGTGACGTTGTGTTTGATGTTGTGTTTGTTGTATGTGGGTTCATGACTTAAAGATACTGATTCGCTAACCAAAAGCGACGTTGTATCCGCTTTTTGTCATAAGTTTGATTTTTGTTTCAAAGTGAAAAGTTTTCAAGTTTAAAACTTTAATTTGGTTCTCAAAAGTTTATTTTCATATTTCAAAGAGGATAAGAGTTCAAAAGAGAAGTTTTAAAAGTTAGATAAAGGAAATTTCAAGTTTTTGAAATTACAGGTCGTATAGCAATAGTCGCTGTACACGCAGTTCGGAAAATCTAACTAATTTTCTAGTCTAAACTTGTTTTCACTTAGAAAACATTTTGAAAATATTTTCTAACTTTAATTTAGTAATCAGAGAACAATTATTTAATTATTTATTTAATTAATTATTTAATGATTATTTAATTGATTAATCAATTAATAAAGGTAATTAGTACTTAATCATTTGTTAATAGAGGAATTAAACTTCAGTGATAATCAAATAAGTTAATCATGATTTGCTATTTAATTAAAGTTAATTATTATATAATTATTAATTAATGATTATTTAATTAATTTAAGATAATTATTAACTAATTATTATTTTAAAAAGAGGTTTTATTCAATTAATCTTTGATTAAAGTTAATAAGATTTAACTAAGGTTTAATTACTTTTAGTTAGAGTTTAATTACTATTTAACAAGGATTTGACACTACTTACAAGGGTTTTAATAAATTTAAAACCGCTTTGAATTTAAGTAATCAGTTTTTTTTAAAGTGCTTTCTTTTTAAGTTTATTTTTAAATAAGGGATTTCTGTGACGCTTACCTTGAGGTAACCCCGTATGATTAGGAAAACTAAACGACATCTATTAGTAGAACAAAACACCATTCTGCTATTACAATTAACTTGGGCATTTACTTAAGTTGATTGATTGTTATGTGTTGATCCCTTATGTACCGTTGTTATGTGGTGCCATGTCAAATTGGATAAGTAAAATCAAATTAAAAGCACCATTGTAGTCGCTAAGCCTCCATTTGACTTCGTAATGATAAATATTTCATTTTATTTCTGAAATGGTTTCAAAGCTATTGCATTTTGAACAAGATATTTAAAGGAATTTGGGAATTTTTAAAGTGTTTTGGGTAAATGGATTTGAGTTTTGAAGCAAAGAATATTTCATAAACAAGGGAGATTTTTAAAATGGATTTTCTTATTAAAGGAAGCTAATTTGATTTAAGGTTATTTAGGAAGTTGTCTAAACATGAAGGGTTTATATATAAGTTTTATAAATGATTTTGAGTATTTATAAAAGAAGTTTTAGAAAATGACTTAATTATTCATAAAGGGAGTTTATAAAAGGTTTGGGTATTTATAAGAAATTTATAAAAAGTTTGGATATTTATATAAGCAATTATTATAAATGATTTTGAATATTTATAAAAGGGTTTTACAAATGAATTAGAAAAGTTGGAAAGTATTTTGAAATGGATTTGGATTCAAGTAAAATAGATTTCATGAATGAAATAGGTTGGATTAAAGAGGATTTATCGAAAGAAATTAAAGAAAAATAATTTGAGATCTGGGTTTCTCTAAACCGACCCTTTAAAAATGGTGGTATGGAACATCCATTCCACACTTAACACTGAAGGAATAATGTTTAGGGTTGTCCTTACCTCCAATTTAAACAACATTTGTTTAATCCTTTTTAACAAGATTTGGAAGTAAGAAGTTATTCGCAAATGCTTTGTGAGTATACTTATGTCAGAGATTTAAAAATATGAATGTTTTAGACAAACGTTTTAAAATGAGATTTATTAAATAAAGATTTATTTTGAGGCTTAGTGGTAGCTTTGGATAAATAAATCCCAAATGGAATTGGTTGTTGTTTGTTTATTTGATAGCTAAATAACCGACTATCAATTATGGACCCAAAAAACATTACTTTGGAAATATATAGGAGAAACACGTGAGTTATATGGCACAGTCATCTCCGATGATGTTGTACTGTGCATATAAATCTCGTTTCCTTCTACCAGGGCAAATGATAAGGAAATTCGTCCACTAATGGTTAGGAGGTGATCTCCGCTCATACCTTTGACTATTTATTTCCTAAAGAATAGGGGTTGAGTTTACTGGAAACTATCAAATGTTGTTTCGAAGAGACTGGGATCAGATATGTTATCCGAAAACCACTTCGATCCAACTCAAGAGTTTCAAAGTAAAGACATCTTGAAGATGATGGAATTGAAGACGAAGCTTTTGAAGTGCAAGGGATGCTTGTACTAATCCTGAGGGTGATTCCAAAACGGATGTAGTAGAAGTAGTGCCTTCGGTTTGTTTATGTCTTGAACAACTTGTACGTAAGAATGCTGATATTGCATTGTTGCCTGGAAGGTAGTGTTAGAATTCCAAATGGGAAGTGCTATACAAAAGGTAAAACGTAGCCTCAAGCCTCATCTACTGGATTGACTAAAATAGGGGAGATGCAGCAGGGCTAAGTGGGTCACTCACATTAGGGTATGATCATCCCTATCTAGAGTCGATATTATCTCTCATTTGTATGTTTGGAGCTTATTAACCAAGGGTTGATCATATTTGGTATTACCAGTAAAGTGGTAGGCCGGTTCTGTGTTGGCAGGGGATTCCAACGAGGTCCTCGGTGTTATTTTACCCAAAGGTGCACCGTGACGTGTGTTACCCTAGTAGTCTGGTAATTGTATGGAATCCATTCTCCATAAGCGCAGTAGGATTTACTTGTGACCAACTATGTTGAAATGTGAGATGCAAGCATTTCAACTATGTTCATATTTAACTTTGACCCTTAGACATTATTATAATATTAATTGATTTCCTATAGAAAATTTTTGGTTATCGTAAGGTAAAAACCCATCCGTGTTTATATGCAGCGTGGTCTTACGAGATGCCTTTGATTTAAATGTATTTATAACGTTAATATGTATGCTTTACTCACACCAGACCCATGTCTGACCCGAAGTTTATTTTCCCTTTTCCTAAACTCTTGGGTGCTTAAATTTGAATAGGCAGCCAAGTAGTTCAGGTTTTCTGCAGATTCATCTTGGTGAAGCTTGGAGCAGGTGGCTTCATCGATGGCTAGTTATTACCTAATTTTCCACTGTATTATATGTATATTGATCTGTTAGATAGAGACGGGCTGTTATAACTGTCATAGGCCAGAATTTAAGTAATATTTTTGAAATGACTTTGTAATATAGTATGTTGAGTAATATATATTATTCCGTTGCATTATGAGTTTCTATGTTATTAGTTTCTTCTCTTCTATCTTATCTTTCCTTTTCTTTTCCTTTAAGGGCTCGTCTTTCATAGTAAGAAAGGTGGTTTATTACAATTTGGTATCATAGGTTAGGCTAAGCGATTACCTAGGCTTTGGTGGGGTAAACTCACTATAGATAGGGTCAGTAGTGCTCTAAAATGAGTGTGAGTGTAATATATGTATGTATGTATGTATGTATGTATGTGAGTGCGTATTTGTTAGTGAATAAAATTGTTTTATATTGTGTTGTTTGACCTCTTGAGTGGCTTAAGAATTTTGGTCGATATGCTTTATCAACGTTATCGATAGGGAATTCCTAATCACTTGAACAAGTTAAATAGACAAAATATTATTTCAAATTTGATAAATGAAATAATTATACCTAGGAATGTATTTTCTATATATAAAAAGTGACGATTTTCAAAATCTATGTTGTTATCTATGTGGAGAGTGGGTTAGGAGTTAATAATATTCAAATTATTAGCATTATGGTTTAACTAGTCATGCTAGTCTAGTTTTAAGCATTTACTATGGTCAGATTTAATAGTTGATTTTCTTTTTCCATCATGGGTTGGGTAGACAGAATTTATAGGAATATTGAATCGAACACCTTATGAATTAAGTCTCATAATTTAAGTATAAGGCGTTTAAAAATTAATTTTAATAAAGGTGTTTATTAAAAGAAAATCTTTAGGTAGTTTTATAAGATGAGTTAAGAGAGATAATTTTAGAAATCAGAACTATTAAATATGTTTTAAAAATGAAAAGGGTTTTGAGAATGTTAAATCCCGGTGGCTTTGATAAATTCCATATGATTTTGGAAAATAGTAGTAGTCTTTCTTAAAGATATTTTTAGATATAGATATTTAAAAATAAAGTTTGAGAGTAAGGTTTTCTTTGGATGGTTTGGGAATAAGTTTTGATTTGTTTTGTTATAATCATAATAATCTTCTAAGTGACAATCGAATATTTGCTTAAGCAGATAGAATAGTGCACTTGATAAATTATTTGCTTTGTCATTGTACAAATCAAAACAAGTTCACATCCAAATAATCCAAAGTAAGTGGATGATTTTGTTAAAGACTATTTGTCTATAAATAGTATTTTTTCAAGAAGAAATTTGGAAAAAGAAAATTTATTTTTATTAACTAGTTTGAGTGTCTCGGAAATGACAAAAAATAGGTAAAAGATGTGTTCGGATGGCAAACACTTCTCTTGAGTATTGCCCTTCTTAGTAAATGGGTATATCGTACTATTTGGTAGCACCCAGTTCCTTGACATCGTTTTGGAGTTACTCGGGCTATATGTATGCTTCAAAAGGTATTTGAAATAAAACCCAGGTATTGTTTTCTTGGATCCTTAGAAGGAAGAGTTTTCAAAATAAAAAGATATTTTGAAGGTGGATTAATAAATGAAATTTTAATTAGGTTAAATTTAATATGGAGGTTTACTAAACTTTGTTTATTTAAACCGTGTCTTTTGATTTTAACATCTAGGATGTGAAGAATTATTTGATGTTATTAGGCCGGCTAATAGACATTTTTACCTTACTAGTGTCTAAGAAAAAGTAGAATATAGGATAGAATTTGGATACCAGCATCCTACTCTTCTTAGCTACTTACCAGTCCAACTAGGGTAAAGGGGTTGATTTGGTCGACTTTGTTTCAAGACCCAAATTAGTTTTGAGCTGCATCTAATAGTTAGAAGTAAATTGAATTAAAAATCAGATGTTTGTATATACTCTTAAGATGCAGAAGAGTGTTATATAAGTTAATAAATTAAAAAAATTGATTCTTATGAAGCATGATGGGAGGGTAGAAAGTAGTTAGATAGTAAGAATCGTTAGATCAATACGTAGGTTGTATGAAGATCATTTCTCCTTTTCACATAGTTCCCAATCCTAGATTCGAGTATATGACTAAGTGTTTTACACCATTCCGAATAAGGATTTATCATTCGATTTTTGATGGCGAGCATTGGTGAGGGTTCTTATGTGGAACCAAAGTTTTCTATCACATTTTATGGCTATGCAAGGAAAACAGAGGTTTCTAATTAAGAGGCCTGATCAAAGTTTGCACTAGGAAGTCAGGTGAGCGATACTAGTTCGAAAGTGAAGTTATGTGTTCAAGTGAATGATCAAATTAGATTTTTACATAAAAATGATCTATGTACATCATACGGACTGATGAATAGTTTAAGTGTTTCTGGGAATTAGGGTGTGGTACAATTTCAAGGATGAAATTCTTTTAAGGGGGAAGAGTGTAACAACTTGAAATTTTACCACCTTAATTTATGAATATTTAATAAATTTTAAATATTAAAATATTTGGTTTTATAGTTAAAATATAATTATTTTAAATATTAACAAATGATGGTAAAATAGATTTGTAATGACCCAAGATTTTGCCACTCTGAAATAGGCTATTTAAATATATTTTGTGTAACTAATAAATAGATTTTTATTAGCAAATAAACATATTTTCATTTTTTAATTATGATGATAAAATAGTTTTCAAAATTTGTTTACTAATATAGATAGTTCAAATAAAAAATAGAAAATGTGACCGAAGAACGTTTTCCGAAATTTGGAATTTCCGGTACCCGAAAGTCATCCGTAACGTTGTGCACACTTGGTGCAACATGCACACATTTATATATGTTAGGGTTAATAGTCATTAATCATACTTATGTATATTAACTTATATATATATTTATACCTAAGCATGCATGTAACAAACTATGTTATAAAAGACATATATATACATATAAACACACTTATATATACGCAAAGCATCTCCATATCTTTAGTAAACACTAATGGAAGCTTTACCATGATTCAAGGAATGAAGTGGGGAGGGGGGTAACATTACAAGTAAGGAAGAGGGGAGGTATGGGGTGCATGCACGTGTGTATATAATTCTTGTCACTTTGTGTATTTTAATAAAATTCCTAAGCCTATATATACCCCCTCATTCCTACATCTTCTTCTTTGTTTTCATTTACATTCTAATGTCAAAATCCTCTTCTTATCTTTATGTATTTCCATGGCTTCCATCTCCAAATTCCTAAGAGAAAAGGTTAGTAAAAACATTTCAAAACATAGCTTAAATCACTCCATTTTCAATCCCTAGACTCTTCTCTTCACAAAACAAAACCCTACATCCCAAAAACTAGGCCAAGCCCCTGTGTTGCTAGGCCAAGCGCAATGCACCCAAGGCCGAGCCCATTTAGCCTTCCAAGGGTCCACATCTTTAATTTGTTGAGCTAGGAGCAAGTGAGCTAGGTCGAGAGTAAGTTTAGTTTGATTTAGTGAATGTCTGGTGAGTAAAATACAGGTTTTAAAACTCAAGTTACTACTTTTCAAAGTTGTAAAATTTATGGGTTAAAATGTTGCTTAAGTATGTAGTGATGTTACATGTTGTGTACGCATGCATATATGTAGATTTGGTGTTGATTGCTAATGCTGAAGTTTGAGTAGACGATAAAGATTATACCTTGAATATTGGAAAAGTTGGTTAGTATTGTGAAGTAATACTTTATTTATGATCGTGCTATAATGTTATGATGTGATATTATGTTTGAATGTTGTATTTTTTGTATATAGGTTCATGACACAATGGTAGTGAATCGCTAATCAAAAGCGATGTAGAAATCCATTTTTTGTCGTTTGTTTGATTTTTGTTTCAAAGTGAAAAGTTTTAAAGTTTAAAACTTTGATTTGGTTTTTAAAAGATTGTTTTCATGTTTCAAAGAGGATAAGAGTTCAAAAGGGAAGTTTTAAAAGTTAGAAAAAGGAAATTTCAAGTTTTTGAAATTACGGGTCCTCATAGCGATAGTCGCTATACGCGCAGTTTGGAAAATCTAACTATTTTTCTAATCTAAACTTGTTTTCACATAGAAATCTTTTAGGAAATATTTTCTAACATTAATTTAGTAATTATAGAACAATTATTTAATTATTTAATTAATGATTTATCTAATGATTATTTAATTGATTAATTATTTAATAAAGGAATTAATACTTAATCATTTGTTAATAATGGGATTTAAACTTAACTGTTAATCAATTAAGTTAATCATGATTTGCTACTTAATTAAAGTTGATTATTTTATTAATTATTAATTAAGGATTAATTAATGGATATTTAATTATTTATTTAATATAATTATTAATTAATTCTTATTTTAAAAAGGGATTTTATATAATTAATCTTTGGTTAAAGTTAACTATGTTAATAAGATTAAATTAAGGTTTAATTACTTTTAATTAGAGTTTAATTACTATTAACCAAGGATTTGACTCTCATTTACAAGGGTTTTAATTTATTTTAAAATTGCTTTGAATTTAAGTAATCGGTTTTATTTTAAACTGTTTTCTTTTCAAGTTTGTTTTTAAACCAAGGGATTTCTGTATCACTTACCCTTAAGTAACCCCATATGATTAGGAAAACTAAATGATATCTATTAGAAGAATAAAACATCATTCTGCTATTACAATTAACTTGGGCATTTACTTAAGTTGATTGATTGTTATGTGTTGGTTCCTTATATACCTATTGTTATATGGTGCCATGTTAAACTGGATAAGTAAAATTAAATTAAAAGCACCATTATGGTTGCTAAGCCTCCGCTTGATTTTGTAAAGATAAATATTTCATTTTCTTTTTGAAATGGTCTCAAAGTTATTGAATTTTGGACAAGATATTTAAAGGAATTTGGAAAATTTTATTTGGGTAAATGGATTTAAGTTTTTAAGCAAAGAAGATTTCATAAATAAGGGAGATTTATAAAATGGATTTGCTTATTAAAGGAAGCTAATTTGATTTAAGGTTATTTAGGAAGTTATTTAAACAGGTAGGTTTATAAAGAAATTTTATAAATGATTTTAGGGTATTTATAACAGAAGTTTTAGAAATCATAAAGGGAATTTATAAAAAGGGTTGGATATTTATAAGAAATTTATATAAAAAGTTTGGATATTTATAAAAGAAATTATTATAAATGATTTTGAATACTTATAAAAGGGTTTTATAAATGAAATGGAAAGTTGGAAAGTATTCTGAATTGAATTTGGATTCAAGTAAAAGAGATTTCATGAATGAAATAGATTTGATTAAAAAGGATTTATTGAATGAAATTAAAAAAAAGAATTTGAGATATGGGTTTCTCTAAACTGACCCTTTAAAAATGGTGGTATGGAACATCCATTCCAAACTTAACACCGATGGAATAATGTTTAGGGTTGTCCTTACCTCTAATTTAAACAACATTTGTTTAATCCTTTTTAACAAGATTTGGAAGTAAGAAGTTATTCGCAAATGCTTTGTGAGTATACTTATGTTAGAGATTTAAAAATATGAATGTTTTAGACAAACGTTTTAAAAAGATATTTATTAAATAAAGATTTATTTTGAGACTTAGTGGTTGCTATGGATAAATAAATCTCAAATGGACTTGGTTGTTGTTTGTTTATTTGATAGCAAAAATAACCGACTATCAAATATGGACCCAAAACGTAACTTTGGAAATATCTTGGAGAAACACATGAGTTTTATGGCACATTCATTTCCGATGATGTAGTACCGTGCGTATAAATCTCGTTTTGTTCTCCTAGGACAAATATAAGAAAATCCATCCACTGGCGGTTATGAGTTGATTTCCGCTCTTATTTTTGACTACTTATTTCCTAATGAACCAGGGTTGAGTTTATCAGAAACTATCGAATGATGTTTCGAAGAGACTAGGATCAGATATGTTATTTGAAAACCACTTCGATCCAACTCAAGTGTTTCGAAGTGAAGACATCTTGAAGATGATGGAATTGAAGACAAAGCTCTTTGAAGTGCAAGGGCTGCTTGCTACTAATCCTAAGGGTGATTCCAAAATGGATGTAATAGAAGTAGTGCCTTCGGTTTGTTCATTTCCTGAACAACTTGTATGGATGATGCTAGCATTTGCATTGTAGCCTGGAGGGCAGTGTTAGCATTTCAAGTGGGAAGTGCTATATAATAGGTAAAGTGTAGCTTCAAGTCTCATCAATCGGGAATGACTAAACAGGGGAGATGCAGCAGGACTAAGCGGGTCGCTCCCATTAGGGTATTATCATCTCTATCTAGAGTTGATATTATCTCTCGTTTATATGTTTTGGGGGCCAATAACCAAGAGGTAATCATATTCGGTACTACTAGTCAAGTAATAGGTAGGTTCTATGTTGGTAGGGGATCTCGACGAGGCGCTCGGTGTTATTTTATCTAGAGGTGCCCCGTGACGGGTAATACCCCAGTAGCCCAGTCATTGTATGGAATCCAATCCCCAATCAGTGGCATATGGACTTAGTTGTGCCCAAATATATTGAAATGTGAGATGCAAACATTTCAGCTATATTCATATTTTACTTTAACCTCTAGACATTATTATAATATCACTGTATTTTCTATAGAAAATGTTTTGGTTATCGTAAGGTAAAAACCCATCCGTGTTTATGTGCAGCATGGTCTTACGAGATGCCTTCGATTTAAAGGTTTTTATAAAGTTAAAACGTATGCTTTACTCACACCAGACCCATGTCTGACCCGGAGTTTATTTTCCCGTTTCCTAAACTTTTGAGTGCTCAAATTTGAATGGGCAACCAAGTAGTTCAAGTTTTACGTAGATTCATCTTGGAGGAGCTTGAAGCAGGTGGCTTCATCGATAGCTAGTTATTACCTTGTTTTCCTCTGTATTATATGTATATTTTATCTAATAGGTAGGGACAAGCTATTATTACTGTCCTAGGCAAGAATTTGTATTAGAATGACTCTGATGTAACATTTTTGAAATGACTTTGTAATATATTATGTTGAGTAATATATATTGTTCCATTGCGTTGTGAGATTATATGTTGTTAGTTTCTTCTCTTCTATCTTATTTTTCTTTTTCGATACCTTTGATGGCTTGAATTTCGGAGTAAGAAAGGGGATTCGTTACACGCCTTCGAATCAAATAGGGTACGTATAGTAATCCCAAAAATAAGAGTTATACCTTATAGAGTTGCTTTTCCTTGGTCTCTTGGAGGCTTACTGGCTATAGGGACAGATTCAATAGCATAGGCCTGTCCGTTTTGTCCTTCTTTGGCCATCTTGGGACATTGATTCTTGCGATGGCCTTCCTCATAGCAGTTAAAGCACCTTCCTTTAAAGGCTTCCTTCATTAAAATCACCCTACAACCTTTAGATTCATGACCCTTCCTTTGGCATCTCTTACACACCTTTACATCCTTCTTAAACTTCCCCTTCGACTTCTTATTGGCCAGAAAGCTCCCCTTCTTAGATCCTCCTTGCTTTTGGGTCAGTGCAGACTTCTCTTTCTCTCTTTTATTTCCTCATTAGCCACGTGTAGCACCGTTGTTTCTACCAACATATCATACGTGGCCCTCATAGGTACTTGGGTCAAATACTTAGCGGGGAATTTATGCCCTTCATGAACTTCATGGCCTTTTTCGTAGGTGTGTCTATCAGGCTCATCCCAAATTTAGCCAATTCAATAAACTTAGCTATGTACTCCTTAAGGGTAGAATCTCCTTGTCTCAAATGAATTAACTTTTCCAATTGCAAGCTAACCTCTGCTCTAGACATGAATCTCATCTCAAATCGGTCCTTGAATTCATCCCAAGAGAATATCTTTCCCGGGTGCTCATCAGTCATAAAGTTCCACCAATTCAAGGCTTCTTCGCTGAGGTGCCAAGCTGCCATTCTTCTTCTTAGCTGATCATCCCCACCAAGCTCTCTAAATATCATATCGCAGTTACTAATCCATGCTTTAGCTTTCGAATATCCTTTAGTTTTAGAGTATGTCTTCCCATCCATATTGAGAAAGTCCTTGCATAGCTTAAGAAAGTTGGCAGGATGGGGTGCTGCATCAGCAACCGAGGCAACTGGAGTAATAGGAATCTGCCCGACAGTACTAAGATATTGTTTAAACCATCGGGCATTCCACGAATGGGTGGTCTTCCGCGGGTAGGGTTCCCTTATTTGGAATAATATTGATTATCAACCACATCAACTATCTGTAGGTTAAACCTTTAGTGACGATTTCCTAAGATAGTATTTACATGTTGAAAGAAAAGAAAAGTTTGCCTAGTGTAAGTGCGTATGTTCGGGAAGAGGGGGTATAGATATACATACATACATATATGTATGTATAGTAAATATTCTTTTGAAAATTATTTTTTAAAAACCTTTTTTAAAATAACAAATACGTCTCTCATACGTATAGTTTTCCCCCGCTGATTGGGTAACCTAGGGCTCTGATACCAAATGTAACAACCCACCTTGGAATAGACCTAAATTTCAACCCAGAAAAGACCCTTCGAAACTTAGATCCATTCTAAGGCAAGCTATTGGTAGTAAAAAGAAATAACAATACAGAGTCATAACTAAACTTTCAGAACTCACAGCGAATGGAACAAAATATAATTGTTGAGTGTACCCATTTATTTCGAAATCATAAAAATGTCATAACACAAAATCCCATAAAAACCGTAACATAATATCTATTACAACAATTGTCTAAATCCACGGGTACACATAAAAGCAAATAGTAATAAATACTGCCACTAGCCAAGCTTCTCCGTCTCTAAGCATCGTCACCGCTATCACTCCGTCCTTAACCTATGTTGTAATGAGGAGAGAGTCAGAACAACAAGTGTCAAGTGAATAAAAACCTCGAGTCTTACTTTTTATTACTTGGGCAGTATATTTCAGAATAAGAATATGTCTACGAATATAAAATCATTTAATACTACTTTGTAAGGAAAGGAGGCGGGTCCAACCACTTAATACTTCCATTTCAGAAGTAGCTAATAATGTTAGAGACGATACCCAAGCCACTTAATACTTCCCAGTGGAAAATAGCTAGACTCTGGTCATTTAAGACCTTAATTAAGGTAGACTACATCATTTAAGACCTATTTCTAGAGGGGGACCCTTGTAGAGTTACCATCTAACGTAACTCCTTAGCCATTTAATACTTCATTTGGGGGAAAGGCAGGTCCAACCACTTAATACCTCAAAACCCGAAGCAGGCCTTTCGTCTTATGGCCCATACCCATAATAACGTCTCACATTAGTCCTCCATTTGTAAGAACTGCAAGCCAGATTAGCTGGGAAAATTTCCCCTATAAAATTTGGAACTAAGCTCGCATCATTACAAATATTTATCATAAAGATATCTCATATCAATAAAAGTGTACATGACTGCTCGTAGCCTCAAAGTGAAGGTCAGACTTCCATCATGTAACTTTGTAGACCTCGCATCCCTATGACTTAGTCACAAATCAATTACTCTCTACACACACACATCTCACTGTTTCATAAATAATGCCTTATAAGGAATCTTCCTTATTACGTCTATAAATAATAATTAGGCTATATAAGAGTTTCCTCTTATTTTTACCTCAAAATTAATTACCTTTCTAATGAGGGAAATAAATGTAACTAAATGTAAATAAATGCCTAACTAACTATGCCATATACACAATATTTATATGTTAATTATGTAAGTAGGGATAATAAATATTCACGCCTAATAAGTTCTAAACGCACGGATTTTGAGCTTTAACCTAGTGTTAAATGTCAATTCCCTAACCAATTATTATTACAAGTTCTTTTTCTTCAATTTCCCAAGATTTCGTGGAATTCTAACGTCCAAAACAAGAAATAAATATTCATAACCAAAACTGCAATAGAAGACTTGTAAATAAAATAGGAACTCAATTTATTACACCATTTCAATGGAATATCTTAACCAATAAGAATTGTAATCCAAAGCCTATATTCTATTCAACTCCTCTTATTACAAAGAAATAGCTAAGAATAAGTGGTGTAAACTACGAATAGAATTCATAATCTAAACCTCTCATTTTATTGAAGAATCACAAAGAAGGAGGGGAAGTGGAATAGACTATGAAATTATCAAAGATTGCATAAACGAAACAAATCCCATCAAATTAATGTAAATAATTAGGAATCTCAGCATAGATTTGACATATCAAAATAAAAAGGAATTTTAGGGGCATGTATCTATCATATCATCGTAATCTAAAAATCCCTAAGGCATATTCAAATCCAAAGAAATATACGAAAGAATTGCTGAAAACAAATACTAAGGTTTCCGCTCATAGATTAGCCTTAGCTTCACTCAGATAGATTTGTAGCCTTCTGATCCCCTATAGAATCTCTCTCTTTTGATGTATACACACACAATAGGGAAGAGGTATATATATTCATTAGACTCAGAATAATTGTAGAAGGATAGGATAAGAATAGATTGGAGGAAGAAGAAACAAATAGGAAATACATTAAATTCTTACCTGAATTCTCTATAGAGTTTTTGAATCTTATTAAAGAGATAGCGGAGTAGAGTTTCATCATATTCCCTAAAATAATATGAACAAAAGTGGAGAGGATAGGGTTTTATTTATAGGAGTTGAAATGCACCGGAATTATAGGATGGAAGTAGGTAGGAAACGAGTAAATCTAGAGCGTACAACCGAATAAAATATAACTTAAAACCCTAGCCGCCACTGGCAACTGCTGTTGCCAAGTGGTTGACAGCCCTTGGGCGGCCGATCGACCGCAATGGTTGATCGGTTGACCTATTCAAGTCGACCGCTCCTTTTATCCAAGGGATGTTTATTTATTTCCACTGCCGTAGTATTTTATTTCCTAATTAAATTTTTAACATTAAACGTTTACTTTGCCCCCAAGCTAATTTTTGATATTTAAACCCTAAATTTGATTTCTCATTTGAGTTTGAATTCAAACTAAATTAATTTAAATTTGAGAACTTCAAATGCTCATAACTTCTTTCTTTGAGCTCCGTTTTTAGCATATTATATATGGAAACATATCATAATCTCCACGAACGCAACAGAATAAGTTTCGTGATCAAATTCCTACTTTTATAAAATTTTATTATCCAACCCTTATCATATTTAATTTAATTTAATTATTTATGATTCATTTTACAGTGTGTTATAGTAACAGTGACTATTAAGACTGTATGGATTCCCGTAACAGTTTTCCCTTCAAAAGAAACGAACCATTTATTAAGTTTAATATAATGATATGATAGATAATGTTTAGGGTATAGGATATAATAATATCAAATAGCTGTGATGCTTACATTGGTTACACCACAACATATTAGGTTACATTCAAAACTACTAAGGTTCATTTGCATAATGGATTTTCCACGGAGATCTCTTGGGGGTGTTGAATCCAGTCTCCATGCACAAGGATCAGAAACCTCCTTCCAAGCATCGTATATTTCTAGATAAAATATACCATAAGGTAAACACAAGTGGCCCTACATTCGAACATAAACATGTACAACATGAAATAAATATCATTCAAATCCTCGTGGCCAACAATCGATAAGTATCTCTAGATACAGAGTTGATAATACCCTGACATGGGTCGCTAATCTCAGGTTATGCATCTTACTCTGTCTTTAGTCATTTCTGATGTCGAGGTTACATTCGGCTTCTTTAACACAAGCCTTCATCATTTGAATAGAACACGAATCCCAGTTCGGATCGTCTCATCTTGAATAGATGTCGAAATCACACACGGATCCCCATATCTCAACAGATCTTGGAATCACACATCCTAAATAGATCAAAAATATTTACATGTGTTCGAGCATCTTGGACAGATGTCGAATCTCCACGTGTACTAGCTTTTAAGTGGTGTTCGATAAGTAGAACACTTACTGATGCCGGACTCTTCAAAACCAATCGATGAATTTCTGGTAAACTCAATTCCGGTTCTTTCAGAAGCAAGTGAAAGCTAGAGACATTTCATACCAATACTCCTTCCTAGGGGTTCTTGTTGGTATAAAATCACGAAGCCTTTCAACAACTTCCTAAGTCAACATTTGATCAAGTTCGATAATCTACTATTTGATTATCCAGTCAAAAAAATTACTTATACAAATCATGATTCATATGATTAACTCGTTTTTGACTTTATAACTTAACTATCTCGCCCAAGAGCAAAGGCACATAAGTTTGGGCACTGGTTGATCCAAGCCTTCCCTGGACACTTCATTCTTGAATCTAACAAATAGATAAGTCTACATCGTTGGTTTTTAGTGTTAAGTATAGTAGTAATGATTTACATAAACAAGTAAGAAATCAACAAGATTAACATGTTTCCGACATTTTCCACTTACATATTCCTTGGTTAGGAGGGAAGCCTAGTCGGTTAGAGCTCTATGCTTCTTCCTTACTCGATATCAATCTTAACTCTTACAAATAGATAAGCTAACTAACCCTTTTTTAAACCTTTTGCTTGTAATCTAAAACAAGATATTCATATATGATATTTTCCAAGGTATTTATATAAGGTATTTTCCAAGATATTTATACTTCATAATACTTATAATATATTTTAAAACACTCCTTTAAAATATCATTTGAAAATAACAAGTTTGAAAAATCATTAGAAACTTAAAAACGACATGTTTTTAACAAAATATCTCTCTTTTGAAGATTCACAACTAATTCTTAAAAATTCATATAAATCTCAAACTACTTTAAAATACACTAATATGAGTTAGGCAATATTTTTAAAAAGAATAAAATAAATCGCTCAAACTTAAAGTCCTTTTTGATACATTTGAAGTCTAAAAATCTAAGGTAAACAGAGCAGTTTTGCACTGGTGATGTTTTGGCCATTTTCAAGATGTAACTTAAATTTTTACTATTAAAGCTTTTAGTAGAAACAAACATACATATTAAAAAATATAAATATGGTGAGAAATCCTTAAGGATCTCTTTCTATAGTTCCATAACAATTGCCTAAAACAATGCAATTCCGAACTACATCTATAACAACTATCGCTATAAGTGCACTTCTAAATATGAGTCATATCTCGACTTATGTTCAACTACAACCTAGGTGCTTTGTTCAAGGTCTTTTCATATGTCATATAAGTCCATTAAAATCCATATATGGATCCTATGTACTACTTATTTCGAAACAAGAATCAAAATCAATGTTTTCATCATATGTCTAAGTTAATTCAAATAACTTTAACACAACAAAATATAATCATATATGAGTTATATTATCAATCTAAGTGGCGAGTTAGCTCACCTTAGACCCAAAAAATGAAAATGCCTAAGAACTCAAGTTCAAACCTAAGCTAGCAACCTCCTTTCCTCCCTTCCTCTCTTGCTTATATTTTCTCCTTTAGCCTCCCAAGCCCTCTAATTGCTCACGGCCAATGTTAAGTATGGAAGTTTGGATTTGCTTTTTCAACTTCTAACTAGGTAAAAGGTTTTATTATGTGATGGTACGGTCTGTCCATATTTGAGGTGATTTGGATTAATTTGCAAATGATTTGCTTTAGGAATTTAGGATGAAGAAGAAGAATATGACATTAAAAATTTTCTTTTAAGCTTTGAAATATTTTTGATATATTTCCTAAGGGTGTACTCCTCCTTATATAGGCTTAGGAATGATGATGGGAAAGACTAAAAAGCCCTCATAACCCTAATGACATCAATTGCTTCTCATCATGACAACTTTATGTCACTTCTCTTTTATTCATTTTACCATTTTACCCTTACCATATAAAATCTCATATCCTACTTTCTAGAAAATTCCATGCTTTATGAAGAGGGGAGGGTGTTAATTAGTTGCTAATGTGTTCATTTGATCATGAGTTAAGTGCATGATAGTTCGAACAACTTATATCGATCAAAAAGATGTTTATGGATAAACCGATTTCCAAGTCAGATTATCGATTTTTCTTCAAAGATTATATTTTTGTAAGCACTTTTCGAAAACAAGTTTCTTATAATTATTTATTGATTAATGATGTTAAACAAGGTTATAAAATCATATTTATAACACTTAAACATATCCCAAAATGTGTCGATATTCGAAGATGGCGTGTTCGAATTTCCAGGTCGCTATATTCTCCCCACTTAGAAAATTTCATTCTCGAAATTCAAATAAAAATGATAATCAAAGAAGATAGAAGAACAAGATATATATATATATAGCAATGATAAAACTATATGCAACTCAACTACAACCCAAATGCAAACTAAGATAAGAAAACTCTAGTCTAAGTGTTAACCCGCCTTTTGGCAAGGCAGCGTACATGCGGATTTAACCCAATCGACTACATGGTTGTCGAGGATGGAATACTATAGGTTTGACTCGACTGGATGGATAGATGGTCAATCATGAATGATAAACATGATTATGAAGCCGAGATGCGGCATAGTCGATGGACAGAAGACGTGAGATACTTGAAATATGAGTTTCGACAAAGTCGAGTTGTCGCGAGTCGTACTTGGACTTGCTTCGGGTTTTTGAGTAGGCTACTTCGAGTTAGAGAGGGCCTAACTTCGGGTCGGCGTTTGACGTGCTCCGAGTTGCATTGGATCGGTAGGTTTTTTGGGGGTCGGTGTAACTCAGGGTCGGCAAGGACTTTTACCCGGGTCGGCACTGAGCCTTGGATTCTGGTATGGGTCGACATAATGGTGTGGATCGGCATGATGGTGTGGATCGGAATGTTAAAGTGGGTCGGCATGATGGTGTGGATCGACATGTTGAAGTGGGTCAGCATGATGGTGTGGATGGCATGATGGTGTGGATTGGTATGTTGGAGTGGTTCGACATATTGAAGTGGGTCGGAATGATGAACGCGTAGGGTCGGTACAATCTTGCTTCAAGTCCTGGAACAAACTACTTCGGGTCATATGCAGGAATACTCTGTGTCGGCTGTGATGAATCTTCGGGTCGTCTTTGGAAGGAACTCGGGTTAGTGCTAGGAAGGAATTGGATCGGGTCGGCATCCTCAAAACTCTGGGTCAGCACATGGATAGGATCGGTGTTTTGAAGGAGGAGGATCGGCATTGAGTTACTTCGAGTCCCAGCCTCATTTGATTCGAGTCATAAACAGGCATGATTCGGGTCATCACCTAGGAAATATTAGGTCGGCATATTCTGAACTCAGGGTCGGTCGTAATGATAGATTTTGGGTAGGATATGGTCTTGATGGGCCCGGACCACTATGGAAGCCCAGTAACTCGGATTTTGCTTATAAATACAGAAGGCAAGGCTTCACAAAAGGGATCTTTATTCTGATTCCCTTCTTCTTCTCCATTAAGGCTACTCTGCCATTATTACTTTAAAAACTCTAGATTGGAGCTGTAATTGATTCTCATATCAATAAAAAGGAAATTTCTGAAGTGGATGTAGGCCAGAGTCAACCGAACCATTATAAATCCTCTGTTATTACAGCTTTCTTTTTTATTTTAACTGTTATTCATATTTATACTCTCTACATACATTTTGTATGTGATCTGTAACAGTGATTTGGTGCTTTCATCTAGATTTGGGTGTTTGACCAATTTTGGCGCTATCATTTTGATGCTTTCACCGATAAAGCTAGCACTCAGAGATTGGACAGTTCAGATTCTGGATTCAAAGGCTTAGGAACTCAGATTCTAGAGATTATGGAAAAGCAAACGACAAAGCGACAGAGGGCGGAAATGAGTCAGCAAGAAGGAAGTCATGAGGCTTCCTATGGAGCAAACCAAGCCTCAATCTATATTACTAGAGGCGAGATGAAGACAATGCTGAAAAGGCAGGAGGACATGGTACAGAACCTACTCCAGCAGATTGGACAAGTTGGAGTACAAAGTCAAGGGAATGGGCCAACCACAACCGCTGGTAATGCAGGACAAGGAACTGGAGTTGTAGATGTCTCTGGAGGCCAAAACTAGGACCAGAACGGAGAGGTTGAAGGAAATTAGCAAAGGCCTGGGGGCAGACCCCCGGGATTGGATACTAGAAGAGCTGTGAATGAAGCTCGGCGAGCAGGGGCCAACACAACTGCAAATGAGCGACACGAAGAATACTACCCAGAGTACCCTCCAAGACATGGGGGGCAGGTTGGAGATGCAAACAGGGGACCACCCCCGGATGGAGATGAGCGGATGGCGAGATTAATAAGAAGGATTATGAGAGGAGGACTACCGAGCAAAGGCTTAGAGGAAGTCAGTCGGAGTCCATTCACGCCGAATATCAGAAACGCAAGGAACCCTCCAGAGTTCACACTGCCAGCACTAGAGGCCTATGATGGAAAATCAGATCCAACTATGCATGTAACCAGATACATCAGACATATGTAAGTGCTGGGGGCATCAGAGGAGGTGATGGCAAGATGTTTCCTTCTATACTTAATGGATTTGGCTGCGCTCTGGTTCAGGCAACTACAGAATGGATCAATCAGGACATTGGGTAAGCTAGTGGAACGCTTCATGAGACAGTTCAGGGTCCACGTGACGCGACCCAAGAACATGATGACGTAGCTTCAGTAGATTGCCTGGATCCATCAATGATATTGATGGCGGCGATTGCAGGAATTGCAGAAGGCACTGAGTTTAAAGATTCATTGGCAAGGGATCCACCGTAGGATCTTGGAGAATTCTATCATGAGGCAGAAAGGTTTACTCGATTAGAGGATTCACGCGCTGAAAGGTAAGAAATAAACGCTGTGCAAGGCGAAGGAATGTTTGGAGAAGGACGACGGATAGATAAAAGAAAGCGCAAACATGATGATGGATATGGTGGTTTTGACAAGCGAATGAGAGGTCGGGAACCCAAATTTGCGACGTATGTGGATTTGACAGATAATCTGGAACAGATTTATTTGGACAAGCGGGGGCAGCTCCCTTATCGAAAACCACCCAGGAGGGATCCCATAGAATGGGAATGCAGGAGTGGGAAGTACTGCCTATTCCATGAGCTGGAAGGGTATGCCACAGATGAGTGCCGCCACTTGAAGGACGTGGTGGAGGAACATGTTAGAAATGGTAGATTGCCACAGTATGTGAGGGACCAGACAAGAGCGGTAGAACATGAGAAGCTACCGCTTGGATCAAACAGGAACGACCCTAGATTGGGGTCGCGACTCGTCATCCGCTGATCGTGATGGCAAGGGCCGAGTTCGGGACTTGGACTCTAGTCAACGAATAATCTTTTCTGATTTTGTTTAAAAAAAAATAAAAAGCAACTATGCCACTTACACATGTATGGGAACCAGAGCGATTCCCAGGCATGCTCTGAGTTGGTTATAGGCTGCTCTGCCCGAAGAGGCAGTACTTAATTTTCTCTGTTTTTCTTATTGGACATTTGGAACTTGGATTAAATAAAAGAATTTGGACTTTATGAAACAAAACCCTAATCAGAGAGTTATGGGACGGACATTGGAAGTCGGTTGGAAATTAATCGCTTTATGTTCAGGGACACTGAACCAGAGTGCAGGGAGCGACACCGCTTCGCCGGAGAGTGACTGGATCGGCTCGCTCGTCGTTGTTTCCCCTTCACCGAAGAGTGACAGGATGTGATCCAACAAGAGCCCGAAGAGGCTGCAATCGGTCTAGGACTTAGGCCATTGCATCGCTTAATGTTCAGGAATACTGAACCGGAGTGCAGGGAGTGACGCTGCTTCGCCGGAGAGCGACAAGATCGGCTCACTCAACACTATATCCCCTTCACCGGAGAGTGACAGGATGGGATCCAGTAAGATCCCGGAGAGGCTGATATCGGTCCAGGAGGATCAGGGCATCGCTTAATGTTCAGGGACACTGAACCGGAGTGCAAGGGATAGGTGGCTTCGCGGGAGCACGACAGGATCTACCTATTCAATAGTTAAGTTTGGGTTGAGCTTAACAAGGGTCCGGAGAGGCCGTCAACGATCCAAAGAGATCGTTGGATTTGATTACTCACTTCCAAGATGTGATATGGATTTGGATAGTGGCTTCGAACAGCTAAGGATTTGGCTAAGGAACCGGAGTGGTCTCGAATTTGGATATGGACCCAGCGAGGTCCCAGTTTTGGATTAGGACCTGGAGAGGTCCCGGCTTTGAATTTGGACACGGCGAGGTCCCGGATTTGGATTGCAGGACCCAGATAGGTCTCGTACTTGAACCAAACGATCCGGAGAGATCGCGGATTCGATTAATGGATTTGGAAATAGATAATGACTCGGAACAGTCGCGGACTTTGGATATCGGACTTGAAGCTATTCAAACCATGCCTTCTGATCGCAAGGCATGTTTTAGGGGGCAAAGTGTTAACCCGTCTTTTGGCAAGGCAGCATACAGGCGGATTTAACCCAATCGACTACACGGTTGTCGAGGATGGAATGCTATGGGTTTGACTCGACTGGATGGATAGACGGTAAATCACAAATGATAAACATGATTATGAAGCCGAGATTCGGCATAGTCGATGGACAGAAGACGCGAGATATTTGAAATACAAGTTCCGACAAAGTCGAGTTGTCGTGAGTCATACTTGGACTTGCTTCGGATTTTTGAGTAGGCTACTATGAGTCAGAGAGGGCCTAACTTCGGTTCAGCATTCGACATGCTCCAAGTTGCTTGGGAACGGTAGGATTTTTGGCGGGTCAATGTAACTCTGGGCCGGCAAGGACTTTTACCCGGGTTGACACCGAGCCTTTGGATTCTGGTGTGGGTCAGCATGATGGTGTGGATCAGAATGATGGTGTGGATCAGCATGTTGAAGTGGGTCGGCATGATGGTGTGGATCGGCATGTTGAAGTGGGTCGGCATGATGGTGTGGATTGGCATGATGGTGTGAATCGACATGTTGGAGTGGATCAGCATGTTGAAGTGGGTCGGCATGATGAAGGCCTAGGGTCGATACAATCTTGCTTCGAGTCCTGGAACAAACTACTTCGGGTCATACGCAGGAATGCTCTAGGTCGGCTGTGATGAATCTTTGGGTCGGCCTTGGAAGGAACCCAGGTCGGTGCTAGGAAGGAATTGGATCAAGTCGACATCCTCAAAACTCTGGGTCGGCACATGGATAGGATCGTTGTTTTAAGGGAGGAGGATCGCAATGATGGTATGGATTGGTATGTTGGAGTGGTTTGGCATATTGAAGTGGATCGGAATGGTGAACGCATAGGGTCGGTACAATCTTGCTTCGAGTCCTGGAACAAACTACTTCGGGTCACACGTAGGAATACTCTGTGTCGGCTGTGATGAATCTTCGGGTCGTCCTTGGAAGGAACTCGGGTCGATGCTAGGAAGTAATTGGATCGGGTCAGCATCCTCAAAACTCTGGGTCGGCACATGGATAGGATCAGTGTTTTGAGGGAGGAGGATCGGCATTGAGTTACTTCAAGTCCCAACCTCATTTGCTTCGAGTCGTAGATAGGCATGCTTCGGGTCATCACCTAGGAAATATCAGGTCGGCATATTCTGAACTCAGGGTCGGTCGTAATGATAGATTTGGGGTCGGCTATGGTCTTGATGGGCCCGGACCACTTTGGAAGCCTAGTAACTCAGATTTTGCCTATAAATACAGCAGGCGGGGCTTCAGAAAAGGGATCTTCATTCTTTTTCCCTTCTTCTTCCCCATTAAGGCTACTCTGCCATTATTGCTTTAAAAACTCTGGATTGTAATTGTAATTGATTCTCATATCAATAAAAAGGAAATTTTTGGAGTGGACGTAGGCCAGAGTCAGCCGAACCACTATAAATCCTCTGTTATTACTGCTTTCTTTTTAATTTTAACTGTTCTTCATATTTATACTCTCTACATACATTATGTCTGTGATCTGTAACTGTGATTTGGTGCTTTCATCTAGATTTGGGTGTTAGTGACCAGTTTTGGCGCTAACACTAACAACAAATCCGGATAGGACTCCCTTAGACTATCATCAGTCTCCCACGTACAATCCCGATCATCCTCGCTCCATTGTACCTTGACTAACTTTACAACCTTAGTCCTTAATTTCTTCATATCTCTATCAATAATACGAATAGGCTGCCTTAATACAGTCAAATTTGGCTCAATCTCCAAGTCCTCTTGCTGCTACGCTTCCACGATTATTGAAGGATCATGCACAAACTTACGTAAATGCGATACGTGAAATACATTATGCACACCCGATAGTCTAATCGGTAACTCGACTCTATATGCGAGTGTACCAATCCTCTCAAGAATCGAGAATGGTCCTATGTAACGAGAAGCCAACTTTCTAGCCCTCCTAAACTAAACTACATTTCTCATCGGAGAAACCTTTAGAAATACAAAGTCTCCAACCGAGAACTCCAAGTCTCTACGCCTCTCACCTGCATAACTCTTTTGTCGATTCTGCGCTTTCCTGATTCACTTTCGAATCTCTATAACCTTATCCGATACCTATTGGATCATATCTGGCCCAAGCACAATACGATCTCCAGGTTCTACCCAACTCGATGAAGATTTGCAAGGCCTTCCATACAACGCTTTAAATGGTGCCATTCTGATACTGGCCTGATAACTATTGTTGTATGGAAACTCAACAAGTGGTAAGTGTTCTTCGCACAAACCTCCAAAATCTAAAATGCATGCTCGATGCAAGTCCTCCAACACTCAGTTCACCTTTCCGTTTGCCCATCTATCTGCGGATGGTAAGCGGTACACAAACTAAGCTCGGTCCCTAATGCTACATGCAAACCCTTCCAAAACTGGCTTATGAATATCGAATCTCTATCACTCACGATATCTATAACGACCCTAATTTTGACTAACATCATTTAGGACATTTAAGTAGACAAATTAAATGAAATAATGTAAATGGTTAAGGGATTGAGATTTGAATAATATAGGGTAGCCGTGCCTTAACTAACCTATAAACCAAATGAAAATTAAATGAAATAAGTAAGAGGAATAAGATGAGGGCAAAATATGAATAGGCTATATTCTTATACCCTTAACCCTTATTCCATTTTCATTCATAACACTTGCAAAAAAAAATTAAAAACGTTTAAATCTTAGCCGACCACCATTAGGAGAAAACAAGGGAAAGATAAGCAAGAATTAAAGAAGGAAGCTTAGTCGAATCAACTCAAGAGCAAATCTAAAACTCCTTAACAATAAGCTAAGGTGAATAATAGATTACATCTCATTTTTATTGTTCTCGGTTTCTAGATCTGATCCGAATATATTTTGTAAAGTAAAATGCCATGTTTTGATTGTTAAATGGATATATATGCTTGTTGATGATTTTTGTTGTTTCATATTGATTATATGATAAGTTGTGATTTGAAAATCCTATTAAATGACATCCAAATAGCTTGCGTTTTTAATATAAGGTCAGAAAAATTATTTTAGAGTTGAGTTTAAAGTTTCATAATTTTCTGAATTAATGTGGATTTATTATGAATTTTCTAGTAAAGAAAATGGTTAAATTGGGTTTAAATTATTTTCAGCTATTATATGTTAGCTTTGGGTCAGAAATTTAAATACGTTAGAAAACATATTAAAAACGATTTATGGGAATTTTTGGAGAATTTTTCTAAGTATTTTATTAAAGATATAAAATTATTTAAGGTATGAGACTTAAATGTTTTATATGTTTATAAAAGGAGAAGGGGAAATTTCCAAATGTTTTTAATTTGTGAATTACTAAAATTCGGCAGCACCTTTACAAAAAGATTTTGAAAAGAATTGGAAAACAATTATATGCTAACAAACAAAGCAAGTTAGTTGGAAAGAAATTACTTTAAAAAGGTTAAAAATCAGTTTTGTATAGGTTTACTACTTCGCCACTTATAGCAGCCATCTTTCGACCCTATACTGGCTCCTCTAACCAAGTCGAAACCAATACACATGGTATCGATGCTTTAGTACATAGTGGAATAGAGTTAGGTGAAAGGTATGAATTCGAAACAGGCTTTCGTAGGGGTAGAAGAAGCTCTCTTTAAACTTAGAACTATTTTGGTTACGTACAAGGCTTTTGAAGGGTTAGAGCTTTCGACTTAACCAACTTGCTTCTGTTTATATAAAGAAAGGGCATTCGAATGGGTTGCCACCTTTTGTTCTTAAAAAAGGCGCTTAAAAGGGTCGAAACCCTTACTATCTCATTCAACCTTTCGAACCAAAGCTTTCGAAATGGTTCTTTAGCTTTAAGTTTTGAAGCCGCTTCTCCATGATTTCGAAAGGGTTGGTTACGAAACCATCCACTTTCTTTTACTTAGGAATAATGTTTTCGAAAGCAATGCTTTCGCCCTAGTTCTTTGAAGAGCCTTTGATATATTGAAAGTTAAACCCATAGATTTCGAAAGGAATGGTTTTAAATGGTTTCGAAGCTATGTTCCACAAACTTTTACTTGAACCCAATGCTTTTGAAAGGTTTGTTTTAAGTAAAGGACTTTAATACTTTAGAAAGGTATCTAATAAAGGTTTCGAAGGGAGATCCCCTAATGTTTTTGAAAGGTTTACTTTTAGTATTTGAATGGAAGGTTTCCAATGCTTTCGAAAGACAATTTTGGAATGTTTTGAAGAGAGGATGTCTAAGATCTATAATGCTTCCGAAGGGGACACTTTCAGTGATTTCGAAAGGCCTATTTTAAAAGGTTTCGAAAGATATGTTTTGGCATTTCATCCTAGTGTTTCAAGGTTAAGTAGATAACTTATTTTGAAAGGGGTACTTTCAATGGATTCGAAAGGGACTGTTTAAAGTTTTTAAACAAAGGTTTCATCAACGATGTTTTGGTGTAAAGCATATATCATGGCAAAGAGATTTGAGCAAAGAAAAAAAGTATATTTTCCTTGTTTAAGCATGATTTAAAGGGTTAAATCAATTTGAAAGAAATGTTTTCATGGAGAATTTGATGGGGTAGTTAACCCTAAGTAAATGACTCAGATATTTGAATACCAGATGAAACTGGTATAGGGTTGCGCCCTATACATTAGCTATAGCCCCTAGCTAATATAAGTCCAAAATTCCAGTATATAGGGCTTAGTCACAGGAAGATTAAATGATGTTATACATAGAAAGGAAAATACAGAGAAATATAGGTTATTGGTGAGCCCGCAAAACCATTAGGATCAGTTGACCCTGGAAGAAGTAAGTTAAGGACAGACCGTCCAGAAGTGTGTCTAACAGAGGTTAGATTATTTATTTTTTCTAGTAGGCCCGAGTCAGCCAATGGTTAGTAGTTAGCCAAACAAAACTATATTGTTCTGACTGATAATCCATTTGTTACCTCATTTATATGCATAAATGATATTGCTATTATTGATTTAATCAGTTTGATTGCAGGATTTTGATTTGCAGAGATATGTTTTTAAATGGATATTAGTGAGGGAAAACCCGTTCTGCTAAGTGGTGTGGTCTCACTTAATTTCCATAAACCAAGATGTAATAGTATTATTCACACCAAGCTTAATGTCCGACTCAAAGTTTATGTTTTCCCCTTAAACTCTCGGGTGCTCAAAACTAATCTGAGTAGATTCAGAGTTAAGGTTTAATAGGTTTATTAGGTGGAGGAATAAATCTTCCGAAGACGTGCAGGAGGCAAAGTTAGCTATTTAGGAGTTTTAATTTTATTTCCGTTGTGATGTATTAAGACTATTATTCCTATTAAGTACTCTGATCATCCAAAGGGACATCTTCGTATATCGCTCTTGGTGTATATTATAATCGTTAACCCACCTTTTGGCAAGGCAGTACACATGCGGATTTAACCCAACAGACTTCATGATCATCAAGGCGGGATTCCCGAAGAAACGGTTACCAGGCTCAGAGAACGGTTATAAATGAGTCTACGGATGATGGTCAAGTAGATTCGGATCGGATCCATAATTTTTATCCCAATCAAAGTGCAATTGGTATAAAGTGATAAGGAAGGCTTTGTGAGGCTACGTTTCAAATTTCAAATCGATCGGAGTCCGTATGTTAGAGTTATGGTCAACAGAAGAGGGATCAGTTCATATTTAGCTCAGCAACACAACTCAACGATGGTCGCTCCATAACTCAACAACCACAAGGCGGATTGAAGTGAAGCTTTGGAAATAAGAAGAGGGGACCCTAGGAAGTCTACTCTAGGAATCTCATGGCATTTGGAGGAGATGGAGGGATTGTCATCTATCCATCAAAAAGGGGTCGGCAGGATTCACTCAACACCACTTCATGGAAAATGCGATATCTCACAAACTATACGTCGGAATTGCACGAAATTTGGGGAGAAAGCAGCTAACACCAAGAGGAACCACCCAGAGGGATCACATCCCATTTGTACACCAACATTGGGGGTTAGTACCGATCCCTATGTGGGCTCAAAAAGGGGTCGGCAGAAATCAGGATTCACTCAACACCACTTCACGGAAAATGCGATATCTCACAAACAGTATGTCAGAATTGCACGAAATTTGGAGAGTAAGTAGCTAACACCAAGGGAATCACCCAAAGGGATCACACCTCATTTGGATACCAAAAAAGTGGTCGGTACCGACCCCTATTGTGGGCCCTAATGGGCATAGAAATTTTTGGGTGGCCTCGTCTTGGCCTCCAGAACCTTCTGTCAAAATTTCAGCTCGATTGGTACACGTTTTCCCCTATAAATATAGCAGACATGGCGTTAGAAAAAGGATATTCTTTCTACTTCTCTTCATCTTTAACCTAGGCTACATTCTGTCTGTTTTATTCTTGGATTTTGGATTGTAACTGTAAACGATCTTCAGTATAATAAAAAGGATTATTTGGGAGTGGACGTAGACTAGAGTTAGCCGAATCACTATAAATCTTGTCTCCTTTTACTTGCTTTATAGTTTTTTTAATTTTGTTCTTCAATTATTTCTCTTCATATTTCTGTGAATGGATTGGGTATTGGGGTTTTCGCATAATTGGGTGTTGGTGGCCAATTTTGATGCCAACATTTTAGTGCTTTCACTGAGAGGGCTTGCACACGCAGATTTGGAAGCTAGGAGCTTAGAATTTGAAGCTTGGATACTTGGATATAGGAAGCAATGGTGAGACAATCAACAAGGAGAGTGCTACTAGAAAGGAGCCGCCATGGAGGGAGTCAGGAGGCTTCCTCAGGAGCTGGAGCTGATCAAGCATCTATCTACATCACCAAGGTTGAAATGGAAACAATGATGGAAGCTATGTAGGAGGGGATGCTAAAAAGGCAGGAGGAGATGATGTAGAATCTACTCTGACAAATTGGACAGGCTGAAGCCATAGGAGCTGCTGGAATGCAAAACCAATGAGATGGAATGATAGGAACTACTAGAGCTATGGACCAAGGAGTCAAGGTGGCAGGAATAGATGGAAATCAGAACCGGGAACATGGAAACAGAGCTAATGGATGAAGGAGTGGGGTAGAGCAGCCGGGGTTAGTCCCTTGCCATCCTAGAGGGATCGGCACTGATCCCTCCAGAGGGATCGGTCCCGATCGCCAAAGGCTAGGGGACATGCCATCGGGTCTGGTTGATCATGATGCTAGAGGATTTGCGGTTAATCCTGTAGAGCTTGGTGCGAATAGGAATTTGGATGCTCGTTTGGAGGAATACGTTCCAGAATTCCCTCGTAGGCTCAGGGGGGCAACTTGGACATAATGATAGGAGACTGCCACTGGAAGACAATGGCAGGTTTATAGAGATGATCAAGCGAGCTATGCATGAAGGGTTAGTGAACAAGGGTCTGGAGGATGTGAATAGAAGTCCATTCACTCCTAATATCAGGAATGCTCGGAATCCACCAGAATTCGAACTACCAACACTGGAAGCTTATGATGGAAAGTCGGATCCAACTATGCATCTGATGAAGTATATACAACACATGGAAGTATTGGGGGAATCGGAAGAAGTCCTGGCATGATGTTTCCCTCTGTACTTAACGGATGTAGCTGCGCTATGGTTCAGACAGTTGGAGGGCGGTTCTATTAGCACATGGACGGAATTGGTCGAAAGATTTATGAAGCAGTTTCGGGTTCACATTACGAGACCCAAGAATGTGATGACATTGACATCAGTAAAGCAGTGGGTAGGAGAATCACTCAAGAATTTCTTAACCAGGGTCAATGCAGCAGTTGTTTCGGTGGATCGACCAGATCCATCAATGGTTTTGATGACGGTATTGTCAGGAGTTGCAGATAATTAAGATTTTAAGATATCACAGATATGGGATCCACCGATGGAACTTGGGGAATTCTAATATGAAGCAGAGAGGTTTCTACGACAAGAAGATGTGAAAGCTGATAAAAAGGCAACAGAAGTTAATACGGTACGGGGTGGCGAACCGCTCGGTGAAAGCTTAGGAAAGGATAAAGGTAAACGAAACACGAATAATAGCTTTGATGGATCGAAGCGACAAAGGGGAGAACCCAAATTCTCTTCTTACTCTGAATTGATTGAAACCTTAGAACATATATATCTGGATACTTGAGGGCGCCTTCCATATCGAAGGCCGGCAAGGACGGAACTCTCCGAACATGAACAGACATCTGGAAAGTGTTGCCTATTCCATGAGCTGGATGGGCACAATACAAATGGTTGTAGGCATTTGAAGGATATCATTGAGGAACATGTGAGGAATGTCTAGTTAGAACAATACGTAAGGACTCGGGCTGCGACAGTGGAATATGAGCATCCACCGTCCACCTCGAATGAAAATGGCACTGGATCAAGGCATCATCGTTAACTTGTCATCAATTGATCGGGATGGCATGGAATAAGTAGCAAACTCCATAGTAAGATGGCTAAGTCACTTACATATGTACGGGATCAAGGATGGTCCCCAGGCATGCTCTGAGATGATGATAAACCATAATGCTAGGGTTTGTGAAATTTGTTTTTTCCTTTCTTCTTATTTGCTTTAAACTCTTGTTTTTCTGGTTTTGTCGAACTCTGGTTTATTGGTTGTACTGACTTTTATTTTATGAACTTAGGAATGCTTAAATTGGATCAATGTAATGGATAAAATAGGTCATCAGGTATGGACTATGCCTGGCAAGGGGTAAGTTGCTTTGCTCGAACACGATGGATCGACCTACTCAGGTCGTCGAGTACGGACTGTGCTTGGCAAGGATCCGGAGAGATCAAGGTTGTAAGGCATGGAATATGCCTGGCAAGGGATGGGTCGCTTCGCTCGAATGCGATGGATCGGCCTACTCAGGTCGTCGAGTACGGATTGTGCTCGGTAAGGATCTGGTGAGATCAAGGATTAGGATTAGGATAACAACCTGGAGAGGTTATGGATTTGGATATTAGCTTCGAACAGCTATGGATTTGGATATGGGCCCTGAGTAGTTTGGGATTTGGCTAACAACCCGGTGAGGTCAAGGGTTTGGAAAAAAACAATCCGGAGAGATCGTGGATTCATGATTGGATATTGACTCAGAATGGTCATGGATTTCACTAACGATTCGGAGAGATCATGGATTTGGATTTGCAATCGATTGGATAATATATATGGTTATCGATGGATTATGGACTTTGGATTTTAGATTTCTGGTAATTCTAAACATGCCTTGCTATCACAAGGCATGTTTCAGGAGGCAAAGTGTTAACCTGCCTTTTGGCAAGGCAGTACATAGGCAGATTTAACCCAACAGACTTCATGATCATCAAGGTGGGTGCCCGGAGAAACGGTTACCAGGCTCAGAGATCGGTTATAAACGAGCCATGGACGATGGTCAAGTAGATTCAGATCGGATCCCTAATTTGTATCCCAATCAAAGTGAAATTGGTATAAAGTGACAAGGAAGGCCTTGTGAGGCAACGTTTCAAATTTCAAGTCGATTGGAGTCCGTATGTTAGAGTTTGGGCAACATAAGAGGGATCAGTTCATATTCAGCTCAACAGTACAACTCAACGATGGTCGCTCCATAACTCAACAACCACAAGGTGGATTGAAGTGAAGCTTTGAAAATAAAACGAGAGTATCCTAGGAAGTCTACTATATGAATGTCATGGCATTTAGAGGAGATGGAGGGATCGGCATCTATCCATCAAAAAGGGGTCGGCGGAAATCAGGATTCACTCAACACCTCTTCACGGAAAATGCGATTTCTCACAAACCGTACGTCGGAATTGCACGAAATTTGGGGACCACGTAGCTAACACCAAGGGAAACCACCTTGAGGGATTGCAACCCATTTGGACACCAACATAGGGGCCGTTACCGATCCCTATGTGGGCTCAAAAAGGGATCGACAGAAATCAGGATTCAGTCAACATCACTTCACGAAAAATGCGATATCTCACAAACCGTATGTCAGAATTGCACGAAATTTGGAGAACAAGTAGCTAACACCAAGTGGAACTTCCCAGATGGATCGCACCTCATTCGGAAACCAAAATAGGGGTCGGTACTGACCCCTATTGTGGGCCCCAATGGACTTAGAAATTTTTGGGTGGCCTTGTGTTGGCCTCTAGAATCTTCTGTCGGTATTTCAGCTCGATCCGTACACATCTTTCCATATAAATATAGCAGGCATGGCATCAAAAAAAGGAACTCTTTCTGCTTCTCTTCATCTTCAACCTAGGTTATACTTTGTCAATTTTATTCCTGGATTTCAGATTGTAACTGTAAACAATCTTCAGTATAATAAAAACATTATTTGGGAGTGGACGGAGGCTAGAGTTAGCCGAACCACTATAAATCTTATCTCCTTTTACTTGCTTTCTAGTTGTTTTAATTTTGTTCTTCATTTATTTCTCTTCATATTTCAGTGATTGGATTGGATATTTGGGTTTCCGCATAATTGGGTGTTGGTGGCCAATTTTGACGCCAACAGTAATAATTATATTTGATCAAAACCTAGGAATTATTTGGGATTGTGTAATGGAATATGAAACATGGATTTGAAATGTAATCGCTAATTTTTTTTTGTAATCTATGATTTTATTTCATATTCATATGCTTCTGATGTTATGGATACCATTAACATTACCATATTTTATCACCGGAAGTTAATACTATAGATGACTGCAGCATCTGTAACACTTAGCTTCGAGCCTCAAGATAGGGGATGTTACAACTTGGTATCAGAGCATAGGTTTATGAACAAAAAATTTAAAAGAAATTTCAAACTTAAAATTATATAGAAAACATAATCCTGGGGAATTAGAGAAAATGTTGGGGTATGGGATAATGCTATAGTTACGTACTTGTATTTGCTATATATAAGTATACGCTTTATCTCTATTCTCCCGTCTCTCTTAGGCTATGCTTCTATATCTTACAAAGACTCGAATGCAGATTTTACGGACGTAAGATATGAATGCTAGAAATGGTAGAGTTAACATTGATGGAGGAAGCACCACAACTAATGGGAATGCCAGACCAAACACAAGAAGGAATCAAGGTCAGGCACAGGCTGCTAATGTGAGTGCTGGAATACCATAAGTTGATATGGGAGCAATGTATCAGTTCGTCGTCAACATGATACAGACATGAGTTGCTACAGGGTTAGCTGGAAGAAATGCTAAAGGATGAAATCAGGAAGCTCCAGTGGTCAATAACTATGCTTTATTAAGTAGAGATTATGCTAGGCTATGAGGAAAACAGTTTATCGGAACCGAGGACACAATCGAAGAGAAGAATTGTTTACTTCATCGTGAGAGGATTTTTGATGAATTCGAGCTCAATGATAAGCATAAAAGGAGACCCGCTTCTAGACAGCTACTAGGGGCAACACTGTACTAGTGTGACAGTATTACGGTTGGAGTCAATAAGGAGACTATGACTTGGGCTGAGTTCAGGAGAAGGTTTAAAGAAAGATTTATGTCGGAAATTGTTAAGTTTACTCTGCTCAGAAAGTTTGCTGAGTTGGAGCAGGGAGATATGCCAGTGTTTGAGTATGCAACCAGATTTAAGGAGTTATCGAGATATGGATACGCTGCAGTTGATACTATTATTAAAAGGAATGAGAAGTTTATCAGCGGGTTGAAGCCTGAGCTTGCTAAGGCCATATTATCGCATATTAGAGATCTGTGCGATGTAGTTTTTGAGATGGCTCAAGGCAGGAAGAAATGCTTGTTTTTCTTAAAGGAAACAAGGTAGAAGAAGCTCAAGGAGGGCAGAACCAAGAGGAAATTTTTTCATAAGAAAGCAGCTCAGAAGAGTGGAGCTACTAAGAAGGAAAAGGCAGAAGTTGTCTATGATAAGTGTGATAAGAAAGGACACTATGCTCATGAGTGCCGGACAGGTAAAGGGAAAAAAGCTGCTGAAAAGAAAGGAGTGAGATGTTTCAACTATGATAAGATTGCACATTATAAGAACTAGTGCAAGGAGCCAGCCAAGGATGGAAAAAGTAAGATGTTTGCATTGGAATCAGCTTCCTCGAGACCAACAACAAAGGAGAAGGGAAAGGATGTGTTGGGAGGTACGCTTTTGATTCATGATGTATCAGTTAGAGTTCTATTTGATACTGGTGCATTGCATTCTTTTATATCTCATTGTTTGGTAAATAAGCTTGACCTAGAACCCTCATACTGTTTGCACAAAAAATGGACAAACACCTCAAAGTCATATGATTTAGTAGATCTTATGTTGTTCTTAGTGATTTGGATGATTTATGCAAATATATGAAAAGCAGGGGCAAAACTGTAAAAATACATGCAGATTTATAGTGGTTCAGCCAGAATGTGCCTACGTCCACTTTATATGTTATTTCTCTTCTCTTGTTTAGATTACAAGTACAAAGCTTTGATACAAGTAAAAGAAAGTTGTTTGAAAGTTCTCTCCGTGCTTGAGCTCTCAAAACTTGTCCCCATTGTTGTACCCCTGCCCCTCTATTTATAGAGTGAGGTAGGGAGCAGGGGTCTTGGATGTATATAGCTGCTGGTGGGCCCGGGCTGATGTGATCTGGCCTGGCATGTCTTGGTCCGGTAGCATTTGGTTTGGCATTGAGTTGGTCCGGCACAGAGTTGGTCCGGCTATGGAGTTGGTTCGGTGAGAGTTGGTTCATCATGGAATTGGTCCGGCATTGAGTTGGTCCGGCACAGAGTTGGTCCAGCTATGGAGTTGGTTCGGTGAGAGTTGGTCCGGCTATGGGGTTGGTTCGGTGATGCTTGAATAGGTATTGGTCCGGTAGAGGCTGGTTCGTCCCTTACTTTCTCATGTTGGCTTGGCACCGAACGGTTCGGTGGCTCCTTTCTTATCTGGACTTGGTAGTGATAGAAACGTACCCAACATTTGCCCCCCAAAGTAGGGCATATGCTAATATATGTCGTGCTTTGTTTCAGGTTATCCAATTTTGACATTCCCATTCGATTTTTAGTACCGAACCAGTTGGTCCGGAGGTCTACCTTCGCCTATAAGTACGGAACTAGGGCCTTTGTTATCTCCTACCGAACGAGACAGTCGAGCCAAATCAGTCACATAGCCGAATCAGATTTTATCCTACTGCCGAACCGCTTTAGCCTGCCGAATCAGGTACTTTAACTTCCCTTTGCCGAATGAAACTTGTGTGTCCTACGTACCGAATGAACTTTAGTTGTGAATGCCGAATGAGCCTTTACTGAGAAAAGCCGGATGAATTTTTCGAGATGAGAATGCCGAATGGGCTCGTAGTATGGGTGCCGAATGAACTTTATACACTTGATTTTTTCACTTTTCATATCACGAGCGAAATTCCGGACTACGTGTACTTGCTTGTTTATATCCTCTGTTTTAACAACATGTTTTTCCGATGTTGCAGATAATGTCTCGCAAAGCAGAAACTCGATCGGATAAAAAGAAGTCCCAGGGCGAAGGAGAATCTTCCGAAGTGCCCCCTGCTCAGCCAGGACTGGAACGTCACGGAACTGCCCCGAGATCACTGGTGGACGGGTACGGCCCTTAGGAGCTTCTGAACTCCCCGCCCGATTGCTTTCCCAGCTCCCTCAAGGAGGAGCAGCTTGATGTCATCTCCCGTTCTTTCGGAATCGATAGAGCGCGCATGCTGTTGCCAGGGAGAGAAGTTATGCCATATGACCCTCCTGAAGGGTACTTTGCCTACAGCAGATACCACTGCATGTGTGGTGCCATCCCGCCTCTTAATGCTTGGGTAGTCAGCTTTCTTACATATCTAAAGGTGGCCCCATTCCAGCTTCAACCCAACTCTTATGCCATTCTGGTGAGTCTCTTTGTCATCTTCCAGAGGAGATATGGGCGTCCTCCTTCCAACTGGGAGATCCGGTATTTGTACAACTTGAGAGGCTACAAGAAGGGGTCTCCCTATATCAGCTTGGAATCTGCCGTATCCTTTAAGCCCGTCCTGGACTTATACTCGAAGTTCAGTATGTTCAAGAAAGAATGGTTCTTCATCAGGGGTGACTCTGTTTCCATTCGTCGTTTCACCTCCGGTTGTAAGTGTGAAGCTTTATATATAATTTCCGTTACAACTGCAGTGCTTTATCTTATGTGCTTTTATTTCTTGCTAGCGACAGGTGGTTTTGCGGTTGTGGAGAATGACTATGGAGGAGGCTAGTAAGGCGGAATTGCGGAAGATGGAGGCTTCCTGCAAGGAGCAGATAAATATGGCCATCTCGACAGTGGACGAGGTTCGGAGGGCGGATCTTGAGCAGGTAGAGGAGCTGTCGGGGAAGCTTGAAGCTGCAGAGCTTGCTCAGGTCAGGCTAAAGGAGGAGATGGAGGCGATGAGGAGGTCCCTTCAGGCTGACTGCTCGCGATACCGACTGGAGAGGGATGCTGCCATTGCAAGGCTATTGGTTTCTGAGGCTCGTATGAGGGAGTTTGAGGAAAATGAGGGGATGATATGCTGCAGGATATGTACTTTCGCATTTGGAAGCAGGGCAGCTTATCTTGGATGGACGACTACCCCCGGGTTATGGCTAGGATTTACCTCAGGGCTTTAGAGGAGGCCAAGGCTGAGGCGGATAAGGAGGGTGGAGCGGCCTTTAGGATGGATGCGGTAACCGCTCAGTTCACCAAGGAGGAGAAGATGGCGGTGAAGGAGGGGATGCGGTTGTTTGCAGTTGAGGAGGCAAGCGTGGAAGTAGGGGATGACGACCAAGATGATCAAGGGGAAGTTGCTGGTAACCTTTTCTTCTTTAGTTTCTTCTTTTGTTAACTCTGTTTGCTTATCACTACTGATTCCATTCTCTGACCGAACAGGTGGGCAACAGGATAAGGTCAATACTCCGACGCAGCCGGCTCCTTGATTGGACTTGGAAAATTCTTTTTGTGGACTTGACATGGTTGTATATGTTAGTCTTAAAACAGTAGAGTAACTCTTAGGTTGTAATTTTTGCTACTTGTAATAAATAGCTCTATTCTTGATGTGTAATTCTTTAACTTAAGCTGATTTTGTCGTCTTTTGAATGTTTTTGCTATTTTGACATGTCGTATGAGAAATATAGCTATGCATATTCTTGTAATTAAATTGTGTTTGATGTCATAATTTTATGACTTGCAATGTTAGCGTGAGGTGTGAATAAATTATAGTCATATATGAAAAAAGGAAATAACGCCCTTTATATTTTGCTTGTAGATGGCAGCTTTGACTATCCTGTGTGATCGAGTAAGGGACGCGGTCCAGTATCTTGCTGTGAGTATCTGCTTCTATTAGCGAGCGTCTCTTGTTCTGTGTCCTGTACTTCAGGGATTGTTACAGAGGATAGGAGAAAAGTTTCTTAAGTAAAATTGAAATATGTGAAATAGTAAAACTTCCAATCACGGAAGGCCTTCGATGTGCTTAAGTTCGTGGCAAACGGGCTTTGTAGTCACTTTCCCTAGCTGTGGGTCTTGGAGACATTTGTCACCCATCTTACGCCTCCGCGGGGAGTTAATTCTTTTTTACCACAGCCGCACTTAAGACACATCGGAGCCGAGATCGCGCACAGTAACTACCCGGGCCATTATGGCCCGTAATCGTGGGTATTATTCGATTTACTGTGGCCGGCTAGCGTGGGTGCCGATCGTCAACTGTGAATTGCCCCTGGCTGGCCACACCGTATGTTGGGGCTTATAGTCGGTTCACAGTTGCCGGCGAGCCGAACGCCATAATGAGCTGCCTCGGCTATAGTCGGCCTTCTCGGTGGCTTATAATCGGCTCATTACAGTTGGCTTTAAGGGCCGTCGCGAGCAATGAGTTAACCCGCAGCAGAGGGATGCCGAAGCAAAAGTGTCTCATTGACGAGGGCATGGATTCGCATAGTACCTGTTAGGTCTTGTCCAGGTGAAGTTGTGCCGTGGAGTGCTCTGAGTGGAATTGCTATACGCGTAGGATTTTGTTCAACAGAAAAGGATAACGTTAACAAGCAGCCAAGATATAAAGGAACAAGTCAAAAAAGAGACAAGGTTTTTTAAAGTGGTTCGGCACGAAAAGGCCTACGTCCACTGATTCTCTTTGTTAATTCACTTCATATGGATAGTACAAGTTAAGAAAAGTATCGACGGAGATGTTGGATGTTCCATGCCCTCTGGAACACCTCTCCGTCCACTATTGACAAAATATAAGCTCCATTGTGGAGATCTTTATGAATTACATACGGTCCATCCCAGATTGGGTCTAGTGCTCCGGGGCGAGGGAAGATTCGCTTGAGGACATGATCCCCTTCTTGTAAGGTATGATGCTTGACTTTGGAGTTGTATTGTGCTGCCACTTTCTACTTGTGGGCTGCTGCTTTAAGGACTGCATCATTTCTTCTCTCCTCAACTAGATCCAAAGACATGTGAAGGAGTTCTTCGTTCTCTTCTGGGTTATAGTGGATCCTACGGTGGGAAGGCACAATGGTTTCAACTGGGAGCATAGCCTCCGATCCGTATGCCAAAGAGAAAGGAGTATGCCCTGTTGATGTTCTGAAGGATGTGCGATAGGCCCACAGTGCCGTAGGGAGTTCATCCACCCAAGCGCCCTTTGACTTTTCGAGCTTCTTTTTTATTAGAGTTTTCAAAATTTTGTTGATGGCTTCGACTTGTCCGTTTGCCTGGGGATACGCTACGGATGAGAAGCTTTTGTGAATTCCGTGCTCTCAGCACCAGTTGGCAAATTCCTCGCTGTCAAACTAGAGTCCATTGTCTGATATGATTTTGAATGGGACTCCGTACCTGCATAGAACATTTTTGATCAAGAAGTTAATAACTTTTGCTGAGGATACTTTATTCAGAGGTTCTGCTTCCACCCATTTGGTGAAATAGTCGACTGCCACTATAGCATATTTGGCCCCGCCTCGGCCCATTGGTAGCTCGCCGATTAAGTCAATTACCCATATTGCGAAGGACCAAGGGCTGGTCATTTGAGTAATCTCAGTTGTTGGTAACCGCGGAATCTTAGCAAACTTCTGGCATCTGTCGCACTTTTTGACGAAATCTAAGGCGTCCTTGCTTAAGGTGGGCCAGAAATATCCATATCGGAGTATCTTTTTTGCTAATGTTTGCCCTCCGGTGTGATCTCCGCAGCTTCCCTGATGGATGTTGGATAAGATTTCCTTGGCTTCCCTCCCAGCGACACACCTTAATAACGGGTTAGAGAATCCGTGCCGATAGAGGATGTCTTCTTGAATTGTGTAGCGGGAAGCTTTCCTTAAGATTTTCTTGACTTCGTTACGTCCGTTGGGTAGTGTGCCGCTTTGTAGGTAGTCTCGGATGGGAGTCATCCAAGTTGCTTCTTCGGTTGCAGCTATCAGATTCACTTGCTCAAAACTTGAAGTCAGTTGCTTTGGGATGGTTACTGCTCCGAAGATGGCGATGTTTCTCATACTTGCTTGCTTTGCCAATTCGTCGGCCTCTTAGTTCTCTTCCCGAGGGATGTGTTTGACTAGGTAGTGGTCCAATCGGCTGAGAAGTAACTTGGTCTTCTTTAAATATGCTATGAGTCGTTCTCCTCGAGCTTGGATTTCTCCTAGTATTTGATTAACAATAAGTTGAGAATCGCTATGAAGACACAAAGAATTAGCTCCGATTTCTATGGCAAGTTCTAGTCCAGCTATCACTGCTTCATATTCTGCATTGTTGTTGGTGGCAGCGAACTCGAACCTTATAGCATAGTGCAGCTTTTTTCCCCTGGGAGTGACTATTACCACACCTGCCCCCGAACCTTGTTCGTTTGATGCACCATCCACAAAGAGGTTCCACTTGATGTCTTCTGCTATTTCCAATTGCTCCTTATCTTCGTTGGTAGTGAATTCTGCAATGAAATCAGCCATGGCTTGTCCCTTGATGGCGGTGCGAGGGTGATAGGTGATATCATACTGACTTAGTTCAATGCACCATTTAAGTAGTCGCCCAGAAGTGTCGGGACGATGGAGCACCTTCCTCAGGGGTTGATCGGTCAGAACTTTGATGGAATGGGACTGGAAGTAGTGACGCAGCTTCTGTGATGTGATTAGTAAACAGTATGCTAGCTTCTCAAGTTTAGGATATCTGACTTCTACCCCCGTAAACCTTTTACTGACGAAGTAAACTGGCCGCTGCATGCGGTTGTCTTCCCTTACCAAGGCAGCGCTTAGGGCGTGAGATGACACAGCAAGGTATAGGTATAATTCTTCGCCTTCGCTTGGAGTCGAGAGTACCGGTGGTTTCTGGAGGTGTTCGATTAAGTTAAGGAAAGCGGTCAAGCATTCGTCGGTCCATTCGAACTTTCCTTTGTCTTTCTTTAGAGCTTTGAAAAAGGGGACACACTTGTCCGTTGCTTTGGAGATGAATCGGCTTAGGGCGGCCACTTTTCCATTCAGGCTTTGCATTTCCTTTCGATTGGAAGGTATCTTGATATCCCTTAGCGCTCGGACTTGTTCAGGGTTTGCTTCAATCCCTCTGGCATGGACGATGAATCCTAAGAACTTTCCTGATGACACTCCGAAGGAGCATTTTAGAGGATTCAACTTCATTCCATACTGGCGAAGTACTTGAAACATCTTTCCTAGGTGGCTTATGTGATTGTCGGCTTTCCTTGACTTTACCAGCATGTCATCCACGTATACTTCCATAGTTTGCCTATTAGCCCTGCAAACATCTTGTTGACGAGGCGCTGGTAGGTGGCTCCTGCATTTTTAAGTCCGAAAGGCATTACCTTATAGCGGTATAAACCCCGGTCGGTGATGAAACTAGTGTGGTCTTGATCGGGAGTATGCATAGGGATTTGGTTATATCCTGAGTATGCGTCCATAAAAGATAAGAGCTCATGCCCGGCTGTGCTGTCCACAAGTTGGTCGATTCGGGGAAGTGGGAAGCAATCCTTTGGGCAGGCGTCGTTTAGGTTGGAGAAGTCAATGCATGTTCGCCACTTTCCATTAGCCTTCTTCACCAGTACCGGGTTAGCGATCCATTCCGGGTAGATGGCTTCTCGTATGAAGTCATTGGCGAGTAGATTCTTTACTTCTTCATCGAGGGCTGCCGATCGCTCTGCCCCCATACTTCTCTTTCTTTGTTTTACGGGCGCCTTGGTAGGATCAATGTTTAGTACATGGCATGCTACGTCGGGGGAGATTCCGGTCATATCAGCGTGAGACCATGCGAATACATCCAAATTGTGGCGGAGAAAGTCAATGAGTTGCTCCTTCAACTCTGCTTTTAGTTGGGACCCAATTTTCAATAGTCTACTTGAGTCGTGCTTGTCTACAGATACAAACTCCATAGCCTCTGCAGGCTCGGCGGTGGCCTCCTCCTCTTTGTCCCTAGGGTCTAATTCATTGAAAGGGTCGCTGGTATATCGAAGAGGAGGGGCTTTCTTTAGTTGCTACGCTTCTAGACTTTTCGTATAGAGGGAAACCTCTACACCCTTCCCTTTATCCTTCCTGTGGTTGTTGCGAAGTTCAGTCACGTAGCAGTCTCGAGCAACGTCCTGGTCTCCTTATACTTCCCCTACTCCATTGTCCGTTGGAAATTTCATCTTTAGGCACCATGGGGCTAGGACGATTTGGAAGTCAGACAAGGCTGGCCTTCCTAAGAAGGCGTTGTAGGCCGAATGGTTTTCTATTAGCACAAACGTCTGTTTCCGTACAACGGAGCGGGGATGGCTTCCAATCTCAACAAAGAGGTCTAGTTGCCCGAGGGGCATCTTTGCATCCCCAGTGAAACCGTGTAGTGGTTTATCGCAGGGAGATACATCCTTCATTGATAGCTTCATTTTGTCGAAGGCATGTTTGAACAGGATGTTTACTGAGCTTCCAGTGTCTACTAGGATTCGGTAAACTTCGGCGGGGCCGAGCCGGGCAGAGATAACCATGGGATCCATGTGAGTGTATTGCCTTCCTTCTAGGTCATGCTTACCGAATGTGATGTCATCACTTTCTTTCCGCTTCGGGTGGCGCTCTTCTATAACCGAATTGACACAGTCTTTATTGTCTCTAAGCAACTTTCCATATCTTTCCAGCTTCTATCTGCGATGTGCGGTCCTCCCGAGATGGTATGGACCACTATCTTCTCTTGACTAGAGCTGCTAGTGTTGCAGTTTCCTCTGCCGATCTCCGGTGAGGGTTGCCTTGGGTTCTCATTGGCAGGAGCTGGTGTCCTGACCTTTTACATATCGTTCCAGTTTCTTCCTTCTGATGTGTTCCTCAATCAAGTCCCGGAGATGATGGCATTCATTGGTATCATGCCCATGAGATTCGTGGAAGCGGCAGAACTTTCTAGACTTCTGCGCGTTATCTGATTCCTTCTTGTATGGTGGGCGTTTGCATCTAACTTCGCCTTGGGTGGCAAGGAAGATATTTTCGACGGTTTCGTTCAAAGGAGTGTAAGTGTCAAATCACGGTCCAGGCCGATATAGGCGCTTTTCTCCCTTCTTGCCCCCAGTATTGTCCCTGGAATCATTTCTTCGAACGTCCCTTGCCGCGGCAGGGGCGTTGCTGTGAGTTGCCTTATTTTGCTGTCCTGACTGCCCCTCAACGGCAGCATCCTCGAGCCTCATATATTTCCCAGCTTCATGGAAGAAATCGGGTAAAGTTGCTGGTTTTTATTTTGTCAACCTTCTAGCAAATTTAGTGTCCGGATGCACACCACTACAGAGGGCCATTAGGATAAGCTTCTCATCGGCATCTTGGACTGCGGCTGCTGCGGCGTTGAATCGGGTTAGGTATTGCTGCAGCTTCTCTCCAGGTTTCTGTTTGATGCTGGATAAGGAATAAGCGTCCTTAGGTTGCTCCACATGAATGCGGAACTGACTGATAAACTTTTCTTTCAACATTTCCCACGAGCTGATGGATCCCTGGGGTAGATGACAGAACCAGGAGGTAGCGAGATTTGCTAAGAAGAGCGGAAAGCATTTGCACAGTACTCCCTCTGTCGCTCCACTCATGAGCATATGTTGTGTGTACCTCTGTAAGTGTACAACGGGGTCGGAGGTTCCTTTGTAAGGTTCCATTGTTGGCATCTTCCATTCTCGGGGGGTGATAGCAATTTCGATATTGCAGGCGAAAGGGCTGGTTACCCTAGCGCCTATCCCTCGATCTCTTTGCTCCCGTTGGACGCACTATCTGAATAAGCGTGCCATCCTTTCATCATAATTTGGAGCAGATAGAAATGAGTTTGGTTCTGTTCTGTGGGATTGATTCCGTCCAGATGACCTGTAGGGATGGCATCGTCTATCATTCCTCATATTTTCCAGTGACTGCCTTTGATCTTCTGGGAGCATGCTAGGGTCAGCTACAGTTGGCCCTTGCCTTGATCTTCCCCTGCCGGGTTCTGATCTAAGCACTTCCTCGAGTCCAACTTCGGGCTGGACTCTAGCTCGGCCCCGTTCACTGGCGTTTCTATGGTTAGGCAGTATGACAGGCTCAGCTACAGTTGACCTTCGTCCGGTACCTCCCCCGTTGGGTTCGGTACCAAAAGTTTCCTCAGGCCTAACTTCGGGCTGTGCTCGATCTCGGCTCCTACCATGGCTACTTCTGTTGTTAGCTCCTTCGAAGAAGGAAGACCTTTGTTGTCTTTGAGATCCTCTAGACTGGGACTCGCCCCATGATTCAGTGTTGTGGTTGGACTCTTCGGCATCCCTTAAGCGTGACATGAGATGGTCCACCAAGACTTCCTGCTGGGATGTGAAGCGGTTAGTTACTTCAACCACAACCTTGTCTAAATCTGCCCTAGTAATTGCTGCGGGCTGTTCTGTGGCAGGAGTGGTCGGATTAGCCTGTCCTTCATTTGGTACTGCTTCTGGAGGAGGACGATTTACTTGATTCGTGACAGCTGGATCTGGAAGACTGCTGGATGCGATGTTTTTTCCTTTGTTAACATCTTTTCTCTATTTGGGAGGCATGTTTTCCAAGTGGCGAACGATGCTGTTAGGAAAAATGCTAAGTGGATGAAGCTGAAGCTTCGAGCTTCTAGCTCTCAGTGAAAGCACCAAAAATGTTTGCACAAAAAATGGACAAACACCTCAAAGTCGTATGATTTAGTAGATCTTATGTTGTTCTTAGTGATTTGGGTGATTTATGCAAATATATGAAAAGCAGGGGCTAAACTGTAAAAAGACATGCAGATTTATAGTGGTTCAGCCAGAATGTGCCTACGTCCACTTTATATGTTATTTCTCTTCTCTTGTTTAGATTACAAGTACAAAGCTTTGATACAAGTAAAAGAAAGTTGTTTGAAAGTTCTCTCCGTGCTTGAGCTCTCAAAACTTGTCCCCATTGTTGTACCCCTGCCCCTCTATTTATAGAGTGAGGTAGGGAGCAGGGGTCTTGGATGTATATAGCTGCTGGTGGGCCTGGGCTGATGTGATCTGGCCTGGCATGTCTTGGTTCGGTAGCATTTGGTCTGGCATTGAGTTGGTCCGGCACAGAGTTGGTCCGGCTATGGAGTTGGTTCGGTGAGAGTTGGTTCATCATGGAGTTGGTCCGGCATTGAGTTGGTCCGGCTATGGAGTTGGTTCGGTGAGAGTTGGTCCGGCCATGGGGTTGGTTCGGTGATGCTTGAATAGGTATTGGTCCGGTAGAGGCTGGTTCGTCCCTTACTTTCTCCTGTTGGCTTGGCACCGAACGGTTCGGTGGCTCCTTTCTTATCTGGACTTGGTAGTGATAGAAACGTACCTAACACATACCTAGTTACTTCCTTAAGGGTTGCAATTCCGATAGGAGGATATGCGACACTCGGGATGAAGTGTGACCAGCTAGAGTTTGAATTGTTAGGTCATACATTTATTTGCAGTTTGCATGTTTTATATTTTGTATGGTTCGGAATTATTTTGGGTAAGGATTGGTTAAGTAAATACGATGCTAGGATATTCTGCCATGATACGAAAATATCGCTTAGACACCCTGACTTTAGTGATTGGATTGTATACTCCGAAGAAAACCCTAGTTTTGAGGTTAATGCTCTATTGGGTGTTATGGAGGCAGAAGGTGAGTTGAATCGAGCTTTCGTTGTTAGAGAATTTGCAGATGTCTTTGAACCCATAGTAGGATTGCCACCGAAACAAGCTATTGAGTTTCAGATAGATTTAGTACCAGGAGCAAAACCTGTGAGTAAACCACCAAGAAGGATGACACCTACCGAGATGAGGGAGCCAAAGGTGCAGTTGGTTGTTGGAAATTTTGACGAGTAAATGACTTAAATTTTCAAGATAATGATCAAAACTTATATTCTTATTTGTGTCTATTTAAAAGTAAAATTTTCATTTGAAAATATTTACAAATGAAAATTTTACTTTTAAATAGACACAAATAAGTTAAATATAAGTTTTGGTCATTATCTTGAAAATTTAAGTCATTTACTCGTCAAAATTTCCAACAAAAATCAAGTTATCATAACAGTTAGACAATAGTTTAACTCATTGTTTCGGTTGATAACAAAGTGTAATTATGAAATGATCCTTAGTTGATTATCAAAGTTTATCAAAGTGGTATTTTCATTTCAGTTCAATAACAAGTCAAATCAAATAAGTTAAAATAGTGCTTGGATTTCATTTGCTCACTCTCTCCATTTTTTTTCTTTTGAAAATTTTATTTATATTAACAATAGTTACATATGCCTAACTCAGATAAACTAAGGCCAGGTATATTACCCATGCACTGCCTTGCGGACTGATGTGAGGGGAATACAGAGTGATCACTTATCTTTTTATTCGTCCTCGAATAAAGAGAAAAAAAATCTATTTTCGTAGGGAGCACGATTGCATTGAGCATATGCAAAAAGCCGTTAAACCTCTAGGTGTCCCCAGTAGGACGAGTGTTGTCTCGTGAGGGTTTTCAGCGGATACTACCCACAAAATCCAAATGCAGGATGAAAATATTTACAAAATGCAAGATTTATTTACAAAGAATGTGAATTTTTGAAAATATTTACAAATGACAATTTTACTTTTAAATAGACACAAATAAGTTAAATATAAGTTTTGGTCATTATCTTGAAAATTTAAGTCATTTACTTGTCAAAATTTCCAACAAAAATCAAGTTATCATAACAAATAGACAGTAGTTTAACTCGTTGTTTTGGTTGATAACAAAGTGTAATTATGAAATGGATCCTTAGTTGATTATCAAAGTTTATCAAAGTGGTATTTTCATTTCAGTTCAATAACAAGTCAAATAAGTTAAAATAGTGCTTGGATTTCATTTGCTTACTCTCTCCATTTTTTTTTCTTTTGAAAATTTTATTTATATTAACAATATTTACATATGCCTAACTCAGATAAACTGAGGCCAAGTATATTACCCATTCACTGCCTTGCAGACTGATGTGAGGGGAATACAGAGCGTGGCGAGTGAACACATAAGTCTGAACACTTATCCATTGTAGGCATTATTAAAAAGAATTTTTATATACATATACCTAACTCAGATAAAACGAGGCCAGATGTACTGATCATGCACTGCCTTTCGGGCTTATGTGAGAAGGGTACAGAGCATGGCGAGTGAACACACGAGTGTGAACACATGACTCTAGGTGTTAAAAATATATTCATATATACAAAAAAAAAATTATTATATATTTTTGTTTTTTTCTATATTATATATATATATATTTGAAAAGAGAGAGTTTTGCAAAATCATCTTAGCACCATTTAACTTAGAAGACAAAAAAATGTTATATCTTTACTTTAAATCGACCACTTTTTAAAACAAAGATTTTCAATTAGGATGTATTTTACAATTAACACGTATGAATCTTCCTATATACTGGTTAAACCATTGTTATTTGTAATCAAACTTCATTTTTATTTTTGTTAAGACAAATAAATTTTCAAAAATTTCAATTTAATTAACCAAAACCATATATTTATCCTATAGCGTTTCTTTAAAAATAAATCAAAAATTCTTAAATAAAATTATTATTTTTTGAGAATTTTTTTTAATTTGGAAAGAAAAAGTAAAAATAAATCATGAAAATCGAAAACGACGATGAGTCTCCCCCCACACTTGATTTTGACTGTGTCCCCACAGTCAACCCAAGTGAAAGGAGAAAAATAAAAATGGCCTTTATTTATATGAAAACGAACGGTATTTACACGAGATCAGAAAGTATATCGTCAAAAAGTAAATGAAACAGTCTTCCAAAAGACCGATCCATTTGTCTCATTAAGTATGCGAGACACAGTTTAAGTTCGAAAAACCAAACCGTAAATGATTTCAAAGTTGAATGTGATTTGGAAAAACGAATGTCATTTTATTAAAAATCTTTCGAGTTGTTTTATTTTCGATAATTTTCGGGATTGATAAAATAATTGATTGAAGTTCAAGTTTATTATCACCAACTTGAAAGTCAAGCTCATCATCAACAAATTTTTCAAAATTATTGATTTCAAAATTGAAATGGTGTTTTAAATCTTCCCCGTCAGAATTTAACAACTCATTTTCAAAAAGTCCCAAGAAATTGTGTTCGTTAAATTCGTCTTCCTTTGTTGGATTATCAACAACTTCATTTCGTGTCTCAAATTCAAAGTCCAAAGTTGTTGTATTCAAATTTTCGAAATCGAAAAAAGGAAGATCAAATTTTAAATTTGGTTTCATACCCTCGAAAGAATTGAAATCCAACTCAATTACCGTGTTTTCAACAACTTCATTAAGATTGTTATTTTCAATTTCAAAAGTTGTTATTTGAAAATCATCGATTTGGGTAAAAGATGGATTATTGTTTGACTCGTCACACGTTGGAATTTGATTTTGTTTTTCACGTTGTTTCATATATGTTTCAAACAACGAGTCCAAGTGATCATTGTAGATTTCGTCCATTTGTTCTACAAAATCCAATTTGTAGTTATTAACTTGAGAATTTTCGATTTGGATTGGTTGAGAACAAATATTTTCACTCGTATCGTAGTCGAGATTATTACCATTGCCAAATTATTTAAAAAGTGGATCACCTTTTCGTTTTGATTTTGAAATTCATTTTGGAGTTCAAAATTGAATTGGCATGGGTTATACTCGAAATTGTTTGCATTTTGAATTGAATTCAGATTTTGAAATCCTTGACTCGAGTTATTACACAAATATGAATTACACAAATCATTTATCTCTTGATTTTGTTGTGTAGAGAGTTTGAGTAAAGATGAAATCATTTCAATGCTATTTTCGAGAGTCGAAGGTTGGTTATTGTTTTGAAAACTTTGTTGTTCAAAATTCGAATTGTTTATTAAATAGTTGTCGTTAAAATATCCATACGAATTTGGAGTGAACTCATATGGATTATATTGATTTTCACAACTATTGTAAAATTCAAGTGAATATGGAATTTCGAACATTTTCAAGAATGTTTTTGGTTTTTTTATTTTTTTTATAAAGAAAAAAATATTTACAAATAGAATTTAATTTTTTCAAAAGGGAAATTGTTTTGTGTTTTGTTTTTTTAGTTTTTCATATATATTTTTTTGTTTTTGAAAAGGTTTTAATTGTTTTTTTGGATTTTGATTTTTTCTAAAAAAATTTGGATTTTTGAAATTTCAAAGAAAAAGGATTTAAAAATTTCAAAGGAAAGAAAAAGGAATATTTACAATTTTTTTTGTTTTGGATTTAATTTTTTTTAAAATATGCATGCACTAATGCAACTAAATGAATGCAAGGGTTAATTACAAATGATGTATCCTAAGTTAACCCAAAATTGTATAATTACAAATTGTCTTAAATCAACAAGATAGTTCTTAGCTAGGTAACGGGCAGGGGTTATCGGTGCACCACGAATCACCGTAGCAATGCAGCCGAATGTTTAAGTAACTTCAGAGGAATAACCACAATAATATTTACGAATCACCGTAATATTTATAAATGGTTATTACTCTGCCGTAGCCTAGACACCAAGAAATTAAATTGTTCAAAGAAGACAATTTGCCAATATATAATTAAGTGTTATCGATGTCTAACCGTTATTACTAAACAAAATTCTAGAATGAAATGCAAAGCAGAAATTAAACGTGTATTAACAATGCAACTACGAATGGATTTTTGTTTTTGTTTTTGAATTTTTTTTAAATGCAAGCAAGCAACAATGCAATTCAAATGAAAGTAGAGATAAAAGCATCAATTTTTTTTATAAGCAAGCCAGCAATTTATTTTTGGCAGTAGGGCTGCGAATCAAGCAACTTCTTCTATCTGCTTTGGCAACCTGAAAATAAAAACAATATATATACAATTTTTTTATAAGGATGGAATTTAAAACAAAACAAAATTTAAAATACTTTTTTTTAAAGATAAAACAAAACAAAAATGCAAGATATTTTTATTGAAAATGAAAGTAATTTTTTTAAACTATTCACCAATTTTTTTTAGAGACAGTTTGGCATAGGCCCTAATAAGTTTCAAAATACACAAAAACCCCAGTAAAAAAAAGTTTGTAAATTAGGTCCCTAGAATTAAGTTACCGAATAATGGCATACACTTATGCAATTATCCAGTGAATAATTGTAGACATTTATGCAATTATATCGAAAAATTGTAGACATTTATGCAATTATATCGAAAAATTGTAGACATTTCCACAATTATTCATTGAAAAATTGCGGAAATTTCTGCAATTTTTCTAAAAAATTGCGGAAAATTCCGCAATTATTCACCAAAAAATTGCGGAAATTTCCGTAATTTTTATAAAAATTTGCGAAAAATTCCGCAATTATTCACCGAAAAAATTGCGGAAATTTCCGTAATTATTCACCGAAAAATTGCATAAATTTATGCAACTTTTGGATATAATTGCATAAATGTCTGCAATTATTCAGTGGATAATTGCATGACTATATGCAATTACTTAGTAACTTAATTCTAGGGACCTAATTTACATACTTTTTTACTGGGGTTTTTGTGTATTTTGAAACTTATTAGGGACATGAGCCTAATATTCACTTATATATATGTATATATATATATAACAATTCTTCCACCTTTTCTACACAAAAGACAAATTAATAAAAAAAGAAAACAAAAACAAAATGTTCAGCCTGCCCAAAAGACTTAAACAACTAAATTGTATCCGGCCCAACAAAATTCTTCGACCATCTCAAAATTTTTCTTACCCAAACCTTCTGATAATAGCGCTCGTATTCTTCAATTTCGAAATCAATTCTCTCTTGCTTTCAATTTCACGAAATCAACAATTTTAATTTTCAAAAATGAAAATTTAAATCAAAACTCAATTCAATTTTGGTTCACTTGTGAATTCGAATTTGGGCTTGCGGTCGAGTTCAAGTTGGTTCAATTTGTGATTGATGGATTTGGTAATGGTATTAGTCAAGGTGAGGAAGGGATTATCGTGAACGGCGACGTGTAAGTAGGCAGTGAAGTTGTGGAAGTTGGAGGCGTTTCGATGTTTCTGAGTAGTTCGTAGTCGCGATTGCTGACAGTTTTGGGAACTGAAGTTGCGGCTGAACTTGGTTTGGGGTTGCTCGGCAGTTGATCGAATATGGATGCGGGTTCGTGTTGGTTACTCGATTGGGGATTTGGCGATAGCAGTGAAAGGCGCGGGTTCGATGTTTGTTTTCGAGTGACAGATGAGGTTCATAGCAGTCAGGTGGAGGTTTTAGAAATGAGGTGGTTTCTGGTCGATTGAGTTGTTCGCTGATGATGTTTTGGAAGGTTGAAGGAGATGACTGGGAAAGTGCTATTTGATGGCTTGCAATATGGTGATTGTGAATGTTTGATGGTGAAAAGGAGGATGGCAGTAATTGTTTGACTGTGGCTGTGACAGTGTTAGATGGGGAAGTGAAGAGTTGCAAGGGGTATGTGTAGTTTTACTGTGGCAAGTGATGTGGTTCGCTGTATTGTTTTTGATGGATTGCACAGCAGTGTCAGTTGTGCATCGTGTGCACTAAAGTAGTGGAGAAGTTTGTGGGGTGGTAAGTGCAGTTATTTGGTGGTCTGGAGATGTAGACTGGTGACAATGTATGACAGTGAGGAGGAGGGAAGAGGTCAGTGGTTACTGACAGTGGGGGTATGTGCATAGTCAGGCGACAGCAGTTTTGAGGAGTTTGTTGTTGTGGGTCAGTGACTTGTTTGCAATATAGGAGTTGACAGTATTGAGACGAAGTAGGCAGGCAGTAGGTTGGCCAGAGGTATGCTGTCACAGTTTGTGGATGGTTGTTTGGGTAATGAAGTGACTTTTGTTGATGGGCAGAGCTGATGGTGAGTGTAGCTGTCAGTGAGTGGCAGTGGAAGTTATGTGAGCGTTGACAATATAGAAGAAAAGTAGTAGACAGTAGAGGAGATGATGTTGTGATTGCTTTGCACTTGTGAAATGAGGCAGGAAGATGGATGGTAGACAGTGAGTATGTATTGGTCGGGGAATCAAAGTGATCAAGTGGCAGTTGAAACTGTGGCATTGGCAATAGCAATTGTATGCATGTATAGAGTATGGAGTAATGACTGGGTATGAATGTAGACGATGAACAAATGGATTTGTTGTTGGTGGTTTGGGAAGATGGAAGACTTGCCGTTGTTCTCTATTAAAGTGCACAGTTAGGAGATGAAGGTGGAAGTGGTAAGCAGTGATGCAGTTTGTAACAGTTTGTAGCGAGAAGAGTTGAAGTGCACACTGATATGAGTAGAGAACAGAGAACAGAAAATGACTTGACTTGTAAAATTCTTTTTTTTGAAAGTTGTACAAATTAAAATGGTAAATGAAATATATTTTTTTCTTTTATTTTTTTGAAATGATTTTTTTTTATAGAAATGCAAATGCTAAACAAACAAGAAGAAAACAAGCACACAAATGCACACAAAAAAAATCAAACACAAACACAATTTTTTTAAATGCAAACGCACACAAAATATATAAAAAAAAAATCATACAACACTAATCCGAAGAATAGAAAATTAAAATCAAAACAATTCCTCGGCAACGGCGCCAAAAACTTGTTCGATCGGCTAAATGTCTATCGAGTTAGAAAATAGCCGAACGAATTTTGAAATAAAATTTACCGCAAGCGCACGACGTACACTTGTAGTACGTGGCGAATATGGATCGATCCGTAGGGAATTGATGATTTTAAAAATTCAATTCAATCAAATTATACCAATTTTAAGTGAAAGTTAATCTAGAGAATTTGAGAATTAACTAACTAACTAAAAGAAAAGAGAAACAAATATAAGAGTTAAGTGACAATTTAGAGAATAAATCCACTCTCTAGATCATGTAGTTCAACACATATGAAATCATGATCTCTCTTTTATGGTCATCAGTGCTTTAATTGATGTGCTTATCATAAGTATGGCATATTTGTGCTATTGATTAGCCAACATAAGCCATCAAACTTTAACACACCCCTTAAACCACTTACTAACTTTCATGAAACTTGACAATGAAAATGAAAATGAAATCTATTTTAAGTATGACCTATTAACTATTGATTAAAAATATAGACCATCAAATTTGAATTTCAAATCACTTTCTTATGCCATAATCATATTTTGATGAAGAGGCATTTGTGTTAGTGATTGTTTAAGCATAACCTATTTGGTGTCAACAATATAGGCTATCAAATTCAAAGCAAGAACAACAAATAAAACGCTTCATTGATCATCATTAAGCACAAAAAGAGAGTATGAATTAACAAATAGTAGAAGCTACATAATTAGAGAGTTTCATTACCCTTAAATTGAATGGGATTAGCCTCTCATATTTCTTATTTGATTAACAAATGTAGCTAGCAACATGAAAGCAAAAAGAAAGGAAAATGAAAGCTAATGGAAAAGAGAAGCTAATTAACAAGAATTAAAACTAATCTACTTTGCATGAATGTAAATCTACACTACCAACATTAAAGTAAATGAACAAGGAAAGTAAAATGAACAAGTAATTAAATTGCATAAGAAAAGGAAAGTTACATGAAAATAAAAACAAATGGCTAAGTAGCCATGAAAAGAAAGAAAAGACAATTATTCCCAACTAAAGCTAAGAGAAGAGAGTGCCTCCATAAGAGGGCTTAAAGAGGGTAGAAGAGGTTACATGAACATAATGAGTTATTTATACAAGCATGAAACCCTAATCCATAATTTGGGGAATGCCCAAACTACCCTTGTGAAAGTGTGGAGACCAAGTAATAATTGGCTTCTACTAATCATCATTTAAGTGTGTATAAAGCCATTAATTCTATAAGCATGTGCATTAGCCTCTAATTTGTACATTAAGGTAGGTGGGTAGGTGGGGTCCTCCATGTTCTTCACTTTGAATTATTTCCATCTTCATTCCTATGTATTCATTTTGTGCATGCATGTGTCTTCATGAAACCACTCCTATTTGAGATCAAATTCCTACACAAATATATATAAATTTCCAATTAATTTTTCTCAAAGAAATATATGTACACAAATGACTGTTTTGCCCCTATATGAAGATGGATATGTGACAATTTGGAATTAATATGGATTTTGGTTAAAACAAGTTTAAATACTCGATATGATCATTTATTTAATTTAAATAGATTAAATATGGTGGTAAAAATATGCACATTTACGTGCACATCATTGGTGGATTTGGAAAGTAAGAATTTTATCAGACCAAGCAATTCGCCTTGGGAAGCAGCCATAATGTTTGCCAGCAAGCCGGATGGATCGTTAAGGTTATGTATCGATTGTCGTATGTTGAATGGGAAGACGATAAAGAATTGATATCCATTACCTAGAATTGACGATTTGTTCGACCAGTTGAGTGGAGCCAAAGTATTTTCCCGGTTGGATTTAGCAACAGGGCTCTATCAGCATAGAGTGGTAGAGGATAGTAGTCCTTTGACGACATTTAGAACAAGATATGGATCATACGAATGGTTAGTTATGCCGTTCGGACTAACTAACACGCCAACATTCTTTACAGATTTAATGAACCGAGTTTTCCGAGGGCACTTGGATAGGTTCATATTGGTATTCATAGATGATATTTTGGTATACTCTAAGGATGAAAGAGAGCATGAGGTTCATCTTAGCGTGGTGCTTGAGATGTTGAGGCAGCACCAACTAAAAGATAAATTTTCAAAATGTCATTTCTGGAAGAAGGAGTGAAGTTTCTTGGTCATGTAGTCTCAGAGAAAGGGTTGTCTGTAGATCCAACTAAGATCGAGGTGGTGAATAATTGGAAGAGATCCGAGATAGTGACCGAGACAAAGAGTTTTCTTGGATTAGCTGGGTATTATGGGAGAATCATAAAGGATTTTTCGCGGATAGCGGCATTGATGACCAAGCTAACGTGAAAGGATGTGAAATTCGTTTGGACCGATAAGTGTGAGGAAGCAATCCAGAGATTGAAACACTTATTGACTAATGCACCTGTGTTAGTTGTTCTAGAAGGGAATCAGGATTTGGTAGTGTATACAGATGCATGTGGAGCATGGTTAAGAGCTGTCTTAAAGCAAAAGGGTAAAGTGATTGCATATGCTTCTCGATAGCTTAGACCGCATGAGGTTAGATATCCAACACATGATTTGGAATTAGCTGTGGTAATTTTTGCATTGATGGTGTGGGGAAATTACCTTATAGGAGAGAGATTCGAGTTTTATACGGATCATAAGTCATTGAGGTATTTATTCCCTCAGAAGGAGTTGAATATGACACAACGGAGGTGGTTAGAGCTTTTAGTCGCTTATGACTTTCGTATTGAGTACACACCAGGAAAAGGCAATAAGGTTGTGGATGCACTTAGCAGAAAACATCAGAATGTAGTATTGGCAATGATAGGTGAGTGGAAATGTCTAGAAGCATTGACTACATGCTGGATACAGTGGAGATCTGAAGCTAGATCTAAAAAGGAAACTGCTACGTTGTTATGTTTAGAAGTTTGACTGGTGATGATCGAAAAGATTGCTTCTAAGCAGAAGGAGGAGCCATTATTAGTTGAACAAATCAGAAGGTTAAGGGATGGAACAAAGAGCGATGATTTGAATTATTTCGATCTTGACCAGAATGGGTGGTTAAGGAAGAAAGGAAGACCGTGTGTTTCGATTGTGGGAAACATTAGGAACAAAGTTCTTGAAGAATGCCATTGGTCAAAGTTCACCATTCATCCGAGAGGATCTAAGATGTATCAGGATATAAAAAGAAGTTTCTTCTGGGAAGGTATGAAGTGAGATATAGGCTTATGGGTTTTATAGTGTTTGAACTGTTAGTAGGTAAAAGCTGAACATCAGAAACCAAGTGGGTTACTTCATCTTTTAGATGTTCTAGTATGGAAATGGGATTCTATCTCAATGAATTTTATAGACGGGTTGCCAAGGTTAAATAGAGGAAATGAAAGTACATGGGTTATAGTGGACAGATTGACCAAGAGTGCTCATTTCATTCCAGTAAAGTCAACTAGGATGGCACCTGTTTTAGCTAAGTTGTTTATGAGGAATATAGTGAAAATGTATGGAATTCCTAGTAGTATGGTAAGTGATAGAGATTTCTTATTCACTATCGAATTCTGGAAGAGTATGTAGGAGACTTTGGGTACCAAGCTTAAGACGTGTACCGCTTACCACCCGCAGAAAGATGGGCAAACAGAAAGAGTTAACAAAGTCTTAGAAGAGTTGTTACGAGCTTGTGTGCTAGGTTTTGGAGGATCATGGGAAGACCATCTACACTTAGTCGAGTTTTCGTATAATGATAGTTATCAGGCTAGTATAGGGATAACACTGTTTGAAGCTTTGTATGGAAGGCCATGCAAATCTCCTATTTGTTGGCTAGAAACCGGGGATAGGTTAATTTTTAGTCCAGACTTGGTTAAAGAATCTACAGAAAATATTGAGTTCATTTGAGCCAGAATGAAGGAAGCTTAGTCTAGGTAGAAGAGCTATGCAGATAGAAGACGAAAAGACTTAGAGTTCTCAGTTGGAGATTATGTTTTCGTCAGGGTATCATCGATGAAAGGTGTAATCAGGTTTGGAAAATCAGGAAAATTGGCGGCAAGATTCGTTGGACCATTTCCTATTATAGAAAGGATTGGGAAACTCGCATATATACTGGAGTTACCAAGTAGTTTGGCAGGAGTCCATAATGTTTTTCATATTTCTCATCTAAGGAAGTGTATTCGAGATCCAGATACTACTATATCACTGACTATGTTTGATGACATAGTAGTGGATCCAAATTTGACTATAGTTAGAAAACTAGTTCGTATAATCGCGAGAGATGAGAAGAGACTAAGGAACAAGACAGTCAGATTAGTCAAAGTCCGGTGGAGTGACGACGAGCTGTACTTGGGAAACTAAGATCAGGGTTAGAGATACTAATCCTGACTTGTTTCATGGTATGTTTTACCTTTATGATTGATCTTATGAGTACATTATCGTAATTTTCGAGGACGAAATTCTTTAAGGAGTGGAATCTGCAACAAACCTAATTTTGACTAACATTATTTAGGACATTTAATTAGATAAGTTAAATCGAATAATGTAAATGGTTAAGGGATTGAGATTTGAATAATATAGGGTAGCCATGCCTTAACTAACCTATAAACCCAATGGAAATAAAATGAAATAAGTAAGAGGAATAAGGTGAAGGTGAAATAGGAATAGGTTATATTCTTATATCCTAAACCCTTATTCCATTTTCATTCATAATACTTGCAAACAAAAACTAAAGTCATTCAAAGCTTGGCCGGCCACCATTAGGAGAAAAATAGGGGAAGATAAGCAAGAATTAAAGAAGGAAGCTTAGTCAAATCAACTCAAGAATCTTAAACTCCTTAACAACAAGCTAAGGTCAATAATAGATTACATCTCATTTCTATTGTTCTCGGTTTCTAGATCAGATCCGGATATATTTTGCAAAGTAAAATGCCATGTTTTGATTCTTAAATGGATATATATGCTTGTTGATGATTTTTGTTGTTTCATATTGATTATATGAAGTTTTGATTTTGAAAACCTATTAAATGACATCTAAATAGCTTGCGTTTTTTATAAGGTCAGAAACATTATTTTAGAGTTAGGTTTAAAGTTTCATAATTCTCTAAATTAATGTGGATTTATTATGAATTTTCTAGTAATTAAAATGGTTAAATTTGGTTTAAATTATTTTTCGCTATTATATGTTAGCTTTGGGTCAGAAATTTAAATGTTAGAAAATATATTAAAAGTGACTTACGGGAATTTTGGAGAATTTTCCTAAGTATTTTATCAAAGATATAAAATTATTTAAGGTATGAGACTTAAATGTTTTATATGTTTATAAAAGGAGAAGTGGCAATTTGTAAATGTTTTTAATTTGTTAATTATTGAAATTCGACATCACTTTAGAAAAAGATTTTGAAAAAGAATTGGCAACCAATTATATGTTGACAAACAAAGCAAGTTAGTTGGAAAGAAATTACTTTAAAAAGGTTAAAAATCAGTTTTGTAAAGGTTTACTGCTTCGCCACTTATAGCAGCCACCTTTCGACCCTATACTACCGCCTCCAACCATGTCGAAACCAATACACATGGTATCAATGATTTGGTACATAGTGGATTGGAGTTAGAAGAAAGGTATGGAATCGAAACTGGCTTTCGAAGGGGTAGAAGAAGCTCCTTTAAACTTAGTACTATTTTGGTTACGAATAAGGCTTTCGAAAGGGTTGGAGCTTTTGACTTAACCAACTTGCTTTTGTTTATATAAAGAAAGGGCTTTCGAATGGGTTATTGCCTTTTTTTTAAAACAAGCTTTTTAAGGGGTCAAAACCCCAACTACCGCATTCAACCTTTCGAACCCAAGCTTTCGAAAGGGTTCTTTTGCTTTAAACTTTGAAGCCGCTTCTCCATGCTTTCGAAAGGGTTGGTTTTGAAACCACCTACTTTCTTTTACTTAGATAATATTTTTGAAAGCAATGCTTTCACCCTAGTTCTTTTAAGACCCTTTGATATATCGAAAGTTAAACCCAAAGGTTTCGAATGGAATGGTTTTAAATGGTTTCGAAGTTATGTTCCACAAACTTTTACTTGAACACAATGCTTTCGAAAGGTTTGTTTTAAGTAAAGGACTTTAATGCTTTCGAAAGGTATCTAATGAAGGTTTCAAAGGGAGATCCCCTAATGTTTTCGAAAGGTTTACTTTTAGTATTTGAATGGAAGGTTTCCAATGTTTTCGAAAGGTAAGTTTTGAATGTTATGAAGAGATGATGTCTAAGGTTTATAAAGCTTTCAAAGGGGACACTTTCAATGATTTCAAAAGGTCTATTTTAAAAGGTTTCGAAAGATGTGTTTTGGCATTTCGGCCTAGTGTTTCAAGGTTAAGTAGATAACTTATTTTGAAAGGGGGTACTTTCAATGGATTCGAAAGGGACTGTTTAAAGTTTTTAAACAAAGATTTTGAAGGTTTCATTAACAATGTTTTGGTGTAAAGCATATATCATGGAAAAGAGATTTGAGTAAAGAAAAAAAAGTCTATTTTCCTTTTTTAAGTATAATTTAAGGGGTTAAATCAATTTGAAAGGAATGTTTTCAAGGAGAATTTGATGGGATAGTTAACCTTAACTAAATGACTCAAATATTTGAATACCAAATGGGACTGATATAGGGTCGCGCTCTGTTAGCACCAAAATTGGTCACTAACCTCGTTGAGAAAGATTGTGTGGAGAGATAAATGATGAAAGTAAGCTTAAACAAAGAACTATATGCTAAATTGAATGCAAAGACGAGAACACCAGATTTATAGTGGTTCGGGGTAACTGCCTACGTCCACTTTGAGGTTAATCTTTATTGCTTTACTTGATAATTGATTACAGATACAATCCGTATACCAACTACTTGAATACAATTGCTAAGTAAAGAGAATGAGTCTTGAAAGCGGCAGAGTCTCCCTAGTGTTCTCCCAAAAAAAAGGTCCCTTTCACTGTGCCCCTATCTCTCTATTTATAGACAAAGATGGGTTGGACTCCCCTGGTGGGCCTGGCAGCCGATTACCTCAGCCCAGAAAGAGTGAGTTCTGGGTGCCGAATCACTGATGCCGAACAGACTGATGCCGAACCATCGATGCCGATCAGACTGATGCCGAACCATCGATGTCGAACAGACTGATGTCGAACCATCGATGCTGACCAGACTGATGTCGAACCATCGATGCCGATCAGACTGATGCCGAACCATCGATGCCGATCAGACTGATGCCGAACCATCGATGCCGATCAGATTGATGCCAAACCATTGATGCCGATCAGATTGATGCCGAACCATTGATGCCGATCAGATTGATGCCGAACCATCGATGCTGACCAGAGTGATGCCGAACCATCGATGCCGATCAGATTGATGCCGAACCATCGATGCCAATCAGATTGATGCCAGACATCTCTAGACGCCGATCAACTCCGTATGTCGAATGGTCTGCCATGCCGAATGATCCAGGTATGCCGAACGATCCAGGTACGCCGAACGCTTTTGCCATGCCGAACGAAGTGTGGATGCCGATCCATGTATGCCGAATGCTCTAGAATGTAAGTGCCGAGTGCCTAGTTGCCTGGTCAATCCTTCAGGTAACACTTGCCCCCCAAAGTACATCATGTGGTTAAACGTGGTGTGCTTTGAATCACCCTGGATGCCGAACGATATGCAAATACCGAACGACACAGCTGAAGCCGAGCACCCTGGATGCCGAACGACATAGCCGATGCCGAGCAGACTGGATGCCAAAAGATGTCGATTTGACCGGTTCAACCGGTTATAGTCTCTTCGACTTCCCTTCCCTCTATATAAGCCGATGCTCCTTTTTCTTCTCCCTTTTACTTCTACCTCCGATTTTTAGTATTTACGATCTTTGCCTCTCAACAGACTTCAGAGAATTATCTAGTTTTCCCTTCCCTTCTCAAACACCATTTGTTGCCTCACTTCCTTCCCCAACCAACTGAATCCAATTAGAACCACGTTCCTTACTCCAGAATCTCCCCGAGCTTCGACTCATTTCTTAGGTAAAAAACTTTTCCTTAAATACTTCACTCCGATTAGGAAACCTAGCATGAGATTCGAACTCGCGAATCTCTACAAAAGCAAAGTCAGAAGTAATTGCGTGGAGCAGGAGGAGTTAAGGGTGAAGTGTGGGTGTTTTAAAGGAGTTTAAGGCTAGGCGAACGGTAGAAGAGAAGAGGACGACAGAGGTGTTTGAAGGAGGGAGTTGGTGGAAGACGTATTGAAGTGGCTCGGCATGACTTCCTTATGCCGAGCGATGGAGGGGAAGTACGATAGTAAAATTGGAGTTAAGGTTTAGTGAAGTTGATCGGCATGACCATGGTTTGACACGGCTTGCCGAACGACTCGAGTACGTTGGCTGGGAGAGATGGAGGAAAAGAAGAGAAATGATGTTAAGGGCAGAAGGCCGAGTGAATCAGCTCGGCATGACTTGCTGTGTGCACTTGTTTTTAAGCCGAACAGGAGAGAGGTCGAACAGGATTCTGGCCGGACATGATTTTGGCCGAACAGAATTTTGGCCGATCAGAACGAAAGCCGATCAGAACTCAAGCCGAACAGAACTCAAGCCGAACATAACTTAAGCCGAACAAAACTTAAGCCGAACATAACTTAAGCCGATCAGAACTTAAACCGATCAAAACTTAAATCGAACAGAACTTAAGCCGATCAGAACTTAAGCCGAACTCTTATTCACCTTGCCTAATCATATAACAAACACAAGGACAAGGACCTACGCACACTAGCATATCGAACTAATCTGGACTGATAACTTCTTAGTTTCAATAATCATAAGCCTGAACTTACACCAATAAAAACGGATTAAACCTTTTAACATGCAGTGCCAATGTCCGAGTTCAATATTGAAAGCATTGCAAGGCTGGCTTTCGGAGACGGTCAGCGATGACGGTCTTCGACGACGATAGTTCAAGGCTCAACTTTTTTATCATCAATCCTGTGACTTATAATTTCTCAGCGTTTACACATGAATGATCGCACTAGTTCACACACTACACGGGGGGAATATTCGTATTATTAAGTCTAACGTCGATTATTTTTTAAGTATAGTTCGAACAGGTACTTTGCTAGATTCAATCTTTATCAGCGATGTCTCGGAAATCTAGCTCCGCCACGATTTCCGACAGGCCTAGGCCGTCTTCCCGACGAGAAGTCGCAGATACTTCAAATCCGTCAACTTCTCCTGCACATGACTTAGCTCCCGATGCGCTGGAGGCAGCAATTTTCTTGGACAACCCTGTCGATTCACTAGCTTCAAAGATTAATGAAAGTACACTCCGCTGGATATGCTCTGTCCACGGAATCCCCTTTGATGACGTGTTAGTCCCATCGGGGCATGACCGTCCACACTTGCCCCCAGTCGGATACACAACTTGTAACAAATTCATGTGCTGGGTTGGCAGTGTGCCACCATTCAACTCATTTCTTCGGGATGTGCTGCAATACATCGACACTGCTCCATCGCAACTGCACCCGAACGGCCATGCATTCCTCTACGGCACTTGCATCCTCTTTATGAATGTCTTCTCTAGGCTTCCAACTCCGAGCGATATCAGATACATATATTGCATCAAGAAGCGGAAGGATAGCCTATCATTCATGTTTCTCGAGCCGCACAACAAATGTCAAATCTTAACTTGAGCGTGGACCAAGTTTGCCTTGTATAAACAGGAATGGTTTTATGTGCATTGTCCTCCCGGCTTTGGGAGGAGATGGGTTGAAGGAAGTAAGCCTTTTTCTGCAACCGTTACCTGTGTTTAGCAGCTGTCGTACCTCTTCTAACTTTTACCCATCTTTTCAGGTATCACTCCACGTCCTGATGGCCGCGGATACTCCAATGCCGTCGAAGCTATTTGAGCCCTTCCTGCCGGAGAACGGGACATTAGAACTCTCATTTCGAATGAGTCAGTTACAAGGCTTGGACTGTTGGCAGAAGGTCGTCGGATAAGCCTTCCTCAGGACGTCACCATTCCCAGGCCTGCCTCTGGCAAAGGGAAAAAACAGGCTGAGTCTTCAGCACGCAATGCTCCTAATACACCAGAAGAGGGGGAAATTAAGGAGACCGAGACACCCGAAGCACAAGATGAGAATGTCGGTCACACTCAAGACCCAACGGTCGAAGTTCACAACATCGACGTCATCTTCCCCTACTAAGGGGAAAAAGAAACCGACGTACAAGATGAGGAAGGAAAAAGTTGGTGGAACTTCTAAAATTACCCTTGTTCCAGTGGAGAAAGAAGCTTCCTCATCACATTTAGAAAGTTCTCTGAAGGGCCTGTCGAACCTTACCATTCCCGACGATCTACTCAACTACGGCTTCGACGATCTAGAGGCCCTCAAGTTTCATTCGCCCGCTAGAGGCGATACGGGAGTTCAAGCCCGAGTCCAGGGATATAATACTCCAATTAGTAAAGATAAAGGAACTGGTCCGTCGGGGGGAACACTAGGACAAACACGCACACATGCACTTCACCATACACTTCAATTTTTGTCATTACCCCGATTCTTCCTAACTCGTTGTTATTTTTATTCTATGCAGGTGACATGGGAAGCTCCCACGGATTCGATCGCCTCCACTACTCTTCTATATTTAACCATCCTGGCCGGGACTCGGGCTCCGGTAAACACCGGGACAGGGACGATTACGGAGATCGAGACAACCGTCCCCGAGAGTCGTCTTATCGAAAGAAATCACACTCCCAATCTTCATACTCTCGCGATCCTCCTCCTCAAACAGAGCAAAGCAGAGAAAAGTCTTCGCTGAAGGGGTCTCAACCCGATGTTTCCCGAGATCAACATTCTGGCTCTTCAAGCACACGGCAATCTCGGGAACATCGTAAGAGAACAGAACTTTCAAAGCCTCCTCCCCCTGCTCCTGCGGTAGACCCAACAATATCGGAGAAGCTGGTTGAACTTAAAGCTAAATTTCCCAAAATCTGCTTTGATGGTCTGAAGTTCCTCCCAGCCATTCATCACATTCCGGGACACGTCAAGCAGAGTGCCATTGCTTGCAACAACGACATCTATGTTCAACATGACGCGTTTGTTCATTTGGTCGAAAAAGTCTCGGAAGTATCCGTTGAGCGTCAACAAGAAATCAACCGCTTGAAGCTCGAAGCTATCTTCGATAAAGACATCATCAAAAATCAGGACGAAGAGTTTGCTTTATACAAGTCTAAACTTGAAGCTGCAGAACAGAGTGCTAAGGAGACTGCGGAGGCCGTCGCTCGTCTAGAGACGACTCATAAGAAAGAACTTGACGAAGCGGTTCAACACAGTGGGGCCCTGGCTTTAGAAAAAGATTCTATTCAGAAAGAAAGGGATGCACTCGCCCTGCAAGTCAAAGAGTTGAAAGAGCTATTCTCTAAGGAGAAAGAAGAGAAGATAGCCGCTCAAGAAGAGTCCCAACGATATTGCAACGAAATTGTTTCTACACGGCTCTTAAAAGCAAAGCTCGATGATGAGCTTTCTAAGGTTGAGATGATGAAGGACGAAGCCCGTGAGGAGGGCAAGAGACTAGCTTCCGAGGAGATCGACTCCCGTCTTGAAGCAGCTGCAGAGGCCGGCAGAGAAGAGGTCAAGTGTATGTTTGACCCGCTGATTGCCGAATACAGCGCCCGCGTCCTCATGCACCGGGACTTGACGTTCTTGGGCGAGAGTTATCTTGAATCTCTAGCCAAGGCTTGGGAGACTTTAGTAAAGATTAGATAGGTGGAGTCGGGCACCGAGGAGGTCGACGAGGAGGCTTTAGTGAAAGAGTTTCTCAGTGGGAATGAGCCATTTGGAACCGAGGAGGTCGACGAGGAGGTCGACGAGGAGGCTATGGCTCTCTTTGGTAAAGGCTCTCCTCCGTCAAAAGAGAAAGATGACAAAGCTGGTCCATTTGGAACCGAGGCTGCAGCTCCTCTTTCTACTCAATCGGCCGATCGGCCAGCACTCGACCCATTCGAGCAGCATGCCGGCTATGATCTGGAAGACCCCGGTCTCGGCATTCACATGCTATCTCCCATTCTAGAGGGTGAAACTCCGCGCACAGCTGAAAGCCAGCAAGAAATCGGTACAAAACTCTTCTTCTAGAAGTGCAAAGATCTGTCGCTTTCTGCGATCGGTTATTGGTTCTAATGTTCGTTCTTTATGTTTTTGTAAAGGCCGCTCTGATCCCGAACCGACTCCGAGGAGCGATAATGCCAAGGAGGAGATGGGGAAAACAAGCGATGCCGCTCACGCAGGAGTAACTCCCGGTCCTGATGCTCAAGTGATCGGGGCGCTAGATGATGATAAGTCTGACACTGCATCTCTCGCTGAAGGGAGTTATGAAATTGAAATCACGGGCGCCTCAGAACACACTTCGAAGGTGAGTATGAAGGAGCGACTCGCGGAAGAGATGAAAAAGAAGGTTGAGATCAAGGTCGAGTCTCAAGTAATAGAACTTACCGACCCGCTGAATAGGCCTCTGAAAGTCATTCTTCCCGGCAAATCCAAACCACTGGACGTTCCTCCTCCCACTCCTGACTCTGCTTCTTTGGCGAGCAAAAAGTCCAAGAGGAAGCGTGAGGGAGAGGAGTCGTCTGAGAAAGCAAAGGAGGACAAGAAAAAGAAGCCGAAGAAGTAACCACTATACTCGTTCAACGAGATTTTTCTTAGGTCATATAACTACTTTTACTTTTTCGTTTCGTAGTTTATGTAGATAGATTTTTGACTCCAAGTTTTGGAGGAGTGGTTGTATAACCCCATTTTGGATTATTGAATAAAGTTTAGTTTCTTTGTCATTTGAACTATTTTTTTTGTGCTTTTTAGCTTTTTGTATAACTGTGGTCGAAACTCAAGTTCTTATGAGTTGCATAAATTCCCAATCCATTCTTACATTGTTCGGACATTCTTTGGAATTGTACATTTCTCGTTTCACATTTTTGGTACTTAGAATATTTTCTAATCCGCGCTCCGGGGACTTAGAGTAATTCGGTCCGCATTCAGGGGACTCGGCGTTTCAATTCGTTTATACTCTAGTCCGCGCTCTGGGGACTTAGAGTACTCCAGTCCGCACTTAGGGGACTCGGAGATTGAAGTTGTTTATACTCTAGTCCGTGCTTCGGGGACTTAGAGTACCCCGGTTCGCACTCAGGGGACTCGGAGATTGAAGTCGTTTATACTCTAGTCCGCACTCCGGGGACTTAGAGTACCCCGGTCCGCACTCAGGGGACTCGGAGATTGAAGTCGTTTATACTCTAGTCCACGCTCCGGGGACTTAGAGTACTCCAGTCCGCACTCTGGGGACTCGGAGATTGAAGTCGTTTATACTCTAGTCCGCGCTCCGGGGACTTAGAGTACTCCGGTCCGCACTTAGGGGACTCGAAGACTGAAGTCGTTTATGCAAGTTCGTACATCATATGGAATAATGTAACTCCAGCAGTTCATCACCAGATTATAAGGTACAGAAACATCAATAATTTGTGGAAAAGACGGCTTCAAGCCTTTATTAATGAAACAAACTAAATTGTCCGATTACACGCTAAAAAGGAAACTAAGAATCAATGGAATAAAAACATACAGCAAACAATTGTACCTAAAACAGGAAAGGAACAGGCTAAATGTAATAAAGTCGCAAATGTTCACTGTTCCACGCTCGGGGGAGTGTCACGCCATCAACGGTCGCTAGCTTGAAAGTTCCCTCTCCAAGCTTCCGTTCAACGACATATGGACCTTCCCAGTTGGGATTCATACGTGATGGTACCGGGAAAACTCGTTTAAAAACGAGATCACCCACATCAAAGATCCTTGGGCAGACTTTCTCGTCGTAATATCACTTGACTCAGTGCCTATATGCTGCCACCCTTAGTTCAGCTTCCTCACGTTTTTCATCAACCCAGTCCAGTGACTCCAACATGAGATACTGATTCGTCTTAGGATTATAATGTGACACCCGATGTGATGGAACTTCAAGCTCCACGGGTATAACAGCTTCCGAGCCGTTTGCCAATGCGAAATGGAGTGTGGCCAGTCGCGGACTTGTGGGTAGTTCTATAAGCCCATAGCGCTGTTGGGAGTTCATCTACCAACTTGCCTCCAGCCTTTTCCAAACGCTTCTTCAATATGGACTTGATTACTTTGTTCACGGCTTCAACTTGTCCATTAGCCTTCGGATGAGCAAAGGCGACAAACTTTTTCTCAATGTCGTACTTTGAACAGAAATCTTTGAATTCTTTACTTTCAAATTGAGTTCCGTTGTCCGTAATGATGGTTCGCGGGAGGCCAAAGCGGCATATAATGTTTCGTACAACAAAATTAATGACCTTCTTGGAGGTGATTATGGCTAAAGGCTCTGCCTCGGCCCATTTTGTGAAGTAGTCGACCGCAACTATCGCGTACTTTGCACCACCTTTGGATATAGGCAAAGAACCGATTATGTCGATTCCTCAGATTGCAAACAGCCAGGGACTAACCATTTGTGTGAGTTTTGTTGGTGGAGCTCTCGGGATTTTCGCATATCTTTGACACTTGTCACATTTTCTTGCGTAATCTGCAGCATCCCGATTCACAGTTGGCCAATAGTATCCGTAGCGGAGGATCTTTTTTGCTAGTGTCTGCCCCCTAGTATGGTCGCCGCATTCTCCTTCGTGAACCTCCTCCAAGACCCGCTTTGCCTCATCACGGGCAATGCACCGTAGTAAAGGGACCGAGAACCCTCTCCGATACATTACTCCTCCCTGCATCACATATCGCACGGCTTTGCGAATGACCCGCCGTCTTTCGCTTCTTCTTTCGGGCAAAGTCCCGTTTAGCAGGTATTGTTTGAATGGGGTCATCCACGACTCCTCCTCGATTTCCGTTTCCAACGCAAAATCGACTTCCATCACATCTATGCTTGGAGTGTGTAAGGTTTTGACGGGAACCAATCCCATTTGCTGCGCATCGCCAGTGCTTGCGAATTTGGCCAACGAGTCGGTTTCCTCGTTCTGTTCATGCGGGACATGCGAAATGTCATAATATTCGAAGTTCGCCAATAGTTCCTGAACCAGAGCAAGGTATGGAGCAAGCTTTTGTCCCCTTGCCTGGTAGTCTCCTCGCACTTGGTACACCACTAGCTGCGAGTCACAAAAGATTTCAACTGATTTAACCCCGAGTTCTCCAACGAGCTTTAAGCCAGCAATCAGTGCTTCATATTCTGCTTCATTATTCGTAACCGGGAAATTAAGCTTCAAAGCGTAACAAATCGATCGATTTTCTGGAGTTACGAGAACTACACCAGCTCCGGAGCAACGGTCGTTTGATGACCCATCGGTGTACAATTTCCATCGAATGGGGGGAATGACACTGTGACTATCTGGTTTGTCAGATATAATAAACTCAGCGATGAAATTTGCTAATGCTTTCCCTTGTATGGCTCTTTGTGGCAGGTAGGTAATATCGAACTGACTCAACTCGATATTCCATTTTAACATCCTTACAGAAGTTTCTGGTCATTGGAGTACCTGCCGTAAGGGTTGATCGGTATAGACACTGACTGAGTGTGCTTGAAAGTATGGACGCAGCTTATGTGATGCAATCACCAAGTAATAGGCCCATTTCTCAATTTTAAGGTAATTTCTTTCTGCCATCGTTAAACGTTTGCTAACGTAATACACCGGCTTTTGGACTCGGTCCTCCTCGTGGACCAAAGCCGCACTTATAGCATGCGGGGACACTGCCAAGTATACGTACATCATCTCGTGGTCTACTGGTTTCGACAGTACCGGAGGACTCTCCAAATGCCTCACCAGATCTCGGAACGCTTCCTCACAGTTGGATGTCCATTCGAAATTCCTCTTCCCTTTCTTTATTATATCGAAGAAGGGAATGCACTTGTCCGTGGCTCTGGATATAAATCGACTCAACGCAGCCACCTTTCCACTCAAGCTTTGCACCTGTTTTATAGTTCTGGGCACTTGCACATCTCGAATAGCTTGAATCTTTTCCGGGTTAGCTTCAATTCCCATAGCATTAACAATGAATCCTAGAAACTTCCCCGACGCAACGCAGAAGGAACACTTCAGAGGGTTGATCTTCATCCCATAATATCTGAGTATATCGAACATCTCTACTAAGTCTCGAATGTGGTCGTTTGACTGTCGTGACTTCACGAGCATGTCATCCACATAGACTTCCATCGTTCTACCAATATGGTCTTTGAACATTCGATTCACCAAACGTTGATAGGTCGCTCCCGCGTTTTTTAATCCGAAAGGTATTACTACATAGCAATATAGCCCAACGTCTGTGACGAAACTGGTGTGTTCCTGGTCCGGAATATGCATCGGGATCTGATTGTATCCCGAGTACGCATCCATGAATGACAACAACTCATGTCCTGCAGTGGAGTCGACCAACTGATCAATCCTAGGCAATGGGAAACTGTCCTTGGGGGCTTGCTTTATTCAAATCGGAATAATCTACGCAAGTTCTCCATTTCCCGTTCGCCTTTTTCACCGGCACAGGGTTTGATACCCATTCAGGGTATAGGGCGTCGCGGACGAACCCATTGGCTTTGAGTTTGTCCACCTCCTCTCTGAGAGCAGTGGACCTCTCCGGGTCCATTCCTCTCCTTTTTTGTTTAACTGGGTCGTACTTCGGGTCTATGTTCAACATATGACTCGTAATAGCGGGAGAAATCCCACACATGTCAGAATGTGTCCAAGCGAAAACATCAAGATTCGCTCGGAGGAAATCACTAAGGTCTTCAGTCATTGCGGGGCTGAGTTGTGATCCGATCTTCAGTACTCGCGATGGATCGTCTCGACTGACTGAAATGTCAATCGTCGGTTCAACCGGTGCTGCTTTTTCTTCCCTGGGTTCCTCATCATCGTCTCTCGGATCTATGTCTCTGTAGATTCGAGAATTTTGTCAATTGTCAGTATGCTGGATGCGGACGGGATTGTCCGCAACCTTTCCTTTCTCCCTCCGATGGGCCTCTCGAAGCTCAGCCACATAAAATGCACGTCCGACCGCCTGGTTGCCATGAACAACACCCACTCCTTTGTCAGTCGGAAATTTTAAAGTCAAACACTATAGGGCCAAAGCTGCCCTAAACTCAGCCGGGGCCAGTCGACCCAAAAACATATTGTATGGAGAATCCACATACAGAACTACAAAAGGTAGGATTCGCACCCTCCTACGCTCACCTTGTCCCAGTTCAACTGGCAACTCAACATATCCCACTGCATCGGTCGCTGCGCCATTAAAGCCATGTATACGAGCTTTAGATGGCTTCAAATCCTTCGTATCCATCTTAATCTGATCATAAGCCTTCTTGAAGATGATATTGATAGAACTTCTACAATCAATCAGAATTCTTTTCACAAAAGACGGCCCGATTGTCGCAGATAGGACCATCGGGTCAATGGTAGGAGCCTCTACCTTATCAGCATCTCTGCTCCTGAATACTATATCGTCCGTCATCATGCGCAGCTGTTTAGCAGGGGTCCCATCCTCTACGTTGGAACAACACTCAAAGTCTACATGCCTTAGGGAATTAGCATACCGCTCTATCTCTTACCAGTTCTTATCCGTAGGGTGAGGTTTGCCGATGATCGTGTTTATGACTAGTCTACCCACGGTCCGAGTAGGCTCTTCGGGATGACGTGGAGCTGGTGCACGACCGGGATTGGACGTTCCCTGTCCACCTTCTAACGGATTTTTCACAAACTCCTGTAACTTTTTCTGCATAATCAATTTCTCTATAGCGTCGTGTAGGTGTCTGCACTCTTCAATATTGTGCCCATAAGTCTCATGAAAGCGACAGTACTTCCCGGTCCGCTTTTGTTCTTCGGTTGACTCCTTGGACGTGGCTTTCTGTACTAAAAGGTATTGCAGGTTGATAGGTAAATGTTCTCAAGAGACGCATTCAGTGGGGTGTACTCGTTGTAGGTTGGAATTCTCGGCTTCCATTTCCCCACTTCTCTCTTCTTCCCTTGATTTCTTCCTCTAGATTCCTTAGATTGACCGGGCTTGTTCTGGACATTGACCTGAACCTTCCCCGAGTTGTCTCCGGATTGCTTCACAGCAATATTGCTTTTCACAGACTCCTGAATAGGCCCTGGTGCCTTATCTCGCCTTATCCACCTGGCTTCCTCTCTTCTTATGAACTGATGTGCCTTTGAGTAAAAACGCTCTAGCGTAGTTGGAGGTTTTCCTGCCAACCAATCTCCAAACTCTAAATCCGGATCCACACCTCACATCACAGCCATAAGAATTGCGTGATCATTGGGATTACTGACTTCAGTAGCCGCAACATGGAATCTCTGTAAATACTCCTTCAATGACTCCCCAGGAGCTTGGATTACACTTGATAGAGACATCACGTCCTTTGGACGAGTAGTATGATCCTGAACTGTTCTATAAACTTCTTCGCCAACTCCTCGAAACTGGATACGGACCGCGGAGGAAGTCGGGTGAACCACATGGTAGCGATCCCAGATAGAGTTATTGGAAAGCACCTACACTTGGTTGCATCATTCGCTCTAGCTGAATCCATCATCCATTCGTACCTCATCACATGCTGTCTGGGATCAGTCTTTCCTTCATAAGCCGGGATAGTTGGCATGCTGAATTTCCTTGGGTACTCTATCTGTAGAACAACGTCTGTGAAAGGAGTATGACTTCTGGACACTCCCCAATCGTCGTTTGATAAGCCTTGATTCTCTTTCATCAACTGTCTAATCATAACTGTCAGGTCTGGGGTTTGTATGGAAGGTGGAAGGTTGGAGTCTATACTACGGGATTGATCAGGCTGATGCCTCCTCTGCTGGCGATCTGCCAAACGTGCGTCTTGAGGTTCGACATCATTATCATCTTGGTGAGCCGGGCGTCCAGCCTCCACCTACACTCCAGCTCCTGCTTGGTCACGGTCTCCGAGGTGTAAGTGGTCCCTAGCTGTTCGGACAGCAGCACCTGCCTGCGTAGTTTCAGTCTTGCGGCATCTACGCCTGGGAGGTTCATCGGACGAAGTCGAGCTGTTAGATGAAGAATAAGGAGCTGGACTGCCCCCAGCATTCTGACGCTGTTGTTGAGTGAGCTATGCCATGAGGTTGGCGTTGGCTTGCATCTGCTCTCCAAGTTGTCTCCGGCTTTCCCTGAGCTCTCTCATCAAGTCGTTGAACTCTATTCTGGTGACAACTGGCATCTGGTCTTGGGCGGTAGTCCCTGCACCTAGATTTGCTTGCTGATTGCTAGGCCCTGCTTGTTGTACACTAGCAGTCTCATGGGCGTCCACATTATGAGAGGCTGATTTGGTACGTGGTCTTCCTATTGTAGAGTTATCGGTATGAACTCTGAGTAGAATCAACGGACGTCCTACGAATGACTCGGATCTTCTTTGGGGGATTTATTCAATCCAGTAGATTCAAAGCAGATCCTTGAGGTCTGAGAATTCGATTCTCAGTGAAAGCACCAAAGTGTTAGCACCAAAATTGGTCACTAACCTCGTTGAGAAAGATTGTGTGGAGAGATAAATGATGAAAGTAAACTTAAACAAAGAACTATATGCTAAATTGAATGCAAAGACGAGAACACCAGATTTATAGTGGTTCGGCGTAACTGCCTACGTCCAATTTGAGGTTAATCTTTATTGCTTTACTTGATAATTGATTACAGATACAATCCGTATACCAACTACTTGAATACAATTGCTAAGTAAAGAGAATGAGTCTTGAAAGCGGCAGAGTCTCCCTAGTGTTCTCCCAAAAAAAGGTCCCTTTCACTGTGCCCCTGCCTCTCTATTTATAGACAAAGATGGGTTGGACTGCCCTGGTGGGCCTGGCAGCCGATTACCTTAGCCTAGAAAGAGTGAGTTCTGGGTGCCGAACCACTGATGCCGAACAGACTGATGCCGAACCATCGATGCCGATCAGACTGATGCCGAACCATCGATGCCGAACAGATTGATGCCGAACAATTGATGCTGACCAGACTGATGCCGAACCATCGATGCCGATCAGACTGATGATGAACCATCGATGCCGAACAGATTGATGCCGAACCATTGATGCTGACCAGACTGATGCCGAACCATCGATGCCGATCAGACTGATGCCGAACCATAGATGCCGATCAGATTGATGCCGAACCATTGATGCCGATCAGATTGATGCCAAACCATTGATGCCGATCAGATTGATGTCAAACCATTGATGCCGATAAGATTGATGCCGAACCATCGATGCTGACCAGACTGATGTTGAACCATCGATGCCGATCAGATTGATGCCGAACCATCGATGCCGATCAGATTGATGTCCGACATCTCTATACGCCGATCAACTTTGTATGTCGAATGTTCTGCCTTGCCGAATAATCCAGGTATGCCGCACGATCGAGGTAAGCCGAACGCTTCTGCCATGTTGAACGAAGTGTGGATGCCGATCCATGTTTGCCGAACGCTCTAGAATGTAAGTGTCGAGTGCCTAGTTGCCTGGTCAATCCTTCAGGTAACACGCTCTATACATTAGCTATAGCCCTAGCTAATATAAGTCCGAAATTCTAGTGTGTAGGGCTTAGTCACAGGTAAGACTTAAATGATGTTACACATAGAAAAGAATATACAGAGAAAGATAGGTTATTGGTGAGCCTCCAAAACCATTAGGATCAGTTGACCCTGAGAGAAGTAAGTTAAGGACAGACTGTCCAGAAGTGTCTAACAGATGTTAGATTATTTATATTGTCTAGTAGGCCCGAGTTAGCCAATGGTTAGTAATTAGCCAAACAAAACTATATTATTCGGACCAATAGTCCATTTGTTACCTGATTTATATGCATATATGATATTGCTATTATTTCATTAATCAATTTGATTGCATGATTTTGATTTGCAAAAGATATGTTTTTAAAGGGATATTAGTGATGGGAAACTTGTTTCGCTACGCGGCGTGGTCTCACTTAATATCAGTAAACCGAGATGTAATAGTATTATTCACGCCAGGATTTATGTCTAACTCGAAGTTTATATTTTTCCTTTAAACTCTCGGGTGCTCAAAATTAATTTGAGTTGATTGAGAGTTAAGATTTACAGGTTTAGTAGGTGGAGGAATAAAGCTTCTGTTTGACAATGGAATTTCTATCGAATTAGAAAATGTCGACAAATTTTGAAATAAAAATAACCGCAAGCGCATGACGTACAATTTTAGAACGTGGCGAGTACGGGTTGATCCATAGGGAATTTTTAAGATTTTAAAATTTTCTAATAAATCAAATTAAACCAAAAGTGGAGATTGTTTTGAAAATTAGAAAACTAAGCAAAAGCTGAGATTAAAAACTATGTGATTAAAATTCAATTTAGAGGGAAATCCACTTTCTTATTTTTTCACATACATCAACATGAAATCAAATGATGATCTCTTTTTAACCTAAGTAGGATTAGTGATGTATTAACACAAATCAAACCATCAAACTATAATACAAATCTAATCCTACCTTTTCAAATCTCATGAAACATGGCGTAGAAAATGAAACCAAAATCTAGTTTAAGCATGATCTATTTACTATTAATTAGTAACATAGATCATCAAATTTTGATTAAAACTTCACTTCATTGCCATGATCATATTTAGATGAAGAGGCAATTTGTGATTAATGAGATAAGCATAGCCTATTTGTTATGAACAAACTAGGCTATCAAATTCAACATAAAACACAAATAAACATAAACATCCATTTTCTCATGAAGCACAAAAGAGATCATACATAGAAAATTATGTTGAATCCACATGATTAAAAGAAAGCTTCATTATTCCTAAATTGTAGGGATTTAGCCTCTCATTTGTGTTATCATTTCAACACATGGATATTTCAACATTAAACGCAAAAGAAATAGAAACTAAACAAAGGAAGAAAATGAAATCACTACCAAACTACTTGTATAAAAAAAATAAAGCTACACTACTTGCATGAATGTAAATCTAAGCTATAATATGAAATGAAAGAGAGCATAGAAATAAGCATTAACATAAAAGGAAATGAAAGCCTGTAGAAAAGAAAAGAGAAAGAGGCTAGGAAGAAATTTTTATTTCATGAAACATAGAGCTTATAACTTGTATTTTAATTTCCTAACTAATTTGAAAGAGTAAGAAGATATCTACATGTACATAAGTGGGCTATTTATATATGCATAAAACCCTAATTCACTTTTTAGGGTGCTTCCCAAAATCCCTTTAGGAAGTGTGGCCACCAAGTAACCATTAGCCTCTAATTAATCCATCATCAAATAAGCATGAAGCTTTAACCTCAACTTAGTTGTCCATTAGCTTCTAATTATAGATTTAGGTAAGTGGGTGGGGTTCTCCATGATCATGAGTTTGAATTATTTCCTTCTTCATTCCTTTGTATTCTCTTGTGCATGCATATATCTTCATGAAATCCTCATCCATATGCATCCAAATTTCTATAAAAATCATAAAAAAATGTCCAAGTAAAAATTCTCAAATTGACACATGCACAAAATGACCATTTTGCCACTATGTAAAGATGAATATATGATGATTTGAAAATAATTGAATTTTGGTTTAAACATGTTAAAATTGTTAGTCCTTGAGAAGGATGGTTTTGATGACAACAACCCTAAGACTTGTTATAAAATATAAATACTAACATTATAGTTTAGATATATATGTATATGTAGGATATAAACATGCAAGTACCAAGAATGAAGACTGTACAATATAGAGATACAATACTGATGAATTTAAAGATCAAAGATATCAAGATTGAAGACTCATGAGTATCAAGAAATCAAGTTATCAAGAGTTCAAGATTTTAATAGTACAAGATAAGTATTGAGTCTAGAATTATGTTAAAACTTCATAATAGCACGGAAACCTTCATTCCATATTTCATTTGGGATGGAACCCATTTCTACCTTCTTAGTGGCTTATAAACCCACGACAAGTAGCTTACAAACCTATGACAAGTGGCTTACAAACCCACAAACATCTTGATTTTGTACAAGTTCTCAAGTCCTGATGTGATGAGATATTCTGCAGGAAGAAGCTTGCAAAACTACTTCAAAATGATTTTTCAAAATGATTTTCAAAACTGCTTTTCAAAATATTTTAGCCTCAAAACTATCTTTATCATTTTTAATATTTTGATTTCAAAATTGTCATTGATTTTAAACTGTCTCTTGTTTTAAATATTTAGCTTTAAAATATTTATTTACTTAGATTTTAAATCACTTTATAGATTAAGATTATATATATTAAAAATTACTCTCTAAACTCTTTTATATGTTTAAACTATATTCAAATATATTTACAAAGTTTAGAAATCATTTTGACAAATTATAGAAACCAATTTTAATAAGAAAATCAAAATCATCAATTTTTCCTAGAGCATGTCGACATCCCTCAACCCCCCATGTCGACATGGTGTCCGTTAAATTCAAAATTCAAATTTTCAGAAGAAGTGTCAATTCGTCGTATCCTTTCACGAATAGATATGGCTGTTGATTTCCTATAAATACCAGTAGTTCTAAACGAATTTTTAAAACCAGATTTCACTTGTTTTCTCTTCATCTTCCACATTTATTCTAAAGAATTCCAAACTATACTCTACCGAAATACCAAGTGAATCAAACTTGATTATCTCTTGTTTGATTCTCTGCCACTCTCTCCATAAGATCTCAGTGCTATTCAAAGTTATAGGATTATTTGTAAATCAAACTGTTGAGTAAAAGGTGCAGTTTAGCCTTGAAATCAATTGGGTGTGATTATTGCCCCGGAAATCGATTAGGTGATCTTGTGGCCTGGTAAATCAAGAGAGTTTGCCCCGGACTCGAATACAGGAGGGTGTACCTTGTGGCCTTGAAATCGAGGGTGTAATCTGGGAGATTATTTTTGATAAGAAATCTGTACGTTTGTATGGGACTGGATGTAGGGTAACTCCGAACCAGTATAAAATCCTGGTGTGTTCTTTCCTTTACTGCTTTTATTTATTATTTGCATCTGTGTCTGATTCTGTGATTATATCTGTGTCTGTGAATTGCATTTGTTGGTGATTAAATTTACATAAGTTTCAAAAGATTTAGAAAATCCACAAAACACTATTCACCCCCTCTAGTGTTATTCCAACCTTAAGATCTGTAATCCGCATTTCTCACATTTGGTATCAGAGCCAGGTTTTCAAAGTTTTCATAATCTGAATTTTGAAAAAGTTTTTAAAATGGCTATTTTTGGGGATTTTGTTAACACTAGTTTAAAACCGTTCAAATCATCATTGTCTCATAAGTCTGCATATAGTTATTATAGAAAACCAAGTTATCTACCAAGTTTTTATTCTGTGCAGAAAGAGAAATGTTATATGGCCTTTGAAGAATCAACACTCAATGGACAAATTGTGCAAATCAAGAAGAATAAGTGGATACTTGATAGTGGATGTTCAAGACACATGACTGGTAATCCAGATATGTTGAATGATATTATCTATAAAGATGGAGGATTGGTTAATTTTGGAGACAGCTCAGAAGGATATGTGATTGGCATCGGCAATGTCGGTAACTCTAAAACTCCTACTATTTATAATGTTTTATTAGTTAAGAATCTGAAACACTATCTACTTAGCATTAGTCATTTTTTCTATAAAGAATACAAGATTAAATTTGAAAAAGATAAGTGTCACATCGAAGATAAAAATTCAAATATTATATTTGAAGGAATTAGGAAGAAAAATATTTACATCCTTAGTATGAAAGTTTCAAATGATAACTTATGTCATTTGGCTAATACAAGTGACCTTGGATTTGGCATAAAAGATTTGGTCATTTAAATTTCAAATTTTTATCTAGGTTATCAAAACATGACTTAGTTAGAGGTCTTCCCAAGTTAAACTTTAAAGTAGATAGTATATGTGATGCTTGCCAATTAAGAAAAATTAGGAAAAGTTCTTTCAAATTAAAAGATATGATTTCAACTTCAAAACCTCTTGAGTTACTTCATCTAGATTTATTTGGTCCATCTCAAATTCAATCAATAAATCACAATAAATATGTCTTTATAATTGTAGATGATTATTCTAGGTTTACATGGACAATTTTTATGAAACATAAAAGTGATACTTTTGATTCATTTAAATTTTTTACAAAAAGACTTCAAAACCAACTTTCTTTAAAAATTATAACTATTCGTAGTGATCACGGTGGGGAATTTGAAAATGAAAATTTTGAGAGATTCTACAATAAAAAGGGAATAACTCATAATTTTTCTTTTCCAAGAACTCCACAACAAAACGGAGTGGTAGAACGTAAGAATAGAACAATTCAAGAGTGTGCTAGAATAATGCTTTCTGATAGTAACTTACCTAAAAACTTTTGGGCTGAAGCAGTCACTACAGCTTGTTATATATTAAATAGGATTTTAATTAGACCATTAACTAATAAAACACCATATGAATTACTTTACAATAAGAAACCCATAGTAGCTTATTTTAAAGTTTTTGGTAGTAAGTGTTTTATTCTTAATACAAAAGATAATTTAGATAAATTTGAACCTAAATCCGACAAAGGTATCTTCATCGGATATTCTAATAGAAGTAAAGCATTTAGAGTTTATAATTTAAGAACTAACACTATTGAAGAAACAATGCATGTATCTTTTGATGAAAATTTTAAAGATACTGTACAAATAGAAGATGAAGAAGATTTTGTAACTTTAAATTACGAACCTAATGAAACTAATTGTGAAATCATTCAACCTAATAAAAGATTAATGCTATTAAAAGATCATCCTATAGAAAATATACTAGGAAATATTGAATCTGTTGTTAGAACTAGAAATCAACTAAATAATATGAGTAATGTAGCTTTTATATTAACTATTGAACCTAAAAATCCAGAGGAAGCATCATCTGATGATTCATGGATTCTTGCTATGCAAGAAGAATTGAATCAGTTCACCAGAAATGATGTTTGGGAACTTGTTCCTAGACCTGAGGAGAAAAGTATAATTGGAAAAAAATAGATTTATAAAAATAAAATGAATGAACTTGGTGAGGTCGTGAGAAATAAAGCTCGATTAGTCGCACAAGGTTATTGTCAAGAAGAAGGAATAGATTTTGATGAAACCTTTGCACCCTTGGCAAGATTAGAAGCCAATAGAATTCTACTTGCTTTCGCAAATTATAATGATTTCAAATTATTTCAAATGGATGTTAAAAGTGCTTTTCTAAATGGATTTGTTAAAGAGGAAGTTTATGTTGAACAACCTCCACTCTTTGAAGATGAAAGATTTCCAAACCATGTTTTCAAACTTAAGAAAGCTCTATATGGTCTGAAACAAGCTCCTAGAGCATGGTATGATAGACTAAGATCTTTTTTATTACAATTAAATTTTGAAATTGGTAAAGTAGATAATACTCTTTTCATTAAAAGAAATAAAAATGATATTCAACTAGTACAAGTTTATGTAGATGATATTATTTTTGGTTCAACTAATCATGAAATGGATAAAGAATTTTCTGAAATAATGACAAAAGAGTTTGAGATGAGTCATATGGGTGAACTTACTTTCTACTTTGGTTTACAAATAAAAAAATTAGATAATGCTTTCTTTATTAGTCAAGAAAAATATGCTAGGGATCTAGTGAGTAAATTTGGTATGACTACTGCGAGTGGAAAACCCACTCCCATGGCAACCAATGAAGCTTTAAATAAAGAAGATCTTTCAAAAGATGTTAATCAAAAACTATATAGGGGAATGATTGGATCACTACTTTATATCACTGCGAGTAGACCTGATATCATGCATAGTGTCTGTCTCTGCACAAGATACCAATCCCAACCCAAAGAGACTCACTTAAAAGCTGTGAAACGTATCATAAGGTATGTTAAACATACTTTTGACTATGGTTTATTTTACCCTAAAAATGATTCATTTGATTTAATTTCTTATTGTGATGCTGACTATGCTGGTTGCAAATCTGACCGAAAAAGTACAAGTGGAACTTGTCACTTTTTGAGGCATTCTCTGGTTTCATGGTTTAGCAAAAAGCAAAATACTGTTTCTTTATCAACAACTGAAGCAGAATATATCTCTACTGCTTTGGCTTGCTCCCAAGTCATTTATATGCAACAAACTCTAAAAGATTTTGGATTAACAATTTCAAAATCACCAATTTATTATGATACTTCTTGTAACAACCCGTAAATTTAACCAGTTTTAATAACGTTATAAATTGAAATTTTGCGAAATTTTAAACGATAAAATTTTGAAATATAAATTTGATATTTGGAATGCGTCTAGTTAAACATAGCAACTGGTAAATTTTTGTCCGAAAATATGAAAGTTTATTTCGCGCGTAAATTTACTTCAAATTTAATCAGTTAAAAAGCAATGAAAATAAAATGTTTTCGGAATCTAAATATTTTTACATAGAAAAATTCTAAACCATCTCCTGAGCAAGTCATCATTTTTCGTTTTTCCAAATTCGAACTTCTTTGGCTCCGTCGATCTTATTTTTCTACGTTTTTCTTGCATTTTCCACCAGTAGAAAAATTCGAATTTTATAAATTAAATGTTACAACTGATATCTGTATACCGTTTTGATCGTCTCGTCGTGCTGATCTATGCAGTATATTCACTTCTGTATTTCGGAGTCCGGTGTGCGGTACAATCTGCGGAACGCTCAGCGTATCAGGTCTGCAACCGAGTCTTTTGGATTTCCGGTGACTATTCGTTATCCAACTTGAAACCAATAGCTTTTTTCGAAATTACTGAATTCAGCGTTCTACCCTTTACTATTCTCTATATTTATTTCTCTTTGAATCGCTGTCATTGTTTTCAATTGAAAGTGGAAAAGAAAAAATTAATACAGAAGCATTTTTCTTTTTATCATCTCTCCTCTGTTATTTTCCCACACACCCATCCCCTCAGTTCGCCCACGCGCGAAAACCCGCCTACCCACATTGAAGCCGACACCCGAACCCATCCGACCTCACCTCCTTTCCCTTCTCTTTTCTTCCGCGCTCAACCCTTATCTCCGCCACGCCAATGCCCAGCGACCATCTCCTTTTCCCCTCTTCCACTAAACTACCCTTCGACTTCTTCCCCGCATGCTCACTCACCCCGACCAGAGTTAGCGCCTCCTCTCATCCTCACCCAGTCTGCCGCATCCACCTCCTCCCTCTCTCTTTGCACATGCCACGTCTCCGCCTGTAGCCTGCTCAAGTTCGACCGATGGGAACCGCTTTTTCCCTGGTCATTAACATCACCTAGCTCCTGACTGCCTTCCCACTTCCAAGCGGCCGAACTAGTGTTCTTTGCTTTGCATGCAAAAATAAAGTGGGTCACATTCAAGCTTGTGAGTATCCAGCCTTGTTTACATACTGAGTCTTCGTAGGTATGGTTTAAAAAAAATATAGTGTATGTATATATTCGCTTGTATGTATGTTGCGTTGATCTATATATATATATATATATATATATATATATATATATATGTTTTCTAAGTTGCACGGTGTCTGCCTTGGTTATATATAAGTTGTACAATATGTTATATAAATGTTTTCAAATTTTGCATAAAGGGGCTGTCGTGCTTTGTATATATGTTATAATATTATTATTATTTTTTTAGTAATTATATACATGCTTATAATAATGTGATTTTTAAAGTGTATATGTTTATATAAACTTATCTTTGATCTGTTGGGTTTTAAAATATATGATGTTTAATTAGGTGTAAAAATTATTTGTGTTATAGTAAAATTTTAATTTGTTTAAGTGTTATATTATATTAGTATTTATATTGTGTGTGTTATACTTTAGTTTCTATAAGTCTATTTTTTTTCTTCTCTTTCACAGTTATATATACTTATACGTAAAGTTTTATGCTAGTTTTCAAAACTGTTGATATATAATATAAATTTTTGTCGTGTGTTATATATATATATATGAATCTACAGGGTTTTTGTTCGGTTGCGGTTAGTATATTTTTTTTGAAGTGAGATTGCAATGAACCCGTATATATTTTTAAAGTATATTTATACTATGTTCTGGGCATTAGACAATATGTTTTAAGGATTGATAGATAGCGTTGGGTTATTTTAAAATATACATAAAGTTTTAAATTTATAATATATATAGTATCTTTTATATGCTGTTTAGACATATATCTAGGTCCGTATTTATTCAAAGATGTATATGCATTTATAGGAAACTGTATGGGTTAATTTGTATCCAATTATATTTATAGTTTGTATAGATGTATATTGCTCAGTTGATTTGTCAGTATAAAATTTAGGCAGAATTTTCATATTCTCATTGTTACAGTATATACATATTAGGTATAGTATTATATATATATATATATATACGAAGGGTTGGTAGAGTTTTGAATGGAAATATGTATTATATGTTTAAATATACTTATATCATTTAGTTGTTCAATCTGCCTGTAGCTTCTACTGCATATTTATAAATATGGTAATTAGTAATATAATGGTTTTATAAAGGATTGACGTTAAAATAGTATGAGTTATAAGTTGTTTCTACTTTACACGTTACACTTATCTATGTATACAGTCTGGTATTTCTTTGGTTACAGTTTTATATCTGTTATTTTAATATGTTTGTGTTTTAAATTTAATATTGGTTTTTATAATAAGGATGGATCTTGAGGTATAACATATATATTAAGTATACATATATTTGAGTTTGGTTTGGGGATAAATATATATGTTATTTTAATATTTGTTAAAAATTTAATACTGTTTTCATGGAAATAAAATATATATATTTGTCGTTTCTATCAAACTGATTATAATTGTTTTGTCGAATCCCTTTTATCAGCTCCTTCCATCAAAATTCGTGCCCATCCCACTTTGCTTTGGAATTCGTAGCTCATTTCTTTGTCGAATCTCTCTAGCCTCGAAAGGTGAGCAAAATCACTTACGATTAACATTCTTTAATTTATTAAATTTGATTTCAATTGAAACGACAATTAAAATATGCTGCTGTTAGATATTTACACTATTATTACCTGTATCAGTTCACCTGTGACATCTGACACCATTATATGTTATATATGCCATGATAATCCAGTTTGGTTGTTAAATGATTGATTGTTTGGTGTTTATAATTGGACGTTAATTTGTTAGTGTTAAGTGATAAATAGTATGCAAAATTAAAATTGATATAGGATAGTTAACAATTTTAAAACTGATTTATATGTTAAATTTGATTAGTTGAATATGAACCCTTTTAATTGTTAAATTAATTGACATGTAGAATAGTGATAATTACACTTTGAACCATCGACGTATATTGGATTAATTGTTGTAGTATAAAAATTGAAATTGAATGACAAGTGAAAAACCGTATAAATTATTAGTGTAATAATCTTTAATCTATATGAAATGATAGTGTAGATTCTATAAATAATTATATTAATTTACACAAATAACAATGTGAATTAATACGATTATTTCGGGATTATTTGAATCAATTATTGGATTGTTATTGATTGTTATTATTGCTTGTTTATTTACTTTGACACCATCCCAGTTATCACACTGCAAGTTCCCTATTTATGCTTTGATTTTTGAACTGAATTGGAATTGGGTTGAAATGATAAATACCCAAATTGAACTTTGACCTAGGATAGAGAATTAAATAAAAACCGATTGGTCAATAATTTGATTTAAAAGTAAAATGAAGATTTTATTTGAATGAATAATATGGTTTGAAATGAAGTTGAAATTTGAATTTTTAATGAAAGGAAAATGTTGATATTTGATAATCTGAAACAAAATATTAACAATGTAATTGATGAAAGAATGGTTTAATTTGGGAAATGATTGAATTAAGTTTCGAAATGGTTTTCAATTAAGTTTTGAAATTATTTAATAATTAAATAAAATTGAATTATTTAATAGTTAAATAAAATTGAACCTCTTGAATTAGTGAAATTAAGTTCTTTATTAATTGAGTTTGAAATTGTAACCGAGTAAATAAATAAATGAAATTGGATTTCTTTAACAAGAAATAGAAATGCGATTTATTGAAATTAATGTAAGACTTGTAATTTAAAGAATTGATTTGACAAATCTAATTTAATTCAACTTGAAGATTAGATATAATGAAGTTGAACTGAAGTAATTGATTTAATGAATTGGAAATCAAATAGGAATTGTTTTGAATGACAGATTTACTTAACGAATATTAAATGAAATCGATAAATGAAGTTAAATTGATTTGAATGTTAAATTAAATTAATTTAAATGATTTCGGAATGAAACTTATCTTCGAACTTGAATCAATATTTGAATTGTTTTAAATAGAAATTGAAATTGTATTATAAGTTTGAAATGGTAATTTGGAAGTTTTAAAACGTAAATTATGGAAATTGATTTAGAAAGATAAATGAAATGTTGGTTTATAAATTCTAATTGAAATTGAAACTGGTTTGGTTTTGAAATATATTAAACGACCAATCGGTGAAATAATTACGAAGGTTATTAAAGAGTCCGGAATCGGTTAGGGACATACTCACTGTCTAAACCGAAAACCACTTTAATAACTATACGCGGAGTGTGATCCAGAATGAAGTGGTTGGAATGATGTTCGTGATGATTGAAGAAAGAGAACGATAATGGATAGCCTTGACACTTGTGTCAAATTGGAAATGACTAAAACAGGAGCCGTGCCGGGCCAAATGTGGGTTAGCTGCCTCGAGCGAACACACTTCTTCGAATTACTCATTACTTGTTGTCGATTGGTGCACCCTTGATTTTGGGAGTGTTGTTTCGCGGTGTTGCGGTCGCTGCGGCGATGCGTTCTCACCAGTCCGGATCAGGCAAACGGTAGTTTCACTACCTTGGGTATTGCCTCATGTGCCTTGTCATACTTGGATCCCAATATACGCGACCACTACGAATTTGTTTTGTGTTATGCCTATGGAGTACTCCCTGATAGCCCACTAGTTTACGGTGGAGTTTACAGTGCTGTATAGACTATAACGCTTATATAAAATGCGTTAAGGGGGATAATGGTAACGCCTTAACACTATTTTGATATCTTATATTACTGATAGGCATTATCTACTTATCGTACACTACTACATAGTAGATAGTTTAACGGATCCTTAAAGGATGGTTATTCCAAACATCTTTTGAGTTACTTGTATTTCAATTGCTATTTCACTTGAGTTGGATTTATTGATATAAGAATGTTAATCCTGACTCGAGTATTTTGTGTTTTGATTTACGCTCGGGTCAGACTGAGTGTACCAGTATTCGAGACTCACCTTTGAAGTTGGAGCTTTGCTTGAAGATCCAGCCATCTATTCTGCTTTCAGTATTCGATGATTCCAGTGATGTATTCTGATTTGTATCTGATGTATCGTATTACTTTTCCGTTGTATCTGGTTTAACTATGATGTAACTTATACATTTATATACTATCTCTTTTATTTCCGCTGCATATTATTACTCTGTGTCTGTGATCTGTATTCTGTTTATTTACTGTATATGCTCAGTTTTGCCAATTTAAATTAACAACGCGGTATTTTGAATTATTCAAGTCCGACATGTGCGGATGCGAATGGTCCAAAATACTGGGTCGTTACTGTTGGTATCAGAGCTTTGGTAGCTCTAGGCAAAACTTAACATATAGGGTAAATGTATTTACGGAATCACTCTCATTCGAGTTTCAATCTCTTCCTTTTGGCTCGATTCCTTTGAATTTTGGAACGTTCCCTGCGGTTCCAAAATTCATTCGTGTCCCTCACTATTCGTCTTCTTTCAATTCTGGAGTATCCCATAACTCCACTTCGAATGAACCTTATAATGAATCGGCGGTCTCGCCAAACTTCGATTGATTTTTAAAGGTGATGAAATTCCTTTAAAATAGGCATTGATTTTCCGGAGATTTCTGTATCCTCGGTTTACGATGCTATCTATCTCCTGCTATACCTGAATTCTATTTCTTGAGATCGAATGTCGATTTACCTTGGAATCCCACATCGATCTTATTCTTAAAGTCACGGTTGACCCGGTTAAGGTTGCCCGCGATTTATATAAATTTATCAATCTTCCTACTTTGTTATTAATCATCATATCTTTGTTTCGAACTTATCTTCGAATCAAAATTCTCTTTGATTAGATTTCCATCAAATTTGAATTGCTATACATGTTTTGAAATCTATTCTTGTATTGTCGAGCGAGGAATTGTATTTGTAAAATTATATTTAAAATATTTTAAAAATATATTGGGTTGTTTGAGTTGTTGATGTTGATTTGGATTTTCGATCGATTCGTCCGATCAACGATATCGATAGGATTTCCAAAACACTTTAACAGAGCAAACCGACACAATATCGTTTTCAAATTTGGTAAACAAAATAAATTTTTGAATGATTATATTATATATACAAGTATAAATTTTTCTGAAATTGAATTGTTAACTGAATTGGTTGTCATAAAGGTAATATTTGATTTTTCACTATTTGTTTTGTAAATCATTGATTATTCCAACATAAAAAAATAAATGGAATTATAAAGGTTGGTTTATGGATTTATTTAGAAATTTAAATGAAAGTAAGAATTTGAGAATTTAATTTCCTAAAATTTCAAGCTTTGGTTTTAAAATTTTAAATTGTATATTATTGAAGGTATTTTCAAATAGAAACCTTTTCAAAGAATTTTAAATGTTGAAATCAGTGCACTTCTCTTTATCGCTGGAAAATAATTTCGGTGATGGCGGCCGCATCTTTGACATTCATTTTCGAGTTTTGAAGTGGAGAAACCATTCTGTAGCTTTGCTACGGTTTTGTTTGTAAAAATATTTTAATTTGAATTTCTTAAGTATGACTTGATTTATATATATATATAGGTATATTATTTTAAATTTAATTTGATTTGATATATATAGTATATACATAATTACCTCTAAGGGTTTGAAATTAAATGGGAATTTAATTCTTAAAATTATGTAAAGGATGTTTTCAATTATAAATAAAGCTAAATTTTGGATAAATATTTAAACTTGAAATAATTGAATTTGAAATTTTATTTGTATAATACTAAATTGCATTTCAATATAACTTATGTAACGACCCGTATTTTTACGGATCGACAAGTTCGTCAAAATCTGGAATTTTAGCATTTTTAAGTCATTTCAGATTTTTAGGCAGATTTGTCTAAGTCCTAGGTCGTGAACGACCTAAGAGCTAAGTCGTGACCGAGTCAAGGAATTTGGCGAGTTAGTGTTAGGTCGTGGGTTAGTTGGAGCGACCTATAGAATTATGCAACCTAGGATTTAGTTAAGTATTAGGTCGGCAGGGCGAGTTAACGACCTAAAGAACTGACCGACTTAAGGATATGGCGACTCAAGGGTAGGCAGACCTAGTGGAGTTAGCGACCTAGTGGTTACCGGGTTAGCATAGTTAGGTCGGCAACGACCTAGGGGAGCTGGGGTAGCAGGTTAGTGACTTAGTAGAGTGAGCGACCTATGGGATTGACCGACCTAAGAAGTAAGTTAGTTAACCACTTAATAGTTAAGTCGTTGGATGACCTAAGGGGGTTAAGTCGGAGGGGTTGGCTAAGTCTTAGGTCGCGCATTGGCTTGAGTGTTAGGTCGTAACACTGTTAGGTCGCGTGGGTTGCTAAGTGTTAGGTCGCTGGGTTTCGTCTAAGTGTTAGGTCGCTGGGTTTCGTCTAAGTGTTAGGTCGCTGGGTTTCGTCTAAGTGTTAGGTCGCTGGGTTTCGTCTAAGTGTTAGGTCGCTGGGTTTCGTCTAAGTGTTAGGTCGCAAACTGTGTTAAGTCGTAGATGACTTAGGAGTTAGTGGTTAAGTCGTAGGTCGACTTAATAGTTAGGTCGTATGCGCAGAAGTGTTAGGTCGTAGGAGTTGAGGCGCGCGTATCTGTTAGATCGGAGAGGCTTAGGTCGGAGAGGCTTAGGTCGGAGACGACTTAGGAGATAGCCGAGTTACGACTTAGAGAGATTTCTGCTATAAATAGAGGGGGTTGTTCTCACTTTTTGAGATCCGGATTTCAAAGCGACGAAGTGCTGCCATTTTGAGAGCTCGACTTCTACACTTCTTCACTTCTTTTCTCCACTCTAATCTAGTGCTTCCATCCATCCAAATCGAAGATCAAGATTGAAGATTCAAGAGCTTAGATTGAAGATCTTCATCTTTTCAAGAGAGATTTCTTCGTTTGAAGCGGATTCGTGATAGATCAAGCTTGATCCTTCGCTGTCCAGATCTGAAGCGTGTTGATTTGGGTTTGTTTAGGTGATTTGGTGAGTGGTGATTCTCTCACACGGATCCAAAGGAGTATATCGGATTGTTGGCTCGACTTGGTGTTAAAATAGAGATTTCCATGCATTTTCTTCATCCAAAGTGTAGATCCATATAGATCCATTGTTCATGATGATGTTACATCCATTTTATCATATGTTAACCTATGCAAGTTCATTCATCAAGTTTGTAGAGATATAATCCATGGATTCATGCTTATTGGACTTTCAACTCTTTAATTACGAAAATGCCATTATTGTTATAATTGTCTACTTAGATCATTTTTGAATGCTTGATTGCTTGGATTGATGTTTGATTTGATTGATTGTTATGAACTAGATGATTGATGATTAGATTTAGACCGAAGACGATTCAAAGGCTAAGGGAAAGGCTCTTGAATTGGGAAAGCTGCTCGTGGCATATGTAGCGGGATGATGAAGCTCTTATGCATAGATTTGATGATGTGATGTTGAGATGAGGCTTCGCGAGGATGTGATGAAGCGAGGCAATCATGTGATGAAGACTTGGTCTAATCCAGACGGGATCATTCCAAGCATATTGATAACTCGGTGATATGATTCGAGTTGAGGATAATGAATGGATATGAGAATAGTCGTCGAGGAGGATGACTAGGAGGCTTAGATAGCATCGTTGTTGAAGATTCTAGCATGCTCTAAGCAAGAGTACGTTTGGGCAGATTCGATAGTCCCAACGACTAACCGTTGATGGTCGAGTACTCTGGGCAGATTCGATAGTCCTAGGCACGGGTTGCGACGACGTGCGGGAGTTATGTCTAGAACCGGGGTTTCCATTAGCCCTTGACGGACGGCTGAAAGAATGTGCCGGTCATTCAATTAACAGTGATATCGAAGCAATGATAACAGTGATAGCCAGAGTCATGGATGTTTGGTTGTATCGTCATTCGGACTCAAGAGCGGTATTTTCTGGGTGCTTATCTGATTTAGGCCTTGGTACTTGGAAAACATCGCCCTTGACTTGAGTGATAGTAGCTTTACTTTAAATTGTATGCTCTGCTATGTTTGCTTCTGCTTAGTGTGTGTCTGGGGGCTATCACTGTAGAATGAGGTTGGAGTGGGAGGGTTGTATTCCTATTCCTTTTCCTTTATGCTCTTTTGGTATGTTGTTAGTTAATTTACTGCTCACTAAGACTGTTGTCTGACTCAAGGCTTTATGTTTTAATTCTTATTGCCTTGGGCTGTTCGTCCATTTTGGGACGGGCAGACTAGGTAGCAGGTGGCAGGTGCTGTTCTCTTCTCACGGTTCTGATATCGAAGACGAGATGGAGGGTTGCATATTATCTTCTTATTATATGTACTGGATATTCCGCTGTTCTGTATTCTCTGAGAGATATGTAGTGAGGCTTGATGTATTGACTATTTGGATGCTTGTATTCAACCAATATGGAGTTTTATATGATATCATTTTGTTCTGTAAAACTTCACTATACATATGTTCTATTGTATTTTGTCCATGCGCTGTGAGTAATACGATAGATTCTGCTGTTTTAATTTACCTTGACAATCGTCCATGGTCGTCTGGCACACTTCACAGCGCACTATCTCTAGATTCGGTGCAGGGGTCATGGGCGGTCGTCACATTTGGTATCAGAGCATTGGTTAATCGATTTTACCCAACGCTCGCTGTCGTAACTACGTATGAGAGACGTAATTGTATTTTGATGGATGAATACTATATATAATATAGTAGCTTAGTAGAGTTTGAGTCCTTTATGCAGTTGTTTCTCTAGATGTTCTAATCATTCCTTTTTATAGATATTGAGAATGAGTCGAAGAGGGAGACCAGCTGCTAGGGAAGGCCGTGCTACTGAAGAGACTGCTGATTATGCAGCCATGTTCGAAGCTATGATGACTTCGATCATGAGAAGGATACCAGTTCCGGGGGTGGCAGTTGATGTTGGAGTTCAAGTCCAAACTCCGAAACCAGTGGATTTTGCTAAGTTGTGCAAGGATTATACTGCTCTTGGAGGGAAGGTTTTCTTGGGAACAGAATCAACTATTGAAGTCCAGAGATGGATCGATGCTTGTAGAAGGATCTTTGGTGATTTGGGAATTGATGATGAAACTAAGAGGAAGTTGGCATCAAGGCAGCTTCAAGGGAGAGCTTCTGATTGGTGGAACTCTATTACCATCGATACCGCGGAGGAAGAGATTACTTGGGAGCAATTCCAAGCTAGATTTGAAGCTAAGTTCATTTCTACAGCTCAGAAGTCTGTTCTGTTCAAGAGGTTTGTGGAGCTCAAGCAAGGTGGAAGATCAGTTCTGGAGTATGTTTCTGAGTTCGAAGCTTTGTCCAAGTATGCCCGATCGTATATTGGGTCTGCTTATCAGAAGAATGAGAAGTTTGTGATAGGCTTGGACAGTTATCTTGGGAGACAGTTGGTGGATCATTTGGACGATTCATTTGAGAAGCTTGTGGAGAAAGCTCTTAGGCATGAGAGTCTGTTTCCTAAGGAAGGACCTGTTGTTGCTGTTACCAGGGGAGAGTCTAAACCACAGCAGGGTGGAAACCAGAAGAGGAAGCAGCAGCAGCAGAAGGGTAAGGATGGCCAGAAGAAGCCGAAAGGCGAGGTGACTTGCTACAATTGTCAGCAGAAGGGCCATTTCTCTAAGGATTGTAAGAATCCGAAGGCACCGATGAAGTGTCACAACTGTGACAAGCCAGGGCACATCAGGAAGAATTGTCTAGAACCGAGGAAGGACAAGCAGATTGTGCAAGCTTATGCTTTGGGAGCTGTTCCGTCGTCTTCGAAAGCTCCTACTGCTGAAGAGAAAGGAAACAGTGTGGTTGTTCAAGGTACTCTTTTCCTATGTGGTGTTCCAGTTAGAGTTCTATTTGATACTGGAGCGTCGCATTCGTTTGTTTGTAATGAACTCGTAGGCCGGTTAGGTTTGGAACCGGATATTGTTGATAGGCCATTGGTTGTGACTAATCCAGTTGGGGGTTCGTCTTGTTTGTGTATGTTATGCCGTGGTCTAGTTGTATCGAGTCATGGTTGCTCTTTTGTTTGTGATTGCTTTGTTCTGAACTTTGCGGGGTTCGGAATTATTTTGGGTATGGACTGGCTTAGGAAGTATGCGGCTAAGGTTGATTGTGAGAGGCTGGAGGTGACAGTCGAGAATGTGGAGGGGCGAAAGATTGTGATACGATGTAAGCATGAGGAAGGCGTCTTCATGAGCTTCATGTATTCGCTAGTTGTTCCACGGGATGGACTGCCTTTAGTGCCAATCGCAAATGGATTCAAGGATGTCTTTGACGAAGTCAAAGGGTTGCCGCCGCATAGAGAGATCGAGTTTCGTATAGATCTAGTTGAAGGAGCCAGACCTGTTGTGATGCCTCTTAGGCGGATGGCGCCTAGGGAACAGCAGGAGTTGAGGGTGCAAGTTGATGATCTTTTGCAGAAAGGATTCATTCGGCGTAGTGTGTCCGAGTGGGGTGCACCAGTTGTGTTTGCAACCAAGGCAGATGGATCGTTGAGATTGTGTGTGGATTATCGTGAGCTGAATAAGGTGACTAAGAAGAACAAGTATCCATTGCCGAGAATAGATGACTTGTTTGATCAGCTTCACGAAGCTAAGGTGTTTTCTCAGATGGATTTGGCAACGGGATTTCACCAGTTGAGAGTGGCTAAGGATAGTGTGCCGAAGACTGCCTTTCGAACACCATCGGGTTTCTTTGAGTGGCTGGTGATGCCGTTTGGATTGACTAACGCGCCAGCATATTTTGTGGATCTTATGAATAGAGTGTTCAGAGATCGGTTGAAAAAGTTCGTACTTGTGTTCGTGGATGATATTCTGATTTATTCCAGAACGGAAGAAGAGCACAAGACGCACTTGCGTGTTGTTTTGGAAATCTTGCGGAAACATCAGCTGAAGGCTAAGTTTTCGAAGTGTCACTTCTGGAAGAGTGAAGTAAGGTTCTTAGGCCATGTGATTTCTGGAAATGGAATAGCGGTTGATCCCGCTAAGGTGGTAGCAATCCAGGATTGGGTTAGACCTAAGAATGCATCTGATGTGAGAAGTTTTCTTGGATTAGCAGGATATTATCGACGGTTTATCAAAGACTTCTCCAAGGTAGCTGCACCGTTAACAGGATTGACGAAAAAGAACCAAGTGTTCAGTTGGGATGCTAAGTGTGAGCAAGCTTTCGGAATCCTGAAAGAGAGATTGACGAGTGCTCCTGTTTTGACTATTCCAAGTGGGAATGAAGAGATGGTGGTTTACACCGACGCATGTGGTACTGGACTTGGAGCAGTGCTGATGCAGAAGGATAAAGTTGTTGCGTATGCCAGTCGACAACTGAAGCCGCATGAAAGGAATTACCCAACTCATGATTTGGAGTTAGCGGCGATTGTATTTGCTCTGAAGATGTGGAGACATTATCTATTGGGAGTTCGATTCGAGTTGTTTACAGATCATAAGTCGTTGAAGTATCTTTTCTCCCAAAAGGATTTGAATCTTCGGCAGCAACGTTGGCTAGAGTTTTTAGCATCATATGATTTTGGTATAGCTTATACTCCGGGAAAAGGTAACGCAGTGGCATATGCGTTAAGTCGAAGACATGCAGGATTGGGAGCCATGTTTTCAGAATGGAAGAGTCTCGAGTATTTAGCTGGATTTGACTTCAGGCCTAGATGTGAATTGGAACCTGAGATGTTGGCAAACTTATCAATAAGACCGACTCTTGTGGAAAGGATTGGCGAGAGTCAAAAACGAGATGATAAGCTTGTCAAGATTATCCGTGATTTGGAATCTGGATTGGAACCAGAAAAGGATAAAGGATTCGAGGTCGATCGAGAGGGTTGGCTTCGAAAGCAAGGACGACTAGTTGTTCCCGATATAGATGAATTGAGGAGTGAAGTTCTGAAGGAAAGTCATCACTCGAAGTTGACAATTCATCTAGGTGGAAATAAGATGTATCGGGATATGAAGAGAACCTACTACTGGGAAGGCATGAGGAAGGATGTTGGAAATTTTATTTCCAAGTGTATGAACTGCCAGTTGGTAAAGGCTGAACAGAAGAAGCCAAGTGGATTGCTTCAGCCATTAGAAGTTCCTACATGGAAGTGGGAACAAGTGTCGATGGATTTTATCGATGGATTGCCTAGAACCAGAACGGGAAATGAAGGGATTTGGGTCATTGTGGATCGTCTGACTAAGAGCGCAAGATTCATTCCTGTTCGATCGACTAGGACTGCATCAAAGTTGGTTGAGTTGTATGTTAAGTGGATAGTTCGATTCCATGGTATTCCGAAGAGTATAGTGAGCGATCGAGACCCATTGTTCACTAGTGGATTTTGGAAGAGCTTCCAGGAAGTTTTAGGAACCGAGTTGTGTTTGAGTACAGCTTATCACCCTCAAACGGATGGTCAGACCGAGAGAGTCAACCGAGTTTTGGAAGATCTTCTTAGAGCATGTGTTTTGGACTTCGGAGGATCATGGGAAGATCACCTTCATTTGGTGGAGTTTGCGTACAACAACAGTTACCAGTCAAGCATTGGTATGGCACCGTATGAGGCATTGTATGGAAGACCGTGTAACTCTCCGACATGTTGGTTAGAGACTGGAGAAAAGCCGTTACTTGGGCCAGAGATGATTCGCCAGACTTCAGATTGTATAGAGATCATTCGGCAACGAATGAAGGCAGCCCAAGACCGTCAGAAGAGTTATGCCGATAAGCGTCGTAAGGATTTGGAATTCGACGTAGGAGATGGTTTTTGTGAAGATTTCTCCACTGAAGAATGTTATTCGATTCGGGAAGAAAGGAAAATTGACTCTGAGATTTGTTGGACCATTCCCGATCATCGAGCGTATTGGAAAGCTCGCCAACATACTGGAGTTACCAGAGAAGATGTCGAGTGTGCACAATGTTTTTCATGTATCATATCTACGGAAGTATGTGCATGACTCGAATACAGTGGTTTCTACTGATAGCTGTGAAGACTTCGAAGTTGATCCGGTCGATAGAAGACCTCGTAAGCCTCTTCGTGTTGTGGAAACCGACACGAAACAGCTTAGGAGGAAGGTAGTTAAGTTGCTCAAGATACAATGGAGTGATGATGATAACGACTGTACGTGGGAGGTGGAGGAGAGGATGAAGGCAGCTCATCCTGAACTCTTCAAGGTATGGCCCTAAGGTGTCGTGTCATCTCGCGATATTGTAACTTGTTCTAATTTTAGAATTCTGTACGCTAAGTTAGAATTGGATGCATGGTTTGTTGATTGCTATGGATGGTAGGCGTACAAAATAGTTTTTGATTGCTTGGAATTTCGGGGGCGAAATTCCTAAGGGGGAGAGAATGTAACGACCCGTATTTTTACGGATCGACAAGTTCGTCAAAATCTGGAATTTTAGCATTTTTAAGTCATTTCAGATTTTTAGGCAGATTTGTCTAAGTCCTAGGTCGTGAACGACCTAAGAGCTAAGTCGTGACCGAGTCAAGGAATTCGGCGAGTTAGTGTTAGGTCGTGGGTTAGTTGGAGCGACCTATAGAATTATGCAACCTAGGATTTAGTTAAGTATTAGGTCGGCAGGGCGAGTTAACGACCTAAAGAACTGACCGACTTAAGGATATGGCGACTCAAGGGTAGGCAGACCTAGTGGAGTTAGCGACCTAGTGGTTACCGGGTTAGCATAGTTAGGTCGGCAACGACCTAGGGGAGCTGGGGTAGCAGGTTAGCGACTTAGTAGAGTGAGCGACCTATGGGATTGACCGACCTAAGAAGTAAGTTAGTTAACGACTTAATAGTTAAGTCGTTGGATGACCTAAGGGGGTTAAGTCGGAGGGGTTAGCTAAGTCTTAGGTCGCGCATTGGCTTGAGTGTTAGGTCGTAACACTGTTAGGTCGCGTGGGTTGCTAAGTGTTAGGTTGCTGGGTTTCGTCTAAGTGTTAGGTCGCTGGGTTTCGTCTAAGTGTTAGGTCGCTGGGTTTCGTCTAAGTGTTAGGTCGCTGGGTTTCTTCTAAGTGTTAGGTCGCTGGGTTTCGTCTAAGTGTTAGGTCGCAAACTGTGTTAAGTCGTAGATGACTTAGGAGTTAGTGGTTAAGTCGTAGGTCGACTTAATAGTTAGGTCGTATGCGCAGAAGTGTTAGGTCGTAGGAGTTGAGGCGCGCGTATCTGTTAGGTCGGAGAGGCTTAGGTCGGAGACGACTTAGGAGATAGCCGAGTTACGACTTAGAGAGATTTCTGCTATAAATAGAGGGGGTTGTTCTCACTTTTTGAGATCCGGATTTCGAAGCGACGAAGTGCTGCCATTTTGAGAGCTCGACTTCTACACTTCTTCACTTCTTTTCTCCACTCTAATCTAGTGCTTCCATCCATCCAAATCGAAGATCAAGATTGAAGATTCAAGAGCTTAGATTGAAGATCTTCATCTTTTCAAGAGAGATTTCTTCGTTTGAAGCGGATTCGTGATAGATCAAGCTTGATCCTTCGCTGTCCAGATCTGAAGCGTGTTGATTTGGGTTTGTTTAGGTGATTTGGTGAGTGGTGATTCTCTCACACGGATCCAAAGGAGTATATCGGATTGTTGGCTCGACTTGATGTTAAAATAGAGATTTCCATGCATTTTCTTCATCCAAAGTGTAGATCCATATAGATCCATTGTTCATGATGATGTTACATCCATTTTATCATATGTTAACCTATGCAAGTTCATTCATCAAGTTTGTAGAGATATAATCCATGGTTTCATGCTTATTGGACTTTCAACTCTTTAATTACGAAAATGCCATTATTGTTATAATTGTCTACTTAGATCATTTTTGAATGCTTGATTGCTTGGATTGATGTTTGATTTGATTGATTGTTATGAACTAGATGATTGATGATTAGATTTAGACCGAAGACGATTCAAAGGCTAAGGGAAAGGCTCTTGAATTGGGAAAGCTGCTCGTGGCATATGTAGCGGGATGATGAAGCTCTTATGCATAGATTTGATGATGTGATGTTGAGATGAGGCTTCGCGAGGATGTGATGAAGCGAGGCAATCATGTGATGAAGACTTGGTCTAATCCAGACGGGATCATTCCAAGCATGTTGATAACTCGGTGATATGATTCGAGTTGAGGATAATGAATGGATATGAGAATAGTCGTCGAGGAGGATGACTAGGAAGCTTGGATAGCATCGTTGTTGAAGATTCTAGCATGCTCTAAGCAAGAGTACGTTTGGGCAGATTCGATAGTCCCAACGACTAACCGTTGATGGTCGAGTACTCTGGGCAGATTCGATAGTCCTAGGCACGGGTTGCGACGACGTGCGGGAGTTATGTCTAGAACCGGGGTTTCCATTAGCCCTTGACGGACGGCTGAAAGAATGTGCCGGTCATTCAATTAACGGTGATATCGAAGCAATGATAACAGTGATAGCCAGAGTCATGGATGTTTGGTTGTATCGTCATTCGGACTCAAGAGCGGTATTTTCTGGGTGCTTATCTGATTTAGGCCTTGGTACTTGGAAAACATCGCCCTTGACTTGAGTGATAGTAGCTTTACTTTAAATTGTATGCTCTGCTATGTTTGCTTCTGCTTAGTGTGTGTCTGGGGGCTATCACTGTAGAATGAGGTTGGAGTGGGAGGGTTGTATTCCTATTCCTTTTCCTTTATGCTCTTTTGGTATGTTGTTAGTTAATTTACTGCTCACTAAGACTGTTGTCTGACTCAAGGCTTTATGTTTTAATTCTTATTGCCTTGGGCTGTTCGTCCATTTTGGGACGGGCAGACTAGGTAGCAGGTGGCAGGTGCTGTTCTCTTCTCACGGTGCTGATATCGAAGACGAGATGGAGGGTTGCATATTATCTTCTTATTATATGTACTGGATATTCCACTGTTCTGTATTCTCTGAGAGATATGTAGTGAGGCTTGATGTATTGACTATTTGGATGCTTATATTCAACCAATATGGAGTTTTATATGATATCATTTTGTTCTGTAAAACTTCACTATACATATGTTCTATTGTATTTTGTCCATGCGCTGTGAGTAATACGATAGATTCTGCTGTTTTAATTTACCTTGACAATCGTCCATGGTCGCCTGGCACACTTCATAGCGCACTATCTCTAGATTCGGCGCAGGGGTCATGGGCGGTCGTCACAACTTACCTAAATTATTCAGAAGTTAAAATGTAATTGGATAATATACAATAATGATTTATAAATAAAATTTGAGTGTTTATAATAAATATTATACACTTAGATTTTAATCATAAAAAATGCTAATAAAGATGATAGAATAATAAGTTAATTGAATGTGATAAATAAAGTAAATTTTGTTCTGAAAGAATTAACAAATTGAATTGAATCAGCTTAATGAAATACCTTGAATTAAGATCAATTATTGAATATTAATTGATTTATAATGAAATTTATATGATTAGAATTAACAGTTGAACTAACAAATTTAAATCGAATGACTATTTATTGATTTAATATAAATGGATTTAACCAAATTGAAATATAAATTAATTTAAATTGAAATTTATATGGTTTAAATTAATTTATATGGTTCAAATATATGTAATAAGATATATTAAGTGAAATAAACTTAATAATAATTTGGAATAAAGAAGAATTAAATTTGTTGAATAAATATGATTTTATTAAATGACTATTCTAATTTATGATTTTATAAATTTGTTAATTAAACATAATTGGATATTAAGATAATAAATTTAGAAATAGTTAAGATTGATTTCACTTAAGTGAAATCAAATGGATTTAATCAAATTATTGAATATTAATTAATTTAAGTTGAAATTTATATGGCTTTAAATCAGCTGTTTATTTTGTTTTCAAAGCCATTTTTCTTTCTGGTTGGTTCTATTCTCCTACCTCCTTCTTTTTCGGGGACGAAAAGTTTTGAGTGGGGGAGAGTGTAACAACCCGTAAATTTAACCAGTTTTAATAACGTTATAAATTGAAATTTTGCGAAATTTTAAACGATAAAATTTTGAAATATAAATTTGATATTTGGAATGCGTCTAGTTAAACATAGCAACTGGTAAAGTTTCGTCCGAAAATATGAAAGTTTATTTCGCGCGTAAATTTACTTCAAATTTAATCAGTTAAAAAGAAATGAAAATAAAATATTTCGGAATCTAAATATTTTTACATAGAAAAATTCTAAACCATCTCCTGAGCAAGTCGTCATTTTTCGTTTTTCCAAATTCGAACTTCTTTGGCCCCGTCGATCTTATTTTTCTACGTTTTTCTTGTATTTTCCACCAGTAGAAAAATTCGAATTTTATAAATTAAATGTTACAACTGATATCTGTATATCGTTTTGATCGTCTCGTCGTGCTGATCTATGCGGTATATTCACTTCTGTATTTCGGAGTCCGGTGTGCGGTACAATCTGCGGAACGCTCAGCGTATCAGTTCTGCAACTGAGTCTTTTGGATTTCCGGTGACTATTCGTTATCCAACTTGAAACCAATAGCTTTTTTCGAAATTACTGAATTCAGCGTTCTACTCTTTACTATTCTCTATATTTATTTCTCTTTGAATCGCTGTCATTGTTTTCAATTGAAAGTGGAAAAGAAAAAATTAATACAGAAGCATTTTTCTTTTTATCATCTCTCCTCTGTTATTTTCCCACACACCCATCCCCTCAGTTCGCCCACGCGCGAAAACCTGCCTGCCCACATTGAAGCCGACACCCGAACCCATCCGACCTCACCTCCTTTCCCTTCTCTTTTCTTCCACGCTCAACCCTTATCTCCGCCACGCCAATGCCCAGCGACCATCTCCTTTTCCCCTCTTCCACTAAACTACCCTTCGACTTCTTCCCCGCATGCTCACTCACCCTGACCAGAGTTAGCGCCTCCTCTCATCCTCACCCAGTCTGCCGCATCCACCTCCTCCCTCTCTCTTTGCACATGCCACGTCTCCGCCTGTAGCCTGCTCAAGTTCGACCGATGGGAACCGCTTGTTCCTTGGTCATTAACATCACCTAGCTCCTGACTGCCTTCCCACTTCCAAGCGGCCGAACTAGTGTTCTTTGCTTTGCATGCGAAAATAAAGTGGGTCACATTCAAGCTTGTGAGTATCCAGCCTCGTTTACATACTGAGTCTTCGTAGGTATGGTTTAAAAAAAATATAATGTATGTATATATTCGCTTGTATGTATGTTGCGTTTATCTATATATATATGTTTTCTAAGTTGCACGGTGGCTGCCTTGGTTAAATATAAGTTGTACAATATGTTATATAAATGTTTTCAAATTTTGCATAAAGGGGCTATCGTGCTTTGTATATATGTTATAATATTTTTTTTTAGTAATTATATACATGCTTATAATAATGTGATTTTTAAAGTGTATATGTTTATATAAACTTATCTTTGATCTGTTGGGTTTTAAAATATAAGATGTTTAATTAGGTGTAAAAATTATATGTGTTATAGTAAAATTTTAATTTGTTTAAGTGTTATATTATATTAGTATTTATATTGTGTGTGTTATACTTTAGTTTCTATAAGTCTATTTTTTTTCTTCTCTTTCACAGTTATATATACTTATATGTAAAGTTTTATGCTAGTTTTCAAAACTGTTGATATATAATATAAATTTTTACCCTGTGTTATATATATATGAGTCTACAGGGTTTTTGTTCGGTTGCGGTTAGTATATTTTTTTTGAAGTGAGCTTGCAATGAACCCGTATATATTTTTAAAGTATATTTATACTATGTTCTGGGCATTAGACAATATGTTTTAAGGATTGATAGATAGTGTTGGGTTATTTTAAAATATACATAAAGTTTTAAATTTATAATATATATAGTATCTTTTGTATGCTGTTTAGACATATATCTAGGTCCGTATTTATTTAAAGATGTATATGTATTTATAGGAAACTGTATGGGTTAGTTTGTATCCAATTATATTTATAGTTTGTATAGATGTATATTGCTCAGTTGATCTGTTAGTACAAAATTTAGGCAGAATTTTCATATTCTCATTGTTACAGTATATACATATTAGGTATAGTATTATATATATATATATATATATACGAAAGGTTGGTAGAGTTTTGAATGGAAATATGTATTATATGTTTAAATATACTTATATCATTTAGTTGTTCAATCTGCCTGTAGCTTCTACTGCATATTTATAAATATGGTAATTAGTAATATAATGGTTTTATAAAGGATTGATGTTAAAATAGTATGAGTTATAAGTTGTTTCTACTTTACACGTTACACTTATCTATGTATACAGCCTGGTATTTCTTTGATTACAGTTTTATATCTGTTATTTTAATATGTTTGTGTTTTAAATTTAATATTGGTTTTTATAATAAGGATGGATCTTGAGGTATAACATATATATTAAGTATACATATATTGGAGTTTGGTTTGGGTATATATGTTATTTTAATATTTGTTAAAAATTTAATACTGTTTTCATGGAAATAATATATATATATTTGTTGTTTCTATCAAACTGATTATAATTGCTTTGTCGATTCCCTTTTATCAGCTCCGTCCATCAAAATTCGTGCCCATCCCACTTTGCTTTGGAATTCGTAGCTCATTTATTTGTCAAATCTCTCTAGCCTCGAAAGGTGAGCAAAATCACTCACGATTAACATTCTTTAATTTATTAAATTTGATTTCAATTGAAACGACAATTGAAATATGCTGCTGTTAGATATTTACACTGTTATTACCTGTATCAGTTCACCTGTGACATCTGACACCATTATATGTTATATATGCCATGATAATCCAGTTTGGTTGTTAAATGATTGATTGTTTGATGTTTACAATTGGACGTTAATGTGTTAGTGTTAAGTGATAAATAGTATGCAAAATTAAAATTGATATAGGATAGTTAACAATTTTAAAACTGATTTATATGTTAAATTTGATTAGTTGAATATGAACCCTTTTAATTGTTAAATTAATTGACATGTAGAATAGTGATAATTACACTTTGAACCATCGACGTATATTGGATTAATTGTTGTAGTATAAAAATTGAAATTGAATGACAAGTGAAAAACTGTATAAATTATTAGTGTAAAAATCTTTAATCTATATGAAATGATAGTGTAGATTCTAGAAATAATTATATTAATTTACACAAATAACAATGTGAATTAATACGATTATTTTGGGATTATTTGAATCAATTATTGGATTGTTATTGATTGTTATTATTGCTTGTTTATTTACTTTGACACCATCCCAGTTATCACACTGCAAGTTCCCTATTTATGCTTTGATTTTTGAACTGAATTGGAATTGGGTTGAAATGATAAATACCCAAATTGAACTTTGACCTAGGATAGAGAATTAAATAAAAACCGATTGGTCAATAATTTGATTTAAAAGTAAAATGAAGATTTTATTTGAATGAGTAATATGGTTTGAAATGAAGTTGAAATTTGAATTTTTAATGAAAGGAAAATCTTGGTATTTAATAATCTGAAACAAAATATTAACAATGTAATTGATGAAAGAATGGTTTAATTTGAGAAATGATTGAATTAAGTTTCGAAACGGTTTTCAATTAAGTTTTGAAATTATTTAATAATTAAATAAAATTGAATTATTTAATAGTTAAATAAAATTGAACCTCTTGAATTAGTGAAATTAAGTTCTTTATTAATTGAGTTTGAAATTGTAACCGAGTAAATACATAAATGAAATTGGATTTCTTTAACAAGAAATAGAAATGCGATTTATTGAAATTAATGTAAGACTTGTAATTTAAAGAATTGATTTGACAAATCTAATTTAATTCAACTTGAAAATTAGATATAATGAAGTTGAACTGAAGTAATTGATTTAATGAATTGGAAATCAAATAGGAATTGTTTCGAATGACAGATTTACTTAACGAATATTAAATGAAATCGATAAATGAAGTTAAATTGATTTGAATGTTAAATTAAATTAATTTAAATGATTTCGGAATGAAACTTATCTTCGAACTTGAATCAATATTTGAATTGTTTTAAATAGAAATTGAAATTGTATTATAAGTTTGAAATGGTAATTTGGAAGTTTTGAAACGTAAATTATGGAAATTGATTTAGAAAGATAAATGAAATATTGGTTTATAAATTCTAATTGAAATTGAAAGTGATTTGGTTTTGAAATATATTAAACGACCAATCGGTGAAATAATTACGAAGGTTATTAAAGTGTCCGGAATCGGTTAGGGACATACTCACTGTCTAAACCGAAAACCACTTTAATAACTATACGCGGAGTGTGATCCAGAATGAAGTGGTTGGAATGATGTTCGTGATGATTGAAGAAAGAGAACGATAATGGATAGCCTTGACACTTGTGTCAAATTGGAAATAACTAAAACAGGAGCCGTGCCGGGCCAAATGGGGGTTAGCTGCCTCGAGCGAACACACTTCTTCGAATTACTCATTACTTGTTGTCGATTGGTGCACCCTTGATTTTGGGAGTGTTGTTTCGCGGTGTTGCGGTCTCTGCGGCGATGCATTCTCACTAGTCCAGATCAGGCAAACGGTAGTTTCACTACCTTGGGTATTGCCTCATGTGCCTTGTCATACTTGGATCCCAATATACGCGACCACTACGAATTTGTTTTGTGTTATACCTATGGAGTACTCCTTGATAGCCCACTAGTTTACGGTGGAGTTTACAGTGTTGTATAGACTATAACACTTATATAAAATGTGTTAAGGGGGATAATGGTAACGCCTTAACACTATTTTGATATCTTATATTACTGATAGGCATTATCTACTTATCGTACACTACTACATAGTAGATAGTTTAACGGATCCTTAAAGGATGGTTATTCCAAACATCCTTTGAGTTACTTGTATTTCAATTGCTATTTCACTTGAGTTGGATTTATTGATATAAGAATGTTAATCCTGACTCGAGTGTTTTGTGTTTTGCTTTACGCTCGGGTCAGACTGAGTGTACCAGTATTCGAGACTCACCTTTGAAGTTGGAGCTTTGCTTGAAGATCCAACCATCTATTCTGCTTTCAGTATTCGATGATTCCAGTGATGTATTCTGATTTGTATCTGATGTATCGTATTACTTTTCCGTTGTATCTGGTTTAACTTTGATGTAACTTATACATTTATATAGTAGCTTCATGAACTACTATCTCTTTTATTTCCGCTGCATATTATTACTCTGTGTCTGTGATCTATGTTCTGTTTATTTACTGTATATGCTCAGTTTTGCCAATTTAAATTAACAACGCGGTATTTTGAATTATTCAAGTCCGACATGTGCGGATGCGAATGGTCCAAAATACTGGGTCGTTACACTTCTAGTGCAATAAATTTGTCTAAAAATACCACTCATCCTGCTAGGACTAAACATATTGATATCAGACATCATTTTCTCAGAGATAATATAAGTAAAGAGATTATTTCTCTCGAATATATCAACTTCGAGAATCAAATTGCTGATATTTTCACCAAACTCTTAAATCAACCTATATTTACTAAATTAAGAAGAGAACTAGGCATTTGTTCAATAACTGAGATATAGAATATAGATATAGTAACATATATATACAAGAAAATTAAATTTTTCATAAGGATCTCGACATACCCCTACCACCCATGCCGACATACGACAACAAAATTTTAAAATTTGATTTTCCCACTAAAATCAGTTTAGTAGTTATATAAACTTATGTATTTTGAATTTTTCTGTCTTCTCACTTTTCTTTCGCTGAAATAAACTTCTGTAAATTAAAATTAATGGCCTCCTCCACTAAATCAAACCAAACTGACACCATTTCTTTCCCTTCTCCTCATTCTGGTCCATTCCAATGCACTACACTAGCAAGTGTTATAAAGATTGAAGAATCTATGAAGGATGCCATGCAAATGTTGACTGAATTTCAAGTTGTGCAACTAAGGATGGCAAAAGAACAAGAAAAGCAAGGCAAAATTCTTCGGAATTTAAAAAATTTCCTAATGGATAATCACGCATATCCTATCGTAATTAAAGAAAATTCTCCCAACATTCACGTGCATAATCCTTTAGAGCACAGCGAAGAGGAAGAAGAAGAGGAAGAAGAAGAAGAGGTAGAAGCACCTACGGAAGAAGACGACAACGTGGTCTGTGTATGCGAAGTCTGTTTTGACAAAGTTGGGAATTTGGTTGAACAATGTGGAAACTTTTGTTTTCATTATCCAAATTGTTCGATTCACAAATCTCCAATTGTCAAAAACTCTCGTTGGCATTGTTATTCTATAATTTATGTACTTAAATATATTTCACTACACCATAGATAGGATTTTGGCGCTGCCGTAGGCGGCGCATTTGATACGGCTACAAGCCGTATCAAATATTAATACGGCTTATAGCCGTATCTTCTTTTTTTTTTCTTTTTTTTGGGTCAGTAACCTATTGATACTTGCAAAATAGGCTGTTAAGGACATTTTAGGCGAGCCTATAACTGGAACATGCCTGTAACATCAGAACAGGACGATGAAGCAGTTTTGGAAATATACGTAAAAGATGATCAGGTTTTTGAGCTTAAAAGCCAAAAGCTATCAATGGATTGTTCAAAGATCAATAATGATGCTCAGGATATCAAGTCCAAACCAATCAAAAGAACTACTTTCAATAGAAAAATACACTCTGCGTAGGATATGTCTATTTTCTTTTTTACTTTCTGTAAATGATCACCTATTTTGTGTTAGTTAAAAGGAATTGATGAACTATTCATTTTATTTTATGTGAATTGAAGAAACCATATTTAAATTGCTAGGACTTCAACCAATATAAGAGCAAAGTCTATTTTTTATTTTATGTATTTAGCTGGTAAAGGTTTGAATAACGTGTTTGGTAATATTAATTCACGAAAACATGGTTGAAATTTGTGATTAGGGATTTTTTATATTTCAATTAATTGTGTCATTAGATTAAGTTGAATTATTTTGCTTATAGGCTAAATATATAAAAAATATTTTTTTAAACATGTAAATAGAAATCAAATTTAACTTACTATACTCTTTAGGTTTTATTTGCATGAGTATGTTGTTTCCAACAGTACCCTTTTCGCCTCCCCTGCCTGCCTTCAGCTGTTAGAACCTGAGCTAAACTGTTAAAGTTGTCATAATTCTCCGAATATTAGATGATAGAAAGAAAGGTGATAACACCATGCAGCAAACAAAGTTAAAGTTGTCATAATCCTTTCAACCCTAGTTGCAAAATGAAATGAAATTGTAAATGTAATGCAAAATGAAAAGGAATATAATTAAAAAAAATTCTTTTTGAAATGAAATTGTATATAATATTTTAGCAATTTCATTTTACTTTTAAAATAGATGGTAGCATTACAGTGCAGGTTCTCCCCCTGATGTTCCCTTATGCCACTCCTCTTTGATGTACAGTATCCACTAACCTTTACTAATGAAGACAAGACAAAATCTTTATGGCTGTTACTGCTACTAGCATACACATTTGCTTGTTCAACACTATTTTGATATGGTTTACATAGTTTGTAGCACGGGAGCATGAAGTTAGAATTATTATCCCACCAACAAAATTAAACAGTTTACAACTTCTTCTGTGATTTTGTTTACTTAAAAATTTCTGAATTCTTCTTCTGCACTATTACCCAATGTCTTTGCTGACTGCAACCGATAACTGGAGTCCAGGTAGTATGATACTATTGACTTCAACTAAACATATTTGAATACACCTTTGCAAAATTGGGTGATTTAGCTAAATAGTTGAACAACATTAAATATCTAATTTTAATATCCCTGCTAACAAGGTTTTGCACACGCAAGCTTCTCCAAACTATTTTCTTATCTGTTCACATTACATATAAACACAATTTCTTTTGATGGCATACATAAATTTCACATCATTGTCGGTTCCATCTTCCTGTGTGCGAAGAACATGCCTCAAACTAGTACTACTATTAAAGTTAATCCATTATTCACTTGAGACAAGCTTAAGCATCAATGGAGTTTTTAGTTTTTACGTACCTCTAAGTCTCTCGTGCAATAAGGAATTTTTCACGGGGTGATTTTTGTTTTTTTCCCTTAAAAGAGTCAATACTTCAGAAGCCCGCCAATCAGTTTAGCTTCTACAACAATAAGAATCCACAAAGAAAGATTGAATTTGCTAAAAGCAGTAACAAATTATATAGTTTCATCAGACACATCAAAATTCATCATGACCTTGTTGCTAACAAAAGTAAGGGATTATCTTGCAAAAAGTAATGTTCTCGGTTTCGACACTTCAAACTGAGAGAACATGTTAATATTTAACTATGTTCAGTTATTATTGTGATGCCCCACCTCTATGCTCATAATAACAAAGAGTATTAAAAGAAATACTGTCTATTATTACGAAGAATAAGGCTGGATAGGAGCGACCATCCGTAATTTGCCTTACACTAATATTGGTTATCTCGATAGGAGTGGTATATACTTTTTATTTTTCATCTATTACTTATTTACTCCCATCGACATATCCAATTATCAGTATAAAACAAACTACGATAGTTCATAATAGTTTAGGACATTAGATATAACAATAACACAGATAATATAAATGCGGAACACAGATAAAAACAAAAGTCTCATAAATATATAACTGATGTCAGTTAATACATAGTTGACACAATACATATGATACAACTAAAACTGTCGACTCTAGAAGTTATATATACACGTACATTATCGACTAATATACATGAATGCATATCGTTCTATACAATGACACGACTACTACAAAAGGACAATGACAACTTCAGAAGATGTGAAAAGTCTTCAAATCCCGAACAGCGACTCAAAGGAGGAAATCTACAACCTGAAATACTCGGGTCTGACCCGAGTATTAAATTCAAAAGAAAATAATACACGGGTCAGTCTAATTCAATACCAAACAAGATCAGAGGCAACAGTTCAGATAACAGTAAACTAAAGTAAATACCACAAAATAATACCAAAGGCAAAGACTCAGCAATGTCAAAGCCAAGGAGAATTACATGACAACTAAATACAATTGTCAAAGCAAGCTACAGAACAAGCCCAAGTAACTACAGGAATGCACAAATGAGCAAATCATATATGCGGCTCAACAAATCAACATCAACAGAGATGGTATAAAATGCCAGGCCTCAAGTAGACGAGCGAGGCTACAAACAGACGTCAAGCCGGAGAAATGTACAGAATCAAAAACAAGGTCAAACCCAATTATACAGATAGGTTCAACACAAGGTTAATGAACAAGACTGGAAATTCAAGAAGGCACCAACAATCAACTGAGTGCAACAAATCAAAGCATCACAAAAACAATGATGCACGCTGAAGACTGGAAAACAATGAGGCAACACAGTGATGTATCGTGAACACCAGGAACATAACTAAAGCCATACATGAAGTAGTGCAATGCAGTCATGAAACCACAATGCAAGGATCAGTGATGCAACTAAATGCATGAATCCGACTAGACTACAACCAAATACTAACAAGAACCAGATTCATGTATCAGAATTAAGGCAGATAACATCACGACTCAAAAGAATCTACAATGATGTATACATACAAAAGGATCAAGCAAGCTATACCAACTAAACAAGGCTCAACTGAAAGGATACAGTATGGCCAGAGTGAAGACTGCAATATCAAAAGAGTAGTGTACAACAAACTGAAACAAGTATCAGACTACCAGGAATATAACTAAAGGTACACGAATTCAAAAGCTCAAGAATGAAATCAAAGCAAACTCATGTGGACAGTGCAATCAAATATGCAGTGACACACAAAGAAGCCCAGGCAACAGTAGAACGAAGACTACAACTAGAGACAAATACAAGCAAGTAGTGGATACAACGAAAATCTGGCCAAGTCAAACAAACTCATCAACCACATAACAAAGTAAATCATTTTGAATGGACGGAGCCATTAAAATGCCAGTAATCAAAATGATCAAACTCAAAAAGGATCCAACACTGTAATAACCACGAAATGAATAAAAATCGTGGTAATCAAATAATTTCTGAATATACAAGCAAAAAAAAGTCAGGAAGACATCAACATCCAAACGAAGCTGCCGAGATAAACAACTGACAATTCAAATAATCAAATACCCAAGTCACGAATAAGCACATGCCAGAAATCACCGAAAATGATATGAACTATATGTGAGTGGTAAACCACTCAAGTTCATAGCAGCGGTAGCCGAGAAAGTAAACAACAAGATTCACGAATAACGAGCTTAAATTAGATGTGAGTGAGGATCGTTCACTCACCTTTTTCCGGTCGAGAAGGCGAAGTCGAACTCGATTAATCGAGGAGCAGCCACGATCGTTCACAAATGATTGACATTGCACGAAGCCCCAATTTGACGACGAGACGAGCATGCCCAAATTTCCGAGCTAAGAGGAACGAACGAGAAGACAGAGCCACCATTTCTTTTTCTTAGACTTAGGGTTTTCCACGCGAAAATGAATTGGGTCGGGTATTCGAAAATGAAGGAGGGAGGAACGAATGATGTCGCCATTTTTTTTCCGTTTAGATCTAGGGTTTTCCCGAAAAATGAAAGGGGGAACCGATATCTCCTTGACAAAAGAGAGCGGCAACAAAGAAATACAAACATGGGCTAGATTCACAATACAAAGCCCATTTCACTCATTTGAAAATTGTTTAAAAGAATATCAATTTGATTCAAATTCCCAAACAACATTTTACAATTCTTATTTACTCTACTTACAATGTTTAATAGAGGATTATACAAATCAAAAGAAAATGAATTTCAAATTGATTTAAAATCTCTAACCACGTATAACAATTTTATTAAAGAATTTAAAATACAATTTAAAACTCAATATCAATTGTCAACTAGATTAAATCATCATTTTGTCGATAATTAAAATTTACAAAAATCCCGGTTGTTACAGACTCCCCTCCTTATAAAAATTGCGTCCCCGCAATTTTCATAATTAAGGTCGTCATTAATAATAAATTTTCTAACATAAACTGGTTATACTAGAAAATAAGAATCGAGAACACAAATACCAAAGAAATCTTTTAATCTCAATAAAGAGATTCGCAAATTTTCAACAAAATCTAACTATCAATAGATAATCAGAAAATAATCAAAACCGAATAAATGTAGTCATCAGCAATATCCAATCATCCAACGATAGTCAGAAAATCAATCAACAAATATCAAATTATCAAAACGACGATCAGGAAACATCAAATATCTACTTATCTACTTATCAAGACGATAATCAAATTTCAAATCAATAAAGATTCGATTATCAAAATCGATGATCGAATTTCAAATCAATAAATATTCGATTATCAAAAACGATAATCAAATTTCTCAAATCAACAAATATTCGATTATCAAAAACGATAATCAAATTTCTCAAATCAACCAATATTCGATTATCACAAACGATAATCAAATTTCTCAAATCAACCAATATTCGATTATCACAAACGATAATCAAATTTCTCAAATCAACAAATAATTGATTATCTCAAGCGATAATCAAATTCCAAATTCAATAAATATTTGATTATCTCAAGCGATAATCAAACTTCAAATTCAACAAATATTTGATTATCTCGAGCGATAATCAAATTTCAAATTCAATAAATATTTGATTATCTCAAGCGATAATTAAATCTCGAATCAACAAATATTTAATTATCTCAAGCGATAATTAAATCCAAAATCAACAAATATTTAATTATCTCAAGCGATAATTAAATTTCAAATCAACAATTATTTAATTATCTCAAGCGATAATTAAATCTCGAATCAACAAATATTTAATTATCTGAAGCGATGATTAAATCTAAAATCAACAAATATTTAATTACCGATACGATAATTAAATCTCATAACATCAGATATCTAATTACCTGCAGATAATTAGAAACAACAAATATCTAGAAATCAATTAAGAAGACTAGAAAATCAACATAAAAGCTTGGATCGATCCCATCATATGGCGAGTCTAAGCTACGCCGCACGTGCATCTCATATGGTCGAAGCCTACCAAGTACTGTCATCATAATTTTGGCGCCCAACATATGACCCGAAGGTCCAACATATGACCCGAAGGTCTAGTACTGGTATTTGACCCGAAGGTCCATCATATGACCCGAAGGTCCTCATAGTGGCTCGAAAGCACACGAAAGCATCAAAATATTTCAATTAACGAGTCCGGAATTAACCGAAATAGCAAACGCACATGTCCCATACCACGTGTTTTACTAAATCGTTTGATTCTCTTCATCGTTTCCTTGAAAGTGTAAAATTCATCAAAATCATCAAACAACAGATATTCAATTAACGAGTCTGGAATTAACCGAAATGGTAAAAGTGGGGTTCCATACTCCGCACTTTTGCTAAATCGTTTAAATCTCTTCATCCTTTCCTTGAAAGTGGAAAATTGTGTATTTTGTAAAAATACACTTTACATTCTCAAACGGACAAGTCTGGAATTAAGCGAATCAGTAAAAGAAAGGGGTCATAGTCCTCGATTTTGCTGAAACGTTTAAATCGCTTCCTCATTCTTTTGAAAGCGCAAACTGTTAAAATTCTTGAAAACAATTTTATTTATTTTGTAAAAATAACAATTCACATTCTCAACTGAACAAGTCCGGAGTTAAGCGAAACAGTAAAAGAAAGGGGTCATAATCCTCGATTTTGCTGAATCGTTTAAGTCGCTTTCTCATTCTTTTGAAAATGAAAACTGCTAAAATTTTATAAAAAAATTTTCATTTTAAAACGATTTTCCAATCACGTGATTAAAACAGCAAATCAGTAACAATTTCGGTAAGGAAATCGTACTTCTCAAAATACCGTAAAAACGGTCACAAAACAGCATTGCGGAATAACCGCTTGAAAATCCACTTTTAAAATTTGACGGTTACTGAAGCCAAAGCGACAGTAATTTTAAAACGTCAAAATCACATCAAAACAATTTACATCAAAATGTAATATCAGAGAATTTTCATTCATCAAAATGCCACAAAACACCGTGCTTCAAAAATTTAGCATTGGTGTAAAAATCCCGTTATAAAAATAACGGCAACAAAATACGTTTCATAACCTAGCATCGGTTCAACGTAAAATAAATACAGTAACGTGCAATTCATTTGCACGCACATTACAATATAAACAAGGAAATCATTAGAGTGTATCTTTAATGAAGACAACTCAAAACAGCAAAAGCTAATCAATAGATGATTAGTACAAAAGAAAGCCAGCGGAAATTTCAACAAAAATCACATATCTGCAATTTCTTCGAATCCTCAATTCGGATTCGAAATTCTCAAAGAAACAAAGTAATTACAGCTATGTAAACAACAAATAAAATTCATATCAATTTCGTATTTTGATTTTTAAATCAAAACGATTATCAGTTGTACTCAGCGAAGACAGTTTCACTGTTTCCGCTGCGCACTCTGATAAATAGAACACAAATCAATCAAATCATCGGAACACAATTTCATCAAAACAACAAAACACAATTCCACTTTAATTTTTAAATAAAGATATTTATCATCAAAATTTCAAAACTTTAGTTTTGACTCAAATCACAGATAAAACATCGACCAATAGTTGTAACATATGTTCCATCCAAGTTATGTGTTATATTATGTCCATAAACCCCAAGCTCTGATACCAACTGTGACGCCCCACCTCTATGCTCATAATAACAAAGAGTATTAAAAGAAATACTGTCTATTATTACGAAGAATAAGGCTGGATAGGAGCGACCATCCGTAATTTGCCTTACACTAATATTGGTTATCTCGATAGGAGTGGTATATACTTTTTATTTTTCATCTATTACTTATTTACTCCCATCGACATATCCAATTATCAGTATAAAACAAACTATGATAGTTCATAATAGTTTAGGATATTAGATATAATAATAACACAGATAATATAAATGCGGAACATAGATAAAAACAAAAGTCTCATAAATATATAACTGATGTCAGTTAATACATAGTTGACACAATACATATGATACAACTACAACTGTCGACTCTAGAAGTTATATATACACGTACATTATCGACTAATATACATGAATACATATCGTTCTATACAATGACACGACTACTACAAAAGGACAATGACAACTTCAGAAGATGTGAAAAGTCTTCAAATCCCGAACAGCGACTCAAAGGAGGAAATCTACAACCTGAAATACTCGGGTCTGACCCGAGTATTAAATTCAAAAGAAAATAATACACGGGTCAGTCTAATTCAATACCAAACAAGATCAGAGGCAACAGTTCAGATAACAGTAAACTAAAGTAAATACCACAAAATAATACCAAAGGCAAAGACTCAGCAATGTCAAAGCCAAGGAGAATTACATGACAACTAAATACAATTGTCAAAGCAAGCTACAGAACAAGCCCAAGTAACTACAGGAATGCACAAATGAGCAAATCATATATGCGGCTCAACAAATCAACATCAACAGAGATGGTATAAAATGCCAGGCCTCAAGTAGACGAGCGAGGCTACAAACAGACGTCAAGCCGGAGAAATGTACAGAATAAAAAACAAGGTCAAACCCAATTATACAGATAGGTTCAACACAAGGTTAATGAACAAGACTGGAAATTCAAGAAGGCACCAACAATCAACTGAGTGCAACAAATCAAAGCATCACAAAAACAATGATGCACGCTGAAGACTGGAAAACAATGAGGCAACACAGTGATGTATCGTGAACACCAGGAACATAACTAAAGCCATACATGAAGTAGTGCAATGCAGTCATGAAACCACAATGCAAGGATCAGTGATGCAACTAAATGCATGAATCCGACTAGACTACAACCAAATACTAACAAGAACCAGATTCATGTATCAGAATTAAGGCAGATAACATCACGACTCAAAAGAATCTACAATGATGTATGCAGACAAAAGGATCAAGCAAGCTATACCAACTAAACAAGGCTCAACTGAAAGGATACAGTATGGCAGAGTGAAGACTGCAATATCAAAAGAGTAGTGTACAACAAACTGAAACAAGTATCAGACTACCAGGAATATAACTAAAGGTACACGAATGCAAAAGCTCAAGAATGAAATCAAAGCAAACTCATGTGGACAGTGCAATCAAATATGCAGTGACACACAAAGAAGCCCAGGCAACAGTGGAACGAAGACTACAACCAGAGACAACTACAAGCAAGTAGTGGATACAACAAAAATCTGGCCAAGTCAAACAAACTCATCAACCACATAACAAAGCAAATCATTTTGAATGGACGGAGCCATTAAAATGCCAGTAATCAAAATGATCAAACTCAAAAAGGATCCAACACTGTAATAACCACGAAATGAATAAAAATCGTGGTAATCAAATAATTTCTGAATATACCAGCAAAACAAAGTCAGGAAGACATCAACATCCAAACGAAACTGCCGAGATAAACAACTGACAATTCAAATAATCAAATACCCAAGTCACGAATAAGCACATGCCAGAAATCACCGAAAATGATATGAACTATATGTGAGTGGTAAACCACTCAATTTCATAGCAGCGGTAGCCGAGAAAGTAAACAACAAGATTCAAGAATAACGAGCTTAAATTAGATGTGAGTGAGGGTCGTTCACTCACCTTTTTCCGGTCGAGAAGGCGAAGTCGAACTCGATTAATCGAGGAGCAGCCACAATCGTTCACAAATGATTGACATTGCACGAAGCCCCAATTTGACGACGAGACGAGCATGCCCAAATTTCCGAGCTAAGAGGAACGAACGAGAAGACAGAGCCACCATTTCTTTTTCTTAGACTTAGGGTTTTCCATGCGAAAATGAATTGGGTCGGGTATTCGAAAATGGAGGGAGGAACGAACGATGTCGCCATTTTTTTTTCATTTAGATCTAGGGTTTTCCCGAAAAATGAAAGGGGGAACCGATATCTCCTTGACAAAAGAGAGCGGCAACAAAGAAATACAAACATGGGCTAGATTCACAATACAAAGCCCATTTCACTCATTTGAAAATTGTTTAAAAGAATATCAATTTGATTCAAATTCCCAAACAACATTTTACAATTCTTATTTACTCTACTTACAATGTTTAATAGAGGATTATACAAATCAAAAGAAAATGAATTTCAGATTGATTTAAAATCTCTAACCACGTATAACAATTTTATTAAAGAATTTAAAATACAATTTAAAACTCAATATCAATTTTCAACTAGATTAAATCATCATTTTGTCGATAATTAAAATTTACAAAAATCCCGGTTGTTACAATTATTATCAATTAGTAATATTATGGTTGAAAAGAGTCCTTTAACTATCATTGCCATGGCTATTTTTAAATAACAAAGGACATTCTACAGAATAGAAAGACAAAATAAATAATCATTACATAACTCCTTTGTAAGGAGATTGAAACAAAACGAATGATAATGACTCAAGCGTATATATTCATTAAATAATAGTTGAAATAGAAACACAAATTTTGGTCCGACCGTGAAGTTCCAAAAATACCATTATATGTATTTCTTTATTAATAGTTGTAATACATTTGGTATCACACCCTTTTTTTGTCAGCATGAAACATCAAAAATGTCTCTTTTTAGATATTATCAAAATTTAGTATCACTTAAAACCAGGATCCAACAATTAATCTTCATTTACAAATTCAAATTTTCCTGTATAAATATTTATTATCACTTAAAAGTAGAATGTAACAAATAAACTACTTTACAAATTCGTTTTTTATATAATATAGCACCATGGAAATTAAAATGAACAAAAATAAGAAAATCGAAAAATGATTCAAGTAAATAAAGGAGACGCTCCCATAAAATTAACTTATAAATTCATAATATAACTTGGCAAAGAAAATAATCAAAAATTAAGGCTAATGGACACAGATAAACGCACTTAAAAATTAAGGCCAATGAAATCAAACTTGGGACTTTTAGAGTACGTCCTATATATACACTCATATATATATATATATTATTTACGTCTAATGTTCTAATATATATGATATAGGAGGGCAATATGTCTTTCAGTATAGACAAAAAGTGGATAAATGAATCTGATCAAAGATCTACATACTATATAGACGGGGTGAAGAAGTTTATTAGTTTTGTTGATGAAAATGGTGGTAAGAAAGGAGTGTATTTATGCCCTTGCACTCGGTGCAAAAATATGAAGACGATCAAATTAGATGACATTCATTTTCATTTGCTTAGATGGGGTTTTATCCAATCATATACCGTATGGTATTTTCATGGGAAAAAAGGGTAGAGAAGGAAAAACAACAACCAGTTAGTCATGCCACAAGTTCCGACGAGTCTGAACCTATTATGATGGAAGATCTAGTCAATGATGTAGATAGATTTCATCATTTTCAACCTGAAAATCCGTTGTCTGATCATGCTAATGTTGGAGAGCCGTCTACGGTTGATGGCAGTTGGCAGGCCAATGAAAGTAAGAAGTATAAATCACTTTTTGGTAGCGCAAAAGAGCCACTGTATCCTTCATGTTCAAAAGGGTTGACGAAGCTGTATGCTATTGTGAAACTGAATAGCTTGAAGACCCAATACGGCTTTTCAAATAATGGTGTGACTGCACTCCTCGAACTAATAAAGGAGTTACTCCCCGAAGGTAACACGCTGCCGACAAAGTACTCCGACGTGAAGAAGTTAATTAAGCAAGTTGGGATGAATTACAAAACTTATGATGCATGCATCAATGATTGCATATTATACTGGAAAGATGATGCGAATAGAGTTTCGTGTACAAATTGCAACGAACCAAGATATATGACATCATTCAACGAAGAAAGAAAAGGCATCAAAGTACCTCGAAAGACATTAAGACATTTTCCTTTAATTTCTAGATTGAAGAGATTGTATAGTGTACCATGGATAGCAGATGCGATAACCTGGCATGGTCGTGCCAAGTCTGATCCAACCGTAATGCGTCATCCATGTGACACTTCTCAATGGAAAGCCGTGGATTATTTTGACCAAACGTTTGCTGTCGAGCCACGAAATGTCACACTTGGAATAGCAACAGATGGTTTTTGTCCACATGCTTCTCTATCTAACCCTTACAGTTGTTGGCCAGTAATTGTAGTACCATATAATCTTCCACCGTCTATGTGCATGAAACGAGAGTTTTTAATGTTAACACTGTTGATTTCTGGGCCAAAACAACCAGGGAAGGATATTGATGTTTATTTACAGCCGTTGATAGACGAGTTAAAGCAGTTATGGGAAGGAGTTGTTACATATGATTCATTAAATAAATCCGAATTCACAATGAGAGCTAGGGTGTTGTGGGCAATCCATGATCACCCTGCTCTTGGGACTTTATCGGGATGTACAACTCACGGTTATTTTGCATGTCCGGTTTATGGGGAAAACACTTGTTCTTATCATCTTCCTGAAAGTAAGAAGTTGTGTTACATGGGACATCGAATGTTTCTTCCTAAAGAACACAAGTTTCGATACGACAAGACAAATTTGAACAACGAACAAGAATTTCAACGTCCTAAACGGACATTGACTAGTTTTGAAGTTGAAAAGAAAGTAGCGAATATCAAAATGAAAGTTGGTAAACACAAAGAAGAAATTAGTCAAAAACGGAAAAAGTCAATTTATGAAGAAGTTGACAATGTTTCTTCATGGTACAGGAGGTCTATCTTTTTTGATTTACCATATTGGAAAGCAAATATGATTCGCCATAATATTGATGTTATGCATACGGAGAAAAATGTCACAGAGCATCTCATCAGCACCATTATGGACCATAAAGATAAGTCAAAAGATGGCATCAATGCACGCAAGGATTTGAAAATCATGGGTATAAAACAAAAGTTGTGGGTGATGGAAGATCCTGAAACAAATAAACTAATCATACCAAAGGCAACTTTCACTTTGAGCAAAGAAGAAAAGATACGGTTTTGCACCATTTTGAAAAATCTGAAAGTGCCCAACAAATTCTCTTCAAACTTCCACAACAATGCGAGCATCAATCCTCCCGAACTAAGAAATATGAAGTCACATGATTACCCCGTCATAATGCAACATTTGCTTCCGGTATTGCTTCAACATTCTTATCCACAACATAAGGATCTGCGAAATGCTATTCATCGTATTAGTCTATTCTTTAACATTTTGTGCTCAAAGGTGATCAATAGAGAACACCTTATAAAAGCAAAGGCTAGTTTGGTAGAAGCAATGTGTGTTTTTGAAAAACATTTTCCACCTGCATTTTTTGATATCAGTATCCATCTTATGGTTCATTTAGCCGATGAAGCATTAATTTGTGGTCCTGTCAGATATAGATGGATGTATCCCTTTGAACGGTAAATAACTAATTTCAGTTATGTACATTATTATTCGATAGAAATAGCTATTATGTACAATATATAATTCATCACATTCACAGGTTGATGAAAACATATAAAGGATATGTGCGCAACAAAAGATACATTGAAGGTTGTATTGCAGTTGGATATATCGTACAAGAAGCTAGCCTTTACTGCATGGAATATATGCCAAACGGAGGTGATGGCAATCATAAACATACCCGCGAAGCGTTTTTAGACGAGGACGATGAATTTGCTGGTGAGATACCTTTAGATAATGGTAAAGATATAACGTTAACCCAAGTGCAGTTTGAACAAGTACGTAGATGGGTCCTTAATAAGTATGATGGATTGGACGAATGGAAGAAGTAAGTTCACACCTTTGTTTTGAATTTCCATTTTTTAATTCAATTTATGTATTCGGTTTGATATGTGTTTTCCGTAGGAGGTATAACTCCTATGCGAAAAGTACTAGATTTCAATCACGAGGCAGAGGTACAACTGTCGAAGTCGTTCAAAGTTTTACTCCATGGTTACGCAACGAGGTATTACAGCATCTTAAGTAGTTCACATGTTTATAAGTTGGCAATACACCTTTGTGACCATGTTTTTTTTTATTTATTGTATTTTATGTAGTTGTTGAAGTGCATCGATGTTGATCCAACTCTCTAGCGGCTAGTGCATGGGCCGAAGTTCACGGCGCTTAGTTATACTAAGTACCAAGTGAATGGTTTTTTATTTTCCACGAAAATGTACGAAAATAGTATGGTAACACAATATAGCGGTGTATGCATGAAAGCAATTACAAAATTTAGAGCGAGTGGTAAAGATAAAAATTATAAGGAAGCAGAAACAACGTATTACGGAGTCATTCAGCAGATACTTGAGTTGGATTACACTGACTTCAAACAAACAGTTTTTTATTGTGATTGGGTAAAGGTCGAGGATAAGATCAATGGTTGCAAAATAGATCCTGTTTCAAACTTGATCATGGTTAATTTAGGGAAATTGAAGAGCAAAGATAGCGTGAATGATGAGCCATTTATTCTTGCATCAGAAGCGAGTCAAGTGTTCTACTCAACAGATTTAAAAAATAACGGTTGGTCTGTGGTTTTGCATACACCAAAAAGGTTGACTACAAATGTGGATGACATTGAGTTTCCTACCGTCTATCAATCAGCATTTGAAGATAATGAAAAATTAGAAGACCTTACCAAAACCATTTGTTAACTGATGAATTGTTAAATGCTTCATTTCTCGTTTGAATTCCAATTCCTTGGGGTAGTAGGAGTGTGAGATATCATTGAAACAAACAAAAATTCACATAAAGAGAAGGTTTCTTAAAATGTCTATATTGTTGTTGGTTTCTGTTATATTGAAAAGTTTCATGATAGTATGTTTTTTATAGACTTGTAGATAAAAGAGGATTTTACTGTTGTTGGTTTCTTAAAATGTCTATATTGTTGTTGGTTTCTTAAAATCCAAGTAGTTCTTCTGTTGTTATTGCTTTTTTACTTTTGTTATTGCCATGAATTGATGGTTGATGAGAACGCTTTTATTGGCTAAACAACAAATTTTACAGTGATGTTGATTTCATTTTTATTTAAGGACAGCTGAGTTGATCAAAACTTATTTGGTATTCAGAAAATCCAGCATTTTACAATTATGTCACAAAATCCAGCATCATCACATTCATCATGTTCAGAAGAAAAAATAGTTGATCAAAACTTATTTGGTATTCCAGTCTCAGAAAACGCTGGAAAAATTGCCACTATGCTGGGTAAACTAGTAAGAGCTCATGTGCCGATATCATACATAAGTTGGAACAAAGTACCCGGTACATATAAGGATGATGTTTGGAACCAATTGGTGGTTTCTGACGATATTTAAAAAATATTTATGGTCAGTCACTCTATTTGTAATGTATATGCACTACCTGTTACAGTCGGTTTCTGAAACCCGTTTTAAGTCTGATAGAATTGATTAACTTGTTTATGTATTTTACTTTTTGCAGAAAATGTATGCGCTCGACCCGCTTTCAAAGGAATATTTTTAAAAAAGAATGTCCAAGGCTTTTAGGAGACACACAAAAAACTTGAGAGCAAGTTTTTATGACACTTTCGACAATGACGAAGAACGAATGAAAAATTGTCCACCTACAATTGCTCAAGAAGATTGGAACGAGTTCATAAAAAATGAAGCAACGCCTGAAGCGAGCGGAAGAAGGGAGTTAGCCAAAAAAAATAGATCATTGCTCAGTTATGCTCACCATGCAGGCCGTAAAAGTCACGCTAGAATAGAACACGAAATAGTAAGTTATATTCATTTTTTTTCCAAAATGATAAAAATCACAACTAACATATTTTATATATTGCAGATCGTTGCAAATCCATCTGCAAATATCAACCGTCGTCATGTATGGGAGAAGACACACACGAAAAAAGATGGTAGCATATCAGATGCCAATTCTTCGTACTTCGTAAGTTATTTTTGCTCCTAAAGTTAAACATGAGCAATTTTCTTTCTTTTATGCACTATGTGTCCATATAAGTATTATGCAATCTCAGGATCAAATTGCGAAATTGAAGGAAAAGATCACCGATAGTGATGAAGAAAAATTGACAGTGGATGAAGATATCGTATCACAAGTGATGGGAAATGATACAAGGGGTAGGAGCCGCGGTGTTGGGACCGTCATACCAAAGACTAATATTAAGGCTTCTGCTATTGCACATAAACGATTGAAACATGTTTGTGGAGACAATGCTGAGTTGAAAATGAGGATGGGAAGTTTGGAGGGTACGGTGGGAAATTTGGAGAGTACAGTAGGAAATTTGTCTGGCCTAATGATTAAACACGCTTATTTTTGATACGGCTTATGGCCGTGCCTAATGGTTTTTGATACGGCCCTAAGCACTGCCTAATTTGCCTTTGTGGTGTAGTGTTTGTATGTTTATGTTTCATATATACATGTAAATATAACATCATATATAATAATATATTTGTTTTACTTATTATACTTCTTTATTAGTATTTAATTTAAATAGTATTGGATTAAGGGGGAGTTTAGGATTAGTTTTTGTTGATGACAAAGGGGAAGAAATATAAAATAGAGTAGTTAGAGTAGTTAGGCTTAGTTTTAGGGGGAGTTATTAGTTTTAGGGGGAGTTATTTTGAAGGAGAAGTATATTTTATAAACATAGGTTGCATCATCAAAAAGGGATAGATTGTTAGTCCTTGAGAAGGATGGTTTTGATGACAACAACCTTAGGACTTGTTATAAAATATAAATACTAACATTATAGTTTAGATATATATGTATATGCAGGATATAAACATGCAGGTACCAAGAATGAAGACAGTATAGTATAGAGATACAATACTGATGAATTTAAAGATCAAAGATGTCAAGATTGAAGACTCATGAGTATCAAGAAATCAAGTTATCAAGAGTTCAAGATTTTAATAGTACAAGATAAGTATTGAGTCTAGAATTATGTTAAAACTTTATAATAGCACGGAAATCTTCATTCCATATTTCATTTGGGATGGAACCCATTTCTACCTTCTTAGTGGCTTACAAACCCACGACAAGTAGCTTACAAACCTTCGACAAGTGGCTTACAAACCCACGAACATCCTGGTTTTGTACAAGTTCTCGAGTCCTGAAGTGATGAGATATTCTGTAGGAAGAAGCTTGCAAAACTACTTCAAAATGATTTTCAAAACTGCTTTTCAAAATATTTTAGCCACAAAACTACCTTTATCATTTTTAATATTTTGATTTCAAAATTTTCATTGATTTTAAACTGTCTCTTGTTTTAAATATTTAGCTTTAAAATATTTATTTACTCAGATTTTAAGTCACTTTATAGATTAAGATTATATATATTAAAAATTACTTTCTAAACTCTTTTATATGTTTAAACTATATTCAAATATATTTACAAAGTTTAGAAACCGTTTTGACAAATTATAGAAACCAATTTTAATAAGAAAATCAAAATCATCAATCTTGCCTAGAGCATGTCGATATCCCTCGACCCCCCATGTCGACATGGTGTTCGTTAAATTCAAAATTCAAATTTTCAAAAGAAGTGTCTATTCGTCGTATCCTTTCACGAATAGATATGGCTGTTGATTTCCTATAAATACTAGTAGTTCTAAACGAATTTTTAAAACCGGATTTCACTTGTTTTCTCTTCTCTTCATCTTCCACATTTATTCTAAAGAATTCCAAACTATACTATGCTGAAATACCAAGTGAATCAAACTTGATTATCTCTTGTTTGATTCTCTGCCACTCTCTCCATAAGATCTCAGTGCTATTCAGAGTTATAGGATTATTTGTAAATCAAACTGTTGAGTAAAAGGTGCGGTTGAGCCTTGAAATCAGTTGGGTGTGATTGTTGCCCCAGAAATCGATTAGGTGATCTTGTGGCCTGGTAAATCAAGAGAGTTTGCCTCGGACTCGAATACAGGAGTGTGTACCTCGTGGCCTTGAAATCGAGGGTGTAATCTGGAAGATTATTTTTGATAAGAAATCTGTACGTTTGTACAGGACTGGATGTAGGGTAACTCTGAACTAGTATAAAATCCTGGTGTGTTCTTTCCTTTACTACTTTTATTTATTATTTGCATCTATGTCTGATTCTATGATTATATCTATGTTTGTGAATTGCATTTGTTGGTAATTAAATTTACATAAGTTTCAAAAGATTTATAAAATCCACAAAACACTATTCACTCCCCTAGTGTTATTCCAGCCTTAAGATCTGTAATCCGCATTTCTCACAAAAATGCCCAAATATGACATTTATTTAAATAAAAATAGATATAATATGGATGTATATATATGCACATTTACATGCACATCAAATACCCCCACACTTATCTTTTTATTCGTCCTCGAATAAAGGAAAACTAAGATAAATCTGTTTTCGTAGGGAGCACGATTGCATTGAGCGTATGCAATAAGCCGTTAAACCTCTGGGTGTCCCTGGTAGGATGAATGTTGTCTCGTGAGGGTTTTCAGCGGATACTACCCACAAAATCCAAATGCAAAGCGAAAATATTTACAAAATGCAAGATTTATTTACAATGGGATGAATGCAAGGTTTTTGAAAGTATTTACAAATGAAGGATTCACTTTCAAATCGACACTAATAAGTTAAATATAAGTTCTGGTCTTTATCAAGAACTTTAAGTCCTTTTACTTGTCTAAATTTCCAACAAAAATTAAGTTGTCATAACAGATATACTATAGTTTGGCTAGTTGTTTCGGTTGACAACACAATGTAATTATGAAATGGATCCTTAATTGATTATCAAAGTTTGTCAAAGTGGTATTTTCATTTCTTTTCAATAACAAGTTGAATCAAACAAGTCAAAATCGTGTTTGGATTTCAATTACTTACTCTCTCTTATTTAAATTTTTTATTGATATTAACAACATTTACATATGCCGAACTCATATAAACTGAGGCCAGATATATCACTCATGCACTGCCTTTCGGGCTTACGTATGGGGAATACAGAGCATGGCGAGTGAACACACAAGTGTGAACACTGTTACCAGAAGGATTGACCAGGCAACTAGGCACTCGGCACTTACATTCTAGAGAGGTCGGCATACATGGATCGGCATACCTGAATCGTTCGGCATACATGGATCGGCATCCACACTTCGTTCGGCATGGCAGAAGCGTTCGGCGTACCTGGATCGTTCGGCGTACCTGGATCGTTCGGCGTACCTGGATCGTTCGGCATGGTAGAGCATTCGACATACGTAGTTGATCGGCGTCTAGAGATGTCTGACATCAATCTGATCGGCATCGATAGTTCGGCATTAGTCTGGTCGGCATCGATGGTTCGGCATCAGTCTGATCGGCATCAATGGTTCGGCATCAGTCTGATCGGCATCAATGGTTCGGCATCAGTCTGTCCGGCATCGATGGTTCAGCATCAGTCTGTTCGGCATCGATGGTTCGGCATCAGTCTGTTCGGCATCAATGGTTCGGCATCAGTCTGTTCGGCATCAATGGTTCGGCATCAGTCTGTTCGGCATCGATGGTTCGGCACCCAGAACTAACTCTTTCTGGGCTGAGGTAATCGGCTACCAGGCCCACCAGGGGAGTCCAACCCGTCTTTGTCTATAAATAGAGAGGCAGGGGCACAGTGAAAGGGACCTTTTTTTTCGAGAACACTAGGGAGACTTTGCCGCTTTCAAGACTCATTCTCTTTACTTAGCAATAGTATTTAAGTAGTTGGTATACGGATTGTATCTGTAATCAATTATCAAGTAAAGCAATAAAGATTAACCTCCAAGTGGACGTAGGCAGTTACGCCGAACCACTATAAATCTAGTGTTCTCATCTTTGCATTCAATTTAGCATATAGTTCTTTGTTTAAGTTTACTTTCATCATTTACCTCTCTACACAATCTTTTTCAACGAGGTTAGTGACCAATTTTGGTGCTAACACTTTGGTGCTTTCACTGAGAATCGAATTCTCAGACCTCAAGGATCTACTTTGAAGCTACTGGATTGAATAAATCCCCCAAAGAAGATCCGAGTCATTCGTAGGACGTCCGTTGATTCTACTCAGAGTTCATACCGATAACTCTACAATGGGAAGACCACGTACCATATCAGTCTCTCATAATGCGGACGCCCATGAGACTGCTAGTGTACAACAAGCAGGCCTAGCAATCAGCAAGCAAATCTAGGTGCAGGGACTACCGCCCAGGACCAGATGCCAGTTGTCACCAGAATAGAGTTTAACGACTTGATGAGAGAGCTCAGGGACAGCAGGAGACAACTCGGAGAGTAGATGCAAGCCAATGCCAACCTCATGGCACAGCTCACTCAACAACAGCGTCAGAATGCTGGGGGCAGTCCAGCTCCTTATTCTTCATCTGACAGCTCGACTTCGTCCGATGAACCTCCCAGGCGTAGACGCCGCAAGACTGAAACTACGCAGGCAGGTGCTGCTGTCCGAACAGCTGGGGACCACTTACACCTCGGAGACCATGACCAAGCAGGAGCTGGAAACATAGGAGCTGGAGTGCAGGTGGAGGCAGGACGCCTGGCTCACCAAGATGCTAATGATGTTGAACCTCAAGACGCACGTTTGGCAGATCGCCGCAAAGGAGACATCAGCCTGATCAATCCTGTAGGATAGACTCCAACCTTCCACCTTCCATACAAACCCCAGACCTGACAGCTATGATTAGACAGTTGATGAAAGAGAATCAAGGCTTATCAAATGACGATTGAGGAGTGTCCAGAAGTCATACTCCTTTCAGAGACGTTGTTCTATAGGCGGAGTACCCAAGGAAGTTCAGCATGCCAACTATCCCGGCTTATGAAGGAAAGACTGATCCCAGCATGTGATGAGGTACGAATGGATGATGGATTCAGCTAGAGCGAATGATGCAACCAAGTGCAGGTGCTTTCCAATAACTCTATCTGGGATCGCTACCATGTGGTTCACCAAACTTACTCCGCGGTCCGTATCCAGTTTCGAGGAGTTGGCGAAGAAGTTTATAGAACAGTTCAGGATACATACTACTCGTTCAAAGGATGTGATGTCTCTATCAAGTGTAATCCAAGCTCCTGGGGAGTCATTGAAGGAGTATTTACAGAGATTCCATGTTGCGGCTACTGAAGTCAGTAATCCCAATGATCACGCAATTCTTATGGCTGTGATGCGAGGTGTGGATCCGGATTCAGAGTTTGGAGATTGGTTGGCAGGAAAACCTCCCACTACGCTAGAGCGTTTTTACTCAAAGGCACATCAGTTCATAAGAAGAGAGGAAGCCAGGTGGATAAGGCGAGATAAGGCACCGGGGCCTGTTCAGGAGTCCGTGAAAAGCAACATTGCTGTGAAGCAATCCAGAGACAACTCAGGGAAGGTTCAGGTCAATGACCAGAACAAGCCCGGTCAATCTAAGGAATCTGGAGGAAGAAATCAAGGGAAGAAGAGAGAAGAGGGGAAATGGAAGCCGAGAATTCCAACCTACAACGAGCACACCCCGCTGAATGCGTCTCTTGAGAACATTTACCTATCAACCTGCAATACCTTTCAGTACAGAAAGCCACGTCCAAAGGAGTCAACCGAAGAACAAAAGCGGACCGGGAAGTACTACCGCTTTCATGAAACTTATGGGCACAATACTGAAGAGTGCAGACACCTACACGACGCTATAGAGAAATTTATTAGGCAGAAAAAGTTACAGGAGTTTGTGAAAAATCTGCAAGAAGATGGACAGGGAACGTCCAATCCCGGTTGTGCACCAGCTCCACGTCATCCCGAAGAGCCTGCTCGGACCGTGGGTAGACTAGTCATAAACACGATCATCGGCGGACCTCACCCTACGGATAAGAACTAGCAAGAGATGGAGCGGTATGATAATTCCCTGAGGCATGCAGACTTTGAGTGTTGTTCCAACGTAGAGGATGGGACCCATGCTAAACAGCTGCGCATGATGACAGACGATATAGTATTCAGGAGCAGAGATGCTGATTAGGTGGAGGCTCCTACCATTGACCCGATGGTCATATCTGCGACAATCGGGCCGGCTTTTGTGAAATGAATTCTGATTGATTGTGGAAGTTCTGTCAATATCATCTTCAAGAAGGCTTATGATCGGATGAAGATGGAGACGAAGGATTTGAAGCCATCTAAAGCTCGTATACATGGCTTTAATGGCGCAGCGACCGATGCAGTGGGATATGTTGAGTTGCCAGTTGAACTGGGACAAGGTGAGCGTAGGAGGGTGCGAATCCTACCTTTCATAGTTCTGGATGCGGATTCTCCACACAATGTGTTTTTGGGTCGACCGACCTTGGCTGAGTTTAGGGCAGCATTGGCCCCATGGTGTTTGACTTTAAAATTTCCGACTGATAAAGGAGTGGGTGTTGTTTATGGCGACCAGGCGGCCGGACGTGCATGTTATGTGGCTGAGCTCCGAGAGGCCCATCGGAGGGAGAAAGGAAAGGTTGCGGACAATCCCGTCCGCATCCAGCATACTGACAATTGACAAATAATGCCCGAGCCCTGGCTCGGGCAAAATTCTCGGATCTACAGAGACATAGATCCGAGAGACGACGATGAGGAACCCAGGGAAGAAAAAGCAGCACCGCTGAACTGACGATTGACATTTCAGTCAGTTGAGACGATCCATCGTGAGTACTGAAGATCGGATCACAACCCAGCCCCGCAATGACTGAAGACCTTAGTGATTTCCTCCGAGCGAATCTTGATGTTTTCGCTTGGACACATTCTGACATGTGTGGGATTTCTCCTGCTATTACGAGTCATATGTTGAACATAGACCCAAAGTACGTCCCAGTTAAACAAAAAAGGAGAGGAATGGACCCGGAGAGGTCCGCTGCTCTCAGAGAGGAGGTGGACGAACTCAAAGCCAATGGGTTCGTCCGCGATGCCCTCTACCCTGAATGGGTATCAAACCCCGTGCTGGTGAAAAAGACGAACGGGAAATGGAGAACTTGCGTAGATTATTCCGATTTGAACAAAGCATGCCCTAAGGATAGTTTCCCATTGCCTAGTGATCAGTTGGTCGACTCCACTGTAGGACACGAGTTGTTATCATTCATGGATGCATACTCCAGATACAATCAGATCCCGATGCATATTCCGGGCCAGGAACATACCAGTTTCCTCACAGACGTTGGGCTATATTGCTATGTAGTAAAGCCTTTCGGATTGAAAAACGCGCAAGCGACCTATCAGCGTTTGGTGAATCGAATGTTCAAAGACCATATTGGTAGAACGATGGAAGTCTATGTGGATGACATGCTCGTGAAGTCACGACAGTCAAACGACCACATTCGAGACTTAGCAGAGATGTTCGATATGCTCAGATATTATGGGATGAAGATCAACCCTCTGAAGTGTTCCTTCGGCGTTGCGTCAGGGAAGTTTCTGGGATTCATTGTTAATGCTAGGGGAATTTAAGCTAACCCGAAAAAGATTCAAGCTATTCGAGATGTGAAAGTGCCCATAACTATAAAACAGGTGCAAAGCTTGAATGGAAAGGTGGCTGCGCTGAGTCGATTTATATTCAGAGCCACGGACAAGTGCATTCCCTTCTTCGATATAATAAAGAAAGGGAAGAGGAATTTTGAATGGACATCCAACTGTGAGGAAGCGTTCCGAGATCTGGTGAGGCATTTAGAGAGTCCTCCGGTACTTTTGAAACCAGTAGACCACGAGATGTTGTACGTATACTTGGTCGTATCCCCGCATACTATAAGTGCGGCTTTGGTCCGCGAGGAGGACCGAGTCCAAAAGCCGGTGTATTACGTTAGCAAACGTTTAATGGGGGCAGAAAGAAATTACCCTAAAATTGAGAAATTGTCCTATTGCTTGGTGATTGCATCACGTAAGCTGCGTCCATACTTTCAAGCACACTCAGTCAGTGTCTATACCGATCAACCCTTACTGCAAGTACTCCAACGACTAGAAACTTTTGGAAGGATGTTAAATTGGAATATCGAGTTGAGTCAGTTCGATATTACCTACCTGCCACGAAGAGCCATACAAGGGCAAACATTAGCAGATTTCATCGCTGAGTTTACCGTATCTGACGAACCAGATAGTCACAGTGTCATTCCCCCCATTCGATGGAAATTGTACACCGATGGGGCATCAAACGACCGTTGCTCCAGAGCGGATGTAGTTCTCGTAACTCCAGAAAATCGATCGATTTGTTACGCTTTGAAGCTCAATTCGCGGCTACGAATAATGAAGTAGAATATGAAGCACTGATTGCTGGCTTAAAGCTCGTTGGAGAACTCGGGGTTAAATCAGTTGAAATCTTTTGTGACTCACAGCTGGTGGTGTACCAAGTGCGAGGAGACTACCAAGCAAGGGGAAAAAAGCTTGCTCCATACCTTGCTCTGGTTCAGGAACTATTGGCAAACTTCGAACATTATGACATTTCGCATGTCCCGCGTGAACAGAACAAGGAAGCGACATGTTGGCCAAATTCGCAAGCACTGGCGATGCGCAGCAAATGGGATTGGTTCCCATCGAAACCTTACACACTCCAAGCATAGATGTGATGGAAGTCGATTTTGCGTTGGAAATGGAAATCGAGGAGGAGTCGTGGATGTCCCCATTCAAACAATACCTGCTAAATGGGACTTTGCCCGAAAGAAGAAGCGAAAGACGGCAGGTCATTCGCAAAGCCGCGCGATATGTGATGTAGGGAGAAGTAATGTATCAGAGAGGGTTCTCGGTCCCCTTACTACGGTGCATTGCCCGTGATGAGGCAAAGCGGGTCTTGGAGGAGGTTCACGAAGGAGAATGCGGCGACCATACTGAGGGGCAGACACTAGCAAAAAAGATCCTCTTCTACGGATACTATTGGCCAATGGTGGATCGGGATGTTGCAGATTACGCAAGAAAATGTGACAAGTGGCAAAGATATGCGAAAATCCAGAGAGCTCCACCAACAGAACTCACACAAATGGTTAGTCCCTGGCCGTTTGCAATCTGGGGAATCGACATAATCGGTTCTTTTCCTATATCCAAAGGTGGTGCAAAATACGTGATAGTTGCGGTCGACTACCCATCATTACGGACAACGGAACTCAATTTGAAAGTAAAGAATTCAAAGATTTCTGTTCAAAGTACGGCATTGGAAAAAGTTCGCCGCCGTTGCTCATCTGAAGGCTAATGGACAAGTTGAAGCCGTGAACAAAGTAATCAAGTCCATATTGAAGAAGAGTTTGGAAAAGGCTGGAGGCAAGTGGGTAGATGAACTCCCAACAGCGCTATGGGGTTATAGAACTACCCATAAGTCCGCGACTGGCCACACTCCATTCGCATTGGCATACGGCTCGGAAGCTGTTATACCCATGGAGCTTGAAGTTCCATCACATCGGGTGTCACATTATGATCCTAAGACGAATCAGGATCTCTTGTTGGAGTCACTGGACTGCATTGATGAAAAACGTGAAGAAGCTGAACTGAGGGCGGCAGCATATAGGCACCGAGTCAAGCGATATTACGACGAGAAAGTCCGCCCAAGGATCTTTGATGTGGGTGATCTCGTTTTGAAACGAGTTTTCCCAGTACCATCACGTATGAATCCCAACTGGGAAGGTCCATATGTCGTTGAACGGGAGCTTGGAGAGGGAACTTTCAAGCTAGCGACCGTTGATGGCGTGACACTCCCCCGAGCGTGGAACAGTGAACATTTACGACGTTATTACATTTAGCCTGTTTCTTTCCTGTTTTAGGTACAATTGTTTGTTGTATGTTTTTATTCCATTGATTCTTAGTTTCCTTTTTAGCGTGTAATCGGACAGTTTTGTTTGTTTCATTAATAAAGGCTTGAAGCCTCCATGAATTATTGATGTTTCTGTACCTTATAATTTGGTGATGAACTGCTGGAGTTACATTATTCCATATGATGTACGAACTCGCATAAACGACTTCAATCTCCGAGTCCCCTGAGTGCGGACCGGAGTACTCTAAGTCCCCTGAGTGCGGACTGGAGTACTCTAAGTCCCCGGAGCGCGGACTAGAGTATAAACGACTTCAATCTCCGAGCCCCCTGAGTGCGGACCGGAGTACTCTAAGTCCCCGGAGCACGGACTAGAGTATAAACGACCTCAATCTCCGAGTCCCTTGAGTGCGTACTGAATTACTCTAAGTCCCCGGAGCGCGGACTAGAGTATAAACGAATTGAAACGCCGAGTCCCATGAGTGCGGACTTAATTACTCTAAGTCCCCGAAGCGCGGACTAGAGTATAAACGACTTCAATCTCCGAGCCCCCTGAGTGCGGACTGGAGTACTCTAAGTCCCCAGAGCGCGGACTAGAGTATAAACGAATTGAAACGTCGAGTCCCCTGGATGCGGACCGAATTACTCTAAGTCCCCGGAGCGCGGATTGGAAAATATTCTAAGTACCAAAAATGTGAAACGAGAAATGTACAATTCCAAAGAATGTCCGAACAATGTAAGAATGGATTGGGAATTTATGCAACTCATAAGAACTTGAGTTTCGACCACAGTTATACAAAAAGCTAAAAAGCACAAAAAAATAGTTCAAATGACAAAGAAACTAAACTTTATTCAATAATCCAAAATGGGGTTATACAACCACTCCTCCAAAACTTGGAGTCAAAAATCTATCTACATAAACTACGAAAACGAAAAAGTAGTTATATGACCTAAGCAAAATCTCGTTGAACGAATATAGTGGTTACTTCTTCGGCTTCTTTTTCTTGTCCTCCTTTGCTTTCTCAAACGACTCCTCTCCCTCACGCTTCCTCTTGGACTTTTTGCTTGCCAAAGAAGCAGAGTCAGGAGTGGGAGGAGGAACATCCAGTGGTTTGGATTTGCTGGGAAGAATGACTTTCAGAGGCCTATTCAGCGGGTCGGTAAGTTCTAGTACTTGAGACTCGACCTTGATCTCAACCTTCTTTTTCTTCTCTTCCGCGAGTCGCTCCTTCATACTCACCTTCGAAGTGTGTTCTGAGGCGCCCTTGATTTCAATTTCATAACTCCCTTCAGCAGGAGATGCAGTGTCAGACTTATCATCATCTAGCGCCCCGATCACTTGAGCGTCAGGACCGGGAGTTACTCCTACGTGAGCGGCATCGCTTGTTTTCCCTGTCTCCTCCTTGGTGTCATCGCTCCTCGGAGTCGGTTCGGGATCAGAGCGGCCTGTATAAAAACATAAAGAACGAACATTAGAACCAATAACCGATTGCAGAAAGCGACATATCTTTGCACTTCTAGAAGAAGAGTTTTGTACCGATTTCTTGCTGGCTGTCAGCTGTGCGCGGAGTTTCACCCTCTAGAATGGGAGATAGCACGTGAATGCCGAGACCGGGGTCTTCCGGATCATAGCCGGCATGCTGCTCGAATGGGTCAAGTGCTGGCCGATCGGCCGATTGAGTAGAAGGAGGAGCCGCAGCCTCGGTTCCAGATGGACCAGCTTTGTCATCTTTCTCTTTTGACGGGGGAGAGCCTTTACCAAAGAGAGCCATAGCCGCAGACAAGTCCGATGGCTCATTCCCCCTGAGAAACTCTTTCACTAAAGCCTCCTCGTCGACCTCCTCGGTGCCCGACTCCACCTTCCTAATCTTTACTAAAGTCTCCCAAGCCTCGGCTAGAGATTCAAGATAGCCCTCGCCCAAGAACGTCAAGTCCCGGTGCATGAGGACGCGGGTGCTGTATTCGGCAATCAGCGGGTCAAACATACACCTTACCTCTTCTCTACCGGCCTCTGCAACTGCTTCGAGACGGGAGTCGATCTCTTCAGAAGCTAGTCTCTTGCCCTCCTCACGGGCTTCGTCCTTCATCGTCTCAACCTTAGAAAGCTCATCATCGAGCTTTGCTTTTAAGAGCCGTGTAGCAACAATTTCATTGCAATATCGTTGGGACTCTTCTTGAGCGGCTATCTTCTCTTCTTTCTCCTTAGAGAATAGCTCTTTCAACTCTTTGACTTGCAGGGCAAGTGCATCCCTTTCTTTCTGAATAGAATCTTTTTCTAAAGCCAGGGCCTCACTGCGTTGAACCGCTCCGTCAAGTTCTTTCTTATGAGTCGTCTCTAGACGAGCGACAGCCTCCGCAGTCTCCTTAGCACTCTATTCTGCAGCTTCAAGTTTAGACTTGTATAAAGAAAGCTCTTCATCCTAATTTTTGATGATGTCTTTATCGAAGATAGCTTCGAGCTTCAAGAGGTCGATTTCTTGTTGACGCTCAACGGATACTTCCGAGACTTTTTCGACCAAATGAACAAACGCGTCATGTTGAACATAGACGTTGTTGTTGCAAGCAATGGCACTCTGCTTGACGTGTCCCGGAATGTGATGAATGGCTGGGAGGAACTTCAGACCGTCAAAGCAGATTTTGGGAAATTTAGCTTTAAGTTCAACCAGCTTCTCCGATATTGTTGGGTCTACCGCAGGAGTAGGGGGAGGAGGCTTTAAAAGTTATGTTCTCTTACGATGTTCCCGAGATTGCCGTGTGCTTGAAGAGCCAGAATGTTGATCTCGAGAAACATCGGGTTGAGACCCCTTCAGCAAAGACTTTTCTTTGCTTTGCTCTATTTGAGGAGGAGGATCGCGAGAGTATGAAGATTGGGAGTGTGATTTCTTTCGATAAGACGACTCTCGAGGACGGTTGTCTCGATCTCCGCAATCGTCCCTGTCCCGGCGTTTACCGGAGCCCGAGTCCTGACCAGGATGGTGAAATATAGAAGAGTCGTGGAGGCGATCGAATCCATGGGAGCGTCCCATGTCACCTGCATAGAATAAAAATAACAACGAGTTAGGAAGAGTCGGGGTAATGGAAAAAAATGAAGTGTATGGTGAAGTGCATGTGTGCGTGTGTGTCCTAGTGTTCCCCCTTACTGGCTTGAACTCCCGTATCGCCTCTAGCGGGCGAATGAAACTTGAGGGCCTCTGGATCGTCGAAACCGTAGTTGAGTAGATCGTCAGGAATGGTAAGGTTCGACAGGCCCTTCAGAGAACTTTCTAAATGTGATGAGGAAGCTTCTTTCTCCATTGGAATAAGGGTAATTTTAGAAGTTCCACCAACTTTTTCCTTCCTCATCTTGTACGTCGGTTTCTTTTTCCCCTTAGAAGGGGAAGATGACGTTTCGATGTCATGAACTTCGACCGTTGGGTCTTGAGTGTGACCGACATTCTCATCTTGTGCTTCGGGTGTCTCGGTCTCCTTAATTTCCCCCTCTTCTGGTGTATTAGGAGTGTTGCGTGCTGAAGACTCAGCCTGTTTTTTCCCTTTACCAGAGGCAGGCTTGGGAATGGTGACGCCCTGAGGAAGGCTTATCCGACGGCCTTCTGCCAATAGACCAAGCCTTGTAACTGACTCATTCGAAATGAGAGTTCTAATGTCCCGTTCTCTGGCAGGAAAGGCTCGAATGGCTTCGACGGCATCAGAGTATCTGCGGCCGTCAGAACGTGGAGTGATACCTGAAAAGATGGGTAAAAGTTAGAAGAGATACGGCTGCTGCTAAACACAAGTAACGGTTCAAGAAAAAGGCTTACTTCCTTCAACCCATCTCCTCGCAAAGCCGGGAGGACAACGCACATAAAACCATTCCTGTTTATACAAGGCAAATTTGGTCCATGCTCCAGTTAAGATTTGACATTTGTTGTGTGGCTCGAGAAACATGAATGATGGGCTATCCTTCCGCTTCTTGATGCAATATATGTATCTGATATCGCCTGGAGTTGGAAGCCTAGAGAAGACATTCATAAAGAGGATGCAAGTGCCATAGAGGAATGCATGGCCGTTCGGGTGCAGTTGCGATGGAGCAATGTCGATGTATTGCAGCACATCCCGAAGAAACGAGTTGAATGGTGGCACAATGCCAACCCAGCACATGAATATGTTACAAGCTGTGTATCCGATTAGGGGCAAGTGTGGACGGTCATTCCCCGATGGGACTAGCACATCATCAAAGGGGATTCCGTGGACAGAGCATATCCAGCGGAGTGTACTTTCATTAATCTTTGAAGCAAGTGAATCGATAGGGTTGTCCAAGAAAATTGCTGCCTCCAGCGCATCGTGAGCTAAGTCATGTGCAGGCGAAGTTGACGGATTTGAAGTATCTGTGACTTCTCGTCGGGAAGATGGCCCAGGCCTGTTGGAAATCGTGGCGGAGCTAGATTTCCGAGACATTGCTGATAAAGATTGAATCTAGCAAAGTACCTGTTCGAACTATACTTAAAAAATAATCGATGTCAGACTTAACAATACAAATATTCCCCCCGTGTAGTGTGTGAACTAGTGTGATCATTCAGGTGTAAACGTTGAGAAATTATAAGTCACATGATTGATGATAAAAAAGTTGAGCCTTGAACTGTCGTCGTCGAAGACCGTCATCGCTGACCGACTCCGAAAGCCAGCCTTGCAATGCTTTCAATTTTGAACTCGGACATTGGCACTGCGTGTTAAAAGGTTTAATCCGTTTTTATTGGTGTAAGTTCAAGCTTGTGATTATTGAAACTAAGAAGTTATCAGTCCAGATTAGTTCGATGTGCTAGTGTGCTTAGGTCCTTGCCCTTGTGTTTGTTATATGATTAGGCAAGGTGAATAAGAGTTCGGCTTAAGTTCTGATCTGCTTAAGTTCTTTTCGGTTTAAGTTTTGTTTGGCTTAAGTTCTGTTAGGCTTGAGTTCTGATCGGCTTGAGTTCTGATCGGCTTGAGTTCTGTTCGACTTGAGTTCTGTTCGGCTTGAGTTCTGTCCGGCTTGAGTTTTATTCGGCTTGAGTTCTGTTCGGCTTGAGTATTGTTTGGCTTTCGTTCTGATCGGCTTTCGTTCTGATCGACCAAAATTCTGTTCGGCCAAAATCATGTCCGACCAGAATCCTGTTTGACCTCTCTCCTGTTCGGCATAAAATCAAGTGCACACAGCAAGTCATGCCGAGCTGATTCACTCGGCCTTCTGCCCTTAACATCATTTCTCTTCTTTTCCTCCATCTCTCCCAGCTAACGTACTCAAGTCGTTCGGCAAGCCGTGCCAAACCACGGTCATGCCGATCAACTTCACTAAACCTTAACTCCAATTTCACTACCGTACTTCCCCTCCATCGCTCGGCATAAGGAAGTCATGCCAAGCCACATCAATGCGTCTTCCACCAACTCCCTCCTTCAAACACCTCTGCCATCCTCTTCTCTTCTACCGTTCGCCTAGCCTTACACTCCTTTAAAACACCCACACTTCGCCCTTAACTCCTCCTACTCCACGCAATTACTTCTGACTTTGATTTTGCAGAGATTCGCGAGTTTGAATCCCATGCTATGTTTCCTAATCGGAGTGAAGTATTTAAGGAAAAGTTTTTTACCTAAGAAATGGGTCGAAGCTCGGGGAGATTCTGGAGTAGGGAACGTGGTTCTAATTGGATTCAGTTGGTTGGGGAAGGAAGTGAGGCAACAAATGGTGTTTGAGAAGGGAAGGGAAAAGTAGATAATTCTCTGAAGTCTGTTGAGAGGCAAAGTTCGTAAATATTGAAAAGCGGAGGTAGAAGTAAAAGGGAGAAGAAGAAGAGCATCGACTTATATAGAGGGAAGGGAAGTCGAAGAGACTATAACCGGTTGAACCGGTCAAATCGACATTTTTTGGCATCCAGTCTGCTCGGCATCGGCTATGTCGTTCGGCATCCAGGGTGCTCGGCTTCAGCTGTATCGTTCGGTATTTGCATATCGTTCGGCATCCAGGGTGATTCAAAGCACACCACGTTTAACCACATGATGTACTTTGGGGGGCAAGTGTTACCTGAAGGATTGACCAGGCAACTAGGCACTCGGCACTTACATTCTAGAGTGATCGGCATACATGAATCGTTCGGCATACATGGATCGGCATCCACACTTCGTTCGGCATGGCAGAAGCGTTCGGCGTACCTGGATCGTTCGGCGTGGCAGAGCATTCGACATACGGAGTTGATCGGCATCTAGAGATGTCTGACATCAATCTGATCGGCATCGATGGTTCGGCATCAGTCTGGCCGGCATCGATGGTTCGGCATCAGTCTGGCCGGCATCGATGGTTCGGCATCAATCTGATCGGCATCAATGGTTCGGCATCAATCTGATCGGCATCAATAGTTCGGCATCAGTCTGTTCGGCATCGATGGTTCGGCATCCGTCTGTTCAGCATCAATGGTTCGACATCAGTCTGTTCGGCATCGATGGTTCGGCATCAGTCTGTTCGGCATCAATGGTTCGGCACCCAGAACTCACTCTTTCTGGGCTGAGGTAATCGGCTGCTAGGCCCACGAGGGGAGTCCAACCCGTCTTTGTCTATAAATAGAGAGGTAGGGGCACAGTGAAAGGGACTTTTTTTTCGAGAACACTGGGGAGACTCTACCGCTTTCAAGACTCATTCTCTTTACTTAGCAATTGTATTCAAGTAGTTGGTATACGGATTGTATCTGTAATCAATTATCAAGTAAAACAATAAAGATTAACCTCAAAGTGGACGTAGGCAGTTACGCCGAACCACTATAAATCTGGTGTTCTCGTCTTTGCATTCAATTTAGCATATAGTTCTTTGTTTAAGTTTACTTTCATCATTTATCTCTCTACGCAATCTTTCTCAACGAGTTTAGTGACCAATTTTGGTGCTAACAAACACTTATTGACTGTAGGTGTTATTAGTAAAAGAATTTTTATATACTTACACCTAACTCAGATAAACTGAGGCCAGATATATCGATCATGCACTGCCTTTCAGGCTTATGTGAGAAGGGTACAGAGCATGGCGAGTGAACACACGAGTGTGAACACATGACTCTAGGTGTTAAAAAATATATACATATATACAAATGTTTTTTTACTTATATATATATATATATGTATGTATATTTTAAGAAGAGAGAGTTTTGCAAAATCATCTTAGCACCATTTAACTTGGACGTTAAAAATGTTATGTCCTTTACTTTAAATTTACCTCTTTTAAACAAAGATTTTCAATTAGAATATACTTCATAATTAACACATATGAACCTTCCTATATACTAGTTAAACCATTGTTATTTGTAATCAAACTTCATTTTAATTTTTGTTAAGACAATAAATTTTCAAAAATTTCAATTTAATAACCATAACTTATACTCATCCTTTAGTGTTTATTCAAAAATAAATTGAAATGCTAAAAAGAAAATGTTTTTGGGATTTTTTTGTTGAAAATTTTGGGTTTAAAGAAAATGAAAATTCAAAAATGCCATGAAAATTTAAAAAAATGAAAATGAGACTCCCCCCACACTTAATTTTTTTTGGCTATGTCCCCACAGTCAATGCATGATATAATGAGTGTAACATGAAAAAATATGTACATATTTACAAAAGAGGGTTAACATTCTTACTAGACGTAGCTTGGCTCATGAAGAATCATGAGCTCCTCCTCTTGGTTACTTGGCAATTCCAAGAAAGGTTTCAAACGATGACCGTTGACTTTGAAAATCGATCTATTCCCGGAGTTTTCTATTTCTACGGCACCATGTGGGAAAACAGTTCGTACCACAAATGGTCTGGTCCATCTCGATTTTAGTTTCCAGGGAATAAATGAAGTCTAGAGTCGTATAAAAGAACTTTCTGGTTTGATGAAAACGTTTTTCTTAGGATTTATTTGTCGTGAAATTTTTTTGTTCTTTCTTTGTAAATTTTTTCGTTTTCATACGCGTCGTTCCTAAGTTCTTCTAGTTAGTTGAGTTGTAATTTTCTATTTTCACCAGCTTTCTCGAGATCAAAGTTTAAGTTTTTTATTGCCCACAACGCTTTGTATTCGATTTCAACAGGTAAATGGCAAGCTTTACCGTAAACTAAACAAAATGGGGACATCCCAAGATTAGTTTTAAAAGCGGTACGATAAGCCCAAAGCGCGTCGGTCAATTTTTGGGACCAATCTTTTCGATTTTTATTAATAGTTTTCTCCAAGATTTGTTTTATTTGATGATTTGAAACTTCAACTTGACCACAAGTTTGAGGATGATATGGAGTGGATAACTTGTGGGTTATCGAGTATTTCTTCATTAAAGTTTCAAAAGAACGATTGCAAAAATGGATGTCGTTATCACTGATTATTGTGCGAGGTGTGCCGAACCTCGTAAAGATGTTTTCTTTGAGAAATTTCACAATAATTCTATGGTCATTGGTTTTACAAGGAACAGCGTTGACCCATTTGGAGACATAATTGACCATAAGAAATATGTACAAATTTCCAAAGGAATTGGGAAAAGGTCCCATAAAGTCGATGCCCCAAAGATCAAAGATTTCGATAATAAGAATGGGGTTTAGAGGCATTATATCTCATCGAGAAATTCTTCCAAGCATTTGGCATCGATCGCAAGTTTTACAAAATTTGAATGAGTCTTTGAAAAGAGAAGGCCAATAACAACCACACCGAAGCACCTTTTCCGCAGTTTTCGAGGACCGAAATGTCCACCGCACGCTTGATCATGGCAAAACGAAAGAACAGTCCTTATTTCATTCTTCGGCATGCAACGTCGAATGATTTGGTCGGGACAATACTTGAACAAGTATGGATCATCCCAATAGAAATATTTCACCTGAGACATGAATTTGCATTTGTCCTGTTTGGACCAAGATAATGAAGTTTCTTTAGTGACTAAGTAGTTCACTATATCAGCGTACCATGGATCGATAGAAATTGGAAGAAGTTGTTCATCGGGAAAGTTTTCATTGATGGGCAAAGGTGATGGTGTGTTGGGAAGACGAGACAAGTGATCAGCTATGACATTGTCAGATCCCTTTTTGTCTTTGATTGTAAGATCAAATTCTTATAGTAAAAGGATCCAACGAATTAAGCAAGACTTAGCGTCCTTCTTAGTGAAGAGATATCGAAGGGCAGAATGGTCTGTGTACACAGTAATGTGTGACCCTATCAAGTATTGTTGGAATTTTTCGAGAGCAAAAACTACCGCTAGAAGCTCTTTTTCAGTGGTAGTGTAGTTAAGTTGAGCATCGTTCAGAGTCTTGCTAGTGTAGTAGATAACGTGAAGGATCTTGTTGATGCGTTGTCCTAAGACAGCACCAACTGCAAAATTTGAGGCATCACACATTATTTCAAATGGGAGATCCCAATTCGGTGAGCAAATTACAGGATCAGAAATGAGTTTGTTTTTGAGGCGTTCGAAAGAAGAGATACAATCAGGGTTGAAATCGAATGGAACGTCTTTTCCGAGAAGAGTCGTCAAAGGATGAGCGATTTTGCTAAAGTCTTTGACAAAGCGTCGGTAAAAGCCAACGTGTCCTAGAAATGATTGAATGTCCTTAGCAAATTTTGGAATGGGTAGATTTGTAATGACATCGATTTTCGCTTTATCTACCTTAATGCCTTTATTTGAGATGATATGTCCAAGGACTATGCCTTGTTTGACCATAAAGTGACATTTTTCCCAATTCAAAGTCAAATGTTTTTCTTTGCATCGATTTAGAACCAACTCAAGATGATATAAACAATCAGAAAAGGAATCACCAAAGATAGAGAAATCATCCATAAAAACCTTCTAAAAAGCGTTCAATCATGTCAGAAAAGATTCCAACCATGCATCGTTGGAAAGTAGCATGAGCGTTACAAAGTCTGAATGGCATAAGTCGATAAGCAAAGGTACCAAATGGACACATGAAAGTCGTTTTCTCTTGATCTTTGGAAGTGATTGGAATTTGGTTATAGCCGGAATCACCATCAAGGAAGCAGTAGAATTCATGGCCGGCTAAACGTTCGAGCATTTGGCTAATGAAAGGAAGAAGGAAGTGATCTTTTCGTGTTGCAGCACTTAATTTTCGATAATCAATGCAAACACGCCAACCAGTTTGAGTCCAAGTAGGAATGAGTTTGTTAGCGTCGTTTGTTATAACAGTAAGTCTGGGCTTTTTAGGCACGACATGAATTAGGCTAACCCATGAGCTACGGAGATGGGGTATATGATACCGTTATCAAGGAGCTTAAGAATTTCGTCACGCATCGCATCTTTCATTTTTGGGTTAAGCCTCCGTTCTGCATCACGAGTGGGTTTGGCTTCGTCAATTAAGTGAATGCGATGTTGGACAATAGCAGGGCTAATTCCCTTAATATCGGTAATGAACCACCCAATTGCTTCTCTTTTTTTCAAAAGAATAGAATGTAAGGAGGTTTCTTGATCAAGAGAGAGAGCTGTGGAAATTATGACAGGAAATGTTTCGTTATCACCTAATTATGCGTACTTAAGGTAATCAGGAAGTGGTTTGAGGTCCAACTTCGGGAGTTTCTCGATCAAAGAATTGGGTTGAGATTCGGACTCAACTGGAAGCGATTCAAAAGGAAGAGTGTATTCAATCTCATTGGGTAGTTCATGAAATAATTTTTCATACTCAGCTTCGCGTTCGTCGTTAAGGTCAAATGTCTCGTTTTCGAAGTTTTCGTGAATGGCACTAACTTCCAACGTTTGGTTACGAGGTTCATTCGATTGGCTTTCAAGATTGAAAATATTAAGATCCAAAGTCATGTTTCCAAAAGTAATTTTCATTGAACCGTTACGACAATTGATTAAGGCATTTGAGGTGGCTAAGAATGGTCGGCCTAAAATCAATGAATTTGACTCGCAGGGTTTGTCACGGGTTGTGTTTCGAGAATGATAAAGTCAACGGGGAATATGAATTGCCCTACTCTAATAAGCATGTCCTCGATTTCTCCCACGGGCTTCTTAATGGAGCGATCAACGAATTGAAGCGTGACTTTTGTGGGTTTGAGCTCACCTAAGCCTAATTGTTCGTACATAGAGTATGGAATTAAATTGACACTTGCGCCTAAGTCTATCAAACATTTGTTAATCGTCTTGTCTCCAATTGTACATGAAATCATAGGGCAGCCAAGATCTTTGTATTTAACGAGCATGGATTGGGACAAGACTTCACTCAAACTAGCGGCTAAGAAGACTTTTTTGGGTACTTGAGTGTGTCGCTTTTGGGTGCACAAATCCTTAAGAAATTTCGCATACGTGGGGACTTGCTGAACGATGTCAAGAAGCGGGATGTTAACTTTCACTTGATTAAAAATTTCCAACATCTTTTCCATTTGGTCTTAGTGTTTCTTGGGTCCAAGACGATGTGGAAATGGGACACGATACTCAGTAGGCGGGTCTACTTGAGTAGAAGAAGAAGAATTTTGATTGGCATTCGATTTGACGATTGGCTCCCCATTCTGTTCAGATTCATTCACTGTTTTAGAAGTGTCGAGAGAGGTTTCCGGTAAATCGTTTGGATTAACGACTTGATTATCGATTTGTTTACCGGAACGTAGAGTTGTATAGCATTCAATTGGGTGATGTTGCTGTCTTGAACAACATGGGCTTGATTTGAATTTGCGTTTTGATTTTTGGGATTTGGAATGGGCTGGCTTGGGAATGTTCCTCGATCGCGTTCACTTACAGACGTGGCTAATTGACTCATTTGCATTTCAAATTTTGCAATTGATTGGTTTGTGTTTTGCATATACGAGGTCAATAAATTTTGCAAATTGATGTTTGATTGAAGGCTTTGAGTAGTTGCTTTAGCCAACGTTTCAAGATTTTTCTTAAGTGAACTTAAACGTTTATCCTCTTGGTGAGGATGAGCAGAATTTGGTTGAAAATTTGATTGTTGCGGTTGATTATGAGATGGACCCGCAAAGTTGGTTTAAAATGGTTTGGCTGAAAGGGAGGATTCGAAGAATTATTCGGAAATGCTTGAAAATTGGGACGAATCGTATTCGTGTTGGGATTGTTTTGGTTCCAACCAAAATTCAAATGATTTCTCCAACCAGGATTGTACGTTGCAGAAAACATGTCGTTTTTGGCTTTATTGAAAGCATTGATTTGTTCAACAGAATTAAGGCACTGACCGGCTATATGATTAGGATCGTTGCATTTATAACACATGGGTTGGGAAGCTTGATTCACATGGTTTGATGAGAAAATGTTGTCGAATTTGTTAATCATTGCATCGATTTTAGCTTCCAAGGCCAAATATGATCTTATCGAGTGAGCGCTCGATCGTGAGTAAATTGATTTTTCGTTTGAATGTTCCCATTGGGACGACTTTTCAGCGAGGTTTTCAAGAAATTGCCAAGCATCATCGTGATGTTGGGCAAGAAAGTTGCCTTGGCACATTGATTCGAACATCGTTCGTGAGCTGTTTTCGAGTCCATCGTATAAGATTTGGCAAATCATCCATTTTTTGAAGTTATGGTGTGGACATTTTATCAAAAGCTCTTTGAATCTTTCAAAATATTTTTCGAATGGTTCTCCCTTGAATTGATGAAAATTTACAATTTCGTTTCGGATTTTGCTCGTTTTTTCCAAGGGGTAGAACATTTTTAAGAAAGCTTTTACGAATTCTTCCCATGTTTTAATCGAGTTCGATGGTAAGCTGTACAACCATTTTTCAGCGTAATCCGTAAGAGCAAATGGAATTAAGCGAAGTTTGATTCCGTCATCGGAAAGTTGTTGGAGTTTCATGGTTGCGCAAACTTGTTCGAATTTAGTCAAAAAGATGTTTGGGTCATCGTGTTCAAAATTGCCAAATTTTGGAAGCATGGCAGTATGGTTCGAGTGAATTTCGAAATGGTTACCCGTAGGAGCGGGTAACATGATGCAAGATGGAATAGAAACTCTATCGGGAAAGATTCAATCGATAAGAGTTCGAGGGGCGTTCTCGTTTGCCATTTCGAGAGGATCATTTATTCGAGTTAAACGATTAGTTGTAGAGTCGCGAGTCCAACGATTTATTGTTATGTCACGAGTCCAAATACTCATGCACAAGTGAAAGTCAAGAAGAGAAAGAAGTTAGAATCGAGTTTAGAGAATGAAACGAGATTTGAAATATTGTTTTTGTTTTTTTTACAAGGAAGAAAACTATTTACCAAGTGAAATTTATTTTCCAAAGAGAAGTTTGATTTTTGGCTTTTCAAATTTGTATATGTTTTTGTTTTTGTAAATTTTTTTTTCGAATTTTCAGATTTTCAAATATTTACCAAAAGGATTTTTTTTTTGTTTTTGTTTTTACAAAATGGGAATTTGATTTTTTGTTTTTGTTTTTGAATTTTAAATTTTTTTTTTGGGTTTTTGTTTTTGATTGGAAATTTTCAAAGGAAAGGAAAAGGGAATTTTTTTTGGGATTAAAAACTAAGTTAAGTAAAATTTACAAATTTTTTTTAAATATGCTTGAACTAGTGCAACTAAATGAATGCAAAGGACTTAATTACAATTTTCTATCCTTAGTAGCTCCTAACCCAAAATTGTATAATCACACTTTGTCTTAAATCAACAAAAATATTTCTTAGCTAGGTAATGAGCAGGGGTTATCGGTGCACCATGAATCACCGTAGCAATGCAACCGAAGGTTTAAGTAGCTTTAGAGGAATAACCACTATAATATTTACGAATCACCGTAATATTTATGAATGGTTATTACTCTGCCGTAGCCTAGACACCAAGAAATAAACTTGTTCAAAGAAGACAATTATCAAGATACAATTAAGCCCTAAGTGAGCTCGCGACACTCTTAAGTCGAATGTCTAACCTTTATTATTAGTCAAATTCTACGATGAAATGCGATTTGTGGGCTAAGGAAAGGGTGATGAAATCCCTCACCTTATGTGAATTGGGGTATTGCCCTTAGAAAAGAAAATAAGATGAGATGAATGCAAAGCAAAAATTAAACGTGAATTTACAATACAACTAAAATGAAGTTTGTTTTTGGATTTTTAATTTTTTTTATATATAAATGAAAATGCAAGCAACCAACAATGCAATTCAAATAAAAACAAGGGAAAAGGCACGATACCAGAGCGTGCAGATTATTAGCAATTTATTTTTAAGCGACAAATTTTTTTTATAGAGCAAGCAAGCATAGCGATGCAATTCCTCTTGATTTTCTACATTGACAACCTAAAACAAAAAAACACTAGATATACACAATTGTTTTTATTAATTTTTTTTTATTTTTTAAGAAAACAAATTAAAACAAACCTAATTAAAACAAAACAAAACAAATTTTAAAATTCAATTTTTTTTTAAGACAGAACAAATTAAGCAAAAACCATTTTTTTAATGCAAGCAATTATTTAAAAAAACTTAAACTAAAACAAAACTTGAATCTTTATTTTAAAATTTACTACCCAAGGCCCAAATGCCCTAAGCCCGTGAAATAAAATAAAATAAAATAAATAAAAACTTAACCAAAGCCAAAGAAAACAAGTCAGAACTCTCGAACTAAAAAAAAATTATTCCCAATTCAATATATATATATATATATATCAAATCATAATTCGCCAAAACAGATAATTTTCAAATCAAGATTCTCGAACTTCGGGCGATCAATTCGTGGGAAGGTTGCGGTGAAGTTTAGTGAAGAGGATGCGGTTTCGAGGAATTGGAATTGTTGCGATTGGCTCTGGTGGTTCGGCTGCAGTCAATTGGGGATTTGAGTGTAGTGAGTTCGATTGGTAGGTGGTTGCGATTTTGGGGATGCTTTTTGTGAATAGAAGTGGAGTGACAACCGTTGAAGGGTGGAGATGGTTCAGGTGTGTTGTTAGTTGTTTGGTGGTGGCTGTGGTGCGTCAGACGTGGGTGTGTGGTTGTATACGAGGAGGAGGTGAAGTGGGAAGCAGATGATGGTGAGGCAGTATAGTTGTGAGGTTGGAAGTTGCAGATGCAGTAATTGTTTGGATTTGTGAGGGGTCTGATGAAGTTAATGTTGATGAAGTGGATGGTCGGAGTTCGTTGAAGCAAGCAAAGCAGGAGAAGGAGTTTAGAAGGTATAAAAGCAGTTTGTGTTGTGATGTTGTGCAATTAGAAGTATGGGTTATGGCAGAAAGTTATGTATGATGTAGTGATGTAGCAGTATTTGGTGGGAGATGATATGTATGGAAGTTGTATGTGCAGATCAGAGAGTTTGTGGTGAAAGGTGTAGTAGTGTGGTTGGTATGGTGGAATTTTGTTTGTTGAAGTTGATGTATGTATATGAGTAATTTTTTGCAATGGTTTGGGTATTTGATTGCACTAGTACAAGGAAGATGGCACCAGAATAAGGAAGATGACTGTGGTGGTTATGGAGGGCTGCCTTGTGCAATTTGTTTGGTTGAAGTACACTTGAATTTTTATTGGCCAGACAGGTAGAACAGTGCAAGTTTGGGTGGTACAGTGGTAGAGATGGTTGACCGGGAGTGTTTGAATGTATGGTAGTGATAGTGAAGTTTGGGGATGGGTTGTATGTAAGTAATGTAATTGTGTGGTAGTCAGAGGTGAAGATGTAGTTGAACTGGGGAGTGTTTAAGGAGAGTGGGCAAGGAGTGATGCAGGGAGGAACAGTAGCAGTGACTTGTAGTATATTTGGGTGCAGTGCAGGCACAGTTTTGCGAAGTGGAGCTCTGTGAAGTGAAATGAAGCTGTATGTAATGTGGTTCGATGTTGCAGTGCACAACAGTGAGCACTGTGATTGAGTTGAAAGGCAAGTTTTGTAGGCAAGTTTTGTGGATTGAAGAGGGTTCTGTAGGCTTCAGTTTGATGTGAGCTGGTGAAGGAATGTGCAGGGAGGTTTTGATTGAGGGCGCAGAGATAGGGATGCAAGTGTAAAGGGAAGTGGGTGTGCAGTTTTTGGTTTGTACAGTGGAAGTAGTTTGAATGAATTGTGTTGAATGGCAATGTAGTGGTCAGAGGGTGATTGAAGTTGTTAAGACAGAGGATGGTTGTTTTGCAGAACAGTGAAAGAGGAATTTGTAAAAAAAAAAAGAAATGTAAGGAAAATCAAGTGCAACTGAAATGTAACTTTAAATGTAATTGAAAATGGAAATGGAATTTTTTTTTCTTTTGTAATTAAAATTGTGTATTTTTTTGAATATATATGCAAATGCAAATGCGAATTGAAAAAACAAGAGATGCACCAAATAAAATCACACAACAAACATACAATTTTTTTCAAATGCAAACAAACACGCTAAACAAACACACAATAAAATCAAACAAAAAATAATTCGAAGAATAGAAAATTAAAATCAAAGCAAATTCCCCAGCAACGGCGCCAAAACTTGTTTGACAATGGAATTTCTATCAAATTAGAAAACCGTCGACAAATTTTGAAATAAAATAACTGCAAGCGCCTGACGTACAGTTTTAGTATGTGGGAATTTTTAAGATTTTAAAATTTTCTAATCAATCAAATTAAACCAAAAGTGGAGATTGTTTTGAAAAGTAGAAAACTAAGCAAAAGTTGAGATTAAAAACTATGTGATTAAAATTCAATTTAGAGGCAAATCCACTTTCTTATTTTTTTCATATACATCAACATGAAATCAAATGATGATCTCTTTTTAACCTAAGTAGGATTAGTGATGTATTTATCATGAGCATAGCCTATTTGTATTATTAATTAACACAAATCAAACCATCAAACTATAATACAAATCTAATCCTACTTTTTCAAATCTCATGAAACATGGCATAGAAAATGAAACCAGAATCTAGTTTAAGCATGATCTATTTACTATTAATTAGTAACATAGATCATCAAATTTTGATTAAAACTTCACTTCATTGCCATGATCATATTTAGATGAAGAGGCAATTTGTGACTAATGAGATAAACATAACCTATTTGTTATGAACAAACTAGGCTATCAAATACAACATAAAACACAAATAAATATAAACATCCATTTTCTCATGAAGCACAAAAGAGATCATACATAGAAAATTATGTTGAATCCATATGATTAAAAGAAAGCTTCATTATCCCTAAATTGTAGGGATTTAGCCTCTCATTTATGTTATCATTTCAATACATAGAGATTTCAACATTAAAAGCAAAAGAATTAGAAACTAAACAAAGGAAGAAAATGAAATCACTACTAAACTACTTGCATAAAAAAATAAAGCTACACTACTTGCATGATGTAACGACCCGCCATTTTGGACCATTCGCGTCCATTATAAGTGTATAGGTAGACACTCATGCCGGAGTTGAATTGCTCAAAATACCGCGTTGTTAATTTAAATTTGGCAAAACTGAACATATACAGTAAATAGATATAATCACAGATCACAGACACAGAGTAATAAATGCAGCGGAAATAAAAGAGATAGTAGTTCATGAAGCTACTATATGAATATATAAAAATACATCAGAGTTTACATCAGAAGAGTAATACGATACATCAGATACAAATCAGAATACATCACTGGAATCATCGAATACTGAAAGCAGAATAGATGGCTGGATCTTCAAGCAAAGCTCCAACTCCAAAGGTGAGTCTCGAATACTGGTACACTCAGTCTGACCCGAGCGTAAAGCAAAACACAAGACACTCGAGTCAGGATTAACATTCTTATATTAATAAATCCGACTCAAGTGAAATAGCAATTGAAATACAAGTAACTCAAAGGATGTTTGGAATAACCATCCTTTAAGGATCCGTTAAACTATCTACTAGGTAGTAATGTACGCTAAGTAGATAATGTCTATCAGTAATATAAAGATATCAAAGTAGGGTTAAGCAGGGCCCATACACCTCTTAACCTGTTTATTCCCAAAAGCATATACAAGACCGTAGTTTCCCCAAAACCGGAAGTCACCAGAGGGCAATCCATATACTAAAGGTACAAAACAAAGTCGTAGTTGTCGCGAATAGGATAATCAGTATGACAAGGTACATGAGGCGATACCAACTAGGATACTAGTAGTTGCCTGATCCGGACTGATGTTGGGCATAGCAACTACTACCCCAACACCGCGAACAACACTCCCAAATCGAGGGGTGCACCCAAATCGAATCACAAAAGTAATAGATATGGTATCGAAGAAGTGTGTCCGCTAGAGATGGCGATCCTCAATGGCCCGGCGCGGCTCCTGTTTTAGTCATATCAGGGGTCATCCAAAATCGTTCTCTTTCTTCAGTCAACGCGTTCACCAAAACCATCCACTTCGTTCTGGATCAACACTCCGCGTATAATTATTAAAGTGGTTTCGGTTCAGATAGAGAGTATATCCATTACCGATCCCGGTCTCTTTAATAACTTTCGTAATTATTACACCGATTGGTCGTTTATATAGTTCAAAAACCAAATCAATTTCAATTTCAAATAGAATTCGTAAATCAACATTTCACTTGTCTTTCGAAAACCAATTTCCATACTTTACGTTTCAAACTTCCAAATTATCATTTCAAAATCTTATAATTCAAATTCAATTTCTATTTAAACAATCCAAATATTAACTCAAGTTCGAATATAAGTTCATTTCAAAAACATTTAAATTAATTTAATTTGACATTTAAATCAATTTAAATTCATTTATCAATTTCATTCAATATCGTTAAATTAATTTATCATTCAAACAATTTCTATTAAATTTCCAAATCATTAAATCAATTTCTTAAACTCAACTCCATTAAATCAAAACTTACAATTTTGAATTAAATTAAATTCATCAAATCAAATTCTTTAAATTTCAAGTCTTGCATTAATTTTTAAAAAAAATCACATTTTATTTCTTGATAAAGAAATTCAATTTTACTTATTTACTTGCTTAAATAAATTTCCAAAACTTAATTAATAAAGAACTCAATTTCAGTTATTTACGAAGTAAAATCCACTTATTCAAAAGTTCAATTTTTCTTATTAAAGAATTTCAATTCAATTTAATCATTAAATAATTCAATCTCATTTAATTATTAAATAGTTCAAAACTTAATTATTAAATAATTTCAAAGTTTAATAATTTCAAACTTAATTATTAAATCATTTCAACTTTAATAATTCAAACTTAATTTAATCGTTTCTCAAATTAAACAATATTCTTCCATCAATTTCATTTTTAAATATTTTGTTTCGGATTTTAAAATATTACATTTTCCTTTCATTAAAATTCAAATTTCATCTTCATTTCAAAACCATATTATTTATTCAAATAAAATCTTCATTTTATTTTTAAATCAAATTATTGACCAATCGGGTTTTTATTATTTAATTCTCTATCCTAGGTCAAAGTTCAATTTGGATATTTATCATTTCAACCCAATTCCAATTCAATTCAAAATCAAACATAACAAGGGAACTTGCAGTGTGATAACAGGGATGGTGTCAAAGTAAATAAACAAGCAATAACAATAATCAATATCAATCCAATAATCAATTCAAATAATCCCGAAATAATCGTATTAATTCGCATTGTTATTTGTACGAATTAATATAATTATTTCTAGAATCTACACTATCATTTCATGTAGATTAAAGATTATTACATTACAGTTCTTCACTTGTCAACTATTACAATTTCATCCATTATCAATTTAACAACATACATTCAGTGGTTCAAAATGTAATTAAACAAATCTTACGTGTCAATAAATTCAACAGTTAAAGGGGTCATATTATACAAATGTCAGTTAATCAAATCTAACATTTAATTATCCTATATCAAGTTCAATTTCATACTATTTATCATTTTAACATTTACAATTTAACGTCCAATATAAACATCAACAATCAATAAATTATCAGCCAAACTGTATTATCATCGCATAAATAATTAACAGATAATGGTGTCAGATGTCAAAGGTGAACTGATACAGGTAATAGCATATATAACAATGTAATTAACTAACAGCAGCATATTTCAATTGTCGTTCAATTGAAATCAAATTTAATAAATAAAAGAACGTTAATCGTGAGTGAGTGCTCACCTTTCGAGGCTAGAGACGAACGAGAATGGAAGCGGATAGACACAGACAAGTATACAGATCGAGCGAACACGACAGCTACAAGTTAGGAGTTTGCTGCGATAAATTTGATGTTGGGAATATCAGTCCAGATGGCTAGAGATAGATGAGACAAAAATATATTTAGCTATATATTCCAAAATTGATATTTAAACACATATTAACATGAAAATCTTTATAATATATATATGTCAAAATCAGTATTAATCAAATTTTTTTTTTTTAAAAAAAAAACTATATACCTATGTCAAAATCAAAATTCATATATATTTCAAGATCTTAATAAGTCCTTACACATATATTTTAGAAATAAAATCTTTATATATATCCAAACCAAATAAAATTTTCAAATCATTACTATTAACACTTATTAAAATTTGAATTATATATATAGACTCAAACAGGTTCCATAAACTGCTATGAACTAATATTTCTAACAAACATATGATACATAACAATTTATTATAATTCACACATAAATTTTTAACAATCAATGTTTTATAAACCAATATATTACTATTTATAATACCATATATATATATATATAATACTTTCTAAAATCCATGCATAGTGCATGCATATACTATTAAGTATCGATATATGAACTTAGACAACTTCATATAACAAATTATATAAAATATAAACTTATACATAGGCTAGCTCTTTATGGAAATCCAGATTATGTAAATTCGCATATAAAACTGTAAAAAGTAGAACAAGCTTCATATCTAGTAAATTTTGTACAGGTGATATATATATGAGCTGCCATACTACAATACAAGTACATAACTACACATATAGTGAGTATATGCATAAATTTATATATACTGTTAAGATATATACCTTATATATACATATAAATATGAAATGTAATATATACCTTGTAATGTACTAAAATAACTGATATATGTAAAAGCTACAGATAAAATATGTACAAATAAGCAATATATAACTCATACAGCAATTATATTTGTAATATTAAGGTTTTACAGTATATATACAAAACCGAAAGAATATAAAACGAAAGGACAAAATAGCTCAGTATATGACAAATTCAGGAAAACAAATATACCAATAAACTTAACCTGTTAATATATTGCTAAATACTGTATACCATATGTATACCATGCCTTTAGATTTTACAAAACCCATATGTATACCATTATACATTGTAAAATACTGTATAATATATATATACTAAAGTAAACATATATACTGAAAATACATACATATAATACATACCCTATTCTTTTATGAGCTGCAGTTGTAACCAAGACGAGGCATAGGCTAGAAATAGGGACAGCAGTTAAGGGAAAAGGAGGTCGGCATGAACTTCAGTGGGAGAGCTATCTCAGGTGGTGGGCTGCGTGGCATTGGAGATGGAAGGTAGGCTCGGCCTAGGCTAGCGACTGTGTGAAGATTGGGTTTGACTGGGTGGAAGGCGGTAGCCAGAGGTGGTGGAGTAAACCATGGCTGCTTGGGTTTCTAAGGTAGGAGGTTGGTCGCAGTCGATGGCAAGGGTGTCGGGAAGTGGTGCGGTTCAAAGTGAAGGGTGGGAAATGGTGGTGGACGAGTTGAAGCCTGGGTGGTGGTTGCGTGAGTTTCGAGGCTAGAGGGGCGGGGCAAGGAGGATGGTGACGAGGTGTTATGGTTGATTGGAACAAATTTATATATAAGCTTTACGTTTTTTTTTCTTGTCACGGAAATGAAAAGGAGGGGAGAGGAAGAAGATGAATGAGCACAGGCAAGATTTAGATTGGAAGAAAATGAGTTGTTCAAATGGAAGGGAAAAGAATTGGAAGGCTACGTTTCCAAAATGAGAAGTGGAATAGTGATAGCAGATATAACTCCTTCCATTGAAACCAGAGAAAACATGGGAACCATATGAATTGGAAAACCAAAAGCTGAAAATTATTAATGACGATGGCTGTTGGATTTACGGAGGAAAGTTGAATGGTCACAAAAGGAAAATCAAAAGGCACAAAACCAAACGTCACAAACCGGTACCGATACGGTAAGCGTTACGTAAAGTGCAACGTACAACGGAACTCCGAATTTGACAATCGAATATACCGTAGAGATCGGTACGACGAGACGATCAAAACGGTATATAGAAATCAGTGGTACGATCATCCGATAAAAATCGATATCGGTACCAGAATACTGCTATTTTGCAGAAAATAAGAACGACGGAGCCGAAGATGTCCGAATTTGGAAAAACGACAAACTGAAATCTTGCTCAGAAGATGGTTTAGAATTTTTCTATGTAAAAATATTCAGGTTTCGAAAATATTTTATTTTCACTGCTTTTTAACTGATTAAATTGAAGTGAATTTACGCGCGAAATAAACTTTCGTATTTTCGGACGAAAATTTACCAGTTGCTATGTTTAACTCGACGTATTTCAAATATTAAATTTTTATTTCAAAATTTTATCGTTTAAAAAATTTCCACAAAATTTCAACTAATAACGTTATTAAAACGGTTGAAATTTACGGGTCGTTACACTCTCCCCCACTCAAAACTTTTCGTCCCCGAAAAGGAACGAGGTAGGAGAATAGAAACAACCAGAAAGAAAAACAGATTTTGAAATACAAGATAACAATTAATTTAAACCATATAAATTCAAATTTAAATTAATTGATATCCAATAATTGATTTAATCCATTTAGTTTCACTAAAATCAGCCTCAACTATTACTAAATTCATCATCTTATTATTCAATTATCTTAAATTTTCAATTTCTAAAACCATAATTTGAATAATCTTTTATTATAATCATATTTTATTTTCAACAATTTAAATTCTTCTTTATTCCAAATTATTGTTAAATTTATTCTACTTAATATATCTAATCACATATATTTAACCCATATAAATTAATTTAAACCATAAAAGTTTCGATTTAAATTAATTTACATCTATTAATTTCTTTTAAATTCAAGGTATTTTCATATGTTAATAAAATTTCGATTTATTAATTCTTTCAAAACAAATTTATTAATTATTAACTGAGTTTACTTATTATCCTATCTAACTCTATTAACCTCTTTATAATCAAAATTTAGTGTATAACATTTATTACAACACTCAAATTTTATTTTATAATTCAATTTATCTTATATATTATCCAATTACATATTAAACTTCTGAATGATTTAGGTAAGTTGTATTAGAATGCAGTTGAACAATATACAAATAAAAGTTTCCCAATTCAATTATTCAAGTTTAAATATTTATTCCAAATTTTTGGTTTTATTTATAATTAAAATCATCCTTTAACAAAATTTAAGAATTTAGATTTTCCGTTCAACTTTAAACAATTTAGAGATATATATATCATATATTTATCAATCAAATTTAAATTTTTAAAATAAGATACTTATATATATATAAATCAAATTATACTGAAGAAATTCAAATCAAAATATTTTTCAAAACAAACCGTAGCAAAGCTACAGAATGGTATCTCCATTTCGAAACTCGAAAATGAATGTCGATGATGCGGCCGCCATCACCGAAATTATTTTCCAGCGACAAAGAGGAGAGCACTGGTTTCAACATTTTTAATTCTTTGAAAACGATTTCTATTTGAAAATACTTTCAATACTATATACTTTAAAATTTTAAAACCAAAGTTCGAAATCACCGGAATCTAAATTCTCAAATTTCTGAATTAAATTCATTTCAAATTCCAAATCAATTTATAAACCGTATTTATAAATTTATTTAGAACAATAAATGATAATCAAATATTATCATTTCAACAACAATTTAATTAACTAATTAAATTCCAGAAAATTTTAACTTATATTTTTACAATATAATCAACAAATTTATTCCATTTACCAAATTTGAAAATAATATTGTGTCAGTTTGCTCTGTTCAAGTGTTTTGGAAATTCTATCGATAGCGCTGATCAGACGAATCGATCGAAAACCCAAATCAACATCAACAACTCAAACAACACAATATATTTACATTTTTTTTAAATTAATTTACAAATACACTTCCTCGCTCGACTATACAAGAATAGATTTCAAAACATGATGGGGATTCAAATTTTTGTTGACTCAAATCAAAGATAATTTTTGATTCGAAAATAAGTTTGAAACGGAAGATAAGATAATTCGATTACCACAATCGGGAGATGGATGAGTTTATTTAATTCACGAGCAACCTTAACCGGGTCGTCCGTAACTTCAAGAATAAGATCGATTTTGAATTCCGAGGTAAATCAACACTCGATCTCAAGAGATGGAATGCAGGTATAGCAGGAATAGATAGCATCATAAACCAAGGATATAGAAATCTCCGGTAAATCAATGCCTATTGTAAAGGAGTTTCACCCCTTTACAAATCATTCGAAGTTTGGCGAGACCGCCGATTCAATATAAAGATCATTCGAAGTGGAGTTATGGGATACTCTAGAATTTGAAAGAAACGAATAGTGAGGGACACGAATGAATTTCGAAACCGAGGGGACATTTCAAAATTCAAAGGGATCGAGTCAAAAGAAAGAGTCTGAAACTCGAGTGAGAGTGATTCTGTAAATACATTTACCCTATATGTTGAGTTTTGCCTAGAGCTACCAAAGCTCTGATACCAACTGTAACGACCCGCCATTTTGGACCATTCGCGTCCATTATAAGTGTATAGGTAGACACTCATGCCAGAGTTGAATTGCTCAAAATACCGCGTTGTTAATTTAAATTTGGCAAAACTGAACATATACAGTAAATAGATATAATCACAGATCACAGACACAGAGTAATAAATGCAGCGGAAATAAAAGAGATAGTAGTTCATGAAGCTACTATATGAATATATAAAAATACATCAGAGTTTACATCAGAAGAGTAATACGATACATCAGATACAAATCAGAATACATCCCTGGAATCATCGAATACTGAAAGCAGAATAGATGGCTGGATCTTCAAGCAAAGCTCCAACTCCAAAGGTGAGTCTCGAATACTGGTACACTCAGTCTGACCCGAGCGTAAAGCAAAACACAAGACACTCGAGTCAGGATTAACATTCTTATATTAATAAATCCGACTCAAGTGAAATAGCAATTGAAATACAAGTAACTCAAAGGATGTTTGGAATAACCATCCTTTAAGGATCCGTTAAACTATCTACTAGGTAGTAATGTACGCTAAGTAGATAATGTCTATCAGTAATATAAAGATATCAAAGTAGGGTTAAGCAGGGCCCATACACCTCTTAACCTGTTTATTCCCAAAAGCATATACAAGACCGTAGTTTCCCCAAAACCGGAAGTCACCAGAGGGCAATCCATATACTAAAGGTACAAAACAAAGTCGTAGTTGTCGCGAATAGGATAATCAGTATGACAAGGTACATGAGGCGATACCAACTAGGATACTAGTAGTTGCCTGATCCGGACTGATGTTGGGCATAGCAGCTACTACCCCAACACCGCGAACAACACTCCCAAATCGAGGGGTGCACCCAAATCGAATCACAAAAGTAATAGATATGGTATCGAAGAAGTGTGTCCGCTAGAGATGGCGATCCTCAATGGCCCGGCGCGGCTCCTGTTTTAGTCATATCAGGGGTCATCCAAAATCGTTCTCTTTCTTCAGTCAACGCGTTCACCAAAACCATCCACTTCGTTCTGGATCAACACTCCGCGTATAATTATTAAAGTGGTTTCGGTTCAGATAGAGAGTATATCCATTACCGATCCCGGTCTCTTTAATAACTTTCGTAATTATTACACCGATTGGTCGTTTATATAGTTCAAAAACCAAATCAATTTCAATTTCAAATAGAATTCGTAAATCAACATTTCACTTGTCTTTCGAAAACCAATTTCCATACTTTACGTTTCAAACTTCCAAATTATCATTTCAAAATCTTATAATTCAAATTCAATTTCTATTTAAACAATCCAAATATTAACTCAAGTTCGAATATAAGTTCATTTCGAAAACATTTAAATTAATTTAATTTGACATTTAAATCAATTTAAATTCATTTATCAATTTCATTCAATATCGTTAAATTAATTTATCATTCAAACAATTTCTATTAAATTTCCAAATCATTAAATCAATTTCTTAAACTCAACTCCATTAAATCAAAACTTACAATTTTGAATTAAATTAAATTCATCAAATCAAATTCTTTAAATTTCAAGTCTTGCATTAATTTTTTAAAAAAATCACATTTTATTTCTTGATAAAGAAATTCAATTTTACTTATTTACTTGCTTAAATAAATTTCCAAAACTTAATTAATAAAGAACTCAATTTCAGTTATTTACGAAGTAAAATCCACTTATTCAAAAGTTCAATTTTTCTTATTAAAGAATTTCAATTCAATTTAATCATTAAATAATTCAATCTCATTTAATTATTAAATAGTTTAAAACTTAATTATTAAATAATTTCAAAGTTTAATAATTTCAAACTTAATTATTAAATCATTTCAACTTTAATAATTCAAACTTAATTTAATCGTTTCTCAAATTAAACAATATTCTTCCATCAATTTCATTTTTAAATATTTTGTTTCGGATTTTAAAATATTACATTTTCCTTTCATTAAAATTCAAATTTCATCTTCATTTCAAAACCATATTATTTATTCAAATAAAATCTTCATTTTATTTTTAAATCAAATTATTGACCAATCGGGTTTTTATTATTTAATTCTCTATCCTAGGTCAAAGTTCAATTTGGATATTTATCATTTCAACCCAATTCCAATTCAATTCAAAATCAAACATAACAAGGGAACTTGCAGTGTGATAACAGGGATGGTGTCAAAGTAAATAAACAAGCAATAACAATAATCAATATCAATCCAATAATCAATTCAAATAATCCCGAAATAATCGTATTAATTCGCATTGTTATTTGTACGAATTAATATAATTATTTCTAGAATCTACACTATCATTTCATGTAGATTAAAGATTATTACATTACAGTTCTTCACTTGTCAACTATTACAATTTCATCCATTATCAATTTAACAACATACATTCAGTGGTTCAAAATGTAATTAAACAAATCTTACGTGTCAATAAATTCAACAGTTAAAGGGGTCATATTATACAAATGTCAGTTAATCAAATCTAACATTTAATTATCCTATATCAAGTTCAATTTCATACTATTTATCATTTTAACATTTACAATTTAACGTCCAATATAAACATCAACAATCAATAAATTATCAGCCAAACTGTATTATCATCGCATAAATAATTAACAGATAATGGTGTCAGATGTCAAAGGTGAACTGATACAGGTAATAGCATATATAACAATGTAATTAACTAACAGCAGCATATTTCAATTGTCGTTCAATTGAAATCAAATTTAATAAATAAAAGAACGTTAATCGTGAGTGAGTGCTCACCTTTCGAGGCTAGAGACGAACGAGAATGGAAGCGGATAGACACAGACAAGTATACAGATCGAGCGAACACGACAGCTACAAGTTAGGAGTTTGCTGCGATAAATTTGATGTTGGGAATATCAGTCCAGATGGCTAGAGATAGATGAGACAAAAATATATTTAGCTATATATTCCAAAATTGATATTTAAACACATATTAACATGAAAATCTTTATAATATATATATGTCAAAATCAGTATTAATCAAATTTTTTTTTTTTTTTTTTAAAAACTATATACCTATGTCAAAATCAAAATTCATATATATTTCAAGATCTTAATAAGTCCTTACACATATATTTTAGAAATAAAATCTTTATATATATCCAAACCAAATAAAATTTTCAAATCATTACTATTAACACTTATTAAAATTTGAATTATATATATAGACTCAAACAGGTTCCATAAACTGCTATGAACTAATATTTCTAACAAACATATGATACATAACAATTTATTATAATTCACACATAAATTTTTAACAATCAATGTTTTATAAACCAATATATTACTATTTATAATACCATATATATATATATAATACTTTCTAAAATCCATGCATAGTGCATGCATATACTATTAAGTATCGATATATGAACTTAGACAACTTCATATAACAAATTATATAAAATATAAACTTATACATAGGCTAGCTCTTTATGGAAATCCAGATTATGTAAATTCGCATATAAAACTGTAAAAAGTAGAACAAGCTTCATATCTAGTAAATTTTGTACAGGTGATATATATATGAGCTGCCATACTACAATACAAGTACATAACTACACATATAGTGAGTATATGCATAAATTTATATATACTGTTAAGATATATACCTTATATATACATATAAATATGAAATGTAATATATACCTTGTAATGTACTAAAATAACTGATATATGTAAAAGCTACAGATAAAATATGTACAAATAAGCAATATATAACTCATACAGCAATTATATTTGTAATATTAAGGTTTTACAGTATATATACAAAACCGAAAGAATATAAAACGAAAGGACAAAATAGCTCAGTATATGACAAATTCAGGAAAACAAATATACCAATAAACTTAACCTGTTAATATATTGCTAAATACTGTATACCATATGTATACCATGCCTTTAGATTTTACAAAACCCATATGTATACCATTATACATTGTAAAATACTGTATAATATATATATACTAAAGTAAACATATATACTGAAAATACATACATATAATACATACCCTATTCTTTTATGAGCTGCAGTTGTAACCAAGACGAGGCATAGGCTAGAAATAGGGACAGCAGTTAAGGGAAAAGGAGGTCGGCATGAACTTCAGTGGGAGAGCTATCTCAGGTGGTGGGCTGCGTGGCATTGGAGATGGAAGGTAGGCTCGGCCTAGGCTAGCGACTGTGTGAAGATTGGGTTTGACTGGGTGGAAGGCGGTAGCCAGAGGTGGTGGAGTAAACCATGGCTGCTTGGGTTTCTAAGGTAGGAGGTTGGTCGCAGTCGATGGCAAGGGTGTCGGGAAGTGGTGCGGTTCAAAGTGAAGGGTGGGAAATGGTGGTGGACGAGTTGAAGCCTGGGTGGTGGTTGCGTGAGTTTCGAGCCTAGAGGGGCGGGGCAAGGAGGATGGTGACGAGGTGTTATGGTTGATTGGAACAAATTTATATATAAGCTTTACGTTTTTTTTTTCTTGTCACGGAAATGAAAAGGAGGGGAGAGGAAGAAGATGAATGAGCACAGGCAAGATTTAGATTGGAAGAAAATGAGTTGTTCAAATGGAAGGGAAAAGAATTGGAAGGCTACGTTTCCAAAATGAGAAGTGGAATAGTGATAGCAGATATAACTCCTTCCATTGAAACCAGAGAAAACATGGGAACCATATGAATTGGAAAACCAAAAGCTGAAAATTATTAATGACGATGGCTGTTGGATTTACGGAGGAAAGTTGAATGGTCACAAAAGGAAAATCAAAAGGCACAAAACCAAACGTCACAAACCGGTACCGATACGGTAAGCGTTACGTAAAGTGCAACGTACAACGGAACTCCGAATTTGACAATCGAATATACCGTAGAGATCGGTACGACGAGACGATCAAAACGGTATATAGAAATCAGTGGTACGATCATCCGATAAAAATCGATATCGGTACCAGAATACTGCTATTTTGCAGAAAATAAGAACGACGGAGCCGAAGATGTCCGAATTTGGAAAAACGACAAACTGAAATCTTGCTCAGAAGATGGTTTAGAATTTTTCTATGTAAAAATATTCAGGTTTCGAAAATATTTTATTTTCACTGCTTTTTAACTGATTAAATTGAAGTGAATTTACGCGCGAAATAAACTTTCGTATTTTCGGACGAAAATTTACCAGTTGCTATGTTTAACTCGACGTATTCCAAATATTAAATTTTTTAATCAAAATTTTATCGTTTAAAAAATTTCCACAAAATTTCAACTAATAACGTTATTAAAACGGTTGAAATTTACGGGTCGTTACACATGAATGAAAATCTAAGCTATAAACATGAAATGAAAGAAAGCATAGAAATAAGCATTAACATAAAAGGAAATGAAAGCATGTAGAAAAGAAAAGAGAAAGAGGCTAGGAAGCCATTTTTATTTCATGAAATATAGAGCTTACAACTTGTATTTTAATTTCCTAACTAATTTGAAAGAGTAAGAAGATATCTACATGTACATAAGTGGGCTATTTATATATGCATAAAACCCTAATTCACTTTTTAGGGTGCTTCCCAAAATGCCCTTTAGGAAGTGCGGCCACAAAGTAACCATTAGCCTCTAATTAATCCATCATCAAATATGCATGAACCTTTAACCTCCACTTAGTTGTCCATTAGCTTCTAATTGTATATTTAGGTAAGTGGGTGGGGTCCTCCATGATCATGAGTTTGAATTATTTCCTTCTTCATTCCTTTGTATTCTCTTGTGCATGCATATATCTTCATGAAACCCTCTTCCATATGCATCCAAATACCTATAAAAATCATAAAAAATGTCCAAATAAAAATTCTCAAATTGACACATGCACAAAAATGACCATTTTGCCCCTGTATGAAGTTGAATATATGATGATTTGAAAATAATTGAATTTTGGTTTAAACATGTTAAAATGCCCAAATGACATTTATTTAAATAAAAATAGATAGAATATGGATGTGTGTGTATATATATATATATATGCACATTTACATGCACATCAGCTTCCGAAGACGTGCAGGAGATAAAGTTAGCTGTTTAGGAGTTTTAATTTTATTTTTGCTATGATGTATTAAGAATGTTATGTCTATTAAGTACTATGATCATCCAAGGGAACATCTTCATATGGCGTATATTGTAATAATTATACATGATCAAAACCTGGGAGTCGTTTGGGATTGTGTAATGGAATATGAAACATGGATTTGAAATGTAATCGGTAAAGTTGTTTTTTTAATCTGTGATTTTGTTTCATATTCGTGTGCTTTTGATATTATGGATACCATTAACATTACTGTGTTTTGTCATCAGAAGTTAATACTATAGATGACTGCAGCATCTGTAGCACTTAGCTTCGGGCCTTCAGATAGGGGATGCTACAATATCACAAGGAACACTGTGCAACCTGACAATCTCCTTAACATACAACTTAGCCAAACTAGAGGTTGTCCTCGTAGTCTTAAAAGGTAAGAAGTGCGCACTCTTCGTCAATTCCACAATAACCCATACATCTTCGTTACCCCTCCTCGACCTAGGCAATCCTCGATGAAGTCAATAGAAATATGCTCCCACTTCCACTTAGGAGCCTCAAGTGGCTGAAGCAGTCCGATCATCTTCTGATGACTACCTTTTACCTGTTGGCAGTTAGCTCACTTGCTCACAAAGATAGAAACTTCCCTCTTCTTGCCCTCCCACCAGAATATCCTCTTCATGTCTTGATACATCTTAGTGATCCCAAGATGTATTGTCAACCTAGAACAGTGACTCTCTACTAGAACTTCCTGCCTAAGCCCATCAACATTCGGGACACACAACCTACAGTTCATTCTCAAAATTCCATGGCTATCCACCTCGAATCCCTGTCGCCTCTTCGGTGCTTCATTCTCGCTTAACTATCCTAGCACAATGAAGGTCCTTAAGCTAGTTCCCTTCGATATGACTAATTAGAGTCGGACGAACCTCAATATTTTTCATAACTGCATACCACCTACTGGGCGCATCAGTTGTGACATTAGCATTCCTTGGAGTATACAAAATATCCAGATCATATGCCGCAAGAAACTCCAAACATCTTTGCTGCCTCATGTTAAGTCCTTTTGCATAAAAAGATACTTCAAAGACTTATGGTCCATGTATAAGTCGAACCTCTCACCTAGCAAATGATGCCTCTATATCTTTAACTCAAATACCACCGCTAACAACTCAAAATCATGAGTATCTTAATTATTAGAGGGGTAAGTGAAACTTTTTCTCTCAAATCAACTAGAGAAGAGAATTAGAAATAAGAATGAATGAGAAGGAAGAATATAGTCTCATATTTTCTTTTATATATAATAGAATAAATAGATAGTATAAGACGTATTAGATGAAATAAAGATAGATAGAGGGAATTTATGAGAGTTGATTGATTTAAAATATACTGGAGAAATTATGGTTAGTGAGATTCTAACTTGGGTGGAGTGATCATCAAACAAATGATGGTTAAGAATTAAGTAAATCAAGGAGAGTGGAGTATTTTAATTCTAAAATTATGAGAAAATTTGAAAAATTAGGAGAGATCCATTAATAAGGCATATTGTATAAGATTAGCACAAGCAAGAGAATATTTATACGAACATAATAATTAAATTTGATACCAAAATGAAACAAAATATTGCTGTATTTAAAGTTCAAAAATCTGTTCCCGTTCTTCACCGCCTTCAATTAAAAAAGCTACTAGAATGGATAAGAAAGGACATAGATACTAAGTTTAAATCTGACTTCACTCTCAATTAGGCCTTGCCTACACCAAAAATATATTTTGGTAGGTGCATTTTGTAGACTATTATTTGCAAGATGGTTGAGGAATGTTTACCTTATAAGGTTACTGTTGCGATAGTTGCGTTAAATTTATGTATGCATATGCTATTAAAAGTTCCACCCGAGATTTTACTTTAACCTTTGGAACACAATAGGTCTATGTTACTTTATCTAAGTACTTGTATTTATTTTCTGGTAGGTGCGAAATAGGTTTTTGTGTGTAACATTTGTTGATGTAACGATGGAGTTCTCCTATTTGGTTAATGTAAATGGGGACTTGTCAATATACACTATAATATCCACAAATTAAATACAACATGTTATATGATTTTGTATGATCGATAACGAAGTATAAAAGTTTTTATTTCCTACTAAAAACCTCTTGCAGGATATCCGCTCAAAAGCATGAGATTTACACAAAAGATAGTAGGTACTGTAGTAAGATGGAATGTGTTGTATAATATACAAAGGCCATGGTGTTAATAAATAAGTTTAACTTTGTATTTTTATTTGCTACACTGGATTTATCATTTAATCTTGTGTCTAACTGTTCAAGATATTTTATGTTATAGTATTTGTTGTAGTATTTGATTTCTACAAACTATGTATTCATATACTAGTCTAATATTATGAGTTTTCATTTCTGCTGAAATAGTTTATTGAATTGTAAATTATATATTTAAAATATAATATGGTTACTTACATGCATATTATGTTTTAGTGGAAAATACTTGTTAATAAATTAAATTTTTAATAGAGGCGTTGACATATGACTTTAATATATATTAATTGGTAAATCTAATTGATAGTTGAGGCATTTAAAATTGCCTCCATTAATTTTTGTACTTATTTGCTTATGTGGCATGTAGAGTAATAGAGGCGGATCAAATGTTGGATTTGCCTTATTTACTATTAGGGGCTTCACTATTAGCGACAACTGCTAATCCGCCTCTTCTATGTATAAGGGTAGATCAACATAATTTTGTGCCCTTAATTTAATCAATAAAGTCACTTTCATTTGCCTATAATATTTTGAGTTTTGGTAGTGCGCATAAGCTATATATTTCAAAAAATAAATATAAAATAGCCCTACGCATTTCTGTATTGCACAAGTTCAATTTTTTTTTAAAATATAGCTTGCACAAACAATATATTTGTATATGTGCAATTTTGGATTACGCATATACATTTTCGAGACTGAACCCTCTTCTTCCGTTCCCCATAGCTCGTTAAAATTTCACAAAGCCCAACTTATTTCCTCCCTAATTTCTTGTACTCTTCAAAATTGGTTATCAAAAACAAAGATTCATTGAAATAAAAGAGCTTTTAGTTAAATAATCTCTATGCAAACATCATCTTCTTCTCAAACCAAGGTATTAATTTTGAAATATTGAATTTAGATTTTCAACAAATCAAGATTTTGAATTTAGTGTTTTTAATTTTTGCAGATAATGTCAAAATTTCTATTATATTTTACTACAATCCAGAATTTTTGGTTGATGACGACAATAAACCTAAATATATTGCTAATCATCAGAAAAGATCGAAACTAAAAGTATTGTACTTTTAAGGAGCTTAAATAACGCGCATCTGAAGTGACAGAAATCAAAATTCTTGAACATGATTTTAATATAATAGAAAAATGGGCTAGAGATGATGGTTCATATGTTATTGATGTGGAAAATGATGATGTTACTAATTCTATGTTTTTGCTTGGAATTAAAGTGATAGAAATTTTTGTTACGAAAATAAAACATTTAATGTTGTTGAAACACATCATTCCACACTATCAATGGAACAGTCTTTGCCTATTACACCATTTCAAGAAACACAATGTTCGACACTTCGTTCTTATATAGAAATTCATTGTGGCGGAGAGTTTACAAATTTATTAAATAAATATAATGGAATGGTTGGGGATCGTTTAGTCAAGCACGATATGTGGATCGTATCTTTGTACATCCGACTTGTAGTATTCCAAATCTATCTCAAACAACCGCTAAGTGAGTATTAATTTAACTTTAGTATTTTTATTTTGAATTACCTTTATACACTTTACTCTTATCAATATTTTTTGTACTTGTAGTTTCCAAATGAATCAAGTGAAAGAAGCATTTATTGCTCGTGTGAATGATGATGATGATTACGTTGTAATGAAAACGATAGCGAAGTGCAGTTGGATAGCATGTAAGTCTCTTGTGTGGATGATTTAGATAACTTGGATTGATACCATGGACGTTAACAATGAAGCAATCGTATATGAAGATAATCAATCGATTGATGATTTATATGCCTATGAAGATACAATCATATATGAATATTCGTTAGCCGATGACCTATGTACTGCAAACATGATGGCAAAGTCCACTATAGATAACTTTTAGTTAGAAGTGGAAGTGTTTGGAGGAGAATGTGATGAGAAAGACCTCGGGTTGGATTAATTTTTGAAACTAAAGAGAAACTCGTTGAACAATTATGTGAATGGACGATTAAATGTTTAGTTTCTTTTCCAGTAGTGAAGTCGCATACAAATCAATATACACTTCAATGTGATGTGGATGAAAAATGTCCTTGGTGATCCAATGCTTTGTTTTGGTGATAGTGCTATGTATTGGTGATATAGTGGTTTGTTTTGGTGATATGTGCAAGCATTAATTTGTTGCTAAAAAACAAAGAGCAGTTTCTGGGGTAATACACAACACATATCACATATATCATTAATACACAACACCATATCATCAATATCACAACATAACAATTATATATCACCAAAACATCAATACTATATAACAACAAAATCATCCTAACATCAAAATAGACAAAACGTCTAGAGTTCATAACATACCATACCAACATTAAAAAAAGAATAAAAAAATCTAGTATGTAACATAACATACCATAGCAACATACATTTCATAACAACTCAATCCTTAAGCCTTCTAATTTCAAGCGGTATTTGTCTTTTTTTCTTCTTCCTGTAGTAAGTGGTTGGTTGTGAACTTTGTGATTGATCTAGAGTCGAAGGAGGACATTCTTATTCTTAAGTAGGATCGAATATTACGTCTTCTTGTTGTTGTTGTAGTGACCACTATGGCCATTCGATGGAAGGAATAACTTGTTCACCATATGTAAATCGTTGTTCAACTTCATTCCATTGAGGCTATTATGGCCATTCGGTGTCTCATTGTAAGCCATGTGTCTCTCCTTGTTCACCTTCTCTAGCACTTGTTTTTGTTTCTTGTGCCTTCACTTGTGTATGTGTTTCTTGAGCCTCTCCACCATAGTTACCAAAGGTTTGATGGTCGATGTAACTTATTTCTACCTAAAATTGAGTCGAGCAAACGTCGTCAGTCAATACACTTACTTTTCCATTCTTCGGCTCAAAACAATTGTCTTGAATATCATCGACCACTTCTAAAGCACTATATATTCCGCTATAAGAAAAATATTTTTAACAATTCATATGGTATAAAAAATGCTTGTTAACAAATATTGTAAATTAAAGTACCAACCACGTCACGCTCTATTAGAGCTTGAGGAATGTATGCAACCAATTTCCTAGACGATTATTTCAAGATATAACAACGATTTATTTGTTAATATCAATATTCATACTCACTCAGTAATGTAGAAGGATCATGTTCTTAAACAGCATGCTCAAATCTTGCATTTTATAATCCCAAACTTTCATTTAGTAAAGGTCTCCAATCATTTAATTTGGGTCTATTAGAATGATAGGATCAGAAATGTGCGGATGATTAAATCCAAATTGTCTCATCACTCGATCTGAATCATAATTTTCAAAGTTCTAAAATAGTATTAATCAACACTTAGCAATCCAACCCAGAAAGAGATATTGTATAATAAGACCATAAAAATGCATGAGTAATGAATATGGTTCCCAAGTTATGGCATCATCCGCTGGTAAATCTAACTCAATATGATAAATTTGTATATTTTTTGGAGTTTCACGCCATTCCTAGCAGAATTTCACCTACAGCCATATGGAAGATCACGATCTAAATTCACAGGAACCATTATACCAGGAGGTCTAATGACTAAATGAGACCATGACCATAATTGCAACAATGTCCACAATCGTCTAATAATTTTGTTTCTTATAAGGGAACTGCGATAGTTCACACCTCCCGACACACCGATCCAAGGCCTCGTGTGACTTTCGGACTGGCATCATGCCGAGAAATACAAGTTATCAGGTTTTATAACATTCCATGCTAACTCCGAGTTCAAAGTGCTATATATGAAAATTGTCCAGAAAAACGCTACAAATGCAATGGTGTAACGACCCGTAATTTTTGATAATTAAAACTATTAAATTTAATAAGATTTTGAAATTTAATATTGGGAGAAACTAAAATTTATGATTTATTAATAAGAAAAACAAGTAGAATATGGTTTAATAAAGTTGTTTGGGTGTTATTGACAACTATTTTAATGTAATTTAATTAAATTGAAATAATTGTAAAGTTAATTTAGTTATAATTGTAAATAAGGAAATAAATTAAATGTTTGGATTTAATTTGGAAATCAACGACATTAATACAATTGAAATATTATAATTAATACGGTAAAAGATGATAACTGTAGAATATTAGTATAATAAGATGTAAACTAATGTTAATTATATTCATAAGGTAATAATTGATTCAATAATAAGAATGTTAATCAAAATAAAAGAATTTGATTGAGTTTAAATTATAATTAACTGGAATTTTATTACAATTCCAATTAAACGCTGAATTTAGTCTGATATTTAAATGGTGAATTTAACATGGAAAATTTATTTTAAAAGATTATTAATTTCTATGTAATCAAGAATGTTAAATTTATTAAATTTTTAATTTAGAATTTAAAAGGTGATTAAATCCATTAAATTAATTAACGTGAAATTTAGCCATTTTGGCCACTGTCTCGGATTTCGACGAAGCCAGTTTCATCGGATCCGTAACAGTGAATTATTATAGGAGTTCAAGTTTCGTAGCGATCGGACTTATCGTCTGATCATGCGAGCTCAAAACGCGTAGGAATCAATTAATGGAATTTAAATGAAATAATTTAATTTTAAAAACTAACTTCTACATACAATGGAATTAGGGTTTGAATCTAGTTCAATTGAGTTTAAAAATATCAAAAACCTATATTTCGATATGTTGGATGACCCATTTTCGTTTCGGGAACGAAACGGGCTTTTCGGGTCATTGTTACCGTTTCGACCCAATTCGATATGTTATTCATTCTTATCTATCTTTGTCCATATAAATAGATTTTTTTTCTAAAACGCTAGCAGCTTTTTCTTATTTTTGTACGTACTATTATTTCTATCTGTTCCTCCTTCTCTAACGTCAGAATATCAAAACCATAATTCCCAATTCAATTTCAAATCTAATTTCAAAAATTCAAACTCCTCAAACTATATCGAATTATATATCGATGGAAAGCTCTCGACGAGAGCAATCTACCGCTGTAATTCATTTTTCAATTCGAGTTACGATTTGGCCTAAAATCATCGATTTATTCTCGGCAGTTCGTATTAGGTTTTCAGATTCGACGGTGGATCTTCAATGATATGGCGGTTGGGTGGTACTGGAGTGTAGAGGGTGTCAAGAGGCTTCGATCTATATGGTTGGTTCATCTCCAGCATGTCAGAATTCGCCAGAAAATCTCGATCAAGGCAACGATGGCGCTGGCCAATCGATGGCGAATTGGGTGGTCGCGCGGCAGGGGTTAGGGCGGCCTGAGGTGCTTAGTCGAGTGGTGGCCGTGGATCTAGACGAAGATGATCATAGCTGCGTGCGGTGTGTAGTTGTCGTGGCGGCTGGGCTGTGGTATAGGGTTCAAACGCGTGAACGAGGGTTTGGGTATGGCTCTGTTATTACTATTTTGCCTTTTCTGTTTTATTTTAATTTAATTTTAAATTTTCAAACCTTCTAATATCGATAACTTTTGCATACGAGCTCGGATTTGGACACGGTGTTCTCCTTTGCGATCGTATAGAAATTTCAAGCCATATGGAACTAGATTGGCTGAATTCCGAGACTGTTAGATTTTTGGGATTTATTTGGATTTAAAATCGGTTAAAATCAAAAGTGAGTGTTTTAACCCACTCACAAATACTAAACCATCTTATGTTGGTTAAATTAAAATTATGATGTGATTAAAAATTTATTGATTGCTGTTTGGTATATTTAAATTGTCATTCAAATTTAATTTGAATTTATATTGAATTTAATTGCCATTTAATTAATATTGGAATTGAATTGCTAGTTAAATACCTGATAATGATAACCAGTTAATTGTTGTGATTTATTGGTTGATTTGAATGATGATTGTGATGGATGCTTAATTGTTGACATTTTGGATGATTTGATGTTATGTTAAATTATATGTTGTTATCACACTACAAGTTCCCTTAGTTATTTTTAGGAAAATCACTATAGGTTGAAATGATGCATACCTGAATAGTCTTATAGATTAGGGAAAAATCATTATGGGTTGAAATGATAAACTCGAGAGATTTTATGGATTTGGAATTTTACTCGGGATTACGGGTTGAAATGATATATACACGTAAATTTAAGTTTATTGCGGGTTGAAATGATATATATCTGTATCACTTGACCATAGGGTAGAAAATTATATACAGACACCGGCTTGGTTAAATTAAATGGTTTAAAATTTTGACTTTGGATTTTTGATTAAAAGTTATTGTTTGAAAGGAAATAAATTATAGATTTATATGAATTTAGTTATTTTTCTAATTCAAGCTTTGAAAATTGAAATTGAAATAGTTAAACAGAAATTGCTTAAGAATTAAATTGGGAAATGTAAAGTTAAAATCGATATATGACTTTAATTTAGAAATTTGAATTATCCTAAAGATTTAGGATCTTAAAATTTAACAATGAAGTTAAAATTGATTTAAGTGGTTTAATGTAACGACCCGTAAATTTTAACTGTTTTAATAACGTAATTAATTGAAATTTTGTGAAATTTAAACAATAAAATTTTGAAATATAAATTTGATATTTGGAATGTGTCTAGTTAAACATAGCAACTGGTAAATTTTCATCCGAAAATACAAAGTTTATAAATATTTTTATATAGAAAAATTCTAAATCATCTTCTGAGCAAGGCATCATTTTTCATTTTTCCAAATTCGGACTTCTTTGGCTCCGTCGATCTTATTTTTCTGCGTTTTTCTTGCATTTTTCGATAGTAGAAAATTCGAATTTTTATAATTCAATCGTACCACCAATATCTGTATACCGTTTTGATCGTCTCGTCGTGATGATCTCTGCGGTATATTCATTTCTGTGTTTTGAGGTTCGGTACGCGACGGAAGCGGTAAAACGGTTCGTTGTAACGGTACCGTAAATTTTGACTTTACACCTTCCTTCGGTTTTAAAATTTGAAATGTACAGCTTGTACCGCAATAATAATTTACCTTAAATGTTGAGCTGAATCAAAACCCCAACTGTTACATTTCATTTCATTTCCCACTGCTCAAGAAATATTACAATCTTGCACGTCTATTCATCTTTAGTTCTCTTCCTCTTTCCTATATTGGTAACAGCTGTTCTTTCTCATTCTAGATCTAAATTAACTCATCTTCAATGCCGAAACTATTCTCTTCTTGGTGCTTGAAAATAAATGAATATAAACACTATTCCAGATCGAAGACGAGAAACCATCACCCGCGCGAACCTTCTTTCCCTATCTCCGCCCTGTTCCACCATGACCCATGCAGCAGCGCCTACGTCATGCACCCGACCTCCACCCCTTCCACATCAGTCATGCATCGGCCTTCCCCCTGACCGCCCAGGCAGCCTCCATCACCGTGACTCGTGCCACCCACTGACTTGTCATTTTTCCACCACCTCTGCCTCATTTCAATCCTCCACCTCGCTCACGCATAGGCCATGTTCCCTTCAGCCCTTGGCCCCACAAGCACCACTCCATCTCGATATTTGCACGCATGCGCCCCCCATACAACAGCCTCTCATCGCCTTGAACCCACTCAACTCCGATCAAACCCGACATCTCCACCTTTCGGCCTTCATCTTCCCCTCATCTCTCCCTACCGATCACCACAAACCGAGCATCACCTTCCCAAGCTCAACTTGTCGCTCGCCTAACCTCCCTTGCTTGTAACTCCACTTGTTTGTATAAAGGTAAATATATGTTAGAGGTATGTAATAGTAATAGATATATAGTTATGTAGGAGTTTGTATGAATATATTTTTTATGACAGTACTTGGTTAAAAATGATATAAGTTGTCTCTGTTATAAATTATATTATATGTTAGGTATGTCTTATATATATCTATGTTAGTCTTATATTATAGTAAACTATTTACTTTATATTATTATCTGTTAACCTGAGATATTACTAAGTTTGTAATACATATATTTTGTGCAGCATGATATTATATACACAAATTGTTTATAGTTATGATTTCATATATTTTGTTTACAATATGATTTTATATATAAACATATATTTTAGTCTTAATTGTTGTTACAGCATATGTACATGTTAGCTCCATATTTGCAGACTGGTTTTCCTATCTTTATATATGTTTAAATTTCTGATTTAAAGTATATATCAAATCTGGGTTATATTGTAGTAGTGTATTCAGTTTTACATTTTATATAGTTTAAAGTATATAAATATATATATAACAGTTTGTTATATTGTAAGTATATATAAATAATAACCGTTTAATTTATATAGGTTTATAAATGTTTTGTATATAGTAATGAGTACAATGTTTTGTATATATATTGTTGGGATAAAGTTTGGTCTGCATATAGCTTGACTTGCTTTTAGAAGTTGTCAGAGAGGTATTTACATAGTTTATATGTTTTTAAGGCATTGTATGTGCTGTCACTTTGCATAGATAGTTCATATGTTTAAAGCATAGTATGGGCTTGCTTTTAAGCATTATATAGTTTATACGTTTTTAAAGCTTGCTTTGAGAAATTGTAGAGGTATTATATATGAATATATATGCTGATCTTTATGTAGATGTGTCGAGGGTTAAATGTGAGTGTTAATTATATATTAAGTATTGATTTGGAGAATGGATACCAATATATATATATATATATATATATATATATATATATATATACATGTATAGATTTTATATTTAAAGTTAAACTTTGATTTGAAAATAAATATGTGTTAGAATTTACAATATGATTTATTTTATTTTATTTTTATTTGCACATAAATAGTTATTTATATCTATACCAGTTCACTTATACTATTTATCCTCATCGATCCCGTTCTGATTTGATTTCATCAATTTCTATCCATCAGCTTTGTTCGTCGAATCGTGTCCATCTAGCGTTGCTTTGGAATTCATAGCTCATCTCTTTGTCAAGTCTATCTAGCCTCGAAAGGTGAGCAATCACTCACGATTAACGTTCTTTTATTTATTAAATTTGATTTTAATTGAAACGACAATTGAAATATGCTGGTGCTAGTTATTTACATTGCTATATATATGCCATCATCTGTATCTGTTCACCTGTGACATCTGACACCATTATCTGTTATTTGTATTGCTATAAATATGCCATTATCTGTATCTGTTCACCTGTGACACCTGACACCATTATCTGTTATTTATATTGATGATATATGTCTGTTATATTATTATCATATCTGTTATCACTCTGCAAGTTCCCTATAGTATAGAATTCACTATGGGTTGAAATGATACATACCCGAACGATCTGTAGAATAGGAGAAAATCGTTATGGGTTGAAATGATAAACCCAAGCGATTTTCATTGAATTAAATTTGGGATTACGGGTTGAAAAGATATATTACCGTATATAATTTAAATTACGGATTGAAATGATAAATATCCGTATCACTTGATTATAGGGTAGAAATTTTATACAGACACCATTGGTCTATATATATAAATATTTTGAAATTGATTTCTATGGTTTTGAAAAGAAATATATGGTTTAAATAAATATTGGTTTTAAAGATTTATTAAAGTTGATTTATAAAGTTGATTTAAATCAATATAAAATATGTTTAAGTATTTATGTAAAATTTATATTTTCAAATATAGAGTTTATAATGTTTCAGGTTGAAAGATAAATTTGAAATTGATTTGGAATTCTTAATTATTTAATAATTATACTTAAATAAGTTTGATTTGAAATTTATTAAATTTGAAATTCTAAAGATATGTCTTTAACTTGAATTTGATTAAAAGTGACTTTAATGAATATTTCAAACTTATATAAATTTAAATGGGATATTTTGTTTATATAAATTTGTAAATTGAAGTTGTATTTAGATGTATTGAAATGATTAAATAAATATCTCAGAAACAAAATGTAATGAAATTAAATTGAGATATAAGTGGAATTATCAAATTTAGTTTTGAAATGTGAATATTTAAAGCTTTGAAATATATTGAAATTGAAATGGCTTATTTTGTGGTTCAAATATGTATTTGAAATAGATAATTTGAAATGGTTTATTGAGAAGCTGAATCCAGTTGAAATTGATGATTTGAGATTTGATTAAATTTTAATTTTGGAATTCGAGTTTATGTGAATCGATTTGTGAAATTTGAGGAAGCTATTTTTATATAAAGTATTTTAAACTATATCTAAAACTATTTATATTTTACTTTGTAAATTTTAATATAAATTATTTTAATATAAATCATTTTCAATATAAATTATTTTATTATAAACTATTTTAACTTATAACTATTTTATATAAACTATTTTATTGTATAAACTATTTTTCTATATATACAAATTTTAATATCTAAACTATTTAAGAGGAAAGTAGTAGGATTCCAAAATGTTATGATTTCAAGCTATGATTTCAAAGTGTTATGAATTTCAAGGTTTTGATTTCCAAAGTGTTTTGATTTTAAAAGACTTATAATTTCGAAAGCGATATAACTTTGGAAAGTGATTTGATTTTGGAAATGGATTTATTTGAAGTGAAAGTGATATCGTATTGATACGGTTTTGAAATGGCAATGATATGTCAGTTTTGAAATATAACTATTTTGAAAGTTTATTAAATGACCATCGGTGTAATTAATACGTAGTTATTAAAGAGACCGGGATCGGATATGGACATACTCTCTGTCGATACCGAAAACCACTTTAATAACTAATATACGCGGAGTGTTGATCCAGAACGAAGTGGATGGTTTTGACGAACGCGTTGACTGAATAAAGAGAACGATTTTGGATGACCCCTGACATGATTAAAACAGGAGCCCTGCCGGGCCATTGAGGTTCACCACCTCTAGCGGACACACTTCTTCGTTACCATATCTATTACTTTTGTGATTCGATTTGGGTGCACCCCTCGATTATGGGAGTGTTGTTTCGCGGTGTTGGGGTAGTAGCTGCTATGCCCAACATCAGTCCGGATGACGCAACTACTAGTATCCTAGTTGGTATCGCCTCATGTACCTTGTCATACTGTTTATCCTATCGCAACCACTACGATTTGTTTTGTGTTATACCTATGGGGTACCCTCTGATAACCACTAGTTTACGGTGGGGCTTACGGTGCTGTATAGACTATGACATTATAAAAATGTGTTAAGGGGGGTTATAGTAACGCCTTAACTCTATTTTGATACTTTATATTACTGATAGACATTATCTACTTAGCGTACACTATTACATAGTAGATAGTTTAACGGATCCTTAGAGGATGGTTATCCCAAACATCCTTTGAGTTACTTGTATTTCAGTTGATATTTCACTTGAGTTGGATTTATTGATATAAGAATGTTAATCCTAACTCGAGTGTTTTGTGTTTTCTTTACGCTCGGGTCAGACTGAGTGTACCAGTATTCGAGACTCACCTTTGGAGTTGGAGCTTCGCTTGGAGATCCAGCTATCTATCCAGCTTTTAGATATTCAGTTGATTCCAATGATGTATTCTGATCTTGTAATTGACTATTGTATTCGAGACTTCTGTTGTATCTTGTTTAACTTTGTTATATATATATATAGTAGCTTCATAAACTACTATTCTTTTGTTTCCGCTGAATTATTGTTATATTACTCTGTGTCTGTGATCTGTGATTATTTTATTTACTGTATATGCTGAGTTTTGCCAATTTAAATTAACAATCTATTGTTTTGAATTATTCAAGTCCGACATGTGTGGATTTATTGTCGATTTGAATGGTCCAAAATACTGGGTCTTTACATTTAAAATAAGTAAATTGAAATTGGGCTTGCAATTGATATGAATTGAAATGGTTTAAAATAAGAATGGAATTGAAATTAAATCATTGATTTGAATTGTAACAACCTGTATATTTGGACCATTTAAATTGACAATAATCCTCACATGTCAACTTAAATAATACAAAACACGAATCATTATGGGATTATAAATACATAAATGTAAATGAGAATCAATACAACATCACAGACACAGAACAGTCACAGAATAATGCAGCGGAAAATACATCGTCATAATAGCAGTTCATGAAGCCACTACATAATATACAACAATGTCTTAACATCAAGTGACTAATACAAAAATGTCCAACAGACTAGGACATCAATATAGGAATAGAAATAGACTGATAAAGATAAATGCTAAGCCTTCAGCATCTTCAACCAACCTTGATCAGCAACTGGATAGCTTCAGACTGACCCGAGCATATGCAAAAGAAACACTCGAGTCAGGACTCAAAATCTTATGCAATTAAATCAAGTGCAAGGGAATAGTTCATAACTTAAAGATGGATAAAATAACATCTCTAAGGATCCGATAAACTATCTATATATACAATAGAATACGATAGATAGATAATGTCTAATCAGTAAAGTACGATATTAAAATAGTGTTAAGGCGTTACCATAATCCCCTTAACACATTTTATTCCCAAAATCATATACAAGACCGTAGTTTCCCCAAAACCGGAAGTCACCAGAGGGCAATCCATATACTAAGGTACAAATCAAAACGTAGTGGTCGCGAATAGGATAATCAGTATGACAAGGTACATGAGGCGATACCAACTAGGATACTAGTAGTTGCGTGATCCGGACTGATGTTGAGCATAGCAGCTACTACCTCAACACCGCGAAACAACACTCCCAAATCAAGGGGTGCACCCAAATCGAATCACAAAAGTAATAGATATGGTATCGAAGAAGTGCGTCCGCTAGAGGTGGCGAACCTCAATGGCCCGGCGCAGCTCCTGTTTTAGTCATGTCAGGGGTCATCCAATATCGTTCTCTTTCTTCAGTCAACGCATTCACCAAACCATCCACTTCATTCTGGATCAACACTTCGCGTGTAATAGTTATTAAAGTGGTTTCGGTATAGACAGAGAGTATGTCCATATCCGATCCCGGTCTCTTTGATAACTACGTATTTATTACCCGATGGTCTTTTAAGTTAAAGTTTAAACAAATCAAAGTCCAAAAGTCAAGGTGCAAATTTGACTTCCAAAGTTTGACATTCCACGATTCAATTTATTTCAGATATTTAAAATCATATTTCCAAATGCAATCTTTTAGTTCATCATTTGAGTTATCAATATAATTAAGTATTCAAATTTAATTTAATAAATCTCACTTATTAAATTTAGTTAATACTCCAATTAATTCAGTTTAATGGAAAATTTTAGTTCACATCATTTAAACCAAATTCTTTTCACTTCAATTCGTATTTACATTCATCGATACATTAACCATAATCATAAATTTGACTAAATCAATTTTATTAAATTTAAAATCATTTTAAATTTAAACTATCACTAAATTAAATCCATAAAACTTTAGTTAGTTTCGTATTCCACTTAAGTCAAATTTTCTAAATCTCAAACTTAATTTATGTCAAGTTTCAAATCTATTTAATTAAAAACCGATTTTATATCTAAATCTAACAACCTAATAAATTTTCAAATTATCAAATTCTAACTTCCTTGTTTTTAAATCTCATTTCAAATAAATTTGCCAATTCATTTTATTCAATTAAATAGGTTTATTAATCCGTTTCAATTAAACTCCATTAATTTATTCCTTATTAATTTATTTCGATTTAATCCATAAATCAAATCCATTAAGTTCGTTACTAAATTTCCAAACAAATTGTTAAGTTCATTCCTTAATTTCAAATAGATTTCTATTTCAAAATAATTTTTGTTGACCAATCGGGTTTCTTATTTTTTGATTGTCTATCCTAGGCCAAGTTGTTTAAGTGGGTATTTATCATTTCAACCCGATATCATTCAATATAAAACAAAGCATTGCAAAGGGAACTTGCAGTGTGATAACTGGGATGGTGTCAAAGTAAATAAACAAGCAATAACAAACATACATAACAATTTAACAATTTATTCAAATAATCTCGAAATAATCATATTAACTCACATTTGTTATTATGCAAATTAATACAATTATTCCTAGAATCCTACGGATTAAAGATTATTACATTATGATTTTTACTTGGTGTCCGTTATCAAATTTCTACATCAATCATACATATCAATTTTAATGTCACTATTATTTACCCTAACTAACCTCATATTACAGTTTAACATGTTTAATCAACTTAAACAATACATGGCGTCAAATTTTAGAACTTAACAGTTTATTTCAACCAAATTTTAACAATCAATAATTTAATATCCAAATTTAATATTAACAACAATTATCACTTGATTATCATAGCATAATAGATTGATCGTGAATAAAATATTCACCTTGCGTGGTTAGAGAAGATGGCGCGGCACGAAGACGAATAGATAAAATAGGCCCTAACAAGCACGACGCAAAATGAACACAACTGCAATCAACAACAATTAATCAATAATTTTTTTATTGCAGTATATATATCGATTGAATATATATATAAATCCCTACCAATCAACGAAGCGGGATAGATTCAAACAAGCCGGATGAAGCCTAGGACTGAGATCCCGGATCAACAGCTGCAAACCAGCAAAACACTGTATGTAAGCCAACTGTTTCAGGCATATATTTAACAACTCCTGCATATATTTATATGCAAACTGAAATGCACCAAAACACGGGTAGCCAAGGCGAGGCAGAGCCGTGACGTAGGGCAGGGATGTTGCGGTGGTTGGAGGAGGCGGTCGCGGCTGTGGGTTCGGCTGAGCGTGGGGTGCATGGGCTGCTGGTGCAGGCGGCAGTGGCTGGGCGCGAGCCGGACGGAGGTGGGGTAGGACGGGGCAGCTGGGGCGGAGGGAGTGGCGGGTGCTGGCGCGGGTGCTGGACGCGGAGGGAGTGGTGGGTGCTGGGGCTGGTGCTGGACGCGGAGCAGGGCGGAGGGGAGTGGGACGAGGTGGGGTGATGGTTGACGTGGCTGAAGGGCGTGCGGGGCGCGTGGGTGGCCGAGTGGTGGAGGCGAGTGAAGTGGCAGTGGCGGAGGCGAGCTGTGGTAGTGGCGAATGGGTGGAGAGGGAAGCATTTCGTGAGTTCACATTTCTGGAGGGAGACAGAAGTATAAAAGAATTATGAAGAAGAGGGGGGGAGAGAGTACGTACCAGAGAAGTGAGCAATTTCAGAAGTGAGTAATTAATGGAAGCAGAGGTGGCAGATATATACAGAGAGTTTTTAGAGTATAAAGGTCAATGCAATGATGTTTTGCACAGTGGTGGCTATTGGATTTCCAAGGCAGCTGAATAGACCTTTTGAATTTTGAACGTTGGAAAGTTGGGTACCGGTTTGTGTGGCGTAACGGACCGGTTTGTACTCCGTTAACCAATTTATAACTTGCGACGCCGAACTCCGATTGACACAAACAAATATACCGTTTTGATCAGCGCGACGAGGCGGACACAACAATATGAAGATATTGATGGTTTGACATTGTTTGCGAAGTGGTAAATCTTATTGAACTGTTTGCTCGAGCGACAATTTAACTAGCAATTAAAAGCGGAATTTGACGAAACGAAATGCGCCGTCATGATCAGAATATTTTTCTTATGCAACATTGTGAAAAATATTTGAGTTCGGACAACAGAAAATTTACACATCAAATTTAAACTAATATGTAAATTCGGCGAGCGAAATTTACCTCAATATTTTTCGACGAAATTTGGCGTACGCCTATGTCTATCTAGGCGCATTCCAAATGTGAAGTTTGAATAGCAACGGAAGTTGTTTGTGAAAATTTGAAATTTCTATTACGGAGAATTCAGCAAAACACTGAAGAATAAGATCGACGGAGCTAAATATGTCCGAATTTTGAAAAACGAAAAATGATGCCTTTGTCAGAAAATGATTTAGAATTTTTCTTTGTAAAAATATTTAGGTTCGGAAGATAAAGTTTTTCACGTTTTAAAATGAACTGATGTGCAGTAAAACGCGCATGAAATTTACTGCGGTATTTTCCGACGAAACTTTACCCATATCTACAATCATCAAGGCGCAATTTAGAAACAAAGTTTGGATGTTGATTGAAATCATATGTAAGTTTCACTTTTTATATTAAAATAACGGTTCTAAATTTTTTTAAAATTGGGTCGGAATTTCAGAGTCGTTACATTCTCCCCTACTCAAAACTTTTCATCCTCGAAAAGGAACAAAGTAAAGAGTGGAAGAACAGATAACGGAGATACAATGGATTCAGAAAAGATTATTGAATATAGTAAAGAGTATAGAATGGAATTTACCTTCAACAAACAATTCTGGATTAGAGTCTTGGATACTCTCCTCGGTTTCTCAAGTGCAATCGCGATCATCGGGACTCCATTGGACTTTGACTAGGCTAACCGACTTCCTTCTAAGTTGCTTTGTATCCCTATCAAAAATACGAAGTGGTCTCCTCTCTATAGTCAAATCCGGCTCAATATCGACCTCATCTAACTGAGCAATAGGGATGGTCATGGATGGATCATGTACAACCTTCCGAAGATGGGAAACGTGGAATACGTTGTGCACGCCCTCAAATTTCTCCGACAATGCAACTCTGCAGGCTAGTGTACCAATTCTCTCAGTGACAGTGAATGGTCCAACAAATCTAGGAGCAAGCTTCCCTCTACGACCAAATCGAATAACATTCTTCAAAGGTGATACTTTAAGGAATACCTCATCCCCAACCTGGAATTCTAAATCTCTTCTACGCCTATCAACATAGCTCTTCTGCCTATCCTGTGCGGTCTTCATCTTTCTTCTGATCTCATTAACCTTCTCGGATGCTTCTATAATTATATCTGGGCCAAGAATTAATCGATCACCAGGCTCAATCCAACAAGCTGGCGATTTGCATGGCCGCCCATATAAAGCTTCGAACGGTGCCATATCGATACTTGCCTGAATATAAAGGTGGTTAAATTTCAATTCAAATTTACTTATTCAAATTGAAATTTTGATTTACCTGATAACTATTATTATAAGTGAATTCAACCAAATGGAGATGGTCTTCCCAAGATCCACCGAAATTAATAATGCAGGCTCGGAGCAGATCTTCTAAAATCTGATTCACCCTTTCAGTTTGGCCATCTGTTTGAGGATGATAAGCTGTGCTCAGATTCAGTTTAGTGCCCAAGACGTCCTGAAATGCCTTCCAAAATTTACTAGTGAATAAAGGGTCTCTATCACACACAATACTAGATGGAACCCCATGGAGTCTAACAATCTCTCTCATATATATCTCGGCCAAACTCAAAGCAGTACGAGTGGTCTTAACAGGAATAAAGTGAGCAGATTTTGTCAACCTATCAACAATCACCCATATACTCTCGTGACCTTTTCTGGTCCTCGGTAATCCGTCAATGAAGTCCATAGAAATCTGATCCCATTTCCAACACGGAATCTCTAGGGGTTGAAGTAATCCTGCCGTCTTCTGGTGATCGGCCTTAACTTGTTGGCAAGTGGTGCATCTACTGACATATATAGAAATATCTCTCTTCATCCCACTGCACCAATATAAACGCTTCATATTTCGATACATCTTGGTGACACCAGGATGAAATGAAAGTGATGACTGATGATTCTCTCTAAGTACTTCTTGTCTCAATCCATCGACATTAGGAACACAAATACGGTTGTCAATCCTCAGAACTCCATTACTATCTATCTGTGCTCCCACTTTACTGTCGGCATTTCCAACTCTACCAAGAACTAACTCCTTCATGCGATAGAGCAAGGTGTCCTCATATTGCTTAGCTTTGATGCGATCCACAAGAGATGGGGAAATAACAAGCTGAAATAGCATGCCTTTTACAAGATTACAACATGACAATGCTTTGCTACGGCTCAAAGGATAAGCTACAACATTTGCTTTCCGAGGAGTATAATTGATGTCGAGATCGTATGCAGCTAAGAATTCGAGCCATCGAACTTGTCTTTGGTTCAAATCCTTCTGAGAAAAGATATATCTCAAGGACTTATGATCAGTGAATAATTCAAATTTAGTTCCCAAAAGATGATGCCTCCACAGTTTCAAAGCAAATACAACTGCAAGAAGCTCTAGATCATGAGTTGCATAGTTTACTTCATGGATCTTCAACTGGCGGCCAGCATAAGCAATAACCTTTCCGTTTTGCATAAGAACAGCGCCTAAACCTTCTCGGCAAGCATCTGTATAGACAGTTAATTCTTCACTTCCATCGATTACCGCAAGAACTGGGGCTGAGGTTAACTTACACTTCAACTTATTAAAAGCTGATTCGCACTTCTCACTCCAAATAAACTTGACATCCTTTAGGGTTAAAGCAGTGAGTGGGGCAGAAATCCGGGCAAAGTGCTCAATAAATCTACGATAATAGCCGGCCAAGCCCAAGAAGCTATGGATATCAGTAGGAGTTTTGGGTGTCTCCCAATCCTGTAGATAAATTTTCAAATTAGAAAGGGATAAGAGGAACTGAATAGAAATAGCGAATAGGATAGAACATACATTGATTACGGCGATCTTAGCTGGATTGACCGAAATCCCATTTTTAGAAACTATGTGGCCCAAGAATCTCACTTCGTCTCGCCAGAAGTGGCATTTAGAGAATTTGGCCTTAAGTTGATGATTTCGGAGAGTTTCCAGAACGTAAGCAAGGTGTGTCTCATGCTCCTTCTTGTCTTTGGAGAAGACGAGAATATCATCAATGAAAACAAGAACAAACTTGTTAAGCACAGCACGGAAGACTCGATTCATCAAGTCGACGAAATAAGCAGGTGCATTGGTCAAACCGAATGGCATAACCAACCATTCATAGAATCCGTTCTCGGTACGGAAGGCTGTCTTATGAATACTATCTTCTGCTACTCTGAGTTGGTGGAACCTAGTGGCAAGATCAAGTTGGGAGAAAACTTTAGCTCCATGGAGCTGATCGAATAAATCATTGATGCGAGGCATCGGATAGCGGTTCTTGAGAGTGCGTTTGTTCAGTTCCCTATAATCAACACACATGCGAAGAGACCCATCCAATTTGGTGACAAATACAACTACGGCACCCCATTCAGAACAACTTCTCCTAATCAAACCCCTAGCAAATAGATCATCAATTTGAGTTTTAAGTTCAGCTTTTTCTTTAGCGCCATCCTTCTGTGAGGGAGAACTACGGGAGTAGCTCCAGGAATAAGGTCAATGCGGAAATCGATTTCTCGTTTAGGCGGTAGAGAGTTGACTTCCCCAAATACATCGGGAAATTTCTGAACAATAGGGGTAGTACTAAGATCATCCGGGTGAGCATCAAGAGAGAATATGAAGCTTCCGGCATATTTCTGTGGTGATTTGCATTCAATGACAAGCGGTAGGCCCTTGTCATTGACTAGAGAAACAGAACGAGCCTTGCAAGAAATAACAGAATCGAATTTCCTTAACCAATCAGCACCTAACAAGATGTCAAATGCTGCGAAGCCAAGTACATAAAAATCCCAAGTGAATCGATATCTCCCATATAAGAGCACAACCTCTTTACAAATTCTACTGAGATTGGCAAGTCCTCCAATAGGGTTGGAGACACATAAGGAAGTAGTAGCAAGAGTAGGTTCTAATTTGAGCTTATTGCAAAGATCAATAGATATGAAGCTATGAGAAGCACCAGTATCGAATAATACCCTAATAGGTAAATCATGTAATGAAAAAGTACTTCGTAAGGTACCTTGGTCATCCTGAGCAGGTGGTGTAGGAGTGGTGATAGCAAATATTCCAGATGGTGTGCCACGCTTATGCATTGGGCAGTCTTTCTTGAAATGACCCGGCTAGAGGCAGACATAGCATAAATCTTTCCTAGTCGAAGAAGGTGGTGGAACAGCAGCTCCGGTAGATGGAAAACTATTAGCATAATGGCCCTTCTTATCGCATTTGAAGCAAGTGATATTAGCAAGGTCGATTGGGCTTTTCTGAGCATATCCCAATCCTGTAGTCTTCTGCCAAGCTTTCTTTTGTTGATCAAAGTTCATCTTCCTCTTCCCGAGCTGGCTAGAGGAGGGCTGAGTAGGAGTAGCCTTGGCAGTAGGTCCCCTAAGCTTTGCCTCATATCTAAGAGCATAGTCAACAAGCTCTGTGAAGGTGCAGTGAGTGTGGCCAGTAAGCAAGTCATAATACTCTGGTCTAGCTCCCAAAATGAACTTCTCGTTCTTCAGAAGGGGTGTATCAATCAATCCCGGGCCGAACTTGGAGAGTTCGTTGAATTTCCTCTCGTACTCAGAAAAAGTCATACTGCCCTGCTTAAGATCCATAAAAGCTCTATAAAGTTGGGTTTTCCCAGCAGCTGGCATCCACTGTGCCGAGAAAGTATCCCTAATCAAAAGATAGGCAAGATGAATAACATTCCAAGATTAAAAGAAGAATTTAGACTACGGAATCCAATTAAATTTTATACCTAAACTGGGCCCAAGTGATGGTGTTCTCCTCGATACGAGAAGTAACTAATTCCCAGCAATCTTGCGCGGCATCCTGAAGTTGCCAGGCAGCAAGCAGACGCTTCTGAGCATCAGTGATCTCTAGACCAGAAAATATCTTCTCTAAGCCTTTAAGCCATTGCTGAGCCTCAATAATGTTCTCGGATCCAGAAAACTTAATACCTCCCAGCTGTGTATACTCCTTACTAAGAATGGTGAATTTGACAGGAGCTGGAGCGACAGGTGCAGCCTGAGCAGGACCATGGCCCCTTCCACCCCTATGGTTTCCTCTGGTACCCATCCTGAAATACCAAAGAGATTGTTAAAGCCGAAGGATAGAAAATCATAGAATTTTTAAGAAAGTCTAATCAATGATTCAAAGAAGTTTGAAATGAAAGGATTTGGATATTGAATCGATTCTCCTCATTCTAGGGTATTGCTACCCTATCTCTAATGAGTTTATATATAATCCCAAACTAAGGTTTTTAGGGAAACCGAAGCTCTGATACCAACTGTAACAACCCGTATATTTGGACCATTTAAATTGACAATAATCCTCACATGTCAACTTAAATAATACAAAACACGAATCATTATGGGATTATAAATACATAAATGTAAATGAGAATCAATACAACATCACAGACACAGAACAGTCACAGAATAATGCAGCGGAAAATACATCGTCATAATAGCAGTTCATGAAGCCACTACATAATATACAACAATGTCTTAACATCAAGTGACTAATACAAAAATGTCCAACAGACTAGGACATCAATACAGGAATAGAAATAGACTGATAAAGATAAATGCTAAGCCTTCAGCATCTTCAACCAACCTTGATCAACAACTGGATAGCTTCAGACTGACCCGAGCATATGCAAAAGAAACACTCGAGTCAGGACTCAAAATCTTATGCAATTAAATCAAGTGCAAGGGAATAGTTCATAACTTAAAGATGGATAAAATAACATCTCTAAGGATCCGATAAACTATATATATATACAATAGAATACGATAGATAGATAATGTCTAATCAGTAAAGTACGATATTAAAATAGTGTTAAGGCGTTACCATAATCCCCTTAACACATTTTATTCCCAAAAGCATATACAAGACCGTAGTTTCCCCAAAACCGGAAGTCACCAGAGGGCAATCCATATACTAAGGTACAAATCAAAACGTAGTGGTCGCGAATAGGATAATCAGTATGACAAGGTACATGACGCGATATCAACTAGGATACTAGTAGTTGCGTGATCCGAACTGATGTTGAGCATAGCAGCTACTACCTCAACACCGCGAAACAGCACTCCCAAATCAAGGGGTGCACCCAAATCGAATCACAAAAGTAATAGATATGGTATCGAAGAAGTGCGTCCGCTAGAGGTGGCGAACCTCAATGGCCCGGCGCGGCTCCTGTTTTAGTCATGTCATGGGTCATCCAATATCGTTCTCTTTCTTCAGTCAACGCGTTCACCAAACCATCCACTTCATTTTGGATCAACACTTCGCGTGTAATAGTTATTAAAGTGGTTTCGGTATCGACAGAGAGTATGTCCATATCCGATCCCGGTCTCTTTGATAACTATGTATTTATTACCCGATGGTCTTTTAAGTTAAAGTTTAAACAAATCAAAGTCCAAAAGTCAAGGTGCAAATTTGACTTCCAAAGTTTGACATTCCACGATTCAATTTATTTCAGATATTTAAAATCATATTTCCAAATGCAATCTTTTAGTTCATCATTTGAGTTATCAATATAATTAAGTATTCAAATTTAATTTAATAAATCTCACTTATTAAATTTAGTTAATACTCCAATTAATTCGGTTTAATGGTAAATTTTAGTTCACATCATTTAAACCAAATTCTTTTCACTTCAATTCGTATTTACATTCATCGATACATTAACCATAATCATAAATTTGACTAAATCAATTTTATTAAATTTAAAATCATTTTAAATTTAAACTATCACTAAATTAAATCCATAAAACTTTAGTTAGTTTAGTATTCCACTTAAGTCAAATTTTCTAAATCTCAAACTTAATTTATGTCAAGTTTCAAATCTATTTAATTAAAAACCGATTTTATATCTAAATCTAACAACCTAATAAATTTTCAAATTATCAAATTCTAACTTCCTTGTTTTTAAATCTCATTTCAAATAAATTTGCCAATTCATTTTATTCAATTAAATAGGTTTATTAATCCGTTTCAATTAAACTCCATTAATTTATTCCTTATTAATTTATTTCGATTTAATCCATTAATCAAATCCATTAAGTTCGTTACTAAATTTCCAAACAAATTGTTAAGTTCATTCCTTAATTTCAAATAGATTTCTATTTCAAAATAATTTTTGTTGACCAATCAGGTTTCTTATTTTTTGATTGTCTATCCTAGGCCAAGTTGTTTAAGTGGGTATTTATCATTTCAACCCGATATCATTCAATATAAAACAAAGCATAGCAAAGGGAACTTGCAGTGTGATAACTGGGATGGTGTCAAAGTAAATAAACAAGCAATAACAAACATACATAAAAATTTAACAATTTATTCAAATAATCCCGAAATAATCATATTAACTCACATTTGTTATTATGCAAATTAATACAATTATTCCTAGAATCCTACGGATTAAAGATTATTACATTATGATTTTTACTTGGTGTTCGTTATCAAATTTCTACATCAATTATACATATCAATTTTAATGTCACTATTATTTACCCTAACTAAGCTCATATTACAGTTCAACATGTTTAATCAACTTAAACAATACATGGCGTCAAATTTTAGAACTTAACAGTTTATTTCAACCAAATTTTAACAATCAACAATTTAATATCCAAATTTAATATTAACAACAATTATCACTTGATTATCATAGCATAATAGATTGATTCGTGAATAAAATATTCACCTTGCGTGGTTAGAGAAGATGGCGCGGCAGGAAGACGAATAGATAAAATAGGCCCTAACAAGCACGACGCAAAATGAACACAACTGCAATCAACAACAATTAATCAATAATTTGTTTATTGCAGTATATATATCGATTGAATATATATATAAATCCCTACCAATCAATGAAGCGGGATAGATTCAAACAAGCCGGATGAAGCCTAGGACTGAGATCCCGGATTTGCAGGTGTAAACCAGTAAAACACTGTATGTAAGCCAACTGTTTCAGGCATATATTTAACAACTCCTGCATATATTTATATGCAAACTGAAATGCACCAAAACACGGGTAGCCAAGGCGAGGCAGAGCCGTGACGTAGGGCAGGGATGTTGCGGTGGTTGGAGGAGGCGGTCGCGGCTGTGGGTTCGGCTGAGCGTGGGGTGCATGGGCTGCTGGTGCAGGCGGCAGTGGCTGGGCACAAGCCGGACGGAGGTGGGGTAGGACGGGGCAGCTGGGGCGGAGGGAGTGGCGGGTGCTGGCGCGGGTGCTGGACGCGGAGGGAGTGGTGGGTGCTGGGGCGGGTGCTGGACGCGGAGCAGGCTGGAGGGTGGAGGGGAGTGGGACGGGGTGGGGTGATGGTTGACGTGGCTGAAGGGCGTGCGGGGCGCGTGGGTGGCCGAGTGGTGGAGGCGAGTGAAGTGGCAGTGGCGGAGGCGAGCTGTGGTAGTGGAGAATGGGTGGAGAGGGAAGTATTTCGTGAGTTCACATTTCTGGAGGGAGACAGAAGTATAAAAGAATTATGAAGAAGAGGGGGGAGAGAGTACGTACCAAAGAAGTGAGCAATTTCAGAAGTGAGTAATTAATGAAATCAGAGGTGGCAGATATATACAGAGAGTTTTTAGAGTATAAAGGTCAATGCAATGATGTTTTGCACAGTGGTGGCTATTGGATTTCCAAGGTAGCTGAATAGACCTTTTGAATTTTGAACGTTGGAAAGTTGGGTACCGGTTTGTGTGGCGTAACGGACCGGTTTGTACTCCGTTAACCAATTTATAACTTGCGACGCCGAACTCCGATTGACACAAACAAATATACCGTTTTGATCAGCGCGACGAGGCGGACACAACGGTATGAAGATATTGATGGTTTGACATTGTTTGCGAAGTGGTAAATCTTATTGAACTATTTGCTCGAGCGACAATTTAACTAGCAATTAAAAGCGGAATTTGACGAAACGAAATGCGCCGTCATGATCAGAATATTTTTCTTATGCAACATTGTGAAAAATATTTGAGTTCAGACAATAGAAAATTTACACATCAAATTTAAACTAATATGTAAATTCGGCGAGCGAAATTTACCTCAATATTTTTCGACGAAATTTGGCGTAAGCCTATGTCTATCTAGGCGCATTCCAAATGTGAAGTTTGAATAGCAACGGAAGTTGTTTGTGAAAATTTGAAATTTCTATTACGGAGAATGCAGCAAAACACTAAAGAATAAGATCGACGGAGCTAAAGATGTCCGAATTTTGAAAAACGAAAAATGACGCCTTTGTCAGAAAATGATTTAGAATTTTTCTTTGTAAAAATATTTAGGTTCGTCGGATAAATTTTTCACGTTTTAAAATGAACTGATGTGCAGTAAAACGCGCACGAAATTTACTGCGGTATTTTCCGACGAAACTTTACCCATATCTACAATCATCAAGGCGCAATTTAGAAACAAAGTTTGGATGTTGATTGAAATCATATGTAAGTTTCACTTTTTATATTAAAATAACGGTTCTAAAATTTTTTAAAATTGGGTCGGAATTTCTCGGTCGTTACATGAATTGTTGAATTGAAATCGAAGTTAAAAATAAATGTTTCGGAAATTGAAGTTATTTCGAATTGAAATCGAAATCACGTTGATTTGGAACTAAATCGAAACTGAATCATTTGAATTGAAAGATTAAAATTGAGTTTTGTTCATTTGAAATATGGATACGGTCCAGATTTTTTGAAATGGAAGAAACAGCTTGATTTGATACTATTTTCAAAATAAATTATTATAATATAAAATATTTAAAAATCTATTATTTTAAAATTCATATTATTTAGATTTTCAAAACTATTTACTATATAAACCATTTCCAATAATCAAACAATTTTGTATTAAACTATTTTAACTGTTTTAAAATCCTAAACTGTTTAAACTATTAAAACTAATTTGAATTACTAAAACTATTTTAAACTGTTAAAACTAATTTAAACTATTAAAACTATTTTAAACTATTAAAATTATTTTAAAACTAATTTAAACTATTAAAACTATTTTAATCTATTAATACTATTAAAACTATTTTAAACTATTAAAACTATTTTTAAACTATTAAAACTATTTTAAAACTATTTTAAACTATTAAAACTATTTTAAACTATTAAAACTATTTTTAAACTATTAAAACTATTTTAAACTGCTAAAACTATTTAAAACTATTTAAACTATTTATGGCTATCAAAACTATTTTCTCAAATTCAAACTGTGCAAGGTTGAATTGTTTATATTTAAATCCTTGATTTGAAGGCGAATATGGTTAAATGATGTTATAACCTACGTTGGAATTTGAAATGATATTTTCTAGTGAAATTACATATTTTAAGTAAGTATGATAGTTTTGAAATGATGGATAATTTGAATTGAATATGATATTTTGATATCAATTATGAATCGGTTTTGGAAATTTAAAAGAACTAATCGGTGTGAAATAAGCATTTGGTTGTTAAAGAGACCGAGATCGGATATTGTCATACTCTCTGCCAATACCGAAAACCACTTTAACAACTGTGCACGTGGTGGACAATCCAGAATGAATTAGGATGGTTTGGCGAATGCTACTGGAATGAAGTAAGAGAACGATGATGGATAGCCTTGACTTTCGGATCATAATTAAAATGACTAAAACGGGAGCTATATCTAGGCCAAGTGGGGTCGCTCCCCCTATCAAGTATGCTTCTTCGAAACCATATCTATTACTTTGTGATTTGATTTGGAGCGCTTCTTTGATTATGGGAGTGTGTCTCGAGGTGGGCGGTAGTAGCTGCTATGCGTTACCGCCAGCTCGGTTCTGCAAAACGGTAGTATCCTACCATGGGCATTATCTTGTGTGCCTTGTCATATTTATCCTAATCACGCCCACTATGAGTTTGGTTTGTGTCGTACACTATGGAGTTCCCTTTGAAAGCCCTATAGTTTACGGAGGAATTAGGGTACCGTATAGACTACGATGCTTATATAAAAATGTGTTAAGGGGGATATGGGTAACGCCTTAACACTATTTTAATACTTTACTGTAGACATATTATAATAGCGTATTGTATTAAATATGTAGATAATTTAACGGATCCTTAGGAGATGGAATCCCGAACATCTCTTAAGTTATTGCACGCACGTTGGACACTGGATAGGAGATGTACAATCCCGTAAACATCTGTGAAATCGTTACACTCATATTTATTTATTTGATTTAACTTACATAATATCTTTTAGTTCTTACTCGAGTGTTTTGTCTTTTCACTATGCTCGGGTCAGCCTAAGTATTTTAGCACATTGAAGACTATCGCTCTGGAGGACGAAGACGAAGATTTTATATATTATTACTATTTATTATATTTATTCCATTGCATCATGTTGTTCTGCTGCATTATTTATTTATACCTGTTGTATGTATAAATTTGATTATAAGTGTAATCAAATGTATTTGTAAAACAGCTTCATGAACTGTTTATTTGATTATTATATTTTTTCATTCCGTTGTGAGATTCTGTGTTTTGTTCTTTTTTTTCTTTTTTTCTCTTATTTTCTTATTTACCCCATTAACAATCCTGCCTTTTGAATGGTTTGAGTTGATATATGTGGTTTATTGTCGATTAAAACCATCCAAAAAGATGGGTCGTTGCAGTTGGTATCAGAGCTTTGGTTTAGCGATAACCTTAGCTTTGTGGGGTCTGGCTCATTAGAGATAGGATAGTAATACCCTAACATGAGTTTGTCTGAGTGTATATATATGGGAGAGCATACTTAATAGTGTTATAAAATGTTTTTATATTGTGTTAATTTGTTCTGTTTAGTATTTATAAATTCCGGTCGGTACATAGGACGCTATGACATCGATAGGGATGTCTAAACACTAAATAGGGCAGACCAACACAATATTGTTTTTGAAATATAGGTAAATGAAATAATTTTACCTAGTATTATATTTTGTATACAAAAGAATAATTTTTATAAATGGATATAGTTGTATGTGTTATGTTTGTTTGTTAGGAAGTAAAATTTATAAATATTGATTGCAAAATAGGATTTATAAATAAAATGAATTTAATTGGAAATTTGAGAACTTAAGTTCCGGGGTTTTGAAATTGGTTTTCAAAGATTTTGGAATGTAATATTAGAATTATTTGGAAGTATTTTAGGATATAAATAATTTTAATGTGATTTGAAAGAATTGTTTTAAAGGAATTTTAAAAGGAAATAAGTTATGTACTCCCCTCTTTTGTCGGTGGAAAATAATTTCGGTGATGACGGCCGCATCATCGACATTCATTTTTGAGTTTCAAAGTGGGAAGGCCACTGTAGTAGCTTTACTACACATTTATTTTGATAAACAAATTTTAATTTTATTTTCTTGAATATGATTTGATATATATAAAAGATATGAGTATGTATATTATTTCAAAGTGATTTAAAATGAATTCGGAATTTGAATTCTTAAGTTCCTGTTAAATTAATTATTTTCAGTTGTAGAAATAAAGTGAAATTTTAATAGTTAGTGTAACGACCCGTTATTTTGGACCATTCGCATCCATTATAAGTGTATAGGTAGACACTCATGCCGGAATTGAATTGCTCAAAATACCGCGTTGTTAATTTAAATTTGGCAAAACTGAACATATATAGTAAATAAAATAATCACAGACACAGAGTAATAAATGCAGCGGAAATAAAAGAGATAGTAGTTCATGAAGCTACTATATAAATGTATAAGTTACATCAGAGTTAAACCAGATACAACAGAAGAGTAATACGATACATCAGATACAAGTTAGAATACATCACTGGAATCATCGAATACTGAAAGCAGAATGGATGGCTGGATCTTCAAGCAAAGCTCCAACTTCAAAAGTGAGTCTCGAATACTGGTACACTCAGTCTGACCCGAGCGTAAAGAAAACACAAAACACTCGAGTCAGGATTAACATTCTTATATCAATAAATCCAACTCAAGTGAAATAGCAATTGAAATACAAATAACTCAAAGGATGTTTGGAATAACCATCCTTTAAGGATCCGTTAAACTATCTACTAGGTAGTAATGTACGCTAAGTAGATAATGTCTATCAGTAATATAAGGTATCAAAATAGTGTTAAGGCGTTACCATTATCCCCCTTAACACATTTTTATAAGCGTCATAGTCTATACAGCACTGTAAACTCCACCGTAAACTAGTGGGCTATCATGGATAGGTATAACACAAAACAGATTCGTAGTGGTTGCGTATGAAGGGATACAAGTATGACAAGGCACATGAGGCAATACCCAAGGCAGTGATACTACCGTTTGCCTGATCCGGACTGGTGAGAACGCATCGCCGCAGCGATCGCAACACCGTGAAACAACACTCCCAAAATCAAGGGTGCACCAATCGACAACAAGTAATGAGTAGTTCGAAGAAGTGTGTTCACTTGAGGTAGCTGACCTCCATTGGCCCGGCACGGCTCCTGTTTTAGTCATTTCCAATTTGACACAAGTGTCAAGGCTATCCATCATCGTTCTCTTTCTTCAATCATCACGTACATCATTCCAACCACTTCATTCTGGATCACACTCCACGTATAGTTATTAAAGTGGTTTCGGTTTAGATAGAGAGTATATCCATAACCGATTCCGGTCTCTTTAATAACTTTCGTAATTATTACATCGATTGGTCGTTTATATATTTCAAAAACCAAATCTAATTCAATTTCAATTTCAATTCGTAAACCAACATTTCATTTGTCTTTCTAAATCAATTTCCAATATTTACGTTTCAAAACTTCCATATTCATAATTTCAAAATCTTATAATTCAATTTCAATTTCTATTTAAAACAATTCAAATATTGATTCAAGTTCATATAAGTTTCATTCCGAAATCATTTAAATTAATTTAATTTAACATTCAAATCAATTTAACTTCATTTATCGATTTCATTCAATATTCATTAAGTAAATTTGCCATTCAAAACAATTTCTAGTAAATTTCCAATTCATTAAATCCATTATAAAAATTCAACTTCATTATGTCAAAACTTACAAATTTGATTAAATTAAATTCATCAAACCAAATCCTTTAAATTTCAAGTCTTACATTAATTTCAATAAATCACATTTTATTTCTTGTTAAAGAAATTCAATTTCACTTATTTACTTACTTAAATAAATTTCCAAAAAACTTAATTAATAAAGAAACTCAATTTCAATTATTTACGAAGTAAAATTCACTTATTCAAAAGTTCAATTTCACTTATTAAAGAATCCAATTCAATTTAATCATTAAATGATTCAATCTTATTTAATTATTAAATAATTCAAAACTTAATTATTAAATAATTTCAAAGTTTAATAATTTCAAACTTAGTTATAATTTCAAACTTAATTATTAAATCATTTCAAACTTTAATAATTTCAAACTTAATTATAATTTCAAACTTAATTATTAAATCATTTCAAACTTAATTCAATCATTTCTCAAATTAAACAACATTCTTTCATCAATTACATCGTTAATATTTTGTTTCAGATTTTAAATATTAACATTTTCCTTTCATTAAAAAAAATTCAAATTTCAACTTCATTTCAAAACCATATTATTTATTCAAATAAAATCTTCGTTTTATTTTTAAATCAAATTATTGACCAATCGGGTTTTATTTAATTTTCTATCCTAGGTCAAAGTTCAATTTGGGTATTTATCATTTCAACCCGATTCCAATTTAATTCAAAATCAAAACATAGCAAAGGGAACTTGCAGTGTGATAACTGGGATGGTGTCAAAGTAAATAAACAAGCAATAACAACAACCAGTATCAATCCAAAAATCAAATCAATAATCCTGAAATAATCATATTAATTCGCATTGTTGTTTGTGCAAATTAATATAATTATTTCTAGAATCTACACTATCATTTCATGTAGATTAAAGATTATTACATTACAGTTTTTCACTTGTCATTCAATTTCAATTTATACTACAACAATTAATCCAATATACGTCGATGGTTCAAAGTGTAATTATCACTATTCTACATGTCAATTAATTTAACAATTAAAAGGGGGTCATATTCAACTAATCAAATTTAACATATAAATCAGTTTTAAAATCGTTAACTATCCTATATCCATTTCAATTTTGCATACTATTTATCATTTAACACTAACAATTTAACGTCCAATATAAACATCAACAATCAATCAATTATCAGCCAAACTGTATTATCATCGCATAAATAATTAACAGATAATGGTGTCAAATGTCACAGGTGAACTGATATAGGCAATAACATATATAATAGTGTAATTAACTAACAACAGCATATTTCAATTGTCGTTTCAATCGAAATCAAATTTAATAAATAAAAGAACGTTAATCGTGAGTGAGTGCTCACCTTTCAAGGCTAGAGGAGAGAACAGAATGCGATGAGATACGAATCTAAACACAGATTCCGAAGCAAAGCAAGATTGGTATGAATTTGATGATCAAAGCTGATAACGAGGAATCAATGAATCAATTAGAATCGTTTTGATATGATTTGAACTAAATAATGCATTAGATTACCTTTTCTTGAAATCAATATGTTAATAAAATAAATATATATAAAAATGAAAATCATTGTTTCAAATTTAAAACACAATAAAAAAAATGCAGACTACTTGCGTTGACATTAATGTTTATAATAAAATTTATATAAACTAATAATTTATAAACTAACATTTTATCCAAACTAACCCGTATATTCAATTATACATATACATTACTAAAGTGTAAATTACAACCGACAATACATATAACTTATACTATACGTTAAAGCTAACAGTTTTTAATATAAAACCAGTAAAACGACATCATTATACAAACGGTTCCAAAATGTATCATCATAACACATGTAAACGAAATGGCTTACAGCAGACACACATATAGTACTAAACTCAAACCATCATAGTATAGTAATTTTTATAAACTGTAGCCAAATATAAAATTTAATATAAACCATCTATATGTAGATTTTTCCTTTTCATATGCAGAGTAAATATAAATATAACCCAAATTATAAGCAAGACATGTAGACAGTTACCTATAACAAATATACATAATCTGTTTAAAAATCCCCCCACAAACTATAATTAAGTAATCGAAATATATATAAAATATATATGTGTGGACATAACAGCGTTTATATGAATGCAAACTTTTATAACTAATATTCATAGTAATAGATCATCCTAAATTGGTCTAACTATATATCTAACATTTTCATGTACAGATTTACTTAAACATCATATATAAGTTTATATTATATATATAACAACACTTAAACGTACATTTATAGATTCATATATACTATACTTGTACAACAGATATTATAAACAGATAAAAATGGAATCAAAACCTTCATATAAAATATATACCAACAAACAATACTTATATATATACTAATATATACATATCAAATCAACTACAATATACATGCCTTTGAATATATGTTCGCAATATATAAATAAATCAAGTATCTGATAACTCACAGAAACATACCCAGTCCTTGACGTATGACTAGGGGAGCAAGCTATGTAGTGGTGGCTCGGAGGAGTAAAGAAATGGTGGAGGTGGCCAGGGCGGAGGCCGAGGTGGGCTACTCGGGGTGCTTGGGTCTGTCGCTAGGAGGAAGAGTCGGGCTTGGATATTGGTTGGTCGCTGGCTTTTGTTTTGGACGTGGGGCACGTGCGGCTGCTGCTCTCGGCCAGGCAGGGATGGAAGGCGAGATCGGTAAGCTGGGTTAGTCGTGGGCGAAGGGTGTGGCGTTAGTGGATCGCCTAGGCCGGAGGTGGAAGGCGGCGCTCTGGGCGGTGGCACAGTCAACGTGAAGAGGGGTTCGGCTTGCTTGCTAGGCGGTCGAAAGATAGAATGACCGAAGCAAGGTGGCTGGGCGGATGATTGCCTGGTGGAGAAGGTTCGAACTGAAAGGGAAAGGTGATGCTCGGTGATGGGATTCATGCGTGGAAACTGATTAGGTGAAGGGAAGAAGGTAGAGGAAGGGATAAGGAAATGAACGGAACCGAAAGTGTCGAATAAACTTTTGGGTTACAGAGTTTATATGTGATATTGCTTTCCCTTTTTCTTTTTCTTTTTATTAGGTGAGATTTTGAATGAACCGAAAATGGAAAGCCACAACCAATTTGTTGAGTACCTAGGAAATCTGAAAAGCAAAAGTGCTGCTTTGAATTCAACAGGTAGGTAGATGAAAAGGGCATATGGAAACTAAAAGACTCGGTTACGGAACCGATGCACTGGGCGTTTCGCAGATTGCACCGCACACCGGACTCCGAAATACCGAAGTGAATATACCGCAGAGATCAGTACACCGAGACGATCAAAACAGTATACAGATATCATCGATACGATTTAATTATAAAAATTCGAATTTCTACTAGTGGAAAATGCAAGAAAAACGCAAGAAAATAAGATCGACGGAGCCATAGATGTCCGAATTTGGAAAAACGACAAACTGAAATCTTGCTCAGAAGATGGTTTAGAATTTTTCTTTGAAAAAATATTTTGGCTTCGAAAATGTTTTATTTTCATCGCTTTTTAACTGATTAAATCGAAGTAAATTTACGCGCGAAATAAACTTTCATATTTTTGGACGAAAATTTACCAGTTGCTATGTTTAATTAAACGCATTCCAAATATCAAATTTATATTTCAAAATTTTATCGTTTAAAATTTCACAAAATTTCAACCAATTACGTTATTAAAAGAGTTGAAATTTACGGGTCGTTACACTCTCACCCACTCAAAACTTTTCGTCCCCGAAAAGAAACGAGATAGGAGAATAGAAACAACCAGAAAGAAAAACAGATTTGAAATACAAAATAACAATTAATTTAAACCATATAAATTCAAATTTAAATTAATTGATATTCAATAATTGATTTAATCCATTTGATTTCACTAAAATCAATCTCAACTATTTCTAAATTCATTATCTTACTATTCAATTATCTCAAATTTACAATTTCTAAAACCATATATTTGAATAGTCTTTTATTATAATCATATTTTCTTCAACAATTTTAAATTCTTCTTTATTCCAAATTACTGTTAAGTTTATTCAACTTAATATATCTACTCACCTATATTTAACCCATATAAATTAATTTAAAACATAAAAGTTTCGATTTAAATTAATTTACATCTATTAATTTCTTTTAAATTCAAGGTATTTTCATATGTTGATCAAATTTCGATTTATTAATTCTTTCAAAACAAATTTATTTATTCTTCCAAAACAAATTTATTTCATTATTAACTAAGTTTACTAATTATCCTATCTAACTCTATTAACATCTTTATAATCAAAATTTTAGTGTATAACATTTATTATAAACACTCAAATTTTATTTATAAATTCAATTTATCTTATATATTATTCAATTACATATTCAACTTCTGAATGATTTAGGTAAGTTGTATTAGAATGCAGTTGAACAATATACAAATAAAATTTTCCCAATTCAATTATTCAAGTTTAAATATTTATTCCAAATTTTGGTTTTATTTATAATTAAAATCATCTTTTAACAAAATTTAAGAATTAGATTTCCGATTAACTTTAAACAGTTTAGAGATATATATAATATATTTATATCAAATCAAATTAAATTTTAAAATAAGATACCTATATATATGTGAATCAAAATATACTGACGAAATTCAAATCAAAATTTTTTCTTTTCTTAAAACAAACCCGTAGCAAAGCTACAGAATAGTGTCTCCACTTCGAAACTCGAAAATGAATGTCGATGATGCGGCCGCCATCACCGAAATTATTTTCCCGCGACAAAGAGAAGAGCACTGATTTCAACATAAAAAAATTCTTCGAAAACGATTTCTATTCGAAAATACTTTCAATAATATATACTTTAAAATTTTAAAAAAACCAAAGTTCGAAATCACCGGAAACTAATAAATTCTCAAATTTTTGAATTAAATTGATTTCAAATTCCAATCAATTTATAACCAAGTTTATAAATTCATTTATTTATATTATGCAATAGTCAATGGTTTACAAAACAATAAATGAAAATCAAATATTATTATTTCAGACAACAAATTCATTAACAATTTAATTTCAGAAAACTTATATTTATATATAATATAATCATACAAAACTTTTATTTTATTTATCAAATTTGAAAACGATATTGTGTCAGTTTGCTCTGCTCAAGTGTTTTGGAAATCCTATCGATAGCGTTGATCAGACGAATCGATCGAAAACCCAAATCAACAACTCAAACAACACAATATAAAAACATTTTAAAATTTATTACTAATACACTTCCTCACTTAACGATACAATAATGGATTTCAAAGCAAGGATAGAGATTCAAATTTTTGATAGACTCAAATCAAAGAGAATTTCGATTTGAAGATAGGTTTGAAACAAAGACGAGATAATTAAATAACAAAATAAGGCGATGGATAAGTTTATATAAATCGCGGGCAACCTTAACCGAGTCGACCGTGACTTCAAAATAAGATAGGTGTAGAATTTCGAGGTAAATCGACATTCGATCTCAAGATATAGAATTCAGGTATAGCAGAAGATAGATAGCATCGTAAACCGAGGATACAGAAATCTCCGGTAAATCAATGCCTATTGTAAAGGAGTTTTGTTCCTTTACGAATTATTCGAAGATTGGCGAGACCGCCGATCTATTATAGATATCATTCAAAATGGAGTTATGGGGTGCTCCAGGGTTGAAAGAAGACGAATAGTGAAGGACACGAATGAATTTCGGAACCGGGGGAAACGTTCCAAAAATTCAAAGGAATTGAGTCAAAAAGAAGAGATTGAAACTCGAATGAGAGTGATTCCGTAAACACATATTTACCCTATATGTTGAGTTTTGCCTAGAGCTACCAAAGCTCTGATACCAACTGTAACGACCCGTTATTTTGGACCATTCGCATCCATTATAAGTGTATAGGTAGACACTCATGCCGGAATTGAATTACTCAAAATACCGCGTTGTTAATTTAAATGTGGCAAAACTAAACATATACAGTAAATAAAATAATCACAGATCACAGACACAGAGTAATAAATGCAGCGGAAATAAAAGAGATAGTAGTTCATGAAGCTACTATATAAATGTATAAGTTACATCAGAGTTAAACCAGATACAACGGAAGAGTAATACGATACATCAGATACAAGTTAGAATACATCACTGGAATCATCGAATGCTGAAAGCAGAATGGATGGCTGGATCTTCAAGCAAAGCTCCAACTTCAAAAGTGAGTCTCGAATACTGGTACACTCAGTCTGACCCGAGCATAAAGAAAACACAAAACACTCGAGTCAGGATTAACATTCTTATATCAATAAATCCAACTCAAGTGAAATAGCAATTGAAATACAAATAACTCAAAGGATGTTTGGAATAACCATCCTTTAAGGATCCGTTAAACTATCTACTAGGTAGTAATGTACGCTAAGTAGATAATGTCTATCAGTAATATAAGGTATCAAAATAGTGTTAAGGCGTTACCATTATCCCCCTTAACACATTTTTATAAGCGTCATAGTCTATACAGCACTGTAAACTCCACCGTAAACTAGTGGGCTATCAGGGAGTACTCCATAGGTATAACACAAAACAGATTCGTAGTGGTCGCGTATAAAGGGATACAAGTATGACAAGGCACATGAGGCAATACCCAAGGTAGTGATACTACCGTTTGCCTGATCCGGACTGGTGAGAATGCATCGCCGCAGCGATCGCAACACCGTGAAACAACACTCCCAAAATCAAGGGTGCACCAATCGACAACAAGTAATGAGTAGTTCGAAGAAGTGTGTTCACTTGAGGTAGCTGACCTCCATTGGCCCGGCACGGCTCCTGTTTTAGTCATTTCCAATTTGACACAAGTGTCAAGGCTATCCATCATCGTTCTCTTTCTTCAATCATCACGTACATCATTCCAACCACTTCATTCTGGATCACACTCCGCGTATAGTTATTAAAGTGGTTTCGGTTTAGATAGAGAGTATATCCATAACCGATTCCGGTCTCTTTAATAACTTTCGTAATTATTACACTGATTGGTCGTTTATATATTTCAAAAACCAAATAAATTTCAATTTCAATTTCAATTCGTAAACCAACATTTCATTTGTCTTTCTAAATCAATTTCCAATATTTACGTTTCAAAACTTCCACATTCATAATTTCAACATCTTATAATTCAATTTCAATTTCTATTTAAAACAATTCAAATATTGATTCAAGTTCATATAAGTTTCATTCCGAAATCATTTAAATTAATTTAATTTAACATTCAAATCAATTTAACTTCATTTATCGATTTCATTCAATATTCATTAAGTAAATTTGCCATTCAAAACAATTTCTAGTAAATTTCCAATTCATTAAATCCATTATAAAAATTCAACTTCATTATGTCAAAACTTACAAATTTGATTAAATTAAATTCATCAAACCAAATCCTTTAAATTTCAAGTCTTACATTAATTTCAATAAATCACATTTTATTTCTTATTAAAGAAATTCAATTTCACTTATTTACTTACTTAAATAAATTTCCAAAAAACTTAATTAATAAAGAAACTCAATTTCAATTATTTACGAAGTAAAATTCACTTATTCAAAAGTTCAATTTCACTTATTAAAGAATCCAATTCAATTTAATCATTAAATGATTCAATCTTATTTAATTATTAAATAATTCAAAACTTAATTATTAAATAATTTCAAAGTTTAATAATTTCAAACTTAGTTATAATTTCAAACTTAATTATTAAATCATTTCAAACTTTAATAATTTCAAACTTAATTATAATTTCAAACTTAATTATTAAATCATTTCAAACTTAATTCAATCATTTCTCAAATTAAACAACATTCTTTCATCAATTACATCGTTAATATTTTGTTTCAGATTTTAAATATTAACATTTTCCTTTTATTAAAAAAATTCAAATTTCAACTTCATTTCAAAACCATATTATTTATTCAAATAAAATCTTCGTTTTATTTTTAAATCAAATTATTGACCAATCGGGTTTTATTTAATTTTCTATCCTAGGTCAAAGTTCAATTTGGGTATTTATCATTTCAACCCGATTCCAATTTAATTCAAAATCAAAACATAGCAAAGGGAACTTGCAGTGTGATAACTGGGATGGTGTCAAAGTAAATAAACAAGCAATAACAACAACCAGTATCAATCCAAAAATCAAATCAATAATCCCAAAATAATCGTATTAATTCGCATTGTTGTTTGTGCAAATTAATATAATTATTTCTAGAATCTACACTATCATTTCATGTAGATTAAAGATTATTACATTACAGTTTTTCACTTGTCATTCAATTTCAATTTATACTACAACAATTAAGCCAATATATGTAACGACCCGATATTTTCAACCATTCGCATCCATTATAAGTGTATAGGTAGACACTCATGCCGGAGTTGAATTGCTCAAAATACCGCGTTGTAATTAAAATTTGGCAAATCTCAGAATATACAGTAAATAAATATAATCACAGATCACAGACACAGAGTAAAATAATGCAGCGGAAGTAAAAGAAATAGTAGTTCATGAAGCTACTATATAAATATATCAGAGTACATAAGATACAATAGAAGAAATAGAGTACAACGGAAGTATAAATAAGATAACCAAGTACAAGCTGAACAGAGCAACATAACTGAAGTCGATAGAACAAGACTAGCAGATAATCTCCAGCGATTCAAATCTCCAGAAGGTGGAAATCCAAATCTGTGAATACTCAGGCTGACCCGAGCGTAAAGCAAAACACAAACACTCGAGTCAGGACAATATATACTTATATAATATAAACCAACTCAAGTGAACTGTAATAAGGTACAAGTAACTTAAAGAATGCTTGGGATCGCCCATTCTTTAAGGATCCGTTAAACTATCTACTATGTAGTAATATTCGCTATTATAATAATGTCTAATCAGTAAAGTATAATCATATAGAAAATAGCGTTAAGGGGATGGAGAACCTTAACGCGGTCGGATCTTAAAATCATAATCGTAGTAAAGCTCGATATGGTAGGTGACACGGCACAACTAGGCAATGCCAGGGTAGATATACCAATTACGCATCCGGACTAGTGGTGACGCATAGCAGCCACTACCGCCCACCTCGAACAACACTCCCAATCAAGGGTGGCCACCAAATCAATCACAAGTAATAGAATGGTATCGAAGAAGTGTGTCCGATAAGAGGTGCTACCTCCTTGGTCCGTCAATCGCTCCTGTTTTAGCCACCTTATGCCAACTCACGGGAATTGGGTCCACGTAACATACCTTAAGAACGTCGCCACCATCCTACTTCATTCTGGAATCTCCACCGCGTACACGGTTGTCAAAGTGGTTTTCGGTATCGACAGAGAGTATGTCCATATCCGATCCCGGTCTCTTTGCCAACCAATCGTTATTATAACCCGTGGTTATAACTTTTAAAAACAATACTTTACTTCAAAATAAGATATCATTTCAAAATCATGTCTTTATCAAAATAAAGATTTATCATTTCCAAATCATTTCAATATTCCAAAATATTGTATCCTTTCAAACTTCTTTTCAAATCATTTTAATACATCAAAATATCATATCTTTTCAAACTTTATTTCAAATCATTTTTATATATCAAAATATCATACCTTTGATAGTTATACTTCGAAACAAAAATCATTTTTATTTCAAAACTATATTCATTTCAAAACAATATCATTTCCATTTCAAACATATATTCACCTTTCAAAATAGTTTATACTTTCAAAGTTATAACTCTTTTGAAACAAAACATTTGAAATTATTATACTTTGAAAATCACAGCATTTCGAAATCATATATTTAAAATCATCTTTAAATTCTATACATTTACAAACTTATTAAATTCAAACCATCAAATTTCAATTCAATTACAGTTTACCAACAAACCGTTTCAAATCTTATCAATTTCCAATATAGATTTAATCCACAAAATACAATATTCAATCTTTAGTATATTTCAAAACTTTAAATCTCCCACATTTCATAAATCCAATATCATTTAAGTAAACTCAATTAATATATACTTCAAATATTCATTTATCAAATAAATTAAATAAGTCAGAAATCAAGTATCATTTCAAACTCATTTCACAATATCAAAATATTATTCAAAACACCATTCATTTTTATTCATTTAAATACCATTTAAATCCATTCATTTTATTAAATTTAAATACCATTTCAAACTCACATTAGAAATCAAATTCTTCCACTTAAATATCTCTTCATTATCTTTAGAAATTTAACATTTAATTTCCCAAAATTATATCATTTTCCAGAGATTATTTTTCATTAAAATTAATTTAAAACAACAAAATATAGTTTCCGTGGCACTTATAAAATGCTACGTAAAGTTATAGTTTAAAACAGTTAATTAACAAAAGACAGCGTTAAATGCTGTAATAGATTTCTTTTAAGTTTCAATTAACTTACATGTTAAGTTTAACCACTATAGCACTTACAAAGTGCTATAATAGCCTTTATTTCAAATTAACCTTTTAGTTCATTTAAAACACTACAACATTTACAAAATGTTGTAATATCCTTTACATTACATTTCAAAATGTTGTTAAATCATATTCAGAGTTTTATTTACAATTCCACAAATAATTAACTTTTAATATAAATCATTTTAACTTATAAAATCATATATTTCACATTTAACACAATCATTTAAATACCTTTATTTCTATGATTTTATAAAGTCAAATTTCCATACAAAAATCAAATTTAATAACAATTAAATTTTCATTTCTTTAATTAAATTATTAACTTAACAACTAAGTTTAAATTTCCAAAAATATAGCTTATTTCCATTTATTTTACTTAATTAAAATTTCACTTTTAAACAAATTTCACAAAATTCAATTTAAGTTATATTTCCAAATTCAGCTTAAATGTTCATTTATTCCATATTTTAATTTATACAAAATCATTAACACCTTTAAAACATTATTATTACTTAATAAAAATCATTAAATTCATCTTTAAATCAAATTTGTCATATTTTCTTACTTTACAAAAATTCCATTTATAAACAAAATCATAAATTCCAAAATTAACTTATATTTCAAATTCTACTTCACCATTTACTTAATTCACTTATTTAATTTGTAGAAAATCACAAATACTTTATAGAAATCATTTTAATGAAATTTAAATCAAAATACCATAATATTTACATTAAAAAAAGTATTTTAAAAATTTCAGAAAAATATATAAACCACGGGTCTGTATATAATTTTCTAGCCTAGGTCAAGTGATACGGATATGTATCATTTCAATCCGCAGTTTACAAAGAAAAACCGGGTTTTATCATTTCAAACCCGCAATCCCAAGTAATATAAATAAATAAATAAAAACCGTTCAGGCCTATCATTTCAGCCCATAACGATTTTTCCTTATTCTAAAGTCCGTTCGGGTATGTATCATTTCAACCCATAGTGATTCTAATCTACAGGGAACTTGCAGTGTGATAAACTGATATAAATAAACAGAATAGCATGAGATAACAGTAGTAGATGATATAACATATGTAATAACAGGGGTAAACATTATATGATCATAATATAACAGTTACAACAGGATGATATAATTTTACAGATTCAAATGGTGTCAGTTTACTAGTTATATAAGTACACATTGTCTGGTGAGAATTACTCACTTGTTCAAGCTGGAGATGACAACCACAACGCACAACAAAGATTTCCAGAGGCACGAGAGCACGATAATTATTTGAGTGTGGGAGAGCCAAAGCTAATTGCCTTGTCACATTCAAACCAAACAATTACAAACAACATAAGATTTCAACCCAAAATTCAATAAACAATGCTAGAAATGGATGCATAAACAAAGTCAAAGTGTTTGCACTTGCTTCCTACCACCTATGCTTCAGCTCCAGATCTGAAATGGCACGGCTAAAGGCATGGTTTGGATCAGGTATGGTCTGGAAAAGGTGCGGCTACAAGGTGATGAAGGTGAGTGGAAGTTACAAGGTGTTGAAGGCAATGGAATACCAAAGGGTTTCAAGACAAAGTGTGGCTTTTGTTGCACCATAGGGTTCGGCCCCTTGCTGATGTGGCTTGGCCATGGTATGTGGTGGTCAGGTGGTGGCTGGAGTGTGGGCCAGAGGTGGTGGAAGGTCAGGTCAGAGGTGGTGGTGGTGGAGGTAGTGGTGGCAAAAGGTGGTAGAAGGAGGAGATGACAATTCTAGGTCATAAGTGATAGTTTGTGATAGTTTTTGGTGGATTTTGTGTAGATCTTGGACTTGGATTGGTTAGGCCTGAGGAGGAGGGTTGCTAGGATGGGTGATGGTCAGAGGAAGGGGGTCGTGGTGGTCGACCAAAGCCTGGAGGAGGAGGAACCAAACTATGAAGGTAGAGAGCATATGCAGTTTCAATAGAAAAAACATAGAAAACAAGGAAGAAAGAAGGAATTTTTTACCCAAAATTTTGAAGCCATGGCCGTGATTTTTTTGGAGGAGAAAGAGAAGTGTTTGCGTGAAAAAAATGAAAAGAAGTCCGCTGAAAAGAATAGGGTATGCATGGCCAAAACATTGAAGAGAGGAGTTGAGAAAGTGAAAGGTCGGGAGGTGAAAAGCCATAGGAATTTCAATAGTTTAAAACTTTTCATATTTCCTCTAATTTCTTTTTAAGTTTTATATAACTGAAATATATATATAAACTCAGATAAAATACGAAAATTTAGTAAATAAACAAAAATAAATTAATTAATTATTAATTATATAAAATTTAATTAAGTAAAACAGCAAAAATTGCAACTAGTCTTGAAAATATGAAAAATAAATGCAATGAACTTTGGAAAAAGTTTATGGACTTGTAAAACATTTATAAACAAAGATAATAACATAAAATAAAAATGCATTCACAAAATGAATAAATAAATTTTAATTAAATATAATTTAATTGAAGAAAATAGCAGAAAAATAGAAACTAGCCCTTAAAAATAGAAAATAAATTCAATACGCTTTGGAAAAATTATATAATCACTTTAAATTATTTAAAAGACAAAATTATACATAAAATAAAATACTAACACATATTAGAACAAAATATGACAAATAAAATATAATTTAAAATAGACAATATTGCTAAATACATCAGTTTACACACAATATTGAAATATACATAACTTTCACAATTTAACTCCGTTTCCAACGAAACAAAAAGCTGTATCCATGGAATTAAATCTATTTTCATAATAAAAGATAAAATTTAAGAATTTGAAATATTTAAATTTAAAGTTCAAAAGTCAAAGTTTGACCAGTTTCAATAGAAATTCACTTTTCAGTGAAATATCCAATTTATACTAGTTTGAACTATAAATCACTTAATAGTCAACATTTATATTTAAAATGAAATATTTGAAATAGAACAAGTTTAAAATAATTTAAAATAAAATAAAGTCAAAATTTAAAATATAGGCCAAAATCTAGGGTTGTTACACTCTCCCCCACTCAAAACTTTTCGTCCCCGAAAAGGAATGAAGTATGGGAAAACACAGGAAAGATAAAATTGAAATGAGATTAAGACAAGATGACAAAAGATTGAAATTATACCTGATAACTGTGGTTATAGGTAAGTTTAACAAGGTGGAGATGGTCTTTCCAAGATTCTCCAGAATCAGGAACACAAGTACGAAAAGATCCTCTAGAATCTGATTCACTCTTTCCGCTTGACCGACAGTCTGTGGGTGGAAAGCAGTGCTCAGATTTAAAATGAGTACCAAAGATTATAAAGATTATAGAAAGATTTCTAAGCAAAAAGATTATAGATAGATGCCTATACCAGTCTGTAGCAAGATAAGGAAAAATAAGGACAACTAACAGACAGTTTGAAAAACAAAATTAGGTAATAAGTTTGAAAAACAAAATAAGATAATAGGTTTGAAATTTCCATGGTTTCAGCTTAACTGATAATTAATTTTACACAAGTTAAATAAATCTTAACTATCTCTAATTTCATTATCTTATCATCAAATTTTCTTAAACAAACAATCTCTAAAATCATGATTTGATTAAAATTAAGTGTATAACATTCAATAAATTTAATTCTTCTTTATTCCTAATTATAATTAAATTTATCCCTCTCAAATATTTTATCACATATGTTAAATATGCTTACACTTATTATAACTGTTTTAATTTATTCCTAATTCCCTTAACATCATTTGTATTGTAAATTATTCAATTAACCTTTTAGTCTATTTACCTGTGTTAATCTTTTTATAACTAAAATTTAAGTGTATAACATTTATTATAACCACTCAAATTTTATTTATAAAACTTTTTATATTGTATATTATCCGATTACATTGTTAACTTCTGAAAATTAAGGTAAGTTATATTGGAATGCAATTGAGAATTATACAAATAAAACTTTCTAAAATTAATATGCATTATAAAATTCTAATTCAATCATTTCAAGCTTGAATATTTATTCAAAATTTTGATTTTTTTTATACTTGAAGTTATTATTTAAGATAGAATTTAAGAATAAAATTTCCGATTCCTCTCAAACCATTTAGAGATAAATAAATGTATGTGCATAATTTGTCAAATCAAATTTAAATCATATATCTATATATTTTATAAATCAAATCATATTTTAGAAATTTATATCAATCAAGTTTCCCAAAACAAAGCTGTAGCAAGACTACAGAATGGTTTCTTCACTTCGAAACTCGAAAATGAACGTCGATGATGCTGCAGTCATCACCGAAATTATTTTCCAGCGACAATGAGAAGAGCACTGATTTTTAAACTTTAAAATTCTTTGGAAACAAATTTCTATTCAAAAATACTTTAAGTAATATATCCTTTTAAAGCTTTAAACACAAAGTTTGGAACCATCAGAAATTAAATCCTCAAATTCTTGATTTAAATTCATTTCAATTACCAAATAAATTTATAAACAACTATTTATAAATTCATTTGTAGAACAATAAATGATAAATCAAGTATTATCATTTCAAATTATCCATTTAAATCAATTTATTAAGTTCCATAAAATTATATATCCAAATTTATTTCATTAACCAAATTTTAAAATAATATCGTGTCAGTTTGTTTTGTCAAAGTGTTTTAGAAATCCTATCGATAGCGTTGATCAGACGAATCGATCGGAAACCCAAATTAACATCAACAACCCAAACAACACAACATATAAAACAAAACATAGATTTACAAGTATAATTCAAAATGTTGGAGATAGTTTAGAAACAAAGACAAGATGATTAATTAACAAAATATGAAGATGGATAAGCTTAGATAAATCGCGGGCAACCTTAACCGGGTCAACCGTGACTTAATGAATAAGAGCAAATGTGGATTTTCCTGGGGTAAATCTACATCCGATCTCAAGAGATAGAGTTTGGAGTAACAAAAGATATTAGCATCTAAACCAAGGATAAATATAAATCTCTGGTGAATCGATGCAAATTTGTAAAGGAGTTTTCCCCCTTTTACAAGTCATTAGAATATTGGCGAGACCACCAATTCACTATAAAGCTCATTCGAAGCGGAGTTATGGGATACTCCAATATCAAAAGAAGATGAATAGTGAGGGACAAGAATGAATTTTGGAACCGCAGGGAACGTTCCAAAAATTAAAAGGAAATTCGAATCAAGAGGAAAAGATTCAAACTCGAACGAAAGTGATTCTGTAAATAAATCTACTCTATATGCTGAGTTTTGCCTCAAAGCCAAAGCTCTGATACCAACTGTAACGACCCGATATTTTCAACCATTCGCATCCATTATAAGTGTATAGGTAGACACTCATGCCGGAGTTGAATTGCTCAAAATACCGCGTTGTAATTAAAATTTGGCAAATCTCAGAATATACAGTAAATAAATATAATCACAGATCACAGACACAGAGTAAAATAATGCAGCGGAAGTAAAAGAAATAGTAGTTCATGAAGCTACTATATAAATATATCAGAGTACATAAGATACAATAGAAGAAATAGAGTACAACGGAAGTATAAATAAGATAACCAAGTACAAGCTGAACAGAGCAACATAACTGAAGTCGATAGAACAAGACTAGCAGATAATCTCCAGCGATTCAAATCTCCAGAAGGTGGAAATCCAAATCTGTGAATACTCAGGCTGACCCGAGCGTAAAGCAAAACACAAACACTCGAGTCAGGACAATATATACTTATATAATATAAACCAACTCAAGTGAACTGTAATAAGGTACAAGTAACTTAAAGAATGCTTGGGATCGCCCATTCTTTAAGGATCCGTTAAACTATCTACTATGTAGTAATATTCGCTATTATAATAATGTCTAATCAGTAAAGTATAATCATATAGAAAATAGCGTTAAGGGGATGGAGAACCTTAACGCGGTCGGATCTTAAAATCATAATCGTAGTAAAGCTCGATATGGTAGGTGACACGGCACAACTAGGCAATGCCAGGGTAGATATACCAATTACGCATCCGGACTAGTGGTGACGCATAGCAGCCACTACCGCCCACCTCGAACAACACTCCCAATCAAGGGTGGCCACCAAATCAATCACAAGTAATAGAATGGTATCGAAGAAGTGTGTCCGATAAGAGGTGCTACCTCCTTGGTCCGTCAATCGCTCCTGTTTTAGCCACCTTATGCCAACTCACGGGAATTGGGTCCACGTAACATACCTTAAGAACGTCGCCACCATCCTACTTCATTCTGGAATCTCCACCGCGTACACGGTTGTCAAAGTGGTTTTCGGTATCGACAGAGAGTATGTCCATATCCGATCCCGGTCTCTTTGCCAACCAATCGTTATTATAACCCGTGGTTATAACTTTTAAAAACAATACTTTACTTCAAAATAAGATATCATTTCAAAATCATGTCTTTATCAAAATAAAGATTTATCATTTCCAAATCATTTCAATATTCCAAAATATTGTATCCTTTCAAACTTCTTTTCAAATCATTTTAATACATCAAAATATCATATCTTTTCAAACTTTATTTCAAATCATTTTTATATATCAAAATATCATACCTTTGATAGTTATACTTCGAAACAAAAATCATTTTTATTTCAAAACTATATTCATTTCAAAACAATATCATTTCCATTTCAAACATATATTCACCTTTCAAAATAGTTTATACTTTCAAAGTTATAACTCTTTTGAAACAAAACATTTGAAATTATTATACTTTGAAAATCACAGCATTTCGAAATCATATATTTAAAATCATCTTTAAATTCTATACATTTACAAACTTATTAAATTCAAACCATCAAATTTCAATTCAATTACAGTTTACCAACAAACCGTTTCAAATCTTATCAATTTCCAATATAGATTTAATCCACAAAATACAATATTCAATCTTTAGTATATTTCAAAACTTTAAATCTCCCACATTTCATAAATCCAATATCATTTAAGTAAACTCAATTAATATATACTTCAAATATTCATTTATCAAATAAATTAAATAAGTCAGAAATCAAGTATCATTTCAAACTCATTTCACAATATCAAAATATTATTCAAAACACCATTCATTTTTATTCATTTAAATACCATTTAAATCCATTCATTTTATTAAATTTAAATACCATTTCAAACTCACATTAGAAATCAAATTCTTCCACTTAAATATCTCTTCATTATCTTTAGAAATTTAACATTTAATTTCCCAAAATTATATCATTTTCCAGAGATTATTTTTCATTAAAATTAATTTAAAACAACAAAATATAGTTTCCGTGGCACTTATAAAATGCTACGTAAAGTTATAGTTTAAAACAGTTAATTAACAAAAGACAGCGTTAAATGCTGTAATAGATTTCTTTTAAGTTTCAATTAACTTACATGTTAAGTTTAACCACTATAGCACTTACAAAGTGCTATAATAGCCTTTATTTCAAATTAACCTTTTAGTTCATTTAAAACACTACAACATTTACAAAATGTTGTAATATCCTTTACATTACATTTCAAAATGTTGTTAAATCATATTCAGAGTTTTATTTACAATTCCACAAATAATTAACTTTTAATATAAATCATTTTAACTTATAAAATCATATATTTCACATTTAACACAATCATTTAAATACCTTTATTTCTATGATTTTATAAAGTCAAATTTCCATACAAAAATCAAATTTAATAACAATTAAATTTTCATTTCTTTAATTAAATTATTAACTTAACAACTAAGTTTAAATTTCCAAAAATATAGCTTATTTCCATTTATTTTACTTAATTAAAATTTCACTTTTAAACAAATTTCACAAAATTCAATTTAAGTTATATTTCCAAATTCAGCTTAAATGTTCATTTATTCCATATTTTAATTTATACAAAATCATTAACACCTTTAAAACATTATTATTACTTAATAAAAATCATTAAATTCATCTTTAAATCAAATTTGTCATATTTTCTTACTTTACAAAAATTCCATTTATAAACAAAATCATAAATTCCAAAATTAACTTATATTTCAAATTCTACTTCACCATTTACTTAATTCACTTATTTAATTTGTAGAAAATCACAAATACTTTATAGAAATCATTTTAATGAAATTTAAATCAAAATACCATAATATTTACATTAAAAAAAGTATTTTAAAAATTTCAGAAAAATATATAAACCACGGGTCTGTATATAATTTTCTAGCCTAGGTCAAGTGATACGGATATGTATCATTTCAATCCGCAGTTTACAAAGAAAAACCGGGTTTTATCATTTCAAACCCGCAATCCCAAGTAATATAAATAAATAAATAAAAACCGTTCAGGCCTATCATTTCAGCCCATAACGATTTTTCCTTATTCTAAAGTCCGTTCGGGTATGTATCATTTCAACCCATAGTGATTCTAATCTACAGGGAACTTGCAGTGTGATAAACTGATATAAATAAACAGAATAGCATGAGATAACAGTAGTAGATGATATAACATATGTAATAACAGGGGTAAACATTATATGATCATAATATAACAGTTACAACAGGATGATATAATTTTACAGATTCAAATGGTGTCAGTTTACTAGTTATATAAGTACACATTGTCTGGTGAGAATTACTCACTTGTTCAAGCTGGAGATGACAACCACAACGCACAACAAAGATTTCCAGAGGCACGAGAGCACGATAATTATTTGAGTGTGGGAGAGCCAAAGCTAATTGCCTTGTCACATTCAAACCAAACAATTACAAACAACATAAGATTTCAACCCAAAATTCAATAAACAATGCTAGAAATGGATGCATAAACAAAGTCAAAGTGTTTGCACTTGCTTCCTACCACCTATGCTTCAGCTCCAGATCTGAAATGGCACGGCTAAAGGCATGGTTTGGATCAGGTATGGTCTGGAAAAGGTGCGGCTACAAGGTGATGAAGGTGAGTGGAAGTTACAAGGTGTTGAAGGCAATGGAATACCAAAGGGTTTCAAGACAAAGTGTGGCTTTTGTTGCACCATAGGGTTCGGCCCCTTGCTGATGTGGCTTGGCCATGGTATGTGGTGGTCAGGTGGTGGCTGGAGTGTGGGCCAGAGGTGGTGGAAGGTCAGGTCAGAGGTGGTGGTGGTGGAGGTAGTGGTGGCAAAAGGTGGTAGAAGGAGGAGATGACAATTCTAGGTCATAAGTGATAGTTTGTGATAGTTTTTGGTGGATTTTGTGTAGATCTTGGACTTGGATTGGTTAGGCCTGAGGAGGAGGGTTGCTAGGATGGGTGATGGTCAGAGGAAGGGGGTCGTGGTGGTCGACCAAAGCCTGGAGGAGGAGGAACCAAACTATGAAGGTAGAGAGCATATGCAGTTTCAATAGAAAAAACATAGAAAACAAGGAAGAAAGAAGGAATTTTTTACCCAAAATTTTGAAGCCATGGCCGTGATTTTTTTGGAGGAGAAAGAGAAGTGTTTGCGTGAAAAAAATGAAAAGAAGTCCGCTGAAAAGAATAGGGTATGCATGGCCAAAACATTGAAGAGAGGAGTTGAGAAAGTGAAAGGTCGGGAGGTGAAAAGCCATAGGAATTTCAATAGTTTAAAACTTTTCATATTTCCTCTAATTTCTTTTTAAGTTTTATATAACTGAAATATATATATAAACTCAGATAAAATACGAAAATTTAGTAAATAAACAAAAATAAATTAATTAATTATTAATTATATAAAATTTAATTAAGTAAAACAGCAAAAATTGCAACTAGTCTTGAAAATATGAAAAATAAATGCAATGAACTTTGGAAAAAGTTTATGGACTTGTAAAACATTTATAAACAAAGATAATAACATAAAATAAAAATGCATTCACAAAATGAATAAATAAATTTTAATTAAATATAATTTAATTGAAGAAAATAGCAGAAAAATAGAAACTAGCCTTTAAAAATAGAAAATAAATTCAATACGCTTTGGAAAAATTATATAATCACTTTAAATTATTTAAAAGACAAAATTATACATAAAATAAAATACTAACACATATTAGAACAAAATATGACAAATAAAATATAATTTAAAATAGACAATATTGCTAAATACATCAGTTTACACACAATATTGAAATATACATAACTTTCACAATTTAACTCCGTTTCCAACGAAACAAAAAGCTGTATCCATGGAATTAAATCTATTTTCATAATAAAAGATAAAATTTAAGAATTTGAAATATTTAAATTTAAAGTTCAAAAGTCAAAGTTTGACCAGTTTCAATAGAAATTCACTTTTCAGTGAAATATCCAATTTATACTAGTTTGAACTATAAATCACTTAATAGTCAACATTTATATTTAAAATGAAATATTTGAAATAGAACAAGTTTAAAATAATTTAAAATAAAATAAAGTCAAAATTTAAAATATAGGCCAAAATCTAGGGTTGTTACAATATACGTCGATGGTTCAAAGTGTAATTATCACTATTCTACATGTCAATTAATTTAACAATTAAAAGGGGGTCATATTCAACTAATCAAATTTAACATATAAATCAATTTTAAAATCGTTAACTATCCTATATCCATTTCAATTTTGCATACTATTTATCATTTAACACTAACAATTTAACGTCCAATATAAACATCAACAATCAATCAATTATCAACCAAACTGTATTATCATCGCATAAATAATTAACAGATAATGGTGTCAAATGTCACAGGTGAACTGATATAGGCAATAACATATATAATAGTGTAATTAACTAACAGCAGCATATTTCAATTGTCGTTTCAATCGAAATTAAATTTAATAAATAAAAGAACGTTAATCGTGAGTGAGTGCTCACCTTTCAAGGCTAGAGGAGAGAACAGAATGCGATGAGATACGAATCCAAACACAGATTCCGAAGCAAAGCAAGATTGGTACGAATTTGATGATCAAAGCTGATAACGAGGAATCAATGAATCAATTAGAATCGTTTTGATATGATTTGAACTAAATAATGCATTAGATTACCTTTTCTTGAAATCAATATGTTAATAAAATAAATATATATAAAAATGAAAATCATTGTTTCAAATTTAAAACACAATAAAAAAAATGCAGACTACTTGCGTTGACATTAATGTTTATAATAAAATTTATATAAACTAATAATTTATAAACTAACATTTTATCCAAACTAACCCGTATATTCAATTATACATATACATCACTAAAGTGTAAATTACAGCCGACAATACATATAACTTATACTATACGTTAAAGCTAACAGTTTTTAATATAAAACCAGTAAAACGACATCATTATACAAACGGTTCCAAAATGTATCATCATAACAAATGTAAACGAAATGGCTTACAGCAGACACACATATAGTACTAAACTCAAACCATCATAGTATAGTAATTTTTATAAACTGTAGCCAAATATAAAACTTAATATAAACCATCTATATGTAGATTTTTCCTTTTCATATGCAGAGTAAATATAAATATAACCCAAATTATAAGCAACATGTAGACAGTTACCTATAACAAATATACATAATCTGTTTAAAAATCCCCCCACAAACTATAATTAAGTAATCGAAATATATATAAAATATATATGTGTGGACATAATAGCGTTTATAAGAATGCAAACTTTTATAACTAATATTCATAGTAATAGATCATCCTAAACTGGTCTAACTATATATCTAACATTTTCATGTACAGATTTACTTAAACATCATATATAAGTTTATATTATATATATAACAACACTTAAACGTACATTTATAGATTCATATATACTATACTTGTACAACAGATATTATAAACAGATAAAAATGGAATCAAAACCTTCATATAAAATATATACCAACAAACAATACTTATATATATACTAATATATATACATATCAAATCAACTACAATATACATGCCTTTGAATATATGTTCGCAATATATAAATAAATCAAGTATCTGATAACTCACAAAAACATACCCAGTCCTTGACGTATGACTAGGGGAGCAAGCTATGTAGTGGTGGCTCGAAGGAGTAAAGAAATGGTGGAGGTGGCCAGGGCGGAGGCCGAGGTGGGCTACTCGGGGTGCTTGGGTCTGTTGCTAGGAGGAAGAGTCGGGCTTGGATATTGGTTGGTCGCTGGCTTTTGTTTTGGACATGGGGCACGTGCGGCTGCTGCTCTCGGCCAGGCAGGGATGGAAGGCGAGATCGGTAAGCTGGGTTAGTCGTGGGCGAAGGGCGTGGCGTTAGTGGATCGCCTAGGCCGGAGGTGGAAGGCGGCGCTCTGGGCGGTGGCACAGTCAACGTGAAGAGGGGTTCGGCTTGCTTGATAGGCGGTCGAAAGATAGAATGACCGAAGCAAGGTGGCTGGGCGGATGATTGCCTGGTGGAGAAGGTTCGAACTGAAAGGGAAAGGTGATGCTCGGTGATGGGATTCATGCGTGGAAACTGATTAGGTGAAGGGAAGAAGGTAGAGGAAGGGATAAGGAAATGAACGGAACCGAAAGTGTCGAATAAACTTTTGGGTTACAGATTTTATATGTGATATTGCTTTCCCTTTTTCTTTTTCTTTTTATTAGGTGAGATTTTGAATGAACCGAAAATGGAAAGCCACAACCAATTCGTTGAGTACCTAGGAAATCTGAAAAGCAAAAGTGCTGCTTTGAATTCAACAGGTAGGTAGATGAAAAGGGCATATGGAAACTAAAAGACTCGGTTACGGAACCGATGCACTGGGCGTTTCGCAGATTGCACCGCACACCGGACTCCGAAATACCGAAGTGAATATACCGCAGAGATCAGTACACCAAGACGATCAAAACAGTATACAGATATCATCGATACGATTTAATTATAAAAATTCGAATTTCTACTAGTGGAAAATGCAAGAAAAACGCAAGAAAATAAGATCGACGGAGCCAAAGATGTCCGAATTTGGAAAAACGACAAACTGAAATCTTGCTCAGAAGATGGTTTAGAATTTTTCTATGTAAAAATATTTTGGTTTCGAAAATGTTTTATTTTCATCGCTTTTTAACTGATTAAATCGAAGTAAATTTACGCGCGGAATAAACTTTCATATTTTTGGACGAAAATTTACCAGTTGCTATGTTTAATTAAACGCATTCCAAATATCAAATTTATATTTCAAAATTTTATCGTTTAAAATTTCACAAAATTTCAACCAATTACGTTATTAAAAGAGTTGAAATTTACGGGTCGTTACAGTTAGAAACTTCTAAAAATGAAAGAATAAGAAAGTAGAAGCTAAGTGATTATAAAACTGTAAAGAATTAGAAATTTGTCACTTGAAAATTTAAGATAATAAAAATTTAGCAGGTGTGAATTTTTGAACATTTTGTTAACTAAAATGAATAAGATAAATTTTTATAACATTCAATTACATTCTATAAACATATAAAAAACTTACCTGAAATATTTAAAAAGTTGAAATGTTAAATATGGATATGTAATAGAATCTTATACAAGCAAAATCTTAATAACTAAAATGTTTCAAAATGAACGTATGTTTATAAACGAAAAATTAAGATGTATAAGAATATTATAAACTAAAGTTAATGTTTGAAGTTATTTATAATTATGGTGAATAGTAAAAGTGAATACTATATTAAGTAAATGATTATAACTTCAGAAAATGTTGAAATGATTCATAAATAGAATTAATATTCAATAATACTATATATGAAACAAATAAATGTGAATTAAAAGTAGAGAAACTTAAGTATGAATTGATTCACTAATAATATTAATCTTAATTGGAAATCTTGTTTTATAAGTAAACAATAATTGTGAATTAAATTTGCAAAGAAACTTATATAATATTTTAAGAATTGATTTATTGATGATCTAAATAATTAAATGGAAAAATGACATTGTATGAATGAATGAAAATAAATGAAAGACAAATGATGTGAAAGGAAACTAATAGAATGAACCTAAATAATATTTAAATTCTTTGTTGTTTGGCTTATGTGATGTTTGGGAAATGATACTTCAAATTGTTTAAGGATGTATGAGTAATCTATTAAGTAATTATCTAAGGCTGTTGAGCGTAAGGTACGCTTGGTAGTTTATTTGTCACCCTAGTACGATGAAAAGTTTCTAAACTTGAACAAACCATTAGTTTTGATTGCTATGGATGTATGGTTGATTTCTTTGTTGCATATGATGGTCGTGTTGTTTTGTTTGTATATGGTTTGTGTTGTATTGCTTTTGTTACTAACTGAAACAACTATATATTTCTCTTGTACATAATTCTCACTATTTTGGATTATATAAGTGAAATACAGGTTTATGGAAGCAATAGCTACTGCTTTAGGTTTCATAAATAAAGTTGTTTGCCCGACAAATAGGTACGTTCTCGGATTACGGTTTTGCAACGATATTTTATTGTTTTTTCCGTAGTTTGGGATATTTTATTATTGAAATATGAGATATATTGTAATTGTTGATATTATTATTTTTCCGGACCTATTCGTACAAAGAAGACTCTGCCGAATTTTTTTATGAATATAGGACTTAGAAAATTTTGTGAAAGTGAAATATTTTCAACTTTTATTAAACTTGAACATGAAAGATTTAATTGTTTATAAGTTGATATATCTTATTTAAAACTTAATTATGTAAGTTTAAAGTGTTTATAAATTTAATATTTTGAATAAAATTATATTAGTTTCTTAATTCCTTCTTGTTCCTTTTCGAGGAAGAAAAGTTTTGAGTGGGGTAGAGTGTAACGACCCATAATTTTTGATAATTAAAACTATTAAATTTAATAAGATTTTGAAATTTAATATTGGGAGAAATTAAAATTTATGATTTATTAATAAAAAAACAATTAGAGTATGGTTTAATAAAGTTGTTTGGGTGTTATTGACAACTATTTTAATGTAATTTAATTAAATTGAAATAATTGTCAAGTTAATTTGGTTATAATTGTAAATAAGGAAATAAATTAAATGTTTGGATTTAATTTGGAAATCAACGAAATTAATACAATTGAAATATTATAATTAGTATGGTAAAAGATGATAACTGTAGAATATTAGTATTATAAGATGTAAACTAATGTTAATTATATTCACAAGGTAATAATCGATTCAATAATAAGAGTGTTAATCAAAATAAAAGAATTTGATTGAGTTTAGAGTATAATTAATTGGAATTTTATTACAATTGCAATTGCTGAATTTAGTCTGATATTTAAATGGTGAATTTAACATGGAAAAATTATTTTAAAAGATTATTAATTTCTATGTAATCAAGAATGTTAAATTTGTTAACATTTTAATTTAGAATTTAAAAGGTGATTAAATCCATTTAATTAATTAACGTGAAATTTAGCCATTTTGGCCACTGTCTCGGATTTCGACGAAACTAGTTTCATCGGATCCGTAATAGTGAATTATTATAGGATTTCAAGTTTCGTAGCGATCAGACTTATCGTTTGATCGCCGTACGTGCATCTTTGGATGCATACGGTTCAAAAAAATTGCGAAAATAAAGAATCAATGTGTCGATTCCAATCCTATCTCTCTTTTTTTAAGAGATTCTTTTTTTTCTAATGAAGGGGTTTTTTCTTCCATTAAAAAAAGAAAGTTACCCCTTCCCTAAAAAAAAAGAATTTACTGAACTTATTTAATTAACCTCTCATTGATGGCAAGCTCGAAATGCGTAGAAATCAATTAATAGAATTTAAATGAAATAATTTGATTTTAAAGGCTAACTTCTGCATACAATGGAGTTAGGGTTTGAAACTAGTTCCATTGAGTTTAAAAATATCAAAAACCTATATTTGGATATATTGGATGATCCATTTTTGTTTTGGGAATGAATCGGGCTTTTCGGGTCGTTGTTAAGATTTCAACCCAATTCGATATGTTATTCATTCTTATCTATATTTCTCCATATAAATAGATTTCTTTTCTGAAACCCTAGCATCCTTTTCTTATTTCTATATGTACTATTATTTCCATCTGTTTCTTCTTCTCAAGCGTCAGAATATCAAAACCTTAATTCCCAATTCAATTTCAAATCTAATTTCAAAAGTTCAAACTCCTCAAACTATATTGAATTATATATTGATGGAAAGCTCTCGACGGGCGCAATCTACTACTGTAATTCATTTTTCGATTCAAGTCATGGTTTGGCCTGAAATCATCGATTTATCCTCGGCCGTTCGTATTAGGTTTTTGGATTCGATGGTGGATCTTCAACGATATGGCGATCGGGTGGTACTGGAGTGTAGAAGGTGTCGACACTCTTCGATCTATATGGTTGGTTCGTCTCCAGCATGTCAGAATTCACCATAAAATCTCGATCAAGGCGATGGCGACACTAGCTAATCGATGGCGAAGTGGGTGATCGCGCAGCAGGGGGTAGGGCGGCCTGAGGTGCGTAGTCGAGTGGTGGTCGTGGATCTAGTCGAAGATGATCATAGCGGCGTGCAGCGTGTAGTTGTCGTGGAGGCTGGGCTATGGTATAGGGTTCGAACGCGTGAACGAGGGTTTGGGTATGGCTCTGTTATTACTATTTTGCCCTTTCTGTTTTATTTTAATTTAATTTTAAATTTTCAAACCTCTAATTTCAATAACTTTTGTATACAAGCTCGGATTTGGATGCGGTTTTCTCCATAGCGATCGTATCGAAATTTCGGACAATATGGAATAGGTTTGGCTGAATTCTGAGATGGTTAGATATTTGGGCTTTATTTGTATTTTAAATCGACTAAAATCAAAGGGGAGTGTTTTAACCCACTCACAAATATTAAACCATCTTATGTTGGTTAAATTAAATTTATGATGTGATTAGAAATTTATTGATTGTTGTTGGTATATTTAAATTGTCATTCAAATTTAATTTGAATTTTTATTGAATTTAATTGCCATTTAATTAATATTGGAATTGAATTGCTAGTTAAATACCTGATAATGATAACTAGTTAATTGTTGTGTTTATTGGTTGATTTGAATGATGATTGTGATGGATACTTAATTGTTGACATTTTGGATGATTTGATGTTATGTTAAATTATATGTTGTTATCGCACTGCAAGTTCCCTTAGTTATTGTTAGGAAAATCACTATGGGTTGAAATGATACATACCCGAATGGTCTTATAGATTAGGGAAAAATCGTTACGGGTTGAAATGATAAACTCGAGCGATTTTATGGATTTTGAATTTTACTCGGGATTGCGGGTTGAAATGATATATACCCGTAAATTTAAGTTTATTGCGGGTTGAAATGTTATATATATCCGTATTACTTGACCATAGGGTAGAAAATTATATACGGACACCGGATTGGTTAAATTAAATGGATAAAAATCTTGAATTTGGATTTTTGATTAAAGTTTATTGTTTGAAAGGAAATAAACTATAGATTTATATTAATTTAATTATTTTTCTAATTCAAGCTTTGAAAGTTGAAATTGAAATGGTTAAAAAGAAATTGTTTAAGAATTAAATTAGGAAATGTAAAGTTAAAATCGATATATGACTTTAATTCAGAAATTTGAATTATTTAGAAAATTTAGGATCTTAAAATTTAACAATGAAGGTAAAATTGATTTAAGTAGTTTAAAATAAGTAAATTGAAATTGGGCTTGAAATTGATATGAATTGAAATGGTTTAAAATAAGAATGGAATTGAATTTAAATCATTGATTTGAATTGTTGAATTGAAATCGAAGTTAAAAATAAGAATGGAATTGAATTTAAATCATTGATTTGAATTGTTGAATTGAAATCGAAGTTAAAAATGAATGTTTCAGAAATTGAAGTTATTTTGAATTGAAATTGAAATCACATTGATTTGGATCTAAATCAAAACTGAATCATTTGAATTGAAAGATTAAAATTGAGTTCTGTTGATTTGAAATCTGAATATGGTCCAGATTCGTTGAAATGGAAGAAACAGTTTGATTTGATACTATTTTCAAAATAAAATTATTTTAATATAAACTGTTAAAAAATCTATTATTTTAAAATTCAGATTATTTAGATTTTCAAAACTATTTACTATATAAACCATTTCCAATAATCAAACCATTTTATATTAAACTATTTTAACTATTTTAAAATCCTTAAGTTATTTAAACTATTAAAACTAAGTTAAACTATTAAAACTAATTTAAACTCTTAAAACTATTTTAAACTATTAAAACTATTTTAAAACTAATTTAAACTATTAAAAATATTTTAAATTATTAATACTATTTTAAAACAAATTTAAACTATTAAAACTATTTTAAACTATTAAAACTATTTTAAAACTATTTAAAACTATTTTTAATTATTAAAACTATTTTTAAACTATTAAAACTATTTTAAACTATTTTAAACTATTTAAACTATTTTAAAACTATTTTTAACTATTAAACTATTTTTAAACTATTAAAACTATTTTAAACTATTTATGACTATCCAAACTATTTTCTCAAATTCAAACTATGCAAGGTTGAATTATTTATATTTAAATCCTTGATATAAAGGCGAATATGGTTAAACGATGTTATAACCTACGGTTGAATTTGAAATGATATTTTCTAGTGAAATGACATATTTTGAGTAAATATGATGGTTTTGAAATGAGGGTTATTTTGAATTGAATATGATATTTTGATATCAATTATGAATCGGTTTGGAAATGTAAAAGAACCAACCGGAGTGAAATAAGCGTTTGGTTGTTAAAGAGACCGGGATCAGATATTGTCATACTCTCGACCAATACCGATGGTTTGGCAAACGCTACTGGAATGAAGTAAGAGAACGATGATGGATAGCCTTGACTTTCGGGTTATAATTAAAATGACTAAAACAGGAGCTATACTTGGGCCAAGTGGGGTCGCTCCCCCCTATCGAGCATGCTTTTCGAAACCATATCTATTACTTTGTGATTTGATTTGTAGCACTCCTTTGATTATGGGAGTGTGTCTCGAGGTGGGCGGTAGTAGCTGCTATGCGTTACCACCAGCCCGGTTCTGCAAAACGGTAGTATCCTACCCTGGGCATTGTCTCGTGTGCCTTGTCATATTTATCCTGATCGTGCCCACTACGAGTTCGGTTTGTGTCGTACACTATGGAGTGCCCTCTGATAGCCCTCCAGTTTACGGAGGAATTACGATACTATATAGACTACGATGCTTATATAAAAATGTGTTAAGGAGGATATGTGTAACGCCTTAACGCTATTTTAATACTTTACTTTACTGTATACATATTATAAAAGCGTATTGTATTATATATGTAGATAGTTTAACGGATCCTTAGGAGATGGAATCTCGAACATCTCTTAAGTTATTGCACGCACGTTGGACACTGGATAGAAGATGTAAAATCCCATAAACATCTCTGAAGCCGTTACACTCATATTTATTTATGTTGATTTAATTTACATTAGATCTTTTTGTTCTGACTCGAGTGTTTTGTCTTTTCATTACACTCGTGTCAGCCTGAGTATTTCCCCACATTGAAGACTATCTTTCTAGAGGACGAAGACGAAGATTTAGTATATTATTACTATTTATTATATTTATTCCATTGCATCATGTTGTTCCGCTGCATTATTTATTTATACCTGCTGTATATATAACTCTGAATGTATTGTAAAAGTGTAATCAAATGTATTTGTAAAACAACTTCATGAACTGTTTATTTGATTATTGTATTTTGTCATTTCGCTATGAGATTCTATGTTTTGTTCTTTTTTTCCTTTTTTCTCTTATTTTTTTTATTTACTCCATTAACAATCCTCCCTTTTGAATGGTTTGAGTTGACATGTGTGGTTTATTGTCGATTTAAACCGTCCAAAAAGGTGGGTCGTTACAAATGGTGCAACTTTTGTAGCCAAATTCGGACGTTTGTGAAAATTTCATTTTAGCCCTTATTTTATTTAAATTTATATTTCTTATTAAATTTCTACTAAATTTTTTGGCTGTTACATTCTCCCTCCTTAAAAGGATTTCATCTTCGAAATCTCAAAGGGCGGAAAAATGTATCTTATACAGACAACAACCAATTGCTACAACCATCTACTCATCATTATCCAGCTGCAATCACTGTCCCTAGAAAATTTCTAATGAAATATGTATGTATGTATGTATGTATGTATGTATGTATGTATGTATGTATATGCAATGTGAAATGCATGTGAACCTATACTAATGCAAAGGGTAGGCGATCTCCTGACCTTTTTGACCTCCTGTCATGCAAATGCTCATGCTATGCATCCGAAATGTATGCAACATCCTAAGTAAATAAACTTGTAATTCTAGATGTATGTGCAACCATTCCATCCATGTGCAACATCTATATGCATAATGCTTAATACAGTAAACGACAATCAAACAACCATATGTATTATATCTATTAAGCTAGATAATAAATAAGAGATAATGGGAATCTGTGTGTATGACCTAAAGGATATACTATCCCAAATCTGTAAAAGAAACAATCCAAACTATACATCTATTAGCATCCATCATCCATAACATGTCATATCGACACGTTTACAACCATTCCTACCATCCAAGGGTCTCTACCTAATAGAGTATACCAAGCTAAGTTCTATACGTAAGCAGTATATATTTATTAAGCTTAAATTGAAAACATACCAGAAAAGGGTTTTGGGTAAGTATCGTGGATCTTCTCCTAAGGCTCCCATGTACTCCCCGTTGGATTGTCTACGCATTGGACCTTAACAAGTTTAATCTCCTTGTTGCAGAGTCGTATTGTTGTTGTAGAGTCATTTTGTACAATGCTCAAGAATTCGAGTGGGTGCACGACGAACAAGTGACTCCTTCTTTACCTCCACTTCCTTTAGCTAACTCGGCTCGACCACGATAGCTATATCGTGTAAAAACTTCCACAAGCGTGACACATCGAAATCATCATGTACTCCCGCCAACTTCTCAAGCAGCTCTATTCTATAAGCCGATTTCCCTACCCTAGCGAATATAAAGAAAGGCCTTACAAACCTCGATGCCAGCTTCCCCAATCTACCAAATCTCATAACATGTCTAAGGAGTGAAACCTTCATAAACACCATGTCGCCCACTGTGAACTCTAATTATGTACGCCTCTTGTCAGCATAAGATTTCTGCCTTTCTTGAGCGGTCTTGATTCTCCTACGGATCAAGTCCATTTTCTCCAACATCTCCCTCACCATGTCTGACCCCAGAATAATCCTATTCATAGTGTCCTACCAACACGACAGTGATCTACAGGGTCTACCATATAATGCCTCGAATGGTGTCATTCTAATGCTAGCCTGATAACTATTGTTGTAGGTAAACTCCACTAATGGCAAGTGATCCACCCAAGGACCTCCAAAATCCAAAATGCACATCCATAGTAAGTCCTCCAATACCCGATTTACTCTCCCCATTTGTCTGTCCGTCTGCGGTTGATATGTAGTGCTCAAGCTCAACTCATTCCCCAAAGCCTCTTGTAGAATCCTCCAGAACTCGCTAGTAAAAAGCGGATCTCTATTGCTAACTAGATAGTAGGAACTCTTGTAACCTAACAACCTCTCTCACGTAAAGAGATGCAAAAGATGTCATCATCCTCTTATTCCTCACTGTTATGAAATGCGCGCACTTGGTCAACTGATCGACTATGACCCAAATGCTCATGTTTCCTCTACTACTCCTCGCTATACTATTCACGAAGTCCATATAGTTATCCTCCCACTTCCACTGAGGAATATCTGATGGCTGCAACAATCCTTCAAGCTTCTTTTGTTCCACCTTTAGCCTCTGGCAAGTCATACATTTAGCTACATACTCCTCTACGTGCTTCTTCATATCAGACCAATAAAAGACTCTCTTCATAATGTGGTACATCTTATCACCACCGGGACGAATAGTCATCCTAGAACGGTGAGACTCAACTACTGCCGCATCTGTCAAATCCATACTTAGAGTAACACAATGCCTACCATCTCTTTGTAACCATCCTTTCGAGTCAATTGCATAATGCCTCCAATAACTAGAATTTTCTCCTACATCAAGCCTCTTAAAGATATCTACTAGCTCCTTATCATCCATCTGCCTAGACCCAATACGCTCCATCAATGTAGGCTGCACATCTAAAGCTGCTGGTAATCCTAGGGTAATATCTGATAATGGTTGGAAGTCGAATGTAGAGCTGTACTCCAAATGTTTCCACTCCAAGAATAGAGGACTTTAAGCTGCAAGCTATCTGCACAAAGCGTCAGCCACTACATTGCCCTTGCCCAGGGTATACGAGATATCAAAGTCATATGATGCCAAAAACTTCATCCACCTTTGCTGCCTCAAATTCAAGTCCTTTTGGGAGAACAAATACTTCAAGGACTTGTGATCCGTATATAGCTCAAAACGCTCCCCTAAAAGGTAATGCCTCCATGACTTGAACGCAAAGACAATGCCCGCCAACTCAAGTTCTTGGGTAGGGCAGTATCTCTCATGGGTCTTCAACTATCAACTAACATAACTTACTTCTCTTTCTTCTTACATCAAGATCGTGCCTAACCCCGTATCATAGGCATCGGTATAAACTGTAAATGGCTTCATCCCATCAGGTACTATGAAAGCTGGTGTACTAGTCAATGCCTCCTTCAACTTGATAAAAGTATCTTTGCATTTTGCATCCTACGAGAAAACTAGATTCTTCTTGGTAAGACGGGTCAAAGGGGCATAGATCTTTGGGAAGTCCTTAATAAACTTCCAATAGTAGCTTGCCAAACTAAGGAATCTCCTCACCTTCGTGGCATTCTTTGGCGAATGCCAAACCTAAACTGCTGCCACTTTACTGGGATCAACTATCAACCTACTTTGTGAGATGATGTGTCCCAAAAAGCATACATCCTCTCGCCAAAAGTGGCACTTTGTTCCTTCAACTTATGCGCACGTAATTTATTGAGCATTTCTCCTAAATGCAACATGTGTTCCTCCTTTCTCCTCAAATAAACTAAGATATCATCCACGAATGCCACGACGAAATTGTTAATCAACCTTCTATAAACATGGCTCATCGAATCAACAAAGTAGGCGGGTGCATAGGTCAGTGCGAAGGGCATGACTAACCACTCATAAAGTCCTTCGGTTGTATGAAAGGCTATCTTCTAGACACTGGCCTAAGCTACAAGCCACTGGCGAAATCCAGTAGCTAAGTCAAGTTATGAGAACACCTTAGCTCCAACTAACTAATCAGAGAGATCGTCTATACGGGGCAGTAGATACCAATTCTTCTTTGTATGTTTATTCATCTCCCTATAATCGATCCAAAGTCTTAGAGAACCATCTGCCTTGGAGGCAAAGATGATTGGTGCTCCTCAATCGGAAATGCTCCTCCAAATGAAGCCTATAACACCCCACTTCGACACTCTTGGTCGAGATGGAAATGCTACCCTCATAATGTGGTGCTATGATATTAGTGTCATAATTTCGCAAGATAAATGCCAGAATCTCAAATCATTCACAGTAAATGATTTCAGGCGAAAGAAATATTATACATTCATACTTGCAATACAAGTTAATTTACATAAGGTCTTGCTTCAACTTCATACATATACGTATACGTACTAAACAAAAGCTAAGAAAAATTCTTCACTTTCGGTTTTTCAAGAAAATCCCAAAATCCAACTTTAATTATCCGAAACTTAAATATTTATGTATAGCATCATGAAAAACACTGACCCAATAAGGAATCTATTTAATCTAAATCTTAGGTCATATCACAAAATTCTCCAAGATGTCCACACCATATTTTTTAAGTATCTTAATGTATCAAACATGTATTACTTTATTCAAATAGGTAAATTTCTCCAAATATATTTATCAGAACTCATTCGACATATATAGATATCATTTGTAAACTAGGAACATAACAAAATTTGAAATCCGTGTAAAAATAAAATTGACTACACATGGATCTAAAATGAACATGGAGTAAGGAATTAGATCCTAAAGACATTTTATCCTATTGCTACTAACATTGTAACATATATTATTGATGTATTCTATCTCCTACCACATAGTATGGAAATAAAGTAATAATGCACTATCCTAGACTTTTGTCTTTTACTACATTCGTCTGAAAGCCGTCACAAGTCCATATACAAGTATACTTCAAGATACTTTATAATTATAAACCATTATAGATTATTCTTTCTTTCAAACAACTGAAGCATCCATCATATATACTTGGTTGAGGTCAAAAATATTATAAGCAAAAGGTATGTCTATAATACCAAAAGGGTTAAAATAGTGCAACATATAGATTAAAATATTATTAAGTTACACACTACTTCATGGAATGACTTGAAATTTTAAAATTGGATACTTTTCCTCACCTTAGCTATTATAGTTTCAACCTATGGTTTAGCTTCTTGTCTTTCCCTATGATCTTCCTTATTTTCTTACTTTTGTTTAGCTTTTAGATTTATGGATGTATGAAAACCAAATGAAATTATCATCCTATTTATAACCTTCCTTTAAGGATAATTTAGTCCTTTTAATTTGGACACATGTCCATCCTTTTCCATGCAAACTTTGGTGTAATGACACATGCCTCCTTGGTTGTCATCTTAATAAGCATGGTGATTTTTTAAGCTTACAAATCATTAGCTGATGTGTTACTCCCTTATTTTAAGTGCAATGCTTAATGCCACCACATGCTTTAATAAACAAGGTGTTGTTATAAGCTAACATCTAACTGTGTCACTACCTCCTTTAATTGCCATATTTAATGCCACGTCATGCTTCAAGGTGATATTACAAGGTTACACCTAATCAACCTATGTGCCACTACCTCCTTTAAATGTCATACTTAGTGCAACGTCATGCTTCAAGGTGATATTACAAGGTTACAGCTAATTAATCTATCAGATCATAAGAACCTTTTGGTCTTTGAAGTAGAGTTACAATGTAGTATTTCATATTTCAAACAATTATAAAATCATTGCATTTTGGGATTTATGAACACACAAGAAAAATAAGTTTTTCGGGTTCTTACATTTTACCCCACTTAAAAGAAGATTTCATCTTCGAAATCTAGTCTTCAAAAAAATCTGGATGATCTTTAACTATTTCTGATTTAGGTTCCAATAATGCTTCATTCTTGTCAAGGTTATTCCATTAGACTTTAAAAAATGAATTTCCTTTGTTCGTAATTTCTTAACATTTTTTATCGAGAATTCGGATTGGTTATTTGATGTATGTGGTACCTTTCTTAACTTTGATGTTATTAAAATCAACCACATGTGATGAGTCAGAAATATACTTAGCATTGATATAAGGAAAACATCATAAACATCAGATAATTGTCAGGTAATGCAAGTCGATATGCAACTTTACCTGTTCTTTCGACGATTTGAAATGGCCCAATAATTCTAGGTGATAATTTTGGCTTTTTCTTTCCAAATTGCGTTACACCCTTTATTAGAGAAGTCTTTAAATGAATGTGTTCCCCTACTTTAAATTTCAAATCTTTCCTTCTCTAATATGAATAGCTCTTTTGCCTACGTTAAGCAGCTTTTAGTTGCTCCTGTATGGTTGTAATTTTCTTCGTCGCTTCTGTTACTAGATCAGGGCCGAGCAATTTATTGTCTCCAACCTCTATCCAAACACCTGGAGAACGACATGGCCTTCCATGTAGAGCTTCAATTAGTGCCATACCAATAATTTTGTGGTAGCTATTGTTATATGCAAATTCAATTAATGGTATGTGTGTTTCCCACGTACTTTCAAATTCCATCACACAAGATCTTAACATATCTTCTATTACCCAATTTACTCTTCATGTTATCCATCCGTTTGAGGATGAAAGGTAGTACTCAAGTTGTGTGAAGTACCCAAAGCTTTTTGAAAACTTTTCCAAAATCTAGAGGTAAACTATACGTCTCTATCTGAGATAATTATGAGTGGGACTCCATGTTATTTGACGATTTCTTGTAAGTAGATTCTACTTAGCTTATCCATCGAGTAGACCATGCTATAAGTCATCAAATGTGTTGATTTTGTTAAGTAATCCACCACAACCCATATTGCATCATGCCCTTGGTTTGACCTTGGGAGTCCAATAATAAAATTCATAGAAATTTGTTCCCACTTCCATTTGGCTATAGGAAGCGGTTGCAATAGACTAGATGGTCGTTGTTGCTCAATCTTAATTTATTGGCATGTGAGGAACCTTGAAATGAAACTTTCAACATCCTTTTTCTTTCCACTCCACCAAAATTAACGCTTTAGATTCATATACATCTTCGTACTTTCAGGATGCATAGTGAGCCTTAATGTAACATCCCTCAAGAGGCCAAAAAAAAGCGCTACAGATGTTGCAGTCATCTATAGTATTAAATTCTAGCGACAAAATACGGTAATGTTAATGGATCCACAATATTAGAAGCCCTTGAATATGAACAAAATCATAGATTTTAAAACAACATCTTGCTAATTACATTTCAAAACAATAATTCATATCTAAGTTATAAAATCCCAAAACGTTTCCCAAGCAATGATTAAGTATAATTTACAATAATACGCCAAGAGCGAAATATGACGATGCCCCCTTGGTAAATCAAAGCAATATACTCATATTCGACTTAATACACAGTGGAAATAAACAAACTATCGTACCCCTAATTATCTATCCGTCAACCACCTGCTCATCTTCGGAAGCTTTATTCACCAAAATAACAAAACCTGAAAACCTCAACCCTCAGCCTACTCAAAACAATTTTAAGCACCCCAGAGTTTAAGGGGAAACAAAAACTTCGAGTCAGACATAAAGTCTGGTGTGAATAATACTGTTCGACTCTATTACTTTATGTTAAGTGAGACCACGCCGCTTAGCAGAATGGGTTTCCCCTCACTAACATCTTTTTAAAACATATCTTCTGCAAATCTTTTCCTTCAACCAAAACTGGTTAAAATCTGTAAAGCATCATCATGTAAACACACATATCAGGTAAGAAATTAACTATTTGTTCAAAAGCTTTATAGTTTTGTTTGGCTAACTATTAACCTTTGGCTGACTCGGGCCTACTAGACAACATATCAAAATTTATCTAACATCTGTTAGACACTCCTCTTCTTCTAGATGTTCTGTCCTTAACTATTTGTTAAATACTTCTCTTTTGGATGGTTTGTCCTTAACTTATCATCTCCCAGGGTCACCTAATCCTAATGGTTTTGTGGGCTCACCAATAACCTATCTGTATACAAATATATATTCCTTTTAGTGTGTAATCATAATTTTAGTCTTACCTGTGACAAAGCCCTACACATTGGAATTTTGGACAAAATTAGTTGGGGCTAATAGCTAATGTATAAGGCGTGACCCTATACCAGTCCCATCTGGTATTCGAATATCTTAGTCATTTTAATTAGGGATACCTTCCCAAAATTTGCCTTGAAAACCTTTTCAAAATGATTTAAAACCTTTAAATCAACTCAAACAAGGAAAATATATAATCTCTATGCTAGCCATGTTATATATACTTTACCCAAAACTTAGTTGATGAAAACATTTAAACCTTTGAAAGTCCCCCTTTCGAATCTATTGAAAGTACCATTTCGAATCAATTGAAAGTACCCCTTTCGAAAACATTGAAAGTACCTCTTTCTAAACCAAGTAAAAGCCTATCTTTTAACTAGGCCGAAACCTTCCTTTCGAAACCATTATCAAAACCCTTTCGAAACCTCTGAAAAACCTTCCTTTCGAAAGCTTTAAAACCTTAGACATCTTTCTTTTAAAACCTTTAAACATTGCCTTTCAAAACCTTTGGAAAACCTTTCCTTTTAATCCTTTCGAAACAACCTAAAAAACCATACATTTCGACTCCTTCAAAACCATTAACGAACCACCCCCTCGAAACCTTACTTTAAAACCTTTCGAAAGCATCAAATCTAAACCTTTCGAAAGCACTTGGGTTCAATTTAAAATATGTGGAACCTTTCGAAACCATTCAAAGCTTACTCCTTCAAAACCCTTTGAAAATCGTTTCGGTCGAAACCATTTGGATTATGCCTTCAAGTAGAGCAAAAGGATCAGAAATCCATTAAAGTCCAAAAAGCACTTCTTTTCGAAATCATTTAAATCATCTCTTTCGAAACCAATTGGTTTACACTCCAATTGAGCAAAAGGGTTGTTAAAACCATTTAAGTCGAAAGCCTACCTTTCGAAAGCATTCCTAAGTAAAGAAGTGATGGCGTCGAAACCATCCCTTCAAAAGTATTGGAGAAGTGGCCAAATTTTAGAAAACAAAGTACCCCTTTAAAACCCTCTGGGTCGAAAGGTAAAAAGGCGACATCAAAAGGTTTTGACTTAGTCGAAAGTAGTGATTTAAAAACAAAGGCGCAACCCAATTGAAACCATTTCCTTTAAAATCATTTGACCTATTCGAAAGCCAACTAAGCCGAAAGCTTCTTAGTCAAAAGCAAGCAGGCGCATTTTTATTTAAAAACAAAGTAAAGCCTCAACCCCTTTGGAACCCCTGGTTTCGACCCACTACCTTTCACCTACATCCAATTCACTACGTACCAGTTCCCTGATACCATGTGCAATGGTTTTGACTATATCGAAGGCGAAGGTAAAGAGGCGGAACCTAGTGCCGAAAGCATCGAAACAGTGAAAATATTTGTCCTTTTAAACTATTTCTTTTGTACCTAACATGCCTTGTTTGTCTAGATCTGATTGGTTGCAATTTTACTTTTTCAAAAGTGCTGCCAATTTCCAGAAATAACAAATTTGAATTATTTGCAAAGAGCCCCTTCTCCTTTTATAAATACATAAAACATTTTAGTCCCATATCTTAAATAATTTTATATATTCATTAAAACACTTGGGAGAATTTTACAAAAATTCCAGAAAATCTCTTTTAATATGTTTTCCAACATATAAAAATTTCAGACCCAAACCTTTTATTGTTTAATCGTAAATAATTTATAACCCAAAATAACATTTTCTTTACTAGAAAATTCATATAAAATCCAAAAAAAATTCAGAAAATTCAAAAAGTTGAAATCCATCTCCAAAATATTATTTCTGGTCCATATAAAAATTTGCAAGGCATTTGGATTTCATTTAATAGGTTTTTTACCTTAAAACATGTCATAAAACCAATATGAACATGCATAAATCATCAACAAGTATATATAATCATTCCATTATTCAAAAACATGGCAAAACATTTTGGATTTCTCCTTAAAACCGAAAACAAAACAAATGAGAGATGTAAACATTATTCACCTTAGCTTTAGAGATTAAGGATGTGAGATTTGAATGAATTTGATGTTAATTAAGCTTCCCCTTTATCTTTCTTTCTCTAGCTCTTGTTAATGGTGGCCGGCCTTAGCTTTTAAAATTTTGAAAATGAAATGAACGTGTAAAGGAGAATACATGGCCAAGTTTAAGGAATATAGGAATGGCCTCTTTCCTACTTTACCCCTCCTCTATTTCAATTTAAATCGCTTCTTTTAATTCATTGGTTAAATGGCACGACTACCCTTTAATTAAATCAAATCTCAATCCCATAATCAACACATCATTTTATTTAATTTAGCTAATTAAATATCCTAAATAACATTATCAAGAATATGGGGTGTTACACTTAAGCATGTGCCTCATTCTGAATCTCATTCTTTAATTCTACTTGATTTGGCACACAAAGTCTTTTTCGATATCTAAATCCCCCGTCATTTCCTAGCTTCTAATCTACTGGGTCCTTGTCCTCCATCATCATAAACCAATCTTTTAATTTCCCTTTTTTTCTTGGGCTTGTATAATTCTACTAACTAAAGTAGGCTTAATCATCATACTACATACAAGGGCCTTCCTTTCACTATTTATTTCGATAATCTTTTTAGGTCGAGCATTCATTTCTACTAAATTTTCCAAAGCTCTCCATTCCATGATCATCAGGCTAGCAATAACTCCATATTACTTTCAACTTAATGCATCTGCTACCACTTTGGCTTTTCCGGGATGGTATTGTACTGTGAAGTCATAGTCCTTCAAAAATCCCATTCATCTTCGTTGTTTCATATTAAGTTCCTTTTGAGAGAATAAATACTTTAAACTCTTATGGTCAGAATAAATATCAAATTGTTCATCATAAGGATAGTGTCTCCATATCCTTAATTCAAATACTATTGCTGCCAACTCCAAGTTGTGAGTTAGATAATATACTTCATGCTTCTATAATTGTCGAGAACCGTAAGCAATAATTTTATCTTCTTACATCAATAAAATCATAATCCTTAACCACTTGCATCATAATATATTTTGTATCGTTCTCTATGCCTTGGTAAGGTTAGAACTGATGCTTCAGTTGACTTTCTTTTCAATGTCTAAAATGCTACCTCACATTTCTCACTCTATATAAAATTTAATTTCCTTTTGTGTTTAGTTAGTTAGTGGAGCTACTAACATTAAAAAGTTTTAAATAAATCTTCTATAATAACCAGCCAATCCAAGAGAACTTCGAATCTCCAAAGGTGTTCTTGGAGGACCCCATTTCAAAACTGCTTCAACTTTTGTTGGGTCTACTTCTATCCTATCTTTTGAAATAACATGCCGAGAAATTTTACTTCTTCCTACCAAAATTTAGACTTTGTTAACTTGGCATACAATTAGTGTTCGTTTAGTGTTTGTAGTGCTATACATAAATGTTTCAAATGCTCTTCTCTTGATATTGAGAAAATTAAGATGTCATCGATAAATACTGAAAAAAAATTATCATGACATGGATGGAACACATGATTCATAAAGTTCATGAAAACTACTGGTATGTTATTAGTCTAAAAGACATGAACAAAAACTCATAATGTCTATACCATGTTTAGAAAGCTATCTTTGGAATATCTTCCTCCTTTATTGTTAACTGGTGATAACCAAATCTCAAATCTATCTTTGAGAATATGTTAGCTCCATGGAGTTGATCAAATAAATCATCAATCCGAGATAATGGATACTTATTCTTAATTGTAACCTTTTTAAGTTCTTGATAGTCAATACATAATCATATGGATCCATCATGTTTCTTACGAATAATACTGGAGCTCCACAAGGTGATTTACTTGGTCTAATAAATTCTTGATCCTTTAACTCTTGAATTTGCTTCTATAATTCTTGATTCTCTAGTTAAGTCTTATAATAAGTTGTCTTTGCTATCGGGTTCGTACCAAGGACCAACTCGATACAAAAGTCAATTTCTTATTTTGGTGGTGATCCTGGAATATCGCTAAATACTTCTTCAAATTCACTGACCACTTTGATTGGGTCAAGTTGTTGGTCCACATTTTTAATGTCTATATGTGCTAGGTATCTAGATATGTATGCATTTCCAAATTTATTACAAGAATATATGAATGTCTCATATCATAGAATGGAAAAGATTATAGTCATGTCATGACAATTTAGTTTGGCATAATGTTTGTAAAGCCAATCAATTCCAAGATTGAGATCAAAATGGATCATTGGGGAATGGAATAAATCTGCACGCATTTCCTTATCTTCAATATAAAGAGGACAATTCTTACATATACTTCTAAGTTTAGTTTCTCTTTCAACCAAGTTATATATCATCATGGGAAACATTAGTTGCTTAATTGGTAATCCTAACTTAGTAGCGAATACTACTAATATTAAGGAATGTGTGGCACCCGGATCGAATAAAACTTTAGCTTGAAAATTAAAAATAAATAAGGTACCTTCCACACGTGGTAGTTTAGAAACCACTGCATATACCCTGGCTTGATTTTCTGATGTTGCTTTATTTTCCCTTTTTGGCTTTTTACAGTCCCTGCTTATGTATCCTGGTTCATTACAATTGTATAATACAATCGTTTTTCTTTCCTTTGGACAGTTAGGAGCAATATGACCCTTCTCATTGCAATTATAACACGTTTTTAATTTATTTTGACCCTCTCCTTGTTGTGCCCCTGCTTTCTTCACTTCCTTGTTGTGCAATGGCTTCTTCCCATTGAATTTCTTTTGACTATTGAATTTCCCTTGATTATTATGATTTATCTTATTCAAAAGATTCCTTTCTTGCTGAAGTTGAATGTAGTTTTCTTTGAGGTTAAGAGCTTCAAATATGATTACTTCATAAGTCTTGCGACGATCACCAATTACATGTCCCCTTATTGGTGGAATTAGTCCTTTTGCAAATTTCTAGCCTTCTTTTCAGGCGTATTAATTAAATGACTGGCAACTCGAGGAAATGCCTCAAATTGATTTTGATATTGGGCTACTATTATGTTTCCTCGTGTGAGAGCTTGAAATTGCAATTCCATCTTCTCTCTTTCATGTTCTAGAAAATACTTATCCAGAAATATTTCCTTAAAACATCTCCAGGTCATTATGCTTGAATCAGTTATAGTCCTGATTAACTCCCACTAATTCCTTGCCTCTCCTGCTAGTTGAAATATAACGAACTTTCTTTTATCTATTTATCTACAATCCAACACTTCAAAGATATCTTCTAAATGTTGGATCCATTGTTCAGCTTTAAATGGATCAGTATCTCCAACAAATTTACCTGGATGTAAATTCGTAAAATGACTCCATAAACTATCAGATGGATTGTTCACAGGTCTTGAGGAGAAATTTTCTATTTGTTTGATGAATGCTGCGAATAACTCCATAGGATTTTCTTGTGCGAAGGCTTGAGCCTCTTGACTATGAGTTGAAGTAGTAGTTTCTTTATCTTCCATAACCTTAAAGAAACAAAAGGATTTTATTCTGATCAGGACCAGATATATCTACATTATTTAATATGAAACATTAATCAATTAAACTCAAGTCATACACATAAAGGATATACTATTTATAACTCTTTTTCTTTGCATAAACAAAATTTGGGTTATTATTTACAAACTTCCACATTCGCCTCCATTATTTATAAGTAAAAAAAATTTGGGGATTAAACCACCAAAGTATAAGCAACTCTTCATTTCTTTATATTACATTCCCCATGAAAGTCATAGTGTGGGAAAAAATCCTGCAATATTGTTCAATTTATTTTTCATGGTTGCTTCCACAAGTCCCATAACTTCTTTTGAGACCTCATTTAATCCTTGGGATTCTAACTCCTCTTCATCCAACTATCTTCTATTTATCCTTGGGAACATTTTCCTTCAAGGTCTTACAGGTTTTAGAATTTCACCTCACCTTTTGAGAAATTCTCGAATTTCTCCATACTCAATTCTCTCTGCTATCTTTATAGCTTTCACTATTTCCTTTCGTTTTTTATGTTGACGTATAATACAGGGTCTCTTTGTAGTACCTCTTCATAGTCGTATGATCTATTTGCCACTTCTATCATTCCCCTACTAAGTTTTTGTGCCTTCCTTCTAATCATCTTCTTCTGAAATCGTAGGAAGGTTGGGGTTAATCATTCTTCAGGATTAGTTGTGCACTTAACCCCTCCCCATGAATCTCCAGTATCCCATGTCTTTTGGCTTTTCTTGTTTATAACTATAGCAATTATAAACATGTCAATGAATAATACAAATATCATATTCTAGCAAATCCCAAACTATAAGGTTTCATTCTTGTCAAATGATAAAGTGTTTTCTACTAAGCACCACTTAAACCTAGGCTTTGATACCACTTTGTAACACCCCGCTCCAACGCTCTTGGCCGGAATCGGGAATGCTATCCTCATAATATGGTGCTATGATATCAGTTTCACAAGTTCACAAGCTAAATGCCAGAATCTCAAATCATTTAGAGTGAATGATTTCAAGTGGAAGAAATATTATACATTCATACTTGCAATACAAGTTAATTTACATAAGGCCTTGTATTCACCTTCATACTTATATGTACATCAAGATTTATAATACTAAACAAAAGACAAGAATCTTCAATTTCAGTTTTCCATAAAAAGTCCCAAAATCAAACTTTAATTATCCAAACCTGAAATGTTTATGTGTAGCATCGTGAACAACACTGAACCAGTAAGGAATCTATTTAATCTAAATCTCAGATCATATCACAAAATTTTCCAAGATGTCAACACCATATTTTGAAGTATATTAATGAATCAAACATGTATTACTTAATTAAAATATGTAAATTTTCTCCAATCATATTTGTCAAAACTCATTCGACATATATAGAAATCGTTTGCAAACTAGAAACATAACAAAATCTGAAATCCATGTAAAAATAAATTTAACTACATGTGGATCTAACCTGAACACGGAGTAGGGAATTAGATCTTAGGGACATTTTGTCCCATTGCAGCTGGCATCCTAACACATAATATGGATGTATTCTGTCTCTTAACACATAGCATGGAAACAAAGTAATAGTGCACTATCCTGGATCTTTTGTCTTTTACCGCATTCATCTAAAATCCATCACAAATCATAAGTACATATATAAGTATACTTCAAGATACTTTATAATCATAAACCGATATAGATTATTCTTTCTTTCAAACAACTAAAGCATCAATCATATACACTTGGTTGAGGCCAAAAATATTATAAGCAGAAGGTACGTCTATAATATCAAAAGGGTCAAAATAGTGCAACATATAGATTAAAAATATTATAAGTTACACATTACTTCTTGGATTGACTTGAAATTTTGAAATTGGTTAGTTTTTCTCATCTTAGCAATTGTAGTTTCGGCCTATAGTTTAGCTCCTTGGCTTTCCCTAAGATCTTCCTTATTTTCTTACTTCTGTTTAACTTTTTGATTTATGGATGCATGAAAACCAAATGAAACTGCCATTATATTTATAGGCTTTCTTTAAGGCTAATTTAGTCTTTTTAATTTGGAAACTTGTCCAACTTTTCCATGTAAATTTTTGTGTAATGACACATGCCCCCTTGGTTGTCATCTTAATAAGCATGATAATCTTATAAGCTTACAAAAAATTAGCCGATGTATCACTCCCTTATTTTGAGTGCCATGTTTAACGCGCCGCCTCATGCTTTAATAAACAAGGTGTTATTACAAGCTTATACCTAACTATGTCACTACCTCCTTTAAATGCCACACTTAATGCCACATCATGCTAGAAGTTAATATTACAGAGTTACACCTAATCAGCCTATGTGTCACTACCTCCTTTAAATGTCATACTTAATGCCACATCATGCCTCAAGGTGATATTACAAGGTTACACCTAACTAATCTATTAGATTATAAGAATCTTTTGGTCTTTGAAATAGTGTTGTAACTTAGTATTTCATATTTTAGACAGTTATAATATAATTTCATTTTGGGATTTATGAACACACAAGAAGTTGTTCGGGTTCTTACAAAGCCCTTTCCAACAACTCATTTACTTACTTATTCAATTGTTCGGGTTCTTAAAAAGCCCTTCTCCAACAACTAATTTACTTGCTTATTCAACTCGCATCTCTCCTTAGGAGCCATATGCCTTAAAGGTAAGGCAACAAGTCCGGTGTTCTACACAAGGTAAATTTGTAACGCGGTCTCTGTCGGGGGTAGGAGACTGGAAACCTCAGCAAAGACATCTGGGTAATTTCTAACTACTGACACTATATCTAGCTCATCATATGATAGGCATAAAGAATATAAGTATCTTAATGTAACCGATCCTTGGGGATCGCAATAAACCTCCAAGCTACATCCACTACACGTACTCAATCTAACAACGTTCATATCACAGTCTAATATGGACCTATACATCATCATCCAATCCATGCCTAATATCAACCCAAACCTAGAAAATCCTAAGACAAAAGCATCACAATCGAACTTGACCCCTAAAATGAACAACTTCAAACCCCTACAAAACGTAGACAAATTGGTCGATCCTCTTATGAGGTTTGACACAACTATAGGGTCTGTAACTATGCTAGTGTCTAAGTGTAACTCATCCACGTGTCTACTAGAAATGAAAGAATGTGAAGCCCCAATATCAAATAATGTGCAAATAGATAAACCAGATAGAGTTAATACATCTTTGGTCACTACTTTCTTTCCCTTGTCCACTATTAGCTACGCACTCGAGCTAGGGACTGCCTCGAGTACATAAGATGGAACAACCTAAGTAGAGGCCTCAGTAGAAACCTTCTGAGGTGCTAGAGACTCTCGCTTCATATGCCCAAACTGATTGCAATTATATCACTTGACCTTTGTACCCTTCGATTTACACTCCTTGACGAAATTCCCCGTCATGCCACACTTCCTACAGTGCATATCTTGGTTCTTCATCCTTGTGTTCTTCCTTCGAGACGATGTTCAGTAAGTCCATCTCCATTAGACCTCATATGTAGCACCCATAGGAATGTGACTCAGAGCTAAACTTTGAAGAGGTTTGTTCAGCACCTTAGCAAACATCAAAGCCTTGTTATGTGGAGTATCGATCAATCCTATCCCAAATTTAGCTAGCTCATTAAATTGATTAACATACTCTTTTACTAATAAGTCTCCTTGATTCAAGTGAATAAACTTCTCTAACTGCATGCCTTCCTCTGCCCTAGAAAGAAACATCACATCGTCTCGGAAACTCTCCCCAAGTGATCTCTCCTCTATCAGTCTCAGCCACAACTATCTTCCACAAGCTAAGAGCCTCACCTTGTAACTGCCATATAGCTAATTGTCTCGTCACTCATCAGTTAGACCCATCAAGCAAAAAATCCTCTTACATGTATGGATCTATGCCCTCGAATCTATATAAGACTCAGTCCCTATATATGGCTTTCCACCAATATTATCGAAATCCTTGCACAGCTTAGCAAAATCTGCGGTGGCATGTGGATGGATAGGAACTGCACCATTCGTCCTCTCCATGGGTCCTCTAGTAGGATTATGCTCAGCTTGTCCCCTCGCTTGAAGATACTAGCGGAACCAAATAGGAACTTTTATTTTATGCCCGCAACCTTGGCTGCATCGCCTGAGCCTGAACCTACGGGATCGCTTATCTTCTATCTATGAACTTTAAGAATTCTATTTCCATCTTTTCACAGATAGTATATACATGAATAAGAGTGATTACATAGGCACGAATTAAAGATAATATAGGCATGGATAAGAGAGATTATGATATGTATAAGATCTTTGAAAATTTTTTGAAAACCTTTATCTATATACATATATACTTTCGAATCCCATTTTTAAAAATCTTTTTGGAAAACGATTTGGAAAACCTTTTTGAAAACCATTTTTTTCCAAAAACTTTTCACGTACGTTCTCTTAATGCGGTCTTAATCCATAAGGAATCCTGAACTTATGCTCTGATGCCAATTGTGACAACCCGGACCTCCCAATACACAGATCCAAGGCCTAGTGTGACTTTCAGACTCACGCCATGCCGAGAAATACAAGCTATTAGGTTTTATAACATTACAGAGACTAAAATAATAGATATAATATAAGATATACTGCACTTCTAGAGCTCACTACGGAAGGAACAAAATATATAATATTTAAAAATATCCATCTTAGAAAATATCCCTAAATACAATTTCAGAAAATTAGTACATAGTAAAATACAAAGTACTGATAAGATAGATAAATGGATACATGGATAGTAAATATGGTAGCAAGCAACTCCTGCGATGACTCTTCTCTCAAGTACGAAGAATGGGTTAATCACTTGATACCCTGTCCACTTGTGGTGGGGAAAGATAATGGAAAAAGGGTGGGTCAGACAAAAGTTTGATGAATGAGTACAGCTTTAATATATGGTGATCATGTGAACTTGACTTTAACTCTATTCTAAGTGACATAAGGTACTGCAAGTGTCAGTGTATTCCTAGGGTCCATTATTTAAGGGTTTTTGCCGAACATACACCTACACTATGACTTGTGCAAGTTACTATAAGGATTGAACCACGAATCGAATCTTAATGACTAACGATCAGCCACTACCCCTAGAGCTACTCAACATGTAAACACCGCCACTAGGCTATTGTGGAAATTTATTTCCACTACTCTCACCACCACTAGGCTAACATGGAAATAGATTTCCACTACTGTCACCGCTACTAAGCTACTAGGGAATGAATCTCTCTTATCTATTACCACATGTAACCTAACTACGCATCGAGGAGAAAACCCACAACGCTGACTCACCAAAGTGTCATATTGTCTGCATCCATGTCTGCCTCCAGACCGTAGTATATGCCTTTTATTGCATATGCTGGGATCCACCATCTAAATTGTACCACGTCACGTCATTATCTGTACATACCATGACTCTTATTGTGCCGAGCGCACACATTTCATCAGGCATCAATTAGTGATGTGTGTACACCGTAGAACCTATTGTGAGTTCTACTTGCGACAAAAAATCATCCCCGGTTGAATAATCGATCCCCCATTGGATAAAGAGTATTTCCCCAACACCGCAACATCCTGGCGTAACCTCATATAGAACTAGCTTCCCTATAGCTCCTAACATATATACATATAGCCTTAAATAAGCTTACACGACAATTAATATTTCTATTAATTTTCTTAACCTGGACCTTAGTTCAAGGTTTAAATTCTGCGTTTCAGGCCATAACCGATCACCTTACACCCTATTGGTTGATAGATTGCAGTCAAATGCTTAGGGTGAGTGGTCGATCGGTCGTAGCGTAAAAATTAAGGTTCGATGATTTTTGATTCAATTTTTAATTAATGTCAATTTTTTAATTATGGCTTTTACAGTGAACCCTAAGCAACTACAATGACCAGTCTATGTTCCCAATTTCATAGATTTACACAATTTAATTTAATCTATGGTTAATAGATTCTAGGGTTTTAAATTTAATAACAAGGGGTTTACACGTTTATCAATTTATAGCAATTTGAGTTTCTAATCCAGATTCCAGGTTTAACAATTAGGGTTTACAAATTAAATTTTAAATTACCAACAACCTAAATCAAACAGAATAGGCTAAATTTAACTATAATAATCAACTTATCAAACCTATTCCCACTCACCTTAGATCCAAGCTCTACCAACACGCTCTGTCAGAGAATCGCCCTTCGTAAGCTTGCTCCTTCTAGATCCAATTTGCAATTTTCCTTTTGCTTTGATTTTATTTTTATTTTTAAAGAAATTTTAGAAGTGGAGAGGAAGAATTTCGACAATCAAAATGATTTCTAGGGAATTATTAGGGTTAGCATAGGTGCTATTTTACAGAAGTTAGGAACTAATGGAGCATTGATTTGGCCTGGAGAATATTTTTCTACCATCACATACACATATTAAAACATGGCCACGAAGTAAACGATCTCAGTCATTCAAACGAGCTCTAGAACTGACAAATTTCTAACATGAACGTTCGAACGCCATTGCATCTAGGTCGACTGCTACCGGTCGACCGTAGACCCCCTCGGTTCGACTGGTTGTGGTTTTGAATATGGGAAGTGTTTATTTTAAAGTTTACTTTATTTTTAAATTTTTAAATTTCCGTAACTTCCCAGTGCTAACTCCGATTTTGAAGTGTTATATATGAAAATTGTTTAGAAAATTACTGCGAATGCAATGGTGCAAGTTTTATAGGAAAATTCGAATGTCTGTAAAACTTTCATTTTAGCCCTTAACTTCCTTAAATTTTATTTTCTTATTGAATTTTTGCTAAATTTTCAGGTTGTTACACCAACATTTGTCAGTTCACCATTCAAATAACAAAGTACTGCACTAGCCCATGAATACTGACCATAAAGTGCTAAATCATTCAAAAATGGCAAATATTTCCAAGTTACAACAAACTTTCAAATGATTCGGAAAAGCCAACAGTTTAAGAAGTATAAAATTATAGCATGACAACGACGAAGTATCTTAATATCTGTCACATTGTCTCCAAGTGGTTCTTGAAATTATTTTCCAAACCAACTCATAGTTACCTCATTTTTAGATTTTAGTGCATTCTTAGGAGGAAATATACCAAGTAACTCATGACACAATATAAATAATCATACCTCGTATTATCAATATATATCGAGGAATCACCTGTGGATAAGCCTAACAAATAATAAATGTCACATAATGTGATAGCCATATCTCCTACTCTAAAATGAAAAATATATGTCTCTGGCCTCCAATGATCATACAATGTCATAGCAAGATGATATCTAATCAAACATTGCATTGCTTTCTAAAAACCAACTATTATTAAATTTGTTCCAATCGAGGATCTTTATAATCTTTTTCTTTAATCTTGCTCGAATACTCTACAGGTTGAACTATTTGAATGCTCTTATTTTTAACAACCAATATAAACTAAAATTTTATAATGCATTTTTTTTGCTAAACCAATGTGTATATAAAACACCTCCATAAGTGATTGATTTTCACTCATATGTTTATATCGAAGAAATAGGACACTTCTATCAACAGGTTTGGATGGCAATATTATAAAAATTAAGCATCCAATGCATATCCATTAATGCCCAATTATGCACTATCAAAATTAAAACTAGGATTTCCACTTTCAATTAGCTAGCTAGTAACTGTAACGGCCGGTATTTTATATATCGAAGGACCGTAAAAAATTATTTTTAAATTCATACAAGGTCATATCAATCTATAACTTTAGAAAATGCTTATTATAGACATTTTCTATATTTAGAATCTTTTGAACGATTTTACCCCTAGAAGCCTGTAGCTTTTGATATGTGCCAAATTAGCATTTGAGACCACTTCTGTTAGAAAGATATGATGGTTTCCCTTTCCATAGAGTGATCATTGTAGCGATTTGAAATTTCTGGCTAGGAGATATGGCTGTTTGAAGGTTGATAGTTTTTTAGCAGCTTAGTGGGTTATTGGTGTGTTTGGGGGCAAACCCACTAACCCATTTTGGGTTTGGAAACCTTGTATAGCTAAACCATCATCCCCAAATCACTTTTTCACCCTCTTTCATAGATTTAAGCCTCCATTAACCCTTCCTCTATCCAAATCATTCTCTTTTGTCCTCCAAATCAAGTCTAAATCATAGATTAGAGCTAACTTAACAAGGGAATTCATTAGAGACCTTCACAACTACATTTTTGGGAAGATAAAATATCATTTTTTTGCTTATTCTTGGATTTGCATCGATTTACATGCAAAACTTAGATTTTTGATGTTTTGGTGAGTGATTTATCATCTCTCACCTCACCATGTATGTATTCATAGATTTTGAAATGTTTTAAACTCATTTTTAAAGTCATATTAAGGTTTTAAAACTGTTTTCAAGGCCAAACCTTTAGCAAAATGAATCTTACATTTTTTAAAGCACCTTAATCATGTTTTTTAGGAATATTGTTGCCTTTATATGTGATAGGCTACATTAGGGATGTAATTGCATGATGATTTACTAGGGTTTGATGTGTATTTGGGTGTTTGGATGTTTCATGTGATGTGTGCATGTTGTGTATATGTAAATGCGTATATGATAGAAATGCTCAATGGAGCGACTTAGAGTTAGGAACCATGAAACCAGACATTGATGGATTGGCTCTAGAGTGTTTGGAGTTATATTTTTAGCATATGTGATACATAAGAGTTGAAGTGTTAAGCGTAGCGTTGAAATCAGTGCGATTTGGAATGCTAGAAGTGCTATAGATTTTCGGGTAGGTTGGTTGTAACACCCCAGATTTTTGGTAACATTATTTAGAATATTTAATTAGTTAAATTAAATAAAATAATATGTTGATTAGAGGATTGAGATTTGATTTTTAATTAAGGGTAGCAGTGCCATTTAACAATGAACTAAAGAAGAGTTTAAATTGAAATAGAGGAGAGGTAAAATAGGAAAGAGGCCATTCCTATATCCTCCAACCCTTGGCCGTGTAAAATTTTACACGTTCATTTTTCATTCTCAAATTTTAAAATAAGGGGTCGGCCACCATTAACAAGGAAGAGAAGAAGAAAAGCTAGGAAAAAGCTAATTCAAATCAAAACTATTCACATCTCAATCTCAATAATCTCTAAAGCTAAGGTGAATAATTGTTACATCTCTATTTTGATTGTTTTTTATTTTAAGATGATTCCAAATTGATTGTAATGTTTTTCCATGTTTTGAATGATGGAATGTTCATATAAATACTCGTTGATGATTTCTACATGTTCATATTGATTTTATGATATGTTTTAAGGTAAAACCTTATTAAATGATGTCTTTATGCCTTCCAAATTTTTATGAAGATCAAAAATAATATTTTAGAGTTGAGTTTTAATTCTCAGAATTTTTGGAATTAATGTGGATTTTATATGAATTTTCTAGTAAAGAAAATGATATTTTGGGCTATTAATTATTTACGGGTAAATATTAAATGATTTGGATCTGAAATTTTTATATGTTAGATAACATATTAAAAGAGATTTTTTGGACTTTTTCTATTTTTTTCCTAAGTATTTTGATAGGTATATAAAATTATTTAAGGTATGAGACTTAATTGTTTTATATATTTTAAAATGGAGAAGGGGCTTTTTGTAAATAATTTGAATTTGTTAATTCTAGAAAATGGCAGCACTTTTGAAAAAGTAATATGGCAACCAATCAGATTAGACAAACAAGGCAGGTTAGGTACAAAAGAAATAGTTTAAAAGTACAAATAGATAGGTTTTTCACTGTTTCGTCTCCTTCGGCATTAGGTTCCGCCTCCATAATATCGCCTCCGACACAGTTGACACTAATACATATGGTATCAGGCAACTGGTACGTAATGAATTGGATGTGGGCGATAGGTATAAGGTCAAAACCATGGGGTTCCGAAAGGCTTGAAGCTTTGCTTTGATTTTAAAGAAAAATGCGCTTGCTTGCTTTCGACTAAGATGCTTTCGAGTTGGTTGGGTTTCGACTAGGTCAAATTGTTTAAAAGGAAATGGTTTCGATTAGGTTGCATCTTTATTTTAAATGAATGCTCTCGACTAAGACGAAACGCCTAGCTGCCACCTTTTTACCTTTCAACCCAGTAGATTTCAAAGGGGTTGTTTTGTTTTAGAAAATCTAACCATCTCTCCAATGCTTACGAAGGGATGGTTTCGACGCCATCACTTTTTACTTAGGAAATGCTTTTGAAAGAGAGGCTTTCGACTTAAAAGGTTTTTATAACCCTTTTGTTAAATTGAAGCTGTGACGTCCCACCCCGAGACCTACATTAGTAAAGAAAATTACAAAGTAATCCTGTCTACTAATGCAGAGAATAGGGCTGGTTAAGGGCGACCATCATAGTAATACGTTAGTTAAGAGATAAGCATGTCAATTATGTCTCGATTTTTTTTTCATTACCTCATAAGTGGTAGACACGCTTAGTCCCTAACTAATGCACACTATGGTGGATTAGGACCATTCCAGAAATATAGTGTAGCCCAACTGCTACAACATATCAAAAACTGAGATGAATTCGCTAAAAATTGAAGAAGATATGATTTTTTGAATATGGTGCATTTTCGGCCAATAAACAGAGATAAATTTTTGGCCGATTTCAACCAGTAATTTCCTATATCAAAATAACTCATAATTCATTGAAAATTTCCAGAAATATAGAACAATCCAAGTACTGAAAAATATCAAAAAATTAGGTTCATTGAATTTAAATTGAAGAAGATACGAATTTTTGAACATGGTGCTTTTTCAGCCAGCAAAAGAGAAAACCAATTCGATAAATTGAGCAATTCCATCAACAAATTGATAGCAAAACTTGATATTTTTGCTTAGCTTGCTGTAAGAAAACTCTTACCTTTCTTACCAAATAGTTTTCATCAAAATCTGAGAACTTGAGATGTAAATTATCTTTTATTTGCAAGTATAACCCAATTTAGTTTCGAAATAGATGATTTGAATGATTTCAAAAGGAAGCGCTTTCGACTTTAATGGGTTTATGTCCTTTTGCCCTACTTGAAGGCATAATCCAATGGTTTCGACCGAGACGTTTTCAAAGGATTTTGAAGGAGTTAACTTCAAATGGTTCCCATATGTTTTAAACTGAACCTAAATTCTTTCGAAAGGTTTTACAAGAGGTTTCGAAGGAGTCGAAAGGATTTGTTTTCAGATGGTTTCGAAAGGAAAGGTTTTCCAATGGTTTCGAAAGGTAATGTTTAAAGGTTTTTAAAAGAAAGATGTCTAAGGTTTTTAAAGCTTTCGAAAGGAAGGTTTCCAAAGGTTTCGAAAGGGTTTTGAGAATGGTTTCGAAAGGAATATTTTGGCCTTTCGACCTAGACAAAAGAAAGGGTTTTACATGGTTTTGAAAGGGGTACTTTCAAAGATTTCGAAAGTGGTACTTTCAATGGTTTCGAAAGGGGTACTTTCAATGGTTTTGGAAGGGGGACTTTCAAAAGTTTAATGTTTTCGTCAACTAAGATTTGTGTAAAGTATATATATATAACATGGCAAGGTGGTTTTGAGTAAAGCATAAGAGATTATATATTTTCCTTATTTGAGTTTGATTTAAAGATCTTAAATCATTTTGAAGAGGTTTTCAAGGAAAATTTTGGGAAGATATCCCTAAGTAAAATGACTCGGATATTAGATACCAGATGGGACTGGTATAGGGTCGCACCATATACATTAGCTATTAGCCCCAGCTAATTTAGTCCAAAATTCCAGTTTGTAGGGCTTTGTCGCAAGTAAGACTTTGTATACAGATAGGTAATTGGTGAGCCCGCAAAACCATTAGGACCAGGTGACCCTGTAAGATGATAAGTTAAGGACAGATCGTCTAGAAGAGAAGTATTTAACAGACAGTGAAGGACAGATCGTCCAAAAGAAGAGGTGTGTCTAACAAATGTTAGATAAATTTTGATATTGTTTGGTAGGCCTGAGTCAGCCAAAGGTTAAAAGTTAGCCAAACAAAATTTTATGCATGAACAGATAGTTCATTTTATTACCTGATATATTTATGTATGTTTACATATGATGCTTTATAGATATTTTGACTAGTTTTGGTTGTAGGAAAAGAATTGCAAAAGATATGTTTTAAAGAAATGTTAGTGAGGGGAAACCCGTTCCGCTAAGCGGTATGGTCTCACTTAACATAAATTAACAGAGATGACAGTATTATTCACACCAGGCTTTATGTCTAACTTGAATTTTTTGTTTCCCCATAAACTCTCGGGTGCTCAAAATTGATTTGAGTAGGCCGAGGGTTTTGGTTATCATGTTTTTTTCTTTGGCGAATAAAGCTTCCAGAGACGACAGGCGGCTGACAGATAGCTAATTAGGATTTGCAGTTTCATTTTGTTTTGATACCGCTGTGTATATTAAGTCAGTTATGACTATATTTCTCTGATTATCCAAAGGGGCATCGTCATATGTCGCTCATGGCGTATTATTGTAAATTATATTTAATCAGTACCTTGGAAACGGTTAACGGATCATGTAACTTGGATATGATATCATTTTGAAATGTAATCAGCTAAATTTGTTTTTTTTAATCTGTGATTTTGTTCATATTCAAGTGCATCTGATATTATGGATACCATTAGCATTGCTGCATTTTTTCACCAGAAGTTAATACTATAGATGACTATAGCATCTGCAGTGCTTAGCTTTTGGCCTCTAGATACGGGATGTTACAACTTGATATCAGAGCATAGGTTTATGAAAAAAACTTTAAACTAAAAATGGTTTTTAAAACATAATCCTAAGGAATTAGAGTAAGATTGGGGTATGCGATGACGCTATAGTAACGTACTTGTATTTGCTATATATAAGTATACTCTTTATCTCTAGTCTCCTATCTTTGCTTAGGTTATCTTTCTGTATCTCATGAGGTTTGAATACAGATATGGATGGTAGAAGAGGAAGAGTTAACTCATGAAGGGGAGGCACCAAAAGGAATGCCGGACCAAATGCCAGGAGAAACCAAGGTCAGGCACAAGTAGAGAATGTAGGTGCTGGGGTCCCGCAGGTCGGAATGGAAGCTATGTATCAGTTCTTCATGAATATGGTGCAAGCGAGTGTTCTTGCTGGAGTAGTAGGTGGAGGAGTTCTGGAGGTTCCGGTTGTCCAGGATTATGCTAAGCTGAGTGGAGATTACACTAAGCTCCGAAGGAAGCCATTTATTGGAACCGAGGATGCTATAGAGGTGGAAAATTGGTTGCCGCATTGTGAGAGAATCTTTGTAGACTTGAGGCTCAATGATGAGCAGAAGAGGAGGCTGGCATCTAGACAGCTTCAGAAAGCTGCTTTGTTCTGGTGGAACAGTGTAACAGTGGCAGTAGATGAGGAAGAGATGACATGGGTAGAGTTCAAGAGAAGGTTCCATGAGAGGTTCATGTCTGTTATAGCACAGTCAGCTCTGATCAAAAAGTTTGCTGAGTTAGAGTAGGGAGAGATGTCAGTGGTGGAGTATACCAGAAGGTTTGAGGAGTTGGCTTTGTATGGTTATACCACTGTTGATACCGTGATGAAGAGGAACGAGACGTTCATCCCGAGATTGAAGCCTGAGTTGGCTAGGGCTACTTTACCGCATATCAGAGATCCCTATGATGTGGTTGTGGAGATGTCCATAAGGCATGAGGAGATTCTTGATTCTCTAGAGAAGAGAAAGGCTAAGGAAGTCCAGGTTGGGCGGGGCCAGAAGTAGAAGGTTTTCCATATGAAGGGTGTTCAGAAGAGTGCACTACAAGAAAACTAGCCTTTAGTTGCATAAATTGGTGGCATTTATTTGTGAATGCAACTAAAAACATTTCACCCTATAGTCAAAACGCGGCAAAAATTATTTTACCTTTCGCGCCTTACCAAAATCTTTCCGCCTCAGTCTAATAAACGTAACCAGTACATTCCCTATCATTAAATTATCTAACACTTATAAATTTTCTAAACCTAAGGAACAAAATTTCCCAAATCGCTTCAAAATAATTTCCCAAATCGCTTTTTGATTCAACCGTTCCTCTCCACATCACTCATCTCCACATCGTCGTTTATTCTCATCGTCGCATCTACTCCTCTCCACATCATCGTGGAAGCTCTCCAGCACGATTTTCTCCTCGTGGTGCCCTAAATAGGTACATTTAGGTTGAATTTTATAAATCGATTTTCTAATTGTGATTAAAGCTTGCGCATAAAATTGTTTGTGATTATTTCTGGTTGTTCGTTATGTTTACTATTCTATTGATACTGCAAGTTATTATAGATTATATTGCAAGTTATTTTGTGATTGTTTGTGATTACTGTAGGTTTTATTTTGTGATTGTTTGTGATTACATCTTAGAATGTAATTGTACAGTTTATTATTTTGATATTTTCAATAAAAAATAGAATTTTTACTGAGAAATTTTGTGATTGTTTGCATTGTAATTACTGCAAGGGTATCTCAGTTATTTTGTGATTACTGACGTTATTACTGCAAGGGTAGCTCAGTTATTTTGTGATTGTTTGCATTGTGATTTATTAGTTAACGAAACCGGATGAGCAATCTATTACTGTTGGAAACATGTGTTTTTCTGGTTCTACAAATAGTAAAATTTGATAGAAATGATACAATACTACTTAATAAAGAAAGCAATTTGTCTGCCTTTTATTTTACAAGGAAATAACAAATACAAATATGTATTACCATATATTCATTCACAGTTTGGACCTTGTACACCATTTCTGTTCCTCAAAAGTTATAGGTACTTTCATAAACTTCAATGCCAAGAAAAGCTTTCACTCATGAAAGCTTTTCTTGCTTAGTTCTTAAAATAAATCGTTCAACATGGCTAGGAGAACAATTTTGAATGCAAAAAGAAATAAAATGATACTGCCAAGTAAACCTTAGTAGTGGTTGTCTTTGTAATGTGGACCTTAGTGATGGACAAGTAGAGCTATATGGATGCAACAACTAATAATACAAGCAACCAATGTTAACACACACTTATAAAATTCATACTAACATCTTTGGTATTTTTGAAATAAAAATAAAGGATGTGTCCATATATATTTTGCAGTAACAGCAAACTCTTAGTAATTTTAATCAACTTTAGGCTTAATTGATCTAAATCAGTTAACTTCAGAACATTTTTATTAGCACATACATATCACAATACATGCATTAAAGAGTGTTAACTTTACTTTTTTTTTATCGAACCCAGATTTTCTCTGCTGTCAGTACTTCAAGTCAATGTTAAAGTGCGTGTCTTTTGTGGATCATTTTTCTGCAAATGCACAAATAATGTTTCATGTCAATGTTTATGCTCAGCGTTCATAGACTAAAAAAGAATTTGAAACCATTCTATGGTCACATTCCCATCTTAAATATTATCTATACATAGAAAGGGAAACTTGATATCAAAAATTTCATAATGAAGGACTAATTAGCTATAAATTCACTATGATAGCCTGAATATATTGGTGTTGTGTTGTTTTTATAATAGAATATCATTTTTGAAACCAGTTTTTTCTAGAAAATGTTGGATTTGATTGGGTTCATGTTTGATAACTAGACACACTAAGATTGCACTGACAGTCAAATCACCTTTCTTCAAAACCTTGCACTGATATATCGATTACAAAACATAACTAAATGAAACAACAACAGAAAAATACTTAGAAGAAACAACAATTACCGAATTATAAAATGTATTACCGAATTATAAAATACACTTGCTGATGTGATATTCTACTATTTCAGTATTATTTTCACGAGCTTGAAATATTTTCTTAGTTTCAGACTAGAAATTTGAAAGATAATATTTTGATTTTTAAACATTCGTATATTTTCCAACCAGTACGACTTCATTTAAGGCAGTATGGAAGATCCACACCCGCATTCGCAAATGTATGGATTACTCATGTTTAATATGTTCTTTTTATATGCAATTTTAATTACCATTTGCTGAATGGCTTCACATTTTTGCACGTTCACAATATAAATAATTTTCCGGCAGATGCGTTTACATGGTCACATGGAGTTATCTCACTGATACATATCTATATGTGTTATATTTTCAGCAAATGCGTCATAATTTCAGTCACCAAACGAAGAAAAACAAATCTATGTAACCTTGTGAACGAGGTTTGATTCATGTGTGCAGTATCCTAAAAATAAAAACTATCTCTGTTATTTCATTCACTACAGCACATGCTATCTCTGTTATTATTCATTTTATGTGGTTTATTGTAGTTTATTATCCTTACCATGGGCGTGTTACCAATGTTCCAGATAGTGCATTATTTATAAGATGCTTGGATGTTTTTTTGGGTAATAACTTCAACGTCTAGTTATTTTTTTGATTACAACAGATAACCAATTTATACGTCAAAGATTGGAAACTTATTTGCCTTCATATGTCGAAAATGGAAAAAGACTGGGTTTTTTTAAGCAGATGATAAAACCATGATTAACTTAATATGTATTTTGAGAATTATAACATATAATCTAATATTAAAGCTCAATTTTTTTATTTGTTTTACTTTTCTCATAGAACTAGTATAGAGTACCGACAAGGAGCAATGAATTTTGTGAATGCTGCAAAGAGGAATGCAAGAAGTGCAGAAAAAATTTTATGCCCTTGCAAGGATTGTCGGAATCTTAGTCGTCATGATGAACAAATCATCGTTGAACATTTAATTATAAAAGGAATGGATCCTAAATACATGGGTGGTGTATGGTTTAACCATGGTGAAGAGATAAATGTAGAGAAGAAAACAAATACGTTTGATGTATATGATCTATTCAAGATGATTCACTATGAAGATGAAGATTTTTTGAATCAAGATTTTTTCGATGATGATAAAGATAATGTTAATTCTTAAAGAAAAGAGGATGAGTTACTCAAGAACTTGGAAGATGCAGAAACTCCATTATATCCTGGTTGCATAAATCACACAAAATTATCTGCTACCACCGTCTTGTATAATCTTAAATGTGAGACTGGCTTGTTTGATAGTGGGTTTGATAAGCTTTTAACTGTGCAACATTTATTTCTGCCGAAGGATAACATGCTTCCCAAAAACGTATATGAAGTAAAGAAATTTCTTGGAGCATTCGACATGGGTTTTGAAAAGATACATGCTTGCGAGAATGACTGTTGCCTTTACAGAAAAGAATACAAAGATTTAGAAAGTTTTCCAAAACGTGGTTCTTCAAGATGGAAGAAAAATCAAGATACTGAAGAGGTTATACAAGGTATTACAGTTAAAGTATTGAGATACTTTCCAATAATTTTGAGATTTAGAAGAATGTATAGATCTCAAAAGATGGCAGAAGATTTAAGATGGCATTTTAATAATACAAGCAACGATGGAAAAATGCGTCATCCCGTGGATTCTACGACATGGAAAATGGTGGATGAAAAGTATAAATCTTTTTCATCTGATCCACGCAATCTTAGGCTTGGTCTTGCTACAGATGGATTCAATCCATTTCCCATGTTGAGTTTGAAATATAGTTGCTGGCCGGTGATGCTTGTGACATACAATCTCTCGCCTATGTTGTGTATGAAGAAGGAAAATATTATGTTAACTTTACTTATTCCAGGCCCAAAGCAACCCGGGAATGATATTGATATATATTTGGCGCCTTTGGTGGAAGACTTGCATCATTTGTGGTGTAATGGAGTTGATGCTTTTGATGCATTTAGTAAAACTTTGTTTAAACTAAATGCAATTTTGCTATGGACGATTAACGATTTTCCGGCTTATGGAAATCTTGCTGGATGTCGTGTGAAGGGGGGAAAAGGTTGCCCATTAAGTGGTGTCAATACCCATTCTCGTTGGTTGAATCATAGTCGAAAGAGCGTCTACATGGGTCATAGAAGATTTCTACCTGCTTCAAATTCACGGAGGAAACAAAAGGCATTGTTTGATAACACCATAGAGAAAGGTAGTGCTCCTAGAATACTAACTGGGAGAAACATTTATGCATTGTTGAAGGATTATCCAAATGATTTTGGAAAAGAAAAAGAAGAGAAAAGTAAGAAGAGAAAGTGTGTTTATGATACAGAAGATGAAGATGATAATACTAACGATTCTACAAAAATGGAGCTATCGAGATGGAAAAAAGATCAATTTTCTTTGATTTGCCTTATTAGAAGGTTAGTGGTTAGTTTATTTATTTTTCATTGTTTTAATAGAAGAAAAACCCAATAATGCGTTATAGTTTTGGTTTTCGCAGAAGCTTCCATTATGCCACAATATAGATGTGATGCATGTGGAGAAAAACATTGGTGAAAGTCTATTATTGGGCACGATGTTGCATGGTAATAAATCAAAAGATGGAACCAACTGTAGAAAGGATTTAGAGGATTGGGGAATTCGAAGTGAGATTCATGCACAACCTCGTGGGAATAAAACATATCTTCCACCGGCTCCATACATGTTGTCAAAATCCGAGAGAAAAATATTTTGCAAAAGATTGTACGATTTCAAAGGACTAGATGGCTACTGTTCAAATTTGAAAAATCGGATTTCATTGCAGGATTGCAAAATTAGCGGATTGAAGTCACATGATTACCATGTATTAATGCCACAGTTATTGCCAGTAGCATCGAGAGGATTAATGGAAAAGAAGGCAAGAAAAACAATAATTCGCTTATGTTCTTTTTTCAACAAATTATGTCAACGTGTTCTTGATAGAGAGAAGGTAGAACAAATCAATGTTGAGATTATTGAAGTTTTATGTGAGCTTGAAAAATATTTCCCACCATCTTTTTTTGATATAATGGTACATTTATCCATTCATCTTGGAAAAGAAGCACTAATGTGTGGACCGGTTCATTTTCGTTGGATGTACCCATTCGAAAGATACATGAAGACACTTAAAGACTATGTCAGAAACTATGCACGACCAGAGGGATGTATTGCAGAATCCTATCTTGCAAAAGAATCCATGATGTTTTTCGATGAATTTTTGAAAAAATCAGGACATATAGAGGAGAAAGAAGCTAGAAATGAAGATTATGAAAGCAGTGTAATACTCGAGGGACGTTCGATTTCAATATCCAAGATAGTTAAACTGTCAGTTAATGACAAAGAAAGTGCTCATTTAGCCGTGTTAATGAATATGGCTGTGGTGGAACCATTTATAGAGTAAGTGTATGTTATATTGTTTTAATTATTTTGATGTGTTCGTAATGCTATATATAACTTATAATCAATTATTCAATACTAGTTTGCATTTGGAGGAATTAGAAAAGTCAGACCCACGCATGACAAAAAATGCGACCTTACTTTGGGAAACACATACAAAAAATTTTGCGGATTGGATTAAAAGAAAGGTTAGTTAGATTTCAAATATGTTATCTTTTGACTATTAATCTTACTATAAAATATACATGCTAAATAAAATTTGTTGTAGATACCTATTACCTTCAAGGATCATGATGACATGTTAAGATGGATTGCTTTTGGTCCGAAGGATGATGCCATGTCTTACAACAGATATATCATTAATGAGCAACGTTTTCATATAAAAGATGTAGGGAGAGAAACTCAGAATTGTGGGGTGACTTTTGATGCGACTACTATGTGTAGAGCAAGTGCAAAAGATATGTCCCAAGTGGTTGATGTGGTCACTTACTATGGAATATTGACAGATATAATTTTATTAGATTATCATACGTTTTATATTCCAGTTTTTAAGTGTCGTTGGGCGTATAAAGGAAATGGAGTAAAAGTTGATGATGATGGGTTCACTCTTGTTAATTTGCAGCAAGCATCGTTTTCACGAGATCCATACATACTTGCATCTCAAGCAAGACAAGTATTTTATTCAAGAGAGAATGATATTTCTAATTGGTATGTTGTAATGAAAGCACTATCAAGAAGTTTTAATGATTTAGAGGATCACGATTGCATCAAGGAAGATATCCAAGTCGTGGAAGATAACGAAATAACCAAAATGGATGATGAAGATGTTAGTTATGTTAGAGAGGATTGCGAAGGCATACTTGAGTAGATTATATGTTCAAACTTGAGTAGATTATAAAATTTGTTGTACTATCATTTGAAAAATGTATTACAATCAAGTAGTTTCTTTTCCTTGTTTCATGACAGCTTTGACATTTACCACCTTTGTTCTGTCTACGACTTCTTTTATTCGTGCACAATGATTTGATAACATTTCTTTTTTGTCTGACTCTATTTGGATTTGATATGTCAAATCAAATTTAATATTATGTTTATGTTGAATTTAATTCCATTCCTATGCCAAGTTTGTTCCCTGTTGCATAATTGTCAAAAGATATCTTAATTGTCAAAAGAATCGGAACTCAGAAGACAGTGAGTGATAACCAGAGGATAGTGATTGATAAGGTAAGTGGGTAGTTAGTCTACATATGTGTTTGTGAGGGTTGTCTGACTGTCTGTAAGGTGAGTTGGGTTTGTGAATATGTTGTGTACTGTGTGCTTGTGTGAGTTGTGTGTGAGTTAGCATTGTATGTTTTGTGTTTGTGAGAGGTTACAAATTTTGTTGAGTGTGTTGTGCTTTTTTTATTAGATGTTAGGTGCCTTCATTTGTAAATGCAAGCATAGAAAACATATTAATATACATTTACAGAAATTACATGTTTTGATTATTCCATTATTAAGTATTAATGTGATTATTTATAGAGTTTACATTATAGAGTTCATATACATGTATTAATAACTATTGTATTCAAGGTTACATAATAGATACTGTTAACTGTCCTTTATATGAAGTATTCTCAAAATAAGTTACTGTTTTTTGTTTCATTTGCAGAAAAAAGATGCATTCAAGCTTTGTACGTACTCGCAACTAGAGAAAGGCTGATGAGGAATCTCAGAAGTATAAGTCAAAGCGGAAGTATAATCCAAAGAAAAAGGTTAAGTTTCCAACTGGTGCTTGCACCGACAGTGAAGAACCAACAATCAACGCTAAGAAACAAGCCATTGTTTGCAATGAAGACAAAGAACAAGAGCCACCTGTTACCCCCTCCAACCCAAATGAAGAAGGACTTCGCTCAGAAAATGAAATCCTTCCTGAACAAACTGACGATGATGAGGGAGAAATTGGGAGAGCAAGTGAAGCTGAATCCAGAATTACATCTCGGAAAAGAGGCGGTAGAGGTCCAGCAAAAGCAAAAAGACTCCCGTTAAGCAGTCAGGATCGAATTGAAGTTGAGTTCAATGATATAGGTATACCAATAGGGAAAGGGTCAGTACATTTATTTTCTTTTCTTGGACTGCTTGTGCGGGAGCTAGTTCCATACACACTTGATGATTGGAGGAATCTAAGTGATGAGTTAAAAGTTGTTTTGTGGCAATCGATTCAGGTATGAGTTAAAAATTGTTTTTGTTGTTTATACATCTGTTTGCAAGTTGCTACATTGCTACATTGTTACATCACGTATTATAGTTTTGGCTGAAAAAAATTGTTTGATGCATACATATGGCTGTTTTTTGATTTTAATATCATGTTTTCATGTATTGTTGCAGATTAGATTTAAACTGGAAGAGGATTGGCAAAGAAAAGCTGTATTTCAACAAATAGGAATAATTTGGAGATCGTCAAAAAGTAAATTGGTTCGAAAATTAAATAAAGTGGAGAACGAAGAGGAAATACTAAAACTGAAACCTACCAACATCAAAAGCATGAACGAATGGAGAAGGTTTGTGAAGGCGAAAACAAGTCCGGAGTTTAAGGTAACACTATTCACTATTTTATTTGCTAGAACACTTTAAAAGTTAATGATTGGGATCCAATAACACATATAGTTATTCGCACAGCAGAGTTGATTATCATTTTCAAAAGAACAATTTTATTATCCAATAACACATATGGTTTTGTTTTAGTCTCAAAAAAAAGATAACATTTTGCATTAAAAAAAAGAATACATATGGTTTTGTATTGTGTTATCTTGCATTAAAAAAATTGTTGGATTTGTTTTCATCTTGCATTGGAATTTTCCACTAGTTTGCTATAGGATTTCATTTCTTTTGCATTTCATTTTCTGTTTTACATTGCTGTTGCATTCCATACTTCAACAAGCTTGCATTGCATATACCCAAAAACAAAAATAAAACAAAAAACATTGCATTGCATCTTAGATTTTAGTTTTCATTTTTACATATCTGTTTCTTGTGCTCACTCTTTTCACTTGATATTATGTTCACTGTTTTATTTCATTTGTCTTTTAGTTTCTGATACATTGAATTTTCCTCTACTACAAGCAACTGTTTTCAAGTTTTTGTTCTCTATTTACAAAACAAAATATCCATGTTTCTTCTTTACATTGCCTTTATCAAACACTTCTCAAACAACTTCTCTCTGTCACTCTTCACTTCCTCAACCAAGCTGTCGTTATCCTATAACAATATATCAACTTCTCTCTGTCACTCTTCACTTTCTCAAACAACGAAGCTGCCATTATCCTATAACAATATATCAACAATATATCTTTCTATTTTACAGAAACGAAGTGAGAAATATTCGGCCCTTAGGGATAAACAACTTCCACACGCAACTGGTCGTAAGGGAATGGCTAAATTGACCGAAGACATGGTTAGTTAATTAAGTATAGCTTTATTTAATATTATTTTATACCTGTCCGGTTTTTTATTTAATGTTATCCTAAATTTAGAAAAAAGAAAGTCCAAGTCCATCGTCCATAACTAGAGCTGATGTTTGGATTAAATCTCACATAAAAAAAATGGTGAACCGGTGACCGCGGAAGCTGGAAATGCTATTGGAAGTTTTTTTTAATTTTATCTGTATATAAAAAATTGTCCGAACTACGATAATTTTACCATTGTACATTATCTATTTGTATTTATTTATGTAGGAGGAGATTAAAAAATTTGGTAGCCTATCACATTCCGGTTCGTCAAATAATGTCAGTGGAGATGCTCTTGTACATGTACTCGGACAAGATAAACCAGGACGGTTAAGGGCATTGGGAAGGGGTTGCACTTTAACCAAGCTAGCTGTGGCCCATGCCAAAGATAAACAAGTATCGCAGTGTCGAGAGGAAATAGCAGAAATGAAGAGTATGCTGCATGTTCTGATGAACCAGAAGGTAAACTATTAAAAGTAATTTATATATGTAAAATAAAAATTCAAAGCACCATATAATTTAAAAACTAAAAAGAACAAATTTATTCTCTCTCACAAACTTATTATATGTTCTCTGCCATTTTAAGTATGGTCATTTTAATTTTAGCAAACTTATTACATTAACTGATCAAAGTCCATTTAGTAGTTTTCGATAGTCAATTAAACGCCTACATTACATTTAATTGAGTGCTTTTACGATTAAAATATTCTGATATTAGAGCTTTGCTGCAGGGTGTAGAAAGTTCGAAAAGGAGCATATCTGAATTGGTAAAAATAATAATTATATTACTCAAGAAATAACATTTAGATTTTAAATTTTGATCCAGTGATTGCTATAATTTTTGGTTGAATAATTGCAGAGCAATGACGATGTATGTTCGATGTTGAATTGGGATAGAAACTGTGAAGTTGTTGCCAATGGGAGGGTGTTGTCCAGGGACCCAACTGCGGTTGTCAATGGCATTCGTCTTGGACCAAATGCTGTGAGCGTTATTGTAGATATCGTGGACAAACCAGATACTTATTTATGGAGGCCTACACCTAAAATGACAGTATTAGCAGACGCTGTGAATAAGGTAGTAGCTTGGCCATCAACTTGCGTTAAAATGGCGCTGCGAGTAAATTTGAACGACGTCGGTACGGTAAATTTTACACTTCTCATACTAAACTATTGAATTACACTTCTCATTGAAACATACTAAAGTTTTAGTTTTAGTTTTTAGATATTAGTGCCCCGAATTAATCCATTTGAATAATTTTTTTATATTAACAGCACTGTCCACAATATTATGGTTGGAATTACACTTCTCATTTTATAACCTGTGAATGAATTGCTAAGTAATTTGCTAAGTAGAAATTTATTTGTTTGTTAAAATAAACCATCTTTATATTTATTTGTTTGTTAAAATTACACTTCTCATTTTATAACCTGTGAATGATTTGCTAAGTAATTTGCTAAGTAGAAATTTATTTGTTTGTTAAAATAAACCATCTTTATATTTATTTGTTTGTTAAAATTACACTTCTCATTTTTAGAGCAACAGCACTGTCCAAGATGACAAATGCAAGATTTATGGTTGGAATGAGGGTGAAGGGGTAGTTGCCGAATGAAGAGTCTACTCCAGAGAGCCACAATATGTTGTTAATGGTATTCCGCTCGGTCTGTCTGCCGTTGTGATTTCGGTCGACAAAGTAATAAATAAAGATGCTTATTTGTGGCGACCCACATGTGATATGTCGTGAATTGGAGATGCATTTGGTAGGAAAGTAGCATGGCCAAAATCAAAAGTTGAAGTTGATAAAGAAAATGGAAATGACAGTGTAAATTGTGCGACTTCTCCCATGAAATCTACACCCTTGGTCATGAAGAAATCAGAGCATGTAAGTATTAATTTTCAAAATTGAAGAAATTACCTGTGTATGAAAGTTTATTTATTATGTGTATGTATATATTCTGCATAATAATCTCTTTTTTTCCAGCCAATTGCAAAGTTGACAAAAGATAGCAAATGCCAGTTGATCGATTTGGGTGGAACAAACGTAGTGGCTGAAGGAACTGTTGCATCAACTGATCCGATAACGATGGTCCATAGTCGTATATTGGGACTTAATGCTGTAAAAGTTTGGGTTGATATTGTGAGAGATGCAAATGCAGAGCTATGGAGACCAACATCGGAGTTGACGTGCATGGAAGATGCACTTGGCGTTCCCATAGCTTGGCCAATGGAAAAAGTCATTCTGAAAACAAACTGAAAGGTATATAACTTGTTCATCATAAATGTTTTCAAACTTTGATTCTAATACCCTGACAATATTCCTAGATAATCGACTATAAAAATTAGTTATATTACTCAATAAATATTGGTGTAGAGCTAGAGTTTGTGTGGCTGTTGATAGTGGATGGAACAGAGTTTGTGTGGCTGAAGTGTTGAATTTATATAACCAATTTTAACACATTCACCATGTACTAATAAAGGTTACTAGAGCCTGGTACAACTTTGATAGAAAAGTATTCCCTAGTTGATGTAACAGAACCAGTTTTAACACCTTCAGTGTACTCACTGCGTAGCCTGATAAGCTATCACATTATCAACAACATATTGTTTTAGCAATATGCAATACTTTGGTAAATTAACTACCAGCTTGTATTCAACATCCACCAACACAGTGAAACTGCGTTGCCCCAACTGTAGGTGCTATGAGCCAACAGGGTCGCGTTGCTCGCTACAACTAAGGCGAACACACGTTCATTCTTTAACATATCTAAACCCCTAGTAGTTAGTTAAATATCATTCTACACTTAAGCACTGAATGGTCACAATCTGCCACATGATAAAGACATTTATCTTTGTCATAAGTTCATCTGCTAATGTGCAAGTCTAGTGCACTGACTTCACAAATATGATGTAAAAGTTGTTGGACGATTACAATGTGCTCACATCAGTGGTTAATACGCAGAGTGTTAGCACCAAAATTGGTCACTAACCTCGTTGAGAAAGATTGTGTAGAGATGTAAGTGATGAAGTTAAATTAAACAAGGAAGAATATGCTAATTTAAATGCAGAAAGTAAGAACACCGGATTTATAGTGGTTCAACGTAACTGCCTACATCCACTTTGAGTTTTGATCTTTATTTCTTTCACAAGTAGTTGAATACAGATACAATCCATATATTAATGACTTGAATACAAGTTTGAACTGAAAATAATAAGTCTTGAAAATGGCAGAGTCTCCCCAGTGTTCTCTCCCAAAAAAGGTCTCCCTTTTACTGTGACCCTGCCCCTCTATTTATAGACAAATATGGGCTGGACTTCCCAGGTGGGCTTGGTGGCCGAACACTCTAGCCCAAGTGTAGTGGTCGCTGTATGCCGAACCAAGTAGACCGAACACGTTGACGCCGAACCACCTTCTCAATGCCGAACGGTACGTTTGATGGGTGGGAAGTGCAGAACAGTTGTCAGTCGAAGCCGAACGTGCCTTCTGGCTGAACGATGCTTCTTAGCCGAACGATCCTTTGGCCGAACGATGCTTCTTAGCCGAACGATCCTTTGGCCGAATGATGCTTCTTAGCCGAACGATCCTTTGGCCGAACGATGCTGCCATGTAGAGTAGCTATATACGCCGAACGTCTTCTAACGCCGAGTAGCACTGGATGCCGAGTACTATGAGACGCTGAGTACTACGCCGAGTACTATGAGATGTCGAGTGCTACCTGATGCCGAGTACAATGGATGTTGTGTACTACGCCGAGTACTATGAGACGCTGAGTACTACGCCGAGTACTATGAGATGCCGATCACTAGTTGACACCGAGTCGTCCTGTACGCCGAGTTCTCAGTTGCCTGGTCAAATCTCCAGGAAACACTTGCCCCCCAAAGTGTGTCGTGTGAAGCAACACAACACGCTTTGAATCAGCGAGTATTCCTTTTCTTCAGAAAGAAATCCACCATGTTTCTTAAATAGTCATTATCCTCCAATTTATCCTCCCAAGGTGTTGTATCCTTCTTTGGTCATCGTGATGCTTGGTCGATTCCCAATATTATAAATCCAGGGTTGTGGTTCATTAGTGGCCATACATGACTGATTCTGCAGAGCTAATAAGCTTCGGCTATCTGATCTAGTCTTTTCTTAATAACCCTTAGTGAGAATTCAATTTCTGTTGATTTCAAGAAGTCAAACTTTTAAGGATGTACACATGCACGTTCGGGTACATGTTCTTTCCATTGGCTCTCGGATGCGTTTTATATGCTCATAAGTCGTCACCAACTCTGTCTAGTTTAATTGCAATTCAATCGCGATTCCTTGTTTGTATTTTCTGTGAAATAAGGGTTGCAATCAGCCACTTGAGGAGTTTTCCAAACCTCTCTTTAGTACAGACTCTATGATTTGGTTCACAGCTTCAACCTGTCCATTTGCAGTTATAATGGATCATGGAAGGTCATAAGGACAGATGACGTTACGGATAAAGAAGTTGATTATTTTCTTCATCTTGGTCATGGTTAGAGTTCTTCATCTGCCCATTTGGTGACGTAATCAACTGCTATGGTGGTGTATTTCGCACGATCTTGAGGATCGACAAGAAGATGATTTCAGTGCCCCCAAGTGGCAAACGGCTATGAACTAGCCATTTGACTAATTTCCATCGGCGGGGTTCCCGGATTTTTTGCAAACATCTTGCACTCGTCACATTGTCTAGCGTGATCAACCGCTTCTGGGTTGATAGTTGGCCAGTAATACCTGTAGCAGAGTATCTTCTTTATCATGGTTTTCCCCCTGATGTTATTACCACGTTCTTCTTCATAGACTTTGCTCAAGATATCATCATGGGCGATATGCCGAAGCGTGGGGATGGATAAACTCCTTTTGACACACGACTTATTCTTAGATGATTTGGCGTGAAGCTTTGAGGAGGATCTGTCGTTTTCCATTCCTCCGTTCAATAAGAATTCTTTATTGTAGATAGTCTTTGATAGGAGTCAACCATGACACCTTTTCATTTTGTTCACTGAGTTCGTGTGTAATGATGTAATACGTGAAGTCGGTTAGTAGCTCTTGGACTTGGCCGAGATAAGGAGCAAGACAATGCCCCCTAGCAAGATCAACTTCCTTAAATTTGTATACTACCAATCAAGAATCACAAAAGATATGTAAATTTTTCACTTCAAATCCTCTAGCAGATTTGAGGCTGGCAGTCAAGGCTTCATACTAAGCATCGTTGTTTGTTACAGGTAAATCGAGTTTTAGGACGTAGCAGATTGATCGTTCCTCAGGAGTCATTATCATGATTCCTATGCCATAACACTGATCATTGGGTGCTCCATCCGCGTACATTTTCCATCTTATGGTTGGTTCTCTGCTACTCTTTGAATAGTCATCTGAGGTAGTAAATTTGGGTGTGAGGTCTGCTAATTTCTGTCCTTGGATAGCCCTTCGTGGGAAATAAGTGATATCGAATTAGCTTAGTTCGATATTCTATTTAAATAGTCTTTCAGACGTCTCAGGTCATCGTATGCCCTGTCGCAACGGCTGGTGGGCATAGGCGTTGATGGGGTGAGCCTAAAAGTAAGAGTGGAGCTTTCATGAAGAAATCAATAGAGATTGTTCTAGCTTTTGTAGCTTCGGGCTGATATCCAATGCATGGCTCGCGATAGTTAATGAAATCACATATGCATGTCAGAATGGGTCCAAGGGAACATATCATCATTTATTCAGAAAAATCCAACTAATTCTTCTATCATCACTGCACTGAGCTGTGATCCGATATTCAGCACCCGAAAAGGGTCGCCATGGCTGGTTGTAATGTCGACCGTCAGCTTAGCAGGTGCCATCCCAGATTCTTTGAGTAAAGATGTAACTATTTTGCATAACATTCAATGTGAAATATGGTTGGGACTGGCAATGTTGATGGTTACTCTGGTCGAATCCTAGAGTCTTGTCATGAGTTGTTAAGTCAAATAATGAAGGGCTCTGAAGGCTCTAATTGATTATCTGCAAATGGCCAAAGATCAGGCTTAAAAGCTCGTTGAAGGAAATGTCGAGTAGGGGCCAGCCTCGAGTTGCGTGCAACTACATAGCTGGATCTTGCTATGAGTTTGAATTTGCTTGTATATTCGAGTAACGCATTTTCTATTCAATTCATTCATGATCCTTCACTCGACCTTCGGGTTGGAGTGACAGTCAGTTGCCCACAAGCTTTGGCATCGATTTAATGATTCTATCTCTAGGCATCCTTTCGGTCGTTGCCTTGAGTAGCTGTAAGCACTATATATAAGTTTTAATACTGAGCTATCGTGGCCAGTTTTTGGATGATCATGCGTCTTCTTCCAGTCTCGGGTTGATAAATGTACTGCATGGACGGTTGAGTCTCGTCCTAGCTATGTTTATGTTTTCACCTAAACTCCAAAGACATAGAGGTGATTGGTGAATAGTCGGTTCACATTCATCTTGCTTCTCGCTCGTGCCCCCAGGTCTGGGACATATACCGATAAGTAGGAAGGCTAGCCACGCCCACTTTAGCTTTACTCTCTTTCCCGTTGAATCGTGGGATCATGTCAGTCGATGGGAGACTAGGTCTCGCCTATCTTGGATTTTATCGTGGTTTTTCATTCCAAGAGGAATACTTTGATGCCACGTAAGTTTCAGGGTGTAATTTGGACAGTGGATGGTCATCCACGTCCACTTTGGTTCATGCTCTGTAATCAGATCTTGGGGTAAAGTTGGCTACAAATGCAGTCGGGTTATGCTCATCCAGTTTCATACTCCTCCTGACGAATCGAACGAGGGTGCTGGAGAATTTTTGACCAAGTATTCGTGGTTTACCCTCCTTTCCATACTCTGGGGGTCATAGTTTTTCAAAAAACATCCGAGTCACATTCGTATGTGTTTGGTGCGGATCGACATTGACCCTTGGTCTGAGGTATGATATAGTAGGTTGCTCGTAGCTTTGGATGCCGTTTCGATTGGTTCTGTATTGAGGCCTACCTGCAGTCGCTGCCTCAAGTTATAAAGAACACCATGCAGGGCTATAGTAAGCTGTCGTATTCGGCTTTTTAGTGTTTTGTACCCCTGCCCCCAGCATTGATTTGGCCAGGTCACTAGTTGGATGGTCGAACTCCATCCTCAGCGGTTTAATAATCCTCCTGTCGATTCCAGGCCAAAGTTTATGGAATAGAAAATGGTCGGAATCCACTCGTCTATTTATCGATGTTTATACACCACTCTGCATTATGGTGACTTAGTGTTATTCTCCCCCCGGTTGACTCGCGCCCAATTTGTGTTCATGCTTCGGTCCATGCTCCGGGGACTTAGAGATTTGTCGAACGGTTTATGCTTTAGTCCACAGTTCGAGACGTAGAGATTTTCGTCAACTCGTTTATACTCTAGTTCGCACTCTGGAAACTTAGAGTAATCTGGTCCGCTTCTGGGATTTAGGGATTTTTCTGAAGTTGTCTACAATCTAGTCCATGCTCTGGGGACTGAGAGTACTGTAGTTCGCACTCTGGGGACGTAGAGGTTTTTGAGTCATTTATACTCTAGTCCACACTAAGGGACTTAGAGTACTTTAGTCCGCATTCTGTTTCCCGTTCCATAGGGTGAGACCCCCCGGATGGCTGAGAGTTTGCCTAAACCTGGTAGATAATCCTTCTCTTTAAGATTTCGAAAGTCGTTATTCTTTATGCAGGACTATTGCATTCTAATGCTTGTTTCCCACGATTTTGTGCAGGCCGTTCTGACCCCGAGCCCACTCCGAGGAGCGATGTCGCCAAGGAAGTGTGGGAGAAAACAAGTGAAGCCACTCACGCAGGGGAGGCTTCTGGTGATCGGAGCGCTTGATGAAGACAAGTTTGAAACCTCCTCTCCTACCGACGGGGGTTATGAAGTAGAAATTACAGGCGCCTCTGAGCACACATCCGAATTGAGCATGGAGGAGTGGCTCGAGAAAGAGAAGGAGGAGACGGTCAAGGTCATAGTAGAGCCCCGAGTTATGGACTTGGACGATCCTTTGAACAAGCCGTTGAAGGTCATCCTTCCTGGCGGGTCCAAGCCCATGGAAGGCCCCCGTACTCCTTCAGTTGCTACCCCTCTATCAAAGAAGAGTACCAAGGGTAAATGCTCTGGAGAGGAGCCGTCTGGAAAGAAGTTGAAGAAGCACAAGAAGTGATTACTATCCTCGTTCAACGAGAGTTAGTTTAAGTCATGTAATTATTTTCATCTATTTCCTTAGTCCTTGTAAATAGAATGTCGACCCTGAACTTTGGAGGGGTTGTAATAGAAACTCATTTCTGAATAAGGTTTAGTTCCTTTTTTGTCTTGCAGAAGACTCTTATTGTTCAGTTTTCTTTGTGATTGTGATTTTAATCCAAGCAGTTGTGAGTAACATAGACTTCTCATTCCATCTTCATATAACTCGGAAACTCTTCGGGAGTCGTTGAACTTCCATTCTGTGCTTCGTGCACTTAGAATACTCTCTAGCCCGTATGTCAGGGATTTGACAAATTCAAGTCATTTGTGTCATAGTTCATATTCAGGGAACTTGGAGATCCGATTCGCTTATATTCAAGTCCGCACTCTGGGGAGTTAGAGCACTCCAGTCCGCACTCTGGGGACTTGGAGGTTTAAGTCGTTTATACTCTAGTCCGCGCTCTAGGGACTTAGAGTACTCTAGTCCACGCTCTGGGGACTTGGAGGTTTAAGTCATTTATACTCTAGTCCGCGCTCTGGGGACTTAGAGTACTCTAGTCCACGCTCTGGGGACTTGGAGGTTTAAGTCATTTATACTCTAGTCCGCGCTCTGGGGACTTAGAGTGCTCCAGTCCGCACTCTGGGGACTTGGAGGTTTAAGTCGTTTATACTCTAGTCCGCGCTCTGGGGACTTAGAGTACTCCAGTCCGCACTCTGGGGACTTGGAGGTTTTAGTCGTTTATACTCTAGTCCGCGCTCTGGGGACTTAGAGTACTCCAGTCCGCACTCTGGGGACTTGGAGGTTTTAGTCATTTATACTCTAGTCCGCGCTCTGGGGACTTAGAGTACTCCAGTCCGCACTCTGGGGACTTGGTGGTTTTAGTCGTTTATACTCTAGTCCGCGCTCTGGGGACTTAGAGTACTCCAGTCCGCACTCTGGGGACTTGGAGGTTTTAGTCGTTTATACTCTAGTCCACGCTCTGGGGACTTGGAGTACTCCAGTCCGCACTCTGGGGACTTGGAGGTTTAAGTTGAGAGCAGTTGTATTTCCACTCTTTAATTTGTATTCATCTACTGTATCGAGGCTAATGTCGTCGAATGAACAATCGAACCACGTTTGCTCGCGGGATGGGATTCTACCCCCCAGGATGAGGGACGGAATTTGAAAAATGGATGATCGATTCTTGTCCGCTTGGTGATTATAGCTCTTCCAATCAAGTCAAGGAAGAAGGTATATGACAGATGGTTGGATTACATCCATGCTGGGGTTGGATAATCAAGTCTCGCACAATTTGCTTCGTATCTCTTTCCAAAAAGCAAGGATGATGGATTACTGGGTAGACAAAGTAAGTTGCATATGTTTCACGGTGCAGTCGCGTCCATGTATTGAGAGCGATGGTTAGCGAGTAGGCAGTCTACCATAGCTACTTCAAGTTGGGCTTTCGAACAACCTTTCGTGTTCAGGGTAGGATTTGATGTGTAGATGATCAAATCACGTCCACTCTAGACAGATCCTGGCGCCACTGAGTTTCAAGAGGGGCATCTGTTACTTTGTCGAACTTTGTTCTATGACTTGATTTGAGTGGATGATCAGGCCATACCCATTCCAAGCCTTGCTCAGGTCTCCGAGTCAAACGTGGAGGTCGATGGATGGATGGTCGGTTGTTCGAATCGATCATAAGTTGAGCATACGAACTCGGATCATCTTGAAACTTGGAACGTTGGCTTCCCTGGCTTTGATTGTTATGTCTTGTTAATCGTGGCTCGATCCAAACTCAGACAAAATCCATCGATATCCATAGTGAGCCTTTGTGTAACCGATCTCCAAGACGAACTGTCACTGGTTTCTAATCAAGTTCTTGGTGTCACGGCCTTGCCAAAAGGCGGGATAACATTTGCCCCCCAAAGGACGTCTTGTGTAAACATGACGTGCTTTGAAAAACCGCAGTCTTTCATGCTGAATATTTCCATTCAGTTGATTGCTTGACAGTCGTCTTTTAATCGTTTCGTTGCAATCTTCTTTTAGACAAATGTTCAACTAACGTGCTTTGCTTTGGTTCTGCCCCCAGTTTTGGGGATGACTATGGAGTTGATGTATGTTTATACTCCGTCTCGCACTCTGGGAGTACGGAGTTGAGTAGATTTTTATACTCCGTCTCGCACTCTGGAAATATGGAGTTGATTAATGTTTATACTCCGTCTCGCACTCTGGGAGTACGGAGTTAAGCTAATGTTTATACTCCGTCTCGCACTCTGGGAGTACGGAGTTGATTAATGTTTATACTCTGTCTCGCACTCTGGGAGTACGGAGTTGATTAATGTTTATACTCCGTCTCGCACTCTGGGAGTACGGAGTTGATTAATGTTTATACTCCGTCTCGCACTCTGGGAGTACAGAGTTGATTAATGTTTATACTCCGTCTCGCACTCTGGGAGTACGGAGTTGATTAATGTTTATACTCCGTCTCGCACTCTGGAGTACGGAGTTGATTAATGTTTATACTCCATCTCGCACTCTGGGAGTACGGAGTTGATTAATGTTTATACTCCGTCTTGCACTCTAGGAGTACGGAGTCAAGTAGATGTTTATACTCCGTCTTGCACTCTAGGAGTACGGAGTCAAGTAGATGTTTATACTCCGTCTCGCACTCTGGGAGTACGGAGTTGTGCGAAGGATCATCGTGTATCAACCCATTTTTAGCCTTGATGTGATGGCTTGCCCCCGAGCTCGAGTTTCACTTAGCGAGTGGCCGGCCGTATCGCAGCCGCTCTCTACTTGAATAAATTCCACTTGCAGGATGGAATTCAGCTCTCCGTGCATCATGATGTTGTACATTGTATTTAACCCATAGCCCCAAATCAAAGGCATATAGTTGATGATGAGCGATAGAATTATGCTCGTCCAGATGTAACTCCACACGTCCGATCATGGTCTGCGTAGATTGGTTGGCAACCAAATCTGAGTACCTGGTCACCTGCATCGTTTTGAAAGTAGTTTAGTTCAAGCTAGTCGTAGTTCATAGAACAATTGAAATAGAGATGGAAATGGAAATAATTCAAAGAAGATTATGGTAAATCTCATTGATATGTGTAGCAGCATCGTGTGCTTGCTATTCGACTCCGCCCTTGGCTCCTTTCAAAGGGATGTCGGCCGTCAACCGTCCAATTGATAATCATAGCCCTTTATTAATAGGCATCGGATATTCGCTTCCCTCCATTCTGCAGGACTTGTACATACTATTGAAGCTTTCCTTTCCAGGTCATCTTTTCGATCACACCTCAGAGGTGTTTGTAATCGCCCGTGTTAGGATCAGTGATCATCTGGGAATATACAACATTCCCTTGATTTTCTTTAGACCTTGGTGTACTCTCTCGAGGTTGGTTTCCAGTACCACTCCGAGTCGTGAGTCTTCAAGTAGAGGTTGTCAATTGAATCTTTCCAAAGAGCATATGAGCTGAATTCTGAAGTCTTGTTTCGGCTACTGGGATCTACATCTTTAGCCAATGGGCCTTCATTGTTATTTTTCTTAGTCTGCTCCACTCCTCCTCACTTTAGTTCTGATTCATTTTGTAAAAGAAACGATCCATAGTCGTAGGAGGCTCTTTAGCTAACTAGCTGCCAAAATATATCTGGAGGTCGACTTTCCTCAAACGCGATTAGTATGATGCCCTTGTTAGCATTTGGAACAAATTGCTTAGAGCATTGGTTTGCTTAGAGCCATCTTGACATTTGCTAGAGTCACATCATCTATGTTCTCCAACCTTTGGGAGTACCGTTTGAATAGCGTTTGCTTGTCCGTTCTCTTGATGTCGTTCATAAGCTGCCGCTAGATCCTCTATGCCCTGGTCGATCATGGGATGTCAGGGAAGTGAATAGAATGTTCCTTTATTAAGTTGAGTTTTGAACCCACCATCCGGAGGCACTGCGCTGCGGCTAGGGTTCGGGGGGGTTTCCCCCCGAATTTTTTTTTTAGCCTCTTTTTTGGAAATTTGGGTCGTACACGAAAATAGTTTTTTTTTTTAAAATAGGGGTCGTATAAGAGACCGGTGTAACTTAAGTTTCGATCGGCATTGAGGGCCGTTCGGCATGACAAAGTTGCTCGACATATAAGATTGTTCGGCATTCCACACTGTTCGGCATTCAGGAACGCCTGGCACTCAGGAGCGTTCGGCATTAGAGAGCGCTCGACATTCAGTAAAGTTTGGCATTAGAGAGCGCTCGGCATTCAGGAAAGTTTGGCATTAGAGAGCGCTCGGCATTCAGGAACGTTCGGCATCCTGATGTCACTCGGCCTGGAGGTATGGATCGGCATTGAGGTATGGATCAGCCTGGAGGTATGGATCGGCCTGGAGGTATGGATCGTCATTCGGATGTCGCTCGGCCTGGAGGTATGGATCGGCCTGGAGGTATGGATCGGCATTCGGATGTCGCTCGGCCTGGAGGTATGGTTCGGCCTGGAGATATGGATCGGCATTCGGATGTCGCTCGGCCTGGGGGTATGGTCCGGCCTAGAAGAGCGTTCGGCCTGGAAGAGCGTTCGGCCTACCCCTTTTCTGGAGAGTTCGGCATACGCCTTTTCTGGAGTGTTCGGCATACGCCTTTTCTGGGGCGTTCGGCATAAGCCTTCTCTGAGGTGATCGGCATAAGCCTTTTCTGTAGTGATCGGCCGAATTGCCTTCAGAGGAGGGTCTGCTTTCATTCAACTTGAGTGCAGACTTCAACGTCCAATCCCCAGATCTTGCGTACATCAGTGAATCCAATCTACGGCTATCAACTTCCTTTAGATTTCTTTCAAATCTGAGTAGAATAAGAAGTTTTCTAGTAAACAACTGGATCTATCTCGCGAATATGGAAATCCACTAGTAGACGATGAGATCCAATCAAGCTGAGAATTCAATTCTCAGTGAAAGCACCAAAGTGTTAGCACCAAAATTGGTCACTAACCTCGTTGAGAAAGATTGTGTAGAGATGTAAGTGATGAAGTTAAATTAAACAAGGAAGAATATGCTAATTTAAATGTAGAAAGTAAGAACACCGGATTTATAGTGGTTCAGCGTAACTGCCTACATCCACTTTGAGTTTTGATCTTTATTTCTTTCACAAGTAGTTGAATACAGATACAATCCATATATTAATGACTTGAATACAAGTTTGAACTGAAAATAATAAGTCTTGAAAATGGCAGAGTCTCCCCAGTGTTCTCTCCCAAAAAAGGTCTCCCTTTTACTGTGACCCTGCCCCTCTATTTATAGACAAATATGGGCTGGACTTCCCAGGTGGGCTTGGTGGCCGAACACTCTAGCCCAAGTGTAGTGGTCGCTGTATGCCGAACCAAGTAGACCGAACACGTTGACGCCGAACCACCTTCTCAATGCCGAACGGTACGTTTGATGGGTGGGAAGTGCAGAACACTTGTCAGTCGAAGCCGAACGTGCCTTCTGGCTGAACGATGCTTCTTAGCCGAACGATCCTTTGACCAAACGATGCTTCTTAGCCGAACGATCCTTTGGCCGAACGATGCTTCTTAGCCGAACGATCCTTTGGCCGAACGATGCTTCTTAGCCGAACGATCCTTTGGCCGAACGATGCTGCCATGTAGAGTAGCTATATACGCCGAACGTCTTCTAACGCCGAGTACCACTGGATGCCGAGTACTATGAGACGTTGAGTACTACGCCGAGTACTATGAGATGCCGAGTGCTACCTGATGCCGAGTACAATGGATGTTGTGTACTACGCCGAGTACTAAGAGACGCTGAGTACTACGCCGAGTACTATGAGATGCCGATCACTAGTTGACACCGAGTCGTCCTGTACGCCGAGTACTCAGTTGCCTGGTCAAATCTCCAGGAAACACAGAGGCATATTTGTTTGAAGTATTATAGTCTAAGGACTTCTATATTTGTCCATTTTTGATCTTTGATACCTTCACCTCACAAATATTTAGTAACATGATTATTATTGTTTACAGGTAGATAAACGTTTGTGAAGAATTCAAGCAGCAGCACTGGTTTTTGGTATGGTAGCAGCACATGTATGTAGTTAGGTTGATTAAAACTGTTATGAAACTATTATGAAACTAGTATGTATGGTAGCAGCACTACTTTAGCTGCATGTACTATTATGAAACTGTTTATGGTAGTTTGGTTGTGTAAACGTATGGTTAACCTTTTGTCTTGACACTAATGTTATGATATAGTGGTGATTATGTAATTGCTTTTGTTTGTGTTATTGTGGTTCATTGAATGTGTATGTGTTTATATATTACGTTATTGTATAAGTTTGGAAGTAATTGAATTGGAGGCGAAATCAAATGCAGTCGTGGAACAGCAGGCAGTAAAATCGAAACATACGGTGGCGGAGAAAAAACGCCACCAAAAATAGTAACTCGGCAATTATAGTAACTCAGATAATCTCCGTGGCGTTCAAAAAACACTGCAAAAAATAATAATACGTGCAACAAAAAATAAGATAGTACATGGCACCTTTTCGGTGGCGTTTCTTAAACGCTGTAAAAAAGATCTTTAGTAACGTTTAAAAAACGCTGCCAAAAATTCATTTACAGTGGCGTTAAAATAAATGCAACAAAAAATCATGGATTTTTAGTCGCATGTTTTCTAGCGGCGTTTATCAAAACGCCACCAAAACTTTTTGTGGCGTTTTTCGTGCGCCACTAAAAATCAAATTTCTTATAGTGGTGGAGTATCCAAGAAGGGGAAATCTGAGATTGTCTGCTTTAAGTGCGACAAGAAGAGGCATTTCGCCAATGAGTGTCGTTGTGGGAAGGCTAAGGAAGTGGTCGGGAAGAAGAACATCTGGTGCTTCAACTATGATCAGGTTGGCCACTATATGAACTAGTGCAAGGAGCCCACTAAGGACGGAAATGGCAAGGTTTATGCATTGGAGCCTGCTGCTTCTAAGCCAACAGCTCTGGAGAAAGGAAAGGCAGTTTTGGGAGGTACGCTTCAGATTCATGGTATGTCTGTTAACGTTTTATTTGATACTGGTGCATCGCATTCTTTTATATCTAGAAGTTTAATAGATAAGCTTAACCTTGAAACTACTTATTTAGTAACTTCCTTACAAATTGTGAATCCAATAGGAGGGTATGTAACTCTAGGGTTGAGATGTGATCAATTAGAGTTTGACCTGTTAGGACATGCTTTTCTTTGCAGTTTGCATGTGTTTGATCTTGTGAGGTTCAGGATCATTCTTGGGATGGATTGGTTAAGTGCGTACGATGCTAGGATATTTTGCCAGGATAGGAAAATATCGCTTAGACACCCAGATTGTAGTAATAGGATTGTTTATACCAAAGAAGGTTCATGCGGTGAGATGTATGCCTTGTTGGGTGCTATGAAGTCGGATGATGAGTTGAGTCGAGTTTTCGTGGTTAGAGAATTCGCAGATGTGTTCGAGCCTGTAGTTGGATTGCCACTGAAACGAGCCATTAAGTTTCTGATAGATTTGGTTCCAGGAGCGGAACTAGTGAGTAGGCCGCCAAGCAGGATGACCCCTTCAGAGATGAAGGAGTTGAAAGTGCAGTTGGTGGATTTAGAAGGCAAGAGTTTTATCAGGCCGACTAGTTCGCCATAGGGTGCAATGGTAGTTTTTGCTAAGATTCCAGACGGATCGTTGAGGCTATGAATCGATTATCGTAAGTTGAATGAGAGGACGATAAAGAATCGATATCCATTGCCCAGGATTGAAGATTTGTTTGACCAGTTGAGTGGAGCCAAGGTATTTTCGTAGTTGGATTTAGCGACAGGTTTCCATCAGCTCAGAGTAGCAGATGATAGTATACCTTTGACGACATTTAGGACCAGATATGGGTCATACGAATGGTTGGTCATGCCGTTCAGACTGACTAATGTGCCAGCTTTCTTTGTGGATTTGATGAACTGTGTTTTCTGAGAGCACTTGGATAGGTTCATATTGGTTTTCATAGATGATATCTTGATATACTCTAAGGATGAAAGAGAGCATGAACTTCATCTTAAAGTGGTGCTTGATACGCTGAGGCAGCATCAGTTAAAGGCAAAGTTCTCGAAGTGTCATTTCTAAAAGAGAGAAGTGAAGTTTCTTGGTCATGTAGTCTCAGAGGAGGGTTGTTAGTAGATCCGACTAAGATTGAAGCATTGAATAGTTGGAAGAGACCCGAGACAGTGACAGAGATAAAGAGTTTCCTTGGGTTGGCTAGTTATTATCGGAGGTTCATTAAGGACTTTTCATGGATAGAGGCACCGATGACCAAGCTAACGAGAAAGGATGTGAAGTTTGTGTGGACCGATAAGTGTGATGAAGCAATACAAAGTTTGCAACCCTTATTGACCCATGCACCTATGTTGGTTGTGATTGCATGTGGAATAGGATTTGGTGGTTTATACCAATGCGTGTGGAACAGGATTAGTAGCTGTGCTGATGTAGAGAGGTAAAGTGATTGCCTATGCTTCTAGACAGCTTAGACCGCATGAGGTCAAATATCCGACGCATGATTTGGAATTGGCTGCATTGATTTTTGCATTGAAGGTGTGGAGACATTACCTTTTGGGAGAGAGGTTTGAGTTATATACGGATTATAAGTCGCTGAAGTATTTGTTCTCTCAGAAGGAGTTGAACTTGAGACAGCAAAGTTGGTTAGAGTTTATAGCCGCTTATGATTTTGGAATTGAGTACACACCAGGGAAAGGCAACAAGGTTGCAAATGCACTTAGAAAGAAACATCAAAATGCAGTGTTGGCGATAATTGCTGAGTGGAAAGATTTGGAAGCATTAGCATATTGCAGAGTGCAGTGGAGATTCGAGGCTGGGTCTAGTGGAGATACAGATGTATTATCTTGTTTGGAAGTTCGACCAGTGTTGATCGAGCGGATTGCTTCTAAGCAGATAGAGAATTTAGTGTTAGCCGAACGGATCAGGAAGCTAAGAGAAGGAACCGAGAGCGATGACTTGAAAGATTTCAATCTTGACCAGAATGGATGGTTGAGAAAGAAAGGAAGATTATGTGTTCCGAGTGTAGGAAACATAAGGAAGGAAGTCTTGGAGGATGTCATCGTTCAAAGTTCACCATTCATCCAGGAGGTACTAAGATGTATCAGGATATGAAGAAGAGTTTCTTCTGGGAAGGTATGAAGTGGGATATTAACTTGTGTGTAAAGCAGTGCTTGAATTACCAACAGGCAAAGGCCGAACACCAGAAGCCAAGTGGTTTGCTTCAGTCGTTAGATATTCCAGTATGGAAGTGGGATTCTATATTCATGGATTTTATTGACGGGTTGCCAAGGTCGAACAGAGGAAATGAAAATATATGGGTCATAGTGGACAGATTGCCCAAGAGTGCCCATTTCATTCCAGTTAAGTCAACCAGGACGGCACCTGTTTTAGTAAGGTTGTTCATGAAGAATGTGGTTAGACTGCATGGGATTCCTAGTAGCATAGTTAGTGATAGAGATTCTTTGTTCACTAGCATGTTTTGTAAGAGTCCGTAGGAAGTTTTGGGAACCAAGCTTAAGATGAGTACAATCCGCAGACAGATGGGCAAACGGAAAGAGTTAACAAGATCTTGGAAGATTTGTTAAGAGCTTGTGTTCTCGATTTCGAGGGACCATGAGAAGACCATCTGCATCTAGTCGAGTTTTCGTATAATAACAGTTATCAGACTAGTATTAGGATGGCACCGTTTGAAGCTTTGTATGGAAGGCCATGCAAATCTCCTGTTTGTTGGTTGGAGACTAGGGATAGGTTGATTTTTGGTCCAGATCTGGTTAGAGAAGCTATAGAAAAGATTGAGGTCATTCGGGTTAGAATGAAGGAGGCTCAGTCTAGGCAGAAGAGTTATGCAGACAGAAGATAGAAAGATTTAGAGTTCTTAGTTGGAGACCAGGTTTTCGTCAAGGTGTCACCGATGAAGGGCGTGATTAGATTTGGGAAATCGGGGAAGTTATCACTGAGATTCGTTGGACCTTTTCCTATTGTTGAGAGGAACGGGAAACTCGCATATAGGCTTGAGTTACTAAGCAGTTTGGCAGGTGTCCACAGTGTTTTTCATGTTTCTCATCTCAGAAAGTGTGTCAGAGACCCAGAGACTGCTATTGCACCGACTATGCTAGATGACTTAGTGGCAGAACCGGACTTGACCATAGTGAGAAAGCCAGTTCACATTGCTGCAAGAGATGAGAAAAGGCTTAGAACTAAGACGGTCAGATTAGTCAAAGTCCAGTGGAGCGACGATGACAGGGACTGTACTTGGGAGGTTGAGAGCAGGATTAGAGATACTTATCTTGACTTGTTTGATTTGTTGTGTACCTTATTGTAATTTCGAGGATGAAATTTCTTAAGGAGGGGAGCCTATAACACCCCGGATTTTTGGTAACATTATTTAGGATATTTAATTGGTTAAATTAAATAAAATAATGTGTTGATTAGGAGATTGAGATTGATTTTTTAATTAAGGGTAGTCGTGCCATTTAACAATGAACTAAAAAGGAGTTTAAATTGAAATATATGAGGGGTAAAATAGGAAAGAGGCCATTCCTATATCCTCCAACCCTTGGCCGTGTAAAATTTACATGCTCATTTTTCATTCTCAAATTTTAAAATAAGGTGTCGGCCACCATTAACAAGGAAGAGAAGAAGAAAAGCTAGGAAAAAGCTAATTCAAACCAAATCTATTCACATCTCAATCTCAATAATCTATAAAGCTAAGGTGAATAATGTTTGCATCTCTATTTTGATTGTTTTTGGTTTTAAGATGATTCCGAATTGATTTGCAATGTTTTGCCATGTTTTGAATGATGGAATGTTTATATATATACTTGTCGATGATTTCTACATGTTCATTATTATTTTATGATATGTTTTAAGGTAAAACCTTGTTAAATGACATCTTTATGCCTTGCGAATTTTTATAAGATCGAAAATAATATTTTGCAGATGGGTTTTCAAAATTTTTGGAACTAATGTGGATTTTATATGAATTTTCTAGTAAAGAAAATGATATTTTGGGTTATTAATTATTTACGGGTAAATAATAAATGATTTGGGTTTGAAATTTTTATAAGTTAGATAACATATATAAAGAGATTTTCTATAATTTTTCCTAAGTATTTTGATAGGTATATAAAATTATTTAAGGTATGGGACTTAATTGTTTTATATATTTTATAATGGAGAAGGGGCTTTTTGCAAATAATTTGAATTTGTTAATTCTAGAAAATGGAAGCACTTTTGAAAAAGTAATACGGCAACTAATCAGACTTAGACAAAAAAGGCAGGTTAGGTACAAAAGAAATAGTTTAAAAGTACAAATAAATAGGTTAGAAGATAACGGTGTTGCTCTTCTAAATGACACCGCTCCAGCTGAAACAGGCAACAACTCAGAACATGGAAAATCCCCCATGTACCATTTGAAACTGCTGTGCACATGAACATGTACAGTAATGGTGCACCAGCATTTCAAATGCATTTTGACATTCAGCAACCTCAATTGGAAAAAACCACATCTGATGACTTACATACCCCGAATGAAGAGATTGCATGGTGCACTGATTTTGAAACACAAATCTCTCAACTGATTCAACTTCTCACGCCATAGAAAATGTTAATCTAACTACCATGTCAAGGATAGAAGAAACCATTGTTTTACCCCTAAGTTATACCTTCTCAATCAAAATTCCAGGTTGGGTGTCTCCAAAACATCAACAAAAACACCACACTGAACTGCAACCACAATTATTTTCAAGTGGTAAATCTTCTAACAACAAGAAGTCCAAAATTTCCTCCAGTTCACCAGCTATAGACTCAAGCCCTTCTGCTTTAAGAAGACAAACTCGATCCCTTACAATTAAGAGCAACAAACCTTCATGACGGCAGTTTTATTAATGAATAAAAATCTCGTTGTTTGGAATATTAGAGGAGCCGATAATAGTATAAAACTTGACCAAGCCAAAAAATTAATTCATCTCCATGACCTTTGCTTGATTGCATTACTTAAAACCAAATTTAACCTCCCTCTTACCACCAAAGCAGCAAAATATATCAATCCCACATGGACAGTGCATCACAATTTAGAAGAAGCTTCCTATGGCAGAATTCTTGTCCTTCATGACCCTACCAAGTTAACTCTTTCCCCTATCATTTCTTCCAGACAGCACGTTCGTTTTCATGTCCAATCTATTCACCCTTCCCTTTCTTTATATCTTACTTTTGTCTATGCTAACAACTCTGTTAATTCTAGAAGCATCCTCCTCGAATCTTTACCACCACTAAGACAATCCTCCCATCATTGGTTGGTGATGGGAGATTTCAACTGCTGTTATGAACTCGATGATAAACATGGAGGCCTTCCTCTTCTTCCTAAATACATTGCTCCTTTAAATATAGCCATCGTTGACACTGACCTCTTTCCTTTCTCTAAATCTGGTGCCATATTCTTGTGGAACAATCGTAGCAGGAGTGGTGATCGCACTTTCTCTAACATAGACCATGCTTTTTGTAATCTTTCTTCTCTTTCCCTATGGCCTTCCCTATCTGTTTTCCTTCCCCAGCCAATATTATTTGATCATTCTCCTTTAATCATTAACTTTGGTCCCCTTATTGTTAAAGAAAAAAGGAGCTTTAGGTTTTTCAATGCATGGATCAAACACCCTCATTTTTATAACATTATTTTACAAGATGCTCTAACTTGCATTATGGTAATCCTATGTACAAGTTTTACAGGAAATTAAAGGACATCAAAGTAGCACTAAGGCAGTGGGCTACTAGCATTTTTGGATCTGTAAGTCTTCTATCTTCTAATCTTCAAGCGCAACAGAAAAAAGCCTAAGATAATATGATGGCCCACCCAAATAATGCTACTGCAGCTGAAGAGGAGAGTAAGCTATTTCAGGAACTCAATAGTGCTCTAGAGATTGAAGCAGGTATGAAAAGACAACATCTTCACGAGAAATGGAAAGAAGAAGGAGATAGAAACACTGCTTTCTTCCATGCTGCAATCAGAGTCAAACACACAAGGCAAAACATCTTTAGCATTTCTGATGATGATGGTAATATTCATTCTTCTACTGTAAATGTTGACAGAGCTTTTGTGGACCATTTCTCTAACTTGTTTGGAAACTCCTTTGATTTTACACCTGAACTGGTCTATATGACACTCTCAATCTTCCTACCATTAACTGTTCTAAAGCCACTGCTTTGACCCTCAAAGTCACTAATGATGAAATAAAAAGAAACTTATTCTCCATGAATCAACACTCTTCTGGTGGACCCGATGGTCTAAATGTCACCTTTCTTACTTCTACGTGGAATATAATAGGTCCTGGTTTTTGCAAGGTAGTTCATAACTTCTTTGATAAATGCAAGCTTCTTGGTGAGGTCAACACTACTAACATTGCTTTAACCCCGAAGACATCTAATCCATCTTCTGTATCCTCATTCAGACCAATTTCCTACTACAATGTTGTTTGCAAATGTATTTCAAAAATCCTAGCTGCTAAACTTGTTTCTGTAATGCCAAAGATTATCTCAACCAATCAGGCTGCTTTTTTACCAGGCCGAAGTATTTTAGATAACATTTTTCTTGCTCAAGAAATGTTAAAAGGACATGGAAAGGATACCTCCTCCCAAGATGATGTTCTCAAGCTTGATATTTCGAAAGCCTATGGTAGTGTCCAGCGTTTTGCAATAGTAGGAATAATGGAAAAGATGGGGTTCCCTAAGACTTTTGTTTCTTGGATATATACTTGTATATCCTCTCCTACATTCTCTGTCATTTTAAATGGTAGGTCAGTGTGTTTTTTCAAAAGCAAACGTGGAATACGACAGGGTGATCTGATTTCCTCCTACCTCTTCCTTCTGGTCATGGAAGTCTTCACAAATTTGTTTACTTTGAAATACACTAGTAGACTTGTCAACTACCACCCTAAATGTGGCCACTTGCAAATTTCCTCCATAATGTTTGTCGATGATGTGCTTGTGTTCACGAAGCCTGAACACTCTTCTTTGTCTTGCATTATTGACACTCTACATACTTTTCACAAAATGACTGGGATAAAACTCAACCGTATAAAATCCAACATGTTGCTCTCTGGTGTTTCTGACAACCATGCTTCCAATTTGTTCCAGTCCACTGGTTTTTAGAGCATGGATAGTGACATGAAGTATTTGGGTCTTCCTCTGATAACTAAAAGAATCTCACTTGCAAACTGTCTGCCTCTATATAGTAAGATCACTGACACCTTCAACTCTTGGACCAATAAACAGCTATCACAAAGTGGCAGGCTTGTCCTCATTAAGTCTATTACCTTCTCTATGATGGTGTATTGGTCTCGATCCATGATCCTACCATGCAAACTGTTGACACTTATAAGGTCAGCTATGCTAAGATACTTTTGGACGGGTTCTATCCACACCAGGAAACTTATTCCATGTTCCTTCTTCTATTTTGAGGCTCCTCTTATCAAGGGAGGACTGGGAATTACCAACCTTAAACTATGGAACATAGTAGCTTTTAGTAAACACTTTGATGACTTGTTGAGCAAGAAAGACACCTTGTGGGTGAAATGGGATTGGCCTCACAATATTAGAAGGAAAGATTTTTGGAACATTGAAACTCCACAATCGTGCAGTTGGTCTTGGAGAAAGATTCTGGGATAAGAACATTGTTTCTGCCACTAATACAATCTCACTTCACTGGCAATAACACCATCAGTTTTTGGCATGAGCCTTGGTCTACCAGGGGGTTAATCTTATCAAAGGTGTGCACTCACCGACAAATTTTACAATCTGGAATACGTACCCATGCTAAGGCAAATGATCATGTCATAGATGGGATTGTTCACCTTCTTAATAAAAGCAATCAGGCTATCATGAGACAGTGGAACATCATCCAGAGCAACAACTTCAATGAACAAGCCCCCCAGTAGATAACTTGGAATGGAAAGCTTCACTCCATTTCCCTGCTATATCAAGTCCTCTCAAGAAATTCTCATTTGCCTGCCTTTAAATGGTCCTCTATTATATGGAGAAATGATTCATCTCCCAAGGAAAACTTAATGTTCTGGAAGGTCATAAAATCTACCTTGTTGACTAAGGCAGTCCTTTGCGGTTATGGGATGCAATGTAGTAAAAGATGTGTCTTCTGTCTTCTGCATGATGAAACTACAAACCACTTGTTTTTTGAATGCCCTCTTCCCTCTTTGGAAGAGACTCATGATAAAATCTGGAAGACAGTCCCTTAATATAAACCTTGAAGCTGAATGGAATATTGTTTTCAAATCCACGCGATGGAAGACTGATCGATCAAGAGTAATTGCAATCTGCACCAAGACTTACATTGATATAATATGGAAGGGTAGCAATGAAATAATTTTTGAGAAGGAAATTAAGACTCTGGAAAGCTTGTGGGTGGAGATTAAAAAAAGAACACACATGTAATTGAAGTATACAACCAAGTTTCCTCTTGGTTATGCTCTGGAATGGGCATGATATTGCTTTTATTTTATGTTTGTTCTTTCATTTGCTTTGGCCTTGCTTTTTTGTTTGTTTGTCTGTTTTCTTTCCCGTGTGTATCCTTTTTTCCTTGCTTGTTTCAAAGTCTGTTTTGATTCAAGTTTATTTTATTGTTTTGTTGTAATAAAATCTGGTAGGGGCCCAGTCAACCTCGCTAGCTATGCTAAAAAAATAAATAGGTTTTTCACTGTTTCATCTCCTTTGGCACTAGGTTTTGCCTCCATATTATCGCCTCCGACACAGTCGAAACCAATGCATATGGTATCAAGCAAACGGTATGTAATGAATTGGATGTGGCGAAAAGTATATGGTCGAAACCATGGGGTTCTGAAAGGGTTGAAGCTTTGCTTTGATTTTAAAGAAAAATGCGCCTGCTTGCTTTCGACTAAGATGCCTTCGACTTTGTTGGGTTTCGACTTGGTCAAATTATTTAAAAGGAAATTGTTTCGATTGGGTTGCATCTTTGTTTTAAATGAATGCTTTCGACTAAGACGAAACACCTAGCTGCCGCCTTTTTACCTTTCGACCAAGTAGGGTCTGAAGGGGTTTTTTTATTTTAGAAAATCTGCCCATCGCACCAATGCTTACGAAAGGATGGTTTCGACACCATCACTTTTTACTTAGGAAATGCTTTCAAAAGAGAGGCTTTCGACTTAAAAGGTTTTTATAACCCTTTTATTAAATTGAAGTATAACCCAATTTGGTTTCGAAAGAGACGATTTGAATGATTCCAAAAGGAAGTGCTTTTGACTTTAATGGGTTTATGTCCTGTTGCTCTACTTGAAGGCATAATCCAATGGTTTCGACCGAGACGTTTTCAAAGGATTTCGAAGGAGTTAACTTCGAAAGGTTTCCACATGTTTTAAATTGAACCTAAATGCTTTCGAAAGGTTTAGATTTAATGCTTTTGAAAGGTTTTAAAAGAGGTTTCGAAGGAGTCAAAAGGTGTTGTTTTCTGATGGTTTTGAAAGGAAGGGTTTTCCAGTGGTTTCAAAAGATAATGTTTAAAGGTTTTTAAAGCTTTCGAAAGGAAGGTTTCCAAAGGTTTTGAAAGGGTTTTGAGAATGGTTTCGAAAGGATGGTTTTGGCTTTTCGGCATAGATAAAAGAAAGGGTTTTACATGGTTTCTAAAGGGGTACTTTTAAAGGTTTTGAAATGGGTACTTTCAATGGTTTCGAAAGGGGGTACTTTCAATGGTTTTGGAAGGGGGACTTTCAAAAGTTTAATTTTTTCATCAACTAAGATTTGAGTAAAGTATATATATAACATTGCAAGGTGGTTTTGAGTAAAGCATAAGAGATTATATATTTTCCTTGTTTGAGTTTGATTTAAAGATCTTAAACCATTTTGAAAAGGTTTTCAAGGAAATTTTTGGAAAGATATCCTTAAGTAAAATGACTAATATATTAGATACCAGATGGGACCGGTATAGGGTCGCACCTTATACATCAGCTATTATCCACAGCTAATTTAGTCCAAAATTCAAGTGTGTAGAGCTTTGTCATAGGTAAGACTAAAATTATGGATACACACAAAAAGGAATATATTTTTGTAAATAGATAGGTTATTGGTGAGCCCGCAAAACCATTAGGATCAGGTGACCCTGAAAGATGATAAGTTAAGGATAGACCGTCCAGAAGAGAAGTATTTAACAAATAGTTAAGGACAGATCGTCCAAAAGAAGAGGTGTGTTTAACGGATGTTAGATAAATTTGGATATTGTCTGGTAGGCCCGAGTCAGCCAATGGTTAAAAGTTAGCCAAACAAAACTTTGTGCATGAACAGATAGTTCATTTTATTAGTTGATATATTTATGTACGTTTACATAACGATGCTTTATAGATATTTTGACCAATTTTTGTTGCAGGAAAAGAATTGCAAAAGATATGTTTTAAAGAAATGTTAGTGAGGGGAAACCCGTTTTGCTAAGATGACGTTGGCTCACTTAACATAAATTAACAGAGATGAATAGTATTATTCACTACAGGCTTTATGTCTGACTCGAAGTTTTTGTTTCCCCTTAAACTCTCGGGTGCTCAAAATTGATTTGAGTAGGTTGAGGGTTGAGGTTTTCAAGTTTTTGTCTTTTGGCGAATAAAGCTTCCGGAGACAAGTAGGTGGCTGACGATTAGCTAATTAGGATTTGCAGTTTCATTTTGTTTTGATTCTGATGTGTATATTAAGTTAGTTATGACTATATTTCTCTAATCATCCAATGGGGCATCGTCATAAGTCACTCTTGAAGTATTATTGTAAATTATATTTGATCTATACCATGGAAATGGTTAAGGGAATATGTAACTTATATATCATATCGTTTTGAAATGTAATCAGCTAAATGTTCTTTTTTGAATATCCATGATTTTGTTCATATTCAAGTGCTTCTAATATTATAGATTCCATTAGCATTGCCGTATTTTGTCACCAGAAGTTAATACTATAGATGACTGCAGCATCTGTAGTGCTAAGCTTTTGGCCTCTAGATACGGGATGTTACATTGGTGGTGGCTCGGTGGCCGGTCATGGAAATAGGGTCGATAAGTGGTTTGGTCGATGGCTGGTCATGGAAACAGGGTCGGCAAGTGATGTGGTCGGTGGACGATCATGGAAATAGGGTTGGCATGCGGTTTGATCGTTGGTTGGTCATTGAAACACGGTCGACACGTGGGGTGGCTCGGTCTTGGAAATCTGGTCAGCAGGTGGTGGGTCGATGGTTGGTCATGAAACCTGGTCGACAGTTGGTGGGTCGGTAGCTAGTCCTGGAAACCTGGTCGGTAGGTGGTGGGTCGGTGGTTGGCAAGGGAGCATGGTAATAGTTTGGAACGGGGCATGGTTCGGTGTTGGTACTTGGCGCTTGGCTCGACAGTTGTGTCCCATTTAGCTCGGTGAAGAGTTGGACGGACAAAGGTAGAGCACATAGTATAGCTATGGACTTCGGAGCAAGACTCGGGTTGCTTGGTATTTTGGGGAGTTGGCTTATGGTAAAGGTGGATGACCTGGGATGGCTCAAGATGACTTTGGGATACCAATAACCAAAGTATGACGACTTCGACGACACGACGTAATGAGTGACTATGGCATCTGGTGGTGGACCAAAAGGATGAGTTCTGTCTGACAACTCGTAGAGTATAACATGAGATTGTGATGTTCATGAATAGGGCCGGGTAGTCTGCATGTACCCATGTGTTTGGACGTCCATGTGTGTCCAATCCTTAGCCATCCGCATGGGCAAGAGTTGAGCATCTATAGGATAGTTCTATTGTCGGTATATATGTTAAGGAAAAGAGGGATAACTTTGTGGTTGAGATGCCCATTGTTGGGACAGGGTGTTCTGCGTGTACTCAGGGTATTCTGCGTGTACCTATGTGTTTGGACGTTCGCATGTGTCTAGTCCCTTTGCCATCTGCATAGGAAATAAGTTGAGCATCTAAAAGAGTTATCATATATCCGAAGCACTTGAATGAGAGATGCGAGGCTATGTGATGGATGTTATGTTTACTGTATACTTGATATGCTGTGTGATACACCTATGCACTATATTTTCCTCTTGTGATAGTAGTTTAGCATACACTGTGTTCATATGCTCATTTTTTGGATGTAGGGATGGGTTAGGTATGGTTGTTCATACCCTATACCCTATTTACTATACATAAGGTTTATAGTATTTTTAAATGATATATCGCTTATACCAGCCTGTTGTCTGACCCGAGATTTTAGCTTTTCTTCTTATTATCTCGGTACTCTTAAATAAGTAGATTAAGGATAACAAGTCAGGATAATGCATGGAGCTGTACCGAGTAGGAGAAGAACGTTACGCTTTCATATATCTACACTTGGAGCTTACTATCGTTATATTACGTTATGCAGTACTATGGATTTATGCCAGTACTTGTATTATTAGAGGCAGTTATTCAGCTTATTACGGAGATTCAGAATGCACAAAATTTTTATTTTAGTTTTTGAATAGTCTGTGAACTTGATGCACTCTGTTTGCACCAAAATTGGTCACAAACCCCGAATGTCGTGAAAGCACCAATGTATGAACACAAATCAACGGTATATAATCACAGATCACAGATCTAAGTAATGTAGAGGATAAAAAGTGAAGAATAATAAACTTAAAACGGAGGGAAATCGACAGAGACACAAGATTTATAGTGGTTCGGCTATCTCCGGCCTACGTCCACTCCAAAAGTTAATCTTTTATTGATGTTCTTTGCTGATTACAGCGGATTACAGCAGTAATTTTCAAGTACAATAATGGAGTTTGAATTCAAACTGGATTTTGGCAGAGTCTGGACGTTGCTGGATCAAAAAGTCCCTTTTCTACAGGCTCTAGGGTGCTATTTATAGGTGTAGGAGGCTGATATTTCGTTCAGATCTCGGGAGACTTCTTTCGGCACGTGAGTGGGCCCACGCGATCAATCCCACAAAGTTTCGACCCGATCTGTGATCGATACGAACGAATTTCATATCGATCAAGATTTGATCCAATCGAGTCAAAACTTGGCGTGGACCTTCCTTAGGTTGTACGTAGGCTCCTGTGAAAATTTCATAACATTTGGACTTGTGGTTTGTGAGATATGATCGATACAAGTTCGTGTTTTCTTTCGGCTGTTTCATTCGACTCGATCCTCTCCGCGTCACTCCTGTTCGTTTCGATACATTTCGTATCGATCCGTTCGACTCGATCTTGAGCACGTGTAGGTGAGATGACGTGGATCGAGATTCTCGGATCGATCCACTTTTTGTGCTGAAGTGGTCGAGTCGCCCCGAAGCTTTCGCCTTGCTCATAGTGATTGGTGCAGTCTTTGTTGTTCATATCGAGGGAATTCGTCCTGTTTGCATCGATCATCATGGCGTTATTCGCATCGGCCACTTATAGGGGAATGACGCACTGTTTGTATCGATTGATCTTGGCTCTGTTCGTATCCATCAACTATTACTTGATCGATACGAACTAGTGGTTGTAGATCGATACGAACAGTGAACGTTCGATCGATTCGAACAGATCGATACAAACAGTGAATGTTCGATCGGTTCGAATAGATCGACATGAACAGTGTAGTTCTTGGAGGAGTGTGAACAAGACCGATGCGAACAGAACCGGTGCGACGACTCTTTGGATCGATTCGAACGGAACCGATATGAACATGACTCCCTGGATCGATTCGAACATGATCGATTCGAAATGATACGTCCCTGATGGATACGAATAGCATGTCTTTGGATCGATTCGAACATGATCGATTCAAAATGATACGTCCCTGATGGATACGAACAGCATGTCTTTGGATCGATTCGAACAAGGCGTCGAGATCGATACGAACTGCGTGTTTTCCTCACCTTGTATCGATCATATCTTGAGCTTACGAACTCAGATTGACTTGAAACTTGAAATGTTGGCTTTCATAGCTTTGCTTGTCATGCCTTGTCAATTGTAGCTCATTCCGGACTCGGACAAAATTCATCGACATCCATAGTGAACCTGTGATGTATAATCGATATCTGGGATGAATAATCATCGATTTTCAATCAATTTCTTGATATCTCAGTTTTGCTAAAAAGTGGGATAACACTTTGCCCCCCAAAACATGCCTTTTGGCAAAAGACATGTTTTGAATAGCTCCAAATCGAATGCTGTGAGCTCATATTTTATTCATAGCCATAGCATCGGCGATCAAGTTTGCGGCTGTTCGAAGCCGGATCAGTATCCATTTCCACTTGCGGAAGTCAGTAATCAAATCCTACAGCCTCTCCGGACTATCGATGGTCACTCCGGACCCTTGCTAAGTCCATTCTAAACCTAGCGATCGGATAGAAAGATCTAGTTGTGCTCCGGTGTTGCTTTCTATCCCTTGCACTCTGGCCCTAGCGAGGGCATATAGCGATGTCTTGGTCTTTCTGGACCGATCATAGCCTCTCCGGGCTCTTGCTTAATCCCATCCTGTCACTCTCCGGTGAAGGGGAAAAAGCGTCGAGCGAGCCGATCCTGTCTCTCTCCAGCGAAGCGGCAACACCCCCTGCACTCCGGCTCAGTGTTTCTAAACATTAAGCGATGTCATGGCCTAAATCCTAGACCGATTACAGCCACTTCGGACTCTTATCGAACCCCGATCCAATCACTCTCTGGTGAATGGGGAACGACGTTAAGTGAGTCAATCCTGTCGCTCTCCGGCGAAGCAACTCACTTCCTGCACTCCGGACCTCGCCTCTCCGGGTAGGGTCATAAAGCAATCATTTTCAAGCTGGTTTTCAATATTCATCCTTTAACTCTCCGGTCGAAGGTTTATTTCGAGAAATTCAAGTTCATTTATTAAATTCAAGTTCCGGATGTTCAATCTCAAACAACAGGAAAAACTAGGCATTGCCTCTCCGGGCAGAGCGGTCTATTACCATCTCAGAGCATGCCTGGGGATCTCTCCGGTTGCCGTACATGTATAAGTGGAATAGTCATTTTATTTTGAAATCAAATCTAAGGAATCTAATCGACCAAAGTCCAAATCTTGAACTTGGCCCTTGTCATCATAATCAATTGATGAAGAGTCGTGATCCTGATCCAGGATTAGTCCTGTTAGGTGGAGGCGGTAGTTGTTCAGGTCCTACGGCCGCTGTCCGATCTCTGGCGTATTGTGGCAATCTACCACTTCTGGCATGCTCCTCCACCTCATCTTTCAGATGGCGACATTCATCGGTAGTATGCCCTTCCAGCTCATGGAATAGGCAGTACTTTCCACTTCTACGTTCCCATTCTGTGGGATCTCTCCTGGGTGGTTTTCGATAGGGGAGCTGCCCCCGAGTCTCCGTGTAGATTCGTTCCAGGCTCGCCGTCAAGTCTGTGTACTGTCTGAATCTTGGTTCTTGGAATTTCTTCCGTTTATCAGGACCATCGTATCTGTCGTCCTGCTTCCGCTTTCCTTTTTCCGCTTTGGATTGTTCTTTGGATGTTCCTTCGCCTTGCACAGCGTTTGTTTCTCGCCTCTCGGCGCGTGAATCTTCTAGCCGAATGAATCTTTCAGCCTCATGATAGAATTCTCCAAGATCTTGTGGTGGATCCCTTGCCAAAGAATCCTTAAACTCTGTGCCTTCCGCAACTCCGGCTACCGCCGCCATCAAAATCATTGATGGATCCGGGCGATCCACCGAAGCCACCGTCGCATTGAATCGTAGTAAAAAATCTCTTATGGACTCTCCGGCCCTTTGCTTTATCGAAGCTAAGGTCATCACACTCTTGGGTCGTATCACGTGGACCCTAAACTGTCTCATGAAGCATTCCACTAGCTCGCCCCACGTTATGATAGATCCGTTATCTAGCTGTCTAAACCAAAGCGCAGCCAAATCTGATAAGAATAAAGAGAAACATCGTGCCATCACTTCCTCGGATGCTCCCAGCACCTCCATATGTCTGATATATCTGGTAATATGCATGGTCGGGTCCGACTTTCCATCATAAGGTTCCAGCATGGGTAGCTTGAATTTTGGAGGATTTCTTGCATTTCTGATATTCGGAGTGAACGGACTCCGACTAACTTCCTCTAAGCCTCCGCTTGATAATCCTCCCCTCATTATCCGTAGCACTAATCCAGCCATTCTTTGCTTTCCATCCTGGGGTCGTCTCCTCGGCATGCTTCTATCTTGCCCTCCAGGTCTCGAAGGGTATTCCGGGTAATATTCTTCGTGTGGTTCATTAACATTGGCGTTGGCTCTAGCTTGCTGAGGTCCATCTACGGGTCTTCCAATGTCAGATCCCGAGGGTCTGCCCCCAGGTCCTTGCTGATTGCCTTCAGGTTCTTCGTTCTGGTCTTCATTGGTCTCTGGGACTCTAGCTCCTTGTCCTACATTCGCAGTCACTGAAGCTGGTCCAAAGTTCTGTGCTCCGGCCGTTCTCATCTGATCAAAGAAGTTTTGCATCATTTCTTGTTGACTCTTCAACAACCTTTCATGAATTGAATCCGCCATAGCCTCCATTTCATCCCTGGTAATGTAGATCGAAGCTGGTCCTCCTCCAGCTCCAGAGGACGCCTCTTGGCTTCCCCCTTGTTGGCTTCTCTCGGCTCTTTGTCTTCTACTTGTTTGTCGCATCATTGTCTTTCAAATCTGACTTCTTCAAGCTTTCAAATCTGAACTCCAAATCTGGTATAGCGGGTGCTAGTTCTTCTCAGTGAAAGCACCAGAGTGTTTGCACCAAAATTGGTCACAAACCCCGGATGTCGTGAAAGCACCAGTGTATGAACACAAATCAACAGTATATAATCATAGATCACAGATCTAAGTAATGTAGAGGATAAAAAGTGAAGAATAATAAACTTAAAACGGAGAGAAATAGACAGAGACTCAAGATTTATAGTGGTTCGGCTATCTCCGGCCTACGTCCACTCCAAAAGTAAATATTTTATTGATGTTATTTGCTGATTACAGCAGATTATAGCAGTAATTTTCGAGTACAATAATGGAGTTTGAATTCAATCTTGATTTTGGCAGAGCCTGGACGTTGCTGGATCAAAAAGTCCCTTTTCTACAGGCTCTAGGGTGCTATTTATAGGCGTAGGAGGCTGATATTTCGCTCAGATCTTGGGAGACTTCTTTCAGCATGTGAGTGGGCCCACGCGATCAATCCCACAAAGTTTCGACCCGATCTGTGATCGATACGAATGAATTTCGTATCGATCAAGATTTGATCCAATCGAGTCGAAACTTTGCGTGGACCTTCCTTAGGTTGTAATTAGGCTCCTGTGAAAATTTCATAGCATTTGGACTCGTGGTTTGTGAGATATGATTGATACAAGTTCGTGTTTTCTTTCGGCTGTTTCATTCGACTCGATCCTCTCCGCGTCGCTCCTGTTCGTATCGATACATTTTGTATCGATCCGTTCGACTCGATCTTGAGCACGTGCAGGCGAGATGACATGGATCAAGATTCTCGGATTGATCCACTTTTTGTGCCGAAGTGGTCGAGTCGCCCCGAAGCTTTCGCCTTGCTCATAGAGATTGGTGCAGTCTTTCTTGTTCGTATTGAGGGAATTCGTCCTATTCGCATCGATCATCATGGCGTTATTCGCATCGGCCACTTATAGGGGAATGACGCACTGTTTGTATCGATTGATCTTCGCTCTATTCGTATCCATCAACTATTACTTGATCGATACAAACTAGTGGTTGTATATCGATATGAATAGTGAACGTTCAATCGATTCGAACAGATCGATACGAACAGTGAAAGTTCGATCGGTTCGAACAGATCGACACAAATAGTGTAGTTCTTGGAGGAGTGTGAACAGGACCGATGCGAACAGAACCGGTGCGACGACTCTTTGGATCGATTCGAATGGAACCGATACGAACAAGACTCCCTGGATCGATTCGAACATGATCGATTCGAAATGATACGTCCCTGATGGATACGAACAGCATGTCTTTGGATCGATTCGAACAAGGCGTCGAGATCGATACGAACTACGTGTTTTCCTCACCTTGTATCGATCATATCTTGAGCTTACGAACTCGGATTGACTTGAAACTTGAAATGTTTGCTTTCACAGCTTTGCTTGTCATGTCCAGTCGATTGTAGCTCATTCCGGACTCGGACAAAATTCGTCGACATCCATAGTGAACCTGTGATGTATAATCGATATCAGGGATGAATAATCATCTATTTTCAATCAATTTCTTAATATCTCAGTTTTTCTAAAAAGTGGGATAACACACTCTAATGTTCTTGTTTGCAGTTCATTTCATTATATCACCATGTCGCCTATTATACACCTATGTTGTTATATTATATTTTCTCTCTTCTTTATACTCTTGGCTACCGTCCTACATCAGTCGGGTACCTCTACAACGCATCACATAGGTGTATTGGGTAGCAGAGGTGTAGGGCGGTCGTCACGTTTGATATTAGAGCTTAAGTTGCGGGGATGACCTAAGTTGATACTTGGATCCATTAGAGATAAGGAAGGAGCTATCGTCATAGAATGGTTCCAGTGATATATGAAGGAGAGTACTTATTATATTTTGGTTTTGAAAATTATATAATACTATATATAGTATATAAGTCGCATTGCATTCATGGACACCATTTATTCCTTTTAGAGAGACTGATCATTTTTATTACAGCTTATATGAATAAGCTAGCTTACAAGGAACACCTCGAGGAACTCTATCTCTAGAGTTGAGGAGGGGCGGTATCGGGGGCTGCTAACCTCGACTTGCAGAATATGTTCGCAGAGATGGTGCAAAACATGGTTTAGAATGACCAAGTTGCTCCGCTACAGCTATTAATGGTGGTGCTTCGGTGCGAGTGCCGAGGGCTGGCTTCACCAAATTAAGTAAGGATTTCTCTATTTAGGGTAGCCAACCATTTCTTGGAACGGAATCAGCTGTCGAAGTGTAGGATTGGTTGGATACATGTGAATGCATCTTTGAGGAAATGGAGTTAGAAGATGCGATGAAGAGGAAGCTGGCCTCTATGCAGATTCAAAGAAGGGCCATGGATGGTGGAATGCCATCAAGATTACTACTCAAGAGGATTAGATTACTTGGGAGCAGTTCAAGGAAAGATTAAAGAGAAGTATATAACGACCACTCAAAAGTTGGTGCTCCTCCGAAAGTTTGATGACTTGAGACAAGGGGATATGTCCATGTTGGAATATGTGGCTAAGGTCGACACATTGTCGTAGTACGGTCTGTCTTTTATCGATAATGCACTTAATAAGAATGAGAAGTTCATCATGGGCTTGGATGATTACCTTGGAGAGAAGCTTGTAGGGCATATTGATGATCCGTTCGAGAGGCTAATGGAGAAGACTCTTCGAAATGAGAGTCTGTACCCTAAGCCTAAGATGGTTGTTGCTCCTAAGGATGAGCCGAAGCCACAAGCTGGTAGGGGAGGCAAGAGGCAGTGAGACAACAATAACAAGAAGATGAAATTTCAGAAGGATGGCTAGAAGAAGGTTAATTGGGAGCCTACATGCTATAACTATGGATAGAGGGGCCATCTTAGTAAAGATTGCAGGAATGAGAAGAAAGGATGTTTTAACTACAATAAGCCATGGCATATGAAGAAGGATTGCTCAGAGCCATGAAAAATAAGTAGGTTGTGTCTACTTATGCTTTGAACGTTGTTCTTGCTTCGTCGAGTGCTCCATCAGTGAAGAAGAAGGGGAAGAGTGTCGTTATATAGGGTATGCTTTCTATTTTTGATATACATATATATGTTTTATTTGATACTAGGGCTTCACATTCCTTCATATCTTGTGATTTGGTAGATAGTTTTGGAATGAAACACAAAACTCTTGACTGACCATTAATTGTGACGAACCCAATTGGAGGATCAACTAGCATGTGCATGGTTTGTCGAGACTTAGCCTTAACGAGACATGAAAGTTTGCTTGCTTGTGATTACTTTGTTTTAGGTTTTGTGGGCTTCGATATTACACTGGGGATGGATTGGCTAAGGAAGTATGTGGTAGTGGTGGATTGTGAGAGGCTGTTGGGGGTGATTGGGGCTGTGGGGAAGCGAATGGTGGTGATTGACTGCCTACCAAAGGATGGAGTTATGGTTAGTTTTCTATACTCGCTTGAGACTCCACAAGATGAGTTGTCATCTATGTTTATAGCAAGAGAGTATTCGGACATATTTGATGAGTGACTAGATTACCTCTACACCAAGAGATTTAGTTTCGCATAGACTTAGTAAAGGATACCAGATGGATAGTTATGCCATTGAGGCGTATGGCATCTAAAGAATAGAGGGAGTTGGAGATGCAAGTGAATGACATGTTGAGGCAAGGGTTCATTCGTAGGAGAATATCTAAGTAGGGCGCATTAGTAGTATTCACCACTAAGGCAGATGGCTCTCTAAGGTTCTGTGTAGATTAACATGAGCTTAAAAGGTGATAAAGAAGAACCAGTATCCACTACTACGTATTGATGACTTATTCAATCAGCTCCATGGTGCTAGGTTGTTTTCTCAGTTGGACTTTGCGATGGGGTTTCGTCAACTAAGAGTGGTGAAGGAGAGTGTGCTGATTGCAGCGTTTCGTACGCCGTTTAGATTCTATGAATGGTTGGTTATGCCATTCGGGTTAACCAACGCACAAGCATACTTTGTCGATCTTATGAATCGTGTTTATAGGGATCAACTAAATAAGTTTGTGTGTGTTTGTGGACAATATCCTTGTTTATTCAACGATGAAGGAGGAACACAAGGAGTATTTGAGGATTGTACTCGAGGTGTTGAGGAAGCACCAATTGAAGGCAAAGTTTTCTAAGTGTCACTTTTGGACGAGGGAAGTGCGATTCTTAGGTCATGTTGTTTCTGAGTAGGGTATTGCTATAAATCTTGCAAAGGAGGGGAAAGTACAGGATTGGGATTGGCCCAAGACCACTACAGATCTGAGAAGCTTCCTTAGATTAGCGTGATAATATAGACGTTTTATCCAGGACTTCTCTAAGGTAGTAGCGTTGTTAACCAACTTAACGAAGAAGAACCAGACTTTTGTTTGGGATGCAAGGTGCAAGCATGCATTTGTGAGTCCGAAGGAGTGGTTGACAAGTGCACCAATATTGGTCATTCTGAGTGGAAATGAGGAGCTGACAGTATACATAAACAACAGTGGTACTGTTGTAATGCAGAGCGAAAAGGTTGTCAAATATGCCACTCGATAGCTAAAACTGCACGAGAGGAAGTATCCAACTCACGACTTGGAGTTGGCAGCGATAATATTTGCTTTGAATATATGGAGGCATTATTAGCTTAGGGAGAGATTCGAGTTATGTACGGACCATAATTCATTGAAGTATATTAACCTTCGATAGCAACGACAGTTAGATTTCCGACCTCCTACAACTTTAGCATTTCCTGCATGCCTATGTGATCACAGATGTTTTGAGTAGGAGACATGCTAGCTTAGGAGCGATGTTTCTAGAGTGGAAGCAGTTGGAGTTTATCGCTGGTTATGATTTTAGACCTCGATGTGAGCTAGAGCCAGAAGTGTTGGCTAGCTTGACAGTCAAACCTACCTTGATTGAATGGATCGGTGCTAGTCAGAGGCATGATGCTAGACTAGTGGAGATAATGGCGAGGATAGAGGAAGAGGTAGAGTCTGAGGAGATGAAGTAGTACGAGATCGACTATGATGGTTGGCTTCATAAGAATGGGGAATTATTTGTTCCTGATGTCGATGGGTTAAGGAATGAAGTGCATGAACTGTCACTTGGTAAAGGTATAGTAGTAGAAGCCGAGTGGTTTGTTGCAACCAGTCGAGGTTCCCGAGTGGAAACATGAACATGTTTCAATGGACTCTATCGATGGATTGCTGAGGACCATAGGAGGGTACAATAGCATTTGGGTCATAGCCCATCGATTGATGAATAGTGCCTGATTCATACTCGTCAAGTCTAGTAGAACGACATCCAAGTTGGCCGAGTTGTATGTGAAATGAGTTGTCTGATTCCGTGGTGTTTCGAAGAGCATTATGAGCGACCGAGACCCTTTGTTCACTAGTGGGTTTTGGAAGAGCTTGCAAGAGGCGTTGGAGATGGAGCTGCATCTCAGTACAACTTATCGCCTACAAATAGTTAGGCAGATCGAGAAGGTGAATCGTATTCTTAAGGATCTCTTGCGAGCTTGCATTCTCGATTTTGGTGGACCGTGGGATGATCATCTACATTTATTAGCGTTCACATACAAGTACAACTATCAGTCTAACATCGGTATGACACCATTTAAGGCATTATATGGCCAATGGTGCAATGCTCCTTAGTGTTGGTGGGACGCAGTCGAGAAACTGATACTTGGGCCATACATGATTAAAGAGACTTCGAAGAAGATGGAGATCCTTCGACAATGAATGAAAGCTTCTTAGGATAAACAGAAGAGCTACGCTAATAGGAAGAGACATGATTTAGAGTTCTCCATCGACAATATGGTATCCATCAAGGTCTCTCCATTGAAGAATGTTGTTGTACTAAGGGGAAATTGGTGCCAAGATTCGTTGGTCCATTTTTGATACTTGAGAGGATCAGGAATCTAGCATATAGAGTCGACTTACCTCAGAAGATGGAAGGCGTGCACAAATTGTTCCACGTATCTGACTTGCGGAAGTTTGTGCATGACTCAGGCGTGATAGTTCAACTAGATCAGCTTGATGATCTCGAGATTAAACCAGAAGCATCGAGACCTATAAGGCCTATTCATATCATCGGACATGATATGAAGCATCTTAGTAGGAAGATGGTAGAGCTGGTCAAAGTTCAGTGGAGTGAGAGAAAAGGTGATGGTACTTGGGAGACCAAGGAGAGCACGAGGACCGCTTATCCAGAGCTCTTTAGTTGGTGAGACTTTTGTTTATCGCATTTACTTTGACTTTCAATATCATTTAAGGTAGTTTAGTATCCTGCATGCTAGGGTAGACAAGATATCATTTATTGCTTTTGTGTGCATGTTTGATTTTTGACTTGTTTGTTTGTGGAACATAAGCATGCGAGGTTGCTATGTCTGACTTTTACCCTGTTTATATTGGAGATTTCGAGGGAGAAATTCCTAAAAGGGAATAGTGTAACGACCCATATTTTACATATTAGATTATCGTAAAATATTATTTTTAAATTCATATGAGGTTATATGACTCTATAACTTTGGGAAATGCCTATTAGAGCCATTCCCTATATTTAAAATTTTTCCAGACTATTTTAACCCTAGGAAATTTTATCGGCTGTACCTTTTAATATGAGCCAAATTAGCATTTGAGACTACTTCCATTCTAAGGTATAATGGTTTCCCTTTATGTAGAGTGGTCATAATAGCGCTTTGGGCTTTCTGGCTAGGGGATATTGCTGTTTCAAGAATGATAATTTTTGGAGTGGCTTAGTTGGTAATTAGTGAGTTTTGGGGGCAAGCTCACTAACCCATTTTGGGTTTGGAGACCTTATATGGCTGAACCATCATCCCAAGTCACTTTTACACTCTCTTCTACAGATCTGAGCCTCCATTAAGCATTTCTCTACCCATAACCTTCTCTTTTCTCCTCCAAATCAAGACTAAGTCATAGAATAGAGCTAAATTAACAAGGGGTTTCATTAGAGACCTTCATATCTACATTTTTAGGAAGATAAAATCTCAATTTTGTCATCCATTCTTGGATTTGCATCGATATGCGTGCTGTTTCCTGGGGATTTGACCAGGCAACTAGTACTCGGCAATAAGTGCTCGGCATCAGAGAGCGACTGGCATCAAGGAGTGTTCGGCGAAGCACTGGCCATCCAGGAGTGTTCGGCGAAGCAACTGACATCCATGAGTGCTCGGCGACAAGTAAGCTCGACATAGTACTCGGCATCCATTAGTGTCCGGCATCGAGACTGTTCGGCGTACCAGAGTACTCGGCATCAAGGCTGCTCGGCATACAGGAGTACTCGTCATCCCATGGTGTTCGGCGAGGCACTTGACAGCCAGGAGTGTTCGGCGAGGCACCCAACATCCAACGAGTGCTCGGCGACAAGTGTGCTCGGCGTCAAGACTGCTCGGCATACGAGACTGTTCGGCATACAGGAGTACTCGGCGTAAGGGCACTCGGCGTCAAGAAGAGCGTTCGGATTCAACTGACTAACATCCTACACTTCCCACAACACCAACATACCGTTCAGCATAGAAGGGATGGTTCGGCGCAGAGCGTTCGGCCTCAACAGACAACCATCCTACACTTCCCACGACACCAACATACCGTTCGGCATAGAAGGGATGGTTCGGCGCAGAGCGTTCGGCGAACCTTGCTCGGCATACGACGACCACTGTACTCGGGCTGGAGCGTTCGGCAATCAGCCCACTTGGGAAATACAGCCCATCTTTGCCTATAAATAGAGGGGCAGGGTCACAGTGAAATGGGGCCTTTTTTGGAGAGAAAACACCGGGGAGACTCTGCCATTTTCAAGACTCATCTTTTCTACATAACAACTTCATTCAAGCATTTGATTCACGAATTGTATTTGTAATCAACTATAGAGAAGATCAATAAAGTTTAACCTCAAAGTGGACGTAGGCAATTACGCTGAACCACTATAAATTTGGTGTTCTTACTTTCTGTATTTAGATTAGCACTGTCTTCTCTGTTTAATTTGATTTCATCACTTATATCTCTTCACAATCTTCTTCTACGAGGTTAGTGACCAATTTTGGTGCTAACACTTTGGTGCTTTCACTGAGAATCGAATTCTCAGACCTCAAGGATCTGCTTTGAAGCTACTGGATTGAACAAATCCCCCAAAGAAGATCCGACTTACTGATAGGACATCCGTTGATTCTACTCAGAGTTCATACCAATAACTCTACAATGGCGAGACCACGTACCAGGTCATCTTCTCTTAATGCGGATGCCCGAGAGACTGCTAGCGTGCAACAAGCAAGACCTAGCAATCAACCTGCGATCCCGAGTGCAGGGATTGCCGCTCAAGAACAGACTCCAGTTGTCACCAGAGTAGAGTTCAATGACTTGATGAGAGAACTTAGAGAAAGCAGGAGACAACTGGGAGAACAGATGCAAGCTAATGCCAACCTGATGGCACAACTCACTCAACAGCAGCAACAGAATGCTGGAGCAATCCAGCTGCTTATTCCTCATCTGACAGCTCTACTTCTTCTGATGAACCACCCAGGCGTAGACGCCGTAAGACTGAAGCTGCAAGGGCGGATGCTGCTGTTCGAACAGTTGGAGACCGCGACCAAGCCAGAACTGGAAGCTTCCGAACCGGAATACAGATGGAGGATGGAGCTCTAGATCATTAAAATGCTAACAATGTTGAACCTCACGACGCACGATTGGAAGATCGCCAGGAAAGGAGGCATCAGCATGGACAAGCGCGTAGAACTGACTCCAACCTCCCAGCTTCCATACAGACACCCGATCTGACAGCCATGATCAGGCAACTGATGAAAGAAAATCAGGGCTTATCAAATGACGACTGGGGAGTGTCAAGAAGTCATACTCCGTTCACGGATGTTGTGCTGCAAGCGGCGTACCCCAAGAAGTTTAGCATGCCAACCATTCCTACATACGAAGAAAAGACTGACCCAGACAACATGTAATGAGGTATGAATGGATGATGGATTCAGCCAGAGCAAATGATCCCACCAAGTGTAGGTGCTTTCCGATTACTCTATCTGGGATCGCTACTATGTGGTTCACCCGACTTCCTCCGCGATCCGTATCAAATTTCGAGGAGTTGGCAAAGAAGTTTATTGAGCAATTCAGGATACACACTACACGACCGAAGGACGTGATGTCTCTGTCGAGTGTAATCCAGAATCCCGGAGAGTCGCTGAAGGAGTACTTACAAAGATTCCACGTTGCGGCAACTGAAGTCAGTAATCCCAACGACCATGCAATCCTAATGGCTGTAATGAGAGGTGTAGATCCGGATTCTGAATTTGGAGACTGGCTGGCAGGAAAACCTCCGGCTACGCTAGAGCGTTTCTACTCCAAGGCACACCAGTTCATAAGAAGAGAGGAAGCTAGGTGGGTACGACGAGATAAGGCACCGGGACCTGCCCAAGAGTCAATCAAGAGCAACATTGCTGTGAAGCAATCTGGAGACAATTCGGGAAAGGTCCAAGTCAATGTCCAGAGTAAGCCTGTGCAGCCCAAAGAGTCCGGAGGAAGAAGTCAAGGAAAGAGGAAAGAAGCGGGAAAGTGGAAGTCGAGAATTCCAAGCTACAGCGAGTACACTCCGCTAAACGCCCCACTTGAGAACATTTACCTATCCACCTGCAATACTTTTCAGTACAGAAAACCACGTCCAAAAGAATCAACTGAAGAACAGAAGCGGACTGGGAAATATTGCCGCTTCCATGAAACTTATGGACACAACACGGAAGAATGCAGACACCTGCATGATGCTATCGAGAAATTGATCAGACAAAAGAAGTTGCAAGAATTCGTAAAGGATCCACAGGAAGGAGGACAGGCAACGTCCAACCCAGGTCGTGCACCAGATCCACGTCATCCTAAGGAGCCTGCTCAGACTGTTGGAAGACTGGTCATAAATACAATTAACGGCGGACCTCATCCCGCAGATAAGAACTGGCAAGAGATGGAACGATATGCAAGCTCCTTGAAGCATGCAGATTTTGAGTGCTGTTCGAACATAGAGGACGGGGCCCCTGCTAAGCAGCAGCGCGTGATGACAGACGATATTGTGTTCAGGAACAGAGACGCTGATCAGGTAGAGGCTCCGACCGTCGATCCCATGGTCATATCTGCAACGATCGGACCAGCATATGTAAAAAGAATTTTGATTGATTGTGGAAGTTCGGTCAACATCATCTTCAAGAAGGCCTATGATCAGATGAAGCTAGAGACAAAAGACTTGAAACCATCCAAAGCTCGTATCCACGGCTTTAACGGCGCTGCGACTGATGCGGTAGGATATGTCGAGTTACCAGTTGAACTGGGACAAGGCGAGCGTCGGAGGGTACGAATTCTACCCTTTGTAGTTTTGGATGTGGACTCTCCGTATAATGTTTTCTTGGGTCGGCCGGCCCTGGCTGAATTTAGGGCGGCACTAGCCCCGTGGTGTTTGACTTTGAAGTTTCCGACTGACAAAGGAGTAGGCATTGTTCACGGTGACCAAGCAGCTGGTCGTTCTTGTTATGTGGCCGAGCTCCGAGAGGCCCACCGGAGGGAGAAAGGAAAGGTTGCGGACAATCCCGTCCGCATCCTCAATACGAATTATTGTCAAGTAGTGCCCGAGCCCTAGCTCGGGCATAGTTCTCGAATCTACGGAGATATAGATCCGAGAGACGACGATGAGAAACCCAGGGAAGAGAAGGCGGCACCAGCTGAATTAACAATTGACATCTCAGTTAGCCATGACGACCCTTCGCGAATACTGAAGATCGGATCACAGTTAGGCCCCGCAATGACTGAAGACCTTAGCGACTTCCTCCGGGCAAACCTTGATGTTTTTGCCTGGACGCATTCTGATATGTGTGGGATTTCTCCCGCCATCACGAGTCATATGTTGAACATAGACCCGAAATACGTCCCAGTCAAGCAAAAAAGGAGAGGAATGGATCCGGAGAGATCCGCCGCTCTTGGAGAGGAGGTGGACAAACTCAAAGCAAATGGGTTCGTCCGCGACGCCCTCTACCCGGAGTGGGTCTCCAACCCTGTGCTAGTAAAGAAGGCGAATGGGAAATGGAGGACTTGCGTAGATTATTCCGACTTGAACAAAGCATGCCCTAAGGACAGTTTCCCATTGCCTAGGATCGATCAGTTGGTCGATTCCACAGCAGGACACGAATTATTGTCATTCATGGATGCGTACTCAGGATACAACCAAATCCCAATGCATATTCCGGACCAAGAACACACCAGCTTCGTTACAAATGTCGGGCTGTATTGCTATGTAGTGATGCCCTTTGGATTAAAGAATGCTGGAGCAACTTACCAACGTCTGGTGAATCGAATGTTCAAGGACCAGCTGGGCAAAACCATGGAAGTCTATGTGGATGACATGCTCGTGAAGTCACGACGGTCAAACGACCACATTCAAGACTTAGCTGAAATGTTTAACATACTCAGGTTCTATGGAATGAAGATCAACCCGCTGAAGTGTTCTTTCGGCGTTGCATCAGGGAAGTTTTTAGGATTCATCGTCAACGCTAGGGGAATCGAAGCCAACCCAGAAAAGATCCAAGCCATTCGAGATGTACAAGCGCCCAGGACTATAAAGCAGGTACAGAGCTTGAACGGAAAAGTAGCTACGCTGAGTCAATTTATATCCAAGGCAACTGACAAGTGCATCCCGTTCTTTGACATAATAAAGAAAGGAAAGAGGAATTTTGAATGGACGTCTAGCTGCGAGGAAGCATTCCAGAACCTGGTAAGGCATCTGGAGAGCCCACCAATGCTATCTAAACCAGTTGACTATGAGATGCTGTACGTTTACTTGGCTATATCCCCTCATGCGATAAGCGCAGCTTTGGTTCGTGAGGAGGATCGGGTCCAGAAGCCGGTATATTATGTTAGCAAGCGTTTAACGGGGGCAGAGAAGAATTACCCTAAAATTGAGAAATTGGCTTATTGCTTGGTGATTGCATCACGCAAGCTGCGCTCATACTTTCAAGCGCATTCAATCGGCGTTTATACCGATCAACCCCTGAGTCAAGTACTTCAACGACCGGAAACTTCTGGAAGATTGCTAAAATGGAACATCGAGTTGAGCCAATTCGATATCGCGTACTTACCACGGAGAGCCATCCGAGGGCAAGCGTTAGCAGACTTCATCGCTGAATTTACCATACCCATCAAACCGGACGATCACGACATCATTCCCCCCATTCGATGGAAATTATACACTGACGGTGCATCAAACGACCGTTGCTCCGGCGCGGGCGTAGTTCTTATAACTCCAGAAAACCGATCAATCTGTTATGCCTTGAAGCTCGATTTCCCGGCTACGAACAACGAAGCTGAATATGAAGCACTGATCGCTGGCTTGAAGCTCATCAAAGAACTCGGGATCGAATCAGTCGAAATCTTTTGTGACTCGCAGTTAGTGGTTTACCAAGTACGAGGAGACTACCAAGCAAAAGGACGAAAGCTTTCTCCGTACCTCGTTCAGGTCCAAGAACTACTATCAAATCTTAAGCGTTATGACATTTCACATATCCCACGAGAACAGAACAAAGAAGCCGACTTGTTGGCTAAGTTCGCAAGTACCGACGATGCTCAACAAATGGGATTGTATCCCGTTGAAGTCTTGCATGCCCCGAGCGTAGACGAGATGAAAATCGATCGCGTGTTGGAAACAGAGATCGAGAAGGACTCGTGGATAACCCCATTCAAACTGTACCTGACAACCGGGGCTTTACCAGAAAAAAGAAGCGAAAGACGACAGGTCCTTCGAAAGGCTGCGCGGTACGTAATGCAGGGTGGATCCATGTACCGGAAAGGATTCTCGGTCCCATTGTTACGGTGCATCGCTCATGATGAAACAAAGCGAGTCTTGAGGGAAGTTCACGAAGGGGAATGTGGCGACCATACTGGGGGGCAAACGCTAGCAAAGAAGATCCTCCGCTATGGATATTACTGGCCCACCGTAAACCGGGATGCCGCGGACTACGCAAGAAAATGCGACAAGTGTCAAAGATATGCAAAAATCCCGAGGGCTCCGTCAACGGAACTCACACAAATGATCAGTCCTTGGCCATTTGCGATCTGGGGAATCGACATAATCGGCTCTTTGCCTCTATCCAAAGGTGGTGCGAAATACGCAATAGTTGCAGTCGACTATTTCACGAAATGGGCTGAGGCAGAACCTTTGGCCACTATCACCTCTAAGAAGGTCATTAACTTCGTTGTACGAAACATTATATGCCGCTTTGGCCTTCCACGCACCATCATTACAGACAACGGAACGCAATTCGAAAGTAGAGAGTTCAAAGAGTTCTGTTTAAAGTACGGCATCGAGAAAAAGTTCGCCGCCGTTGCACACCCAAAAGCTAACGGACAAGTCGAGGCCGTTAACAAAATAATCAAGTCCATACTAAAGAAGCTTCTGGAGAAGGTTGGAGGCAAATGGGTAGATGAACTCCCGACGGCATTATGGGCGTATAGAACTACCCACAAGTCCGCGACCGGCCACACTCCGTTCGCCTTGGCATACGGCTCTGAAGCCGTTATACCCATGGAACTTGAAGTTCCATCGCACCGAGTGACATACTACGATCCCAAGACGAACCAAAACCTCTTGCTGGAATCACTGGACTGCATCGATGAAAAATGGGAAGAAGCTGAATTAAGGGCGGCGGCGCACAAACATCGAGTCAAGCGTTACTATGACGGCAGAGTCCGCCCAAGAATCTTTGATGTGGGAGATCTCGTTCTGAAACGAGTCTTCCCGGTACCATCACGCATGAATCCCAGCTGGGAAGGTCCATACGCCATTGAACGGAAGCTTGGAGAAGGAACATTCAAGCTAGCGACCGTTGATGGCGCGACACTCCCCCGAGCATGGAACAGTGAACATTTGCGGCACTATTACATTTAGCATGTTTCCCTTTCTTGTTATAGGCACTATTGTTTCCTGCGTGTTTCCATTCAATAATGACTTAGTTTCCTTTTAAAGTTATAATCGAGCAATTTAGTTGATTTTCATTAATAAAGGCTTGAAGCCACATTTTCTATGAAGTTTCTATATCTCTTAATTGGATGATAAATTACATTATTCTGCGCGACATACAGGCTCGTACGAACGATTCCAAATCTCCGAATCCCCAGAGCGCAGATCAGAGTACTCTAAGTCCCCGGAGCGCGGACTAGAGTATAAACGAATCCAAATCTCCGAATCCCCAGAGCGCGGATCGGAGTACTCTAAGTCCCCGGAGCGCGGACTAGAGTATAAACGATTCCAAATCTCCGAATCCCCAGAGCGCGGATCGGAGTACTCTAAGTCCCCGGAGCGCGGACTAGAGTATAAATGACTCCAATCTCCGAATCCCCAGAGCGCGGATCGGAGCACTCTAAGTCCCCAGAGCGCGGACTAGAGTATAAACGATTCCAATCTCCGAATACCTAGAGCGCGGATCGGAGTACTCTAAGTCCCCGGAGCGCGGACTAGAGTATAAACGATTCCAATCTCTGAATCCCCAGAGCGCGGATCGGAGTACTCTAAGTCCCCAGAGCGCTCCCCAGAGCGCGGATCGGAGTACTCTAAGTCCCCAGAGCGCGGGCTAGAGTATAAACGATTCCAATCTCCGAATCCCCAGAGCGCGGATCGGAGTACTCTAAGTCCCCAGAGCGCGGACTAGAGTATAAACGATTCCAATCTCCGAATCCCCAGAGCGCGGATCGGAGTACTCTAAGTCCCCAGAGTGCGGACTAGAGTATAAACGATTCCAATCTTCGAATCCCCAGAGCGCGGATCGGAGTACTCTAAGTCCCCAGAGCGCGGGCTAGAGTATAAACGATTCCAATCTCCGAATCCCCAGAGCGCGGATCGGAGTACTCTAAGTCCCCGGAGCGCGGACTAGAGTATAAACGATTCCAATCTCCGAATCCCCAGAGCGCGGATCGGAGTACTCTAAGTCCCTAGAGCGTGGACTAGAGTATAAACGATTTCCAATCTCCGAATCCCCGGAGCGCGGATCGGAGTATTCTAAGTCCCCCGAGCGCGGACTAGAGTATAAACGATCCCAAATCTCCGAATCCCCAGAGCGCGGACTAGAGCATAAACTATTTCAAGCCTCCAAGTCCCCGGGACATAGAGTCTGCAAGAAGTCCAAGTACTCGAAAGATGTGGGACGAGAGGTACGCCACGTCCAAAAAAATGTTTGAACAGCGCAAGAATGGACTGGGAGATAATGCAACTCATAAGAACTTGAGTTATGGCTACAATTAGTCAGCAAACCAAATAAAGACAAGAGAAGCATTCAAACACAAAAGAAACTAAAACTTTATTCAATAAGTCCAAAATGGGGATACATGACCACTCCTACAAAATTCAGACCTCTCTATACAAACTACAAATCATGGGAGATAAAAACAATTACAAAGCTTAGTCAGGAAACTTGTTGAACAAGTGCATCGATTATTTCTTCGACTTCTTCTTCTTGTCTGCCTTTGGTGTTTCCGACGACTCCTCTCCCTCACGTTTTTTCTTGGACTTTTTGCTTGCTAGAGAGACGGAGTCAGGAGTAGGAGACGGAACATCTAGTGGTTTGGACCTGCCCGGGAGAATGATTTTCAGAGGTCTGTTCCGCGGGTCAGTGAGTTCCAGGACTTCAGATTCAACTTTGACTTTGACCTTTCTCTTCTCCTCGTCGGCGAGACGGTCCTTCATGCTCATCTCTGAAGTATGTTCAGAGGCACCAGTGATTTTAACTTCGTCGCTTCCTTCGGCAGGAGACGAAGTATCAAGTTTGTCATCATCAAGTGCCCCGATCACTTGAGCGTCTGGGCCGGGAGTTACCCCTGCGTGAGCAACGTCGCTTGTTTTTCCCGCTTCCTCCTTGGCGTCATCGCTCCTCGGAGTTAGCTCGGCGTCAGAACGACCTGCACGAAAATATAAGAAGTGGGCATTAGAACGAATAATCACTGCTGAAAAATGACGGGATCTCTTCGACTTCTAGAGAAAGAAGGATTTCCTACCAGGATCCGGTTGGCTATCGGTGGCGCGCGGGGTTTCACCCTCCAGGATAGGTGACAGCACATGAACGCCGAGCCCGGGATCTTCGGGATCATAACTGGCATGCTGCTCGAATGGATCAAGCGTCGACCGACCGGCCGATTGAGCAGCATAAGGAGCGGTGATGTGAGGAGTAGTAGCGTCGGCCTCTGACGGACCAGCCTCGTCATTCTTCTCTTTCGAAGGGGAAGAGCCTTTGCCATAAAGAGCCAATGCTGCGGATAAATCCGATGGCTCATTCCCCCTCAGGAACTCCTTCACCAATGCATCCACGTCGATTTCTTCGGAGCCTGACTCGACTTTCTTGATCTTTATCAGAGTTTCCCATGCCTCAGCCAGGGATTCGTGGTAGCCGTCGCCCAAGAATGTTAGGTCGCGGTGCATAAGGACGCGGGCTCCGTACTCAGCGATCAACGGGTCAAACATACTTTTGACCTCTTCCCTGCCGGCCTCTGCGGCCGCCTCAAGGCGAGAATCAAGCTCCTCCACAGCCATTCTTTTGCCCTCCTCACGGGCCTCATCCTTCATTTTCTCGACCCCGGCAAGTTCACCGTCGAGCTTTGCCTTCAGGAGTCGAGTAGCAACAATCTCATCACAATACCGCTGTGATTCTTCCTGAGCGGCTATTTTGTCTTCTTTCTCCTTGGAGAGTTGTTCTTTCAGCTCTTTGACTTGAGTAGCGAGCGCGTCCCTTTCTTTTTGGACAGAGTCTTTTTCTAGGGCAAGGGCGTCGCTGCGCTGAACTGCTTCGTCAAGCTCCTTTTTGTGAGCCACCTCTAAGCGAGTAACTGCCTCAGTAGTATCTTTTGCACCTTGTTCAGCGGCTTCTAGCTTTGACTTATAAGAGGCGAGTTCTTCGTCTTGGAGTTTGATGATTTTCTTATCGCTGTCAGCCTCCAGATTCAGACGGTCAATCTCGTGTTGACGCTCGACAGATACTTCTGAGATCTTCTCCACCAAGTGCACGAATGCGTCATGTTGAACATAGACGTCATTGTTGCAGGCAATGGCACTTTGCTTCACGTGCCCAGGAATGTGATGGATGGCCGGGAGGAATTTTAAACCGTCAAAACAGATTTTCGGAAACTTAGCCTTAAGGTCGACCATCTTTTCCGCAACAGTTGGGTCCACGGCAGGAGTAGGAGGAGGAGGCTTAGAGAATTCCGTTCTTTTACGCGGCTCTCAAACTTGCCTCGTACTCGATGAACTGGAATGTTGTTCTCGAGCAGCATCAGACTGATAACCCTTCTGCAAAGACTTCTCTTTATCCGGCTCAGTTGTAGGAGGAAGATCGCGGGACTGGGAAGATTGATAGTGTGCTTTCTTGCGGTGAGACGACTCGCGCGGACGATTGTCCCTATCTTCATAATCACCTCGGTCCCGGCGTCTGCCTGAACCGGAATCCCGTCCGGAGTGATGGAATATAGAAGACCCCTGAAGGCGATCAAGTCCGTGTGAGCGGCCCATATCACCTGCAAAGAAGGGAGATAACAACGAGTTAAGGAGAATTCACGAATTAAAAAGACTTGAAGTATATTATGGAATGCGCATGTGCGTGTGTGTCCTAAGTGTTCCCCCCGACGGACCCGTTCGTTTATCTTTGCTAATCGGAGTATTGTCTCTTTGAGCCGGGAGTTGAACTCCTACATTGCCTCTAGCGGGCGAAGAGAATTTGAGAGCTTCAGGATCATCGAACCCGTAATTAAGTATGTCTTCGGGAATAGAAAGGTTCGATAGACCTCTCAAGGAACTTTCCAGATGCTGCGAAGAAGCCTCTTTCTCAGGAGGGGTAGGCGTAACTTTTGAGGTGCCACCAACTTTCTCCTTTTGAACCGTGTATTTCAACTTCTTATTTCCCTTCGAAGGGGAGGATGATGTCTCAATATCCTGAACTTCGATTGCCGAATTCCAAGCGGGACCCACGTTCTCGCCCTGAGTTTCGGGGGCATCATCCTCTTTGCGCTCGCCTTCTTCATGCGTGTCGGGAGCGCGACGCAACGACGGTCCGGCAAGTTTTTTTCCTTTACCAGATGAAGGTTTGGGAATTGTAACACCTTCTGGAAGGCTGATCCGACGACCAGGAGCTAGCAAGCCGAACCCCGACAGCGATTCATTTGAAATGATAACTCGGATATCTCGATCCTTGGCCGGAAGAGCTCTAATCGCATCAACAGCATCAGAATATCCTCGGCCTTCCGGGCGTGGGCTGATACCTGAAAAGATGAAACGGAAAGTTAGGAAAGACATGCTCGGGTTAAATACGAATAGTAACTCGGCAGAGAGACTTACTGCCTTCAACCCATCTCCTAGCGAAACCGGAAGGGCAGCGCACATAGAACCATTCCTGTTTGTACAGGGCGAATTTGCTACAGGCCCCTGTCAAGATCTGGCACTTGTGGTATGGCTCGAGGAACATGAAGGAAGGGCTATCTTTCCGTCTCTTGAACATATAAATGTATCGGATATCGCCGGGGGTTGGAGGTTTGGAGAAGACGACCATGAAAAGTAAATAAGTCCCATATAGAAACGCATGGCCGTTCGGGTGCAGCTGCGATGGAGCTATGTCTATATACTGCAGCACATCCCGGAGAAATAAATTGAACGGAGGCACGCTGCCCATCCAACACATGAACTTGTTGCAGGCTGTGTACCCGACTGGGGGCAGATGAGGGCGGTCGTGTCTCGAAGGAACTAACACGTCAGCAAAGGGAATCCCGTGAATGGAACATATCCGTCGCAGAGCGGCCTCGTTGATCTTCGAGGCTTGAGAATCGATCGGATTGTCCAGTAAGATGGTTGACTCCAGAGCATCGGGCGCCAAGTTATGAGCGGGAGAGATTGACGGGTTGGAAGCATCTGCGGCTCCTTGCCTTGCTGACGGCCCAGGCCTGTCAGATATGGTGGCAGAACTAGATTTTCTCGACATCCCGAATAAATAATGAACCTGGCTAAATGCTTGAGAGAGCTATACTTAAAAAACGTTGAACGTTAGAATTAGCAACACGATTTTTCCCCTCATGTGGTGTGTGAACTAGTGCAAGCAATTGTGTGCAGGCAATAAGAATCTAAAGGTTCTAAAGATGTAATATTTAGCTTCGAATCATCGCCTTCGAAGACCGTCATCACTGACCGTCTCAGAAAGCTCGCCTTGAGGAGATTACAGTCCCAGATTCAGAAGACATATGATTTCTAAAGTGACCGGCTTAAAGTGTAGTTAGACACCTATCCTGTTCGGCATTTTTAATGTTGTCCGGCATTTGTATTGACCGGCTAAAGACATTATCCGGTCCAAGAATTGTCCGGCAATTGCTTTGTTTGACTAAGGTAATGGTTCGACCTAAGGGTTGTTCGGCTGAAGTCAGTGTTCGGCATGTCAGTTATACTGTTCGGCTAAAGTCGTCGTTCGGAATGTCAGTTATACTGTTCGGCTAAAGTCATCGTTCGGCAAGTCAGTTATACTGTTCGGCTAAAGTCATCGTTCGGCATGTCAGTTATGTTGTTTGACTAAAGTCATTGTTCGGCATGTCAATTATATTGTTCGGCTAAAGTCAGTGTTCGGCGTATCAATCGTATTGGTCGGCTAATGTCATCGTTCGGCTAAAAGTGGTGCTCCGCCACGATTTCAACTCTACCCTACACCTTCTCCATCCACGCCGAACGACAGAGACGGATCGCCCGGCAAAGACTACGCCGTTCAACACCCCATCTACCCTTCTATCGTTCGGCACGGAGGAGCTATCCCCAATTAGACAACTCAAAACGAGCAAACCACGATGAACCTAAAATGGAAGTAGTGCAATTGTTAGAGGAAGGATACCTAATTCGACGATCGAAGTTGAGAATGGATTATAAAGGCTTTATATCTGGTAGGATGGGAAGAGTTGAAAGTCTCTAAGGAATGGCTGAAGAGAAGGCGTAAAGGGAAGATAGACGGTGAGGACCTGGTTATATAGAGGGAGGTAGAAGTTGAAGAGGCTATACCCGGTAGAACCGGTCAACACCGAAGGGTTCGGCATCGTAGCAGTGTGACGTTCGGCACACGAGGTACGTTCGGCTTCGAGCGTATCGTTCGGCATCTAAATCTCGTTCGTCTTGCACCTCCTTCGCTAGCATTCTCGAGAAGGTACCTCCGAGGTAGATTGTATCAGATTCAAAGCGCATCACGTTCGGCCACGCAATACACTTTGGGGGGCAAGTGTTTCCTGGGGATTTGACCAGGCAACTAGTACTCGGCAATAAGTGCTCGGCATCAGAGAGCGACTGGCATCAAGGAGTGTTCGGCGAAGCACTGGCCATCCAGGAGTGTTCGGCGAAGCAACTGACATCCATGAGTGCTCGGCGACAAGTAAGCTCGACATAGTACTCGGCATCCATTAGTGTCCGGCATCGAGACTGTTCGGCGTACCAGAGTACTCGGCGTCAAGGCTGCTCGGCATACAGGAGTACTCGGCATCCCATGGTGTTCGGCGAGGCACTTGACAGCCAGGAGTGTTCGGCGAGGCACCCAACATCCAACGAGTGCTCGGCGACAAGTGTGCTCGGCGTCAAGACTGCTCGGCATACGAGACTGTTCGGCGTACAGGAGTACTCGGCGTAAGGGCACTCGGCGTCAAGAAGAGCGTTCGGCTTCAACTGACTAACATCCTACACTTCCCACGACATCAACATACCGTTCAGCATAGAAGGGATGGTTCGGCGCAGAGCGTTCGGCCTCAACAAACAACCATCCTACACTTCCCACGACACCAACATACCGTTCGGCATAGAAGGGATGGTTCGGCGCAGAGCGTTCGGCGAACCTTGCTCGGCATACGACGACCACTGTACTCGGGCTGGAGCGTTCGGCAATCAGCCCACTTGGGAAATCCAGCCCATCTTTGCCTATAAATAGAGGGGCAGGGTCACAGTGAAATGGGGCCTTTTTTGGAGAGAAAACACCGGGGAGACTCTGCCATTTTCAAGACTCATCTTTTCTACATAACAACTTCATTCAAGCATTTGATTCACGAATTGTATTTGTAATCAACTATAGAGAAGATCAATAAAGTTTAACCTCAAAGTGGACGTAGGCAATTACGCTGAACCACTATAAATTTGGTGTTCTTACTTTCTGTATTTAGATTAGCACTGTCTTCTCTGTTTAATTTGATTTCATCACTTATATCTCTTCACAATCTTCTTCTATGAGGTTAGTGACCAATTTTGGTGCTAACACGTGCAAAACTTGGATTTTTGATGTTTTGTTGAGTGATTTATCATCTCTTACCTTAATATATATATATATGGGCTTTGATATGTTGTAAATTCATTTTTGAAGCCAAATTAAGGTTTTAAAAACTGTTTTCAAGACCAAATTGGTGGCAAAATGAATCTTAAATTGTTTAAAGTACCCTTACCACATTGTTTGGGAGTATTGTTGCCTTATTATGTGATAGGCTATATTAGGGCATGATGATTTGCTATGGTTCGATATGTTTTTGGATGTTGGATGTGATGTGTGTGCTTGTTGTGTTTATGTAAATGCATGTATGATTGAAACGCTCATCGGAGCAACTTAGAGTTAGGAACTGTGAAACTAAGCTTCGACAGATTGACTCTAGAGCGTTTGGAATCATATTGTTGCATAGTTTATGCATGAGAGTTGAAGCATTAAATATAGCGATGAAATCAAGGCGATTTGGAGTGCTGGAAGTGCTACAGGGTTTCGAGTTGGTTGGTGGTGGCTTGATGGCCGGTCACATAAACATGGTCGATAGGTGGTTTATTCTATGGCCAGTCATGGAAATAGGGTCGGCAGGTGGTTTGATCGATGGTCGATCATGGAAACAGGGTCGACATGTGAGGTGGCTCGATGGCCGATCCTGGAAACCTGGTTGGTAGGTGGTGGGTCGGCGGCTAGTCTTGGAACCTTGGTCAGTAAGTGATCGGTTGGCGGCCGGTCCTGGAAACCTGGTCGGTAGGTGGTGGATCGGTGTTTGGCAAGGGAGAATGTTCAGTGGTCTGGCATGGGGCATGGTTCGACATTAGTAGTTGGCGCTTGGCTCGGCAGTTGTGTCCCATTTGGCTCGATTAGGAGTTGGACCGATAAGGGTGGAGCACAGTGTATAACTATGGACTTCAAAGCTGGACTCAGGTTACTTGATAATCTAGGGAGTTGGTTCGGGCTAAGGGTGGATAACCCCGGGATGGCTCTAGATGACTTTGGGATGACAATCAATGAAGTACGACGACTTTGACGACTCGACGTGACGAGTGACTAAGGCATCTTGTGGCAGACCGAAAGGACAATTTCTGCATGACAACTCGTAGAGTAGAACATGAGATTGTGATGCCCATGAGTAGGAAAGGGTAGTCTGCGTATACCCAGAGTATTCTGCGTTCACCCATGTGCATGTGTCCAGTCCTTTTCCATCTGCATGGGAAAAAGTTGCATCTATAGGATAGTTCTACTATCAGTACTTATGTTAAGGGATAGATGGATAAATCTATGGTTGTGATGCTCATTGTTGGGACATGGTAGTCTGCTTGTACCCAGGGTAGTCTGTGTGAACCCATGTGTATGGACGTTTACGTGTGTATAGTCCTTTGCCATCTGCATGCGCAATGAGTTAAACATCTAAAAGATTTATCATACATCTAAAGCATTTAAGTAGGACTCGCGAGGCTGTGTAATGGATGTTATGTTTGCAATGTACTTGGTATGCTGTGTGATACCCCTATACACTATATTTTCCTCTTATGATGAGTAACTCTTTGGATGCAGGGACAGTCAGGTATGGTTGTTCATACCTTATACCCTTATTACTATATTCGAGTTTTATAGTACTCTGAGATAATATATCGCTCATACCAGATTATTTTTTGACCCAAGGTTTAACGCTTAGCCTCTTATTATCTCGAGTACTCTTAAATGAGTAAATTGGGGATAGAAGGTCTAGATGTCGCATGTAGCTGTATGGAGTACGAGCAAGAGGTTACGCTTTCATATATCTGCACTTGGAGCTTACTATCGCTTATATTTCGTTGTGTAGTACTATGGAGCTATGTCAGTACTTGTATTATTAGAGACAGTTATAAAGTTTATTATGGATATTTGGGATGTATAAACTTTTTATTTCGGTTTTTGTATAGTCTGTGAACCTGATGCATTCTGATGTACTTATTTGCGGTTCATTTGATTATATCAATGTCTCGCCTATTTTACATCTATGTTGTTATATTATATTTTATCTGTGCGTTGTGAGATGTTCTACAGATTCTATGTTTAGATTTTTCTCTTTTTTATATTCTTGCCTACCATCCTGCATCGGCCGTGTACCTCCACAGCGCATCATATAGTTATATTGGGTACCGGAGGTGTAGGGCGGTTAACGCAGTAACATTTCCATGTTAAATCAATTAACTATAACAACGATAACCGAAATAATCTAAACATGACCAAAAAATCAATTCGTTACAATTCAAATTTTTTTTAACCTTTATTAGGGAAGATGAAGAAGAGCCTTCCTTTTCATTGAACAACAAATTATTTGAACCTGATTTAGGGATTTGTTTGAATTAGAATTGAAATTGGGAAGGTAAAGTGTGTTAGAGTAAGGAATGGATTAGGGTTTTGTAAAATGGAGGAAAATAGGGAATGAGGAAGAAAAGGGGCTGACTTGTTATTTTGACCCCGAAAATGTATTTGTGCATTCCAAAGATGTGCAAATATAATATATAGTTTGCACATTTTTGGAATGCACATGTATACAATAATTGAAACAATATATAGCTTGAGCATTCCAAAATGTGCAAGCGCAAATTTAAAAAAATATATTTTGTGTATTCCATAAATTCGCAGGCTATAGAAACCCGACCTATTTTCGCAATAAGTTTTTTAGAGGAGCATATTACTTCAGTAGTTTTTTTTGCAAGCCCATATCAAAAAATTATCGTAAAATCATTACTTTAATTATACACCTGTAGGAATTAGAAATGAGGATTGAAGAATTGAGCAGGTTGGGAAAAGTTTGATGTAAACCAAATTAATCTACAAAAGCAAATAAAAATTTATCCCGATCACAAAAAAAAATTCAGTTAGATTTGGATGAGAAATTAATAAAAGTCAATTATCAGTTGATCTTCGATTTTGAAAAATTAAGCTGGATAAATTGACGTAATCATTAAATATCAAATAACAAATCAAATTAATAAAAATTTCATATTTCTTTCTTAGTTTCCTTGACCTATGTTGCATTTAATAAAAAATTAATAAAACAATTCCTTTTTATGTAATTTAATAAATTGTTCTTGTTACTAAAGAAAATTTAAGCAAGTAACACACATAATAATTACATTGTTTGTATGTTCCACAATGTTAGAACCACATGTATTGATTTTGATGACAACAATAATAGAAATATTATTATTATTAAGCTTTCAAGTTGTGTAGACCATAGTGCAGGAAATATAGGTATACTGCTCATATATATTGTAGGGATATACGAATACAAGCAAACTATGCTTTAAGGCGGATCGGTATATGAGGAATCAAATAGATCAAGGACACCAAAATAAATCAAGCAGATTAAAGAGATCAAGTGGAATCAAGGATACGAGGACAAGAAACAAGACTAGGAGAATACAAAAGAATCAAGGACGATGCTGGAATGATCAAGATGCTCTAGAAATGAAGGATGGAATAGCACAAAAATTAAGTCAGTCAAAAATGTGTATAAAAAGTCTTGGAATATTTGTTAAAGATCCCATAACCCATCTTTGAAATCTCTCTTCAAAATATTGTTATTTTCTTCTTTAGAACCTTTTTATAGTATTACAATGTTGTTTTAAATATTATGAAGTTTATAACAATTTTTAAAAATGTTGACGAAAAACCCAAGAGTATACCTCTTAAGGATCTACCACCCTCGGCTGAACCCTAAAAGAAGATAATCTAAAGTGCCATACACTATCACTTTCAGTAATCACTAGAACTTAACAAAAACGTCCCATACCACCTAGTGAAATTCAAGTATTTGCTAGAAGCCAGAAAATTTCACTCATTACGGATACCATTGGAAAACCTTAACTATATTCTCTTAAGGATTTAGCAGCCCCATGTCCCACACCAAAAGAGAATACAACTCTAAAGTGTTAAATACTTTCCTATAAGCAATCACAAGAATTTAACCAAGGCATCCCATACTACCTAGTGAAACCTGCATATTCGCTAATAGGCTAGTAAGTTCCACTCAAACATTATGTTCAATGAGCTGTACAATATTTGATGAATCGTTACTTGAGAGCATTTAAATCAATCGGTAACACTAAATCGATTATTAGTACTCCACATATTATAGAACTAAGGTTCTCAAAACATTTTTCTTATAAGAGTTAATAACTTAGAAATCGAATAAAATAATTTTCCATATAAGAAATGATTTCTAAATACTTTATTTATCATTAGATAAAAAACCCATCTATTCCATTTGATCTCAAAATATATATATGGTTATCTAAAAAATTCCATAAAGTTATATTATTCACAAACCAAATTACAAATTCCACACACACACACACACACCTAATATCCATTTACGGCCCCGACAGGAGAGACGGGGCAATAATCGCGAGTTACGAGTCCCTTCACCGGAGAGCGACAAGATGGACTTGAATACATATATGCCCTTGACTGGGGATCGAGGCTGGAATAGGGTACCCCACGAATTAAGTCCTCGAGTGGAGAGCCGAGGCCGGAGAAGCATACTCATGGATTAAGTCCTCGGCTGGGGATCGAGGCCGGAGTAGGATACCCCATAGATTAAGTTCTTGACCGGAGAGTCGAGGCGGAGAAAGATAACCATGGATAAGCCCTCGATCGGAGAATCGAGGCCGGAGTAGGATAAAGTGACCTAGAGAGGTCTCAGATTTGGATATGGACCCGGAGAGGTCCCGAATTTGGATATGGACCTAGAGAGTCCCGGATTTGGATATGGATCAAGAGAGGTCCTGGATTTGAATATGGACCCGGAGAGGTCCCGGATTTGGATTAAATGACCCGGAGAGGTCTTAAGATTTGGATATGGACCCGGAGAGGTCCCAGACTTGGATAAAACGATCCAGAGAGATCGGAGATTCGGTTAATAGATTTGGAATAGATTCGGAATTGGATATCGACTCAGAACAGTCATGGACTTCACTAACAATCCGGAGAGATCAAGGAATCGGATTGGCAACGGATTGGATTCTAGATTGGATAATATAACGATCAATGGATTTCGAATTTTGGATTTTGGATTTGTGGCAATTCAAAACATGCTTTCCTATTGCAAGGCATGTTTTGGGGGGCAAAGTGTTAACCCACCTTTTGGCAAGGCCATATGCAGGTGGATCTAACCTAACAGACTTCATGGTTATCGAGGCTGGAATATCATGGATTTGGTTCAGATAGATGGATGGACAATCAACTATGGGTAATAAAAAGCCAGGATTAAATACAGTCGATGGATAAACAATGCAGGGTGCTTAGAAGGTGGATATTGGCTTGAATCAAGAAGGACCGGCATAAGAGGGCTTGGTGTGATATGGATCGGCATGGGTTGGATTAGCTGGGCTCGGCATAGGAAGGGTTCGACATAGTAGAGGTCGGCATGGAAGGGGTCGGCAAGGCATAAAGCAACGCAGAAGGGATCAACATAGCACGGGTCAGCAGGAAGGCTAGGGGTCGGCATGGTGTGGATCAGCATAGTTCAAGGCAAGTTGGATTGGCACTTAATGGGTCGGCATAACGTTCCAAGCACGATGGATTGGCAGGGTTTGGACTTGTATCGTAAGGATCGGTACATCTTTGTGGGTTAATATGGTTCGGCATTGGTTTGGTGAAGAGGGATCGACATTGGTTTGGTTGAAGAGAGGTCGGCATTGGTTTGGTTAAAGAGGGATCGCCATTTTCATGAAGGAAGAGGGGTCGGCATACTTCAGGGTGGATAGATCGGTGTAGTTTGTTGGAGGGCGATGGTTTGGCATGCTTCAAGGAGGGCTCGGGGTTGATTTGGCTGAAGGGATAACGATCGGTGATATGATGACGATCGTTATTTTTGGACGAGTTGGGCTTGATGATCGTTATGGTAGGCCCATGTAGGTTTGAAGACCCTGTAGCCAAAGTTTCACCTATAAATACATCAGGCTTGGATTCGAGAAAAGGATCTTCATTTTGATTCTTTTCATCTTCTACCTAGAGGTTACTCTACCATTTTCATTCGGGAATCTTGGATTGTAACTGTAATCTAATTTCAGTATAATAAAAAGGATTGTTCTGGAGTGGACATAGGCCGGAGTTTGCCGAACTACTATAAACCTTGTCTTCTTTACTTGCTTTCATTTTAATTTTCTTATTCTTCATATCGTATTCTCTACATCATATAATATCTGTGATCTATGACTGGATAATGATGCTTTCATGTATAATTAGGTGTTGGTGGCCAATTTTACGCCAACATAGTTCAAGGAATCGAGTCCTCTATAGTTTATGGAGTTGAGTCCATAATAGTCTGAGGAGCCGAGTCCACTATAGTTCATGGGGATGAGTCCACAATAGGAAGAAGACAAGTAGAAAATCCCCAAGACGAGATGAAAATACGGCTAACCTATTATGACGCCATTATTAGGCACTGTAGGAGTTCCTTGGTTTGCACATTGACTGGAACGTGATACTGCGTTGATGATGGATCCTAACGGGGTGCTGGATTATGGATACTAGTTGGGATAGTATTTTAGTCCAAAGGAGGATTGTGGTACCTATATATATACGTATGTAGTTAAGGTCCACTCCGGGTAGATGGGGCATATCGTATGTATATAAGGTGTCGAGATGACTAAGTAAAACAATAGGACATAACATGTGATGGAAGACAAACGGCATAAACTAGTGTCATGTGTAAAATGTATAATTTACTAGTCACCAAAACCTTGTTCTGACCTCATCCTCATTACAACACACAAGATATCTTTAGAGGGACAAGTACTGGTGCAAGGCGGAAAAAAGTGAAAGGATAGGTTTTTTTATGCATGCTCGACATTGACAAGGATACTAAATATTGGTAGTGCCAACCTTGGTTAGTAACTAGATAATTTATTGTAGTTTACTATTCCACTGTGAGTTATATTGATGGTGCTATGTTATGCATTTATTGTTATTTTATAGGATACCAAACCAACGATCTATACTTTAGTAGACTTGGGTCTCGATTTAGAGAAAATTCAGGCCCATTGGGGTGCGGGTTATCACATTTGTTATCATAGCTTAGGTTAGTCGATCTTAAAAACTAGGAAACATTGAGTGAGCATAGTTGTATTTTTACCTATAATTATAAATATATTATACGACAAATCCTATCAATTCGGACTATAGAGTAGTTGCAATTATATTATTAAAAGATGGATAAGTCGATTATGAGTCGAAAAAATGAAAGAAGTTGAAGATGTACACCCACCCCGATTACCCGATAGGAAATAGGTCGTACGGAAAGGCGTTGATTTAAGAAAAGCATGAGTGTAGCATATGGAAGGTCTTTCAAGCTTTATAGTATGTGACTCCTTAGTACGGCCCTCAATAGCCCAATGGTTGTAAATCCCCATAGGATTGCCGATTGATGATGTACAGTAGGTTCAAAAAAATAGGAAAGTAAGAGTTTGTATGTTGTAGATATCCAAAAGAAATAAGTTCCTAAAGGAAGGCATATAGCGGCCACTCTAAGATGATAACCATATTATAATATTTGGAAAAAGGAGATAAGTCAATAAGCGAGTTGAAAGAGGAAAGTTCAAAAGAAGGGACAATAAAAACCCAGTCTGAGTCCGACCCAATACGAAAGAATTTAATAAAAGTGGAAATGATTTTAAAGGTAGAGAAAAATACATTTGAAATGATTTTCAAAGGATTAAATTGAAGGTAGAAAACCCTATTTTTGAAATGTGGGTAAATATTAGATTTTTGTAAAAATAAAAAATTTGTAGAGAAAAGATATCTAATAGAAAATTTAAAATTTGTTGGATAGAAAAATTTCAGTTCAAATGGGTTTCAATAAAGAGGTGTTCCTTTCGAATTAAAAATAAAATAGAGCGTATATATGTAGCTCGTTTATTTTCTGAAGAAAACTTTTAAGTGATAAAATTATTTTTATAGGTGGACAATAGGAAGTGGTAAAAGTTTCAAATGAAGATAAAGAACAGGAAAGAATATTAAAACTAGAAAATAAAGAAGTACGCGAATCCACTACAATGGTCGAAAGAGAACGTTCAGTTGAGAGGAAAATCATATATATAAAAACAATTTAGATAAGAGTAGTTTAGGCAGAAGAATGTTAAATAGTAGTAATATTATAAAATGTAAACAGAAACAATGTTAGAAACTTGTATGAAATATTGTTAGTAATTAGAAACAATACAGGAAATTAAGAGAGAAAAACAGATATATTTCATAATGGGTGCAGTAATGGCACACATCTTTTAGAAGACCCCCTAATATGCTAGTAGAGCTTCCGCTAAGGTTGAAGGTAGATATAGCATGATTTATAAGAAAATAATAGAGTGAGAGTTGTCCTTATCTGCTCCTATTTTTATTGTTTAAAATTATAAAATATATTTTAGAAATGCTATAAAGTGCATTTTTTGAAAAGAAATGGTTTGGTATGACAATGAGTTTTTAAACGAAAAGTTTAATAGATGGTTTGAGTAAAAAATCCCAATTTTTAAGAGGTAGAATCCTTGTTGTTAAAAGGTCTTTAAAAGGAAATGTTAATATGAAGAAAAAGGAAAGAACTTTAAAAAAAATTAAATTTCAAACAATTTCTTTTGGATTTAATGAATAAGCTAAATTCAAAAATCCTAAAAGTTAAGACAACAAGTTTTTTAAAATTTATTAAAAAGTTTCTAAATTTGTACTAAGCTAAAAGTTTTGGGATGGAGTACTTCAAATAAAATTTGGATGTTTTAATTTTAAAAAAATGGTAAAAACCAAACCAGAATTTTAATATGGAGTAGATATGGATGACTGCCTAGGTACGAGGGTAAATGACAAGGCTATCAAGAAGAAAGTTATGACTACTCATAAAGTAGCAATAAGGAATCCCCATAGAGTGTAAGGAATATCGGTGAGAACCTAGGAAGATTTTATTAGACATGTTTGCAAGCCATAAGAAGAATCCACAAAGGAATGATGAATGGTATCAAAGTACACTTCTACAAGTTCTAGAGTATACTCACACGAGAGATCAAGGATCAAGAAAGTAAATAACAAAAATTTGAGAACACCATCAAGAGATTTGGATTAAGCGAAGATAGTAACAGAGAGTAATAAGATGGCAAACATATATAAAGGACTTTGGTAGACTCAAGATTAAGGAAGGTAAGATAGATGGTAGAAAAGTTGTTCCACCAAGTTAATTTATCAATGAATTATTCTAAATGTGCATATTATATTTCTTACCCAGTACAGTGTGAGGATGCATAGTTTATCCCATAATTGGCTATGATAATGGAAGTAATGGATGGACCTTAATTATTAAATGCCAAAAGAAAATTAAGTTATGTGGGTTACAGCGGAATGGAAGGTTAGAAAGGTCCATTGAATGTAAGTAAGAAATGATTGGCGAAAACATTGTTATTATCAGTTGACGTTGAAGAGCGGGTTCCAACAATAGTTTCTTTAGGTTGGGATGTAAGCATTAGTTGTCTCTGTAAAATGCATACGATATTATAGTAGACATTCCTTTTAAAATTTGGTTTCTGGATGGACCGCTATATTAATTAGAAAACTGTGGTAGTAAGGAATTTCATGTAAACATTAACTAATGCAAATAAGAATGGAAGTTTATAGACTAAATTAGGAAATTTATTAGCTATAGAAAGTAAAATAATGTTAAGTCCCTAAAATCTTAAAATTTTGAAAAGATAAATTTTAGCAAGCAAATGACAGGGAAAGGTTATTGCGAAACCACGGGTCATTGTCCCTATGCCTTAAAAGTTGAAATTTATAAGTGAACATGTGCGTTTATTGTTGTTCTAATTTAAACGAAAAGTTTTAAAAATTTACTGTGAAAGTAGAAAAGAAACAATCATGATATTAACTCATTGACTAAATTCCAACTGCTTAGGATGGGTTTAGTTTGTTTTGAAAAGATAAAAACAAATACTTTTGAAAAAAAATTGTTCAAAAATCTTTGAGTTTAATGAAAAATGTTTTAAGAAAAAAGTAATAAGTTTTATTTTTAAATTTTCTAACCATTTCTAAAATTTAATTGAAAAAAATTTGAACAAAAAAGAAAGGAATATTTTATTTTCTAAATGTCACATGCTTAGAATAGAAAAAAATTAACAGGTTAGCAAGTATGAATTTTACTGCATAGTAGAAGTGACAGCAAAGTAAATGGTAGTTAGTGATAAGGGAAAAGTTTTTTTATCCTTGGGATTTCTTTTTCCATACCTTGTCGATAAGCGAACAAAACTTTTTATAAAATAACTCTGTTTTAAAATTTTAAGTTTTAAAATTAAATTTTCTTATCCAGACTGTACTTGGAAAAGTTGGAAAACAATTGGAGACAAAAGAGGATATTTCAAGATACAGTGGAAAAGGGTACACAAGAAAAAGATGGAAATATGGAATTCTCCATCTAACCCTTTTTCGGCATAAAGAATACAAGTTTAGAAAATTGACTTTTTTTAAATTTGGATGTTAGCAATGGTGTGCTAGGATTTTGGATGTTAGGAATTGAATGCAAAATGATTGAACGAAACTTCTACTTATAGAAGTGTGGAAATTTGGATGTGAAAACAACTTTTGATTTTTAAAATGCGCATACATATAGAACTGCAAGTATATATAGGTTGTTTGCCTCATATTTTCAAAATTGTTTTAAGAGATGCATTCATAACGAGGTGCTGATTTAGAATTATTTTGTATACATGCCATATAGGTTGGGAAACATCACGCACTTGTATACTATTGGTTGAAAAGTTTGGTTGCACACTGATTGGTTGTTAGTTTAGATTGGTTGCGTGTTATATTACATGATTCGGTCCTTGAGAAATTTCGGGGATGAAATTCTTTAAGGGGAAGAACGTGTAACGATCCAAAATTTTTAACGTTTCGAATGGGAATATTTAATTTATTTAAATATCCGGATTTGATTCGAATTTAATAAATAATAAGGAAATAAATTTTTTATAAAATGACTTGATTTTTATTTTAGTATTTTTTAATTTAATTTATAGGCTTGCTCCTTAATTTTTTATTTGGAAAATATTTAAATTACCGTTTGAGGATTTTACGACAAACAGTGATATTTCTATAATTTTACAGAATAAGATAACTAATGTATATTATTATTGTTTTGAGGTCGTACCGCATTTTTTGTGCGATCATATTTTTGTTGTCGTTCGTGATTCATACGCGAACGAAAATCTATGTGGCGACTTACCAAAAATTGAACGATAAAACCAAACATCACCTAAGGTAATTCAACACACTCTGCTTATTCTTTCTCCCTTTCTACTTTCATTTTCAAATTTTCTAGTAAAGGATAAAAAACAATATCCACCTATTTCAAAAATCAAGATCTAATTATTTACTCCATGAAAAAATACGAAAAAAGGATCTTTAAGTCCCTGGCGATCAGATCTACAAGTCTATTGTTGTTTGGATGGGAGAGCTGATGTTTTGGATGATCACCACATTCTACAGTAAAACATTTGGAACTAGGGTTTTGAAATTTTGGCGATTGAGGAGGAGTTAGGCTGAGGCGAGGTTGGATTCGAGTTTGTTGGGTGAAGAGGCACTTTTTCCCGATGTTTGGTCGGTCACGGTGGAGCTTTTTGTGGTACGTTGTTCTGGTACAGTAGGGGAGCATGCCATATTGCTTTTTCCTAGGGACCATTGAGCGTGGAATGTGGGGGTGGGTCAGATGGGGATCGCAAAGTGGAGTCGGATGCGTTGTCGGTTCGTTGAACAATTGTTTGCGGAGGGAGAGATTGGGGAAATTGCACACGACTTGATGGGTGTCTCTATGTTTCATGCACATGCATGGTGTGATGACCCACCTCCTCGACCCTCGAAGATCGACACTAATACAACCTTTGTATTCATGTACCGCAAATTCAAGTGCCGGAGAGGCTGATAATCATGGGGTAAAAGAAAATAAAGATAGAAGATAGAACAAACATAATCTCACATCGCATTAAAAGAACTTATAATTTTACATATGGAAGATACATACAATCACTCCCAGTGATTTATCAGAGTTACAGCATGTACTAAACCCAGCTAGGATAGTTATAACTGTCTATCCTTTCAAAAGCTGGTAGATACATAATACTGATACAACGGAATAAAGATAACATCTTCAGAAGACGCAAAATGGTCCATGCTTCATTTTCTATTCCAAAATGCTCCAAGATTTCCTAACTACTTGGCTGCCCGGGAAAATTAGGGCACCCAGAGTTTAAGGGAAAAGAAAAATAAACTCCGAGTTAGTCATGGGATTGATGTGAGTAACTCAAAATACGGATGTTGTGAAAACAAAAGGTATCTCATAAGACCACGCCACACTTAAACATGGAAGGGGTTTTTACCATATGATAACCAAAACATTTACCACGTAAAATCATTTGATATTATTTTTAATGACATTCTTGAAAACATTTGCAAGTAAACTTAATATTCTTAGCTGAAATTGTTACCATTATTAAATTCCAGATATGTTAGGCTCTACGGACAAAACTATTACAAGGCTCGTTTGAGGAATGAATTCCATACAATGGCAAGTTTTGGGACTACCTTCCGTACATTATACCTCTAGAGGGATAAACCTAAGGTCCAGATACTGAACGCCTATACCAACATAGAACCGGCCTACCCCTTTGTTGGATAGTACCGAATATGACATCACCCCGGTCGTTACCTACCTTTAACGGGATCCTAAAGCATATACCACATACTCGACATATAGTGAGTAATCTAGAAAGGTGATGACCATCTTTAATGGGCGCGGCCCATATAGCTCTGCCGCATCTACCTTGCTTTAGCCATTTCTGGTTGATGAGGCATGGAGTACGTTTTACCTTTCACATAGCACATTCCATTTTGAATGCCACACTGCCGTTTCATGATCACACAACAAATTTCTACAAATGTACAACTCCTGAGCTCTACGTCTCAGGAAATGGTGTTAAGCTAAGAGAAGTTGCCTTCTCCAGCCCCAAACGGGTGATACGTTCATAGAGACCAATCAATGTAATTAGAAATGCAACGTCAAACATTCATACATACAAGTTGTCCAGGAACATGAAAAACCGAAGGCACTCTCCTACCACATCCTGTTGGAGATTACCCCTAGAACTAGTAGCGAGAAGTTCCTTGCATTGAACATCTCAAATGAAGAACTACTGTCACATAATATGATATGGGAAATTTCCCCTGAGGGTCAGTGACAAGTAGTCTTACATTCCATTTTTCCAAATCATTCCCATATCTTCACTTCGAATATGTAAATTGGTTCGGAGTGGTTTTCGGATAAGAATGAATCAAAGCCGACCTCGGTTGCTTCGAACCAATCATTGATAAAAAGATGTTTTGAATAGGGAATTATTAGCATCACGCCTCAGGTTAACCATTAAATCTGAACTTGGGATAAGCCTTCTTTATTCGATCTTCTGTTTCCCAGGTGCAATCATTAGCATCACCGCTCTATCGAACTTTGACTAGTCTCACAACCTTTCCCCTTAATCGTTTCTCATCACGATCCATGATTCGAATTGGTTGTTTGATGGTAGTTAAGTTTGGCTCAATTTCCAAAACTTCTTGGGCAGCTTCTTTCACTATTTGTTCCGAGTCGTACACATACTTTCGCGAATGAGATACGTAAAAAACATTGTGTGCACCCGACAATCTTATTGGTAATTTTACTCGATAAGCCAATAGGCCAATCCGTTCAAGGATAGGAAAAGGTCCAATGTACCGAGGTGCCAATTTTCTAGCTCTTCAAAATATCACCACTCCTCTCATCGGGGAGACCTTTAAGAATACAAAATCTCCAACTGAGCACTCTAGATTTCTTCGTCTTTGATCCGCATAACTCTTCTGCCTAATCTGGGCTTCTTTCATCTTCTTTCTAATCATATCTACCTTTTCTAAGGGTTCTCTAATCATATCAAGACCTAGTACTAACTGATCTCTGGTCTCTATTCAATCTGTTGGGGATCTACACAGACGACGATATAAAGCTTCGTATAGTGCCATGTCAATACTAGCCTGATAGTCGGTGTTATAGGAGAACTCCATAAGATGAAGATAATTTTCCCAAGGACCTCCGAAATATAAAATGCAAGCTCTCAAAAGGTCTTCCAACACTCGATTTACCCTTTCAGTTTGCCCATCGATCTAGGGATGATATGCGGTGCTTATACTCATTTTCATTTCCAAAGATATTTGCAATGCTTCCCAGAACTTACTGGTAAAGATCGGGTCTCGGTCACTGACTATGCGACTTGGGACACTATGTAATCAAACAATTTCCCTCATGCATATTTTTGCAAGACTTGCAGCAGTTCATGTTGGCTTTACAGGGATAAAGTGTGTGCTTTTGTTAGTCGATCTATAATAACTCAAATGCCTTCATTTCCCTTTCTTGATCGAGGTAAGCTGTCGATTAAATCCATCAATATTTGGTCCCATTTCCAAGTCGGAATTTAAAGAGGTTGGAGTAGTCCAGCAGTCTTTTATTGATCACTCTTGATCTGTTGACAATTCGCACATCTGCTAACATGGATAGAGATGTCTCTCTTCATGCTTTTCCACCAAAATGTATATTTCACGTCCTTGTACATTTTATTAACTCTTGGGTGGATATTCAGTTTAGATTGATGGCATTCTGTCAATATTTCATGTCTTAAGTTGTCAATCTCTAGAACAAAAATTCTCCCTTTTAACCGTAGTATCCCACGGTTATCGATTTCAAAGCTTGAACTCTACCCTTGGCATATTCTTTTAAAAATCCCCATTAGTTGCTGATCTTCTTTCTGCTTGGTGGCGATTCTTTCTAGAAGAGTCGGAGTGACTACAAGATAAGATATAACGACATGCTTTCTACTTAATGTATCAGCTACTACGTTGGCATGCACAGGTGTATATAAGATATCCAGATCAAACGATGCGAGAAATTTTAACCAATGCTACTATCTCATGTTCAAGTCCTTCTGGGTGAAAAGATACTTCAAAGATTTGTGATCTATGAAGAGCTCGAACTTTCCACCTATTTAAAGAAGGAATATTACTTACTAAGGTTAATTCAAAGTTTATTAAAATAAAGTATGAGAAATTATTGTCCAGTAAATAGTGTCTCCACATTTTCAATGCGAACACAATGGATAATAGCTCTAATTCGTGCATTGCTTAGTTCTTCTCATGAGTCTTTAGTTGTCGACTCATATACGCAATTACTTTCCCATGCTACATTAGAACTTCACATACACCTTCTCCACAAGCATCAGTATAGATGGTTAAACCTCTGCTTCTATCAGCAATAGCTAAGACTGGAGCGCTGGTCAATCTTTTCTTCAACTCATTAAATGCTTCTTCACATTTCGGCGTCCATGCAAATTTAATATTCTTCTTTGTTAACTCTGTAAGATGGGAGAAATTTTTTGAGAAATCCTGGATGAAGCTCCGATAATATCCTGCCAATCCTAAAAAGCTACGGACGTCTTTTGGAGTTTGAGGAGTCTTCCAATTTGGGATTGCTACAACTTTCCCTGGATCAACTAAAACTCCTTCTCCTGATACTACATGCCCTAGGAATCTTATTTCTTTCTCCCAGAAATGGCACTTCGAGAATTGGGCTTTAAGTACATTCCTTCTTAATATCTCCAATACAATCTCTAGATGCCTCTTGTGTTCTTCTCCAGTCTTCGAATATATAAGAATATCGTCAATAAAGACTAACACGAATTTATTAAGCACATCTCTGAATACTCTATTCATGAGGTCTATAAAATAAGCAGGAGCATTAGTTTGCCCAAAGGCATCGCTGACCACTCATAGAAGAAATCTGGACCTCTGAATGTAATTAAAAGAATGCAGTCTTCTGCTATTCTAAGTTGATGGAATCCTAAGGCCAGATCCATTTTTGAGAATACCGAAACACCATGAAGTTGATCAAACAAGTCATCCATTCGAGGTAGAGGATACTTTTTCTTAATCGTTTTCTTGTTCAGGTCTCGATAGTCTACACGGAGACTTAGGAATCCATCGGACTTGGCATTGAAGACTAATGTTGCTCCCCAATATGAGCGACTTGGTCTAATCACTCCTTTTATCAACAACTCATCAGTTTGTTCCCTCAATCCTTCCATCTCCCTTGGAGACATTCTTCTCTTTTGGTGAAAAATAGGTCTTGCATCAGGAATCAAATCGATAAGAAACTCAATTTCTCGATGTGGAGGCAAACTTTTTACCTCTTCAAAAACATCTGGAAACTTCTTAACAATCGGTATGGTCTCCAAATTTTCTTAGGGTGAATCAAGGGCGTAGTGGAAACTATCCCTTACCGGGCTAGACTTGTTACAAGATATTTCTTTAAATTTTCCAAAGCTAGTCCATAAAGATACCATTCTTTTAACGCAATCAAGGACAGCTCTATTCTAGGATAAAAAATCCATACCGAGTAATACTTCAAATCCGATAAAATCGAGAACAAACATGTCACATGAAAAACAATGAGAAAAGTAGGTAACTTGGACCTTTTCACAAATCATACAAAGGTTTGTTGTACCACCTATAGGATTTAACACATAGATAGGGTTATCTACTATTTTTGTGGCAAGCGTCAATTTTTCCACCAATTCTTTGGAAATAAAACTGCGGGAAGCCCCAGTATTAAACAATACTTTAACCACAATGCCTTCAACACAAGTAGCACCCTCTAGAACTCCTCTTTCCCTAGTCTCATTCGAAGTTAATGGTTCTTCTTCCATGGCACAGGTCTTAGCTGATTGGACTATCTCCATAATGGACAACCCATCATCGTATGCCCTTGTTGGTGGCAATTAGAACATAGTGCCTTTTCTCATTACCTCTTCTCACTCCTATAATCTTCCATAACATATCCTTTATTTTGACAATTTCCACACCTCCTACCCATTAAATTCTTTTTCTTCTTTCCTCCTTGTCGCCTTTTTGCCTTTGGATTGAATTCCTTCTCGCTGGGGTTGTTGATACTATTGCTAATATTTTGTTCTGAAGCTGGCTTCTCCTTATCAAGAAATTCATATCTACTAAGTTTATGAATGATCCCTTTGGATAAACAGTCATTCTATCATGAAACTCTTTTCTCATCCCAGCCGCAAACATTATTCTTCTTAAGTGGAGTATCAATCAATCCAGGCCCAAAGAGAGATAATTCATTAAACTTTCTTAAGTATTCTTCTACCGATATTGCTCCTTACTTTAGATCCATGAAGCTTTTATAGAGAAGGGGCTTCCCAACATTGGGTAGGTATCATTATCCAAAAACTTTCTTAAATCTTTCCCATGAAATATCATCTTCTGATTCATTGATGGTAATTGACTCCTACTAAGCCAAAGCCCCATCCTGCAATTGCCAAGATGCCGAGAAGCGCTTTTGCTCATCCTTGATGCCAGTCCTTTAAAAATTCTCTCACATGAGCGGAACCAAGCCTGAGCTTCACTAATAGATTCTGTACCCCTAAATGGTTTTCCGCCCAAGTTAGTAAAAGTTAGCTAGAAAGTTGCAAGGTTTACTTGAGGTTGTACAGGAACTATCGTTTCTTCAACCCTTGTGTTTCTCTTTCCTCATCCTTTTTTAGTACTCATTTCTGACCACCTGAATGTAGTAAGGAAATATCTTTAGGATAATAGATGAGATTATCTTAGGGAATGGCATAAAATTCGAATATACTTATTTGGATAATATTTTCAAATGTGCGCTCTTTCGGACTAAACTCATTCTAGGGCATTACTAACCCTATCTCTAATGAGTTGACCCTAACCAGGCTTAGGTATTCACTCAACCATAAGCTTGATACCAAATGTGACGACCCACCTCCTCGACCCTCGAAGATCGACACTAATACGTCCTCGGTATTCATGTGCCGCAAATTCAAGTGACGGAGAGGCAGATAATCATGGGGTAAAAGAAAATAAACATAGAAGATAGAACAAACAGAATCTCACATTGGATTAAAATAACTTATAATTTTACATATGGAATATACATACAATCACTCCGGTGATTTATCAGAGTTACAACATGTACTAACCCAGCCAGGATAGTTATAACGGTCTATCCTTATAAGAATTGGTAGATACATAATACAAATACAGCGGAATATAGATAACTTCTTCAAAAGACCCAAAATGCTCCATGCCCCATGCTTCATTCCAAAATGCTCCAAGCTTTCCTAACTACTTGATTGCCCGGGAAAATTAGGGCACCCAGAGTTTAAGGGAAAAGAAAAATAAACTCCGGGTCAGTCATGGGACTGGTGTGAGAAACTCAAAATATGGATGTTTTGAAAACAAAAGGTATCTCATAAGACCACGCTGCACATAAACACGGAATGAGTTTTTAACTTATGATAACCAAACTTTTACTACATAAAATTATTTGATATTATTTTTAATAACATTCTTTGAAAACATTTGCAAGTAAACTTATTAATCTTAGCCGAAATTGTTACCATTATTAAATTTCGGTTATGTTAGGCTCTAAAGACAAAAATCTTACAAGGCTCGTTCGGAGAATGGATTCTGTACAATGGTAAGGTGAGGGACTACCTTCCGTACAGTATACCCCTAGAGTGATATACCTAAGGTCCAGATACTGAATGCCCATACTAACACAGAACCGGCCTACCCCTTCGCTGGATAGTACCGAATATGACATCACCCCGGTCGTTACCTACCTTTAACGGGATCCCGAAGCATACACCACATACTCAAAATATAGAGAGTAATCTAGAAAGATGATGACCATATCCTAATGTGCATGACCCACATAGCTCTACGACATCTACCTTGCATTAGCCATTTTTAGTTGATGAGGCCTGAGGTAACGTTTTGCCTTTCATATAGCACACTCCACTTTGAATGCCATATTGGAATTCCATGGTCAAAGAACTGATTTCTAAAAATGTATAACTCTTGAGCTCTACGTCTCAGGAAATAGTGTTAAGCTAAGAGAAGTTGCCTTCTCCACCACCAAACAGGTGATACGTTCATAGAGATCAATCAATGTAATTAGAAATGCAACGTCAGACATTCGTCCATACAAGTTGTCTAGGAATAGGACAAACCAAAGGCATTCTCCAATCGCGTCCTGTCGAGGATTACCCCTAAGATTAGTAGCGAGTAGTCCTTGCATCGAAGATCTTAAATGAAGAACTACTGATATGGAAAATTTCCCCCGAGGGTCGGTTACAAGCAGCCCTACATTCCATCTTCCAAATTATTTCCATGTCTTCACTTCGAATATGTAAATTGGTTCGAAGTGGTTTCCGGATAAGAGTTACTCTAATCTGACTCTGATTCCGTCGAACTAATCATCGATAAAAGATGTTAGGTGAATAGGGAATTATTCTTTGATTGATTAATTTCTTTTTATCAAAATATCTTCTGGAGATATTTATCTTTAAACATTATTTTCGGTATATATGGAATCATTAAACCTCTCTTTCAAAAATTATTTATTTAAATCTTAACAAAGATTTCTTAATTCAAATCAAAATTTTGATTGAATTGAAATCATTCTATCTAGGATGTTAATCCAAAACCAGTAAATATTAAGTAAGCAGAATCTATAGAGATCGTCTAATTCTACTCAATATCAATTCCCGTATTCAACGAGCATTTTGGGCGAAATAATGGCAAAATTACCTTTTAAATTCCACAAATAGTATGAGTTCCCTCTTCGGGCTTTAACACCAAGTATAAGAAGATTTTCTCCATAAAATCCAAGTTTTTTAAATTTGGAAAATTTAATCTTTTATACTTAACTCGTTCCGACATTTTTACCTTATTTATCCCTCGCCCAGGAGAGGACAGGTGAGCCAGGGCACTGGTTGCTCCTGAACATTTCCTTAGTTTAAGCATCTCACTTAGATCTTACGAATAGAAAAATCCAGTCTACTCATCGACTTTTAGCGCCAAGATTAAATCACTTTATTTTTGACAGCTTTTCTTTAAATAATTTATTTAAACATTTTTAAATAAATTATAAAACTTCCAAATCAACATTAAAATACTTAATTATTTATTTGAAAACATTTATACAAGATTTGGTAAAGAATCGTTAAGTTTTAAAACCATATTTCAAAAGTTATAGAAAAGTGTGGCGAATGGTGCTTTATAAGCTATATAGATCAGAAAGATTTTTCTATCGTTTAAAAATTCATTTTTATAACTAAAATCACTTTTAAAATATTTTTAGAATTTATTTCATATTTTTAAACAATTTAAAAACATAATTTTTAAAGAAATCCTTTTATGGATTCCGAACTGCAAAACCGCGATTTTTTTGAAAATTTGTTTTATTCATATTTCAAAATCTACTTATCGAAATCTCAATTTTATTTTATTTTTGTTTGAAAACTATGGATATAATAGTTTATAAAATTCTTATCTCAAAGAATTCCGAGCTATATGTCATTCTATATATTCGTTTGATCTTTACGGCATGAAATCGCGAACTACCGTTACGCGACGGGCCCATTTTTGACTCAATTTTCAATATTCATTTAAACTTTGCCAAAACACTTTTAAATGTTTATAAAATATTTTTAAATCATAATAAACCATTTTTAAGAGGTTTAAACATTTCATATACACCATTTCATTCAATAAAGGATAGCGATTTTTTTGTGCTTATCGACGTGTATTAACGTGACTTACTTATATATTCAACAACCATATTAAACAACCATCATTAACAATCATATCCAAACATATATATCATCTGATAGTATATATATCTATAGTTTAGGAGTTTCTCACCTTGGTTAAACAATTAACCTAAAATGGCTATAGCTTTGCTAATTTGAAATCTAAGCTCACGATCACTTGGATTATCGTTCCTAGATGGCTCGACCTTGACCCTTGGATGTTTGGTGCTCATGGCCATGACTTAGGAGGTGGGAAAGGCCCGGCCTTTGGCTTGTATGGGGGTGGCCGTGGAATGTTAGGGAGGAAAGGAGGTGATTTAGCTTGGTTTTGGGATGTTTGGATATGTATTTCATATGTTTATAATATTTGCACTTTTCCGCATAACTTTCTTACTATTTTATATGAAGAGAAGCCATTAGAGAGGCTCTTAGAAAGCTTAAGAAGAAGAAGTAGAAGAATGTGTTAGGAGCTATGAAAAAGAAAGTGGTATTTATAGGAAAAAATATGGAAAATATCTTCCATCATTTCAGCACCTTCTATCACCCATGTGCTCCACCTCCTTCCATCATTTCACACATTGGTCCTCCCCCCTTCATATGCTCCATCACTTCACTCTCTTCCAAGCCATGTGCATTGACTTTAGATGACTTAACGATGAAGTTTGTGAAAATATCTTAGAATTTTCTTATATATGTTTATCTATAAATGTATATATGTTATATGTAAGTGTGTATATGTTCATGTGTGCATGTGACATGCATATACATGTATGTGCACGAGAGAATAAATAACGTTCAACGACTTTGAACAACATCCGTTTGTCAAACCGTTGAAAATCTGGAAACTGATTCCTAGTCACATTTTTACTTATAAATTAATTTACATATAAATATAAACAAAATTTGAAAATAAATTTCTCATCACTATTAATTAATTAAAATGATCACATTTTATTTATGAAACCATATAAATTAATATTAACAAATATTTACAAAAATCGCTATTATATCCATAAAGCGATACGAATTTTCTTATATTTTCAAATCAAACATATATCTTTATAAAGCTATTGTAAATGATTTATTATCACTTCATAACTAATTAAAACGAATTATCATTATTTTAAAATAATTATTTAAATAATTATAATAATTATTAAATCATTAAATCTAAATTTTAAATTCATATATCTATATTTAAATATAAGAGCATCACTGATGATGTCATAAATACATTTTATTTTTTAAAAAATAAAATAATTAATTTTATTTCATATTCCTGTTCAGTTATAAAAATAAGTGTATGTATCCAGCTCCGTGCGCGACGTTTTATGATTTTAGAGTTGTTTATCGATAAAACGGTTTCCGGGCATTTTATCGATATTTACCCAAGTGTATATTTTTCTTTATACACACATACATACATACATATTTCTTCAAAATAATATTACCAATACTATTTATTATTTAAAACATCATCATTTATGTGTAAAAATCTTATTTTTGAATATTTTAAAATTTTCTAAAGTAACGAATATACGGGTCGTTACACATGGGGTAATTAGGTTTGGGAGGGAAGAAGTTTTAAAGGGTAGTTGTAATCAATAAATGTAATTAGTGTTTAAATTATATCATTTTCAATCGAAATCTTATAAAATGAATAACTTTTTCATACAAGGTCTAGCCGATGCGAGATTTTTTGCATTGTGCACGTAATAGCATTATCTCCACGGTAGAACTGGTTTTATCGCATTTGGAGCAAGTAAATTTTTTGGCTAAAATCGAACATTGTTTTATTTTAGTTCAAACCGGATTGCTTCGGCATCAACTGGAATTTCAATGAGTTATCTCACATCCAAATGATTATTATATGATATATAGTACTAGTTTTATGTTGAAATGATTTATTGGCTTAGTTTGGTTAAATATCCACTTTTGAAAAGTGAATGACAATTAAAAATTAAATACAGGGAATTTTATAGAGAAATACGGATTTCTCAATGTTGAGATTTTAAATTTTAGTTATATACCTGTTGATTTTAATTCCTTTTATATATCTGTTACATGAATTGTTGAATGTTAAAATTTTATAGTTTGGCCATATTGGATTTGACTGACATATGTTAAAAGTAGAACCATTTTAGAGAAAAAGGTAGTAATAGCATTGGTTAAGTGTTATAGTAGCTATTGGCCTCGTTGTAGTATTTTGAAATACTATTAATTGCGGTTTGGCTTGGAAATGGTTTTGATTTAGAGAATGATTTTTTAATCTAATTTTTTGAAATTTCAGTGATATTTTATTCAAAATAATTTTTTGAACTTCTCTATTTCACTTCAATCTTTTTACTTGTCTTTTCTAAATATATGGAATGTTTTAAAGCTTATTTTGAAAAATATTTATTTTTATAGAAATGTTATTATAGTAATGAATGTTTATTGTAAAAGACAATAAAGGGCTTTATCCTTTATTTTAAAATGATTTCATTTTTAAAAGAAGATAGAAATGTTTTGAAATAAATTATATTTTTGAAACGTTTATATAAAATGTTGTATAATAGGATAGATTTATAAATATTATTTTATAAGTAAAAGATAGTTTTATAAATAGTGTTCCATAGATAAAAGAATGGTTTTATAAATGATATTCTATAGAAAGAAAATTAATATCATTTTGTTAAATTGGAATAATTAATCCCATTTGTGAATTTATAGTGATTTAGGAAATGACCATTTTATAAAAGTATTTGATCTTATTTTGGAAACAAAGATTTGTGTTAAGGACATAAGACTTATATAAATGATTTTTGGATCTATAAAGAATTTTTATAAGGTATTTTTGTAAAGGAGATTTATAATTATATCTTGAGATTTATGGGAAGTGTATGAGTTTTATAATTATATATTTGGAGATTTATTAAATGAGTTTATAATTATATTTGAAGATTTATAAATGAAGTTTTATAAATAGAAATGAGTTTTATAAAAGGGGTTTATAAATAGAAAGGAGTTTTATAAAGGAATTTTATGAAAGTGATTTATAAAAAGAATGTGACCCGATTTCCATATACGATCATTTCAGTTTATGGTGGTATGGAAAATGGTCTTTTCGTAGTTAACACCAAATTCCCAGGTATGGAAACTCGTCTCCGTCTTGAGAATTAAGAATGTGTATCGAGGCGAGGGTAGTTTTCTAACTTGTTTGATTTCATTATTAATTAAGGGATACTACTATTTTAGCTCCAGAAGTGGTGTAAGTATATTTGGTCTAATTTCCTTACGATCCGTTTACTTGCACCAAAAGAAAAGTGTTTAGGGTTTATTGTTACCAATGTTTTAAATGATATTTGTTTTAACGCAAATAAGTATGGTTGTGGAAAGAAATCTTTCTTAAGACACATGAATATACTTGTACAGTTGAAATAAGTATACGGGTACATTTTCTAAGTATTCAAAATGTAATGTTTTATAAATATACTTATATTGTTGATATAAGTACATAGAAAAGTTTTCTAAGTATTGTAAATGTAACGTTTTATAAATATACCTGTACTATTTATATAAGTGTAAAAACCCACCTCGGAACATGTCCAAATTTCAACCCAGAAAAGGCCCATCAAAACTTAGATCCTTTCTATGGTTGGCTGGTCGTTAGAAAAAGAACTAAGAGTACAGAGCAATAACTATTCTTTCAGAACTCACAGCGGATGGAATAAAATATAACAGCAAATTGTAACCATTTATTTCAAAACCATTTAAAATATCATAATACAAAACATCATCAAACTGTCAAGTAAAATTCGTTACATCATTTATCCATAATACATGGGTACAACGTAAAACATTATAAAAGATAATAATAACCGCCACAAGCATAAGCCGCTCCATCTTCAAGCATCGTTACCAATATCACTCCGTTCTTAACCTATGTTGTAATGAGGATGGAGACAGAACAACAAATCTTTGGTGAATAAAAACCTCGACTCTTACCGTTTCAGTACTTGGGTAGTATATTTCAAAATAAGAATATGTCTGATGTATATAAAACCATTTAATACTTCTTATAAGGAAAGAAGGCGGGTCCACAATCAACCACTTAATACCTTCTACTCCTGAAGCAGGTTTCTAAATCGCATATCCAAATCCCACCTCATAAATATCTAACAATGTGAGAGATAGCACCCAAGCCACTTAATATCTTTTATTGAAAAATATGCAGACTGGCCATTTAACACCTCAATTGAGGCAGACCCCATCATTTAAAACCTATTCCCAAGGTGGACTCCTCAATTGTAACATCTAGCTAACATCGTATGAAATCTCTTGAGCTACTTAACACTTCTTTATGGAATGGTAGACCCTCAATCAGTTGCTTAATACCTTAGCTTGAAGCGAACCCATATCGAGATACCACCTATCGTGCCTAGTAACAACCCCTTGGCCATTTAATACTTCATTGGGGAAAATAAACGGGCCCTAAAACAACCACTTAATACCTCAAGATCCCGAAGCAAGCCCTTCGTATTATGACCCATACTTATAATGACATCTCACATAAGTCCGACCATTTGTAGGAAATGGTAGCCAAATTAACTAGGCAAGTCTACTATATAGAATTTGGGACTAACCTCGCATCATCCCAAATATATATCATAGAAGATGTCTCACATCAATAGGAAGTGTACACAACTACTGGTAGCCACAAAGTGAAGGGCGGACTTCTATCGTGCAACTCTATTGGCCTCACATTCCTATGACTTAGCCATAATTCAAATACTCTCCTTATATATAATACTCATCTAATTATTTTGTAATTAAGGCCTTATAAGGAATCTTCCTTATTACGCCTTAAAAATATTGATTACCTTCCTAAAGAGGGAAAGTAATGACAATTACTACATAATTAACTACACAATTATACGCCATAATTATACGTTTATTACGCAAATAGAAAAAATATATCCGCGCCTAATAAATTCTAAGCGTGTGGTTTATATGCCCTAAACTAGTGTTAAATGTCAATTCTTTTAACCATAATAGTAATACATGTACTTTCCATTAAATTCCCCAGATTTCAATATCCATAACAATGGATTATAATATTCATAACTGTTAACCAGGTTTTTAACCCATCATGTTTCAAGTCATTCGAGCCTAATCTGGTTGTTCTAATCTCTGGGTTTCCATTTCAAGGAGCATTATGGATCATCTTGAAATGTCCCGAGTAGTTATCTGTGATGTTTCGGTTAGCCATTCAGCATTCAATGCGGATCTTCATTTCTCATGATTATGAACCAATCTTAACTTGATAATCTTCAAAGTGCACACGTACATGGTTAAAACATGTCGGAGGAGTTCGGGGTTGTTTGGATGCAGAATTTCGGGTTGATACCAATCCAATTGGATTAGATCGGTACCGATCTGAATACTTGGCAAATTTTCAGCAAGAAAATCTTTTGCTTACTTAAGTGCCTAACCAGCCCGATCTTAACCACTTTACTTCATTTTGTTTTGCTTAAGACGAGTGTGTGCCATTCCCGAGCTATGTCTTGCTTTCCATCTTCAAATGTCTCTTTTCAAGGACTTGGCTAAGCTTCTATCGTCGTTGAATTCTAGCATGATGATTTATTCCCAAATTGGATATAGTGGATGATTCCATCGTATTTCTTTTTCCAATTCTATACTTCTAGTGATCTTGAAAAGAAAAGCTTCCCGCATCACTCTGGAAAATGGCTCCATCTTCGATTTCTCATCAATAACGGGTGAATTTAAAGAAAGATAATCTTAAAGTATGACATGACTCGTTATTCTGTCTTAAGTGAGCTATCTATGTAGGATGGTCTGTTTGTGGTGCTCGGGACACTGGGTCCACTCTGCATAGATAACACACTGACAATGTTGAACACCAAGTTTTGTTAATGAAAATGACTTTCTGGTTATACAATCTTTAGTCTAGCGTGGGAACTTACATTCTCCCTAGAGCTGGATCCTTTACAACTTAGGTTTCCCCCTTTAATCCTATTGTTTTGGGATGATTGAGTATGGCTGAATTAAAAGGTTGCTCTTGTACAATCATAGTTGAAGTTCGATCAAGCACAGCTTCAGTTTTTGGAAATTAGTGCATGATTTATTCGATCACGAATATCCTTCCTTTGTGGTATTTGGGATTCAATCTGCATACTAGCTTCTGTCTCCGAGGACTATTTGCTTAATTCCTCAGTTTTGAGAATTTGAGTTCATGCTCAACTGAGTTCGTTCAAAAAAGCATTCGTGTATATGCCACAGTTCGAGGGTTGATTACTTTAACTACTGAACCAACATGTTTTGGGAGACTATGTCTCTTGAGCAATAAGTTCAATTGCCCCTGTTGGATTGACATTATAGCTCCTATCTTTGGGAACTAGGGACTTTGTTGCTTGATCCTGAAATCTTTGTTTTATAACGATGTCGGTATGCATTAGAAAGATGTGTTTTCGGCATCTTTTGCTAAAGTAAATTCTTCCGAGTTCGGTGTTGAGATCCTAACCATGTATTGGTTTCTATCTTCGGAAACTCATGTACGGATGATTCAACCCTGTGGATTTTTCCTTGATGTTGTGGATCTTTGGATAATGTAAGATTCCAGAAGGTAGGATTAAAGACTTGATTAAGCTTTTGCTTCTATTTCCGAAAGCCAATGTATTGATAGTTTCATTTTATGGGTTTCTTCTTAGCATCACCAATCTTCGGCCAATGGCATATTCCCGCAAGATGGAACCAAATGATCTAGTTGGACCATAAGTAGATCACCAATCCTTCTCATTATTGCCAGATTCCGAGCAACATTTAATTTCTAAAAATTGAATCCTTCATTTCCCTTGCTGGCAATTTGCTGTTAGAAATGTCTATTTGGTAGAACAAAACTATTATCTAACCAACTTCGTGGTTTGGACTAAGGATTTGTGTGCCTATCCCACTTTGCGGGACTAGCTATTTCGAATGCTCGTATTTAGACGCTTGCGAGAGATGGAAAGGTGTGTGGTGAATTACTCAATTGCCCCTAGTTTGGCACTCAATCCCATTCTGGAATTGAGGAAGTTCAGGGATTTTATTTCCGACCTTCCATGATTGTTCTAGCTTGGCATTGGCCACGCATGCTTTTCTTGGTTGCTGACATCGTCATGGAAGTTTTGTTCATATGTAACCTCCTATCTCTGGGAATTTATAACCTAGCTGCTTGGTTCTAAACAACATTTCCTCGAGGCTGCATATTTTTGGCTGTATCTAAATCCTTTCTAAGTTGAATTCTAGAAATTCGGTTGTGCACCAGCTTTCATCCTTTGAAATTAGCACATGAGAAATTCAATCCTTGGATTTCCATTCTGCATAGCTTTATTCCCGTGCAGTGGCTCATTCCTACGATGTCAGGTTGAACTATCCGATTGACCTATGAAAGGTTATGTCTTCATGTCGTTGCCCATCTTCAAATCACAGTAGTTTTTCGAAAACAAGGGTAGAAATCTGTCAAGAACCAACTTCTATCTCCGTAAGTTAGTGCATTGATGGTTCACTATGATGAGTGTTTCTCATTAACCTTGTAGATTAAAGTTTTCCTGGCGTTGCCGGGGAAACACCTATACTTAGAGAATAACAAATTTATCGGCATTGTCGAGTCAATGTCAATACTTAGGGAATAGAAAGTTTCCCAACGTTGCTAGGGCAACACTGACACTAAGGAGGTTGAAATCGATTATTCCTACCGATCTATTGGTGCTTTTAATCTAGTTAAATGCTTGTTTCGGTCTTTGTAAACTAGCACTTCGATGATTGGATTGTATTAGTCTTTTCTTAAGTGTCACCTATCTTTGAGCAGTGTTAAAGTCATGCTGGTAAGGATTGAATCATTCATCTAATCCTATAGAGTTGAGTAGATTCCTTTTAACCCAATATGGCTATTTTCTTAATGTTACTTAACTTTGGGATGTGCCATTTTCTGGTAGGATAAGAGTCCCAGGTGTCTCCGTTACATTTTTTGTTTATAACCATCAAGTGCTTCCTTTGGCAATACATGGTCATTGTTTAACCAATTCCATGGTTGTTCTTATGTAGGGCCAAATTTCCTTCGATCGATTTTTGTTGCAAACTAACTTCCATTCACGGAACCCGTTATTCCCAAATGCTACATTACGAGCACTTATAGAAGTTTAGATGATGTATGGCGAATCGTTACATTGCCCCTCAATATGCTTGCACTCTTTCCATCATATTCATGGATCAGAAGAGTTCGGTAATGTTTGTCTTGAGTCTATGACAATTAACTTCATTTGTTCCATGCCATATGTGCTCTGCTAGTGCATTGACGTTGTTGCAGATATCCGTCTTATTCATTGGTTCTAATCTTTGGGAATCAATGATTTAGCTTCTCGATTCCAAGTGTTCTCTCCTTGTCGTTGTCTGTCTTCGGCCAACAGCTGGTTTTCTACAAGCAGGAGTCGAGGTATCTGATCGGTCCTTGCATGGTTGATTACACCAAGCGAGACTAATGTCCAGGCCCCGATGATTCTATGACGATCAGGAGTTATCCTTCCTGATCTCGCTAGTCTCTGAGCGGTGTCAGATAGATGAAAGAGAGTTCTTCCCTCCGGGTGTTGCCAATCTTTGGGCTACGTTGGATTCTTCCAAGTTGGGATTTGATTACTCAGCCGAGCACCTGTTTCTATCTTTAGAGGTCGGTTCCTCCTTTTATTGCCTATTTCCAAGCGATGATGAATTTTAAGGAGCTCGATTTTCATGTTGATATGACGGTCTGGTGATGATACCAGAGCAACATTGAGTAGTGTTTGCGCAGCTTATGATGTACGGTTTATGAGAGTGTGTGGCTTACGAGATGTAGGGTTTCTGGGAGTGTGTGGCTTACGAAGGGCGCAGCTTATGCGATCGATATGACCTGTCGATCCGGGATGGTTTGGAACATCTTGATGTTGCCAATCTTCAGGTAACGTGAGAAGTTCGTGCTTCGAGGGCGTGGTTCCACGGCTTAAGAAATGATGTGTGGCTTATCGGTGGCGTGGCTTATGAGAGTGCATGACTTAAGGGATGCGTGGCTTTTGGGGGTGCTCGGCTTATGAAATGCGCGGCTTATGGGATCGATATGACCAGTCGACCCAGAATGGTTTGGAACTTCTCGACGTTCCCAATCTTCAGGTAATGTGAGGAGTTTGTACTTTAAGAGAATTGTCATACGGCTCAAGATGTGATGCGCGAGGGTTTAGGACTTTCCGATATTGTCAGAGCAACAACAGTTCTTAGAAGGCAGGGATCGAGAATTCCCATCGATCCGATGGTTTGAGTCGATTCACTTTCTTCGAATCAACGAGTAAATGGAGCATGCTCGGGCATGGTTTGATCGGTCCAACCAATCGGGTTGGTATCAATCCGAATTATTGAATCGTGGGACTTCCAAACCTTTTGCATCATGACCCTATGCCTCTACTAAGCTCACCTATCAAGTTTAGTAAAATTCCAAGCAACCTAGTTTAAGAAATGAAGAGTCATCTGATTCATTCAAACGTTTACCCACTTTTGGACCAAAGCAACTTAAAATGGACCTACATAACTCATACGGACTCGGATTAACTTGAAATTTGGAGAAAGCACTTAGAATACATAAAGGAAACCTCAGACCAAAAATCAACTCAATTGGCCAAACCAATTTGGATTGGTACGGATCCAAAGTTTGGAACGGATCTGACCCAACTAAATTGGCCCCACCACCTGAGATCCATTGTATGGGCCTACACACCTTCTAGAAGGTACCTGCAAAGTTTTGTCTGATTCCGTTAAGCATCGTGTGAGTTATGGATGGAACTCCTCAAAATTGAGCAAGTTTGACGGATTATGTCCGACCCACCTAGGTTGGGTCCCATCTTGTGAGATCCAATTTGGAGGCTCTCCTACTCATGTACATTGCATATATGAAGTTTCGTGTCATTTGGTTAAGTATTGAGTGAGTTAGGCTAGATCTCCCACGACCCAAAAGAAGACATTCAAATATAAGCTAAGGGTTTGGATCACCGCTGATCCGACTCAATTGAATCATCGCCGATCCAGTTACTTAGCTTAGATCTATTAGTCCATGAGATGATGGTTTTGATGACAACAACCTTAGAATAGATTATAAAATATAAATACTAACACTACAAGTTTAGATATATATGTATATGCAGGATCTAACTATGCAGGTATCAAGAATGAAGACTGTACAATATAGAGATTCAAGATATAGAGATAGAAGACTCATGAGTATCAAGACTATCAAGAGTTCAAGGTTAAGTTTGTTTTATTAGGAATATTTGTTAAAACTCATAGAAAAGCACTGGCATCTTAATATCCAATTTATTCGTGGAATGGAATCCACTTCGAGCCCGTTAAAGGGATGGAACCCTAAGTAGGATGGAACCTACGAAAATCTAGTGGGACATTATTTTGTATCCACTAATTTTAATTCAAATGATTTTACAAAATTATCTCAAAATGATTTCAAAACTTTCCTTTTAAAATATTCAAAACTCTCTATCCTGATTTTAAATAATTTTAGCCTCAAAACATCTTTAATTTCAAAGTCAAATTACTCCTGATTTTAAATGTCTTTTCAAATAATATATTTAACTTTTAATATTTATACTTAGATTTAAATATAAAATTATAGTTAAATTATGTATATATTGTTCTTTATATTTACTTATGAATTTCAACTATATTCAAGTATATTTATAAAGTTTTAAATAGTTTTTATATAAGATAAATATTATTTTTATAGAAATTCAAAATATCAACTTTGGCTGAGGGATGTCGACATGCCCCTAGGCACTATGTCGACATAGTGACAGTTGAAGTTCAAAATTCAAATTTCAAAAGAAGTGTCTATTCGCCATAACTCTTCATGAATGGTCATGGCTGTTGATCTTCTATAAATAGGGGTCAGTTTCAACGAATTTTTAATCACTTTTTTCTGGTTTTCACTCCTCTTCTTCTTCCACATTTCTTAATACAAAATCATACCATTACTCTACCGAAATCAACATCGAATCATACTCGATTACTTCTAGTTTGATTCTACATCACTATCTCTACAAGGTTCTCAGTGCTATTCAGAGTTATAGACTTCTTTGTAATATATTAGCGAGAAAAGGTGTGATTGTAGCCTTGGAAATCAATTAAGCGAGAAAAGGTGTGATTGTAGCCCTGGAAATCAATTCGGTGAACTTGTTGCCCCGGAAATCAAGTATCTCTACCCAGAGGATTGTCATTCTGGAGGGTGTACCTCGTAGCCTTGAAACCGAGGGTTGTAATTGTTGAATTGTTGTTGAAAGGAAATTCGTACTTGTGTTGCGGGACTGGATGTAGGGTAACTCCGAACCAGTATAAAATCCGGTGTGTTCTTTCCTTTACTGCTTTTACTTTATATTTGCATCTGTGTTTGATTCTATGTTCATATCTGTGTCTGATCAGTGTATACACTGTTAACAAATTAAGATAAAACTCAAAAAGATTAACAAATTTCTTAAAACACTATTCACCCCCCTCTAGTGTTAATTCTAGCCTTAAGATCCTTAATCCACATTTCTCACATTTGGTATCAGAGCTTTGTTTTCAAAAGTTTCATTATCTGAATTTTGAAAATTTTCAAAATGGCTACTAACACTAGTACTGCTATTACCACCAACACTAGTTCATTTGTAGAAGGTCGGTCTACTGCCAGACCACCACTTTTTAATGGCAGTAAATAAGCATATTGGGCATGTAGGATGAAAATATATTTACAATTTGTAGGATTAGATACTTGAAATATCACACAAACTGAATATTCTGAACCCACAACTAATTTTGCACAGTGGACCACTGAGCAAAAGACTGTTGCACAAAATAATTCTAAAGCAATGAATATTCTGTTTTGTTCAGTTGAAAGAAATGAATTTAATAGAGTGTTAGTTTGTAAGTTTGCATATGAAATCTGGAAAACTTTGCAAGTAACTCACGAAGGAACAAGCAAAGTTAAACAGACCAAAATTTCCATGCTCACAAATCAGTTTCAGTTATTTAAAATGAATACTAATGAGTCTATTTCAGATATGTATAGTCGATTTCAAGATATTGTGCATTCTTTAATATCTTTGGGAAAGGAATTTTCGGAAGAAGATCAAGTCAGAAAAATTTTAAATTCTCTCACTCCAGAATGGGATCAAAAGACACTTGCAATTGAAGAGGCAAATGACATCAGTACTTTAAAGATAGAAGAATTGATTGGAAATCTAATGTCGTTTGAAGTTCAAATGATCGGGAGAAGAGAAAGCAAAGCATCTGAAAAGAAATCAATGGCATTCAATGCATTGACCGATGGACCAGACTCAAACATTGATAATGATGAAGAGATAGCATTTATAACCAGGAATTTTAGGAAATTCCTGAAGTACAGAAAATTGAATAGTTCCAAGAGAAACAACTTTAAGAATTCCGGTAATCAGACTACAGTACCAAACTTTATCAAATGCTTCAATTGTGACGAACCAGGTCATATCAAAAGAGACTGTCTGTATCCAGATAGGCAGAATCCTCCTATGAACAATAAACCAGCAAAGAAACGGAAGCATGCATTTACTGCTACTCTAGATGACTCAGACTCATCCTCAAGTGATGATGATCAAAAGACGGATAATTTGAATTTGTTTTTCACTGAAGTTCACGACTCCGACGAATTCAAAGAAATGGATTCAGAAAAAAGTACACGTTTATAATACAATTGGTTGAAATTGCTTGCATAGAATTAGTTGCTTGATTGTTTGATTGATTGATTTTGAATTGATATGTTGTTTGAATTTTAAAATTTATTTTCTATTTTTACTATTATTTTATTATTATTTTTATTATTTTTGACACATTCTGAAATATATTATAAGTACAATAATATTTCAGAAATATAGACATTAATAATAATATTTATATATATATATATATATATATTAGATAACTTAGGAAAAATCATGTCATGAAAATTCAAAGGCACATGTCGACATGGCCCCTACCACGATGTCGACATACCTACCTGAATTTGAATTTCAAATTTTGAATTCAAATGTTTGAATTTCCCTCCACCTTTTCACTTCATTTATTTCTCTGAAAAGATACCTTTTGACCAGAGAATATGTCCTTTGAAAGTCCTTTTATTCACTATCTTTTATCATATCTTTTCACTTTCATTTTCAAATTCAAACTCTCTCTTCATATCTTCAAGCTCTCTACTCTCTACTCTAATGGCTTCTTCAAGCAACCCCTCAACCATGAGAATTTCCAGAAAAATCAAAGAGCAATTATTCAATGATCCGAAGGCAATTAAAGCATACATCAATTATGCTAATTATGCCAAAGTCCATCCCAGAAAATTTGCTATTTTTCAAGATTTTTCTTCTTATGAAATTGATTCTCTTTTGGCAAACAATGGTGTTTTAAGTCTTATTGACTCTTCTCAAAATGATTTTGTTTGCTATCCTAATCTTGTCAAAATCTTCTATGCTAATTTAAACCGTGGTTTTTATAATGGAAATGAGAATGAAATTTGGAGTAGTGTCAAAGGCACTCAAATTGTTTTGAATAGTGATCTTTTGGGTACCATTCTTAATTGCAAAAGCGCGGGAATGGATCTTTCTAGTTTTAAAATCGATGAACATGATCGTGAGACATTTCATCATATTTTTGAAGGAGATGAAAACTTTGAATTTAAAAACCGAAACTTTCGTCCTAAAGCAAGAATTGTCAATCTTCTCTTACAACATACTTTGACCCCAAGATCGGGAAATTTTAACAATCCTACCTCAAAAGTGTGCAAAGCACTTTTGCTATTTTCAGAAATTATGATATCAATTAGGCGCAAGTTATTTTGGATGAACTTCGTCCTAAAAATTTTGAAATGGGAGAAAACACTTTATATCATGGAATTTACCTTACTCGGATTTTCAACTATTTTGGAGTGGATTTCAAAGGTGAAGAATTTGTCTCTAGAAAAGTTTTTAATATCTCAAACATTTCTCTCATGAAAATCCCATATTTTTTTCAACCTTATGAGACTCTTACCGAAAAGGAAGTGCGTTTGCCTCATGAAGAAATGGAAGAGGAAGAAGAAGAAGAAAGGGATGAAATGGAAATAGAAGAAGAAGAAGAAGGTGAAACATCCTTAGAAAGTATTGAATATCCTTCCAATCCATCCAACAAAACCCTTATCAAAAACCAAAAGATAATTGTGGAGAATCAACAGATTTTAAAACGATCCGTTAGTAAGAAGTTGGATAACATGTCTTCAAAGATGAACAAGTTCTTTTCAAAAGTCAGCAAGAAACTTGGACTATCTTCATCATCTTCATCTTCTAACTAGTTTTATCTTTTAGTATCTTATTGTATTTTTCTTAGTTTGTTTTATTTCGAATGTTCGTGTAATTCTTTATGTTTAATCATTGTATTATCCTATTATGCAATGAAATTGAATTTCCTTCCTGTCATCTAGCTTATTTTATATCTTGAATAAATGTTAGTATATTATAGAAATATATATACATCATTATTCACAAAATAAAATTATCATCAAAATTCACTATAGTATGTCGACATACCTCCCTTGACCATGTCGACATGTACTGGTCAGAAGTGATTATTGATTTTGAATTTGAAATTTGAATAACTACCAAATGTCTATTCATTTCAAACGAATTTCTACACCTATATATACCTTTTTCTTCCAGAAATCTTCACTAAAATTTATTTTTCATTCTCTATATCCTTCATTTCTTTCTCTAATTCAATTATGGCCAATCCTATTCACAATCTATCTGAAAATCTTGAAGAAACACTCAATTCATTCAAGAATATTCTCTCTATCATCCTCCGTAATCAACGTCACTTAGAATTGAGTCAAATGCATATGATCAAGGAACAAGAGAGACACTTCGATGCAATTCGTTGGATGATCTCCTCCCTGCACAAGGATGATAATGAAGCACATCCTCCCGTTTCTCTATCTGTTGATAATGAGAATTGGGATGCCATCAAACAAGACCCTATCTTTGGAGAAGAAGGATTGGTTGATGTTCCTCGTAACGTTTAATTTTCTTTCTTTGTTTCATTTGTCTGAATTAATTTGTTTGATTTAATTTAGTTTGAATTGATACTTTGTGTGGATTGATTTTATTTGGTTTGAAGATTGGTGTGTGAAACATATATATATACACTGAAGTGAATATAGTATTTAATTAAGTTATTATGCTCATAAGTATCATTATTTCTTAATCTATATATTATATATTCCGTTGTATAGTTTATCAATGCAGGTACTAAAGTCCAAGAGTAAGAGGGAGTAAATTTTTTGTTGATGACAAAGGGGGAGAAATATAAAATAGGGTAGTTAGGCATAGATTAAGGGGGAGTTGTTAGTTTTAGGGGAGTTATTAGGATAGAAGGGATATTTTATAAACAAAGGTTGTCATCATCAAAAAGGGGGAGATTGTTAGTCCATGAGATGATGGTTTTGATGACAACAACCTTAGAATAGATTATAAAATATAAATACTAACATTACAAGTTTAGATATATATGTATATGCAGGATCTAACCATGCAGGTATCAAGAATGAAGACTGTACAGTATAGAGATTCAAGATATAGAGATAGAAGACTCATGAGTATCAAGATTATCAAGAGTTCAAGGTTAAGTTTGTTTTATTAGGAATATTTGTTAAAACTCGTAGAAAAGCACTGGCATCTTAATATCCAATTTATTCGTGGAATGGAATCCACTTCGAGCCCGTTAAAGGGATGGAACCCTAAGTAGGATGGAACCTACGAAAATCTAGTGGGGCATTGTTTTGTATCCACTAATTTTAATTCAAATGATTTTACAAAATTATCTCAAAATGATTTCAAAACTTTCCTTTTAAAAGATTCAAAGCTCTCTATCCTGATTTTAAATAATTTTAGCCTCAAAACATCTTTAATTTCAAAGTCAGATTACTCCTGATTTTAAATGTCTTTTCAAATAATATATTTAACTTTTAATATTTATACTTATATTTAAATATAAAATTATAGTTAAATTATGTATATATTGTTCTTTATATTTACTTATGAATTTCAACTATATTCAAGTATATTTATAAAGTTTTAAATAGTTTTTATATAAGATAAATATTATTTTTATAGAAATTCAAAATATCAACTTTGGCTGAGGGATGTCGACATGCCCCTAGGCACTATGTCGACATAGTGACAGTTAAAGTTCAAAATTCAAATTTCAAAAGAAGTGTCTATTCGCCATAACTCTTCATGAATGGTCATGGATGTTGATCTTCTATAAATAGGGGTCAGTTTCAATGAATTTTTAATCACTTTTTTCTGGTTTTCACTCCTCTTCTTCTTCCACATTTCTTAATACAAAATCGTACCATTACTCTGCCGAAATCAACATCGAATCATACTCGATTACTTCTAGTTTGATTCTACATCACTATCTCTACAAGGTTCTCAGTGCTATTCAGAGTTATAGACTTCTTTGTAATATATTAGCGAGAAAAGGTGTGATTGTAGCCTTGGAAATCAATTAAGCGAGAAAAGGTGTGATTGTAGCCCTTGAAATCAATTGGGTGAACTTGTTGCCCCGGAAATCAAGTATCTCTACCCATAGGATTGTCATTCTGGAGGGTGTACCTCGTAGCCTTGAAACCGAGGGTTGTAATTGTTGAATTGTTGTTGAAAGGAAATCCGTACTTGTGTTGCGGGACTGGATGTAGGATAACTCTGAACCAGTATAAAATCCGGTGTGTCCTTTCCTTTACTGCTTTTACTTTATATTTGCATCTGTGTTTGATTCTATGTTCATATATGTGTCTGATTAGTGTATACACTGTTAACAAATTAAGATAAAACTCAAAAAGATTAACAAATTTCTTAAAACACTATTCACCCCCCCTCTAGTGTTAATTCTAGCCTTAAGATCCTTAATCCGCATTTCTCACAAGATCCTCATGAGATCCTATTTGGAGGCTCTCCTACTCATGTACATTGCATTTATGAAGTTTCATGTCATTTGGTAAAGTATTGAGTGAGTTATGGATGAATCTCCTACAAACGGATGGATTGGATGATCCATGAAGACGGATGATCAAACGAACTCCAAACGACTTGATATTCGAACAAGGCACTCAATTATAGGATTGGAAGGCAACCAAACTGAAAAGAATCAAAAATTCACCAAGTATTCAGATAGGTACCGATCCGGCCCCATCGGATAGGTACCGATCCGAATACTTAACTCAAATCACCACCAAACTTTTTGGGCTCCTTCTACATGCCGAATACAGGCTCCTGGAAAAGCGGCCCTGGCCCAAGTGCTCTTCAAATCCTATAAATACCATACCAGCTGCATCAGAAAAAGGATCTACTCTAACCTCGGGTGAAACCCTGCCATTGTTTCTTTACTCTTCTTCTCCTTCACAACAGTTATTAAAGGGCAACTGAGATCCTTTCGGTTGTCTCTAACAATTATGGCTTGATCAACTTAGGAAAGAAGAATCATATTGTAATCAAAACTCATTTGTAACAGCAGTTGATCAATATTCGTTAACAGCCGAACCACTATAAAAATCTCTTGTCTCTTTATTTTTTCTGCGATTTACTATTGCTTTTTTCAATTTTATTTTCCTTAATAAACAGGGCTGGCGCTTTCACACTCAATCAAGGATGTTGATCCTTTTTTGGTTAACAATAACAAGGATGAAATATCCATAACCAAAATTTCAATAAATAGACTTGTAAATAGAAATAGAAACCCAATTTATTACATCAAATAAATGGAATATCCTAAACGATAGGAATTGCAATTCTAATTTCATGTTCTATTCAACCCCTCTTTTAAAGAAATAAATGAAGGAATTATGGGTGGAATAAGTGATGTAAATTATGAATAAGATTCATACTCTATATCCTTATTTCATTATTGAAAACTCATAATTTGAATGAAAGAAGGAGGAGAAGTGGAATAGACTATAAAATTATCAGTAATTTCATAGCATAATAAATTCCATCAAATTAACATAAATAATTGAGGATCTCCATCTAGAGTTGTCATTTCAGAATAAAAATGAATTTGGGCGATTTTTTCAATCTTGTTTTCAGAATCCCAAAATTTCAAAGACATATTCAAATCCATATACATATAGTAATCAATTGCAAAAAAAGAAATACTAAGTTTTCTACTCATAGATTATCCTTAGCCCTTCATGTCTAGATTTGCAACACCAAAGCAATCCTTTTTCAGATCTTCTTTATATATATATATATATATATATATATCTATATATATATATACACAGAGCGAAGGATAGGTATATATAATTTTGTTAAATTCAGAGAGGTTGGAGGAAAAGAGAATAGATAAAAAGAATAATTGGAGAAGGATTAGAATCCTTATTTGAATCCCTAATAGAATTTCTGAATCTAACTGAAGTGAGAAAATGACAGAGGTTTGCAGATTTCCCGAATATTTTGTGTGTAAAAACTGGAGAGCATAGGGTCCTATTTATAGGAGTTGAAATGTACCCATAACCACAAAAAGAAAATAGATCAAAAATAGAAAAATCTGGACCATCCAACATCACAAAACCCTAGCAGCCACTGTGAGGCAGTGGTCGACCACCTATGCTCGATCGATCGACCGCTAAGGGTTGACCAATTGGGTCTTAGAGGTCGACCCCTTATCTTAATTCGAGAGCATTGATTTGTTTCCGATGTCTGATTATTTTATCCCCTAATTAACTTTTAATGTAACTGTTTAAATTAACGGTTACTTAACCCCTAAGTAAACCTACAATTAATTTTTAAAATTCAAATCCTAAATTTTAATACTCATTTGAATTTGAATTCAAACTAAATTAATTTAAATATGAAAACTTCAATTGCTTGTAACTTCTTCGTTTGAGCTCCGTTATCAGCATATTATATATAGAAACATATCAGAATTTCACCACGAGCGTAACAGAATAACTTTCGTCATCGATTCCAAATTTTATAAAATTTTCATTTTCAACCCTATCTTATTTAATTCAATTCACTCAATTCATTTATGGTTTATTTTACGGGGTGTTACATTCTTTCTCCTTTAAAAAGGATTTCGTCCCAAAATCTTTCAAGGAGCAAACATTGTAATGTACAACAACATCCATGTTACACAACCAAGTTATCTACACAATCATCTACTCAACCAAAGTGCAATGTGATATGTACTGCAAACATACTAAAATGAGTTCAATCCTAGCGTGAATGTGTAAATCGTGCCATGCAAGTATGTATGCAAATATCCTAAACATGCGTAAAAGTTTCTACATAAGTGTAAAGTGGTTGTGAAAAAAATGTGGCAACCATCTCCTACCATCCAATCTAGCAATCACGATGCAACCAAAATCCTAATTTTAGAGAGAAAATTTACCGTTGAAAAGCTCTAGATGAGTGATCTTCATCTTCTCCTTGGTTTCCCATGTGCATTCCACTAGGTTGCCTCCCCATTGTGCTCATACCAGCCTAATTATTTTATTATGGAGTCTCCTAGTTCCGTGCTCCACAATGCGTGCAGTGGCACATGGTACTGTTGGCTTCGTCTCTAATTCGCTCAACTGATCAGGCTCAACTCTAATAGCGGTGTCATGAAGGAATTTTCTAAGGTGAGAAATGTAGAAAACATTGTGGAATCCCGCAATCTATCAGGAAACTCCACGTGATAAGCAAGTTTTCCTATCCTTTCCAAAACTCTAAATGGCCAAACGAATCTAAGCGCCAATTTTCCAAACCTGCCAAACCTAACCATTTTTATAAGAGGGAAGACTTTGACTAATACCATATCTCTAACCTCAAACTCAAGCTCTTTCCTTCTTCTATCCACATAATATTTCTGATGGTCTTGCGTCGCCTTCATTCGCTGTCTGATCCACTCTACTTTTTTCATGGTATCACGATCAAATCGAGTCTGAGTAATACTTTTTCGATGGTTTCCCACCAATAACTTGGCAATTTGCATGGCCTCCCATAAAGTGCTTCAAAGGGCGTCATACCAATCGTCGGTTGATAGCTATTATTATACGCAAACAACCAATGGTAGGTGCTGCTCCCAATGTCTCCTGAAATCTAAAATAGAAGCCCTCAATAAGTCTTTAAAAATCCTACTAACCCTCTCTATTTGATCAACAATATGTGGATGATATGTAGTGCAGAGATTCAAAGAAGTTCCCAAAGTTGCTTGTAGGCTCCTTCAAAATTCACTAGTGAACAGGGGGTCCCTATCAATAACTATGCTCATAAGAATTCCATGTAATCAAACTACCTCCTTGATGTAGATTTGCGCGAGAGAAGTGGCAGTTCTATTGTTCCTAACCCAGGATAAAATGGGCACTCTTAGTGAGTCTATCCACAACAACCCAAATAGACTTCTAGGCAATCCTTCCCCAAAAATCATCGAAATATGTTCCCACTTCCAAGTCGGAATTTCCAAAGGTAATAATAATCCACCGGGCTTCCTTTGCTCATCTTTTACTCTCTAACATGTCAAGCACTTACCAACAAACTTAGCTGCATTCTTCTTTATTCTATGCCAAAAGAAAATCCTCTTTATATCCTTGTACATCTTATCTCCTCCGGGGTGAATGGTCATCTTTGAGTGGTGACATTTCATAAGTACCTCTTTCAACAAACATCAACCATCGAAACATAAAGGCATCCATCTCTTCTTAAACATACTTTCTTATCAACTGAAAATCTTTTAGTGTGGGTAAAATTGATCTCCTCTTCTCTACTTCTCCAAAATCTCTACTAACTTCTCATCTTTCACTTGCTCAATCCTATGCAGTCCATTAAGGCTGATCTAATCTCCGTAACTACTAAAAAGCCTTGGATGGGTTCTGTTGGTGGTTGGATGTTAAAATTTGATAGGAAATCCAACTTCTTCCATTCATATATAGCACCTAGAGTAGCGTACCTCCAACTAAGGGCATCGGCAACTACGTTCCGTTTTCCAAGGGTATATTGAATACTAAAGTCAAACGATGTTATATATTCCACCATCTCTACTGCCTAAGATTCAAATCTTTTTGGGAAAATAGGTATTTGAGTGATTTATGGTCCACGAATAACTCAAACCTTTCTCCCAAAAGATAATGCCTCCACATCTTCAAGGCAAAGACGATAGCTACTAACTCCAAGTCATGAACTGGATATCTTTTCTCACGATTCTTCAGGTTCCTACTAGCATAAGCAACTACTTTTCCTTCTTGTATTAGAACTAATCCTAACCCTATGCCACATCCATCTGTGAAAACCGTAAATAGTTTGGTTCCATTGGGAATAGTGAGCATGGGTGCACTAGTCAATAACTCCTTAAGCTTCTCAAATGCCTCAGTGCATCTATTGTCCTAAGAAAAGACTAGGTTCTTCTTAGTCAATTGGGTTAAGGGGGCTGCAATTCTTGCAAAGTTCTTAATGAATTTTCTATAGTAGCCTGCTAACCCGAGAAAACTTCTAACCTCTGATGCATTCCTAGGAGTCTCCATCCTTGATTAGCCTCCATTATGGCAGGGTCTACTACCAATCCTTGCTCAGAAACAATATGCCCAAGAAATCTAACTACTTTTCTCCTAAAGTGGCATTTAGCAATTTGGCCATAAGCTGGTGCCTTCTTAACATTCTTAATACCTTTCTTAGGTGGTTCTCATGCTCCTCTTTACCCTTGGAGAAAACCAAAATATCATCCACGATTATAATGATGAATTTATGAAGTTGACCCAAAATATCCTACTTATCAAATCCACAAACTATGTACGGGCGTTCATTAATCCAAAAGCATCACTTCCTACTCATGGAGTCCATCTGGTGTGCGAAATGCAGTCTTTGACTTGCTTTCTTCTGCATTCTTCAACTAATGGAATCCGGTTGCTAAGTCTACTTGAGAAAAGATTTTAGCTCATCCAAGCTGGTCGAAAAATCCATCAATCCTTGGTAAATGGTACATATTCTTCCTTGTCAACTTATTCAATCGCTTATAGTAGATGCAAAGTCTCAAAGAAATGTATGTTGTAGTGGCGAAAACTATAGGAGTCCCTACTCTGATGTACTCCTACGGATGAATCCTTTCTTTAATAGCTCAGAGATTTGCTTATCCAATTCCCTTCTTTCTTTAGAGGCCATGTGTCATAAAAGCAGGGCGACTATCCTTGCGTCCTTCTCTAAATCTATTCAGAACTCGATCTCCCTATGGGGTAGGAGACCTGAGACTTCCTCAAAGACATTAGGAAATTCATAAACTATGGGTACGGATGATGGTTCTCCGACAACAGGTAGACTTAGTAACTATAGATGGCTTAACTTAACTAAATCTTAGGTTGTACAAAGAATTTCTAGGTCACGGCCTCCACAACTTCTTAATCGTACAACCCTTCTATCACAATCAAGAACTACTCCCCAATATGATAACCAAACCATACCCAAGATAAGTCCATCCCCTCAAAATTTAGAACGTATGTATTACATATTAAATCAACATCGTATATGTCCAACACTAGGTCTTTTCAAATAAAAGAGAGATGTGTTGAACCCCCAATAGGATTAGAGACCACTATTGGGCTGGTGACAATCTGGGTTTGAAGGTTTAAGAGGTTTACTACATTCCTAGCTATAAAAGAATGTGATTCCCCTGAATCAAATAGGGTACGAATTGTAACCCCAGGAATAAGAGTTATACCTTCTAATGTTGCCTTCCCTTGGTCTCTCGATGGTCTACTTACAATAGGAACGGGTTTAATAGCATAAGCTTGTCCGCTTGATCCTTACTTTGCCAACTTAGGGCATTTATTCTTGAGGTGCCCTTCCTTGTGGAAGTTAAAGCACTTCCCTTTAGAAGCTTCCTTCATCAGACTCACCCTACAATCTTTAGCTTCATGACCTTTCTTTTGGCATCGCTTGCACACCTTACCATTATTCTTAAACTTCCCCTATGACTTCTTGTTAGCCCAAAAGACTCTCTTCTTAGACCCTTCTTACTTTTGGGTAGGTGCGACCCTCTCCTTTTCTGCCTCCTTATCGTCCACATTGGCTATGTGTAGCATTGCCATCTCCACCAACTTCTCATACGAGGCATCAATGGTACTTGGGTCAATAACATTTCTCTCAGTGGGGAAATTAGGTCCTTCAAGAACTTCATGGCCTTTTTTATAGGTGCATATATCAAGCTCATCCCAAATTTAGCCAACTTTGTGGACTTAGCTATATACTTCTTTGGAGTGGAGTCTCCTTGCTTAAGTTGAATGAAATTTTCTAATTATAGTTCCACTTCTACCTTAGACATAAACCTTACCTTAAATCTATTTTTGAATTCCTCCCATGAGAAATCCTTCAAGGGTTTCCCTCACTAAGCTCCACCAATCTAAAGCTTCTCCTTTGAGGTGCCAAGCTACCATCCTCCTCTTTAGCTGATCTTCTCAGCCAAGCTCTCTAAATATCCTCTTGCGGTCATTAACCATTTTTTAGATTCCAGATATTCCTTGGTTCCATAGTATGTCTACCCTTCCATATTAGGAAAGTCCTTACAAACCTTAGGAAAGTCAATAAGACAGTGAGCTGCATCGACAGGAGAGGCAGCAGGTGCCACCGGTGCAGATAGAGGAATAGGAAATTGATCAACGGTCCAAAGATATTGTATCAACCATTCGGGCATTCCATGAATAGGAGGTCTTCCATGGGTAGGGATCCCATTTTCGAAAGAAGATTGATTATCAGCCATATCAACTATCTATAGGTTAAATCTTTAGTGATGATTTCCTAGGATAGTATTATATGCCAAAAGAAAAAGGGTTGCCTAGCGTGTGCGCGTATGTTCCAAGAAATAGGGGTGTATATAAGAATTTTTAGAATCCTTTTTGAAAAACCTTTACAAAAATAACAAGTACACCACTTATACATATAGTTATTCTATTGATCGGGCAACCTAAGCTCTGATACCAAATGCAACAACCCACCTCAGAACAGGCCTAATTTTGACCTAGAAAAGGGTCATCAAAATTTATATCCATCCTAAGGTTGGTTGTTGGTGGGAAAAAGAAGTAACATTATAGAACAATAACTATACTTTCAGAACGCATGGTGGATGGAAAAAATATATAATATCAAATTGTTCCCATTTATTTCAAAACCATTTAAAATGTCATAATACAAAACACTATTAAACTTTTAAGTAAAATATGTTACATCATTTATCCAAAATACATGGGTACAACTTAAAAAATCATAAAAGATAATAATTATTGTCACAAGCTTAATCCACTCCATCTTCAAGCATCGTCACTGTCATCACTCTATCCTTAACCTGTGTCGTAATAAAGAGGGAATAAGAACACCAAATGTCTGGTGAATAAAAACCTCAAGTCTTACCATTTCAATACTTGGGCAGTATATTTCGAAATAAGAATATGTCTAACATACATAAAACCATTTAATTCTTCTTATAAGGAAAGGAGGTGGATCCACAATCAACCACTTAATACCTTCCATTCCCGAAGTAGGTTTCTATATCCTGTACCTATGTCCAATGTCATAAGTATCTAACAATGCGAGAGATAGTACCCAAGCAACTTAATACCTTCTATTGGAAAATAGGCAGACTTTGTTCATTTAAGACCTCAATTAAGGCAGACCCCATCAATTAATACCTATTCGCAAAGCAGTCCCCTCAATGATAACTATCTAGTTGAGATCATATGAAATCCCTTGAACCACTTAATACTTCTTTATAGAAAGGTGGACCCTCGATCAGTCACTTAATACCTTATTCGAAAGCGGACCCCTATCGCGATATCACCTATCGTGCCTAAGAACTAACCCCTTACATTTAATACTTCATTCGAGGAAAAATGGCGATCCCTCAAACGACCACTTAATACCTCAAGACCCGAAGCAGACCATTCGTATTATGACCCATACTCAGAATAACATCTCACTTTAGTCTGACTACTCATAGGAATTGGTAGCTAGATTAACCGGGCAAGTTTACCCAACAGAATTTTGGACTAATCCCGAGTCATCACAAATATTTATCATAGGAGATGTGTCACATCAATATGAAATGTACACAACTGCTGGTAGCCTTAAAGTGAATGACAGACTTCTATCGTGCAACTTTACTGATCTTGCATCCCTATGACTTAGCCATAATTTAAACACTCTCCATATATATAATACTCATCTCATTGTTTCATAGATAAGGCCTTATAATGAATCTTCTTAATTACACTTTAAAATATTAATTGCCTCCCTAAAGAGGGAAATTAAAGACAATTGCTACATAATTAACTACCCAATTATACGCTATAATTATACGTTTATTACGTTAATAGAAATAAATATATATTCAAACCTAATAAATTCTAAGCGTGCGGTTTATACGTCGTAGACTAGCGTAAAATATTAATTCTTTTAACCGTCATACTAATACAATCCTTCAAATTCCCAAGATTTCAATATCCATAACAATTGGTTCTAATATTCATAACAGGGTGAAATATCCATAACCAAAACTGTAATAAATAGACTTGCAAATAGAAATAGAAACCCAATTTATTACATCAATTAAACAGAATATCCTAAACAATAGGAATTGCAATTATAATTTCATATTCTATTCTACTCCTCTTTTATAAAGAAATTAATAAAGAAATTTTGGATGGAATAAGTGGTGTAAACTACAAATAGGATTCATGCTCTACACCCTTATTTCAATATTGAAAACTGAAGTGCACGTAAATGTGCATATTTTTACTTTCATATTTAATCTAATTTAATCAAATAAATGAGCATATAGGGTATTTTAACATGTTTAAACCCAAATTTAAATTGTCATCAAATCATGATTTATTCATCTTCATTTAGGGGTAAAATGGTCGTTTTTGTGCATATATTAATTTTGAGAATATTTATTTGCACATTTTATTTTTAATTGTAGGAATTTTGAATGGAAATATGAAAAAGCCTTCATGAAGATATGCATGCACAAGAGAAGAAGATGGAAATAAATCAATTCATGCATCATGGAGGACCCCACCTACCCACTTACCATGGTCTTCAATTAGGAGCTAATGCACATGTTAGTGGTGATCAAAAGTTACATGCACATTTTAATGGAGGATTAATTCATGAGAATAACTTGGTGGCCACACTTCCTCAAGGATAATTTGGGTAGTCCCTAAAAATATGCATTAGGTTTTTAAGCATGTATAAATACACATTATGTTTCATGTAATGAAGCTTTTAGCCTCCTCTTTAGTTAGTTTAGTTGTAGGCACAAATTGTAAATATAAACTCTCTTTCTCTCTTTCATGGCTTCTTAGCCATTTTCTTCTTATGTAATTTTCTTAATGCACTTTAATTCTTGCTATTTTAATCCTTGTTCTTTTATTTTATGTTAGTAGCTTAAATTTAATTTATGAAAGTAGTTCAATACTCTTTCAATTTTAATTAGCTTGCATTTTCCTCTTGTTTTTGTTTCATGTTGAACTCTGTATTTGTTGAAATGATAACAAATATGAGAAGCTAAACCCCTTCAATTTAGGGATAATGAAGCTCTCGTAATCATGTAGATTCAAAATTTTGCTAATTTTTTATCTCTTTTTCTGCTTTTTGGAAATGTTTGAATGGGTAAACTTTTTTGTTTTAACTTTGGATTTGATTGCTTATGTTGTTGACACCAAATAGACTATGCTTAAACAAACATAAACACAAATTACCTCTTCATCTACATATGATGTTGGTAATGAAGTGATTTTAGAATTAAAATTTGATGGTCTATATTACTAATCAATAGTAAATAGATAATGCTTAGAATAGATTTAATTTAAAGTTCATTGTCAATTTTCATGAGAGTTAACAAGTGGTTTAGTGAGTGTGTTAAAGTTTGATGGTTTATGTTAGGATAATTAATAGCACAAATATTCCATATTTATGATAAACACATCAACTAAATTCAGTAATGACCAAAAAAGAGAGATCATAATTTCATTATGTTGATTTATATGATCTTGAGAAGGACATTGCCTCTAAATTGCCTTCTACTCTCATATTTTTATTCTCTTTCTTTTATTAGTTTTTTTACATTTTCTAGCTTAAACAACTTCAAACTCTTGGTTAATTTGATTGAGTAGAAATTTTAAAATCACTTTCAATTCCCTACGGATTGACCCGTACTCGCCACGCACTGAAATTGTACGTCGTGCGCTTGCAGATATTTTTAATTAAAATTTTATCGGCTATTTTCTAATCCGATAGAAAATTAGTCGATTCAACAAGTTTTTGGCTCTGTTGTTGAGAATAAATGATTTGTGTAATTCATATTTATGCAATAACTCAAGTCAAGGATTTCAAACAAATCAAGATTTGAATTCACTTCAAAATTCAAATGATTTCGATTATAACTCATGCCAATACAACTTCGAACTCCAAAATGAATTTCAAAGTCAAAATGGAAATGTTAACCACTTTTTAAATAATTTTGGCAATGAGAATAATCTCGGCTATGGTCAATGGACAATTTTTGTTCTCAACAATATCAAATTGAAAATTCTCAAGTTAATAATTATAAATTGGATTTTTTGAGCAAATGGAAGAAATTCACAAAGATCACATGGATTTGCTGTTTGAAACATGCATGAAACAACTTGAGAAACACAATCAAATCTCAACGTGTGACGAGTCAAATAATAATCCACCTTTTACCAAAATTGACGATTTTCAAATAACAACTTTTAAAATTGAAAATGACAATCTTATTGAAGTTGTTGAAAATATGGTAATTGAGTTGGATTTCAATTCTTTTGAGAGTGTGAAACCAAATTAAAATTAGATCTTCCTTTTTCCAATTTTGAAAATTGAATACAACATTGGAATTTGAACGTGATATTTGAAATGAAGTTGTGAATAATTCAATGAAGGAAGATGAATTTTGTGAACACAAATTTTTTGGACTTTCCGAAGATGAGTTGTTGAATTCTGAAGGGAAAGATTAAATCACCATTTTGATTTTGAAATCAATAATTCTGAAGAAGTTTTCAATGATAAGTTTGAATTTCAGTTTGGGGAAAATAAACTTAAACTTCAACCAATTTTTCTATCTACCCCTAATTCATCAAAAATAAAACAACTCATACGATTTTCAATAAAACGACATTCGTTTTTCCAAATCAAAATTCAACTTTGAAATCTTTTATGGTTTGGTTTTCTATGCTTAAGCTATGTCTCTCATACTTGACGAGACAAATGAAATGGTCTTTGGAAGACCGTTTATTTACTCTTTGACGATATATTTTATGATGTCGTGTAAATAATAACCATTTCATTTTCATGTAAATAAAGGTCATATTTTTATTTTTCTCCTTTCAATTGGGTTGACTGTGGAGACACAGTCAAAATCAAGTGTGGAGGAAGTCTCATGTTCATTTTTTTTCATGGTTTATTTTTTGCATTTTCTTTCCAAAACTGAAAATTAAAAAAATCCTAAGAAAAAACAAATATTCTTTTTGGCATTTTGATTTATTTTTGAAGAAACACTTTAGGATAAATATATGTTTTTGGTTTATAAATTGAAATTTTTTATCTTGACAATAATAAAAATAAAGTTTGATTACAAGTAACGATGGTTTAACTAGTATATAGGAAGGTTCATGGGTGATAATTATGAAGTATATCCTAATTGAAAACTTTGTCTAATAAGTGGTGGATCTAAAGTAAAGGCGATAATATTTTAAATCTTCTAAGTTAAGTGGTGCTCAAATGATATCGTAAAACTCTCTCTTCATAAAAAAATTGTATATATGTATATATCTTATTAACACCTAGAGTCATCTATTCACACGCAAGTGTGTACACTCGCCATGCTCTGTACCCTTCTCACGTAAGCCCGAAAGGCAGTGCATGATTAGTATATCTGGCCTTAGTTTGTTTGAATTAGGTGTATGTATATAAAAATTCTTTCATTAATAACGCCTACAGTCGATAGGTGTACACACTTATGTGTACACTCGCCATGCTCTGTAATCCCCTCACGTAAGCCCGTAAGGCAGTGCATAGGTGACATATCTGGCCTCATTTATCTGAGTTAGACATATGTAAATATTGTAATATCAACAAAATTTTCAAATAAGAGAGAATAGCAATTGAAATCCAAGCACTATTTTCACTTATTTGATTTGACTTGTTATTCAGAAGAAATGAAAATACCGCTTTGAAAAACTTTGAAAATCAACTAAGGATCCGTTTCATAGCTGCACTATATTATCAACCGAAATAGCTAGCTAAACTAGAGTCTATTTATTATGATAACTTAATTTATGTTGGAAATTTTGACACGTAAAAGGACTTAAATTTCTTGATTATGACCAGAACTTATATTTAACTTATTTGTGTCAATTTAAAAGTAAATTCTTCATTTGTAAATATTTTCAAAAACTTGCATTCATCTCTTTGTAAATAAATCTTGCATTTAGGAATTTTTCATGTTGCATTTGTATTTTGTGGGTAGTATCCACTGAAAACCCTCACGAGACAACACACGTCATACTAGGGACACCTAGAGGTTTAACGGCTTATTGCATACGCTCAATGCAATTGTGTTTCCTACGAAAACGAATTTATCTTAGTTTTTCTTTATTCGAGGATGAATAAAAAGATAAGTGTGGCGGTATTTGATGTGCATGTAAATGTCCATATTTTTACTTCCATGTTTAATCTAATTTAGTTAAATAAATGAGCATATAGGGTATTTTAACATTTTTAAACCCAAATTTAAATTATCATCAAATTATTATTTATCATCTTCATTTAGGAGCAAAATGGTCATTTTTGTGCATATATTAATTTTGAGAATATTTATTTGCAGATTTTACTTTTAATTGTAGGAATTTTAGATGGAAATATGAAAAAGCCTTTATGAAGATATGCATGCACAAGAGAAGAAGGCAAATGAGATGAAAATAAATCAATTCATGCATCATGGAGGACCCCACCTACCCACTTACCATGACCTTCAATTAAAAGCTAACGCACATGTTAGTGGTGATCAAAAGTTAAATGCACATTTTAATGGAGGATAAATTCATGCTAATGATAACTTGGTGGCAACACTTCCCCAAGGGTAATTTGGGTAGTCCCTAAAAATATGCTTTAGGGTTTTAGGCATGTATAAATACCTCTTATGTTTCATGTAATGAAGCTCTTAGCTCTTAGCCTCCTCTTTAGTTAGTTTAGTGGCAAGCACAAATTGTAAATATAAACTCTCTTTCTCTCTTCCATGGCTTCTTAGCCATTTTCTTCTAATGTAATTTTCTTAATGCAATTAAATTCATGCTATTTTAATTCTTTTCTTTTATGTTAGTAGCTTAGATTTACTTTATGCAAGTAATTTAATTCTCTTTCAATTTTAATTAGCTTGCATTTTCCTCTTATTTTTGTTTCATGTTGAACTCTACATTTGTTGAAATGATAACAAATATGAGAAGCTAAACCTGTAACGATCTAGAATTTTAGTCACTCGAATTTGGAAATATTTAATTGATTTTAAATATTTAAAAGTTAATTTTATAAGTTGAATAACTTATATTTTAAATATAGCGATTTATTTTATAATTAAATTATTTAATTTAATATTTGAAATTGTTTAAATAATTGAATCTTGAATTTAAAATGAATGAAAACGATTTATAAAGTTAATTTAAATTCTATTTGAATTAGGATAGAGATAGTAAACTTTTAAAGTTGAATTAAAAGTTAATAAACAAAAATTGAAAAATTTTATTATTTAATTAGACGAGTAGAAAAATAGCCATTCGGGACACTGTCTCAGAATTGGATGAAACTAGTTTCATTGGATCCGTAATAGCATATTATTATAGGATTCCAAATTTCGTGGCGATCGGACTTACCATTTGGTCAAGCAAAGCTAAAACGCCTAGAAATTTATTAAAGTAATTTAAATTAATATAAATCAATTTTTGAACGTTATCTTCCAAATACTTTGGAATTGGCTCCCAATATATATTCCATTGTGTTCAGAATAGAGGTATAACATATAGAATGCCAAGCGGCATGCTTCGTTTGGAGTTCGGAAATTTGGACGTGAATAGTGTCGTTTAAGTGGCTATATAAGGACCTTAGTTTGCAAACCCTGGCCTCTAAATTAGGGCCAGCTGCCACTTATACTAGGATGGTTGAAAATCACCCTTTTTCTCTCCTCGATTTATTCTAATCCATTCACAATTAGCAAAAACTTAAGCAACAAAGTTGTAGAGCACGTCGAGATCTTCAAGTTCAATTGTTGGATCGTCGTATGGCACAATGTAGGGGTGGATCTGCTCGCGTTTGAGCTACAGTCTCGTGGAGTTTTCATGGTCGTAGCGAGGCTGGAGGGGGTCGGATTCATGGTGGAGGTGCAATGGAGCGTGCTCTTCGACATGGTGGTCTTGGATGGTGCTCCGACGTCTTGGTGGAGGAGCAGTCATCGAAGAACGTGGTGTGCATATGGGTTCGTGCATGGCCTGGAAGCTTGATGAGGGAAACGAAATTAAATGGTGGAGGGTAAAGTTTAAATTATTTCATATTAAGTTAATTATATTATTAATTGTCAAATGGTTATTAATACATAACTTTCTCGTACGAGGTCCGTTTCAAGCGCGACAAGTTGTGCTGCGTTCGTATCAGCGAGCACTACGCTATGGAGTTGGACTGGATGAATTTGGAGCTCGTAAAAATTTTGAGTTAAATTAAAGGTCCTTTCAATTTTAATTCAATCCGGAGAGCTTTGACGATTTCTGGCATTTTTGCGAGTAAAACTCACTCTCTCTGGCCCGCTTATATTTTATATAAGTGGGAATATTTTTATTATGATGTTTTGAGGACTGTGTGGATGTATACTATATATATATATATGTTGGTTGGTTGGATATATTCCTGCATATTTTAGCGGATGAGACCCTATACGTTCCCGTGTATGAGCGGATGACTCTTTGTATACGCGTCTGCCTCAAAGCAGACATTGTACATTTTTCTCATATGCTATATTTGTTGTAGGTTACAGGTTGGAGGGATCCAACAGGATTCCTCACCACTGTTCATTTATTTTCATATATATGATGATATATGATGTTATGGATGCCATGATGATGTTTTTTATGTGATTTGACTTATTTATGCTATGGTAGCATTGGGCCTTGTTTTCGATATTTTGGAAATATTGAAATTGATGATTTTGAATTGAAAAGGTTTTCAAAGTGAATTTGGAAGTAAATATGTTTAAATGATTTTTGATTTATTTCAAAAAGAAAGGAATTTGTTTTTAAATAAGAAGTTACGATTTGATGTCATAAAAATATGGTTTTATGTAATGCTTTAAAAATAGATTTTTGAATAGGTTTACATAAAATATTTATAAAGGTGATATTTTTTATAAATAAAGAAGTGGATGTAAAAAAGGAATTTATAAATGTATTATAAATTTATTTGAAGTTGTTTTAAAAATGGATTTTTATAAATGAGTTTGATTTATAAAGAAATGGCTTAGAAATGGATTTTGATGGTAAAATTAGTTTTATAAAAGAATGGATTTATAAATAGAATTTGTAAATAAAGGAGTTTTCTAAAATAGAAGTTTTATAAAAACAAAAGAATATTTATAAAAATAGTTTTATAAATATGGAAGTGATTTATGTTGAAGTTTAAATATGGGTTTTTATTTAAAGAAATGTTTAAAAGTGATACTTTGATGAAGTTATTGGTTTTAAAAGGTAATTTATCTTTTGGAAGCAATGGTTTGAAAGTAATGGTTTTAAATGGATTTAATGGTTTTGAGAAATATTTTAAAATATGATATATATTGGAAAACATAGATTTCAACATTTATTGTTGTAATACACATTTTTCGAGAAGTAAGGAAGGCTTGGACTATAACACTGTTGTTATAGTAAATGATTTCCGAAAGGAAATGTTTTATATAGTATATGGGGTTTATTTATCTATATATTTATTTATCGAATCCCTATACTAATGTTTTTGGGTTGTCGTAATGATGTTTTACGCAACATTCGTTTTGACCCAATAAAGCGTGTTTTGAAAAATATAAAGCTTTCCTAAAATGATTTGTAAATATGCTTATACTGTTAATATAAGTATATGAAAATATTTTCTAAGTGATGAGATGAAGTGATTTGTGAATATGCTTATGCCGTTGATATACGTATATGAAGATATTTTCTAAGTGTTGGAAGTGAAGTGATTTGTGAATATGCTTATACCGTTGATATAAGTATATGAAGATATTTTCTAAGTGTTGAAAGTGAAGTAATTTGTGAATATGCTTATACTGTTGATATAAGTATATGGAAATGTTTTCCAATACAGAAAGATTTGAAATGGTTTTAAGGATATATCTTTTTAAAGATAGTTTGAAGCAAATATTTGGAAATTGATTTAATTAATAAAGATTAATTAAATGGGCCCAGTGATTGCTTATGGTGTGAGATATTGTTTGTTGCTTTGATAGTTAAATAACCGACTATCAAATATTGGCCTTTTTATCGTTGTTAGTTCGGAGAGACCGGAGTCGGATTTTTCCGAGAACCACTTTGGACCAATGTATGCGTTCGAAAGTGCAGGTTTATGATTATGATTTTGAAGACGGAGATCTTGACACTAGTCCCTCGAGGTGAAATTTACCATATCATATATTTATGGTGGCGGTAGTGCTTCGTTATGAAAATGTACGATATGCAAGGACTTCTCGCTACTAATTCTAGGGGTAATTCCCGACAAGATGTGGTAGGAGAGTGCCTTCAGTTTGTCCTGTTCCTGGACAACTTGTATGGATGGATGTCTGACATTACATTTTTGAGATTGCATTGTTGACTTTTATAAACGTACATCTGTTTGGTGGCGGAGAAGGAAACTTCTCTTAGCTTAACACCCTTCTTTGAGACGTACTAGCTTGGAGGTTATATGTTTGTGAAAGTCAATAGTGATCGAGGGAATGGTAATGTGGCATTCAAAGTGGAATGTGCTATGTGAAAGGTAATCGTGACATTATGCCTTATCACCCGGAAATGACAGAAACAGGGTAGAAGCGGCAGGGCTATGTGGGTCGCTCCCATAAGGATATGGTCATCACCTTTCTAGATTACCCTATATATTCGAGTGTTGTATGTTGTGGCCACGGATAGGTTGAGAACGACCGAGATGATGTCATATTCGATACTATCCAGGAAGGGGTAGGCCGGTTCTGTGTTGGTTTAGGAGTTCAGTATCTGGACCCTAGGTGCATTTTTCTAGAGATGTACTGTCGGAAGGTAGTCCCTTACCTTGTCATTTGTATGGAATCCATTCTCCAATACGTGCCTGACAGTTTGTTTGTAAACTTATTACGCTATTAAATTTAACCAATGTAACAATTTTGGCTATTTGAATATTATTTGTATACTGACACTAGTATAATATCAAATGATTTGAAATGAAATGTTTTGGCTATCGTAAGGTAAAAACCCGTCCGTGTTTATGTGTGGGTGTGTCTTACAAGATACCTTTGTTTGATAAAAAAAATGTTTTTATAACTTTAAAATAAATTCAGTTGAGATGTGTTTTCTCATGCTGGTTTACCAGACTGATCCGGGTGTTCTTACCTTTCAATGCTCGGGTCAGACCGAGTAAATTTACAAATGTAGATTTGGATGCTTTGGAGCTTCATCAGACGAGCTGGAAGTCTTCTGGTCGTATTACACATAAATGTTTAATTTCCGCTGCATTTTTGTTTGAATTATCAGCATTTGTGAGGACAGGTTATTATAACTGTCCAGGCTGATGATTTTGATTTGATCGTTGTACTCTGATGGATGTATGTATTGTTCACCCAAAAAATGGACTAACGCCCTGGTTTGAATTTGAAAGCACCAGCTCTGTTCGAACAGAGCAATATCATAGATAATAGGTATAGAATAAGAACAGTAAAAGAAAGAAGACAGAGTATTTTTATAGTGGTTCGGAAGTTAATAAAGCCCACGTCCACTTTATAGTTTTACTATAGACTGATTGTTGTTACAAGAGATGTTTGATTACAAGGCTTTGATCATCTTTAGCTAGATTGAATCCCCAGAGTAGGAATCCATTGGAGCATCACTGTGAATTCCTTTGGGGATTTTTGTGAGGGAGGTAGAGAGTGAAGAATGTTTCCAACAGAGCTTCAACAACCAGTCCGGAGAAGGTCCAATTTATGTTGCAGGTAGGATGGTATATATATGGATCAGAGAGCTTCTAGGTCAGGCTACATCTTCATCAGCTCGCAAGTTGGTAGGAAAACAACCCAAGGAGAGTTTGGCTCGCAAAACAAGGAAGAACCATAGGTCGCTAGCGGCCCATGGCCTATGGGTCGATGGCGACCCATAGACTTGGCTCGTTTGCGAGCTAATGCCCTAGCCTCTTTCATAGTATTCTTTGGCTAGTTTGTTTGAAGGTTTGTGGAGACGTATGAGTCGTTGATGATCCAAGCACTTAGGATTTTTCTGGAGTTTGGAATTGGAGATGTTTTGATAGTCTTCTATCCTAGCTTTTTTTGTTGGCAGTTCACTAGCTATTTACGCTCAGCTGCTGATTGGACTGAAAAAATGCTGATCTCTCGGCTTCGTCGATCCCAGTCGTTGTCTTATCCATATAGCTTGGCCCTTGTTGATCCCTTGTCTTAGCTATTTTGGTTAAGTCTTGAACCATCCTGTTTACACGAGGTTGTTCTGTTTTCTATTGGATCCTGCTGGGTTAAAAACCCAGATAACATTTGCCCCCCAGAGTACGTCTTCGTTGAAAACAAGGCGTGCTCTAAAAGTAACTTTTTTGAGTCTTCATTTTGTAAAATCAAGTTGATCATGTCGGGGTTACCATGAAAATTCAAGTTTGACAGTTGAATTTTCGATGTGAATCGTCATAGTCCACCTCAAGATGTTTTTCTCAATTGACCGACTTTTGACAGTCGTTCGTTTTTTTGATTTCGATCTGAATTTCAATTCCTGGTATTGACAATGCAATCTTTGCTCCGTAGTTTACACAAGGTTTTAGGTCGGTAAGTGGGTACATGACTTAGGTCTAGAGTCGACCTGTATAGTTTTAACTTGATCGGCGTTGAAGCTAAGTTTTGTCTCGAATGATTGTACGTTGTCTTCGAGCGAAATCTTGCTCTTTGTCCTTAACTTCTCCATTTCGAGAACTTGGTTAAGTTCCCATCAACGTTTTGTAATTCCAATGCGATGATTTATTCCAAAATTGGATATGGTGGATGATTCGATCGTATCACCCTTCCCGTTTTTTTACTCCAGTGATTTTGAAAAGAAAACCTTCCTGCGTCACTTCAGACGGCGGCTCCGTTTTCGATCGTTGATCGATAACGGGTAAGTGTGAAAGAGATAATTTCAAATGACGGTATGGATTGTTTTTCAAATGTAAGCAAGCTATTTACACTAGATTGTTTGTTTGCAGTATTCGGGATACTAGACTCTTCTTATGTAGATAACACTCTGCATCTGTCCCGATCATCGCTCAGAATCCGACTGGTCAACATACGTCAATTTCCCTCGGATTTCGGGCATTGGTTATACGAGGATATTATTTAAAGTAGAACATACCTGGCCGGGTTGAATTCCAAGTTTGTTGTTGAAAATGAATTTTCGGTCATCCAATCTTTAGTCTGGCGGAGGAACTTCCACTCCTCCAGAAGCTAGGTCCTTCGCAACTTTGGCTTCGCTTATTATTTCTATCATATTAGGATGATTGATTATAGTCAAATTACAAGGCATAGTTTCAGTCTTCAGAAACTAGCGTGTGAGTTGTTCGATTGCGATTATCCTTCCTTTGCATTTTTCGAAAATCAACCTACACACCAACTTCTGTCTCTGGGGACTATTGGTTAAAATTTCTTGATTCCGAGCATTGCTTTTTCTTGCTGTTGCACCTCTTGTGTTCATGTGCAGCATATTCGTTTACTGCAATTCTATACATGAAAGTAATGCTTCTGCGGTCATTTCGGCATATTCTATTTCATAGCTTTGTTCAGAACTATGAAGTAGCTTGGTATAGCCAGTTCTGTAGCTAACCCCTACTTAGGCTTAATTGAGTTTGTTTCAATAAAGTGTTGGTGTAAATGCCTTAGTCCGTAGGGCTGATCACTTTGACAACTGAACCAACATGTTTTGGGAGATTAGGTCTCCTAAGCAATGAGTTCGATTGCCCCAGTTAGATTGACATGATAGCTCCTGTCTTCGAGAATCAAGGACTTTGCTTGATCCCAAGATCTGAGTTTTGTAATGATGTCGGTATGTATTAGAACGGTGCATTTCCGGCATCTTTTGCTAAAGTAAATTCTTCTGAGTCCGACGTTGAGATCCCAATCATGTGTTGGTTTCTATCTTCATAGACTCATGTACGGATGACTCAAACTTGTGGATTTTTCTTTGATGTTGTGGACCTTCGGATAACGTAAGATTCTAGAAGGTAGGATTAGAGAGTCAATCAAGCTTTTGCTTCTATTTCCAAAAGCCAATGTATCGATAATTTCATTCTGGGAGTTTCTTCTTAGCATCACCAAACTTCAGGTAATGGCATATTCCTGCAAGTTGGAACCAAATGATCTAGTTAAACCGTAAGTAGGTCATTGATACTTCTCGTCATCGCCAGACTATGAACGACGGTTGACTTCTGAATGTTAATCCTTCATTTCCTTCGTTGGCGATTTTGTTGCCAAAATGCTCTGTTTTGTGATACAGGACCGTGATCTTACCAACCTCGCGGTTATTTGTGTTTGGACTTTGGAACATTTCTTTCGATCAAGTATTTGCGTGTTTATCCCTTCTTAAGGGACTAGCTATTTCGAATGCCTGTATTTGGGCGATTGTGAGAGATGGAGATCTGTGGGGGCGAATTGCTCAATTGCCCCCTATCTGGCTCTCAATCCAATTTTGGAATTAAGGAAGTTTGGGGATTTTATTTCCGACCTTCCATGAATGTTCCCGCCTATCCTTGGCCATGCATGCTTTTCTTGGTTGTCGACGTCGTCATGGAAGATTTGTTCATATGTCAACTCCTGTCTTTGTGAATTGATAACCTAGCTGCTTGGTTATGAACATCATCTCCTCGAGGCTGCCTATTTTTGGTGGTATCTAAATTCTTTCTAACTTGAATTTTGGAAATTTGATTGTCCAACATCTTTCATCCTTAGAAATTAGCATAGGAGCAATTCAATCCTGGGATTTCCTTTCTGCCCAGCTCTATTCCCCTGAAGTGGCTGATTCTTGCGATGTCAGGTTGAAACATCTGGCTGGCCTATGAAAGGATATGTCCTCCGGTCGTTGCCTGTCATTGGGCAACAGTAGTTTTCTAAAGACAGGGGTAGAAACTCAGTTAAGGTCCAACATCTATCTTCGGAAGCTAGTGCATCGATGGGTCACTACGGTGAGTGTTTCTCATCAGCCCTGTAGATTAAAGTTTTCCTAACATTACCGGGGCAATACCATTACTTAGTGAGTAGAAAGTTTCCTGGAGTTGCCGGGGCAACACCGGTACTTATGAAATAGAAAGTTTCCCAGCATTGCCGGGGCAACACCGGTACTTAGGAAATAGAAAAATTTTCCGGCGTTGCCAATGCAACACCAGTACTTAAAAAATAAAAGAAGGCCTTGGATTGTAGAAGTATTTTCTTAGTGCTACCTATCTTCGAGCAGTGTTCAAGTCACGTTAGTGCGGATTGAATCATTCATCTGATCCTATAGAGTTGAGTAGATTCCTTTTAACCTAATGTGGATGTTCTCTCAATGTTGCTTAAATCTGGGATACGCCACGTTTTGGAAGGGTGAGAGTCCCAGGCATTTCTGTTGCTTAACCATTTCCATAATTATTCTTATTCATGAAAAGCAATCTTCCTCCAACCGGTTTTTCTTATGATCTGACGACTATTTGCAGAACCCTTTATTTCTAGGTCTCAAACTCCAGGTTCTTATAGAAAATTTGAAATTATGGGGCAAGTCATCACATTGCCCCTGGTACGACCGCGTTCATTCCTATACTGGTCATGGACCGGTATAGTTTGGTAGTGTTTGCCTTGAAACCATGACACCTAACCTTGCTTGTTTCAGTCCATATGCATTATGCTGGACTAATAGCATTGTTGCAGATATCAACCTTATTCATTGGTTCCAATCTTTGGAAATCAATGGTTTAGCTGCTCGATTTTGAGCGCTCTCTCCTGGCCATTGTCTATCTTCGGATAACAACTGGTTTTTTACAAGTTATGGTTTGAGACCTTGTTCGAGTACCTACTTCTGTCTTTAGAAGCCGCTGGATCGATGACTTGATTCACGTCTTCCATCATTATCTATCTCCGGCCGTCGGTAAATTTCTCCTTTTATCCCTATTTCAGAGCGATGGTGAACTTTAAGGAGTTCGATTTTCTTGCTGATATGACGGTCTGGAGTTCAATGTTGCTGAGGCAATATCGATGTCTAGCAGGTTGGAGCAGTTTCCTTTTTAATTCCGCATTCGTCCAACCTACAATACTGCTTAGTTTTGTTGTGGTTGCCGAAATTCTCTGTTTGGCATAACAGAACCATGGAGTGATTTTTGGTCCCAACCAAGTGTTAGTGTGTTATGGTTGCCAGTCCACGGGGCTGATTACTTTGAACACTTGATGCGAGACTTGATGTTCTGGGCGGCTCTCTAGATGCTTCCAGTCAAAGTTGTGTTGCAGCTCCTATCTTTGGGAGCTCGTGATTTGAATGTCTTAACTTTAGACATATTGGTCAAAGATCGGAATTCTTTGTTGAAATCTTGGTTTGGGGACTTTGTGGCATTGCCGGAGCAATGTCGGTCCTTTTGGGTGGTAGGGATCGGTTCCTATTAATCCTGAAATAAACAAGTTTCCCAGTGTTGTCAAGACAACACTAATACTTAGAGAATTTTGACGGTTCGGTGGTGATGCCAGAACGACATTGGCAGTGTCCGCGCATCTTATGAGACGCGTGGTTTATGAGAGTGTGCGGCTTACGAGAGTGCGCGGCTTATAGGTTGCGCACCTTACGAGAGTGCGCGGCTTACGAGAGTGCGCAGCTTATATGTTGCGCACCTTATGAGAGTGCGCGGCTTTTGGTTTTCCTCAGTGTTACCATCTTCGGGCAGTGAGGAGTTATTATTTTAGTGCATGGCTTATGAGGTGCGGCTTTTGGTTTTCCTCGGTGTTGCCTATCTTCGGGTAACGTGAGGAGTTATTATTTTAGTGCACGGCTTATGAGGTGCACGACTTTTGGTTTTCCTCGGTGTTGCCTATCTTCGGGTCACTTAAGGAGTTATTATTTTAGTGTGCGGCTTATGAGGTGCGCGGCTTACGAAATGCGTAGCTTATGGGATCAATACGACCCGTTGATCCGAAACGGTTTGGAACTTCTCGACATTGCCAATCTTTGGGTAACGTGAGGAGTTCATACTTCAAAAGCGTGGTTCCATGGCTTAAGAAGTGATGCATGAGGGTTTTGGCCTTCCCGATGTTGCCGGAGCAACACCAGTTCTCAAAAGGATGGGATCGAGATTTCTTGTTGATGTGCTAGCTTCCTCAGTCCTGGACCTGCTACTGTTTCCACAGCCTCCGTGCTCCTTTCTGTTCCTGTTCCTATTTCCATGTCCGTGTCTGACTCGCAGCCGGGGCCGGAGTCCAAAAGGATAGCAGCGCTTCATGGCTTGGATGACCCTTCTGTGTCTTTGGAGGGTGACGTAACTGCGGCAGAAGTTAAGGAGAAGGAAGTTCAAATGGAGCAGCCTCGTAAGACTCAACATGAATTGGTCGCTATCAAGAAGGAGAAGGTTGAAGCGATCAAATCCTCTAAGAGCTCCTGCAAATCACGGAAGCATAAAGCAAAGGGAGAATCTTCTGAGAAGGCAGTGGAGCAAGAGGAGGATGTTGCCACCGAGGAGTTTGTTGATATTACCGGCAGCGACACCACTCTCGATACGAGGCAGAAACTGCAAACAAAGAGCGGAAAGGGGAGCGGGGAAGGAAGCGCTGATGAGCTTTTGTGGAGACTGGTCTGATTTTGGTTCTTTTTGAGTCATTTTTTTCAAGTTCAGAGTCTGCTCATGATTTGACGATTTTGACGACCATTTTGACGATTTTTGACTATTTTCGACGAAGACCGCTCATGATTTGACGATGGGAGCTCCATGATGGGATCGAAAGCTGGTTAGTTGGGAGTGGTCACAATATACCATGGGAGCTTGGCATTGTAATTGATCTCGGTTTGTATCATATCTTCTTGGTCCTCCTGCCTCTAAGAATACTATTTGAGAAGAAGTTCCTCGTCCATTGCTTGGCACTGTGCTACGGCACGGGTTTTAGAGCTTCTTCTAGCATTTTGCACGTTAGCAATTTCATCCAATCTGCCTTCCTCAAATTGTTTGTCATCTTCAGAGCCAGAGGGAGCCATCCTTATATCCTTCCGTGGGGTTTTCACTCTTAAGTTCAAGTTGTCGCCGGTGCTTTTGCAGTAGGTGGAGTGTTATCGTTTTCTTCCATCATGATTCTTGGAGCTCCGCCCATTGCTTCCTTTCGATTATATCCCCTTCGAACGACCCAGACAGTGGTCTCGCAAAATAGTATGGATCACTGGCAATCCATAGTACATGGATCGCTGGCAATCCATAGTACATGGATCGCTGGCAATCCATAGTACATGGATCGCTGGCAATTCATAGTACATGGATCGCTAGCGATCCATGTACTTAACTGATTTTAGTACTTTGTCTTCTGGAGTTTATGGTAGTTTGGTGAAAAGGTATGGATCGCTAGCGACCCATAGTGCATGGATCGCTAGCGACCCATGTGCTTAAGTGATTTCTAAGCTTTGCCTTTAGGATCGCGTCTACTATCTCATGTTGATGTTCTCCATCACCTTAGCATGTGTTTGCTTGCTTTTTCTCCGATCCTTCTTAGTTGGTTCTTCTGTTCTCAATAGAAAACCTTCTAAGCATAGATTGAGGATCTAACTTCTGAACCTATCTGATCCAAAGTAGATAGCTAGATCTAAGCCTGAGTTGGGTTCTTAGTGAAAGCACCAAAATATTGACCTAAAAAATGAACCAACACCCTGGTTTGAATTCGAAAGCACCAGCCCTATTCTGATAGAGCAATATCATAGATAACAGGTATAGAAAAAGAACAGTAAGAGAAAGAAGACAGAGAATTTTTATAGTGGTTCGGCTATTAATGAAGCCTGCGTCCACTTTATAGTTTTACTATAGACTGATTGTTGTTACAAGAGATGTTTGATTACAAGGCTTTGATTATCTTTAACTAGATTGAATCCCCAGAGTAGTAATCCACTGGAGAATCACAGTGAATTCCTTTGGAGATTGTTGTGAGGGAGGTAAAGAGTGAAGAATGTTTCCAGCAGAGCTTCAGCAACCAGTCCGAAGAAGATCCAGTTTATGTTACAGGTAGGATGGTATTTATATGGGTCGGAGAGCTTCTGTCCAGGCTACGTCTTCATCATCTCGTAAGTAGGTAGGGAACGATCTAGGGAGAGTTTGGCTCGCAAAACGAGGAAGAACCATAGGTCGCTAGCGACCTATGGCCTATGGGTCACTGGCGACCCATGGACTTGGTTCATTTGCGAGCCACTGCCTTGGCCTCTTTCATTGTATTCTTTGGCTAGTTTGTTTGAAAGTTTGTAGAGAGGTATGGGTTGCTGATGATCCAAGCACTTAGGATTATTTTGGAGTTTGGAATTGGAGATGTTTTGATAGTCTTCTATCCTAGTTGCTTCGTTTTAATGGTAGTTCACTAGTTGTTTGTGCTCAGCTGCTGATTGGACTGAAAGAATGCTAATCTCTCGGCTTCGTCGATCCCAGTCGTTGTCTTAGCCATATAGCTTGGTCCTTGTTGATCCCTTGTCTTAGCTTTTCTGGTTAAGTCCTGAACCATCCTGTTTACATGAGGTTGTTATGTTTTCTATTGGATCCTGTTGGGTTAAAAACCTGGATAACATTTTCCCCCTAGAGTACGTCTTCGTTGAAAACAAGGCGTGCTCTGGAAGTAACTTCTTTTGAGTCTTCATGTTGTGAAATCTAGTTGATTGTGTCAGGGTTACCATGCAAATTCGACTTTGACTGTTGAATTTTTGATGTGAATCGTCAGAGTCCACCTCAAGATGTTTTTCTTAATTAACCGACTTCTGATAGCCGTTCATTTTTTGATTTTGATCCGAATTTCAATTCCTAGAATTGACGATGCAAGCTTTTCTCCGTAGTTTACACAAGGGTTTAGGTCAGTAAGTGGGTGCATGACTTAGGTCTGGAGTCGACCTATATAGTTTTAACTCGACCGACGGTGAAGCTAAGTTTTGTCTCGAACGATTGTACGTTGTCTTGGAGCGAAATCTTGCTCTTTGTCTATAACTTCTCCTTTTAGAGAACTTGGTTAAGTTCCCATCGATGTTTTTGAATTCCAATGTGATGGTTTATTCCAAAATCGGATATAGTGGATGATTCGACCGTATCGCTCTTCCCGGTTATGTACTCCAGTGATCTTGAAAAGAAAAGCTACCCGCATCGCTTCGAACAGCGTTTTTTTATCGTTAATCGATAATGGGTAAGTGTGGAAGAGATAATTTCAAAGGACGATATGGATTTTTTTTCAAATGTAAGAAAGCTATTTACACTAGATTGTTTGTTTGAAGTATTCAGGATACTGGACTCTTCTTATGTAGATAACACTCCACATCTGCCCAACTTTTCTTGTTGATTTCCCTCGGATTCCGAGTGTTGGTTATATGAGGATATTATTTAAAGTAGAACATACTTGGCGGGGTTGAATGCCAAGTTTTGTTGTTGAAAATGACTTTTCAGTCATCTAATCTTTAGTCTGGCGGAGGAACTTCCACTCCTCCAGAAGCTGGGTCCTTCGCAACTTAGGCTTCGCTTATTATTCCTATCATATTGGATCTCTTCTTTCTTTCCCATAAAGATCGGGTTTTCCATTCAGTTTGGGTTGGACATGCGTGGTTTATTGTCAGCTCGAACTGGGCGGATTTCTGGGCCTTTACAAAAACCCCTTCAATTTAGGGGTAATGAAACTCTCGTAATCATTTAGTTTCAATATTTTACTAATTTTTGATCTCTTTTTGTGCTTAATGGAAATGTTTGAATGGGTAAACTTTTGTTGTTTTAACTTTGAATTTGATAGCCTATATGGTTGACACCAAATAGGCTATGCATAAAAAAACATAAACACAAATTACTTCTTCATCTACATATGATGTTGGTAATGAAGTGATTTTAGAATCAAAATTTGATGGTCTATATTACTAATCAGTAAATAGATCATGCTTAGAATATATTTTATTATCAAGTTCATTGTCAATTTTCATAAGAGTTAACAAGTGGTTTTGTGGGGGTGTTAAAGTTTGATGGTTTATGTTGGGCTAATTAATAGCACAAATATTCAATACTTATGATAAACACGTCAACTAAATTCACTAATGATCAAAAAAGAGAGATCATAATTTCATTATGTTGATTTATGTAATCTTGAGAAGGACATTGCCTCTAAATTGCATTCTACTCTCATATTTGTATTTACTTTCTTTTGTTAGTTTTTTCTACATTTTCTAGCTTAAACAACTTCAAACTCTTGGTTAATTTGATTGAGTAGAAATTTTAAAATCATTTTCAATTCCCTGCGGATTGACCCGTACTCGCCACGTACTAAAATTGTACACCGTGCGATTGCGGTTATTTTTATAACATTTGTTTCAGTGATTCTCGAACCGATAGAAAATTTCGTCGATTCAAAAACTCATAATTTGAATCAAGGAAGGAGAAGAAGTGGAATAGACTATATTATCAAAATTTGTAGAACAATATAAATTATGTCAAACTAACATAAATAATTGAGAATCTCCACCTGGAATTGACATTTTAAAATAAAAAGAAATTTTGGGGGATTATATCAGTCTTATTTTCGCAATCCCAAAATCCCTAAGGCATATTCAAATCCATATACATATATTAATCAATTACTGAAAAATAAGGTTTCCACTCACAAATTATCCTTAGCTCTTCCTGTACAGTTTTGCAACACCAAAGCAACTCTTTTCCAGATCTCCTTCTTTTGATATATATACACATCGAAGGATAGGTATATTTATAATTTTGTTAGATTCAGAGTGGTTGGAAGAGAAAGAATAAACAAAAACAATAATTAGAGAAGGATTAAAAATTACCTGAATCCCTATTAGAATTTCTAAATCTAACTGAAAGAAGAAAATGGCAAGGGTTCGCGGAATTCCCAAATATTATATATGTAAAAATTGGATAGGATAGGTCCAATTTATAGGAGTTGAAATGTACCAGAACTGCAGATAGAAAATAGATCAAAAACGGATAAATTCTGGGTCATCCAACATCATAAGACCCTAACTGCCACTTTGGGGCAGCGGTCGACCACCTTTGCTCGACTGGTCGACCACTAGGGGTCGACCGGTTGGGACTTAGAGGTTTATCGCTGCTCTAAATTCAGCAGTGTTGATTTGTTTCCGTTGTCTGGCTATTTTATCCCCTAATTAACTTTTAACGTTAACTGTTTAACTAACAGTTACTTAACCCCCAATTAAACCTACGGTTAATTTTTGAAATTCAAACCTTATATTTAAATACTCAATTAAATTTGAATTCAAACTAAATTAGTTTAAATTTAAAAACTTCAATTGCTTGTAACTTCTTTGTTTGAGCTCTGTTTCAGCATATTATATATGGAAACATATTAGAATTTCGCCATGAACGCAATGGGGATAACTTCATGGTCTAATTCCAACTTCTATAAAATTTCCCATTTTCAACCTTATGTTATTTTGTTTGATTCACTCAATTCATTTATGGTTGATTTTACAGGATGTTAAAATAAGTATATAGAAAAGTTTCCTAAGTATTGGAAATGTAGCATTTTATGAATATACTTATACCACTGACATAAGTATGTAGAAAAGTTTTTTATCTATTGGAAATGTAGCATTTTGTGAATATACTTATATTGTTGATATAAGTATATAAGAAAGTTTTCTAAGTTTTGAAAGTGAAATATTTGTGAATATACTTATGCAGTTGAAATAAGTATATCAATATTTTTCAAAGTACTGAAAGAGTAGAGAAGATGTCTGAATATACCTTTGTAATGGTATTTTAAATACAAAATGGTTTTAAGTAATGAAAGGATTAATTAAAGAGGCTTGGTGGTTGATTATGTTCTTAACCATGTTGGTTTCCATGTGAAATTAAATCTCTAGTTGAATTGTTTGTTTGATAGTTAAATAACCGACCACCAAACCTTGGCCCATTTTTGGAAACTATCATTTGTCAGTTCGGAGTGACCAGGATTAGATATATTATTTGAAAACCACATCGAATCGGCATAAGTGTTCGAATTGGAGATATCTTGAAGACGATCGAAGACGGAGTTCTTTAAAGTACAAGGGCTACTTGCTACTAATCCTGAAGGTGATTCCAAAATGGCTGTAGTAGAAGTAGTGCCTTCGGTTTGTTCATGTCCTGAACAACCTGTATGGACAAATGCTGGCATTGCATTGTTGCCTGAAGGGCGGTGTTAGCATTCCAAGTGGAATTTGCTAAAAAAGTAAAACGTAGCCTCTAGCCTCAATAGTAGGGAATAACTAAAACAAGGGATATGCTTCAGGGATATGTGGCTCGCGACCATTAAGGTAAGTCATCACCCTTCTAGATTATTATTTATGGAATTATGAATTTGGTATATGCATGAGAGCTTTCAGGAAAATGTTGCAAACCAACCGGGGTGGTGACATATTCGGTACTATCCAATAAGGGGTAGGTCGGTTCTAATTTGCAGGGGTCGAAAGGTTTTCGACCTATGTACATTTTTTAGAGGTGTAGTGTGACAGGCGGTACCCCAGTAGCCTTGTCATTTTGTGGATTCATTCCCTAATAAGTGCCTTCGAACTTAGTTGTATGCCTATTATGCTGGAATTAAATTAATGTAATAATTTCGACTATGATTCAATATTTATTTTAAACCTTAGACATTATTATAATATCAGAAGATTTCCTATGAAATGGTTTGGCTATCGTAAGGTAAAAACCCATCTGTATTTACGTGCGGCATGGTCTTGCGAGATACCTTTATTTTTAAAATGTTTTATAACATTAAAATCTATATGATGTGTGTTTATCACGCTGGTTTACCAGACTTATTCGGACGTTACTTTCTTATATTGCTCGGGTCAGTCCGAGCATATTTCTAGATTTAGCTTTGGATGCTTTGGAACTTCAGAAGACGAACTGGATGCCTCCAAGATGTATTCGCATATATTTTATTTTCCACTACATTGGTTGTTGTATTTATCAATATTTCTGAGTATAGGTTGTTATAATTGTCCCGACCGATGATTGGTTAGTTAACTCTGATTGATGTACGAAAATTACAGTTTTTCTTTTATAGAGATCTGTTGTATATCATATGTTCCTCATCATGACGTGAGGTTATATTCTGTCCTTTCTTTCTTTTCCCCAAACATTCTACCATTTCGGCATTTGGATGCTCGGCACATGAATACCGTTGATGTATCGGTGTCGACTTCCGAGGGTCGAAAAGGTGGGTCATTACAAATGGTATCAGAATTTATCTTGAGCACCTAGGTTTAGTGGGGTAGACTCATTAGAGATAGGGTTAGTATTACCCTAGAATGAGTTTGAGCGTTTATGTGTGTCTATATATATAATATATATATGAGCATATATTTGTTGGTGCTACAAAAATATTTTATATTATGATGCTCATCTATTGAGTGGTTTATGAATTCTGATCGATACAAAAAGCACAAATATATTGAAAGGGGTTTCTAAAGTCTTGAACAAGGCAAACTGACACAGTATTGTTTTGAAATTAGGAAATGAAATAATTTTACCGGTAATTTATATTTTATATATAAAAGAATAATTTTTGAAAATTGATATAGTAAATTATGATATGTTCGTTTGTTAGGAGATATTATTATTTACTGTTTAATTAGTCATGCTCGTCCAGTTTGGAAGCTCTAACTATTGTTTTGCTAATTGATTGTTTGTGCTCATATAGTTTATAAGCATTTATTGTTTTGGTTGAATTAAATACAAACACGTTGTGAATTAAGTTTCACAGTTTAACAATAAGGCATTCGGTGACAATGTTGAGTTAAAATTTGATTTTAATAAAATTTGTTTATTATAAACCATACAAAGATATACATTGTGAAATGATTATATATAAGAAAGTATGGCTTATGAATATGGTTTATAAATAAAAAGGAAGTAAACTGGGAATTTGAGAATTTAAGTCCCGATGTTTTGAAATTGTTTTTCAAAGTTTTGGAAAAACAATAATAGTAATATTTGAAAGAATTTGTGTATAGATACTAGTGTACTCACTTTGATCACTGCAGCATCATCGACATTCATTTTTGAGCTTCTAATTCAGAGATTGCGACCATAGTAATTGGTTATTGAGTAGTTTTGGTAAAACAAATTTTGTTTTAAATTCCAAAAGTATGATTTAATATACAAATGAGATATGTATATTATTATTTCAAAATGGTTTGAAATAAAACCGGGTGTTTAGTTCTAAAATTTGTAGTTAAGTAGGATTATAGACTCATGTACCATATGCATTAGGATAGTTTAGTTTGTGCATCTCATTTTGATATGTTGTTTGGTAATTTTCATCTATTGAAATGAAATGGAATTTTCGACGACTTTGGACAGTTGGAAACTTCCGAGTTAATTGAGAATTTTAAACTAAGTTTTTGTGAAAATATAAGATTATAAGTTTTTGTAACTTATAAATTTGAGAATATAGTAAGTTAAAACAAGTTTTAAATTTGTTAAACATTCTGGTTAAGTAAAATAATTTTGAAATCGTATATATGCTCTTAGGATGTAGAAGAGTGTTACACGAATATGAACTTAAGTTTTAAAAAGTGTTGATAAACCTAAGTTGTGTGTTATAAGATGTTGAAAAACTTAAGAAAAGTTTAGTGAAATGATTTACAAGTAATTTTAATATTAAAGGAAATATACTATAAGTAAAAATGAATGTTATTTAAAATGAAAAGAAATTGTTATAGTTAAGAAACCAATGGTATAAATACGTAAGTTGTGCATAGATCATTCTATTCGCATAATTGTTCTTGATCTAGATTCGACTACACGATTTCGAGGTGATTTACACCAATCTGAGTGACGATGAACACTTGATATAGATTTTAGGTTCAATTCTAAAGTTTCTGTCATAGTGTATAGCTATGCAAGGAGAATGGAGGTTTCTAATCAAGGAACCTGATTGGAATCCACACTAGGAAAATCAGATGAGCGATATTAGTTTGGAAGTGAAATTGTGTGATCGAGCAAGTGATCGATTCTGTATTGTGTATGGAAGACATATGTACATCGTACGGGCTTTAATATAATTATATGCTTTTGATATTAGAAAATTTAAATTATATGGTTTGATGGTATTTATATATGAGATATAGGTTCATGGTTACAAAGGCTAGCTTGCTACTTTTGGTTTCATGAGTAAAGTTGGTTTGCTCGACTAATAGGCACATGTTTATATTGTTGTTGGTGATTTTATCCCCAGATACAGAAGACCACTTTTGGTTTTCTTTTATTAATTTGGGCTCGTTGTGGCGAGTTGTAGTATTTCAAGATTGAGTCGTGCAAAGGAGGTGCTGTCGAATTTTTCCGTAACATTTGAGACTTTAAAATTTAATAAAGCATTTCAACTAATTGATTGTGAAAGCTAAGGGTTCGAAAGAATTAATATACTGGGCCACTTCCTACAAATAGTCATCTTCCGAATCTTCTCTTTGAGAAAATAAAGCGGGAAAGAGTCCTTCCATACCGAGTGGTAAGGCCCTAAATTAATCCTGTCCGTCCCGGCCGGCAGCAGCCGGGTCTAGACACATTTCCTCCTTTGGGAATTTCGTGGATGAAATTATTTTAAAGAGGAAGAATGTAACGACCTGAAATTTTTAACGTTTCGAATGGAAATATTTAATTTATTTAAATATTCAGATTTGATGAATTTAATAAATAAATAAATAATAATAAAATGGCTCGATTTTTATTGTAGTATTTTTTAATTTAATTTATAGGATTTTTCCATAATTTTTAATTTGGAAAATATTAAATTATCATTTGACGATTTTATGGCAAACGGCGTTATTTTTATAATTTAACAGAATAAGATAACTACTTTATGTTATTATTGTTTTGAGATCGTATTGCATTTTTCTATGCGATCTATTTTTATTTTGTCGTTCGCGGTTCGTACGCGAATGAAACTCTGTGCGGCGACGTTGAATAATAAAACCAAACATCATCTAAGACAATTCAACATACTCTACTTCTTCTTTTTCCTTTCTATTTTAATTTTCAATCCAGCAAATGAGGAAAAAATATCCACCTAGTTCAAAGATCAAGATCTAATTATTTACTCCATGAAAACATTCAAAACAAGGATCTTTAAGTCCCTAGCGATGAGATCTACAAGTCTATAGTTGTTTTGATGGGTGCGGTGATGTTTTGGGATGATCGATGCATTTAACAGTAAAACGTTTGGAACTAGGGTTTTGAAATTTTTGGGATTGAGGCGGAGTTAGGCCGAGGCGAGGTTGGATTCGAGTTTGTCTGGCGAAGAGGCACTTTTTCCTAGAGTATGGTGGGCCGCGGTGGAGCTTTTAGTGAGCATCATTCAGGTAAAGTACGGAAGAGGGCCACGTTACTGTTGCCTAGGGACCATCAAGTGCAAAGTGACGGGTAGGTCGGATGGAGATCGCGAAGTGGAGTTGGATGCATTTGTCGCTTCATCGAATTGTTGCTTATGGATGGTGAGATTGGGGAAGTTGCACATAACCTGATGGGTGTCTCTATGTATCATGCACAGGCATGTAAGTTTGGGATGGAAGAAGTTTTAAAGGGTAAATTGTAATTAATGAATGTAATTAGTGTTTAAATTATACTATTTAAAATCAAAATCTTACAAAATGAATAACTTTCTCATACAAGGTACAATCGAGGCGAGATCTTTTACATTGTGCTTATAATAACATTATCTACACATTGGAAATGGTTTCGTCGATTTTGAAGGAAGTGAAATTTTGAGCTAAAATCAAACGTCGTATATAGAAAAGTTATTATAATAAAAAATGTTTATTTTAAAAGAAAACAAAGGGGTTCATTCTTTATTTTAAAGTGATTCGGTTATTAAAAGAAGATAGAAATGTTTTGGAATAAATATTTGTAAAACATTTATATAAAATGTTATATACAAGGATAGATTTATAAATCTTAATTTATAAGTAAAAGATAGTTTTATAAATAGTGTTTTATAAATAAAAGAATGGTTTTATAAATGATATTCTATAAAAAGGAAATTAATATCATTTTGATAAACTGGAATGATTAATTCCATCTGTGAATTTATAGTGATATAGGAAATGATCGTTTTATGAAAGTATTAGGTCTTATTTTGAAAACGATGATTTGTGTTAAGGATATAAGATTTGTAGAAATGAGTTTTTGATCTATAAAGAATTTTTATAAGGGATTTTTACAAAGGAGTTTTATAATTATATTTTGAGATTTATGGAAAGTATATGAGTTTTATAATTATATATTTGAAGATTTATTAAAGGAGTTTATAATTATATTTGGAGATTTATAAAAGGAATTTTATAAATAGAAATGAGTTTTATAAAAGGAGTTTATAAATAGAAAGGAGTTTTATAAAGGAATTTCATAAAAAGGATTTACAAAAAGAATAAGACCTGGTTTCCATAAATGATCATTTCAATTTATGGTGGTATGGATAAGGGATACTTAATACCAAATTCCAAGGAATGGAAACTCGTCTTTATTTTGAGACTTAAAAATGTGTATCGAGGCAATAATAGTTTTCTAACTTATCTGATTTCATTATTAATCGAGGGATAATTCTGTTTGAAATCGGGAAGTGATGGTAAGTATATTTGGTCTAATTTCTGTATGATCCATTTACTTACACCAAAAGTAAAGTGTTTTGGGTTTATTGTTATCAGTGTTTTAGATGATATTTGTTTTAACCCAAATAAGTATGGTTTTGGAAAAGAAATCTTTCTTAAGATTTGTGAATATACTTATACCGTCTCACTTCAAGATTATGTGAAACACCGTGTCCATAGAAAATATAAGGGAATGCTGCCGGTACTAGCCCGTCATCCCAACAATATCTAATAGCGCCCTTGTCCAAATCCCCCGTGATTTGAACATCTCTATATTGACCAATTACTACCACTACTAGCATAAGCATGCCCCTCGTCTCACTTCAGGTTTATGTGAAACACCGTACCCATAGAAAATAATAGGGGAATGCTATTTGGTACAGGTCCTACTTTAATTCTTTGCTTATTAACTTAGATAAATTATTTAAATAAGCCTTTACTCTTGTTCTTACTATCCGTGCTTATTAATTTATCCTAAGTCTTAAAATAAGCCTTATTCTGTTCTATTTCTTATTATAACCTACGTTATAATCATGCTTATTACTTAACCCAAGGTCTAAGTGTGAAAATAGGCTTCTTTTATTCTTTTTAGTTATAATTCTAAGTTATAACTAGGCCAATCTCTTTAATTCAGTCCAATTAATATCATAATTAGGCATAATTTCAGTCCAATTCCATTTATATTACAGTCTTTATAATTTACATCTTTTATTCCATTATTTTAGATTTCTTATAATTTAATCCAATTTCACGTTAATTCTATTCTAATCCATCTGCAAAGAAGAAGAAAGAGGAATAAAGGAAAACTGAAAATAGAAGGAAATCCAAGGCGTAAGAAGAAGATGTAAATAACGCATAAATAACAGTAAATAAACTAAAATACTGTAAATAAATGGAAAAGCTAGAAATAAACTAAAATTAACTGAAAATAATTCTAAAAACTGTAAATAAATTACTAAAACGTTTACTCCAAAAATCGTAGTAAAACTACAACTATTGGAAACCCTATTATTTTAAATTACTTAAAGAAATTTAAAATAATTACAATCACTCAACTTTGGTCCTTAGCTCTTCCCTTTGGGCCTTCACGGATCCAATTGGGGTTGTTAAATATTTTTATTAAAACGATTTCCTCCTTGGAAAATTATTCCGTTTAGGGTCCTTCCTTAATAGGTGAACCCAATTGGAGAAAATCTTAGAATGAGAAAAAGTATTAGGCCGAGGGTTCTATTTATAGGGGTAGAAGTGGATCTCAGACCGTTGGATTTGGGGATTGAATAGGATGCAACCACGTCATAGGCTGAATAGGAGCCATCGGATGCAAGAATAGAAGGACCAGATTGAAATAAAGAATGTTAAACACGTCATAAGAAGCCTCTAGAACGAATGGAATGAAGAAAAAATTTCTTCGTTCCTGAACATAGGCGGGTCAACCGGGCGGTCGACCACCCTTGTGCCTAGGTCGACCGGCCGGTCGACCTGGCCTATATATACATATATATCTCTTTTTTCTACTTATTTTGTTTAATTCATATCTCGTTCATTTTAGCTCGGATTCTGATGTTCTATATATGGAAATTGACTAGAAAATTACCACGGACACAATGGTGCAACTCCCATTACTCAATTCTGATAATTTCACAAAGTTATTTTATTATTTAATTAAATAACGAATTAATTATCATAGGTTAAAATTTTGGGTTGTTACATTCTCCCCTCCTTAAAGGATTTCGTCCCCGAAATCTCTAAGGATAGAAGAATTAAATAAAAGTTTTCATCCAAGTTCTACAGCCAACTACTCAATCATCACTCATTACATCCATTGTCCTTAAGTTTTTCTAATGTGATTTATGATACTTATTCAATTAGTGTAGTGTCAATGTCCCTAACTAATGCAAAAGATTAGGCGGTCCACTGATTCAGTTGACCGTCTTTTTTGCAATCATGTCCGTGCTATGTATCCAAATTAATGCAAAAATTCCCTAATGATAACTGATAGTTCTAAATGTATGCCGCATACATCATCCAAATGCAACAATCATGTGTTAAACATCCATTTATAGCAACCATGAAAATTAGGATAAAAATGCGCACACATCCATATGCATATGCTCTAGTGTCCTAGTTAGGCCGATCCCTAAAGAATAATAGTGCCTAGTGTACCTATATGCGTCCATTAGCATCCACTAGCAAACACTTGCACTCACTAGCATACATCATTCATGACATATTCTAATAACATGTTTACATCCAATCCTACCATCCATAGGTTAAATCCTAAGTTCTACCCTCCAAAGGATAATAAAGGAAAGAACCTATTCAAAACTAAAGATGGAAATAGGAAATTCTAAAAACTTACTATCGAAAAGATGAGGATAGGAAGTACGAATCTTCTCTTCAGCTTCCTAAGTGGCATCTACAACATCATCTCCCTATTGCACCTTCACTAGTGGAACCTCCTTATTCCTTAGTCGTGATGTCTCTTCCAACAATCTTCATGGGGATACGCCGAACAGATGCTTCCTTTCTACTTCCACCTCCTCTAACTAACTAGGTTCTACAACCTCCGCTGAGTCATGTAAGCACTTTCGCAAGTGCAAAACATGGAAAACGTCGTGCACACCTGCGAGCCTCTCTTGTAGCTTCACTCGGTAAGCCATCTTCCCAACTCTCTCCATGATAGGGAATGGTCCAACATATCTGGGGGCTGACTTGCCATTCGATCCAAATCTTACCACCTTCCTAAGTGGGGAAACTTTGATAAAAACTAAGTCCCCCACCTCAAACTCAATGTCTCTCCTCCGTTTATCCGCATAAGACTTCTGCCTATCTTGGGCTTACTTCATTCTCTGCCGAATTAAATCCACTCTCTCCGATGTCTCCCTTACCATGTCAGGCCCAAGTAGCAACTTCTCCGTAGACTCCACCCAACATGAAGGGGACTTGCAAGGTCTCCCATATAAAGGCTCAAATGGTGCCATTTCAATGCTCGCTTGGTAACTATTATTATACGCAAACTCAATCAATGGAAGATGCTCTTCCCAAGTTCCTCCAAAGTCCAAATGCACATCCGTAGCAAATCCTCAAGCACTCTATTCACTCTCTCCGTTTGGCCATCCATCTGAGGGTGATAGGCCGTACTCAATCTAAGTTGTGTCCTTAGCGCCTCCTGTAAGCTCCTCCAAAACTCACTAGTGAAAATGGGATCTCTATCACTCACTAAACTAGAAGGGACTCCATGAAGTCGGACTATCTCTCGAACATAAAGGGATGCCAAATATGATGTTGTACGCTTGCTCTTAATTGGGATGAAGTGGGCACTCTTGATCAACCGATCAACAATCACCCAAATGCTAGTATTCCCCTACCTAGAATGGGGCAAACCATCTATAAAATCCATAGAAATGTCGTCCCACTTCCACTCTGGCACATCTAAGGGCTGAAGTACTCCACTGGGCTTCTACTACTCTGCCTTTACCCTTTGGCATATGAGACACTTAGCTACGAACTCTGCCACGTCCTTCTTCATGCCATTCCAATAGAACATCCTCTTCATATCCCGATACATTTTGTCACCACCCGGATGAATAGTCATACGAGAATGGTGTGCTTCCTCCAAAACCGCTCCCAACAAATCTCTAGCGCGTGGAACACAAAGCCTCCCATCTCTCCTAAGCCGCCCTTTGCTATCAATGGAATAACGTTGGAGATGTCTAGAGACCTCTCCTCGGCTAATCCTATCCATAATGTCCATGAGTTCCGAATCTCCTTGCTACCTCGAGCCAATCTGATCCATAAGGCTAGGCCTCACCTCTAATGTCGCCAACAATCCGAGAGTAATGTCCGTAGAGGGCTTAAAATCAAAAGTAGAAATAAACTCCAAGCTCCTCCACTCTATGAACAAAGGACTAAGGGTTGCTTTCTTTCTACTCAATGTATCTGCAACCACATTACCCTTGCTAGGGGTATAAGAAATCTCAAAATCGTACGAGGCTAAAAACTCCATCCATCTATGTTGCCTCAAGTTCAAGTCCTTCTACGAGAATAGGTACTTTAATGACTTGTGGTCGGTGAAAAGCTCAAACCTCTCTCCAAGCAAATAGTGCCTCCAAGACTTGAGTGCAAAAACAACGGCGGCCAACTCCAAATCGTGAGTATGGTAGTTCTTCTCATGCGTCCTCAACTGCCTACTACCATAACATACCACCCTTCCTTCTTGCATCAACACCGCTCCTAGGCCCATCCTACATGCATCGGTGTATATAGTAAAAGGCTTAGCTCCATCGGGTAGTACTAACTCTGGTGCACTAGTAAGGGATTTCTTAAGCTTTGTGAAGGAATCCTCACAATCCACGTCCTACACGAAAGCTTTATTTTTCTTAGTAAGGTGCGTGAGTGGTGCCAAAATCTTGGCAAAGTCTCTAATGAACTTCCTATAGTAGCCAACCAATCCTAGGAAGCTCCTAACTTCAATGACGTTCGTGGGGGCCTTCCAATCTTATACAGCTATCGCCTTAGCGGGGTCAACAACCAAACCTTCCTTCGAGACCACATGCCCCAAGAAAGGTACCTCCTCTCTCCAAAAGTGACACTTCGAAAAATTAACTATCAAATGATGACTACGAAGTGTGTGAAGAACCTCCTCTAAATGAACAGCATGCTCCTCCATATTCTTGGAAAATAACAAGATGTCATCCACGAATACCACTACGAACTTATTTAGGACTTCTCTAAAGACGTGGCTCATTAAGTCAACAAAGTAGGCTGGGGCATTGGTTAGCCCAAAAGGCATAACCAACCACTCATAAAGTCCGTCTGGAGTCCTAAACGTAGTCTTATCTATGATGTCATCGACGACCCTAAGCTGATGGAATCCCGTGGCTAAATCAAGTTGAGAGAAAACCGAAGTGCCAACTAACTGGTCAAAAAGATCATCAATCCTAGGGAGTGGATAACGGTACTTCTTGGTGAGCTTATTTAATTCTCTATAATCAACGCAAAGTCGAAGAGAACCATCCGCCTTAGTAGCGAAGACGACTGGTGCTCCCCATTCTGATATGCGCCTTCTTATAAAACCCTTCTCCAAAAGCTCACTGACTTGTTTGTTCAACTCTTTCCTCTCCGTAGGTGCCATGTGCCTCACAGGTAACGCCATTGGCTTAGCATTCTCAGTCAAATAAATTCTAAAGTCAATTTCTCTCTTAGGGCATAGTCCCTTAACCTCCTCAAAGACGTCGAGAAAATCTCTAACGATAGGAACCAAATCAAACTCTGCTGAAGATGAATCGAGGGAATAGAGAAAGCTCAACATGACTGACCCTTGTGAGTCACAAGGTACCTCGAAAGTCCTACCACTGCAAGTCTCTAATCTAACGACTCTCCTCTCACAGTCTAAAATAGCTCCATATGTGGATAGCCAATCCATACCCAAGATCATCCCATACCCCGAGAATCCCAAAACATAGGTGTCGCAGTCAAATTCTACGCCTAGGATATAAATTTTCAAACCTCTACAAACAATAGACAAGTGTGTCGATCCACCTATGGGGTTTGAAACAACGATGGGTTCCACTACTAAAGAAATGTCTAAGTGCAAACAATCCACAAGAGAACTAGAAATAAAAGAGTGTAATGCTCTAGAATCGAATAAAGTCCGAATGGGAAAATCAGATATAGAAATCAAACCTTCATTTGTGACTTTCCTACCTCTATCTGGAATGCTACTGGAAGGTGCCGCGTCTAACGCCTAAATCTGTGCGACTGGTGCACTCGCTCCCTGACCAGCTCTCCAGGGACAATTCCTACTCATATGACAGGGCTACCCGCAATTTAAGCACTTTCCCTTTATCTTTTCCCTTTTGCAATCCTTGGCGATATGTCCAACAATCCCACAGCTATTTCACTTCGATCCCTTCTTAATCTGCTTATGAGGGCCATCACCTTTCTTTTTCTCCTTATTGTTTTTCCACCACTTCTTCTTTAGACCTTCTGACTTAACCACTTCTTTAGACTCTCCTTCCTTGACCGCATCCGACATAAGCGCCATCTCAACCAAAGACTCATAAGTTGCTCCCATCGGTACGTGAGTCAACAATAATCCCTGAAGGGGTTGATTCAATCCCTTTGCAAACTTCATAGCTTTCTTATGCGGCGTGTTCACTAATTCCATACCAAACTGCGAAAGCTCATTGAATTAATTGATGTATTCCTTGACGGACAAACTCCCTTGCTTCAAATTGATAAACCTCTCCATCTAAACACTCTCTTCCGCTTGATACAGAAACTTCCTCTCAAACCTCTGCCTAAACCCATTCCAACAGACTTCTCTTCCTTCCAACTCAACAACTTCCCACCAGTAAGAAGCCTCCTCTTTCAGCTGCCAAGAGGCTAGCTGAACCCGCTGCTGGTCCTCCAATCCTAATAAGCCAAATATCTTCTCGGTGTCCCTAAGCCAAGCTCACGCCTCAACAAAAGTCTCCTTGCTAGAAAAAGTCTTTCCGCCCAAACTCGCAAAATCCTTACAAAGCTTAGAGAAATTGAGGGCGGTAGGTGGGTTGATGGGGTTCCCACCCGCTGGTGCAGGATTGGGCGCTGGCTCGTGCACCTCTGGAGTCGTGGCTTGTAAGTACCTACGAAACCAGGCTGGTACTAGAATTCCCTCGGGAAGGTTTGAGGCATCATCCATTCTACGAAAAGAAAGAGATAGTTTAGGAAAGAGTCAAAGGGAGATTGAACTAGACTTATGAGCGGATTTTTTATAAAAACTCTTTTATTCTTAAAAACATTTCTAAGAGTTCTTTTCTGAAAAATACTTTTTAAAACAAGTTATTTCGGAAAATACTTTATTTTTAAAATAAATTTTTAGCAATCCCGTAACCTTAGGCTCTGATACCAAGTGAAACACCCTCACACCCCCTTAATATACCCAATATGACACATTAAAAGGCGTGGTGCGTTTAGGTATAACCGAAACTAACAGAAACTAAGATTCACAAGACAAAAACAGGTAAAAACAGCGGAAATTAAAATAACACTTATTTAAAACAAAAGCTTCATAATTGCTCATAAACCAAATAAGTCAAATACTAAATATAACATACATGTCTCAAAAACCAAAATGTCTCATGAAATAAAAACTCATAATCTCAAAATCAGAGTACATAATATTCCTCATAATAAGACAGTATACAGAAAGAGTTAAAGCTAGAATAAAAGAAATACATGGTAGAGCTTCTCCCAAAATCCTCCAAGCAACCGCAATCTACAGCCCTCCCCCTTGATTGCCTATGGGGGGAAAGGGAAAATAGAGGAGTGGGTCAAACTAAAGTCTGGTGAGTGATAGTAACTACTAGAATCTTTAAGCAAAGTAAAGGTAATAGACTCTTCAATAGTTCTAGTATATACAAAAGGAAACAAAGGAAATAGGAAAGAGATAAACTGGAAAATATGATTAAACTATTACAATTGATAAGATAGGTCAACTTTGATTGTTTGCACTTGTCTTTGATAGCTGCTTGTAGGTTGAATTTCTAATCCTATAATTAGGCTGAAATCCTAATTCTACCCTTTGATCGGTCTACTACTCCATAGACCTTTCTACGGACTAGACGCTATATAACTCCCTACACCGCAGCCAATGGTAACTACGAAAGATACACAAAGCACCCACTATGGACCAGACGATACATAGCTCCCTACACATAAGGCAATGGTGTCTACGAAAGACACACATACTAAGCGCTTGGAACTCATAGCGATTACTGAGCACTGAAATGGAAGTCGCACGCGTAACTGCTACAATGCTCATGCTACATGTTGCTCCACCTACTGGGTCATATTATTACCTCGACTCAGCATAAACGTGCCCCTCGTCTCACTTCAGGATTATGTGAAACACCGTGTCCATAGAAAATATAAGGGAATGCTGCCGGTATTGGCCCGTCATCCAAAAAAATCTAATAGCGGCCTTGTCCAAATCCCCCGTGATTTGAACATCTCTATATTGACCAATTACTACCTCTACTAGCATAAGCATGCCCCTCGTCTCACTTCAGGTTTATGTGAAACACCGTACCCATAGAAAATAATAGAGGAATGTTATTTGGTACAGGTCCTACATTAATTCTTTGCTTATTAACTTAGATAAATTATTTAAATAAGCCTTTACTCTTGTTCTTATTATCTGTGCTTATTAATTTATCCTAAGTCTTAAAATAAGCCTTATTCTATTCTATTTCTTATTATAACATACGTTATAACCATGCTTATTACTTAACCCAAGGTCTAAATGTGACAATATGCTTCTTTTCTTCTTTTCTTCTTTTTAGTTATAATTCTAAGTTATAACAAGGCCAATCTCTTTAATTCAATCCAATTAATATCATAATTAGGCATGATTTCAGTCCAATTCCATTTATATTACAGTTTTTTAATTTACATCTTATATTCCATTATTTCATATTTCTTATAATTTAATCCAATTTCACGTTAATTCTATTCTAATCCATACGTGAAGAAGAAGGAGGAATAAAAGAAAACTGAAAATAGAAGGAAATCCAAGGCGTAAGAAGAAGATGTAAATAACGCATAAATAATAGTAAATAAACTAAAATACTATCAATAAACTGTAAATAAATGGAAAAGCTAGAAATAAACTAAAATTAACTGAAAATAATTTTAAAAACGTAAATAAATTACTAAAAAGGTTACTCCAAAAATCATAGTAAAACTACAACTATTGGAAACCCTATTATTTTATATTACTTAAAGAAATTTAAAATAATTACAATCACTCGCCTCTGGTCCTTAACTTTTCCCTTTGGGCCTTTACGGATCCACTTGGGGTTGTTAAATATATTTTTTTAAAACGATTTCCTCCTTGGAAAATTATTCCTCGTAGGGTCCTTCCTGAATAGGTGAACCTAATTGGAGAAAATCTTAGAATGAGAAAAAGTGTTAGGCCTAGGATTCTATTTATAGGGGTAGAAGTAGATCTCAGACCATTGGATTTGGGAATTGAATAGGATGCAACCACGTCATAGGCTGAATAGGAGCCATCAGATGCAAGAATAAAAGGACCGGATTGAAATAAAGAATGCTAAACATGTCCTAGGAAGCCTCTGGAACGAATGGAACGAAGAAAACTTTTCTTCGTTCCTGAACACAGGTGGGTCGACCGGGCGGTCGACCGCCCTTGTGTCCAGGTCGACCGGCCGGTCAATCTGGCCTATATATATATATATATATATATATATATATATATGTATGTATGTGTGTATATATATATATATTTCTGCTTATTTTGTTTAATTCGTATCTCATTCATTTTAGCTCGGATTCTGATGTTCTATATATGGAAATTGACTAGAAAATTACCACGGACACAATGGTGCAACTCCCGTGGCTCAATTCTGATAATTTTACAAAGTTATTTTATTATTTAATTAATTAACAAATTAATTATCACGGGTTAAAATTTTGGGTTGTTACATGATATAAGTATATAGAAAAGTTTTCTAAGCATTAGAAATGTAGCTTTTTCTAAATATACTTTTATTGTTGATATAAGTATATGGAAAAGTTTCTAAGTGTTGGAAATGTAGCGTTTTGTGAATATACTTATACTATTGATATAAGTATATAGAATAGTTTCTAATTTTTGAAAGTGAAATGTTTTTTTAATATACTTATACAGTTGAGATAAGTATATCAATATTTTTCAAAGTATTGAAAGAATAGAGAAGATTTGTAAATATATCTTTGTAAAGGTATTTTAGATACAAGTATTTATAAAGTGTTTCAAGTATTTACAAAGTAGTTTAATTAATAAAAGGATTAATTGAAGAAGCTCAGCAGTTGCTTATCTGCTTAACCATGCTTGGTTTCCATTTGAAATCAAATCTCTAGTTGAATTATTTATTTAATAGTTAAATAACCGACTATCAAATGTTGGCCCATTTTTAAAAACTATCGTTTGTCGGTTCGGAGAGACCGACATCAGATATATTATCTGAAACCCACTTCGAACTGGCATATCGAATTAAAGATATCTTAAAGATGATCGAAGATGGAGTTCTTTGAAGTTCAAGGGCTACTTGCTACTAATCCTAAGGGTGATTCCAAAATAGATGTAGTAGAAGTAGTGCCTTTGGTTTTTCATGTCCTAAACAACTTGTATGGATGAATCCTGGCATTGCATTACTGCCTCGAGGGCAACGTTAGCATTCCAAGTGGGTTTGCTAAATAGGTAAAACATAGCCTCTAGCCTCAACAACTGGACATGACTAAAACAGGGGATATGCTTTAAGGCTATGTGGTTCACTACCACTAAGGGATGTCATCACCCTTCTAGACTATTATTTATGGAAATATGAATTTGATATGTACATAAGAGCTATCGGGAAAAGTTGCAAAGCAACCGGGGTGGTGACATATTCGGTACTATCCCATAAGGGGTAGGCTATTCCTAATTCGCAGGGGTCAAAAGGCTTTCGACCTTGGTACAGTTTCTAGAGGTGTACTGTGGCAGGCTGTACCCTAGTGGCCTTGTCATTATATGGAATCCATTCTCCAATAAGTGCCTACGGACCCAGTTGTATACCTATTATGCTGGAATTTAATTAATGTAACAATTTCGGCTATGAATCAATATTTATTTTAAACACTATACATTATTATGATATCAGAAGATTTCCTATGAAATGGTTTGGTTATTATACGGTAAAAACCCATCCAAGTTTATGTGCGACGTGGTCTTACGAGATACCTTTATTTTTAAAAGGTTTTATAACATTAAAACCCATATGATGTGTGTTTCTCTTGTTGGTTTACCAGACTGATCCAGGCATTATTTTCTTATGATGCTCGAGTCAACCCGAGCATATTTTCAAATTTAGCTTCGGATGCTTTGAAGCTTCAGGAGATGAGTTGGATGCCTCCATGATGTCTTCATGTATATTTTATTTTTCACTGCATTGGTTGGTTGTATTTATCAGCATTTGTGAGGACAGGTTGTTATAACTATCCAAGCTGATGATTGGTTAGTTAACTCTGATTGATGTATGAATATTACATTTTTTATTTTATATAATTTGTTATATATTATATGTTACTTGTCACGATGTGAGATTTTGTTCTGTCTTTCTTTCTTTTCCCCTAACAATCTCTTTTTCTGGCACTTTGATGCTAGGCACGTGAATACCATGGATGTATTAGTGTCGTCTTCCAAGGGTTGAAAAGGTGGGTCATTAAAAAATATAATACCTTATAATTTTTATCATAATTAATTTATAAAGAAATTAATTAATAAATAATAACGTCGAAAAATAGAATTTTCACAGACGTCAAAATATGGCTACAAAATTTGCACCACTGGGTTCATAGCGATTTTCTAATCAATTTTCATATATAAAGCTTTTCGATCGGGGTACAAACTAAAAAATTGTTAACGTTTTAAGTTTTCAAATCGGAAAAAACTATATATGTAATTAAGGTAATAAAAATAATTAATTAACATTAATTTGGGTCAGTTAGAGTTAACTGATAGTTACATTACTTAAACATTAAGTTAGTGAATAGTGGAAACAAATTGTATCGACTAGGTTAATACGAAAGCAAATTAAACAAACCAAACGTCGTTGACTAAATAACAAAAACATTAAGGACCAGTCGACCCCTGACTTGGGCCGGTAAACAGTTAGCGGACGATTAATAGGGGCTGGCGGTCGATTGATTGTAATGTCATAACGGCCTGGATGATCTAACTGCTGCCATTGATTCGAACCCCTATAAATACGGACCTAACCCTTTACTGTTCTTCTCATATTTTCTGAGCGATGTCGGAGCTTTGCCATTTTCTTTTCTCTACAAAATTTGTAATTCTTAAAAATAGTAATTGTTTATACATATATACAGGTGGAGAATAGTATGAGATGCTTGAGAAGAAGAATAAGGTCGAATCAAAATGTTAAACCCAAGGTAAATTATGAATTAGAATCTAGAACTTAAATTAAATCCAAATATCTTCTTTGATCTAGATTTTTGATAGGTATATATATGCTTGTAGTGTATGTTTTGAAATAGGGAATCAAATTGAATTACAGGGATTAGATTTGGAGATTTGGAAAGCTAAAATGATGAGTGGATAATTATATAATTTTATATAATATTGTATTTATATCATAGAAAATCTATTCATATATGCCTAAATTGTAAATTGGAGTTGTAGGATAAGATTATATATGTGTAATGAATTTATAAACCCTAGTTACATATTCTGTGATTGGTAACTTGAACTGTATATTGTATGTTTATGAATTTGGAAAATATTGGGTGGTGGTAGTCCCTGAATTTAGGATTGGGTAGTAGTAGTCACTTAAACTTATAATTATGAGATCTTCCATATTTGTAGATTTAAGTGACGTATGCAAATAAAATGTAAATTAAGCTATCACGATAAATTGTTGGGATTTAAGTATGTTTTAATTTATTGGAATGTTGAGGGTTGCAATATAAACTCCTATAGATCATCAAGTTTAGATTTATAAATAAAAGTGTATCGTTTGAAATAACAAGGAATACATCAAAAAGAAATAGATGTATGAAATAGGGATATTTACCGTATTTTGTACTATCTATTTCAATAACTATGAAAAGGACAATTCCTTGAAATTCAAAAAGCAACACAAATTCTCCTTTTAGATTAGACATAAAAATTTACAATGTTAACCTTGCCTTTAGGAAGATGTGGTTCCAATGCATTAAAATGTAGAAATCTCTAAGGATTAATTAAAGAATTGTAAATGTGATAATAATAATAGTCTAAAGAAAGAATTAATATATATGCCATTGACAGAAATCAAATAATAACGATGAAAAGGTAGGCAGGTTGTAATTTAAAAATAAACAGAGTATGAAATGTTCATTAAACAAGGGAGAGTAGTAAATGTTAAAAGGGAATAGAAGGAAAAGTTTGATAAAAAGTAACGGAAGTCAATGAGAAAAGATATTTGGGTCTTTTAAAAAGGAAGCAGTAAATGACCTTAAATTGGATAAGAAGTAAATACATGAAGAAGTAGAGAAGTGTTATTAACAATTGAATATTGGAGGCATAATAATCAAACATGTATGAATGAAATTATATACATACATACATATATATATGGCCTCAAGTATGCATTTGTGACGTGTGTGAATTAATAAAGATAGTAAATAAATTAGATGGATAAGAATGATGTAGTCATTAGAATGAGTTTGAATGTGAGTTCGGTAGTGTTACACAGCAGAAGTCTACCCACCATAAGGGGCTACCAGCAGTTGTGTATACATTATACAGATATGAGACATATCCAACTATGAGGCACATAGAAGTATATACACTTGCATATAGTTGAAGGAGTACCCCTAGTATAATCTGCTTCAACTTTTAGGATGGGTATTGTCTCGATGGCATTAGGCAGTCTAAATAGGACGGTGAGCAATGATCGGTGCTATGTTAGTGTGTTGGTATCATATTAGCAAGTAGGAGGTGTACATAGGTTGAGAGTGTCATCTGTCTAGAACGATCAGCGGGAAAGAAGAGGGTTAAACATAGCGGGTTATACTCCTACTAGTGTAGGTTACGTTAGGTCATGAACCACCACAGTTGTTTGCTAGTTTATTTGTTAAGGGCGTGGCTAGATAACCCTTAAAAGGGGTCTTTCAAAATGAATGGAGTAGTTCATCGAGCTGAGTCCATAATAGTCTGAGGAGCTGGGTCCTCTATAGTTCATGGAGTTGAGTCTATAATAGTCCGAGGAGCTGAGTCTTCTATAGTTCATGGAGCGGAGTCCACAATAGGAAGCGGACAAGTAGAAAATCTCCAATACGAGATAGAATATAGCTAAACTATTATAACGCCATTATTAAGCACTCTAGGAGTTCCTTGGTATGCACGATGACGAGGACGTGATACTGAGTTGATGATGGGACCCGACGAAGTGTTGGATTATGGATACTAGCGGGGATAGTATGTTGGCCCAAAGGGGGACTGTGGTACCTTTATACACACACACACACACACAGATACACACACACACACACACATACACACACACATATATATATATATATAAACACACACGTAGTAGTTATGGTCTACTCCGGGTAGATGGAGCATGTTATACGCGTACATGGAGCCGAGACTCCTAAGTAAAATAAAACGACATAACATGTGATGGAAGGCAATCGGCATAAGTTAGCGTTACGTATAAAATTTATAATTTACCATTCACTAGAACGTTTTTCTAACCCTTTCCTCATTACAACCCACATGATAGCTTTAGAAGGATAGGTACTGGTGCATGGTGGGAACAATAGAAGAACGGGTTTCCTTATGCATGCTCAACAGCGAAAAAGACACTAGGTATTGGAAGTGTAAATTTTGGTCAGTAACTATATGATTTAGTGTACTTTACTATTCCGCTGTGAGTTATATCGATATTGCTCTGATATGCATTTATTTGTTATTTTAAAGGATACCAAACCATTGATCCGTATTTTAGTGGGCTTAGGTTTTCGATTTAGCGAAAATTCAAACCCATTGCAATGCTGGTTATTGTCAATAAAATTAAAGATAATTTAAAGGACAATGAATAATTTAACTTACACAATTTTTTTGAATTTGTGTATGTAAATGTTATATAATTGTAAAAAAATCTCATTCAAAATTATCTTTCAATTTCACAATATTTCCAAAATAAAATAAAAGAAATTTAATAATGTATCCATGTGTAAATTTATTATAAGATCTTATAGATCTAAACAATATAGAGAATAATAACAAGTTATCAAAAGCAACATGGGATCCAAAACATATCAATATATCATGAACATATATTAAAGGGAGATGATGAATAAACATAGATCTGAACTAAAACAATACAAAAAACATATTTTAATCAAAATAGATATAAAGGAGGTTTAAGTTACATGTGGCAATATAAATAATGAAAACAAGAGTTGAATCATACAAAGTCTAATTATATCAATGATATAAATACATATGTGAATATAAATCAGAGAATTACCTTTGAATGTAGCCAATAAATCACATCTTGAATGTATGAAGACCATTAGATCCGATTGAATCGTCTCCAGAAAGTGCAATGATCCGAAGAACCACATTTGTAATTATTTTATTTGATGCTTGAATTATTTAGGGAGTTTTTTTTCATTCATGAAGACATGAATATACGGCCATTAGAGGAGATAAGGAGAGCAAGAGAAAAAGGAAATGGATTTTTATCAGGAAGAATCAATCTCTACAGGAAATGAATTAGTGGACATGTTTTAAATGAAAGAACGAAACTTTTCCCATTATTTTAATTAAAACTTACCTAATTAATTCTCTTAACTCTCTCCCTCTCCACTCCTCTCTCTATAAATGGTAAGGCCAAAATTACTTCATCAAATATCATAAGATTTCTATGAATTACTTCATGCAACTATCTTTTCTTTAAACTCGTTTTAAAAATACATTGATACCGTGTATCAATGCATACAAATATAACTTTTATTTATGCATTCAAATAATTACAGACAACTTCCAAACATCAAATAAATCGAACAATAATTAATATTTCTCAATTATTAATTTATAATATTTTATAAAGTAATTAAATCGTGTGGTTTTTTGGAGAATTCATCATTACAGTTGTGCGACTCAAAGGTGTAAATTCAGTCAGCAATTAATATCGAACAATTCAAATATTAACGTTCATACGTCACCTTAGCTAGTAGTGTAACATTTTGGCTAAATTTATCGCTTACACATGTTTTTTGAAAAATCCAATTTACTATTACAAGCGGTACCTGGTAATAACAATTATTTACATCAATTCTCTTCGTCAAAACTATATCACATTAGAACTTATGGAATTTGGTTTTGGTCAAAATTACAACATTGTCCACATTTGACTTTGCAAGTGCAAACAAAAAATATTTGGTTCAATAATAACAATTATTATTAATTGTACTGCTTTGACCAGATACTTTGATTTTGAGTTGACTACATTTGACCGTGATACTAACCTCGTATAATTGAGGAGACGAATTCTCCCTTGAATATTGTTTCACTTCCAATCCTCACACTCGATCCAACTATAGTCATTCGATGGACTCTATACCATGATTTAACTATAATCAAAGCAGAGTTTCCACATTGAAGCTCGACGGTATTCTCAAGTCGAGAGAATTATGTAATATTATCATGTCGATGTTCTCTGTTTGACCTTAGCTATATTAACCAACAGAAATCTATTGAATGAGTCATTCTATAGTTATCCAATAACTATCAATATGTAACCCCTTGGTGCCTGTAACAGCCATAAGTAATACACTATCCAACATTTAGAGAGTGTTACGTACTCTAGTCTCAACGGATGTATCGATATCCAGTTTCGATACATCTTGACTAGGAATATTTAAATCGGTGTGTTTATTTTGTTATGATAAATCACTAATGATTACAACACATTGTAACTACTATCACAACACATACCATTTATGGATTTTCTATATTAAATACACTTTTAACTAAATAAATAATTAATATAAAAAATTATATCAATTATATAATAGAAAGAAAACACCTTTGATTTTGAATAAAATTGGTTATCGAGTTATATATATGTAAAAAATTACATAATTGCCCATAGGCATACTTCTAACCCCATCAATCTCCCACTTGCATTTAGGGTCAATTATGGAATATTATTCCAACTTCATTGATCAGTTTTTAAAAAAAAAACCGAGTTAGTCCCTCAGTAAATGGGTATGCTATGTTGTTTTAATTATCTACTATGTCAATCAACTCCCGCTAATGCTGATAAACTGCTTTTATCATGTGGAACTATTTAGAGTATGTCGCTTGACTTCTAGTGAGCTCTAAGTTCTTTTACGAAGTGCATAATGACATAGTTATCATATAACAATGGCATGGGATTCTCAATATTTATAAATTTGTGAATTTATATATACTTCTTATATTGTACTAGAAATTGGTTGAATTAGCTACTACCTATTGTTTAGAACAATTCCAACTTAAAGCTTCTTAATTAAAATTTTAACATGAATTTAATATTGATATGTTATACACAATAGCACTTATGAAGTTCGAGTTTGTACACTACTTCATAAGGAGTTTGTTGTTTATCTAAACAATTCTCTATTGTTTTGTAAGTACTCGAGAATTCTCTAACCTACCATTTAGTACTCTCAATTTGGATTTGATATTTGCTTCATGAATCAAAATATGTAAGCAAGGTATGATGTTATAGACAATACAACATATATGATAATGCCTATTGTCAATACATAAGGAAGCCATCTTACATGTCCCATTTTAAACATTTTAACATGGTATCTTTACATACCGTTTGGGACATTCCCACCATCCTTTATACTTATTATATAAAAAAAATTTACGAATCCAATATAAAGTAGTAAACAACCAAACTATTATTGATTTTAACATAAATATATCGTTAACAATCAATAGTGTTGTTTACTTATAATTTTAGAAATATCTATATACCCTTTAACATAAGTACATCGTTAACCAAACTATTCGATATTTCTATCAAACTACTTATTCAATTTTGATGCTTATAGAATGGCACTTCCATATCATTTCTGGGATTACATCCGAAAAAATCCACAAACTCAATATCTTCCTCACTGACTTCGAGAACCTTTGGTTGTTATGCGTGAACAGTCTATTCTAAATCATCATTTAGAATTTTCTGTTTCAACATATAGGTACCAAAACACAAAGTCATGCCAGGTGATAATTATGTGAGTGAAATACGAATTAACTATAGCACGTTGAATGAGAAATTTGTTATGTTAGTTTCAATAATTGAAATGTACGATGTTATTCTTATCAACATGGCTTATATTCCAACTGTATTAATCTTCTTACAGAAGAAAATTTGCGTTCGATGAATCATATCCTTTCAGGTACCAATATCAAAATCATATTTTGATAATGTACTTGGAAATCCATTCCAGAGTTGCGCATCGTGTCACATGGTGGATTCAATACTCTTAATGGCTTTTATTCTTATCAACGTGGCTTATATTCCAACTGTATTGATCTTATTACAAAAGAAATTTGCGGTCGATGGATCATATCCTTTCTGGTACCAATATCAAAATCATATTTCGATAACGTACTTGGAAATCCATTCTGAATTTGCGCATCGTGTCACATGGTGGATTCAATACTCTTAACGGCTTACTTAAGACTGAGAAAGCTCTTTTCAACATTAATAAAATTCATAATTTCTTTTTAATGTGGGAGCTTTATCATTAGACATTCTAATGTGTCATGTCTATTTAGGTTTGTTTAATTTCAATTCATCCCTCGTAATCAATTTCATCTCTAGATCGTATCTAAATCTATTTCACTACCAATAATTTCTAGAAGAAATTCCTTCGCTACGAAGTTGGTATTTCTTGAAACAACAATTGCTACTCAGTGTAATTGAATAGGCATTCATAAAAAATTTATGAATTGCATTACATAAAACTGACTTGATTTACGATAATTATGTTCAAAACATAAGTGGGTCATCTAATGACGATCGTTCCCAAACTCCTTTGGGACAATTCATACAAGAACACTTTCATAAAATTATCACATGTAGTCTTTTGACTCATAAAACCTGCCAACTCCTTGGCCTGGTATATGTTAGGGTTTCTTATAAACCCTTATTTATATGATTTATAAACCATTCTTTAGATGAAATTATGTATAACCTTGTGTACTACTCCTAAGTAAACAACCTTACAGAAAGAAGTTAACTCAACTTCACTCACAATTAATCGTACATCATTCAACAAAGTTTGATTGCTTCTTATCAATACATCATTATGTATCATAGGAAGGAGTGACTTTCGAGATTGAGTCTTTATTCATTTTTAGGTACGTTCGGAACTCTTTCCAATATACTAACCTAATCAAATCGAATCATTTTATTTTCTATCGAACATTATTTATTTACTTCTGTTTTGTATTATATGAACTCATCATTAGCATAACACATGTGCATCATATACAAATTTTCATGTTTGTGATATTTCATCAGTGTATACAACAAAGTACATGGTACCGTTTTTTGGAACTTTCGATTGCATACATACATACATATATATATATATATATATATCAATTCATAAAGTTCATCAACTCTTATAATGATGGGTGCCTTACCCTTATTTGTCTAAGATATAATTTACTAGTACCACATGATTCATAACCATATAATCATAAACTATCTCTCAAAATTGTGGCTTGGTCCATAATTTCAAAATAATTGCAAATAAATTTAGATACTTTTATACTTTGCGATGCATCAAAAATACCACTATTATAGTTTTATTTTATAACAAATATTCATAATGTTCATGTTGAAATAAAACTACGTTCATTTTTCAGTCAACGATAAAAATATTTATTATTTCATAAATAATATTTGGTATGATTTACGAAAACAAATTGTAGCTTGATGCAACCAATAAGTGCTATATGGCATTCTCCCACTATTTATGCCATTCTACAATATTGTATGAAATATAGATTCCATTCAATCACTTAATAGAGGCTATTTATTCCATCTACTATAAACATTTTACAGTCGATAGTTTTTAGATCAAATATCTTGAACTTAAAAGAATAAATTTCATAGAATACATTTTCTATATAAAAAATACATTTTGGAATAGAAATCATATTTCTCATCCATTGTTAAGTATCAATTATTATTTTACAATTTTCATTTTCGATGTTTCCATATGAAGTAGAAGTGACCATTCGCTCTCTTCATCCCCACTGTACCTTAAGTTACATCTACCGTTGTACATTCGATTTCCTTTCTAAAATGGTCAAACCATTCAAATACAAAACCTTGCACTATGATTTATTTGCTTATTCCAAATGAACCAATTTCATTGAACTTTTGTACATTATGAACAACGACTTTTAACTATACAACCTTTGTATGTGATTGATTGTGGATCAAATATTCATTTTCTTGTATTTCATACAAGTTCAAAACTCAAAAGACAACACATAGTCTCAGGAAAATAAACAAGTAAGTGATCAATTATGAATTTATTTAGTAGTTATAAAATTAAGTGCTTGCATGGGTATTGACAACATGCCAAAAGATTTGAGGTAAGTATATTAAATATTTCTTTATCAACATTTAATTTGGCTTCTTTGTATATTTTAATTGATAAACATTTTATCAATTTTATTAGTTGCACAAATTTATCAATGTAGATTACATAGCAGATGTTCTCAGAATATCAGAGAGGTTAAATGTTACCATTTAAATTCTCCAATAAGGCTCCTACAAGGTTTTTATGTTTCTCCAAATCCTAAGATGAAACATATAAGTCATTCGACTTCACTAGTAGGTGTTAGGACTTGTTTGTCTTGGAATTCTAACATTGAGTTTGCTTAACAAGTCATAGCCCCACAAATGATGGATAACTCTCTTAGTGGTTGTATCATATACCCTAACCCGTGGTATCTTGTCTTAATCTCATTTTGACCTTGAGTTTGCTTAGCAAATCGAAGGATATTATTCACTTGTACCTACCATTTCACGACGGCCTAAGTATAATGTATGTACCTTGAGTTTTCTCAACAAATACATATATTTATCTTACCTCATCTTGTCTCATATGTGGGTGCCGGGGGCATTTGGGGTAATAATAATTCTCTAGGCTTGGAGTTCAGGCCTTTCACAAACTTCATGGCCCTTTTCATAGGTGTATCGATCAAGCTGATTGCGATCTTAGCCAACTCCGTAAACTTACTAATGCACTCCTTTAAAGTGGAGTCTCCCTGCATAAACTGTATAAATTTCTCCAGCTGTAAACTTACTTCTGTCCTTGACATAAACCTTGACTGAAATCTATCCTTGAATTCATCCTAAGCGAAAATCCTACCAACATTCTCCTCAGCCACAATATTCTACTAATCTCGGGCATATCCCTTGAGGTGCCAAACTGTCATTCTACTCTTCAGCCAATCCTCCCAACCAAGCTCCTAAAATATCCTCTCGTAGTCATTAATCCAAGTCTTTGACTCCACAAAACCCTCTGTTCTAGAATATATTCTTTCTCCCATATTAAGAAAGTCCTTACACATCTTTGGAAAGTCAACAGGATGGGGTGCTGCAACGACAGGCGAGGTAGCGGGTGCCATCGGTGTAGCTTGAGGAACTGGGACTTCACCAACTTGCCTGAGGTATTTTTAAATGATTCGGGAATTCCTCGAATAGTGGGTTTTCCTTGGGCAAGGTTTCCAGCCTCAAAAGAAGAATGATTATTAGCCATATCAACTATCTATAGGTTGAGCTTTTAGTTACATCTTCCTAAGATAGTATTATATGCTAAAAGAAAGATTTGCTAAGTGTTTGTGCGTACGTTCAAAAATAGCATACATATATAGTAGGGGTTTTTGGAAAATATTTTCAAAAATAACAATACACCACTCATACGTATATTTTTCCCCATTGATCGGGTAACCTAGACTTTAATACCAAATGTACCAACCCGCCCCAAAACAGGCCTAAATTCCGACCCCAAAAGGTCACATCGAAACTTAGACCCATTCCAAAGCTGGCTGCTGGTTGGTAAAGGCATCTGAATTTTCTCTCTCCAGAAGATCGTTTATTGATGAATCAAACTGCGATGGAGATTGTTTATTTATTTTTTTACTTGTTGTATTAATTATGTTGGTCACGTGTTGTGACTTGTGGTGTTTTGTATTTTCATGTTTGTCTATTTTGGTTCTTAGCCCCAAGTTGTCATATGGATGGTTTTGAGTGCGTCTAAATTTGTTTTACTCCTTTATCTATTTGACAATTTGGTCTCTGGCTATCTGTTCATTGTACTGTTAATATATGGACATGATATGTACTCTTTTTCCTTGCAAGGCACCCTTTTAGGTTAGGAGGATTGCAAGGTTTTAATTAGGCATATCATAGAAATATATGCCTTTTATTTTAGTTATAAAGTACCATTTTTCAAAAAAAAGAACAATACAGAGCTATTTATCTATTCATTAAGAACTTAAGGGGGAAGGATAAAATATAATAGCATAAACAGTACCCATTTATTTCAAATCTCTAATGTCATAAACAAAACCATAACATAATGTCAACAATAACTGTTACATCAAATACATTTTTAATTTCAATGGATACATCAGATTATAGCATAAATAGGTAAACAAACTACTGCCACAAGCTCCCCTCATCATCATCTCCATCTTGATCATCATCTCCTACTCTAACCTATGTTGTATTGAGGAGGCAGTAAGAACAACAATGCTTGGTGAATAGAAAATCTTGAGGCTTTCTATATCAGTATTTGGGCAGTATAATTTAAATAAGGATAAGTGTTTTGCATTTTAAACTATATTCAAAACCATTGAATACTTCATATAAGGGAAGGAGACGGGCCCTCAAACAACCACTTAATACCTCTAACCCCCAAAGCAGGTTTTCCCATAATGAATAGCCCATAACTATCGTTATTAATTTATACCAATGAGAGATAGAACCCAAGCCGTTTAACACCTTTAAATGAAAAATAGGTAGACTCTGACCATTTAAGACCTCAATTGAGGTAGGCCCTTCTCATTTAATACATATTCCCAAGGCGGACTCCTCACAGGTACATATCTAGCAGACATTGCATGGAAATCTCTTTGGACACTTACTTGAATTGAATCGGACCTTTCTGAGATATCCTTAATCGTGCCTAGACCTAATCTCGACCTTTTGATACTTCATATAAGGGAAAGAGACGGGCCCTCAAACAACCGCTTGGTACCTTCAATTCTTCAAAGAAGGTCCTTCGTATTATGACCCGTACCCACAGAAGCCACACATTAGTCCGACTCTTTGTAGGAACCGATGGCCAAATTGGCTGGGCAGGTTTGCACTACATAATTGGAACTAACATTGCGTTATCCATAGTTACTTATTACAGGCGATGTCTCACATCAACCCCAAAGTCACACAGCTGGTAGTCAGATTAGCTGGGTAGACTTATGTATGCATTTGACTGACCTCGCATCCCTATAACTTATTCATGTTTCATAACACACTTTAAGTATATTATCATACATCTCACCATATTCATTAATTAGGCCTTATAAGAAATCCTTCTTATTTCGCCTAATTAATTACTTTTCTAAGAAGGATTTAAATGGCAATTATTAGCTTAATGGACAATGCAATTAATACATTACAATTGTACATTATTTATGCTAGTTTATATATATATATATATTATATAAAGTACGCATTTAATAATTTCTAGGCGTGCGGAGATTATGCCTAAATAACGTTTTAAATGTCAAATCTTCCAATGTTATACTTGTCTCATTTTCACAATAGCATTTTAGCCGTAAATTCAATATTCCAAAATCAAATCAATAGGCTTGCACTTAGAATCTAATTCCAACTTATTATATTAAAACAACGGAATAAAACAATAATAATGGAAACTTACAATTAAATAAGTTTACACTCTACTCAATTCCTTTTTACGTAAAATTAGAAAAAGTAATTTTTATTCAAATTATAGAAATAGGCAGTGTAAACTATTAGTAAGAATTCATAACTTACACACCATTTCTAAATCAAATCCCTTAATCAAATCCAAAGAAAAAGGATAAAAAGTGGAATAGAAGGCAAAAAACATATATTGCAAAATACACAAAACTCCTTTATTTGTTTACAAAACAATTAATATTCCAATCTAAGAATTAACATTTCACTTTGGGGGAATTTTAGGATTTTTACTGTGATGCTTTCGTAATCTAAAACTTCCCAAGGCATATATTAGATCCAAAATACACCATTCAATTACTAAAATAGAAAATCTAAGATTTCCACTCACAAAGGTCTTTAGCTTTGCCTTTTCTTGGATTTGAAACGCCTTCGATGAACCCTTTCAGATCTCTTCTTTTTGATATATACAGTAGGGATTTGTATATACGTTAGATTCGGAAAATTAGAGGTTTGAAGGAGAAGAGGTTAAGAAAATAAATAATAAACAGAGACAGATATATAGGATTTCTTACCTAAAACCATAACAGAGTTTTATGAATCTATGAAGAGATGAACGGACAGAGCTTCGCTAATGTTCCTAAAATATTATATGAATAAAAGTGAAGGGGTTGGACTCTTATTTATAGTGGTTGGAATGCACCAGAACCATCAAATTTAAGTCTGTATAAAATTATAAAATTTGGTACGTTAAAATAAACTAAACCCTAGCCGCCACTTACATGCAACGGTCAACCGCCACCTTCCATTGGTCGACCTCAAGCCAACCGATTGTGGTCAAGGGTCCACCGCTCCCCTATTTTAGGAACGATAAACCTGTTGTCATTTTAATTTATTTTCTTCCTTGATATTTAATGTTAACATTATTTTTCAACGTTTACTTAACCGCCAACTATAATTATCGTTAACTTTTGAATTCCCAATTTGGGAAATAATTGTTTATTTGAATTTGAATCCTATTTAAATTATTTTAAACTTGAAAACTTCAATTGCTCGTAATTTCTTCGTTTGAGCTCCGTTTTCAGCACATTTGGTATAGAAATTGGTCATAATTTAACCACGAACGCAACGACATAACTTTCATGGTTAAATCCCAAATTTTGAAAATTTTCCATTTTTACCCTTATCGTATTTAAATTAATTTATCCAATAAATTTATCTACAGTTGATTTTATGGGATGTTACAGCTACCATTTTTTGGGTACCATTTTAGTTGATAGTGGTTGGTAATGGTTGGTAATTAGTAATATGGTAAAAATATACAGCCCTACTTGCAACTAAACTAAAGAGAATTGATGTTGTCAACTATGGCCATAACTAAAGAGAATAAAACATCATAGAAATCTAGTTAGTAAACATAGAGCCGAGAAAGCACATTTGTCAACACCTCCTCTGTAACACCATTATGTCTAGAACATGACAAAATAAAACTCAAATGATTTAATAAATTAAGCTGCTATCCCTTTTGCAAGGAACTTTGGAAGAAGAACACCGGTTGAGATCTTGTTGGAACAAATTTGAGGATACAGAGATCAAATGTGAAAGGCATAATGTGGGAGGTCGGTATTGGATTATGTGTTAGGTATACGACATAAAACAATGAGGAATGAAGCTAAGGAATAATTTAAGGACATGAATATGGATGTGATTGTTTAATATAGAGTATTATTTTTAGTCTAAAGAAAATGAATTTGGGAAAAACTAAATCCAATGACCATGGACAGCAAAAGAATAAAGAGAAGACAAAGTAGAGTTAAGAAAGTTACATTAAGAGAAAAGAAATAAGAGAAGTAATGAAGTTGAATAAACAAAAATAAATGCTTTCTTGTAATATGCAACAAATAATACTTGCATGTATGAGTAGATGAAACCTTTTCACTTTTTGGGAATTAGATAACCAACATAATAAATCTATGTCACCATTCATTTTTTAGATAAAGGAAAAATAGAGAGCTGAAAATAAAAATCACCAACTCCTTTTTGTAACATATAATATATAGATACAGAACGCACGAAAGTTGTATTACTTTTTCCTAAAAGTCGAAACAAAAGGACATAATCTGCCATGTGTCATGTTAGGAAGTAAAGAATATGAAAAGAAATCAAATAAAGAATGACTAACTCATCTTTCACACTAAAGTATAGATTTTAGGCGAGAAGGCTAAAGGATTCCTAACTAATTTAAAAATAAAAGTTGAAAACATATTTTCCATATGAAATAAAGGATTTTTTATTAAAACGCATTTTTTCCATCATAATTACACGAACATCATGTAGTGCAGTTTCTAATTTCCATAATTACATTAACACCAAGTACATTGTTACACCCAATTTGGTCGTTAGGAAGTAATAGAGGAAACAACGGTAAATTTATTAGAAAAGATAGCGTTGAATCCAAAAAAGCAACTGGACATAAAGTCAGAAGTCAACCCCCGATCAAAGCTCAAAATATTATATAGATTGAACAAATAAACAGAGAACATAATGAAGTTTAAAAAAGTGGAAAATGAGCTGAGGAATTAACTCATAAAATGGTAAAAGAGCTCGAAATTATGCTTGAAGCATGGTTCAGGTGCGCTCGAGGCTATCTCCAAAGAATAATTCAGGTAAGTGCATTTAGTAAGGAGCACCTGTAAATTAGCACTCTGAATCAATTGGAGCTGAAGCATGCTTCAACTCTATGTAAGAGTTATCTCTAGGTAACCTCCTAGGCAACACTCAAGCGAGTAATTGAGCATGGATTGCGTATACTCGAGAGCTCCAAAATCGAGCAACGGTCATATTTAAGCTCTTAGCACCCACTCTTGAGCACTTTGTTTGAGCGAGCACTCCAATCTCGAGCGGGGACTCGAAGTTAGCATACCTTGGGGAATAGTTGGAGGTAGCATTTGAGAGCTAAGAATTTCAATAGGACAATCAATATAAGAGGGCTCCAATCCTAAAATAATGAAGTCTGCGAGCGAAAGAAAATGCAATTGAAACAAGAGCGAAGCATTTGGAAAAGAATATTAAGCTTCATAGGAATTTTCAACATGCAAATTTGACCAATAAATCCGTCAACTTATAATAGCACAAGGAAGGGATGGGAAAACAGGATGAGAAAAACAACTCCTCAAATAGCAAATATACTTGAAGGCTCTACTATTACTCTGCCACTACTTCGTCTTAATTTGCAAATTTTGAAATTAATTCTTGGCCTTATAAATGATATATTTCTATACATATGGAGATAAATAAAGATAAGAAATTTAATGTATAGCGTTATCGATCCACATGGAAACCATAATTAAACATGTTAATTAACCCTATTCATTTGCCTTTCATCCTCTGCTATTTCTTCAGAAAACATCGCACCTCTATATTTACCTTACATCGCTTTGATTTAACTCTAAAATACCATAAATTTGTTAAAATAATGTAATTATAGGAATCATTCTCCAAAAGAACATGGTAATATCTAAAATCATGATTTATAAGAACAACTTTTCTACATTATTTTTGCTCATTGTTATCGAGGCTACTATGATTACTAAATTCATTGTAAGTGAGGTTATTATAGTAAGCAGGCTCGATGTGATCGTGATTACCAACATAACTACGGACTATCTTTTTTCATGTTGAACAACGCTTTTTTTTCTAGCATTATTATGTCCAATTCCATGAGAATTATAAGTTTTTTTATTGCATATCTACTCTTCCATCCAAAAAATTCAAAGCCAAAAGTTAAATTAGGAAAATTATAAACTTTGCTAGTGAGGGGGTCAATAGATAGAGCCTTGAATTAAGTGCTTCCAAACTCATGGTAATAAAATCATGGTAGCTACAGTTTAACATGAGCAAAAAGTATATGGATATCTGTTCATATATTATATGGATCTACCATGATGGTATATGAAATGTAAAGATACATCGAAACGGGGTTGGTCCAAGGTCATTTTGGACCTTGGACAAAGTAATAATTTAGGCTCCTTGCAAATTACTAAGACTATTTAATATAACTACAACAAAAACATATATATATAAAAAATTGTATTTACAAATTAATTTTTTTCCATAAAACAACGATTACAATTTCGCTCAAAAGTATCCAAGTTACAAAATATTGATTACAAATACACAAAAAGATAGGTGCCAGCTCGAAAATACCTAGGACTCGGTACCGGTCCCAAAGTGGGAATCAGCACCAATCCCAAGCTTGATGATTCTTGCATCTTCAACTCCTTAGCTTGGATCGTCTTTTGGTAGGCTTCGCGTATCCATAGTTGTTTGCACCAATCTTAGCGTGTTTCCAAGCCCAAATAATGGAGTTGCGGGAGAACAAAGCTACAGACTCAGGAATTCATGGAGATCGATAGAGAATTACACTAATTCAACAAACCAACTTTGGAAATAGACATTCGGCATCGAAATAAGATTGTAGCAAAAAGATGGGGTCCACCCAAGTTGTATTTGGGTGTCAGTACCGATTCCCAACTTGGGGGATCCCATTACTTTGTTGCCTTGGATAATTTTGGCTTTGACTTCATGGCTCTGTCTGTGTTTGTTTTCTGGACTCGTGGGCTATCTCTTTGGGCTTTCCGCCTTGATAACTCCAAGTTCTATCTATCCAGTTTGTCCGGATTCTACCTAGCAAAATGCAGGATAACACTTGCCCCTCAAAGTACATCTCATTTCCAACAGGATGTGCTTTGAATCGAGACAAGTTCGAATTTCCATAAAGGATTCCGCTATATCCTTTGAACGGTCACTATCCTTTTGCAAATCAATTCTGTGAATTATTATATCCATAATGACCCGTTGCAACGTTCTGCTTACATCTGGGACTATAAATCTAGAATGTGTTTTGGTGGTCTGCTATTCCAAATCTGATGATTTTAGACTAATCCCATCCATGCGTTCTCTGGGTATAAGTCTAACTTTTATTCGACTTTAATCGTCAAGCATTGGGTATATACACATATGGCTCATCACATGTGCACAAGCACTCACAAACATACGCATAAACCATATGTATGCTTGTACATGTCTTTTGTTTTTTGTCTTTGTTTGTGTTTTTATAAAAAATCTTAGGATTCGGTATCGACCCCTGGGTTGGGAGTCGGTACCGACTCCGGACTTGAGAAAATTTCTCAAGTTTATTTTTTGTTTGAGGACTTTGGTAACTCATATACCTATATAACATATCTCCTTCATGTTACTTCCTTACTTTGTCACCTTGCTTTGGAGAAGAAATCAAACTGAAGAAACTCGTGCTTACCCATTGCTACTTTGATTCCTCGATCAATCTCCGACCTTACCCACGCCTGGAGCTACCACCGCTCCTTCCATGCCTGCAATCGACGTCACTTGCACCGTTGTCTCCTTGCCTCGTCTCCCTAGATCCGCTTCGTTATACCCCGATCCAAACCATGAAATTATTTTGGGTAAGTGGATGGCTCGAACTAACGTGGGGATTTGACACTGATGGTGGATAGGGACAATAATGAATGTGGGTGGACAAAGGTGATTATCGGCGGCCATGATTTGGTTCATCGGAGATGGAAGAAGAAAAGAAGGTGTAGGGGTCGGCCCGACTCCCACACTTAGGCAAAATTTGCTTATGCTTTGCCCTGTTTGAACTTTCCATTCAAACATCGCCTCATCAATTCGGGTTGAACCTTTCTTTCATCTTGCGACGCTCCAAAGTGTGGTTGTCAATATGAAGCTTGTTGGGACGGTCAACGATGACGATCACATCGAGTTACATCCTGACCGTAAATTAAGTGTTAATAGGACCAGTTAAATAGTAACGGAAAATTTGAACTGCATAATGCTACATAACACTGCATTGGAATCCGCTTTATCACGGGGGTTACGGTTTGTAATTAATCTTCTAATGCTAATTATCTATTAAGCTTTTTATAGAGATGGACCAAAGAAGTTCTAAATGTCTAGCTACTCAGACTATAGGTGCTTCGTTACCCAAATATATCGAATCTGATGCAAAATTAAGCTCAACTACAACTTCTTAGGCATAGAAAACTCCTATTCAACAAGAGCAACAACCAGAAATTCTAAGCGTTAATCAACAAAATCTAAAGAACCTCGAAGTAGAACAACAGATACCCGAAAATCTAGTTGAACCAGCAGAGGGACCTCAAATAGATCCTGTACCTGATACTCTTGAGGATGTTGTAATACTGAATAACCTGGTCAACTCTATTCCTTTTGGAATTAATAAAGGATCTCTTTGAAGGAGAGTATGGCATTCAATTTGATGATGTCCTAGCACCATCTCACAATCCGAGAGCTCACGATCCTCCAGAAGGGTACATAGCTTGCAACAGATATATGTGCCTAGCGGGTTGTGTCCTGCCATTTAATCAATTCGTTCATCGAGTCTTGAACTTTATGAGGCTGGCTCCCACATAGCTGCATCCAAACTGCTATGCCTTTCTTATAAGCACTTATCTATTTTTCTATGAGCATTTAAACCAAGTGCCTAGCAATGAAGAAATCCAGTACATTTATAGCTATAAAAGCCACAAGGAAAACCTATCTCTTATTTACTTAGAGCTGATGAGGGGTTGCAGAATCATCTTCGGGGCTTAGAACAAGCTGAGTTACTTGAAGGCTGAATGGTTCTATATGCGCTGTCCACCCAGGTTTGCTCGTAAATGGATCACCGGATGTAAGTTTTATTTAAAACGCCATTTGTGTATTTGCCCTATAGTCTGCATGCTTATTTATCATTTACTGTTTTGCAGATGTTTCGACGAGGCCCAACGGTGGATCACTTTCAGACACTGTTAACACTCTCATGGCACTCCCAAGCGAGAATAGGTATATAAGAACCCTATGAATGGACGAGAATCTCCTTACTCATGGCTTATTAGAGGAAGGCCATAGCACCGGTATTGTTTCGGTTGTTGACATTGAGGATGATGATGATTGCAATCCCCCTGTAGGAGGTGAAGTCGATCCTGAGTTGCCCCCATCTCCGAGTCCTAGGGTTGAAGCTGGAGAAAACATGGAGCTAGAAAACAAAGGCGAAATTATTGGAGATGGTGATGAGGTCGGCCAAAGCAACATTGAAGTAGGTCGCAGATCCCAGACTGAACAACCCAGAGGCGACCCACCGCCTGCTACTAAAAAGAAATTGATTGTGAGAATTTTGAAGGCGTGGACTTCCACTCAAATCTCCATCGATCGCAATGGCAAAGAAGACTCCATATATTCCTTCAGTAGAGACGTTTTTCAGTCTAAGGCCTATCCCTATGGAGTTTGGCTCTTTTGACGTTGTTAACATCAGCATTGGCAACATTAGTTTTCGATCCGCTTTGAGAAGGACATCATCCCAACCAATGTGGGAGAGGTTACTCACATGCTTAAAGCTCCAGTACATTTTTCGTCGGGGGGACACTAGGACACACACACACATGCACTATTTGACACTCACAATTGACCTATGTACTTACCCTTTGACTTAACTCATCCTTGTTTTCTTTGCAGGTTCAATGGATAGGAGCAAGCAGTCAATCCGATCCCTAGAAGAGAAAGTGTGACGACCCACATTTTGGAAGGTTTAAATCGACAATAATCCACACATGTCCGACTTAAACAATCCGGAACGTAGATAATCAATGGAGTTAAATAAGAAAAATAAGAAGAGAAGAAGAAAACAAAACACAGAATCTCACAGTGGAAACGATAAAATATAATAATCAAATAACAATTCATGAAGCTATTTACTATACATTTGATTATAATCTATACACATTTATCATAGTTATATATATACACACACACACACATCAGGGTTAAGTGATCAACATACAGGATAACATGATGAAGGGGATAATAATAATAGTGATATACCAAAACTCCGTCTTCGTCCTTCAGAGAATAATCTTCAATATGCTGGAAAAAAACTCAGGACTGACCCAAGAGTAATGAAAAGACAAAACACTCGAGTCAGGACAAAAATACTCTTATGTAAGTCAAATCAATATCACAGAATATAAGTGTAATAACTTAAGAGATGTTACGAGATTTTCCATCTCCTAAGGATCCGTTAAACTATTTATATATAATAGTATACTCTATAATATATAATGTCTATAAGTAAAATAAATATCAAAATAGCGTTAAGGTTTTACATTGATCCACCTTAACACATTTACAGTTGAAACCAAAGTCGTAATGGGCTCGTATAGGGATAAATATGAAAAGGCACGTGATACAATGCCCAAGGTAGGATTCTACCAGTTTACCCTTTCTAGCTGGTTATAATCCATCCATGGCCGATCGCGACAATCAATCCAACTGACAAAAAGTGCAACCATCGAATACGAAATCACAATAGTAATACGAGGGATCAACGTCGCTAGAGGTAGCTAACCTCATTGGCCAGACATAGGCTCCTGTTTTAGTAATTTTAATTATGACACGAATGTCAAAGCTATCCATCATCGTTCTCTTACTTCATTCCAGTAAACGTCGCTAATTCAACCACTACATTCTGGATATCATCCACCGCGTACATAGTTGTCAAAGTGGTTCCAATATTGATAGAGAGTATGCCAATAAGAGGCCCCAGTCTCTTTAACAACCAAACGTCGTTTTACACATCGGTTGGTTCATTTACATTTCGAGACAATTCGTACTTGATATCAAAATATCATATTTATTTCAAAAACCAATCCATTTCGAAATTATCATATTCACTTCAAAAATCATATTTTGCTTCGAAATGTTAATTCAATTCGATATATCGATTCACTTCGTAATTTGATTCGAATTACAATTTAGGTTACAACTTCACTTTAACCCAATTCGCATTTAAATCCAAGATTTAAATATAAACATACCACCTTTTTAACCAGTTTGAATTTTAGAAAATAGTTTTAAATAGTTTAAAAAAGGTAAATAGTTAAACAGTTTAATAGAAAATAATTTGAGTATTAAAAAAACGGTTTATACAGTTTAAACAGTTTAATAGAAAATAATTTGAATATTTAAAGAATATAGATTTTAAACCGTTTATACTAAAAATATTCATTTAAAAATAGTTTCAAAGTCAAACCAGTTCACTTTCCAAATTTTCCAATTCAAATCGACTCCAATTTTCATTCCGATTTCAAGTCGAATTTTATTTCAATTTCAAAGTCAATTCCAAATTAATTTCAACTCCAATTCCAAATTAATTTAAATTCCAATTCCAAATTAATTTCAAATTTAAACTATTTCGATTTATATCAATTTCGAGTTCGATTTCCAAAATATTGATTCAAACACTTAAATCAAATTTACCCTCAATATTCAATTAAAAATCCAAACCTTCAAATATAATTCAATTTCGACCTCAATTTCGAAATATCGTATCATATCACTTTTACTTAGCAATATTCAAAGTTCAAATAAAAGTCCAAATCTTTAAATAATTCAATTTCTGCAATTCACGTTATATTTCGATTATACCTTCAAAATCTCAACTTCAATTACTTAAACAATTTCGTTTACCAAATTCAAATTTCAACATTTCGAGCTCAAATTTGAAAGATAATTCAATTTCCATAAATCCAATTTTTATTTCTAAAAACCAAATCATTTAAATAATTTCAAATCAAAAATTCAAAATTATTTAATTTACCCAATCCGGTGTCCGTATATAATTCTCTATCCTATGGCCAAGTGAATCGATTATTTCAATTTAAATCCAAGGATGGATATATATCATTTCAATCCAGAATAAATGTCATAGGTATATATTATTTCAACCTATTTCCTAATTTATTCGAAATAATTCAGCTTACAGGTTTATATACTGTAAATAATATACAGGGTGATAACATGGTATATAAATAAACATCCAAACATCCAAAATTTCAATCAATAGCATCCATCTCAATCAATCATCCAAACAGTCAATATTCACAACAGTCAACCAATTATCGATAATTCAGGGATTTTACTAGCAGTTTAAATCCAAATTCAATTTTAACTGCCAATCTAAATTTTATCAATTTATTCAAATGTCAATCAAATGTCAAATTAAATTTATCCAACAACCATCAATAAATTCAAATTACTTCACGATATAAATTTTCCCACCATAAAATATAATAGTCAAACGTGAGCGTAAAACACTCACCTTTCATTTGAAATTGAAAATATTTTCAGCTTCAAATAAATGCCAATCCAAAGCCAAGCTGCAGACGACGTCGATACGATTCCAACGCCTCTCATTTTGTCCGAAACGGACCTCATATTTACAAGGTACGATTTAATTAATATAACGGTAATTAAAATATAATTAGCAACAAATTAAACAAATAAAAAAACGACCTATCTCCTACAGCAATCACGAACGAGGCACGCCTGCTTCGTCTCTCTTCTTCCCGGTCGCGATCGACTTTTTTTTTTACGCCGCCACCCAAAATCGCGTCGCCGACCATGCCTGAACTCCCATGACCATCGGAGCTTTCCTCCGAGAGCCACAAATCGACCAAGGAAACCCAGCAGCCATAGTCGCCGCCCTCACCTCGCAGTCATCATCGTTCGAAGTCGCCTTCGCTCGCGTGCCCTCAGGCGCCGCTGCACCCTACTCAACGCGATTCGATCGTGGCCTGTAGTCTTCATTTTTCTGATCGTGGCATTTTTGTTAGATCGGCTTTTTTTTAGATCGGTTGTGGATTCGAAATAAAAAAGGAAAAAAGAGTATGTGTAGGCGTATAAGGCTCGGTGTGACTTGAACGAGTTTTGACTTTTATTATATTATTAAAAATTGAAAGTATTTGACATTTAACGTTCAAAATTTCTCGAGCTCCAAACGAAGCGTGTCGTCTGGCGTTCATAATGTTTTACTCCCATTTCGAACACAGTGAAACTAGTCTCGAGTCCTAATTCGATCATATGCAGAAGATAGCTTTTTAAATCGAATTATTTTAATTAAATTCTGAATTTAAATTCTATGTGTTTCAAGCTCGTACGGCCAAATGACAAGTCCGAACGCTACGAAACTTGAAATCCTACAAAACTTCACTATTACGAATCTGATGAAACTGGTTTCGTCGAAATCCGAGACAGTGGCCAAAATGGCTATTTTACTCGTCAATTAAAATATAAAATTTCAAATTTCAAATTATTCACATTTAAATCCAATTTTAAATGTTATCCATCTTCGTCCATATTTTGAATAAAATTTAAATCAATTTTCGATATCATTTTCAATCATCTTAAATCCAGAATTAAATTATTCAAAAAAACTCCAAATATTAAATTTTAACAATTTAATTATTTGATAAACCAATATTAATAAATCATTAAATTTTATTTCTACCCACATTTATCCAATAATCACATTAAATTTAAACATTTAAAATAGCCAAAAATACGGATTGTTACATACTCCCCCACTCAAAACTTTTCATCATCGAAAAGTCGTTAAGAAAGAATTTAACATACAATAGATTTTATTCAAATAATCACTCATAACTTTAAAATTCTTATTAGAAAATCTTTACTACGCTTTTACTATGCCATTCCGCTATGATTTTACAGAAATATAACTTATATATAAAAACAAATCATAAAATTTTTAGAACTTCAAAAATTTTCTAACTCCTGGATTTACAGAAAATTTCGGTAGAGTCTCCTTTGTGCGGCTCGATCGGAAAAATTTACAATATCAATATATAACACAAATATAATCAATGTATATCAAATATACATCTCATCTAAATGATGAGGCATCCCGTAGGGCAAAAATATAAAATCGCGGTATGTAATCCGAGATACGTACCTTACTATTAATAATACGAGCGAGTTCGCTCGTATTAAGCAAGCAAAAGCATATAAATCCCCGTATAAGCCCAAACGATCTTCGTATGTACCTATCTCAACTTAATTTGGAATGCTAGTCACTTATAATAAGATGTAGAACATGTATAAGTTCCAATAAATATAAAACATGCATTCTGAATCCAAATCTCAAGCACGAGTACAAATATGCAACCATACAACCATCATATGCACTCAAAACAATTAAACAAGGATTTATGGCAAAACAAATCATCCGACAAATCAATATTCATTCAATTTAATTCATAACTATCACAATTTACATTTTCAATGTCAATATTTAATTTATACACTCATCCTTAGTAACATTCAATTTCTATTAACATTTAATTGGCTCGATTCAATTTATTTGAATTCAACCAACTTTTATTCAATTAGATTCACGTTCCATTTGATTTTTTCATTCAATTTATTTACTTCGAATCGATTTCCATGCACTTACCAACATTAATATGTTTACATTCTATTAATTTGCACTCGTTAATAACTACATTCATATTTTTTTCTTTCTTCCATTATTTTATTTCAATAATTCATATAATTAATTACACTTAAGTAAATTAATTCCATACCACATTCAATATAATTTAAATTGATTTACATCCACCATTAATACTCATTTCATAAAATCATACAATGGATGTATAATCAATTCATTTGCTTTTAATTAATTTACATTCAACTAATTTGGTTTCAATCCATTTTTTTTATTCAGTCCACCAATATTCATTGCATTCACCTTTGATTGATTACAATTAAATGTATTTACATTCCATCGATTTTGTTTCAATTATTTCCATTTATTTCATCCACATTTAATTGATTTACATTCCATTGTTTTCTTTCATTTTATTAACATTCGTTACAAATTCATTATATTAAATTTTATTCAATTCAATTTGTGAAATTCCAATTGTTTCACTTTTTTTTATTATTATTATTTAACCTATTTCATATAAATTCATTAGTGAATCATTTATAAAATTACTCCACTTAACCTTGCTTAAGTTGAATTTGTGTTCTTTCCACTTAGTATATCCTCCTTTTAATTATACTAACATCATTATAAATTAGCTAAGTTTTTTAAATATTTTATACAACACAACTCTCTTTTCATATTATTATTTCATATCTTAAGTTATTATTAATTCATCGATTCACTTCTTTTATTCAAATTCATATTATTTATTTACTAAAACAAATTTTATTTTATAACTCAATTCATATTAATAATTATATATTTTCTTCCATGATCAATTTTGTAACGACTCAATTTTTCGACGCCCGAAAATCGACATCAATACGTCCACTGTATCAAATGCCGATCAATCGAATGCTGGAAAACCGAACCGTTAGGGTTAAAGAAGAAAGAGGTAGAAGAAGAAATAGAAACAATATCAGAATCTCACAATCATAGCGGAACAATATATAATAGATAAATGACTAATCTTTAAAACAAAAGAACTATATCTGTTTATACATTATATCATCATAGTGCAACAGCTTCATAGCACACAACTGGAAAGTTATATAAACTTGTCCTCATAATTGAATACACAGCAGAATAATAATCAAATACGGAAGTACGTCTCGCCATCCAGCTCGTCTCCTGAGCTCCACAGTAATCCATCCAGAATCTACTGATAACCTGACACTAGGCTGCCCGTGTGGAAAATTATGGGCACCCAGAGTTTAGAAAAGGGAACAATAAAGTCCGAGTCAGACATGGGACTGGTGTGAGAACTTAAAAATAGTTATTTTCACAAAGAAATAAAAAGAAATCCGCTATGCTTTTGAAAAATGAAATTACCATAAGGCCTCCCGCCACACACACAATGCAAACGCAGAATTAGAGGAGATTTCTCCTTATGATAGTCAAACATGCTTGATACGCAAAATCTTTTTAATATTATCATTAGTGCATAGTGTGGAAAACATTTTGAAAGTATAATATTAATCTTAGCCAGCATACACATTTCATAGTATGCCTACTATAGCTACCATGTTCAATAGCAGGTTACCACCACATTCCATGGCAGGTTATACAACTAAAACCGTACAGGGCGCGTATTGTTTCTTTAGATTTCGAACAAATGGTCAGGCTAAGGAACTTCCTATGCCACATGGGTACGCCTCTAGAGGGACGCCCCGAGAACCTAACCGGATCTCTACCAACACAAGGTCGGGTTACCTCACGCTGTAATACAGTTGTAACTAGATAACCCTACGAGCTATGCCATCCCCGGTCTTTACCAACCTTTATCCGAGGATCCTCAACACTAACAACCACAAAGTAATAAATTTGCAGCAACCACATAGGTTAAATATCTGGGCTCCATATCATGATACCACCTTTTTCCAGAAGGAAATGGACATACCCTGAGGGTGCTACCCCCAAACAACCTTGCCGCATCCTTCCTGTTTCGACCATTTCGGGTTGTGAGGTCCGACGAGGTCTCGTCCACAAAGCTACGCTTTCCACAAAAGCCATGCTTCGATCAACAAATGATCAGCAACACTTAGCATGCCACATTACCAAATTGGGAATGTATCACTAGTAACCACAAACTACATAATCTCTTAGCTCATATGTTTCAGAGAAGGGTGTTAAGCTAAGAGATAAATTCTCCGCCACCAACAGAAATGTATTTGATAGAAACCAGCTTTACATCTCAAAGTGTAACATCAGACATACATCCAAGTCCATCCTGGGTCTGAATGGAACCGAAGGCACTGCATCCAATTAAGGAAAGAAGTCCTTGCAAATCCGGATATCCCCTAATCACGTCCGGATTCCCCATCACATAGGGTAATCAAAATCTCTATACCGTAGCAACTCGATGCAGAGACATTCAACAGGCAATCCTTTCATTTTCAAAAAATACCCGGTCTTCTACCACCATCTTCAAATGCGATCCCATTTCGTCGTATCATTATTCGGAATGGGTTTTATGACATAAAGTCCTCTCCCGGCTTAACCGAATAATGAGCGCTTGTTTTGAAAACAAATTCAAGTGTCGTTTCAAAGGCCAATATTGATAGTCGGTTATTTAACTATCAAACAATATTCACAACAAATCATCAAGCCTCAATAATTTCCCAAATTGTTTATACTGATAGTTGGTTATTTAACTATCAAACAATATTCGCAACAATTATCAAATTTAAATAATTTTTCCCCAATTATTTATTTTCAAAATATCTTCGCAGGATATATTTTAACACTTCAACACTTTGAAAACCAATTTCAAATCGTTTTTCTTACGCGGAATAAATTCCAAATATTGTTTATTTCCACTGAAAATCACCAAATCAAATTCAAAATTGATTTCCAAATTTATTTCAAACACCAAATCAAATTTCGAATTGATTTCTAAATTTATTATCTTTTAAAACCAATTCCTTTATTTCTTCCAAACTATTTAAAATCTGAATTTTAAATAAATTCTCCAACTTTTAGACAATATCATTCGAAATCCATTTATTAAAATCTTTTTCCCATATTTTGGAATTGATTTGATAAGATTACAAAAATCAACTTTTATACTTTTAAATTCCTTCCTTTAAATTTATCCAATTTTCTAAAATTAATTTATTCCAAATTTTCTACTTTAATTTCCAAAAATTCAATTTTATTTATTTCTGGTATCCTATGATACCAAGAATATATTCAGCTAAACTATAGCCTTCAAATAAATTCCATTTATCAATATAATCATTCACACCAATATAATCATTCACAGATTATCACATCACAACATATACAAATAAATTCAACAATGTGAGGAATCCACTTGGATCCCTCCAACATGTTTCCCTGCATCCACAGATGTTAGCACAACAATTAAATACCAATTCCACTTCGAGGTGGAATATCGCGGTATATGGGATTATATAATATCATCCGCTATTATGCGGCGCATAGGGTCTCATCCGCTATATAATGCGGGAAATCAATCACTCCAATACACACACACACACACACTACTATATATATACTATCACTACCAAACAATCAATCAATAACTGAAATTCCAATTATTTTAATTTGAGTGAGAAGATCTCACATTAACTATGCATGCAATCCATTTTCCATTCCGGCTTGTTTTCTTCACAGTTTTAGACCTTGTATAAACATTTATACAATTTATTAATATTCGAAATAATCGAATAATCAATTTTTCATTTGATAATTTTAATTCACTAGTGATTTTATTTATATTGAACAAATCAAACAATTAATTTCTGTTAAATAGATTTAATTAACTAATGAATTTTGTTTAAACCAATTTCTCCTAAAATAAATAAATTTTAAGTTACAAAATAATTAAAATAAGTTAATCACCCTAATATAATAATTTAAAATAACCTAAATAACAAGTAGGTTTAATATGTGTGTATATATTTTTATATAGATAATTTATATTCATATATAATCCCTTCCTGTATATATATTTTAACCTCAAACAGTAAATTATCATATACCTTACAGGAGAGATGCAAACTCAGGCTTCAACCAACCCTGAGTAGCCACTGCAAATCGAGCAAACCCAGACTCAACCATCAACCACCAGCAACTGCCATCATCGCCACCCTAGCTCGAGCACTGCACGACCTTTCGCGAGCCTCCACACGCGTGCACGATCGCCTGACGACAACTCCCCCATTCGCGAACCACGCCGACCTCGACTTCGCCTGCGGCCTCCATCCAAGCCCTCGCGATTTTGAATCGAAATCGATTCTAGGGTTATCTCGATTTACAAACGAATTAAAACTGAAGAGAGAGGAGGGAGAGAGGAGAGAACGAACGTGCAATTTGAATTTGGGTATTTTATCCTCGGCCATGGATTTGTTTTGTTTGAATGAGATAATAAAATTTCTTTTTTTATATATATAAAAACGAAGATGCATGTAATAACATTTGCCAAGTGTTATTAAAGAAAGCAACGTGTAAAAGTTGTCCTGAGAAAACATTATATCAAATATATATATTATTTTTTAAATTTAAATTCAAATTTAAATCGTCTCGATAAATGCAACTCAAAATCTCGACCTCCAATCGAGGCGTGCCTCTAGGCGTTTATAATGTAAACTCCTATCCCGAACACAATGGAAAAGGTTTCGAGTCCAAATTCGATCGTATGGAAAAGATAGCTTTTTGGACCAGTAATTATATTAAATTTCAATATAAATTTCAATGTGTTTACTTACGTATGGCCAAACGATCTCTCCAAAGGCTATGAAAATTGAAATCCGATAATAATACAATATTACGGATCCAATTGAACTGGTTTCATTGAATCCCGAGACTGTGCCTCAGAAGGCTAGTTTTAAATATCGATTTAAACAATATAAATTCAAAACTGAACAAATCGCTTTCAAAATCAATTTCAAAAGTTCTATTACCTTCAGTATTATCAATATGAATTTCCTAAGCCTTTAAAATATTTTTAACAAGCTTACAAACCAAGGTTCGCCATTTTAACCAATTCTCAATTATTAAATTTAATAATTTAATTGCCAAATAAATAATGATATTTGAAATTCAAGTTAAACTATCTACCAAATATTTAAAATCAATTAAATATTTCAATTTCAAATATCCAAAAATTCCGGGTCGTCACAAATTCATTTAACCTCTCTTAAGTTAACTACTATTTATATAAAGAAAAAAATTCAATAACTTATTCCATATTATATCAGTTAACATTCAATTTTTTTATTTAAATTACTCGACTTGCAATTTATTTATTTATATCCAATTTAAATTAAATTCAGTTAACCATATTTATTTTTAATTACACTCATTTTTTTTAATCAATTTCTTACACAATTCAAATTGCATTTTATTTTATAATTCAAGTTGTATTCATTCTATTAATTCATACATAACCTAAGTGGAATTACTTCACTTTAGTAATTTATCTAGTTCACTTAATATCCAATTCAATTTATTTAATATTTAGTTAAACTTCATTTTGTTTTTAATCCGTTACTCATTTTATTTAATTTTATTCAAGTTAAATTTCCTAATCATTTCCATTTTACAAATTTAAATTCGTTTTTAGCTTATTAATTCTCAATCTATAAGTTATACAAATTAACTTCTTAAAATTTCATTTCGTTATTTTATCTACTTCATTTCAAATGCAATTCATTTTTTTATTTAAGCTTTCATGAGTTAAATATATTTTATTTACTTCATTTCACTAACTCAATTAATTTAACATTTCTTAAGTTAATCAATTTATTTCATTTCTCGGATTCAAATTTCTTTTATTTGCTTAAGCAAAATGTTTAACCAATTTAAAATTTATTTTATTTTCCTATTCCAATTTAAAATTTACAAACTTATTTCTCATCCATACTATTTTAAATTTTAAGTTCAAACTATTTCCATATATTTATTAAATCACATTTAGAATATATTTTTTTAATCAAAACTTGTTTTAATCGAAAATAAATTTCTTTTGGTAGCAATCTTCACTCAGAAACTCGAAAATGAACACTGGCGATGCTGCAGTCATCCCCAGAATTATTTTCTACCGACCAAGCGAGTTTAATGCTTTTATTTCCTTCAAAAATCTTTTTAAAATATATTTTTCTCATCAAAACTCTTTTAAATAATATTAATATTAATTTTGAAGGCTTCGAAAACAATTTTGAAAACATAAAGGATTTTAAATTCTAAAATTCTCAATTTTTAAATCCTTCTATTTTTAAGCTATATTATAAATATACCTATACAAATTCCTTAACTTATTACCAAAATATTCCATTAATTTACAACTTGGTGATTTTGTCCAATTCTTATTGCAATTATATTTCAATTCAATTTAATTATCACTGCTTTATAAAATAAAATTCATTAATTATTCGTTTTATTTTTAATTCAACCAATAATCAATGATAATTAAATATTATCATCGCCTAACAATAATTTCATTAATAATTAGCATTTTATATAGAATATAGTTTAGCCAAAATTATTTCATTTACTTGATTTTTAAAACAATATTATGTCGACTTGCCTCGTTTAAGTGTTTAGAAAACCCTGTCGATAACACGGCATCCCGCAAATCGACCGAAATTCATAAACAACTCAACAGATAAGTAAACACAATATAAAACATTTTATAACACTAACAAGTACGCTCTCTCATATAAATACACTCAAACAGACTCATTCTAAGGTATTAATACCATACCTCTAATGAGTCAAACCCCACAAAGCCAAGGTTATCGCTAAACCTTCGCTTTGATACCAACTGTGACAACCCACATTTCAGAAGGGTTATTTCGACAATATTCTACACATGTCCGACTTAAACAATCCGGAACGTAGATAATCAATGGAGTTAAATAAGAAAAATAAGAAGAGAAGAAGAAACAAAACACGGAATCTCATAGCGGAAACGATAAAATATAATAATCAAATAACAATTCATGAAGCAGTTTACTATACATTTGATTACAATCTATACACATTTATCAGAGTTATATATATACACATCAGGGATAAGTGATCAATATACAGGATAGCATGATGCAGGGGATAATAATAATAGTGATATACCAAAACTCTGTCTTCGTCCTTTAGAGAATAATCTTCAATATGCGGGAAAAAACTCAGGACTGACCCGAGCGTAATGAAAAGACAAAACACTCGAGTCAGGACTAAAATACTCTTATGTAAGTCAAATCAATATCATAGAATATGAGTGTAATAACTTAAGAGATGTTACGGGATTTTCCATCTCCTAAGGATCCGTTAAACTATTTATATATAATAGTATACACTATAATATATAATGTCTATCAGTAAAATAAATATCAAATATTGTTAAGGTTTTACATTGATCCACCTTAACGCATTTACAGTTTAAACCAAAGTCATAATGGGCTCGTATATGGATAAATATGACAAGGCACGTGAGGCAATGCCCAAGATAAGATTCTACCAGTTTACCCTTTCAAACTGGTCGTAACCCATATGTGGCCTACCGCGACAATCAATCCAACCGATAAAAAGTGCACCCATCGAATACGAAATCACAATAGTAATACGAGGGATCAACGTCGCTAGAGGTAGCTAACCTTATTGGCCAGACATAGGCTCCTGTTTTAGTCATTTTAATTATGACACGAATGTCAAAGTTATCCATCATCGTTCTATTACTTCATTCCAGTAAACGTCCCCAATTCAACCACTACATTCTGGATATCATCCACTGCATACACAGTTATCAAAGTGGTTCTAATATTGACAGAGAGTATGCCAATAAGAGGCCCCGGTCTCTTTAACAACCAAACGCCGTTTTACACACCGGTTGGTTCTTTTACATTTCGAGACAATTCATACTTGATACCAAAATATCATATTTATTTCAAAAACAAATCCATTTCAAAATTATAATATTCACTTCAAAAATCATATTTTACTTCGAAATGTTAATTCAATTCGATATATCGATTCACTTCGTAATTTGATTCGAATTACAATTTAGGTTACAACTTCACATTAACCCAATTCGCATTTAAATCCAAGATTTAAATATAAACATACCACCATTTTAACCAGTTTGAATTTTAGAAAATAGTTTTAAATAGTTTAAAAAAGGTAAATAGTTAAACAGTTTAATAGAAAATAATTTGAGTATTAAAAAAATGGTTTATACAGCTTAAACAATTTAATAGAAAATAATTTGAATATTTAAAGAATATAGATTTTAAACCGTTTATACTAAAAATATTCATTTAAAAATAGTTTCAAAGTCAAACCAGTTCACTTTCCAAATTTTCCAATTCAAATCGGCTCCAATTTTCATTCCGATTTCAAGTCGAATTTTATTTCAATTTCAAAGTAATTTCAAAGTCAATTCCAAATTAATTTCAACTCCAATTCCAAATTAATTTAAATTCCAATTCCAAATTAATTTCAAATTTAAACCATTTCGATTTATATCAATTTCGAGTTCGATTTCCAAAATATTGATTCAAACACTTAAATCAAATTTACCCTCAATATTCAATTAAAAATCCAAACCTTCAAATATAATTCGATTTCGACCTCAATTTCGAAATATCGTATTATATCACTTTTACTTAGCAATATTCAAAGTTCGAATAAAAGTCCAAATCTTTAAAACAATTCAATTTCTGCAATTCACGTTATATTTCGATTATATCTTCAAAATCTCAACTTCAATTACTTAAACAATTTCGTTTACCAAATTCAAATTTTAACATTTCGAGCTCAAATTTGAAAGATAATTCAATTTCCATAAATCCAATTTTTATTTCTAAAAACCAAATCATTTAAATAATTTCAAATCAAAAATTCAAAATTATTTAATTTACCCAATCCGGTGTCCGTATATAATTCTCTATCCTATGGCCAAGTGAATCGATTATTTCAATTTAAATCCAAGGATGGATATATATCATTTCAATCCAGAATAAATGTCATAGGTATATATCATTTCAACCTATTTCTTAATTTATTCGAAATAATTCAGTTTACAGTTTTATATACTGTAAATAATATACAGGGTGATAACACGGTATATAAATAAACATCCAAACATCCAAAATATTAATCAATAGCATCCATCTCAATCAATCATCCAAACAGTCAATATTCACAACAATCAACCAATTATCGATAATTCGGGGATTTTACTAGCAGTTTAAATCCAAATTCAATTTTAACTGTCAATTTAAATTTTATCAATTTATTCAGATGTCAATCAAATGTCAAATTAAATTTATCCAACAACCATCAATAAATTCAAATACTTCACGATATAAATTTTCCCAACATAAAATATAATAGTCAAACATGAGCGTAAAACACTCACCTTTCATTTGAAACAAAATATCTTCAGCTTCAAATAAATGCCAATCGAAAGCCAAGCTGCAAACGACGTCGATACGATTCCAACGCCTCTCATTTCATCCGAAACGGACCTCATATGCACAAGGTACGATTTAATTAGTATAACGGTAATTAAAATATAATTAGCAACAAATTAAACAAATAAAAAAACGACCTATCTCCTACAGCAAGCATGAACGAGGCACGCCTGCTTCGTCTCTCTTCTTCCCGGTCGCGATCGACTTTTTTTTTATGCCGCCACCCAAAATCGCGTCGCCGACCATGCCTAAACTCCCACGACCATCGGAGCTTGCCTCCGAGCGCCACAAATCGACCAAGGAAACCTAGCCACCATAGTCCCCGCCCTCACCTCGCAGTCATCATCATTCTGAGTCGCCTTCGCTTGCATGCCCTTAGGCGCCGCTGCACACTACTCAACGCGATTCAATCGCGACCTGTAGTCTTCATTTTTTCGATCGCGACATTTTTGTTCGATCGGCTTTTTTTTTAGATGGGCTGTGGATTCGAAATAAAAAGGGGAGAAAGAGTATGTGTAGGCGTATAAGGCTCGGTGTTCCTTGAACGAGTTTTGACTTTTATTATATTATTTAAAATTGAAAATATCTAACATTTAACGTTCAAAATTTCTCGAGCTCTAAATGAAGCGTGCCGTCTGGCGTTCAAAATGTTTTACCCCCATTCCGAACACAATGAAACTAGTCTCGAGTCCTAATTCGATCGTATGTAGAAGATAACTTTTCAAATCGAATTATTTTAATTAAATTCTGAATTTAAATTCTATGCGTTTCAAGCTCGTACGGCCAAACGACAAGTCTGAATGCTACGAAACTTGAAATCCTACAAAAATTCACTATTATGGATCCGATGAAACTGGTTTCGTCGAAATCCGAGACAGTGGCCAAAATGGCTATTTTACTCGTCAATTAAAATATAAAATTTCAAATTTCAAATTATTCACATTTAATTCCAATTTTAAATGTTAACCATCTTCGTTCATATTTTGAATAAAATTTAAATCAATTTTCGATATCATTTTCAATCATCTTAAATCCAGAATTAAATTATTCAAAAAAATTCCAAATATTAAATTTTAACAATTTAATTATCCGATAAACTAATATTAATAAATCATTAAATTTTATTTCTACCCATATTTATCCAGTAATCACATTAAATTTAAAATTTTAAAATAGCCAAAAATACGGGTCGTTACAGAAATCATACCATGTTCAGCGCCCTCCGATCGAGCTCATACCATCAAGGAAACGACCAAGACTATGACTCTAGCTATCGCTCCAGCCGCAACAGAGACGACCAGGATAGGAGTAGTTGCGACATGGACCATTCTTCTCAAGACCCCGCTTCTTAGCGTCGACCTAGATCTAGATCACCTCCTTCTAGAGGCCTAAATAAGCACCTGATCGCCATGATGATATTCCCTTGTCCGACTCTTCTCAAGCTCTACCACTTGCCTTTATCCCCTTATAATCCATGACACTATCTCACTTCGGTCGGTCTTTTAAGTGAAAACATTATAAGAGTACCTCTCATACTTTTCACTAAAGGCCAGGCAAAGGAAGTGTTGTCGGTCCGACCATTATAGAGGAGTGGCAGGTAGACTCTACAGGGCGAATGGCTGAACTTAAGAGCAAATTCCCCAACATTTGCTTCGATGGAGTTATTTTCTTACCAAACCTAAGAGAATTCCTGCTGAAGTACAACAAAGGACCATTAACTGCACGATGGATGTCCATAATTAGTATAATGAATGGGAGAACTGGCTAAAAAGATTTCAAAGGCTACAAGAGATAGAAAACCAGAAACTTATCGAGGCCGAGAACAACAAAATCATAGCCGCTCTCGACATTAAGCTCAAAAATTCAAGAAAATCCCAAGCCAAAGCAGAGAAGAAGGCCGAGGAGGCCATTGAAGCACTCGAAGTGGAGATATCTAGGCATTTGAACGAAATCGAGCAAGCACGTCATCATAATCATGAGCTTGTAATGGAGAGGGATGCTGATAAAAGGAACACAGCAGAATTGAAAACCAAGCTCGAGCACGAGATCAAGAAAAAAGATGAAGCATAGAAGATTGCTCAAGATGCATGCAACGAACTAGTCGCCACAAGAATTGAGAAGGATAATGCACTTGAAAAGGTTAGGGACGTTGATGCTCTCATCAAGAGAGAAGTTGAAGCTGCAGTAAAATAGGTTAAGGAACGGGTAGAGGAGCAAATGATGAAGAAGTTTGAGCCACTAATCACTCAATACAGTGCCAATATGCTCAAATTTTGGAATCTAGAGTGGTTTAGGGAAGATTGCCCTTTAATGCTTGCCCGTGCCCGGGAGCGGGTCGTCGAGGAAGAGAAAGAATTTCCTAACAGTGATAATATTGACAAGCAGCGGCTGAAAAAAGAGATTATGAAGGGAGATGAGTCCAAGATCCTTCATGACAACCAGCATCTTATTCATTCGAAACTTGATGCAATCGCTCAAAAAGAGCTAGGCGAAGGTTCTGGTTCTGCACATCACGATGCTACAGCTAGTCAAGCTCTCGAGACTCAAGCTGCTCCTAGTTCAACTGTTGATTCTTCTACCAATGCTGGTTATGACCCAGAGAAGCCATAGCCATAAAAAATCCACTGTTCTCTCTCGTATTCCTAAGGGAACTCCTAGAAGCTCTCCAGCTTACGTGGAAGTTCAAACTGCAGAAGGTATCTCGTTGACTCCTCCTATTTTCTACAGAGTTGATGTGTCAATGGTCAACATGGCTAACCTCCCTCCTTGTTTTTCTTTAGCTACAGGTCAACTACAATTTCTCCACTTCCTTCTAAGGATTCTCAAATGGAGCCACAAGCACTGACGACGGAGTTCGTGACTGTCACAACCTCAACAACAATTCCTAGCATTTCGGTTGAGGAGACCCCGATCCTTGACGAGCGCATGATAGATGCTTTGTTGGAAAAAGGAAATGATGAAAATCAGGGTACTCAAGTTGATGAGGATGTTATTATTACCGAGGTCTCCCAGTCCCCATTGGTTCCTTCCATGCATGAGCTTGAGCAAAAACTTAGGGAAGATATTCTCCTTACCAGCCAAATCAAGCATGAGAAAATAGATATTTTGCTTCCTCTGCTATCGATCACGTTTCCTGGGCAAACAATTTTCACTCCTGTTTATATTCCTCCGCCCGGGGGTACTCGAAGTACGTCGACAACATTTTCACAAAGCAGCCTGGTCTCCATTTTTCTGCTCGGAAGGGGCCAAAGTGCACCTACTGGATCTTCGCAAAGAACTCCCTCCAAAAGCCAAGGCGGTAGAGGAAGAGGGGGAAGAGGAAAGGGGAGAGCTCGAGTGAAGTCTCCCCTGGTTCTAAGAAGAAAAGGAAGTCCAAAAGGAAATAGGCGCTAGCTTGTTTTTTTTCGTATATAGACTCTTTTTGTTTGTTGGCCAACTTTTCTCGGATCCCCCCCCCACACCTGTTATCACTTTTTTGCTTTTGGAGTGAACCACTTGTACTTAGCTTTCCTAATTTGACATCAACAATAAAGACTTTTTGTTTTGTACAAATCTTTGCTTAAATTTGTCTAAGTGCTTAAGAAATACACTTTCCGTTCAATGTACTTGCGATTTATCTCCTTTATTGATCATTTTCGGGTCAAGTATATAATTCACGATGTAATTTGCCGACTCACACCGTTCTAGCAAATGTAAAGCAGTCCTTAGGGCAAACCCCTTAAAATAGTGGCTTGAGTGTCCTTTTATCAGGATAATAAGTTCCAACCCCGCCAAACTCTGGGCGCGAGCTTAAGTTCGCTACTTCGAATCTTAGTCCGCTCATCCTCATCCAATATGTTAGCATTCGGTCATGCCTAACTCCGGGCAATAACTGACGGTTTATCAATTGGATCCTGCTTTATTCCGAGCTTGGACCCACTGTTCTGCCTACTCCGGGCAAGGTGTTAAGGATCAGATGGACTTGTCACACCTGTTTCCATTTGTACTTTTGCCCCCAATCCAGAGGCGAGAGCCATTTTGCGGATGAACGTTTTCGTCTGCCTTAAGTTTATACTCCAGCCCCTACTCCAGGAACGGGAGTTAAGGTATAGAAGCTCGTACCACATCCGATTTTCATTTATGCTCCTGCCCTCAATCCGAAGGCAAGAGTTGGGTTGCAGACAGTCATATCATGTCCGGCTCATGTTTATCCTCCGGCCCCCACTCCGGGAATGAGTGTTAGGATGTGGACAACTATATCGTGTCTAGCTTACGTTTATACTCCGGCTCCTACTCTGGGAGTGAGAGTTAGGATGCGGACAACTATGTTGTATCCAACTTATGTTTATACTCCAGCTCCTACTCCGAGAACAAGAGTTAGGATGTGGACAATTATGTCGTGTTCAGCTTATGTTTATACTCTGGCTTCTACTCCAGGAATGAGAGTTAGGATGCGGACAACTATGTCATGTCCGGCTTATGTTTATACTTCGGCTCCTACTTCAAGAAAAAGAGTCAGGATGCAGACAACTATGTCATGTCCGGCTTATGTTTATACTTCGGCTCCTACTCCGGGAACGAAAGTTAGGATGCGGACAACTATGTCATGTCCGGCTTACGTTTATACTCCAGCTCCTACTCCGGGAGCAAGAGTTAGGATGCGAACAACTATGTCGTGTCCAGCTTACGTTTATACTCCGGCTCATACTCTGGGAGCGAGAGTTAGATGATGCCAACTCCGGACATCAAAAACGAATTTCATGGGCCTGATCATGGGCCATATAAGTTTGACTGGCACCTACCTTCGGGTACCTACGTACTTGCATTAATCATATGTAGATTCATTTGAGTTGATCAAGTCGCAACTGTTAAAAAATGGAGAGGTGGAATTTTTCTGGTTGAAAGGATGTTTTATTTGATTAAAGATGGAAAGTGAAAAGGTTCTATCTCATTACATAGCTCTAGCCAGTTATTTACAAATTTATATTCTAAGTAAAATAGCGTCGTAGATGCTTGCTATTCCATGCCCTTAGGAGTGAGATCCCTTTCATGGTTGCTAGCTTGAAAATGCCGTCTCCAAGCTTTTCCTCTATTGCGTACGGACCTTCCCAAATCGGGACCAAGTTCTGAGTGGCAGGGAAGATGCGTTTGAGGACCAAGTCATCGATTTCAAAGGTATGACTTCTAAATTTAGTGTTATAATATTGTGCGACTTGGTGTCTGACATAGATGCTCTCAACTTAGCTTTGGTCCGCTTCTCATCGATCATATCAGGAGACTCCAAAAGGAGTTACTCGTTTGTTCGTGGATAGTAGTGGGTTACTCGATGAGAAAGTACTTCCAGTTTGATCAGGATCATAGCCTCCGACCCATATGATAAGGCGAACGGAGAATGGCCAGTCGCTGTGTAACGACCCAATATTTTCAACCATTCGCATCCGCACATGTCGGACTTGAATTGCTCAAAATACCGCGTTGTAAATAAAATTTGGCAAATCTCAGAATATACAGTAAATAAATATAATCACAGATCACAGACACAGAGTAAAATAATGCAGCGGAAGTAAAAGAAATAGTAGTTCATGAAGCTACTATATAAATATATCAGAGTTACATAAGATATAACAGAAGAAATAGAGTACAACAGAAGTCTCAATAAAATAACCAAGTACAAGCTGAGTAGAACAACAGAACTGAAATATATAGGACAAGACAAGCAGATAATCTCCAGCGATTCAAATCTCCAAGAGAGTGGAAATCCAAATCTGTGAATAACTCAGGCTGACCCGAGCGTAAATAAAAATACAAACACTCGAGTCAGGACAATATATACTTATATAATGTAAACCAACTCAAGTGAACTGTAATAAGGTACAAGTAACTTAAAGGATGCTTGGAACCGCCCATCCTCTAAGGATCCGTTAAACTATTTACTATATGGTAATATTTCGCTATTATAATAATGTCTACAGTAAAATAAACATACTTTTAAATAGCGTTCCGGGCTACCCATATCACCCTTCACACATAATAGTCCCAGTAGTCCATCCAATATCATGCCATCTCCACTCCGGGTGACTGTCAGAGGATACCACATAGGCTACGGGAGAAAAACAAACTCGTAGTAAAGGCTCGGTATGGTAGGTGACACGGCACACAAGGCAATGCCAGAGTAGATATACCAATTACGCACACGGGCTGGTGGTAACGTAGCAGCCACTACGCCCACCCCGAACACATTCCAAAATCAAGGGGTGTACCCAATCGATCACAACTGTAATAGAATGGTTCGAAGAAGTGTGTCCGACCAGAGGTGCTACCTCCTTTGGCCCGAGATCGCTCCTGTTTTAGCCACCTTATGTCAACTCACGGGAGTTGGGTCCACGTAACATACCTCAAGAACATCGCCACCATCCTACTTCATTCTCGAATCTCCACCGCGTACACGGTTGTCAAAGTGGTTTTCGGTATCGACAGAGAGTATGCCAGATATCCGATCCCGGTCTCTTTAACAACCAATCGTTATTATAACCCGTGGTTATAATTTTAAAATAATATTTTATACTTTAAAATAAAATATCATTTCCAATCCAAACCTTTATCAAAATATAGATTAAATCATTTCAATATATTAAGATATAATACCTTTCAAATCATTTTAATATATACAAAAATCATATCTTTCAAAACTTCATTACAAATCATTTTGATATCAAAATATCATATCATTCAAAAGTTTATTACGAATCATTTTAATATCAAAATATAATATCATTCAAAAGTTTATTACAAATCATTTTAATATCAAAATATCATATCTTTCAAAACTTCATTTTCAAATCATTTTAATATCAAAATATCATTTGAGTTCAGATCCAAATATTCAACTTTAAATACCTTTAAATTCAAAGATATCATTCATATTATTATTATTTCAAATCACCTTTAAATAATTTATATTCCCACAAATTAATTCATTTAAATTCATTTAAAAGGGAAATTATTATAAACTCAAATAATATATACTTCAAATATTCATTTATCAAATAAATTAAATAAATCAGAAATCAAATATCATTTCAAATCCATTTCAAAATATCAAAATATTATTCAAAACATCATTCATTTTAATTCATTTAAATACCATTTAAATCCATTCATATTATTAAATTTAAATACCATTTTAAACTCACATTAAAAATCAAATTCTTCCATTTAAAACCATTTAAATGTCTCTTCATTATCTTTAGAAATTTAACATTTAATTTGCAAAGTTATATCATTTTCCGAAGATTAATTTTTTCATTAAAATTTATTAAAACAACAAAAATATAGTTTCCGTAGCACTTATAAAATGCTACGTAAAGTTATAGTTTAAAACAGTTATTTAACAAAAGACAGCGTTTAAATGTTGTAATAGATTTCTTTTATTTTCAACTAAACTTTAGTTATCTTTATCAACTATAGCACTTACTAAGTGCAATAATAGCTTTTAGCTCAAATTAACCCCTTTAGTTCATTTAAAACAATTACATTTCAAAAATGCAGTCAAATCAAATTCAGAGTTAAATTATCATTCCCATCAATTAACTTTTAATATAAATCATTTTAATTTATAAAATCATATATTTTCACATTTTAAAACCATCATTTCAATACTCTTATTTTTATGATTTTATAAAGTCAAATTTCCTTACAAAAATCAAATTAAGTAACAATTTACTTATTTAAATCCAATTATTAAATTTTCATTTCTTAAATAAAATTTAACTTAACACTTAAGTCTACATTCCTAAAATACAACTTATTCCATTTTATTTTACTTAAATAAAATTTCACCTTTTTAACCAAATTCAAAATTTCCCAAATTAAGTTATATTTCAAAAATTAACTTAAACACTCATTTATTTAACATTTTAAATTATTCAAAAACTATTATAAATTTGATAAAATCATTTAAAATACATTTTACATCAAAATATTATAATTTTCTTACTTGATCAAATTTCCTTTTTAAAACAAAACATAAATTCCAAAATTTACTTATATTTCAAATTCTACTTCACCATTTACTTAATTCATTATTTAATTTATAGAAAATCACTAATATTTCTGTAAAAGTCATTTTCAATTAAATTTAAAACAAAATATTATAAATTTTACATTTTAAATATTTTAAAACATTTCAGAAAATATTATATAAACCACGGGCCTGTATATAGTTTTCTAACCTAGGTCAAGTGATACGGATATATATCATTTCAATCCGCAATTTACAAAGAAAACCGGGTTCTATCATTTCAAACCCGCAGTTCCAAGTAAAATGAATGAATTTGAAAATCGCTCAGGCCTATCATTTCAGCCCATAACGATTTTCCCTTATTCTAAAGTCCGTTCGGGTATGTATCATTTCAACCCATAGTGATTCTAGTCTACAGGGAACTTATAGTGTGATAAACTGATATAAATAACAGAATAGCATGAAATAACAGTAACATAGGGTATAACAGGTGTAAATACAAGTATGAACATCATATGAATAAAATATGGCAGTTATAACAGGATGATGTAAATTACAAATTCCAGTGTGATCAGTTTATTACTTATATAAGTATAAATTGTCTGGTGAGATGTACTCACTTGTTCGAAGCTGGATATTGACACCAAAGCACACAAAACAGACACAATGAAAGCATGACAACACTACTACGATTCGAGAGTGGAGAGCCAAAGCTATAAACCTTGAGTCCATTTACATAAAACAATACATATATACATAAGATTTCAACCCAAAATTCACTAAACAAAGCTAGAAACGATTGTATAAAACAAGTCCAAAATCATTGCACTTGCTTTCAACTTACTATATTTTAGTTATAGGTCTAAAATGTACTGGAAAAGGTTGAATTTGGGTCTAGTCTTGAGTCTATATGGTCGGCCTAACATAGTCTAAAAGGTGGTGCAAAAAGTAGGTGCATGGATCTACAATTTCAAGGCAACTATTATCAACTTCAAGCCACAATGGGTTCGGCCAAGGGGTCCTATGGGTTCGGCCTGGTGCTCAGGTGGTGGTGGGTAGTGTGGAAGTGGGTGGTGGTCAGGTGATAGCAAGGGGTGGTGGTGGAAGTGGCGGCAAAGGAGGTGGAAGTGGTGATAGGGGAGGGTATGGTCGGCTTTGAACATAAGATGATTGTTTGAGAAAGTTTGGATGGATGTCTTGCCTAAGGGAGGTCGGTCTGATGGGATGGTGATCTGGAGGTGGTGGTGGCTGGTTGTGGTGGTGGTGGGGTCGGCCTAGCTGCTGGAGTAGGTGGGGCCGGCCATAACATGTTGAAAACAAGTGCAAGATCCATAGAAAAACAAGAGAAATCAAGATAAATGAAGAGAAACTTTTACCAAATCTTTGGATCAAAGGAGGAGAGATGGCCGTATGTTATTTTTTTGTTTGAGAGACTATTTTTCCCGTGAAAAAGAAAGAGGTATGGCAGAAATGAGAAGGAAAATGAACGGCAACAAATATTGAATGCAAAGTGATGGTTAAAGTGAAAAGGTGGGAGATAAAAGGTCAAAAGAAGATAAAAAGGTTTAAGGTTTTTCAAATTTATTTTTATATTTTGTAAATACATAAAATGGCTGATAATATAAATAGGTGATCTCAGAAATAAAGAAAAATAAGAAGAATAAATAAAATATTTTAAATTATATAATTTAAACAAAGAAAATAACAATATATATAAAACTAGTCTTTATATATTGAAAATAATTCAAACAATCAATGGAAAAAATATTTAATCACTATAGAAATATTAAAAGACTAAAATATACCTAAAATAACATATTAATACAAATTAAAACAAAATATGACAATTAAAATATAATTTATAAAATAGACAATATTGCTAAATACATCAGTTTACACACAATATTGAAATATACATAACTTTCACAATTTAACTCCGTTTCCAATGAAACGAAAAGCAGTATTCAAGTTATTAAACATATTTTCATAATAAAAGATAAAATTTAAGAATTTGAATATTTAAATTTAAAAGTTAATAGTCAAAGTTTGACCAGTTTGAACAGAAATTCACTTTTCAATGAAATATCCAATTTATACTGGTTTGAAACTATAATTCACTTAATAATCAACATTTATATTTTTAAAATGAAATGTTTGAAATATAAAAAGTTTAAAATAATTTAAAAAAAGAAAGTCAAATTTAAATAATATACAAAAATCTAGGGTTGTTACACTCTCCCCCACTCAAAACTTTTCGTCCCCGAAAAGGGATGAGGTACGGGAAAGCATAGAAGAAGATAGATTGAAATAAGATTAAGACAAGATGAAAAAGAGGTTGAAATTATACCTGATAACTATTGTTATAGGTAAGTTTAACAAAGTGGAGATGGTCTTCCCAAGATTCTCCAGAATCAGGGACAATAGCACAAAAAAGATCCTCTAGAATCTGATTCACTCTTTCCGCTTGACCGACAGTTTGTGGACGGAAAGCAGTGCTCAGATTCAAAATAAGTATCAAAGCTTATCAAAGATTATAGAAAGATTTCTAAATAGAAAGATTATAGAAAGATGCCTATACCAGTCTGTAGCAAGATGAGGAAAATAAGGACAACTAAAAGACAGTTTGAAAACAAAATAAGATAATAAGTTTGAAATCATGGAAATTTCAACTTAAATAGATAATTAAATTTTACACAATTTAAATACATCTTACTATCTCTAATTTCATTATCTTATCATCCAATCATCTCAAGTTAACAATTTCTAAAATCATGGATTTGTAAAATCATTATTTATTATACACATTATGTACTGCCTAAATTTAGTTCCTCTTTATTCCTAATTAAAATTAAATGTATTCCTCTCAATATATTTTATCTCCTATGTTAAATATACTTACACTTATTATAACTGTTTTAATTTATTCTTAATTCCTTTAACATCATTTATATTGTAAATTATTCCATTACTCTTTTATTCTATTTACCTCTATTAAATATTTTTATAAATAAAATTTAAGTGTATAACATTTATTATAACCACTCGAATTTTATTTGTAAAAAAAACTGTTTATATTGTATATTATCCAAGTACATTGTTAACTTCTAAAAATTAAGGTAAGTTACATTGGAATGCAATTGAGTATTATACAAATAAAACTTTCTAAAATTAATATACAATATAAACATTCTAATTCAATCATTTCAAGCTTGAATATTTATTCAAAATTTTGATTTTCTTTTTTATACTTGAAGTTATTATTTAAGATAGAATTTAAGAATAAAATTTCCGATTCCTTTCAACCCATTTAGAAATAAAAAAATGTATGTACATAATTTGTCAAATCAAATTTAAATCATATATCTATATATTTTATAAATCAAATCATATTTTAGAAATACAAATCAATTAAAAAAAATTCCCAAAACAAAGCTGTAGCAAGACTACAGAATGATCTCTTCACTTCGAAACTCGAAAATGAATGTCGATGATGCTGCAGTCATCACCGAAATTATTTTCCAACGACAAAGAGAAGAGCACTAAAATTTTAAAACTTTAAAATTCTTTAGAAACAAATTTCTATTCAAAAATACTTTAAATAATATATCCTTTTAAAACATGAAAACACAAGGTTTGAAACCATCAGAAATTAAATTCTCAAATTTTTGATTTAAATTCATTTCAGTTCCCGAATCAATTTATAAACAACTATTTATAAATTTATTCATAGAACATTAAATGATAAATCAAGTATTATCATCTTAAATAATCAATTTAAATCAATTTATTAAGTTCCATAAATTTGCTTAGATATATAAAATTTATTTCATTAACAATTTTAAAATAATACTGTGTCAGTTTGTTCGGTCAAAGTGTTTTAGAAATCCTATCGATAGCGTTGATCAGACGAATCGATCGGAAACCCAAATCAACATCAACAACTCAAACAACACAATATATAAACAAAACATAGATTTACAAGTACAATTTTAAAAATATTATGAAGATAGGTTGGACACAAAAGACAAGATGATTATAACTGAGTAGGGAGATTGATAAGCTTAAATTAATTGCGGGTAACCTTAACCGGGTCAACCGTGACTTAAAGAATAAGATCGATGTGGATTTTCTGGGATAAATCTACATTCGATCTCAGGAGATAGAGTTTGGAGTAATAAAAGATATTAGCATCTAAACCGAGGATATATATAAATCTCCGGTGAATCGATGCCATTGTAAAGGAGTTTTCCCCTTTATAAGAAAATTAGAATATTGGGGAGACTGCCAATTTCACTATAAAAATCATTCGAAGTGGAGTTATGGGATACTCCAGAATCAAAAGAAGATGAATAGTGAGGGACAAGTATGGATTTTAGAACCGTAGGAAACGTTCCAAAATTCAAAGGAAATTCGAATTAAGGAGGAAAGATTCAAGCTCGAACGAAAGTGATTCTGTAACTAAATTTACCATACATTCTAAGTTTTGCCTAGAGCTACCAAAGCTCTGATACCAACTGTAACGACCCGATATTTTCAACCATTCGCATCCGCACATGTCGGACTTGAATTGCTCAAAATACCGCGTTGTAAATAAAATTTGGCAAATCTCAGAATATACAGTAAATAAATATAATCACAGATCATAGACACAGAGTAAAATAATGCAGCGGAAGTAAAAGAAATAGTAGTTCATGAAGCTACTATATAAATATATCAGAGTTACATAAGATATAACAGAAGAAATAGAGTACAACAGAAGTCTCAATAAAATAACCAAGTACAAGCTGAGTAGAACAACGGAACTGAAATATATAGGACAAGACAAGCAGATAATCTCCAGCGATTCAAATCTCCAAGAGAGTGGAAATCTAAATCTGTGAATAACTCAGGCTGACCCGAGCGTAAATAAAAATACAAACACTCGAGTCAGGACAATATATACTTATATAATGTAAACCAACTCAAGTGAACTGTAATAAGGTACAAGTAACTTAAAGGATGCCTGGAACCGCCCATCCTCTAAGGATCCGTTAAACTATTTACTATATGGTAATATTTCGCTATTATAATAATGTCTACAGTAAAATAAACATACTTTTAAATAGAGTTCCGGGCTACCCATATCACCCTTCACACATAATAGTCCCAGTAGTCCATCCAATATCATGCCATCTCCACTCCGGGTGACTGTCATAGGATACCACACGGGCTACGGGAGAAAAACAAACTCGTAGTAATGGCTCGGTATGGTAGGTGACACGGCACACAAGGCAATGCCAGAGTAGATATACCAATTACGCACACGGGCTGGTGGTAACGTAGCAGCCACTACGCCCACCCCGAACACACTCCAAAATCAAGGGGTGCACCCAATCGATCACAACTGTAATAGAATGGTTCGAAGAAGTGTGTCCGACCAGAGGTGCTACCTCCTTTGGCCCGAGATCGCTCCTGTTTTAGCCACCTTATGCCAACTCACGGGAGTTGGGTCCACGTAACATACCTCAAGAACGTCGCCACCATCCTACTTCATTCTGGAATCTTCACCGCGTACACGGTTGTCAAAGTGGTTTTCGGTATCGACAGAGAGTATGCCAGATATCTGATCCCGGTCTCTTTAACAACCAATCGTTATTATAACCCGTGGTTATAATTTTCAAATAATATTTTATACTTCAAAATAAAATATCATTTCCAATCCAAACCTTTATCAAAATAAAGATTAAATCATTGCTAAATCATTTCAATATATTAAGATATAATACCTTTCAAATCATTTTATTATATCAAAATATCATATCTTTCAAAACATCAATACAAATCATTTTGATATCAAAATATCATATCATTCAAAAGTTTATTACGAATCATTTTAATATCAAAATATCATATCATTCAAAAGTTTATTACAAATCATTTTAATATCAAAATATCATATCTTTCAAAACTTCATTTTCAAATCATTTTAATATCAAAATATCATTTGAGTTCAAATCCAAATATTCAACTTTAAATACCTTTAAATTCAAAGATATCATTCATATTATTATTATTTCAAATCACCTTTAAATAATTTATATTCCCACAAATTAATTCATTTAAATTCATTTAAAAGGGAAATTATTATATTTTCAAATCAAGTATTCAATTTCCAAAGTTTTAATTTAATTTCAGTTTATCACCAACCATTTCAAATCTTATCAATTTCAAATATAGATTTAATCCATAAAATACAATATTCAATCTTTAGTATATTTCAATGCTTAAATATCCCACATTTCATAAATCCAATATCATTTAAATAAACTCAAATAATATATACTTCAAATATTCATTTATCAAATAAATTAAATAAATCAGAAATCAAATATCATTTCAAATCCATTTCAAAATATCAAAATATTATTCAAAACATCATTCATTTTAATTCATTTAAATACCATTTAAATCCATTCATTTTATTAAATTTAAATACCATTTTAAACTCACATTAAAAATCAAATTCTTCCATTTAAAACCATTTAAATGTCTTTTCATTATCTTTATAAATTTAACATTTAATTTCCAAAGTTATATCATTTTCCGAAGATTAATTTTTATCATTAAAATTTATTAAAACAACAAAAATATAGTTTCCGTAGCACTTATAAAATGCTACGTAAAGTTATAGTTTAAAACAGTTATTTAACAAAAGACAGTGTTTAAATGTTGTAATAGATTTCTTTTATGTTCAACTAAACTTTAGTTATCTTTATCAACTATAGCACTTACAAAGTGCAATAATAGCTTTTAGCTCAAATTAACCCCTTTAGTTCATTTAAAACAATTACATTTCAAAAATGCAGTCAAATCAAATTCAGAGTTAAATTATCATTCCCATCAATTAACTTTTAATATAAATCATTTTAATTTATAAAATCATATATTTTCACATTTTAAAACCATCATTTCAATACTCTTATTTTTATGATTTTATAAAGTCAAATTTCCTTACAAAAATCAAATTAAGTAACAATTTACTTATTTAAATCCAATTATTAAATTTTCATTTCTTAAATAAAATTTAACTTAACACTTAAGTCTACATTCCTAAAATACAACTTATTCCATTTTATTTTACTTAAATAAAATTTCACCTTTTTAACCAAATTCAAAATTTCCCAAATTAATTTATATTTCAAAAATTAACTTAAACACTCATTTATTTAACATTTTAAATTATTCAAAAACTATTATAAATTTGATAAAATCATTTAAAATACATTTTACATCAAAATATTATAATTTTCTTACTTGATCAAATTTCCTTTTAAAAACAAAACATAAATTCCAAAATTTACTTATGTTTCAAATTCTACTTCACCATTTACTTAATTCATTATTTAATTTATAGAAAATCACTAATATTTCTGTAAAGTCATTTTCAATTAAATTTAAAACAAAATATTATAAATTTTACATTTTAAATATTTTAAAACATTTCAGAAAATATTATATAAACCACGGGCGTGTATATAGTTTTCTAACCTAAGTCAAGTGATACGGATATATATCATTTCAATCCGCAATTTATAAAGAAAACCGGGTTCTATCATTTCAAACCCGCAGTTCCAAGTAAAATGAATGAATTTGAAAGTCGCTCAGGCCTATCATTTCAGCCCATAACGATTTTCCCTTATTCTAAAGTTCGTTCGGGATGTATCATTTCAACCCATAGTGATTCTAGTCTACAGGGAACTTGTAGTGTGATAAACTGATATAAATAACAGAATAGCATGAAATAACAGTAACATAGGGTATAACAGGTGTAAATACAAGTATGAACATCATATGAATAAAATATGGCAGTTATAACAGGATGATGTAAATTACAAATTCAAGTGTGATCAGTTTATTACTTATATAAGTATAAATTGTCTGGTGAGATGTACTCACTTGTTCGAAGCTGGATATTGACACCAAAGCACACAAAACGGACACAATGAAAGCACGACAACACTACTACGATTCGAGAGTGGAGAGCCAAAGCTATAAACCTTGAGTCCATTTACATAAAACAATACATATATACATAAGATTTCAACCCAAAATTCACTAAACAAAGCTAGAAACGATTGTATAAAACAAGTCCAAAATCATTGCACTTGCTTTCAACTTCCTATATTTTAGTTATAGGTCTAAAATGTACTGGAAAAGGTTGAATTTGGGTCTAGTCTTGAGTCTATATGGTCGGCCTAACATAGTCTAAAAGGTGGTGCAAAAAGTAGGTGCATGGATCTACAATTTCAAGGCAACTATTATCAACTTCAAGCCACAATGGGTTCGGCCAAGGGGTCCTATGGGTTCGGCCTGGTGCTCAGGTGGTGGTGGGTGGTGTGGCAGTGGGTGGTGGTCAGGTCAGAGCAAGGGGTGGTGGTGGAAGTGGCGGCAAAGGAGGTGGAAGTGGTGATAGGGGAGGGTATGGTCGGCTTTGAACATAAGATGATTGTTTGAGAAAGTTTGGATGGATATCTTGCCTAGGGGAGGTTGGCCTGATGGGATGGTGATCTGGAGGTGGTGGTGGGGTTGGCCTAGCTGCTGGAGTAGGTGGGGCCGGCCATAACATGTTGAAAACAAGTGCAAGATCCATAGAAAAACAAGATAAATGAAGAGAAACTTTTACCAAATCTTTTGATCAAAGGAGGAGAGATGGCCGTATGTTATTTTTTTGTTTGAGAGACTATTTTTCACGTGAAAAAGAAAGAGTTATGGCAGAAATGAGAAGGAAAATGAACGGCAACAAATATTGAATGCAAAGTGATGGTTAAAGTGAAAAGGTGGGAGATAAAAGGTCAAAAGAAGATAAAAAGGTTTAAGGATTTTCAAATTTATTTTTATATTTTGTAAATACATAAAATGGCTGATAATATAAATAGGTGATCTCAGAAATAAAGAAAAATAAGAAGAATAAATAATATATTTTAAATTATATAATTTAAATAAAGAAAATAACAATATATATAAAACTAGTCTTTATATATTGAAAATAATTCAAACAATCAATGGAAAAATTATTTAATCACTTTAGAAATATTAAAAGACTAAAATATACCTAAAATAACATATTAATACAAATTAAAACAAAATATGACAATTAAAATATAATTTATAAAATAGACAATATTGCTAAATACATCAGTTTACACACAATATTGAAATATACATAACTTTCACAATTTAACTCCATTTCCAATGAAACGAAAAGCAGTATTCAAGTTATTAAACCTATTTTCATAATAAAAGATAAAATTTAAGAATTTGAATATTTAAATTTAAAAGTTAATAGTCAAAGTTTGACCAGTTTGAACAGAAATTCACTTTTCAGTGAAATATCCAATTTATACTAGTTTGAAACTATAATTCACTTAATAATCAACATTTATATTTTTAAAATGAAATGTTTGAAATATAACAAGTTTAAAATAATTTAAAAAAAAAGAAAGTCAAATTTAAATAATATACAAAAATCTAGGGTTGTTACACGCTGACTTATGGGTGGTTCGATAAGCCCAGAGTGTTAACGGGAGTTAATCGACCCACTTGCCTTTGGCTTTCTCCAACCGCTTCTTAAGAATGGACTTGATAATCTTGTTCACAGCTTCAACCTATCCATTCGCTTGAGGATGTGCAACCGCTACAATTCTTTTCACTATGCGATGTCGGTGATAGAAATCCTTAAACTCCATGCTATCGAATTGGGTTCCATTATTGGTAACGATTGCTTATGGAACTCCAAAGCGACAGATGATATTCCGAACAATAAAGTTGATTACTTTCTTCGTAGTAATCATAGCCAAAGGCTCAGCCTCGGCCCATTTAGTAAATTAATTAACCACCACAATGGTGTACTTTGCGCCACCTTTGGATATCGGCAACACATCGAAAATATCAATAACCCAAGATGCAAACAGCCAAGGACTAACTATTTGGGTAATTTCCGTTGGCGGGGCCCTTGGAATTTCAGCGAATCTCTGCCACTTGTCACATCTTCGGGTGTAGTCGGCTACGTCTCGATTGGCAGTCGGTAATAAATACCCATAACGAAGGATCTTCTTTGCCAGGGTCTGCCCCCTAATGTGATCGCCACAGGCTCCTTCATGAACTTCTCTCGGAACTCGTTTGACCTCGTAGTGAGCGACACAGCGTAACATAGGGACAGAGAAACCCTTCATATACAGCATTCCTTCTTGCATAATATATCTCAAAGCTTGTCGAAGGGTTTTGCGTTGCTCATTCCTCTCAGGAAGGATTCCCCTCTGCGAATAATCCCGAATCAGAGTCATCTATGACTCCCATTCAGACTCACTCTCCAAGATCCAATCAACATCCATCTGGTCGATACTCGGAGCAGAAAGTACTTCTATAGGGACCAGGCCCATGAGTTGCGCATCTCTGGAACTAGCCAAGTTAACAAGCAAGTCGAATTTCTCATTTTCCTCTCTAAGAATATGATCAATCGTGTAATATTCAAAGTCGCCAAGTAGCTCAAGAACCTGTTTTAGATAGGGAGTTAGCCTTGCTCCTTTTACCTGATATTCTTTTCGAACTTGGCATACCACTAGCTAGGAGTCACAGAGAATGTGTAAAGTCTTTATCCCTAGTTCCTTGACCATCTTGAGTCCTGCAATCAAGGCATCATATTCAGCTTCATTATTCGTTGCAGGAAAGTCAAGTTTCAAAGCGTAGCAGATTGGGTGTTCTTCGGTGGTGACTAGCACAACTCCAGCACCAGAACACCAATCATTGGATGCATCATCCGTGTACATCTTCCATCCAACTTCCTTTCCTCCACTGCTCTCTGAAGGGTCATCTCGTGCAGTGAATTCAGCTATGAAATCCACTAAAGCCTGACCCTGGATTGCTCTCCGAGGGTGATAGGTGATATCATACTAGCTCAACTCGATGTTTCATTTTAGCAGCCTTGCAGAAGTCTCAAGTCGTTGTAAGACTTGTGGTAAAGTCTGTTCGGTAAGGACATTAATCGGGTAAGCCTGAAAATAGGGGTAGAGCTTTCTCAAAGCGTTCAACAGATAGTATCCGAGCTTTCCCAGTCTTGGGTAGTTTCTTTCTGCTCCTGTCAACCGCTTGCTAATGTAGTAGACCGGTCATTGGATACGAGATTCCTCATGCACAAGTGCGATGCTCAGAGCATACACCGACACCACCAGATATAAGAGCAAAATCTCATCATCCACCGGTTTTGAGAGGATGGGAGGTTTCTCCAAGTTATCTAGTAGAGCCTAGAATGCATCTTTGCAGCCTTGATTCCACTCGAAATTTCTCTTTCCCTTCTTGATCGCCTTGAAGAAAGGGATGCATTTGTCAGTTGCTCTGGAGATGAATCGACTCAAGGTGGCAACCTTACCGTTTTAAGCTTTGGACCTCCTTGATCATCTTTGGGGATTCGATCTCTCTCAAAGCCTTGATTTTCTATGGATTGGCTTCAATTCCATGAGAGTTGATGATGAAACCTAAGAATTTTCCTCACGCAACACCGAAAGAGAATTTCAAGGGATTAAGCTTCATCTCGTATTATTAGAGGACATCAAGCATCTCCGTCGGATCATTAACATGATTTCTCGAACGTCGTGACTTCACGAGCATATCATCGACTTCCATTGATTGTCCGATCTGGTTTTTAAACATCCGGTTCGCAAGCCTCTGGTAATTTTCTCCTGCGTTCTTTAATCCGAACGGCATGACCAGATAGCAATAGAGTCTGAGGTCGGTGACGAAGCTAGTGTTATCTTGATCTGGGACATGCATTGGGATTTGGTTGTATCCGGAGTACGCATCCATAAATGAAAGTAACTCATGGCTAGTAGTTGAGTCCACCAACTGATATATTCTTGGAAGCGGGAAGTTGTCCTTCTGGAATGCTTTATTCAAGTTGGAATAATCGATGCATTTCCTCCACTTCCCGTTTGCTTTCTTTACCAAAATAGGGTTGATACCCGATCTGGGTATGAAGCATCACGGATGAAGCCATTATCCTTCAGCTTATCCACTTCTTCTTTGAGTGCAGGGGATTTCTCCGGACCCAGGCTGCGAAGTTTTTGCTTCATAGGGATGCATTTAGGACTTATTTTTAATGCATGCTCGCTATCCCGGGCGAGATCCCACACATATCCGAGTGTGTCCAGGCAAACACATCAAATTTTCGTGGAGAAAACCAACCAAATCCCTCATCACACCAGTACCGAGCTGAGATCCGACCTTTGGGACATTACTTGCGTCATCCTTACTGAGTGGAATAACGATTGTCAACTCGATGGGAGCTCCTCGTCTGCCCTCCGGCTCTTCTCGTCAGTCCATATCATCATAGAGATGACTAGTTTGACCGAGCCGGGCTCAAGCGGTAGTTGCTATGCATCCAAAGCCTTTGTGTAGAGGACCACCTCCGCATTATTTTCTTTCTCCTTACGCCTTGCTTCCATTCGTTCAGCGACATAACACTCATGGCCAGCCACTTGATTCCACGCACAATCCCCTCTCCATTGTTAGTAGGGAATTTCATAGTTAAACACCAAGGAGCGATCGCCACTCTAAATTCAACTAGGGTCGATCGGTCCAAGAATGCGTTGTAAGCAGAATAGAATCCAACTCTAAGGATGGCATGACCCGTGCTCGCCTACGGTTGCCTTCGCCAAGTTCCATTGGTAATTCAAAAAAAAATATGATGGCTTCAATACCCATCTCGTTGAACCCATGTATACGATATCTTCAAGGCTTCAAATCTCTCTCTTCCAACTTCATTTGGTTGTAAGCTTTTTTGAACAAAATATTAACTGAACTCCCACAATCAACAAGCCCTTTTCATACAACAACAGGACCAATCGCTGTTGAAATCACGAGTGGGTCAATTGTTGGAGCCTCGACTCCATCAGCACCCATATTCCAGAAACTAATGTTTTCTGTCATAGTTCAAGATTGTTTTGTCGGAGCTCCATCCTCGACAGCGTAGCAACTTTCCTTTTCAACATGCTTTAGGGCTCCAATATTTCTATCCATCTCCACAAAGCTCTTACCGGTAGGATGGGGCGCACTGATAATTATGTTTATCGCTAACCATTTTTCTGGCCACTTGAATGCATTAGTACTAGGTTCAGCTTGCCCCCGATGGGAAGACGGTCCACGGGCGCTAGAATTTCCTTGCCCGCCATCCTACAAGGCTTTCATGTATTGCTGTAATTTCTTTTTCCTTATTAATTCTTCAATCATGTCGCGCAAGTGCCTGCACTCATTAGTATTATAACTACGAGTCTCATGGAATCCGCAAAACTTTCCCAAGTTCCTCTCTTTCTTAGTTGACTCTCTAAGTGCTGACTTCCTATATGGTTTGGTATTCTGAGTAGCTAGATAGATGTTCTCTATCGAGTTGTTCAGTTCAGTGTAGTTGTCATACTTGGGACCTTTGAAACGATTCCTGTTATCTGGCTATCCCTTCTTTGCTCCATCATTATTTTGTTTTCCTCCTTTGTTTGGCTTACCAACTTTCACATCAACGCTTTCAGAGCTTCCTCCAGATTGCTTTACATCAATATTACTCGAATTGGTTCATTTGGACTTCCAGCGTTAGTACTCCATTGATGCTTACGGGCATCCTCCTATCGCAGATACTCATTAGCTTTCTTGTAGAAAGCTTCCATTGTCGATGATTGCTTTCTTTCTATTCAATCCCTAAAATCCGAGTCGGGATGAACTCTCTACAAAGCACCATCAACACCATATCTTCTTTCGGATTCGTTATTTCCGTTCAACCATATGGAATCGATTTAAATAAAACCGCAGTGACTCTCCTTCAGCTTGATATACATTAGACAACGACATCACGTGCTTCGAATGTGAGGTATGCAAACGGAATTGCTCCATGAATTTCCATGATAATTCAACAAAAGATGATATGGACCTCGATTGAATCACATTGTAGCCACCCCTTCTGAGAAAATTAGGAAATAATGGCACTCCACAGCATCTGAAGCCCCCATCGAATCCATATGCCATTCATATCTCAATAAGTGTTGCCTAAGATATGCCATTCCTCCGTACAATGTCATTATTAGCATATTGAATCCCTTAGGGTATTTCACGTAAAGGACATCATTTGTGAACGGGTTTCGACAAGCATAAGTCCTAATCTTCATTAGTTATAAACCTGATCTCACTAACCAAAATCCTAACCATATCTTCCAAATAATCCGAATCAACAGGTTTGACTAAACGGTGGTGATCGGGTCCTCCCCCAAGTGTTCGACCCAGCGAACGCTCTCGGAAAGGTGCTCAATATCTAGGCTCCCCAAACTCCGAGGGACCCATTCATCCAACATTCCCCCCACCCCAGTTTGATTCCCATGAGCAGCATCATCAGAAGTAGCATGGGTTTCCAAGTTCTGACCTCCAACAACATATCCAGGGACTGCGTCTTCGCTCCGTCCAAGTAGATGGGTTCTAGGTCCACCATATTGGGAGTCGGTACCAAGTCCCATGGGGGGATTGGTACCGAGTCCTGATTGAAGGGTTGGGCCCATCTTCTTTCCTGCTGAGATGTCCCAGCAGCGTACAGAGCCTTCTTCTTCCTTCTATCCTGCCATCTTTGCTCGTATGAAGAAAAACTCTCTGACTATGAGCTGAAATACCTTCTACTCCGTCGGCGGCTGTTTTGAGTCAACTCATTCAATAGCCTCAAGCTTTGTTGCATCGTGTTATTCATCTCCTGTTGGCTAGCTTGGAACCTATATTCCATCTGCTTCATCATCTTGTCCATCTCCACTCTGATCACAACGTCAGTAGGAGCTTGAACCTTGGGTTGAGTTGGCTTAACAACTCCATCTCCTTGTTGAGGATTCTAATTCTCGACTTTAGTAGTAGCTCTGGAATTGGTAGAACGATCTCTTCTAGATGGGGCCATTAAGCTGTTGGTAGACCTTTGCAAATCTGCTTTGTAGAATTAAAAGATAAAAAGATTAGATCTGTCTCTTGGATATAGGAAATCCAATAATAGATGATGGATCCAAATGGCCTGAGAATACGAAATTCTCATTGAAAGCGCCAAAATATTTGAACCAAAAATGACACAAACACCCAGAAGTTATATGCAGTAGAGATTAAATGAAGAAAAGTAAATTAAAATGAGGAAAATAAACGTGAGACAATCGTTTATAGTGGTTCGGCAATGCTAGGCCTACGTCCACTTTAATATTTATTACTTATTCCTGACCTGGAGGCAGAAGTTCTTAGGGGTCGGTACAACTCCAACACTTAGAATTTCAGAGTTATAAGAATATATGAAATAATGGAACTAGAGCCAAAAGGTCTCCAAAAATGAGTTATACCTTCCTATTTATAGAGGTAGGGGGCTTAAAATTTCGCATGTAATATCTCTTAGCCGTTGTGGCCGAAATTGATTCATTCTCCCAAAAAGATAGGTGCCAGCTCGAAAATACTTGGGACTCGATATCGATCCCCAGGTGGGAGTTGGTACCGATCCTCAAGTTTGATGATTCTTGCATCTTCAACTCCTTAGCTTGGATCGTCTAGTGGTAGGCTTCGCGAATCCATAGTTGTTTGCACCAGTCTTAACGTGTTTCTAAGCCCAAATGATGAAGTTGCAGGAGAAAAAAGCTACAAATTCCATGGAGATCGATAGAGAATTGCAATGATTCAGCAAACCAACTTTGAAAATAGATTTCGGCATCAAATTAAGTTTGTAGGCAGAAGATGGGGTCCACCCAAGTTGTATTTGGGAGTCGGTACCAATCCCCAATTTGGGGGGATCCCATTACTTTGTTGTTTTGGATACTTTTGCTTTTGACTTCGTGGCTCTGTCTATACTTGGTTTCTAGACTCCTGGGCTATCTCTCCGGGCTTTTCGTCTTGATAACTCCAAGTTTTATCTGTCCAGTTTGTATTCTGCCTGGCCAAAAGGCAGGATAACAATATATCTACAGCACTTGTAAATAATTTCTCACGAAAAAATAATAACCTAGTCTGTACAACTTCTTTAGGTTGGCTCTGCTTGCATGACCTATGTTTGGTAGATCTTCTCATATTCCTCTTGCCTTTATGTAGAATTTCAAGAAAATGGTTATGCGTGAAGGGTGCACTTAAAATAATAAACGACTTTTTTAAAGAAATTGGGAGTATGTAAATTAAATAGAGTATACTAACTTATAATCAACCTAAAAATAAATAATGGCTTTCTTTTGTTTTAGAAAGGAAAAGGGCATGACAAAGGAAACTATGAAATTATGTTGCAACTAAATAAAGCCAACTATTGAACGTATAGCATATGGGCCAGCCTATTTAAAATGAAAATTATTTATTTTAATTGCTTTTTCGTAAATCAGTTCTAACGAGGAGCCCATTATCATTATAGTGGCAAAATCCAATATTGTTGATTTAGCATCACAGTATTTTACAGGGTGAGCTTAACCGAAATCCCATATTGACATGTTACATCATAACCTTCAATTCTTCATTCGTTTAAATTAGTGAAATAAACCGGTCTAAATGCAACATCAAATTTCCATAGGGATGCACAATACAAAACATATTATCTGTAAGTCATAGAGACCACTCTTAACTAAGCTTACTACATACTTAAACAGGTTAATAAATAAGGCAACATAATACAAATTAATCGCACATAACGCGCAGATAACAAAAAAGTTCAACCCATAACAACAGAAATAACCAGAAGCACAACTGCAACTACAAAACCAACAGTATGATCCAACCTCAAGGCCCAAGACGCAGCCCAAACCTTAACGTCATCAACCACAGGCCCACACAGCGAACTATGATCATCGCTCCTGGTGTTATAATACACGCTGTAGAAGGCCACACGCGTCCTTTCAGCACGTGCAGTGAACGTAACGTTAGCCTCCATGGAGGTCGCGTTTCCAACAGGGGCGTAGTGGAAGTTCTCGGCCTGGTCCCCGGCGAAGGCCATAACAGCAAGAGGGTCCTGGCACTTGTCGGCTGCGGAGCCCAGTTTGAAGATGAGGTCGTAGCGCTTGTCTGGGGTGGTGGGCACCATCTGGGAGATGATGCCTTCCTTGCCAGAGAGGAGCTCGACTGCACGCTTGCCCTGCGGGACGGCAAAGTGGTTGGAGTCTGCGTAGCGGACCGCACGGTTGGATTCGACGGTCCAGCCCGGCAGGGAGGATGTGGATGAGTCCAGGTTGGTTGGGAGGAGCACCCCGAGCGCGGCGTCTGTGAACATCCATGGTCCTTCCTCGAAGTCTCCGTTCATCATCACGTTCTCTGCACAATTCATGAAAGAGATGGTGTTAGCCTATAAGTTCAGAAATATTTGTCTGTGTGATTCGGTTATAATAATTTGAGATTAAATGCGGATTTGATCTTCGAAAAAAAAAACCCAAAAAAAGGAATATCGAAAATAAATTTCTGGTGTGCAAATCCACAGCGTTAATTGTGAGTTCAACCACAAAGATTAGGCATGTTTATGTATGGAATACCACATAAACTGTGGTAATACAAGATAGTTTATCTGGTTTTAGAGGTTGAGTTCAACTGACAAAAAGTTAGAAAGTGGAAGACAAATCAATTTGATGGAGCACGTTTGTCTTGTTGTGTCTTGTGTGTGGTCCATAAAAGGGCGTCAAAATATGATGTTATATTTGTTCTACACTATCACAATATATGAATTTGGGCAATTCATAAAATTTGATATCATTGCACCTAAGTTCAGATATGGAAGGTGGGAATTAAAATTTAATTTGTTTAGGCTACACATACATGTACACATGCATTGTCATATGTGTCATGTCAAGTTCGGAATCAAGTTCGGAATTTCTCCAGATAAGTGATGCCCAAGACAGCAAAGGGTCATTCCTAGAATCTAAACCAAATAAATACATAAATTACGGTTTCTCTATCCCCACACTATACAATTACTTACTTTCCAAGCATCTAATCACATCAAAAGACACAAAGTCCTTGTCTAATGTCTATGAACCCTAGCAAAGCACAACAGTAACATCCAGACTCCATCTGCTAAAAGAAATATAAAAAAAATCAAGATAATTTAAAGTACCTTCAACAGCATCAGGGGTGAATAGCTTCTTAATTGCAACGTTGTCAATAATGGGCCCACACGTAGGATCTTCCTCCATGCCAGGATTCTTGAAAACCAAATCTGCTGCTTCTGCATCAGCTTGAAATGCCCATGCATATGCATCCCACCCCTCCACGCTGTACAAAGTTTGTAGGTCAACTGTGTTCGATGTGGGACTCACCGATACATTTAGAGACTCTAGCTGTGCACATGTCCTAGCGGCGCTGAAGGTGATTGAATATGTCGAACCTTTCTCCAGCTCTAGTACATGCCTTATTTCTGCTTCATTGCCAAGCCTCACAGCATGGTCCCCTGCAACAACAAGAAATCTGAAACTAAGAAGATCATTGATAACGCGAACAGTAGTGGCACTATAAATGGTCATTAAGAGATTTGTTACTAGAAGGTTCTTGTAGGATGTTATACATTACCAGGCATAAGTATATTGCTCTCCCTTAAGAAGAGTCTATGTTTTCCATTTCATTGGTATGAAGTATAGGCTTACCAATCATTGTCTACACTTTAACAATGAATATCTACACTTTCCACCGCTGACATAGAGTGTAACCACACTGCTCATAAAGAGTGTGTGACTTGCATCCTACAAATATATTTGACATACAGCTTAAGTTCACCTAAATTTGTTGCATTTACTTTCTTGTGAAAATTGTTAATTATCGTAAGAGATTCAATCCAGGACCTCAAGATCTAACACTCCAAAGGTTGTACTATTTAACTAGTACTGATGCCCGAATTCACATAATTTCTTATTCTTTCTATAGGACAATATATCGAACATGACGTCCAGCTGAATAAAAAGTGGTCTCGGATTTCAGGACGTAGGAAAAGGTTTCATACTGACTGGTTATTGAACTTTTATTATATTACATTGATTGAGACAATATAGCAGAAAGAAGCAGAATTATTTCAGGGACATGCTGAAAATATGTTAACAAGTAAATTTGTATCCTACCTTGGGGGACAATGAGAATCATTCCACCTTGTTTCTGACCAGATCGAACAAGCTCAACAGTGCCATTGATGGTCCAAGAAGGAAGAGAAGTTGTGTCTTCACCAATTCCAGCATTTGGGAATCCTCCAGTTGGAGGTGTTTCAAAATCCCCATTTTCAAGTAAACCTGCATTACCATTTTAATACAGTATAATTATTTAAGTAACTAATAAGAATAAATCATGAATACATGAAAAAAATTAAACCTAGAAGAAACTGGATTTACTATCACTAAATTAACCGCAGTAGCATTTGTTTAGGGATAGGGAGGTGACCGGTCCCTACTGGCACAAGTTGTTCTTTGTCAAAATGTTCACATAATAAGTCAAGTTTCACAATTATTATATTCCCGTTTGAGAAAACACAATGCGCCTCAAATGGAATGACAGTGGTTGGTAATAACACTAGTAATGACTCACACCCTCATTAAAAAACGTTAACCATTTATTATCACAAAACTATATGGGGATGTTATAGTTTAAATTTATATTGATATACGAATTCAAGAAAGTAATTATTTGATGTGGGACATTGTCAATGGAAGAAGGGGGAAAGAACTATCAGAAATTAGAGCATTATAAAACCAAGCATAGACCACTTATGAAAGGCATGTGAATGTCATAAATGTAATGAATTTGCCTTCAAAAACATGGTCTGCCATTTGGAGCCGAAAGAATAAAGAGCGCAATCATCGTCACAAGAATAACACTTATGTTGTTTAATTGAGTGGGTGGACTTTCTAAAAGTATGACATGATAAACCATATTGAATAATTGAAATTAATTATGCTTAAGATATTTTTTTATTAAAAAGACTATTGGTTCATTATGTAAAGAAAAAGTTATGCTGCTATGCTTGATTAAGTGATAAGGTAAGGAATAAAATTCTTTGCCATGTAATTTTTTTTAATTATCAAATGGACATTATTACATACAATACAAATTGAAATAAACAGATTTGAACATGAACTGCAAAAACCATCTTTAACAAAAACTGAAGACAGGTGATCACAACTTGCACCCTTTTAAGTTATAATGTTGCGAAATAAATCCTTATTTTAATACTAGGTCATTAGTTCGGAAAACTTTTCAAATTCTAGCACTGCTAAATTTGAGCAGTATGTGTGCACGATTTTTGAAACTTGGTCTACAAAGCATTGCAAAATTCATATTCATATTCCAAAACAGTAAAATAAAATGAGTCAACAAACGATGCAAGTAATCAAAATCAAGACAACCTTATTAGGGAAATAACATCGAGTACATGGGGTACATAGTCTGTACAAGGATAAATGATTGTGTGTTAGTAACTTATGGTTCAAACATTTGATTGGCAAAGACATGAATGATTTACTGAAAGATGATTACAAATTGGCAAAGACATGAATGATTTACTGAAAGATGATTACAAATCTACAATTCCAGAATAAAATGGTCGCAGTTATTAAGCTTTCGCTCTCACTCTTTGATCAGTAGTTATATGGTTGTTGTTAACAAAAATTCTTATGCCATTACTGAAATTTGAGTCTTGCATCACTTATATAATATAGTTCAATATTTGGCCAGTGAGCTAAAATGAATATCGCTCTTTAGAGTTAAACGAGTAATTAAGAAAATGCACAAGAGTTTAGCTATCAATCAAACATACCAACTCTCTGTTTAAATTTAGAAGCAAATCAGAAAGAAACATCAACCGACAAAACAGATACTTAGAAAAGTAAGGATAACACAAATAGTAATCAGGCAGAATCTTGATTATTCTAGGCCTCTACCAGAGAAGTAGACCAGATATTTCGGCTTCAAAACGCATCAAATATGAAACTAGTAGCAGCATTATAATTGCACACACATTAAATTACTGTTATTTTTTTGAAAAGTCGAGGAAAATAAAAATGCAACTTTGGATTCTAAACCTAACGTCATATCTTCTCAAAAATCGAGTGGACAACATGTGAAATCAATGGCCCACTTTCATTTCCAATGAACCTCTCGAATTTGTTCTTTTCTAATTTCCCTATCACAAGAAATTGGGTTCTCTATCAGAAAACAGCTCACTTTCACACAAAGGCACAAATTCACTGAAATAACAACAATAATCCCCTATCCTAAAATATGCAAGATTTCAATATGGATGAACTAAGACACTAAATTAAAGCTTTTAGCAAAATTAAAATAAATCCAAACTGAAATAAGTAAACATACCATCTTCTACTGCAGCAGAAACCCACTGTGACATTGCCAGAAGCAGAAGAAAGCAAACATGAGCAGTAGCCATTTTCTCTCTTCAGTCACCACTGCACTGACACTCTACTTGCCTTCGCAATGAGTCTCTTTTATATTGGAAGTTTTGGCTTTATTCTAAGTTTATTTTCCTAAATAATTCTTTTCAATTACTTTAATGTTTTCTGAAAAAAGTAGGAATGATTTAATATTTAAATGCTGTCTGGCTGTCTGTACCAATAAAAAAGCAGAGGTGAGTACCACCGATGGCTTTGCGCGTTTTACGTACCGGACTGTCCACTTAACCACTGTGCTGCTTCTGGTTGAGTAGTCATGGGAAATCTGTGACTTCTCTTTACTGCATTTTATGGGCCTTTTCCCGTTTTTTTTTTTTCGTTTCTTATTTTGTTTAAGGAAATTCGATTATTGGGACCACCTCAAATAATAGTGGTACAACCCACATATGTTAGAACTATGAACGATACAGGAGAGTCTCCCAACCCTTGAATTATTGTGGACAATAATGTAACGTTGCAATTTTTTTTTTTAGCGTTTTATGAATGTTAAACAAATGTCGTATACAAAATTATTGCTCAAATTCAGAAAAATTCCGCTATCACCGTGTACAAATTTGCATTTTCAATGTTCGTCGTGCAACTTAAAATAAAAATGTTATATGTTATTTTTTCACAAGCAACGGTTCAATGAAATTAAATTACCAAATGATAAAGAAATGAATACCATACTTAAAGACGATCATGTTCGAAGAGTTGATGAAAACTGAGGAAAAATAGCTAAGTTCATGGATCGATCTGATCCGTATACGTAAAATTGTCGTATTTTCCTCCCAATTTTCTATGATGTTGAAGATATCAAAGTGAGGAAGAAAATAATTAAATTTGAATAAGCAATGGATCAAAATTGATTCATGGATTCTCTCCATAAAGCAAAATATTCTAAATGAATGGATAAAGGAATAAGTTTATAAAAAAAATTGATTAGAAGAATGAAGCATCTAGATTCAAAAAGCATTGAAGAAAACACAAGGAAAAACAAGTTTATGGATCGGTACCATTGACTGGATTTCCATCCAACCTCGAAAATGTAATTAGAAGTAGGTATTAGCAAAGGTGATTCGCTAACACCATATTTAAAAAATGTAAACCAAGATGTTATGAGCTATATAATGTAAGAAAGATAAATGAAACAATATTAGAGTAGTTAGATCTTGATGAGAATCAAAGTCCACTACAGTCACTAACTTTATTGCTTCAGATGTTAGATTACAAGAGATTTGTTACAAGATTCTTGTGGAGATATTGCATGAAAGAATGAAAGTTTCTGCCCTTGTACAAGTACATGTAAATCTATATTTATAGCTATTAAGATCGAGTTTTAAAGCTCGGATTAAAGCGTCGAACCCTAGGATTCCTCGTAGCCATTAATGACGATGTACGGTCTAGATGCAAGCCAATTAGCATGCTAGGTGGAGAGAATGACCTGGATGAAGTCAAGTTGGCGAGCTGTACCATGGCTGTAACGATCCAGATTTTCCGTCATTTGATTTTGAATATTTAAATGGTTTTAAATATTGGGTTTGGAATATAAATTGATTTTGAATATGAAGATTCTAGTTAAAATTATAGAATGAATTTAAATTTCAAATATAGCGATTTATCGTAATTTGGAAATGGTGAATAATTGAAATTAGAATCGAAACGATTTCTAATTTTGATATAAATTCCATTGGAATTATAATTGAGTTAGTAAGTTTTAAAAAAAAAACTAAAGTTTCAAGTAATTTCGCCAATTTTTGAAATCGTCGACTTTATCGACGCGTTAAAATAGCGATCCGGGGCATAGTTTCGGAATTCGACGAAACTAGTTCCATTGGATCCGTAGTAGTGTATTATTATCGGATTTCAAATTTCGTAGCGTTTGGAGTTAACGTTTGGTCATACGGGATAGAAACGCGTTGAATTTAATATCGGAAAATTTAATATAATAATTAGGTTCAAAAAGCTATCTTCTGCATACGATCGGATTAGGTCCCGAAACTTGTTCCATGGCGTTCAAAATAGGGGAATAACATTAGAAATGCCATGCGGCATGCCTCAATAGGGGTTCGGGATTTTGAGTTATGTAAAACGAGATATTATGGAATTAAATAATATTTTAAAAAAAATTTCTAAATCAACTCCTCCCTTCACATCAGCCGCTCCTGCTATCTCACCAGCCAACCTACATATAGATCTCGTTCTCTTCCTTTATTTAACCATAGATTCATAGTGGAGAAAAAAAGAATGGCAATAAACTTTTTAATTCAAGATTTGATATTAAATCCAATGCTCAATAGAAAATTGCAAAGTTGGTAGCTTTAAATTCGTATAGGCGAGATCCTTCTTTTGATGTAGGTTGTGAGTGATTCGGTCTTGATTTGGGAGGGCTCGACAGCCATGGCCGAATGGAGTTAGCAGCTAGGGTTTTCTTTTGTCGCGGTTGTGGTCATCCATTGAGAAATTAGGATGTGCTATTGGGTTTGGCATGGCGAGACGCAGCGGCTGCCGGAGTCTGAAGGAGGGCGGTGCGCTCTGGTGGTGTCCGATGGGTGTGCAGGTCGTGACGAGGCACAGGCGATCGAGCTTGGTGAGGTTGGGAGGTCGAGTGGAGCTCGTGAAGACGGAGAGGTTGGTGGTGGTCGCGTGGGTTTTCGTGGAGGAATGGCAGAGAGTGGGACGATCGAAGTTCGTCCATGTTGGAGATCGCGTACAGGATGGAGGCGGCAATTTGAAATTGGGGGGGGAAGAAGGGTTATTTTTCTAATTAAGGTAATTTATTAACTAATGAAGGATTAGTGAAAATTAACATATATTCAAATTCATGAATCTTATGAATGCTATTACTAATTCTTATGAGGTCCAATTCGAACAAAATAAGCACCGACGGGTTCGTATCGACGAGTGCTACGTAACAAAAATGATTTCGAGATTTTTGGAGTCAACTGGGATTTTAGATTAAATTGAATGTAGTTCAATTTAATTTAAAATTAGGACGATTTGCAAATAAAAAATCAAGGTGAGTAAATCTCACTCATTTGGATTGCTGGTTTTAATTTAAAATATTGAAAATTTTAGTGGTTGATTGGATGAATTGATGAATTATTATTATCAGTTGGACGTTATATAATATATTAGTATATATATTAGTAGTTGGACATATTTCTCGCCGATTAGAGCGGATGGACACTATGTGCCCCGCATAATAGCGGATGACCCTATATTACCGCGATATCCCGCCTCGAAGCGGGATTGATATTTTATGTTATATAACATCTGTGGATATAGGGAAAACAGGTTGGAGATATCCAACTGGATTCCTCAAATATATTGATTGTTTTCCATATATAGTGATATATGATGAAATGGAATAATCTGTTATGGATTGTTGTGTGATTTGATTGTTTGGATGTTATATTAGCACTGACCAAATTTTGGTATTATATATTTTTTGATTTTAAAAAGGGAATCCAAAAGCGATTTTGGAAATGAAAATATTTATATTGAATTTTGGGATTATTTATAAAGAGATTGGGTTGGATAAAATAAATAATTTGATTTTGGATATTTATTTAGCTATTTCGTAAAAATGGTTTCAAACAGAGGATTTTAAATTGAGAATTTTTAAACAATGGATTTTAAAATATGAAAGGGAAGGCGAAAACGAGATTTTGAATTAGTTTGGAATATAATTGGAATTTACTAAGGAATAGATTTCTAAATGGGTTTTAAATAGAAATCGATTTTTAAATGGATTTTAGTAATATGAATCTTTTATTAACAGAGAAACAGAAAATGAGTTTCTAACTTTATAAACGATGTTTATAAATAAAGTAAAATGATTATCGTTTGATAAATTGGAAATATAAATTCACAGTATGAATTTATAATGAGATATGGGAATCGGCTTAGGAAAAAATGGGGAATTCTATTTTTGAATTTGGAAATAGTTATGGAATTGGAGACACAAGTCGATTTGTGATAAACGAGAGAGAATGTATAAGTGCAAAAATGGTTAAGTTGAACTTTAAAAATAAATTGTATTTGAGAAGTTAAGTTTTGTTTTTAGAAAGAGATTTTATTTATTAAACTATGTAGTTTAAACTGTTAGTATTGAAATATTTCGGAAAGTGGATTATTCAAATATTAAATATTGGTTGAAATGAATTATAATTTTATAATAAGCTATGCGAATTGATTTTTATTATTTATAAATGAATTGGAAATTAGTTTTGTTGTTTGTTTAAAGTGTTTGATATTTTTAATAATTACTTAAACATGGTTTGAAAATAAATTTTTATTCTGTTATAATACTTATTATTTATATATATAGAGTTTTGGAAATTGATTGAAGTTATTTATAAATTCTCTCGAGATTTGTAAACAAGGGTTATTTAACGGGTGTGATTTGATAAGAGAAGTCATATAGAAGATTTTGGGAAAAGAAAAATTCTCTAAATATTGAATCCCTACATGCATAATCTTTCCCGAGCTAGGTCTCACGTGCCGGGACCTCCTTATGAAGCATGCTTATCAGAGAGGTCGAGGGAGCATTTCGAGGCAAGTTTCCGGCCAGCCGATGAGAGTTTGCTTAGGAAAACAGGTAAGAGATTGAAAGGATACGAGAACTTCGGAAATGAATCTGAATTCATAAAGAAGTTATAAATGGTTAGATGAGATTATATACGAGTATAATTGATTTTGGAAATTGTAAAAGGAATCAATGAAAATTCCGGAGATTTATAAGATAAGTTACGTAATATTTCTTAAGTGTTGATATTTGAAATGATTTTGGAAAATAGACTTATAATATTTTCCCAAATATTGGAATGGAAGGATTTAGAAATATAACTACGAGATGATCTATATAGAATTTTTTTTCTAATTAATGAATTATAAAATGGAATTTGGATATATTTCTAAGTATTGATATGGTTGGAAAAATATCCTGTTATGGAGAATTGGAAACTGTTTTCAAATATTGGAATATTGAAGGAGATTTGAATATATATATATTTGTGAAGATATTTTGAAATGAATGTTTTGAAAGATTTATAAAATGTGGGCCTAGTGACTGCTTATATGTGTAGTTTGGTAGTTAAATAACCGACTATCAAATCTGGCCAAATTTGTTAATTGTTTCGAAGAGACCGGGATTAGATTTAATTATCCAAAAAACACTTCGATCTGTTTCTACATTACGAATTGTGATATCATGAAGATAATGAAAATGGTTAATTTGGAGATTCGGTTTGTTTAGACCCAGAACAGCTTGTATTGTGATATCATTACATTATTTGCCAGGAAGGCAGTGTTAGCATTCCAAGTATGAATGCTATTCTTAAGGTAAGCGTAACCTTAAGCCTCATCAATCGGGAAATGACAAAAATAGGGCATGCAGCAATGCCAAGAGGGTCACTCTCATTAGGGTGTGGTCATCCCAAGATCTAGACCGGTTACTATCTATTCATGTATGCCTTTCAGGGCCCAAAGGTGGGATGATCATATTCGGTTATAGTAGTCAAGTGCTAGGCCGGTCTTGTGTGGCAGGGGTACAAGATGTTCTTGTTAGACCCCGGTGCATTTTATTTAGAGATGCACCATCGGAAGGTAGTTCCTTACCTTGTCATAGTATGAAATCCATTCTCCAATAAGCGCTGTATCGATTTAGTTGTATACCAATTATGCTGAAACATGAGATCCAAGCATTTCAGCTACTTTATAGTTTACTTCCTATAGACACTATTATAATATCAGATGATTTTGATATAAAATGTTTTGGTTATCGTAAGGTAAAAACCCTTCGTATTTATGTGTGACGTGGTCTTATGAGACACCTTTGTTTTCAAAGGATTTTGATAACAGTAATAATTCAAATTGAGTGTGTTTTCTCACGCTGGTTTTCCAGACTGACTCGGGTGTTATTTTATTATAATGCTCGGGTCAAACCGAGTATTACAGATTCTGTGACGCCCCACCTCTATGCTCACAATAACAAAGAGTATTAAAAGAAATATTGTCTATTATTACGAAGAATAAAGCTGGATAGGAGCGGCCATCCGTAGTTGGCCTTACACTAGTATTGGTTACCTCGATAGGAGTGGTATATATTTTTCATTTTTCATCTCTTATTTATTTACTCCCATCGACATACCCAATTCCGGTATAAAACGAACTACGATGGTTCATAATAGTTTAGGATAATATATATAATAATAACACAGATAATAAAAATGCGGAACACAGATAATAAAAGTCTTATATATATATATATATATAACTGATGTCAGTTACAATACATTTGACACAATACATATGATACAACTACAACTGTCGACTCTGGAAGTTATATATACAAGTACATTATCGACTAATATACATGAATACATATCAACCTATACTATGACACGACTACTCCAAAAGGTATGAAAAGTCTTCATAGCACAAACAGCAACCCAAAGCAAGATATCTACAACCTAAAATAACTCGGGTCTGACTCGAGTATTAAATTCAAAAGAAAATAATACATGGGTTAGTCTAATTCAAACTCAGTTATTAATGCACAGAAGCAATAATAATCAAATATCAAATAGACGATAGTCACAGAAATTTCGTATATCCGACTCTTCGATAAGAGAATCGGATAACGGCAGATATAACACTAAATAGTGTTAAACAACAATTCAGCAAATCCAAATCATCACAAGATAAATAAAAAGATTATCAATGAAGGTAATTTAGAAAACAGCAGAATTGCCTAAACGACAATTAACAATAAAATCTAATTATTAAATAAATAAATAGAAACTCATAATCTAATTATCGAATAGATAATTAGACACAACAAAATAATCAATCGAACTGAATCAAATGCAATTCCCAAATATTGAATTGAACACAAAACAATTCAAATAATTGAAATATCAATTAAAACGTTAATACTGTGTGGCTGCAGTACACGCACGCGTGCACTGCCTCGCCACTACAGTGATGAAATACACAAAAGCTCAATGAATCAGAAACAGTCAATGGCACCAACTCAAATCAAAATGAACCAAATGGAACTACAACAGCATGAGTGCAGCATCCACCCAGTAACCATCAAATTAACAAGTACACGTGAAGGCACAATGAAAACTCACAAACGAGTACGAGGTAAAACCCGAAATACCGGATTCAACTCAAGCGCAATAAAATAATGTCACACTTTCAGCACAAGGTCAAATCCGAACTACAAGCTGGATTCAACTCAAGTGAAATAAAAAAACAAACAAAATGCAAAGGTCAAGTCACTACTGTCATGACTCAACTCAATGCAACAGTATGAAGAAATACACTCGGTAAAGCTCAAAGACCAATACACAAGAATTCACAGTGCAAACTAATGCACTAAGCAAGTGACAACAGTATAAAGCTCCAACCAAGTGAATATGCAATATGTACACAAATGAATATACGTAACGAACTGCACATGGGCAAAATGAATCAGAGGTGCAGCATGGAACTGCACATGGCAGTGGTACACATGATGACACGGTTGAATGAAGGTGTAATCAAACAGAGATATGGCCTGAACCAAATAGCATACTCAAGGCATCAACAAGTACGACAGTGATGTGCAGAGGTAAGCAAAGAAATGGCACAGGAACAATATATGAACCGATCTACAGACCTGAACAGTGCCAAGAAGTATCAACCAATATTTCAAGAATGAAACAGCATGCACAGAAACACGAGTGGCAACAACCATGAAATACAAGTGCACTAACAAATGGAGACAGCAAATACAACTTTAATGCAAACAGTCGAAGTGGACAATGCAAGCACAACCTCATTAATGAAATAGCTATGAACAACCATACATGAACATTTGCAACATGTATATGAAATGCACTTGTAAAACTGGACAGTGGTCGAAGTGGACACTACAAGTAGATTAAATGGGGTGTACAATGTAACATGGAGCAACAGAACATGTATGCAGTGATCAGTGAACCACTAAATAAAACTGGACCAAGTTCAACTTCACTAGCAATTGCAGACCAGTGAACAACAAAATGGAACTGGACAATGTAAACACATGAATGCAAAGTGCAAATGAACTCGACAGTGAACCAGGCCATACAACTACAAGTACATCAACTACCAGAGTACTATAATACCAACAGAGAGGTCAGAGGTAAAATCAATACAGTGTGCACCTGACAAAGACAGAGGTCGAGGCTAAGACTGAAGCAACAAACACTCCAGATCAATGCATATGAAACTGAATATAAGTCAAAATACTCAGCTCACCAAAAATGCAAAGCTATGCAGTGAAACCAAAAGTGTATAAGTCCAACTAAAATGACCAAAATGCTATCAAGTGAATATGGTAATACTGTAGACAAATGTACAGGATGAAGACAACTACAGATTGATGCCAACCCAAAGGTGATGACCAGAGATGGCATTTTAGGGTATAGCATACACAAAGTCAGGGGACCGAAGTCACAAAAGAAATCTACAGCAACCAGTTCTACCTTGAAAACCAAAATCATCTCATAAACAACATCAAACAAATGCAAAGCAAAAATCGTCACAATTTATGAACGAGTAAACCTTCATCACAAAGTAAAAATAATTCATAGCCAGGTGTGACAAAGTCAACAGGAAAATAATCAGAGCCGAAGCCATGGAAATCAAGGAGTCGAATAAGTCAAGCTATAATCAAAATCAACACCGTACAATCCATTGCCAAATAATACAAAATCGAACGACATAAGCACAGTACTAAGAAAGAATTAGATGTGAGTGATGTGAGTGTCACTCACCTTGTTTCGACGAACACCCCCAAAGATCGCACAATTCAAATCGAAGCTGTGGCACTCAAGAATCGAGTTGTTGAAGTCGGCGCCTTCGATTTTGAAAAGCCCTAGTTGAAAGGAGGAACGAACGAGAAGAACGAAGCCGCCATTTCTATCATTCGTTTGGTTTAGCTTTTAGGGTTTAAAACGAACGAGAAAATGAATAAAGGGGGATCGGTTACAAGCTTTTGATGATCATCTCAAGCCCTAAGCAAAGATACGTGGGCCAAAATACAATTGAAAGCCCGAATAACATTAACGATTCTTTAAAAGAATTCCAACTCGATTTAAAAACTCCCAAAAGTAAATGGCCAACTGATTAATCGTCTAATGACGATAATTAATTGGTGTGAAACCCCGGGTTGTTACAGATTCGGGTTAGGATGTTATGGAGCTTAGGAGATGAGCTGGAGGATTCTCGGGCGTGTTATACGTACTTGGTTATTTCCGCTGTGTGAGTCATTCTATATATTCAGTATTTGTGAGGACAAGTTATTATAACTGTCCAGATTTGATTGTTGATTGTTGTACTCTGATGATTGTATGAATATCAATTGTTACAGTTCCTTTTGTGTAAAGATCTATTATTATTTATTATATATTGTTCCACTGCGATTGTGAGATTCTATATTGTTGTTTCTATTTTTCTTCTTCTTCTTCATCCCTAACAATCGGTATTTTCGGCACTTGGATATTCGGCATGCTATATAGTGAACATATGGATGTCGAATTTCGAGGGTCGAAAATTCCAGTTCGTTACAATGGCATACTTGTGTCATAAAGGCAACATGGGAGCAAAGAACTACTGGTGATCAATGACGTCGTTGTCATGCGAACTATGCAGTACAGAAGGTTGTTGTTGCACGATGATGCTTTTGTCAGACAAACAGTGTCGTTTTATGCTTTTATTATTAAGGAAACAGTATGGGATCATTGTTGCTCTATGTGGGGACGACTAGGCTCCTTTGCTAGATGCCTACTGAGCAACAACAAAGTAAGATGGATCAGAGCGGATTAGGCGCCATAGAAAGAGATGGGTGGGGAGATTCAAGGGACGCAAACGAGTGTGTGGGAGGCGAGGTACTCATGTTGCAACCCAACCTCTTTAATGACGAGGCGGAGCAGAGTTGCTCATGAGGTTCCGAGCTTCCTACTTAAAGGGTGAACTAGCGAATTGCTACTCGTACTAAACAAACATTGGGGCACCAATATCTTTCACGAGTCGAGTCGCTTGAAGTTTACATGCAAATGGCAGGCTGGACTGACCATTGTGGGGTCGTATGACACGGGCCGTTGCTGAGGGCAACTACCTGATGTGTCATGTGTCTATTGCACAAAATCCAAGCAACATTTTGTCCCCTAAACTTGCTTCTACAGGCTAAGGCGAACTTGTCTTTATGCGCCTTTAATGCGAACATGCTTATTGGTTATGGCGCTTCACTATTTGAGACAGTTTTAGAGATGCGACCTTTGATGGGATTGGATACTCAATTTAACCACGTTGGGATTGACTCCTGCCCATTTCATACTACCATTGAGATCCTACCCAATATATATAAATGGAGACGTTCTTTTCTTTCACTACAACAAAATTACAGCATTACAACGTTTTCCCGTTAAACGTTGTAAAATAGCCTTTTAACCATGTTTACTACGCAAACATTGTAAAAAACAGTAAAAGTGTTGTTTTTTACAGTTATTTTTTAGGAAGTTGTAATAATACACTTTTAAAAATGCTTATTAAAAAAATGTTGTAAATACATTGTTCTTTACAACTATTTTCCTAAATGTTGTATGTATTAATTTACAATAATTTTTTAAAAGTTGTTTTACACATATGTTGTTGATGATTGCATAGCAATCTTTGAGTTAACGTTCACTGTAAGAAAATGCCTAATTAATATCAATTTTTTCAGTATGTTTACAAGTGTTTAAATATTATAATAATTTGTAGATTGTAATTAACAAATAATAAGTAATATTTAATAATTTATAAATGATAATTTATAATTAATTAATATAAATGATAACTCATAAAATTAATAATTTATAATATATTATAATTGCCATACCCGTTTTTCTCCTATAAACACATGTGATACAAGTCTGTGATTTAAGCTTATGAAGTAAACAGACCACGATAGTCAAAGGAGAAGGCAAGATGGACCACGGCTTCACAAAAATGGAATTGCGCAAAGTGGGACACATAAAGCTCGATAAATCATGTTCAAAGACAATTAAATGGTTTGAAGTCCATACACAACCAGCAGTACGGCAAAAAATTCAAAATCCAAAGGCACTGCAAAATCAAATCAAATCAAATCAAAAGCAACTGCTTTTGAAACTAAGAAATGATGATCTCAGATCTAAGGCTTTGCAATCTTCTCTCTCTTTCATTTACAATTGCGACCTCCGATTTCAGCTTTCACAACTTTAAAGTTTAGATCTATCTACTTGAAAGTTTTGGTTCCCAATCCTTTTTCGTTCTCGTGCATTTTCTACTTCAAGCTCCATTTCGGACACGTCTGCCTTCATCGAGGTTGTTCTCCTCAATGCTGTCACTTGATGGAAAATTTGTTGCCTCATCTTGATGCGAGTGATGAGTTCCCACCTTTACCATCGATAAAGTTTTTGGCTAAGCCTGTGCTAGTAGTGGTGGAGAGATTGGGTCTCTTGCACAATTCAAAGCTGGACTGTAAACCACTTCAACACCGCATACAAAGGTAACTTTTCCTGCTTTTACTCCCGCAAGTTTGAACTATGCTGATAGCAATTCATGTTCCCAAAATGTTGCTTAGAAATCAAATACCATTTGTGGATGGTTGTCTTTGTTTAAAAAGAGGCCTAGGAATGCATGCTCGTTTTCCCCCTAGCAATATGTAGTTGATTCTATCGACAAACCTATCCTGCCTCCTAAGGAAATTATTGACGCGGGTATTGCTTTTTGGAAAAACTATCTAGTTGGTTTCTTTTTGGATGAGATCCCCCACTAATCTATCATGAAAAGGCATGTTTTTGGTTTGTGGCGTTTGCGTGGTTTAGTCGATGTCAGGTATGATAACTCGATGTACTTTTTAAAATTCTTATGCCCTCGAGAGGGACCTTGTATTTTGGAATCCGATCCTATTATTATTGAAGGAAAATGTTTATAATTACCCAATGGACCCCTTCTGTTGATCTTGCTTGTGAGAAAATATTATTTATTCCCATTTGGGCACACCTCTCTAATATCCCTTTAATTTATCAATCCCTTGAAGGAGTAAACTGGATTACCAATCATATTAGCTAGTTGATTTTTTTTACATATCCACTGAATATAGATAGCTTCTTCATTTCATAAAACCCTAATTGAGATTACCCTGCTAGGTAGTTACCTACTCGTATCCCCATCATCCTTATCGAGGCATGATAGTCTACATTGACATCTCGTACAAGTGAAAGCCACCTATTTGCGATCTTTGTCACTCCTTTGGCCATGTAATTTCATCGGCGTGCCTTCCGATACCTCACCACATAACCTTCCCCAAAGAGTCCCCTTCCAAAGCCAACATCTCGAAGCTAGCATGTCAAAGTCCCATATATCCCCCGATCTAACCCTCCCGACCCAACCAGTCTCACTTCCCCTTCCTCTGATCCTCTGACTGACTCCCACCGTATGCCCTTTGTCATCCCCGCCTTCTCTCGTCGCCAACCCTCGGATGTCGCATCCACATTTGCCTGACCCTGTCTCTGCCCCTTATACCCCGTTAGGCTACCCATGTGCTACCTTCATTTGATACTCTCGTTGCTAGTCTTAAGAAGAAATTAACCATTATGCCCCCAACACATTATACAAGAGCAATCAAAAAACTAGCTGAAGGTACAAAGCTGATCTAGTGCAATAAAGCTGGAAGTTGGTCTAATAAGGAAGGTAGTTTGTGCTACCACTAGAAACGGATGATATTCCCAAAGTGGGTATCAAATGATGAGAAAGATGAGTGGGAACTCTATTACGGACTTATAGATAATAAGCTAGTCCTCTGCAGTGACGATAAATATGGTGCCAACAATGACGAGATTTTGACTGCTACTAATTAGGGTAGAAAATATATTTTCTCACCACGCACTGGATACTGCCCCATGGTTATTGGTTGGTTCCATAAATACATGAGGATTTAGTTTGGATCTCGTTATCATTTTCCCCGGTTGCTTTAGTTATTCTAGAACTTTTGTTGTGATTTCTTTATCTGTGTAGTTTGGCATGGTTGGTTCGATTTGTGCTTATCATTGATATTCATTATCTGGCCATGAATGTTGGTAGTTATTTTTTATGATGTGGGACTGGTGCCCATGACTCTTGTATCTTTTATTATTATACTTTATATATATATACACACACACTAGACTGTATGATCTTCGGATAACATACCCTTTATACGTAAAAAAGCGAACTGCACAACTTCTATTAACCCAAAAAATGGATCAACAACCTGGATCAAGTGTGAAAGCACCAGTGCAGATAATCAGCAGCACAAATCTCAGATAAACAACAAATAAAAAGCAGAAGTAAGAAAAGAGATGCAGAATTCTTATAATGGTTCGGCTGACATTGGCCTGCATCCACTTTAATCAATCTTTATTATGATTATACTAGTTGAATCTCTCTGGATATCAACTAGTTAGTCCTTAGATCTAAGTTATAATGAGTTAGAATAAGTCACAACTATGGGTTCACTGGAGAATCACAGTAACCCCCTTGATGACTATTGTGAGGGAGAAGAAAGTTGAAGAAGTGAAGGAACTCCAGTAGAATAATGGCGGCTCTCTCCTCGGAAAAGATCCATCTCTAGTTGCAGGTAGGTGGGTATTTATAGGGAAATTCAGTGAGTTTTGGGCCAAAAGTCCAGGTGCAGAAGAGTCCAGTTGTTATGCCAAGTCATTACCAAAAATCTCAAATCAATCTGAGTCATTTCTATGGATCGCTAGCCAGGCTTTTAAATCTCCCCGAGATGGCCGAGATGAAAAATCCGAGATATCAGCCAAAATCCGAGATTTGGCAGCCTATTTAGTTATAAGTGTTTTAAATATCGCCCGAGATAGCCGAGATATTTTCCCGAGATATTGGCAAAAATCCGAGATTTAAAACACTGTCGCTAGCTATCCATAGAGGATGGATCACTAGCTATCCATCAACTTAGCATATTTTTCTACCAGAAGCATTTACTTAGTGCTACGAAGGAGCTCAGAAAGTTTAAGGGCGATCCGACCTTTCTTGATGGATCGCTAGTTATCCATAGGGAATGGATCACTAGCTATCCATCCAATTAGCATATTTTTGAGTGATCTTTATTTGGTTGTCTTCCTATCTTCTGTTTAAGTTCCTTGTCAAAATATTAAGTCGTTTGGAGTTAGTTTGATCATCCGCCTTCATGGATCATCTGGTCCAAAAGAAGCGGCCCTAACTCACTCAAAACTTAACGAAATCAGACGAAAATTTTTAGGTACTCTCTCTAAGGTGTGTGGGACCTACCACAAAAATTTGAGGTGGTGGGGCCCAATCTATGTGGGTCACTAGTGATCCATCTAGTTCGGTCGCTAGCTATCCAACAAATCAACTCCAAATGATCTCAGTTTTACTGTGAGCCTTGTATTATGTCTTCTTAGTGTACTCCCAAAAGTTCAAGTCAATCCGACTTCGTATGAGTTCTCTAGGTCCATTTGAAATTAGTTACTTTTGGTCAAACAGCTTGAATCAGATGAGTCTTCACTTCTTGAATTAGATTGTTTGGCATGCTACGGAACTCGGCAAGCATCTCTAGAGAGCATATTAGATCATGATGCAAAAGGATTGGAGGATCCACAAGTGAACCTTATGGATCGTTAGCGATCCATAGGTGATGGATCACTAGTGATCCATCATCTTGGCCAAATTTCGGTTTCCTCCTCTTGAGTCTTTCTTCATTCCTTCTTCTGCTCCTCTTAGTTGATTCTTGAGTTGTTTTAACTTATTATAGATGTTTTGCCATCCTATGAATTCCGTAGGGTTAAAAAAACATTTAACAACTTCCATGGACGAACAGCTCTAATGCCATAGTGGAAAAGAGCAAGGAGCAAGTTGTGAGATCGCCCTTTCACAAAACAGAAATAACCGAATGATACGTGCAAGCAAAAACAAATACAAATGAATCTACCTAGAAGAATTAAAGGGTAGTACCACCAAGTCAAAGAAACTGCTTCGCCATCTCTTTAGTGACTCCACTGACACCTTCCTAGGATCTACATCGGCACCTTATACACGGGTTGTGTTACCATGAACAAAGGAACAACACCCACACCCAATGTGGACTGCGCCAACTCTTTGAAAATTATATCATGCCCAATTTCAAGCCATATCCATGCCACCATACTCCATGCCACCATACTCCATGCCAACCACGACACTATAGACAAGTAGAGTGCAATTACTAAATTTAGCTCAAATGCTAATCCTTACTGCCAAAATTCAAATCTCCTGCCCAACTTCAAATTCAAAATTCCTGCCTTTAGCCTAATTTTCTTGCCTAAAGAAATCACCTATACCTTTAGTCACATAAGCAGTCCATGCATAAATCAACAAGCAAAGCGATGAATGACATGTAGAAGGGTCAAACTGTGACATCTCGTATCTGGAGGCCAAAAGCTAAGTGCTATGGATGCTGCAGTCATCCACAATATTAAATTTTGGTGACGAAATACGGCAGTGTTAATGGTATCCATAAAGTCAGATGCACTTGTATATAAAATAAATCACAGATTTCCAAAAGACAATAATTTCAGTGATTACATTTCAAATAAATCATTTCCAAGTTACAAAAATCCCAAACGTAATCCCAAGCATTGATCAAATGTAATTTACAACAGTATGCCAAGAGCGACATATGAAGATGACTCCTTGGATGATCAAAGCAGTATAGACATAACTGTCTTAATACACAGTGGAAATAATTTTAAAACGGAATTCCTAAATTAGCTATCCGTCAGCCACCTACTCGTCTTCGGATGCTTTATTCGCCAAAATCTGTTAAAACCTAAAAACCTAAACCCTCGGCCTACTCAAATCAAATTTTGAGCACCCGAGAGTTTAAGGGGAAACAAAAACTTCGAGTCGGACTTAAAGCCTGGTATGAATAATATCTGTTACATCTCAGTTTACTGATAACTAATGAGGCCATGCCGCTTAGCGGAACGGGTTTCCCCTCAGTAATATCTCTTTTCAAAACATATATTTTGCAAATCCTTTCATGCAACCAAACTGGTTAATCAACAGATTTTAATAATATAGCAATATCCATTATGCTAAGGACAGGAAATAAAATAGACTATCTGTCTAAATCTAAACTATCTGTTCTTTACTAGACTATCCGTCCTAAATTCTGAGCTAACTACTCTTTTCTAAACTATTTGTCCTAAAACTGGTTATACCAAAATAATAATATATTTTATGCTAGATAATGGGCTATCTACCCAAAACAAGTAAAAAAGGTGGACTGACTTCCCTTAAAAATTTAGCAAAATCCGTTATGCTAATAAATGAACTATCTGTTCATGTCAGAGCTGATTGCTCTTTTTGGACTAACTGTCCTCTGGGCTGACTATCCTCAAAATGGACCGACTGTCCGAATTTAAAATGAGCTGACTACCCGAAATTTCTTTTGGGTTAACTACCCTTCAAAATATCTGAGCTAACTGCTCTTTAAATTTTCCTTGAAACCTTTTCAAAATGATTTAGTCCGTCAAATCATATATATACAAGGAAAATATATCTTTAGCTTTACTCTAAGCTATTTTTGCTATGTTATGTATATACTTTACTCAAAATAATGTTGATAATGTTCAATAAGGATTGTCTACCCATTAAAATAAGTTAACGTCCTTTATAACTTAAAACACTTAGGCCATCTTCCTAATTCATATATTCGAAACCTTTGTTTAAAACCCTTAAACGACATTTCAAAAACATAGAAGGTAACTCCTTCAAAATCATTCATAAAACCCTTCGAAAGTATTGAAGGTAACTCCTTCATATCCTTTAATAAACCTTTCGAAATCATTGAAGGTAACTCCTTCTAAACCTTTTAAAAGCTTTCTTTTCATAAGCTTTAAAATATATGACATCTTTCTTTTAAATCCTTTAAACCTTAGCCTTTCGAAAACATAGCAAAACTATACCTTTCGACCTTGTCGAAAGGTCCTACCTTTCGACCTTGTAGGAAGGTTTCTTTTCGACCTAGTCGAAAGGTTTCACCTTTCGACTTTGTCGAAAGCCTAGGGTACCTCCCCTATATAATAAACCTTTCGAAAGCAATTTACCTCAAAACCTTTCGAAGAAATTATGTTCAAATTAAAACAGGTGGAAAACCTTTCGAAACCAATTAAAGTTAACTACTTTGAAACCTTTAAAACATTTCGACTTAAAACATTTGGATTATGCAAAGAGATCAAAAAAACATTGAAGTAGAAAGAAACTGCTTCAAAACCTTTGTAAAACCTTTCGAAAACAATGAAGTGTTGGTGTTGGAACCAACCCTTCGAAATCAATAGAGAGAGGTGGCAAGTTTTAGAAAACAAAAGATAATCTTTGACTCCATCTATGTCGAAAGGTTAGGAAGCGGCAACTATGCTTTCGACCTTGTCGAAAACTATACCTTTCGACGTTGTCGGAAGGTTTCATTTAAAACAAGAAAGCAGACCAATCGAAACCTTTTTCTTTTAAACCTTTTGACAATTTCGAAAGCTCTTTGTCGAAAACTAGCAGGTGTATTTTCTTTAAACCAAAACAAAACATCATCTATTTCGAAAGCTATAACCTTTCATCCCTAAACCTTTTGAATCCATCCAATTAATTCACTACGCACCAGTCGCCTGATACCATGTGCATCGGTATTTGACCTAGCCGAAAGGTTTGATACCTTTCGACCTTGTCGGAAGGTCTGGAATAAAGGCGGAAGCTCTGCCGAAGGGGTTGAAATAGAAGAAAGGCTATTTGTTTATACTTTAAAATAGCTCTTTTGTACCCCACCTGCCTTGTTTGTCTAAATTTGATTGGTTGCCAGAATTTTATATTCAAAAGTGTTGCCGATGTTTGCACAAAAAATGGGCAAACACTCAAATCATTGTTGTAGAGCTGTGAATATTGTTTGCACTATATAGCTATTGTTTCATGAAAATTAGTTGCGGATGTTTAAGGTAGAAAATCAATAATTTTTTTTTTGTAAATTGGTAAATTTTTATTAAGGCAGAAAATCAATAATTTGCAATAAAGAATATATAAAGGACTTAAATGTAAAAAGATACATAATTTATAGTGGTTCGGCCTAAATGTGCCTACGTCCACAGTTCCTTTTTTATTATCCCTTTCATTTCTAGTTACAAGTACATGCTTTGAATACGAGTAAACATGCTATTAGAACTAAGATTTTTCCCTCTCGAAGTTGTTTGCCATTGTTGCTGAAAGCTTCGGCCCTGTTTGGCTTGCTATTTTTAGTTTTGCGTTTTCGTTTAAACAAAAATGCGCATTCCTTATGTATTGTTGGAAAACATACAATTTCGAAAAACGAAATTAACATAGAAAATAGAAAACAAGTTTATATGATTTTTCGTGTTTTGAGACATAATAAGAGGACGGAAAACAATTCTTCTCCTCCATTTCCCATCCATCGTCGCAATGACTAAGAATTGTAAAATATTTCCCTCATTTTCTTGTATTTTGTAGTGTGGGTTGAAAACACAAAACACAAAACTCAAACGAAACCAAACGGGCCCTTCGCTTTTCAGCATCCCTCTTTTTTATGATGCGATTTGCTTGGTATTTATAGAATGAAGATACGAGGAGAGGCAGTTGAGTATATAGTATTTGGAATTTGGTTCAACCTTGTTTCCTCCAAGATTTGATTCAACCTTCCTTACATGATTGTCAAGCTATTCCACTTGTGACGACCGCCATACACCTCCAAGAACCCCGGAACACGTCATGAAGAAATCCCCGAATTATTGTCGTACTATGATGAAAATTTCCAAGTTTTTTTTAGATCAGTTATACCCGGGTTGAGCCCCAAGCAAACCTTCACCCGACTTCAATCAGCATTACTCCTAGATGACTCCAAGTAAACCCTTAAATTTCTCATGCCTGACTCCAAGCAACCTCCGAACCAAAGATTTGGTTCGGTCACCGGACATACTCCAAGCAGAATCCATATTTTTAAAGTCCAACTCCAAGCAACCGCCGAACAAAAGTTTTGGTTCGATCATCGGACCGACTCCAAGCAAACTCCAGATTTTCAAGGCCCGACTCCAAGCAAGCGCTGAACCAAAGTTTTGGTTCGGTCATTGTGCCGACTCCAAGCAGACTCGAGATTTTCAATCCCCAACTCCAAGCGAGCGCTGAACCAAACTTTTGGTTCGGTAATCCAACTGACTCTAAGCAGACTCTAAATTTTCAAGGCCCGATGCCAAGCAAGCGCCGAATCAAAGTTTTGATTCGGTCATCGCGCCGACTCCAAGCAGACTCGAGATTTTCAAGCCCCAACTCCAAGAAAGCAAACCAAAGTTTTGGTTCGGTCGTCGGGCCGAGGATCCTGACTTGCTGTTGGACTGTCGACCTTAAATGGCGGTAGAGCGTCTCGGTATCGGCCCCACGAGATGGTGGTGGACAAACCTTAAGATGATCATATCTCTCAATCCGTAGCTCGGATTGAGACGCGATTTTGACCTATGTCCATATCTTGATCTCGAGAATACCTCCAAACTAGTTTGAGTCTGTTCCAGAACAATGAAGATTTTGTCCCCGACTCCTCATATTCACCATGTAGTGGGCTAAAATCCCACTACATTTGCCATCCGAAGCATACTTTCCTGAATACAAAGTGTGCTTTGTTTAATCCAAGACTGTCTTCTTAGTCTTGTAATGGTTATATTGATGTCCGAATATATATATCTCATCTTCACCTCTAATTTTTCGATGAGTCTCCTTTTGCTAGTTTAATGTGGGACTTTGTTCGTTCTAGGGAGGACTTGCTAAATTGTTGAATCCGTCTTTGATTAGTCTTTATCCGACAAGATGCTATTTTTCTTGGACTTTCGGTTTCCTGCGTCGAGGCTTCATACAGTATGTAGACCAACTGATGTATACTTTGCGTTGTCGACTTTGGATCTGTGATGTGGTACTCCGGTTATCTTCATTGGTGGTTGAGTCAAGCTATTCTGACCATCTCATGTGATCCCCAAGTTTGTGTATTTCTATACTAATCCTTTCTCCACTCTTGTGTACCCTGAGCCCGGAAAATCAGAAGGGTGTGAACACCAACGGCGAAAGCACTCTGCTGGGCCGACACTGACACTGTCTCTTGCCTGCCCATGGATTCAGCAGCAGTTCGAAAGGTTGACTCGTAGCTTCAAAATCGAGATTGTAATTGGGTTTTCCTTCTACCCGTTTAAAGATTTGCATTTGAAAAGAAATATGTACAACCAATTATACGGGACTGGACGTAGGGTAACTCCGAACTAATATAAAAATCCTAGTGTGATCTCTTTAATTCTTTACTTTTTGCTTTAATGCATTTATACTTATCTGTGTTTGCATCTTTCATTGTTGATTCTGCATTGGTTAGTAATAATCTTGAAAGAATTTTAAAAAAATTCATAAAAATTAGAAAACACTATTCACCCCCTCTAGTGTTTAATTAGCCTTAAGATCCATAATTCCATAACCCATAATACATATGCATGCACACACAGATACACACACACACACTATCTGATCTTATAAATATATACTGTTGATTTAAATAAGAAACTTGTATACATTTAAATTATATACATTCATGTTCGGCAATTAAAAAACATTCATGTAAATTAAAATGAACTTTTAAACAATTATTAAATTAAAAAAGAATTTAGTAATTATTGTGTATGTATATACATATATCATAAAATTTATTTATAAATATGTACACATGCATATTTATTTTCAATTTTTTTTGGTGTGTGTGCATGTGTGTGTATATATATATAATTATAAAACATAATTTATAATTTATTAATATTTAAAATCCTTTTTCAATTAATATACATAAAACCATTTTTTATTATAAATCCTTACAAATATATATATATATATTTTAAAATTGTGATAAAATTCGCATGAATTTTATAATTAGATAAATATTTTTTTTTCTTATAAAATCAGCATGGATTTTATAATTAAAAAAAGATTATTCATCAAAAATGTTTCGGCCTAAAAAAATTAATTTTTAAACCTTTGTTATTTATATTTATTAGTTAACATTTTTTAAATAAATTTTAAAATCAAATATAATATGTTTTAAATGTTTTTAAAATATATCACACACATGTGTGTGTGTGTGATTAACATATTAAAATTTGAAATTTGAATTTAAACTTGAAATAAATTCTCTCTTAGATCTAGTTTTAAATTTAAAACATCTTTAGATATTAATTTAAATTCCTTTGAATTGGTATATTTTAAATAAGCATAACTAAATGTATAAATGTTATATACAAACATAGATACATACATACATGTATGTGTGCGCGCGTGCGTGCGTGTGTTAGTTACAATGTAAATCCCAACACTTATATACAGACACATTAAATTATATATACATCTATATATTGCACGTGCACTATACATATATATATATATGTATATGATATACATATAAACAATATATACTATATATAAATAAACTTAAACCTTTTATAAACTAGTTAAATAAATAAAGATTTAATTTATAACTATTTGGATTGGATCTAAAATAATCACTACAACAGTTTATGGGTTTCATAGCATTTTAAAAACGCTATAACAGGCTACCATAGCATTTCAGAGAACGCCGTGGAACCACAAGCTATGGTAGGCCGGCAACATTACATAGCAGGAAGGAAAACGCTATAATAACTAATAGCGTTTACAAAAGTGCATAGCGTTTGCACCCTACCATAGTGTTTTTTCTCTGTTATTAAACTTAAACGCTATAGGGAATTTAATCCTTCATTTAACTTCTATAGCGTTTTTGAGCACATTTTATAGCGTTTCATCAAACCATGTTATAGCGTTACAATGTTTTTCGATAGCATTTTTTGTCATTCTTGTATAGCGTTTTTTATTTTCTACTATAGCGTTTTTGATTCTATTATAGCGTTTTTGATGCATAAATCTTACATCTCATATAGAGTTGCGATAGCGTTTGATGAATCAATAGTGTTTTTCAAACGCTATCCTATATAATATTAATTTTCAGCATTTGTTTCAATTTTCTTTTTTATATATTATATTATATATATATGTACACAGATAGATATATGTATATACAACATCACATAATAACAACATTACATTGCATAATAACAACAGTACATTACATTACATAATAACAGTCTTGGTCATAATTAGCAGTTTGCCTCCAACATTACATAATAACAGTCTTGGTCATAATTAGCAGTTTGCCTCCAACATTACATAATAACAGTCTTGGTCATAATTAGCAGTTTGCCTCCAACATTACATAATAACAACATTATCTAGCATAATGTACTAATACAAGTATGAAGAAAACATAAGCATATTACTTAGCCCAGGCATCCATCTTTCCCATCATTTTTGCAATCACAGGAGATACCTTAGGATTTGCTTGATGTTTCGCCAAACTTGCAGTAATACTCGTACCTGTGCAAATTCAATGAAAATATGAGGTAATTTGCAGATAATTTTATACTGTCATTACAAAAGCACACTCAGAATTTCCCAACAAAAAGAGACACCACATATCATGAAAAGATTGGTTATACAAATTTGGTACAGGACAGCAAAGCATTACATTACAGTATATAACAAACTGAAATTTCATGAATTATTGCAAAAATCTAAAGATGACGAAGGCACATTGTTTTGCATGGCGGAATCATTAGGTTTCTCTATTAATATCTTCCTTTCCGTACAGAACACAAAACTTTTAACAGGCAAAGAGACAGAAACATAAGTAACATGTCTATGCTTTTTATAAATTCACTACAGTTTACAATCATAGTCAAATGAGCATCTACTCCGTTATGTTACAGTCAATAATACTAAAAGATTCTTTCAGCATTTTGTTAAGAAGAAATTTTGACACAAAAAATCACTGTCTCAGCTTTTCAGTGCAAAGTAAACATTTTCTGTAAAGGTGTTTACATCAACTTCGGATTTTTGGAATTTATCTCACAGCTTAAACTAGGGACAATCTTAAAACATGCATCAACTCAATTTAGCAGATAATACTTTAGTCAGTTTTATGCTAAATTCTACTGATCAATGCTACATGTAGATAGCGCAATTTGTATATCTTTTGCATCTTATCCTATCTGCAAGTTCAAATTTCAAGCATCAGAATTCAGAACACACGTCTTAAGTGCAAACTCGGCAGATTTGATTAAAATTGAAAAATTTGTATAACCAAACTGTAGAACATTATGAGATGAAAGCACACAAAATTCAACGCACACAAAATTCAACGCACATAGAACAAATATGATAAACTGGAGATCTAAAATCTATAACAAAAATAACCAACAATAGGTTGGTAACTACTCTAAGCGAGTTTTTATACAAAACTATACTTTAAATTATGAAATGTAAACTCAAATCTTATGTTCCAACAGAGGATAATATAATGTCGTGCAAATAATTTGAAACATGTTTAATACAATTCTACTTTCAAGTAAAAATAAAAGGAAAAAAGAATATCAGAAAACTCACATTATTTGTGTCTTCCATCAACAGCTTTTTTTGGGGCGAAACTAGGCTATTATTAAAGTGCTGAATAAACAAGACAGTGGGGATTTAGCTAGAGTGCAGTTGTGAAGCTTTCTTTTCTTCTTTTCTTCATAACTAACTAACTAACTAACTACTTTCTTGTAGTGACTAATTTTGAAATAATAGGATAAATTTTAGTATTAGGCTTTAAAAAAATATTTTCCAACTTTACGTCCCGTTTTAAAATTACTACAAAAATGTTTTCGGTTTTCACCAAGTCAGGTTTTGTGTTATGCAATTTTAAAGTACACAGATGCAAAATTTTAATTTGTGCTTGCACTTTGACATTTTTTTACTGTAAATTTGTGCTTACACACTTTCAAAGCGTGCCAACACAAATTGCTGACCTGGTGAAAACCATGTCTATTTTTGTAATAAGTTTGAAACAGAGCATAAAGTTGGAATAGTTTTTTTTGAAGCCTAATACAAAAGTTTGTCCGAAATAATATAGCCTGTTTACTTAGTTTCAAGTTTCAACTTTACAAGAAGTTTCATAGATTTTTGTGTTTGCAGTACTTGTTAGAAACTCATTGATTTTGGCTAGGCTTATTTTTGGTCACATTGAGCTGGTAAAGTTAGTAACCTGTTTGTTAAAAACAACATCATTACATATATTAGGTTCCCATGCATAAATAAATATTCTACTTTCAAATAGACCCAGCAAGAAATATCCACCTTCTACAAGTGACATTAATCCATAATCCCCATCTTATTTCATTAAATTTGCCACAAGGCAACAAATACCTCTTAGCTTATAAGCCAATGTAACAATGAATATCAAACGAAAAACATAAAATGACTTTTATCCATGATGTATTATTCGTATATTTACCTAGAGTGCAGTTGTGAAGCTTTCTTTTCTTCTGATCAATCAACAAACTTTAACAATGGTTACCTATATAAAAGAAAACTGTATAATGTCAAGAATTAAATCATACAATCAAATATGAATACATTTTGAAATTTTGTATATATGTATGAAAAAATTATACTTACTAGAACTTGATTCTATCACAACTTTTGAGGTTGGCCATGCCACTGTAGAGCCTACAGCATCTTCAATGCAGACAAGATCAGAAGATGGTCTCCACAGAACTGCATCGGGAACTGTAGCATTCACTACCCAAACTTTAACGGTGTCTCTTCCAAGTTGAACAAAATGGACCATTTCATTTGGATCGGTTGAAGCCACAACCCCTTCGGCAACTATTGTTGCTGTTCCACCAACATCAATCAGCCTGCATTTGCTTTTGGGGGCTGGCCTTCCCCTCTATCAAACAAGAAAAAGAAAAGTGATGGTTTTAATATATATATATATATATATATATATTAATAAATTTGATAACAAGTTGCTATAATTATGTTTAAACATATTACCGTATGAGATGTTACGTTGCCACTATTAGAAACAAATGATGGTGCTTTAGCTTTCTCGACAACTACTTTTGATTTTGGCCAAGCAACTTTATTACCAACGGCATCTCCAACATATATCATATTATTTCTTGGTTTCCATAAAAAGGCCTTGGGGTTGTTTGGATTATCAATAGAAACTACCATAGCTGATGGTCCAATAGGAACGCCATTCACAAGCTGGTTTGGATCGCTAGAGTACAAGCGTCCTTCAGCAACTACTTCTTCACCTCCAACCCAATCATATAGCTTGCATGAAGGCTTTGTTCTGCTACTTTTAGTCTATTCCAAAAAAATATGTATTTATGAAATTAATAGTTGTATTTTGAAATAAAAATTATAAATAAAGTGATATTTAATTTACCGTGTTGTCGATTTGATCTAGCTTATGCAAAATAACTTTATCGTCAGGCCATGCTACTAACATACCGGCAGCCTCTCCAATATGTATCGTATGAATCACGGCTCTCCATAAAAAAGCATCCAATTTCCTTGGAAACTCAATCAAAACTATCTTTGCATTTGGTCCTAGAGGAATTCTATGTACAAGCTCATTTGGATCACTTGACACGACTCTTCCTTCAGCAACTATTTCATCGGTTCCGCTCCAATCCAATAAATCACATTTATCAAATGTATTTCCATTGCTCTGCAATTAATTAGAAGCGTCTGAAGTTAAAGACTATATTAAAATTAATTTTTAGATAATATCACAATGATAATGTATTTGATGTTTAATAGCAAAGTATCATATGCACACATATGCAAACGTGAAATTATGCATATGCTAATATTCGATGTTTACCCGAGGCATTGATTCTTCTCTTTGACATGCAGTAACCTAAAAAATCAAGTGTGGACGATGGATTAAAAAACCATATGAAAAAAAAATCGAACAATATCTCTAATATTACCACACAAGTAGAATAACAAGTAAAGATTGATATGTTATATACCAGATTTTTCTTTAGCAAGCGAACCTCCTCTTCCAATTGTGAAATTCTATCATCTTTAGCTTGTGAGAGCAAGAACTTGGTATAGTTTGCACCTCTTCCCATTGCTCGTAGTCGTCCAGGTTTATCCTGACCCAACACTTGGGAGAGAGCATCTTCTCTCAAAGAACTGTTGGTTGAGTTTGATTCACTTTCAATTTTTTTAACCTTTTCCTACAAAAGTTAACGTTATTCACATATAAGTAATAGATAGAATGCCAATAACGGATAGAAAGACAATACTATACAATTTTTTATCAATATTGCGGTGTCTTACAATAGTCTCTAGAACATATGTATTAACTGCTTCGCCATTCTTTCGAGTGCGGGATTTAATCCAAATTTGACTTCTAGGAATGGAGATGTGGCCACCACTCTCCTGTTTCTATGTTAAGAATGATAGATAAAGTGAATGTGGTTGTATTAAATACATAATCATAATATGTTACACAAATTAAACTAGTTGTTCTTTCTCACCATATCTTCCGCTAATCGAGCCATTCCTTTGCGACTTACTGTATGTGGCACTTGAAAACTTCTAATAGCTTTGAATTGATCACTTTGTGCCTAAGCTGAAAAGATATAATACACTGAATAATTATAATTATTACGTAATATAATTGAATTTGGTATTTATTTACCTTGAACTTTGAGTCTGTTTTCTTTCTTAGAAAATCCCTCCAATCCTTCATATTTTCGACATTACTAGGTTTGAGCTTAATTCTTTCCTCCATGTTCTTCGCTTCCAGTATTTGCCTAATGAACCTGCTTTTTGAAGCCCTCCATATGCATCCCATTTGCTGAAAAATAGGCGCTTTCTGCCACTCCTCATCCAGTTTAAATCTAGCCTGAAAAATGCAAAACGATTGGTAATCAGTACATTTTATATATACATTGAATGATAGTAATATTAATATCATTAAACACATTCAAACAATAATCTGTATCATTATATTACAACATGTTTAATGTATACAGTAAAACTTGCAAATCATTTGTAGTATAAAAATAACAATTATATTTAAATCCTATAAATAAGATGTAATGACAAATGATTGTAATTGTATGCATGCCACTATTCAACACATCTAGGATTATTTTGTCTGTCAAGTCATCATGGTTTACATTATATACTTGATTTTTCAATTTATAAACCTGAGTTAAATATAGGTTGGACTAAAAAATATAATGGCACCGAAACAGTTGGATGCATATTAAGCATAATGGGGTTCGGTTTTACCACATTTCTACCAGTTCATATAAAATTTACTGATGAGTTTTTATTCCAAATATATTGTTCAATCAATATATTTGTAAACTCAGTTAATTACACTATAATTTCTAGCAATAACTGATATAAGGCAACAGCTCAAACATTACTGGTGGGAAAGCAACGTTGCTTTGTTTCAAAGAACAAACAAACAACTCCGTATAATTCACACATGGACTGTGGTTGGTAAATTTGGTATGGTCACGAACTCCATATTCCTGTACATATATTTGGCTCTTTCTCATCAATAAATCATCATGTCTCGTTATAAAATCATATCTTATCACTTAACAAACACCAATCCATTCATCACATTCCTTGTATTCAAAAGAAACGCATCATTCCTAAGTTTATATAGTAAACATCAATCCAAAACTGTTACAGTTTTATATCCACTTCGTTTGTATATATGCATTTTATAATATTCAAATGTATGTAGACTGTATATGCGACATAACATTGAATCTGAAACATGGGTAGTCAGCCATAATGATTAAGATATAAAGTCGGCAACACTCTACCTATTTTTATTAACTATACATTTATCTTTTGTTGAATGCAATGAATGAATGCATAAGAAATCACAAACCACTCACCTGCACTTATTTAGTGAACTGCAACCTTCACAGTACAGTAAATAATGCCTGGACTTGACTATCACTTCTATTTAATTAATTTATTTATTACCTACTAAGAATCAAACGATTGAAATTATCCGAGAAACTTTATAACAGATCTGTAATTAATTTCATAAAACCTTTACAAACTATAAACTCAGTTACCCAAGTAAACATAACTACCCCACTATGTATAAATACTCAAATCAGTTTATAGGGCCTCAAAATGACATGGAGAGGAAAAGGCAGCAAAGGCCTAGGAAATGACTATGGGTTTATGATGGGAGATAACTTGTATATGAATATCAAATGATTCATGCAACTGTTCAGTTTTAATAAGCAGTACTTAATATAGTGATACCTGAATGGATCTCCACAACACATGTTTTAAATCATCGCCAATATTTCGCCAATCATCAATCGTGAATGGAACATGCTCCCGTACGAGCGGTCCTAAGTACGAAGATAGTTTTATAGAACCTTCTCCTATTGGTACAACATTGTCATTAAATTCAACGTTAATCCGAGACACACGATCCGAAGGCAGTCTTTTCATTCTAGTTTGGCCTCTAGCTTTTTTCTTTTGAATCGTACTTTCATCTGTGTGTTGAATATCAGTCTCATTTTCCATCGCATCATTTTCAATTTCAAATTCGTTTTCAATATTTTCTTCAACTTACATCATATTGTTTGTACATGCTTCAATTCCTTGCTCATTGGTTTCTAAATTGACTTCATGTTGCTCATTAGTTTCTAAATTTGCTTCATGTTGCTCATTGGTTTCTAAATTTGGTTCCGGTTGCTCGTTGGATTCAATATTTGCTTCTTTTGGTTCCTTGGCTTGTTTTTGTTTGCGAGTAATCTTCCTCTTCTTTGCCATATCCTGTAGTTAGTACAAAGATATCATTTTTCTTTGAATGTTGACTATAAATCAAGCAAGAAAAAGAATTTGCATTGGTTAACAACATGATGTTATCTTTTCCTATTTAATACATACAATATGCATAGTTCACTTATTCACAATATACATTTAATTATTGCTATGGTAGTAAATCTCATACTTGATCTAGCAATCTTGTTCAGTGAAAATTCCATGTCTGACATAGCAAGATTAAGTAAAATTTTGCTACAATTTGCTTGGAGTTATTTAACATGGAAATTTAGTGATAACAGTTTATCAAAAAAATATTCTTGTCAACATTTTTGGATTTCAATGCATAATGCCAAATACAAACAATGGATTTTCCTAAACCAGAAATGACATCAGAAAGTTAGGAAACTTTCCTTCACTTGATAGGCAGTCTCTTAGTCATCATAGAACAGAAATTTCAGTTGGAAGGTAGATCTGTCATGCAATTTTATCACAGAGGAAAGAAAAATCTTTGTAGTTATCATTATTTGAAAATAGGTGGCAATGGGTATCCAGGAGTTTCTAAAATCCCCTTTGTAGCTATTATGTTGAGTCTATGAAACTTACTTTCAGAGTAACCTGAGCAGAAGTTTTTGTGTTTGTGACTCTGTTGAGCTATGATTATTATTTTTTCCTGATCTTGTTACTTTATGATGAAGTTACTTTTAATGTTTCGTATTAAATATATATTCTTATAACGTGAATATGTATCTGCTGATATGCGTATGAACTTCTCAAACCATACGTTTGTCAATGATGAAAACACTAGTAAAAAACTTTTTCTTTCTCGAAGATCCATGAACACACAAATCAAGAACCCGCTAACATAGTCTTAAGAGCAATGTTTGATTGTAGTTCATAAAACTTCGGCTTTGAGTGCCTGAATTTGTATAATTTATTTTTAGATCTTTACTACTGGCTGTAGGGATAAGAAATATAATTTTTGAAGCAAGACATGCATTAATATGCTTGTATATCCAGCAAAGTTTAAATTCGCTTCGGAATTGGATTATAACGATAAGTTTTTTTTATATTCAAAACAATAGTAATTATTACAAAGACGATAACCAAAAGGAATTAAATAATTCTAACACTAACGCCATAAAACGTAGTAACTTCTAAAGCAACAGGGCCTGTGTAGTAAATTTACGAAGAAGATGGCCACTAAAACCCACAGCCTATCAACCACCACACAGGTAATTTTGGTAATTTTGCTCTAATAACTTCACAAATTAAGTTTATCTACCATTACTCGCTTGGCATTTTGATGCACCTTACAACATCCAAAAGGATATGGATACAAATAGTGGCTAATCGTTTTATATGTAGAAAATTCATAGTTCTATGCGGGTAAAGACATTAAAGAAAAAGCAAATGACATAGTAACTAGGACAATGGAAACAAACAACTTGGATGTTGTTGTAAGAAGACAAACTATGACAAATGAAACCATGCTTTAAACATTCAATTAGGCAGTAAAACATTTATGCAACAAAATACAAGAATATGCATTCTTGTGATGTGTGAGTTAAGCTTTAAACAAGCAAGTTCTTAAACAAGTGTTGGAAAAAACAACAAAAAAAGGAAGATTTATAAGGAAAATATAAGGACACATTTCTTGGCAATCTTCCTCAACAAAAAAAAGGAAGATTTATAAGGAAAATATAAGGACACATTTCAAGACTACTCAAGTATGCCTTCACAATCTTCTCTAACAAAAGAAACATCCTCAACATACTCATCAACATCCATATTGATTTCTTGGCAATCTTCCCCAACATGGCTTACTTCCTTAAAGGAGTCGTGGATCTCTAAATCATCAAAAACTCTCGAAGGTGCTTTCATTACCACATACCAATTAGAAGAATCATTTTCTCTTGAATAAAAAATTTGCTTTGCTTGAGATGCAAGTATATATGGATCTTTTGTAAATGAAGCTTGACTTTGATGTAAATTGACAAGCGTAAATCCATCTTCAACCTTCACACCATTTCTTATGTTTGCCCAATCACACTTAAAGATCGGAACATAAAAAATGTTATAGTCCAACAAAATTATATCGGTAAGTATCCCATAATAACTGACAACATCGACCACTTGAGAAACATCTTTTGCGCTCGCCCTACACATGGTTGTTGCATCATAAGTCACTCCACTATTTTGGGTTTCTCTCCCAACATCTTTTGTGTGAAAACGTTGTCCATTAATGATGTATCTTGTGTAGGACAAAACATCGTTCTTTGGACCATAAGCAATCCATTTTAACATGTCGTCATGATCTTTGGAGCTAACAGATACCTATAAAAAATAATTTCATTTAATTAAAATATTCTTTATAAGGTTTTAAGTTAATTAGTAACATTTAAGGATTCAATTGACCTTTTTTTAATCCAATTAGAGAACGTAGCTATATGATTTTTCAAAGTAACGTTGCATTTCTTTCCATGCGCTTGTCTGAATTTTGTAACTCCTCCAAATGCAAACTAGCGTATAACAAGAGATGTTATGTTATATTTAAAATTACAAACAATCAAACAATGAAAAAGAGGGAATATGCACTTACTCTAAAAATGGCTCTACCACGGTCATATTCATTAGCACAGCCAAATGAGCAGATTCTTTCTCATTTGAAGACAATGTGATTGTCTTATGTGCTGATATTGGACGTCCTTCAAGTATTACATTACTTTGGTAATCTTCATTTCTAACTTCTTTCTTCTGTGATTTTGTTAAAAATTCACCAAAGAATCTCATGCATTCTTCTGCAAGATAAGATTCTGCAATACACCCCTCAGGACGAGCATGATTTCTTACATAATCCTTTAGTGTCTTCATGTATCTTTCAAAGGGGTACATCCAACGAAAATGGGCTGGCCCACACAATCGTGCTTCTCTTGCAAGATGAATTGTCAAGTGTATCATTATGTCAAAAAAAGAAGGTGGAAAGTATTTTTCAAGCTCGCACAAAGTTACAATAATCTCGTCGTCAAGTTGATTTAATTTCTCTCTATCGATAACACGTTGACATAATTTATTAAAAAATGAACAGAAACGAGTTATTGTTTTCCTTGACTTCTTTGGAAGCAATCCTCTGATTAAAACGGGTAATAATTGTTGCATTAAAACATGATAATCATGAGACTTCAAGCCACTAATTTTGCAGTCCTCTAATGATAAGCAACCTTTAAAATTTGAACAATAACCATCAGGTCCTCTAAAATCATACAACCTTTTGCAAAATATTTTTTTCTCTCCTTTTGATAATGTATATGGAGCTGGCGGAAGATATGTCTTCTTCCCGCGGGGTTGTGTATGAAGACCATGTCGAATTCCCCAATCCTCCAAATCCTTTCTAGAGTTAACTCCATCTTTTGATTTCTTGTCATGCAACATTGTGCCTAGTAGACTTTCTCCAACATTTTTCTCAACATGCATTACATCTACATTATGACGTATTGTAAGTTCCTATAAAAATCAATAATGGAACAATTTAGTTGTATGATTCCATAATGTTAGTCTAATAGAATAAAATAAAACGTATGCACTAACCTCCCAATATGGCAACTGAAAAAAGATGGACTTTTTTTCCACCTTAATAGCTCCATTCTCACGGGATCTTTATCCTCATCATCTTCATTTTTCTTGCTATGCTCAATTCTTCTTTTATTTCCTATTATATTTTGCTCATTCAATTTTTTACCTTTTCTGTTATTCTTTTTTTGGTTCTTCTTTGCATTTCCAAAATTATTCAGAAAATCTTTTAAAATGATAGAAATTTTTCTCCCAGTTAGAATCCTAGGTCTACACCCTTCCTCCACGGTGTTATCAAACAAGGCCTTCTGTTTTCTTAAAGGGTTTGAAGGAGATAGAAATCTTCTATGGCCCATATAGACGGTCTTTCTACTGTGGTTTAGCCATCGATGATGAGTGTTGACACCGCATAATGGACAAGCCTTTTTACCTTTTACACAGCATCCAGCAAGATTACCATATGCCGGAAAGTCATTTACTGTCCAAAGCAAAATTGCTTTCATATTAAAGATTGATTGACTATATGCATCATAAACCTCAACTCCGGTATTCCATAAATGACATAAATCTTCTACCAATGGCGCTAAAAATACATCAATGTCATTTCCTGGTTGCTTCGGACCAGGAATTAACAATGTTAACATAATATTATCTTTCTTCATGCACAACATAGGCGAAAGATTATATGTCGCGAGCATTACAGGCCAACGACTATATTTGGAACTTAACATAGAAAATGGATTGAAGCCATCTGTTGCAAGACCAAGCCTAAGATTGCGTGGATCTGCTGAAAATGATTTGAATTTCTCATCCACTACATTCCATGTTATAGAATCTACCGGATGTCGCATTTTTCCATCGGTGCTTTTGTTATTGAAATGCCACCGTAAATCTTCTGCCATCCTTTTGGATCTAAACATTCTCCTAAACCTCGGAATTATTGGAAAATAACGCAACACTTTAACTGGAATGCCATGCATAATCTCCTTTGTCCGTTGATTTACTTTCCACCTCGAAAATCCACATTTTGGACAATTATTCAAATCTTTATATTCATTCCTAAAAAGACAACAGTCATTCTCACATGCATGAATCTTCTCGAAACCCATGTCAAATATTTTAAAGAATTTCTTCAATTCATATAACGACTTGGGAAGTACGTTATTTTTTGGCAACAACAATTGCTGCACATTTAGAAGCTTATCGAAACCATTATCAGACAATCCAGTCTCACATTTAAGATTATACAAGGCAAAGATAGAAGATAACTTTGTTTGATCCTTGCAACCAGGATACAATGGGGTCTCTGCATCTTCCAAATTTTTGTGTAATTCATCCTCTCGTCTCTGTGCATCATCTTCACTTTTATCATCATCAAAGAAAGTATGATTAATAAAATCTTCGTCTTCATAGATAATGGCTTTAAGCAAATCATACACATCACCCGGCTTTGTATTTTTGCTTTTATTTATTCGCTCGCCGTGATTGTACCACTCACCGTCCATGTACTTAGGATCCATTCCTCTTATAATAAAATGCTCAACAATAACTTCTCCATGAAGACGGGTAAGATTTCTGCAATCTACACAAGGGCATAAATTTTTTTCCACCTTTTGCAGCTTTAGCTTTGCATCATTTACAAAATTCAAAGCTGCTTGCTCGTATTCTTTAGTGGTTCTACAATAATAATAAAAAAACAAATAATAACCTTGGATATTAAAATATGTTTTAAATTCAATATTATACTTAAGTACCATATAATTACCTGTTTAGACGTACCCAGTCTTTATCCATCATTTCTTGTCTTTTCAAATGGAAAAAATATATCAGATTTACGAACAGTAAATCTCTCTTGACACATATTCATTCATTCTTTATATAACAAAAATTGCTTCCACTAGCAAAAATAGCAATTACTACAACAGTAGCATCGTTACTCATGTTTTGGAAGATGCAACTAATGACGTCAAACAATATATACACAAGTTTTCCATATTTGTATCTCAAATTTTATAAATGGGTAATCTATTTATTCAGAAAATAAAGCAACTAGGGGAAGATATAATTGAAATGATAAACATTTATAAGACATCAAAAACAGTAGGCTGAAGTGAAAAAGGTAGTATACACTCACTGTTTCTTTTTTCTTTTTCTTTTTTCCAACATGGCATATTGCTAAATTTAAGAAAAAAATAAGCAAAATCGAAATAACAATTAGAAAAAATATTTGCATTTAGAACTATCGTATAATTCAATTTAGTTGAATGTAGAAATAGTTTAAGTGCATTCACTGAAAATTAAACAGCAAAGGTAAACGCAATATTGGTCACCCTAGTCTTCCTAAATGGGAGAGAATTTGCCATCTCACAAAGTATCTAGTGAAATTTTCAGGATATATCATTGCAGGTCATGTCAATATCACAAAAAATGCATACAAACATAACCTATGTACTCTCGAGTAAACATGGGCAAAACACTTAGATGCAACAACGTTATTCTAGAGCAAAAACAAAATGTGAATTTCGAGAAAACTCTACATCAGTTAATGTAAATATCTAAGGTTAAAGGGAAACTGAAGCCTAACTGACATGTAGAAGTTTATTAGCAAAATGAAACATCTACAGGCTGTATTTATGTATTGTTACCATCCTGCTGAAACTATGTAACCCAAAAAAGAATAGAATTCGTATGGAAAACTTGAGTACTATAAGATGCATGGATACAAATATACAACAATGTCAGAACAATATACAACATTAGCACCAAACTGTTTCTAAAAAATTTGTCATTACAACGGCGCTATTTTGTAGCACCGGAGTAATGTCTATGCATTACCCCTCTCCTAATACTTGGCTTGCGCCATTAACAATAATTTTATCAACTTATACAACAATGTCACCAATCATTATTACATTGCATGAAACTGGCATTAATCAACTTATACATCAACATCAAGTTCATTTTATGGATACATGTACTTTTACACAACATATTAGTATGAGGTACTTATTCAAAATTTATGATATAATTTTGCAACTAAAATTTCATGCCCACTAATTCAATCTGATGGCATAATCAAGTTAAAGTACCAACTGAAATATCCCCTCTCACTTCATTAAATATTACCGATACAAAAAATACTTACCAGTTAAGTCGAATAAAAGGCACTTTAGTGCACGCAGAAGTAAAACTGCAAAACTGACAGTATTGTGAATAAAGCGCAAGAATTGTTCTATGAGGTAATTTGCTAATTTTTTATTTCATTATTTTTCCTATTGAACCTTGTTCATTTTCCGAATTCAAATAAAACATACAACACATTTAAATTTGATCCTGACAAAAGCAGACACAAACCATAACTTATACAACAAGGAATCATAGAGTTAATATGGGTAACTAGAAATATCAAAAGCAAATGATAATCTAAGTGTCAGAGTTCGAAAGAATACATATCCATGCTCATTGCAGAAAATTTCAAATTAAGGTTTGGTATAGCTTCCAGGATATAAATTGCATGCTTATTATAATGCCATTAATACAAAATGATGAAGGAGGTACAGTAGACACATTATAACCATATTATACACCACAAACTATAAAATGATAAGATTACACAAATGCATATTTGAATTTTTGCCTCTATACTAGTACATATTATTATGTATTAGTTGATTTTCATGAAAAGCCAACCCTTACAGAGTTGAAATTTGATTACTCGATAACTTATGGGCACCATGCTATAGTAAAAAAAATTATATCACTCCACTTTTTCTTTAGAAATCAAAAACCACACAATAGATTGTAGATGATGCTTAAAATTAGTAAGTTTACTATATAGACAATATATATATATATATATATATCATTCAAGACCTAAAAAAATAAAATAAAAGTTACTTGTCATGTGATTAAACAAATCTATATGAGCTTTGCCTTCATAAAGAATTAATTTTACTTTAACACCTATGCTTTGAAGGGTTTCGGCAAAAGACTTGCTGCATATGGAAAGATCGGTTATAGTATTTACATATTAATCTTCAGCAGTATAGAAAAATGAGACCTTCCATCAAGAAAATAGCTCAATAAGTAAAACTTCACTTTAGAGACAAAGAAAAGAAAGAAAAACGTGAAAAACAACCAACATTTGAAAAGTCAAGATTTTAAGGGTTGACACGCACATAAAGTAGTCGTTTCTGCAAACGTAAGAGCTTGTTACTAAATTTATACCAATATAAATATGTGAATGGAAGCTAACATAAATATAAGTCATTGCAAAATTCCATGCTGTAAGCTGATTTTCGTATAATATTAAGCAAGCGATGATATAAATAACTTTGTAATTTTTTGTGTATTTACACATCCTTTGAAGAAAATGTCTGTAGCTAGGAGCAGCCCTAGCATATTTGGTACCTAAGTGTTCCTTCATCATGCATCTTAAAAATATGATAAAAACGTACACAGTTTTTGTAACTAAGTAATGCTATGACACATTTAGGTTTTTTTTAATGCAGGCCTGAATTTTTAACTTGATTTCAAATGGATTTTAAAATAGCAATTTTCAAAATTTTCAAGAAACTTTCAAAACCAAAGTTGTTTGTTATCAAATTATTTTTACAATGGATCCAAAATCAGATATCTAGATTAAAAGTTATGTCTATAAATGTATAAAAGTATTAAAGTTTAAAATTATATTATCACTGCTTAATGTTTTATTTAACTCATATCAATTTCCAAAAATAGTCTGTTTCAAAAATTAAAACTTTTCACTTCAAAATTTTTGTTATAAAGTTCGCTCTCTATTTACGAGAAGAGTAAAACTGTGATTAGCTAACAATGTACAAATTTTAATAACTACGACCACAATTGTTCAATAACAATGCATTATATTTAATAATAGGGGAAATTGAAAGTGTGAAGTATTGAAAAATGGATAATACATGGTTATCAACATGATAAAACATGATAAATTGCATTTACAGCACAGAAGCGTTGGCATCGATTGGGTAAAAGAAAAGATGGAAGTATCAGGATAGGCACACTACCATATATATATTTATTTGGTTCAAATATATACTTAGAAGGCATCTTATGGCTTCAAGAAATCATCAACTAAAAGTGGAAACTGAGAATGTTAAAGTAAAACTGTGATTAGGTAGCAATTGACAGGTGCAAATATTTTATTTTACAGTTATAACATACTCAATTAAAGAATAAAACTGTGGTTAGGCAACGATGTTAGAAGTTCAATAACTATTCCCACATTTCTACTGACCACGGAAACTTGATGAACACAAATTGTATATCTTTGTGTGAAAAAAAAGATTTGTTAGGCCAAACGAAACAGAAAATTGTCTTAAAAATTGACTAATAGACTGTGAACAAATTTTATTTACCCATATTAAAAGCGAATTATTTCTAAGTGTCGGAGTTCAAATGTAAAAATTGAATTTACCTTCAGATCATTGCAAACGCGATTAGGGTTCTAGGCAGATGACGGCGATTGACTGTTGATTACGGCTAAGGATTGGGATCGACAATGTGAGAGAATGATTACGGCGATCGACTGTTGATGGTGGTATTTAAGGTTTCGCGATTTAGGATTTAGGTCTGAGTGTTGCGGTTTAGGGATTTCGCGGAGCTTAGCTGTTTTCTGGAGGTGGAGGTGACGAAATGAAAGAGGATGCGGTTTGCTTGAAACGGTGTTTGCTGCTGGACATAAAGAAGGGCAATACACGCATTTTTTATTCCCGCGCAAAATAAATTGTTTCCCACCTTTTTATCGTATAGCGTTGAGGATAGCTACTTCTTAGCGTAGGAAGCCCTGCATTATATAGCGTTGAATGGAGGATAGGCGGAAACGCTGTGTATCAGTGCTACCAAAAGTCCATATTTTTGTAGTGAATTTAGTCAAATATTTCTAGCTCAAGTGGTTAAAGTACGACGTTTTAAAAAAAGGCTATAGAGGTCATGAGTTCGAGCATCCGAGACACTATAATGAGTTCTCTATTTAATAAGCATCACTCTTGTTATGAGAAAATAAATTAAAAAAATGAATCTAAAATAACACTACAAGAATTACTATTTATAGCAACGGGGGGAGCAACGGCCGCCAACGGCCATTGACCAACGGCTTCCAACGGCGAGCAACGGCATGCTGTTTCCCGGAATTTTTTAATAACAAAAAACACATGCCGTTGGAAGCCGTTGGAATATTGCCGTTGGCGGCCGTTGCTCGCCGTTGGAAATCCGCGACTAATCTGCAGCTCAAACTTCTTCTTCCTCATTCCGATTATACACGAAACAAAACCCAATTTCCCCCCCCCCTAAAAAATTTCCAACCCCATTTTATCCCCTTCTACACGTTCTAGCATCCCCATCTTCGTTTGCAAGCTCCACAACCTCCAAAATCAGGTATTATTTGCTAAAACCCTAATTTTGGTAAATTTTTAATTTTAGGTTAAATTGATAATTTTTGTGTATGTATTGTGCTATTGTTTGTGTAGTGTAGTGTATTGGACCTTAATTATTGTTATTAAACTAATTATTGCATGTTTAACTATGATTTGTTAAATTAGGTTTATTATTAAATTAGTGTCAAACTTAATAATTGTTACTAATCTAAGCATGAACCTTACTTGTTATTATATTAGTGATTGAATTGCGTAAAATCGTACGTAGAAAGTGATGATATTGACCTATAAATTGTTCACTTTTGACATGTTATGATACGATATATACGTGATACATTTTGTGCATGACTGGATGTGATTTGTGATGCGATTATATGTATAAAATTGTTTGTGGTTTGACTGTCATCGATATTTTCTTCATATTAATCATCCTTTTCGAAGAGATAAAAAAAACTTTACAGCTAATAGACATGAAACTTTGAGACCACCTACGGTTTGGTCAAGCGAAGAAATTTATGAACTTGTAAAGGATTATCCAAAGATACATGAAACCGGAGAACAAATTGAAATTCAATGTAAATCGTCGATTCATAACTGGTGCAAACAGAGCATATTTTGGGAATTGCCTTATTGGAAAAATCTCTTGATTCGTCATAATATTGACGTGATGCATAATGAGAAAAACGTGTTTGATAATCTGTTTAATACAATTTTGAATGTTAAAGGGAAGACGAAAGATGATTTGAAATCAAGACGTGATATCGAAGTAATATGTAATCGTCCTGAGCTTCATATAAAACCAAATGACACAAAAAAGCCAAAAGCTTGCTATGAGTTAGACAATAATCAAGTTAAATTACTTTTAAAATGGGTGGAAGGATTAAGATTCCCAGATGGCATATCTTCTAATCTTCGTAGATGTGTTGACTATAAGAACAATAAACTTAGCGGGATGAAAAGTCCTGATTGTCATGTTATGATGGAAAATTTGTTACCCGTCGCTTTTAAAGAACTGTTGCCCGTAAAAGTTTGGACTGTTGTAACAGAACTTAGTCTGTTTTATAAAGAGATTTGTTCAACTACATTAAAAGTTGATCGTCTACGTAAACTTGAGGAAGAAATCCCGATATTGCTTTGAAAACTGGAAAAAATATTTCCTCCAGGTTTTTTCAATGTTATGGAGCATTTACCTATTCATCTTCCATTTGAAGCACGTCTTCGAGGGCCTGTGCAATATGGATGGATGTATCCATTTGAAAGGTATATTAATATTTAGTTTATTACATATTGGTTTAATTAAATGTATAAAAAATTAATTTAAAATAATTTTTGCTAGGTATTTAAATCATCTAAAGAAAAAAGTGAGACAGAAAGCTCGAGTTGAAGGTTCGATTTGCAAATCGTACATCGAAGAAGAAGCTTCGTTTTTTCTCTCTCACTATTTCAACGACCATGTGAACATATCATTTGAAAGTGCTACGCGTAATGATGAAGGCATTGATGAAGATGATTGTCAAGCGACTTTATCTATTTTTAAAAAAACTGGTCGGCCTGCTAGTAAATGTGTGGAAGTATGGTTGGATGATAGAGATTATCAAGTAGCACACACGTACATTCTTCTCAACTGTGCCGAAGTTGCACCATTTATTAGGTAATATATATACACATACGTCTACACATGCATATCATCTACACATATGTATACACAAATATGCACACATGTATTTTAATCATAATGCAACATTTGTTCTATAATTGCAGTATTTACGAATCACAACATCCAAACGACGATATCGGTAAAGAATTTGCTGCTTGGTTTTCTAACTACGTTTTTGATACAACAAATTGTGTTGTAGATGAAGGATTGAAACATTTAGCTATGGGACCAAAAAGGATAGTCAAGACATATCCAATATTCTTTGTCAACGGATATAAATTTAATACCAAAGAATACGGAGCCGAAAAATCAACTAACAATACTGGTGTATTTGTCAAAGGTAGTGATGATCCAAATGATCACATAAATGACTTTTATGACGTGCTGACCCAGATTTTGCAGTTGACATATTTCACCCGACCCGCAGAAGAAGTATTTTTGTTTAAATGCAACTGGTTCAGCAACGTTCCAGGTTCTGGAATAAACGTGGATCCAAAATATAATCTTATAGAAATAAAACATACTTCGAGGTATTATAAGTACGATCCTTTTGTACTTGCCAAACAAGCTCTTCAAGTTTATTATGCTCCTTACCCATCTTTAAGAAGAGATAAAATAGATTGGTCGGCTGTTTTTAAAACCAAACCAAGGTTTACATTTGATGGACGGAATATTCCTGAACAACAATCTTACCAAGCAGATATCGAGGAAAATAGAGGAATAATAGTAACCGACGATCAAATAAATTTTGGACCTCTAAACGATGAATCAAATGCATTAATTGAAGCATTTGAGAGTATAGAGGAACAAAATATAGAGTGCGAAGAAGAGTCTGAATCCGAAAGCGATGAGGATTGATCACTAATCAATATTTGGAGAAGGTAATTTTTTTTCATGTTTCTGTTTCCAAAGTAATTTTATATGATATGTATCACATAGTCTCTTTTATGTTACACCATAATGTATGTTATGTCATGTTCATTATTCTGACACCATTTGTATACTAAATTAATTAATGTTACTCTTGCTTTTCTTTATACTATGATTTCATATAGGTATGTCGGGACGCAGACATTCACACTCCGGATCTTCCAGCTCATAGAGAGGTGATGATGCTGGTCCTTCACAGCCGGGTATTCGGCCTACGGTATGGCTGAAACCCAAAGCCGATGGCAGGTAAGTATAAAGTTTCAAAATTAAATTTTATTTCATACAATCTTTTATCAAATATATATAGTAGTAACGGAATATTAAATGCTTTTTTCCTGTTTTACACAGCGGTGGGTTTACGTTGGAGCCTTCCAACATAGTGCTCACGATCTCGCGACGGGCGTGTATGGCTCGTATGACCTCGTGTTGGCCGAGGTGGACTGCGATACCAGAGGGGGTGTGGGAGGCTATCTGGCAGGACTTTTTGGTATCTATGGTATATCAATTATTGCATTATGTAGTCATGTACATTATGTCAATTCATGTTTGCACTATTTGTAGCAACTGTATAACTCATATATTTTCAAACGTGCAGGGGAAGTGGACTTGGCCGATGCTGATGTTTCTGTTGTCCGGTGCCATTGGAGCAGCAAAATTGCAAAAAACTATCGCGAAACAATAAACAACATCAAAACATCAGGAAAGAGGCCTCATTGGATGAGTGAAGCTGTCTTTGATGAGTTCGCCACCTGGTGGAGCAACGAGGATTTTGTGGTAAATCTATCATATATTTAATTTAAATTGTTTGAGGCAAATAATATATAAATAATTAAAACTGTCAAAACAATTTTTGTTTTTAATTTAAATTTGCAGAGGCAGTCCGAGAGGAATTCTGCAAACAGGAGCAGAAACCCCGTTACACATCGCAGTGGTTCCAAGTCTTTCCAGCATCACCGGGAAGATTTGGTATAATTATTAAATAAGATAAATAGTTAATTATTTTAAGTTTTAATTTGTTAAAATATAAATAATGTATATTTATATGTGCATATTTCAGGAGAGACAACGGGGGGGGGGGGGGGGCTGTTAGTTATTGGGATGTGTTTGTCCATACACATGCCTTGACTCAGGTCGATGATTCCGGCGCAGTTTCTTACTCTTGGAACCACGATGACAAAGCGCGTGTTGCCTATGTAAGTATAACATAAGTAACTAAAACTTACAAGTTAATTGAAATAACGTTAACTAAATTCAATTATATTTTGCATGACAGCAAAAGTTCCAGGAAGCGCGGACAGCCTTACTTGAGGATATGGGATGAGCTCACATGACCCCCGATGAGGAGGACGCCATTTTTGAGTCTATCATGGATCCAGTGACCCGCGACAGACGCTACGGATATGGAAGCCAATCGGTAATTTTAAGTTAAATTTTAAGTTAGTAAATATCCTTATACTAGTGTATTTCATTCATATTTTGAACTATCCTTATACCCGCGGCAGACGCTTCCATATCCGTAGTTTGTTTTATGAATTTGTTAGTGAATATATATAGGTTAGTTAATTTGCAATTATTTTAATACTAATTTTTTTAGTGTAGTTGATAATTTAAATTTGTTTACAGGCTCAGACAGCGCAAAGAGAATATCAAAAGGCTCAAGATATGGAAGAGAATGCGCAGCTACGAGCTTGCCGAGATGCGGGAACGCAATTTGCTGCATGAAGCAAGGACGGAGGAGATGAACCAGCGTATGGCGGAGTTCATCGCATAGTATGGACAGCCTCCTTCATCTGGTGGTTCTGGTGCGGAGTGATTTAGGTATGTTTTGTTATTGGCATGTATATTTTGGAGTTGGTGAGAATTTAATACATTCTGATGGTTTCTGTGTATATTTGGATTTGATACATTCTGATGGTTTGGTTGTGGATGTTGGTTTGGATTTTTTGATGTTGGTTATGTTTGGATATTGGTTTATGTTGAAAAATATACATGATTTGGTTATATCTATATGTTTGGATATGTTTTGGTATAGTTGTTATATATATATGCTCGAAATGGAGCTGTTTTGATATAATTGTGGTTGTGTGTGGCTGAAAACAAGCACTGCTAGTTTTATTTAAAAAAATATACCCAGATTTCCAATGGCTTCCAACGGCGACCAATGACTAACTGGTCATTTACTTCCAACGGCGACCAACGGCAAATTCCAACGCTTTCCAACGGATTTTCAATGGTAGTTTGGTCAACAGGATTTGCCATGTTGGCAAACTTGCCGTTGGAAGCCGTTGGTATAACTCCGTTGGTGCCGTTGGAGGCCGTTGAAGCGTATACCAACGGCATTTTCAACGGCCTCCAACGGCTTTCCGCCGTTGGAAACAGCCGTTTCTCTTGTAGTGTAATATAGACTTCATAGGCCCAATGAGATCTAAAAATGGAACGTTGTTTTTTGAAATTCACACATTTAACCCGTTGTGTGTTGGTCCAGTTCCTTTAATACACACACGGTATGTGTGTGTAATATGCCCATGTATATATATACACATAAATATTTTCCAACATTTCGGGTGTCTTTGGTTTAAAAATGAGTTTTGTGATTTGTGTTTCTACATATATTTCAAAATGTATGAGAGAAGAGAACAAGGTGAAAATGGTTAGTTTCAAAAACGGTTTTAATATATAAAATTAAAAGTGATTTTTTTCTTTCTTGTTTTCGAAAATATCAAAAAGTATACTCTCGCTTCCTCGTCCCTTTTATTGCAGCAACTAGAATTTTCCGATCTTTATTTATCTTCCAAGGCATTTGAAATACATATTGAACACGTTACACGTAGAAAACAAAACTTGTTATTAAATAGACCCTTAATTTTTAGTTGTTTTTCTACTTACACGTCTTATTTAATATTTTTGTTTTTTTGTTCTAATAAGTAATAATACAAGCGATGTTTTGTTTAACATATCATCCTTATGTGTTTACAAGTGAAATTAATTTTTTTTCACAGTAAATGTTTATTTTCGAAAGTTTGGTTTCACCAAGACTAAGAGGGAAAAGTCGTTACAAGAAAACAATATATGAACGAGATATGATGGCATATGCTTCTCATGCTAAAGAAACGATTAAGAATGATATATAAAATAAAATAAGAATACAAATTATATGTTCTTTGTGTGTGAAAGACATTAATAAAATGTAAAAATGGCTCACACTCTAAACATGAAAGATGAATTACAAATTGAAATTCAAAAGCCTCAAAGTCATTTTCATCAAAAAAACTTCAATACTAAATTTTGATATCAAAACATCAACCGAACATTAACATGTTTTTAATAGTTTTTAATTTGATGATTTTTTATAAAAAAATGTATACTTATAAATGATTCTAAAATATTAAATTCTACATTAAAATAATGTAAAACTACTCACACACACATACACACGTATATATAAATAAATAAATAAATATAAATCTTAGTTTTTTATCGAAATACTCTTCTAAAAAACCTTCAAGTATGAGAAAAAATTGAACGTTCAAAATGTCACCAAAAAATAATTTTATATATGATTAGGCGAAATAGTTTTTATTTCCAAATTCAAAAAATAAAATCACAAAGTAAGGTAGAATTATACAAAAGTCAAAATAATTAGTGCATTTGATATAACTTAAAATAAATTAAATATCGATATCTTTTTATTGATCCTTAGATGAGAGAAAACATTACAAAAATTGAAAAAAATATATATGAAAGATTGTCATTTTTTAGTTTTAACTTTATGAATAATCATGTAGACTAATTTTTGCAATGAGCATGATTCGAACTTATGACATCATAGTTCTTTTTTGTTTATAGTAAGGGTATCTTTGGAACTTCATGGTCGGGCAAAAAAAATATGCTTGTATTCCAGCTATTTTAATAAGTGTTGTGGCACGCGCTTCGCGCGTGACAATACCACATACTTCAGGAGTAAATTGATACTTTTTTACAAATTATATGTATTTAACATATTTAGGAGAAATAATTTTCTTAAATATTTAGCTATGTTTTTACGTTGGAATCATGTGTAATCAGTTTGAATTTCACTTCTAAGTTGGAACATTTAATTTTTTTATTAGGTTAAATTTTTGTTTCTGCTATCAATTAATAAAAAGCGAAAATACATATGGAGTTTAATTGTTAGATCATACATTTAAGTGGTACTAAGTTTGGAAATATATGTAAAATTTAATTATATTATTTTCAAATTTTTTGAATGATATATCACTTAACACTTCAGAAGTAAATTTATCATTCCAGCCATAATCATCTTTTGAGCGTGATATTTTATCGTAAATTTATTGATTTCTGGACATGTACACTATCTTTTATTGAAGATGCTTTTGGAGATATCATCTTTTTGAGTCCATCTTTGCGTATCAGAGTGTTTTAATATCCATTGGTTGGCTAATAAATTATGTTGTATGTTGAAATTAATTTTTTAATATATAGATTAAAATAATAATAACGTGATGACTAACATGTACTTATAAATATTTTTTATAAGAAGCGTAATCTTTATGCATATTTAAAAATAAAAAAACAACATGAAATATTTTTTTTCATTGATCAGTTGATTTTATGTCCGTGAATAACATGTAATCATGATATTATTTTGAGAATACATAGAGCAATGCACTTAAAAAAACAATACAAACAAACTCTAAAAAGTGCAAATTACCTTTTTATGTAAAACAGAAGTGTAGAAGTTGCAGGCATAGAAATGATTTTTTTTCCTATAGAATAAGATCGAAATATATTTAAAAAATAAATAAATTTGATCGACCAATTCGTTTTATATCCGTAAATAACATATAATTATGATATTATTTTGTGAATACACAGAGCAGTGCAAATTCTAAAAGGTGCAAATTACCTTTTTAACATAAAACAAAAGTGTAGAAGTTGCAGTCGCAGGAATGATTTTTTCCCCTATAGAATAAGAGTGAAATATATTTAAAAATAACAATTAACATGAAAATAGAATAAATTTTCATCGATCGGTTGAATTTATGTTCGTAAATGACATGTAATTATGATAATATTTTAAGAATACACAGAGCAATGCACTTAAATAAACAATACAAACAAATACTAAAAAGTGCAAAATACCTTTTTAATATGAAACAAAAGTTTAGAAGTTGCAGTCGTAGAAATGATTTTTTTCTATAGAATAAGATTAAAATATATAAGTGCAAGTAGGGCTATAGTATAAAACACAGTTTCAGTGATATAATTACACTAACTTGAAGCTGTGATATCGAAGATTAACGATGGCGAGCAACTCAATGAAGCGTGTCCAAAAGACACAACGGTGGCAACAGATCTGAATGAAGATGGCAGAAGAGAGAAGTGAATAAGGAGTAGGGTGGAAAGAGATGTGAATATGGATGAATAGATTGAGTGGCATTTATAGAATCTGGTAGATATTTCTAGAATGCTATGTTTGAGTTATGAAGTTTGAATATTTCTATGTTGGACTAATTAAGGGTTATTGATATGCATGCCACGTCTATTTTAACCCATATGTCGTATCTTAACTCATTCATTGATTCAGAAATTTTCGGATTATGGTGGGAAAAAAAAGATACAGTCTACAAAATATTTAATTGACTGATATAGTCAAATATTATTTAACGTTATGCATGGTATATGCTACCAAGTGATATCAAATGGTCATAAATACTCTAATATGTTTTTTATTGAAAAGTTAATAGAGCGATATCATTGCTATACATATAACATGTTATAATTTTCAGTTTATAAACAGAATTGTATAACGTTATATGATTGTTGTCTATAATTGTATAACGTTATATGGTTGTTATCCATAATTTTGTTATGCGTTTATTCTCATAATTGTATAACGTTATATCAGCCACTTGCTTGATGGTGCAATAAATTGATATAATAATAACATTATTGAATTAATGCAAATTAATTAATTCCACTTTTCAGCATTCTATCCCTCTTCCTTTAAATCTAATTTTGCACTCATTAAGTTTCTCATACATATACGTTTTGACATTTGTATATTTATTCACAGTTTAATCATAACCTTGAAATTCATAAATCATGATATGTTATACAATAAATCAAGATATATTCATTTGTTTAAATTAATTATATCTTAACATATTTTCTTTCATGTTCCACGTAAAGGGCAATTTTGAAAGTTCACGGTCGGATCAAAAGTTGTGCTTTCAAGCCAACTATTAATAAAGATTTTATATTTTATGTACGATTAGGTGAAATAGTTTTTATTTCCAAATTCAAAAAATAAAATAACAAAGTAAGCTAGAATAATACAGAAGTCGAAATAATCAGTGCATTTGGTATAGCTTAAAATAAATTAAATATCGATATCTATTTATTAATACTTAGAGAAGAGAAAACGTTTTAAAATAAAGTCGAATATATATATATATATATATATATATATATATATATATATACATATGAAAGATTGTCATTATTTAGGTTTCAACTTTATAAATAATTATGTAGACTAACTTTTGCAATGAGCATGATTTAAACTTGTGACCTCATAATCCTTATTTGTTTATAGTAAGAGTATTTTTGAAACTTCACGGTCGAAAAAAAATATATTTATATTCCAACTATTAATAAAGATGTGTATTGAAATCATATTTTTACAAAACAAAGATTAGTGCGAATTTGAGTGGGACCAAAAATTCTGATTTTCATATTCTATCAACAATTGTTAGCAAAGAAGATGATGATCAGCTAGTAGATTAGCGATACAATGATATGCAAATTTGACGTGGGACCAAAAATTCTGATTTTCATATTCTATCAACAATTGTTAGCAAAGAAGATGATGATCAGTTAGCAGAATTGAAAACTTTGGGCCTGTGTACCTGGGTAGTATGAACCCTAGCATATTAAACCCGTGGGCTTAATGGACCCAATTCTAAAATTCGATGACAATGGAAGGTAGAAAATACGCCGCACTTTGAATGAACAAGAAAAGCGAGGGAGTTATTTTCTAACTCATCCATCCGTCACTATTCTTGTTCTTCTACTAGCTCCTCTCAAACCCTAAAAGTACCTTTTCCCCGAACCCCAATTTGTTTCTTCAAATGCACATCTTCCTCGTTTAATAACTTTTGCCATTTGTACAGATGGACTCGTCTTCTTCTTCCGATCGTTACAGCTTCAGTCCAGAGCTCAAATGGAATCCTCAAGTTGAGGAGTATTTCATCAAGGCTTATGGCGCTGAGCATTTTGCTCGGATTTCTAAAGCATTAACGTAAGTAGTTATTTGATTATTTAGTTTCGATGATTTGATTCGTAAATTTGTGAAGTTTTTTTAATAGTGAAATTCCATACTCCAATTTCTACTGGGGCTTAAATTTAATGCATCTTAATGGACAATTTATAATTGGGAGTGATAAATACTGTACCTTCACTAATCCTACTCCCATTTCTATTGTTTTATCGTAATTTTTTTCTTCAAAAGGAGCAGGATTGGCAAGTGTAAAGAGAAAGGGGAGTGTTTTCATCGCTCCCATTTTTATATTATGCTTTATTTTGATTTTACTAAGAGCCGCATGGATAGTTTTCTTAGTGTATGACACATATCATGCTATGCCCAAAGATCTTAGAATAAGTTGAATTGTTATATTTTGTGCAAGTTTTTCAGATATAAAGCAAGAGCAAATGCAGCAATGAATTCCACAATGATATGCACATTTGAATTTTGACTTATAGATGTCCAGTTTTGTTTGTTCTATCGTTATTAAATTTTGTTGGCAAGCAACGATGCGTAGTAACCTACAATCATGTTACTTTGCTGGTTTAACTGGAACTAGAGATTTCGATATGTAAAATACTCTAGGATGTCACAAAGATACCACTACTATTAGCTTTAGAATGTCACAAAGATACCACTACTATTTACTTTAGAATCAATTGGATTGGATATCCAGTGTCACAGTTTGGTTCGGTATGAGTTTTTTTTACAGACTGGTCCAATATGAGTTCGTGGCAGTTTAACAAACCACCTTTTATTTTCTTTCACTGGTTGTATTACTCCGAAAATTACAACAGCCAGAAAATTCTTCCTCTTAGGGTCATCAATCGTGATAGATCTTTTCAAAGACACTGCAAATGAGTCCAGATTATCATCTGTAGTATTGTATTTGCAGCTCGATTAAAGGTACATTAAATTGTTATAAGATTGCAACATTTTTAAAGTTTGTACTTTCGAAAGCTGTACCTTCAAGAAATCGACCTCACGATATAAGAGCATATAGGGAATTTAAAAAAAATTAAAAATTAAAATAAAATAACACTAGTAATAATAATGGTTAATACAAATTTGGAAAGCATCAATAGTTTCGTTATCTCATAAAAATACCTTGAGATTTTAATTGTTATATAATAATAAGTAGTATGCATTTCATCTAATAAATTCTTTATCATCTATTTAGATCAATATGAAATTGCTTTGATGAATGCTTCGATCTCATAACCCAATCACCATATTGTACTTCATTTACTCATTAGTTTTCTAATTGTTATTGTTTTTTTAATTAGATAATCTTAGGATAAAGAAGGGAAACGAAGGAAGGTCTTAATACCACATACAAAATATGTTTTAAGTAATACCTTTTCAAGAAACTTAGGTAGTGTTTGACTTGCAGAACAAGTTTTGTGTTTTGCATTTTAAGTATGTAATTCAAATGATGTGGGAGAAAATTGGAAGCTGGAAAATCTTAGTCATTCCAAATCCAACAAAAGAGAGAAGGAGAAGGAAGAAGATATTTTCAGATATTTTACAAAAGGAAGAAAATAAGAAAAAATCATCTTCAATTTTATATGTTAAAATCATTTTTTAAATCAATAACTTTCAACTTCATTCTCATTTTCCATGCATTTTAAAAGCACACGTTGAGTACACAAAATATAAAACTCGTTTTCAAACCAAACGCTACCTTGATAAAAATGGCCAAATAATTAGTATTATATAATTTTATGTCTTTACTAAAATGTGTCTTATATTATATATCAATTTATGCTATTCAAGCCGGAGCAGAACGCAAGGCGTTAAGAATGTTCTTAGAGTCCAAGCAGAGTCCAAAAACAGTGTGGAAAAAATAAGCCTTGCCACATAATTTGGTACAATTTTTTTTATATTAAGTAACTATAAAAACAATAGCTACATATATTGAGAAACTCAATTTGTGTATATCTAACATTTGTTATTCTAATAAATATGAGTGATACACACACAATTTAAGTATATCGTGGAGGTTGATGGTGAGTACGTTCCTTGATCTTTTGACATTATAGAGGTTGATAGTGCTATGGTTCCTCTAGATGAAGTGTTGGAAGCGGAGGTTGAATTTTGATCCGAGTGTTTAGTGGGTTTTTTCCTCAATTTTACCACTTTTATCAAGTTGTTTATGATCATTGCCGACAACTTTGAAATATTAAGGGTAGGCTACAAGTTTACTTCGATAATTCAATGTTCCCTTTTAAGTTCTCTAGAAAACATGAAAGACTCTGTGTCCTTGAGGCTGATCCCTCTATTATCGTTGGTCAACCTTTCATTATTACCCAATGGAGTAAGATGGTGGATAAAGCTAAGGAACAAATTCTTTCTATTCCAGTTTAGGCTCATTTCTCTCATATCCCATTAGTATAGCAGTCCATAATTCAGCTAAATTAGCTAGCGAATGTTGTTAGCAAATTCAAATGTTTTGATGCTAAAACTGTAGCACAAAATAAGCTAATGTATGCCAAGACTCATATTGAAGTATCTTTTGAAAAGTCTTTACCTTTCAAGATAATTATTCGTATTGCTGAAGGGCACGATGCCGTTGTTGATGTTCATTACAGTTGGAAACCTGATATTTACATGTCTTGTCACTCCTTTGGTCACTTTATGGAAGCATGTAAGCTTAAAACTACCAATGCTCTTGTTCCGCTTGCTGATAGGATTCCACTTCCTCGACCTTCGGTCATGAAGTAGGTTCCAAAATTTTGTGCAACTATTGTTGTTTCTCCTTCCGAGATCACGCTGCAGTCTTCGATCATCGTAGTTCCCCCGTTGATGTTATTGATGACAGTTTTAAGGTTAAATCGGATATGGTTCTTCCTTCCTCTGATGATTTTTTTTGGGTTCGTCTGAGTAGGCTTGGATTTATGAACCTTTTGAAATGAGGTATGATCTAAAGGGTTGAAGTTTTTAAAAGTATGTTGGTGTAAATAAAGAAGAAAGACGACTATTTTATCATGTAGAGGATGAATGCCTTACCCTCTCAGTGTTTAGTTAGTTTGACGATATAAATCGCTATGTCCTATCAGATGATTCATGAGATAGAAAATATCTTTACTACTTAGATTCGTTGGATTTTGTTCCTTCCTTAGCTACCCTTTTTTAGGTTTTTATTATATTATTGAGCCTGAATCTGCAGATGGGGGTAGTGGATCTTCCTCTTTGAAGAGGGACTAGTGTTTGTTTTTAGTAGTTTGGTAATGTTACCAAACTCATGTGCTTTATTTTCTACTAGATGTTCTGACGCACGTGTTGAACATATGTTGTTTCTTATTCTTATATATATATATGTATATGTATATATATATATGTATATGTATATATGGATGGTCCACAATAAAGTCGGCTAGCTTTGCAACTTTTTTAAATACATCATCAATAAAAAAATCTAATGGTTTACAACAGTAATAAAATTTATTTATACATAATGAAATTTGTCATAACTATAGCTTAATTCTCAATATTTTGTACTTAATAATCATGACTTCATAAAATAGCACAATAATTGCGAACAATTTAGTGCTTTCTTTTTATTTATAGTAGATTACTTTAGGTTATATTCCAAAAATATTTAAAATAGAATTAAGAAAATAAGTAGATAAGAAAGTGAAAGGAAGAACCAAATTTTGAAGAAGTGAAAATTTAATGAGTAGTTATTATCAAACATTTATTTTTTAACCAGAAAGCCAATTAAGCAAGTTTTGGAAAATATGAAAATTGCACGTTTATTTTGCATCATAAAAAGAATAATCGAATGATTTTTTTATATATTTTAAAATGAAACATATAAAATGTAAGTAGATTTTGAAACTATATTAGAAGATGAAGATCTTCAATAAATAATCAAAGTAACTGGGTTTTTTTGATGTAATTATATTAAATTTAGTCAATGTAAAAAAAGCTATAGAAAAAACGCCTATTTTCTAAGTGTCCCATCAAAAACGAAGCACCTAAATTGCAATATGGCGCCTGATGGCGCTCCATGACGCCCTTAACAGCATATATATCAAGGTTCCATCGAGCAACGCGGAGGCTTGTCCTAGCAACACATATTGGATTTTTAAATCACATCTCGAAATTATTATGGGATAACTTATAGCTTTATATGTCTAAAATAATTTTTTAAAGTTTTATTTTCACAAGTTTGCAAATGAAAAAAGAATCTTCACTATTTAAAAAAAACATAACAATGGGTTTCGTTAAGATAATGCTGATAGAACACATACTTGTTGTAGCCATAAAATTATTTTAGCAAGCAAAATTCATTAATGCGCATTGTATATAAATTAAAATAAAATCATTTTAGATAGCAAAAAATGTAAATGAACCGAATCATTCAAATCAATAATCAACCAAAGCTCATATTTTTCATGTAGCTTACTACGTTAAAAAAAACATACGATGTTGGTAAAGAAATTACTTATAAGCTAGAAATATAAATAAAATTCATGATTATATTCTAAAAACCAATATCCACAAGCTACAACGTCTTCTTCATCCATCTCATTTTTTCCCTTCTTTATTAGCATGTAAAAGAATTGAAACAAATGTTGGAAATTCTCCCAATGTAGAAGTTTATCGATTTTGTTATCTTGGTTCCTCATTTTTGGCATTTTAGTAACACCACCACACGTCAAATACAAGCTCATCCTTCATATTAGATGATTCATTCCTATTTCTTATCAACCATTTCATTACAATCATACATTTTACAATGTTCGCGTCCGTGTAGTGCTCGTTTATTTTTGACGAATACTAAAAATAGGCAAAATTTAACTGAAAGTGTAAACAACTAGAAAATTAGATGATGGATGCAAATTTTCACCCATTTTATTGCCCAACAAATAAAAATATTTTAATGTTTTTCAAAAGATATGCACATTTTTGCATCATGTCCTTTGTATGCCATTTATTGCACTTTCACATGTGCATTGTGGCATATGTGCAAAAGGCTCAATCTCTACGTGATGTGCTTTTCACAACACCGATGTATATCTTTTAACAACACCCAGAACCAGTCAAATATGCTGTCCATATGTTTAGGTTTTTGATCAAACCAATAAAATGATAATAGGGTCATATAAGTAATCTAATTATAGTGCTGCAATTATGGTAATAATGTGATTCAAAGTGGTCTTCTTGTGAAATTGATTGAGTTATATATATATTATATTGTTATTCTTGCTAATAATTGATTTTTTGTTTTATTTTAAAAGTAATCATGAGTACCTTTATACTGTCATTTGTCCATATCTTGCCAGTTGCCACATGGATGATAGCAAAAAACTTAATTTTATTAGACAAATCCGACGGGTGAACATTCAACATGCATAAAATTTAAGTCTCTTTGATGGAAAAGTTCATTATAAATTCAGTGAAGAACTATTATCATTCATAATTCACGATGATTTTCACTCTTTTGCAAAGAGAAAAGTTCATGGTTTATTTGATCCCTTTCTAGACGTACTCTTTTGTTTGCGCCTTAGTTATAATATGTTTGTACGATTTCCAAGCTAAGATAGATTAGGAATGCCAATAAAATAATACTAATAGAAGATAATCAATATCAACCAAATATAAACAATTTCTATACTATTTTGATACTTAGAGTGCACATATGCATACATATATCTTTGAAAAGAATATACATTGAATAAAATCAAATTTGTATGAAGTATTAGTTATTTTTTACTGCATAATGATGCACACGCCAGCATCAATGTAACTTCAAAATTGCCTAAATTTTAACGAATTTGAAAATGGTACAAAAAATTATTGTATAAAATTAGAGAAACATTTAACTATATTTTACGTAAATTGATTATTTTACCAAATCATCAAAAAGCACGAAAGTTGGCTGAAAGGTTTTATTTGTGGCATGCTAATTGAATGAAGAATTATGATTTATTCATGGTTAAGTGTCTGTTTTTATTCAATTTCCTTTTTTTGTTAATTTAGTATGTTTCGGATAAGCATCCCATTTGTTGCACAAGAAAAATTACAACACCAACTTCTATCATATCATCTTAAGAAAAATGTGTAAAATATTCTTGAGAGAAAAAACATATATAACCAAAATAAATCAAAATTTAGTTTCATAAAATAGTAGAATATATAGTTTGATACAATGTCTGAGATTTCAGTTTCTAACACTTGAGTTTTTAGAAATTTTGATCAATTTCGAAAATGTCGGTTTTGGTTTCAGATTTTGATACTTTTAGAAAGTATACAAGGTTATTTGCTACGTAGTTTAAATAACTAGAAAACTATTTATCACACAGTTTTGTTATTGTAGCAGTCTGTTATAACATTACAACCCTTATAAATTATATCCAAATATACAACATCGCATAAATCTGTATACGCTAATATAATATGAATTATAATTAGATAACCAGACACTTACCATTATAGCACGTTGCCCAATTATATTCTACTTGAAACCCTAGTTTTTCCAGATGATACAAAATTCGGATCGAACCAATCTTAGAGTTCATATCGACAAAATAGGTAGTAAATTCGAGTTGGTAACTAAATTATTATTTTCTTTTTGTTTTTTCCTTTTTAAAGTTTGCTTCCATTGTTTTTTATGTAAAAAATGTGAATTTTATCGTTAAATTCATTTTCTCGACCGAATTGAAAACTTTTACCGTTTCATCTCGATAATGACTAGAACTAGAGTTTTCGATCGAAATCTCAAACCTTGGTTTGAAGTGACTTTGAAAATTTTATTTAGAAAAATTAGAAAATTACAATTTGAAATAAAAATATATTAAGAAAAGGTAAAATTATTAAATATTTTATGGTGAAAAAACATTATTTACCATAGTTATGAAAAATGCACCATGATGCAATGCCTTTTGGTCTCATGGCGCGACGTTAAAGGAAAATGTGCATCAAATGACGCATATCACAAAAAAACCGTGCTTTTTTCCCCATCATTTTGGTAAATTGTTTGTTCTTTTTTCAAGGTACAAAAAGCATAGAAATTAGTACTCATCGTATGATTATCTACATTTTTTTTAAAAGTTCTAAGTGTGACTTTATCATAATCTCTCTTTGCTTGAGAACAAACACATGTGGTTGATTTGGAAAAACTAATCTTTATGTAGTATATATTCTCAAAGCAATTTGTAATATAACAATGCTCATATATGCACAAACTAATATCGATGGTTGAGTGTATCATTAGTTTCTTCCATATAATGATATGATAAATTTATGTAAGATCTAAGTTGTAAGCTTTTGTTGTTCAATGTGATGAAACATACTAAATAAATGTAAAAAAATTACACACTGGAATAATGCAATATAAAATAGACATCATTGTAACTAAATATACCATAATGACGCTGTACAAAGCAAAATATAATGAAACATGTTCTTATTCTTATTTTCTCAGTTTAGACATATGATCAACTATAAGCTTACAGTTGAAGTTTAATAGTTTAAACTTCAAAACAAATGATTAAACATTGAATGAAGTAATATATTTAAATGACATTCTATGCTTTTGACATTATTTTTACTTAATTATGATGTATAACATACATACATACATATACATATATATATAATACATTTCTAATACATGCACAGTATATCAAAAAGTACATGCCGTTTGTTGTGCCTTGCGTCAAGGTTCCAGGAAGATTTTGTGCCTTTTTGTACTACGCACCATCAACGACTATAATATTTATGAAAAAAGCGGTGTTATAGTTTTTTCACTTTTTGGCATGAGCGATGAATGTGCTTGAAAAATGGGACTTTTGAAATAAATTTATATCATATTTGAAATCCATTTTTCACGAAATATTTGATATAAAATACAAAATAATGATACATATAGCATATCGTTCTTTACTTTAGGCTTTTCTGATTTTTCTTTTCTTTTTCTTTTTAAAAAAGAAAGAAAAAGAAAACAAAGCTAACCAAAAAACGTATAAAGAATAAGAATATATATTCAAAGTTCTATAAAAGGCAATTTAGCCATGAATACTTTTCTGAAGCATCCATTGTACTTGAAAATAAAAAGTAAAATAAATCAAATATTTGATTTATGAATGTATAAAAATAAAATTGTGAAATACTTTAATAGTGATAGGTATTGATAGGTAGAACGCAGTGCACGAGGCTCCCGCACGATAGCGGGCTCTAGTGAGGTCGATAATGTACGCAGTTTTTCTCTCGCAATGAAATACTTTAATAGTGATAGGTATTGATAGGTAGAACACAGTGCACGAGGCTCCCGCACGATAGCGGGCTCTAGGGAGGTCGATAATGTACGCAGTTTTTCCCTCGCATTGCGAAAAGGCTGTTTCCGTACTCGAATCTGGACATCCAGATCACTATGCGGGTGACCTAACCGTTGCGCCAAGGCTCCACCTCAGTGGTGGAATTGATAATGGCCAAAAAAAACATAAAAGAATATGAAAATGTAAGAGACCTAAAATTTATAAATTTATGTCTATTTTGGATTCGAGTCCATGTCAAATTGATTTTTGATACTTAAATCATCTCATGGGTTACACCAACTTCTACTGTGTTGTATGATATACAATGTATTTTATTTCTTCTCAGTACAAAGTTCCAAAAAGTGTTTCTTGCTTAGTTTTGATGGGGCTGCAGCATTTACAGCAAAAAATGTGTTACAACAGCTTTTATAATTGGAAATAAAAGGAAAATTTTAAAGGTTTGCTTTTACACCAAAAATTATGGCAATACACCTTGTACAAAAGAGGTCAACACGTGCAGACTGCTAGACAGTAGACACTACACAATACTATAAATTTCATTAGATAAAAGCTATTCGCACTAATGACGGAGTTAATACTTTACGCGAGGTGGGGCAGAAATTTATATACAAATATCAATCCTTCATTGGATTTGGAACGCTATAAAGTTTAAAAGGTAAAACTCTAAGGATACTCCTCTGGAAAATAAATCTTAGTTAGATACCAAGTGAGAGGAAATAACCGTTTATGTGGTAAGAAAGTTCTATTCTGCCTCAAGTCAGCCTGCATTTTCTTGCATGATGGTTCATATGAAAACTTTTCATAGGCTTAAGGAATGCATTGCAGGAGGTGAGCTGAATATACGCTTGCATATATCATGAAGTAGAATAATTAGTTTAATGGTATCCATATGTTCAACAAAATGAAATGTTTATGCACTTCATGAAGAAATCGGTTGTTATTATTTTTTGCCAAATATTGATCATAAAAAAGTTAATGATTTTCTTAGCCAAACATTGACTGTCTTTTTTTTAAGAAAGAAAAAGAAGAAGTGAAAATTCAAGTACAGATAATTAGAACAAGTAGAGATTTGGAGGCTTCTACAAGCTATAAATTTATAGCAATTTTGAAAAGGTTGAGTTGTTCCATAGAAATAGCTTGAAATGAAATTGAGAATTGATTTTTATTACCTATTTTAGTTTAGAGATGAATCAGAAAGTTCAGATATGGCCTGCCTTGTTTTCGAGGTATGACACAAATATAAGAGGGGCATTCTGTACATATGGAATTTACCATATTTTGACTGGTTTACATGCTCCCTTGACTTGTTTTTTTAGAAAACTTGCCATTTATGCTTACTAATGATATATTTTGTATAGGCACCCATCAAGTTACTCCTGTATTCGGGTGAATACTCTCCGGTCAACAAGTGAGACTGTTATAAACAAATTAATGAAACTTTTAGATGATAAAAAACTCTCATCTACGATGAGATGCATGAATATGAATGAACACAACAATGAACATGAAGAACACAACATAACTTCAAAGTGTGCTGGGGATGAATTTGCTTCGAAGGAAGAAGCAAATAAGCCTTCCGTTTCTAAATGCAAATATCCTGATCTTGATGATATTGTGTTTGTGAGAGGTTCTGGGCCACATAACTTACACTATGGTGATCAACCTGGTAAAATAATGAAAGAAGTAATTGTGAGCCGTAAATGTGCCGAAGCAGTTCTTCGAGGGGCTCAGGTGTGGGTTAGAAAATGATTTGTACAGTCTGCTAAATAGTTTTCTATAAACATATGAATGTTTTTGTTTGTTTGTTTTTTTGTCTTTTGAAGTAATGCAAAAAAAAAGTAATTTTTTTTTTAAAATACTTGCTTGGAGAAACTTTTATGCTACAACTATTGCAAGGCTTCTCTTTGTGTTGAACATACTTTTAACAGGTTATTCCATGCTTTTATGAAGTCTCATAACCCTCTGGTAAGCTTTACAGTTCTCATAAGTAAGATTTAGTCATTCTTGCATATTTCCAATATATTTCCATCTTTATTCTTTGAAAGCTAGTCATCTTTTCCTGGAGTTTTATGAAATTTATGCTTTGCTTGAAAGAGTTTATTAGTTTCCTTTTTCTTCTTTTTTTCCATTCCCCATATTGATGTTTCGTTTGTCCTTGGTCATGAGATGTCCTTTTTATATTATACTAAAAAAGCATGCATCATTCCATTCTTTTTCCATCACCATTGTCAATGTACTACTTTACAATAATGGAAGTTTCTCCTGCTTTATGAATAAAATTCCCATTTCATATCATGGTTGCATACTTCTTTATGTTATCGCAGATGGTAAACTGAAGCTGAATGAGTTTTATGTCTCTTTGCTTTTCATTCTTATTTCTGCACTACGTATCATGCACATTCCATATTATGGAAAACATAAATTGGTATGAACGGGGATCAGAAAGGGAATTAAAGCTTGATAGGGTGAATGTACCTGGAAAAAGTAAGATAGTATTTGGAATATATGACTTAATGGGTTTATAGGGTTTGTCAGAAACCATGGCAAGATGATTTTAGTTAGCTACATTATTTTATTTTTTAAAAAAGAGGATGCATAAATCAATTATAAAAGGCATGGATAGTGTGATTATTCTTGGAAACTGAGACAAAAATAATGCTTGAAACAGCTTTTTAAAATTAGGTTTGGGTCGGGTTTAAAATGAACAATCTATTTTGAGTTCTAATGAAAATTTTGTATCATAGGTTGATATACTTGCACAGCTTATTGTATGACGTTTACGTCGTGCAGGTTTTTGTTCCTGGTGTATTGGCATGCAGTCAACATGTTGAGAAGGGAGATGTAGTTGCAGTTTCTGTAGCTTTGGAACGGCCTTTACCTGATGGTAAATGGGGATTTGGGATAACACGTGGAATTGTTTTGCAAGGAAACCAGTCAGGCAAGAAAAAACCTATATGATAAAATATGTTATTGAGAAAATTGGGAATTGAGAACTTCTACTTAATTTGATTTCTGAAATATCTATTTTTTTCAAAACAAAAATTGTTTTTAAACGATGTCCTGGAAGATGCTTCTGGATCGTCAAAAGTCGATTATTCTTTATACTCCACATCTTTGCATAGATCTTATATAGTATTTGCATTATATTTGATTATTTATTGATGTTTCTTTTATTTGTTGGCAATGATCTTTTATACATGCAAGTACATGCTACAGATCCACAATTTCATGAAAGATTCGGCAACTATATTGGACAAGGCATTGCATCTATGTCAAGGGCTGGTATTTTTCGTGCTTCAAATGGAATTGCTATTGAAATGACAAAACGAGTATATGAACTTCCTTCCTTCTACGGTAATTTAAGCAACGATTTTGGAGCATTGTAACTCATTTTGTATGATAAATACATAATTATGTCAACTAGCGGCATGGTACCTGTTTTAAATATATTTTTATTCTCTAAGACAAATGTTTGGGATGGACTTTACATTACACTAAGGCAAACAACTTGTTCTCACTGATGTTGAATACGAATTTTGGGCGTGACCTCTTGAAATACCTGTTCATTTCAAGACAAAATAGTTTCTAAACTGGATTCTCCCAACTAATGGAGGGCCTCATGCATTTAGTTATGGCTTTATTTGAAAGCAAGTCTAGTTTAATTCTGATCCCTCCTACACATCTTCCACCAGTCCACATTGGTTCCTCAACTACTTTCACAAATTAGTGTTTAGGGTTAGTCTTAGTATGTGGAATGTGAACTGAGATTTAGTTTTAGGAAAATTCTAAAACATATCATACAATAATATAAGATTGGTACTCTCAACATTCAACATATGAACACTGATTTTTTTAGCTCCAGTTTGCACTTATTTTTGTCCAATGGTGGGCAGCTGTCCCTTTTTTCTACATACTTTTGAGCTGGAGGAATACATTTTGTATTCACCTATTATTGTGTTTCCATTTCTCCTAGATGTTCTTGAAGGGGAAATATTTCTTCAGAATCTGCCTAGTATAATTGCTGCTCGTGTTCTAGGTACGTACTCAACAATGTATACTTCAAATCACCTTTTCATCTATTATAACAATGAATTTTCTCTACGCCGTCACATTCATGTTGTTAACTGTCACTGAAAGTCCTCACAATTACAGCCATGCATGTATGAAATTTCTGAAGATGCCATTGAGTTTCGTTTGGTAAAATAAGCACTTTCTAAAATGTATTATTATTTTTATTCTAAAAAGAGAATTAATGTATGCTAATGGTCTTTGATGGCAAAAAGAGAGATTCCTGACTGAATATATCTGTACTTTGTTGTCCATAATTTTACACGTCTGAGAAGTGTCATTTGAATAATTCATATGCTTACAGATGCTTGGCCTGTGATGCTTGCATATACGCTCAACAAATAAAGCAAATGCATTTGTTGGGCATGTTTTCATTTGCAGGTGTAAAATACACCAAACTGAAAGTATGTTACCTGAATATTTATCTATGCATTTTTCTTATGTTTGCTTATCATGATTAACCATGATGCATAAATCGTTTGAAATAGGTAATTCTCATGGATTGAGTGAAAATAGCTGACTGCCTACTGATCAGGATTCACTCTCCTTGGACCATGAACTTTATTATATTTCTAACTCACATTGTTTAGATCAAAATATTTAATTACCTGTATTTAGTGTGTAGGTAAACCGATATGTTTTTACTAGCTGTAGGTTTGGCTTCCAATCTTCTAGAATACGATCTGCTACAAAAAAAGTTACTTCCATAGCTTGCCTGAAAGGACTCTTATGTATTAGGTTTCAACATCTTATTTCTATATTTTGACTATTATTAGTTTCAGAACAAATGGTTGCCTTGGTAAATATATCCTCAGTTTTAGCTCAAAATCTAGAATCGAAATGAGGAAGACTGGTGACTGGAGCAGGGATGGGAGAGGGAATGAAAACACGAGTGGAGAAATGTTGCTACTTAAAAAAGAAAGTTAGGAATATACTAAAGAAAAATGTGAAAATTTAAAATAGGAAGTTTATTTCTTGTTAAATTATATCTGTATTAATTCATCCTTTTCTTTCTTTGACTTCTTTTTATGTAAGGTCATTAAGTTTATCCACACAGACCACATTAACTCTGGTTTTATTTGCTACCAACATTAAGATGCACATCTTTCTTATTTCATTATTTAATTACTTTTAGTATGTATCAAAACTTGAATGCTTTTTTTTAATATAAAAAGAACGTTATTAATTAAGAAACCTTTTGGCACACGCTTTATCACCATTGATATTGAACTTCATAAATAAAATTCAAATATAATCATCATGATACTTCCATGTCATCATTTTACCTTATAACTGCTAATAAAATATTATAATTATTAGGATCAAACTAATTACTTTTTTGATTTGAAACAATTTGATAGTTCGAGAGGAAAGGACTGGAGACTTTTATGTTTTGGCAATGCAATTTGATCCTTTTAGATAAATAAGAGATGTATTTAGGCAATTGAGAGAAACGGAAGGTACGGTAGAGACTTAAGCTATCAAATATATTAGTTAATCTACTTGTTGATGGACTAAAAGGAAAGCAGTTTATTAACTCATTATAATCAAAATGTAGAAAATAAAAATTTGAATGAAGCAATAGAAGTTGTGGATATGAGTTAAAGTCATCTCGGTAATTGCAGAACTGTTTAGAGTTTGAAAGTGGGTTTTGTGTGAAGATAAAACTAACTAACATGTTAACTAAATCGTACAGCTCCAAACAGATTATCATGATATCAGTTTCAAAAATACAACAAATCTTAAAATCCAATTTATGAAAATGTAGACTGTAGAGTACCTAAAACAAACTCAGGGACAAATTGGACTTTTTTATTTTCTCTTGGTACACACTTCATTAACACCCTTTCGTGCTTGTTTAATCAATATACTTATGGGAGTTTGATACAGATCGTGATGATGGGGGCACTCATGTGTTCGATGTTTTAAAGGGATCTATAGCCTATTGGAGTTGTCAAAGTATTTAAGAAAGAGGTTAGGGGTCCAAATCTTGCTTTAGCACACCTAGGGCTGTTATGGTAATGATTATCGTTATCATTTTGCAAATACTGCTACCGTACCGTTATCGATTGACTGGTATACCGAAGGCTGATATACCGATAAAGTGGTAACCGTTGCTCAGGTAATGGTAAATTACCGTTTGTCCAGGAAAATAACAACTTGACATATTTTTTACATTGTAATGATGCTTTATTATATATTTCATCGTGTCACTTAATAAAAGACACCAATGAGAAAAAAAAGAAGTGCATTTAGTATCATTTGAGTCGAATTACTGGATCAAATTTAATCATTTTCTTGCTTTTAAATGATCATGATACAACATATTACATGAATATTCATGTATTATAAATGGACCGGTAAATTACCGTTACCGCCTGTTTTGAAAAGATATTACCGGTGTTTTATCATAAAAAATGGTAAATTTACCGTTACCATACCAATTATATTCGTATACCGACTTTACTTTAAAATGGTAAATGATTGACTGGTAATGGTAAATTTACTGTTATCATAACAGCCCTAAGCACACCAATTTTATCTAGGACCATTTGTCCAGGTGCAGAGGCCTTTAAATGCTTAGTGGCCAAAACCTGGATTTTGTGGATGCTTACCTAGCAAAACTTAGATTTATGCGAAAAGCTCATTTCTATAAGAGCACAAAAAACAAAAAAAATACCAGCGTTATGTCAAGGGAGAAATATGTTACCATTTATGTTCTATTTGACTTAATCGCAATGTCCTGGTACATTCTAGCAGCCTTTGATTGTAGTCCACACATACTAATCGCAATATCTATACTTAGAGCCACGTACGGTCTACTTTGTAACGTATTTCCATCAAGTTTTAAGTTATAACTGCTGGTATGTATGTAGTTTTGATTGAGATTTGTCATCCTTTTATGACTGCATGTAAAAACTCCCGTTAATGATTAACCGCGTCAAATGAAACTTGATCTCTATTTTGTGAGGTGGATGTTTAATTGAACTGATACCTGAGTTGATTAATCCATGAATCAAGATTCTGGTAAGAATGTTGGATTTTCAGCCATTCTAGTCCGGTTTCAGTGATGACCTAAACGGGATGTGGTTTGAATTCCGGCTCTAGTTTTCAGGTGCTCAAATAACAGTAAAATTATTATTCACCGGCATAACATGTAACTAAATGCAAACATATAAATGAATCGGAAAAGGTAAAATTGAGGCGTGATGATACAAAAAAAAAATGCAAATATGTCCAAATTATATAAAAAAGGACTTTGATGCTTTTGTCGTCAAATCCAATTTGGCAGTCAAAACATAAAACAATGGTAAAAATTAATAATTGAATTAACTTTTCAAACTCAATAAATGTACGTGGAAAGAGAAAACACATTTTAGAATACAATACATATTTTGCTACCCTAAATACAAGCATAATGTATTTCTATAGAAAAAAGTACCGAAACTCAAAATCAAAATTTCTATTCAAAAAATTGATTTGAAGTTTGGAATTTTCAAATGACCGAAGCATAATTGTAATACGAAATCTTGAACTTTGGATTAATCCCATCTTGTTTGTTGTCACTGTGTATGAATGGCATATGTCGTTGTGTCCTACCAATGACACACACAGATCACAGATGCATGTGTCAGCTTATAATTTTAGCTGCTCATGCTCTTTTCCGTTAACTATCTGATTGGTGATTGCAACAATACAAACTCTATTATATATCTTCAGATCCCCAGGAAGGTGAGCGGATATTGGACATGTGTGCTGCTCCAGGTGGAAAAACTACTGCAATTGCGATTCTCATGAAGGATAGAGGAGAGGTGGTTGCCACTGATAGATCTCACAATAAGGCATGGGGTTAATTCTGTCCATATGTTTTTTTCTTACTCTTAAATGTCATGACTTAACAAGTTTGCTTGTGACAGGCTACGCAAATCGTAAGTCAGTGTATGTATACCTTTGAATTTTCTTTAAGTGGTAAATCTCACTAGAAATTATGTTTATGACCCTACCAAGGTTCGAGATCTCGGTTTCAATCTCAGTTTTGGTCTTTTGTAAATTTATGAATTTCGATCTAACTCGTAAGCTTTGGTTCTAGTTTCGGATTTCGTTAATTATTATTCATATAGTTACACACATATTTGTTTAATTTATTGAAGCAAATTGTATAATTTCAGATTTTGTATGTTTACTAAATCAATATTTCAGATTTTGAATATTCATATATTTGAAACTCAAATTAATTCTTGTGTTGAGTTTCTTCTGTATAATTTGAAGTACAGTAGCTTTCTTGTTGAACTGGAGTTTCGGTTTGGTTTCGTTTCGGTCCCACTGTAATTGAAATGGAACGACTGGAATATCGACGTTTCGGTTGAAACCTCAGACCTTGGACCCTACTATTCTATGTTGTAAATCAAGTTATCAACTCTTGAAATTTGCCTAGTATGTGCTTAAAAATGGTTTTATTAGGGTACCATACAGACTAGATTATCATTTTAGTGCCAACATGACATAAAATGTAAACGGGTAGTATTTATGTTTCATCTATGAACGCTTGTGTCTTTTAACATGCAAATGTTGGTTTGACAGCACATGCAGATACCCTTTCCTAAGTAATTTATTGATACGTCTATTTGTGAATCAGTATCAATCTAGAAACACATATTTCCATATATTCTCCCATCCCATTCAGCAAATATATCACCATACTATTCATGTGTTGTTATTATTAATTTTTTTAATATTACCTTTAGGTGATGGATATCAAGAGGTTGGCTGCAGAAATGGACTTAACCTGTATAAATGCATATAAGCTCGATGCTCTCAAATCTGTTCGTTGTAGTGGCACAATTAATGCGTTCTTAATAAATCCAAATGATCAAGCATTGAAAAGAGCAGTTATCAATCCTGTGTTTCAAAACTCTGAAAATGGCAACATGGCCGATTGTACCACAGATGATAACAGAGGTGATGTCCCCTCTAAAGCAGGTATAGTAAATAAACGTTCATGTAGTGTATACATCATGTTCCATGTGGGTATAAATCTTATTTATTGAATGGATATGGCCAGCTAAATGTGTTACCAATTTGTATGCATGTATATCTATGTTAAATGAGATAGTCAACTACATCTTCAATTCTAGAATATGGAAAGAAACTAGTTTATCATCTCAATTGTAAATTATCATTTTATCGACATTGCGATAATTTAAGAAATAAATGATAGTAACAATGAAGATCACAAGATTGAGATACACAACAACATGGTTGTGGAAGGCGTGTTGTGACACACTTGATGGCACCTGGCATTGTGCCAAGTATCAAGTGGTGCACATGGCGCTTAAGGCACACATACCACACAACGCAAAAAATGCACACCGTATTTTTGACTATTTCTGTTCTTTTTTCATGATCCATATAGACAAAAAGTAGTTATATAATTGTATTTGCAAATTAACTTTCATTCCTTTTTGCTCGTTGTCGAAACCCAAAAACCGCTACTGAATGCTCTACATTAAGATTACTGTTGTAATAATTGTCTTAAAAAAACTGAATTATTTTTATGCTACATTCTCAAAAAACTAAATTATTTTTATGCAACATTCTCAAAGCAAATATATGTAGTTATGTACCGTTATTTTATCTTTTACTATATTATCATGTTTCAAGATATCTATTATCATTTCATATTCTAAATGGACTAATTATAGTTTTTCCTTTTCTTTTCTACAAACTCATTAGCAGTTAGGTACAAAAATTTGTTTATATAAGATATAAATACACTTTGGTTAGAATAACATTTTCTCTTTTAAATGCGCTTATACATGACCAAATTTTCATACGATTAAAATTGTAATATTTCGTAGTTTGATAAATGTGTAAATTAACTATAAATAAACTGTAAAAAAATTACAATCCGAACCGAAATAAATGTCGAAAATAACATAACATAAACTATATTGCTCTTGTATAATTAAAATACTTATAATAAATACACGGAATGTGGAAAATGCGGGCGCTATTCACCATGCCATGAGCCAAGACTGCAGGAAGGTTTTGTGCCATTGCAGGCAGTGGGCCGTAAATTCCGCTGGTCGACAATGATGTAACATGTCAATTCAATTTTGAGTTCCAGTCTCTGATATGGTATGATGGTATCAATAGAACAAGATTTTAAGTATTGTCATATATAATTACAACCTAATAGTGGATACTTGAAAAGCACCTGTATTAATGGCCTTTGTACTTGACACTTATTCAAAAGTGGGCAGTTTGATTCTGTTTAAATTCATTTCATTCGGTGCTCAAATTTATATGGATATTATGCATGTATGATAATTTCACGTGGATGCATACACTTGTCCACACATGCATACATATATTTAGTGTGTATATTTGCATTTATGTATTTAATGTATATATTTACATCTATTTTCTCTCTGTATATACATACCTGCCCTGTAAAGCTCCACAAAATCTCCGCTATAGCGCATAGCGCTTTTCGACTGCTACGTATATTTCATTTTAGCCTCTTAAACAGTAAATCCACTTTAAGCTCTGCCATTTTCCGCTGCACTAGTTAAATTAACGCTTTCTAACACCCGTTTTAGCAACATTAATATACAAAGGTTGATTACTAGGTCTATTTTAAATCAACAACAACAACAAAGCCATTATTCCCAAACAAGTTGGGGTCGGCTCGAGATGGAACCCAAAACTAAATGACAAAGCTAATTTATTAGTTATAACAATAACAATAACAATATCAATAATAAAATAAAGTCAAATAAGTAAATTAATAATAATAATAAGTAAAATAAAAATAAAGATAAAAATACATATATATGTATAAAAATAAATAAATAGATAGATAAATGATAATAATAGTACAAATAGTAATATTGATCAAAGACCAAACGCTACATCTTAGGCTCTTTTTCCCTAGTCCTATAATCTAAAACTTATAAAACTCATAGCTCATGGTCTATTTGATCAAAGACCAAACGCTACGTCTTAGGTCTATTTTAAATCAAATCAATAAAATTTGGTTAGGGTAAAGATCAAATTTTAAGGCATAAGTGATAAATATAAATTAGAAATTTATTGTAGTCACCAAATATAGTCTGCATAAATCATGATAATCTTCGGTTTTAGTTATGTAAGATTAAACACTTTTTTCATACATAAATAATGTGAAAATGAGAATAAATTAACTTTGAACATTTGGTTTTATATCTAATGAAGCTTTTTTGCATCTCCGCTATTTTCCGTTATATCCCGATTTATCTCCACTATAACCTTTTGCACCTCCATCGCTATAGAATTGCTAAGCATTTTAACTGCAAAGATACATACACATTAACACATGTGTGTTATATATGTACACACACATATTGAAAATTCAGGAGAATCAAACTTTAATTGTAAATTCCTGAGGAAGTATGCAACGTACCCCCAAGACTTGCGATGCGTACTTCGGGTAAGCTTTTTTAAGGATGTGTGGCTGGCGATGATTAAATCATCGACCTTGCATGTGATGATTGCATATCCTAACTAACCGAGCTATCCTTGAGGATGCGTGCGTGCACACACACACATGTATGCATGCATGTATGTGTGTATATATGATGAATGTTCCAAATCTTCCATCATATAATTTCTTTGAAACTCCTTCATTGGTTTTCTTATTCTGCACACTTCAGATTTAGCTTTTTTTTAAGATGTGGTGTGTATGTCATTTAGATCATCTTCATAAATTTTAATATCATTCCGAGAACTCTAACCCCTCTAAAATCACAAGTTAATATGAATTGTTGAAAATATATAGTTCAATAGGTAATTTATTTTGTAATTTTTAGAGGGTTACATACCTTAGAATGATCTAAAATTTTGTGAAGTTGTTTTGTGTGGTAAACACAACACAACTACATAAAACTAGTCAAATCCGAAATATGTAAATCGAGAAAATTAATTTGGAAATTTCGAGGGATTATACAATGGGAATTTGGATCTTCTAACTCTTTCTCTCTCCATACACATACATACACATACACAGATGAAAGTCTATTTGAATACAAATAGATGACACAACTCATAACCATTGGATATCTACATGATTTCAGCTTCCATATGTAACCGTAATGAGATCCAACGCCAATATATATTGTTTTCTATTTTGTATTCAAACAGCCACCCCATATGTATGTATGTATGTGTGGGTATGACCAATTTTAAGCTTTTGAATGCCCTAGGCGCATACTGAATAAGTTGCCTTTTATAAAAAGAGAATTAAAAGCAATCTTATAATATTATGAACGATTTTTCGTTAAGTTCACATCCATCATAAGACGCTCTTAAAATATATAATGTATAAAAGCATAATGTAAACATGCAGTATCTTTGACATATCCATCTATTCAATGAAAACAACTTCTTGAGCTTTGAAAGTAAACTCTTCTATTATGTCAAATTATTTTAATGTATCCAAACATCCGTTTTCATTTGAAAAATTGTCAACCCACTTATTCTTTCTTGCAACATAGTGGTGTGAAGATAAGTTTTTATTAACTTTAATTTAGAAAAACTTCTCTCTTGAAGCAACCTTATCCGGTATAGTCAATGAAATTTGATATGCAGCTCACGCATTTATAAATCCACTCACTTCTGGCTCTTTTTGAAATATAAATTGAATTTTGTTTTCGTCATTCTTCTACCATGTTTCCTATTCATTCCCAATAAATGAAGTAAAAGAAATTCTAAAATTATGGATATATTTAGTATCGACTCACTTAATCATGAGAATAAAACTAACTATTGAATTAGAGCATGAATAATGGAAAATTCATTCATATACTAACTGAAAATTTAGTAACTCATATTCAGTTGTTATTTATTAACTTTTAGAGAATACAATCAAAATGTAAATTACTAATTTTATATTCAAACAACAATGGCTTAGTAGTTGTTGTTGTATATTCAAACAACAAAAAATTTAGCAATATGTGTTTATTCAAGTAATTGTCTAGATATGGAAAATAATCAATTTTCTTCGATAAAATTGGACTCAAACTAACCTCAAAATGGCCACAATCAATCTATCCAGCTCTATATTCTCCAATGCCATATTTCCTAATTGACAACCATGTCAATGAACAACCATGTCAAACTAACAACAGGTTATTTCATAAATACCCGATTTTCAACACACACACACACATACAAAAGATCAGCAGGCCAGCACCCAAGAGCGAAGCTAAGGTGGAGCAGTGTTGCACTGGTGACCTGTTTGGTAATGGGTGGCAGATATGGCGGAACGATGGGTTGAGGCTCGAGACAATTAGCAGCGAACATTTCAGGGAACAGGATTTTTTTTCAATTTGCGGAAAACATGATTCACCTCGTATTAGTTGGTTACCCTATTCCATTGCCTCTTGGGCCTAGCCCAAGAACCTGCCCTCTGTGTGTGTCTGCAAGTTCCAAGTGATATTTGAATTCAGGTGGCCACCATTATTAATCAATTCATATGCCATTCATTATGTTTTTGAGTTTCAAATTTTGAATGGATTTTTATGCAAAACAATCATATTTGTCTTTATTCAAGTGATACTATAACTTTCTAGAGCTTAAATTTTAAGATATGCCATCGTACAACTATTTAAGGAAAAAATATCGTACTAAAAATAATCTCCTACAGAGTTAGTATTGTCTTCTGCTAAACTGTACTGCTTGTACTATAAGCATTCTTATTCTCCCAAATCCTTTTGAAATCAGCGCTTTTGATCATGCAACGATATGTAGACATTTACATTCGGTGATTTTTATCCTTTCTAGTATTCCATATATCTTTATATATTTGATTTGTTATCAGTTGTTAATTCAGCCTCTAATGGGAAAGCTAGCAATGGAAGATACCTCGGAAAATCTAGGAATGAACATGGAAAGAAAAATGGTACGGGAAGAAACAATTGCATGGGTGTGAGAGTTGACATTTCAAAAGGATTTGCACCAGATAGTTTTGATAGAGTTTTACTTGATGCTCCTTGCTCTGCTCTTGGTTTGCGACCTCGACTATTTGCTGGAGAGGTAAACTTTATTGGTTATACTGTAATTACTTTTTAGGTACATTACAATACAATTTTTCCAAAGGTTGCAATCACTAATTACATGGCAACGGAGTAGAGAATGACATGTTATTTAATTTTGCAAACTAAAATTCCTGATTGGCCATGAAAAATGAAAGAAAAAAAGAACAATGTTGTGTAACCAGTATTTGTTATACTAATAGCGATCAGCTACAGTAGTGAGTTATGTTTTATAATACTTATCTAGGCACATGTGACAATGTATTTTAAACCATGGTGTAAGGTTTCGGTCGGAACCGCGGAATTCCGTTCATCCCGGTTCGGTTCCGATCAGTGCCGGGACGGAACCTCACTAAAAACTCATTCCGGTCTGTAACCTAAAAAAAATTTCAGTCTTTTTTTTAAAATACAAAAACAAAAGAACCAGAAAGAAAATGCTATAAGTTTCAAAATCAGACAAGAAAATGTTCAAATCAGCGAAATGAAAAGAAAAAAAAGAAGAAGAAAATCGCAAAACAAAGAGACAAGAAAATGTTCAAATCAGCGAAATGAAAAGAAAAAGAAGAAGAAGAAAATCGCAAAACAAAGATAACATGAACTGTAGTAGCTCATTTTTCATCAAGTTCTCTTTGCAACCGCAGGTGCTTACATATTCTCTTGCATCGTAACCCTAATTGTTATCCCTATCTCTATTTTCTTTATTGTTGCTTCATTATAAAGCTAGATGGCTTTGAGAATGAATAGTCACGTTGAAAAGTATAGAATGTAGTGTAAAAAGTCAAATGAGTGAGCTGTAACTACATTGGGAATCGGAATATGTTTGGACTGGAAATAATTGTTTGTGATGGAACCATTTATATTTGGGCTGTTTAAATGTATGGGTACAAATGCATGTTTACACTTTTTTTTCTTATAATTTGTGTACATCATGTATTAATGTATTTTTAATAAACGAAACACCGAAACCGAAACTTCTGAAATAACCGAAATAGATTGAAATTTGAAAAAAATTAAACGACCGAAACCGAGTTTGAAACCGAAATCTCAAATCTTGTTTTAAACGTATTATTAGAGCATCTCCAACGGTTGATTACAAATTACAAAATGTAATATCCAATCCCAACCAGCCACGCAATATAGTGCATAAAATCCAATAGGTTACAAATTTAATCCAAATGGTCGGGAATCTGTAATTTAGTTGGGCGTTTGTTGTAAAAGCGTTCAAACCCCGCATGCTTGTTCAACAAGCGTCTCATTTGAGGTGCTTGTTGAACTGACGCTTGTTCAACAGACGTCCAAATATATTCCCTCCAATGGCTCTCTCCTCCTTCACCTTCAAGTATCATTCATCTCCACTATCTTCTCCTCCCACACAACATTCTACGACATCAAAAAACATCCTACTCTCACTTCTCTCATCTCATAATGTTTGTCTGATTTTGACGCCGATGCCATAAGATGCAGTTTCGAGGGATTCAATTTAAAAGAAAATACAGTTGGGATTGGTGGAACGTTAACTATTGCTAGTTGGACTTCGGCAGAAGACTATGATTTATGTTACATTTGGTGTGCACTCTCAAATGATCCGATTCGAGGTGCCGACCAAAGTGGTGAAACTTTTTGGGGCAAAATTACATATTTCTATAATCGAAAGAACATTTGATCGCAAAAGATCGCTATCTTCAATCAAATGTCATTTAAAAAAAATTAATCGTCAAACACAAACATTTGATTTTCAAATATTTAAGTTAAAGCAAACAAATCTTAGTAGATTTGAAAATGAAACGCATTTGGTAAGATTTCCTAATTTTCATATGTCTATAATTTAATTACCGTTCTCTAAATATTTAATTGATTTTGTTGTAGAGGATGGAGGCAAATAAATTGTTTAAATAAATCTATAGACATGAGAATAAATAAACAACTCATTTTTATCAGTTCATGCATGTTTATGACCTGCTAGTTGAGCATGTAAAATGGAAATCGCTCAAGACGTCCAATCAAACAAGCTCCAAGTTAAAACGCCAAGAGTTGGAAAATCTCTAGCCATAAGGAATCGCTAGGAAGTCAGGGTACGGGGTCGGAAGAGCAGCTAACCCCTACCGAAGCTGATTTTGTTGGGCCTCAGAAAGCTAAAGCATTAAAAAAGAAGCAGACTGCTGGGGAAATAAAAACTCTTATTGGAATCCGAAGATAGGTATAATCATACAATGTAGTTTCGGGCTGCTCAACACCAAGAAAAAGTGTTGAACTTAGATCGACTTCTTGTTGGAAACAAACAGAGAGGTGAAGATGCAGTAATGTTTATGGATACGTCGAATATGTATGAAGAACAACGAGAGTATACAAAATCTAGGACAAAAGAAATTATGAGACGTAGGCGTGTATCTTCTCAGCGTCCATATAGCCTGCTATATATCATTATAGACATGTAAGTGTAACAACACCTCTAACATCATCAACGGCCAAAGCCGATAAATACACAAAATGTGACTTAAAATCCTCAAATGAACTATCAAAGAGATCAGCACATGGTCTGGTCGACCAACCTATACTGGTTAGCATATGAAAATATAAAGGAGTCAATCCAACTCAAAATCTAAAAAATGAAACATATAAGTGGTAGATCACCATCTCTCAGCAAGGGCCTCTGCTAGACAACGGTCGACGTGTGCAAATGCAGGTAACGATAGAAAATCACCTAAAGGTGATGCATATAGCCTAGTCCTAAGCAGCTCAGGTATTGTGAAAAAAATACTCAGTAATGCATCTATGCCAACTATCACGCATAACTATATGACCGGTCTATATAAGTAATTATTTAATGTTAACAGTAAACTAAGCAAACCAATAACATTTACAGTTTGTGATAGGATGTTCATCTAATAATTACTTATTAAAAATATACCACGGGGTCGCTAGCGTTGTACTCAGTCGATGTGGCCTCGTCGGGGGCAGCTCGTGCAAGCATCGTAGATCATCCACACTCACGGTAGCATCTGACATGATATGAGTTGCAATAACATCGACATCGATCGTGTAACAAACAATCCATCTAGCAATTTTGACGGATCATGGTGGCATTTCAACGTTTCGATGAATAAAGAATGAAACTATAAAAGAGAGGTAGAAGGTAAAAATGTAAGGTAAATAGTGAAAAAAAAGTGCCTGATGTAGGCGTTGTGGCTTAGGCGCTTATTCAACCAGCGCCTAAGCCCTTCTCAAACACGGACGTTTGTTTAACAAGCGCCCGGAAGACCAAACGCCAGTCAAACAAGCGTCTAATTTCCTTTCCGTTGGAAAATTCGTAAGCTTACATTTTGTAAGAGCGTAAATGTAATATCTGCACCCATATCTGTTGGAGATGATCTTAGAAGGAAAACGGTTGAATGCATCCATTGGGCACAAGTTAACCTGTGTTAACTAGCACATGTTTCTTTATGGATGTTCAATATTTACGGCAGGACAATGACATTTTTGAGTTTATGCATATGTTATTTTATCATTTTATGATGTAAAAACATATTAACACGAAACTGACAGACAAGTGTTAACATAAACTTAAATTAAAATGCCAAATTGTTATCCTTGTGTGAGGCGACTTGATATGTTGTTTTTTAGGATAAACATACTAATTAGGACTTGTAATATTTAATGTTCATAAAGGAAAGGCAGCTCAATATAAACATTACTGTACGCCATACATTCTTCCATATTTCCATTATCTTGGCACCAATTTTATATATATTTCATAGTGGTTTAGAATATAGAGGAGAATAATTGTGACTCCACTTCTTAAGTGTAGATGATTGTCTCATCTCGAGTCTGATGCATGATAAAACTGTATTATCATAATTGTGGTGTTTGGTTGCCATCTTCATTTGTGAACTGGGTTGGAGTTGTCTGTTTCAGGCACTGTTAGTGCTGTCTGTTTAAGCATATATAGCATGTCCCATAATACCAACTTCAACAAGATTTTTGTTTACTAATTAACTCTAAGGTATTCCAGCTTTCTAAGCTCATTGATTTAGAGGACTAAGTATAGATTGCTTATGTCACTGTCTATCGATGTGTATTTAAGCAAAATACTCTCTCGTAACAACTAATTTGCTTAAGTAAAGTTGTACTCACTATTTTACTTTAGGATACACTAGGTAACTAAAACCTGGATATGACCGATTATCATGCTTTAAATATGCTGGAGAAGAATGTGCCGACTTTATAAGACGAGAATTTACATTTGGAGTATGCACACCTATGACCGAAGGCTGTGCTGCTTGCTTATTCATGCTTATTCTATCTCATAATTTTTTTATATCAGTAATACTCTAATAACAAATCTTTTAACTTGATATCCAATTATCCATATTCATGACAATAATAGGAAACAATTGAGTCTCTGCGACATCATGCAACATATCAAAGAAGGCTGTTTGATCAAGCCATTCAACTAGTTCGACCTGGTGGAGTTATTGTCTATTCGACGTAAGTTTGTACTTCCAATCTGTTTTAGCCAATGATATACAGTACTCTTATTCTAAAATTGAGTCATTCACATTTTCATGGTGGTACATCAGTATACTTGGATTAAAAAGGAATGAGAATATATCATTGATAAATTATTAGTGTTTAATCATGTTTATTTCAATAAAGTAATAGTAAATAAATACAGCGTAATCTATGATGTGTAACCATAATTCATGTTTAAGCTCTGTTTTAGGGATACTATCTAGTTCACAGGTTAGAAACTATAATTCATAGAGACAACATGAGACATAAATGCGACACTATGTTCAAATTTTATATGCTCTCCTTGTCTCTACAAAATTTGCGTAGAGCTTCTAAATATTCTTCATTTTCCTTTTATTGTTTGTATATAAAGAAGTACAACCAAACTTTCTTGACTCTAGATTAGAATTTATTGTAGGTGAAAAATATACTCTTTATAAATTCTAATTTTGTTATTTTAATGATTTTTTGTCAAATTTTTACGATTTTTTTTTGGAACAGATCTCTTAACAATAATTTAATCTTGAACCGTATCTGAATAACAATTCTAATCTTCTTGTTATAATATGAAAAATAATATGGTCCAATCATTTTCTTTATGGACAAATTTTCGAAGCTAGTTTTTGAAACAATTTCGCGATTGGTGCTCGTTTTGGAACTTATTATCAAACAAGGCTGGTTTCGGCCCAGTCAGCAGCCAACTTAGCAGTTTTATAACTGCCAGGATAAAGCGCAGCTATGAGTTGCGCTATTTTTTTTTATAAATTTTTTTTCGATGCGCAACTATGAGTTGCGCCTCTATTTTTTTTCAATACTTCCCTGGGCGCAACTAAGAGTTGCGCTCTTTTTGGTTTTACAATTTTTTTTTGTGCGCAACTCTTAGTTGCGCCACCGAAAAAAATTGAAAAAAAATATGGGCGGAACTCATAGTTGCGCTTCATCGAGGCAGTTACAAAATGGCTGAGTTGGCTGCTGACTGGGCAGAAACCAGCCTTGTTTGGTAATAAGTTTCAAAACCAGCTCCTATCGCGAAATAGTTTTGAAAACTAGCCTACTTCGAAAATTTGGCCTTTCTTTATTTTCAGTATCAAATCAAAACAAAAAATAAATTGTTTTATTAACAATTTTCTGTGCTAATATGATTAAATTATTTTTCTTCATATAGTTTTAATCTATTTTATTGGAATTTCCTTATTTCATGCAATTTTTCCCCAAAATTTCCACTTTGAATATGTTATTGTACAGGGCCCACTAGCATACTGTAAGATCTCTATAGTGCTGATGTAGAAGCCTTGGGTTTGGATCCTGGACAACAATTCATAATTTTCAAAAAATATGTATTACTACATCTAATGTAATCTTTATATAATAGATATTTTTTTAGGTGACAGCATTTTTGCTTGCATGTCCTTTTTTATGTTTTCTTGTCATACTACAAAAAGTACATAAAAATACATTTAAAAAATCAACGTGCAAAAATACATTAAAATTGCCAATCTATTATATAGCATAATAGCATAATCAATACTTACCAAAGTGATGACACCTACTTTCAAATCTTTTTTTAGATTTACCTTTCAAACTTTTTTTACTGATGCTACTTTGGCATCACATTTTTTTATGTAAACACAAATTTACTAAATGCACATATTTCTACACATATGACGTCAGGAGTTTGAATTGTGGTCTTGACAAAAGAATGTACCTCTTTATACTTTTTTTATGAGATTAAGAGTGAATCATGATCTTGACAAAAATACCACTTTTTATAAGATAATGGGTTCGACTACCAACTCTAACAAAAACTATGATTTTTTATACGATTTCATTTTTTTTCAGTAATATTATTATCATAAGATATATATTTTTTGAAATATTTATGCGGCATGGTTTTGTTTTCGAAACATATATTTAATATTCTAGTTGTTTTATTATTTATCTTCATCATAACCAACTCCTAAATGAAAACTATCTATGGTTAATTAATCTTTTAAGCTTTAAAGCTTCAAAATAGTACTTTATACTTTTAATGTTATGAGTAACTTATTTTATTTATTAAAATTAACAAGTTTAAAGTATTTATGAAAATGTTTATGCTTTCTTTGTATCTTAAAATTTTATATTATACAGATGTTAAATATTGAATTGAATAATTTTGAAGTTACATCAAAGTATTTATTTCTTAATATCATTATCGTATAAAATATAAAATAATCAATATTAACTGATGCAAAAAATTGATTTTGACAATTAGCTCTACTGATATTTTTATAATAATTTAATTTTTTTCTTAATTTTACGAATAAACTCATCATGTCATTTTGTATCTATTTTTTTTCTAGAAAGATTACTTTTTCAATATTCAGTTCTTTAAAAACTATTGAAATTGTAAATCAAATTGATTTCATAATAATTAATTTAATTAATAAATTCATTTTTTGTGTGTATATTTCAGAATTATTTGGCTATGATTTGTACAAATAAAAATGAAAATTTACATGGGAATCATTTTTTGGTTTTATTTTTTTTACCTTTAATTTGAAATACAGTATTTCCAAGAACGTTTTAAACTATATATCATGGTTTGAAGTTCCGTCCGATACGCCCATATTCTGGCCATTCCACTCCGGTTCCGACGTTGACCAGCCTGGAATTTGCTGCAAAATTCGATTCCGGTACAAAAGGAAGGTGTAATCGCTAAAAAATTAATTCGAGCGAAGAACAAACAAACCCAACATAGAAAATTAAAAACCTTACTCAAAATAATCAGACCTGAAAAGAACTTGGTGCTTTCAAAGTCAGGGCTCGAGCTAGCAAAATTCATTGGTCGCAGTAGGTAATGTTTTTCTTCGTGCCAATGGGATTTAGGGAATGACGGTTGGAGAGGATGTACCGTAAACTGATATTGAAGGTAATTTTGGTATAGGGCTGGCTTGTTTTTCCAAAAGGAATCAAAATGTTTTTTTTATATTGTGTCTTGATAATGGGCCTGATTCAGCTGCTACACAAGTCCACGCCATGATTTTATTTATGGTCAAAAGTATATTCGTACATTAAAAAAAGTATCTGAATGCAAGAAAATACGGAGCTGGAATTGGAAGGGAACTCGTGGAATTTTTTGAAATGGAACCGAAATTTTAAAAGTATCAGATGGCCGAAACAGAACCGAAAACCGTAATTTAAACTTTGCTATATATATATATATATATATATATATATATATATATTTACACACACACATTGTTCATAGAATGATTTTTTGCTGATTAAATATAGTCAATATTGTATGCAAAAGCAGATGTTGATTATTTCACTGCATATTATGTTTTTTTCATAAATATTTTTAACATCTACTTTTGCTTTGTTTCATAAATATTGTATTGCACGTTCCAAAATACTTACTGAACTGATGTCATGATCCCAACGGTTACATTTGAATGTTTGAATTTCAAGTTATAGCATATTGCCTTTTACGCACAGAGAGCGCATGTTGTTTTTACTAGCAATTTATTTTTCATGCACGAAACATATACCATTTGTACTACTTATCTGAAGTTCAGAACTTCAAGTGCTTGTTATTTACCATTCGAACTTATATATTTCCACTTCAATTTTTCAATTTTCTCATTTTCACCATCCAACAATTCTATCTTCCTCATTTCAACATCGTTTTATAAAATTTTCCCTCTCAACACAATTTTATCTAATTTTCAATCAATTTTACCATCTCGCATGACATTCTCAACTACATCGTCTTGTGTGTCTACTAAAAGAAACAAATTTTTTGAATAGTAATTCATAATGTGTTTTTTCTTTGACATGCAACATATTCACGGTTCTAGGTTTGAGTCAAACATTCAAAATTTTGGTCATACCAGTTCGGCTTCAGCCGTGAAATCACGTCAAAATTCTAAATTTGGTGAAGAAGTCGGTATAAATAAACTTAATGAATTTCTGATTTTAGGATGTCAATAAAAATTCCAGTCTAAATCAATACAGTTGGCGAAATTGTCAAATTTGAAAAACCTCAAAAAAACATATTAAAAGTGATAAAAGCCCAAATGCCCAAAGTCGTTTAGGTACTTGTAAATACAAATATACAACATTAATGTAACATTGAAATCCATTATTCTAATTGGGTGAGTTATTTGGTTTGTTTGATTTATTGTAAAACTATGATTGATAACATTTTACATGTGTATGTATGAATAAGGATCCACATCAAACTCTTATTTATCACCACAAAAGCACTTCTTCATCTTTTTGTGCCAAATAGTTCCGAAATGAAACAAATAAACATGATTTAATTGCTATTGGGATCATCTCCAGAAATTTTTGTATGATTTACACACTTCTAATTCATTCAAATTTACCGTTGAAACTAACGGTTGACATAAATATTTTCGAAGACTCATTTAAACTTGTATTTTTAGGCGAGATAAAAGTTTCAAAATGACGTGAAATTCTGCATGAATGATCTCTTTAGTAACAAGATTATATCTACAAAATATTTGTGCATTTTAAAACTTTTAGATACATAAAATTTAAGGGAGATTTAAAGAAAAGGTGATGTGGATCCTTCTCCTATGTCAATATGCACATGCAAACATACGAGACTTTTTATTGTATTCCTAAAAACACCGAAATCCAAAGCCAAAATCATAACTGAAAATTTTGGAACTGACCAGAATTTTAGAATGCAGAAACCGAAGTCTAGAAACTTGATCGTACCTTTTATCTAAATTCATTCATTGACGAACAACTAGAAAAAACTATCATAATAAATAGGGTTGCATTGAGGACACAGGTGAAGAAAACTGTGAATGTTTAATGTAACCATGTAAAGTTTGATTTGGGTTTGAATATTATTTGTGTAGTGTTGGTTTTTTGATCCACCTAATGTTTGAATTTGGATGCTTTCTATGTATGTAATTTGTTATTTGACCATGAACGTTTAGTCCAAATTAGACTTTAAACTTTGTTTTATTAGTGTACACCATATCATTTAAATATTATCGTTAGAAATAACAAAAACAATATTTAGAAAAGAAAATACAAATAAGTGGTTAATCGTAAAAAAAGTAAATTAAATTTAGTTTAAATTCAAATAATCAAATAATTCGAACATAACATACATAGATAAAAAATGAAACATACGAATATAATTAAAAAATTTAGTGGGAGAAGTTCAAAACACCGGAAAAGTGGTTCCTATTGGCTAACAGAAAATCAAGTATAATATCTAATTTCCTCCCCTGTTGGGGTTGCAAATCAAGTATTGCAGCTTGATTTACAATCTCATCATGATGCTCTTATGTTCTCAATTTTTTTTTAATTTTCGGATTTCCTTTTCAATTTTTGTTCGGTATACATAAAAGAAAAGTATAAAGCAACAATGCTAAGTACCAAATAATAATACAATACAATATAGTAGCAGAATAAACAGCTGCTAAAGTAGTCAAGGTTTTAAATTCCGGTTTTCAAATCTGTTCCGGTCATTTGACATTTTTACAATTTCGGTACCGTTTCAGATATTTCGGAAATTCTGTTTAAATTCCGATTTCGGAATTTGTTTCCTTTTAATATTTTTTCACATATAAGTAAATTAATCCGTACTATTAAATATATCTATCACATAAATAAAAACATGACTTTTAAATGCATAAGATCCAATGTCTATCAAATATATTAATCAAGAAGCTACAGCCCAATATATTTTCTCTCCTTTCAAGCCCAATATCTTATATTTCCTTCTAAAGCCCAAATCTATTTCTATTGTAAAGACGAGGAAGTCCTCCAGTTACATGAAGCCCTAGTTCCATCTCCATGTTCTAATTCCTTGTCTCAGCCGCCTCATGATGTCCATAATTCGGTTTAATTTCTAATCAAAGAGTATTGCGTTCGAAGATGTCTCTTTTTTGTACTCAAATTCGATGCATCTACTTAATACAATCCTAAAATTGGTACTTTTTTTCTTTATTTAATTATGTGGATATTTCTTCTTCGAATCATTTAGTATTTCATGACAGTTTTGATTCTTGCACCATTTGATACAGCGGAAATTTTTTTTTATTTTTTTTTTAATTCGAACATAATCAGAATTTTTAGACAATTCCATCCTAGACATCGCCAGAACCGGGCTGAGATGACCAGAATTCTAGGGTGCCGGACGAAATCTTGAACCTTGGTTTTAAATCTCGGATTTCGGTCGCGTTTCATCCCGGAAATTTTACACACATTATCTCGCATCGAACGAGATCTCGGGTGAGATGGGTGCATCTCGGATGTGCATCTTGGATTATAAAGTCCATCTCGAAGTAACATAAGTCTAAATTTGATATTTTAATATTATTGTAATAATTGTTATCTATTTATAAAAGTTTTTAACATAAACAATTTATATAAAATGATAATTTTAATTTTACATTTTAGATCATAATGTTTACACGATTGATTTGTTATTAACTGAATGATTCCCTACTTATCTGAATATTAAAAGTAAAAAAAAATTAATAATAAGTTTTTTTTGCTCACTCGTTAAACGGTAAAAAGAAGAAGTAGAAGGTAGGTAAAAAGTGATTAGAGTGTAATTTCTTGTGGATTCACATAAGAAGTAAAAAAAATGTGTACATGAAAAAACATAACTTCGTATGAGATCTTCAATTGAGATCTCACCTCAAATTTCACTACCTTGGACGAGATGAGTGTCAAATAATATATAATCGAAAATTAATATCTCGTTTTGCTAAATCTCGTCTCACTCAAGTTCGAAAACGAGATCTCAGGCGAGATGAACGAGATCTGAAACAATGAAAGCAGTAATAGCTATGCTCTGAAATTTTAGCTTTTTGTATGAATATTTTACTCAATGCATTTTAAAAAAAGGCAAAAAGATTAATAAATAAAACAACAATATATACGTTTTAAATGCACTAGAATGTAACACGTACAACATCAAAAATTTATGCGTTATCTGTATAACTACTATGAAACCATTAAACCATTAAAGTTATCGCTTATTCAATAGTATGGATACAAAGCTCAAATTACACTCTTGTTAAATTTGTACTGATTGTATCCTAGGTAGATCATCTTGTGCCGAGTGCTTTTCTCTATAATTTGTGTGGTTATCCAAGCCCAACTTGGATAGATTCCTGCTCAAACACACAAAAGGTTGTTCGATCTTGGGATTTTCTTCTAGCCAGAAGATTCTGTACATGGTGCTATCTTAGTAATGTTTCACAAATAAAATAAATGAAATACTTTCTTATGTTTGTTATTGGGGAGACATGATTATATAGTATTGTTATTTAGTTTGTGTTATGCCATGAGCACCATGAATTTCTCAATTTTAAACATTTTAAGATTGTACCAAAAAAAAATTTGGTTGTCTAGTGCTTTCAAGGACCACTGGTCAAATGGTAAGCCCTCCTCTAGAGTGTGGATTTCGAGGTTTTGGGTTCAAATCCACTGGACACCAATTACCAATTTTGAAGAAGATAAAATTCTAGTGTTGAGTTGTCATATTATAACTTCATATTGCATATATTTACTTAATGATCCATGACACCAAAATCTGACTATTAAATAATTGCAGGTGCACAATAAACCCTGGAGAGAATGAGGCGTTAGTTCGATATGCTTTGGACAAATATAGATATCTATCGCTGGCACCACAGGTTATAACATGCAATTTTGCTAAGTACATTCTGCTATTGGTTCACACACGCAAACACATGTATTCTCTTAGCATGTTAATTAAAGGTTAATGTTCGATTGAACGAATCAAGGGTAATTAGGTAAGTAGAGGTTATATCTGATTAACTTGGTTTGTTGGAACCACAAGTGAAAGCTTTAAAAGAAGTTGCAGTATAAATGGACACTAATTAAAATGGATGGATTAATCAACAACATGGTTTATGCTATTGAAAGCTGTTAGTTATTGCTCCAAGTATACTAGCTCACCATCTTCTAACTGTCTTGTCTAATTGCAACGTTCCAGCACCCAAAAATTGGAGGAGGTGGTCTTGTTGGTAACTGTGAACTTTTTGATGGGAAGTATAAGGAGTAAGTCCAAATCTGTTTTGTACCTTAAATAGTGCTTGTTATTAATAGTGTCTTTTTCCAGAATCAATCATCATATGCCCAAGTCTACAAATACTTGTGTGTTTGTGAGCGATACACGGTTTTACAGTCTAATATACGGTATTATTTACTGTATGGTTTCACAGGGAATGGTTAACTGAAGCTGAAGCAGAGCTCGTTCAGAGATTTGATCCATCATCTTCTCTTGACACCATTGGTTTCTTCATTGCAAAATTTAGCGTCGGACAGAAAACTATATAATGGTAAGATTTGTGATTGATGTTATTTTTACAAGTACTCTTGTTCAGAAAAGTGACAATGAGTAAGTCAAACATTAACTATTGAACACTACGTTGCCTGAATACTTTATTTGTTTGGTGATGTCTGAGTTATCCAGAAGTAGATATTTGTTTGTATGTATGAACACTATACTTCCTTTTTCAGCTTTATGACAATGTGCGTTTCTAGATCCTTTTCCAATAGAAAAGATAACTTTATGAAATTGTTTCCAAATCGTGTAATTTAATTAAAATCTTTATTGCCTGATTATCAAATCCTTTCAAATATTATTTTGGAGAGTTAGTTTTAGATTTTTTTTTCAAAACTAATGTGATGGAATTGATATAATTTTTTTTCATGTTTTCCTATTATATTTTGCAATGATGTTTGTATATATAAATATGTATGTATGTTATGTATGTATGCATGTATATATGTATGTGTGTTATGTATGTATGTATGTGTATGCGCATACATACATACATATAATATATATGACTATTATTTATTTAGTATGAAATGTTTACTTTAATAATCAACATAAATTTGCTTTCATATATGTATTCACGGATTGGTATTTCTAAATCAACCTTTAAATATTAACAGCTCTTTATATGTTGCAATGAAATTTAATATTGACAGAATGACCAACCTATAAGAAATGGAGATAGTTTTTACATAGAAGAAAAAAGAAAAAATATATCAATGACCATTGGTCTAGTGATAAGACACGTAGCTCGGGTGGTTGTTATGGTCTTGGTTTCAATCCCTAGATATACAACCGATGTTCACAAAAAAAGTCTATTAAAAACGATCTATATAAATAAATTTAACTAGAGATACGACTGATGCTGGAAACTTACGGTAAAATGTTATTCATAAGCTGATCCCCATCATTTGAAAAAAAAAATACAAGAATTTTGATTTTATGAGCATTTCCTCAAACCATTGTTTTAAAAAATCCGCTTCGATACTCGCCTCGAGAAGCGCTTTAATGAAATATGAGATAAAACGTCTTGAGGCTTACGAAAATATGAAATAAATTGAAGAAAAAATACATACCATTGTGGAGCTGAAAAGTGAACACAAATTTTTGAAAAAGATTGAATCATATATGTATGTATATATGTATGTTATCAAGTGCTTAAATTTATTTTCATAGTTTTATAATAAAGAATCATTAAGTCTGAACTTTTTAAAGTTGAAGTGTTTATATTGTTATATGTTTACATTTTTGATTAATTAATAATTTTTATGTATTAATCAAAAATTAATAATAACAAAGCAATAACAACTTAAACCTCAATGTCTACCCAAAAAGCTTACGTCTCAACATTTTGAGGCTTACGTCTCGCATCGTGAGCACAATAATGTCTCGTATACGCTTTTCACGTTTTAAAACTTTAACCAAGCTTCAAAATATCTAACAATCACCATACCAAAATTATAAAACTTTTTTTTCATGAGGGCACTAACATAGTATTCCCAACAAAAATGATCAGGTTCCATCGTATTCTTTCCCATATATGAAAGGATTCATGCATGTGGAAACCCAACTCCTTGCCTCAAGGGCTCACTCTTTTGCATGATCACTAACAATACATGTTTATTATGCCTTTAGATAACATCCCTTGATTAGTATAACCTAAAAGCAGAGAGCCAAGAAAAAAGTGTAACTTGGTCTGTTTTGCACTAAATTACTATAATCAGAACATGCTTAGATATCAAAAGCCATGTGAAGCAACTTATACAATTTCAAATTCTATGTAATTTTTAGTATATTAATCATTTGTGACAGTAAGAGTATTTGTGTATTTTTTGCTCACAGAAAATGTCATGCCTTGAGGCCTCTAATATCATGTGTAGCCAGCTAATATGTGTGTTGTTTATTGACATGCACATGACGTGCACGTGCCAGTAACAATCAAATAAGAGTGCTGCAAGTGGTGGTATAATTATTAGTGGGAGAAAACTATTCATTTGTAGAAGGAGCTTTCTTAGCAAGTTTGAGTTGCATGTGAGGATGAAGAATATGAATATATGATCCTTTATATCTATGTTTATTTTTATTTTTATCCCTTTTCCCTTTGAGTTGGTCAATATCAATTTATCTGTATTTGGGGTAAAAACATATTGAATTAATCATGATTCTGCAAACTACGTATTATACTAATTGTGTTATATATGTTCTCTATCTTGTGCGGTTATCGTTATCTGAACATTGCAGGGCTATGAAGATATTCTTTTGTAAGCTAGCTTAAAAAATAAATCATATAAATTTTGGAGTGTATAAATGTTAAACATTTGCATGTTACTTGGTGTAGACAGAAAAGCAAGAATCCATAGTACAAGTGAAATAATATATATTGCTTTTGGTTCCGTTTTAGTGCTTTAAATAATTATATTTGTGTACCACTTTATTTTGTTGAATTTTTTTTATGATCGTACCTCTTTGTACATTTGAAATACTGCAATTTACGGAGTATGTTTGGAATCTTTATCCATAGTTGCTGTTTATTTGCGAAACTAGTAAAAGAAAATTGTACCTGCTTACGTTTACTGTAGTTATGAGCAATGAATTAAATTCATTTTAATATTATTTTTAGACGTGTAGGTGAAGACAAGTTTCACTGATGTATAAAAATTTGGTACAGATCTCTGCAAATTTAGATGAAATTTTTCGTAAAGGAAATTCTGGGGTCATACATGCATGTGCAATGGTCGAATGGAATATAGTATAATTTGATTTGTATATATTTATTATGTTGCATGTGATAGACAAAAGTTATAGGTATTCTTGGACCACCATTTACAATCAAATTCAGAGCACATGAAAAACAAATGAATGGATGGAGAAATTAGGCTAGTGGTGATCATGTGTTGTGTTGTACTTACGTTTTGTTTTCTCTTTCTATCATTTTTTTTTCCTTCAAGTTTATTCACCTAATATACATTTTTTTTTACAACTATTCTAAAGCAACAATCAACATAGATAGATAATTCAAATTAGTTTGTTAGCATGATCATTTTTTTTCTTTTTCTTTTCCCATTGGTACTACGAATAAAGAACATGATATCTCCAAAACTACTAAAATAATACACGTACTACAAAGAAAATGATATAATATAAAAACGTCATGGACAATGAAGTAATAATAAATAGCACGTATTAACAATTGAACAATTAAATTAAATGTAGAAAAGAAATTAAATTATACAAATGGGATGCTCATATATATAATATAATGAATGAGCATCCCCAACCCCATCAATATCTATCAACAAAATTCACAGACATTACACAATCAACACAGGACCCAACATACAACGCAATTGGTTGGCCACTGCATGACCTACATGCAATGAGTCTTTTTTCCTCTCCAATATCTTCATATTTCTTTTCTTTAGCACCATTAGAGAACACTCTCTAATATCTCTACTGAGGAAATGAGTAGAGGAAGTGAAACTTAAAGAAAAAAAATGCAAGAATATTTGCCTACTGCACAAATTAATCAGCATAATTGAAGTTTAATCACACAATAACTAACTAATAAACAGATGACTAGTCAGTCAGTCACTTGTAGATGAATTTTGATTTTGCTGGTTGTACACTGTCCTCAATCTCTCAAGTTCTTTCTTCAGTGCTTCTTGATGAGCTGCATTTTTATTTTGTTTGTTAATTTTTTTCATAATTTTACACATTGAATTATTTGTTTAACTGAACTAACCGTCTTTAAAAATCCTGTCTTGAGCAAGAGCAGCTATCCTCTGCTTCAGATGGCTGTTGCCCACCGTCAAAACTGACCTCTGATGATCCAAGAATGCAACTCTAGGCGACAATGCCGATACCTCTGTCTGCCATCAACACCAAAATATCAATAACTTAAGCTCAATTCACAATTATATTTTGATCATTTATTAAAATCTTATACCTGTAATGTAGTTACACTTCGTTCAAGCTCTGATATGTACTGCAATTTTCTGACTCGTGATCTCTGTGCAGACTGCCTGTTAGCTAAGATCCTACAATAGCAGGAAATTAATAAAAAGTATAGGAAGAAAATTAGGGCAGTTAAGATTAATTAAGTACCGTTTAACCCTTTTGGGATCCAAGGGTTCAGGTTTGACATCCTCGACTTCCTCTTGCTTGTGTGCGACATTTGATTCAGCTTTGCATTTTTGGCCCTCTTCGTAATTCTCTTCGCATTTATTCTTATCATTATTAATCAGCAATCCACTATCGGGGTCGGAATTGGGGGAATTGGGAGCATTGACGAGACCATCCACGTTGAGCAAGGACATGAAGGTTTCATCGTTCATACGATCGAATTGGTCGTCGTCGTCGTCAGCAGGTGGCGGCGCCTCGAGGAAGGTGACGGAGTCGCTGACTGAGCGGCGGTGGGCCCCACGGCGTAATGCGGAGAAGTCCAGAAACTCGTCCACCCACGAATTGTTGTTGCTGTTGTTATTGGCCGCGTTGGTGGTGGAGAAGGAAGCCATGGAGGGCAGCTTTTGGAAGGGGGAGGAAGAAGGCCACATGGCGTGGGACGGTACCTTCGGTGGCAGTTGCGCCATTGTCGATCGCGGTCGATGGATACGAATTGGAATGAGATGAATTAAAATTCAGTGCTATACAAACGAAATGTGGAGATGGAGATGTAAGTATAGAGGTAGGTTTATGTGAATATTTTTGAAGGGGGTGGGAGGGGGGAGAGTCACATGATGAGAGGAAGAAGATTGACAGGCTGGCAACAGCTGGTTTTAATTAGAAGGTGAAATGAGAGGTTGCGTTAACGGTATTACAAAATTGGCGGGGCGGCGGTTATTTTTATTTATGCTTTATGCTATTGGACTTGTTTCTATTAACATAGTCTACGTGAGAGTGACCAGGTAGAAAACCATGGATCTTAATACTAACGGCTGATAACAGGGAACAGGGTGCTCTAATTTTGTATGCTGACGATTAAGTGCACATGAACTCGGTTATTAATTTCCGAGTAAAACAGAAATGTCATACACAGAATACTTAAAATAGAACCTTTTTAACTAGCAAAAATAATAAAAAAATTGTTTTACTTCTTTCGTTTTAAATTTAAGAATCACCGTCAAGATGTGTATTGCAGATGGTTACTACCGATGGACATATACTCTAAAAGCACATGTTAAAGTTAGTAAAATTACTTAAATATTTTCTTGAATTTCACATATTTTTTTAAAATAGAGACTATTTTATAAAAGAAAATTTAGTGGAACTTAAAACATATTTTTTTCAATTATAAGGATGTTAACCAACCCTTAAAATAATCTAATAATGTTACATATTCACTCGATTCGAAAGGAAGAAAAAAAAGGAAATGAATGGATGATGGTAAGCTAATGTATCTAAATTGGACAGCAAAGAAGTTTCTAACATTAGTTAGGTATGATTAGGAGTATAACTTAAAGATTAAACAAGGATATGTCGTAATCCACTTCTTATGTCACCATTGATAGTGTCCTTCTGTTCTTTGTATCGAAAAAATTCAACTCAATAATTTTTGGAAGATGTAATCTACTAGCTAATGAGATCAACATAATAGATTTGGATCGTTTCAAAGCTTCCATCTGATTCAAAATCGAAATTCGGTACGAGCCATCAAGAGTTAGAAGTTTCATAACAATTTACATTTTTGTGTAGATGATTTTCATCATATGTACACCATACCTACAAAATTTTGTTCATCTGAAAAAGGAAAATGATGTTGGTGTAATTTTACGCTATAGCAACAACCAATGGCGAAAGGTTAGGCTTTAGTGAGAGAACTTAAATTTTAGGATAACACGGAAGGAGAGAGTGCTGGAACATTTTCTAATGCACAAAAATAAAGTAAATGACGAAAAACAGTAAAAGATACACTAAAATTTATGGTGGTTCGGGAAAAACTCGTATGACAACTTTAGTACTTTTCTATTAGAGTTTTATATGAGACTAGCCTTTCTTCATTGATCTCCGCCACTGTAATATATTAACCCGTACAAATTAACTCCAACAACGTATTGTTGGTTCTAGTGCATTGAGCAACAAATAATTAGATGCAAAATTTAAGAAAATTATCCAATTTAATTAATACACACGATCGTATTTTGTGTTGATGTAAATAAAATATTTATCAAATCATACTTAATACATTGGAAAGATATTGTTGTATGGGATACCATTTTAAAATTCTAACATATTTTGTGTTAACATGGTCAATATACTTTCACCAAATCATATTTAGAGAATTTTAATAACAGTTTTTTGTTTTTTAATTTTAATTTGATTAATTATATTAAAACATTTGTGTATATATATTATGATTTGTATTTACTAAGTTTTAAATCTAATATTGTTTTATTTTATTTTGTTGTGGTTTTGTGTTCTTAATTTATAATGTATGTTTTCGCTCACAACACAAACATGGTGTTTGCATGTCAAATGGGCAAACACTCACAATTAAACTAAAACGAAAATAAAAAAGTAAGAATTCAAAAACAAGAAAGAAAAGACAAGGTTTTTTGAGTGGTTTGACCAAATCTCATGTCTACGTCCGCTATTCAATATTATTGCTGATTTACTTTGCTAATACAATCAAAGTATAACAATTCTTAAGCTCAAATCGATGAGTTTCGAATTTGATAGCGTTCCTTGCAAAAAAATAAAATGTCTAAAGTCCATTTTTAGTTGTTGTAGGATGTCTATTTATAGGCGAATTCGAGAACGAAAATTGTTAGACCTAGTTTGAACAAAAAGATATCTCCAAATCCGACTATCCAGCAATATGGACAAGTCAAAACGAATGTTTCCTAGCAATCAACATCGTTGGTACCGACCGATGGCTTTCTATATTTCTTCTTCTTTCTTCTTTGATATAGTTGTTAATACCTCAGTTATTGATTTTGATGATAACAACCTTGATAGCAACAATAAACATTCGTATAAAATATAGATACTAATGTTTTGCCAAGTTATATAGTATATAGTGCAGGATATTACACAAGTATTGAATTGGAGACTATACAGTATAATGGACTCAAGAAATGGACATGAAGACTCATGAGTACAAAAACTAAGGTATGAAGATCTCAAGACTATAGTTTAATGTGTAGAGTCATAGTATAGTGTTAAAGTCCCTGGTAGCAATCTTTGATCTCTAGCTCTTATTTTCTATCTTTTATGTCTTTAAACAAAATAAATTTGTAGAAATATTTCAAAATATTTTATAAGAGTTTTTCAAAGTTCAAAATGTTTATAAACCATGTTCAAACCATTTTACAAAGCATCAAATTATCTTACAAAGTATAGGATTTTCAAAACATTTTCAAATTCTACATGCATACGTCGACATATGCTCAGATGGTATATCGACATACATGCCGCCAAGTGGTTTTTTAAATTTTGAATGGAAGTGTCTACCATCGTAACTCTTTACGGATGGATATATCTGTTGATTCACTATATAAAGGGGAGTTCAAACGAATTTTAAAGTCTTGATTTACTTAATTTCTTCCCTCCTCTTACTCTCTTGAAAACTCCATTAAAAATACTCTATTTTCTTCAAAATCATATAGAATCAATTCAAACTTCATTGTATTCATTCACTACTACTTTCTTACTATTTTAGAATCATCTCGCTCTCAAATCAACAATCAAAGTGCTATCCAAGACGCTATAGGATCCATTGTATCCAAAGTTCAAGAAATTTTCTTTAGAAAAACTATCAACTCTTTTTATATTTTCTTGGGTATGCTTGTAGTCCGTTTAAATCAAGTGGGTGCGCTTAGTGGACCAGAAATCTAGTGGTTGTGCTTGTAGCCCGTTCAAATCAAGTAGGTATGCTTGTAGCCCATTCAAATCAAGTAGATGTACCTTGAGCTCAGAAAATCAGAAGGGTGTGTCTCGTAGCCTTAGAATCAAGATATAATTGGACTTACCTTCTGCCCGTTTAAAGATTGACATTTGAAAAGAAATCCGTACAAGCAATTGTATGAGACTAGATGTATGAGAAATCCAAAGCAGTATAAATCTCTTGTGTCATCTCTCTAACTCTTTACTTTGCTTTATTGCTTTTATTTTTATCTGTGATTGCATCTATGACCGTTAAATAAGTATAATTATGTGTTGTTAATTTGTGATTTAATATTTAACTTGAAAGAAATTTAAAAAGATTCACAAAAGTTAGAAAACACTATTCACCCCCTCTAATGTTTAATTAGCCTTAAGTTCCATAATTCCATAGCCCACATTTGGTATTAGAGCACTAGGTTTTCAAAAACTCGTAATTTGATTTTTGAAAAGTATAAATGGCTAACAACACTGTTGGTACACTTGTTAACACTTTTGTCAAAGGATATTCTACTATCAGACCCCCACTTTTTAATGGCAATAATAAAATTTATTGGTCATTTAGTATGAAGATTTATTTATAGTCTAATGGTTTAGATATTTGGAATGTTACACAAAATGAGTAAACTGAACCCCAGACAAATTTTGCACAATGAAATGGTGACCAAAAGGCACTTGCACATGATAATTCTAAAGCCATGAATATTTTGTTTTGTTCACTAGATAAAAATGAATTTAATAGAGTCTCTATTGGTAAGTCTGCATATGAAATTTAGAGAACACCGCAAGTTACACATGAGGACACTAGTAAAGTTAAACAGACCAAAATTTCCATGCTAACTAATCAGTTTCAGTTATTTAAAATAAATCCAAATGAGCCTATTTCTTACATGTACTATATATTTCAAGATGCATTCTTTAGTAGCATTAGGTAAAAACTTTTCTGAAGAGGACCAAGTCAGAAAAATCCTCAATTCACTCTCTTTAGAGTGAGATCAAAAGACACTAGCAATAGAAGAGACTAATGATATTAGTACTATGAAAATTGAAGAGTTAATACACAATTTAATGTCCTATGAAGCACAATTGCAGGGCAGAAGAGAAAGCAAGGCAATGGAAAAGAAATCCATCGCTTTCAATGCAATAACTAACGATCAGGATTTAGATGATGACAATGATGAAGAAATTTCTTTCATGACCAGAAATTTCTGATTGTTCCTGAAGTATAGAAAGATGAACAACTTTCAAAGACCTAAAAACCAGACTCTTGGAATTGGAATTGCAATCAGATGTTTCAACTGCGATGAACTCGATCATATGCAAAGAGTGTCCGCATCAGAATAAATTAAAGATCTCACCAGTCACTGATTCATCCAGAAAAAGGAATAGGGCTACACAGCAACATTGGATGATTCATATATTTCCTCAAGCGACAATGAACCAGGTACTAAGGATGTGAATATGTGTTTCACGATAATAACTGACTAGTCAGAACTGATCAACAGAAAGTGACAAAAAAGTACTTTTTATTTATTAATTTTTATTATTATAAAATCTAGGAATAAAATATCGATTAATAATAATATTGGATGAATATAAGTGTGTGTGTATATATAGGAATTTTTTATCTAAGTTTTAGTTTTGGATTTTACGGAATGTATGTCGATATATACCCAGCCCATATGTCTGCATATCTGCCAATAATTTGAAATTTCTTTTCAAATTCAAAATTTGAATTTCCCTCTATTTTGTACTTATTCCTATGTTCTAAAAATGCATCTTTTTGACCAGAGAACTCTCTATTAATTCAATCTCTCTCTATCCATTCAATCACTCATTTTATTTTAGATATCTCTTCATTCTCCTATCTCTTAAAAAAATGCAAAAATGGCCTCCTCAACTCAAACTCCTAAAACCATAAGGCCCTCAAAGCAGGCTTTTTCTTTAATGAAAAAGAAGTCATTGATACCTATATGGAGTATGCTACATTCAAAAAAGTTTTTCTCGAAAGATTTGCTAAATTTGACGATTTTTTTCTTTTATGGTCTACAAGATCTTTGCTTTCAAAATAAAATTCTTAGTTTTGTCTATTTATTAATTTTTTTTATTATAAAATCTTGGAATAAATATCGATTAATAATAATATTGGATGAATATAAATGTTTGTATATATATAGGAATTTTTCATTTAAGTTTTAGTTTTGGATTTTACGGACTGTATGTCGACATATACCCAGCCATATTGCATATCTGCTAATAATTTGAAATTTCTTTTCAATTTCAAAATTTGAATTTCCCTCTATTTTGTACTTATTCCTATGTTTTAAAATGCATCTTGTTGAGCAGAGAACATGACTCTTCACTCTCTATTAATTCAATCCATCTCTATCCATTCAATCACTCATTTTATTTCAGATATCTCTTCATTCTCCTATCTCTTCAAAAAAATGCAAAAATGGCCTCCTCAAGTCAAACTCCTAAAACCATAAGGCCCTCAAAGAGAACCAAAGGCTTTTTCTTTAATGAAAAAGAAGTCATTGATACCTATATGGAGTATGCTACATTTGAAAAAAATTTTCTCGGAAGATTTGCTAAATTTGATGATTTTTTTCTTTTATGGTCTACAAGATCTTTTCTTTCAAAATAGAATTCTTAGTTTAGTCGACACTTTTCAAAATGATTTTATTTGTTATCCAAATTTGATTAAAATGTTTTATGCAATTTTAAATGGAAAAAAATTTCTAGAAGAAGAGGGGCAAATTTGGAGTAGTGTAAATGACATTCAAATTGTTTTAAATTGTGAACTTTTGGGTTACATACTTGGTTGCAAATGTAGTACAATTGACCTCTCCACTTTTCAAATTGATGAACAAAATCATGAAGTTTTTCACGATATTTCTGAAAGTGATGAAGAATTTGATTTTAAACAAAAAAATCTCCGACCAAAATCGCGACTTATGAGTCTCATTTTACATTAAAGTATCACTCCGAGGATGGTTAATTACAATAACCCTACTAAAAAGTTTTTAAACCAATTTTTGCCATATATGGAAACTATAACATCAATTGGGCATAAGTCATCTTAGATGACTTTGTCCAAAAGAACATTTCTAGACATGAGAACATACTCTAGCATGGTGTGTATCTTTCTAGAATTTTCATATATTTGATTTACGAGGAGAATCAAATCTTCCTCGGAAATTTTTCGACAAGGCCAAAATTTCTCTTATGCACATTCAACCTTATCTCAAATTATATGAAACTCTTGTTGAAAAGGAAGAAAGATTGGCATAGGAAGAGGAGCGAGAAATACAACAAGAAGAAGTGAAAGAAGATGACGAAATGGACGTAAAAGAAGAAAAGGAGGAGGAGGAAATGGATACTTCTTTAGAAAGTTTTGACAATCCATCTCATTCCTCCAACAAAGAGATTCTAAGGAAACAAGGAAAGCTTTTTTAAAACCAAAAGAACCTTAAACGTTCCTTTAGTAAAAAGTTCACTTCTCTTTCCAAAAAAATGGACAAGTACTTTAGGAAGATCATTCGCGAGCTTGGTGAAAATTCATCGTCGTCATCTACATCTTTCTAAGCCTATCTAATTATTTCCTTGTGATATTTAGCTTTGTATTCCTTAATGATATGTGTTTTTATTTTAATTTCATGTTATTTCATCATTAATGAAAAATTATTCTTGCTGTTAAATATAGTTCTAATAGTCTTTGGAAGTTTCAAACATATAATGATATAAGATAAAAACAAAAACTATAACAAAAACACAAGTTTTTGCATTTTCAGGTATGTATCTCGATATACATATAATGTAAATGTCGACAAATATGAGCCGTTGGGAATTTTTTTTAAAATTTAAATAAAATAAGTACCATCTATTCAATCTTTCCAAATGACTTTTCACTCCTATATAAGGCTATTTCTTTCAGAAAAATCCACTTATGATTTTACTCTTTTCATTCTCAAACAATTTTCCAACAAAATGTTTTCTCCACACCAAAAGTTGTGTTAAACCTTGAACAAACACTTCAATCTTTCAAGAATATTCTTACCTTTATCTTAAGAAATCAACGACATTTAGAGTTGAGTCAAACGCAAATGATCAAAGAGCAAGAAAAGCATTTTGATGCCCTTCAATGGATGATTTCTTCTTTAATAAAAGATGATCAAACCAACAACAAGAATGCTCTATTAATAAGGATAATGAAGATTGGGATGCCATTAAAGCAGATCTAGTCTTTAGACCCGATAGTTGGGTTGAAGTTCCAAGTAATGTCTAGTTATTAGGTTGGTTTTTAAATTTTAAATATTTATATAAAATATTTTAATACTCTTAGGATTTGATTTGGTTTAGTGTGTATATTTGGATTGATATTTGGATTTATTTATTTTGGTTTGATTAGATGCTTGGATTAATAATATGATATGTATAGTTTGATTTTGAATTAATAAAACAGTTTGTGTTATCTTATTTATCATAACTATCATATTACATCATGTTTAGTATGCTTCGATTATTTTAGTGCTTAATTATTATTTTGGACTATATAGTTTCTAAGTATTTGATTTAGGAGGAGTTTTTATTTTTCACCAATTTTTGTTGATGACAAAGGAGGAGAAAAATATAAAATATACACATGCATATATTCAGGGGGAGTTATACCATATTTTATATACAGGTTTATTTAATGGTTGTCATCATCAAAACGGGAGAGATTGTCGATACCTCAGTTATTGATTTTAATGATACTAACCTTGATAACAACAATAAACATTCATATATAATATAGATGCAAATTTTTTGCTAAGTTATATAACATATAGTGTAGGATATTACACATGTATTGAATTGAAGATTGTACGGTATAAAAGACTCAAGAGATGGACATGAAGACTCATGATTACAAAAACCAAGATATGAAGACCTCAAGACTTTAATTTAGTATATAGAGGTTGGTGAATGAAAGGAGTGGGCATCATTAACATATGGTAGGGCCAAATCAACTACTACTCTACCTTCCTATGGTTTTGGGAGGGGAGAGGGGGTGAAAGGACTGGGTCAGACAAAAGTTTGGTAAAGGGGTTACATCCTTAACTTATGGTGATCACATGCAATTAACTTTCTAGTAAGGTTGATTTCATTAACTTAAGGAATTATAACCCTAACTACACATACACCCAACATCTTGTGAATGTTTACACTCATGGTAGAATAACTAATCGAACCCCAAATCAATGATGGATCAGACTAATAACCTCTGGGACTAATCCTAACATAGGATCACTTATATTATCAACTTTGGGACTACATTCCCAAACAATGACTACATATATCGTATTTACGCATTGAGGAGGAGCTCGCAATGCTGACTCGCACCAAAGACGTGTAACGCCCCATGCTTTTAAGACAATTAATTAAAAATAAATTTAATAAATAAATAATAATGCTGAAAAATATAATTTTACAAACGTCATAATCCGGTTCCGAAACTTACATCATTGTGTTCGTGGCGATTTACTGATCAATTTTCATGTATAAAGTTTTCCGATCGGAGTTCAAACGCAAACGTTTTTAATGTTTGAAAATTTTGAATCAGAAATAATTATATATGTAATTATGGTAATAATAATAAATTAAATGTTAATTAATAACGTTAATGGAAGCTTACACGTTGAGGAATGTTAACGTTAAATGAAATCTGGAAAAATAAAAGTTAAGGGATTTGGAAAGCTAAAAAGATTTTTTCTAAGGAAAAGGTTCTTTTATTAAAGACGTTTGAGAACCATAGAATAGCAGGATTCGCCTTCTTAAAAAACCTTACCATTGTGGTAAGGAAAAAGAGCACGACATCCTCTATTGTAACAAACTCTAGTACAGTTGAAACATGATGCTAGGAAAAGATAATAATACAAGACCAAAAACAAAAGAGAAAATAAAAAAGAGATCGACCCAAAGTGGGTGAGGGAAAACACCACCACTTTGCAATAGGAACAACCCAGCCCGACCCATAAAACTACTCGAAACAAAAACCATATAAAACCCTTCCTCATACCACAGCCGCAACATTTTATCCAGCATCTTCTAGTTCGATTCCCCATTTTAGAAATCTACTCCTCTCTGCCGACAATATATTGTGCTGGCGAAAACGCCTCTGCAGTTGAAGACGAACGTCGATTTCAATCGATTTGGATCTTTGCGCCATCGAGCAACTCTTTCCCTCAAAGCGACGCCTTACCCTTTCCATCCAGATGTGGTGAGTTATCGTTGCTGCCGCAACGTAAACCAGGTGTTGTACTCCTGATTTGGTTGCAAGCTCCACCGTAGGGTGGAAATTTGCTGTCTCAGCGAATGGTCGGGTATAGGTTGGAGCTCTAATTTGAGAAGCAGTGACTGCCACAGATAAGTGCTAAACTCACACTCTGTGAATATGTGCTGATGAGATCGTTATATTTGTTGCAAAGGTCACATTGTAAATCTACGTTCATCCCCCACTTTGTCAGTCTGTCCGCAGTAAGAAGATGTTGTATATATGCCATATATGTTGTGAAAGAAAATTTTCTGGAAATTCTATTATACCATATGAGTTTGTAGTTATCATCTATTTTTGCATGTAGTCGAATGTCATTCCACATCGTGGAAAAAATAAAAGTTTTCTGGTTGGCAATGGTCCAGTGGTCAGTAGGCAGTTCAGTAGATAAATTAACTTGCATAATTTGTGATGCCACCTCCCTAGTCTTGGGCAAAATGTGAGGTTGTAGTTGTCTATCTTGTATTAAGCAACTCACCTTGTTGTTAGCTATACTACTGAGGAAAACCCTATTCCATCCAATTAAATCAACAAGGGATTTATGGTTAATCCATGGGTCGTACCATAAATCCATATACTCCCCATTAACAATAAGTCGAGACATGATATTAGCAGCTAAATCACGTTGCCATAGGATATATTTCATCGTGCTGGAGAAATTGTTGTTAATAGGCAAGACATAGAAATTTGTGTTCGACAAATATTTGGTCCTCATCCATCTAGACCATAGGCTATTTGTTGTTAATAAATTCCAAAGTAATTTGAGCCTGGCAGTTGTATTGAGATCAGTAAACTTTTGAAGCCCGATACCACCTTCCATTTTTGGCTTGCATAAGGTATCTCAAGATATCTTATGTAGTTTGCCTTTCCAAAAAAAGTCTGCACATAGGTGATCAATTTTCTGTAAAACAGAGGTAGGCAAATGATAAATGAGTATCCAGTACATAGCAATAGGAGTTATAGTACTGTGGATCAGTTCCTCACGTCCTGCTATTGTTAGTAAGTTAATGTCCCATCCTTCTAATTTAGAACTGATCTTGTTTAACAGAGGAGAACAGTGGGCAACATGGATGTAATCTGATGTCAATGGAACCCCGAGATATTTTACAGGTAAATTATTCTCTGTGATATTTAATATATTTGAAATATCTGATTTCCACATAGCACCTTTACTGAAAAATAACTGGGATTTAGTTTGATTAATTCGTTAACCAACAGTTTCCTTCATTCTAGAAAAGATATGATTCATATAAGTCGCATTCTCTATAGTAGCGGCTAGGAAAATCATAACATCATCATCATATAATAGGTGGCTTATAGCAGGCTGAAACTTGTTTATAGGCTCTAAATGTTTATCAATAACACCCTCCTCCATAAGCAAAGTAAAAAATTCCTTGGCTATGCAAAATAAGTAAAGGGATAATGGGTCTCCCTGTCGTAGCCCTCTATTTGACGTGATAAACCCTTCAGGTCTCCTATCAATCATAATAGAAAAAGTAGGAGTTGAAATACATTCGTGAATTAGCTGAATAAGAGATGTCGGAAAGCCTAAAGACTTGAGCATATGGCATACAAAATCACGGTTTACCATGTCGTAAGCTTTTTGTAAATCAATTTTGATGCACATTTTTGATTTACCACGTTTAGTGAAGTCCCGAACTTGTTCATGAGCCAACAATACATTCTCCCCAATGTTTCTACCCGGTATAAAAGAAGATTAATTTTCTGCAATTAACAGCGGAAGAAACCATTTAATTCTATTGCATATAATTTTTGAAACAATTTTCTATAAGACATTAGCATATGCAATATGTATATAATCTGAAATTAGCTATGGCTTATCTTTTTTGGGGATTAGAGTTATGAAATTGTGATTAGCTCCCCGTGGTAGCTTTTTCGAATGAAAGAATTCTGACATAGCATCATACATGTCTTCTTGTAGGTCATCCCAATGTAGCTTAAAAAATTTGAACGAGAAACCATCAGGCCCTGGGCTTTTGGAGTCATTAATTGAGAATAAAGCCGTTTTAATTTCTTCCATTATGACAGGAGAAGATAAGTATTCTTGCCCGTAGTATTAATTTGCATTTTGGTGTCTATGTGAGGGAAAGATGTTGTTGTGTCCCCATTAAATAGCTGTTGATAATATTCAATAGCTGCATCTTTAATACCGTTGTTGTCGTAGAGGTATTGTCCTTTAGAATCAAGTAATGCATGTATTTTATTTCTATGCCTTCGCATGGACATTTTGGCGTAGAAAAATTTAGTATGGCTGTTCTCCTGTTGTAGCCACGACGCTTTACTTTGTTGCCTCAGAAATTAATGATATTTTTGAATTTGATCGTTCAAACTCTGGCCAAGCTGGTACATACTATCATATAATGTAAAATTCTCGGGATCTTGGTCCGCTTGGTAGAAAATAGAGTCGAAATCTGCCTGTAGTTTGATAATAGGGTTGTCATGAGCTCTTAAGTTATGCCATATTTTCAATTCTGATTTAACTGCCTTTAATTTATGAATAAATTTGTCAATAGATGATCCCCATGTGTTGACAGAAAATCCTTTCGCTATACATTGAGCATACCCCTACAAATAGCACCAATTGTTGATATATCGAAATGGAGTTCTTTTCCATCGTTGATGTTGTGTACTAAAAAATGTCAAGACAGGGGTGTGGTCACTTATAGAGGAAGGTAAAGCAAGAGTACTGGATTGTGGGAACGTAGACATGAATTCATAATTTACTAGAACTTTGTCTATGTTAGTTGCAATTCCCCTACGTCTCCAAGTGTATTTACAACCCTGTAAAGGAGATTCAACCAAACCATAGTTAAATAGATAGTTTTTAAAGGAATTCAAATAGGAAAAGGGGACTGGCAAACCTCCCTTTTTATCCTTTGGGTTAAGAGCATTATTAAAATCCCCCATAGCTAGCCATGGAGACCTTATAGTTGAAGCGTCGATACGAAGCAAATCCCACAAATTTTGTTGCTCGGAGAAAGAATTGCTAGCATAGACATTAGTATAGTAACACTGCAAGCCTCCTTTATTAGTTAACAGCAAGGTTATATGTTGTTGTGAAGTGCTTGCAACAACATATTCCCAAACTGATTTGTCAAGTAAGATCACAATACGACCTTTACACCGGTATCATTGTTATGTATAATGTTCCATGTAGAAAACTTCATTTGCAGATTATCAATATTAGAAGTAGATAATTTAGTCTCAACTAAGCTTAAGAGACTAAGCTTGTGAGAAGTTAGAAGCGCGAATACATGACTGACTTTATCGTCAGTATTCATGCCTCTAATATTCCAAGTCATAGTATTCATTTACCCACCGCTGAGCTCCGTGTTGATCTTTTAGGAGGAGCCAATTTTGTTTTTTTGGGATTTGCAGAAGCTTCACGCTTCTTCATATATGTGGGGTTCTTCGATACCATGAGGGAGACATTAATATCTGAAATAATTTTATTACTTGTTTCTTGAATATGTGTTGCAATATCCTGAATACGAGCTTCATTATTCTCATAATTGTTATCTATGTCTTCAGTATTATCCATAATGATCTCTCTATTTTTTGTAGTATCAATAACAAGGGGCGTATTGAATAGAGGCAGAGCCGTTGATGATGGTAGTGGAGCACAAAATGAAGTAGATGCACCTAGAGTATTCTCGAGCTGGCCAGACGAATCTTCAGGTGGTTCGGACAGGGCAGAAAATTGGTTATGTAGAGTTATGGCCAATGTAGGGATATTGACAGTCAATTCTTCTCCAGATTTACTGCAAGGGATGTCAGTAATTTGTATATTGTGGTCTGTTGAATTGTTAACTGTCGGTTCTGATGTAATATTAGTTGTTGTACATTGTTTCGGTTTCCATTCCTTTCTGAGAGATTTGTTGCAACTAAAGTTTGAATGTCCATAAACATTACAAACTGAGCAGGGTACAAATTTATGTTCATATTCAACCTTTACGTCATCTGTTTCTCCATTATATAAATCTAACTGTATTGTAGACGGATATGAGAACTGTACATCAACTTCTATTAATACACGAGCATAGTTTAGCCTGTTTTCCATTGCCGTTGTGGAATCCATACGTATCGGACATCCAAGGACGCTAGCTATTTGGCTAATACCCTCGTTATTCCAGTATTCTAATTTCAGATCTGTGAAACGAGCCCATATTGGAATTGTGGAAAATGAATCTTCGGTGATTTCATTACCGAGTTTCCACTTTTTAATAATCAATATTCGAGAGCCAATGGTACAAGGACCTGACCTTATGATTTTAGCACAATCTTCTGAGTTATAAAATTTAATAAAAATAAAACCATTCTTCTTGTGAAATAACTCATATGCTCCGGTAGATTTCCAAGTCTTGTCAACGAAATTTTTGAAATTATCGTACAACGGTCTTCTTCCCAAGGTATAAACAACTAAGGTATGCTTCCATTTATCTAAAGCAGCTGTAAAAACAGATTCGGGCATAATACCTTTTGTTGTTTCCCCTTCTTGAGATGGTGGATAAAACGTTAAGTCCATAATTGTTAAAAAAATGAGTGAGAATAATTATATCCTTTTGTATAATATTAGATTTATATCGTTGTAAATCTATTCTTATATGTCTGAAATGTAAATTGGAGTTGTAGGCTAAATCTATACACATGTGATGAAATTATAAACTCTACCTACATATTATGTAATTGTTAACTTAATATATCTATATGATATATGAATGTAAATCTGGAAAAGATTTAGGTATTAGCGGTCCTTAAATTTATTATTGAATAATAGTAGACCATGAATTTATAATTGATGTAATAATTCCAGATTTGTTATTTAAATGGATATTGAAAAATTAGTACGTAAAATAAAGAAATCACAATGAGATTTTAGGGGTTTAAGTTGTATTTTAATTCATTGGAATCTAAGATGTTGCAAATGTGAATTTCTATACATTATCAAGTTTAAAATAAATAAAAGTGCATCTTTTGAGATGACAAAGAATAGATGTATAAAATAAAGAATATTTATCATGTTTCGCACTGTCTATTTCAATAACTATGAAAATACAATTTCTTATAATTTCAAAAGCAACACAAATCTTTTAGTTGGGAAAGATATATAAATTTACAGTATCAACCTTTCCATTTGGGAAAAAACGTAACTCCATTGCATTAAAATGCAGAAAAATCACTAAATGTTAAATAAAGAGATAAACGTGAAAAGTACATCCTAAGAGAAAAGATGCGTGACACAAATGCAGATGGAAATTAAATAAAAATAAAACGAGAATATGAAGAATAAATTAAATGGGTTAGAAGGGAATAGAAATAAGAAATGGAAAAAAGGGCAAAATAATAGAAAAAGGACATTGTAAATCCTTTAAAAAGGAAGCGGTAAATAGTTTTAAATCAAGTAAGATATAAATGTATAAGAAGTAAAGAATTATGGTTAACAAGTAAATTGTAGAGGCAAGATAATTAAGTAAGAATGAACGAAGATATATACGTACACACACACACACACATATATATATAGCCTCAAGTACGCATTTATGACGAGTGTGAACGATTAAAGTTCAAAAATGATTAAATGAATATGATGACATAGTCATTAGAACTTGTTGGAATGTGAGGTTAGTAGTGTTACACAATAGAAGTCTGCTCATCATAAGAAGCTACCAGTAGTTGTGTATACATTATGCAGATGTGAGACATACCCAACCATAGGACCCATGAAATGTATACGCTTGCGTATAAATAAAGAAATACCCCAATAGATATAGGAGTTTGCTTCAAAAATAGGAAAATGGGCATTACCTTGATTCCAATAGGCAATCTAAATAGGATGATACACGAAGGGCGGCACTAGTCAGCATATGTTGGCAACAAATAAAGGAGTAAGGCTATGCATAGGTCGAGAACGTAATTAATCCTTAGCGATCAACATGAAATACAGGGGTTACACCTAATGGGCTACACTAACTATTAGTGTAGACCATGTTAGGTCATGCCTCGCCACGATATTTGCTAGTTTGTTTGTTAGGAGGCCGGCTAGTTAACCCTATTAGAGAGGTCTTTTAAAACGTGCATGGGGTAGTCCCTGGAGAAGAGTCTACAGTCGGTGGGGCTGAATCCACCATATTTATAGTTCGTGGAGCTGAGTCTACAACCGGGAAGCAGGCAAAAAAATACTTAAAATGAAATATAGAGTATGGCTAAATTATTATAAAGTCATTATTAGGAACTACGGGAGTTCCTCGGTACGAGCGGAGATGAGAGCGTGACACGACGAGGGTGATGGATCCTGACGAGGTACTGAATTAAAGGACACTAGCAGGGATAGTATCTTGGTCCAATGGAGGATCATGGTACTTATATCTATGTGTGTGTGTATGTGTATATATATATCTCTGTGTGTGTGCGTGCACGCGTGTATGCATGTGCGTAGCTATAGTCTACTATGGATAGATAGGACATATCGTATGCATATGTAAAGTCGAGATGCCTAACTGAAAATGAAAAGACACAATAAGAGATAGAAGGCAATTGGCATAGACTATTGTTATGTATAAAGTGTATAATTCTCTAGTTAGAAGAACATTGTTCTGAGCCCCTCCTCGTTACAATCCTTAGGATACTTAGAAGGGAAGGCACTAGTGCAAGACAAGATTCTTTTTCCATACTCGACACTGATAAGGACACTAGAACTTGGAAGTGTCAACCTTGGTCATTAACTATATGTTCTATTATACTTTACTATTCCACTGTGAGTTATATTGATAGTGCTCTGATATGCATTTACTTGTTTATTTGTAGGATACCATACCTACGGTCCGTACTTTAGTGGACTTGGTTTTCAATTTATCGAAAATTCAGGCCCACTGGGGTGCGAGTTATTGCATTTGGTATCAGAGCTTAGGCTAGTCGATCTTGAAAATTTTGGAAACGTTGAGCGAACGTGTTTGTATTTTTCCTATAAATATATTATATGTCAAATCCTAAGAATTCCGACTATAGAGTAGTTGCAACCATGCACCGAAATATGGATAAGTTGATTATGAGTCAGAATAATGGAAGATACACCTGCCCTGATTACCCCATGGGAAATAGGTTGTATGGAAAGATGTTGACTTAAGAGGATCATAAGTACAACATATGGAAGGTCCCTGAATCTGGATAGTACGTGACTCTCTAGTTGGGCTCCCGATAGCCCAATGATTGTAGATCCCCATACGATTGATGATGTACAGATGTTCCAAATAAAGGGAAAATAAGAGTCCATATGTTGTAGATATCCTGAAGCAATCGAGTTCCCAAAGGAATGTCTGAAGTAGTCACTCTAAGATGATAACCAGATTTTAATATTTGGAAAAGGGAGATAAGTTAGAAAGTAAGTTAGAAAAGAAGAAAAGTCAAAAAGAAGGAATGACTAAAAATACACTCGTCCGACCTTATATAGAAGAATTTAATATAAAAGTTAGAAAATTGTATATAAATGATATGTTTGAAATGATTTTCAAAGTGTTTATTTAAAATAAAGAAACCCTACTTTTGAGGAGTAAGTAAATGTTAAATTTTTTGAAAAATAAAATACCTACATTTTATTTAATATAAAGTTCTAGAGGAAATTAAAATTTGTTACAAACTAAAATTTCAGTAAAATGGGGTTTTTGTGAAAAAAACTTATTTGGTTTGAAAAAATATAGTAGAGCATATGTAGCTCGTTGATTTTTCTAGGTTGAATTTTTTTAAGTTGGAAATTCTTTTTAGGGGTGGACTATAGAAAGTGGTACAAGTTTGAAATAGGATAAAAAGAACGGGAAAGAAGATTAGAACCCGAAAATAAAGCATTAGGCAAATGCACTACAATGGTTCAACTAAGAAGACAGTAAGCAATTGGAATAAGGGCATTTTAGATAGAGGAAGGTTGAATAATAAAAGCATGGTAAAATATAAATAAAAACAATATTAGGAATTTATAATAATTTAGTAACTAGAAATAATGTTAGGAGGTTATATAAAAAATAACGCTAGCAATCTAATTAGAAGAAACATAGGAAATTAAAGGAAAACAAAGAAAAATGGACATTTTCAATTATTATGCACATTTATTGCAAGTATCTTTTAAAAGTCTCCTTTACATGATATTAGAGACTTCGCCAAGGTTGGTAGTGGAGATAGCATGAGTGATAAGAAAATGATAGAATGAGAGTTGTTCCTATCTACTCCAGTTTTTATTATTTAAAAATTTAAAGATGTTTAGAAATACTGTAAAATACATTTTTAGAAAGAAATGGTTAGGTGTAACAAATGAGTTTTTGAAAGAAAAACTTACTAATTAAAATTTTAAGTTTTAATTTTTGAAGAAAATTTGCAAGACCAAACCAAAATTTTAATATGGAGTAGATAGAAATGAGTGCCTAGGTAAGATGCGGAAAAATATAAAGGCTGTGCAGAAGATTGCAATTCATGGAGCAGTAATAAGGAATCCCCATAAAATGTAAGAAATATTGGTAAGAACCTAGAAATATTTGGAGACATGTGTGCAAGCTATAAGAAGAACCTACAAAGGTATGATAAGTGGTATTAAAGTACATTTCTACGAGTTCTAGGATATGCTCGTATGAAAAATCAAGGATAAAGAAAGTGAATACCAAGATTTGAGAGTACTATCAAGAGATTTGGATTAAAAGAAGGTAATGAAATGGAAAACACACATAGAGGACATTGGCAGACTCAAAGTTAAGAAAGGCAAAATAAAGGATGGAAAAGTTGTTTCTCCAAGCTAGTTGCCAATGAGTTATTCAAAAAGATGCATAGTTTATTCCATAATTGGATGTGGTAATGGAAGTAACGGAGAGACCATATTCATCAGAAGCCTTAAAAAAAGTTAAGATATGTGGGTTGGAGAATGATAACACGTTAAAAAGTTCCATTTAATTGCTAGTACAAAGAAGATAGGGCTGTAACATCATAAATGTTAGTTGACGTTGAAAGGACAACTTCCAACTATTATTTCTTTAAGGTTTGGGTTGTAAGCATTAGTTGTCTCTATTGGTATTAAAGCGCATACGAAATTATAGGAAATGTTCATTTTTATGTGTTTTCGATGTGGACCGTAATATTATAGAAAATAATAAGACAAGGAAATTTCAGGAAAGAAAGTTAATTAATGCAAAAGGAAAGAAAATAGTTGAGTCTGGAGGTTAAGGAATAAATTAAGGAAATTTATTTAATTAGCTACTAAGATAAAAATGAAATAAGATTGTAAGCCCTAATAAAAATTCGGTAAATAAATTTCAACCAGCGGAGGATCGGGAAGGAATGTTGTGTAGCCATAGGTCAATGTCCTTGTACCTTAAAATATGAATTTTATAGTTGATATTGTTTGCTGGTTGCTATTAGAAATAAAAGAATAGTTTTGGAATTTAAATTTTACCGCGTAATAGGTGATGTCCAATATGTACGTTAGACCGTTGATTAAACCCCGATTCATGAGCTGTGGCATGAATTATTTTGAAGAAAATTTATGATATGTATACTTTTGAAAGTTTTTGTTCAAAATTCTTAGATTTGGAAAATAAGATATTTTTGTGGAAAGTTTTGAAAATTTCATAATGATAATTTTTAAACTCTAAATTTTTTACCGATATTTTAAAAAGTAATATAAAATATGACGATCGCCCTATACCACCGGCACCAGTAGAGTATAAATAGTGTGCTGCATCCGTGTCTGGCCGATATAGATGATCATCAGGGTTTAGAATAGACAAATGCAACATATAACCTGTCGTATATTTCACAGCGCATGAACAAAATATAATCTCACATATAAAACAGAAAAGATAGTAATAACAATGTGGACTAATCATCAGAGCATAATATCCACGGAGTTATATATCAAATGTCATAGAGTTTATAAAATGGAAACAAACTCGACAGTTGTCTCAAATACTAGCAATAGGCAATAACTTCTAAGGCTCCCCAGCGCTGTACAACGGAATAAGCGTAGAATCCATATAATTATATAATACGAGATAGCTCCATCCAGCCCGTCCTTTGAACCGCTACTGCGTCACCTAGACCTATCATCTAGTCTACTCATTTAAGACTACTCAAGATAATAAGAAGAAAAACATAAATCTTGGGTCAGATAACAGTCTGGTGTGAGCGGTAAATAAATCTCAAAATACTATATAAGTAAATATGGTAAGAAACAAGAGTACACGAACCATACATGACCTGTCCCTGCAATCAAAGAGTTAGCATATAACATTATAATATGCTACTCTACAATATCATAAAGATATACCATAAACCAAATAAATGATATCTGTCTTCCAGGTATTCCTATCTCCAATACCTACTTACCATGATACCCGTGAGTGATAGCCTACTAAAGAAAACAACCAAAGCATCCATAGCATTCCTCAACAATCATAACTATCACTCCTTGTGCCCTGAATATATGATAACTCGTATGGCCCCAAGTCAGGGACTGCTGGAAATACCGGTTCTCTGTTGTACTCTCGTATCTCACATCCCAAAGCTGGACACTAGACCCAAAGTTACAGGTCCAAGGTATACAGATCCCTCAATTGACTCATGGGCATCCTCACTTACAATACCCCTACTTCGAGTAAAACTGAAAACTCTTCGAGCAACAATGATTCCTTAGCACATATATCTGATCCCACCTTTGCTCCATTTGGATACCGAGCCCTTCTAGCTCAATCTAGTTTTCATTATTCACGAGGAACCCTCCTACATTCCCTGATCATATGGCTTCCTCCTTTACGAGCCGCCATCTTCGGAACCTGCTTCCAATACAAGCCAACATCCGAAGACCATAGCTTTTCATCATTCTGTTATATCGTCATCCAACCTGATACAAACTAGCCTATACCTCCAACACGATCTATAGAACCCCAACAACAATCCCTAGAAGTTCCAACTCCATATCATGCACCATGATAACTCGCTGAGTTATAACGTAGACAACTAATGGCTAATTCCTCTTTCATGTCTCTAGTACTCCCCTTCTAGTAGGGGTGGGCGTGGGTCGGTTTGGTGCCGTTTGAAGCTCGAACCGCTTACACACTGCATCTAATGGTTAAATCAAAAATACAAACCATTATACTAATTTTTTAAAAGGTTCTGTTTTGATTCGGTTTAATGTAATATGGTCCAGTTTCGGTCCGATCCGGTTTGAACCTATATTAAGTATGAAATAGGAGAATTACTTCCATCAACAATCAATTTATGAAGACAACTGTGTGAAGCTTTTACACTTAAAGGTTAAAACACACAATGTTATACTAAAATGAAAGATTACTTCTTAATTGTATGAATATTTCAATTTGACATCAAGCCACAAGTGAGATTTTTTAGTAGATTAACTAATCATCAACGTTAATCAATGCATAATCATGAAGTAAAATGACTAGAATAAGATTATAATTAGCATTTATCCAAAAAATGAGATGAAAAATATTACATTAAACCTATAACTTCTTCCTTTATGACAACGATTATTATTAATATAAGCTGAAAATAGAACATACATCGTTAGAATATAAAACGAGATAGGAGTTGTTTATATTTTTGTCATAAGATTTCTAGTGCAAATATCCGGTTTGGTCCGGTTTAATACAGTCGATTCAATCGTTCAAACCGCAACCGAGCCGTATCGATGCGGGTCGGTCCGGTTTGGGGGCATTTGCTTTGGTTAGAAGGTTCGGTGTGGGTTTCCACACCATTTTTGCAGTCCGGTGCGGGCGATTTTTGTATAGTGGTGTGGTTTATGCCCACCCCTACCTTCCAGTGCCTTGGACCCTGACTCATCCCTCCTTGATAACTCAACATTCAATCCAAAGCTCCTTCTTCTAGTTCTAGGGATAACTCAGTGGTACACTCAGTCCTTAGCCAAATCTCTTGCATCTTTGATATAGAACACCTCATTTAGCCATGCCCTATCCATCCATACTAACCACTAACTCATAGCCTCCTTCCCATAACTCTGTACCGAGTTATAGGCATAATTCGGTGCCGAGTTATGTACTCAGCTCCAGTTATGGCTCATCATGTGTCTTCCCACCATACTCCAGTGCACATCTACCAAGTTTCATCATCTAATTCTAACCAACCATTATAACTCATCGCCAACCTAACTTGATAACTCATCGTAAACTCAAACACTTACCAATCTTCCAGAAACTTGCCATAGACAACCTCTATTAGTCGTAGTCTTCCAAGCCATCAAGCCGATCATCACTCACGAGCTACCACCATAAGTCGGTTCGGACCTATCCCCTTAACTCGGGTCTGACTTATCACTTTGCATCCAATTAACGTGCGAGTTATCTATAGCCTCCTGCCATGCTCCAGAGCCTATCCGCCAAGTTTCATCCGATTTTGACCAACTTTTCCTCCGATTCACTCAATTCTCCGACATTCTTTTTATACATGCACAACACTAGCAAACACTACCAAAGCATAACATCCAAACATGTCATAACAAGAAATTTTATCCATTCCAACATGCAATTCATAGAGATAAGATAAACAAGTCAATTTATAATATAGATCTACATATAACAAGAATATATGAACATAAATCAAGGTGATTTCTAATCAATCTACATCATATGCATAGATTAACATGTCATTAAAGTCAGAAAAGGATTTTATGGCCAGAAATCAATTTAAAACATGTTAAATCCTATAATTTTACCATAAAAATATGCATAGTATAGTGAGGAGGCACAAACCATCCACCAATTACCAAATCCAAACAATTTGTGTGTAGATTTAATCCAAACAGCGAAGAAAAGGACTCTAAATCAACCAAATCGACGGTCTCTATCTTCTAATTAAGGATCTAATCTCTAATCCATGATCTAGTTTTATTTAGAGAGCAATTTGAATGAATTAGGATGAATCTAGGGTAAATTAGAGTTTAGACCTGATTTGGAATGAGAGGGAAAGTTCTAATTTGACTCTGTAACGACCCGTAAATTTCAACTGTTTTAATAACGTAATTAGTTGAAATTTTGTGAAATTTTAAATGATAAAATTTTGTAATAAAATTTTATATTTGGAATACGTCTAGTTAAACATAGCGACTAGTAAATTTTCGTCCGAAAATATGAAAGTTTATTTCGCGCGTAAATTCACTTCGATTTAATCAGTTAAAAAGCGATGAAAATAAAATGTTTTCGAAACCTAAATATTTTTACATAGAAAAATTCTAAAACATCTTCCGAGCAAGATGTCAGTTTTTCGTTTTTCCAAATTTGGACATCTTTGGCTCCGTCGATCTTATTTTTCAGCGTTTTTCTTGCATTTTCCGCTATTAGAAAATTCAAATTTTTATAATTCAATCATACCACTGATATCTATATACCGTTTTGACCGTCTCGTCGTGCTGATCTCTGCGGTATATTAAATTTCATATTTTGAAGTTCTGTACGAAGTAGAATAGTGCAAATGGTAACCATATCGGTAACCGGTCTGTGCGTTTGATTTCTTGAGCCATTTCATAAACCAATAGCCGTTACTTTAAATTTTCTAGAATTTACATTACCAATCTTCACTGTCCCCTATGCGTGACTTTTATTATTCCAACCTACTTCTTCAAATTTTGTTGTTTTGCATTCCTAATTGATCCGTTCTCCTCCATTTTTTCCTCTCTGCCTAAATTCACTTCACTGTTGACTTAAAACAAAACAAAAAGGAGAAACACACATGCACGTTACTTTCTTCCGCCATCTCACCTTCCCTCCTGGTTCTCTTCATGCTTCATGTAGAAAAAAAAACACATGAAAGGATGGCTGCTACATTCCATTCAAACTTCCACCTCCTCGAGTCCAAGCCTAGCACGGTCCAAACCCCCTACCGCCTATGCCTCGCCTCCCTCCACCCTCCACCTGACAACCCCCTCCACGTGGCATCTCCACCAAACCCAAACCCGCACCCACTCTCGTCCTCCGCGTGCGAAGCCAAGCTCGTGACTACACCCACACGTAAGAGAGCTCGACAGCACCACCGAACCACCCTCCGATCCTCCCTCCTCCATGCCGACCAGACCTCCGCCGCGTTTTGCCGACCCACGCAGAAATCACAGCCCAACCGCCACTGTTCCTTGACATTGCCTCCTACTTCTTCTTCCCCGACCTGTCCACCCATGCACCCTCGTCGAGAAACCACCGACCTCTGGCCAGACCTTGTCTACTCACCACTGTCTCCACTTGCCACCGGTCCTCGTCGCATCTAGCATCGACCACCTCTGATTTCTTCTTCTCTTTTCTTTGCAAAGGTGGTTAAATATATATTTTATTTGCTTGTTTCTTTTTTTATTTTATTTGTTTTGTTTTGTTGCCAGTATATGTTGTATACTGTAGTTATATATTAGTATTTATATATTAGATAGTTATGTTCAATATAAGTTGCTTAGGATATAAGTTATATAATAGACAGGTTAACAAGTGTGTGTATATATATATTATTGCACTGGGATGACAGCTAGTCTTTAGATAAAAATTAGATGGTTCAGTTCAGCAAATATTAGATATTACTTGGTAGTGACTATTGCATCAAATATCATAATGCTACACACACACGGTAATATACTTTGTGAGTTCTGAAGTATTTGCTAGTCGTATATATTTAATGTATGGGTTTATATTAAGGGTTATCTGCTCTTTTCTTTATGTTTTGTTTTGAAAAATTTTAAAATTATACTGATATATATGTATGTTAACCGGTTGTTACTAAGTATATTTGCATTTGAATTGTAAGCATTGTTTTACGTATGTATTTAAGTTTATAACTTTATTAGATATTTTATTGTTGTATAAGTCTAGTTTGTATATTTTATATTTACCGTGTACAGAATGGTATATACATAGGTTCTAATTTGTACATGTTTTAAAATTGTTATTGATTATATGTGGACCTTAAAGTATAGTTTATTTTATTAGACTAGTACATATCAGATTCGTAAGTATGGGGAGTGTATATAGAGGTTTCCAGTAAATGAAATATATACTTATATATAAATTTTCGCTTATATATAGGCATGGAAATATAGATGTTTAATAAGTCAGTATAGATATTTATACATATATTCTACTAATAGAAGTGGCATTACACACGTCAGTTGCATGTGATCTAACAGGACAGTTTATGTATATGGTTTCCAAAGCAACAGTTTCAATGGAATAAATGTTTGCATACTTTTTAGTATACCTATATAATAATTATTATTATTTTTAAATCCACGTATACATATGGGTCATACGAATAACGTGTTCTGTTTATATATATTAAGGTGTAGTCATATATGACGTATGGTCTACATATATATGTTTTAAGTGTGTCGATTTTAAATAAGCATATATACAGATTTTATTTCGGTGTATATACATTAATTTATATATGTGTTTTAGTTTAAAGATATGATTTTGAAAACGTATACATATATAATTTTAATGAGTTTCAAAATTTATATTGGTTAAGGAAATAATATATTAGAATAATATATGTTTCGTTTCGGTCTACTTCAAGCAGTTTCTGATCTATTTTCTTCGATCTCTATTTATCAGCCCTATCCGTCCAATTCGTGCCAACCGGTTGAGAACCGTCCCTGGATTCGTAGCACCATTTTCCTTATCAAAACTTCTCTAGCCTCGAAAGGTGAGCACTCACTCACGATTAACGTTCTTTTATTTATTAGATTTGATTTCAATTGAAACGACAATTGAAATATGCTGCTGTTAGTTAATTACACTGTTTTATATGCTATTACCTGTATCAGTTCACTTATGACATCTGATGTAACAACCCGGTTTTTCGCGTCAGTTTGTAAATGACGATTAAATCATTGTTAATTGCTAATGTAGATTTTAATCGAGTCGGAATCCTTTTTGTAAAAGTTTGTTATCGTCACTAGACGATTGAAATTGATAATAAATTTCTATCAGCAATTTTGATCGAATTGAAATTCTTTTTAAGTTGTAAAATTCTTTAATAAATGTTTAGGTAAATGTAGAAGGGCTTTAACTTATAATCTCGGCCCACATTTATTTGGAATGCTGTGATATCTATCAAAGAAAACCCATTTCCCTTTTTAATTTTGCTCAGCCCAAATTCTATATTTTGTGAGATAAAAGGGCCTATGCCTGTTCCCTCCCCTTAACTCATTTTATTTGACCCGTTCTTTTTCTCTGCTCTAAAAAAATGGTGGTGGCTACTTCTTTCTTCGATCTGGAAATTTAGGGTTTGGCCTCGTTCGTTCTTTCGATGCTTGCTAGGGCTTTCGTTCCTCTTGCGCTCTGATCTGTGGGCTTTGTATGTCGAAGCACGTGATTGTTTCGATCGATTGTTGGATGTTTCTGTTGTTGCCTGGTTCGATTGATTTCGTGTTGCTTTCTTGGTTGTTTTGAGATAGTAGATCTCGTCTTCGCTTGCACCAGAGGTCTTTCGAGATCTAGGGCTTCTGGAGTTTTGCTATCGTTGTCGACTTTGCTTCAAGATGATCGAATTCGACTCGTGACTTCGGTCTTGCTAGTTGATGCTAAGGTGAGTACTCACTCACATCTAATTCAAGCACACATATATATGAGTTGTGATTTTCACTGCCTTGAATTCTTGGGTTTTCGTTTGTATGCGAACGTTTGAGTTCGTTTCGAATTACCGTGGCCATTCTATTTTGTTTGAACACTTAGATGGTTTCTCTGACTTTAGTAGTGGTACCAAATTTATGACTAATTCATTTGCGTATATTTGTTTTACTTGATGATCACGGCTTGACCTTGATATGTTGCTCATGACGTCTCTGACTTCTTCAATTTTGACACTTTCGTATATTTGACTTTGTTCGATGAAAATGTTTTTCGAATATTTTGAAACTGCTACGGCTTCAAACTTGAAACTTCATTGACCTTTTAGTGTCTGTGATTTTCTCGACTTCGGCTTCAATCTTCTCTGTTATTCGAGTTTAACCCTGATGCATTGATTTCAAAACTGCTGCTTTGATACCTGATGGTTTGTAAACTGCTTCATTCTTGTTCAAAATTGCATGCATCTATTTGATTGTCTCTGTCTAGTTCAGTAACTTGCATTGTTTTCCACTGTATATTTATATATAGATGCTGACATTTGTACATAAACTTCGGCCACTTTGAACTGAAGTTGTTGTTCGATATTTGCCTTGCCACCATGGTTATCGATTGTCTGCATTGTGTACTTGGTTACCGTTGAGTCAACATTATTCACTCTTGTTCAATATGCTGTTTACTGGAGATATTGTGTTCATGTATTTTTGGTATTGCTGTAGTCATTAGTCTTGTTACCATTTTCACTACCTTGGCATTTCAACTCCATACTTCAATTTCGAACACCAGCTACATACCGACCATTGCCATTTACCTTTTCTGCCAAAACTTATACCCTACACAACATCTTAACTTCAAACTGCCATCTTACATTGCTGTCCATCCACTGTTATATCTGTGTCATCACTATAATCACTGCACAGCTTTAAGTTTGCTTTTGCCTTTAGCATGATGTATCTGTTCTAGTTGGTCTTGATTTCTGTGATTATGCACTGATGTTGTTTCTGGTTTTGATCTTGATGTCACAATGCTTTTTGCATTGCTTTGTAGTCTTCATTGATCTGTAGCTTGATTCATCATGTATTTGTGGTATTTGTACTTTTATGTCCTTGTCTGGTGGCATCATGTTTATTTGCAGTTTCGAGTCTGCACTTGCATTGTGTAAGTGGACTAGATTATTATTTTGCAGTTTCATTCATGTTGTCTTGTATTGATTTTGAACTTTTTGATCGTGGTTACACTTCTCTTCATTCACTGTGACTTTGGGGTACACCTTGTCTCGGCTTTGGCTTTGATTCCTAGATTCGAAACTGTGATTGCCACGGCTTCAATCCCGTTCATTATCTGTTGACTTTGATAAAAGTATTTGCTTTGATTTTGGTATATTTTGCATTGACCTGTAAGTTATTTATGTTAACTTCTACAGTTTTGATTGCTGTTATTTTTCACCGTCGTGATGATTTCTCGTACTGTGTGGCGAGGCAGTGCACGCGTGCGTGTACTGCAGCCACATAGAAATTTGATTTGATTGATCTTTTTGAGATTTCTGATTTGTTGATTTACACTGTTTAGTGTTATATCAGTCGTTATCCGATTCTTTTATCGAGGAGTCGGGTATACGAGATTTCTATGACTGTCGTCTATTTGACTATTTGATTATTATTGCTTCCGTGCATTAATAACTGAGTTTGAATTAGACTGACCCGTGTATTATTTTCTTTTGAATGTAATACTCGGGTCAGACCCGAGTTATTTCAGGTTGTAGATTTTCTTCTTTGAGTTGCTGTTCAGGATATGAAGACTTTTCACATCTTCTGAAGTTGTCAATGTCATTTTGTAGTAGTCGTGTCATTGTATAGAACGATATGTATTCATGTATATTAGTCGATAATGTCCTTGTATATATAACTTCTAGAGTCGACAGTTGTAGTTGTATCATATGTATTGTGTCAACTATGTATTAACTGACATCAGTTATATATATATGAGACTTTTGTTTTTATCTGTGTTCCGCATTTATATTATCTGTGTTATTGTTATATCTAATGTCCTAAACTATTATGAACCGTCGTAGTTTGTTTTATACTGACAATTGGATATGTCGATGGGAGTAAATAAATAATAGAAGAAAAATAAAAAGTATATACCACTCCTATCGAGATAACCAATATTAGTGTAAGGCCAATTACGGATGGTCGCTCCTATCCAGCCTTATTCTTCATAATAATAGATAGTATTTCTTTTAATACTCTTTGTTATTATGAGCATAGAGGTGGGGCGTCACAGTTGGTATCAGAGCTTGGGGTTTATGGACATAATATAAAACATAACTTGGATGGAACATATGTTACAACTATTAGTCGATGTTTTATCTGTGATTTGAGTCAAAACTAAAGTTTTGAAATTTTGATGCAAGTTTTTAAATATCATTATTTAAAAATAAAAAGTGAAACTGTGTTTTGTTGATTTGATTGAATTGTTTTCTGTTTATCAGAGTGCGCAGCGGAAACAGTGAAACTGTCTTCGCTGAGTACAACTGACAATCTTTTTGATTTAAAAATCAAAATACGAAATTGATATGAATTTCATTTGTTGTTTACATAGCTGTAATTATTTTGTTTCTTTGAGAATTTCGAATACGAATTGAGGATTCGAAGAAATTACAGTTATGTGATTTTTGTTGAAATTTCCGCTGGCTTTCTTTTGTACTAATCATCTATTGATTAGATTTTTGCTGTTTTGAATTATCTTCATTGAAGATACATTCGAATGATTTCTTTGTTCATTTTGTAGTACGTGCAAAAATTTGAATTGCACGTTATTGCATTTATTTTACGTTGAACCGATGCTTGGTTATGAAACGTATTTTGTTGCCGTTATTTTCATAACGAGATTTTACACCAATGCTATATTTTGAAGCACGGTGTTTTGTGGCGTTTTGATGAATGAAAATTCACTGATATTACATTTTGATGTAAATTATTTTGATGAGATTTTGACGTTTAAAAATTACTGTCACCTTGGCTTAAGTAACCGTCAAGTTTTAAAAGTGGATTTTCAAGCGGTTATTCCGCAATACTGATTTGTGATCGTTTTTACGGTATTTTGAGAAGTACAATTTCCTTATCGAAATTGTTACTAATATTGCTGCTTTAATCACGTGATTGGAAACTCGTTTTAAAAATGAAAATTGTTTTATAAATTTTTAACGGTTTGCGTTTTCAAAAGGATGAGAAAGCGACTTAAACGATTCAGCAAAATCGAGGATTATGACCCCTTTCTTTTACTGTTTCGCTTAACTCCGGACTTGTCCAGTTGAGAATGTGAATTGTTATTTTTGCAAAATAAATAAAATTGCTTTCAGGAATTTTAACAGTTTGCGCTTTCAAAAGAATGAGGAAGCGATTTAAACGTTTCAGCAAAATCGAGGACTATGACCCCTTTCTTTTACTGATTCGCTTAATTCCGGACTTGTCCGTTTGAGAATGTGAAATGTATTTTTACAAAATACACAATTTTTCACTTTCAAGGAAACGATGAAGAGAATCAAACGATTTAGTAAAACACGTGGTATGGGACATGTGCGTTTGCTATTTCGGTTAATTCCGGACTCGTTAATTGAAATATTTGATGATTTTGTGTGCTTTCGAGCCACTATGAGGACCTTCGGGTCATTTGTTGGACCTTCGGGTCATTTGTTGGGCTTTCGGGCCACTCTGCGGACCTTCGGGTCAAATACCAGTACTAGACCTTCGGGTCACTCTGCGGACCTTCGGGTCAATCTGATAGGCGCCAAAATTATGTTGAGTACTTGGTAGGCTTCGGCCACTCTAAGATGCACGTGCGGCGAATTAAAAACTCGCCATCTGATGGGATCGATCCAAGCTTTTATGTTGATTTTCTAGTCTTCTTAATTGATTTCTAGATATTTGTTGTTTCTAATTATCTGCAGGTAATTAAATATCTGATGTTATGAGATTTAATTATCGTATCGGTAATTAAATACTTGTTGTTTCTGATTATTGCTTGTGATAATTGGATATTTGTTGATATGAGTTCTGATTATCGTTTTTGATAATCAGATATTTGTTGCTTTTAATTATCGCTTTTGATAATTAAATATTTGTTGATTTGAGATTTAATTATCGCTTTTGATAATTAAATATTTGCTGATTTGAGATTTAATTATCGCTTTTGATAATTAAATATTTGCTGATTTGAGATTTAATTATCGCTTTTGATAATTAAATATTTGCTGATTTGAGATTTAATTATCGCTTTTGATAATTAAATATTTGCTGATTTGAGATTTAATTATCGCTTTTGATAATTAAATATTTGCTGATTTGAGATTTAATTATCGCTTTTGATAATTAAATATTTGCTGATTTGAGATTTAATTATCGCTTTTGATAATTAAATATTTGCTGATTTGAGATTTAATTATCGCTTTTGATAATTAAATATTTGCTGATTTGAGATTTAATTATCGCTTTTGATAATTAAATATTTGCTGATTTGAGATTTAATTATCGCTTTTGATAATTAAATATTTGCTGATTTGAGATTTAATTATCGCTTTTGATAATTAAATATTTGCTGATTTGAGATTTAATTATCGCTTTTGATAATTAAATATTTGCTGATTTGAGATTTAATTATCGCTTTTGATAATTAAATATTTGTTGATTTGAGATTTAATTATCGCTTTTGATAATTAAATATTTGCTGATTTGAGATTAAATTATCGCTTTTGATAATTAAATATTTGTTGATTTGAGATTTATTTATCGCTTTTGATAATTAAATATTTGTTGATTTGAGATTTAATTATCGCTTTTGATAATTAAATATTTGCTGATTTGAGATTAAATTATCGCTTTTGATAATTAAATATTTGTTGATTTGAGATTTATTTATCGCTTTTGATAATTAAATATTTGCTGATTTGAGATTTAATTATCGCTTTTGATAATTAAATATTTGTTGATTTGAGATTTGATTATTGTTTTGATAATCGAATATTTGTTGAATTTTAAATTTGATTATCGTTTGTGATAATCGAATATTTGTTGATTTGAGAAATTTGATTATCGTTTTTGATAATCGAATATTTGTTGAATTTTAAATTTGATTATCGTTTGTGATAATCGAATATTTGTTGATTTGAGAAATTTGATTATCGTTTTTGATAATCGAATATTTATTGAATTTTAAATTTGATTATCGTTTGTGATAATCGAATATTTGTTGATTTGAGAAATTTGATTATCGTTTTTGATAATCGAATATTTGTTGAATTTTAAATTTGATTATCGTTTGTGATAATCGAATATTTGTTGATTTGAGAAATTTGATTATCGTTTTTGATAATCGAATATTTGTTGAATTTTAAATTTGATTATCGTTTGTGATAATCGAATATTTGTTGATTTGAGAAATTTGATTATCGTTTTTGATAATCGAATATTTGTTGAATTTTAAATTTGATTATCGTTTGTGATAATCGAATATTTGTTGAATTTGAAATTTGATTATCGCTTGTGATAATCGAATATTTGTTGATTTGAGAAATTTGATTATCGTTTTTTATGATTGAATATTTGCGATTTTTGAGATTTGAGCTTCGTCTTTTTCTCTGGCAATTCAGGTGAGTAATTTGATTTACTCACATTCAATTCGTGCTCTTTATGGGATTTCTGCTCTGTTTTTCCTTCTCTTTTAGTTGCTGGAACTCGATTGTTCTTGCTTTTGTTAGTCGTCTGATTTTGATCCATGATTCCCACGATGTTGATTCTTTTGATTTGAAGCAGTTGAACCTTTTGATTTCTTATCTAACACTTCCCCACTGACACTTGCTTTGCTTATACATTCGACATTGCCATGCTCTTTTGGTTGTTACCTTTTATCCATTTATTCCCTATGATTGCGTGAACGCAATTTCTTTAAGGAGGGGAGTCTGTAACAACCCGGTTTTTCGCGTCAGTTTATAAATGACGATTAAATCATTGTTAATTGCTAATGTAGATTTTAATCGAGTCGGAATCCTTTTTGTAAAAGTTTGTTATCGTCACTAGACGATTGAAATTGATAACAAATTTCTATCAGCAATTTTGATCGAATTGAAATTCTTTTTAAGTTGTAAAATTCTTTAATAAATGTTTGGGTAAATGTAGAAGGGCTTTAACTTATAATCTCGGCCCACATTTATTTGAAATGCTGTGAAATCTATCAAAGAAAACCCATTTCCCTTTTTAATTTTGCTCAGCCCAAATTCTATATTTTGTGAGATAAAAGGGCCTATGCCTGTTTCCTCCCCTTAACTCATTTTATTCGACCCGTTCTTTTTCTCTGCTCTAAAAAAATGGTGGTGGCTACTTCTTTCTTCGATCTGGAAATTTAGGGTTTGGCCTCGTTCGTTCTTTCGATGCTTGCTAGGGCTTTCGTTCCTCTTGCGCTCTGATCTGTGGGCTTTGTATGTCGAAGCACGTGATTGTTTCGATCGATTGTTGGATGTTTCTGTTGTTGCCTGGTTCGATCGATTTCGTGTTGCTTTCTTGGTTGCTTTGAGATAGTAGATCTCGTCTTCGCTTGCACCAGAGGTCTTTCGAGATCTAGGGCTTCTGGAGTTTTGCTATCGTTGTCGACTTTGCTTCAAGATGATCGAATTCGACTCGTGACTTCGGTCTTGCTAGTTGATGCTAAGGTGAGTACTCACTCACATCTAATTCAAGCACACATATATATGAGTTGTGATTTTTACTGCCTTGAATTCTTGGGTTTTCGTTTGTATGCGAACGTTTGAGTTCGTTTCGAATTACCGTGGCCATTCTATTTTGTTTGAACACTTAGATGGTTTCTCTGACTTTAGTAGTGGTACCAAATTTATGACTAATTCATTTGCGTATATTTGTTTTACTTGATGATCACGGCTTGACCTTGATATGTTGTTCATGACGTCTCTGACTTCTTCAATTTTGACACTTTCGTATATTTGACTTTGTTCGATGAAAATGTTTTTCGAATATTTTGAAACTGCTACGGCTTCAAACTTGAAACTTCATTGACCTTTTAGTGTCTGTGATTTTCTCGACTTCGGCTTCAATCTTCTCTGTTATTCGAGTTTAACCCTGATGCATTGATTTCAAAACTGCTGCTTTGATACCTGATGGTTTGTAAACTGCTTCATTCTTGTTCAAAATTGCATGCATCTATTTGATTGTCTCTGTCTAGTTCAGTAACTTGCATTGTTTTCCACTGTATATTTATATATAGATGCTGACATTTGTACATAAACTTCGGCCACTTTGAACTGAAGTTGTTGTTCGATATTTGCCTTGCCACCATGGTTATCGATTGTCTGCATTGTGTACTTGGTTACCGTTGAGTCAACATTATTCACTCTTGTTCAATATGCTGTTTACTGGAGATATTGTGTTCATGTATTTTTGGTATTGCTGTAGTCATTAGTCTTGTTACCATTTTCACTACCTTGGCATTTCAACTCCATACTTCAATTTCGAACACCAGCTACATACCGACCATTGCCATTTACCTTTTCTGCCAAAACTTATACCCTGCACAGCATCTTAACTTCAAACTGCCATCTTACATTGCTGTCCATCCACTGTTATATCTGTGTCATCACTATAATCACTGCACAGCTTTAAGCTTGCTTTTGCCTTTAGCATGATGTATCTGTTCTAGTTGGTCTTGATTTCTGTGATTATGCACTAATGTTGTTTCTGGTTTTGATCTTGATGTCACAATGCTTTTTGCATTGCTTTGTAGTCTTCATTGATCTGTAGCTTGATTCATCATGTATTTGTGGTATTTGTACTTTTATGGCCTTGTCTGGTGGCATCATGTTTATTTGCAGTTTCGAGTCTGCACTTGCATTGTGTAAGTGGACTAGATTATTATTTTGCAGTTTCATTCATGTTGTCTTGTATTGATTTTGAACTTTTTGATCGTGGTTACACTTCTCTTCGTTCACTGTGACTTTGGGGTACACCTTGTCTCGGCTTTGGCTTTGATTCCTAGATTCGAAACTGTGATTGCCACGGCTTCAATCCCGTTCATTATCTGTTGACTTTGATAAAAGTATTTGCTTTGATTTTGGTATATTTTGCATTGACCTGTAAGTTATTTATGTTAACTTCTACAGTTTTGATCGCTGTTATTTTTCACCGTCGTGATGATTTCTCGTACTGTGTGGTGAGGCAGTGCACGCGTGCGTGTACTGCAGCAAATAGAAATTTGATTTGATTGATCTTTTTAAGATTTCTGATTTGTTGATTTACACTGTTTAGTGTTATATCAGTCCTTATCCGATTCTTTTATCGAGGAGTCGGGTATACGAGATTTCTGTGACTGTCGTCTATTTGACTATTTGATTATTATTGCTTCCGTGCATTAATAACTGAGTTTGAATTAGACTGACCCGTGTATTATTTTCTTTTGAATGTAATACTCGGGTCAGACCCGAGTTATTTCAGGTTGTAGATTTTCTTCTTTGAGTTGCTGTTCAGGATATGAAGACTTTTCACATCTTCTGAAGTTGTCAATGTCATTTTGTAGTAGTCGTGTCATTGTATAGAACGATATGTATTCATGTATATTAGTCGATAATGTACTTGTATATATAACTTCTAGAGTCGACAGTTGTAGTTGTATCATATGTATTGTGTCAACTATGTATTAACTGACATCAGTTATATATATGAGACTTTTGTTTTTATCTGTGTTCCGCATTTATATTATCTGTGTTATTGTTATATCAAATGTCCTAAACTATTATGAACCGTCGTAGTTTGTTTTATACTGACAATTGGATATGTCGATGGGAGTAAATAAATAATAGAAGAAAAATAAAAAGTATATACCACTACTATCGAGATAACCAATATTAGTGTAAGGCCAATTACGGATGGTCGCTCCTATCCAGCCTTATTCTTCGTAATAATAGACAGTATTTCTTTTAATACTCTTTGTTATTATGAGCATAGAGGTGGGGCGTCACATCTGACACCATTATCTGTTAATTATTTATGCAATGATAATACTGTTTGGCTGATAATTGTTTGATTGTTGATGTTTATATTGGATGTTAAACTGTTAATGTAAATTGATAAATGGTATGCAATTGAAATTGATATAGGATAATTAAATGTTAAATTTGATTTACTGACATTTGTATAATATGACCCCTTTAACTGTTGAATTTATTGACACGTAGGATTTGTTTAATTACATATTGAACCACTGAATGTATGTTGTTAAATTGATGATGTATGAAATTGAAATTGAATGACAAGTGAAACCCGAAATGTAATAATCCTTAATCTACATGAAATGATAGTGTAGATTCTAGAAATAATTATATTAATTCGTACAAATAACAATGCGAATTAATACGGTTATTTCGGGATTATTTGAATTGATTATTGGATTGTTATTGTTTGTTGTTATTGCTTGTTTATTTACTTTGACACCATCCCAGTTATCACACTGCAAGTTCCCTTTGTTATGTTTTGATTTTGAATTGAATTGGAATCGGGTTGAAATGATAAATACCCAAAATTAAACTTTGACCTAGGATAGAAAATTAAATAAACCCGATTGGTCAATAATTTGATTTAAAAATAAAACGAAGATTTTATTTGAATAAATAATATGGTTTTGAAATGAAGTGAAATTTGAATTTTTAATGAAAGAAAAATGTTAATATTTAAAAATCTGAAACACAATATTAACAATGTAATTGATGAAAGAATGTTGTTTAATTTGAGAAATGATTGAATTAAGTTTGAAATTATTAAACTTTGAAATGATTTAATAATTAAGTTTGAAATAAAATTAAGTTTGAAATTATTAAACTTTGAAATTATTTAATAATTAAGTTTTGAATTATTTAATAATTAAATAAGATTGGACTATTTAATGATTAAATTGAATTGAAATTCTTTAATAAGAAAAATTGAACTTTTGAATAAGTGGATTTTACTTCGTAAATAATTGAAATTGAGTTTTCTTTATTAAGTAAGTTTTGGAAAATTATTTAAGAAAGTAAATAAGTGAAATGGAATTTCTTTAACAAGAAATGAAAATGTGATATTTTGGAATTAATGTAAGACTTGTAATTGAAAGAATTTGATTTGACGAATTTAGTTTAATTCAAAATTGTAAATTTTGATTTAATGAAGTTGAACTTAAGAATTGATTTAATGAATCGGAAATTTAATAAAAATCGTTTGAATGAAATTTACTTAACGAATATTAAATGAAATCGATAAATGAGGTTAAATTGATTTGAATGTTAAATAAAATTTATTTAAATGATTTCGGAATGAAACTTATATACGAACTTGAATCAATATTTGAATGGTTTTAAATAGATATTGAAATTGAATTATAAGATTTTGAAATGGTAAATTGAAGTTTTGAAACGTAAATATAGGAAATTGATTTAGAAAGACAAATGAAATGTTGATTTACAAATTGAAATTGAAATTGAAATTGATTTGGTTTGAAATAAATAAACGACCAATCGGTAAAATAATTACGGAAGTTATTAAAGAGACCGGAATTCGGTTATGGATATACTCTCTATCTAAACCAAAAACCACTTTAATAACTATACGCGGAGTGATGATCCAGAATGAAGTGGTTGGATGATGTACGTGATGACTGAAGAAAGAGAACGATGATGGATAGCCTTGACACTTGTGTCAAATTGGAAATGACTAAAACAGGAGCCGTGCCGGGCCAATGGAGGATTAGCTACCTCAAGTGGACACACTTCTTCGAACTACTTATTACTTGTTGTCGATTGGTGCACCCTTGATTTTGGGAGTGTTGTTTCACGGTGTTGCGGGCGCTGCGGCGTTGCGTTCTCACCAGTCCGAATCAGGCGAACGGTAGTATCACTACCTTGGGTATTGCCTCATGTGCCTTGTCATACTTGTATTCCATTTATTCGCGACCACTACGATTTTGATTTGTACCTTTAGTATATGGATTGCCCTCTGGTGACTTCCGGTTTTGGGGAAACTACGGTCTTGTATATGCTTTTGGGAATAAAAATGTGTTAAGGGTGGAATGGGCCATGACTTAACGCTATTTTGATATCTTTATATTACTGATAGACATTATCTACTTATGGTACACTACTACATAGTAGATAGTTTAACGGATCCTTAAAGGATGGTTATTCCAAACATCCTTTGAGTTACTTGTGTTTCAATTGCTATTTCACTTGAGTTGGATTTATTAATATAAGAATGTTAATCCTGACTCGAGTGTCTTGTGTTTTTGCTTTACGCTCGGGTCAGACTGAGTGTACCAGTATTCGAGACTCACCTTTGAAGTTGGAGCTTTGCTTGAAGATCCAGCCATCTATTCTGCTTCAGTATTCGATGATTCCAGTGATGTATTCTGATTTGTATCTGATGTATCGTATTACTCTTCCGTTGTATCTGTTCTAACTCTGATGTAACTTATACATTTATATAGTAGCTTCATGAACTACTATCTCTTTTATTTCCGCTGCACTTATTACTCTTTGTCTGTGATCTGTGATTATTTATTTACTGTATATGTTCAGTTTTGCCAAATTTAAATTAACAACGCGGTATTTTGAGCAATTCAACTCCGGCATGAGTGTCTACCTATACACTTATAATGGATGCGAATGGTCCAAAATATCGGGTCGTTACAGTTGGTATCGGAGCTTTGTTAGCTCTAGGCAAAACTTAACATATAAAGTAAATGTATTTACAGAATCACTCTCATTCGAGTTTCAATCTCTTCCTTTTGATTCGATTCCTTTGAATTTTGGAACGTTCCCTGCGGTTCAAAATTTCATTCGTGTCCCTCACTATTCGTCTTCTTTCAATTCTGGAGCACCCCATAACTCCATTTTGAATGATATCTATAATAGATCGGCGGTCTCGCCAATCTTCGAATGATTCGTAAAGGAGCAAAACTCCTTTATAATAGGCATCGATTTACCGGAGATTTCTGTATTCCCGGTTTACGATGCTATCTATCTCCTGCTATACCCGAATTCTATTTCTCGAGATCGAATGTCGATTTACATCGGAATTCCACATCGATCTTATTTTTGAAGTCATGGTCGACCCGATTAAGGTTACCCGCTGTCAAGACCCAAAAGTCGACCTTCGAAAATCGGCACCCGTACTTCACTTGTACTCAAAATGCCGAAGATTCAAATGCCGAATCTGGTTCTCGGGAGCTTATAACACAGTTAAGTAAATAACACAGCGGAATAAATGAATAATACATTGATATAAAATATCTGATACAACAGAGTGATACAATGAATATCAATATACATCAGAGATATGATACAACAAATTTCAGCGGAAAGAAAAATAGATAACATCAGCAGCGGATAATCTTCATCTCCAAAGCACGATCCAGAAATAGCTCGAACTCCCAATAACGAGGCACAAAGATAAGCAAGTGCAGTCTGATCCAAAGACTGAACCAACTCCAGAAAATCTACTAAACTTGAATATCTGAAAACCCCAACTCTAGACTGCTCGTGTAGAAAATTATGAGCACCCAGAGTTTAGGAAGGGAACAATAAACTCCGGATCAGTCATGGGACTGGTGTGAGCAACAAAAACAGTTTATCTTTAAAAACAAATAGCAGAGAATTTTAAAGTCAATTCGCAATGCTTTTTGGAAAATGAAACTACCATAAGACCTCCCACCACACACACAATGCAAACGCAGAATTGGAGGAGATTTCTTCTTATGATAGTCAAAGATGCTTACTACGCAAAATCAAATCATTTTTGATATTATTATTAGTGCATAGTGTAGAAAACAATTTCGAAAGTAGAATATAAATCTTAGCCAGCATAGACATTTCGCACTTATGCCTACTATAGCTACCATGTTCAATAGCAGGTTACCACCACATTCCATGGCAGGTAATACAACTAAAACCGTACAGGGCTCGTATTGATTTGTTTGGATTTCCAACAAATGGTCAGGCTAAGGAACTTCCTATTCCACGAAAGAAACGCCTCTGGCGGGACGTTCCGAGAACCACACCGTTCTCTGCCAAACAAGGCCGGCAACCCCTTTTCCCAAGGGATAAAAGAAACCTCAGATATGCCACCCCCGGTCCTTTGGGACCTTTAACCGAGGCGCCTCGAATCCAACATCACACGTCATAAATAAAGTGTGTCCACATGAGTAAGTATCTGGGCTCCATACCATGATACTACCCTTTTCCAGAAGGAATGGTCATACCCTAGGGGAGCTACCCCTGAAAACCTTGCCGCACGATTCCTGTTTCGACCATTTCCGGGTTGTGAGGCTCGACGAAGTCTCGTCCACAAAGCTACGCTTTTTCAAAAAGCCACGCTTTGGGTCAACAGATGATCAACCTATGATCACAAAGATAAATGATCAAACAAATGATCATATCACAAATGATCAAACACTGATCATCACACAACAACACTCAGCATGCCACATTACCAAATTGGGATATATCGCTGATAAATTTCAACTACACAACCTCTGAGCTCGTACGTCTCAGAGAAGGGTGTTAAGCTAAGAGAATAAATTCTCCGCCACCAAACAGATATGTATTTGAAAGAAATCGGCTTTATATCTCAAAGTGTAATGTCAGACATGTAACCATGCAAGTCTGTTCCGGGATCGAACAGAACCGAAGGCACTTCTCACGAAGCCCTTGCAATTCCGGATAACTTTCAATCACGTCCGGACTTCCCGTCACAAAAAGAGTGATATGAATCTCTATACCGGCGCGACTCAGTGCAGAGACATTCGACAGGTTGTCCTTTCATTTTCGAAAATATCCGGTCTTCAACACCGGTCTTCAAATGCTATCCATATACGACGTATCATTATTCAGAATGGGTTATATGACACTAAGGTCCTCTCCCGGCTAAACCGAATAATGTGCGCAATATTTTAAAAACATATGGATATTGGGATCTCAATTAAGTCACAACTTAAACCCAAATTTCCTTTCCAAATGATTTAACAAATTACCATTTTCAAATCTTTAAACAAAAAGATTTATTTAACAACCTTCAATGGTTTAAACAATTTTCCACATTTTAATCTTTTAATCAAAAGATTCATTCACAGATTTTCCAAATCAATTTCCATTTCAATTTGATTAACTCGTTAAATCTTTAAATCAAGATTTAACTGATAGCTTTCAAAACAATTTCATTTCGAATCATCATTTTAAATCTGTTGAAAATAACAGATTTAATTCATAGCTTTCAAAAAGATTTCATTCATAACTTGGAAAAATCATTTTTCAATTCACTTGAAATTCCTTTAATTTAACTGGAATTTCATTTCTTATCTGAAAGCTTTTATCATTTGAAAACAAACAGTTTTTATTTGGAAATTTGATTCATCTATACGAGTTAACGTTCTTGAGTTAAATCCAAATTTTCAAACAATACTTTTAAAATGGTTTAAATTCATATGAACACATTTATAACATTTTTAACCGTAATTTCAAATCATAGGATTCAATTTCAAACTTGAATTCAAATTTAAATCAAATTATTTAAATTTCAAAACTCGATTAAGTTATTCAAAATAACTTTTATATTTGAAATTCTATTTCAAAGCTTTTCACTTTTTATTTTAAACCCAAATTTCAAATTTCAAAATCAATTGAAATTAAAATTTCAATTTCAAAAACATCAAATTTAAATTATCTGTGACTTAACCGATTTCCACGTGAAATCCATATTGGTGTGTGTATAAGTGTGGTCCAGGGGTTTCACACAATAGTGCAACATCATCAATCATCACAGATATATCAATATCGATAAGCGGTATAATCCACAACGCTTATCTTCATTTACAATTTCACAGATAAAATAAATTTATCAATCACAAGGGTTCATCATTACAATTCGATGTGGGTTTCGGATAACCAACTGGAATCCGACTCCCTGTCGCATCGAAATTCAAGTGCCGTTTTACGGGCCAAGGGTTTCATATTCACATAGTAATATATCACAGAAACAGAAATCACAGCTCAGCACAACATAAATCAGGGTATATCACAAATGATCATATATCAAGGATATCAAACAATTCACATTCAATAGAATTCAAACATTCATAAGTAAGGTTAGTTAATTGTTTGATTTATTCAAATCAGGTTAATTTCTTATGAATTTCTAATCCTGGTTAATTAACATTAATCGATTCCAAATCATTTGATTAAAGGTCCTTTAAATCATTTATTGATTATTCTTAATTGCTTCCTAAGATAATTAATTAATTGCTATTCAATTTAATTAACATTTAAAGCTCTTCTTTACTTTGAAAGTCAAATCATTATCAACCACAAACTTTGCTGTTAATTAAATTTTATACTTAAATTAATTTCTAAATTAAAATAATCATTAAGTGTTTAAAACATCGTTAAAGTATTAACTAAAATAATTAAAACTAGTATTTAAGTTTCAACTTACATTTGTTAAACCTTATTAAGTTTTACAGTGCCGAACTGTTGAAAGTGATCTACTTAACATTATTTAAAAAAAAATGGGATATAATAGATTGACAAAATCCCGAGGCTCCCCTTGATTACACTCGAGCGTTACTTCGAGTTAGCCCTCTATATCACCCGAGTCATTCCCTGTACATTCTTCTTCTTCTCTTTTTTTTTTCTAAGTTATAAATTGAGCATCAGGTTCATTCACGCACACGAACTACAACCCCGAAGCAACCTACCTATTTACTCGAGCACGACTCGATTCAGATGCTCTCAACGACGCTGATACACCTCGCCGCTGCCGTACACGTGCACAACAGCGCGCGAGGCTCTGATGATCTTTCAAGATCATCGGCAAGTCACAAATTTCCCCCAATCCCGAAATCTAAATCCAAATCACTTTAAAAATTTTGAATCGAAATTTAGGCGTTCACTTGAAAACTGAAACCAACCTCCCCTCAGTTCCACGCCTCGTCATCGCCGCACAGTCCACTGGGGACCCACAACCTTCGGCCATCCCACGATCACGAGTCAATCTCCCATTTCCCAAATTCTCTTGATACTCGATCGCGTAAAGAAGACGCACTCGCCTCGTTACAGACGTGAACACGAACACCAACTAAAACCCTAATACGATCTCGTGTCTAAATTTCACACAATAGAAAAATCTTCGGATATTTTTCACGAAACCCCTGATGTTTATACTTGCTTCATCCCAAATTTCAACATTTATTATTGATTAAATCACTAGAATTTTGTAAAAGTGCAGTTTTGGTTCAAATACAAACTGCTCTTAAAATGCTTAGATAAAAATCATCATATAAGTTATAAAAATCATATCCTTGTATGTTAATTCAAGTTATGTAATCCAATCAACAATTTAATATACTTGAATCTATCATAATATTTTGTTTGTGCTGTAAATTTTGGGTTGTACAGGCAAACTCTTTATATTCAAGCTTAAAACAAATTTTTAACTGTGATTCAAGTTTAAACTAACCTATTTTGTTCAGAATCCTAAGCTTAAGAATATTAATATGAAGATGTTTGATTTGTTTTCAGCTTAATCTGCCCTGAAACTAAAGTACAGAGGAACAAAGTTTCCAGTGCACAGAATCATCCAAACTCCTTATTTGAAGTATACAGCAAAAGTTATTCATGAATCAACATATGAATACAAAAAAAATTCTTTGAAACAAATGTTTATTCACAAGCATCAAGATATCAAAACAGGGTAAACTCTAAAAATAGGAGTTGCTCACCTTGTATGAAGAGCAGAGGATACATGGAAACTTTTGTTCCCAGGCTTGAAATGTTTTTGAAAAATTTGACATTGCTTCAGGCTTTTAAATTTACCTTTAGCTCAGTTGAATCTGATCATCCACATGCTTGACTAAGATGCATTTGCATGTCTCAGATCAGTATCAGGTTGAAGAACTTGCTTTGATCATGATGATCCGTTCTTGTTTAAATTTGCTGTTGATTTGTTTTAATGTTGAGTTTGTTTGAGTTTGCAAAGTAAAGATGTTTAAATTTCTTTTTTTTCGTTTTACAAACTGGAGCAAATGTATAGATATAAGGTAGATAGCTTGTACAGGTAATGTTATTTTGTACAAAGGATAAAATATTGTTTGTACAACATAGATCAGAGATTTGGAGGCTGATAGGATTCTTGTTTCGGCTGAGAAGATATTAGTAAGTACATATGCTTCCTCCTTTGTTTACATGAATCATTTCATTTCATTTGATTTTTTTTTCTTCTCGGCTGAGATGATATATGGTGGCTTGCATTGATTACTTAGTCTGGTTTCATACTTGTGAATATAAAATGTTGCCTTTGTTTCACTTCGCTTTGTCATCATACTTATATTTTTATTTGTTTCTTCATTTTCCTTTTTATGGTTTGCATACTTACTATTTGATATGTTTACTGTCTTGTTTTATACAATAGCATGGGTGAAGATGTTTTGTTTGTTATTTTACTTTGTTGTTAAATTTTTAGCAAATATATTACTTTATATTTTGGTAACCTAACTTTTATTTTTATTTCTATTTCTTAATATAAACCATCAAGTTCAAATTTAAATTATTTGTTTACTTACTTTTATACTTGTGTCAAAAGTATATATATATATATATCATTTTATTTTATTTTCAAAATCATTTATTTAAGAATTTATTTTAAATCAAATATACTTATATTTTATAATTCCAGATTTACTCATATATACTCAAATATATACACATTCACATATGTACATATATATACAATATTCAACTTTAAATGATTTAACACGTTTTTATTTGATCTCGGGGAAACTCGCATCTCTTCATCATTTAATTTAACAAATTTTAATTAAAAAATTAATTTAATTATCAATTAAATGTAATTAAAATTCGGGGTCGTTACAAACTTCCCCCCTTAAATGAATTTCGTCCTCGAAATTCGCAGGCACGAAAATAACACAGAGATAGACAGAGGTGATCTCCTATAACTCCTCAAACACAAGATACGGATTCCGAATTCAAGTCGGAATATCTCAGAATACATACCAATTTGTCCCTCTTCGGACTTCGGTATTCAAAAGAAATTACAATAGAATTTCAAATTCGGTTTTAAACGATATCGTTTTAATTGATTCAATTCAATTTACCCTCATATTTTATTAGTCAATTTAATTCAATTTAAAATTTTCAATTTCAAATTCATTAAGATATAAATCAAAAAGCTGATAAGAAATTGATGAAGATACGAAGTAAGAATCTCCTACAACGGTTCGTAGAGCCATCATCACACCGAAACTTCTTCTTGTAGCTGATACGAAGCAATCAAAAGAATTTGGAAACGAATCAAAGTATATTGATAAGAAAGTTGTTTCCACTGACGTAGGGTATTGACCATTTATAGTCGTATTCCCTTGTCCCCTATCTCGTCTTCTTCTTGCACTCATACTCACTATCAGTGGATAGTAAGAGAATTTACTGAGACGTTCAGACGGATATCTTAAGGATTACTCATTCTAGAGTTTACTTCACTCTATCTCTAATGAGCTACTTAACGTGTTATACTCCTGAGCTAAAGTTCAACCTTAGCTCTGATACCACTTGTCAACCCCCGGTCCTTTGGGACCTTTAACCGAGGCGCCTCGAATCCAACATCACACGTCATAAATAAAGTGTGTCCACATGAGTAAGTATCTGGGCTCCATACCATGATACTACCCTTTTCCAGAAGGAATGGTCATACCCTAGGGGAGCTACCCCTGAAAACCTTGCCGCACGATTCCTGTTTCGACCATTTCCGGGTTGTGAGGCTCGACGAAGTATCGTCCACAAAGCTACGCTTTTTCAAAAAGCCACGCTTTGGGTCAACAGATGATCAACCTATGATCACAAAGATAAATGATCAAACAAATGATCATATCACAAATGATCAAACACTGATCATCACACAGCAACACTCAGCATGCCACATTAGCAAATTGGGATATATCGCTGATAAATTTCAACTACACAACCTCTGAGCTCGTACTCTCAGAGAAGGGTGTTAAGCTAAGAGAATAAATTCTCCGCCACCAAACAGATATGTATTTGAAAGAAATCGGCCTTATATCTCAAAGTATAATGTCAGACATGTAACCATACAAGTCTGTTCCGGGATCGAACAGAACCGAAGGCACTTCTCACGAAGCCCTTGCAATTCCGGATAACTTTCAATCACGTCCGGACTTCCCGTCACAAAAAGAGTGATATGAATCTCTATACCGGCGCGACTCAGTGCAAAGACATTCGACAGGTTGTCCTTTCATTTTCGAAAATATCCGGTCTTCAACACCGGTCTTCAAATGCTATCCATATACGACGTATCATTATTCGGAATGGGTTATATGACACTAAGGTCCTCTCCCGGCTAAACCGAATAATGTGCGCAATATTTTAAAAACATATGGATATTGGGATCTCAATTAAGTCACAACTTAAACCCAAATTTCCTTTCCAAATGATTTAACAAATTACCATTTTCAAATCTTTAAACAAAAAGATTTATTTAACAACCTTCAATGGTTTAAACAATTTTCCACATTTTAATCTTTTAATCAAAAGATTCATTCACAGATTTTCCAAATCAATTTCCATTTCAATTTGATTAACTCGTTAAATCTTTAAATCAAGATTTAACTGATAGCTTTCAAAACAATTTCATTTCGAATCATCATTTTAAATCTGTTGAAAATAACAGATTTAATTCATAGCTTTCAAAAAGATTTCATTCATAACTTGGAAAAATCATTTTTCAATTCACTTGAAATTCCTTTAATTTAACTGGAATTTCATTTCTTATCTGAAAGCTTTTATCATTTGAAAACAAACAGTTTTTATTTGGAAATTTGATTCATCTATACGAGTTAACGTTCTTGAGTTAAATCCAAATTTTCAAACAATACTTTTAAAATGGTTTAAATTCATATGAACACATTTATAACATTTTTAACCGTAATTTCAAATCATAGGATTCAATTTCAAACTTGAATTCAAATTTAAATCAAATTATTTAAATTTCAAAACTCGATTAAGTTATTCAAAATAACTTTTACATTTGAAATTCTATTTCAAAGCTTTTCACTTTTTATTTTAAACCCAAATTTCAAATTTCAAAATCAATTGAAATTAAAATTTCAATTTCAAAAACATCAAATTTAAATTATCTGTGACTTAACCGATTTCCACGTGAAATCCATATTGGTGTGTGTATAAGTGTGGTCCAGGGGTTTCACACAATAGTGCAACATCATCAATCATCACAGATATATCAATATCGATAAGCGGTATAATCCACAACGCTTATCTTCATTTACAATTTCACAGATAAAATAAATTTATCAATCACAAGGGTTCATCATTACAATTCGATGTGGGTTTCGGATAACCAACTGGAATCCGACTCCCTGTCGCATCGAAATTCAAGTGCCGTTTTACGGGCCAAGGGTTTCATATTCACATAGTAATATATCACAGAAACAGAAATCACAGCTCAACACAACATAAATCAAGGTATATCACAAATGATCATATATCAAGGATATCAAACAATTCACATTCAATAGAATTCAAACATTCATAAGTAAGGTTAGTTAATTGTTTGATTTATTCAATCAGGTTAATTTCTTATGAATTTCTAATCCTGGTTAATTAACATTAATCGATTCCAAATCATTTGATTAAAGGTCCTTTAAATCATTTATTGATTATTCTTAATTGCTTCCTAAGATAATTAATTAATTGCTATTCAATTTAATTAACATTTAAAGCTCTTCTTTACTTTGAAAGTCAAATCATTATCAACCACAAACTTTGCTGTTAATTAAATTTTATACTTAAATTAATTTCTAAATTAAAATAATCATTAAGTGTTTAAAACATCGTTAAAGTATTAACTAAAATAATTAAAACTAGTATTTAAGTTTCAACTTACATTTGTTAAACCTTATTAAGTTTTACAGTGCTGAACTGTTGAAAGTGATCTACTTAACATTATTTAAAAAAAAATGGGATATAATAGATTGACAAAATCCCGAGGCTCCCCTTGATTACACTCGAGCGTTACTTCGAGTTAGCCCTCTATATCACCCGAGTCATTCCCTGTACATTCTTCTTCTTCTCTTTTTTTTTTCTAAGTTATAAATTGAGCATCAGGTTCATTCACGCACACGAACTACAACCCCGAAGCAACCTACCTATTTACTCGAGCACGACTCGATTCAGATGCTCTCAACGACACTGATACACCTCGCCGCTGCCGTACACGTGCACAGCAGCGCGCGAGGCTCTGATGATCTTTCAAGATCATCGGCAAGTCACAAATTTCCCCCAATCCCGAAATCTAAATCCAAATCACTTTAAAAATTTTGAATCGAAATTTAGGCGTTCACTTGAAAACTGAAACCAACCTCCCCTCAGTTCCACGCCTCGTCATCGCCGCACAGTCCACTGGGGACCCACAACCTTCGGCCATCCCACGATCACGAGTCAATCTCCCATTTCCCAAATTCTCTTGATACTCGATCGCGTAAAGAAGACGCACTCGCCTCATTACAGATGTGAACACGAACACCAACTAAAACCCTAATACGATCTCGTGTCTAAATTTCACACAATAGAAAAATCTTCGGATATTTTTCACGAAACCCCTGATGTTTATACTTGCTTCATCCCAAATTTCAACATTTATTATTGATTAAATCACTAGAATTTTGTAAAAGTGCAGTTTTGGTTCAAATACAAACTGCTCTTAAAATGCTTAGATAAAAATCATCATATAAGTTTTAAAAATCATATCCTTGTATGTTAATTCAAGTTATGTAATCCAATCAACAATTTAATATACTTGAATCTATCATAATATTTTGTTTGTGCTGTAAATTTTGGGTTGTACAGGCAAACTCTTTATATTCAAGCTTAAAACAAATTTTTAACTGTGATTCAAGTTTAAACTAACCTATTTTGTTCAGAATCCTAAGCTTAAGAATATTAATATGAAGATGTTTGATTTGTTTTCAGCTTAATCTGCCCTGAAACTAAAGTACAGAGGAACAAAGTTTCCAGTGCACAGAATCATCCAAACTCCTTATTTGAAGTATACAGCAAAAGTTATTCATGAATCAACATATGAATACAAAAAAAAAAATTCTTTGAAACAGATGTTTATTCACAAGCATCAAGATATCAAAACAGGGTAAACTCTAAAAATAGGAGTTGCTCACCTTGTATGAAGAGCAGAGGATACAGGGAAACTTTTGTTCCCAGGCTTGAAATGTTTTTGAAAAATTTGACATTGCTTCAGGCTTTTAAATTTACCTTTAGCTCAATTGAATCTGATCATCCACATGCTTGACTAAGATGCATTTGCATGTCTCGGATCAGTATCAGGTTGAAGAACTTGCTTTGCTCATGATGATCCGTTCTTGTTTAAATTTGCTGCTGATTTGTTTTGATGTTGAGTTTGTTTGAGTTTGCAAAGTAAAGATGTTTAAATTTCTTTTTTTTCGTTTTACAAACTGGAGCAAATGTATAGATATAAGGTAGATAGCTTGTACAGGTAATGTTATTTTGTACAAAGGATAAAATATTGTTTGTACAACATAGATCAGAGATTTGGAGGCTGATAGGATTCTTGTTTCGGCTGAGAAGATATTAGTAAGTACATATGCTTCCTCCTTTGTTTACATGAATCATTTCATTTCATTTGATTTTTTTTTCTTCTCGGCTGAGATGATATATGGTGGCTTGCATTGATTACTTAGTCTGGTTTCATACTTGTGAATATAAAATGTTGCCTTTGTTTCACTTCGCTTTGTCATCATACTTATATTTTTATTTGTTTCTTCATTTTCCTTTTTATGGTTTGCATACTTACTATTTGATATGTTTACTGTCTTGTTTTATACAATAGCATGGGTGAAGATGTTTTGTTTGTTATTTTACTTTGTTGTTAAATTTTTAGCAAATATATTACTTTATATTTTGGTAACCTAACTTTTATTTTTATTTCTATTTCTTAATATAAACCATCAAGTTCAAATTTAAATTATTTGTTTACTTACTTTTATACTTGTGTCAAAAGTATATATATATATATATATCATTTTATTTTATTTTCAAAATCATTTATTTAAGAATTTATTTTAAATCAAATATACTTATATTTTATAATTCCAGATTTACTCATATATACTCAAATATATACACATTCACATATGTACATATATATACAATATTCAACTTTAAATGATTTAACACGTTTTTATTTGATCTCGGGGAAACTCGCATCTCTTCATCATTTAATTTAACAAATTTTAATTCAAAAATTAATTTAATTATCAATTAAATGTAATTAAAATTCGGGGTCGTTACACCCGCGATTTATGTAAACTTGTCCATCTTCTTATTTCGTTATTTAATCATCATATCTTTGTTTCGAACTTATCTTCGAATCGAAATTCTCTTTGATTTGAGTCCATCAAATTTGAATCTCTATCTTTGTTTTGAAATCTATTCTTGTATAGTCGAGCGGGGAAGTGTATTTGTAAATTAATATTTAAAATGTTTTAAAATATATTGTGTTGTTTGAGTTGTTGATGTTGATTTGGGTTTTCGATCGATTCGTCTGATCAACGCTATCGATAGGATTTCCAAAACACTTGAGCAGAGCAAACTGACACAATATCATTTCCAAATTTGATAAATAAAATAAAAGTTTTGTATGATTATCTTATATATAAATATAAGTTTTCTGAAATTAAATTGTTAATGAATTTGTTGTCTGAAATAATAATATTTGATTTTCATTTATTGTTTTGTAAACCATTGACTATTGCATAATATAAATAAATGAATTTATAAACTTGGTTATAAATTGATTGGAATTTGAAATTAATTAAATTCAGAAATTTGAAAATTTATTAGTTTCCGGTGATTTCGAACTTTGGTTTTTAAAATTTTAAAGTATATATTATTGAAAGTATTTTCGAATAGAAATCGTTTTCAAAGAATTTTTAAAATTTTGAAATCAGTACTCTTCTCTTTGTCGTTGGAAAATAATTTCGGTGATGGCGGCCGCATCATCGACGTTCATTTTCGAGTTTCGAAGTGGAGAAACCATTCTGTAGCTTTGCTACAATTTTTTTTTGAGAAAAATATATTTTGATTTGAATTTCTTCAATATATTTCGATTTACAGATATATAGGTATCTTATTTTAAAATTTAATTTGATTTGATATAAATATATTATATATCTCTAAATTGTTTAAAGTTAATCGGAAACCTAATTCTTAAATTTTGTTAAAGGATGATTTTAATTATAAATAAAACCAAAATTTAGAATAAATATTTAAACTTGAATAATTGAATTGTGAAAATTTTATTTGTATATTGTTCAACTGCATTCTAACACAACTTACCTAAATCATTTAGAAGTTGAATATGTAATTGGATAATATATAAAATACATTGAATTTATAAATAAAATTTGAGTGTTTATAATAAATGTTATACATTAAATTTTGATTATAAAGATGTTAATAGAGTTAGATAGGATAATAAGTAAACTCAGTTAATAATGAAATAAATTTGTTTTGAAAGAATTAATAAATTAGTTTTGAAAGAATTAATAAATTGAAATTTGATCAACATATGAAAATACCTTGAATTTAAAAGGAATTAATAGATGTAAATTAATTTAAATCGAAACTTTAAATATATGTGAGTAGATATATTAAGTAGAATAAATTTAACAGTAATTTGGAATAAAGAAGAATTTAAATTGTTGGAAATAAAATATGATTATAATAAAAGATTATTCAAATTTATGGTTTTAGAAATTTTAAATTGAGGATAATTGGATAATAAGATAATGAATTTAGAAATAGTTCAGATTGATTTTAGTGAAATCAAATGGATTAAATCAATTATTGAATTTCAATTAATTTAAATTTGAATTTATATGGTTTAAATTAATTGTTATTTTTTTTATTTCAAATCTGTTTTTCTTTCTGGTTGTTTCTATTCTCCTACCTCCTTTCTTTTCGGGGACAAAAAGTTTTGAGTGGGGGAGAGTGTAACGACCCGTAAATTTCAACTGTTTTAATAACGTAATTAGTTGAAATTTTGTGAAATTTTAAATGATAAAATTTTGTAATAAAAATTTTATATTTGGAATACGTCTAGTTAAACATAGCGACTAGTAAATTTTCGTCCGAAAATATGAAAGTTTATTTCGCGCGTAAATTCACTTCGATTTAATCAGTTAAAAAGCGATGAAAATAAAATGTTTCCGAAACCTAAATATTTTTACATAGAAAAATTCTAAATCATCTTCCGAGCAAGATGTCAGTTTGTCGTTTTTCCAAATTCGGACATCTTTGGCTCCGTCGATCTTATTTTTCAGCGTTTTTCTTGTATTTTCCGCTATTAGAAAATTCGAATTTTTATAATTCAATCATACCACTGATATCTATATACCGTTTTGACCGTCTCGTCGTGCTGATCTCTACGGTATATTAAATTTCATATTTTGAAGTTCTGTACGAAGTAGAATAGTGCAAATGGTAACCGTATCGGTAACCGGTCTATGCGTTTGATTTCTTGAGCCATTTCATAAACCAATAGCCGTTACTTTAAATTTTCTAGAATTTACATTACCAACCTTCACTGTCCCCTATGCGTGACTTTTATTATTCCAACCTACTTCTTCAAATTTTGTTGTTTTGCATTCCTAATTGATCCGTTCTCCTCCATTTTTTCCTCTCTGCCTAAATTCACTTCACTGGTGACTTAAAACAAAACAAAAAGGAGAAACACACATGCACGTTACTTTCTTCCGCCATCTCACCTTCCCTCCTGGTTCTCTTCATGCTTCATGTAGAAAAAAAAACACATGAAAGGATGGCTGCTACATTCCATTCAAACTTCCACCTCCTCGAGTCCAAGCCTAGCACGGTCCAAACCCCTACCGCCTATGCCTCGCCTCCCTCCACCCTCCACCTGACAACCCCCTCCACACGGCATCTCCACCAAACCCAAACCCGCACCCACTCTCGTCCTCCGCGTGCGAAGCCAAGCTCGTGACTACACCCACACGTAAGAGAGCTCGACAGCACCACCGAACCACCCTCCGATCCTCCCTCCTCCATGCCGACCAGACCTCCGTCGCGTTTTGCCGACCCACGCAGAAATCACATCCCAACCGCCACTGTTCCTTGACATTGCCTCCTACTTCTTCTTTCCCGACCTGTCCACCCATGCACCCTCGTCGAGAAACCACCGACCTCTGGCCAGACCTTGTCTACTCACCACTGTCTCAACTTGCCACCGGTCCTCGTCGCATCTAGCATCGACCACCTCTGATTTCTTCTTCTTTTTTCTTTGCAAAGGTGGTTAGATATATATTTTATTTGCTTGTTTCTTTTTTTTTATTTGTTTTGTTTTGTTGCCAGTATATGTTGTATACTGTAGTTATATATTAGTATTTATATATTAGATAGTTATGTTCAATATAAGTTGCTTAGGATATAAGTTATATAATAGACAGGTTAACAAGTGTATATATATATATATATTATTGCACTGGGATGACAACTAGTCTTTAGATAAAAATTAGATGGTTCAGTTCAGCAAATATTAGATGTTACTTGGAAGTGACTATTGCATCAAATATCATAATGCTACACACACACGGTAATGTACTTTGTGAGTTCTGGTATTTGCTAGTCGTATATATTTAATGTATGGGTTTATATTAAGGGTTATCTGCTCTTTTCTTTATGTTTTGTTTTGGAAAATTTTAAAATTATACTGATATATATGTATGTTAACCGGTTGTTACTAAGTATATTTGCATTTGATTTGTAAGCATTGTTTTACGTATGTATTTAAGTTTATAACTTTATTAGATATTTTATTGTTGTATAAGTCTAGTTTGTATATTTTATATTTACCGTGTACAGAATGGTATATACATAGGTTCTAATTTGTACATGTTTTAAAATTGTTATTGATTATATCTGGACCTTAAAGTATAGTTTATTTTATTAGACTAGTACATATCAGATTCGTAAGTATGGGTAGTGTATATAGAGGTTTCCAGTAAATGAAATATATACTTATATATAAATTTTCGCTTATATATATAGGCATGGAAATATAGATGTTTAATAAGTCAGTATAGATATTTATACATATATTCTACTAATAGAAGTGGCATTACACACGTCAGTTGCATGTGATCTAACAGGACAGTTTATGTATATGGTTTCCAAAGCAACAGTTTCAATGGAATAAATGTTTGCATACTTTTTAGTATACCTATATAATAGTTAATATTATTTTTAAATGCACGTATACATATGGGTCATACGAATAACGTGTTCTGTTTATATATATTAAGGTGTAGTCATATATGACGTGTGGTCTACATATATATTTTTTAAGTGTGTCGATTTTAAATAAGCATATATACAGATTTTATTTCGGTGTATATACATTAATTTATATACGTGTTTTAGTTTAAAGATATGATTTTGAAAACGTAGGCATATATAATTTTAATGAGTTTCAAAATTTATATTGGTTAAGGAAATAATATATTAGAATAATATATGTTTCGTTTCGGTCTACTTCAAGCAGTTTCTGATCTATTTTCTTCGATCTCTATTTATCAGCCCTATCCGTCCAATTCGTGCCAACCGGTTGAGAACCGTGCCTGGATTCGTAGCACCATTTTCCTTATCAAAACTTCTCTAGCCTCGAAAGGTGAGCACTCACTCATGATTAACGTTCTTTTATTTATTAGATTTGATTTCAATTGAAACGACAATTGAAATATGCTGCTGTTAGTTAATTACACTGTTTTATATGCTATTACCTGTATCAGTTCACCTATGACATCTGACACCATTATATGTTAATTATTTATGCAATGATAATACTGTTTGGCTGATAATTGTTTGATTGTTGATGTTTATATTGGACGTTAAAATGTTAATGTAAATTGATAAATGGTATGCAATTGAAATTGATATAGGATAATTAAATGTTAAATTTGATTTACTGACATTTGTATAATATGACCCCTTTAACTGTTGAATTTATTGACACGTAGGATTTGTTTAATTACATATTGAACCACTGAATGTATGTTGTTAAATTGATGATGTATGAAATTGAAATTGAATGACAAGTGAAACCCGAAATGTAATAATCCTTAATCTACATGAAATGATAGTGTAGATTCTAGAAATAATTATATTAATTCGTACAAATAACAATGCGAATTAATACGGTTATTTCGGGATTATTTGAATTGATTATTGGATTGTTATTGTTTGTTGTTATTGCTTGTTTATTTACTTTGACACCATCCCAGTTATCACACTGCAAGTTCCCTTTGTTATGTTTTGATTTTGAATTGAATTGGAATCGGGTTGAAATGATAAATACCCAAAATTGAACTTTGACCTAGGATAGAAAATTAAATAAAACCCGATTGGTCAATAATTTGATTTAAAAATAAAACGAAGATTTTATTTGAATAAATAATATGGTTTTGAAATGAAGTGAAATTTGAATTTTTAATGAAAGAAAAATGTTAATATTTAAAAATATGAAACACAATATTAACAATGTAATTGATGAAAGAATGTTGTTTAATTTGAGAAATGATTGAATTAAGTTTGAAATTATTAAACTTTGAAATGATTTAATAATTAAGTTTTTATAAAATTAAGTTTGAAATTATTAAACTTTGAAATTATTTAATAATTAAGTTTTGAATTATTTAATAATTAAATAAGATTGGACTATTTAATGATTAAATTGAATTGAAATTCTTTAATAAGAAAAATTGAACTTTTGAATAAGTGGATTTTACTTCGTAAATAATTGAAATTGAGTTTTCTTTATTAAGTAAGTTTTGGAAAATTATTTAAGAAAGTAAATAAGTGAAATGGAATTTCTTTAACAAGAAATGAAAATGTGATATTTTGGAATTAATGTAAGACTTGTAATTGAAAGAATTTGATTTGACGAATTTAGTTTAATTCAAAATTGTAAATTTTGATTTAATGAAGTTGAACTTAAGAATTGATTTAATGAATCGGAAATTTAATAAAAATCGTTTGAATGAAATTTACTTAACGAATATTGAATGAAATCGATAAATGAGGTTAAATTGATTTGAATGTTAAATAAAATTTATTTAAATGATTTCGGAATGAAACTTATATACGAACTTGAATCAATATTTGAATGGTTTTAAATAGATATTGAAATTGAATTATAAGATTTTGAAATGGTAAATTGAAGTTTTGAAACGTAAATATTGGAAATTGATTTAGAAAGACAAATGAAATGTTGATTTACGAATTGAAATTGAAATTGAAATTGATTTGGTTTGAAATAAATAAACGACCAATCGGTAAAATAATTACGGAAGTTATTAAAGAGACCGGAATTCGGTTATGGATATACTCTCTATCTAAACCAAAAACCACTTTAATAACTATACGCGGAGTGATGATCCAGAATGAAGTGGTTGGATGATGTACGTGATGACTGAAGAAAGAGAACGATGATGGATAGCCTTGACACTTGTGTCAAATTGGAAATGACTAAAACAGGAGCCGTGCCGGGCCAATGGAGGATTAGCTACCTCAAGTGGACACACTTCTTCGAACTACTTATTACTTGTTGTCGATTGGTGCACCCTTGATTTTGGGAGTGTTGTTTCACGGTGTTGCGGGCGCTGCGGCGTTGCGTTCTCACCAGTCCGGATCAGGCGAACGGTAGTATCACTACCTTGGGTATTGCCTCATGTGCCTTGTCATACTTGTATTCCATTTATTCGCGACCACTACGATTTTGATTTGTACCTTTAGTATATGGATTGCCCTCTGGTGACTTCCGGTTTTGGGGAAACTACGGTCTTGTATATGCTTTTGGGAATAAAAATGTGTTAAGGGTGGAATGGGCCATGACTTAACGCTATTTTGATATCTTTATATTACTGATAGACATTATTTACTTATGGTACACTACTACATAGTAGATAGTTTAACGGATCCTTAAAGGATGGTTATTCCAAACATCCTTTGAGTTACTTGTGTTTCAATTGCTATTTCACTTGAGTTGGATTTATTAATATAAGAATGTTAATCCTGACTCGAGTGTCTTGTGTTTTTGCTTTACGCTCGGGTCAGACTGAGTGTACCAGTATTCGAGACTCACCTTTGAAGTTGGAGCTTTGCTTGAAGATTCAGCCATCTATTCTGCTTCAGTATTCGATGATTCCAGTGATGTATTCCGATTTGTATCTGATGTATCGTATTACTCTTCCGTTGTATCTGTTCTAACTCTGATGTAACTTATACATTTATATAGTAGCTTCATGAACTACTATCTCTTTTATTTCCGCTGCACTTATTACTCTGTGTCTGTGATCTGTGATTATTTATTTACTGTATATGTTCAGTTTTGCCAAATTTAAATTAACAACGTGGTATTTTGAGCAATTCAACTCCAGCATGAGTGTCTACCTATACACTTATAATGGATGCGAATGGTCCAAAATATCGGGTCGTTACAGACTCATATAACCCCTATTTATAGTAATCTCTAATTAGACTGATGAGATTAATTACTTACACGCTAATTCTGGCCAGTAGCGGCTAAAACTTAAAACAATCATAACTTCCCAACTGTAAGTCTATTTTTCTATTATGACCACTCTATGAAATGGGAGATAATAATCCTGAAGCAATAGAACTTGTTTGGGACCCTAATTCAACTCCTATAAGAAGTTATAGTCCAAACAAGATTTTCACGGTCAAAATGGTCATATAGAAATTCGGAAAAAATCATAGGTATGTAAAATATTCCTAAGAGTCATGTCCCAAAATTATAGAATCATACGAATTCATATGAATAAAATAAAAATATTTTACAATCCTTTGATACGTAAAACATGGGTCGTTTACATTCTCCCCCCTTTAGGAATTTCACCTTTGAAATCCCCAAACCAACCGAAGTATAACCAACCATGATATCCCACATGCCTACCAATCATAAGCAACGATCAAACATCTCAACAAGCAGCCATGCAACCAATAGTATAGTGAACTTATCCTAGCATGCGGAATACTAACTTGTCGAATATAATATACAACAGTGAAAGTAGATACGATAAACATTGGGTCTTACCAATCAAAGAGCTCTGTACACCTAGTCCTCATGCTATCCTCCGTCTCCCACATACAATCGTCATCACTTCCTCTCTATTGTACCTTAACTAGTTTCATTGTTTTTCTTCGAAGTTGTTTTGTAACGACCCGCTATTTTGGACCATTCAAATCGACAATAATCCACACATGTCTGACTTGAATAATTCAAAATACCGAATTGTTAATTTAAATTTGGCAAAAACTCAGCATATAAGTACATAAATCAATCACAGAATCACAGACACAGAGTAATACAATAATACGCAGCGGAATAGATAAAATAGTAGTTCATGAAGCTACTATATAAACATCAGAGTTAGAAATAAAATACAACAGAATATCTCAAATGCAGTGAAGTCTTCAGTATAACAGATGACTTCTCTGAACAAATCAACTAGAAGAGCTGAAAGCTGAGGCGATAGTTGGATCTCCAAAGGAAGCTCCAAACTCCAAAGGTGAGTCTCAAATACTGTATCACTCGGTCTGACCCGAGCGTAAAGCAAAACACAAAACACTCGAGTCAGGATTAACATTCTTATACTAATAAATCCAACTCAAGTGAAATATCAATTGAAATACAAGTAACTTAAAGGATGTTTGGGATAACCATCCTCTAAGGATCTTTAGAACTATCTACAAGGTGGAAATATACATTATAACACCGTGGTCATTTCAATTTAATTTATACTTCAAAACCCCAAATATCATTTCATTTCAAATATAACTATTTTCCAAAATAGTATATATAGGTTAAATAATTTATAAAATAAAGTATTTATAATTTCCTTAAGTTCCATAAATCGGTTCAAATCAACTCAATTTCCAAATTCAAATTTTATTCAAAGTTCAATTCATCAAATTAATTCATTTCTAAACAGATCATTTAAGTTTTCAATATATTTCAAAGCTTTAATACTCAACATTTTCCAAAGTTAGATTTAACAGTTTCATATAGCTCTTGATTTAACTTCATTATTATTTAATCAGGGAATATTCACTTAATAAACTCAATATCATCTAACTAGCCTTACATTTCATTTTTACTAATTATTTTCTTAAATTTATTTAAGCAAGAATTTTTCATTAAATTATTTAAATAAACCCAAGTTATAAATCATATCTTAAATCTCAATTTCAATAAGTTTCAAATTGGTTTAATTAATAAATTATCTTTCCAACCTTAACTTATTCAAATTATTACCAAAATCTATTTTGAAAATATAATTTTTATACTTAAGCATCTCATAAGTATTTAATCCATCCTAATTTAAATTAAATAATTTAAGGCTCAAACATTTATAAAACCATATATTTCTTTCCGAAACCATAGAATTCATTTCAAAATATTTATATATATGGACCAACGGTGTCTGTATATATACATCATATGGTTAAGTGATACGGATATTTATCATTTCAATCTGAAATTTAAATATATACGGGTAGATATCATTTCGACCCGTAATCCCAATTTCAATTCAATTGAAAATCGCTTGGGTTTATCATTTCAACCCATAACGATTTTCTCCTATTCTAAAGTCCGTTCGGGTATGTATCATTTCAACCCATAGTGGATTCTATACTAACAGGGAACTTGCAGAGTGATAACAGATAATATAAAATAAAACAACAGGCATATATCATCAATAAATAACAGATACGGGTGTCAGATGTCACAGGTGAACAGTTATGGATAATAGCATATATATAACAATGTAAGCAGCATATTTCAATTGTCGTTTCAATTGAAATCAAATTTAATAAATAAAAGAACGTTAATCGTGAGTGATTGCTCACCTTTCGAGGCTAGAGGGAATAGACAATGATATGGGTTACAAATCCAAGCATGAATTTTGAAGCAAAGCATAAGGGACTTGAGTTCGACGAATAAGCTAATAACTAGGAAGAGACGAATTCAAATCAGAACAACCCGATATAAAGGAATAACTACATATATATATATATTAAAATTTTGATTTTTCATTTAAACTCCATATCAAAATAAAATTGCTATATATATATTATTCTAAAATCGTTTCTTTCTTACAACTCACCAAATAAAACAAAATATCTATATGTATATAAAACATTTTAAAACAATAACATCTGTACTTATCCTATTATAATATAATATAATATATTTTAAAACTTTATATATTTCTAAAGCAAATCTAAATATCAATACATTTATGTCATGTATATAAATGGGCAAGTTGATATGTACATATAAACCAAATAAGACCCTTTTAAAAATATACTTCGAAATCAATAACAAATCAATATATGAACAAATGGACTCATATACATACACAACTAACAGATGGTAACATATTTTATAAACTATAAAAATATATACAGCATATAGTTGCAGATCACAAACGAAATAAGTAAACAAATTGTATGCAGACATATTATGTACAACAAAATACAAACCTCGATATTGCGAACACTTAACAATATATATACACACACACACACTTTGTAATATACGAATAAACAAAGCTTTATATACTATTATTTTATACCTACCTACTATAGAATATAATATACTATACAGGCACCATAACTATAAATCTATATAATGTGTAGATGCTGTTGTACATATCTTACAGTAATATATAACAATATATATAATTTAAACTCAACGTTCATATAGACTTAGGAACTATATACATAGAAAATCATACCTAACTTATATATGCATATACTCGAAATCCATATATAATTATTATAAACTGATATATATAACTTACTTATATAAATATTAAATATATTTACCTCAAAATTTTTGGAAATAAAAGTATTCCTGCAGACTGAACAAAACTCACGCACTGGTGTAGACAAATATATATATATTTACTCTATAATATAATACACGGTTCTTGATTTACGGCAAAAAAAACAGTTTATGAAACCCATATATATATATATATCAACATATATCGTCTGAAACTTACTTATATATATACATATATATAAATAAACTTAAATATATAACTACAAAATGAATATATACTTAAATACACTCAATAGGTAATATAAATCATATATATATAAGCGAAACAATCATTTGCAAATCAACTATATATATGTAGTATATTTATATACATATGCGACAGCCCTTAATCATATATATATATATGTTACTACTCAAAAATAAAATATGTTCATATATATTTTTAAAACCAAATTCACTTACACAAATTTAACATCAATGCTTTATAAAACAATTATATTACTATTTGCCATACCATATATATAATGTTGTAGCTTTATGTAATATATACAACAACCTCATATAACCAAAATATCAAGTATAAGGGGCTTACGGCTTGCTACTGTGAGCATTGGTGGAGTCGAGAAGGCTGATGGTGAGAAGACGGCAAGGGAAGAGGGAGGTATGGGTCGGCTTTGGCTGTTGATGGTTGATGTGGCAGAGCGGAAGTTTCGGCAAGAAGGTCGGTTACATGAGGCTGGGTGGCAGTAGTTAAAGAGGAAGGTGCTGAATCAGTTTAGCAATTGGTGGAGGTTGCCTTGTCTGAGTGGTTGTGTATGGCTGGGAAGAAATGAGGGTGGAGCACGAGGCTAGCATAGGAGGAAGAGGTTTCAAATGTAAAATGGAAGAGAAACAGATTTGTAAATGCCATACGAAACGTATCCCATATACTAAATATTAACCAATTCGATGTAACCATGAAAATGAAAAATGAAAGGACAATTGGTTTGAATTTATTAAAGTGGCTATTGGTTTCATGTTGGATAATGAATAGTCACGAGAAATCGAAAGGACTCGGTTGCGGAACCGATACGTTGAGCATTAAAATCCAAACGGAGCTAGAAACGTCCGAATTTCGCGAAATGGATTACGCAGTCTGATCCAGAATTCTCTGAATAAATTTTCTCCTGTTGACATATTTTGGTTTCGGAAAACTTTTAAATTCACTGTTATTAACCGGTTTGACTTGAAATGAAATTTCACAGGAAAACAAACTTCAATATTATCAGATGAAAATTTACCAGTTGCTATATTAAAATAGACGTATTCCAAATAATAAATTTTTAATTTCAAATTTTATTGTTTAAAATTTTACAAATTTCCAATTAAATATACTTTTAAAACCATTAAATTTTACGGGTCGTTACACTCTCCCCCACTCAAAACTTTTCATCCCCGAAAAGGAAGAAAGTAGGAGAATAGAAACAACCAGATGGAAAAGATAGATTAAAAGACAAGGATAAACAATTAATTTGAATTATATAAATTTTACTTAAAATTTGAAAACTTCATTTGCAATTCAATTATCTAATATACTTAATACTTTTCAAAAAACCTATTTGTATAATTTCTTGTTTCCTTTACAATTACCATTTATATGCTTAAATAACAACTTTATAAATATATGAAAACTACTTGAAAACAGTTATTTACATTATTACTTATATTTACAAAGAAGCCATTTGAAAACATTAAATCCATAATTCATAATTTATTAAATTTTTTTTTCATCTCAAAATACTTTTCAAATATTATTAATAATCAATAATCATTTACTTTAAATATGTATTATTAAATAAATAATTTCAAAAGTATTCATAATTTACTATTAAACCATGTAGTATATAAATAAACAATATTTAAGAAGGATATAGTCAACAAGAAAAAGGGAGGACTTGGAAAAACAGAATATAGGTGAATAAATAAAGCTGAGCAGATAAGGTAGATTCAGAAGAATAGTATCGGCACGAATAATTAATTTAGGACCATAAGAATTTCAATTTCAAATATTAATACAAAATTTCTTTGTTGGAAATACTTTTATAATAAAATACCTTTATAATAAAATACGTTTACATCGAAACAAATTTTCCTTTCGAAAATACTTTTATAACTCGATGTCTTAACAAGTTTATCCTCGTTCCTGTAGACTCTGGCAGTGCGTTGATCAGGCGCAAAGCTAGAATTCTCCAGGTACTTAGTAGACTTGTTTCAACACCCAGTGAAAATACTGGAAAAACTTTTAAAACAGATATGGAAAGTACAATCCAATCAAAACGAACAAAACCTTTGTCTAACCATGGTTCGCAGATACACAATGGTTACGCCTGGATCCCCCAGGAAACAATTCATATCCGTAGGCTTTCTCAGCCCTGCGAGTTACGCCATGATGACTAGTAGAATGCAGGATACACAATGGTTACGCCTGGATCCCCCAGGAAACAATCCGTACCCCTAGGCAAGACTCAGCCAAGCATTTGCGCTACTATTCGCGACCTACACAGATTGCAGGATACACAATGGTTACGCCTGGATCCCCCAGGAAACAATCCGTACCCCTAGGCAAGACTCAGCCAGGCAGTTGCGCTATGCAGTCACGAGAGAAACATAAGACCATGGGTAACGCCATGGAATTCGAAGGACACTCGAGTATCATATCCGGAAAACCAAAATCAGAGAGAATAATATCGATAGAATGAATCCAAGATGTGGCCACAAATCGGATATCAAGCAGAAGGCACTTTCCATATCTTTACTTCGAAAATATGTATCATATAGTACCTTTTCAAATCACTTTCAAATATCGTACTTATATAAAATCCATTATATATAAGATTAAATTTTCAAATCAAATACTTTTCCAAAATCAAAAGTATATCAAATCATACTTATATAGACTTCAATTATATAAGATTTCACTTTTCAAATTGAGTACCCTTTTCAAATCCATAGTTTTCGAATCAATTTCATACTCATACAAATCAGTTTTATATAAGTTCGACAACTCCCAAATCAAGTATTTAGTAAGGTTCTCAAATTTTTTATTTGTTTCAACATCAGTTCAATTTCAAAATCATATACAATTTCACCAAATTATTTCTTCTCAAATTAAATATCTTTAGTTTCAAAGTTTCCAAAATAATAGATTTAGAAAATAAATTCAAATTTCCAAATCAATATAATTTAAGTCAACCAATTCGTTACCAAAATCAAATGTTTTCAAAATCATCTTATACTTACGTAAGGTCTATCTTATATAAGAATCAAATTTCAAAATTAATTTCGCTGTACGAAGAGCTATATGGGATTGAATATCTTTGCTTTTATAGGTTATATATCTTTGTAATTTAAATTGGAAATTTCTTTTGGTAAGCAACGATATTCTAACCCAACGGCTTCAAAATTTCAGCGTCAAAATATATCAATGATAATAGAATATAAGGTGTAGATACGCCACCATTTCGAAGAATCACATTTGATCGCTCGCTCGATCACACAAGTTCGCTTTCGAACTAGTATTGTCCATTCGACTTCCCTAATGCGGATTTCGATATGGTTTCTCGACTAGAAGCCATCAGTCTCCTTGCATAGCCATATACTATGATAGAGAATTCTAGAATCAAGCCCAAAATCCATATCAAATATTCGCCGTCAAGAATCGAATGAAAAATCCTAACACGAAATGGTGTAATCCACCTCGAACTTGTGTACTCAAACTTGGATCAAATTAATTATGCGAATAAACCAGCATACGCACAACTATATTAGTTTCATAAATATGTTACTAAGTTAAAACATTTAACTAAACTTTATTCAAAATATTTTGAAGATCAAATTCTTTTCAAAACGTTTCAATCTAAATTTCATATTAGAAAATTTTAAAATTTCCTTATTTGTTTATTAACAAAACAGTTTCAGCTTATTTAAATCATATTATTACACATTTTAAACATACATATCAAACTTATATGTTTTACTTCAAAATTCTTAGCTTTTGAAAAGTTAACCTTGATTTGGAAGTGCTCGAACCTTCAAAATAGTCGAAGAAATCATATTTCAATCCAAGAGTTGGAAATCACAATTAAATCAGTAAATCAATCCAAAATAGAGTTATCTCAAATCAAATCTAAAACTCGAGGACTAAACACCGGTTCATACATTTACATATATCTTTCGAATATCAAATCATACTTCAAAATTTTTGAAATCAAAATTGGTTTCGCAAAATCACTCGCGTAGCAATGCTACTAAAGTGGCCTCTTCCTCACTATGAAACTCGAAAATCAATGTCGATGATGCGTGCACTCATCACCGAAATTATTTCCCAGCGACATAAGTGAGTTCTGGACTTCTATTTTCTCAAACTTCTTTTGAAATTTCTTCGAAATCATTTGAACTCATTAAAATCATTTGAAACATTTCTTATTCGGAAAATACTTTAAATCATATTATAATTATATATTTCAAAATCTTAAAACCAATTTCAAAATACCGGAGTTCAATTTTCGAATTTCAAATTTAAAAAATCCTTTAGTTATAAATCATTTTTATATAAATCCATTTCTTATATAACTTCAAAATTCAAATCCTTTCAAAAATTCAAATTCTTATCTTTTTAAAAGGTATATATAATCCTTTATCGAAAACATTTCACTTTTATATATAGAATATAATCATACTTATAAAATTTCGATATATAAAACAATTTCCAAAATACTGATAAACCCGATTTTTCAAAAGGATGATTCAAGAATGGATTTCAAAACAAAGATAAACATTCAAATTAGAGGGACTCTAATCAATTAGGATTCTGATTCGAAGATAAGTTCGAACGAAAATGAGATAATAAATTACAAAACAGTAGATGGATACACTTATAAAAATCGCGGGCGACCTTAACCGGGTCAACCGTGACTTCAAGAATATAATCGATGCGGAAATCTAAGGCAAATCGACATTCGATCGCCAGATATAGAATTTGGCATATCAAGAGATGGCAACATCAAAACCGAGGGATATATAAATCTCCGGTGAATCAATGCCCATTTGTAAAGGAGTTTCACCCCTTCACAACCCATTCAAAGATTGGTGGGATCCTATTCTTATAGAGATCATTCGAAGTGGAGTTATGGGATATTCCAGAATCAAAAGAATACAAATAGGGAGAGACAAGAATGAATTTCGGAACCGTAAGGAACGTTCCAAAGTTCAAAGGAAATTGAGCCAAAAGTAAGGGATTAAACTCAACGAAAGTGATTCAGTAAATAAATTTACAATATATTCTAAGTTTTGCCTAGAGCCAAAGCTCTGATACCAACTGTAACGACCCGCTATTTTGGACCATTCAAATCGACAATAATCCACACATGTCTGACTTGAATAATTCAAAATACCGAATTGTTAATTTAAATTTGGCAAAAACTCAGCATATAAGTACATAAATCAATCACAGAATCACAGACACAGAGTAATACAATAATACGCAGCGGAATAGATAAAATAGTAGTTCATGAAGCTACTATATAAACATCAGAGTTAGAAATAAAATACAACAGAATATCTCAAATGCAGTGAAGTCTTCAGTATAACAGATGACTTCTCTGAACAAATCAACTAGAAGAGCTGAAAGCTGAGGCGATAGTTGGATCTCCAAAGGAAGCTCCAAACTCCAAAGGTGAGTCTCAAATACTGTATCACTCGGTCTGACCCGAGCGTAAAGCAAAACACAAAACACTCGAGTTAGGATTAACATTCTTATACTAATAAATCCAACTCAAGTGAAATATCAATTGAAATACAAGTAACTTAAAGGATGTTTGGGATAACCATCCTCTAAGGATCTTCAGAACTATCTACAAGGTGGAAATATACATTATAACACCGTGGTCATTTCAATTTAATTTATACTTCAAAACCCCAAATATCATTTCATTTCAAATATAACTATTTTCCAAAATAGTATATATAGGTTAAATAATTTATAAAATAAAGTATTTATAATTTCCTTAAGTTCCATAAATCGGTTCAAATCAACTCAATTTCCAAATTCAAATTTTATTCAAAGTTCAATTCATCAAATTAATTCATTTCTAAACAGATCATTTAAGTTTTCAATATATTTCAAAGCTTTAATACTCAACATTTTCCAAAGTTAGATTTAACAGTTTCATATAGCTCTTGATTTAACTTCATTATTATTTAATCAGGGAATATTCACTTAATAAACTCAATATCATCTAACTAGCCTTACATTTCATTTTTACTAATTATTTTCTTAAATTTATTTAAGCAAGAATTTTTCATTAAATTATTTAAATAAACCCAAGTTATAAATCATATCTTAAATCTCAATTTCAATAAGTTTCAAATTGGTTTAATTAATAAATTATCTTTCCAACCTTAACTTATTCAAATTATTACCAAAATCTATTTTGAAAATATAATTTTTATACTTAAGCATCTCATAAGTATTTAATCCATCCTAATTTAAATTAAATAATTTAAGGCTCAAACATTTATAAAACCATATATTTCTTTCCGAAACCATAGAATTCATTTCAAAATATTTATATATATGGACCAACGGTGTCTGTATATATACATCATATGGTTAAGTGATACGGATATTTATCATTTCAATCCGAAATTTAAATATATACGGGTAGATATCATTTCGACCCGTAATCCCAATTTCAATTCAATTGAAAATCGCTTGGGTTTATCATTTCAACCCATAACGATTTTCTCCTATTCTAAAGTCCGTTCGGGTATGTATCATTTCAACCCATAGTGGATTCTATACTAACAGGGAACTTGCAGAGTGATAACAGATAATATAAAATAAAACAACAGGCATATATCATCAATAAATAACAGATACGGGTGTCAGATGTCACAGGTGAACAGTTATGGATAATAGCATATATATAACAATGTAAGCAGCATATTTCAATTGTCGTTTCAATTGAAATCAAATTTAATAAATAAAAGAACGTTAATCGTGAGTGATTGCTCACCTTTCGAGGCTAGAGGGAATAGACAATGATATGGGTTACAAATCCAAGCATGAATTTTGAAGCAAAGCATAAGGGACTTGAGTTCGACGAATAAGCTGATAACTAGGAAGAGACGAATTCAAATCAGAACAACCCGATATAAAGGAATAACTACATATATATATATATTAAAATTTTGATTTTTCATTTAAACTCCATATCAAAATAAAATTGCTATATATATATTATTCTAAAATCGTTTCTTTCTTACAACTCACCAAATAAAACAAAATATCTATATGTATATAAAACATTTTAAAACAATAACATCTGTACTTATCCTATTATAATATAATATAATATATTTTAAAACTTTATATATTTCTAAAGCAAATCTAAATATCAATACATTTATGTCATGTATATAAATGGGCAAGTCGATATGTACATATAAACCAAATAAGACCCTTTTAAAAATATACTTCGAAATCAATAACAAATCAATATATGAACAAATGGACTCATATACATACACAACTAACAGATGGTAACATATTTTATAAACTATAAAAATATATACAGCATATAGTTGCAGATCACAAACGAAATAAGTAAACAAATTGTATGCAGACATATTATGTACAACAAAATACAAACCTCGATATTGCGAACACTTAACAATATATATACACACACACACACTTTGTAATATACGAATAAACAAAGCTTTATATACTATTATTTTATACCTACCTACTATAGAATATAATATACTATACAGGCACCATAACTATAAATCTATATAATGTGTAGATGCTGTTGTACATATCTTACAGTAATATATAACAATATATATAATTTAAACTCAACGTTCATATAGACTTAGGAACTATATACATAGAAAATCATACCTAACTTATATATGCATATACTCGAAATCCATATATAATTATTATAAACTGATATATATAACTTACTTATATAAATATTAAATATATTTACCTCAAAATTTTTGGAAATAAAAGTATTCCTGCAGACTGAACAAAACTCACGCACTGGTGTAGACAAATATATATATATTTACTCTATAATATAATACACGGTTCTTGATTTACGGCAAAAAAAACAGTTTATGAAACCCATATATATATATATCAACATATATCGTCTGAAACTTACTTATATATATACATATATATAAATAAACTTAAATATATAACTACAAAATGAATATATACTTAAATACACTCAATAGGTAATATAAATCATATATATATAAGCGAAACAATCATTTGCAAATCAACTATATATATGTAGTATATTTATATACATATGCGACAGCCCTTAATCATATATATATATATGTTACTACTCAAAAATAAAATATGTTCATATATATTTTTAAAACCAAATTCACTTACACAAATTTAACATCAATGCTTTATAAGACAATTATATTACTATTTGCCATACCATATATATAATGTTGTAGCTTTATGTAATATATACAACAACCTCATATAACCAAAATATCAAGTATAAGGGGCTTACGGCTTGCTACTGTGAGCATTGGTGGAGTCGAGAAGGCTGATGGTGAGAAGACGGCAAGGGAAGAGGGAGGTATGGGTCGGCTTTGGCTGTTGATGGTTGATGTGGCAGAGCGGAAGTTTCGGCAAGAAGGTCGGTTACATGAGGCTGGGTGGCAGTAGTTAAAGAGGAAGGTGCTGAATCAGTTTAGCAATTGGTGGAGGTTGCCTTGTCTGAGTGGTTGTGTATGGCTGGGAAGAAATGAGGGTGGAGCACGAGGCTAGCATAGGAGGAAGAGGTTTCAAATGTAAAATGGAAGAGAAACAGATTTGTAAATGCCATACGAAACGTATCCCATATACTAAATATTAACCAATTCGATGTAACCATGAAAATGAAAAATGAAAGGACAATTGGTTTGAATTTATTAAAGTGGCTATTGGTTTCATGTTGGATAATGAATAGTCACGAGAAATCGAAAGGACTCGGTTGCGGAACCGATACGTTGAGCATTAAAATCCAAACGGAGCTAGAAACGTCCGAATTTCGCGAAATGGATTACGCAGTCTGATCCAGAATTCTCTGAATAAATTTTCTCCTGTTGACATATTTTGGTTTCGGAAAACTTTTAAATTCACTGTTATTAACCGGTTTGACTTGAAATGAAATTTCACAGGAAAACAAACTTCAATATTATCAGATGAAAATTTACCAGTTGCTATATTAAAATAGACGTATTCCAAATAATAAATTTTTAATTTCAAATTTTATTGTTTAAAATTTTACAAATTTCCAATTAAATATACTTTTAAAACCATTAAATTTTACGGGTCGTTACACTCTCCCCCACTCAAAACTTTTCGTCCCGAAAAGGAAGAAAGTAGGAGAATAGAAACAACCAGATGGAAAAGATAGATTAAAAGACAAGGATAAACAATTAATTTGAATTATATAAATTTTACTTAAAATTTGAAAACTTCATTTGCAATTCAATTATCTAATATACTTAATACTTTTCAAAAAACCTATTTGTATAATTTCTTGTTTCCTTTACAATTACCATTTATATGCTTAAATAACAACTTTATAAATATATGAAAACTACTTGAAAACAGTTATTTACATTATTACTTATATTTACAAAGAAGCCATTTGAAAACATTAAATCCATAATTCATAATTTATTAAATTTTTTTTTCATCTCAAAATACTTTTCAAATATTATTAATAATCAATAATCATTTACTTTAAATATGTATTATTAAATAAATAATTTCAAAAGTATTCATAATTTACTATTAAACCATGTAGTATATAAATAAACAATATTTAAGAAGGATATAGTCAACAAGAAAAAGGGAGGACTTGGAAAAACAGAATATAGGTGAATAAATAAAGCTGAGCAGATAAGGTAGATTCAGAAGAATAGTATCGGCACGAATAATTAATTTAGGACCATAAGAATTTCAATTTCAAATATTAATACAAAATTTCTTTGTTGGAAATACTTTTATAATAAAATACCTTTATAATAAAATACGTTTACATCGAAACAAATTTTCCTTTCGAAAATACTTTTATAACTCGATGTCTTAACAAGTTTATCCTCGTTCCTGTAGACTCTGGCAGTGCGTTGATCAGGCGCAAAGCTAGAATTCTCCAGGTACTTAGTAGACTTGTTTCAACACCCAGTGAAAATACTGGAAAAACTTTTAAAACAGATATGGAAAGTACAATCCAATCAAAACGAACAAAACCTTTGTCTAACCATGGTTCGCAGATACACAATGGTTACGCCTGGATCCCCCAGGAAACAATTCATATCCGTAGGCTTTCTCAGCCCTGCGAGTTACGCCATGATGACTAGTAGAATGCAGGATACACAATGGTTACGCCTGGATCCCCCAGGAAACAATCCGTACCCCTAGGCAAGACTCAGCCAAGCATTTGCGCTACTATTCGCGACCTACACAGATTGCAGGATACACAATGGTTACGCCTGGATCCCCCAGGAAACAATCCGTACCCCTAGGCAAGACTCAGCCAGGCAGTTGCGCTATGCAGTCACGAGAGAAACATAAGACCATGGGTAACGCCATGGAATTCGAAGGACACTCGAGTATCATATCCGGAAAACCAAAATCAGAGAGAATAATATCGATAGAATGAATCCAAGATGTGGCCACAAATCGGATATCAAGCAGAAGGCACTTTCCATATCTTTACTTCGAAAATATGTATCATATAGTACCTTTTCAAATCACTTTCAAATATCGTACTTATATAAAATCCATTATATATAAGATTAAATTTTCAAATCAAATACTTTTCCAAAATCAAAAGTATATCAAATCATACTTATATAGACTTCAATTATATAAGATTTCACTTTTCAAATTGAGTACCCTTTTCAAATCCATAGTTTTCGAATCAATTTCATACTCATACAAATCAGTTTTATATAAGTTCGACAACTCCCAAATCAAGTATTTAGTAAGGTTCTCAAATTTTTTATTTGTTTCAACATCAGTTCAATTTCAAAATCATATACAATTTCACCAAATTATTTCTTCTCAAATTAAATATCTTTAGTTTCAAAGTTTCCAAAATAATAGATTTAGAAAATAAATTCAAATTTCCAAATCAATATAATTTAAGTCAACCAATTCGTTACCAAAATCAAATGTTTTCAAAATCATCTTATACTTACGTAAGGTCTATCTTATATAAGAATCAAATTTCAAAATTAATTTCGCTGTACGAAGAGCTATATGGGATTGAATATCTTTGCTTTTATAGGTTATATATCTTTGTAATTTAAATTGGAAATTTCTTTTGGTAAGCAACGATATTCTAACCCAACGGCTTCAAAATTTCAGCGTCAAAATATATCAATGATAATAGAATATAAGGTGTAGATACGCCACCATTTCGAAGAATCACATTTGATCGCTCGCTCGATCACACAAGTTCGCTTTCGAACTAGTATTGTCCATTCGACTTCCCTAATGCGGATTTCGATATGGTTTCTCGACTAGAAGCCATCAGTCTCCTTGCATAGCCATATACTATGATAGAGAATTCTAGAATCAAGCCCAAAATCCATATCAAATATTCGCCGTCAAGAATCGAATGAAAAATCCTAACACGAAATGGTGTAATCCACCTCGAACTTGTGTACTCAAACTTGGATCAAATTAATTATGCGAATAAACCAGCATACGCACAACTATATTAGTTTCATAAAGATGTTACTAAGTTAAAACATTTAACTAAACTTTATTCAAAATATTTTGAAGATCAAATTCTTTTCAAAACGTTTCAATCTAAATTTCATATTAGAAAATTTTAAAATTTCCTTATTTGTTTATTAACAAAACAGTTTCAGCTTATTTAAATCATATTATTACACATTTTAAACATACATATCAAACTTATATGTTTTACTTCAAAATTCTTAGCTTTTGAAAAGTTAACCTTGATTTGGAAGTGCTCGAACCTTCAAAATAGTCGAAGAAATCATATTTCAATCCAAGAGTTGGAAATCACAATTAAATCAGTAAATCAATCCAAAATAGAGTTATCTCAAATCAAATCTAAAACTCGAGGACTAAACACCGGTTCATACATTTACATATATCTTTCGAATATCAAATCATACTTCAAAATTTTTGAAATCAAAATTGGTTTCGCAAAATCACTCGCGTAGCAATGCTACTAAAGTGGCCTCTTCCTCACTATGAAACTCGAAAATCAATGTCGATGATGCGTGCACTCATCACCGAAATTATTTCCCAGCGACATAAGTGAGTTCTGGACTTCTATTTTCTCAAACTTCTTTTGAAATTTCTTCGAAATCATTTGAACTCATTAAAATCATTTGAAACATTTCTTATTCGGAAAATACTTTAAATCATATTATAATTATATATTTCAAAATCTTAAAACCAATTTCAAAATACCGGAGTTCAATTTTCGAATTTCAAATTTAAAAAATCCTTTAGTTATAAATCATTTTTATATAAATCCATTTCTTATATAACTTCAAAATTCAAATCCTTTCAAAAATTCAAATTCTTATCTTTTTAAAAGGTATATATAATCCTTTATCGAAAACATTTCACTTTTATATATAGAATATAATCATACTTATAAAATTTCGATATATAAAACAATTTCCAAAATACTGATAAACCCGATTTTTCAAAAGGATGATTCAAGAATGGATTTCAAAACAAAGATAAACATTCAAATTAGAGGGACTCTAATCAATTAGGATTCTGATTCGAAGATAAGTTCGAACAAAAATGAGATAATAAATTACAAAACAGTAGATGGATACACTTATAAAAATCGCGGGCGACCTTAACCGGGTCAACCGTGACTTCAAGAATATAATCGATGCGGAAATCTAAGGCAAATCGACATTCGATCGCCAGATATAGAATTTGGCATATCAAGAGATGGCAACATCAAAACCGAGGGATATATAAATCTCCGGTGAATCAATGCCCATTTGTAAAGGAGTTTCACCCCTTCACAACCCATTCAAAGATTGGTGGGATCCTATTCTTATAGAGATCATTCGAAGTGGAGTTATGGGATATTCCAGAATCAAAAGAATACAAATAGGGAGAGACAAGAATGAATTTCGGAACCGTAAGGAACGTTCCAAATTTCAAAGGAAATTGAGCCAAAAGGAAGGGATTAAACTCAACGAAAGTGATTCTGTAAATAAATTTACAATATATTCTAAGTTTCGCCTAGAGCCAAAGCTCTGATACCAACTATAACGACCCGCTATTTTGGACCATTCAAATCGACAATAATCCACACATGTCTGACTTGAATAATTCAAAATACCGAATTGTTAATTTAAATTTGGCAAAAACTCAGCATATAAGTACATAAATCAATCACAGAATCACAGACACAGAGTAATACAATAATACGCAGCGGAATAGATAAAATAGTAGTTCATGAAGCTACTATATAAACATCAGAGTTAGAAATAAAATACAACAGAATATCTCAAATGCAGTGAAGTCTTCAGTATAACAGATGACTTCTCTGAACAAATCAACTAGAAGAGCTGAAAGCTGAGGCGATAGTTGGATCTCCAAAGGAAGCTCCAAACTCCAAAGGTGAGTCTCAAATACTGTATCACTCGGTCTGACCCGAGCGTAAAGCAAAACACAAAACACTCGAGTTAGGATTAACATTCTTATACTAATAAATCCAACTCAAGTGAAATATCAATTGAAATACAAGTAACTTAAAGGATGTTTGGGATAACCATCCTCTAAGGATCTTCAGAACTATCTACAAGGTGGAAATATACATTATAACACCGTGGTCATTTCAATTTAATTTATACTTCAAAACCCCAAATATCATTTCATTTCAAATATAACTATTTTCCAAAATAGTATATATAGGTTAAATAATTTATAAAATAAAGTATTTATAATTTCCTTAAGTTCCATAAATCGGTTCAAATCAACTCAATTTCCAAATTCAAATTTTATTCAAAGTTCAATTCATCAAATTAATTCATTTCTAAACAGATCATTTAAGTTTTCAATATATTTCAAAGCTTTAATACTCAACATTTTCCAAAGTTAGATTTAACAGTTTCATATAGCTCTTGATTTAACTTCATTATTATTTAATCAGGGAATATTCACTTAATAAACTCAATATCATCTAACTAGCCTTACATTTCATTTTTACTAATTATTTTCTTAAATTTATTTAAGCAAGAATTTTTCATTAAATTATTTAAATAAACCCAAGTTATAAATCATATCTTAAATCTCAATTTCAATAAGTTTCAAATTGGTTTAATTAATAAATTATCTTTCCAACCTTAACTTATTCAAATTATTACCAAAATCTATTTTGAAAATATAATTTTTATACTTAAGCATCTCATAAGTATTTAATCCATCCTAATTTAAATTAAATAATTTAAGGCTCAAACATTTATAAAACCATATATTTCTTTCCGAAACCATAGAATTCATTTCAAAATATTTATATATATGGACCAACGGTGTCTGTATATATACATCATATGGTTAAGTGATACGGATATTTATCATTTCAATCCGAAATTTAAATATATACGGGTAGATATCATTTCGACCCGTAATCCCAATTTCAATTCAATTGAAAATCGCTTGGGTTTATCATTTCAACCCATAACGATTTTCTCCTATTCTAAAGTCCGTTCGGGTATGTATCATTTCAACCCATAGTGGATTCTATACTAACAGGGAACTTGCAGAGTGATAACAGATAATATAAAATAAAACAACAGGCATATATCATCAATAAATAACAGATACGGGTGTCAGATGTCACAGGTGAACAGTTATGGATAATAGCATATATATAACAATGTAAGCAGCATATTTCAATTGTCGTTTCAATTGAAATCAAATTTAATAAATAAAAGAACGTTAATCGTGAGTGATTGCTCACCTTTCGAGGCTAGAGGGAATAGACAATGATATGGGTTACAAATCCAAGCATGAATTTTGAAGCAAAGCATAAGGGACTTGAGTTCGACGAATAAGCTGATAACTAGGAAGAGACGAATTCAAATCAGAACAACCCGATATAAAGGAATAACTACATATATATATATATTAAAATTTTGATTTTTCATTTAAACTCCATATCAAAATAAAATTGCTATATATATATTATTCTAAAATCGTTTCTTTCTTACAACTCACCAAATAAAACAAAATATCTATATGTATATAAAACATTTTAAAACAATAACATCTGTACTTATCCTATTATAATATAATATAATATATTTTAAAACTTTATATATTTCTAAAGCAAATCTAAATATCAATACATTTATGTCATGTATATAAATGGGCAAGTCGATATGTACATATAAACCAAATAAGACCCTTTTAAAAATATACTTCGAAATCAATAACAAATCAATATATGAACAAATGGACTCATATACATACACAACTAACAGATGGTAACATATTTTATAAACTATAAAAATATATACAGCATATAGTTGCAGATCACAAACGAAATAAGTAAACAAATTGTATGCAGACATATTATGTACAACAAAATACAAACCTCGATATTGCGAACACTTAACAATATATATACACACACACACACTTTGTAATATACGAATAAACAAAGCTTTATATACTATTATTTTATACCTACCTACTATAGAATATAATATACTATACAGGCACCATAACTATAAATCTATATAATGTGTAGATGCTGTTGTACATATCTTACAGTAATATATAACAATATATATAATTTAAACTCAACGTTCATATAGACTTAGGAACTATATACATAGAAAATCATACCTAACTTATATATGCATATACTCGAAATCCATATATAATTATTATAAACTGATATATATAACTTACTTATATAAATATTAAATATATTTACCTCAAAATTTTTGGAAATAAAAGTATTCCTGCAGACTGAACAAAACTCACGCACTGGTGTAGACAAATATATATATATTTACTCTATAATATAATACACGGTTCTTGATTTACGGCAAAAAAAACAGTTTATGAAACCCATATATATATATATCAACATATATCGTCTGAAACTTACTTATATATATACATATATATAAATAAACTTAAATATATAACTACAAAATGAATATATACTTAAATACACTCAATAGGTAATATAAATCATATATATATAAGCGAAACAATCATTTGCAAATCAACTATATATATGTAGTATATTTATATACATATGCGACAGCCCTTAATCATATATATATATATGTTACTACTCAAAAATAAAATATGTTCATATATATTTTTAAAACCAAATTCACTTACACAAATTTAACATCAATGCTTTATAAGACAATTATATTACTATTTGCCATACCATATATATAATGTTGTAGCTTTATGTAATATATACAACAACCTCATATAACCAAAATATCAAGTATAAGGGGCTTACGGCTTGCTACTGTGAGCATTGGTGGAGTCGAGAAGGCTGATGGTGAGAAGACGGCAAGGGAAGAGGGAGGTATGGGTCGGCTTTGGCTGTTGATGGTTGATGTGGCAGAGCGGAAGTTTCGGCAAGAAGGTCGGTTACATGAGGCTGGGTGGCAGTAGTTAAAGAGGAAGGTGCTGAATCAGTTTAGCAATTGGTGGAGGTTGCCTTGTCTGAGTGGTTGTGTATGGCTGGGAAGAAATGAGGGTGGAGCACGAGGCTAGCATAGGAGGAAGAGGTTTCAAATGTAAAATGGAAGAGAAACAGATTTGTAAATGCCATACGAAACGTATCCCATATACTAAATATTAACCAATTCGATGTAACCATGAAAATGAAAAATGAAAGGACAATTGGTTTGAATTTATTAAAGTGGCTATTGGTTTCATGTTGGATAATGAATAGTCACGAGAAATCGAAAGGACTCGGTTGCGGAACCGATACGTTGAGCATTAAAATCCAAACGGAGCTAGAAACGTCCGAATTTCGCGAAATGGATTACGCAGTCTGATCCAGAATTCTCTGAATAAATTTTCTCCTGTTGACATATTTTGGTTTCGGAAAACTTTTAAATTCACTGTTATTAACCGGTTTGACTTGAAATGAAATTTCACAGGAAAACAAACTTCAATATTATCAGATGAAAATTTACCAGTTGCTATATTAAAATAGACGTATTCCAAATAATAAATTTTTAATTTCAAATTTTATTGTTTAAAATTTTACAAATTTCCAATTAAATATACTTTTAAAACCATTAAATTTTACGGGTCGTTACATGTTTCGTATCGTACCCAACAATACGAAGCGACCTAGGAGATATAGTTTACGACCTCGGGGTGATTCAGTGTAATCGCTATACCTGAGTCATGCACAAACTTCCATAGATAAGAGACATGAAAGACGTTGTCCACATCCATCATCTTTTGAGGTAAGTCGATCCTATACGCTAGCTTCTTAATCCTCTCAACTATCGGCAAAAGAACTTATGAATCTCGGTGGAAACTTCCATTTTCTACCGAATTGAACTACATTCTTCAGAGGAGAAACCTTCACAAATACCATATCTCTGATAGAAAACCCTAAATCTCTTCATCTTTTATCCGTGTAGATTTTCTGTCGATCTTGAGCAGCTTTCATTCATTGCTGAATGACCTCGGTCTTCTTTGAAGTCTCTCTAATCATATTTAGCCCTTGTATCAGTTTCTCTTCCGCTTTCCAACAACATGAAGGAGAATTACATGGTCGACCATATAATGCTTCATATAGAGCTATACAAATACTCGACTGATAACTACTATTGTATGCAAATTCCACCAAATGAAAATGATCATACCATGATCCACAAAAATCTATAATGCATGACTGTAAGAGATCTTCCAATATATGATTTACTCTCTCCGTTTATGGGTGATATGCTGTACTAAGATGCAACTCGATCCCTAATGCCTCTTGTAAGCTCTTCCAAAACTCATTAGTGAAAAATAGGTCTTGGTTGATCACAACGCTATTCGGCACACCGTGAAATCGTACTATCCACTTTACATACAACTTTGCCAGCTTGGATGCCATTCGACTTGACTTGATGGGTATAAATCTCACACTCTTAGTCAACCGATCTACTATAACCCAAATTCCATCGTACCCTGCTTGAGTCCTCGACAATCCATTAATAAAATCCATTGATACCCGCTCATTTCCATTCAAGAATCTCTAATAGTTGCAACAATCCATAGGTTTCCTCTGCTATGCTTTTACCAATTGACAATTTATACACTTGGAGCTTAATGCCCCAACATCCCTCTTCATGCCTTCCCAGTAATAAGTTCGCTTCATATCTTGGTACATTTTGTTACCACCGGGATGAATAGTCAATCTAAAATGATGACACTTTCTTAGGACTTCATTTTGCAACCCATCAACACTGGGAACAAACAACCTCCCGTCTTTACAAAACCAACCTTCTAGGTCAAGTTCGTATTGCTTCATATCTTCAGATTCTATTCCTTCATCTTTGTTATAATCTCTACTAGCCTAGCATCTCGCTTCTTACTAGTACCGATCCTTTCAATTAGTGTAGGTCTAATCGATAAGCTTGCCAAAATTTCAGGTTCTAGCTCGCAGTTTGGCCTGAAATCAAATCCAGCAATATATTATATCTGCTCCATTCCAAGAACATTACTCCCAACCTAGCATGTGTTCTACTTAATGCATCGGCGACTGCATTCCCTTTTCCTAGAGTGTAGGAAATACTGAAATTGTAAGAGGCCAAGAACTCCAACCACCATTGCAGTCGAAGGTTGAGATCCTTCCGAGAGAAAAGGTATTTCAAAGATTTGTGGTCCGTAAACAGCTCAGACCTCTCTCCCAATAGATAGTGATTCCACATCTTCAAAGCTAGAACAAATGTAACCAATTCCAAATCATGAGTTAGGTAATTCCTTCGTGTGGCTTTAGCTGTCGACTCGCATAAGCGACAACCCTTTCCCTTCTGAATTAACATTGCACCCAATCCAGTACCACATGCATCAATGTATACTATTAACTCTTCATTTCCACTTGGAATGGTCAACGCTGGTGCACTCATCAACCTCTCTTTCAGACTCACAAGCGCATGCTTACACTTCGTGTCCCAAACAAAGTATGATTCTTCTTTGTCAAATTGGTCAACGGTGTTGCTATCTTTGAGAAGTCCTTGATGAAGCGTCTATAGTATCCTACCAATCCTAGGAAACTCCTCATATCCGTAGCATTCTCGGGCTGATTCCAATCTTGGACCGCTGCCACCTTCGCAGGATCCGCTGCTATACCCTGTCCCGACACCCAAGAATATCACTTTTTCTCTCCAAAAGTGACACTTAGAGAACTTCGCTCTCAACTTGTGCTTTCTCAATATCTCTAACACAATCCTCAAATGCATCTTGTGCTCCTCTTCAGTTCTGAAGTAGATCAGAATATCATCCACGAACACAAGCACAAACCTATTTAGTTGGTCTTTGAAAACCTAATTCATGAGATCCAAAAAGTATGCCGAAGCATTGGTCAGCTCGAATAGCATCACCAACCACTCATAAAAACCTAATGGAGTACAAAACACAGTAATAGGCCCACTCTCCTTTGCTACTCTAAGATGGTGAAATCTCATCGCCAAACCAATTTAAGAAAACACATTCACACCATGCGGCTGGTCAAACAAATCATCTATGCGCATGAGTGGATACTTGTTTTTCTTCGTCACTTTATTCAGCTTACAATAGTCCGCAAGCAACCTCAAAGAGCCATCCGCCTTAGTTGCGAATACTACAGTTGCACCCCACTCAGATATGCTTTTTCGAATGTACCCCTTCCTTAACAGGTTGTTCACTTGCCCCTCTAATTCCTTCTTCTCTTTGGGTGCCATATGCCTCAAAGGCATAACTATCGGTCTAGCTTCCTCTACCAAGTCTATCTGAAACTAGATCTCTCTACGGCAACAATTCTGTCACTTCCTCAAAGACATATGATTGCTCTCTAGTGATCGACACAAATGACAATCCCTCCCGTGTGGACCCTCAAGAAAATATAGAAAACTAACCATTACCCCATCCTTTGGTAGGCAGCCAATCACTACCATCCGCCCATCCACATCCCCAATTGTTACCGATAGCTTCTCGCAATCCACAATCGCAGCATACTTCATAAGCTAGTCCATTCCCAAGATAATCCCGAACCCAATGAATTTCAAAACGAAGCAATCACAAACAAAGGAGCATCCATGACTCAAACACTAGGACATGACAGACCATGCAAAGAATAGTAGAGACTCCAACATGGTTTGTCACGATTAGGGGATTGTCTACTATCTCAGGTCTCATTCCTAATCTGCCTATCAAGTCAATTGAATAACGACTCCCTTTCCCTTCTCCTTCGTTGAGGGAGCACTCGACGAAGTCGGGACTGCGTCCAAAGCATATGCCTTTACAACTTGCTTATCCTTCATGGGTTCCTGGCAATCCTTCTTCAAACCTTTCCTTAAACTGTTCCCAACTAAACTGATCTTCAAGCATAGCAATAGTCACATTGTTCCACCAATTCATGGTCCGTCCTTGAAGTTGTATAGAAGCTGACTTTCTTTTCATAGAGTCAACCACTTCCATATCACTGAAGACGCATTCACAAGTATCTATTCAATCTTGCACTTCTGTTGCTGATTCCATTCCACAAAATGGATTTCCTCCTAAAGTAGAGTAATCTTTGCTCAACTTAGCAAAACCGACCTTAGGCGCTTGCACGAGAGCACCTCCACCAACAGCTATACCAAGAGCATTCCTCATTATCGTCGCCATCATAGTATTGAACATAACTTAAAAATCAGGCATAACAACTCCTGCTCTAGCTTATTCTTCAACTCCTAAAATAGTTCTCACAATATTCCTTATATGCCGGCTCATTCTTATCTGTAACAAAAATGATCAGTCTCTCATAAAGAAAACCGTGTCAATAGTGCTCAAGTGCATGTGACTTATACTATATACTATATTATCATATATCTTTGAAAACCAAACTATACCAAGTATGCACTCTCTTGTATACACATATACTCTCGATCCAGTTTAAGGCGATAACACATTCCCTATCTCTACTGGATCATGGTATCAACTTCAGTTAATTATAGAACCAAAGCTCTAATACCAAATGTGATGGCTGCCCTATACCACTGGCACCGGTAGAGTATAAATAGTGCACTGCATCTGTACCCAACCGATATAGGACAATCATCAGAGTTTAGAATGAACAAATGCAGCATATAACATGTTATATATCTCATAGAACATGGACAAAATATAATATCACATATACAATAGAAGAGACAATAATAAAAATGTGAACTAATCATCAAAGCATAATATCCACTGAATTATACATCAAATGTCATAGAGTTTATACAATGGAAACAATCTCAACAGCTGTCTTAAATACTAGCAATAGGAAATCACTGTTAAGCTCCCCAGCGCTGCACAATGGAATAAGCGCAGAATCCATATAAGTATATAATACAAGATAGCTCCATCCATCCCGTCCTCCGAACAGCTACTACGTGACCTAGAATTGTCATCTAGTCTACTCATTTAAGAGTACTAAAGATAATAAGAAGTAAAGCATAAAACCTTGGGTCAGACAATAGTCTGGTGTGAGCAGTAAATAAATCTCAAAATACTATATAGGTAAATATGGCAATGGACAACAGTACCCGAACCATACCTGACATGTCCCTGCAACCAAAGAGTTAACATATAGTACTATAATATGCTACTCTACAATATCATAAAGATATACCACAAACCAAATAAAGGATATCAGTCTTTCAGCTATTCCTATCTCCAACACCTACTTCCCATGATACCTATGAGTGATAGCCTACTAAAGAAAAAAAATAAAGCATCTATAACATCCATCAACAATCCTAACTATCACTTCTTGTGCCTTGAATATATGATAACTCGTATAGCTCCCATGCTAGGGACTAATGGAAATCTCGGTTCTCTGCTATACTCTCATATCTTGCAGCCTAAAGCTAGATACGAGTCTCGTAGCCCAAAGCTGGACACTAAACCCAAAGCTACAGGTCCAACGCACACAGGTCCTTTAATTGACCCATGGGCATCCCCACTTACAATACCCCTGCTTCGAGTACAGCTGGAAACTCTTCGAGCATAAATGATTCCTTAGCAAATATACCCGAGCCCATCTTTGCTCCATTTAGATGCCGAGCTCTTCTTGCTCAATCAAGTTTCCATTATTCATGAGGAACCCTTCCACATTCCCCGATCACACGGCTCCCACCTTTACGAGCCGCCATCTTCGGAACCTACTCCCAGCACGAGCCAATATCCAAAACTATAGCTTTTCATCGTACTATTAAACCGTCATCCAACCTAATACAAATGAGCCAACACCTCCAGCATGATCTACAGAACCCCAACAACAATCCCTAGAAGTTCCAACTCCATATCATGCACCACAATAACTCGATACCGAGTTATAGGTATAACTCGATACCGGGTTATAGGTATAACTCGATACCGGGTTATAGGTATAACTCGATACTGAGTTATTGGTATAACTTGGTGCCGAGTTATACACTTAGCCAACTAATGACTGATTCCTCTTTCATGTATAGTACTCCCCTTCCAATGCCTTAGATCTCGACTCATCCCTCCTTAATAACTTAGCATTCAATCCAAAGCTCCTTCTTCAAGTTTTATTGATAACTCGGTGGTATACTCAACCCTTAGCTAAATCTCTTGCATCTTTGATATAGAACACCTCATCTATCCATGCTCTATCCATCCATGCTGACCACCGACTCATAGACTCATTCCCCATAACTCGATACCGAGTTGTAGGCATAACTCGGTGCCAAGTTATGTACCTAGCTTCTTTTGAGTTGCGACTCATCATGTGTCTTCCCATAATACTCCAGAGCACATCTACCAAGTTTCGTCCAATTCCGACCAACCATTATAACTCATTGCTAACCTAACTTGATAACTCATCGTAAACTCAAGCACTTAGCCAATCTTTTAGAACCTTGTTATAGACAACCACTATTAGCCATAGTCTCTAAGCCATCAAGTCGACCATCACTCATGAACAACCACCGTAAGTAGGGTCCAACCTATCCCCTTAACTCGGGTCCGACTTATCAATTTTCTCCAATCAATGTGCGAGTTATCCTATAGCCTCCTACCATGCTCAGAGCCTATGCACCAACTTTCATCCGATTTCGACTAACTTTGCCTCTGATTCGCTCAATTCTCAGCCTATATTTCTATACATGCACAACACTAACAAACACTATCAAAGCATAACATCCAAACATGTCATAACAAGAAATTTTATCCATTCAAACATGCAGTTCATAGAGATAAGATAAATAATTCAATTTATAACATAGATCTACATATAACCTGAATATATGAACATAAATCAAGGTGATTTCTAATTAGTCTGCATCATATGCATGAATTAGCATGTCATTAAAGTTAGATTATGTTTTATGGCTAAAAATAAATTAAAAACTTGTTAAATCCTATAATTCTACCATATAAACATGCATAGTATAGTGAGGAAGCATAAACCACTCAACAATTACCAAACTCAACCAATTTGTGTGTAGATCTAATTTGGACAACGAAGAAAAGCACTCCATATCAAGCAAATCGATGATCTCTATCTTCTAATTGAGGATATAATCTCTAATCCACAATCTAGTTTAATTTAGAGAGCAATTTAGATGAATTAGGATGAATCTAGGGCTAATTAGAGTTTAGACCTGAATTGGAATGAGAGAGAAAAGTTCTAATTTGATTCCTACAGCCCGTATTTATAGTAATCTCTAATTAGACAAATAGGCCAACTAATGGGTATAATTACGTACACACTAATTCTGGCCAGCAGCTGTTAAAACTTAAAACAACCATAACTTCCTAACCGTAGGTCTGGTTTTCTATTATGACCACTCTACAAAATGAAAGACCATCATCCTGGAGCAATGAAATAGGTTTGAGATCCTAATTCGACTCCTATCAAAAATTTATTCCAAACAAGATTTTCAGGGTCAAAATAGTTACATAGAAATTCAAAAAAAATCAAAGGTGTGTAAAATATCCCTAAGAGTCATATTCAAAAATTATAGAATCATACGACCTCATTTAAATAAAATAAAAATATTTTACGATCCTCCGATACGTAAAACACAGGCTGTTACATAGAAATACTTTTAGGTAGAAAAGAAAGAAATCAAATTTTGGAAATGCCACTTACTTAACATGGGTGAATTATTGACAGGTTGGTTAGTATGGATTTTACTGTGCAACAGAATTGGCAATATAATAAAATACGGTTAGTGACGAGAAAGATGTTTTAGCTATGGAATCTTTTCCTATATACCTTGTCGATAGGCAAACAAAAAGTTGATTTCTGAATAAACCCTGCTTTAAAACTTCATAGAAATTAACCATGCAAACTGTACTTGAAAAAGTTGAAAACGAATTGGGGCCAAAGAGAAGATTCCAAAGTACGGTGGGAGGTTGGGTACCCAAAAGGAAAAAAGGGATGAAAATATGGAATTTTCCACCCAAACCATTTTTCCAGCATAAAAAAATAGGTTTAAAAAATTGGATTTTTCTAAATTTGGATGTTAGCAAAAGTGTGCTAGGATTTTGGATGGTAGGTATTGGTTCCATTGGATGTAAAATTGGTTGAACTATACTTCTATTCGTAGAAATATGGAAAATTAGGATGTAAAAACAAGTTTTTGGTTTTCAAAATTTGCATGCATATAGAACTGCCAGTATTTTTGGATGTTTGCACCATATTTTCGAAATTGATTTAAAAGAATGCATTCATATAGAAGGCATCGATTAGAATTATTCTGCATACATATCATATATATTATGATACACCATGCACTTATACACGATTGATTGCAAAATTGTTTATATACTAATTGATTTGTTAGTTTATAATGGTTGTACGTTATGTTACGTTGTCCAGTCCTTGGAGGAATTTCGGGGACGAAATTCTTTTAGGGGGAGAATTTAACACCCCATGATTTTACGATAATTAATTAAAAAGAAATTTAATAAATAAATAATAATGCTAAAAATAGCATTTTCACAAATATCAAAATTTAGTTATGAAATATACGCCTTTGGGTTTGTGGCGATTTTCTGATTAATTTTCATATATAAACTTTTCCAATCGGAGTTCAAACGTAAAGTTATTAGCGTTTGAAGTTCTTAAACTAAAATAATTATAGTAAACGTTGATTAATAACGTTAATGGAAGCTTATGTGTTAAGGAATGTTAATGTTAAATGAAATATGAGAAAATAAATTTTAAGGAAAATAAATTACTATTGTTAATCAAACAGGAGATGAAACTTAAAGAAAATCGAGCAGTATAATCAACAAACAACGCAGGCAAATTAATCACCATAAAACAAATGGTAAGGTCAACCTGAGATGCATCAAGGTCGATTGGTAGTGGTCGACCCTAGGTCAAGAGCAGTCGACCTTGCTCATGTTAAATTGACAGTAAATTATGGCCTAACGGCCCGTATTTAATACAGTTTTGTCGAACAGCTGACATTGATTTGAACCTCTATAAATAGATCTAGACCCTCACTTCCAAACTCATATTTTCTAATGGGCGCGAAAGCTCTGCCATTTTCTCTTCTCCTCCAAAATTCTATATTCTTAAAAATATTTCTAGTTTGCATGCATACAAAATTGGAGAATTGTAGAAGATGATTGAGGAAGATAATAGGTTCAAGTCAAATTGCCAAAGCCAAAGTAAATTGTAAATTCGAATCTAAAATACAAATCAAACTCCAAATCTCTTTTCTAATCTAGATCTTTGATAAATCTATACAGGCTTGCGGTGTATAAATCCAAATAAGAGAAAAAGGAGTCAAGGTGGAATAATAGGGATTAGGTCGGGAGGATTGGAAAGTTAAAAGGGTGAAGGAGAATAATTATATAACTGTATAATATTAGGTTTATATCGTTGTAGATCTATTCCTATATGCCTGAAATGTAAATTGGAGTTGTAGGCTAAACCTATACACATGCAATGAAATTATAAATTCTGCCTACATATTATGTAATTGTTAACTTGATATATTTATAAGTTATATGAATGTAAATCCGAAAAAGATTTAGGTTTTAGCAATCCTTAAACTTATTATTGAATAATAGTAGACCATGAACTTATAACTGATGCAATATTTTTAGATATTTAAATGGATATTGAAAAATAAGAATATAGAATAAAGAAATCATAATAAGATTTTAGGGCTTTAAGTGGTATTTTAATTCGTTGGAACCTAAGATATTGCAATGTGAATTTCTATACATTATCAAGTTTAAAATAAATAAAGTGCGCCGTTTGAGATGATAAGTAATACACCTAAAAGAAAAAAATGTATAAAATAATAAATATTTACCGTGTTTTGTACTGTCTATTTCAATAACTATAAAAAGATAATTCCTTGTAATTCCAAATGCAGCACAAATATTCTAGTTGGATCAGATAGAAATTTATAGTATTAACCTTTCCATTTGTATAAAACGTAATTCCATCGCATTAAAATGTAGAAAAATCTCTAAATGTTAAATAAAAAGATAAACATGATAAGAACATTGTAAGAGGAAAAATGTGCGACACAAATGAAGATGGAAATTAAATGAAAAGAAACTGAGAATAGGTATGGATAAATTAAAGGGGTAAGAAGGGAATAGAAATAGGAAATGAAAAAAAGGGCAAAAGAATAGAAAAAGGACATGGTAAATTCTTTAAAAAGAAAGCGGTAAACAATCTTAAACCAAGTAAGGTATAAACGCATAAGAAGTAAAGAATTACGCTTAACAAGTAAACTGTAAAGGCAAGATAATTAAGTAAGAATGAATAAAGATATATTATATATATATATATAATATACGTAGCCTCAAGTATGCATTTACGACGTGTGTGAACTATTAAAGTTAAAAAATGATTAAATGAATAGGATGACATAGTCATTAGAATAAGTTGGAATGCGAGATCAGTTGTGTTATACAATAGAAGTCTGCCCACCGCAAGGAGCTACCAGCAGTTATGCATACATTATACTGATGTGAGACATATCCAACCGTAGGACCCGTGGAGAGTATACGCTTGTGTATAGATGAAGGAATACCCCAATAGATAGAGAAGTCTACATCAAAAATTGGAAAGGAGGTATTTCCTTAATTGCAATCGGCAACCTAAACAGGATAATGAGCGAAGAAGGACACTATGTCAGCATGTGCTGGTACAAAATAAAGGAGTAGGGTTGTGCATAGGTCGAGAACGTCATCAATTCTTAGCGGTTAATCAGAAAGGCAGGGGTTACACCTAACGAGCTATACTGCCTACTAGTGTATGGACCATGTTAGGGCATGCCTCGCTATGTTGTTTGCTAGTTTGTTAGAAGGCAAGGCCGGTTAACCCTATTATAGAGGTTTTCAAAATGTGCGTAGGATAGTGTGTGGAGCTGAGTCCACAGCCGGTGGGGTTGAATTCACTGTATTTATAGTTTGTAAAACTGAGTCTACCACTAAGAAGCAAACAAGAAAATCCCCAAAAATACAACATAGATCACGGCTAAATTATTATAAAGCTGTTAAGGAACTACAAGAATTCCTCGGTATGCGTGGCGACGAGAACATGATATAAGGAGAGTGATGGATCTTGATGGGATGCTGAGTTACGGGATACTAGTGGGGATAGTTTCTTGGTCCAATGAGGGACCGTGGTACTTATATATATGTACGCATGTGTGTGTATAGCTATAGTCTACTATGGGTAATGGGAAGTATTGTATGCGTATGTAAAGTTGAGATGACTAATTGAAAAGGAATAGACATAATAAAAGATAGAAGACAATTGACATAGACTAGTATTATGTATAAAGTATATAATTTTCTAGTCACCAGAACGTTGTTCTGACTCCGTCCTCATTACAACCCACAGGATATCTTAGAAGGGAATTTCATACTTATATTTGTCATCAATTCAAATTAACTTATGTTTAGGATTAACAGGGTATTGATTTATCAAACTATATTCAATTTTACTTTAAACAAATTTAGATTAGACAGGGATCATATTCATATGGGTTAAATTACTATCAGATTCCCAATTTACTATAGTTATTAGATAAACACCGTCTCTAATTAAATTAAAACAGTTGTAGATCAAATAGGGTATAAACATACTTAATTACATATAAATCATTATAACAATAAAGAAGCCACTTACCTCTGGTAAGCTATTCCTTCTTTTGTTCACCTAGAATCGCCCCCGCTTTGTTCGTCGATCTCTCCTGTCGAATATGAGTGCAATTTTTGATCGAATCGTCCCTGTCGAATATTGACTATGCTGAATAAATAGGCCTAATTGTCGGCGTACACATCTATCTAGTCTTGTAACTTCCTAGAGTCGTAAACTTAGGGAACTAATTTCCCTACTAATATACTAACATATATATAATATAATATATATACAAAAAAACTATAACCTGGGCCTTAGGTCGAGGTTCAACTTGTAGTTGTAAATCGTTAATTGGTAGATTGTCGGCTGCTGGAGCGGTCGACCAGCTTTGGTTAGCATGTCAACGGATTGAAGTCAATTATTGGAAATTTTTATTTTTCTTCTTTCCATTTATTGGTTTTTCTATAGTAAACCCTAATATGTTAATCTACAATTCCCAGTGTTCTCGATTGTAGTTTCAAATCATTTCATAATTTCATAACTATATTTTTCACCAATTCAAATTAATTTAGGTTTAGAATCAACATGGTATTGATATATCAAACCATATTCAGTTTATGAAAAAAAGCGTGTTCAACCTAAATCAACTTTTGTCCAACCAATTGTACTTTACCCAAATTTTGATTAGATACGGACCATATATTCATATGGGTCAAATTATTATCAAATTCCCAATCTACTAGAATTATTAGATAACAAAGTTCTAATTAAATTAGAACATTTGTAGATCAAATAGGGTATAAAAAAAACTTAATTACATATAAATCATCACAATAATAATGAACCTGCTCACCACTTAAAAGTTATTCCCTCTTTTATCCGCTTGTAATCGTCCCTGCTTGGTTCGTCGATCTCTTATTTCATTGATTTGATTTAATTCCTCCTTCTTTATTCTTTTGAATTTAATTTGCAAGTCCTTTTATTTTTGAAGAAAATTGATTTAGAGAGAATAAAGAGTTTAGTTTTGGAAGGGACAAAGTTTTGGTACGCTATGAATTAGATAAGGGTTTTTAGTATTAGGTTAGGGTTGTATTCATAGGGGTATGAAACAACATTGGCCATTGGATTTGACTTTATAAAGTCCACGCCATTCGACCAAGCCAAACCACGGCCGAATATGCTTGACTGGTTGACCGCTTGGTCACGGGCAGTCGACCGGTCCATACCGGGCTATCAACCGGTGGTGCTTTCCACTTTTAATTAATATCCTTCCTTATTTAATAATTTAATTATTGTCGTCTTGAAATTTTAAATGTCAATAACTTTTTCATATGAGCTTTGATTACAAAACTTTTATATGAAAATTGTCCAAAAAATGCTACGAATGCAATGGTGCAAGTTTTGTAGTCAAATTTGAATGTTTGTGAAAATTCCATTTATACCCTTATCATATTCAATTAAATTTCTTTAATTAAATTTTGTTTAATCTTTGCAGGGTGTTATATTCTCCCCCCTTAAAATGATTTCGTCACCAAAATCTCCAAGGACGGAAAAATGCAACTAGTACATATGGAAATTAATACTTACAACCATCTAGTCTACCATCAACCACTAGAAACCACTGTCCTTAGTTCAAATTCCTAATGCAATATGTACATATAGGCATGGAATGCATATGAACCTGGAATAATGCAAAAATTAGACGGCCTCCTGATCTAGTCAACCTCCTAAAATGCAGGTGCTCATGCCATGTATCCAAATGTATGCAATATATGTGCAAACGTTAAATCCATATGCAACAACCATATGCATATAATTTGGTAAAATAAAACAAGTGATGGTGTGAGTGTATGCTTACTCGAGAATATATTTTACTAAGTGTGCAAAGATTAATTTGATAAATACATCCATTAGCAATCATCATCAAAAACATGTCCTAATGACACGTTGGCAACCATTCCTAGTATCAAAATATTCTTACCTATGGGGTATACAAAGCTAAATCCTAATTGCATAAATATTACATATTCTAAATAGAGAGTCATCAGAAAAGAGCTAAATGGGTAGCTAGTATTCTCTCCTCCAGCTCCCAAATGCGCTCAACCGAATCATCTTCCAACTGGACTATAACCAGTTTAATTACTTTATTACGAAGTTGCTTTGTCCTATTCTCAACAATGTGGGTAGGTGCATGGCAAACACATCACTCACTTCCTACTTCAATTCCTTCTAACCATCTCGGCTTGTCCAAGGTAACTGAATTGTGTAAACATTTTCGCAAGTGTGACACATGGAAAACATTGTGAATTCCCACCAATCCTTTAGGAAACCCTCCTCTATAAGCGAACTCCCCTACTCTATCTAAAACTGAAAAAAGCCCTACAACCCTTGGTGCTAACTTTTTCGAAGTATCAACCCAATAACGTATCTAAGCGGTGAGATCCTCACAAAAACCATGTCGCCACCACGGACATCAATTCCTTGTTTCTCCTATCAGCATATGATTTCTGCCTATTTCTTACAGTCTCTCTCCGTCTACGGAAAGGCTTTTAGTAAAGAGTCAAGAAGAAAAGATTGGTTTCTCTAGTCCACCTTCCAAGTACTCTCTAGGAATCATTCTTCCGACCACACTTACCATCTTCACCACTAGCATGTAACTTCAGTTCAAATGTACGTGCATAGGCAACCCCGACAATCCTTGCTACCAACTCAAATAAAATGATGTAGACATGCACCATACTAGGTAACTTAAACATAAGTATGCTGCAACAAAACTATAGCTTCATGCAATCCTCAATTCACATACACACTGCCTTAAATCATCCAATAGAATTATTGATCACTTCATCTTCTATATACTAAGATAAGACAACCCAAAAGTGAACAATGTTCCCTCCTAGTACCTTAGAATCTTTTACTATTCCTCGTTTCCTCAAGGATATTCAAAATAGGTGTTTTCTTAAACAGGAAATTTTCCTCAAGGACAATTTTTAGGGCTTTTTTTACCGTAAGGACAACCCGCTAATTATTTTCTCAAAAGGACAAATTATCGTATTTCCTTCCAGCCCACTTTCGCGCGCTTCTTCTTCTTCTTCCTTTCGATCAAATTTTTTCAGTCGCGATCAAATCTCTTTCTCCCAATTATAATATCGATCAACTTCGTTCGTTTAATTCAAATTCGTCCTTCTGAAAATAAAATCGATCACCTTCGTTCGTTTATTTCAATTCCGTCCTTCTGAAAATAATATCGATCAACTTCGTTCGTTTTTTTCAATTCCGTCCTTCTGAAAATTGTACTTCATCGATCGTTTTTTTTCTTACGTGCGTTTGTTGATCTCGTTCTTTTCATATTTGTACCGTGATCTCGTTCTTTTTAGGTATGCTTATATTATTCTGTTTTTTGTTGTTTTTCTATTCGATTTAAAAAAGTTTGTCTGTGCTTTCTATTTGTTTTCATTTTTTTGAATGATATGCAGTGTTGTTCTTCTCATTGTTTGTTCATTCGTCGATGGAAAATTGTGGAAGTAGCAGCAGGTTTTTTATTATTATACTCGTTTCTTTATAAGTGTTGTATTCTAGTTAGCTTTTCATTTAATTTATCTTGCATTTTCTTGCATTAATGTTGGGATGATTGGAAAAGTATCGTTGCTTGAGTTGTATATAAAGTTGTGATATAGTGGAAAACTATTGTACTTTAGGTTCAGTTTCTGGGTATCATTTTTATTCTTTCTTAGTATCATTTTTTTTTATCAGTAACTAGGTATCAGTTGTGTATACTGTAGGTATCAGTTTTTGTGAAATTGAATGAATAATGTTCTAAATTGAATGTATTTTTACTAACGTTTATTTTTTATTTTTTTTGACAGTGGGGATAACAGTCTTCTTTGTCTGTTTGTGTTGAATAATAACACTTTTAGCACTCGATTGTCTATTGATTGCTCTTTGTATGATTTGAAGAATGAGATATGTCGATGTTGGTCTCAATTAACTCCTCTTTCTATTCAGATTTCTTATGTACTTGAGGACAAAGTTATTATGGTTGACACTGATTCTGATATTCAGAGTATAATTTGTTTTCAGTTATACAAGAAAAGTTCTTTCTTTGGTTTTACTGTTAAGGTTAAGGGTTCTGAATTGGAATATGTTGATGGTGCTTCTATTTCAAGTTCATCCGTTGTTCGTGCTTCTTCATCTTCTACTGTATCTGTCTGTTCAAATGTTGTTGTTAATGGTAAAAGTTATTTAAAAGATATGTTGAGGAGAGGGTCGACATTAAGCATTTCCAATTTTGTTGGTTTTTGTTTTGGAGGAGCTGAACAATTTAGAGAGTTTTTGATGGCATATCAAATTCAAAAGGGGTATGAATTAGTATTTTTAAAGAATTGTGCAACAAGAGTTACTGTGATTTGCTCATCATATAAGGATGGTTGTCTTTTCAAAGTCCATGGTTCCTGTGATTCTGGAGAATTGAAAAGGTTCTTTATGAGAAATTTGGTTTTTGATCATTCTTGTGGGGCTGGTCTTAGACATGTGAATAATCCACATATATCTAGTTCATTTGTTAAATCGATGATTATTGATGAGATCCGCGATTGTCCAAGTAAAAAGCCTAAGGATATTATAGTTGATTTTAAAAGAGAATACAATTTTCAGTTGTCTTATGGTTATGCTTATCATGGAAAACAACTTGCATTGATGGAGTTGCACGGTAATGATGCTTTGTCTTATAACGATTTGAGTTGGTATTTGGAAGCAGTGAAAAAATCTAATCCAGATAGTTATGTTGATATGGATGTTGATCCTTGTAGTAATGAATTTGAAAGGGTGGTTATTGGTTTTGGCGCTTGTTTACTTGGTTTCAAGTCTTGTCGTCCTATGATATTCTTAGATGCTACTCACTTGAAGGGACGTCCTGGTGTGTTGATGGGTGCTACTGCAAAAAATGGTGATCAAGGTATGTCTTTGTTTTCAGATTTGAGTTATTTGTATTGAGATCATAATACTTGGCATAATCATTAATATACATTTTTTACCATAATTTGTATTCTGTTGGTATCAGTTTTAAGAAATGTAGTTTATAAGTAGCAAGTTTCTAGTATCAGAATTTTCATTGTATTGAATTGTAAGTTTGTATTTGGTATAATAATTTCATACTGCTAAACAGGAGATTAGTATCAGTTTTGGTATAATCTTAGTATCAGTTTCAAGTATGTTCATATATGGTATCATTTATAGTTATGTAGTATCGAAATTTCCTTTGTATCATAATATATGTCAATTTTTGTTTCTTTGTTGTTTTAGAATGAAGATTACTGTGCATAATGTTGTGGTTATTAATATTTTTTATAATGGTCATATCAGGTTTTAGGTATCAGTTTTGTTACTGTCAGTATCAGTTTTATGAATTGTTTTATATTTATGGTCGTAATTACTTTTAGTTTTTTTTTACTAATTATTTTTGCATTTGCAGGTTTCTTCCCTTTAGCTATGAGTGTAGTTTCTGTAGAAAATGTGGATAACTGGACATGGTTTTTGAACCATTTAAAACAAATGCTTCAAGAAGAGCGTACTTTAGTTTTTATGTCAGATCGCCACCAAGGTTTGCTTTCAGGTGTTCGTGATGTTTTTCCTTCAGATTATCACAGTTATTGCTATTTGCATATGGAACAAAATCTTCTTTCAGCAGTGAAAGCCAAAAATGCAAATGTGTCTATTGTTGATCTATTCAAAATGTGTTCTAGAGCTTCAAATCTATATGAATTTGAAGGAGCATATTCTAAGTTTTGTCAAATTGGTGGTGTTGCTGGTGTTAATTTTTCAAAGGATAAGCCATTTGATAAGTGGGTGGATTTATTTTTTCCAGGGAAACGTTATGGCGAATATAGTTCCAATGTTGCAAAAAGTTTTAACAGTTGGATTTTAAATGAACGAACATTGCCTATTACTTTGTGTTTAGATGGTATTCATGTTAAGATTATGGAACAAATGGCTAGAAGAAGAGAAGAATGTCGTTTGTGGAGAACAAGTCTATGTCCTTCTATGGAGTTACGCTTAGATAAGTTGATTGAAGAAGGATTTGGATGGGATGTATATAAATCTTCTGATTTTGCTTATGAAGTGAAATCTCCAAACTCTCATTGTGTTAATTTGAAGGAGCGGGTTTGTAGTTGCAACCAATGGAAAATTACGGGATTTCCTTGTGCTCATGCTATAAAGTGTATGAACAAGTCTAAGTTGTCTGTATATGATTTTGTTGAGAAGTATTTCACTGTTGATGCTTATCGATGTTCTTATGCCAATGCTATAAATCCTATTCCAAATTATGATAGGCCTATTGTTGATGGTAGCATTCAAGATGTTATCAAGCCACCAAAGGAGAAACGTGGTGCTGGTAGACCATCAATCAAGCGCAAAGGAGGATTTTCATATTTTCAGAACAAGCAAAATAGATGTGGAGAGTGCAAGCAGTTTGGTCATAATAAACGGAATTGTCAAGCTTCAAAGAGGATTTGATTTTACATTTTGAATTTGTTTAGATTAATAAGTGGTTGTGTGACTTGTTTTGATTGTTTACTGTAATTGAACCTTGTTATTAATTTGTGTTCAGTATAGCATATTATCAACTTGATTTTAATTTCAGCTATGTAGTATAAATGATAGTATCAGTTTTAGTATTAGTTATATGTTTTTACAGTATCAGTTTTGGTGTTTATTTATTTATTTATTTCAAACATTTGTTTTGATATTTGTTGCATACTGTTAATTTCAGTTGTTTAGTATCATGTTACGCATTCTGTTGGTATAAATTATGGTATCATTTTTTCTTTGTGTGATATCAGTTTTGTTTAATTATGTATATTTTAGTTATTTATACTAAAGTAGATATTATAGTATATGGGATATGATAATCATTGTGTAATTGATTGAAGAAGATGATTGAATTGATATATGCTTTCTTTTGGGCGGAGATAATGTTTGTTTGATTGGATATAAGGACTTTAGTATCAGTTTTGGTTAGTTTTTAGTATCAGTTTCGTGTATGATAATACATTCTATAACAGACATTAGTACTAATTAATAATTATAATGATATCTTGTGTTAGCAAAAACTGACACTGGTGTTAATTGTTGTTTCATAAAGTATGTTGAGTGTCAGTTTGAGCAAAACTGATACTAGTAGTTATTAAAACCGATACCCAATTACTGTTTGCTATTGATATATGATATGAAATCTTATAATATTATTATACAACTGGTAGTTGAATCATAAAACTGATAATATTATGTAGGATCAATAGTTGCATGATAGAACATTCACTGTATAATCTTATTATAATCCAAACTTCAGGTTAAGAAATGAAAATCAATTACAGCAAATCATTCCACCAGATCATCATTGTTTTTACAAGTAAGATCAACATTGTTTTAAGAACAGAACATCATCAGAAATATGTTCATAGTTTGTACAACAAATTGTACTAATATAAAGCATTGATTGTACCAACATTAAAACAGAAATTAAATTCAACTACATATAACAAAATATCTAAAATGTACATCAGTTCATGTTAAAATATTAGCACTTTTTGCAAGTTGTTTGATTTGTTCATTTATCTTTCTTCTTCCAAACTTGACATGAATTTGGCTAAGCTCCAGCAGTGCTCTTTGTCAGTTAATATCTGATGTGCAATTCTTGCTCTTGATTTCAGCATTTGTTCAGGGGCTATTTTGAGTGGTATTTGACTTATGTTCATTGATATGATGAATATCATCACGTATATACCACAGTCAAGTCTGTTTAAAAGAATATTAGAAATATCAGTTTTGTCAGTTTAAGTGTCAGTACGTATCATTTTGAACAACATAAACAACTTACGTGTCTGATCCTTGTTGTGCACATGGTATCTGATGCATTTCATTTGCCTTCACCTACTTATCTTGTATGTTTTTCTTTTTCCAAAGTTCTTTCAGCATTTCTTCAATTTTATTTCTCTATTGAAGACAAAACAATACAAAGTTAGTTAATGTTCAATTTGTTTAATTAAATTATTTTGTTTCCTAACAAAAATATATCATACCAATATCATTGCCTGCTTTAGACTGGGGTTGTTTCTTTCATTAGAATTCCTTCTTGGACGTCTAGAATCTAGATGACTCCATTCCATTGTTGGGTATGTCAAAGTTACTACTGTCCAATGGAATTCACAATGCAATGGAAAATATATAGCATCTGTGTATTCATCATCCACAATTTGTTCAAGGAAAGGCAGCACTAAAGATTTTATAATTCCATGTATATTGAAAACTATAGCTTGCTGTTAAATAAAAAAAATAAGTTAGAATTCAATATATATTTAGCATTTATCATATTACTGTATATTACAGTTTTATTTACCGTCATTATTGTTGTGAATGCATAGTTGTGCTCTTTCAGCCCACATTTAGATAAATACCAGTCAATTATCTACATTAACAACAAGAAAATGTAATTTTTTGTTACTGGTGAAGCAATATTCAATGATAATTAGTATCTTTTGTTTAAATAGTGGTAAAATATATTACAAATTACAAGAATAATTAAGCATGAAATATGATGAAACAACTTCTGGGTATCATTTTTGCCCTGACTTAGTATCATTTTTGTACATGCTGTTAAATCAATTGCTACTAGAAAACAAAAGTATGAATTTATATCAACTGCCACTAGGAATTAGTTTTGCACTATTTTGGTATTTATTTTGTCATACATGATAGTTAATACATAATTCAACTAATAGACCACCACTTTGTAATAAATAGTAATTAGGTATCATTTTTGGCTATAAATAGGTATCAGTTTTGGTACAAATAGCAGTGGACATAGCTATTACACATTATTTTTTGTAATTATTTTTATTGGTAGCAGTATTATTAAACCAAAAAAAAGTGTGTACCGATCCATGTGTGGCATTTTCTTCAAGAAGTTCTTGTAGTACTTTTTTTGTTATTGTACATCCTCCTCTAATTGTGTCATTATCTGTCCATGCTATATCTCTGTTTTAAGAAAATAAGTTACATATCAATTATACAATGTTATTTTAACCAGCAAAATTAGTATATATGTTTGTATACTTACTCTTTTGATGATGTCATAGCAAAGAAAGTTTTGATTGTATTTTGTTGTTCTATATTCAAGTATGCCAAAGTTTTGCTGCAGTGTCCTAGTCCTACATTTGAAAGTGTTGGCTCTATTACTTGAATTGGCATTGGGATTGACTCTTCTGCACTTTCTTTTTCATCATTTTCTTCCAGTTTTTCATCATTTTCATTTGCTTCAGGTTTTTGTTTTTTTGCTGTTTTTTTCCTTCTCTGACCATATTCAAAGCTGAGGCTTTCTCTTTTTTTCCTTGCTCTTTCTTTTATTCTTTTCACATAAGAAGATGGCTTATGAACTATTTGTTTCCTTTTCCGACCAGAAGGTTTTGCTGGTTTGTTTTCTTTGTCCTTTTCTATTATTCCCTCTTGCAACTGTTGTGTGATATTGAGATTGAAAGATGGAGGTGTTAGGTCTTGTACTACATCACTATATTGTGCAACTTTGCTCTCTTTATTGGTATCTTCTTCCAATTTTTGAGCCTCTTTTATATCTTTTTTCATTGTTTTTTCTTCATTTGTTTCCAACACTGTTTCATTTGTTTTGTTCAACACTGTTTCAGTTGTTTGATGAACTTGTTCTGTATTAGTGTCAGTAGTTGTGTCTTCAACTTCTTCTACATTTTTTTCAGTTGAGAATCTGTATTAACAATAAGAAGCTGTCAGTTTTTGTTATTGGTGAATGAATATAATATTATTAGTATCAATAATGTTAATAGTGGCGGTTTATGGGTATCATTTTTGCATAGATATCAGTTTTTCAAACACAAAGTAAGTATCAGTTTTTCATACATATAGGTATCAGTTTTGATTTATTTCATAGTGAAAATTGTTTGTAAATTAACCAACCATCAGTTATAATCAAACAACTGATGCATATAAATTGTGCATTATTTTGGTATTAGTTCTCTACTAAATGATGATGAACATAAATAGTTCAATTTACAATATTTATATACATAGGTATCAGTTTTTAATACATTTAGGTATCAGTTTACTTTAACTTATACTCAGAATTATTTATAATATTTATAATATAAGCAAGCATTAATTTGAATCAAACAGTGTTATTTTCAATAGTAAAAAATCATGTACCTGTCCATTTGTGTTATTTTTGCTTGACACTCTGGATTTTCTTCTTCAATAGTTTCCGCTGTGAATGTTTTTTCTTCATTTTGGGCTTCTATATTTAAACATTCATCTTCATTTATTTTATTTGCTGTATTAACTTTTTCCACATGAGGCTCAGCATTTTTGTCTTCCTTCTCTTCTTCATTGCTTTCAGTTGTGGATTTCTTTTCTCTGTTTTCCATTTGTGTTTCTACATGTGCATGTTCCTTCAGAATGTTGTCAGGTTCATCTTCCATATGCTTACTCTTTAGTTCAACTGCTGAATTTTTCTTTTCACTTTCTTCTATTCTTGATTTGAGTTCTTTCAATTGTTCTTTCAATTTCAAATTTTCTTTTTCAACCTTTATCCTCAACTTCTTTTCTTTTTCTAATTGCTTCTTTGTCTTCTTACCTTCTTCTTCCAAATCTTTAATGTGCGTTTGCAAAACATTAAGGCTTACAAAATCTTCAAAAGATCGAGCACTTTGTTCTGCTTCTTCAATTTTTCTTTTTTTCCTTTGGTTTTCTTTTCTTTTTTCACTTGATTCTTCTTTTATCGATCCTGTTTGGAGTAGCTTCTGTTCATGTGGAAGAATATTGCTTATTTCTTTCACCTGTGTAATTGAAATAGTAATTTATTTTAAAATTTAAAGCTACAAAATGAAACTGATACTAATCAGAAGTTAAAGTGATACTACAAAGAGACATATGTGATACTATGTAGAGACAAATAATTATTCTAAGTGTTGAAACTGATACTACAGAAAGAGAGAACATAAAATGTACACTGATAAATACTACTGTAAGTAAGAATTAACTTTAACTTACATTGCCAACTTTTATATCCTTCAACAATTGTTTCACAACACTGTCTTTAAGTTTTCTTACATCCCATCGTGCAAATCTGGGTAAATCTTCAGCAAGTTGCTTTCTTGGTTGAATAAGGTTTATTTTCTCACAGATGCAGTACTATAAAAATTTAAAGATATAATTAGATAAGAATGTTGAATATAACAATTTTTTTAAATTAATAATATTTTGCATAACACATCTTACCAATGGAAGCATTGAACATCCAGACATGTTTCTTGGCTTAGAGATAAACTTCTTGACAAATTTACTAAAATTTTTCTCTATTGTTTGTGGCCATGAGACACTTTGCATTGTTTCACGGTCAACCAAATAGGGTAGAATTCCCCATCTCAGCTTTTGTTGGTTGTTGGGAAAGAAAAATGTCAATAGTATTTGCATTACTATCAACAAAGGGAGATCTTCTTCATTTTCTTTTTTCCTTTTTGATATTTCTTGTTTTATTCTTCTTTCCACAACATTTCTTGTTATGTAAGTATTTGTGCCAAAGTTTCTAGTTGCAAAGTCTTTGCAGTCTGGTGGAATGGTTCTGCTCGTCAATTTTTTTGTCGGTTCTATGTTTATTCCTTTTAATGGCAGACCGAACAATAAGCTTATATCTCTGGCAGTTACCTTCATTTTGTCTTCTCCTAAGATGAAGGTATCAGTTTCCATACAGTAGCAGTTGTATAACGCATCCAAGTTTTGTTGATGCTTTTTGCACTCTTTCATTGTTATTTTTTCTTCATAGATTACTTTGAAGAAGTTGTAAAATGGTGTCTTCTTTAAGATGTCAACTTGCTTTTTGGTCAATCCATTTTTTTCTTTGACCAGTTTTAATATCTTGAAGATAGCTTGTAAGCCACATCTATAAGCAGTTTCTGGCTTAACATGTTCCGATTTTGCTATCTGTTTTGTTGTTTGTTCTGATGTTGCATGCATGCTTTTATGACATGGATTGACAAAATCATCATCATCCTATTTCATGAAAATGCGTCATTAAGTTGTTAGTGAAACAAACAGCATTGAAACAAAACAATATATAACATGATATACCAGTTTCAGTTTCTTCAAACATGAGATAAAAATGGTATTTTTATTTAACTAAAATTTGCTATCATTTTTGCTAAATGTAGGTATCAATTTTTTAATAATTCTGGTTGAAATACTTCTAAAATTGGTACATAATAACTTCAAAAGAAACATACTGCATGTATAATTTTTAGCTTATATTTGTGTTATTTTTGTTCCAAATTACAATGACAGTAATTTGTATAATTAAAAGTACAAAGTTTACAACAGATAAAGTGAGTATCATGTTTATAAGGTGTATGCATCAGTTTGGTTCTAACAAATAGTATACCAATTTTAAGATATGATGTCCATAAAAACAGACAGTAGGTATCAGTTTTTCATTCCATTGATATCAATTTTATATTTGTGATAGTGGGTATTGTTTTATGTATATACCTATATCAGTTTTGTTATAAAGTATATAATATTTTCTAAAAAAATTATGAAGTTTTGTCTTCAGTTAAACAAACAATAGGTTCATTTTTTGAAATATAGGTATCAGTTTGTTATACAGTGGGTATCATTTTTTGAATTATAGGTATCACTTTATTGAAAAATTACAACATTGTCAAATGAACTAAAACATTTTATACAGTGGGTTCCATTTTGTAAGAATTTAGTTTCAGTTGTACTAGAAAAAAGATGGTTAAATAATTTGTAAACTAAAATGAGACAGCTACACACAATTAGACTATAGGTATCACTATTGCAGTATGTTGGTATCAGTTTTTATTTGTGTGCTTACTTTAATTTTCCTAAACACAAAGTATCACATTAATTCTAACAGATGTTTGGTATCATATTTTCAATATATTAGTATCACTTTTGTAACAAATAGCAACGAAATCTATTTTTAAACCAACTAATCTTTGACTTCTACCAAACAAACTATAACTATCACTTTTTGAACATGAAAATCTTTATTAGTGATATGGCTTGTACATTTACCGTGTTCGCTTGTTCGTCTTCAGATTCCTCAACAGCTATTTGCTTTGCCTTATTTGTTTCTACTTTTTCCTGTTATACATATTAACAATATTAAAATACATCTAAAGATTAAATAGTATCAGTTTTATAACTGAATGGTATTAATTGCCTTTTGAAGTTGCTGCTGAATTATTTTCTCATTTTTTTTCTTTGATCTTAATTCTCTTTTTTGCATTTGTTGTCCAGTTAATTTGTCACTAGCTGTTTTTCCCTGTATGGTTTCTTCATTCTTCTGTAAAATAAGTTCAATAGTATCATAATCAATGTACAATGGATTTGTTATGCTACATTTAATAATATCATTTACCTTTTCTTCTGTTCTGTTTTGTTCATGTTTCCTTTTTGTTCTTCTTTCCCTTTGTTGCTGTATACCTTCTTCCATTAGGCTTTTTGATAGTTTTAATTTTGTTGATTTTTGCTGCGTCTCAACTGCTAGGTTTTCAATTTCGTCTCGATTCTTAGATTTAGTTTCTTTGTTTCCAGATTCGAGCTGATGATCAAAACGAGGCGCTAGGGTATTAGGTTTTTGTCGAATATCATATTGAGGGGATAAGGTATCAGAATCGTTCTCAAACTCTGCTTGTTCTTTATTTTCTGATGAATGCGATTGAGATGGAGGTAGCGATCTTGATGTGGTTTCGTTCGCCATTTTTTCTTAATTTTAATTTTGTACCATGAAGATGAGTGTGGATTTCAAAATTGCACTGGAAGACGAATGAACGGAATGGAAATATGTTTTGAAGCGCGAATGGGCTCTGGGCCTGTCCTTTGGAAGAAATTTTTTTGTGCCGGTCCTTATGAATAAATTTTTTAAATAATTTGTCCTTTAAAAAAAATTCCCCAACAAAAATATATATCTATCTTGTTCGAATTATCAGGTTGCAAAAGGAACTGCTCACTAAACAATTGTGCTGCTTTGCTTGCTTGCTTGAAAAAAAAATTGCCGCTTTTAAATAAATTTGCCAATAATTTTGCACGCTCTAGTATCGTGTTTTTATCTTCTGATTTTATTTTAATTACATTGTTGGTTGCTTGCATTTAAAAATCCAAAACAGAAACAAAAATAAAAAATTTCATTTGTAGTTAAATTGTTAACGCATGTTTTTTTCAGTTTTGCATTCATTTCATTTTATTTTCTTTTCTAAGTGCAATAGTCAACTTCACATAAGGTGGGGATTTCACTCACCCCTTCCTTGGCCCACAAATTGCATATCATAGTAGAATTTGACTAATAACAACGGTTAGACGTCGGACTTAAGGGAGTTGCGGGCTCATCTAAGGCTTAATTGTACCTTGACAAGTTGATTTCTTTTAACAATTTATTTCTTTGTGTCTAGGCTACGGTAGAGCAATGATCATTTATAAATATAACGGTGATTCGTAAATATTATAGTGATTTTTTTCTGAAGGAACTTAAATCTTCGGCTGCATTGCTACGATGATTCATGGTGCACCGATTACCCCTGTCCGTTTGCCTGGCTAAGAACTATTTTGTCGAATTAAGTCAAAGTGCGACTATACAATTTTGGGTTAGGAGCTACTAAGGACAGAAAATTGTAGTTAAGTCCTTGCATTCATTTAGTTGCATTAGTTCATGCATATATAAAAAAAACAAAACAAATATTTTCCTTTGAAAAAAAATCAGATAAAATCCAAAAACAAGCATTTTACTTAATTTAGTTTAAAAAAAACAAAAATCCAAAACGAAGTCTTTTCAAAAACAAAAAAAACATTTAATTTTTTTTAAAATCCATAAAACAAAACAAATCAAATCTCCCTGTATAAAAATAAATTCTTTTTGGTAAATATTTTTCCTTTAAAAAAAAGAAAAGAAAAGTATTTTTCACTCCATTTCATTCTCTAAACCTTGTTTCATTCTCTTAACCTTGATTCTCACGTCTTTCTCTTTTTGATTTTTTCACTTGTGCATGAGTACCTGGACTCGAGACACAACGACAAATCATTTAACTCGAACGAACGGTCCTCCAACGATGGTTAACGAAAACCCTCCCTGAACTATGGATAGAATCTTTCCTGATAGAGTTTCTATTCCTACTTGTAGCACCTTACCCGCTCCAATGGGTAATCACTTCAAAATCCATTCAAATCATATTTCTATGCTCACGAAATTTGGCAATTTTGAGCACGATGACCCATATATCTTATTACTAAAATTCGAACAAGTCTATGCAACAATTAAACTTCAACAATTATATATTAATGGAATCAAACTTAGGTTAATTCCATTCGCACTTACTAATTATGCTGAAAAATGGTTGTATAGCTTACCTTCAAATTTGATCAAAACTTGTGATGAATTCGTTAAAATTTTCTTAAAAAAAATTTACCCCTTGGAAAAAATGGCCAAAATCCAAAACAAAATTGTGAATTTTCATCAATTCAGGGGTAATCCTTTCGAAAAATACTTTGAAAGATTTAAAGAGCTTTTGATAAAATGTCCACATCATAATTTTGAAAAATGGATTCCTTGCCAAATCTTATACGATGGACTTGAAAATAGTTCACGAACCATGCTTGAATCGATGCGCGAAGGTAATTTTCTCGCTCAACATCACGACGATGCTGGGCAATTCCTTGAGAACTTGGCCGATCATCCCAATGGGAACGTTCTAACGAGAAATCCATCTATTCACGATCGAGCGCACACTCGATAGAATCATCATTGGCTTTGGAAGCTAAAATTGATGCAATGATCAATAAATTCGACAACGTTTTCTCATCCAACCAAATGAACCAAGCTTTCCAATCAATGTGTTATAAATGTAACGATTCGAATCACATCGTCGATCAGTACCCTTATTCGGTAGAATAACTCAATGCTTTTAACAAGGTTAAGAATGACCCATTTTCTCCAACGTACAATCCCGGTTGGAGAAATCATCTAAATTTTGCATGGCACCAAAATAATTCTAACACGAATTTGGTTCATCCTAATTTTCAAGCATTTTCGAACAATGCTTTGAATCCTCTTTTTCAGCCCAACCACTTTTCAACAAAATTTTGTGCCTCCATCTCAAAATCAGCCGCTACAATCTTTCGCTCCCCAAGATGATAAATGAATTACTTCACTTGAGAAAAGTCTTGAAACATTAGCTAAAGCGACCACTCAAAACCTCTAATCAAATAGCAATTTGCAAAATTTATTAAACTCGTATATGCAATATACGAGTCAATCAATTGCTAAACTTGAAATGCAAATGAGTCAGTTAGCTACTTCTATGAGTGAACGTGAACAATGCACATTCCCAAGTTAGCCAATTCCAAACTTAGAAATCAAAACACGAACTCGAATCAAGCTCATATCGTTCAAGATAGCATTGTGGACCAAATGAATGCTATCACGACTTTAATTTTCGGGTTACTAATCGATAACTAAGTTGTCAGTCCAAATGATTTACCAAAAGCTCCTCTTGACACTTCGAAAATGATAGGTGATTTTGAACAAAACATGGAGTCAAATATCGAATCTAATTCTAATCCAAATTCTTCTTCTACTCAAGTAGACCGACCTACTGAGTATTGAAATCAATTTCCACATTGACTTCGACCTAAGAAACATTCCAATCAAATGGAAAAGTTGTTGGAAATTTTCAAACAAGTCAAAGTGAATATCCCTCTCCTTGATATCGTTCAACAAGTCCCAACTTACGCTAAGTTTCTAAAGGACTTGTGTACTCAAAAATGACACACTCTTGTACCCAAGAAAGTTTTCTTAGCTGCCGGTCTTAGCGAAGTGTTGTCTCTATCAATTCCCATAAAATACAAAGATCCTGGATGTCCGACGATCTCATGCACGATAGGAGACAAGATGATTAATAAGTGCTTACTAGACTTGGATGCGAGTGTCAATTTGATTCCTTATTCAGTTTACCAACAACTAAGCTTGGGTGAACTAAAAACGATGAAAGTAACTCTTTAATTTGCCAATCGTTCAATAAAGAAACCCATGGGAGAAATCGAGGACTTACTCATCAAAATTGATCAATTCATATTCCCCATCGATTTCATCGTCCTAGACACAACCTGTGGATAATTCGATGAGTCAAATTCCGCTTATTCTAGGACGACCTTTGTTAGCCACTTCGAATGCCCTAATCAATTGTCAAAATGGTTCGATGAAATTTTTTTTGGTAACATGACTTTGGATCTTAACATCTTCAATCTCGAAAACCAACTTGACCAAACGTTGGAAGTTAGCTCCATTTAAGAAAATTTTGACAATGAAATAGTTGACCTTAACAACGAACACAAGGCCGAATACGAACAACTGTTTCAAGATGAGCCTAACGAGATTGAAAATGCGCTTCCGTTTGAACCCCTCATGGTTGAGTGAGACCTTCAACCAAATTCTTTGATTAATCAACCTCCTAGGTTGAAACTCAAACCTCTCCCTGATCACTTAAGTACGCATACTTAGGTGACAACAAAACTTTTCCTATCATAATTTCTTCAAATCTTTCTCTTGATCAAGAATCCTTCCTTCTTTCAATTCTATTGAAAAACAAAGAGGCAATTGGATAGTCGATTACCGAAATAAAGGGAATTAGTCCCACTTGTTAGTCCCTGAGAAGTTGGTTTTGATGACAACAACCTTAGAATAAGATTATAAAATATAAATACTAATGTTATGGTTTAGATATATATGTATATGCAGAATATAAACATGCAGGTACAAAGAATGAAGACTGTACAGTATATAGATTTAAGAAATGATGAACTCAAGATCGAAGATATCAAGATTCAAGACTCATGAGTATCAAGATTATCAAGAGTTCAAGATTTCGAGAACAGTAATTTAGTTAGGAATTTTGTTAAAACTCCTAGAAAAGCACTGACATCTTAAAATCCATTTTATTCGTGGAATGGAATCCACTTCGAGCCCATTAAAGGGATGGAACCCTAAGTAGGATGGAACCTACCAAAAATCTAGTGGAACATTGTTTTGTATCCACTAACTTTTATTTAAATGTTTTACAAAATTATATCTTGTTTTCAAATGATTTCAAAATCTTTTTTTTTAAATCAAAAACATCTATCCTGGTTTTAAAATACTTTTAGCCTCAAAATAATTTTTATTTTCAATATCAAATTATCCTTGGTTTTAAACTATCTTTTAATTATTATATATTTAACTTTTAAATATTTATACTTAGATTTAAATATAAAACTATAATAAAATTTTATATATACCAAAATGTGGCTACTAAGCTATTTCTTTGGAAAGCTCATTCTCTATACTTATTTATGTATTTTAACTATAGTTAAGTATATTTATAAAGTTTAAAATAGTTTTAATACAAGATAGAAATTATTTTCAAAGAAAAACAAATTACCAAAAATAACTTAGGCCTGTCGACAACCCCAAGTACCCCTTGTCGACAAGGTGACAGTTGATTCAAAAGTTTGAATTTCAAAAGAAGTGTCTATTCGTCATATCCTTTCACGAATGGACATGGTTGTTGTTCTACTAAAAATAGGGGATGTTTTAAACGAATTTATATTCATATTTTCTCTGATTTCACTCCTCTTCTTCTTCCACATTTCTTTATATATACATTTTTACCATTACTCTGCCGAAATCACCATTGAATCTAACTAGATCATCTCTGGTTTGATTCTCTATCACTATCTCAACAAGATCCCACTACTATTCAGAGTTATAGATTTCTTTGTATTCAATCGAGCGAGAAAAGATGTGATTGTAGCTTGGAAAATCAATCGGGTGAACTTGTTGCCCGTAAAATCAAGTATCTCTACCTAAAGGATTGTGAATCTGGAGCGGTGTACCTCGTGGCCTTGAAATCGAGGGTGTAATTGTAAGAATTGATTTTGAAAGGAAATTTGTACTTGTGTTGCGGGACTGGATGTAGGGTAACTCCAAACCAGTATAAAATCCATTGTGTTCTTTCCTTTATTGCTTTTACTTTATATCTGCATCTGTGTTTGATTCTGTGATCATATCTGTGTCTGAATATTGCATACATTTGTGTTCAAATTAATATAAACTCAAAAAAAATTAGCAATTCCTTAAAACACTATTCACCCCCTCTAGTGTTAATTCTTGCCTTAAGATCCGTAATCCGCATTTCTCACACCACTCTTGTTCAACGCCGTATCCACCTAGTTGATGAAGTCAAGCCTATTCATGACGCGCAACGAAGGATTAACCCCAAAACGAAGGATGCGGTTCGAGATGAAATTCTTAAACTCCTCGATAATGGAATCATATATCCCATCTTTGATAGTTCATGGGTTAGCCTAATTCATGTTGTGCCTAAAAAGTCTGGACTTACCGTTATCACGAACGACGCTAACGAACTCATTCCTACTTGTACTCAAACGGGTTGGCGTGTTTGCATTAATTAATGAAAATTAAATGCTACAACACGTAAAGATCACTTTCCTCTTCCTTTCATTGACCAAATGCTCAAATGTTTAGCCAGCCACGATTCTATTGCTTTCTTGATGGTTATTCCGGTTATAACCAAATTCCCATCGTCCCGATGATCAAGAGAAAATTACTTTCATATGTTTCTTTGGCACCTCTGTATATCGACGTATGCCATTTGGCCTTTACAACGCTCATTTTCAAAGATGCATGGTCAGCATCTTTTTCGACATGATCGAATGCTTTTTGGAAGTGTTTATGGATGATTTTTCCATCTATGGAAACTCTTTTTCTGAGTGCTTACACAATCTCGAGATGGTTCTGAATCGATGTAAGGACAAACACTTAACGTTAAATTGGAAAAAATGTCATTTAATGGTCAAACATGGCATTGTCCTTGGACATGCCATTTCAAACAAAGGCATCGAGGTAGATAAAGTGAAAGTTGATGTAATTGTGAATCTACCCATTTCCAAATCTGTTAAGGACATTCGTTTACTTCTAGGACACGCTGGTTTTTATCGACGCTTTGTGAAAGACTATAGTAAAATTGCTCAACCTCTGACTACTCTTCTTGGAAAAGACGTTCAATTTGAATTTAATTCTGACTGTATTTCTGCTTTCAAACGTCTCAAAAATGAAATCATTTCCGCTCCCATCATTTGCTCACCCAATTGGGATCTTCCTTTTGAAATAATGTGCGACGCCTCTAACTTCGCAGTTGGTGTTGCCTTAGGATAATGCATCAACAAAATTATGCATGTCATCTATTAAACTAGTATGACTCTAAACGATGCTCAACTCAATTACACAACCACCGAAAAAGAGCTTCTAGCGGTAGTCTTTGTGCTCAAAAAGTTCTAACCTTATTTGATTGGCTCAAACATTACGGTTTACACTGACCACTTTGCTCTTAGGTACCTTTACGCTAAAAAGGATGCTAAGTCTCATTTGATCCGTTGGATCCTTTTACTCCAAGAATTTGACCTTACAATCAAAGACAAAAAGAATCCAACAACGTGATTGTCGATCATTTATTGTGTCTTATAGACGCACCACCTTCTTTTCCGATCGACGAGAACTTTCCTGATGAACAACTCCTTCTGTTTACGTCGATCCATGGTATGCCGATATAGTGAAATATTTAGTCACTAAGGAAACTCCTTCATTTTGGTCGAAAAAAGATAAAAATAAATTTCTTTCCCAAGTCAAGTACTTTTGGATGATCCATACTTGTTTAAGTATTGTTCCGACCAAATCATTTGACGTTGTGTCCCAGATTGCAAAATTAAGAGCATTCTTTTGTTTTGTCTTAACCAAGCTTGTGGTGGTCACTTCGGTCCTAAGAAAACATCGAAAAAGGTGCTTCAATGTGGTTTTTACTGGCCTATGCTTTTCAAAGATGCATTTGAGGTTTGTAAAACTTGCGATCGTGGCCAAATGTTAGGAAAAATCTCCTGACGAAACATGATGCCTTTGACCCCATTCTTACGATCGAAATCTTTGACTTGGGGTATTGACTTTATAGGATCGTTTTCCAACTCTTTCGGAATCTATACATTCTTCTTGCTGTTGATTACGTCTCTAGATGGGTTGAAGCCATTCCATGTAAAACAAATGACCATAAATATATAGTGAAATTCATAAAAGAAAACATCTTTTCTAGGTTTGGAACACCTCGCACAATAATAAGTGATAATGGAATCCATTTCTGTAATCGATCATTTGAAACTCTAATGAAGAAATACTCAATAATCCACAAGTTATCCACTTCTTATCATCCTCAAACTTGTGGTCAAGCTGAAGTTTCAAATCGCTAAATCAGGCAAATTTTGGAGAAAACTATGAATAAAAATCAAAAAGATTGGTCACAAAAATTGACAGATGCGCTTTGGGCATATAGAACTGCGTATAAAACTAAACTAGGGATGTCTCCTTTTAGGTTAGTATATGGTAAAGCATGCCATTTACCCGTCAAACTTGAACATAAAGCATTATGGGTGATTAAGAACATAAACTTTGATCTTGAAAAAGCTGGCAAAAACAGAAAATTGCAATTAATAAATTAGAGGAGATTAGGAACGATGCGTATGAAAATGAGAAAATTTACAAAGAAAGAAAAAAAGATTTTCATGACAAGTCAATCCTAAGAAGAACTTTTTCGCCAAATCAAAGAGTTCTTTTGTATGACTCTCGACTTCATTTGTTCCCTGGTAAATTAAAATCAAGGTGGACATGACCATACATGGTACGTACTGTTTTTCCACACGGTTCCATAGAAATAGAAAACCCTAGGGATGGATCGATTTTTAAAGTCAATGGTCATCGTTTTAAACCTTACTTGGAGTTGGCGAGTGATCGAGAGGAGTAGCTCATGATTCTTCATGAGCCACACTACGTCTAGTAAGAATTTTAACCCTTCCTTTGTAAATATGTATATTTTTCTCCATTACACTCATTATATCATGCATTGATTGTGGGGACACAACTAAAATCAAGTGTGTAGGGAGGGGGGAGTCTAATGTTTATTTTGATTTTTCACGGTTTATTTTTTGCATTTTCTTTCCAAAAACAAAGAAAACCCAAAAAATTCCTTTTTAGCATATTGATTTACTTTTAAAGAAACATGATAGAATAAGTATACTTTTTTGGATTGCTAGTTTAGTTGGAGATCTTAAGTGTTTTGACTCGAACACCGTGGCTAGAGGTAGGATTGTTTATGCTAAAGCTCTGATTGAAATCACCCCTTTCAAGCCTCTTCCTTCTAAGCTCAGAGTACGCCCTGCTGATGGCCATGTTGCGGTAATTGATGTTCACAATGGATGGAAACCTGATATCTATGAGATTTGTCACTCCTTTGGTCATGTGGCGATTTCATGCAAGCATCTCCCTCATTCCGATCCATCAGGTGACCCTCCTCTTCCTATCCCAGATAAGATCCCCCTTCCTTGGCCTCCTGCTAGTACTTGTGTTCCAAAGTCTCGCCCCTCTATTTTGGTTGACCCGGTTTCTTCTGCTATTGTCCCTGCCGAGATCCATTAAGGCCCTGTTTGTAACATTGATGTTGTTGTTGCCCCTTCTCCTGTTATTGTTGAGTCATCGCTCCCTTCTGTTGTATCTTTTATTGTTACTGTCCCTCCGCCTCCTTTGATTGAGTGGTAATCCAGGGAGAAGGCATAGGTTCATGTGAAATCTGAGATGCGATATTATCTGGAGTTTGACTGTTATTATATGTTTATAGGTGGAGATGGAGAGATGAGGCGGTTATTTTATCATGTTGTTGGTGATGGTCTTGTTCTTTCCCATGAGGGAGACGATGGGGATGACAATAGACTTATTTTGGAGGATGACACTTGGGATAGAAAATATATTTACTCCTGTGAATCTGCGGTTTTTGATCCTGATACCGCGGCTCATTTCTCAGGGTTTATCCATGTAATGGGTCCTTCTCCAGTTGATGACGACAGTGGTTCCTACTCTCAGGAGGACGTCTAATGTTTTGTATGTACAGTGGTATGGCCACTTTAAAACTATGTTAGCTATTCTGTGCATGTGGAGAATACCTGTTCTTTATTTATATACAGTGGCACGACTCACTTTAAAGCCGGCTAGCTTTGCTAAAAAAAAGTATACGTTTTTGGTTATTAAATTGAAATTTTTGAAAATTTACTTGTCTTAAAAAAAATAAAAATAAAGTTTGATTACAAGTAAGTATGGTGTAACTAGTATATATGAAGGTTCATAGGTGATAATTATGAAGTATATCCTAATTGTAATCTTTGTTTAAAAGAGTGGTCAATTTAAAGTAAAGGCGGTAACATTTTTGATCTTTTAAGTTAAGTGGTGCTAAGATGATTTTACAAAACTCTCTCTTTTCAAAAAAAACAAAAAAAAGTCATAAAAATAAGAAACACCTAAAGTCATGTGTTCACACGTAAGTGTGTACACTCGCCACGCTCTGTACTCTTCTCATGTAAGCCCGAAAGGCAATTCATGATTAGTATATATGGCCTCAGTTAGGTGTATAAATAATAATGTTAATATTTTTCAAAATAGAGAGAGCAAGCAATTGAAACCCAAGCACTATCTTCACTTATTTGATTTGACTTGTTATTCAAAAGAAATAAAAATGCCACTTTGCAAAACTTTGATAATCAACTGAAGGATTCATTTCATAGTTGCACTATGTTATCAACCAAAACAACCAGCCAAACTAGAGTCTAATTGTGATGATAACTTAATTTTTGTTGGAAGTTTTGATGAGTAAAAAGACAAAAATTTCTTGATAATAACCAAAACTAATATCAAATTTACTCGTGTCAATTTAAAAGCAAATTCTTCATTTGTAAATATTTTCGAAAACATGCATCATGTAGTCGCATTAGAACTTGCATATCACATTTGGATTTTGTGGGTAGTATCTGCTGAAAACCCTCACGAGACAACACTCGTTCTACTAGGGATACCTAGAGGTTTAAATGCTTGTTTCATATGCTTAATGCAACCGTGTTTCCTACAGAAATGGATTTATCGTAGTTTTAGTTTATTCGAGGACGAATAAAAGATAAGTGTGGGGTATTTGATGTGCATGTAAAAGTGTTTATTTTTACTCCCATATTTAATATTCTTTTATTAGAATAAGTGAGCATATTAGGGTATTTTACCTGTTTAAATTAAAATCTAAATTATTTTCAAATCATCATTCATTCTTCTTCATTAGGGGAAAAATGGTAATTTTGTGTATGAATTAATTCTGAGAAAATTTATATGCACATTTTTATTTCTATTTGTAGGAAATTGAGTGCAAATTGGATGAACCTTCATGGATGTATGCATGCACATATGTTGAAAGAAAATGACGAAAGGAAATAAAATAATTCATGCAACATGGTGGAGCCCACATGCACATTAACTAATGGACCATATTTAAAAGCACATGCGCATGTTAATGAAGAATTAAAGGCATATTAGTGGGGATTAATTAATTCCCTAATGATTACTTGGAGGTTATACAATATCAAGGGCATTTTTGTTAGTCCCATAAAAATGGAATTAGGGTTTTAGGTATGTATAAATACCCCTTATGTTTCATGTAGTTAGCTCTTTTTTATGCATGTTGTACCCACAAAATCAATGAAAAATAAAATGTCTTTTTAATGGCTTCTTAGCCTTCTTATTATTTGCTTTTGTTTACATGCTCTTTTCTCTTATGCTATCTTATTTCATGCTCTTTTATGTTAGTTTATGTCTCTTTTATTTCATGTTAATAGCATAGATTTAATTCGTGCAATTAGTTTAGATTTATTTTATGCAAGTAGTTAGTTCTATTTTCCTCTGATTAGCTTTTATTTTCCTTGTTTTTCATGCTAAAACCATTTTCTATTGAGATGAATTCAATTATGAGAAACTAAACCTCTTCAATTTAGGTGTAATGAAGCTCTCATGGATCATACTAAATCAACATAACAAGGTTGCATTTATGATCTCTCTTTTGTGCTTAATGGAAATTATAAATGATGGTAGTTTATATCTCTTTTTTAGTGAATTTGATAGTCTATGTTGACATCTCAAATAGGCTATGCTTAATCCAATATAAACATAAACTATTTGATCATTTGCCTAAGTGATTTGATGATGAAAATCAAAATACAATCAAAATTTGATGATCTATGTTACTAGTTCATAGTAATAGATCATGCTTAAAATAGATTTTATTTACAATTTCATGTCATTTTCATGAGAATTAACAAGTGGATATGAATGGTGCGTTAGAGTTTGATGGTTTAAGTTGTTCTAATTAATAGCACAAATAAACCATAATTATAATAAACACATCAATCATTTCTACTTAAAATTTAAATGAGAGATTATAGATGAATTTTGTGTTGATTTATATAAATAATTGGAAGTGGATTTGCCTCTAAATTGCTCCTTAATCTCATAGTTTTGTTCTCATTTACATTCTATTTTTATTTCATTTTTCCACAATTTTCTTAGTTTAAAACAATTTCAAAACCTTGGGCTAATTTGATTGAGTAATATTAGAATTTAATTCTTTCCCTATGGATCGACCCATACTTGCATACGTACTACGATTGTATGCCGTGCGCTTGCGGTTTTATAACAATATATTTTTGATGGTTTTCTAATCGATAGAATATCCGTCGTTAAACATATAACATATACTATAAGATGACAGCCTACTTGCTTGGTTACCTATAAATCACCAAGTCAAAACAACATGCATGGTACCTAAAACTTCACAAGTCAAAAAGCAACATGTGCGGCGTAACGTTACCCGAAATGTTGGATCGACGCCACCCACCCACAAGTAATCCAAATTGTCTTTCTTTTCTGGCGATGTTAGAAAAACTAATACTTTGGGTACTTACAATATATAAAAAACTTAAATCACCTCTAAGACTTGAGCGCAATACAACTGCTGTCATCTCAAGATCATGGGTTAGATAATTTTCCTCGTGTATTTTCAACCGTTGGCTAGTATAACAAACAAATCTACCCTTCTATATCAAAACAACATCCCGTCCTACACTAAAAGCATTGGTACATACAAAAAATGCCTGCGAATCATCAGGTCATTTTCAAATAGGCATACTAGTCCATAACTCAGTTAGCTAAATCAATGTATGTTCGTGCTTCGAGTTCCATGAGAAAACTAAATTCTCCTTACAGCAGCCAGCTAAACCGAGAAAAATTCTTCCATACGTAGCATTTTTTGGTATGATAAAATATCTTGGCTTACCCCTTCTTTGCTCTGAAATATGTTTTATCCAAATCATGCTTTCCAAACTTTCTTGCGCAACGATTTTACAATTTAAACCATACTTGGGTAGAAAAACATAAAGTGATGTTCACTCTTCACTATTACAGGAAGCTTCATTTAGTATTCCACCCTTCAATTCTGACATTGATTGAAATGGTCACAAAATCCCCTTATTACTTCCTATCTCTACCCCCAAATATTTCAATGCTTCTGAACTCCATAGTGAACTTAGTCCTATAGGCCGTGTAATCCTATTTATCTAACTCCAATTTAAATATTTCCTTTTCAAGTTTAAGTGATAGTCATTCCTTCAATTTATCTTTTAAATCAAAATCTTTGACTTTAACATCATTTCCACAAGACTAGTGAGTTTCTAAAACTACTGATCAACGATGGATCGCACTAACAACCTCTGGGACTATTCCTAACATAGGATTACGTACAGTATCAACTTTGGAACTTCATCCCCAAATTATGAGACTTGTATCATATTTATGCTTTAAGGAGGATCCCACAGTGCGGACTCATGCCAAAGACGTCTTAGGATCCATTGCATCCATATCAACTCTCAATGGCAACATAATGCCACTTATTGCACAACGTCGGGCATCCAACAACAGTATTATGTCCTACTTGTTGTATGTACCGAGGAACCTCCTTTTATTACTGGTCCATAAACTTCTTCAAGTATCCTCGTCAGTGTTGCACGTCCACCGTGGAACCTCCTACGAGTGAAATTTGCGATCGAATCGCCCTATTGAATATCGATTACGGCGAATAAATAGTGTCTAGGCATAATTGCCAGCATACACAACTATCCAGTCCCATAACATCCAAGAGTCGTAAACTTAAGGAACTAATTTCCCTATTAATATAATAAACTATTTATATATATATATAATATATAAATCAATAACTTGGGCCTTAGAACGAGGTTTAAATCGCGGCTGTAAATCGTTAATCGGTCGACCGTCGACTATAGGAGCTATCGACCACTTGCTGTCGACCAGCTCTAGTGAGCCTATCGACTGGTTGAAGTTAATTATTGTGAATTTTATTTTATTTTTGTTTCATTTATTGATTCATTTTACAGTAAGCCCTAATCTATTAATCTATAATTCCCAGTGTTCTCAATTTTAGTTTCAAATCATTTCACAATTTCATTACTGCATTTGTCATCAATCCATATTAACTTTGGTTTATAATCAATAAGTTATTGATATATCAATCTATATTAAATTTAATAAAAAGAATGTGCTCAACCTAAATCAACTTTTATCCAGCCAATTTTACTTTAACCAAATTTGGATTAGAAAGGGATTATATTCATATTTATTAAAATACTATCTAATCCCAATCCACTGCAGTTATTAGATAAATAGTTTCAATAATTAAATTAAAATAGTTCTAGATCAAATATATAAACAAACCTAATTACATATAAATCATCATAATGGTAATGAATCCATTCACCATTGGTAAGTTATTCCCTCTTTTATCCGCTTGGATTCGCCCGTGCTAGGTTCGTCGATCTCTCATTTCCGTTTGATCTGATTTGTTCCTCCTTCTTTGATATTTTGAATTTAATTTGCAAACCTTTTATTTTTAAAGAAAATTGATTTGGGGAGAGTGTTTAGTTTACGAAGAGACAGAGTTTTTGTACGCTTTAAATTAGATTAGGGTTTTCGGTATTTGATTAAGGTTGTATTTATAATGGTATGAAAAACATTGGCCATTAAGTTAAACTTTATAAAATTTGCCCCGTACGGCTAAGCCAAACCACAACCAAATATGCTCGAGCGCTTGGTCATGGGCAGTCGACTCCTAGGGGTCGACCGGTCCATACCGAGTTGTCACCGGTGGTGCTTTCCACTTTTAATTTATTTCCTTCCTTATTTAATTATTTTTGATCCTGAATTTTCAAACGTCAATTACTTTTTCATACGAGCTCTGATTACAAAACTTTATATATGAAAATTGTTTAGAAAATCGTTACAAACGCGACGGTGCAAGTTTCATAGCCAATTTTGAACGTTTGTGAAAATTTCATTTTTACCCTTGTTATATTCAATTTAATTTCTTTGATTAAATTTCCAGTTAATTTTTGCAGGGTGTTACATCTGGGATCAAGACAAGCGATCATATCTGGATTTGCAAAGTCGCTTCTATTATTTGAACCATTTTCATGAAACATTACATTTTCTTTGAGAATATCGGCACGTCATTTCAAACGGTTATTAAACTGTGTTGTCTCAACACATATAAATGCTGAAGTCTTCCATTTGAAGTATTCTCCTATCACTGAGAGTCTCTAGAAACAGTTCTATTCTTTGGCTAGGTAAATTTTTATTTTTTATTTTTTTATAAAATGCTTATATCATTCGGTACCCGATGATCTTTAAAATTTCATGTAAACATAACACTTAGAATTATTTTCATCTTCACTTCTACACTTCAATCTCTCTTTTCCTTTGGCTTTGCGACATTTCCTCTTATGATTTCAACTTTCATTACCACCGTTTCTGGCAAAATGCCATCATCTTCATCCAATTGACTTTCCACCTAATCGACCCGCCGATTTGAACTCGATCTCCAATCTCGAATCTTCTTCAATCTTTCGATGTTGCCCTTTCTTATTAGATCTTGACTTCAATAACAACTAGGTAGGCGCTGCCTTTCCTTTAGGTCTGTCAGCTATCTCAACCTCATCCTACCATCATGGACGATCCACGTTGACCTCTTTCTTGCTGCACCTTATCATCACCATCCCACTCACCCAATAACCCATGACATGCTAGAACTAACATCAAGAGTGGTGGTGGTGGACGACAAGAACAATGCACGCCCTTCTTGGGTTGATTTCTACATGGATCAATGTTTGGTGTTTGGCTAAGACAATTTATGAACTCATCTTTCCAAATGCACTTCGACAAACTTGGAATTCAAGGGTCGATGCATTATAGGACGTTCATGCAATCAACACTCAAAATTGATACCACATTCCTACAATCTTGCATAGAAGAGCTCCATATCACATTGTAGATCATCTGGTTCGGTTAACATAATTCTACACTAATGTATAATATTCGACACATAGTCCCATCGCGTGGCGAAGCTCGTTGGTCAACATGAGCGAGCTATCTACACAGAGTGCATCCATTCACCATGCCAAGAACACATGATACACGTTACATAAACTAATACACAACACTGCCTCGGTTGATGTATGGAATTCGATTGGCCAACACACGCCAATATCCTTTGGATCCTATACATCGAATACACGAGACACAATTGAAGAAAATGTTAAATCTAAATCATACCCGACCATGCTCATATATCATGCTTTTAGTATAGAATGGAACGTCTTAGACGTTCAAGGTGTCCATTTGTTATCACTGCGAGTCCTTCTATACCTTCTACAATAGCTTTCACATCCGCTCTGGTTTCCACTTCAACTCAATCAAGATTTAGGCAACCTCGACGCCAACCTCAACAACCACTGCAACTTGCCCCTTACTTGGCCGTGGGTGATGAGATCGCTCCGGATGCCGGTTTGGCGGGCATTATATCCTCGACAACCCTACTTATTCTCTAACATCGAAGCTAATGACTGTGGATGTTAAAAGCATTTGTTAATGGCATGGAGTCGCACTAGAGGAAATTCTAGTTCCAATTCCATATAAAAGGGCACACAATTCTCCAGAAGGCTACACGACTTGCAACAGATATATATGCCTCTCTAAAGTTGTCCCTCCATTCAATCACTTCCTAAGACTCGCGCTCCACTTTATGAAACTTGCTCCAACACTCGAATGGATATGCTTCTCTTAAGTATGCATACACAATCTTTATTTGACAGTTGGATAGGGTTCCTACTTTTAAGGAGATTCGTTACATATACAACTTCAAAAAGAGATCCGACAACCCATCTCTTGCATTTTTGGAGTCATATCACTGTTGCCAAACAGTCGTCGGCCTTTACAACAAACTTAGCCACTTTAAGAATGAGTACTTCTTCGTTCGATGTCCTGTAGGCTTTATCCAAAAGTGGTTGTTTGGATGTAAGTTCCAACTTCTTACACCCCAGTCTGTTACAGTTTACTTCACTTAGTTCACTAACTTCTTTTCACTTCTTTTCTTACAGACAATCCTTGAAGGATCACAAATTCTACTCTGGCACAAATACTCCAACTTCTAAAATAAATTACTATGAAGGAGAGGAAAAGAAAAACTCTTCTCGCCAACCTTCGATTACGCTACTTCTGGCTACTGCACAACAGTCGAAGGGTTGGTTATGTCCCTCTTGCACCAAGAGGTACTCATGTTGCCCAAGAGGCTTAAAAAATATCCAGCTTATGCACACCATGATGTTCCAGATGTAGCAGAGGACGTTTCCAGTAGCAGTGAGGAGGACGAAAGAAATGTAGTAGAATACAAAGATGTAAGAGGAGAGGGATAAGAAGAAGGAGACGATGAAAATATAGAGGAGGACAAGAATGGCAATAAAGAAGATGATGGAGAAGAATCAATCGGAGAGAGCAGACTAAGGGTGAAGATTACTCCACCTGCCCTAGACCCTCAAACTCAAGATTAAAACCACAAGACTGGCAACCTAGTCATATCAGAATCTAGCTAGGGACCATTTACTCTCCTATATGTTGTGGATATTTACAGTGATTTATCCAACCTTTAGAATGTCCCCGACTTCATTGGGCTAGAATTTGATATCAATAACTTCCGCACTCTAGATTTTTAGCCTTTTGAAGATGTGCCCTTTACTACCGTAGGCGAAGTTACACTGATTGCTCAACCCCACAAGCATAGTCTGTATATTCAATAGGGCACACCAACACTCCACACAACACTAACGATCAAAGCACATTTATTCAGCATGTACTCTTATCTGATTCTAAGTTCTGGTTTAGTTCTCTTTTCAGGTATAATGTGGCACTCCAATCTTTACGAGGTCTCGATAGAAAATCCAACAAATACCATAGCCGTAAGCCCACATCCTCTTCTTACCATAAACGCAACCCATCTCATTAGTCTTACATCGAGTAAACTCGAAGAAAGATGAAGGAGAGGCGGAAAGAGAAAGAGATGAGGTATTGTGTGAAGGCCCAAAAATCTGCACAGTTCGTGCTGACAATAAACCACACATGCCCAACCCAAACTGAATGGAAAACCGGATCTTCATGAGAAAGAAAGAAGAGAGAAGAAAAGAAACTAAAACAATCAAAGAATCTCACATACGCAGCGAAACAACATATAATATAATATCAATGAACTTTACAAAACAAAAACTATAATATACATACATCCATCAGAGTACAACAATCAATCACCAATCTTCAACCTGGACAGTTATAATAACCCCTCCTTATAATTGCTTATAATTTAAACAACAATGCGGCGGAAAAATAAACATATATGTGAATATGACCAAAAGACCTCCAGCTCGCCCATTGAAGCTTAAAAGCATCCAAATCTAAATCTGTAAATATGCTCGGTCTGACCTGAGCATTGAATGGGAAGAACGCCCGGATCAGTCTAATAAACCAACGTGAGAAAACACATCTCAACTGAATTTTTTAAAGTTATAAAAACCTTTCAAAACATAAGTATCTCGTAAGACCATGCCGCACATAAACACGGACAGGTTTTTACCTTACGATAACCAAAACATTTCATATCAAATTCTGTTATATTATACTAGTGTTTAGTATAAAAATAATATTAATCATAGCCGAAATTGTTACATTGATTAAATTCCAGCATACTAGCTACAAAGTGGGTTCTACAAACAAAATGGCTGGCACATAGTGGATAATGGATTTCCATATAAATGGCTAGTGAAGGGACTACCTTCTTGTGGTACATCTCTAGAGGAATGTACCAAGGCCTACAGAACATCTGCACATTTACCAACACAAGACCGACCTACCTCTTCCTAGATAGTACCGAACATGTCATCACCCCGGTCGTTACCGACCTATCTGAGGGCCCTCATCGCATACATCGTAATATTTTAAAACCCGAAGATTATAACGAGAATAAATATATCTAGAAGGGGATGATCATATCCTAATGATTGTGAACCACGTAGCCTTGCCGCATCTACCCTGTTTCGGTCATTTCCGGGTGTGAGGCCCGAGGTCAAGATTACCATCCATATAGCACATCATCTTTCCTCTTTGAATGCCACATTTCCATTCCATCATCACCCAACTAATTTGTACAAACGTATAACTCTTGATCTCGTACATATCAGGAAAGGGTGTTAAGCCTAGAGAAGTTGCCTTCTCTGCCACCAAACAGATGATACGTTCATAGAGATCAATCAATGTAATTAGAAATACAACATCAAACATTCATCCATACAAGTTGTCCAGGAACAGGACAAACCTAAGGCACTTCTCCTACCACATCCTGTCGGGAGTCACCCCTAGGATCAGTAGCGATTAGTCCTTGCATTGGATATTTCATAACGAAGAGACCACCGGTACTATAGGTATATTGGGAGTTTATCCCCAAATGATCAACAAGCACCTTCATTATAAAAATCCCAAATATCAATGCCTTCCAAAACCTGCTCATTCGAATGCATATATGTTGGTCCGAAGTGGTTTTCGGATAATCCAATCACGGTCTCTCCGAATTAACAACGATAAAGTGGGAAAATTTGATAGTCGGTTATTTAACTATCAAAGCAACAATAAAATCTAGCACATAAGTAGTCACTAGGCCCATTTAATTAATTTCTTATTAATTAAATCAATTTCCCAAATATTTACTTCAAATTGTCATTAAAAAGATTTCACAAAACCATATCAATCCTTTGATATTGGAAAACACTTCCATATACTTATATCAACGGTATAAGTATATTTAAACAACACTACCATTTGGAGACACGCCAAATAGATTTCTATAACCGTACAACTCCAGAGTTCGTACGCCTCCGGATGAGTGTTAAATATAGGAAGCAATGCTCCTACACCACCAAGCCTTTAGTACAACCATAAGAACCGATTCATGTATTTCACGATGGAAGGTCAAAACACAATTTATTAGGTCAAAATGAATATTGCATAAAACATCGTTACGGCAACCCAAAAATATTAGTATCGGGATTTGGTTAATTATATATATATATAATCCCGTATATTATATAAAACATTTCCTTTCGAAAATCATTTACTATAACAACAGTGTTATAGTCCATTCCTTCCATACTTTCCCAAAAACGTCTATTACAACAATAAATGTTGAAATCCATGTTTTCGTTACTTATCACATTTTAAATCATTTTCAAACTATTTAATTCCGTTTGAAAGTATTACTTTCAAAACATTATTTTAAAAATATAAATTAATTTTAAAACCATTAACTTTATCAAAATATTTCTTCCAAACATTCCTTTTAAATAAAAATGCATATTTAAACCTCAACATAAATCATTTCTATATTTATAAACTACTATTATATATTTCACTTTTATTTTATAAAACTTCTATTTAAAATTCCTTTATTTATAAATTCTATTTATAAAGCCATTCTTTCATAAAAGCTAATTTTACTATCAAAATCCACTTATAAATCCATTTCTTTATAAATCAAATTTATTTATAAAATCCATTTACAAAATATTGATTTCCATTCCATTTAATATTTCATAAAACACCATTTGAAAATCCATTACTTTATCTATACAATACACCTTTATAAATTCTTTACCCAAAATTCCTACAAACTCCGAATTCATCCATTCTAACTCCATAGCGTAGTGCTCGCTAATATGAACACAACGCAACTTGTCGCGCTCAAAACCGACCTCGTACGAACAAGTTATGAATTTATGAACATTCGAGATAATTAATTTTAAAATTAACTTAATTAACTAAATTTAATAAAAGTTTGAAGGTTAAACCTTTCTCCCTCCATCTTGTAACATCCCACTATTTTGGACCATTCAAATCGACAATAAATCCACACATGTCGGACCTGAATACTTCAAAACAGTGGATTGTTAAGAAAATTTGGAGCAAATAAAATCAAACACAGAATCACAGACACAGAATATCAGAATAACTCGCAGCGGAAATAAAATACCATAGTAGTTCATGAAGCTACTACATATATAATCTCAAAACAGATACAAAATAACATAGTCTGAAAAGCAAATACAACAGAAGTCTGAATACATAAGTCACTAATACATAAACACAGCTGTGACGACCCGTAATTTTTGGATATTTGAAATTGGGATATTTAATTGATTTTAAATATTTAAAAGTTAATTTTTAGCTTGAATTTCAAATATCAATATTTATTGGATAATTTAATTATTGAATTAAATAATTTGAAGTTGGGTAAAATGTTGAATCTGGAGTTTTAAGCCTTTTAAAAATAATTTGAATGCTTGTAAAATTTATATTGATAGTACAGAAGATAGTAAAAGTGTTAAACTTGAATTTGGAAGTGTTTTGTTCAGTTTTGAAATTTTATCGTTTAAATCAATATTTAAAAATAGCCTTCCGGGGCACAGTCTCGGAATTTGACGAAACCAGTTTCATTGGATCCGTAATATTGGATTATTATCGGATTTCAAATTTCGAAGCATTTGGAGTTGTCGTGTGATCGTACGATAGATAAACGTGCTGAAATTTATATCGAAAATTAAATATTATAACTGTGTCCAAAAGCTATCTTCTCCATACGATTGAATTAGGACTCGAAACCTTTTCCATTGCGTTCGAAATAGGGGTATAATATTATAATTGCCTAGCGGCACGCCTCGACAGGAGGTCAAATTTTTAAGTTGCATTTATCGGAACGATTTGAATTTGAATTTAAATTGAATATTTATACTAGTCAACTGCAGTTGAAATTATCTCACATCAACTCTTTTCCAGTCCTTTCCAAAGCACTGTAGTTTTTTTCCTCCTATACGCTACCCATTATCCTTAATTCACGTTGCCTTCCAATTCAAATCAAATTTATATTTGCAAACGAAAGCCATTTTCGTTCGAAATCCACATCAGAGAAAAATGGCCACTCTTTTTCTTTTAATCCAAATCAAAATCGAGCATATAAGTTCAAAAATTGAAATCACCGCTCTCTCAAATTAAATCAGGTGTTTCCCTCTTTTAAATCGAACAGTTCGAAGTTGGAATCGCGAGTTTCCCTCGCCTTCGTTTCCCTCGCCTTTCGTTTTGTTGAATCGAGACCATGAGTGGTTGCGTACGATAGTGGAGGTCGCGGAAGAGATTGCGTTAGGCGTTGCGATAGGGAGTTGAGTATGGATGTTTTAGGATTCGAAGGGGGAGAGGATTGCTGTGTCGCAACTTGGTAGGAGTTCGTCGACCTGGAGTTCGTTTGCGTGGTTCCCGTGGTGGCGGGTCTGTGGGTAGATGCCGATCGAGTGGGGATTTGGCTGTATGCATTCTCGTTTGGGAAGTGGTAAGCTGTTGTTTAAATCAAGTATAATAACAGTCTATTTTAATTTAAATCAATAATTATATATGTGTATATATCACTTGGGTAACAGAGAAAATTTTACAGGTGAAAATAATTTTATTTGGCTAGTCACTGGAATATGTATATATAGGAATTTTAAAATATTTGAGTTTATATAAGATTGGATTTTGTAATCTATATAGAAAACTGTGTAGTTTCAAAATGAAAAATAAAAATAAATTTACATATTTTAACTTACTAGTTTATCATAAAAATAATATATTATGAAGATTAATTTGTCTAACTATCCTATTTAATTATCTTAGTCACTAAAAATAATTTATTAAAGGAATTCGCTTAATTTAATCTTGGTTAATTAAATTTATCAAATGGGAATTTAATTGTTCGATTTATTCGATTATTAATAAAGATCATTTAATGTTTATTCAAGGTTAAAATCGAGAAAACAAGCTGGTTTGGATTGGATTGCAAACAAAAATTAAAGGTGAGTTAATCTCACTCATCTGGTTTTTATTTAAATTTAAATGGTTAAATTTAAATATTTGGTTGAATGGTTGAATTGATTGGATGTGATAATATATATAGTAGTGTGTATATATATATATATATATTGGAGTGATTGATACTCCCGCATTATATAGCGGATGAGACCCTATGCGCCGCATAATAGCGGATGATATTTTATAATCCCATATACCGCGATATTCCACCTCGAAGTGGAATTGGTATTGTGCCAACATCTGTGGATGCAGGGAAAACAGGTTGACGGGATCCAACTGGATTCCTCAAACGTTTGAATTTATTGTATGTATTCAGCGATATGATTATGTGATGATCTGTGATGAATTATATCGATCATATTGGGAATTGGAATTTGTTGAACACTCTGGCTTGGTTATACATATATATGTTGAAATTTTGAGAATTGAAATATATATATGAAGTTTGGATTTTTAAAGTAAATAAAAAAAGGAAATTTTCAAATAAAATAATTATAAGGAATTTAAATAATTTAAAATGATTTGGAAGAATAAAAGTCGATTTTTAAATTTGTAACAAATAAATCCAAAGTATGGGAAAGAGATATTTTGAATAAATAAATTCAAGTGATAATATTTATAGGGAGTAAAGAACTTATTTTAAAAATTCAAGGTTTAAATTTATTTAAAAGGGATAAGAAAGGAATTTGGGAATCTAAAATTGGTATTCTCAGTTAAAAAGGATTTTTAAATCATAATAAGAAATAAAATCTGAGGTTAATGGATTTTGAAATAAATTGAGAAAGTAAGGAAATTTATTTCAAAATGAATAAATTGGAAATCAATTTGGAAATTGATTTAAGTGTTTTAAACCCTGGATTTTTAAAAGGGAACTGAGATTTTGAAACTTATAAACTGAGTTTATAAAGTGAAATAAAATATCAGTGGATATTTGGAATCATAAATTCAAGGTGGGAAGTTATAAAGGAATGTTAATTTGTTTTAAAATAAATAGAGGTTTATTTTAAAAAGAGTGTGGAAGAAAAGAGAATTTTCCTAAAAAGCCAAGATGTTTTCAAAACAGACTTTTAAATAAAAGTTTGAAAGTTTGTTTAAAGGAATGTTTTTAAGAAATTATTATTTAAGTTGTTTAAATTTATTATTTTTGAAGTTGTTTAAATTGTAAAGGTAAACATTTATTTAAAGAAATTATAACAGTAATTAATTAAAATGTTTAACTAGTATTATGATTTTAATGATAATTATTAATATTTATATTTTATAAGATAGTCTTACATTAAAGATAGTTGGGTTAAAGTTTTATTTGAAAACTTGTATTGAATTTCGTAACCCTTATTTTAGATTTAGTATCACCTAACTTTTATTTTAAAAGAAAAATAGTTTATGTTTTATAAAGCAGTTTTATTTGAAATATTGTAAAAGTATATATATATATTTTCAATAAAGTATTTAAGTAGTTTTAATTTAAATGTTTTAAAGTATATTTATAATAAAGTGTTTTAAATTATTTTAAAATCTAAAGTATTTGTACTTGTTGATTTCAGTGGAAATAGAAAATATATGGGAAATTTATTCCATGAGAGGAAGATGGTTTGAAAACTGTTTTCAAAGGATTGAAAATGGAAATATATCTTGCGAAGATATTTTGAGGTTAATAAATAATTTGGGAGAAATTATTTATTGTTTGATGGTTGTTATGGATGTTATTTGATAGCTAAATAACCGACTATCAATATTGGCCAATGCACTGATCGTTTCGAAGAGACCGGGATCGGGATTTATTTCCCGAAAACCACTTCGATCCGGTTTGTACGTTTTTGTGGGGAAAACGAGTTTGAAATCGAAGATGGAGTAGTGAAGTGCAAGGGCTAATCGCTACTAATCCTGAGGGTGATTCCAAAATGGATGTAGTAGGAATAGTGCCTTCGGTTCCGTTCGAACCCGAAACGGACTTGTATGGATGAATGCTTTCAGAACATCGTCAGGTGGACGATGAGCATTCTAAGTGATATGTTCTAAAAAGGTAACGCATAGCCTCAAGCCTCATCGACCGGGAATGGCTGAAAATCAGGGGTTATGCAGCAAGGCTATGTGGGTAGCACCCATTAGGGTGAGGTCATCCCTGTCTAGATTTCCCTTTTTATTTCGGCTGTGTGGGCGGTTGCTGATCCCAACCGCGGGGTGATCTTAATCGGAATTATCCAGTAAGGGGTAGTTCCGGTCTTATGTTGCAGGGGATTGGGAGTGATCCTCGGTACGTTGATCTAGGCCACGTACTGTGACAGGTGGTACCCCAGTGCCTAGTCATTAGTTGGAAATCCATTCTCCCTACGTGCCTTTTACGGTTTTGATTGTAGAACCCACTTTGTGGCTAGTATGCTGGAATTTAATCATGTAACAATTTCAGCTATTTTGAATAAGTATTTGTATATAGACACTATTATAATATCAGACGGATTTGATAAAAAGTGTTTTGGCTATCGTAAGGTAAAAACCCGACATGTTTATTTGTGGTGTGGTCTTACGAGATGCTTTTGATTTCAAAAGGTTTGGAAAACTTTAATAATCCAATTGAGTGTGTTTTCTCACGCTGGTTTTCCAAACTGACTAGGGTGTTATTTTATTATAATGCTCGGGTCAGACCGAGTATTACAGATACAGGATATGATGTTGTAGAGCTCAAGAGACGAGCTGGATGGCGAGACGTATCACTCGTACTTGATGTATATTCCGCTGTGTTGTGTACTGTGTATTCTGTTGTGGGACAAGTTAATATAACTGTCCAGTATTTGATTCTGATTGTATTATACTCTGATAATGTAATTATAAAACAGGTATAATTTCTTTTGTGTAAAGGATCAGATATTAATTATTATATATTATTCCGCTGCGATTATGAGATTCTGATGTTGATTTTCTATTTTTTTCTTCTACCTCCTTCTTCTTTAACCCTAGTGGTTCGTATTTCCATTCACTTTGAGTCGATATGTAGGAGAATAATGTCGATTCAAGGGGTACGGAGCCTCGGGCCATTACACTTGGTATCACAGCTGAAGGTTAAGCGAGAACCTTGGCTCTGGTGGGAATTACTCATTTGAAATAGAGTCTGTAGTACTCTAGAATGAGTTTGAGTGTATTAATAGATATGAGCGCGTATTTGTTAGTGAATATAAAATTTGTTTTATACTGTGTTAATTTATCGGTTGAGTGTTTATGGATTCTGGTTGATATATGGGACGCCATGTTATCGATAGGGGTTTCTAAACTCTTAAACAAGATAATCCGACACAGTATTGTTTTAAAATAGTGTAAATGAAATAATTTTACCCAAATTATTTTGTATATAAAAAGGAATAATTTTTCGTAAATTATTATATGTATATATGGTTGATTGGTTGTTAGAAGATGATAATATTAAATCATTATCATTGTTAAGTGGAAGTTGGATATAGAAAATGAAATCATAACTAAAAGCTAATAAATAAACTCATATACAAATAAAATTTGTAAATGTGAACTATAAATATGGTTTATAATTGGAAATGAAATAAAAATTCCAGAGTAATGTTTGAATATAAATTGGATGGATTTGAAATTTGGAATTTTGGGAAGTTTAAATTCCTTTGAGTTTGAAAATAGTTTTCAAAGGTTTTGGGGAAATAATGGTGATATTATTTCAGAAATATTTTTTGAATTGGATTTGAAATCTGGAGAGATTTGGAATTTAAAAATATTTGGAGGGGTTTTAATGAGATAAAAGCATTTAACTCTCTTTCGGTCGTTGGAAAATAACTTCAGTGATGACTGCAGCATCATCGATGTTCATTTTCGAGTTTCCAAGAGAGAAATTGCTACCAAATTGTTTTAAATTGGAATCGTTTGCAAACTGGGTTTGGTTTTGAAATTCAAAGGGATAATTGAATTTGCCAAAGAATTTTGGATATAATTGATTTCAAATGATTTTTGAAATACTTAAGTGATTATTGAAGACTCTGGAATTGGTTGAAAATGTTTTTGAGTGTCTAAGTAATGGGTTAAACTCTGAGGGTTTAACTAAAAATGTTTATGGATTATAAACAGGTTTGGAAATTTATAAAGTTTGAAATTTCCTGGGGTGAAATTAACTTGTAAAAAGTTAATAAAGTTAGAAAGGTAAGCAAATTAAATACAAGTAAACTATAGAAGGATAAAATAAAATTTAACTTGGAGTAAAGTGAAGAAATTAAATTTTGAAATTTAAATAGAATGTGATTGAATTGGAAGAAAAAAATTTAAATTAAGTTGGGTTTGAGAAATAAGTATTGAATTGGAATAGATAAGCTTCGGTAGCTTATAAAAGAACTGAAAAGCATTGAAATAAAGATATATAATCCCTAGTTAAAAATAAAATGTGAATGTGTTTGACTGTAAATGGATGGAGAAGTATGAATATCGTCGAAGTGCATAAGGAATTGGTCGTTCGACGAAAATGGAATTGAATAAAATTCTATGAATTGATAGAAGTAAACAAAATTGATTTTTGAATCAATTGACATGAATATGAGTTGTTTGGAACTATAAATGAATTGGATGTAAGTAAGTGAGTTGTACATCACTTAAATTGAATGAAAGGGTAAGAAAAGCGAGTGGAAGCAATTGAATTGGTGATTGAGACCTTATTAATTACTTATAAGTGTTGTTTGGTATGTATGGCTTATGAAATCCATGTGTTAGCTATTGAAAATGAGTGAAATGTGAATAAATTTTCTATATATGGCACTTACATATTTGAATTGAGTAAGTACAGGTATAGGGAAGCCATGTGGCTGGATTTGGTTGTGCTAATTGCTAAAATAATAAGCCGCTTGCTTAAAAATGCTAAATAAAGATACGCCTACGCAATAAAAAGATAGGAAATATGAACTGTTATTTGTTTATTTTGATTTTCCGACCGTGTGGGTCGATGTATATATATTTATATCTCTTGTCAAATTGCAAAAGCTCCTCCGTACAAAGGAGACTCTGCCAAAATTTCTGAAAATTTTGGGAGTTAGAAATTTTTTAAAATTTTCACTCACGACAAATGATTTAAAATTGGTAAGCAAATAGAATTGAAATTGAATATTGAAATCTAATTTAAAATTGTGTATGTGAAGTAAGGTGAAATCGAAGAAATTGTTCGAAGAAACTGAAGGAAGAAAAAGTTTGCAAATAAACTTTTATTTGAGATTTTAAATAAATTAGTAAGTGAAACTAATAAAAGGAAATGGTTAATTAAATATGGGTTGAGATAAGGTGAATAAAATTCAATATTCAAAGTTTGAAGACAAATTGAATTTAAGTAGAATTGAAGATGGAAATCTGAATGGAAATTGGGAAAATGTATTGAGATTTGAAAATAATTAATAAATTGAAGCAAATTGAAATTTATATGGAATTGGAATTCAATTTGAATATAAACTTCAATAGTGAAGTAGTGAAAATAAATATAAGAAATATTTATATTGGACTTAAGAAATGGAGGATGAAATTCTTAAGTAAATTGGTATTGGGAATATACTAAGTGAATAATTGAATAAAGATTAAAACTGAAAGTTGTCAAATGAAGTGATAATTGTGAATGAGTGGATAGAAATCAAAATGAACGTGAATAAAAAGAGAATTGATATAGCTGATAATCAATTGAAATTAATACGTAGGATGTACGTATATTATTTTATTTGCATAGTGATTTGATCCAGATTCGAGCATAGAATTTCGAGATAGATATATCAATCCGAGTTAGGATTTTTCACTCGATTTTCGACGGCGAACCCTGGATATGGAATTTTGATTGATTCTGGAAATTCTCTATCATAGTTTATGGCTATGCAAGGAGAATGACGGTTTCTGATCAAGAAACCAGATCCGAGTCCGCACTAGAGGGTCGGGTGGACGATACTAGTTCTGAAGTGAAATTGTGTGATCGAGTGAGCGATCGGACTTGTTATTGCGTACGGATGGTATAGATACATCGTACGGGCTTAAGTAAAGTAGATATTGAAATTTTTTAAAGGAAATGAATAAAATAATTTTGGATTCTGTGATTGGATATTATCGCTTAGTAGGATACAGGTAATTAAAGGCAAAAGAAAAATTGATTTTTGATTTCAGAAGATAAATTGAAATTTGCTCGGCAAAGGTTTGTGTTTAAATTTCTGTATGAAATTTGATGATTTTCTTGTCTAGCCACCTGGCCTTTTGTTTTCTTTTGAAATCTGGGGGCCCGTAGAGGCATTTTGTGGTTGTACCGAGCTAGCCGCGCAAAGGAGACGCTGGCAAAAAATTTCGATAATTTAAGGAGTTAGAAAATTTTTGAGGAAATTTTGATAATTCAAAATTTGGTTTCAAATTTAAATTTGAATTGTTAAGTAATATTGTTTGGGACTTATGGATAAGTTGGAAAGTTAGAAAGAGGGTTAGTGTGTCTTAATAAAAGATTATCTTGGAAAGTTGTTTGAAACTACTTGGATTTGAGAAAATAGTTAACGGGGATTGAATCATTCTTCCTAACTAGTAATTTCGGGGACGAAATTATTTTAAGGGGGGAGGAATGTGATGACCCGTAATTTTTGGATATTTGAAATTGGGATATTTAATTGATTTTAAATATTTAAAAGTTAATTTTTAGCTTGAATTTCAAATATCAATATTTATTGGATAATTTAATTATTGAATTAAATAATTTGAAGTTGGGTAAAATGTTGAATCTGGAGTATTAAGCCTTTTAAAAATAATTTGAATGCTTGTAAAATTTATATTGATAGTACCGAAGATAGTAAAAGTGTTAAACTTGAATTTGGAAGTGTTTTGTTTAGTTTTGAAATTTTATCGTTTAAATCGATATTTAAAAATAGCCTTCCAGGGCACAGTCTCGGAATTTGACGAAACCAGTTTCATTGGATCCGTAATATTGTATTATTATCGTATTTCAAATTTCGAATCGTTTGGAGTTGTCGTGTGATCGTACGATAGATAAACACGCTGAAATTTATATCGAAAATTAAATATTATAAATGGGTCCAAAAGCTATCTTCTCCATACGATCGAATTAGGACTTGAAACCTTTTCCATTGCGTTCGGAATAGGGGTATAACATTATAATCGCCTAGCAGCATGCCTCGATAGGAGGTCAAGTTTTTAAGTTGCATTTATCGGAACGATTTGAATTTGAATTTAAATTGAATATTTATACTAGTCAACTGCAGTTGAAATTATCTCACATTAACTCTTTTCCAGTCCTTTCCAAAGCACTGTAGTTTTTTTTCTCCCATACGCTACCCATTATCCTTAATTCACGCTGCCTTCCCGTTCAAATCAAATTTATATTTGGAAACGGAAGCCATTTTCGTTCGAAATCCACAACAGAGAAAAATGGCCACTCGTTTTCTTTTAATCCAAATCAAAATCGAGCATATAATTTCAAAAATCGAAATCACCGCTCTCTCAAATTAAATCAGGTGTTTCCCTCTTTTAAATCGAACAGTTCGAAGTTGGAATCACGAGTTTCCCTCGCCTTCGTTTTGTCGAATCGAGACCATGAGTGGTTGCGTACGATAGTGGAGGTCGTGGCAGAGATCGCGTTAGGCATCGCGATAGGGAGTTGAGTATGGATGTTTTAGGATTCGAAGGGGGAGAGGATTGCTGTGTCGCGACTTGGTAGGAGTTCGTCGACCTGGAGTTCATTTGCGTGGGTTCCTGTGGTGGCGGGTCTGTGGGTAGATGCCGATCGAGTGGGGATTTGGCTGTATGCATTCTCGTTTGGGAAGTGGTAAGCTGTTGTTTAAATCAAGTATAATAACAGTCTATTTTAATTTAAATCAATAATTATATATGTGTATATATCAATTAGGTAATAGAGAAAATTTTATAGGTGAAAATAATTTTATTTGGCTAGTCACTGGAATATGTATATATAGGAATTTTAAAATATTTGAGTTTACATAAGATTGGATTTTGTAATCTATATATAAAACTGTGTAGTTTCAAAATGAAAAATAAAAATAAATTTACATATTTTAACTTACTAGTTTATCTTAAAAATAATATATTATGAAGATTAATTTGTCTAACTATCCTATTTAATTATCTTAGTCACTAAAAATAATTTATTAAAGGAATTCGCTTAATTTAATCTTGGTTAATTAAATTTATCAAATGGGAATTTAATTGTTCGATTTATTCGAATATTAATAAAGACCATCTAATGTTTATTCAAGGTTAAAATCGAGAAAACAAGCTGGTTTGGATTGGATTGCAAACAAAAATTAAAGGTGAGTTAATCTCACTCATCTGGGTTTTATTTAAATTTAAATGGTTAAATTTAAATATTTGGTTGAATGGTTGAATTGATTGGATGTGATAATATATATAGTAGTGTGTATATATATATATTGGAGTGATTGATACTCCCGCATTATATAGCGGATGATATTTTATAATCCCATATACCGCGATATTCCACCTCGAAGTGGAATTGGTATTGTGCTAACATCTGTGGATGCAAGGAAAACAGGTTGGAGGGATCCAACTAGATTCCTCAAACGTTTGAATTTATTTTATGTATTCAGCGATATGATTATGTGATGATCTGTGATGAATTATATCGATCATATTGGGAATTGGAATTTGTTGAACACTCTAGCTTGGTTATACATATATATGTTGAAATTTTGAGAATTGAAATATATAAATGAAGTTTGGATTTTTAAAGTAAATAAAAAAAGGAAGTTTTCAAATAAAATAATTATAAGGAATTTGGATAATTTAAAATGAATTGGAAGAATAAAAGTCGATTTTTAAATTTGTAACAAATAAATCCAAAGTATGGGAAAGAGATATTTTGAATAAATAAATTCAAGTGATAATATTCATAGGGAGTAAAGAATTTATTTTAAAAATTCAAGGTTTAAATTTATTTAAAAGGGATAAGAAAGGAATTTGGGAATCTAAAATTAGTATTCTCAGTTAAAAAGGATTTTTAAGTCATAATAAGAAATAAAATCTGAGGTTAATGGATTTTGAAATAAATGGAGAAAGTAAGGAAATTTATTTCAAAATGAATAAATTGGAAATCAATTTGGAAATTGATTTAAGTGTTTTAAACCCTGGATTTTTAAAAGGGAATTGAGATTTTGAAACTTATAAACTGAGTTTATAAAGTGAAATAAAATATCAGTGGATATTTGGAATCATAAATTCAAGGTGGGAATTTATAAATGAATGTGAATTTGTTTTAAAATAAATAGAGGTTTATTTTAAAAAGAGTGTGGAAGAAAAGAGAATTTTCCTTAAAAGCCAAGATGTTTTCAAAACAGACTTTTAAATAAAAGTTTTAAAGTTTTAAAGTTTGTTTAAAGGAATGTTTTTAAGAAATTATTATTTAAGTTGTTTAAATTTATTATTTTTGAAGTTGTTTAAATTTTAAAGGTAAACATTTATTTAAAGAAATTATAACAGTAATTAATTAAAATGTTTAACTAGTATTATGATTTTAAAGATAATTATTAATATTTATATTTTATAAGATAGTCTTACCTTAAAGATAGTTGGGTTAAAGTTTTATTTGAAAACTTATACTGAATTTCGTAACCCTTATTTTAGATTTAGTATGACCTAACTTTTATTTTAAAAGAAAAATAGTTTATGTTTTATAAAGCAGTTTTATTTGAAATATTGTAAAAGTATATATATATATTTTCAATAAAGTATTTAAGTAGTTTTAATTTAAATGTTTTAAAGTATATTTTATAATAAAGTGTTTTAAATTATTTTAAAATCTAAAGTATTTGTACTTGGTGATTTCAGTGGAAATAGAAAATATATGGGAAATTTATTCCGTGAGAGGAAGATGGTTTGAAAACTGTTTTCAAAGGATTGAAAATGGAAATATATCTTGCGAAGATATTTTGAGGTTAATAAATAATTTGGGAGAAATTATTTATTGTTTGATGGTTGTTGTGGATGTTATTTGATAGCTAAATAACCGACTATCAATATTGGCCAATGCGCTGATCGTTTCGAAGAGACCGGGATCGGGATTTATTTCCCGAAAACCACTTCGATCCGGTTTGTACGTTTTTGTGGGGAAAACGAGTTTGAAATCGAAGATGGAGCAGTGAAGTGCAAGGGCTAATCGCTACTAATCCTGAGGGTGATTCCAAAATGGATGTAGTAGGAATAGTGCCTTCGGTTTCGTTCGAACCCGGAACAGACTTGTATGGATGAATGCTTTCAGAACATCGTCAGGTGGACGATGAGAATTCTAAGTGATATGTTCTAAAAAGGTAACGCTTAGCCTCAAGCCTCATCGACCGGGAATGACTGAAAATCAGGGGTTATGCAGCAAGGCTATGTGGGTAGCACCCATTAGGGTGAGGTCATCCCTGTCTAGATGTCCCTTTTTATTTCGGCTATGTGGGCGGTTGCTGATCCCAACCGCGGGGTGATCTTACTCGAAATTATCCAGTAAGGGGTAGTTCCGGTCTTGTGTTGCAGGGGATTGGGAGTGATCCTCGGTACGTTGATCTAGGCCACGTACTGTGACAGGTGGTACCCCAGTGCATAGTCATTAGTTGGAAATCCATTCTCCCTACGTGCCTTTTACGGTTTTGATTTTAGAACCCACTTTGTGGCTAGTATGCTGGAATTTAGTCATGTAACAATTTCAGCTATTTTGAGTAAGTATTTGTATATAGACAATATTATAATATCAGACGGATTTGATAAAAAGTGTTTTGGCTATCGTAAGACAAAACCCGACATGTTTATTTGTGGCGTGGTCTTACGAGATGCTTTTGATTTCAAAGGTTTGGAAAACTTTAATAATCCAATTGAGTGTGTTTTCTCACGCTAGTTTTCCAGACTGACTCGAGTGTTATTTTATTATAATGCTCGGGTCAGACCGAGTATTACAGATACATGATATGATGCTGTAGAGCTCAGGAGACGAGCTGGATGGCGAGACGTATCACTCGTACTTGATGTATATTCCGCTGTGTTGTGTACTGTGTATTCTGTTGTGGGACAAGTTAATATAACTGTCCAGTATTTGATTCTGATTGTATTGTACTATGATAATGTAATTATAAAACATATATAGTTTCTTTGTGTAAAGGATCAGATATTAACTATTATATATTATTCCGCTGCGATTGTGAGATTCTGATGTTGATTTTCTATTTTTTTTCTTCTACCTCTTTCTTCTTTAACCCTAGTGGTTCGTATTTCCGTTCACTTTGAGTCGATATGTAGGAGAATAGTGTCGATTCAAGGGGTACGGAACTGCGGGCCATTTCAACAGCTGAATAGGAAATAACCGAAATGGAAATGGATGACAGATAGATAAATAAGCTCCAGCAAATCTCTAGCTCCAGAAGGTGAATCAGAGCTTTGATACTCAGGATGACCCGAGCGTAAAGTAAAACACAAATACTCGAGTCAGGACATACATACTTATACAATGTAAACTAACTCAAGTGAACTGTAATAGAGATGCACGAGTAACTTAAAGGATGCCTGGGATCGCCCATCCTTTAAGGATCCGTTAAACCATCTACTATGTAGTAATGAATGCTATAATAGTAATGTCTAAAGTAAAGCAAACTATGCAAAATAGTAGTGTTAATGTGACTGGGGAAGCGCAAAGCTGCAGCAATTTCCTACCTCTAGCCACACTTTATAACATTCAACCGTTATTATAACCCGTGGTTATAAATTTCAAAATAGTTTATATTTCAAATCAAAACAATTCATTTAAACCATTTAAATATGAAATCATTATCCTTTCAAATCAAATATTCAATTTCTAGAATTTTAGCATTTCCTAAGTTCATTCAATCAATTATAACAATTTCAAACCATTGTATTTTAGCATACCAAACACTTAAAAAATGTTCTTATAGTAGCATTTCAAAAAAATTATCTTTTAGAAACAGCAACACTTAGAAACTACTACTTGTAGATATAATAGTATTTCAGAAAACAGTTCAATTCAGAAACAATAGCCCTTATAAACTGTTACAGTAGGTATAATAGTAATTCAGAAAAAGTTCAATTCGGAAATAGCAACACTTATAAACTGTTACAGTAGGTATAATAGTAATTCAGAAAACAGTTCAATTTAGAAACAACAACACTTATAAACTGTTATAGTAGGTATAACAGTAATTCAGAAAACAGTTCATTGTTGGAAACAACATCACTTATAAACTGCTGCTGTAGAGACAGTAGTTGATTTGAAAAACAATACACTGAAACCACAGCATTTCTGGAATGCTACAATTTCTGTTATAAGTTGTACTATGACATTTTTAAATAATATATCTTCTACTTTTATCATTTTAACTTATCAAACTTATTCCACTTCAAAATTATTTATCAGGATATCATTTAACTTATAAATTTAATAAAATAACATTTTATTAATAAATATCCAATTAAATTATAATTCATTTACATTAAGTCAAAATTCACTATAAGTTGCTTAACTTTTATTTTAACAAATAACTTGATATTTTCTTTTACTTTAAAAAGGTATCCATTTCATAAATAAATATTTTAATTACTAAGTTAAGCTTAAAATTTCCATTTGAACTCAAATTTCAATTATTAGGTTAAATCAAATTTTAAATTACAATTTAAACCATTTATCCACTTATAAAATTTTAACTTTTAGGAAATCACTGTTTAAATCATTTAAATCCAATTTAAGTCAAATTTCACATTTTTACATTTAAAAAAATACTTAATAATTTCTAAAATCCCATTTTTAATCAAATTTCAATTATTAAGTTAAATCAAAATTTTGAATTACAATTTAAACCATTTATCAACTTATAAAATTTTAACTTATAGCAAATCACTATTTAAATCATTTAAATCCAATTTAAGTTAAAAATCCATATTTTTAAAATTTAAAATACTTAAAATTTTTATAAAAATCATTTTAAAATTTAACCACGGGTCTGTATAAGATTTTCTAACCTAGGTCAAGTGATATGGATAATATATCATTTCAATCCATAATTAGTTAACATTCCGGGTTTTATCATTTCAAACCCGCAATCCCAAGTCAAATAAAAATCGCTCGAGCCTATCATTTCAGCTCGTAACGACTTTTCCCTATTCTAAATTCCGTTCGGGTATGTATCATTTCAACCCATAGTGATTTTATACTAACAGGGAACTTGCAGTGTGAGAAACAGAAAATAAATAAACAATAAAACATATCATATGATGTCAGGTGATGCAACAGGTATATAATCAGGTAATATAATCATATAATGTTCGATAACAGGCAGATGTGAGCATATAACATAGCATATCAACTACTACAATTCAAGTGACATTGTTTCACATTTATATAAGTACGATTTGTCGAGAGTGATAAACTCACCTTTGAAAGCTAGAGACGACAATTCGAGACACACGAACAAACTTCGCAAAGCACGACAAAGCACGAATAGATTTGAGTGGATGAAGAGCCAAGATCCAAGTCATGTAAACAACAAATATACAACATATCTAAGTATATGATTGTATTAAAGAATTTAGACTTAAGCAAAATCAAAATATGAACAAAGTGAAGAAAGAGGACTTAACCAAATCAAGTGGGCTCTGCCACTACACAAATAGGCTTGACCACATGATAAATGGCTCGGCCATGATTTGTTTTTGAAGCATATGTGTTCGGCCAGGGCAAGCAAATAGGCATGGCATAGGGTAGGTGAAAGGATGGCAAGCCAAAAGTCACTTGGAAGGCAAAAAGTCAAGGCATGTGAAAGGTCAAGTGGTTCAATGGTTCGACCCTATGCTAACATGACTCGGCCCTATGGCTAATGTGCTTGGTCATGATAAGTTTGGGCTAGGTAAGCTCGGCCCTAGGCTTGTGAGATGGCTACAAAGGCACGGCTATGGTCAAGTAATGGAATGGCAAAGCATGGGAAGGCAAAAGGACTTGGGCAAGTGCATTTTGGACATGGCTAATAGGTTCGGCCATGTTGTGTTATGGGTCAAGAACATGGATTGTGAGGCTTTGGCATGGGTTTGGTCATGGCCAAAGGCAAGGGAAAGTGGTGAACAAGGGATGGCCGAGGCTAACAAGGAAGGTGATGTTCTATAGGGTTCGGCTATGGTTTCAGGTGTGGTATGGTGATGGATTGGATCTATGGGTCACGGCAACAACATGGAGTGATGGTGAGATGGTGGAGGCCGGTCATGGAGGTGGTGGTGGTGGTGAGATGGTCGGCAAGGCCTAGGAAATGAACATGGCCGAACTATGCTTGCAACAAAAAGAAAATGAAAAGAGAAAAAGAAAGAGAAGAGGACGCCATGGAAAACTCACTTTAAATTTTTTGTTAGAAATGAAAATGAAAAGGAGATGAGAAACAAATGGGATATGTACGGCTATAGGCATGAAAGTACACGACTAAGAATAGGAAAAGGAAGAGGCACACATTACATTAAAGAAAAGAAAACCTATGTCTCTTGAATTTCTAAGCCTATTTGTCAAACCCAAAAACAAACAAGTTCAAGACAACAAATAAAATTCAAAGTCCAAACAAATAAAAGATGGAAAAATAAAGTAGAAAATAAACAATGAAATACTGAAAATAATTGCGTGTAAAACGCTGAATTTTATCACATTTAAAAATTATAAAACAGAATTTAACAAAACGAAAAGCAGAACAAATATCAGAAACAAATATTGTTTCTAAGAAAAAGATTAAAGTAAAATTTTAAATTTACAAATTTCAACTGAAAATCAAAGTTTGACAGAAATCGCACAAAATATAATATTTCCAAAAAAATCATTATTTTATTATATTTGGAAAATGAAATATAAAAAAATCCAAAATTATATTGAAAAATCCCAAAATTCAATTTTAAAATGATTTAAAAATCAAAGTTTCAAATAAAAATTAATTTAAAATATTTGTTAAAATATATGGGTTGTTACACTCTCCCCCACTCAAAACTTTTCGTCCTCGAAAAGTACGAAAGTAGAAGAATAGAAACAACCAGAAAGAAAAATAGGTTGAAAGACAAGGATAAACAATTAATTTAAAACAATATAAATTTCAATTAGAATTATTTAATATTTAATAATTTGGTTAAACCCGTTTGTAAAATTTCTTGCTTCCTTTATAAATACCATTTATATGTTTAAATAACACCTTTATAAATATATGAAAACTTATTTGAATACAATTATTTATATCATTACTTATATTTACAAAGAAGCTAATGAAAACATTAAATCCATAATTCGTAAATTTATTAATTTATCTCAAGATACCTTTCAACATTATTAATAAATCAATAATCATTTTCTTTAAATATATTGTATTTAATTAATAACTTCTAAAATATTTACAACACTACAAATTTACTATTAAACCGTGTGGTATATAAATAAACAATATTTTAAACATTTTAAATTATTTAGAAAGAGAATTGATCAAAATATCCTTTATATAATACTTTATCAAAATACTTTTATAATAAAATACTTTTATATCGAAACAAATTTTCCTTTTGAAAATACTTTTATAACTCGATGTCTCAACAAGTTTATCCTCATTCTTGCAGACTCTGGCCATGCGTTGATCAGGCGCAAAGCTAGATTTCTCCAAGTATTTAGTAGACTTGTTTCAACACCCAGTGAAAATACTGGAAAAACTTTCAAAACCGATATGGAAAGTACAATCCAAACAAATCAACCGAATCAAACCGAATCATGGATCGCAGATACACAATGGTTACACCTGGGTCCCCCAGGAAACATCCGTACCCGTAGGCCGTCACAGCCCCTGCGAATTACGCCATGATAACAACTGTAGACCACAGATACACAATGGTTACGCCTGGATCCCCCAGGAAACATCCGTACCCGTAGGCCGTCACAGCCCTTGCGGATTACGCTACAAAACGACCATAGATCGCAGATACATAATGGTTACGCCTGGATCCCCCAGGAAACATCCGTACCCGTAGGCCGTCACAGCCCCTGCGAATTAAACTATGCAGTCGAGTTCATAAGACCATGGGTAACGCCATGGAATTCGATGGACACTCGAGTATCATATCCGGAAAACCCAAATCAGAGAGAATAATATCGATTGAATGAATCCTAAATGTGGCCACAAATAGAATATCAAGCAGAAGGCACTTTCCATATCTTTACTTCGAAAATATGTATCATATAGTACCCTTTCAAATAGATTTCAAATATCATACTTATATAAATTCCATTATATATAAGATTTCATTTTCAAATTGGATACTTTCCAAAATCAATAGTATATCAAATCACACTTATATAGACTTCGATTATATAAGATTTCGCTTTACAAATTGAGTACCATTCCAAATCAATAGTTTCGAATCAACTTCATACTTATACAAATCAATTTTATATAAGTTCGATAACACCCAAATCAAGTATTTAGAAAAATAAGGTTCTTAAACTCCAATTCGTTTCAATATTAGTTCAGTTTCAAAATCATATCGATTTCACCAAATTATTTCTTCCAAAATAAATATCTTCAGTTTCAAAGTTTCCAAGGTAATAGGTTTAGAAAATAATCCAAGTTTGTTTCCAAATCAACATATTTTATGTCAAACAAATTCATTTCCAAAATCATAGTACTTTCAAGGATATAATACTTTCGAACCCAAACAATTTGAAATAATAATACTTTGGAAATCATAATACTTTGAAATTCAAACTTTCGAAATCATAACACTTGAAATCATAACACTTTCCTTCAAACAGTTTAGATATTAATAATAGTATATAAAATAAAATAGTTTGTAAAACAAAATACTTAAATAAAGTAGTAATAAGTTAAAACAATTTATAATAAAATAATTAGTATTTTTAAAATAGTTTATATTAGAAATAGATATATTACAAATAGTTTATATTAAAATTAATATAAAAATAGTTTTAAATATAATTTAAAATACTTTATATAATAAAAATAGTTTCCTCAAATTTCACCAATCAATTCAAATTAACACGAGTTTCAAGATTCAAATTACCTTTAATCTCAATTCATTAATTTCAATTCAATTCAGTTCCTCAATAAACCATTTCAAATTTTTATCGATTTCAAATACAGATTTGAACCATAAAATAAACCATTTCAATTTCAATATATTTCAAAGCTTTATATATTCAATATTTCAAAACTAAATTTGATAATTTCATTTATATCTCGAATTCACTTTACTATTATTTAGTTTGAAATATTTACTTAATCATTTCAATAACATCTAAATACAACCTCAATTTTTCAAATTTAAATAAACAAAATATCCCATTCAAATTTATATAAATTTGAAATATGCATTTACGTCACTTTTAATCAAATCCAAGTTATAAAAATCATATCTTTGAAATTTCAATTTTTAATAAATTTTAGATCAAACTTATTTAAGTATAATTCTTAAATAAATATAATTTCAAATCAATCTCGAATTTATCTTTCCAACCTGAATCATTATAAACTCTATATTTGAAAATATATAGATATCGAATAAATACTGGGTTTTAAATCCCAATCTATTTTCAAAATCAAATCTTTTTCTCAAAATCAATTATACCCCAAAATGATTACCAAGTTTATAACCCTTCCTCTTAAAACCTTTAAACTATTTATTTTTACTTGAAAGATCCCCTTTTACCCTTTGAAAATTATTATTATTATATATAAAAATAGTTTTATAAAAGATGTTACTAAGTTAAACATTTAAAACTAAATTTTATTCAAAACATTTCAAAACTAAATTTCATATTAGTATAATTCAAAATAGCCTTATTTATTTACTTAACAAAACAGTTTCAAACTTATTTAAATCATATTACTTCATATGTAAACATACAAAACTAAACTTGTATACTTTATCCAATAATTTATACTTTTCAAAATTACTTAGCTTTGAAAATTAAACCTTGATTTGGAAGTGTTCGAACATTCAAAATAGTCGGAGAAATCAAATTTTCAATCCAAGAGTTGGAAATCAGCAACAAATAGTAAATCAATTTCAAAAGATAGGGTTATACCAAATCAAATCCAAAACTCGAGGACTGAACACCGGGCTCGTTCAAACTGTTTGAAATATATATACATATATCTTTCGAATATCAAATCATACTTCAGAATTCGAAATCAAAATTGGTTTCACAAAATCAATCGAATAGCAAAGCTACTAAAGTGGCCTCTCCCCCACTCTAAAACTCGAAAATCAATGTCGATGATGCGTGCACTCATCATTGAAATCATTCTCCAGCGACATAAGTGGGTTCTGGACTTCTATTTTCTTGAGAACTTCTTTGAAATTTCTTTGAAATCATTGGAACTCATTAAAGTCATTTGAAACATTTCTTATTCGGAAAATACTTTCAAATCGTATTATTATATATTTTCAAAAATCTTAAAACCAGTTTCAAAATGCCGGAGTTCAATCTCTCAAATTTCAAATTCAAAACCCTTCAGTTATAAATCATTTATATACAAATCAATTTCTTATATAATTTTCAAAATTTCAAATCCTTTCGAAACTTCAAATTCTCGTTTTAAAAGGTATATAATTCTTATCTGAAACATTTCACTCTTATATATAAAATATAATCATTCTTATCAAAATAATAATTTCGATATATAAACGATTTTTAAAATACAAACAAACACAAATTTTTCAAAGGATGATTCAAGAATGGATTTCAAAACAAAGATAGAGATTCAAATTAGAGGAACTCTAATTAAACAGAATTCTGATTCGAATATAGGCTCGAACGAAGATGAGATAATTAATTATAAAATAGTAGATGGACATACTTATATAAATCGCGGGCGACCTTAGCCGTGTCAACCGTGACTTCAGGAATATGATCGATGCAGGATTCTAAGGCAAATCGACATTCGATCGCCAGAGATAGAATTCGGCATAGCAAAAGATAGAAGCATCTAAACCGAGGGTATAGAAATCTCCGGCGAATCGATGCCAATTGCAAGGGAGTTTCACCCCTTTACAAATCATTCAAAGATTGGCGGAATCGTCGAATTTTATAGAGGTCATTCGAAGTGGAGTTAAGGAATGCTCCAGAATCAAAAGAATACAAATAGGGTAAGACAAGAATGGATTTCAGAGCAAGAGGGAGCGTTCCAAAATTCAAAGGAATCCTAATCGATGAGGATCCTAATCAAAGAAATTACCAACAAGATGGACAAGGAAAGGAATAAGGTCTAGAAAAATTTTGCTTTCAAAACAAGAAAATTTATATCAAAATAATCTTTGAAAAAATCCTTTGAAAATCATTTTATACTTTGAAAATACGTTCTCTCTCAAAGAAATGGTTCTGAGATTGATTTCACTCATTCTAGGGTATTTCTACCCTATCTCTAATTTTGCTCTGCAGGCTAAGGTTTGCCTAAAACCAAAGCTCTGATACCAAATGTAACATCCCACTATTTTGGAACATTCAAATCGACAATAAATCCACACATGTCGGACCTGAATACTTCAAAACAGTGGATTGTTAAGAAAATTTGGCGCAAATAAAATCAAACACGAATCACAGATACAGAATATCAGAATAACTCGCAGCGGAAATAAAATACCATAGTAGTTCATGAAGCTACTACATAAATAATCTCAAAACAGATACAAAATAACATAGTCTGAAAAGAAAATACAACAGAAGTCTGAATACATAAGTCACTAATACATAAACACATCTGAATAGGAAATAACTGAAATGGAAATGGATGACAGATAGATAAATAAGCTCCAGCAAATCTCTAGCTCCAAAAGGTGAATCAGAGCTGTGATACTCAGGCCGATCCGAGCGTAAAGTAAAACACAAACACTCGAGTCAGGACATACATACTTATACAATGTAAACCAACTCAAGTGAACTGTAATAGAGATGCACGAGTAACTTAAAGGATGCCTGGTATCGCCCATCCTTTAAGGATCCATTAAACCATCTACTATGTAGTAATGAATGCTATCATAGTAATGTCTAAAGTAAAGCAAACTATGCAAAATAGTAGTGTTAATGTGACTGGGGAAGCGCAAAGCTACAGCAATTGCCCACCTCTAGCCACACTTTATAACATCCAACCGTTATTATAACCCGTGGTTATAAATTTCAAAATAGTTTATATTTCAAATCAAAATAATTCATTTAAACCATTTAAATATGAAGTCATTATCCTTTCAAATCAAATATTCAATTTCTAGAATTTTAGGATTTCCTAAGTTCATTCAATCAATTATAACAATTTCAAACCATTGTATTTTAGAATAGATAACACTTAGAAAATGTTATAAGTCTTATAGTAGCATTTCAGAAAATTTATCTTTTAGAAACAACAACACTTAGAAACTGCTACTTGTAGATATAATAGTATTTTAGAAAACAGTTCAATTCAGAAACAGCCGCACTTATAAACTGTTACAGTAGGTATAATAGTAATTCAAAAAACAGTTCAATTCAGAAACAGCGGCACTTATAAACTGTTACAGTAGGTATAATAGTAATTCAGAAAACAGTTCAATTCAGAAACAACGACACATATAAACTGTTACAGTAGGTATAACAGTAATTCAGAAAACAGTTCATTGTTGGAAACAGCAGCACTTATAAACTGTTGCTGTAGAGACAGTAGTAGATTTGAAAAACAATACACTGAAACCACAACATTTCTGGAATGCTACAATTTCTGTTATAAGTTGTACAATGACATTTTTAAACAATATATCTTCCACTTTTATCATTTTAACTTATCAAACTTATTCCACTTTTCAAATTATTTATCAGGATATCATTTAACTTATAAATTTAATAAAATAACATTTTATTAATAAATATCCAATTAAATTATAATTCATTTACATTAAGTCAAAATTCACAATAAGTTGCTTAACTTTTATTTTAACAAATAACTTGATATTTTCTTTTACTTTAAAAAGGTATCCATTTCATAAATAAATATTTTAATTACTAAGTTAAGCTTAAAATTTCCATTTTAACTCAAATTTCAATTATTAAGTTAAATCAAATTTTAAATTACAATTTAAACCATTTATCCACTTATAAAATTTTAACTCTTAGGAAATCACTGTTTAAATCATTTAAATCCAATTTAAGTCAAATTTCACATTTTTACATTTAAAAAAATACTTAATAATTTCTAAAATCCCATTTTTAATCAAATTTCAATTATTAAGTTAAATCAAATTTTTGAATTACAATTTAAACCATTTATCAACTTATAAAATTTTAACTTATAGAAAATCACTATTTAAATCATTTAAATCCAATTTAAGTTAAAAATCCATATTTTTGAAATTTAAAATACTTAAAAATTTTAGAAAAACCATTTTAAAATTTAACCACGGGTCCGTATAAGATTCTCTAACCTAGGTCAAGTGATACGGATAATATATCATTTCAATCCGTAATTAGTTGACATTCCGAGTTTTATCATTTCAAACCCACAATCCCAAGTCAAATAAAAATCGCTCGAGCCTATCATTTCAGCTCGTAACGACTTTTCCCTATTCTAAAGTTTGTTCGGGTATGTATCATTTCAACCCATAGTGATTCTATACTAACAGGGAACTTGCAGTGTGAGAAACAGAAAATAAATAAACAGTAAAACATATCATATGATGTTAGGTGATGCAACAAGTGTATAATCAGGTAATATCATCATATAATGTCCGATAATAGGCAGATGTGAGCATATAACATAGCATATCAACTACTACAATTCAAGTGACATTGTTTCACATTTATATAAGTACGATTTGTCGAGAGTGATAAACTCACCTTTGAAAGCTAGAGACGACAATTCGAGACACACGAACAAACTTCGCAAAGCACGACAAAGCACGAATAGATTTGAGTGGATGAAGAGCCAAGATCCAAGTCTTGTAAACAACAAATATACAACATATCTAAGTATATGATTGCACAAAAGAATTCAGACTTAAGCAAAATCAAAATATGAACAAAGTGAAGCAAGAGGACTTAACCAAATCAAGTGGGCTCGGCCACTACACAAATAGGCTTGACCACATGATAAATGGCTCGGCCATGATTTGTTTTTGAAGCATATGTGTTCGACCAAGGCAAGCAAATAGGCACGGCATAGGGTAGGTGAAAGGATGGCAAGCCAAAAGTCACTTGGAAGGCAAAAAGTCAAGGCATGTGAAAGGTCAAGTGGTTCAATGGTTCGGCCCTATGGCTAATGTGCTTCGTCATGATAAGTTTGGGCTAGGTAAGCTCGGCCCTAGGCTTGTGAGATGGCTACAAAGGCACTACTATGGTCAAGTAATGGAATGGAAAAGCATGGGAAGGCAAAAGGACTTGGGCAAGTGCATTTTGGTTCGGCCTATACTGATTTGGGTTTGGCCACATGGCTAATAGGTTCGGCCATGTTGTGTTATGGGTCAAGAACATGGATTGTGAGGCTTTGGCATGGGTTTGGTCACGGCCAAAGGCAAGGGAAAGTGGTGAACAAGGGATGGCCGAGGCAAACAAGGAAGGTGATGTTCATAGGGTTCGGCTATGGTTTCAAGTGTGGTATGGTGATGGATTGGATCTATGGGTCACGGCAACAACATGGAGTGATGGTGGGATGGTGGAGGCCGGTCATGGAGGTGGTGGTGGTGAGATGGTCAGCAAGGCCTAGGGAATGAACATGGCCGAACTATGCTTGCAACAAAAAGAAAATGAAAAGAGAAAAAGAAAGAGAAGAGGAAGCCATGGAAAACTCACTTTAAATTTTTTGTTAGAAATGAAAATGAAAAGGAGATGAGAAACAAATGGGATATGTACGGCTATAGGCATGAAAGTACACGGCTAAGAATATGAAAAGGAAGAGGCACACATCACATTAAAGAAAAGAAAACCCGTCTCTTGAATTTCCAAGCCCATTTGTCAAACCCAAAAACAAACAAGTTCAAGACAACAAATAAAATTCAAAGTCCAAACAAATAAAAGATGGAAAAATAAAGTAGAAAATAAACAATGAAATACTGAAAATAATTGCATGTAAAACGCTGAATTTTATCACATTTAAAAAGTATAAAACAGAATTTTTCAAAACGAAAAGCAGAACAAATATCAGAAACAAATACTGTTTCTAAGAAAAAGATTAGAGTAAAATTTTAAATTTACAAATTTCAACTGAAAATCAAAATTTGACAAAAATTGAAAAAAATATAATATTTCCAAAAAATCATTATTTTATTATATTTGGAAAATAAAATATAAACAAAATCCAAAATTATATTGAAAAATCCCAAAATTCCATTTTAACATGATTTAAAAATCAAAGTTTCAAATAAAAATTAATTAAAATATTTGTTAAAATATATGGGTTGTTACACATCTCGTTTGCACTCCAGGCATGCGCGTTTATATTTTTTCCCATTAGTCGATCGCGCTTAAACCTAGCCCCCGCCACGCACCTCGCCACAGCCGGCTCTGCCCTTCGCCGGCCTCCTAGCCCTCGCGCCCGTGCGACATCATGCTCGAACCCATGAACTACTCGCTGAACAGAGCATGATTTCGCCCACCACGCCTCGCCGAACGACGATCCATCCAGTGATTAGTTTCGTATAGTCGTGCTCTACATTTTCCTAGTTGAAGTTGTTGGCCAATTCAGCCTTTAGAGGCTCCGATGATTATCGATCGTTGGATCGTTTAATTTTAATGGCGGCTGAGAATAGTTTAGGGTTAGGGTTTGCAAATGAAAGAAAATTGAGGGCCTTATATAGAAAATTTTCGCGGCACTATTCATTCATGAAAATTTCGAACTTCAAACGAAGCGTGCCGCTTGGCATTTTATATGTTATACCCCTATTTCGAACATAGTGGAATATATATGGGGAGCCAATTCTATCATATACAGAAGTTAGCTTTTCAAAATCAAATTATATTAATTTAAATTCCTTTAATTAATTTCTACGCGTTTTGAACTCACATGACCAAACGATACATCCAATCGCCACGAAATTCGACGACATAAAATAATTCACTATTTTGGATCCAATGAAACTGGTTTCATCGAAATCCGAGACAGTGCCCCAAAAAGATATTTTTACACGTTAATTAAAACATAAAATTTCCAATTTCCGTTTATTCACTTTTAATTCAAATTTAAAAGTTTACTATCCTCCCTTCTTTTCAAACAGAATTTAAATCAACTTTCAAAATCGTTTTCATTCATATTAAATTCAAGATTCAATTTATTCAAATAATGTCAAATATTAAATTCAACAATTTAATTATCAAATAAATCTCTATATTTAAAATATAAGTTATTTGACTTATAAAATTAACTTTTCAATATTTAAAAATCAATTAAATATTTCAAATTCGAATGAGTAAAATTCTAGGTTGTTACAGACTCCCCCCTTAAAAGAATTTCGCCCCCGAAATTACCAGGTAAGAAACATGTCACAAAACCCATTAATCTTTTCAAAACTAATTAGTTGAAATAGATTATAAAATTTCAAAGTCTTTAAAATCAATCCGTAGTTACTAGCTAATACCATTCCAAGTTATGAAACCAAAATCAAATTTTTAGTTATAAAAATTTTCCAAAATTCTCAAAAAATTCTAACTCTTAAATTTACTGAAAATTTCACCAACGACTCCTTTGCACGGTTCGATTAGAAAAAATCACAGTAGATATATAATCACAAATATACATCTCATCTTCAAGGTTGAGACATCCCGTAGGGAAAAAATATAAAAATACAATATGTAATATGAGGTGTGTACCTTTTATTATATTAGCAAGCATATACAACAAATATAATGCGAAAGCGAGCTCCAAATGCAAAGCATATGTCAACCACACATACTAATCACACAACAACCAACAAGATCATGTATATATAAAGTAGTACCAATATATAACATACACCAATACAATAACTATATTCAAATGTAGCAGATGCAATAAGAAAAACCATCAAACAATTAATATTCGTCTAATTAATTCATAACCATATCAATTTACATTTTCCAATGTCAACATTTAATTTACTAAAGCCCCTACGATGTACATATATCATCCGTACGCAAAACCATACCTGATCGCTTGCTCGATCACACAATTTCACTTCCGAACTAGTATCGTTTACACGATTACTCTAGTGCGGACTCAGATCCGGTTCCTTGATTAGAAACTGTCATTCTCCTTACATAGCCATATACTATGATAGAGGATATCATAATCTATCAAAAATCGATATCCAGGGTTCGCCGTCAAGAAATCGAGTGAAAAATCCTAACTCAGATCGGTGTAAATGACCACGAAATCGTATATTCGAATCTGGATCAAACAGTTATACGAATAAAATAATATACATACAACTTGTATTTATTTCAATGGGTTTCTTATTATATCTCATTCTTTATTCCCAATTCTTTTGTTTACATTCAATTCCTTTCACATTCATTTGATCCGCATTCACTTTAAATCAAATTCAATTATTCATATTAATTTCACTTACATTCAATTTATTAACATTCACTTAAAATTCAATTTATGTTTAACAACATTTCGTTCCATACTCAATTCATTTATGAATCATTTTCATAAAATTTTACTTAAGTTTATAAACATTTTATACAACACCACTCATTTTTATAATTACTTCACAACTTAAGCTCATATTCAATTTTACCAAACAACACTCAAAACCATATTCAATTCATTTCATAACTCTAATTGAATTGCATTTTATAACTTAAGTTCATCTTTATTTTAAAAGTCAAATTCTAATTTATATAACTCATTTCATCCTACTTCACTTAACTTGAGTTAAATTTTATTTCAAATACAATTCACTTTCATTTAACCTTTCTTAAGATAAACTTCATTTCATTAACTCAATTTATTTAACTTTACTTAAGTTAATTTCTTTTTCATAATTCAATTTTAAGTTTCCTTTTGTTAGCTTAACCAAAATGTTCAACCATTTTAAAATTTGGTTTTACTTTCCTGTTCAAATTCATAAGTTGTTAACTTATTTCTTATCTATACTATTTTCAATTTATAAGTTCAAAAACTTATTTTCCATATATTTATCAAATCATACTTGGAATTTCACAATCAAACTTGCTTTATCAAAACACAACTTCAATAGTAAATTACTAAGGTAGCAATTCATCACTTAGAAACTCGAAAATGAATACTAATGATGTTGTAGTCATCACCCGAATTATTTTCCAACGACTAAAGTGAGTTTAGTGCTTTTTATTTCTTTTTAATTCTTTTTAATTCTTTTTATTTATCTATCACATTTATAAATTTATACTTATGTATATTTCACTTTGGTTACATAAAACTATTTCTTAGTTGTTTATCTTTGTTTCCATTTATAATAACAACTTTTTATTAAAACACAAACAACAAACAAGAAATGATAACAATCAAATATTACCATTCACTAATTACCAAACACACCAAATATATAACTATAATAATTTTTGAAAAATTATTCTGTTATATATATAAAATAAAATTTAGGTAAAATTATTTCATTTACCCACTTTTAAAACATACCATGTCAGTTGCCTTATTCAAACGTTTAGAAACCCCTATCGATAACATGGCATCCCACGTATCGACTAGAATTCATAAGCCACTCAACACATAAATTAACACAATGTATAACAATTTTATAATCAATAACAAATATGCTCTCATATATATAATACACTCGGACTCAATCTAGGGTATTACTAACCCTATCTATAATGAGTACCCAACCAAAGCCTAGGTGTTCGCACAATCTTAACCTCTGATACGAAATGTAAAGATCTAAGATTTGCAACCATCAATAGTGGATACATCCCACTGTAGCTCACACTGGCACGTCGAATTTGCTTTTACGGCTAGCTTCTCGTCTAACAACCAACACTTTATCACTAGGGACATGTAGGAGTAAGAGCTATCCGTTCGCTGCCTAACAAGAAGCGGAAACCCCCTATCACACTGAACAAATCAAGCAAATCAAATCCCTCCAACCTGTCCCCCTGCATCACATACAACATATAATCATAAAAATATAATCAACCGCTTTGAGGCGGGATTCGTATATAAAGGGTCATCCACTCTTACACGGGAACGTAATAGGGTCTCATCCGCTCTAATAGGCGGGAATATATCCAAACCAACTAATAAATATATTATATCATCCAGACAAGCAACAAATAGCATAAATAAAATTATTCCCACTTATATAAAAGTAGAAGTAGGCTAGAGAGTTGAGTTTACTCACAAAAATTCCAGAAATCGCCAAAGTGCTACAGTTTGAATTAAAATTGAACGGTCGTTCAGTTTAACCCAAAATTCCTACTAGCTTCGAATTCATCTAGTCCAACTCCATAGCATAGTGCTTGCTAATACAAACGCAATGCAACTTGTCGCGCTCAAAACCGACCTCGTACGAACAAGTTATGAATTTATGAACATTTGAGATAATTAATTTTAAAATTAACCTAATTAACTAAATTTAATAAAAAGTTTAAACTTTAAACCTTTCTCCCTCCATCATGTTTGCAATCCAGGCACGCATGTTTATTTTTTTCCCAATTGTCGGTCGCGCTCAAAGTAGGCCGCTACCACGCGCCTCGCCATAGCCGTCGCTGCCCTCCACCGGCCTCCTGCACCTTGTGTGTGCGTGAAATCGCGCTTGAACCCATGAACTGCTCGCCGAACGGAGCATGATTTCGCCCACCACGCCTCGCCAAACGATGATCCATTCGGTGATTAGTTTCATATGGTCGTGCTCTACATTTTCCTAGTTGAAGTCATTGGCCAATTCGACCTCTAGATGCTCCGATGATTATCGATCATTGGATCGTTTAATTTTAATGGCGGCTGAGAACAGTTTAGGGATAGCGTTTGCAAATGAAGAAAAGTTGATGGTCTTATATAGAAAATTTTCATGGCACTATTCATTCGTGAAATTTCGAACTCCAAACGAAGCGTGCCGCCTGGCGTTCTATATGTTATACCCATATTTCAAACACAATGGAATATATATCAGGAGCCAATTCTATCATATACAGGAGTTAGCTTTTCGAAATCAAATTATATTAACTTAAATTCCTTTAATTAATTTTTACGCATTTCGAACTCACACAACCAAACGATGTGTCCAATCGCCATGAAATTCGACGGCATATAATAATTTACTATTACGGATCCAATGGAACTGGTTTCATCGAAATCCGAGACAGTGCTCCAAAAAGCTATTTTTACACGTTAATTAAAACATAAAATTTCCAATTTATGTTTATTCAATTTTAATTCAAATTTAAAAGTTTACTATTCTCCTTTTTATTCAAACAGAATTTAAATCCACTTTCAAAATTGTTTTCATTCATGTTAAATTCAAGATTCAATTTATTCAAAAATTTTCAAATATTAAATTCAACAATTTAATTATCAAATTACTCACTATATTTGAAATATAAGTTATTTGACTTATAAAATTAACTTTTCAATATTTAAAAATCAATTAAATATTTCAAATTCGAATGAGTAAAATTCTGGGTCGTTACAGGCTCCTCCGTTAAAAAAATTTCGTCCTCGAAATTACCAAGTAAGAAAAATGTCACAAAACCCATTAATCTTTTCAAAACCAATTAGTTGAAATAGATTATAAAATTTCTAAGTCTTTAAAATCAATTCATAGTTACTAACTAATACCATTCCAAGTTATGAAACCAAAATCAAATTTTTAGTTATCAAAAATTTCCAAAATTCTCAAAAAATTTCTAACTCTTAAATTTATGGAAAATTTCGCCAGCGTCTCCTTTGCGTGGTTCGATCAGAAAAAATCACAATATATATATATATATATATAATCACAAATATACATCTCATCTTCAAGGATGAGGCATCCCGTAGGGAAAAAAATATAAAAATACGATATGTAATCTGAGATGTGTACCTTTTATTATATTAGCAAGCATATACAATAAATATAATGAGAAAGCGAGCTCCAAATGCGAAGCATGCGCTATCCGCACCTACTAATCACTCAACAACCAATGAGATCATGTATATAGAAAGTAGTACCAATATATAACATATACCAGTACAATAACTATATGCAAATTTAGCAAATGCAACAAGAGAAACAATCAAACGATTAAAATTCATCCAGTTAATTCATAACCAAATCAATTAACATTTCCAATGTCAACATTTAATTTACTAAAGCCCCTACGATATACATATATCATCCGTACGCAAAACCTTACCTGATCGCTAGCTCGATCACACAATTTCACTTTCGAACAAGTATCGTTCACACGATCACTCTAGTGCGGACTCAGATCTGGTTCCTTGATTAGAAACCGTCATTCTCCTTGCATAGCCATATACTATGATAGAGGATATCAGAATCAATCAAAAATCGATATCCAGGGTTCGCCATCAAGAAATCGAGTGAAAAATCCTAACTCAGATCGGTGTAAATCACCACGAAATCGTATATTCGAATCTGGATCAAACAGTTATACGAATAAAATAATATATGTACAACTTGTATTTATTTCAATGGGTTTCTTATTAAATCTCATTCTTTATTCTCAATTCTTTTATTTACATTCAATTCCTTTCACATTCATTTGATCCACATTCACTTTAAATCAAATTCAATTATTTATATTAATTTCACTTACATTCAATTTATTAACATTCACTTATTAATATTCACTTAAAATTCAATTTAGTTTAACAACATTTCATTCCATACCCAATTCATTTATGACTCATTTTCATAAAATTTTACTTAAGTTTATAAACATTTTATACAACACTACTCATGTTTATTATTACATCACAACTTAAGTTCATATTCAATTTTACGAAACAACACTCTAAACCATATTCAATTCATTTCATATCTCAAATTGAATTGCATTTTATAACTTAAGTTCATTTTTATTTTAAAAGTCAAATTCTAATTTATTTAACCCGTTTCATCCCACTTCACTTAACTTGAGTTAAATTTTATTTCAAATACAATTCACTTTCATTTAACCTTTCTTAGATAAACTTCATTTCATTAACTCAATTTATTTAACTTTACTTTAATTTTTTGTTCATAATTCAATCCAATCCAACTCCTTAGCATAGTGCTCGCTGATACAAATGCCACGCAACTTATCGCGCTAAAAACCGACCTCGTACGAACAAGTTATGATTTATGAACATTCAAGATAATTAATTTTAAAATTAACTTAATTAACTAAATTTAATAAAAAGTTTAAACTTCAAACCTTTCTCCCTCCATTTCGTTTGCACTCTAGGCACGCAATCGTCGATCGCGCTCAAACCAGGCCACCGCCACAGCCGCCGCTGCCCTCCACCGGCCTCCTGCCCCTTGTGCGCACGTAACATTGCGCTCAAACCTATGAACTACTTGCCGAATAGAGCATTATTTCGCCCACCATGCCTCACCAAACGACGATCCATCCGGTGATTAGTTTCATATGGTCGTTATCAACATTTTCCTCGTTGAAGTTGTTGGCCAATTCAGCCTCTAGAGGTTTCGATGATTATCGATCTTTGGATCGTTTAATTTTAATGGTGGCTGAGAATAGTTTAGGGTTAGGGTTTGCAAATGAAAGAAAGTTGAGGGCCTTATATAGAAAATTTTCATGGCACTATTCATCCATGAAAATTTAGAACTTCAAATGAAGCTTGTTGCCTGGCGTTCTATATGTTATACCCTTATTCTAAACACAATGGGATATGTATCGGGAGCCAATTCCATCATATACAGAAGTTAGCTTTACAAAATCAAATTATATTAATTTAAATTCCTTTAATTAATTTCTACGTGTTTCGAACTCGCACGACCAAACGATACGTCCAATCTCCACGAAATTCGACGGCATATAATAATTCACTATTACGGATCCAATGAAACCAGTTTTATCGAAATCCAAGAAAGTGCCCCAAAAAGCTATTTTTGCACGTTTATTAAAACATAAAATTTTCAATTTCTGTTTATTCACTTTTAGTTCAAATTTAAAAGTTTATTATCCTCCCTCTTATTCAAACAGAATTTAAATCAATATTCGAAATTGTTTTCATTCATATTAAATTCAAGATTCAATTTATTTAAACAATGTCAAATATTAAATTTAACAATTTAATTATCAAATAAAATCGCTATATTGAAATATAAGTTATTTAACTTATAAATTTAACCTTTCAATATTTAAAAAGCAATTAAATATTTCAAATTCGAATGACTAAAATTCTGGGTCGTTACATATTGCATGGACTGTGATCGTGGCTCCCATGATTGCTCTGGATCAACAAGAAGATCAAAGCCTCAATGTTGTGACTACTTTCCTCTTCCAAAATCTCAGGATCCCTATTCTCAAAAAAGGGTCAAAATCCCCCTCCATTTCCAAAGCTCCCTTTACTCTAGTTTCTGCACTACATCCACATCAGGCCCTTGTGCCTTTCCATAAATCCAAACAATCTTCCAAGCCCAAACACTCTTCTACCTTAGAGCACATTTCTCAAAGGCCCGACAAATGGCAACGTCTCTTATGCTCCTTTTACTTAAGTCACTTCTGACATTTCCACACCTTTCGCTAGCCCTACTCAGAGTGCTCTATCAAAGACGCAGCGCTTGCCTCCTAATATCTGCTCACCTGGGTGAAGTTCAGGTACAACTTGAAGAATATTCCCAGGGAAGTGGCAAATCAATGCGCCACAATTTTCTATGACCCGAAAAACAATACTACATATGGAAAAGGTTTGCCAAAGCCATGTCCGATACTAACAAGGCCAACCAACTTATCATTCATTAATATAATTTTGAGAATGAGGACCATGAGAAAATCTTTCAGTTCTGCACCAAGGAGATAGTGTTAATATTTTGGTTATTGATTTTGATGATAATAACCATATACAATCATATAAAATATAGATACTAATATTTTGCCAAGTTATATAGTATATAGTGTAGAATATTACACAGGTGTTGAATCGAAGGTCGTACAGTATAAAGACCCAAGATTAAGATACAAAGATTTATGAGTTCAAAGACAAAGAAAAGAAGATCTCAGGGTTATAACTTAATATATAGAGTCATTAGTATATATTATTAAAGTTCTTGATAGCAGTTTCTGGTCTCCACCTCCAATTTATGATCATTGATATTTTTAAACTAAAATAAATTATTTTAATTTCAAAAATATTTTATAAAGGTTTTCTATAGTTCAAAATATTTAAAAACTATGCTCAAATTATTTTACAAAGTATAGGATTTTCAAAACATTTTAAAGGAAAAGTATTTTCGAAATTCACTAAGCTATATCGACATACCTTGTCCCTATATGTCGACATATATGCCGCCAAATGGTTTTTCAAATTTTGAACGGAAGTGTCTATTCGACACAACTCTTCAAGAATGGAAACATTAGTTAATTTACTATGGAAAGGGGAAGGCAAATGAATTTTTTGATAACTACTTATTTATTGTCCACCCTCCTTTTACCTTCTTGAAAAATCTCTTGAAAAATGTACTCTATTCTCTTTAAAATCATATAGAATCAATTCATACTTCATTGTATTTATTCAATACTACTTTATTACAATCTCTCTTTCATTTTAAAATCAAAGTGTTATCCAAGAGGCTATAGGATCCATTATATCCAAAGTACATGAATTTGTCTTTGGAAAAAACATCAACTCTATTTATGTTTGCTTGGGTGTGCTTGTAGCCCATTCAAATCAAGTGGGTATTCTTGGTAGCCCGTTCAAATCTAATAGGTGTGCTTGTAGAAGTTAAATCAAGTGAGTTTACCCCAAACTCGGAATACATGACGGTGTTCTCATAGCCTCAAAATAGAGATTGTATTTGGGTTTTCCTTGCTTCTGCCCGGTTAAAGATTGGCATTTGAAAAGAAATCTATATAAGCAATTGTATGAGACTGGATGTAGGAGAAATCCAAACTAGTATAAAATCTCTGGTGTCATATTTCTAACTCTTTGCTTTACTTTACTGCTTTTATGTTTATTTGTGATTGAATCTGTGATTGGTTATTAGTATAATTTTGTGTTGTTAATCTCTGATTTGATATCAATCTTGAAAGAAAATTAAAAATATATACATAAGTTAGAAAACACTATTCAACCGTCCTCTAGTGTTAAATTAGCCTTATGATCCAGAATTTCGCAACCCACATTTGGTACCAGAGTAAGGTTTCAAAAACTTGTAATTTGATTTTTGAAAAGTTTAAATGTTTAGCAACACTGTTAGTATATTTGTTAACACTTTTGTTGAAGGACAATCTACTGCTAGACCCCCACTTTTTAATAGAAGTAATTACACTTATTGATCTTATAGGATATAGATTTATTTACAGTCTAATGGTTAAGATATTTGGAATATTACACAGACTGAGTACACTGAACCTTAGACTGACTTTCAACTTGGATTGTTGACCAAAAGACACAAGCACTTAATAATTCTAAAGCCATGAATATTTTATTTTTCTCATTAGATAAAAATGAATTTAATAGAGTCTCTATTTGTAACACTATATATGATATATGGAGAACATTGCAACTCACTCATGAAGGCACTAGTAATGTCAAATAGACAAAAATTTCCTTGCTAACTAATCAGTTTCAATTATTTAAAATATATCAGAATAAATCTATTTCTGACATGTATTGTAGATTTCAAGATATAGTTCATTATTTAATATCATTGGGTAATTTTTTTCTAAAGAGGACCAAGTTAGAAAAATCCTCAATTCACTCTCTTCAGAGTGGGATCAAAAGGCACTAGCAATTGAAGAGGCTATTGATATTAGCACTCTAAAAATTGGCGAGTTAATAGGTAATTTAATGTCTTATAAAGCACAATTGCAGGGAAGAAGAGAAAGCAAGGAAACAGAAATGAAATCCACTGCATTCAATGCAACAACTGACGATTAGGATTCAAATGATGACAATGATGAGAAGATTGCTGTCATGACCATAAATCTTAATTTTTTTTAAAGTATATAAAGATTAACAACTTTGGAAGACCTAAAAACAAGACTCCTGGAACTGGAATTGCAATCAGATGTTCCAGTTGCGATGAACCTGGTCATCTGCAAAGAGACTGTCCGCATCAGAATAAATCAAGGATCTCGCCAGTTACCGACTCATCCAGAAAAAGAAAAAGGGCTTACACAACATTAGATGATCCAGACACTACTTCAAGTGACAATAAACCGGATATTGAGGGTGCAAACATATGTTTCATGACAATATAGATTAATCTGAAATGGAGCCAAAAGTGTTACTTTTAACATTTAATTTTATATTTCATGTTTTTAGGAATAAAATATAGATTAGCAATAGTATTGCATGCATACAAGTGTATATATATAGGAATATTTTACATTAGTTTTGGTTTTGAATTTTATGGCACATATGTCGACATACCTATAGCCTTTATGTCGACAAATCTGCCAGAATTTTGAAATTTCATTTCAAATTCAAATTTTAAATTTCCCTCTCTTTTGCATTAAATCCAATAACTAAAAAGGCATCTTTTCAAAACTAGAATGTCAGTTCTCTATCTATTAATTCATCCTATCTCTATCCATTCGTTCACTCACTTTATTTCAAAATTCAAAATTTCACTCACATTCTTATCTCTTCAAAAACTCACAAATGACCTTCTCAAACCAACCACCAAAAACCATTAGGCTCTCAAAATGAATCAAAGGCTTTCTTTTCAATAACAAAGAAGACATTGGCAATTATGTTGAATATTCTACTTCCGAAAAGGTTTTTCCTAGAAGATTTGCGAAGTTTTGTGATTTTTCTTCTTATGGTTTTGAAGATCTTTGTTTTCGAAATGGTATTCTTGGCTTAGTTGACTCTTCTCAAAATGATTTTGTGTGTTATCCAGATTTAGTTAAAATGTTTTATGCAAATTTGAATGAAAAGTTTTTTCCAAGAGAAGAGGAACAATTTTGGAGTAGTGTAAAAGGCACTACTATTGTTTTAGATTGTGGAATTTTAGGTCAAATACTTTGTCGCAAATTTAGTGGAATTGACCTCTCTACTTTTAAAATTGATGAACAAAATCATGAGGTTTTTCATGATATTTACGAAACCGACAAAAAATTTAATTTCAAACACAAAAATCTTTTATCAAAATCGAGACTTATGAGTCTCATTTTACAACAGAGCATCACTCCAAGGACAGGAAATTACAATAACCCGACTCAAAATAAATTATAGCTATTTTTTCCATTTATGTAAAATACAACATCGATTGGGCACAAGTCATTTTAGATGATTTTGTTCAAAGAATATTTCTAGACATGAGAACATACTTTACCATGGTGTGTATCTTACTAGAGTATTCGAATATTTTGGCGTTGATTTACGAGGAGAACCCACTTTGCCTCGAATTTTTTTTGATAAGAACAACATCTCTCTCATGTATATTCCTCCTTACTTTAAACTATATGAGACACTTCCCCAAAAAGAGGAAACATTGGCGTAGGAAATTTAACAACAATAAAAAGAAGGCGACGAAATGGAAATTGAAGAAGTGGGTAATCAAGAAGAGGAAGAGGAGGAAATAGATACTTCCTTAGAAAGCTTTGACAAACCTTCTCATCCTTCCAACAAAGAGATTTTAAAGAACTAAGAGAAGCTTCTCAAAAACCAAAAGAAGCTTAAACATTCATTTAGTGAAAAGTTCACTTCTCTCTCCAATAAAGTAGACAATTACTTTAGGAAAATCATTAGGAAGCTTGGTGGAAACTCTTCATCTTCATCATCATCCTTTTAAATCTAGTTATTATACATTTGTACCCTTGTTGTGTATTTATCTTGTTTTATTTCATGTCATTTTCATGTATTTCTTTTGTTTTTTCTTCGAAACCTATGTATTTCTCTATTCTAAGTAACGAAATCTATTTCTTACTGTTCTATATAGTTCTATTAGTCTCTAGAAATTATAAAAATATAATAGTATTAAGCAAAAACAAAAACTATATCAAAAAGTAAATACGGCAAATTCAAGCATATATCGACATACATATATGACATATTCGACATATGTTCGCCATATACAAAAATTTAAAAATGTTATAACCACCATATATTCAAACATTCCAAACAACTTTTCGCTTCTATGTAAGCCTATTTCTTCCAGGAAAGTTCACTCATCATTTCATTCTCTATTCTCTTTTTATTCTCAAACATTTTTTTATTAAAAATGTCTTTTGCACACCAAATTTTTTGTGAAAACATTGAAGAAACTCTCCCATCTGTCAAAGATATTCTCTCTTTTATTCTAAGGAACCAAAGCATTTGGAATTAAGCCAAATGTAAATGATAAAGAGCAAGAAAAGCAATTTGAGGCTCTTTGATGGTTAGTCTCTTCCCTGATTAAAGATGATCAAATCAGTAACCCAGAATGCTCAAACACCAAGGATAATGAAGGTTGGGATGCCATCAAGCAAATCCAATCTTTGGATCTGAAGGCTGGGTTGAAGTCCCTAGGAATATTTAGACTTCTACTTGTTTTAATTCATAAGTGTGTATATTAAACTTATATTTTTAGAAATATGTAAGTAAATTGTTTTTTATTTAAATGTGGATTGTAGAATAATTTAGTATGGTTTATTAGGATGTGATTTGGTTTGGATTATTAGTATTTGATTTGGTTGTGTATATTTGGAATGAGGGTTTGATTTGTATAGTTTAAATTAAATAAATAAAAATTGTTTTATCTAAGTTTCCATAACTTATTTATTTACTTAGAAGTCTCCATATGTTTATCGTCATTTATAATCATATTCTTATGTAAGTCTAAATTATTTTTTTTCCAAATTATTGATTTTTACTCTACAGTTTATAAGTATTTCATTTAGGGGGGTTTTATTTTTCACCCATTTTTTTGATGATAAAGGGGAAGAAAAATATAAAATATAGACATGCATATATTCAGGGGAGTTATATAATTCAGGGGGAGTTATATCATATTTTATATAAAGGGATAAATAATGGTTGTCATCAAAAATGGGGAGATTATTAATACTTCAGTTATCGATTTTGATGACAACAACCGTATACAATCATATAAAATATAGATACTAATATTTTGCCAAGTTATATAGCATATAGTGTAGAATATTACATAAGTGCTGAATCAAAGACTGTATAGTATAAAGACTCAAAATTAAGACATGAAGACTCATGAGTTCAAAGACAAAGAAAAGAAGGTCTTAAGGTTATAACTTAGTATATAGAGTCATTAGTATATATTGTTAAAGTCCTTGATAGCAATTTCTGATCTTTGTTTCAAATTTCTAATCTTTGATATTTTTTAAACAAAATAAATTATTTTAATTTCAAAAATATTTTATAAATGTTTTCTATAATTAAAAATATTTAAAAACTATGTTCAAATTATTTTACAAAGTACAGGATTTTCAAAACGTTTTAAAAGAAAAGTGTTTTCAAAATTCACTATGGTAAGTCGACATACCTTGTCCCTATATGTCGACATATATGCTGCCAAATCGTTTTTCAAATTTTGAATGGAAGAGTCTATTCGATACAACAATTCATGAATGGACACATCTGTTAATTTACTATATAAAGGGGAGTGTAAATGAATTTTTCGATAACTAATTACTTACTTTCTTCCCTCCTCTTATTCTCTTAATAAATGTTTTGAATAATATACTATATTCTCTTCAAAATCATATAGAATCAATTCATACTTCATTGTATTGATTCAATACTACTTTCTTACTATTTTGAAAACATCTCTTTCTCTCTCATTTCAAAGATCAAAGTGCTATTCATGAGGCTATAGGATCCGTTGTATCAAAAGTACAAGAATTTATCTTAGGAAAACTATCAAATCTATTTGTGTTTGCTTGGGTGTGCTTATAGCCCGTTCAAAACAAGTGGGTGTGCTTAGTAGCCTGTTCAAATCTAGTGGGTGTGCTTGTAGCCCGGTTAAATCAAATGTGTTTACCTCGGACTCGGAGTACAGGAAGGTGTGTCTCATAGCCTCAAAATCGAGACTCTATTTGGATTATCCTTCTGCCCAGTAAAAGATTGACATTTGAAAAGAAATCAACCCAAGTAATTGTACAAAACTGGATGTAGGAGAAATCTGAACCATTATAAAATCTACGGTGTCCTCTCTCTGATGCTCTACTTTACTTTACTACTTTTATTCTTATCTATGATTGCATCTGTGATTGGATGTTAGTATGACTTTGTGTAGTTAATCTATGATTTAATATCAATCTTGAAAGAAAATTAAAAAGATATACATAAGTTAGAAAACACTATTCACCCTCTTCTAGTGTTAAATTAGCCTTAAAATCTATAATTCCGCAACCAAGAGATAGATGAGCTCAAAGAGGTGGTAGCCAAGGACAAGGCTATAAAGGATGCTAAGAAAAAGAATCAAGATGAAATAAAAGCTAAGGGTGCCAAGATGAAACTGATGGACGAGCAAGTTCAAAATGCCTATACCAAGAGCGAGGAGTTAGCTAAGGAAAAGGCTATACTACAAGCCATCATTGAGACACAAGCTCAAAGCATCACCAATCTTAAGGCCAGGGTGGACAAAGAAAAGGATAAGGTACTAACCTTGGCCAAAAAGAATATGCTCGAAACCATCCACACCAAGGTTGAGAAGAAAGTCCTTAAGGTCAAAGTTATGAAATCAAAAGCTTGCTCCTTCAAGATATAAAAAGAAAAAAAGAGCTTCAGGATAAGATTGAATCCAATATGGCGTGCTTTTATGAAAACGTAATCAAAACTGGCAACATATGGTAGCTTGAAGAGGGATATCCTGAGGCACTAGCTGGCCTGGGATGAAATACCGAGACAGGAGAGAGAACATCGGCGAAATCGATGAAAACAAACTGAAAGCCACTCTCTTTAAATATTAAGATTTGGAGGCCCTAGCTAAGGGCTAGGTAGACTGGGCACCCAATACTTCCACCTCCAAACAAGTGCCTACCGAGGGTCCCACTGATTCTAGCCCTAAGCACTTGATTGAAAGCTCCATTTCTATTCCTAAGGATCCTCATGCAGAAAAGGTCATAGTAACGGCTGCCATCTTTGAGGCCATCGACACTTCTACCCTTGGACTAAAAGTATCCTAGCCTGCCACTCTCACCTCAACGGTAACACAACTTCAACATCTGAAGGATACAATCCTAAGGATCCTAGATTCATGCCACTGCCATTTGTGCCTACTCTTCCGACACTTTCGAACAATCATAAAGATAAGCAGAGCGCAGAACCTCCCAAAGGCTCCACTCTAGCCACAAGAGGTATATCCCTTATTTCACTCATTTTTGAGAAGCTTCAGATGTCTTCTACAGATGTTTCTTACCTTTTTGTCTCCCTTTGCCAGCTTTCAGGTTAGCATGCTATCATGGCACTTCCTGCCTTGTCTCTAGCGAACAGCTCATGGAGATTGCTCTTGCTACCACATATGTCCTTGCCTCAATTTTTTTCTAATCTCCACCTCCTCCATTGGGTCTAGCCTTAGTCCCAATGTGGAGAAGATCGATGCTTTACCAAATAAGGTTCTAGATGAGGTTGACGCTGCCATCGACGATGAGGATGACATTATTATTGATGTGAAGGGGTCTAAACCATCCATGGCTGAGAGAAAAGCTATTGACGTCTTCAAGCAAAAGAATGTCAAGATCGAGCCTGGCACCAAGATAATCCCTCCTTTACTATCCATGTCCTTGTCGGTTCCTCATTTCCATGCCTCGACTTCTACCTCTCTCACCATAGGAGTTTCTATCGAAGTCCCTAAATCTCCAACCGAGTCAGGAATAGAATATGGCTGGGAGTAGAATCCAAAGGGCAGACTCGCACCTCCTAAGGGCCCAATACTGGGAAGAGGAAGCCTTAGACCTCCAGGAAAAAGAAGAAGAGGGTAAATAAGGGAAACATCATTGAAGATGATTTCTTTTGTTTTTTTGCACTTTTTGCCTTTTGCATTTATGTACATAGGCCATTGTTTTGCTAGTATAGACCCCACCCTCTTGTGATCAAAAGATGCTGTAAATAAAAAGTTGTTTTCTATTCAACTTTTGTCGTGTTTACTTTATCACATCTTATTTCCTTGCCTATGTACTTGCCCACATGCATAAATATATAATTTATTGTAATTATGTTACTTATATATGATACATGATTATGTATGTGATCCATGCAATGCTTTTATTTACCACAACTATGTACATATAAAAAATATCTGCTATTACCCAGTGTTGTTTTATTACTTAGTTTTGTTTATTATCAATTAACCATATCCCTCTCTTCTATAAACAAAGCCATGCTTCATTGCTCCGACTAAAATCATATGAGTTATCCTTTCATGTCCACATGAGCACCATTATATCTCAGCATTGTACATACACAAAATATGATTATACAATGATTCCTATCTTCATGTATCGATGTCTGTGATGCCCATCTCTAAGCATCTATCCATGACCTCGCCTATCTCTAGGCATTAGTCAAAGATAAGACGAACATGGGTGAATTATCTGGTCAAAATTTGGTCCAATTATATTCTAATGATCCGATCATGGACTACGGGAGGTGGTCGGTACCTATCTCGAGTACCAGTTAGGATCGAATAATATACCCTAGAGGGAGGTGTATAGGGTATTTAAAAATATTTTGCAAAGATGCTAATAAAATATAATATAGAGTGTGGAAACGTAAATGAAAAAAATAAATAACACAAGATATACCCAGCTTCGGCCTAATATCTACTATAGCCCCAAAAGTTATTACTAGAGTTAAATATTCAAATACTTACAAATAGTAAACTTATAGGCACTGCTAATGTAGCAACCCGGAAATTCGAACACTTCGTCTTCGAATATCGATACATTTTGGGATATGTTTAAGTGTTATAAGTATGATTTTATAACCTTGTTTAACATCATTAATTAATAAAGAAATTTGTTTTTGAAAAGTGTTTACAAAAATATACTCTTCGAAGAAAAACCAATGATGTAACCGAAAATCAGTTTATCGATAAACAGTTTTTCGATCGATATAAGTTGCTCAAACTATCATGCACTTAATTAATGATCTAGTGAACACATTAGCAACTAATTAACACACTCTCTTCTTCTTGAAGCTTGGAATATTCTAGAAAGTTTTATTAGGATAAGAGATATTACATGCTAAGGGTATAATGGTAAAATGAATAAAGGAGAAGTGACATAAAGTTGTCATGATAAGAAGTAATTAATGTCATTAAGGTTTTTAGGGAATTTTTGTCTTTTCCCATCATCATTCCTAAGCCTATATAAGGAGGGGTACACCCTTAGTATTCATTCATGAAAATTCCTAAGCTTTGAGCTAAAATATCCATGTCTTCATCATCTTCTTCATCTTAAATTCCTAATGCAAATAGTTTGCAAATCAATTCCAAATCACCTTAAATTTTGGAGTGAGACCTTACCACCACATAACAACACCTTTTACCTAGTTAGATTGTGAAAAAGTAAAGCCACACTCCCCCCTCCCTTAGGCCCTGAGCTATTGAGAGGGAAAGAGGCAAAGGAGCAAGTGAAGCAATGAAAGGAAGGGAGGGAAAGGAGGTAGTTAGCTTGGGTTAGAACTTGAGTGCTTAAGCTTGGTGTTTTTTGGGTTTAAGATGAGTTAACACACCACTTGGATTGATAATAGGACTTATATATGATTATATTTTGTTGTGATAAAGTTTTTTGAAATAATTTGGACATAAGTTGAAAACATTGACTTTGATTTTTGTTTTGAAAACAAGTGACATATAGGATCCATATATGGACCTGAATGGACTTATTTGACATATGACTAGGCCTTGAACAAAGCATATAGGTTGTAGTGTGTAGCGATCCTGAACTCGGCCTTCAAAAAATCGGCACCCGTACTTCACCTGTACTCAAAATGCCGCAGATTCAAACACCGAATCTGGTTCACCGGAGCTTATAACACCATTAAGTATAACCATACAGCGGAAGAAAAAAATAGATAATATCATATACAAATCCAATGAATACAATATCTATAATGATATACAACAATGATATCAATATGATACAACAATATCAGAGACAAATAATGATACAGCGGAAAACAGAAGTGATAACTCCAAATGATCTTCAAAAGAGAGTGAATCCAACAACTCCAACATCAGCTCAAACCATCTTCACGTTCAACCAAGATAAGAAACGTCAGTCATGCGTGAACTCAAAAACTGAACTAGCTCCAGATAATCTACTAAAACTGACTATCTGAAAAACCCAACTCTAGACTGCCCGTGTGAAAAATTGTGGGAACCCAGAGTTTAGGAAGGGAACAATAAACTCCAGGTCAGTCATGGGACTGGTGTGAGTAACAAAAATAGTTTATCTTTAAAACAAACAACAAAAGAATTCTTCAACATTGAAATCCGTAATGCTTTTGGAAAATGAAACTACCATAAGACCTCCCGCCACACACACAATGCAAACGCAGAATTGGAGGAGATTTCTTCTTATGATAGTCAAACATGGTTACTACGCAAAATCATTGGATTATTATTATTAGAGAATAGTGGAAAACATTTCGAAAGTATAATATTAATCTTAGCCAACGTACAACCATTATTGTATGCCTACTATAGCTACTATGTTCAATAGCAGGTTACCGCCACATTCCATAACAGGTTATACAACTAAAACCGTACAGGGCCCGTATTGTTTCTTTGGATTTTCCAACAAATGGTCAGGCTAAGGAACTTCCTACTGCCAATGGGTACGCCTCTGGATGGACGTCCCGAGAACTAACTAGCTCTCTGCCAACACAAGGCCGGGTTACCCCTTACATTGGGTAACTACTACACGAATATGCCACCCCCGGTCCTTTGGGACCTTTATCCGAGCACTCGATAACCAACACATCACACAGTAATAAATATAGTGTGTCCACATGAGTAAGTATCTGGGCCTCATACCATGATACCACCCTTTTCCAGAAGGAAATGACATACCCTAAAGGGCGCGACCCTCATAACCTTGCCGCATCATTCCTGTTTCGACCATTTTCGGTCTGTGAGGTTCGATGAGGTCTCGTCCACAAAGCTACGCTTTTTTCACAAAGACATGCTTTGATCAACAAATGACCATCAACACACAGCAACACTCAGCATGCCACACTACCGAATTGGGAGTATATCATTGATAACCTTCAACTACATAACCTCTGAGCTCGTACATCTCAGAGAAGGGTGTTAAGCTAAGAGAATAAATTCTCCGCCACCAACAGAAATGTATTTGAAAGAAATCTGCTTTATATCTCAAAATGTAATGTCAGACATGTAACCATACAAGTCTGTTCCGGGTTCGAACAGAACCGAAGGCACTTCCGAAGAAGCCCTTGCAATCCGGGTATTCACAATCCCGATCAGACTTCCCATCACTTAGGGAATCTCTATACCGGAGCAACTCAGTGTAGAGACAATTGATAGGTTATCCTGTCGTTCTCGCAAACACTCGGTCTTCAACACCGGTCTTCAAATGCAATCCATATACGACGTATCATTATTCGGAATGGGTTGTATGACGCAAAGGTCCTCTCCCGGCTAAACCAAATAATGAGCGCAATATTTAAAAACATATGGATATTAGGATTTCAGTTAAGTCACAACTTATTACCCAAAACTTCTCTTTCAAATGGTTTAAACAAATTACCATTTCAAATCTTTTAAATAAAAGATTTGATTCACAAAGTTCACCTAGTTCACAAAGATCTACTCATGGATTTTCCAAATCGATTTCCATTTCAATTGGATTAACTCGTTAAATCTTTAAATCAAAGATTTAACTTATAGCTTTCAAAACAATTTCATTTCGAATGGTTTAAACAAATCACCATTTTAAATCTGTTAAAAATAAACAAATTCAATTCATAGCTTTCAAAAAGAATTCACTCATAACTTGGAAAACCATTTTTCAATTCAAACTTGAAATTCCTTTAACTTAAATTGGAATTTCATTTCTTATATGAAAGCTTTTATTCTTTGAAAACAAACAGTTTTCATTTTGGAAAATCTGATTCATTAATACAAGTTAAAGTCCGTGGGTTAAATTCAAATTCTCAAAACCATACTTTTAAAATGGTTTAAATTCATATAAACATATTTATGACATCTTTAACCATAATTTCCAATCATGGAATTCAATTCCAAATTGAATTATTTAAATTTCAACTTAATCAAGTTATTCAAAAATAAATTTTATCTTGAAATTCCATTTCAAAAGCTTTTTTACTTTAAACCCAATCCATTTCCAAACTATTTAAATTTAAATTGCCTATTTAAAAATCATTTCAAAAATCTGTGACTTAATCGATTTCCTCGTGAAATCCATATTTGTGTGTGTATGAGTGTGGTCCAGGGGTTTAACACAATAGTGCAACATCATTCAATCATCACAGATCAGAATACAGAGATATAGTTGATAAGCGGTATAACTATAACGCTTATCTTTCATATACAGATCACAGATAAATATATATCATAGATAATAAATTATATTCATTCCAGATAAATAACTACATTACAGGTCACACACAAATCAGAATATATCACAAAGCATCACAGATCAGGAATATCAATAATTCAATCATCCAGTCAAATCCAAACATTCAAAGGTAAGGTCAACTAATTGTCTGATTAATTCAAATCAGATTAATTTCTTATGAATTACTAATCCTGGTTAATTAACATTTATAAATTACAAATCATTTTATTAATTATTCTTTAATCATTTATTAATTAACCATTAATAATAAATTAATTAACCTTTACTTATAATTCATCAACCTTTAATTATTTAATAATTAACCTTTAATTATTTAGTTCACCATTTAATTAATTATCCTTAATTAATAAATTAACCCTTAATTAATTACCATTTAATTAATTATCCTTAATTAATTAAAATAAGTGATTATTCTTAATCACTTAATCAACTTTAACCATTAATTAATTACTTTTAATTAAGTAATTATCTTTAAGTAATTACCCTTAATTACATCACTAAATAATTATGCTTCATTAATTACATTAAGAAATTATACTTATCACATTTACTTTCCAATTCCACTTTAAATTTAAGACTTAAAAATGAATACAAATTTAACTTTAACAAAGTTTAAAATACATTTTAAAAACAATTCACCTTTAAACTTACTTTTAAATTCCCTAAAATATACTTTCAATTAGTTAACCAATTTAAATTTAAAACTTGATTTATTTACAACTAAGTTCCAAAACTGAACTTGAATTTGTATTTAGACTTTAAATTTAAACTCAGTTTAACTTGGATCTATAAATTTAAATTTAAATTTAAATTTTCAAAAAAAACAAAGACAGGTTTCTGTCTAAACCTGGGAAACAGCTCACACCCGAGCCTCCCCCCTATTTCCTTCGAGTCCAACCCTCATTTACTTCGAGTCTTATCCAAAACCAACCTGAGCCACTTTTAAATTTTTAAAAATTTGTTAAAGTTCAGAAATAAAACCCGGTGCCACTCAAAAATTACTCGAATCCATACTCGAGCCAAACACATCTTTTCTCGAACCAAACCCGAGACCAACTCGAGTTCCCTTCTTCTTCCTCAACTCAACAACACCCTGACACATTGATGCACACGTACACGTGTACACATCACTGCCGCGCCTCCGACCATCGCCGAGACCTTCGATACGTCGCCGACCATCTCCCCTAACCATCCGACCACCCAGTTTAACGATCTCACCTAAAAATCAAAATCGAGCAACCCCACATCCACCTGGAACAAAACCAATCACCTAAAATCACTTCGTATAACCACCATCGACCACTAGAAGGTCTGAAATTTGGACCATAGTCTCACCGTGACACTACGCTTCGAACTCCCCTGGTCCGATCACTTCCGGTGCTTCCACGACCATGCAATCGCCTCAACTTCATCATCCACCAAAACAGTTATTAAACCCTAAATCAACGCTGCCTGATCGCCACAGTGAACTAGAATTTCAACCACCATTTTACCATTAATCCCTGGCCTACAATCCTTCTCTCGCCACAACCCCGAGGCACCTAGCTTCCGCGATCACCAGTATTCGACCAAAACTCCATTTCCGTTCAACCTTAAACTTCTCGCAAAATACTAGCTTAAAAATTATGATTTTTGTTTTAAAAATCATTATTCTCGAAATAGTTTTAGGTGATGTAGTCAAATATGGAATTCATGCAATTCGAAATTTGGGCAAATCTTGAATTTTTACTGTATCTCGTCTTTCAAACAAAACCATTCTATATTATATTAAAAATATATTTTTAAAATTAAGCTATGATGATTTTAAACATGTTTTGTTTTAATATTACAAGCTAGAAGAGATTGAGGAAGATAGAATTTAGTTTCTGAACTAAAATTCAAACCTGTTCATTAATTAACAGAGTCATCTTCATTTCCTATTTTCCAAATATACACAGAGTATATGTATATATACACAGACATCTTTCTATAGCCATACAACATAGTTGGATTCAAACTACCCAGATGATCATATGCACATCAGATATCCAAAACAAATTTTGGTTTAAGAGTGAGTTTACTCACTTTGTTTTGAAGAAAGAACAGAGCTTCAAGTTAAAACAGGCCTTTGAATTTTGCAAGCTAAACTCTTCTTTGATTTCTCTGGTTTTAATAAATTTGTGTTGCTGTTTGATTGAATTTTTGTTTAAGGTTTAAGATGATATTTTCTTCAGTTTACTTAGCTTTGAATGAACGAAACTGAGTGAGGATTGATATATAAAAATTGGGTTACAGGGTGATGATAATATTTGTACAAGTAATATACGGGTTTGTACAAGTGTTTATATTTTGTACAAAAATTGAACAGAGATTTTTTTCCCAATTGGAGGCTGCATTAATTGTTGTTGTACAAATATATATTTTCTCATTTCGGCTGTACGTGTTCAACCTGATTTTGTTTTTCAAGCTAATAGATATTTACATATCTTTGTTGTCTTCATTTGCAAGCTAACACATATTTGTTTATTTGTTTTCCTACTTATATATATATATATGTTTTGTTCAACTCAAATACATCATGTTGTCTATACAGGCTTTCCTATATCTATTTGTTTTCAAATGGTGGCTGAAACTTTTCTTTTGTATGCTAATTTATATATATATTTTTATCATGTATATTTGTATTTTCTTTTGCAAGCTACACATATATATTTTGCTTTCTTATTTGAATGTGCATTTCCATAGTTAATACATTGTTGAATTTAACTAATTTGTTTACTATATATATTTTCTATAATTTATCTTATGTATTTTTATATTTATTCCTATCTCAATCATTTATTTCTAAATTTAATACTAATTATATTTTTATATTCATCTGGTAATATAGGTGAATTTCTAGATTTAGTTTATGTTATTAGATCTTATCCAATGTATTTACTTTATACTTCTATATCTTGTATATTTTCATTTTTAAACCATTTATTTACGATTTAAATTCAAATCAAATATATATATATATTATTTCAAATTTACTCATAAATGCTCAAATACATATATATTCACATATATACATATATATATACACAATATTTTAAATTTAAATGATTTATACATAATTTATTTGAACTCGGGGAAACTCGAAATCAATTTATCGATTTATTTCACAAATTTTATTCATAAATAAATTTAATTATCAATTTAAATTTATATAAAATCCAGGGTCGTTACAACCTTCCCCCCTTAAGAAATTTCGTCCCCGAAATTTGCCAGGGAGACACAAAGATAGATGAAGAATATTTCATCAAATCAATCTAAACATCTATTCTGCATTTGGTTTACCAAATCAGAATATCAATATTAGATACAAGAACGATTTTTTTTGAATTTTTCACACTATACTCGGGTCATCCAGATCTATGAAATATGCAGTGGCATTGGTTAGTTCAAAAGGATAACTAACCATCCGTAGAATATATTGGGACCCAAAAATAGACAGATATATGGATAAAATTTCAAAGCTTTTAGTTTAGAAACTAAAGTATACCTATCAACCATAGCAACCAATGCAAACAATTCATCCAAACAAACAATTTTGGTCCATCCAGAATTTATGCCCCATATTAATATATCGAATCTCCTTCCTGGATCTACCTAGAATTATCAAAGAATTGAGAAAAGATGCTGAACAAAAGAGATTGATAGAGAAAATTTGTTTCCACTGTTGCAGGGTATTGACCATTTATAGTCGTATTCCCCTGTCCCCTATCTCATCCACTTCTTGCACTCATACTTACTATTAGTGGATAGTAAGTGAGTTTACTGAGGCATTCGAACAGATATCTTAGGGATTATTCATTCTAGGGTATACTTCACCCTATCTCTAATGAGCTACTTAATGTGTTATACTCCTTAGCTAAAGTTTAACCTTAGCTCTGATGCCACATGTAAGATCCTGAACTCGGCCTTCGAAAAATTGGCACCTGTACTTCACTTGTACTCAAAATGCCACAGATTCAAACGCCGAATCTGGTTCACCGGAGCTTATAACACCATTAAGTATAACTACACAACGGAAGAAAAAAATAGATAATATCATATACAACTCCAATGAATACAATATCCAGAATGATATACAACAATGATATCAATATGATACAACAATATCAGAGACAGATAATGATACAGCGGAAAACATAAGTGATAACTCCAAATGATCTTCAAAAGAGAATGAATCCAACAACTCCAACATCAGCTCAAACCATCTTCACGTTGCACCAAGATAAGCAACGTCAGTCATGCATGAACTCCAAAACTGAACTAGCTCCAGATAATCTACTAAACCTGACTATCTGAAAAACCCAACTCTAGACTGCCCGTGTGAAAAATTGTGGGCACCCAGAGTTTAGGAAGGGAACAATAAACTCCAGGTCAGTCATGGGACAGGTGTGAGTAACAAAAACAGTTTATCTTTAAAACAAACAACAAAAGAATTCTTCAACATTGAAATCCGCAATGCTTTTGGAAAATGAAACTACCATAAGACCTCCCACCACACACACAATGCAAACGCAGAATTGGAGGAGATTTCTTCTTATGATAGTCAAACATGCTTACTACGCAAAATCATTGGATTATTATTATTATTAGTGCATAGTGGAAAACATTTCAAAAGTATAATATTAATCTTAGCCAACATACAACCATTATTGTATGCCTACTATAGCTACTATGTTCAATAGCAGGTTACCGCCACATTCCATAGCAGGTTATACAACTAAAACCGTATAGGGCTCGTATTGATTCTTTGGATTTTCCAACAAATGGTTAGGCTAAGGAACTTCCTACTGCCAATGGGTACGCCTCTGGATGGACGTCCCGAGAACTAACTAGCTCTCTGCCAACACAAGGCCGGGTTACCCCTTACACTGGGTAACTACTACACGAATATGCCACCCCCCGGTCCTTTGGGACCTTTATCCGAGCACTCGATAACCAACACATCACACAGTAATAAATATAATGTGTCCACATGAGTAAGTATCTGGGCCTCATACCATGATACCACCCTTTTCTAGAAGGAAATGACATACCCTAAAGGGCGCGACCCTTATAACCTTGCCGCATCATTCCTGTTTTGACCATTTCCGGTCTGTGAGGTTCGATGAGGTCTCGTCCACAAAACTACGCTTTTTTCACAAAGCCATGCTTTGATCAACAAATGACCATCAACACACATCAACACTCAACATGCCACACTACCAAATTGGGAGTATATCACTGATAACCTTCAACTACATAACCTCTGAGCTCGTACGTCTCACAGAAGGGTGTTAAGCTAAGAGAATAAATTCTCCGCCACCAACTAAAATGTATTTAAAAGAAATCTGCTTTATATCTCAAAATGTAATGTCAGACATGTAACCATACAAGTCTGTTCCGGGTTCGAACAAAACCGAAGGCACTTCCGAAGAAGCCCTTGCATTCCGGGTATTCACAATCCCGATCGGACTTCCCATCACTTAGGGAATCTCTATACCGGAGCAACTCAGTGGAGAGACAATCAATAGGTTATCCTGTCGTTCTCGCAAACACCCGGTCTTCAAATGCAATCCATATACGGCGTATCATTATTCGGAATGGGTTGTATGACACAAAGGTCCTCTCCCGGCTAAACCGAATAATGAGCGCAATATTTAAAAACATATGGATATCGGGATTTCAGTTAAGTCACAACTTATTACCCAAAACTTCTCTTTCAAATGGTTTAAACAAATTACCATTTCAAATCTTTTAAATAAAAGATTTGATTCACAAAGTTCACCTAGTTTCACAAAGATCTACTCATAGATTTTCCAAATCAATTTCCATTTCAATTGGATTAACTTGTTAAATCTTTAAATCAAAGATTTAACTTATAGCTTTCAAAACAATTTCATTTCGAATGGTTTAAACAAATCACCATTTTAAATCTGTTAAAAATAAACAGGTTCAATTCATAGCTTTCAAAAAGAATTCACTCATAACTTGGAAAACCATTTTTCAATTCAAACTTGAAATTCCTTTAACTTAAATTGGAATTTCATTTCTTATATGAAAGCTTTTATTCTTTGAAAACAAACAGTTTTCATTTCGGAAAATCTGATTCATTAATACAAGTTAAAGTCCTTGGGTTAAATTCAAATTCTCAAAACCATACTTTTAAAATAGTTTAAATTCATATAAACATATTTATGACATCTTTAACCATAATTTCCAATCATGGAATTCAATTCCAAATTGAATTATTTTTGAATTTCAACTTAATCAAGTTATTCAAAAATAAATTTTATCTTGAAATTCCATTTCAAAAGCTTTTTCACTTTAAATCCAATCCATTTCCAAACTATTTAAATTTAAATTGCCTATTTAAAAATCATTTCAAAAATCTGTAACTTAATCGATTTCCTCGTGAAATCCATATTTGTGTGTGTATGAGTGTGGTCCAGGGGTTTAACACAATAGTGCAACATCATTCAATCATCACAGATCAGAATACAGAGATATAGTTGATAAGCGGTATAACTATAACGCTTATCTTTCATATACAGATCACAGATAAATATATATCATAGATAATAAATTATATTCATTCCAGATAAATAACTACATTACAGGTCACACACAAATCAGAATATATCACAAAGCATCACAGATCAGGAATATCAATAATTCAATCATCCAGTCAAATCCAAACATTCATAGGTAAGGTCAATTAATTGTTTGATTAATTCAAATCAGATTAATTTTTTATGAATTACTAATCCTAGTTAATTAACATTTATAAATTACAAATCATTTTAATTAATTATTCTTTAATCATTTATTAATTAACCATTAATAATAAATTAATTAACCTTTACTTATAATTCATCAACCTTTAATTATTAATAATTAACCTTTAATTATTTAATTCACCATTTAATTAATTATTCTTAATTAATAAATTAACCCTTAATTAATTACCATTTAATTAATTATCCTTAATTAATTAAAATAAGTGATTATTCTTAATCACTTAATCAACTTTAACCATTAATTAATTACTTTTAATTAACTAATTATCTTTAAGTAATTACCCTTAATTACATCACTAAATAATTATGCTTCATTAATTACATTAAGAAATTATACTTATCACATTTACTTTCCAATTCCACTTTAAATTTAAGACTTAAAAATGAATACAAATTTAACTTTAACAAAGTTTAAAATACATTTTAAAAACAATTCACCTTTAAACTTACTTTTAAATTCCCTAAAATATACTTTCAATTAGTTAACCAATTTAAATTTAAAACTTGATTTATTTACAACTAAGTTCCAAAACTGAACTTGAATTTGTATTTAGACTTTAAATTTAAACTCAGTTTAACTTGGATCTATAAATTTAAATTTAATTTTAAATTTTCAAAAAAAAAACAAAGACAGGTTTCTGTCTAAACCTCGGAAACAACTCACCCCAAGCCTCCCCCCTGTTTACTTCGAGTCCAACCCTCGTTTACTTCGAGTCTTATCCAAAACCAACCCGAGCCACTTTTAAATTTTTAAAAATTTGTTTAAGTTCAGAAATAAAACCCGGTGCCACTCAAAAATTACTCGAATCCATACTCGAGCCAAACACATCTTTTCTCGAGCCAAACCCGAGACTAACTCAAGTTCCCTTCTTCTTCCTCAACTCAACAACACCCTGACACACTGATGCACACGTACACGTGTACATATCACTGCCGCGCCTCCGACCACCGCCGAGACCTTCGGCACGTCGCCGACCATCTCCCCTAACCATCCGACCACCCAGTTTAACGATCTCACCTAAATATCGAAATCGAGCAACCCCACATCCACCTGGAACAAAACCAATCACCTGAAATCACCTCGTATAGCCACCACCGACCACCAGAAGGTCTGAAATTTGGACCATAGCCTCGCCGTGACACTACGCCTCGAACTCCCCCGGTCCGATCACTTCTGGTGCTTCCTCGACCACGCAATCGCCTCAACTTCATCATCCACCAAAACAGGTTATTAAACCCTAAATCAACGCTGCCTGATCGCCACAGTGAACTAGAATTTCAACCACCATTTTTCCATTAATCCCTGACCTACAATCCTTCTCTGGCCACAACCCCGAGGCACCTAGCCTCCGCGATCACCAGTATTCGACCAAAACTCCATTTCCGTTCAACCTTAAACTTCTCGTAAAATACTAGCTTAAAAATTATGATTTTTGTTTTAATAATCATTATTCTCGAAATAGTTTTAGGTGATGTAATCAAATCTAGAATTCATGCAATTTGAAATTTGGGCAAATCTTGAATTTTTACTGTATCTCTTCTTTCAAACAAAACCATTCCATATTATATTAAAATATATTTTTAAAATTAAGCTATGATGATTTTAAACATGTTTTGTTTTAATATTACAAGCTAGAAGAGATTGAGGAAGATATAATTTAGTTTTTGAATTAAAATTCAAACCTGTTCATTAATTAACAGAGTCATCTTCATTTCCTGTTTTCCAAATATACACAGAGTATATGTATATATACACAGACATCTTTCTATAGCCATACAACATAGTTGGATTAAAACTACCCAGATGATCATATGCACATCAGATATCCAAAACAAATTTTGGTTTAAGAGTGAGTTTACTCACAGTGTTTTGAAGAAAGAACAGAGCTTCAAGTTGAAACAGGCCTTTGAATTTTGCAAGCTAAACTCTTCTTTGATTTCTCTGGTTTTAATAAATCTGTGTTGCTGTTTTGATTGAATTTTTGTTTAAGGTTTAAGATGATATTTTCTTCAGTTTACTTAGCTTTGAATGAATGAAACTGAGTGAGGATTGATATATAAAAATTGGGTTACAGGGCGATGATAATATTTGTACAAGTAATATACGGGTTTGTACAAGTGTTTATATTTTGTACAAAAATTGAACATAGATTTTTTCCCAATTGGAGGCTGCATTAATTGTTGTTGTACAAATATATATTTTCTCATTTCGGCTGTACGTGTTCAACCTGATTTTGTTTTTCAAGCTAATAGATATTTACATATCTTTGTTGTCTTCATTTGCAAGCTAACACATATTTGTTTATTTGTTTTCCTACTTATATATATATATATATGTTTTGTTCAACTCAAATACATCATGTTGTCTATACAGGCTTTCCTATATCTATTTGTTTTCAAATGGTGGCTGAAACTTTTCTTTTGTATGCTAATTCATGTATATATTTTTATCATGTATATTTGTATTTTCTTTTGCAAGCTACACATATATATTTTGCTTTCTTATTTGAATGTGTATTTCCATATTTAATACATTGTTGAGTTTAACTAATTTGTTTACTATATATATTTTCTATAATTTATCTTATGTATTTTTATATTTATTCCTATCTCAATCATTTATTTCTAAATTTAATACTAATTATATTTTTATATTCATTTGGTAATATAGGTGAATTTCTAGATTTAGTTTATGTTATTAGATCTTATCTAATGTATTTACTTTATACTTCTATATCTTATATATTTTCATTTTTAAACCATTTATTTACGATTTAAATTCAAATAAAAAATATATATATATATTATTTCAAATTTACTCATATAAGCTCAAATACATATATATTCACATATATACATATATATATATATACAATATTTTTAAATTTAAATGATTTATACAGAATTTATTTGAACTCGGGGAAACTCGAAATCAATTTAGCGATTTATTTCACAAATTTTATCATAAATAAGTTTAATTATCAATTTAAATTTATATAAAATCCAGGGTCGTTACATAGTGAACATAGGTTGAGATATGACTTGGATTTAGAAGTGAACTTATAGCGATAGTCGCTATAGATGTAGTTCGAAACTGTCTTGTTTTTTACAATTGTTATGGAACTTTGTAGAGAGATCCATATGGATTTCTCGCCATTTACATTGTTATATATGTATATTTGTTGCTGTTAAAAGCTTAAATAGTAAAAAGCTAAGTAACATCTCGAAAATGGCTAAAACATCAATAGTGCAAAACTGTCCTATTTAACCTTGGTTTTTGAACTTCAAATGTTTCAAAAAGGACTTTATGTTTGAGCGATTTGTTTTATTCTTTTTAAAAGTATTTTCTAACTCATATTAGAGTATTTTAAAGTAGTTTGAGATTTATATAAATTTCTAAGAATTAGTTATGAATTTATATGGAAAGAGTGTCATGTGAAAAACACGATTTTCTATATTTTCGAGTAAAATTCAAAATGATTATTTTTAGGTACTATTTTGTATGAATGTTTTAAAATCTATTATAAGTATTTTAAAAGTTTAAACAAAAGGTTTAGAAAGAGGTTAGTAATTGCTAAATGGCCATATGGTTGATTGTTTAAATTACTTATTAGAAAAGTAATTAGCTATGCTTAACACTAATAAGCCACAAAGTAAGCTTATCTATTTGTGAGAGTTAAGATTGATGTCGAGTTGGGATGGAGTAGTAGAGCTCTAACCTACTAGGCTTCCCTTTTAATCGAGGAATATGTAAGTGGAAAATGTCGAAAATGTGTTAATCGTGTTGATTTCTTATTGTTTATGGAAATCGTTACTACTGTAATTAATACTAAAAGCCAATGAGGTATACTTATCTATTTGTTAGATTTAAGAATGAAGTGTCTAAGCAAGACTTGGAGCAACCAGTGCCCAAACTTACCTGGCTTCACTATGAGGTGAGGAATAGTTAAGTTGGAATTTTAGAAATGAGTCAAGCATACGAATCATGATTTGTATAAACAATTATTTTGACTGGATAATTGATTAGTCAATTATCAAACTTGACCTAATATTAACTTAGGAAGTAATCGAAAGGCTTCATGATTACATACCAATAAGAACCTTCGGGGAGGAGTATTGGTATGAAACATATCTAGCTTTCACTTACTTTTGAAAGAACTAGAATTAAGTTTACTGAAAATTCATCGATTGGTTTTGAAGAGTTCAGGATCGGTAAGTGTTCTACTAATCGAATCCCACTTCAAAGCTAGTATACAGGCTCTCTATTTCGAAAGCGGATGAAGAAAAGGAATCTATATGGAGATTCGAAATCTGTTCAAGATGCTCGAATCCATGTTGTGATTCGTGATCCATTCGAGATATGGGAATCCATGTGGGGATTCATGTTCTGTTCGAGTAGTGAAGACTCGAGTGAAAGATTCTTAATGTAACCTCATCATTGGAAATGGCTAAAGATAGAGTATGAGGCACAACCTGGGGTTATCGATCCATGTCAGGGTATTATCAACTCCATATTTAAAGATACTTATCGATTATTGGCCAGGAGGAGTTGATGATATTTGGTTCAAATTGTTCATGTTTATGTTTGGACGTTGGGCCGCTTATGTTTACCTTAAGGTATATTTTATCTAGAAATATATGATGCTTGAAAGGTAGTTTCTGATCCTTGTGCATGGAGATTGGATTCGGCTCCCCGGAAGAGATCTCCATGGAAAATCCATTATGCGATCGAACATTAGTGGTTTTGAGTGTAATATAATATGTTGTGGTGTGACCAATGTATGTACGGCGGCTATTTGATATTATTATATCCTACAGTATAAACATTATCTATCATTTCACTATATTAAACTTAATGGATGGTTGGTTTTTTTAAGGGGAAAACCGTTATGGAAATCCGTACGGTCTTAATAGTTATTGTTACATGTACTCATGTATCTCAAGTTTTCTCATACCAGACTTATGTCTGATGCTTGGTTTTTGTTTTCCCCAAATTCCTCGTGTACTCTTTCGAGTAGGCTAAGTAGGCAGGTTTTACCTTGGACGCTTCAAAGTTCAGAAGACAAGCTGGAAGCTTCCATTATCTATCTATTTCTATTTCTGATGTCCCGTATTAGCTATGTACATATATCAATGTTGCGAGGACAGGTGGTTATAACAGTCCAGGATGATGATAGTACTTAGGTTTTGTAACTCCAAAAATTCTTTATTCAAAGTAACCCTATGTACTATTCTATTGATATTATAAATTATCGTTCCTCTATTAGATTCTGATGTTGTGTTCTTCCTTTCTTATTTTATTTCTTTTTATTTTACCATAACTTTATGCCTTTACGACACTTGGGTGTTCGGCACACGAATACCGTGAATGTATTAGTGTCCACATTCAAAAGGTTGAAAAGTCAGGTCGTTACAGCTAATAAAAATATGACGGTCTGAGATCCCTAAGCTACACTATAAATAGAACCCTAGGCCTAGCTATTTCTCACAATCAGATTTTCTCCCAATTGGGTTCATTGCCTGAGGCTGAACCCTAAATAGAAAATATTTCTAAGGAGAAGATCTTCTTAATAAAAATATTAGACACCTTAGAAGGGGATCTAGGAAGGCCATGGAGCAGAGCTAAGACCATGGAGCAAAGCTAAGGACGACTTGTGAGTGGATTTAAATTATATATCTTTTACGTTTATGATATTTTATCGTTAGATTCCCGTGAAATATTTTAATTCAGTATTTATTTTAGTAACTAATTCTGTTAATTAGTTATGTTAGGACTGTAAATTTTATATGAGAACTTATATTTAATTATTATTTTTATGGAAAAGAAAGAAAGAAATCCAATAAAATATGAATAATATTAGGCTTAACAGTTATAGAGAAAGGCTTAAGCCTAAAACAAGAAATTTACAGTAATTTATGCTAAAACGGGAGAAATAAATTAAAAAGGGGAAAAATCTAATAACTTGATTTGGAAGTTTGTGATAGATTAGTTGGTTGGTTTAGAAAAGAGAATACATTTCCATAGTTTAATATTACAAAAATAACGATAAACGTAATTGCAAGAATAAAAGAAAGAAAAAGGGAATTAGTGTAAAATAGAGACATTTCTGTATTTTGCATTACCCAATAGTTAAAGAAACAATAAAAGAAATATCTTACAATTTCGAGTTATTATTTATAACATTATTTAGCATTAAAATATGAAAATGGATTTTTAGCACAGTTTTTGTAACCAACCAAACAGAATTGAACTACTTCCAGGAATAAAAGAGAATAAAGTAAAGAGTTAAAGAAATTAAAGAAGAAATCAAGTTAATTATTTGACAAGACTAGAAACAATAAACAGAATTGTGCCTAGATCTGCATTTACTACGCAGATAGTAGAATAAAAGCAAAGCAGTTATTATGATAAGTAAATTTGTGACAGTCGGATGTAGTCCCAAGCCAAGATTGTCATATAATATAAGAGAACTAAAGAGAATTCAATATCATAATAAAAGAAGACACACTAGAATATAAAAGATACACTTGCAATTATATTTATAACATGTAGATTATAAAAGAATATAGAAGTAACAATTGCAAGTATAATGATAACATAGGTTATAATTAAAGATAACATAAAAGGCTTATTTTAAAACTTACACTAAGTTAATAAGCAAACATAGAAAAAGGCTCATACCAATAGCATTCCCTTTCAATCAGGAACCGATGGTCTCACAATAGTTAGGTGAGGCTGGGACACGCTTATGCGGATTAGGGTAAATAAGTAGCCAACAGAAATAGAAAAGTAAACTAAACACATAATAAAAGATTAGACGCATGGTCTAATAAAATGGTAAGATGCATTTGGAGCAGCCCAAAGAATGAAGAGCCTAACGAAGCAGTTCATCATAGATTTTTAGCACAGAAATAACACGTCCAACTTAGCTAATTTGGGCTAGACGGAAGTATGAGGCTTCAACGGGACGTGAGGGTACTCTAGGATGGCCCTCTGGGGCAGGCCTAACGAAGCTGCACTCCCGGAGGCAGGTCTGTAGGTGTTCCATCAAGAGAGTATTCCTTAACTGCTTTTGCATTGCAGGCCTAATGAAGAGGACCTTTGTAGGCAGTCAAAAGGTTGATGAATGGAGTAGGATATTCGTATGACACCGTACTCTAACTTGCAAGTAGGTTTTAGTGGGCAGGACCCAAAAGGATAGTCGCATGCAGAGATCAAGCCATCATCAATCAAGAACGAGTTCGGGAAAGACTAGAGTAAAACCAACATGCCAATGATTCTTTCACTATCGAGACATTGGATGAGGGACGCAGCTAATTCGATGTTTAGATTGTTTGCAGTAAGGCACAACCACTTAGCTCTTTAGAGGTCTATCGATTAGTTGAGGGGTGGCTGCGTGGGGCCATAGCCACGGTGAGAAAAGAGACAGACCAAGTAGAATATCTGTATTGTAGGCCTAATGAAGCTGTCCTTTACAGATATAGAAAATCCCGATTGAGTTTCGTACAAGGTTGAAGTTGTTGGCGGGATTCAGAGAGTAGACAGAACGATTACGTATAGTCTTCAAGGTACGCACTGGGTGGTACATTGTGGATGTCCAAGCATTAGTATAGGCTAGTGGGACACAGTTTTACGTTTTCATAGTAGACGATGGAACATCTGTATTGTAGGCCTCACGAAGCTGTCCTTTACAGATGTAGTTGCAGAACGCTCTAAGAGCAAGATGATGGAGTCTTTTTCGAGGAGGATACGGAAGGTACTATGGGTAGTAACTAGGACCGATGCGGTCATTGGGCAAGTAGCTACATATATATTTGTTATTAGGTTTTAATCTACTAGGGGGTAGATGGGTACGATTCACGCACAGAGGCGAGAGTATTATAAACCCAATAAACCTAACACAATAGAAAATGGAAATAAAATGGTATATGTAGAATTAAGCTTAAAAGTGTGTAATTTGTCCATTCACCAGAACTTTAGTTCTGACCCCCTCCTCATACATCCCACAGGTTTGGTAGATGGCAGAGACTATTCCGCTTTGAGACACTTGTTTAGAAAGTGTTATTATCTTGGTGAATATTTACTTACTATTATATTTTAGTCAGTTCCGTTGTGAGATATTTACTTGAGCTCTGATATATTTGTCTTTGCCTATTTGTAGGATACCAGATACCCAACTCAGGCTTCAGTGGGCTTGGGTATTAGCATTTTGCGAAAAATCCAGACCCACTGGAATACGGGTTATTACATTTGGTATCAGAGCCTAGTTTAGGGTTCCTAGGTAGATAGTGAGTAAACGTATTTGTATTTTTGAATAAAATATAAAAATATTATGTACAAAAATCCAAATAGTCCCAATTACTGATTTTAACATATGGAAAGTTTTTAGAAGTACATTTGTGCTTAGTTTTCTAGTTGGGTTTGGGATGACCCAAGAGTGTTAAGCCCTAAGTTATTACCAAATTATAGTGTACAATAAGCTATGTTTTGAGTGAAGATTAGAATCCATATGTCATAAGAAGTGGGAAAGTTCCCTAGGGATAATAGGGAGAGTATTTTTATTTTGGAAGGAATAAGAGATTTTAGTAAGGGAATGAGATTTCGAAAGTTTAGAAAATATATTCCTTGGGTAGTAAGAAGAAAATCCACTTTATGTCTAGCCAAATAAAATGAGACTTTTTGGAATTGAAAAGTTGAAAAATATAATTGTTGTTATGTTTGAAGTAAATATTGGGTTTTTGAAAAAAAAAGTGGTATGAAATTTAAATTGGTTTTTATATGATGTGAATTTTAATTCTTTTTGAAGAATTATAGAGCATATATAGCTCGCTAGTTTCCTTGTAGGTAAAGAAAGATTTTAAAATATAAAAACCTAGAGTGTGTTAAGTATCGAAAACGTAGGTTACAACATTTATTATTCTAATAAATGTTTTCGTGAAAAATAAAAGAAGCATAGACTATGACACTATTGTTATAGTACGCGACTCCCAAAGGAAATGTTTTTACATAGCATATGGGATTTATTAATATTTATTTTAACTGAATCCATATACTAGTACTTTTGGGTTGTAGTAACGGTGTTTTATGCAACATCTATTTTAACCCAAATAAAATTGTGTTTTGAAGATAATTTTGAAGTATAGAAATAAAGTGGTTTGTAAGCACACTTATTATTTAAATAAGTATATGGAAATGTTTTCTAGTTATGAAAATGTTAAAACAATTTTGAAAATGAATTCTTCGAAAAATGATGTAAGTTAAATATTAGGAAATTAATAAATTTCGTAAGAAATGTCTATTATAAGTGAATATAGATTAACATACTTTAATCTATTGGAATGAAATGAATAATGGTATAATTTTCTATGAAACCAAAACACAAATAAAGATGTTTTGTGCAAATTATAAGGAATACGTGAAAGAGATGTACAAGGTATGGAAAGTACCATATTTTGTATAGCCTATTTCGATAAAATATAAAATAAGTTCCTTGTAATTTCACATAAACATGAAATCCTCTTTTAAAGGATTCATAGAAGGTTTTAGCATTAATGGATTCGCATAAGAGAAAGTAGTTCCAATACATTAAGGTATAAAGTCATTAGGTGTAATAAGAAGTGTAATAATTAGAGATAGTGTTAGTTAGAAGGGATATTATAGAGAACTTTAGTAGGAAAGCTAAGCAATGGAAATTTCATATTTTCCATTGATTATACGCATTGGTTGCTTGCCTTTGTAGAAAGTCCATATTTGTAGTAAGTTAGAAACTCCTCCAAGGTTAGGTAATTGGAAGAATAGGAAAGTTAAGAGATTTTTGATAAAATAATTGTTCTTATCTACTTCATTTTAGTAAATTTGAAAATCTATGAAAAGAAGATGTTTTGAAAACATGTGAGGACATTTTTGGAAGTCAAGAAAAAAAAGAAAAATGTTTTAAGAACAAGCAAGGCATGTTTATAGAAAAATGGCTTGGTGAAAAAGTAAATAAGTTTTTGGAAGAGAAAAACTTAGTAAACAGTTAAATTTAAGAAGTCCTAAATATTTTTAAGGAAAGTTGTAAATGTCTTTAAAAGAAAAGAGGAATAAGTTTTGAACTTAGAATTTGTAAGTTTTATCCTCTAGGTTTGGGGAATTATTTAAATTCAAAAAAAGTTGTAAAGATGCAAGTCTAGAAAGATAAAATGTTAAGTAACCAAGTACCTTCGAATTTAATAGAAATTTCAAAGTAACTCTTTTAAAGGCAAGAATTTTGGAATTTTATGTTTCAAAAATTTAGAAGCTTTAATTTTTAAAATGAAATGATAAATACCAAACCAAACTTTTAAATATGGAGTAGATAGAAATCATTTCCTAGGTATGATGGGGAAAAGGGTAACACTATGTAGGAGATAGCAGTGATTACTTTTAGTAGTAATAATAAAAGTTCCCGTAAAGTGTATAAGACACTAGTGAGAACCATGAATGTTGCTTCATGTGTGTAGACTATAGAAGAATAGTAAAGTGATATTAGTAAGATAGTAAGACACACGTGATTGGGATAAATAGACCTTAGTTGGGGGAAAATGAAAAGTAAAGGTAAAGAGAAAATTTCCCCAAGCTTAGTTGCCTTTTTAGATAGAGACTGCATAGATTAAAATCCTTATTCATTACAGTAAATGAGACTTGGTTATTCCATTTTGAGTATGGAAAGGAAGAGATGAATATATCTTATTCATCGTGAGTAATACAACATAAGTTAGTAAAAAGTAATAGGCGGCAGGAGGAGCATATGAGTTACTTGGATTCCTAGAGTATGACCTTTCTGTGTCAGAGTGGACACGGTCCTAGGCCTCCTAGCCCTGGCAGATAGCTGTGTTTAGCTACTATATTAAAGAAAGTAAAAGCAGATAAAAGTAACTAAAAGAAAAATAGTAAGATATAAAGAAAGCAACAATAGAAATAAATGGGAATTGCAAAAGAAAAATAAATTTATACCATAAATTAAGCTTGGGAAAAAGTTTGAAAAGGAAAGTTTTTCTTATGTAAACCGTGCTTGGGAAAGAAAATAGAGATTTTTATAGAATAGCGACATAAGTTCCAAGTACGGGGAAAGAGGTGCACAAAAGTAAAGTGGTAAACGTAAGGTTTTCCGTTTTCTACCTTTTTTTTGACATAAGAAATCGAGTTCGGAAAATTAGATTTTTTCTGAAATTCGAATATTGAAAGTTGTGTGGTAGGATTTGGATGTAAAATTCGTTGAACAACACTCATATGCAGTAGGAGTGTGGGGAAAATTAGATGAAAATCGTTTTGAGTTTTCAAAAGATTGCATTTATATAGAAATTGCAAGTATATTTAGGGTGTGTGCATCATGTTTTAAAATAAATTTTTAAAGTAGAAATGCATTCATATAGGAGGTCCGCTTAGAAATTCATGTACATGCATATATTTTATGTTGAATGATACTTTGCACAAGGACACAGATGGTCGCAAAATTGGATGTACACAAAATGGATGTGATTAATGTGAGGAATTACATAATCTTACCCTTGTCGAATTTCAGGGATGAAATTTCCTAAAGGGTGGTAGAATGTAACACCCTGCATTTTTAGATAATTAAATAATCAAATAACGATGAACGGTGAAAATAAATATTTTTGGAATTGTCAGAATGGTCTCGAAACTTATACTATTGTGTTCATGGCGATTTTCTGATCAATTTCCATATATAACTTGTTGAAATCCGGGTAAATACGAAGAAGTTACGAGAGAAACGAAAATCCGAAGAACGAAAAAAAAATATTAAGGCCTACGAGTCGACCTATAGGTTGACCCACAGGGCACAAGGGTCGGCCCTAAGGTCGACCTCTAATGCACACAGGTTGACCCACGTGAAGCCCTGGATGTAAAATCGTCCAGGGACATGCTGAAGACCTCAAATTCAATTTTTGCGCGATCTAGAGTGTCGTTTTCCGGATCAAACGACTCACAGCGAGCCTGTGACGTGGTTGCACCGATTCAATCCAAAAATCTGACGGTCTGAGATCCCAAAGCAACAATATAAATTGAACCCTAGGCCTAGCTATTTTCTCACAATCAAATTTTCTCCCAATTGGGTTCATTGCCTGAGACTAAACCCTAAATAGAAAATATTTCTGGGGACAAGATCTTCTTAGTAAAAATATTAGACACCTTAGAAGGAGATCCAGGAAGGTCATGGAGCAGAGCTAAGACCATGAAGCAAAGATAAGGATGACTTGTGAGTGGATTTAAATTATATACCTTTTACGTTAATGATATTTTATCGTTAGATTCCCGTGAAATATTTTAATTCAGTATTTATTTTAGTAACTAATTCTGTTAATTAGTTATGTTAGGACTTAACTTATATGAGAACTTATATGAGAACTTATATTTAATTATTATTTATATGGAAAAGAAAGAAAGAAATCCAATTAAATATGAATAATATTAGGCTTAACAGCTATAGAGAAAGGCTTAAGCCTAAAAGCAAGAAATTACAGTAATTTATGCCAAAACGGGAGAAATAAATTAAAAAGGGGGAAATCTAATAACTTGATTTGGAAGTTAGTGATAGATTAGTTGGTTGGTTTAGAAAAGAGAATACATTTCCATAGTTTAATATTACAAAAATAACGATAAACGTAATTGCAAGAATAAAAGAAAGAAAAAGAGAATTAGTGTAAAATAGAGACATTTTTGTAATTTGCATTACCCAATAGTTAAAGAAATAATAAAAGAAATATCTTGCAATTTCGAGTTATTGTTTATAGCATTATTTAGTATTAAAATATGGAAATGGATTTTTAGCACAGTTTTTGTAACCAACCAAACAGAATAGAATTACTTCCTAGAATAAAAGAGAATAAAGTGAAGTGTTAAAGAAATTAAAGAAGAAATCAAATTAATTATTTGACAAGACTAGAAACAATAAACAAAAATGTGCCTAGATGTGCATATACTGTGCAAATAGTATAATAAAAGCATAAGTAAATTTGTAATAGTCGGACGTAGTCCCAAGCCAAGATTGTCATATAATATAAGAGAACTAAAGAGAATTCCATATCATAATAAAAGAAGACTGACTAGAATAGAAAAGAGACACTTGCAATAATATTTATAACATGTAGATTATAAAAGAATATAGAAGTAACAATTGCAAGTATAATGATAACATAGGTTATACTTAAAGATAATAGAAAAGGCTTATTTTAAAACTTACACTAAGTTAATAAGCAAACATAGAAGAAAGGCCCATACCAACAACATTCCCTTTCAGTCAGGAACCGATGGTCTCACAATAGTTAGGTGAGGCTGGGACATGCTTATGGGGATTAGGGTAAATAAGTTGCTAACAGAAATAGAAAAGTAAACTAAACGCATAATAAAAGATTAGATGTAGGGTCTAATAAAATGGTAAGATGCATTCGGAGCAGCCCAAAGAATGAAGAGACTAACGAAGCAGTTCATCACAGATTTTTAGCACAGAAATAGCACGTCCAACTTAGTTAATTTGGGCTAGGCGGAAGTATGAGACTTCAACGGGACGTGAGGGTATTCTAGGATGGCCCTCTGGGGTAGGCCTAACGAAGCTGCACTCCCGAAGGTAGGTCTGTAGGTGTTCCATCAAGAGAGTATGCCTTAACTGCTTTTGCATTGCAGGCCTAATGAAGCGGACCTTTGTAGGCAGTCAAAAGGTTGATGAATGGAGTAGGATATTCGTATGACACCGTATTCTGACTTGCGAGTAGGTTTTAGCGGCCATGACCCAAAAGGATAGTCGCATGCGGAGATCAAGCCATCATCAGTCAAGAACGAGTTAGGGAAAGACTAGAGTTAAACCAAAAGGCCAATGATTCTTTTACTATCGAGACATTGGATGAGAGGCGCAACCAATTGGATGTTTAAATTGTTTGCAGTAGGGCACAACCACTTAGCTCTTTATAGGTCTTTAGATTAGTTGAGGGGTGGCTGTGTGGGGCCATAGCCACGATGAGAAAAGAGATAGACCAAGTAGATTATTTGTATTGTAGCCCTAACGAAGCTGTCCTTTACAGATATAGAAAATCCCCGACTGAGTTCGATACAAGGTAGACCTTGTTGGCGGGATTTAGGGAGTAGACAGAACGACTACGTATAGTCCTCAAGGTACGCACTGGGTGGTATATTGTGGATGTCTGAGCATTAGTATAGGCTAGTGCGGACAGAGTTTTACATTTTCAAAGTAGACGATGGAATATCTATTGTAGGCCTCACGAATCTGTCCTTTACAGATGTAGTTGCAGAACGCTCTAGGAGCAAGACGATGGAGTCCTTTTCGAGGAGGATACGAAAGGTACTATGGCTAGTACCTAGGACCGATGCGGTCATTGGGCATGTTGCTACATATATATTTGTTATTAAGTTTTAATCTATTAGGGAGTAGATGGGTACGATTCACGCACAAAGGCGAGAGTATTATAAACCCAATAAACCTAACACAACAAAAATGGAAATAAAACGGTATATGTAGAATTAAGCGTAGAAGTGTATCATTTGTCCATTCACCAGAACTTTAGTTCTGACCCCCTCCTCATACATCCCATAGGTTAGGTAGATGGCAGAGGCTTTCCAGCTTTGAGACACTTGTTTAGAAAGTGTTATTATCTTGGTGAGTATTTACTTACTATTATATTTTAGTCAGTTCCGCTGTGATATATTTACTTGAGCTTTGATATATTTGCCTTTGCCTATTTGCAGGATACCAGATACCCAAATCGGGCTTCGGTGGGCTTGGTTTTTAGCATTTTTGCGAAAAATCCAGACCCGTTGGAATTCGGGTTGTTACAGGATGTTGTTGAGGGATGAAAGTTGATGTGTTGAAAATGATAGGAGAGTGGGTGTGTTGAAAAAAAGGAATTGATGCACAAGCTTTGATTGGATAATGAGCGTAGAAATAAAGAGAGAGAATTCTATTTGTTGTGTAATCCGATGACCTTTTCTTTTGTTGTAATGTGTGTTTATATAGACTCATGGAGGGGATGTGTATGTATGGAAACAAATATGTGTGAGGATATATGGAGAAAGAATTGATTTATCAGATAGTTTATTTCCCTACATACAAAATAAAATCTGTATACAATAGGGAAACAAATTTGTGTGAGAATATATGAAGAAGGATTTGATTTGTGAGATAGTTTGTTTCCCTGTATACAAAATAAACCTATATATAATGGGAAATAAACTATATTGTCTATTTCAAATATATCGTTTGATTGTGTATACAATTCTTCGTTTCCACTCTCTATTTATTTCCCTTTCTTTATATATACTGCCTCTGATTGTGTATGTATTTCCTTGTTTTTGATTTGTATATACAAAATAAAATCTGTATACAATAGGGAAACAAATTTGTGTGAGAATATATGAAGAAGGATTTGATTTGTGAGATAGTTTGTTTCCCTGTATACAAAATAAACCTATATATAATGGGAAATAAACTATATTGTCTATTTCAAATATATCGTTTGATTGTGTATACAATTCTTCGTTTCCACTCTCTATTTATTTCCCTTTCTTTATATATACTGCCTCTGATTGTGTATGTATTTCCTTGTTTTTGATTTGTATTTATTTCATTTTCTTTATATGTACAATCACTGATTGCATACTGAAATATTCCCTACTTTAGATATTTAATTTATTTCCTTTTCTTTGTTTATGCACACTTTTAGTTTACTAAAAGGAAACTTTTCCGCAATCAAGATTTTATAAAAAAACATACGATACTGGACAAACACATTAAATATATATATATATATATATATATATCATATGAAAATTAACTGCAATATTTGACAATATTTCCTTTTTGATACTAATAATAAATATATATTATTTTACAAATAAAAATAGATGTGTTTGAAATGTAATATGTGTAAATCAGGCATATGAGATGTGGTGGATGATAATTTAATTAGAAATAAAATTGTGTTGTGATGATTTTTAAATTGTAACACACTCTAAAAACAAAATCAAATATAAAAATATATTTGTTATCATCAAACAAGACATGTACTCCATAATCTCCCTGTTTTGATGATAACAAACAACAAATTAAGATTTGACCAATGTATCGTGTGTTGAGTGTGTACTGTATATCATAAAATCAAAATCATAGCATGGTATTTCGATAAGTATAACATGCTCCCCCAATATATGTGGCATATGTGTTCTAGAATAAAATATTAAACCAATAATATTTGCTTTAATATGAACAATATAATGTCACTAAATCTTAACCACTCTCTCCCTCTTTTATTTTCATCGAAAACATAAATATCAAATTAACACAATGACAAAGTGATCTAAATGATGAAACTCGATGAATTTATGATAATAAATATTTAATGAAAAATCAGCCACGGATCACAGTAGCTATAGTGATCAAAGTCACATCCCATGGGTGGAAAGAGGTGACAAAAAATATAGTTATATGCAGTGGGGTTCAAATGACATAGCCAGAAGATATTTCATAAAGCTTATTTCAGTTCATTATGAGATCAAGCACTTCCATCCTTGGATTGCTGCGAGGTCTCTTAGATGAGAGTGGATGTGACAAAAAATATTATTTAAAATAAATTATTTCTAACACATTGTAGATGGGATCAAGAACCTTCCATACATGCATTGCCATGAGGTCTGTTAGATGAGGATGGACGTTACTAGACGAGTTCCGACACATATATTTCATAGTCATGCTGGATCTTAGGGAGTCTGTTATATCATATGTGCTATTTTTATTAATTTCTAAAAGCTTTTATTAAACAATTTTGGGTATGTCATTTCAACCAATATTAGCATAAAAACTAAAAAATATGAGTCGATAGAATATGAATATCAAATGGTAGATTCATAAATGATATAGGATCTGCAATAATCAAAAATTGAACTTTAAGGTATGCTTGACTATCAAAAGATATAATTATGTCATTATTTAATGAAGTACAAATGCAATATCCTTAATCATCTGTGTAATCAATATAAATGCTTTCGAAACTCACATAAAAGAGTTCAATTGATCATGATATACTTTCAAAAGTAAATCCTCTGTAAATACCTCAAAAATATTTTTAGTTTTATATTTTATCCTTGAACATACAATATGAATTTGTTTTAGAGCTAGTTGTGTTAAGAGGAACATAGGTCTAAGGGTATACACATCAAAACCAAAATCAAATGCTTGGAAGAATTTCATCACAAATCTCAAAATAATTTCTCCATCAATCATCTCAAGTTTTAAATACCAATAATCCATCTTAAAAAGTTTATCGCAAAGTTTAAAACTTTCATTTCATAGAATCATTTGCAAAAAGTCATGTCAAAGCTCATCTCATAAGAAGCAAGTTTTTCATCAAAAATTCATGTCAAAAATCTAGCCAAAATATCTCTTTTCAAAATATTCACATCATGAATAAATATGTAGAGAAAATAAAAAACTCCTAAGAAAGCAAAACCAAAATTTTGGATTTTTCAAAAACTGAAAATTCTAAGAAGGACAAAAAACATGTTTTTGGGTTTTTGAAAATAAAATAAAGCAAAAAAAATGCAAACTCTCCACATTTGCATAAAAAATTATGTGAAATGTCAATCAATCCATGGACATACGAGCTATCAAAATAATATCAGATTGGAGAAATCACAAAGGTTAGAAGTCATACCAGATGTTTAGAAAAGAAAGAACAAATTATCTTATCATGATACCACTTGTTAACTGGGCTGCCTATGGTGGTGAAAAATGATGTCTCAAACACCGACATATGTCCTCTCAATGTCTCATCATCAATCAAGCATGAAAATTAAGCATTACTAAACAAGCGCACTACATACTTGATAATATCAATTGAATTTTCTTCAACACTCGAAAATCTTCTACGCTTATCTTTGAACTTGCATTTGTATTTACCATGTTCATCCTTAGTGGATCTCCACTTCATTTTCCTAGGTTGAGGAACATTATAATTATCGCTCATCAAATATGTAGAACAACTCAAAATCTACCTCCATCATAATTGCTCCTTAGCCCATCAATATATCTACACATAAGAAGAAAAGGAAGACCTTGAAAACTTTATAGCTCTTTTAGCATTTGCGACAGAAGAGCTTATAATTCAAAATCACCAAGAGAGCCTTTAGGAACCCAAATTTGTCTAACATCTTTGCATTTTTTCCTATTCCAACTAAAATTATCAAGAGAGCCTCCAGGAACCCAAATTTATCTAACAATTTTGCACTTGTTTCCATAGAAACATCTGTTGAAACTATATCCAATTTTACCACAACATAAGCATTTTGGAAATATGCTTCTACGTCGTGCATTGTCAATCATGTTTTCCCTATAGTGTTGTGATTTACCAAAACCAAGTCCTTTTCTATTGTTCGCTAATAGTTAATTTCCCAAGATCATATTCAATGACCTTTCACCTCTAGAAAATTTATTAACAGTTGATTCAAAGGTTTGGACTTTGGATTTAAGTGATGTATTCTCTTCTACTAGCATGGTATATCTATTAATGAAATTTCTCCTCTTTGCATCACCATTTTTCTTCAAAATCAATATCTCATCTTTGAGAGTTTCATGGCTTGTCCTACATTCATCCAACGCCTTTTTTAAAGATCAACAACTTTCACACTCAAGGTTTCGGACTTCTTTAATTTTTTCATGTTTGGTTTCTAACCATATATGCGAAGTAGCCCAACATTTTCAGATTTCAATTTTTTGTTCTTAAGATTAAGACCATCAGTATCACTATCATCACTATCATCATGAGTTGTCCCATTAAACAAGGATTTGCTTCTGCTTCATCACTATCAGTGCACTTTTCTCCTTCTTCATCATCCCAAGTTGCAGCGAAGGCCCTCCTTTTCTTTTTCTTTGATTTCTCACTTTGAACCAGTGGACGGTTGGTTTTGATATGACTCGGTTTTCTGCACTTGTAGCAAATGATTTCATCATTCGAACTTTCTACGCTTTTTGTAACGACTCGTAAATTTTATTGGTTTTAATAACGTAATTAACTTAATTTTTGAGAAATTTTAAATAATAAAATTTGGAAATGAAAATTTAATATTTGAAATATGTCTATTTAAACATAGCAAAGGGTAAATTTTCATCAGATAATATAGAAGTTTATTTATTGTGTAATTTTATATAATTTAAATTAGTTAATATTAGATGATAATAAATTGTTTTCCAAACCTGAATATTTTTATATAATAAATTTGTTTATTATCTTCTGAGTGAGACGTCATATTTCGTTTCGTCAAATTTGGACTACTATTGCTCCGTTTATCTTATTTTCGACAAATCAGCAGCATTTTCGGTGTCGAATATCGACTTTTGATAGGGTGATCGTACCACTGATATCTGTATACCGTTTTGATCGTCTTATCGTGCTGATCTCTGTGGTATATTCAATTGTGTATTTCAGAGTCCGTTACGCGATCAAATCCGTGAAAACGATTAACCATATCGGCATCTATTTTCGAGATTTTGATATTTCGTGTCCATTCAAATTTCAAACGGCTGAACTAAAACAAAAACTAGCATTTATTTATTTTCAGTGCGACTTTTGCTTTTCCAGAATTTACTTCTACCTTTTAACGTTGCTTTCCCTGGTTCCAATATTTGTTGCTGTTCCATCTTTATTTATTTTATTTTATTTGTGTTCGTTCATTTCTATTCCTCTTTTCCAATTGCCTGAAGCATATTTTGAATCTACTTCCCCTTTCATTTGCTTGTCTTCGTCCCTGTTGAACCCAACCTTCCTCCTTCACCTGACATGCTAGCACGCACGCACCCAGACCCCGAGATCCACTTCACCGATCATCCCCTGCTAACCGCCCGTACCTTCTTCCCGCTCTCCCTCCACGTAGCCATTTTTCCACCCTCGTTTCATGCAAATCACTGCCACCACTCACGCATCAAACCCCCCTCCGTCCAGCCTCCTTGCCGTTCACAAACGTGAACCACCCTTGACAGTAGCATGCAACCCGAGCCGCTCATCTTTCCTCTCAGCTTCCTTCCCTTTCTCTTTGTATAAGTAAGTTTATATAAATTTTATAATAAATATAAATTTTAAAGACATAGGATGTATGTGAATTTGTATATTTGATTTGTCTGTAGAAGTTTGAATATGATATATTCGTGTTTTGATTTCTTATGAATATATATATATATATATATATATGAAATGATTTAAGAATTTATCCAGCGTATTGATATTATGTGTTTTAATTTTTTTTACTGTGGATGTTAATGTATTTATATATTAGTTCAATTCCAGTTGCGTTTAAACTAGTTATAGAATATGTTAAACATAAGGTATGAATTATTATACAGTGGATAAACATGTGATAATTGCTGTTACATATGATATTAAAGTGGGATTTTATATATGTTTAAGGTTTCATTAACTGTAAGTGTATATATATATATATGTTTTATTAGAATAGATTTTAAAGTATATTTGTCATTTATGGTGTCTGCATATAATGGCTTACTTATATAAATGCATATGGGTCTGAGTAACATGCATTTATTAGCTAAGCATATATTTATATATATTTGTTGTAGTGTATGCACAGGTTTGCTTACATATATTTTGTCTACACATATAGAAGTCTGCATATATATGGTCTGCGTATGTAGATGTGCATGCAGGCTATATGTGTGTTAGGCTATAAGTTTATACAAGTTGTCTTATATGTGTGTTTCGAACTATATATATGTGTACTTTTACATAGTAGCCTTATTTAAGTAATTATCATATTGTTTAAGTGTTGTTTTTGAAAATATAAAATATTTTGACTTTAAGTTATATGTGTTTTAACTTTATTATTGACTTTTAAATATATGTGTTTTATGGATAATGATTTTTAACTATATATATTTTATTTTAATTTTTGTCCTAAATTAAAATATTGATTTTAATAAAATAACAAATATTTTCTGTTTCTATCAAACTAATTTTGATCTGTTCTCATCGATTTCTGTTATCAGCTCTATCCATCAAACTCGTGCCAATCTTGCTTTGCTTTGGAATTCGGGCTTGGATTCGTAACTCATTTCATTGTCGAATCTCTCTAACCTCGAAAGGTGAGCAATCACTCACGATTAACGTTCTTATATTTATTAAATTTGACTTCAATTGAAACGACAATTGAAATATGCTGCTAAATTGAATTGTTAACTTTATAATTGCTATATATGATATACTATTATCTGTAATTGTTCACCTATAAGATATGACACCATATCCTGTTGTTTATATTTTATTTTATTTATCACAGATGATATATGCATGTTGTTGATATTGTTATTATTATCACATTTGTTCTCACTCTGCAAGTTCCTTGTTAGTTTAGAATTCCTTATGGGTTGAAACGATACATACCTGAATGATTTTGTAGAATAAGAGAAAATCGTTATGGGTTGAAATGATAAACCCAAGCGATTTTCATTAATTTTAAATTTTTGGAATTGCGGGTTGAAATGATATATATCCGTAGATATTTAAATTGCGGATTGAAATGATAAATATCTGTATCACTTGACCATAAGATAGAAAATTATATACAGACACCGTTGGTCTATATATATTTTGAAAATGATTTCCAAGGTTTTGAAAGGAAATATATGGTTTAATAAATATTGATTTTTAAGATATTATATATATATATAGGTTATTTTATAAAGATTTAAATTTTAGATTTTTAAAATAATATGTTTTGGAAATTTTAACTTATAAGTTAGTTTTGAAAAAAAATGTAAATTTCAAGATTTTACTTATATTTAATTAATTTAAAATATATATATATATATATATATAAATAGATTTAATATAAAATCAAATTTAATAATAAGTTTTAATTTAATAAAATTTAATTTTATTAGTATATAATATGTTTAAGTATTTACTTAAAATTTATATTAATATTTTAAAATAGATTTATATAACTTAAATAATAAAGGTTGGAAAGATAAATTAATGTTGACTTGGAATTTAAATTGGTTAATAATTGAATTTAAGAAAGAATTGATTTAAACTTGTTAGTTTTGAGATTTTGAAAGGATGTGATTATATCTTGGTTTATAACTTGATTCGGTAAAGTGATTAAATGAATATTCTCAATCTTGAATAAAATTGAGGTTGAATATTAAATATTGATTTAAATATATATATATATATATATTGGGATTTAAATAAATTGTTATAAAAATGGTTAAGGGAATAATTTCCAATTCGGATAAATTTAAAGTTAAATGTTGAAATATAAATGAAATTTATATTGTCAATGTTTGAATATTTAAACTTGAATCTTTGAACTTTAAATTGAAATGGTTAAACTGGAATTGATTCAAATTAAATTTTGAATTTAAATGATTTAAATCGATTTGCGAAATTGGAGGAAACTAATTTTATTATATAAAGTATTCTATTATATATATAAACTATTTTAATTTATAAAGTCTTTTTAATATATATACTATCTTCAACATCTAAACTGTTATGGTTTCAAAGTGTTATGGTTTCAAAGTGTTATGGTTTCAAAGTGTTATGATTTCATAGTGCTATGATTTTGAAAGTGTTATAAATTTTGAAAGTGTTACACTCTGAAAATGAATATTATTTAATGTGAATAATGATATCGAATTTGATATGGTTTTGAAATGAATATGATATTTTGTGAAGTATAAACTGTTTGAAAAATGAAATGACCACGGTGTTATAATAACGTTTGGTTGTTAAAGAGACCGGGATCGGATATTGTCATACTCTCTGCCAATACCGAAAACCACTTTAACAACTGTGTACGTGGTGGAGATTCCAGAAATGAAGTAGGATTGTTTGGCGAACGATTTCTGTATAAGGTATGACGTGACTGTAACGACCCGTAAATTTAACTGGTTTTAATAACGTTATTAATTGAAATTTTGCAAAATTTTAAAACGAGGAAATTTTGAAACATAAATTTGATATTCGAATGTGTCTAGTTAAACATAGCAACTGGTAAATTTTCGTCTGAAAATATGAAAGTTTATTTCGCGCGTAAATTCACTTCAATTTAATCAGTTAAAAAGCGACGAAAATAAAATATTTTTAGAACCTAAATATTTTTACATAGAAAAATTCTAAATCATCCTCTGAGCAAACGTCATTTTTCGTTTTTCCAAATTCGGACTTCTTTGGCTTCGTCGATCTTATTTTTCTACGTTTTTCTTGCATTTTCCACCAGTAGAAAAATTCGAATTTTATAAATTCAATCGTACCACTGATATCCATATGCCGTTTTGATTGTCTCGTCGTACTGGTCTCTACGGTATATTCCATTCTGCGTTTTGAAGTTCGGTACGCCATGGAAACTGTGAAATGGTCATTTGTATCGGTGCCATTTGAACGTTTTAATTCTTTTGCCTCCTGGTTAACAACCGTGTAAAATTCCAATGGACATTTACATTTAATTTCTTTGAATGCAACTTTCGAGACCTTTACTATTCCCAACTTTCAATTTATTATAGGGTGGTTGGTGCATTTACTTTGGTTCATTTATGAAAGGATACGTTCATTTTTCTTTGGTCTCCCTTCTCTGTTTCTTCTTGCTTTTGGCATATTGCCTCTGAAATGTATACGGTTCCTCTCCCTCACCACTTTCTTCCTTCCTCTTCCCCTCCTTCTATTTTTCTTTTCTCTCCTATTTCATTCTTTTCTACAGAAAAAAAAAATAAAAAAATAAAATAAAACATCAAGCCTCCGCGCCGCATTGTAGATCTTCCCCACGCAAGCAACGGTTAACGTGGCCGACGCAGCTTCACTTCTGAGCTTCGCAACCCATGCTCCCACAACCGACATCGTCGGCCTTCAACCGACAAAACCCTGAGGCACAACAGCCTCACCCGTCCTCTCCACTTTTCCTTCCTCCGCCGCACCACCCTCCTGACGCCGAACAACCACGGCCATCACCCGAAGCTCCACCATCCCACAACCCCTTCGCGAGTTTCCACCCCCTGCACCCTTCCGCCCAGAAACACAAACCACTGCCGCTGTCCCTCTCACTCAACTTCCCTTCGGCCACCACACCAACGCTCCACCCCGCTAGCCGAGAAAACCCATTCTTCACTGACCGGATATGTAGTATGACCCCACCTCTCATCGCTCCCCTCTCCCAATGTCGGCCTACCATTTACCACTTCCCAAGTTGAGCATGAGCCAACAAATCATCGGCTGTGTTCCCTTCCTGCTTGTGCCTTTTGCCTTGTCGAACTTCTTTCAGCCGATTTTTTTTTGCATTGAGGTATATAGCATTTATATCTATAGTTATGATATATAATATACTGTACATGTATAGTGTTGGATCTGTGGGTATGCATGAAGTTGATATGTGAAAATATACATAAGCTTGGTTAATATATTAATTTATCTAAGCCTAGAAGTTATGGTATGGGAAAGTTGTTTAGATAAAGTTGTTATATCATTTTAATATATTCATACGTTAGTTTAATAAGTAGAGTTTAAAGTATGTGTTGTAGTTACAGTCACACGATATATATTTTATTAAGCATTCAGGTTTTCTTATGTACACAGTTTCAAAGTCATATACTTTTACCTATATATGTTAATGTAAAGTTCATACAATATCATTTTTTTTACTAAAACGTTGTACGCATGAGCTGTAATAACTTTAATATATATAGCAATGTTAGTTCGGTCATCAGTCTGCATGTTTATACTTAAAGTATATATATTTACAACAGTTTGCATGCATATGGGTTAGTGAATCTGTGTTTGCATATACGTAGGCTGTGGATTTCTAGCATGTATGTCTGCATCATGTGTTTTATGTAAGCAAGTTTATTTATATTATAATCTTTTGATTCTTATAATATACCGGTTTCTTTTATATATATATATTTTTATTTTTCTTATTATTTTCGTCACTTTATATAAGTGTTTCTGGCTTCTTCTATATAAAAGCTTTATGTTGTATAAGTTTAATTATATATATATTTACATATACATATTAGTTTACATTTTCGTGAGTTTTGTTTGGGTAATAAGCAAGTTCACTATTTCTTTGTAGTGTTTTGCATATTTTGGTTGGGGACAACCTGTACGTGTTGTTGGCGCGTACATATGTTACATATAGTTTTACATAAAGTTAGCTCCAAATTTTAATCCCAGTTTTATATATAGCACGTATGAGTTTGGCTTTTATAAAATATGTGTTTAAACTTCGAATAAGGATTGTAAAAAAATATACATACATTTCGTTAATAGGTTATGTTATACATATATATATCATGGGAAATTTATTTTTAATTCTGTAATTCTAAATTTAAATTTTTGGGCTTTAAAAAAAATATTCCGGTTCAATTTATATCAAAACTGATTATCTTACCCTCATCGATTCTTATCTATCAGCTTGTTCATCGTCAATTCTTGCCAATATTGCTTTGCTTCGAAATTTGTGCTTGGATCCGTAACTCAATCCACTGTCTATTCTCTAGACTCAAAGGTGAGCAATCACTCACGATTAACGTTCTTTTATTTATTAAATTGGATTTCAATTGAAATGACAAATTGAAATATGCTGCTATTAGTTATTTACACTGTTACATATGTTATTACCTGTATCAGTTCACCTATGACATCTGACACCCTTATCTGTTACTTATATGATGATAATCAAGTTTGGTTGATAGATGATTGATTGTTTGATATTGATATTGGACGTTAAAATTGTTAATGTAGGAAGTGATAAAAATATGAAATTGAATTTGACGTAGAATTGTTAGCGACTTGAAACTAATATATATATGTTGAATTTAATTAGTCAAGTTTGTATAATATGACCCCTTTAAATATTTAAATCAATTGACACATAGAAAAATAGTTAATTACCCTTGAACCATTTGAATTTATGTTGTATTAATTGATGAAGTATGAAATTGAATGATTGATGTCAAGTGTAAAATTACATAGAATAATTAGTGTAATAATCTTTAATCTACATGAAATGATAGTGTAGATTCTAGAAATAATTATATTAATTTGCACAAACAACAATGTGAATTAATACGATTATTTCAGGATTATTTGAATTGATTATTGGATTAATATTGGTTGTTTTTATTGCTTGTTTATTTATTTTGACACCATCCCAGTTATCACACTGCAAGTTCCCTTTGTATGCTTTGATTTTTGAATTGAATTGGAATCGGGTTGAAATGATAAATACCCAAAATCAACTTTGACCTAGGATAGAGAATTAAATAAAACCCGATTGGTCAATAATTTGATTTAAAAATAAAATGAAGATTTTATTTGAATAAATAATATGGTTTTGAAACGAAGTTGGAAATTAAATTTTAGTGAAATTTAAATGTGGATATTTAATAATCTGAAATAAAATATTAATAAAGAAATGGATGAAAGAACGTTGTTTAATTTGAGAAACGATTGAATTAAGTTTGGAAATTATTTAATAATTAAGTTTGAAATTATTTGATAATTAAGTTTTGAAATTATTTAATAATTTAATAAGATTGAATTATTTAATAATTAAATAAAATTGAATTCTTTAATAAGTGGAATTGAACTTCTTGAATAAGTGAAATTTAGTTTCTTTATTAATTGAGTTTTGAAATTGAAACTAAGTAAATAAATAAGTGAAATTGAATTTCTTTAACAAGAAATAAAATGTGATTTATTGAAATAAATGTAAGACTTGTAATTGAAAGAATTGATTTGACGAATTTGATTTAATTTAAAATTGTAAGTTTTGATTTAATGAAGTTGAACTTAATTAATTGATTTAATGAATTGGAAATCAAATAGAAATTGTTTTGAATGATAAATTTAACTTAACGAATATTGAATGGAATCGATAAATGAAGTTAAATTGATTTGAATGTTAAATTAAATTTATTTAAATGATTTCGGAATGAAACTTTTATACGAACTTGAATCAATATTTGAATTGTTTTAAATAAAAATTGAAATTGAATTATAAGATTTTGAAATGGTAATTTGGAAATTTTGAAACGTAAATTATGGAAATTGATGTAGAAAGACAAATGAAATGTTGGTTTACAAATTCTAATTGAGATTGAAATTGATTTGGTTTTGAAAGAAATAAACGACCAATCGGTGTAATAATCACGAAAGTTATTAAAGAGACCGGAATCGGTTAGGGACATACTCACTGTCTAAACCGAAAACCACTTTAATAACTATACACGGAGTGTGATCCAGAATGAAGTGGTTGGAATGATGTACGTTGATGATTGAAGAAAGAGAACGATAATGGATAGCCTTGACACTTGTGTCAAATTGGAAATGACTAAAACAGGAGCCGTGCCGGGCCAAATGGGGGTTAGCTGCCTCGAGCGAACACACTTCTTCGAAAACTACTCATTACTTGTTGTCGATTGGTGCACCCTTGATTTTGGGAGTGTTGTTTCACGGTGTTGCGGTCGCTGCGGCGATGCGTTCTCACCAGTCCGAATCAGGCAAACGGTAGTTTCACTACCTTGGGTATTGCCTCATGTGCCTTGTCATACTTGGATCCCTTTATACGCGACCACTACGATTTGTTTTGTGTTATACCTATGGAGTACTCCCTGATATCCCACTAGTTTACGGTGGAGTTTACAGTGCTGTATAGACTATAACGCTTATATAAAATGTGTTAAGGGGGATAATGGTAACGCCTTAACACTATTTTGATACTTTATATTACTGATAGGCATTATCTACTTATCGTACACTACTACATAGTAGATAGTTTAATGGATCCTTAGAGGATGGTTATTCCAAACATCCTTTAAGTTACTTGTATTTCGGTTGTTATTTCACTTGAGTTGAATTTATTGTTATAAGAATGTTAATCCTGACTCGAGTGTTTTGTGTTTTGCTTTACGCTCGAGTTAGACTGAGTGTACCAGTATTCGAGACTCACCTTTGGAGTTGGAGCTTCGCTTGGAGATCCAGCTATCTATCCAGTTTCAGATATCTAGTTGATTCCAATTATTGTATTTTGATATTGTATTTGATTATTGTATTCGAGACATCTGTTGTACCTTATTTAACTCTGATATGTATATAGTAGCTTCATGAACTACTATCTTTTATTTCCGCTGCACTTATTACTCTGTGTCTGTGATCTGTGATTATTTATTTACTGTATATGTTTAGTTTTGCCAAATTTAATTAACAATTCGGTATTTTGAATTATTCAAGTCCGACATGTGCGGATGCGAATAGTCCAAAATAGCGGGTTGTTACAGTGACCCTGACTCCCGTGTGTCAGCATAGATGTGACTAAAACAGAAGCTATACCTAGGCTAAGTGAGGTCATTCCTCCGATCGGACATGCTTCTTCGATACCATTCTATTGCTTTTGTGATTTGATTGGGTACACCTTCGATTTTGGGAGTGTGTTCCGAGGTGGGCGGTAGTAGCTATTATGCGTTACCACCAGCCCGGTTCTGCAATTGGTAAATCTACCCTGGCATTGCCATGAGTGCCGTGTTCACATGCCCTAGAGCGCCTTCTACGAGTTTGGTTTGTACCATACCTATGGAGTGCCCTCTGATAGCGCTCTAGTTTATGGAGGAATTACGGTACTGTATAGAAAATGGAAATATATAAAAATGTGTTAAGGGGTATATGGGTAACGCCTTAACGCTATTTTAATAGTTTACTTTACTATAGACATATTATAATAGCGTATATTACTACATAGTAGATTGTTCCACGGATCCTTAGAGGATGGAAATCCCAAACATCCTTTAAGTTACTTGTATTTCAGTTGACATTTCACTTGAGTTGAATTTATTAATATAAGAATGTTAATCCTGACTCGAGTGTTTTGTGTTTTGCTTTACGCTCGGGTCAGACTGAGTGTCACAGCAATTTGAAGACTCACCTTCGGAGTTGGAGCTTCGCTTGGAGATCCATTTGTATCTATTCAGCTTTCGGCTATCCAGTGGTTTTGTTCAGACTTGTCATCTGTTTGTATTCAAGACTACATTGTATTTGAGATATTCTATTGTATTTTATTTCATACTTCGTTGTTTACATAGTAGCTTCATGAACTACTATTTATCTTTTCCGCTGCTATTTGTTGTAATACTTTGTGTCTGTGATTCTGCGATTGATTTATTTACTGTATATGCCGAGTTTTTCCAAATATAAATTAACAATATGATATTTTGAGCAATTCAAGTCCGACATGTGCGGATGCGAATGGTTCGAAATATCGGGTCGTTACAGTTGGTATCAGAGCTCTGGTTTTGGGCAAAACTTAGCATATGTAGTAGAATTAATTACAGAATCGCCTTCGTTCGAGCTTGAATTCCTTCCTCTTTGATTCGAACTTCCTTTGAATTTGGAACTTTTCCCTTCGTTCTGAAATCCATCCTTATCCTTCCTAGTTGTGTTCTTCTTGATTCTGGAGTGTCCCATAGCTCCACTGTATGATTTGCAGAGGGGTGAAATTCCTTTACAACAGGCATTGATTCACCGGAGATTTCTATATCCTCGGTTTATGATGCTGCTATCTCTTGCTAGGTCCGAATTCTATCTCTTGTGATCGGATGTCGATTGCCTCATAATTCTGCACCAATCTTATTCATGGAATCTCGATTGACCCGGTTAAGGTCACCCGCGATTAATATTAGTCTATCCATCTTTCCTCTTTTGCAATCTATCTATCTTATCTTCCTTTCGTGCCTATCTACTTAGTTAGAATTCTCTTTGACTAGGGTCCCTCTGATTTGAATCTCTATCCTTGTTTTAAATCCATTCTTGAATCATAGAGAGAGGGAGTGTATTTGTAATTAAAATAAAAATGTTTTATATTGTGTTGTTTGAGTTGTTAAGTTTGAATTTTTGGTTTCGATCGATTCGTCTAGCTAACGCTATCGATAGGAGTTTTAAAACACTTGAATAGAGCAAACTGACACAATATTATATTCAAATTTGGTAAATGAAATAAATTTTGTATGATTATATAATCTATAAAAGTATAATTTTCTGAAATCTTATAGTTAACTGAATTGGTTGTTAGAAATGATAATATTTGGTTTTGTAAACCATTAATTATTGCAACATGATATAAATAAATGAAATTATAAACATGGTTTATAAATTGATTTGGAATTGAAATGAATTTAAATTTAGAATTTGAGAAATCAATTTCCAGTATATTTGAAAATTTACCTTTTGAATTTTAAAGTATATTATTTAAATGTATTTTCGAATAGAAATCATTTCTAAAGAATTTTAAAAGTTTTAAATCAGTACTCTTCTCTTTTGTCGCTGGGAAACAATTTTGATGATGACTGCAACATCATCGACATTCATTTTCGAATCTCGAAGTGGAGAGGCCCCTTAGTAGCTTTGCTACACTTTTGTTTTGGCAAAAGAATTTAATTTGAATTTCTTGAATATGAGTTGATTTATAAAATATATATGTATATAATTATTTCAAAGTAGTTTGAAGTGAAACCGGAAATTTGAATCTTAAGTTTTATATTAAGAAATGGTTTCAATTATTGAAATAAAGTGCAATTTTTGAATAATTGGAATATCTAAAATGATAAATGAAATTTAACCAACTTGAAATAGTTGAATTTGAATAAAAACTTATTTGTATAATACTAAATTGCATTCTAATATATATAACTTGCCCAAAATATTCAAAAAGTTAAAATGTTAGGGTATAATAAAGGGTTGTACAAGAAGAAAACTTAAGTAATAAATTTTTCAAACCAAAATCTGGCTTAATATAAATGTTGTAAATAAAAGAAAATTTGTGTAGTGTTTAATTACACTCTGAAACATTAATATAACTTACCTAGAAAGTTTAAATGTAATTGGATAATATACACTATGATATAAGTAATAGGATATCAAAAATGATATGTTGTTAAGGGAATTTACTGATAATAAATTGGATAATAAATTGAATAATAAAAATGAAATTTTATTTGTTGAATAATACATGGTTATAAAATGTATACACCTAATATATGTTGCAAAATATGAACTTAAGAATAGTGACTTGAATTTTTGTGGAATCCACTTAGCTGAAGATAAATGGATAAGATAAATGAGTTAATTTTAAAAAAAGAATTTGTTTGAAAGAAATGTTGATAAATTGAAAGAAATCAATTTTAAATTGAATGACTATTTATTAATTGAATAAAATGGATTAAACCAAATTGTTGAATATTAATTTATTTTTGAATAGTTGAAGTCGAATGTTGAGATGGAATTAACTAAGGTTGATCAATAGATTTAATAGATGAGTAAAATAAAACAAATTTTGCTGTTAAATTTTTTGTAATAAATGTTAATAAATGGGAACAAATCAATTGAATAAAAAATATATGGAAACGAAACCAATCAAATGTGAACACAATATATTTGATTGATTAAATAAAATGAATTGAAATCAATTAGTTGAATATAAACCAATTTAAAAATAAATGAAATTTATATGGTTTGAATCAACAGTTTGAACTAACAATTTTGAATTTAATGACTATTTATTAATTTAATAAAATGGATTAAACCAAACTATTGAATATTAATTAATATAAAATTGAAATTTATATGAGTTTTGAATTAATGGTTGTGCTTTGTATTTTTAATCTATTTTCTTTTGTTGTTTCCATACTCCTACCTCGTTCCTTTTCGGGGACGAAAAGTTTTGAGTTGGGGAGAGTGTAACGACCCGTAAATTTTATTGGTTTTAATAACGTAATTAACTGAATTTTTGATAAATTTTAAATAATAAAATTTGGAAATGAAAATTTAATATTTGAAATACGTCTATTTAAACATAGCAAATGGTAAATTTTCATCAGATAATATAGAAGTTTATTTGTTGTGTAATTTTATATAATTTAAATCAGTTAATATTAGATGATAACAAATTGTTTTCCAAACCTGAATATTTTTATATAATAAATTTGTAAATCATCTTCTGAGTGAGATGTCATATTTCGTTTCGTCAAATTTGGACTGCTATTGCTCCGTTTATCTTATTTTCGACAAATCAGCAGCATTTTCGATGCCGAATATGGACTTTTGATAGGGTGATCGTACCACTGATATCTATATACCGTTTTGATCGTCTCGTCATGCTGATCTCTGTGGTATATTCAATTGTGTATTTCGGAGTCCGGTACACGGTGAAATCCATGAAAACGGTTAACCATATCGGCATCCATTTTCAAGCTTTTGATATTTCGTGTCCATTCAAATTTCAAACGGCTGAATTAAAACAGCAACTAACATTTGTTTATTTTCAACGTGACTTTTGCTTTTCCAGAATTTACTTCTACCTTTTAACGTTCCTTTCCCTGGTTCCAATATTTGTTGATGTTCCATCTTTATTTATTTTATTTTATTTGCGTTCGTTCATTTCTATTCCTCTTTTCCAATTTCCTGAAGCATATTTTGAATCTACTTCCCCTTCCATTTGCTCGTCTTCGTCCCTGTTGAATCCAACCTTCCTCCTTCACCTGACACGCTAGCATACACGCACCCAGACCCCGATATCCACTTCACCGATCATCCCCTGCCAACCGCCCGTACCTTCTTCCCGCTCTCCCTCCACGCAGCCATTTTTTCCACCCTCGTTTCATGAAAATCACTGCCACCACTCACGCATCAAACCCTCCTTCGCCCAGCCTCCTTGCTGTTCACAAACGTGAACCACCCTTGACAGTTGCATGCAACCCGAGCCGCTCATCTTTCCTCTCAGCCTCCTTCCCTTTCTCTTTGTATAGGTAAGTTTATATAAATTTTATTATAAATATAAATTTTAAAGACATAGCATGTATGTGAATTTTTATATATGATATGTCTGTAGAAGTTTGAATATGATATATTAGTGTTTTGATTTCTTATGAATATATATATATATATATATATGAAATGATTTAAGAATTTATCCAGCGTATTGATATTATGTGTTTTAATTTTTTTTTACTGTGGATGTTAATGCATTTATATATTAGTTCAATTCCAGTTGCGTTTAAAGTAGTTATAGAATATGTTAAACATAAGGTATAAATTATTATACAGTGGATAAACATGTGATAATTGCTGTTACATATGATATTAAAGTGAGATTATATATATGTTTAAGGTTTCATTAGATGTAAGTGTATATATAGGTTTTATTAGAATAGATTTTAAAGTATATTTGTCATTTATGGTGTTTGCATATAATGGCTTACTTATATAAACGCATATGGGTCTAGTAATATGCATTTATTAGCTAAGCATATATTTATATATATTTGTTGTAGTGTCTGCACAGGTTTGCTTACATATATTTTGTCTGCACATATAGAAGTCTGCATATATATGGTCTGCGTATATAGATGTCTATGTAGGCTATATGTGTGTTAGGCTATAAGTTTATACAAGTTGTTTATATGTGTGTTTCTAACTATATATATGTGTACTTTTACATAGTAGCCTTATTAAAGTAATTATCATATTGTTTAAGTGTTGTTTTTAAAAATATAAAATATTTTGATTTTAAGTTATATGTGTTTTAACTTTATTATTGACTTTTAAATATGTGTTTTATGGATAATGATTTTTAACTATATATATTTTATTTTAATTTTTGTCTTAAATTAAAATATTGATTTTAATAAAATAACAAATATTTTCTGTTTCTATCAAACTAATTTTGATCTGTTCTCATCGATTTCTGTTATCAGCTCTATCCGTCGAATTCGTGCCAATCTTGCTTTGCTTTGGAATTCGTGCTTGGATTCGTAACTCATTTCATTGTCGAATCTCTCTAACCTCGAAAGGTGAGCAATCACTCGCGATTAACGTTCTTATATTTATTAAATTTGACTTCAATTGAAACGCCAATTGAAATATGCTGCTAAATTGAATTGTTAACTTTATAATTGCTATATATGATATACTATTATCTGTAATTGTTCACCTGTAAGATATGACACCATATCCTGTTGTTTATATTTTATTTAATTTATCACTGATGATATATGCATGTTGTTGATATTATTATTATTATTATCACATTTGTTCTCACTCTGCAAGTTCCCTGTTAGTTTAGAATTCCCTATGGGTTGAAATGATACATACCCGAATGATTTTGTAGAATGGGAGAAAATCGTTATGGGTTGAAATGATAAACGCAAGCGATTTTCATTAGTTTTAAATTTTTGGAATGCGGGTTGAAATGATATATACCCGTAGATATTTAAATTGCGGATTGAAATGATAAATATCCATATCACTTGACCATAGAATAGAAAATTATATACAGACACCGTTGGTCTATATATATTTTGAAAATGATTTCCAAGGTTTTGAAAGGAAATATATGGTTTAATAAATATTGATTTTTAAGATATTATATATATAAAGGTTATTTTATAAAGATTTATTTTTAAAATAATATGTTTTGGAAATTTTAACTTATAAGTTAGTTTTGAAAAAAAATGTTTCAAGATTTTACTTATATTTTATTTATTTAAAAAATATATATATATAAATAGATTTAATATAAAAACAAATTTAATAATAAGTTTTAATTTAATAAAATTTAATTTTATTAGTATATAATATGTTTAAGTATTTACTTAAATTTATATTAATATTTTAAAATAGATTTTTATAACTTAAATAATAAAGGTTGGAAAGATAAATTAATGTTGACTTGGAATTTAAATTGGTTAATAATTGAATTTAAGAAAGAATTGATTTAAACTTGTTAGTTTTGAGATTTTTAAAGGATATGATTATAACTTGGTTTATAACTTGATTCAGTAAAGTGATTAAATGAATATTCTCAATTTTGAATAAAACTGAGATTGAATATTTAATATTGATTTAAATATATAAAATGGGATTTAAATAAATTATTATAAAAATGGTTAAAGGAATAATTTCCAATTTGGATAAATTTAAAGTTAAATGTTGAAATATAAATGAAATTTATATTGTCAATGTTTAAATATTTAAATTTGAGTCTTTGAACTTTAAATTGAAATGGTTAAACTGGAATTGATTCAAATTGAATTTTGGAATTTAATGATTTAAATCGATTTGCGAAATTGGAGGAAACTAATTTTATTATATATATAAACTATTTTAATTTATAAAGTATTTTTAATATATATACTATTTTCAACATCTAAACTGTTATGGTTTCAAAGTGTTATGATTTCAAAGTGTTTTGATTTCAAAGTGTTATGGTTTCAAAGTGTTATGGTTTCAAAGTGCTATGATTTCAAAGTGCTATGATTTTGAAAGTGTTATAAATTTTGAAAGTGTTACATTCTAAAAATGAATTTTATTTAAAGTGAATACTGATATCGAATTTGATATGGTTTTGAAATGAATATGATATTTTGTGAAGTATAAACTGTTTGAAAAATGAAATGACCATGGTGTTATAATAACGTTTGGTTGTTAAAGAGACCGGGATCGGATATTGTCATACTCTCTGCCAATACCGAAAACCACTTTAACAACTATGTACGTGGTGGAGATTCCAGAAATGAATCAAGATGGTTTGGCAAACGATTTCTGTATAAGGTATGACACGACCCTGACTCCCGTGGGTCAGCATAGATGTGACTAAAACAAGAGCTATACCTGGGCCAAGTGAGGTCATTCCTCCGATCAGACATGCTTCTTCGATACCATTCTATTGCTTTTGTGATTTGATTGGGTGCACCTTCGATTTTGGGAGTGTGTTCCGAGGTGGGCGGTAGTAGCTGCTATGCGTTACCACCAGCCCGGTTCTGCAATTGGTAAATCTATCCTGGCATTGCCTCGAGTGCCGTGTTCACATGCCCTAGAGTGCCTTCTACGAGTTTGGTTTGTACCATACCTATGGAGTGCCCTCTGATAGCCCTCTAGTTTACGGTGGAAATACGGTACTGTATAGACTATGGGAATATATAAAAATGTGTTAAGGTGTTATGGGTAATGCCTTAACGCTATTTTAATAGTTTACTTTACTATAGACATATTATAATAGTGTATATTACTACATAGTAGATAGTTCCATGGATCCTTAGAGGATGGAAATCCCAAACATCCTTTAAGTTACTTGTATTTCAGTTGACATTTCACTTGAGTTGAATTTATTAATATAAGAATGTTAATCCTGACTCGAGTGTTTTGTGTTTTGCTTTACGCTCGGGTCAGATTGGGTGTCATAGCAATTTGAAGACTCACCTTTGGAGTTGGAGCTTCGCTTGGAGATCCATCTGTATCTATTCAGCTTTCGGCTATCCAGTGGTTTTGTTCAGACTTGTCATCTATTTGTTTTCGATACTACATTGTATTTGAGATATTCTATTGTTTTTTATTTCATACTGTTGTTTATATAGTAGCTTCATGAACTACTATTTATCTTTTCCGCTGCTATTTGTTGTAATACTCTATGTCTGTGATTCTGTGATTGATTTATTTACTGTATATGTTGAGTTTTGCCAAATATAAATTAACAATCTGATATTTTGAGCAATTCAAGTCCGACATGTGCGGATGCGAATGATTCGAAATATCGGGTTATTACACTTTTGAACTGCTTTGACTTAAACCTTTCCTCTTTGCTGTAAACTTGGAATTTCTTCTAGACTAATTTTTAAGATCGCTTATCAACCTTGCCAACTCGGTAATAGGATTATTTTTATCATCATTGTCAAGAGTGCTGCTGAGTGTAATTGATTTCTTCTTGGAGTCTGAATTGTCACGGTCTTCCCTAGCTTTTAGTTCTATTTCATAGGTCATCAAATTTCTGATCACTTCCTCCAAGCTTTGTTTATTCAGATCTTTGGATTCTTGTATAGTAGTTACCTTTGCCTCAAAATTCTTTGGAAGAATTCTCAGAATTTTCCAAACCAACTCAACTTCAGTGTACACCTTGCCCAAAGCTCTAGAATCGTATACCAACATTGAAAAACATCCATACAACTCTTTTATGCTTTCGTCCTTCAACATCACAAAATTCTCATATTCATTACTGAGTAAGGCAAGACGTGATTCCTTGACTTGAGATGTACCTTCATCTGTAACCTCCAAAGTGTTCCAAATTTCGTACGCAGTCAAAAATGAGAAATTCAATTAAATCCAATCTTATCAAGAGCATACATAAGAGCATTCATCGCTTTAGCATTTAACGAAAGCAATTTCTTCTTAGCTACATCCTATTTGTCTTTGGGCTTAGAAAATTCTGCGTCATTTATTATCATTGTGGGTGGAGTGTACCCTATCTATACTATATCCCAAACACCATAGTCATAGAGATCAAAAATATTTTCATCCTAGCCTTCTATTAAGCATAATCAGTTCTGTTGAACATAGGTGGCCAAGCTTTTAACTGACCCTTAGAAAAAACATTATTTGAACTAAACATGTCTCTAGAGTAAACCTAGCACCTAGGCTCTGATACCACTTGTTAGGATCAAGTAATATACCTTAGAGGGGAGATGAATGGGGTATTTAGAAATATTTCATAAAGATGCTAATAAAATATTAAATAGAGTGTGGAAACATAAATAACACAAGATATACCCAGCTTTGGCCTAATGCCTATTGCTTCCCCCAAAGCTTTTACTAGAGTAAAATATTCAAATGCTTATAAACAGTAAACTCACAGGCACTACTAACAAATATTCTAACCATATGTCTAATAATTCTACCCGAACTCAATATCATGAGATCAGAATCCCCAAATATAATGTAGCTCTAAAAAAGAGTTAAAAAGGAAATACATAAACAAAACGACAAAAAAAACTAAAAAATCTTCCTATCTTTGTCTCACATGGCCTACTCCCCTTCACAATTCAATGCCTTTTATTTCTTCTTCAAATTCGATGCCAAAAAGTTTGATCCTACCTTTGGTTTGCTTGAATTCTAGTTGTGCTGGAATTTGTATGCCTTGCTTTGTTGCTAAAACTCGTGCATGCTTAGTTGAAGTTGAGTGAATGTTGTTAAGGTATGTAAGTTGATGTATTGAAAATGATAGGAGAGTGGGTGTGCTGAAAAAAAGGAATTGATGCACAAGCTTTGATTAGATAATGAGAGTAGAAATAGAGAGAATTCTATTTGTTGTGTAATCCGATTATCTTTTCATTTGTTCTAATGTGTTTTTATATAGGATCATGGAGGGGATGTGTATGTATGGAAACAAATATGTGTGTGAATATATAGAGAAGGTACTGATTTGTGAGATAGTTTGTTTCCCTGTATACAACATAAAACCTGTATATAATGGGGAAACAAATATGTATGAGGATATATGGAGAAGGGTTTGATTTGTGAGATAGTTTGTTTCCCTGTATACAAAATAAAATCTGTATATAATAGGAAATACACTACGTTGTATCTTTCAAAATATATCATTTGATTCTGCATACAATTCTTTGCTTCTATCTTTATTTATTTTCCTTTCTTCATATATACCGCCTCTGATTGTTTGTATATTTCCTTGCTTCTGATTTTTATTTGTTTCACTTTCTTTATATATACAGTCTTTGATTGCATATTAAAATATTTCCTGAATCAGGTTTTTATTTTTTACTTTTCTTTATATATGCATCCTTTTATTTTACTAAAAGGAAACTTTTCCACAACCGATATTTTATAAAAAAAACTTGTAAATATACAACACTAGACAAACACATTAGATATAGTATATATATATATATATATTAATACCATATGGAAATTTACTGCAATATTTGACAATATTTCCTTTTGATACTAATGATAAATATATATTATTTTACAAATAAAAATAGATGTGTTAGAAATGTAATATGTGTAAATCAGGCATATGAAATGTAGTGGATGACAATTTAATTTGAAATAAAATTGTGTTGTGATGATTTCTAAATTATAACACAATACGAAAAGAAAATCAAATATAAAAATATATTGGTTATCATCAAATAATATATATATTCCACAGTACCTAGATATTCGATTTTCGGAACATAGAATGTTTGATTGTGCTACTACTTCTATAGCACAAAGTCATCTTTAAGAATACAGTTTCATTTATTCAAAGAGCTAACTTTATTTATGAAATGAATGACAATTATCGCCTTTATACATCAAATCTTGATGAATAAGGTGCCTATTTAGAAAAAGAAATCAAGTGAAATAGCGACACAAATGCTCGCTATTTCACACCCATGGAATTGGGGTCCAATCGACTATCAATAGCATTAAAGAGCCGTCTGCAAGCTCCTATCCTATAATGTAGGGTCCTTCCCAATTTGGACCAAGCACCCTCATACCCAGAATGACACATTTCATAATGAGATCGCCTATCTCAAAGGTACGGTTTTATACCTTAGCGTTGAATAGCCTTGCTACTCTTTGCTAATAAGAAACTACGCTCGTATTAGCCTCTTCTTGTTTTTTCCCTCGCTAAGTCAAGGGATGATAGCAACATATCCTAGTTCACCTTGGGGTCAAAATGCATTCATCTATGAGAAGAGACTTCGACTTCAATCAGAATCATGGCCTCAGTTCTGTAGGCCAAAGAAAACTGAGTATGATCGTGATATAGGGCACCTACCCTATGGGTCACCTAACCAAAATCTCATAATATTGGGCACCTACCCAATGGGTCACCAAACCCAAATCATGTGATACTTACTGTAACGACCCACTATTTTGGACCATTCAAACCGACAATAATCCACACATGTCCGACTTGAATAATTCAAAATATCAGATTGTTAATTTAAATTTTGGCAAAACTCAGGATATACAGTAAATAAATCAATCACAGAATCACAGACACAAAGTAATACAATAATACGCAGCGGAATAGATAAAATAGTAGTTCATGAAGCTACTATATAAACATCAGAGTTAGAAATAAAATACAACAGAATATCTCAAATGCAGTGAAGTCTTCAGTACAACAGATGACTTCTCTGAACAAATCAACTAGAAGAACTGAAAGCTGAGGCGATTGTTGGATCTCCAAAGGAAGCTCCAAACTCCAAATGTGAGTCTCAAATGCTGTATTACTCGGTCTGACCCGAGCGTAAAGCAAAACACAAAACACTCGAGTCAGGATTAACATTCTTATACTAATAAATCCAACTCAAGTGAAATATCAACTGAAATTCAAGTAACTTAAAGGATGTTTGGGATAACCATCCTCTAAGGATCTGCGGAACTATCTACAAGGTGGAAATATACACTATAACACCGTGATCATTCCAAATTAATTTATCCTTAAAAAACCAAAATATCATTTCATTTCAAATATATCTATTTTCCAAAACAGTATATATATATATAGGTTAATTAATTTAAAAGTAAGGTATTTATAATTTACTCAAGTCTCACAAATTGCTTCACATCAACTTCAAATTCCAAATTCAAATTTTATTCAAAGCTCAATTCATCAATTCAATTCAGTTCTAAATATACCATTTAAATTTTCAATATATTTCAAAACTTTAATATTCAACATTTTCAAAGTTAAATTTAACGGTTTCATATAGCTCTTGATTTAACTTTATTATTATTTAATCATGGAATATTCACTTAATAAATTCAATATCATTTAACTAGCCTTAAATTTCATTTTTACTAAATATTTCCTTAAATTTATTTAAACAAGAAATATTCATTAAATTATTCAAATCAAACTCAAGTTATAAATCATATCTTAAATCCCAATTTCAATAAGTTTTAAATCGGTTTAATTAAATAAAATTCTTTACTAAATTCAAATTATCTTCCCAACCTTAACTTATTCAAATTTTTACTGAAATCTATTTTAAAACATAAATTTAAATACTCAACCATATTATATTTATTTAGTCAATCATTCCCATATATATATATAATGATTTAAGGCTCAACATTTATTAAAACCATATATTTCTCTCCAAAACCATAGAATTCATTTTCAAAATATTTATATATATGGACCAACGGTGTCTGTATATATATTTATCATAGGGTTAAGTGATACGGATATTTATCATTTCAATCCGAAATTTTAAATATATACGGGTAGATATCATTTCGACCCGTAATCCCAATTTTAATTCAAATGAAAATCGTTTGGGTTTATCATTTCAACCCATAACGATTTTCTCCTATTCTAAAGTCCGTTCGGGTATGTATCAATTCAACCCATAGTGAATTCTATACTAACAGGGAACTTGCAGAGTGATAACAGATAATATAAAATATAACAACAGGCATATATCATCAGTATAAATAACAGATACGGGTGTCAGATGTCACAGGTGAACAGATACAAATAATAGTAATACCAGGCATATAATACTAGATACTGGTGTCAGATGTCACAGGTGAACAGATACAAATAATAGTATATATACAGCAATGAAATTAACTAACAGCAGTAATATTTCAATTGTCGTTTCAATTGAAATTGAATTTAATAAATAAAAGAACGTTAATCGTGAGTGATTGCTCACCTTTCGAGCCTAGAGGAGAGGGTGGAATGAGAAGAGATACGAATCCAAGCACAGATTTCAAAGCAAAGCAATATTGGCAAGATTTTAACGATCAAAGCTGAGAAAGAAGAATTGACGAAATCAAATCAGAGTTGGGTCGAGGAAGATAAATAGGATAAGTGAGCTGTATATAGTTGTATATATAACTATATATAAATAAAACTGTATTCTAAATTTAAACATATATTAAATTATATATATTTTTTCAAAAATCATTGGTTTAAACAAAACATATCTATATGTAGTATAGTTTGAAATAATGTATATGTTTAAACCCATATACAAACCAATATCCAAACACCATCTAAAATTTAAATCTTTATAAAAGTAACCTTTATAAATAAAATATTAAAATCAATATTAAAACATATAACATAAAGTCCATATATTATATATCAATACCAAATCTAACTCCGGTATATGTAAACTAATATAAACCCATGTAAACTTTATAAAAATCTATATGTTATTAAAATAGATTATATATAAAATAAACCAATATATAATACTAACAGTAATATATGTTAGTTAAAGTCAATACATAAATATACTCAACACCTTCTATACTTTACAATACTTTAAACATGCTAGCACTGCAACTATACAAAATATACATAGTAATGTAAAACAATTATATACAATAAAACAAAATAAAAATAAAAACACACACACCTTATACAAAACGCATATAGAAAACACTACATATATATATATATATATATATATATATATATATATATGCGAACAAGATATAGAACCAGAGAAGAATCAAGGAAGAGGACAACAAAACTCACCGCGGTAAGGTAGTGGTTCGCCGAACAACGTCAGCATGGAAGAGGAGGAGACGGAGGGCAGAGATGATCAAATGGAGGTACGGCAATTGAGGCGGAGAGGCTAAGGGTGCAAGCCAGAGGCGGAGGAGTGTGTTCGTTTCTCTCTCCTTTTTTTTGTTGCTGGTTTCAAAAGAGAAGGGAGCAATATATGTAGAGGGAGAAAAATGTGAGCAGGTGAGTAAAAGAAGGATGCAAGTATGAGGTGGAAAGTGAAAGCAAAATGAAGTTGCAAAAGTGGAAATTGATTTATAAACGCAATTGAAATATGAGCCTTTGCCCAATCAATGTAAAAAAAACGTACACAAATAAATGAATATGGGACAAGTGAAGATGAAGGGGCAAAGAAATAAACTATTTATGGGCGTTGAATTTATAAAAGGGACCATGATGTGTACAATAATTGAAATGAAAACGTACACAAATAAATGAATATGAGACAAATGAAGGTGAAGAGGGAAAGAAATAAACTATTTATGGGCGATGAATTTATAAAAGGAACCATGATGTGTACAATAATTGAAATGAAAATATACACAAATAAATGAATATGGGACAAATGAAGATGAAGGGGGAAAGAAATAAACTATTTATGGGCGATGAATTTATAAAAGGAACCATGATGTGTACAATAATTGAATTGAAAACGTACACAAATAAATGAAAACCAGTGAAGTTAAAAAGGCAATAATAGTGTAAATGTGAATCGTTGCCACATAAACAAATAAAACATATACAAATCTTTTACCGGTTATGTGATGGCAACGGTCACCCTTAATTGAGCTGAATAATAAAAGCCAATGCTTTGAACGTATGCCATAAATTAAGTAACAGACACTGATTTCTAAATTTATTAGTAGCTAGGAATAGCAACGTTTGAACGTGAATTGGAAAGCAATTAATACTGTGGTCCAGCCTGTACGTTTCAAATTTTGAAAACGAAGAAAATAGAAATGGAACAGGTTGCAAAAGGAAAGCCACACATATAAATGGAATAAAACGTTAACAATGAAACGTGCCACATTCAATGGAAAGAAACTGAAATGATAACGTCAAGCACGGGAATTAAGGACAATAAAGTAGAAAGTATGAGAAACGTAAAAGTGAATAAACGAATGAATGCAAGCTACAGATATATATATATGTATATATAAATGATGTAAAATATTATGTTTCTACCAGAGAGAAGAGAAAATGTTTGAAATAGAATAAATAGGGAAGGAACAAACCCGAAATGAAATAGCAACGGATATAAAATTAAAGACCTACAGCACGAATACAGGGAGTAATAAAGGTATGGTATTGATTGGATTGTAACTGATGTAAAACTTGAATGGACAGGAAAGAAATAAAATTTATGGTAACAGTCGATTCCCTTGATTTCATGCAAATTTATTTTCAACAATTCTTAACAGATTTGAATTTAATAGAATTACATAATAAATAAACTTTCATACAATTAATTGAAAATTTACCATTTGCTATATTTAATTATACGTAATCCAAATAATTTTTTTTTCAAAATTTTATTATTAATAATTTCACAAAATTTAGTTAAATACATTATTAAAACCAATCAAAATTTATGGGTCGTTACACTTATCATCAATAAAAGATGTCATAGATCTGGGGCGCGACCCCAAGATCAGGCTGTTAGGGTGGATTCTAACCAATTGGTTCTCTCCAACGCCAATAATAGGATTACATATTGATAGTGGCACACAAAATCAATAAATATAAGGACATCTTCCCTACTCGCACCTACGAGCATCACCTCACTTAAGTACAATCTTATAATACTAATCCTATCACTTGAGTGTCATCTACTTACAATGAATAACCGAATAAATATCACAACAGTGTCTCATACCACTATATGATATTCCATCATCACAATGAATTAAAGTAACAAAATCAATATAAAAATATCACAAATCCATATAGAAGGATGTCATTGCCATATCATATCCAAATACTAACCAAATCAATGTCAACGATGAATCATTCTTAATATCCAATTCAATGTAAAAGAAAAGAGAAATCAGGAAGGTATAATAAAATAAATAAATTAAATATTTATAGAACAATCAAATCATTATTTAATAATAAATCATATTATTAGTGAAATTCACTTTAAAATATATAAAATATTAATCAGAAAATATTTCATAACTTCCATAGTTTTATAATCTTTTGAATAACTAGTTAAAAACCACATATAAAACATTCTTTACAATAAATTATTAATTTTAAATAAAACTTTTCTTCGATCGATTTTTATATTCTAGAACTAATAAAACTAGTAAAACTTAAAACATTTATACATATTAAATAGTTCCACATCATTAATATAATATCATAATTAAAGATTTCAAATACTAAAAATTCACTTCTTATTCTTACTTATATATTTAAAACATTCAATGGATCAAATATTATTTTAGAAGTTATTCCATAATTTTCTATAACTAAATACTACTTTAAAATAAATTTATAAACTTCCAAAATAACCTCCTTCCACCATAATTTATAATACAAAACCTTCACTATATACTCAACCAATTAGAAATAAAACATTTTCCTTTATACTATACTATATTTGAAATTCTCATATTATAGAAAGAGCGATATTTTTAGATATTCAAAATATATCCAAAATCATTTAATTATTTCGTAAAACAAAATTCTATATTTCTCCAAGGTTTGAAAACTTCTTCAATAAAAATTTAATAACTTTTATAATATCACTTAAAACAGTATTATTATTTTCATATTATATTTCATAAAATAGCAATCTATTATATTTCTGCTTTAAAACAATTCCAAAACTTATAATATATTGCAATATTTATTTTAAAAAGAGTTTTATAACCAATAAAAAGCTATATATATATAATTCAAATTATATTTGTAAGTATAAAAATAGCTAATTGAATAAAAGTTAGTAAATTATTTGTAAAATACTTTTAATAAACTTTTGAAAACCCTTAAGCAATTTTTTCAAAACCCCATTTTAAAATAAGGAAATAAACAAATTTCTAAACATATAAATTATGGAGTAAAATTAATTAAGAATATTTATCGATCAATCAACACTATGAATTTATTATGTGACCCGAGTCAAGTTCCATCGAACTGCAATCATCTATAAAATACATACACATTGACATAGAAATTTTATATAATTCATTTCGCAAACGGACAGAGTTCCATTTACAAATGGACTCTTCCAACTAACACAAACAATCACCCATCTAAACAATAACAACCAATTCCAAATATTAATTAGTCACAAGCAATGCTTATCATATCTAGAAAATTTCAAACCGTGCATTCATATTTAAATATAGATGTGAGTGCAGAAGACTCACCAAAATGCTGTTGCTCTAACCCTTAGCTTCAACCATCAGTGCAACTAGTTCACAACAACTTCATTATTGCTGCCAGGCTCCGTGCGTCACTGCCATGCTGAAATCGTCAGCACCCACACATCTTCTATCGACTTTAGCCACGCCACCAGGTCGCTGCCTCCTTCATCAAAGCTACTGGCTTCGCTGTTGCAGCATCACATCGCCTCCTCCGACAAACCCACACTGCAACTTCCATACGTCAGTCACCTCATCGCGTTCAACCTCCCATTGTAAGTCCCGAAGTTCACGTGTCTCCATATCGTCACGGCATCAATTCGATCGCAAACCTCCACGACGTCTTCCCCTTCCACGGCGTTGTCGTTGTCGATCGCCATGCCGCCTCTAGCGATTATTATTATTATTATAGTAATAGCTACGTTTGATTTATGAATTGGCAAGAATTAGGCAAAAGTGTAAGCAGGGAGTTGAGTCGAGAATAAAAAAGAAGGGTCGGGGTTTGTAAATAAAAGTGTGGACTTGGGCTTGAATTATATTTGGGCTAGTTTAAATTAATTATTTAATTTCCATTTTCTTTTCTCTTAAATAACTCCTTCACTTCATTAGCAAATTTATTTCAATTTTTATTTTTATTTAATTTATATTTCATTGTCTAGAATATATATAGACAACCGCATGACTTTATTCAATTTAATACTTGTTTATTTTTATTTAATTATTCATTGTATTAACTTAAAGTAAATTCATTTTCAACTATTTTGATCATTTGAAAATTATTTACTATATATAATGTTTCATATTTATTAAAACATTTTATTCAATTTTAATAAATTATCTGAAATAAACTTATTAATTAAATTTCAATTTATTAAACAAAGTTTTTATTAAATCGAATTTTATAAAGTAAAAATTTATTTCATAAATACTAATTATTAATCATCAATTCAAACCCTTTTATTTTAATTAAATTTATTTATTATTATGGGGTAGAAAATAGGGTTGTTAAAGACTCCCCCATATGAAAATTGCGACATCGCAATTTTTTATAGGGAGACATTATACAACTCATACCCTAACTTTCTTGGTATCTACGTTCTTCTATCAAACTTAAACTACTCAATTCTCCATGTGGCTCTTTTTTAATTTCTCTTATCGTATGCTACAATTTAAATAGATTCAATTCAATGACTTTCTATTTTTCGCATATGATAAAATTTTGTGAAATTTTTCTAAGTGTCGGATTTTTCAAAATATTTCGGCAGAGTCTCCTGTAACGACCTGCCTTTTTAGACGTTTTAAGTAGACACACGCGTCAGACTCAAATCATTCAAAAAGGCAGATTGTTATGGGGTAAATAAGAAAAAGCAGAGAAAGAAAGAAAAACAAACACAGAATCTTGCAGCGGAATGACAAAAATATAATAATCAAATAAACAGTTCATGAAGCTGTTTTCAAATGACATTGATTAAACTTTTAAAATACAGATCAGAGTTACATACAACAAGAATAAATAATCAATAAATGCAGTGGAACAAAATGATGCAGTGGAATAAATATAATAAATTATAATAGTACAAATCTTCATCTTCCTCCTCTAGAAAGCAGTCTTCCATAAACTGAAAAGCTCAGACTGACCCGAGCGAATTGAAAAGACAAAACACTCGAGTCAGAACTAAAAGATCTTATGCAAGTTAAATCTACAGTAAATAAATATGAGTGTAACGGCGTCAGAGATGTTTACGGGGTTTGACATCTCCTATCCAGTGTCTAATGTGAGTGCAATAACTTAAGAGATGTTCGGGATTTCCATCTCCTAAGGATCCGTTAACTATCTACTATGTAGTACAATACGCTATTATAATATGTCTACAGTAAAGTAAAGTATTAAAATAGCGTTAAGGCGTTACCCATATCCCCCTTAACACATTTTATATAATGCCGTAGTCTATACAGATACTGTAAACTCCACCCGCAAGTGGGCTATTAGGGAGCACTCCATAGGTACGACACAAAACAAACTCATAAAAGGCGCGATAAGGCATGCGACAAGGAACTCGAGGCAATGCCCAAGGAAGATATACAAATTGCGGATCCGGACTAGTGGTAACGCATAGCAGCTACTACCGCCCACCTCGAAACACACTCCTAAATAAAAATCAAGGGGTGGCCACCAAAACAATCATAAAGTAATATAATGGTATCGAAGAAATGTGTCCGATAGGAGGAATGACCTCACTTGGCCCAGCGTAGCTCCTGATTTTAGCCACATCAAGCTGACTCACGGGAGTCAGGGTCACGTAAATACCTCATACAGAATCGTTCGCCAAACCATCCTACTTCATTTCTGGAATCTCCACTGCGTGCACAGTTGTTAAAGTGGTTTTTGGTTTTGGCAAAGAGTATGACAATATCCGATCCCGGTCTCTTTAACAACCAAACGCTTTTTTCACACCGGATGGTTCTTTTATATTTCAAAAGTCAATTCATACTTAATATCAAAATATCATATTCGATTTCAAACCATATCACTTTCGAAAACAATTTCGCTTTCAAAATCATATTCACTTTCAAAATCGTCTTCACTTTCAAAATCATATTTACTCAAATATGTCATTTCACAAAAGGTATAAATTCCAAATTCCAACTTAAGTTGTATCATCATCAAGGAATTAAATATAAATACTTTAACTTTACACAGTTTGCAATTTTAGAAAATAATTTAGATAGTCATAAATAGTTTAATAGTTTAAAATAGTTTAAATAAATTAAAATAGTCTAAATAGTAAAATAGTTTAAATGCATTTAAATTGGATTTAATTAGATTAGCGATACCCAGAACCACTTCGAATAGATCGTCGAGTTATTGGTGGTCGGGGTTTAGTCTGGAGGAAGAGGGAAGCTTGGGGGTCTCGGCAAAAATGCCAGGTGAATTTATTTCTCACCGTGGCAGTGGCGATTGGTCGAACTAGGGCTTAAGTGGGTTCGAAGTGGAGGTCGGGAAATTTCGTTGCTGCGGCGTCTCTGGTTGATTGAGCTTCAAAAGAGCTTGGGAAATGGTAGCGTGGAGGCCAGTGAGGGTGTAGCCGGAGTTTGGGAGGTCCTGGTGATCGGCGTCGGCGGTTCGAGGATGGTTTCAGAGCAAACCTGGAAACCTGTAATACTTTATCTTAATTGATTTCTTAATTATCATTAAAATCCTATTTAATAAACCTTTGGAATTAATTATCATTAACCTATAAATTAACTTAAGACCTTTAATTAATGATTAAAAACCTTTCATCTTCTTAATTAACTTCTTAATTTTTTATTTCATTTTTTCCATAAATAATAACATTTAGGCCGAGACTTTTCAGGTTACAGGACAGGTTGACCTTTGAATGGTTGTGCTAGCAAGGAGATAAACATTTGGACTTTTAGTTTATCCCATTTAGGAATTTGGACCTTGTATGTGACGACCGCCCATGACCCCTGCACCGAATCTAGAGAAAGTGCGCTGTAAAGTGTGCCAGGCGACCATGGACGATTGTCAAGGTAAATTAAAACAACAGAATCTATCGTATTACTCACAGCGCATGGACAAAATACAATAGAACATATGTATAGTGAAGCTTTACAGAACAAAATGCCATCATATAAAACTCCATAATAGTTGAATACAAACATCCAAATAGTCAATACATCAAGCCTCACTACATATCACTCAGAGATTATATAAAACAGTGGAACATCCAGTACATATAAGAAGATAATATGCAACCCTCTAGCTCGTCTTCGATATCAGCATCGTGAGAAGAGAACAACACCTGTCACCTGCTACCTAGTCTGCCCGTCCCAATATGGACGAACAGCCCAAGGCAATAAGAATTAAAACATAAAGCCTTGAGTCAGACAACAGTCTTAGTGAGCAGTAAATTAACTAACAACATACCAAAAGAGCATAAAGGAAAAAGGAATAAGAATACGACCCTCCCACTCCAACCTCTTTCTACAGTGATAGCCCCCAGACACACACTAAGCAATTAAACATAACAGAGCATACAATGTAAAGTAAAGAAATTATCATTCGAGTCAAGGGCGATGTTTTCCAAGCACAAACCCCCAAGGCCTAAACCAAGATCAGATAAGCACCCAGAAAACACTGCTCTTGAGACCGAATGACGATACAACCAAACATCCATGACTCTGGCTATCACTGTTATCATTGCTTCGATATCACCGTTAATTGAATGACCGGCACATTCTTTCAGCCGTCCGTCAAGGGCTAATGGAAACCCCGGTTCTAGACATAACTCCCGCACGTCGTCGCAGCCCGTGCCTAGGACTATCGAATCTGCCCAGAGTACTCGACCATCAACAGTTGGCCGTTGGGACTATCGAATCTGCCCAAACGTACTCTTGCTTAGAGCATGCTAGAACCTTCAACAACGATGCTATCCAAGCCTCCTAGTCATCCTCCATGACGACTATTTCCATACTAGCTCAAGCGCCTCTCAAGCATCCATTACTCTTAACTCGAATCATATCACCGAGTTACCAACGTGCTTGGAATGATCCCGTCTGGATTAGACCAAGACTATCTCATATCATACTTCGTTTCGTCACATCCTCGCGAAGTCTCATCTCAACATCATCATCATCGAATCTATGCATAAGAGCTTCATCATCCCGCTACATATGCCACGAGCAGCTTTCCCAATTCAAGAGCCTTTCCCTTAGCTTTTGAATTGTCTTCGGTCTAAATCAAATTATCAATCATCTAATTCATAGCAATCAATCAAGTCAAACATTAATCCAAGCAATCAAACATTCAAATATGATCTATGTAGACAATTATCACTATAATGGTAATTTCGTAATTAAAGAGTTGAAAGTCTAACAAGCATGAAATCATGAGAAATATCTCTACAATCTTGATGAATGAACTTGCATAGGTTAACACTTAGTAAAACGGTTGTCAAATCATCATGAACAATGGATCTACATGGATCTACACTTAGGATGAAGAAAATGCATGAAAATCACTATTTTAACACCAAATCGAGCCAACAATCCGATATACTCCTTTGGATCCGTGTGAGAGATAATCACCACTCACCAAATCACCAAAACAACCTCAAATCAACATGCTTCAGATCTGGACAGCGAAGGATCAAGCTTGATCTATCATGAATCCGCTTCAAACGAAGAAATCTCACTTCAATGGATGAAGATCTTCAACTTTAGCTTTTGGACCTTCGATCTTGATCTTCGATTTGGATGAAAGGAAGCACTAGATTAGAGTGGAGAAAAGAAGTGAAGAAGTGTAGAAGTTGAGCTCTCAAAATGGCAGCACTTCGTCGCTTCGAAATCCGGATCCCAAAAAGTGAGAACAACCCTTCCTATTTATAGCTGAAAATCCACTAAGTCGTAACTCAGCTATCTCCTAAGTCGTCTCCGACTTACGACCTAAGACACCTCCGACTTAACAAAGCCTTCAACCTAACAGACTACGACTTAGTGAACTTTCGACATAAGACTTAGCAGCTAACCCTTAAGTCGGTTGCGACTTAACACCTGCTCCTATACGACTTAACGACTCAACTGCTATACCATCCTACGACTCAACGACCTACGACTTAAGAATGCGCGTGACCTACGACTTAACACTTAGCAGAACCGAAACCATACGACCTATAGGTCCACGCGACTTAACAGCTCACAACTAGACACGACTTATGACTTAAGAATCACGCGACCTAACTCTTAAGCCAACACGCGACCTAAGACTTACCAAAACTCATCAGTTTGCGACTTAACAGATAACTAGGCTACGACTTAAAACAGACCCAAGCCTCTACGAGATACGACTTAACAATAGCTACGACTTACGACTTAGCAAGTATACGACCTAACAACTCATCAACAGGTGCGACCTAACTATAAGGCCACAAACCTGCCTATCTCCTAAGTCGCTAGCCTCTAAGTCGTCTACCCTATAAGTCGGTCACGACTTATCTCTTAGGTCATTTACGACCTAGGACTTAAACAAATAGGACCAAAAAGACAAACATACTAAGTCGCATACGACCTATATCATACCTTAGGTCGTCCACGACTTACCACCTTAACTCGCTAACTCGCTGATTTCTTAACTCGATAACAACTTAACTCACCACTATCCTTAAGTCGCGCCTACCCCTTAAGTTGTTCAAACGACCTATCTCCAAACCCTTAACTCGCCATTCCCTGGGTCGCTCCTATTCCCTAAGTCGTATACGACTTACGACCTATACTAAGTCGTGAACGACTTAGGACTTAGCCATATTTCGCCTAAAATCTGAAATGGCTCAAATTCCAGATTTTGACGAACTTGTCGATCCGTAAAAATACGGGTCGTTACATTCTCTCCCCCTTAGGAATTTCGCCCCCGAAATTCTAAACAAACAAAGCAATCAAAGACTATTCTGTACGCCTACCAACCATAACAATCAACAAACCATGCATCCAATTCTAGCTTAGCGTACAGAATTCTAACACTAGGACAAGTTACAATATCGTGAGATGACACGACACCTTAGGGCCATACCTTGAAGAGTTCAGGATGAGCTGCCTTCATCCTCTCTTCCACCTCCCACGTACAGTCGTTATCATCATCACTCCATTGTATCTTGAGCAACTTAACTACCTTCCTCCTAAGCCGTTTCGTGTCGGTTTCAACAACACGAAGCGGCTTACGAGGTCTTCTATCAACTGGATCAACTTCGAAATCTTCACAGCTATCAGCAGAAACCACCATACTCGAGTCGTGCACATACTTCCGTAGATATGATACATGAAAAACATTGTGCACACTCGACATCTTCTCAGGTAACTCCAGTCTATAGGCGAGCTTTCCAATTCGCTCGATGATCGGGAATGGTCCAACAAATCTCGGAGTCAATTTTCCTTTCTTCCCGAATCGAATAACATTCTTCAATGGAGATATCTTCACAAAAACCATATCACCAACGTCGAATTCCAAATCCTTTCGACGCTTATCGGCATAACTCTTCTGACGGTCTTGGGCTGCCTTCATTCGTTGCCGAATGATCTCTATACAATCCGAAGTCTGTCGAATCATCTCTGGCCCAAGTATCAACTTTTCCCCGGTCTCTATCCAACATGTCGGAGAGTTACACGGTCTTCCATACAATGCCTCATACGGTGCCATACCAATGCTTGACTGGTAACTGTTGTTGTACGCAAACTCCACCAAATGAAGGTGATCTTCCCATGATCCTCCGAAATCCAGAACACAAGCTCTAAGGAGATCTTCCAAAACTCGGTTGACTCTCTCGGTCTGACCATCTGTTTGAGGGTGATAAGCTGTACTCAAACACAACTCGGTTCCCAAAACTTCCTGGAAGCTTTTCCAAAATCCACTAGTGAACAATGGGTCTCGATCGCTCACTATACTCTTCGGAATACCATGGAATCGAACTATCCACTTAACATACAACTCAGCCAACTTTGATGCAGTCCTAGTCGATCGAACAGGAATAAATCGTGCACTCTTAGTCAGACGATCTACAATGACCCAAATCCCTTCATTTCCCGTTCTGGTTCTAGGCAATCCATCGATAAAATCCATCGATACCTGCTCCCACTTCCATGTAGGAACTTCTAATGGCTGAAGCAATCCACTTGGCTTCTTCTGTTCGGCTTTTACCAACTGACAGTTCATACACTTGGAAATAAAATTTCCAACATCCTTCTTCATACCTTCCCAGTAGTAGGTTCTCTTCATATCCCGATACATCTTATTTCCACCTGGATGAATTGTCAACTTTGAGTGGTGACTTTCCTTTAGAACTTCACTCCTCAATTCATCTATATCGGGAACAACTAGTCGCCCTTGCTTCCGAAGCCAACCCTCTCGATCGACCTCGAATCCTTTATCCTTTTCTGGTTCTAATCCAGATTCCAAATCACGGATAATCTTGACAAGCTTATCATCTCGCTTCTGACTCTCGCCAATTCTCTCCACAAGAGTCGGTCTTATCGATAAGTTTGCCAACATCTCAGGTTCCAATTCGCATCTGGGCCTGAAGTCAAATCCAGCTAAATACTCGAGACTCTTCCATTCTGAAAACATGGCTCCCAATCCTGCATGTCTTCGACTTAACGCATCTGCCACTGCATTACCTTTTCCCGGAGTATAAGCTATACCAAAATCATATGATGCCAAAAACTCTAGCCAACGTTGCTGCCGAAGATTCAAATCCTTTTGGGAGAAAAGATACTTCAACGACTTATGATCTGTAAACAATTCGAATCGAACTCCCAATAGATAATGTCTCCACATCTTCAGAGCAAAAACAATCGCCGCTAACTCCAAATCATGAGTCGGGTAATTCCTTTCATGCGGCTTCAGTCGTCGACTGGCATACGCAACAACTTTATCCTTCTGCATCAGCACTGCTCCAAGTCCAGTACCACATGCATCGGGGTAAACCACCATCTCATCATTCCCACTAGGAATAGTCAGAACAGGAGCACTCGTCAATCTCTCTTTCAGGATTCCGAAAGCTTGCTCACACTTAGCATCCCAACTGAACACTTGGTTCTTCTCCGTCAATCCTGTTAACGGTGCAGCTATCTTGGAGAAGTCTTTGATAAACCGTCGATAATATCCTGCTAATCCAAGAAAACTTCTCACATCAGATGCATTCTTAGGTCTAACCCAATCCTGGATTGCTGCCACCTTAGCGGGATCAACCGCTATTCCATTTCCAGAGATAACATGGCCTAAGAACCTCACTTCACTCTTCCAGAAGTGACACTTCGAAAACTTAGCCTTCAGCTGATGTTTCCGCAAGATTTCCAAAACAATACGCAAATGCGTCTTGTGCTCTTCTTCAGTTCTGGAATAAATCAGAATATCATCCACGAACACAAGCACAAACTTGTTCAACTGATCTCTGAACACTCTATTCATAAGATCCACAAAATATGCTGGCGCGTTAGTCAATCCAAACGGCATTACCAGCCACTCAAAGAAACCGGATGGTGTTCGAAAAGCAGTCTTCGGCACACTATCCTTAGCTACTCTCAACTGGTGAAATCCCGTTGCCAAATCCATCTGAGAAAACACCTTAGCCTCGTGAAGCTGATCAAACAAGTCATCTATTCTCGGCAATGGATACTTGTTCTTCTTAGTCACCTTATTCAGCTCACGATAATCGACACACAACCTCAGCGATCCATCTGCTTTGGTTGCGAACACAACTGGTGCACCCCACTCGGACACATTACGCCGAATGAATCCTTTCTGCAAAAGATCATCAACTTGCACCCTCAACTCCTGCTGTACCCTAGGCGCCATCCGCCTAAGAGGCATCACAACAGGTCTGGCTTCTTCAACTAGTTCTATACGAAACTCGATCTCTCTATGCGGCGGCAACCCTTTGACTTCGTCAAAGACATCCTCGAATCCATTCGCGATTGGCACTAATGACAGTCCATTCCGTGGAACAACTAGCGAATACATGAAGCTCATGAAGACGCCTTCTTCATGCTTACATCGTATCACAACCTTTCGCCCCTCCACATTCTCGACTGTCACTTCCAACCTCTCGCAATCAACCTTTGCCGCATACTTCCTAAGCCAGTCCATACCCAAAATAATTCCGAACCCCGCAAAGTTCAGAACAAAGCAATCACAATCAAAAGAGCAACCATGACTCGATACAATCAGACCATGGCATAACATACATAAACAAGACGAACCCCCAACTGGATTAGTCACAACCAATGGCCTATCAACAATATCTGGTTCCAAACCTAACCGGCCTACGAGTTCACTACAAACAAACGAATGCGAAGCTCCAGTATCAAACAGAACTCTAACTGGAACACCACATAGGAAAAGAGTACCTTGAACCACCACACTCTTTCCCTTCTCTTCAGCAGTAGGAGCTTTCGAAGACGACGGAACAGCTCCCAAAGCATAAGCTTGCACAATCTGCTTGTCCCTCCTCGGTTCTGGACAATTATTCCTGAAATTCCCCGGCTTGTCACAGTTGTGACACTTCATCGGTGCCTTCGGATTCTTACAATCCTTAGAGAAATGGCCCTTCTGCTGACAATTGTAGCAAGTCACCTCGCCTTTCGGCTTCTTCTGGCCATCCTTACCCTTCTGCTGCTGCTGCTTCCTCTTCTTGTTTCCACCCTGCTGTGGTTTAGACTCTTCCCTGGTCACAGCAACAACAGATCCTTCCTTAGGAAACAGACTCTCATGCCTGAGAGCTTTCTCCACAAGCTTCTCAAATGAATCGTCCAAATGATCCACCAACTGCCTCCCAAGATAACTGTCCAAGCCTGTCACAAACTTCTCATTCTTCTGATATGCAGATTCAATATATGACCGAGCATACTTGGACAAAGCTTCAAACTCAGAAACATACTCAAGAACTGGTCTCCCACCTTGCTTGAGCTCCACAAACCTCTTGAACAGAACTGACTTCTGAGCTGTAGAAATGAACTTGGCCTCAAATCTGACTTGGAATTGCTCCCAAGTAATCTCTTCCTCCGGTGTACTGATGGTAATAGAATTCCACCAATCAGAGGCTCTCCCTTGAAGCTGCCTTGATGCCAACTTCCTCTTAGTTGCATCATCAATTCCCAAATCACCAAAGATCCTTCTACAAGCATCTATCCATCTCTGGACTTCAATAGTTGATTCTGTTCCCAAGAAAACCTTCCCTCCAAGAGCAGTATAATCCTTACACAACTTAGCGAAGTCCACCGGCTTTGGAGTTTGGACTTGAACTCCAACATCAACTGCTGCCCTCGGAACTGGTATCCTTCTCATGATCGAAGTCATCATAGCTTCGAACATAGCTGCATAATCAGCAGCCCCTTCAGTAGCACGGCCTCCCCTAGCAGCTGGTCTCCCTCTTCGACTCATTCTCAATATCTATAAAAAGGAATGATCAGAACATCTAGAGAAACAACTGCATAAAGGACTCAAACTCAACTAAACTACTATATTATATATATATAGTATTCATCCATCAAATTACAATTACGTCTCTCATACGTAGTTACGTCAGCGAGCGTTGGGTAAAATCGATTAACCAATGCTCTGATACCAAATGTGACGACCGCCCATGACCCCTGCACCGAATCTAGAGAAAGTACGCTGTAAAGTGTGCCAGGCGACCATGGACGATTGTCAAGGTAAATTAAAACAACAGAATCTATCGTATTACTCATAGCGCATGGACAAAATACAATAGAACATATGTATAGTGAAGCTTTACAGAACAAAATGCCATCATATAAAACTCCATAATAGTTGAATACAAACATCCAAATAGTCAATACATAAAGCCTCACTACATATCACTCAGAGATTATACAAAACAGCGGAACATCCAGTACATATAAGAAGATAATATGCAGCCCTCTAGCTTGTCTTCGATATCAGCATCGTGAGAAGAGAACAGCACCTGTCACCTGCTACCTAGTCTGCCCGTCCCAAAATGGACGAACAGCCCAAGGCAATAAGAATTAAAACATAAAGCCTTGAGTCAGACAACAATCTTAGTGAGCAGTAAATTAACTAACAACATACCAAAAGAGCATAAAGGAAAAAGGAATAAGAATACGACCCTCCCACTCCAACCTCTTTCTACAGTGATAGCCCCCAGACACACACTAAGCAATTAAACATAACAGAGCATACAATGTAAAGTAAAGAAATTATCATTCGAGTCAAGGGCGATGTTTTACAAGCACAAACCCCCAAGGCCTAAACCAAGATCAGATAAGCACCCAGAAAACACTGCTCTTGAGACCGAATGACGATACAACCAAACATCCATGACTCTGGCTATCACTGTTATCATTGCTTCGATATCACCGTTAATTGAATGACCGTCACATTCTTTCAGCCGTCCGTCAAGGGCTAATGGAAACCCCGGTTCTAGACATAACTCCCGCACGTCGTCGCAGCCCGTGCCTAGGACTATCGAATCTGCCCAGAGTACTCGACCATCAACAGTTGGCCGTTGGGACTATCGAATCTGCCCAAACGTACTCTTGCTTAGAGCATGCTAGAACCTTTAACAACGATGCTATCCAAGCCTCCTAGTCATCCTCCTTGACGACTATTTCCATACTAGCTCAAGCGCCTCTCAAGCATCCATTACTCTTAACTCGAATCATATCACCGAGTTACCAACGTGCTTGGAATGATCCCGTCTGGATTAGACCAAGACTATCTCATATCATACTTCATTTCGTCACATCCTCGCGAAGTCTCATCTCAACATCATCATCATCGAATCTATGCATAAGAGCTTCATCATCCCGCTACATATGCCACGAGCAGCTTTCCCAATTCAAGAGCCATTCCCTTAGCTTTTGAATTGTCTTCGGTCTAAATCAAATTATCAATCATCTAATTCATAGCAATCAATCAAGTCAAACATTAATCCAAGCAATCAAACATTCAAATATGATCTATGTAGACAATTATCACTATAATGGCAATTTCGTAATTAAAGAGTTGAAAGTCTAACAAGCATGAAATCATGAGAAATATCTCTACAATCTTGATGAATGAACTTGCATAGGTTAACACTTAGTAAAATGGTTGTCAAATCATCATGAACAATGGATCTACATGGATCTACACTTAGGATGAAGAAAATGCATGAAAATCACTATTTTAACACCAAATCGAGCCAACAATCCGATACTCCTTTGGATCCGTGTGAGAGATAATCACCACTCACCAAATCACCAAAACAACCTCAAATCAACACGCTTCAGATCTGGACAGCGATGGATCAAGCTTGATCTATCACGAATCCGCTTCAAACGAAGAAATCTCACTTCAGTGGATGAAGATCTTCAACTTTAGCTTTTGGACCTTCGATCTTGATCTTCGATTTGGATGAAAGGAAGCACTAGATTAGAGTGGAGAAAAGAAGTGAAGAAGTGTAGAAGTTGAGCTCTCAAAATGGCAGCACTTCGTCGCTTCGAAATCCGGATCCCAAAAAGTGAGAACAACCCTTCCTATTTATAGCTGAAAATCCACTAAGTCGTAACTCAGCTATCTCCTAAGTCGTCTCCGACTTACGACCTAAGACACCTCCGACTTAACAAAGCCTTCAACCTAACAGACTACGACTTAGTGAACTTTCAACATAAGACTTAGCAGCTAACCCTTAAGTCGGTTGCGACTTAACACCTGCTCCTATACGACTTAACGACTCAACTGCTATACCATCCTACGACTCAACGACCTACGACTTAAGAATGCGCGTGACCTACGACTTAACACTTAGCAGAACCGAAACCATACGACCTATAGGTCCACGCGACTTAACAGCTCACAACTAGACACGACTTATGACTTAAGAATCACGCGACCTAACTCTTAAGCCAACACACGACCTAAGACTTACCAAAACTCATCAGTTTGCGACTTAACAGATAACTAGGCTACGACTTAAAACAGACCCAAGCCTCTACGAGATACGACTTAACAATAGCTACGACTTACGACTTAGCAAGTATACGACCTAACAACTCATCAACAGGTGCGACCTAACTATAAGGCCACAAACCTGCCTATCTCCTAAGTCGCTAGCCTCTAAGTCGTCTACCCTATAAGTCGGTCACGACTTATCTCTTAGGTCGTTTACGACCTAGGACTTAAACAAATAGGACCGAAAAGACAAACATACTAAGTCGCATACGACCTATATTGTAACGACCCTGAATTTTGAACAAATTAAATTGAGAATATTTAATTAATTTTAAATATTTGAACGGTAATTTAATTTGAATCCTCGATTTAAGTTTGAATTTGGCGATTAAATTATAAAATTTAATCGATTGGAAGTTGAATAAAAATTTGAATCTTCAATTTACAGTTGAAGAAAAATATTTCAAAAGCCTTTAAAATTCGTATTGATATTTCTGAAGATAACAGAAGCTTCAGAATCGAATTTGGGAGTGAATTGTTCAGTTTGAAATTTAATCGTTCGAATCGATATTTAAAAATAGCCGTCCGAGGCACAGTCTCGGAATTCGACGAAACCAGTTCCATTGGGTCCGTAATATTGTATTATTACCGGGTTTCAAATTTCGTAATTTTCGGCGTTGGTATGTGAGCGCACGGTAGGTAAATGCTTTGAGATTTAATCGAGTTAAATTTGAATTTAAAATTTTAATGTGTCAATATCAAAACACGTTATCTCCCTTAGTTTCAGCCTAAAATCAAGGGAGAAGATCGTGCAACCCATGTTCTTTCTATCTTAAATTATCATCTTCCCTCGTTCAAAAAAAAAAATTCACAGCCGAGCATTGGAGAAAATAAATGAAACTCTCTCGTTCAAAACAAAGTAATGGCCGTGCCCTCCCTCCCATTCGAAATCAAATTCACGTTTATAAAGAAATCAAAAAATTCCCCTTTTCGTTAAATTCATTTAAATCGCGGCCTTCCCTCTCCACAACAAAAAAATCAATGGCAACCAAGATATTTCAGTTCATTATCAAAACAAAAATTCTCGCGTTCGTTTCGCAATGGGGTGTCGCGATTTCGTACGAGCAGCTCGCGCGCGCGCGCTGGCGAAGTGGATGAGGCAACTCGCGATAATGAAGTTGCGATGGAAATCTCGTGCTTGCAAGCACCAAGGTGGGATTTCGCGACTGGAATTTGGGGGAGGATCTGCCGTCGTGAAGAGGAGCGTGGCGGCGATTTTGGGGTTTTCGAGCTCGAACTCGAGCACGATGGAAATTGATGTTGGCGACAGCGATTGTCACGACGCCTAGCTGCGTGATAGGGCGACTCTTGTGGGATGATGGCTGTAGGGCTTCGTTCTCGAGGCAGTAAGGGGACGAAGTCGAAGTGCTGGGCGTAGTCGATAGCTTCGAGGCCGAGTTCAGTAGCGTGGTCGAGGTTTGGTTCGGGCCTGAGTTCTTCAATTTGCAGTGAGGTATATCTGCGGTAATTAATTCTTTTCTTCATTTTCAGTTTAAATATATTTCAGTAAAGAAAAATTTGTTTAAAGTATTCTGTAAAAGAAGATTCGTTAGGAATTTAATTTATTGGATAAAAAGATTTATTTTAAAATAAGAGATTTGGTAAGATAAAATCATTGGTTCGTATAAATTATCAAATAGAAGTTGTTTAGAATTTAAGGTGTTATTTTAAAAAAATAAGAAAATTTGTTAAAGAGAATTAGTTTGAAAGTAAATCATTGGATAACTAGAATTACTACAAACGAAGTTGAATTTTTGTTAGATGAATTTATAAAAAGAAAATAGGTTTAAAGAAATTTAAATGTTGGTTAAATAAGATTATTAATTGAGAAATTGGTTTGGAACAGAACTATCAGGATTAGACAATTAAAAACGGAAACTGGTTAATTTATTTTTTCGAATATTAATAGATGTGTACAAATATTTATACAAGGTTAAAGTCGAGAAAACAAAAGAAGGATTGGATTGGATTGCAAAATAAAAGCTAAGGTGAGATTTTCTCACTCGAAGGAAAATTGTGTTTTACAGTTATTGATTGATGATATGATTGCTATGTTGATGTGATATTAGATATGATAGGATATATCTATATATATAGCAATATATACATATTGGCATATGTATATATTGGATTGATGATTTCCCGCCTCGTATAGCGGATGAGACCCTATTGCGCCGTTAGTAAGCGGATTTTTATAAAACCCATATACCGCGATAATTCCGTACTGGAGCGGAATTGGTATTGTGCTAACATCTTTGGATGCAGGAAAACAGGTTGGAGGGATCCAACTGGATTCCTCAACTGTATTTATTTATTTACAGATATTGATATATATTCTGTTCTCATATGATGATATATGATGTTTGATGTGTGATGGACTGATTGGTGCGTTGCATCATCGGGTTCAATTTTAAAGTTTAAAAATAAACGATTTTTACTTTAAAAGGGATTTTGAAGTGATTTTTGGAAAGTATACGATTTATTAAATTTTGGAATTTATTTATCTTAAATAAATAAATGTTATAAATTTAAAGTTATGAAAATTTTAAATTGTGAAATATACCTGAAAGGTGATTTTGAAATAAATAGTCAAGTGATAAATAAAATAGTTTAAGTTGGATTTCTTTTGAATTATTTAAAAATGATGTATATAAAAGATGTACAGAATTGATATTTATCAATTAAAAGTATTGGAATTTTAAAACGAGTTTCTATAAGTGTTAGAAATTTATAGAATTATAAATTGTGAAGACATGAGATTTATAGAATTATAGATTGTGAAGATTTGAAGTTTATAGATTTATAAAGATTGAAGTTTATAGATTTATTAAGTATGAAGTTATAAAATGAATGAAGTTGTAGAATAAAGATTGATAAGAAATTTACTTGTAACTTGGATTGTTGCCTTTAAATGGGATATTGATCGAATTATTAATAAAGAAGATTTATTAAATTGAAGTCGTTAGAAAATAGAAATAGAATTTATAAACGTTGTTTTATAAATTCGAAATCAATTGGATTCGATAAATTAAAAAGTTAAAGGGGATTTTATCCACGATTTTGGGCAGTGGGTAATTCTTGAAATAAATGTGTAGGAAAGATCGAAATTTGGTTATTTAAGTATATTCACGATTTTGGACAGTGAATATATTATTGAAAAAAATGGTTATGTTTGGAAAAGCGATATTATAAAGGAAGTTAATTGTTTTAAAAGATGTTTTAAAACGTGTGAACTATCGAAATCATAGATTTCAACATTTATTGTTGAAATAGACGTTTTCGAGAAATAAGGAAATGGTGGACTATAACACTGTTGTTATAGTAAATGATTTCCGAAAGGAAATGTTTTTTTTATATGTAGTATTGGGATTTATATATCTATCTAAATTTCGAATCCCTATACTAGTGATTTTGAGTCGTCGTAACGATGTTTTATGCAACATTCGTTTTGACTCAAATAGATGTTAAAATGTATGATTTCCTTAAAGAATGAATATATACTTAATATTGATTTAAGTATATCGAATATTTTCAAATGTTGAAGATAAATGATTTGGGAATTACTTATTATTAAATAAGTAGGGAAATGCTTTTCCAAAATGAAATGAAGTGTTTTTGAGAATTTATCTTCTTAAAGATAAATCGAAAGTGAATATTTGAAAACGATTGAAAATCGAATATCTGTAGATATTTTGAAAATATAAATTCACTATGGAATTTATAAAAGGAAAGGGAAACTGTTTAGAAAAATAAACGTTGATTTATTTTTAAAGTGTGGAAATTTTATATCTAGTATAAGATATTTTTGAAGATAAAATAATTTGGGAAAATTATTTGAAATCTGATGATGTTGCGCATCTTTATTGATAGTTAAATAACCGACTATCAATAATTACCTTTAGATAGGTATTTGTTGTGAATTGGATGAATTTGAATGCCACACTTATTTTTAAATATACGCTCACTATTCGGGTTAGCCGGGAAAGGACCATGGGGTCGTATAACCCATTCCGAATATGTGATACGTCGTTATGAATCGCATTTGAAGACCGGTGTTGAAGACCGGATATTTTTGAAAACGGAAGGATTACCGTCGAGTTACTCTACATCGACTGATCTTCGATTTAGAGGTTTTATCACCCTTAGTGACGGGAAGTCCGGACGTGATTAGAAAATTATCCGGAAATGCAAGGGCTTCGTGAGAAGTGCCTTCGGTTCTGTTCGATCCCGGAACAGACTTATATGGATTGTGTGTCTGACGTTACAATTTGAGATATAAAGCTGATTTCTTTCAAATACATTTCTGTTGGTGGCGGAGAATTTATTCTCTTAGCTTAACACCCTTCTCTGAGACGTACGAGCTCAGAGGTTATGTAGTTGAAATTCATCAGCGATATATCCCAATTTGGTAACGTGGCATACTGAGTGTTGCTGTGAAATGATCAGTGTTTGATCATTTGCGATATGATCATTCGTTTGATCTTATATCTTTGTGATCATAGGTTGATCATTTTTGTTTGACCCGAAGCAGGGCTTTTTGAGAAAGCGTAGCTTTGTGGACGAGACTTCGTCGAGCCTCACACCCCGGAAATGGTCGAAACAGGAAGAATGCGGCAAGGTTCTAGGAAGTAGCGCCCCTTAGTGTATGTCATTCCTTCTAAATAAAGGTGGTATCATGGTATGGAGCCCAGATACTTAACCTCTGTGGTTGCTGCAAAATTTATTTCTTTGTGGTTGTTGCGAATCGGGGATCCTCGGGAAGATCGGTGACGATCGGGGGATGGCATACGCGTGTCAGTAGTTACCTATTTTTGCAGAGGTAACCCGGCCTTGTGTTGGCAGAGATCCGGTTAGGTTCTCGGGTCGTCTATTCCAGGGACGTACCCATCGTGGATAGGAAGTTCCTTAGCCTGACCATTTGTTGGAAATCCAAAGAAACAATACGTGACGTGTACGGTTTTAGTTGTATTACCTGCTATGGAATGTGGCGGTAACCTGCTATTGAACATAGTAGCTATAGTAGGCATACGATACTGGTCGTATGTTGGCTAAGATTAATATTATACTTTCGAAATGTTTTCCACTATGCACTAATAATAATATCAAAAAGAATTTGATTTTTGCGTAGTAAGCATCTTTGACTATCATAAGAAGAAATCTCCTCCAATTCTGCGTTTGCATTGTGTGTGTGGTGGGAGGTCTTATGGTAGTTTCATTTTCCAAAAGCATTGCGAATTGACTTTAAAATTCTCTGCTGTTTATTTTTAAAGAATAACTGTTTTACGATCTCACACCAGTCACCATGACTGACTCGGAGTTTATTGTTTCCTTCTAAACTCTGGGTGCCCACCAATTTCCACACGGGCAGCCTAGAGTTATATTATCAGGATATCCTGGATATTCTGGAGCTTTGGAGATAAGCTGGATGGCGAGACGTAGTATTTGTATCTGATAGTATTTATTCCGCTGTGTATTCTGTATGAGGACAAGTTATATAACTGTCCATTGTTGTTTATTGACTCTGATGATATGATGTGATGTAATGTAATAACAGATATAATTCTTTTGTTTTTAAATGATATTCATTTATCTATTATATATTGTTCCGCTGCGATATGTGAGATTCTGATATTGTTCTCTGTTTCTGTTCTGATGTGTTGTTCTGTTGTTCTTTTTCTTTCTGTTCCTTCTTTCTTCTTCTTCTATCTTTTCTTCTGTTTTCTTCTTTCTAAAACCCTCACTATTGGAGTTTCCGGCAGTCGATTCCTCGGCAGTCGATAAAGTGAGTATCGATGTCGAATTTTCGAAAGTCGAAAAATCCGGTATGTGACATATATCATACCTTAGGTCGTCCACGACTTACCACCTTAACTCGCTAACTCGTTGATTTCTTAACTCGATAACAACTTAACTCACCACTATCCTTAAGTCGCGCCTACCCCTTAAGTTGTTCAAACGACCTATCTCCAAACCCTTAACTCGCCATTCCCTGGGTCGCTCCTATTCCCTAAGTCGTATACGACTTACGACCTATACTAAGTCGTGAACGACTTAGGACTTAGCCATATTTCGCCTAAAATATGAAATGGCTCAAATTCCAGATTTTGACGAACTTGTCGATCCGTAAAAATACGGGTCGTTACATTGTATATAAAATGTATGATTGAGATTAGAAAATTATTAAATTTGTATAATAATCGAGTTTAGTATTTCATTTTGTAAACTAAATAATTTGTATATGTATAAGTTAAGATTTATTCCACTGTGATCTGTGACTGTTATTTATATGATATATTGTTCTGATTCTGAGAAATCGGTGTGTCTATTACTTTGTATTAATATTGTACACGTCAAATTCAGTTCAGATATTAAGTGAAAAGGTATAAATGACGTGTCAATATTACTATAAAGATATATTTACATTCGATCGCCCTTATCAAGCCGTATTCTCTGGATTAGCAAACGATATTACTTGTAATGTTCTTTGCTAATATGGGCATCGCGGTGGGGTCATTGATTTAATAGATTTAGAATAGATTAAATAGATTTAATTAGGTTTAAAATGTTTTAAATAGATTAATTATATATTTAATAGATTTAAATTATATTAAGTAGATTTTTAAAATAGAGTAAATAAATTTAAAATAGATTAAGTAGATTTAAATTATTTTGAATAGGTTTAAAATAGAATAAATAAATTTAATTAGTTTAAAAATAGGTAAAATAGATTAAATTGGATTAAATAGGTTATAATAGATTAAATAAATTAAAATAGTTTTAAATTGATTAAAATAGTTTAAATTAATTTAAAATAGATTTCAAAATTATATCCAAACATTTCCAATAACTCAATTTTCGATAAATTCATTTATATTTGACACCTCAGCCTTGAAATTCAAATTTTAAATCCTTTGAACAATTTATTAAATCAATTTCAATTCCAACATTTACGCTTGGACTTTCAAAAATAATTCAGTTTATATAAATCAAATTTCTATTTCAAAATACCAGTTAGCTGAATTCAAAATTTAAAGATTCAAAAATCACTTAATTTAACCAATCCAGTGTCCGTATATAATTTTCTACCCTAGGGTCAAGTGATACAGATATATATCATTTCAATCTGCAATTTAAAATTTTACGGTTATATATCATTTCAAACCGCAATCCCGAATTATATAGAATCCATAAAATCGCTCGAGTCTATCATTTCAACCCATAATGATTTTTCCCTAATCTATAGATCGCTCGGGTATGTATCATTTCAACCCATAGGGAACTTGCAGTATTATAATAATATAAATTATAGCATCCAGTCATCCAATAGCAACAATTCAAACATACATCAAAATCATCATTCAATCCAATAAATAAACAATAACAATTAAACAGTGATCAATGACAGGTATTAACTGGCTATTAAACTTCAATATTAAATTAAATGGCTATTTATTTCAAGAAAGGTCAAATTTAACTTGAATGACAAATTAAATATACCAAACATCAAGAAATAAATTTCAAATCACATCAGAAATTTAATTTAACTAACATAAGAAAATTCAGTATTTCTGAGTGGGTCAAAACACTCAGAGGGCTCAAAATTTAACAGTCTCAGAATTCTTCCAAACCTATGTCAAAATGTCCGAAATTTTGATACGATCCCAGTGAAACAAACTGTGCGTAAATTGGACCTCGTATGTGAAAGTTATGTCGATTAGAACATTTGAAATAAACTTAAAAATCAAAATAAAATAATAAAAATAAGAATGTCGCATACCCCTCCACATCACCAATTCATTGCCATTCACACTCGTCCCCTTCATCCTAGCATGGCCACAATCGATAGCCCGACCAAAACCCTAGCACGCCCTAGAGGCCGTCGCCCCTCACCTCGTACGTCGCTGGCGAACTCCGCCACCCCCTCTCAAACACGCCGAACCCCCATCGCCTACGGTCGGCGACCAAAAAGGTACAACCGCCGCCATTCCATATGAAACCCTAATCGAATTTTTCCGCAAATCCGACCATCAAAATGCCGCACAAACTGCACCGATGGACAACGCACTCGACTCCCTACACAGTAGTACCAATGAATCGACGATCGGTCGAAGTCGATCGCAGCCCAACGAACGGCCGGGAATTAATCATCGATTTCTGGCCACACAGAAATCCAAATTGAAAAACAGACTACAGATTTGACTTACGCTCGTCGAGGGCTTCGAATTGATATATAATATGATATAGTTTGAGGAGTTTAAATTTTTGATTTGATTTTGATTTACAATTGAAATTGGAATTTGTTTTGGTTTGTCTGCCATTGGAAAGAGAGAAGCAGATAGAATTGTACATACATACAAATGGAATAAGAAATAGCTAGGGTTTATAACAGGCTATTTATAGGCAGGTCAGAAATAGAAACAAATGGATTAAATCGATTTGAAAATTGAACGATAAACGACCTGAAAAGCCCGTTCTGCCTCCGGAACGAAAATGGGTCATCCCATATATCAAAATAGATGTTTTCAATATTTTTAAACTCACTGTAACAGGTTTCAAGTTGTAATTCCATCGTATGAAGAAGTTGGCTTAAAATCAGCTTATTTTAAATTGATTTCAATTGAATTCCATTAAATTGATTTCTACGCGTTTTGAGTCCGTACGATCAAACAACAAGTCTGATCGCTACGAAACTTGAAAACTTACAATAACTCACCGTTACGGATCCGATGAAACTAGTTTCGTCGAAATCCGAGACAGTGGCCAAAATGGCTATTTTCACGTTAATTAAATAAATTAATATTAAATTAATTAATCACTTTTTAATTCAACATTAATAAACTAACAAATTTTCATCATTTTTGATTACTTAGACATTTATAATAACTTAAAGAAAATTTACATATCAAATTCAGTGTTTAATATTTCACTAATTACAGTGTTCAATTTCAACTGTAATTAAATCCAGTTAACTAAAATTTAAATTCCAATAAATTGTTTTAATTTGATTTCGGACTTTTATTCTAACAATTATTACTCTTTAGACATAGTTATCATTGTTTTATATTTTATTACATTAATAATCTCCAACTTCCACCTTTTATTTGTATTAGTTACTATATTTCCATTATATTGATTTTTTGTCAATTATATAAAAATTTAGAATCTCAATAAATTAATTTTTTTTGTTTCACTCTTTTATTACATCAATTATTGTCTTGCAAATATAATTAACATTTCCATACATTTTATTACATTCAAAATTTGCAGTTATCGTCTTAACTCATATTGAAGTAACATTTAATTATAATTGATTTAAATGAATTGGCAACAAATAACAATGGTCACCCTTTCTATTATTTAATCACATTTTTATGTTTGTTATCTACACACAATGTTATAGTTATTTACACAACACTTATTTAATTCAATTACACTTTATTACTTACTATTTCATTCAATAATGCAACATTTAAATTATCAATTACTCCTTTAATCCACATACCAATTAATACACACATTATTACAATTAATTTACAATCTATATCAATTATAACTCTTAAATCCCTTTAATTAATTGGAATTACATTTAAAGCAGTTATCCGTTACCTTAAATTAATACTATTTCATTTTATTCCAGTTATATTTTTATTATTAAATCACAAATTTTTATTTCTTCCAACATTAAGTCACAAAACCTTATTAAATTTACAATTTTTAATTATCAAAAATTACGGTCGTTACATCTCCTTTGTATGGAGAGCATTTTGAAAAATCAAAACATAATAACATCGCAAAATATATACTTTCCAATCAATGGGACATCCGAAAACATGGGGAAATAATATATACTAACGCAAAATCATATATTTATCACATTATGTTTAAATACATACCTTTAGCTTGCATTTTAAGCAAGTTTATTTCATTTTTTGCAAGTAGAAGAGAGTATGCACCAAAAATTCAATCCATAACATCTTTATGTACCTAACTCAAGCTCAAATAAACTCTATAAGATCACATAGTATAAATGGGAAGAGGTTTTACATTCACATATCATAAAAAAACACCTTCGCATTTTCATTTGATGAATTTACAACCAAGTTTCAAATAAAAAAACTAAAAATTATCTAATACTTCCAAAAGTAAAAGTTGGGGCATAATCAAATAGTTTTTTTAAGAAAAAAAAACACATTTTGGATCATAAAAATAAGATTTTGCAGATTCCAAAACACTTTTTATTCCGCAGGTCCACCCTTATAAAGGTAGTTTTTCACCTAGTAAACAACATATTTTTGTAAAATTTTCAAAAGGAAACTTGATCCTCATAATCTTAACTTTAAAAGAAAATACAAGATCATTGAAAACAGATAAGAGGGTCAAAAGTTAAGGCCAAAACATCATGACTCTTTGGCTTAAAAAATTTCAAGTGAAGGTCCACTTAACAAATTTGCATTTTAAGCCAAGAAAATATCAAAATTTTACAAACACTTTAAAAAAAGTTGCTATTTAGATTCTTCGCTTTCCATAATAGGCAAAATCATCCAAATCAGATTAATCATTTGAGAGCTACGGTCAAATTAGTTTTAGCAAAATAACACAAAATTTCAATTCCCACACAACAATATACATTATATTTAGTTCACGTTTAAACCATAGATAAGCTCAAAAATTTTATTGCATTACAAATAAAAATTTCTCTCTAATTGCATAGCTTTTCAATGGATGCAAAATTGACAAAAACAAACAACCAGTTTGAGAGTTATAGTTAAATCAATTCATTAGTCTAGCTTTGAAATTTCTATGCACGGTCTAAACTTTTACCATTATTTAAAACTACCTTTAGCAATGGTATATTCAAAATTTCGAAAAATGATTAACATGTGTATTTTCCTTAGAAAAGTACCTTTCCAATGAAAGAAAAACCAATAAAATCTGATCATCATGTCAAAATTTATGGCCGTGTAAGTACAATACTTCAAATTATGTCATAAAATTTCATCTCATGTGAAATCAAAAGGATTTTACTGAAACTCCTTACACAAAGTTGTGTGTTTTGAAATCTTCTTTTCGGAAACAAGAGTTCTAAAAATTTAATTAAATTTACATTAAATTTCATTTCTTTTGAAATAATTTCCAAACTTCCTTACATGAATTATTTTTTTCAAAACATGTTCTACCTTATCAAATAATATACTTGTTATCCCGCCTTTTGGCAAGGCCAGGACACCAAGGAGTTGGGTTCCAAATGTCGTTTGTCATGGATATCGTTGAATTTTGACCAAGTCCGGATCAAGCCTCAGTCGATGGGACATGATCGGGAAAATAAAGCAAACCAACGCTCCAAGTTTCAGATCGATCCGAGTTCATATGCTCAAGTTATGATGGATGCAAGGCAAAGGGAAGAACACATTTTCGTATCCATCGGGAAGCAGCAGTTCGTATCGATGGGTTTCGTATCCATCAGCGGTCCTCGTTTCGCATCCATCGATCTCATGCCCATCAGAACGATTAAGTCCACACAGTCATAAGCTTCGTATCGATAGAACCTTCAGCCGGAAAGACTTGTTCGTATCCATCAATAAGTCACCTGGTTTGTAACGATCACTTGATATCTACTTCGTATCCATCAGTCAGTGCCTGCTTCGTATCCATCATCCAGTGTCTACTTCGTATCCATCATCCAGTGTCTACTTCGTATCCATCAGCCAGTGTTTGCCTCGTATCCATGGATGAAGTCCTACTCGAATCCATCAGGTCAACCAGCTTGGATAACGTGTCATATCTCGAAGGAAACGGGGCGAGATACATGGAGTCGAAGCAGTCAACACGGAGCAAATACCGGATCGAGGCGAAGCGCGCGCGTTACGTCATCCCTCGATGCGAATGCGCCGAGATATATGGAGTCGACACGGTCGACTCGGAGTAAAGACCGGATCGAGGCGAAGTGTGCGTTCCATGTCTTCACAGAGGCGCATGATACCATCGATTCGAAGCCCTCAGCTCAGAGACATGGATTCGAACCAGACAGCCCAGCGAAGAACATCGCCTCACATCGATGATATCTCTCAATCCACTGATCCAAATACCATGAAATTTTAACTGAAGGTTGCACACATACCGAGGAACATCTCCACCAATTTTGAGCTCAATTGGAAGTAATCTTGATCGATACGAAATGATTTCGTATCGATCACAGATTGACTTGAAACTCTCTGGAAGTGGTCGAATGGGTCTCCTCACGTGTCAGGCCAAGTCTCCCGGAGTTTGAGCAAAATCTAAGCCTCCTACGCCTATAAATAGAGCCCCAGAGTCAACGGGAAAAGGATCTTTTTTCTCTGAAGCGTCCAGACTCTGCCGGATTGAGATTTGCATCCTACTTTTGCTGTCAATTTCGAATTCTAAACTGTAATCCGCTGTTCATTGCTGTAAACGCTTGTAATCATTGAAAGAGAATCAATAAAACCAACAAAACTTCATAGTGGACGTAGGCTATACGCCGAACCACTCTAAATTGCTTGTCTGTGCACTTTACATTCCTGTTTGTTGGAGTTTTTGTTAGATAATCTCTGTTTTACATTTATAATCTTCATTTTATCTCTTCAAATAACTCCCGAAGAGTGTTGTGCCCATTTTTGGTACAAACACTTTGGTGCTTTCACCGAGAAAACCAGCTTTTTCTCCTGCTCATTGGATCTGCCGTCGATACCGGATTGCACAAATCCAAGAGGAAGATCCAGATATCCAGTCCGGAATCCTTCCATTCTATTCAGATTTGCCCAAAATCTAGGAAAGGACTCCACCACCGAGAATGGTCAGCACAAGAACTGGCGCTACCGCTGCAGAGCAAGAAGGCAGAGATAGACAGAATCCCACACAGCCGCCTTCTTCCAATCAAGACAATACCACTCACTCAGACTCAACGAGGCTAGTCACCCGACAGGAGTTTCAGGTATTGCTCCAGGAGCTGACCCAAAGCCGTCAACAGTTGGCGGAACAGTTACGCGCCAATATCGAGCTGACCAACCAGCTAAACCGCCGGGGGCACAGAAGGTCCAGGAGAGATGATGTCTCCAGAGCGTCTACCGAAAGCTCAGCTTCATCTGATTATCACCACCGAACTACCCGTCCTCGACTAGAGGGGAGTCGCGCTCAAGCTGCTGAATATCAGCCCGCCTTAACTATTGGGCAACTGAGGGTAGGACCGTCGACCAGTTTCCAAACGGGTCCCTCAACACGAGGAGGTACTGCCCCACAGTACACCACGGATAACCGCGCCACAACCGCCGCGGCAGAGACAAGGGTCGATACCCGAAATCAATCAGAGCCGATCAACCAACAGCGAGGACATACTCCTGAACCTTATGTCCCAGAAGACGTTGAGCCAAGGAGGCGAGATACAGATCGTCGACAGCGCCCGATCCCAACTCGCACCGTGGAACCCGACCACGCCTTAGCTCATCACGCTCAGAATCTACCTGTTTCAGATATATCAACCATGATACGTCAGATGATCCGCGAGAGTCAGGGGCTCACCAATGATGACTGGGGGATTTCCCGTAGTCATACCCCTTTCACAGACGAAGTGTTACATGCCGAACCCTCTAGGCGATTCAGAATGCCGACTCTCCCGATGTACGAAGGGAATAGTGACCCCAACCAGCATATTCTGAAATATGAATGGTCGATGAGCGCTGCAAGGGCCGACGATGCAGTGAAGTGTCGAAGTTTCCCCATCTCTCTGGGGGGAATCGCGACAATGTGGTTTACCCGCCTACCACCTAGATCAATTTCTTCGTTCGATCAATTGGCCAAGAGGTTTGTGGAGCAATTCCGGATGCATGTTGCTAGACCAAAAGACGTCAACACCTTGTCCAGCGTCACTCAAGCTCCTGGAGAAACGCTCAGGCGTTACCTAGAGAGGTTCCACGCAGCATGCGTCGAGATCACCAATCCCAACGATAATTCAATCTTGATGGCTCTGACCAAGGGGATTGATCCTGATTCTGAATTCGGAAACTGGCTAGTTGGAAAACCGCCCGCGTCGTTGGACCGTTTTTACTCCAAGGCCGCTCAATTCCTGCGGCAGGAGGACGCAAAACAGTCTAGGAAGCAGGACGATGCGAGGCCCAGCATTGAGGGAATGCAGAGCAATGTGGCAGTTAAACAGTCTAGCGAGAGTTCCGGGAAAGTTCAACTGAATATACAAAACAAGCAAACCCAGCAGAGAGGAAACAATGGCCAGAATAAGAAGAGAGACGAGAACCGAGGTCCACGACGTAGAGCTCAGATGTTTGACAGTTATACACCGCTAAACACGTCATTGGAAAACGTATACTTACAGACTTGTAACACTGTACAGTATAAGAAGCCTGCTCCGAAGCCCTCATCGGAGAGACAGATTTAGACAGGGAAATTCTGTAGGTTCCATGAAAGCTATGGACACAATACCAATGAGTGTCGGCACTTACAGGACCTCATCGAGAAGCTGATTAGAGAGAGGAAGCTAGATCAGTTTGTACGGGCGCCGCAGTCTGGCGGAGTGGGCCCCTCGAATCAAAATCGTCCACAAAATCAGGAAAGAGAGGAGGAACCCGCCCGTGCGGGCGGGAGATTAGTTATCAACACAATAAGTGGTGGTCCCCATCCGGCAGACAGAAGCTGGGGGGAAATGGAGTCGTATGCCAGTTCTATCAGGCATGCGGACTTCGAGTGTTATAGTAATTGCGAGGATGGAACCCCGGCAAAGCAACAAAAGATAATGTCCGATGATATCGTGTTCAGGAGCCGAGACGCCGATAAAGTCGAAGCCCCTACAATCGACCCACTAGTCATATCTGCCCAGGTAGGTCCTGCTTGGATGAAGAGGATCCTGGTTGACAGTGGGAGCTCTGTGAACATCTTGCTTAAACGGGCTTACGATCTAATGAAGATGGAGACAAAGGATTTGCAACCCTGTTTATCCAGAATCCATGGTTTCAACGGAAGTGCCACGATACCCATCGGAATAACTGAACTCCCAGTCGAGTTAGGCGTTGGAGAACGCCGGAGGGTCCGAATGTTACAATTTGTTGTGCTAGAAATCGATTCGCCATATAATGCGTTCCTGGGTCGACCAGCCTTAGCTGAGTTCAGGGCGGCGATTGCTCCATGGTGTCTGACTTTGAGATTTCCCACTGATCATGGGATTGGAGTTGTTCAAGGAGATCAGGCCTCAGGAAGGGCCTGTTATGTTGCTGAGCTGCGCGGGGCGCAACGTAAAGAGAAGGGAAAGGGCGTAGAGGAATCTCTCTGCGTCCGTTCTATCGATAATTGACAATTGATGCCTGGGCCTCGGCCCGGGCACCATGACCAATTCCTGAAGGACCTGGACCCCAGGGACAACGAGGATAAAGACGAATCAACGGAGAGTCAAGCTTCTCCAGCCGAACTGACTGTGGACGTCCCAATCAGTGAGGATGATGATTCAAAGATGCTGAAAGTTGGGTCCCAACTAAACAAGCAGACACAACAGGAGTTGGTCGAATTTCTTCGGGCGAATCTCGACGTCTTCGCCTGGACACACTCTGACATGTGCGGGATCTCGCCGAGCATTGCAAGTCACTCCCTGAATATAGATCCACGACATGTCCCAGTAAAGCAGAAAAGGCGCGGTATGGATCCAGAGAGATCTGCCGCCCTTAAGGAGGAAGTTGATAAACTACAATCGAATGGGTTCATTCGAGATGCCTTGTATCCAGAATGGGTGTCCAACCCTGTACTAGTTCGGAAACCAAACGGGAAGTGGAGAACCTGTGTTGATTACTCTGACCTAAACAAGGCCTGTCCAAAAGATAGCTTCCCACTTCCGCGAATCGATCAGCTCGTTGATTCAACGGCCGGACATGAACTACTATCCTTTATGGATGCTTATTCCGGCTACAACCAGATACCCATGCATTTGCCTGATCAGGAACATACCAGCTTTGTGACCGATCTGGGACTCTATTGTTACAAAGTCATGCCGTTTGGTCTAAAGAACGCTGGAGCAACATACCAACGCTTAGTCAACCGAATGTTCGCTGATCAGATCGGGAAGACCATGGAGGTTTACGTGGATGACATGCTGGTGAAGTCCCGATTTTCCACCGATCACGTCAGAGATTTGAATTCAATGTTCAGCATCCTCCGGGAGTATGGAATGAAGCTCAACCCACTCAAATGTCACTTTGGCGTTGCATCCGGGAAATTCCTTGGGTTCATCGTCAACGCTCGGGGAATAGAGGCGAATCCTGAGAAAATCTGGGCTATTAGAAATTTGCAAACCCCTAGAACTATAAAGCAAGCCCAGAGTCTTAACGGGAAGGTCGCAGCATTGAGCAGGTTCATTTCAAAATCCACCGATAAATGCATTCCTTTCTTCGACCTGATCCGGAAGGGCAAACGAAACTTTGAATGGACCACGGAGTGTGAGGGCGCGTTCCGATCATTAGTTCAACATCTCTCCACACCTCCGATCCTATCAAAACCGGTTGACCATGAGCAACTATATCTCTACCTGGCAGTATCAGAACATGCGATCAGCGTTGCTCTAGTCCGGGAAGAAGACAAAGTGCAAAACCCGGTCTACTATGTCAGTAAGCGACTAACAGGAGCTGAAAGAAATTATCCGAGACTGGAGAAACTGGCCTACTGCCTGGTCATTGCCTCAAGGAAGCTCCGTCCTTACTTCCAAGCTCATCCGCTTACTGTGTACACCGACCAGCCGTTACGACAGGTCCTTACGCGGCCTGAGACGTCCGGTAGGTTACTCAAGTGGAACATTGAGCTAAGCCAATTTGATATCGCATACGCTCCGTGGAGGGCCATTCAAGGACAAGTCCTGGCTGATTTCATAGCCGAATTCACCGTTCCAGAAGACTTACCCGAGACCAGTAAATCCCCCGAATACATCTGGAAGCTGTATACTGATGGTGCGTCAAATGACCGGTGTTCGGGCGCTGGGGTTGTACTTGAGACTCCCGAGGGCCGATCCATATGTTATGCTCTTAAATTCGACTTTCGTGCAACTAATAATGAAGCCGAATATGAAGCCCTCCTAACCGGCCTAAAGCTTGCCAGAGATTTGAAAATTATCGCTGTAGAAATTTATTGCGATTCACAGTTAGTGGTATGTCAAGTACGAGGAGAATACCAGGCAAGAGACCGAAGATTGGCCGCTTACTTGGCACGAGTTCAGGAAATACTAGACCAGTTTGATTATTACGCCATCTATTATGTGCCTCGGGAGCACAATCAGAAAGCCGATTCACTGGCAAAGTTAGCCAGCACAGGTGAAGCGCAACAAATGGGACTTGTCCCTATTGAAACTTTGGCCTCCCCGAGCATCGACCGAGTAGAAATGGACTCTGTGTTTGAAACCGCTCCCAGTAGAGAATCCTGGATGACTCCGTATCGGAACTACATTGAGAATGGGACGCTGCCTGAACCTAGAAATGAGAAGAGACAAATTCAGCGAAAAGCTTCGCGGTTCGTCATCCAGAACGGAGTCATGTACAGGAGAGGTTATTCCGTTCCTCTCCTCAGGTGTATCGCCCACGAGGAAATCAAACGAGTGTTACATGACGTGCACGAAGGAGAGTGTGGTGATCATACCGGAGGACAAGCTCTCGCTAAGAAGATACTCCGATATGGGTACTACTGGCCGACAGTGAACCGAGATGCGGCAAACTATGCCCGAAAATGCGATAAATGCCAGATACATGCCCGAATTCCGAGAGCTCCGCCAACTGAAATAACCCAAATGGTCAGTCCCTGGCCATTCGCAATGTGGGGCATCGATATAATCGGCGCTTTACCTTTAGCAAAAGGCGGTGCGAAGTACGCCATTGTCGCCGTTGACTACTTCACGAAGTGGGCCGAGGTCGAAGCCCTTGCCACCATTATGACAAAGAAAGTGATAAATTTCGTGGTTCGCAACATCATCTGTCGATTTGGACTCCCACATACTATCATCACTGATAACGGAGCCCAATTCGAAAGTGCGGAATTCAAGAATTTCTGTCAACGGTTTCATATCCGCAAAAAGTTCTCGGCTGTCGCACACCCCCAAGCAAATGGACAGGTTGAAGCTGTCAACAAAGTTATAAAAGCAATCCTGAAGAAACGATTAGAGAACGCTGGGGGCAAGTGGGTCGATGAACTTCCTATGGCACTATGGGCCTATCGAACGACCCACAAGACCGCGACCGGACACACTCTGTTTTCCTTATCTTACGGCTCAGAGGCCGTTATTCCGGTCGAGACAGAAGTGTTCTCTCATCGCGTGACTTATTATGATCCAAAAACAAACGCCATACTCCTGGCCGAGTCTTTGGATCTATTGGATGAAAAACGGGAAGAGGCCGATTTGAGAGCAGCTGCACATCGAAGCCGGGTCGCCCGACTGTACAACAACAAGGTTCGACCCCGAACCTTTGGACTCGGTGACCTGGTACTCAAGAGAATCTACCCAGTTCCTTTGCACATGAAGCCAAACTGGGGGGGACCGTATGTAATTACACGGAAGCTCGGAGATGGTACATTCAAGCTATCGACTGTTGACGGTCTCGATTTACCAAGGGCTTGGAACAGCGAAAGTCTCCGCCGCTATTACATATGACAGGCTTTATTTATTTCATTCTATTTAGCAATTTGTTTCTGCATTTCGAAATTTGAATTTTGTAATAAGGCAACTGACTTTGCCGCATTTTCTTATTTCAGCAATAAAATGCCACTTCTTCGAGCCAGAGCTGTGATTCATTATGTACGATATACAACATCACGATGCACGAAGAGCTAAATCCCATCATGCAATGGGACTTATTCAAATGGAGAGTGGCTGTGATACGACCGGCCACTCACTAGGTGAAACCCGAGCTCGGGGACAAGCCATGACACCGATATTAATAGGGTTGACACACGACAATCCTACAATTAACTCCGCATTCCCATAGTGCGATGCAGAGTATAAACATTTAACTCCATATTCCCAGAGTGCGAAGTGGAGTATAAACATTCAACTCCGCATTCCCAGAGTGCGAAGCGGAGTATAAACATTCAACTCCGCATTCCCAGAGTGCGAAGCGGAGTATAAACATTTAACTCCATATTCCCAGAGTGCGAAGTGGAGTATAAACATTCAACTCCGCATTCCCAGAGTGCGAAGCGGAGTATAAACATTCAACTCCGCATTCCCAGAGTGCGAAGCGGAGTATAAACATTTAACTCCATATTCCCAGAGTGCGAAGTGGAGTATAAACATTTAACTCCGCATTCCCAGAGTGCGAAGCGGAGTATAAACATTCAACTCCGCATTCCCAAAGTGCGAAGCGGAGTATAAACATTTAACTCCATATTCCCAGAGTGCGAAGTGGAGTATAAACATTTAACTCCGCATTCCCAGAGTGCGAAGTGGAGTATAAACATTCAACTCCGCATTCCCAGAGTGCGAAGCGGAGTATAAACATTTAACTCCATATTCCCAGAGTGCGAAGTGGAGTATAAACATTTAACTCCGCATTCCCAGAGTGCGAAGCGGAGTATAAACATTTAACTCCGCATTCCCAGAGTGCGAAGCGGAGTATAAACATTTAACTTCATATTCCCAGAGTGCGAAGTGGAGTATAAAACATTCAACTCCGCATTCCCAGAGTGCGATGCAGAGTATAAACATTTAACTCCATGTTCCCAGAGTGCGAAGTGGAGTATAAACATTCAACTCCGCATTCCCAGAGTGCGATGCAGAGTACAAACATCAGTCAACTCCATGTTCCCAGAGTGCAAACAACCGCTTACGAGATGACATATATCCCCGGAGTGTGGATGGAACGATGCATAAGGAAACAAGTGTAGTTCGGCCGCTCGGTCCTCGCTTGCTGCAATCACAAGCTGATCATCACAACTTAACCCTGGAACTGGGGGCAGAGGCAAATGTTAGTCATTACCCGAGACTATGCGATGCTCAGCTCCGATGCGATCCTCTATCACAACTCAAGTCCGAGATTTCCATACTTAACAAGTAAAATAAGCTATTCTTGAAACAATCAGATAATGCAAGTACACTGGACCAAAGTCCGAACACCGTAATATTCAAGCATAGAAGGGAACATAAGCTGAAGCTAGAAAACAAAATTTTATTTCAACTAACTCAAAAACAATGGTTCATACATGAGTTTTTTCCAAAATGTTCCTACTAGCAGGGGCCGAACCCGCATCTAAGCACGGCCTACAAAAGGGAAAAGACAGAGAAAATAACAAAAGTCCCTAACTGCCTATGAAAAGAATGTCTAATCCTTCTGCTTCCTCAGCTTCTTCTTCCTCGAGGAGCTACTGGAGCCACCAGTACCCTTTCGCTTGGAGCCTTTCTCCTTAGGCAAGCTCCCTTCGGGTGAAGGCATAATGTCAACGTCCTCGTCTGAGCTGGACTCTATAGGGATGCTTCCCGCGGGAGGAGTGGGAGGAACAGACTCCGCAGCCGGAGGAGGGGCTGGCACATTAGTATCAGTAAGTGTGCCCCCAGGAGACACAGTCATAAGAGGAGTAGGGCACTGTGCTGCTGCTCCGCCATCTACTTCACCGCCGTGCGCCGCGGCCGCCATCTCGGCATTAATTTCGGCCAACATCGCCGCTTCCCACCGTGCCCTGGCCTCGCTAGGGGCCGTAGTAGTCTGAGACGAGGTGTCAGAAGTAGCCGTGAATCCACCCAAGCCGAATGGCAAGTCCGCAAAAGGATCACTTTGACGGCCAAGGAGCTCGTTTATCATCTGCTCGTCGAAAGAAAGTGAGCTCCCCTGCGTCACTCCAACTGGTGCCATTGCCGCGACGGAGGTCGCCTCAGAGATGATGGCTCCTGGCGCTTGACCTGATTCTTGGGTGGTAAGAGGCGCGGCTGGTGCGACTCCTGTCACTGATCAAAGGAAAAGACGTGTCATTAGCAACATTTCAACACAGATTCTTCAATCCAAATATACTAGAAGTTAGTTCAAAGTACCATCCTCGGTTTGGCTCGAGGTCGTCTGAACTACTTCAGAAGGATGTTCCTTAATAGGAGATAAATGCGGTTGATCTGGGTCATACGCCGGGATAGGCTGGGGGTAGATCATCGGAGTTGGCTCAGACTGAGATGACACGACTATCTCAGAACTCGTAACATGGTGTTCTGCACCAGAGCTCTCTCCGACTTCCTGGATCTGGGCACCAAGCCTCACCTTGTCGTGGGAAATCATGGAGTCATGGAGAACCTTCTTTTCGTCATCATTAAGGATGCGGTTCTCCAGCTCGAACTCATCAAGGGCTTCATCAGGGTGCCCAGACTTCTCCTCATCAACTAGTTGGTTCCAGGCGTTATAGAGATGCGTGGGGTAATCGTCAAGCCATGTCAGATCTCGATGCCTTAACACATTGGCGTTATAAGTGACGAGTAGCTCTTCCACCTCGGCCTCAATCCTGGCCTCCGCCTGCCGTACCTTCTCGTCAACCCCGGCCTCAGCTTCATGGGCTTGTTGTATAGCAGCTTCCTTCTCCTTTCGAAGCGTCACCGCCTGATCACAGGCCTCCTGCGCAGAGACGTTAGCTGCGTCTTTTTCCTTCGCCATCTCTGAAAACTTTGATTTCAGCTCATTAAGCTCCTTGAGAGCGGCTTCCCTCTCGGTAGTAATAGAAGTGTTCCTGTGACCCATGTCCTCGATGGCGGTATAATGCTCTTGCTTCATCCTGGTCATGACCGCGTTCACTTCATCAACCTTCTTTAGGGCCTCCATCTCGGATTTACGGGAAGACTCAGCCTCCAAGTTGAGCGCTTTTATGATTTGGTCGTTGTGACCCAGCTCCTTCTCGAGCTTCTCAATGGTGACGCCCCGATCGAATGCCACTTTAGACGCCTTCCTCGCGGCCCGTCCCCATTCCCTGTACTGGAAAAAGATGTCCGCAACATAATCATGGATAGTGGTTTCCGCGGTTGGCGGAATTCTCTTCAAGTGCGGAGGGAAGACATAACCATCAAAACAGATGTCGGGAAATTCCTTCCTCGTCTGTGCCAGTTTAAGCGCTCCTTCACTAGACGCCTCGGTCGGGACCGGTACAGTAGCCGAAGAGGTGGCTATTTCAGTCATGCGTGGAGGATCGGACCTCAAAGCTTGAGAAGGCGGCCTAGGCCGTGAAGTCTCGGGAGGACAAATAACCGCGGCCGTAGGAGGTGCAGAGGTCCTGGGGGGAGGAGAGCGAGATCGGGATCGGCGAACGTATCCCCTATCTCTGTCAGACTTCTCCTGACCAGAGTGTCCTGAGTCCTAATCCCTCTCGCCCTCTCTCCTGCGTGGCTCACGATAACGGCGCTTATTGCGCAAACTACCAAGCACAAAACCTTGCCCAGACATTGTACATGAAAAGAAAACCGCGAAGAATCAGTAACCGTTTGCGATGTGTTGTTTACGGTTAGGAAAGTGTGTTGTGCCGTGAAGAGTGTGTGAATGTGTAACCCCCCGGACCAGCCAGAAGTGTCAATCGCACTGGCAGGATCAGACTCGCTAACATCGACGATATGTCGCGGTCCACCCGATCCAACGTCGTCTTGCTCCGGCTCGATGTCCGGGATTGGAGGATCAGCAGGCCCTTCGAATTGATCTCCAGCTTGCGGGGAGGATGCTTCCGTAATCTTAACTCCTGGCGAAGGACGGTGCAAAACCACAGACTTCCGCCTCCCGGACTTAGGCTGTTTTGAGGCCACTGCTTTGCCTTTCCTCTTTGCGTCGGACTCCGGGGTTGCATTAGCAGGTCCGACCAACGGATCGTCGTCGGTATGAGTTTTCTCGGAATCGGGTTCCTCAATTATTACGACCCTAGGTTTCATCCGCTTGACCTTTTTCCTGGAGACGGTCTTTAATGCACCATCGAGTCTTATGCTCTGCCTCCGGCCGATCAGCCCAAGAACTCTGAGATTCCAATCTGTCAGTAACAGTTCAATATTCCTTTCTTCGCTAGGAACCTCTTGGAGAACCCGAACTATCTCTTTATAGTAGCCACCCTCAGGCCGCTGGATGATAGCTGAAAGAAAAAGAGAAGAAGACGTGAATTTAATTTCACTCCGAAAATTGCCCTGTCAATTACTTGGGAAAAAAGACGATGCTCACGTCTGAACAGCCATCTTCTGGCAAACCCCGGAGGACATCGGACATAGAACCACTCCGATTTAAAGTAGCTTAGCCTAGTCCACGACCCCGCGACAACTTGGCAGTTCCTTACAGACTCCAAGAACGTATAAGATGGGCTATCAGTCCGACTCTTGAAATTAAACAAGTATCTTATGTCGGTCATACGGGGAGGACGATGGAGGTACTCCATGAATACAATGAACAAGCTGTTGAGTGAGGCATATCCGTTTGGATGCAATTGAGACGGAGCGATGTCCAGATAAGCCAACACTTCTCTTATGTAATCATTGAACGGAGGAAGTGTGCCGGCTGCGCACGCATGCCGATTAAAAGCAGTATACCCCTCCGGGGGATTATGTGGCCTGTCATCCGGTCCAGGCAACAGTACCTCATCCAAAGATAAGCCATGCCTTAAGCATATTCTCCCTAGCATGTCTTCAGAAATATTGGACGGGACAGAATCAGGTGGACTGTTAATGAAGGACGCATCGGGCAACTCATCCGGAGCTGGACCAATAGCTTCGGTCTCGATGACCGGAATCTCAAGTCTGGGAAGGATAGTGTTCTGAGTTTCTTGCTGCTGCGAACTTGACGGTTCCATCACTAGCTAACTCACGAGAAACCATCATTAGATGACAAAAAGCCCGTGCATTCCCCAGTGTAAAGTGCATGAATGTGTTGTGTAGTGCAAGTGTTGTGCGTGACTTGAGCAAATTCTGCAGAGGTAAAGAAAACATGCAAGCGACTAAATTCTGGAAGTCAGACGGGCGTGACCGTCATCGCTGACCGTCACGACCACGCTATTCAGGTGATAGCGATCGATTCAAGATTAAAGAGTTCGTTGTATTTTTCTGTTAAACGGCAGTTCCATCGACGAGCTTCGAGAGGTAGTCAAATATGCAATTTAATTATCAAGTCCAGGTATGCAAGAATGAAGCTCATCGGAGTTATGCTGAAGAATGTCAAGATTTCGCATCCATAATGGGAAGTTCGAATCGATCAAAATCCATCATGATACCGGTTTGAATCGATGCCCGTGAGCACGCTTCGAATCGATGATCAGGAGTCAAGTTCGAATCCATCAAAGATCAGAGTACTTCGCATCGATCCTTGGTTGCCTGGTTCGTATCGATCAGAAAATGCCTTAGCTAAACATCGATCGCGAAGGCAAGGTTCGTATCGATCTGAAACTAAGATACATTTTTTAGTTTTTCGTATTGATCATTTCGTGTCGATACGATCCACCATCACATCCATCGATGCGAACTGGATCTCCCCCATTGACTTATCCCAGGAATCGATACGGGATCTAAGAAAAGATGTCGCTGTCTTCGTCGATTCGAACACGGCCTTTAGATCGATTCGCCTTTACCTTCTCCACTCCTTCTTCTCCAATCTACCAGAGCGTCGCCATGGCCATCTGGACTTCGAACCAGATCCGGTTTTATCAATTGCCAGAGTGGTTGATTGACGAAGAAAGAGTGGATCGAATATAGTTTCGTCATTTAGATTCGTGGTGGATTGCCTAGTTTAAGGTTGAGATTTCAAGATCTGGTGGATTGAAGCTGATAGAGTCGAAAGTACAGAACTGTTATCTCTTTCTAAATTCGTGAATCGATACAAAAATGCAAAAGGCAACAGTAAAAGTGAAAGGTAAAAAAGTGAAATTGAGCCAAGTCCCCGGTATTTATATGAAGCCTAGGACGGAACCGAGACGATTCGACTCCCAGTCAACCTGACCGGTCGCAACCAGTCAGACGGCGCACTCGTTTCGAACCCACCAGACTTTATCGATTCGAAGCGCACAGGGAGGCCACTTGAGTACGATGGATCAGCGCAGACGCTCTCTTCGAATCCATCAAGCTGTACATTCATCGAGGCGAAATGTTCACCAGACATCATCATTTCGAAACATCCAAATTATGAGCCATCGCTTCAAAACAGAGCAGACCTATCGATACGAACATTCATTTCGTATCCACCCGATATCGCCAATTTAAATAGTAATTCACCATGATTCATGACTATCGATACGAATGACCGTTTTCGTATCCATCAAATCAACCCACATCGGCACGAAGAAAGGCTTTCCAACTTTTAGCATCGACTCATGAGAGGACCGATACAAGAGAATGGCTAAAGGGTACGACTTCCAAAGTTATTCAAAGAAGACCTGCAGCTTTTCAAAGCACGTCATGTTTTCACAAGACGTACTTTGGGGGGCAAATGTTATCCCGCCTTTTGGCAAGGCCAGGACACCAAGGAGTTGGGTTCCAAATGTCGTTTGTCATGGATATCGTTGAATTTTGACCAAGTCCGGATCAAGCCTCAATCGATGGGACATGATCGGGAAAATAAAGCAAACCAACGCTCCAAGTTTCAGATCGATCCGAGTTCATATGCTCAAGTTATAATGGATGCAAGGCAAAGGGAAGAACACTTTTTCGTATCCATCGGGAAGCAGCAGTTCATATCGATGGGTTTCGTATCCATCAGCGGTCCTCGTTTCGCATCCATCGATCTCATGCCCATCAGAACGATTAAGTCCACACAGTCATAAGCTTCATATCGATAGAACCTTCAGCCGGAAAGACTTGTTCGTATCCATCAATAAGTCACCTGGTTTGTAACGATCACTTGATATCTACTTCGTATCCATCAGTCAGTGCCTGCTTCGTATCCATCATCCAGTGTCTACTTCGTATCCATCATCCAGTGTCTACTTCGTATCCATCAGCCAGTGTTTGCCTCGTATCCATGGATGAAGTCCTACTCGAATCCATCAGGTCAACCAGCTTGGATAACGTGTCATATCTCGAAGGAAACGGGGCGAGATACATGGAGTCGAAGCAGTCAACACGGAGCAAATACCGGATCGAGGCGAAGCGCGCGCGTTACGTCATCCCTCGATGCGAATGCGCCGAGATATATGGAGTCGACACGGTCGACTCGGAGTAAAGACCGGATCGAGGCGAAGTGTGCGTTCCACGTCTTCACAGAGGCGCGTGATACCATCGATTCGAAGCCCTCAGCTCAGAGAAATGGATTCGAACCAGACAGCCCAGCGAAGAACATCGCCTCGCATCGATGATATCTCTCAATCCACTGATCCAAATACCATGAAATTTTAACTGAAGGTTGCACACATACCGAGGAACATCTCCACCAATTTTGAGCTCAATTGGAAGTAATCTTGATCGATACGAAATGATTTCGTATCGATCACAGATTGACTTGAAACTCTCTGGAAGTGGTCGAATGGGTCTCCTCACGTGTCAGGCCAAGTCTCCCGGAGTTTGAGCGAAATCTAAGCCTCCTACGCCTATAAATAGAGCCCCAGAGTCAACGGGAAAAGGATCTTTTTTCTCTGAAGCGTCCAGACTCTGCCGGATTGAGATTTGCATCCTACTTTTGCTGTCAATTTCAAATTCTAAACTGTAATCCGCTGTTCATTGCTGTAAACGCTTGTAATCATTGAAAGAGAATCAATAAAACCAACAAAACTTCATAGTGGACGTAGGCTATACGCCGAACCACTCTAAATTGCTTGTTTGTGCACTTTACATTCCTGTTTGTTGGAGTTTTTGTTAGATAATCTCTGTTTTACATTTATAATCTTCATTTTATCTCTTCAAATAACTCCCGAAGAGTGTTGTGCCCATTTTTGGTACAAACAATACTTTTTCAACTACTATTAAATTCAAACTATTTTAAAAATAAATCAACTTTGTTTCATAAAAGTTTTCTACTTCAAAATCCATAAAATATTTATCACATAAATTAATCTTCACTAAATTTTAAATTCAAACCAAATGTTGATCATGTTATTTTGAACTGAAAAATAATTTAAACTTAGACTCCATTAATTGGAAACTACCTTTTAATTTATAATATACTAAACACCTTTCTTCTTTATAAATTAAATTTACTAAGTAACTCGAATAGAATACTAATATATTTCTTTTTTTTAAACTACTTTATTATTTTCCTTTCTCAAATTTCAAACATCATTGAAAATATAATATCTGAAACATTAGTTACTTAAAAAAAATATTTATAACACTTCAAAAAACTTAATATATTTTTTCCAAACATCATATTATTTTCAAAATATGGCTTTTTTTTCCAAACCGTATTATTCTTTTAAAACCATTATACTGAAATGCCTCGTCCTAGTGTTTAGGATCTCTATCGATAATGTTGGCCAGGTGCATCGACCAGAATTTTTAAAGCACCAAATAGACAAATTAACACAAATTTAATTACAGAAAATTTTTCAAGTGTTTTTATTTATATAATTAATTTTCTTACTTTGTCAAAATTATATGCTTGCTTTTAGTAGATCCGCATTTTAAAGGTGATTACATTAATACTCACATAATCTATCACTATCAACACACAATCAAGCAATCAAATTTATTTATTTATTACATTTCATATTTTAGTTACACATTATATATATTGTTATTATTGATTTCTTAAACAATTTTATTTTTTCCATAGCAGTACATATTCTGATAAACTGTTGGCTTCTATTAATATTTGGCTTCGTCCATATTCAGGTGGGTTTATAAATTTTGAGTGATAACTCCTACTCAATTCCCATTTCTAGACCAGGCCAAATAAAAACCAAATTAAAATAACTAAACACATAAACAAACAATCAAACAATCGCCTTTAGTAGAAAGCTATTTATTAGCATCTGGTGCACACTCTAATCTTTACTGGATCGGGCTACTCTATTCAAAGCCACACAGAGGTTTCTTCACCTTCACCAATATCGACACTACTAGTCTGGCTAACCACTTTTTACTTCAATACTTTCATTAACTTAAATTCCATAAGGAACAAACATACAGAAGTGATATGGATAAAATAATATATATAGTGGGAAAAATAACAAGTACGTCCCTTGATGATTACCCCAGCAGTCATTTTATACTCTTATTATCCCTTTAATATAGGGTAACTACCTAACGCTCTCAAGGGGTCAGGGACTTTAAGTCTCATCTAAGGTCTTGACTCGTGTCTCTTATATATGATGTGTTGTTTTAAACCTTCTCCAATACTAAATTATAAACACCTCCACCTCTATACCCACACTACCCAAGAGTATTACCGAGTAACAATGTTAGATAATACAGAGATGAGGCGATATGGGGTACACACGTGAATGTTCCTTTGGGCTAACACTGTACATATTTAAACACCGGATATAGTTTACCACAAAACGTACACATGATCGGCATAAATCAATAAACATGTGTGTCTCCAAGATAGAACAATACACAATTTGCAGTAAATATCAAAGAACACGGAGTCAAAATCGCATTGATAATATATAATACTAAATATACAAGCTATATCCAACTTACATCTCATGATTATATACAAGAGATAATACAATACAAAATGATAAACTACTATGCTAAATTACTAGCCTCCTTTAAGCCCAATAAAAAAGCAGGTCTCACTGTCCCTGAACCTGAAATGTCTCGAATTAACCAGAGTGTTGTATAAATAACATACATGTCAGACTATGTCTAAATATAGAGGCCAATACATATGTAGATATAGAATATGCATAGTACAATAGTGATGACATGCAAACAATAGTTTAACAAATAGCAACAATCACAAAACCAAGCATAAAGATGTCATCATCCATATAAAATCACAACAAATATTATCCAATCAAAACAATATCAAATGGGTTAATCGTCCATATACAGAATCATCATCAATATCCAGAAATCATAGTGTATGAGATGTCATCAAGTATAATTAGGCTAGCAAACGACAATGCCTAGATATATATCTCAATCTCGAATAATATAATACTAACATCAATATCAAATCGAAATAATATAAAATGGGTAAATAATCCATATGCAGAATCATCGTCAATATCCAGAATTCATCAAATATGAGATGTCATGAAGTATAATTTTGCTAATAAACAACAATGCCCAGGTATATCTCTCAATCTCGAATAATAGAATACTAACATCACTACAAAAGGCCTCTTATCAAAAAAATCATATACAATAAAATATACAAGAATCCATTATACGCTGGACACATATCCAGATATAATGTCATCTTCTTATATATAAACCAAAGTATATCGTGATGGGATACGACTGTACAAAAAACACGAAGTCCCAAGTAGAGCCATATATATCAATATGTTGGTCACCTAATCCTAGGTCGCCTAACCTATATTATACTTAAGTGACGTGTATTAACAGAATATGTCAGTCTACCACTCCATTAGAACCAAAAAGGGGACTGATGATCGTCTTCCCACCCTAGGAGCTTAGGCTCACCTAAGCGGATCTGCTCCTACAATCTTCAGCTACCTCGATGGACATCGTGACACATATCCACTAGTTGATCGTCAATGCATATCCTCTTAGTCACGGTCCTGCTTTGCCATTATAGGTAACAGACTGTTGGCCTATGCAGCAAAAAGGGGCTATAAGAAACCTACCTTATGGGCCACCTAACCCAAAACTTGTGAAATAGGGCGCCTACTCTATAGGTAACCTAACCCAAACTCATAATAATGTGCACCTACCCATTGGTCACCTAACCCAAATCATGTGATCCGCATCAAATATAGTATCAATAAAAGGTGTTGTGGATCTGGAGCATGACCCCAAGGTCAGGCCGCTGGAGTGGATTCTAACCATCTTGTTCTATCCAACACCAATAATAGGAGTAATTCTTGATAGTGGCACACAAAATTAATAAAAATAAGGGCACCTACCCAACTCGCACCTACGAGCATCACCTGACTTAAGTAAAATCTTATAATACTAATTCTGTCACGTGGGTGTCATCTACTTATAATGAATAACCAAATAAATATCACAACAACGTCCCATACTACTACGTGATATTTAGTCGTTTATTCACTGCCTATAAACTACACTCAAACTCCATAATATTCTATATAACGAGTCCAATGAATAATCAGAGAAATATTACCGAATGCCCCATCCATAACTTATAACTTCATTTATTCAGATTTCTCGTCATACAGAATTAAAATAACAAAATCAATATAAAAATATCAAATCCATACAAAAGGATGTCATTATCGTATCATATCCAAATACTAACCAAATTAATATCAATGATGAATCATTCTTAATATCTAATTCAATATAAAATAAAAGAGAAATCAAAAAGGTATAATAAAATAAATTAATCAAATATATATAGAACAATCAAATCATTATTGTAACGACCCAGAATTTCAGTCATTCGAATTAGGAATATTTAATTGATTTTAAGTATTCGAAAGTTAATTTTACAAGTTGAATAACTTATATTTCAAATATAATGATTTATTGGATAATTAAATTGTTTAATTTAAATATTTGAAATGGTTTAAATAATTGAATCTTGAATTTAAAAGGAATGAAAAACGATTTCTAAAGTTGATTTAAGTTCTATTTAAATTAGAATGAAGTTAGTAAACTTTTAAATTTGATTTAAAAGTAAATAAACTAAAATTGGAAATTTTATGTTTTAATTAACGTGTAAAAATAGTCATTTTTTACACCGTCTCGGATTTCAATGAAACCAGTTTCATTGGATCCGTAATAGTGAATTATAGTATGCTGTCGAATTTCATGTCGATTGGACTTACCGTTTGATCGTGCGAGTTCGAAACACACAAAAATTAATTAAAGGAATTTTAATTAAAATAATTCGATTTTGGAAACCTATCTTCTGTATATGATGGAATTAGCTCCCGATATATATTCCATTGTGTTTAGAATAGGGGTTAAACATATAGAACATTAGGCGGCACGCTTCGTTTGGAGTTCGGAAATTTTGGGCGTGAATAGTGTCACGAAAGTGGTTATATAAGGACCCTAACTTGCAACCCTAGCCCCAAAAGTAACCCTAGCTGTCACCTATTTATAAACGGCAGAAATCTCGCCTCCTTCCTCCTTCAATAACTCACAATCCGTAAGCAATTAGCAAAGACTCTCAACTAGGAAAATGTAGAGAGCATTGAGTTCTAGCTATCCTACGGTTGGATCGACGTATAGCATGATGATCGAGGCGAAATCTCCTCGTGTTTGCCGTGCATTTGAGTGGGATTTTTTGGTGATTCGTGGGGTTAAGCGTGGCGAGGCTGAGGTAGTGGGTACGGCGGAGGGGGGCGCTCGTTTGGGGATGATGGATTGAGCTACGGTGAAGTGGAGATGGCTCGGTGGATGGTCAAAGGAGATGAGATGGGTTCGATTTCTCATGGCCTGGTATACGCGCGTGAACAAGTGGGAAAGAAGAATAAGGGTTAAGTTTTGAAATTTTTAATTAAGTAAGTTAATGTTAATTTAATTTTTGAATGTTTATTAATTCATATCTTTCTCGTACGAGGTCCGTTTCAAGCGCGACAAGTTGCGTTGCGTTCATATCAACGAGCACTATGATATGGAGTTGGATTGAACGAATTTGGAGCTAGTTGGAATTTGGAGTTAAATTGAACGACCGTTCCATTTTAATTCAAACCGGAGCGCTTTTGCGACTTCTGGCATTTTTGTGAGTTAACTCACCTCTCTGGCCTACTTATATTTTTATATAAGTGGGAATAATTTATTTATGATGAATGATGCTTGTTTGGATGTTATATTATATATATTAGTTGGTTTGGATATATTCCCGCCTATTGGAGCGGATGAGACCCAATTACGTTCCCATGTATGAGCGGACGACCCTTTGTATACGAATCCCGCCTCGAAGCGGTTGATTTTATTTTTATGATTATATGCTGTATGTGATGCAGGCAGACAGGTTGGAGGGAACCAACGGGATTCCTCACCACTGTTGATTTTATTTTCATACATATGTTGATATATGATGAGATGGATGCTATATTTGATGATATGGATATGATTTGCTTATTTGGTGCTATGGTAGCACTGGGCCATATTTTTGGTATTTTGAAAATATTAAAATGATGATTTTGATTTGAAATGGATTTTGAAGTGATTTTGGAAGTATATATATTTAAATAATTTTTAAATTATTAAAAGAAAGGAATTTGTTTTAAACAAACAAAAGTATGATTTTTGATGTTATAAAATATGGTTTTAGAAATATTCTTAAGTTGGGATTTTTGAATAAGTTTATATTAAAGATTATAAAGGCGATATTTTATAAATAAAGAAGTTGATTTAAAATTGGAATTTGTAAATATTTAATAAATGGATTTTATAAATAAATTTGATTTATAAGGAAATGGATTTATAAGTGGATTTTATAAGTAAAATGAGGTTTTTAAAAAAGAATGGATTTTAAAAATAGAATATTATAAATAGAAGGAATTTTATAAAATAGAAGCTTTATAAAATCGAAGGGAGATTTACAAAAATAGTTTTATAAATATGGAATTAATTTATGTTGAGATACAAATATGGATTTTCATATAAAAGAATGTTGAAAGAATATTTTGATGGAGTTAATGGGTTTTAAAAAGAAATGTATCTTTTTAAAGTAGATGTTTTGGAAATAATAATTCCAAATGGAATTTAAAGGGTTTTAAAAATGTTTTAAAATGTGATAAGTAACGAAAACATAGATTTCAACAGTTATTGTTGTAATAGACATTTTCGGAGAAGTATGGAAGGCATGGACTATAACATTGTTGTTATAGTAAATGATTTTCGAAAGGGAACTTTTTATACAGTATATGATATATATATATATATATATAGTTAATCGAATCTCTATACTAATGTTTTGGGTTGTCATAACGATCTTTTACACAACATTCGTTTTGACCCAAATAAAGAGAGTTTTGAAGAATAGTTTCCTTAAAAATTGTATGTATACTTATTTTTGGTTTAACTATATGAAAATATTTTCTATGTGTTGAAAATGAAATGATTTGTAAATATACTTATATCGTTAATATAAGTATATGGAAATTTTTTCCATTTATCGAAGATTGAAATGGTTTTGAGGATATATCTTTTTAAAGATAATTTGAAGTAAATATTTGGAAATGGATTTAATTAATAAAAGATTAATTAAATGGGACTAGTGATTGCTTGGTGCTAGAAATTGTTTGTTTTCTTTGATAGTTAAATAACCGACTATCAAATAAATATTGGTCTATTTATCGTTGTTGGTCTAGAGAGATCGGGGTCGGATTTATCCGAGAACCACTTCGGACCAGCATATATGCGTTCGATGTGCAGATTTGGAAGATATTGATATTTTGGATTTTCATAGTGAAGGACTGCTTGTTGATAGTTTGGGGATAAACTCCCAACATGCATATAGTAGCAGTAGTCTCGTCATTATGAAATATCCGATGCAAGGACTATTCGCTACTAATCCTAGTGGTAACTCCCGACGGGATGTGGTAGGAGAGTGCCTTCGGTGTGTCCTATTCCTGGACAACTTTTATGTATGGATGTATGACATTGCATTTTGAGATTGCAATGTTGATTTTTATAAACGCACATCTTTTTAGTGGGGGAGAAGGAAACTTCTCTTAGCTTAACACCCTTCTTAAGACGTATGAGCTCGGAGGTTGTATGTCTGTAAAAGCCAATAAGTGATCAAAGGAATGGCAGTGTGGCATTCAAAGAGGAAAGTGATATGTGCTATGTGAAAGGTAAACGCGACCTTAAGCCTCACACTCGGAAATGATCGAAACAGGGTAGATGCGGCAAGGCCATTTGGTTCGCAACCATTAGGGTATGATCATCCCAGTCTAGATATGTTTTTCCCGCTATGGCATTCGAGATGTAAATTATTGTGGATGTATGCTATGAGGGCCCTCGGATAGGTCGGTAACGACCGTGGGATGACATATTCGGTACTATCTAAGTGTAGAGGTAGGCCAGTCTTGTGTTGGCAGGGGAGCAGATGTTCTATGGTCCTCGGGATATCCATCTAGAGATGTACCCATCGGAAGGTAGTCCCTTCACTTGGTCATTTGTATGGAATCCATTCTCCACTACGTGCCTGTCATTTTGTTTGTAGAGCCTAGTATGCTGGAATTTAATAATGGTAACAATTTCGACTATTTTAATTATTATTTGTATACTAGACACTAGTATAATATAACATGATTTGATATGAAAGGTTTTGGTTATCGTAAGGTAAAAACCCATCCGTGTTTATGTGTGGCCGTGTCTTACGAGATACCTTTGTTTTGGTAAAAGAACGTCTTTATAAACTTTAAAATAAATTCAGTTGAGATGTGTTTTCTCACGTTGGTTTACCAAACTGATTCGGGCATTTTTCCTTTTCAATGCTCGGGTCAGACCGAGTATATTTACAGGTTCAGTTTTCATGCTTTGGCGCTTCAGCAGACGAGCTGGAAGTCTTCTAGTTGTATTCACATATATGTTTATTTTTCCGCTGCTTTGTTGTTTAAATGTAACGACCCGTAATTTTCGATAATTAAAATTTGTTAATTTAATAAAGCTTTTTGATTTAATGTTGAAAGAAATAAAAATTTGTGATTTAATAATAAGAATATAATTGGAATAAAATGAAATAGTACTAAAATAAGGTAAGTTATAACTCTTTAATGGAAATTCCAATTAACTGAAAATGATTAAAAAGTTATAGTTGGTTATATATTGTAAATTAATTATAATAATGTGTATATTAATTTATAATTGGATTTAAAGAGTAATTGACAATTTAAATGTTGATTAATTAATGAAATAATGTGTAATAAATTGTAATTGGATAGAGTTAGTATAGTGTAAGTTGTTATAACATTTGTTTGTAAATAATAAACATACAAATGTTATTAAATGTAGAATTGGTGACAATTGTTATTTGTTACCAATTTAATTAATCAATTATAAATAAATGTAAATAAATGTACATTAATGTGAGTTAAGACAATAACTGCAAATTGTGAATGTAATAAAATGTATAAAAATGTTAATTATATTCACAAGGCAATAACTGATTTAATAAAAGAGTGAAACCAAGATAAATCAACTTAATGGATTTTAAATTCTATTTAATGTAGAAATCGACAAAAATTCAATATCATTGGAAAATTGAAATTAATAAATAAAAGATGGTAATTGTGAAATACCAATGTAATAAGATATAACCCAATGTAAAATATGCATAGAGTAATGAATGGTGAAATAAAAAGGATTGAAATCAAACTAAATCAATTTATTGGAATTAAATTATATTTAACTGAATTTAAATTTCAGTTGAAATTGGACACTGTAACTTATGTAATAATTAACACTGAAATTATATGTAGACTTGTTTCAAATTATTGTAAATGCCTAAGTGATCAAAAATGATGAAATTTGTTAATTATTAAATTTGAATGAGAAAGTGATTTAATGAATTTAATATTAATTTATTTAACTAACGTGAAAATAGCCATTTTGGCCATTGTATCGGATTTCGACGAAACCAGTTTCATCGAATCCGTAACAGTGAATTATTGTAAGGTTTCAAGTTTCGTAGCGATCGGACTTGTCGTTTGATCGTACGGACCCGAAATGCATAGAAATCAATTTAATTAAAATCAATTGAAATCAATTTGAAATAAGCTGATTTTAAGCTAACTTCTTCGTAAGATGAAATTAGGACTTGAAATTTGTTCCATTGAGTTTAAAAATATCGAAAACATCTATTTTGATATATGGGATGACCCACTTTCGTTCGAAAGCGAAACGGGCTTCTCGGGTCATTATTGTTAAATCGAACCAGTTCGATATGTTATTCATTCTTATCAGGCTTTGTTAATATAAATAGTCTTGTTCTAACCCTAGCAGTCTTTCTATTTCTTATTCCTGTATATACAATTCCTTCTGTCCATTCTTTCTTCAGTGGCAGACAAACCAAAACCTAATTCCCAATTTCAATTTCAGTTGCAAATCAAAATCAAATCGAAAATTAAAACTCCTCTAAACCATATGAAATTATATATCGTTTCAAAGCTCTCGACAAGCGTAACTCACTGCAATGATTGATTTCTCGAATCGAATCACCGTTTTTCCAAAAATCCGTGGATTAGTTTCGGCCGTTCGTTTGTGATCGTTGGATTGTGCGATGGATCGTCGATTTTACGACGATCGGGAGGTGCAGGGTTGTAGAGTTCGACGAGCAGCGCTCATCCATGGGTTTACTTCATGCCAAAGATGATCGGAATCAGCACGATTTACAGTGGTAGGCGGCGGCGACGCTGTGCCATCTTGGAGGCTGTTTGTATAGGGGCGGATCGTCGAGGCAGGAACGGAGGCAAGGTCAGATCGGGGTGCAAGGGGGTGTAGCGGCGGCAAAATTTCATTGAGGTGGTGGCGGCTAATCGGGGTTCGTACAAGATATCTCGTGTAGGGTTTCACGTTAGTCTGCTGACGTGGTGGAGGTAGGTGACGTGTAAATTATTATTATTTTATTCATTTTTAAATTTAAATCGTTTAATTTCTAATCGATATAACTTTTGCATACGAACTCTGATTCGCGCTCGGTTTGTTCCACTGTGATCGTATCGAAATTCCAGACATTATAGAACTGGTTTGGACGAATTCTGAGACTGTTCAATTTTGGGCCATAAATTGAATTTTAAATCGATTTAAATTCAAAGGTGAGTGTTTTAACCCACTCACAATTATTAAACTATCTTATGTTAGTTAAATTTAATTTATGATGTGATTAGAAATTAATTGATTGATGTTTGGTATGTTTAAATTGTCATTCTAGTTAAATTTGACTTTTATTGCATTTAATCATCGTTTAATTTAATATTGAATTTAAATTGTCAATTTAATACCTGTTATAGATTATTAGTTATCTATTAATGTTTATTGATCGATTTGGATGATGATTGTGATGGATGTTTTATTGTTGATATTGGATGACTGGATGTTGTATTTTATATTGTTAAAACACTGCAAGTTCACTATGGGTTGAAATGATACATACCCGAATGACCTATAGATTAAGGAAAAATCGTTATGGGTTGAAATGATAGACTCGAGCGATTTTATGGATTTTATTTAATTCGAGATTGCGGTTTGAAATGATATATAACCGTAAAATTTTAAATTGCGGATTGAAATGATAAATATCCGTATCACTTGACCTTAGGGTAGAAAATTATATACGGACAACGGATTGGTTAAATTAAATGATTTTTGAATCTTTAAATTTTGAATTCAGTTAACTGGTATTTTGAAATAGAAATTTGATTTATATAAACTGAATTATTTTCGAAAGTCCAAGCGTAAATGTTGAAATTGGAATTTATTTAATGCATTGTTCAAAGGATTTAAATTTGAATTTCAAAGTTGAGGTGTGAAATATAAATAAATTTATCGGAATTGAGTTATTGAAATGTTAAATATAACTTTGAAATTTAATTTAAACTATTTTAATTAAATTAACTATTTTAGTCAATTTACAACTATTTTAATTTATATTAATCTATTATAACCTATTTAATCCAATTTAAATCTATTTTTACCAATTTTAAACTAATTAAATTTATTTAATCTATTTGAAATCTATTTAATATAATTTAAATCTATTTAATCTATTTTAAATTTATTTAATCTATTTAAGATAATTTAAATCCATTTAATCTATTTTAAATTTGTATAAATCATTTTAATCTAATTATATCAAATCTGAATCTATTGTAAACTATCTCTACTAGTTAAACTATTCTAGTCTATTTAAACTATTTTTAGTCTATTAAAACTATTTATGCCCATCTAAACTATTTTCTAAAATTTCAGACTGTGTAAAGTGAAAGTATTTACATTTAAATCCTTGATGATAATACAACCTAAGTTGGGTTTTGAAATTGATACCTTTTTGTGAAATGACATATTTGAGTAAATATGATGATTTTGGAACGAGGATTTAATTAACCTATCTTATCGATAATTTCATAAGTGAATATGATTTTGAAGTGAATATGGTTGGAAGTGAATATGATTCTGAAAGTGATATGGTTTGAAAATCGAATATGATATTTTGATATTAATTGTGAATTGACTTTTGAAATGTAAAAGAACCATCCGGTATGAAATAAGCGGTTGGTTGTTAAAGAGACCGGGATCGGATATTGTCATACTCTCTGCCAATACCGAAAACCACTTTAACAACTGTGTACGTGGTGGAGATTCCAGAAATGAAGTATGATGGTTTGGCGAACGATTCTGAATGAGGTATTTAAGTGACCCTGACTCCCGTGAGTCAGCTTGATGTGGCTAAAATAGGAGCCATGCCGGGCCAAGTGGGGTCATTCCTCCTATCAGACACATTTCTTCGATACCATTCTATTACTTTATGATTGATTTTTGGCCACCCCTTGATTTTGATTTGGGAGTGTGTTCCGAGGTGGGCGGTAGTAGCTGTTATGCGTTACCACCAGTCCGGATCCGGAAAATGATAGAATCCTACCCTGGGCATTCCCTCGCGTGCCTTGTCACATGCCTTATCGCGCCTTCTACGAGTTTGATTTGTACCATACCTATGGAGTGCCCTCTGATAGCCCTCCAGTTTACGGAGGAATTACGGTGCTGTATAGACTATGGGAATATATAAAAACATGCTAAGGGGGATATGGGTAACGCCTTAACGCTATTTTAATACTTTACTTTACTGTAGACATATTATAATAGCGTATTGTACTACATAGTAGATAGTTAACGGATCCTTAGGAGATGGAAATCACGAACATCTCTTAAGTTATTGCACTCACGTTAGACACTGGATAGGAGATGTCAAACCCCGTAAACATCTCTGACGCCGTTACACTCATATTTATTTACTATTGATTTAACTTGCATAAGATCTTTTAGTTCTGACTCAATTGTTTTGTCTTTTCAATTCGCTCGGGTCAGTCTGAGCTTTTCGTTTATCGAAGACTGCTTTCTGGAGGAGGAAGACGAAGATTTGTACTATTATAATTTATTATATTTATTCCACTGCATCATGTTGTTCCGCTACATTTATTGATTATTTATTCTTGTTGTATGTAATTATGATCTGTATTTTAAAAGTTTAATCAATGTCATTTGAAAACAGCTTCATGAACTGTTTATTTGATTATTATATTTGTCATTCCGCTGCGAGATTCTGTATTTGTTTTTTCTTTCTTTGCTTTATTTTTTCTTATTTACCCCATAACAATCTTCCCTTTTGAATGGTTTGAGTCCGACATGTGTGTCTGCTTAAAACGTCCGAAAAAGGCAGGTCGTTACATTAAATTATCAGCATTTGTAAGGACATGTTATTATAACTGTCTAGGTTGATGATTAGTGATTGATTGTTGTACTCTGATGGATGTTGTATATTATATTATAGTTTCTGTTTTGTAAAGATCATTGATATGGTATTATATGTTTCCGCTGTGATTGTGAGATTCTGTAATTTTTTTAGTTTCTTCTGTTTTTTTCTCTTCTCTTCTTCTCTCTCTCTTTCTTTCTCATGATTATTCGTATTTCCTTTCCGTTTGGGTCTGAACATGTGCGGTTATTATCAACTATAGACAGGACGGATTTGCGGGTCGTTATAATTATTTAATAATAAATCATATTACTAGTGAAATTCAGTTTAAAGTACCTAAAATATTAATTAGAAAATATTTTGTATCTTGCATAACTTTATAATCTTTTAAATAATTATTTAAAACCAATATAAAATATTCTTTTTAATAAATCGCTAATTTTAAGTAAAACTTTTCTTCGATCGATTTTTATATTCTAGAATCAATAAAACTAGTAAAACTTCAAAACATTTATACATAAATAGTTCCACATCATTTATATAATATCATAATTAAAGATTTTAAATACTATAAATTCACTTCTTATTCTTACTTATATATTTAAAACATTCAAAATCACTATATAGATCAAATATTATTTTAGAAGTTATTCCTTAATTTTCTATAACTAAACACTACTCTAAAATATATTTATAAACTTCCAAAATAATTTCCTTCCAGTTTGAACCATAATTTATAATTCAAAACCTTCACTATATACTCAACTAATTAGAAATAAACATTTTCCTTTATACTACACTATATTTGAAATTCTCAAATTTTCGAAAGAGCGATTTCTTTTAGATATTCAAAAATATATCCAAAATCATTTAATTATTTAGTAAAATAAAACTCTATATTTTTCCAAAATTTTAAAACTTCTTCAATAATATTTTAATAGCCTTTACAATAAAAATCACTTAAAAGAATATTATTATTTTCATATTATATTTTATAAAATAGCAATATATTATATTTTTCACTTAAAACAATTCCAAAACTTATAATTTATTACAATATTGATTTTAAAAAGAGTTTTATAATCAATAAAAGCTATATTTACATTTATAATCCAAATTATATTTGTAAGTATAAAAATAGCTAATTGAATTAAAGTTGGTAAATTATTTATAAAATACTTTTAATAAAATTTCAAAACCCTTAAACAATTTTTTTAAAACATCTTTTTAAATTAAGAAAATAAAGAAATTTCTATATATATAAATTATGGAGTAAAATTACTTCAAGAATATTTATCAACCAATCATCACCTTGAATTTATTGTGTGACCCAAGTCAAGTTCCATCGAACTCCGGTATCTATAAAATACAGCACATTGACAAAGAAATTTTATATAGTTCATTTCACAACCAGGCAGAGTTTCATTTACAAATAGACACTTCCAACTAATATAGACAATCACCTATCTAAACAATAACAGCCAAGTTCAAATATAAATTACTCACAAGCAATGCTTATCATATCCATAACAAATTCAAACCGTGCATTCATATTTAAATATAGAAGTGAGTGCAAAAGACTCACCAAAATGCTATTGTTCCAACCCTTAGCTTCAACCATCAATGTGACTACCTCATAACACCTTTGTCATTGCTACCAAACTCCATGCATCACTGCTATGCTAAGATCGTTAGCACACACACATCTTCTATTGACTTTAGCCACACCTCCAGGTTGCTGCTTCCTTCATCAAAGCTGCTAGCTACACTATTGGAGCATCACATCACCTTCTACGATAGACCCACACTGCAACTTTCAAACGTTAGCCACCTCATCATGTTCAACCTCCCATTGCAAGCCCCAAAGTTCAGGTGTCTATACATCATCATGGCATCAATTTTATCGCCAACCTCCACCTGCTACGCGACGTCTTCCCCTTCCACGGCATTATCATCGTGCCTAAGCGCCTTTGCGTGATTGTTATTATTAGTAGTAGTAATAGCCGCATTCAATTTATGATTTGGGGAAGAATTATGCAAAAGTAGAAGTAGGGAGTTGAGTCAAGAATAGGAAAGAAGGGTTGAGGTTTGTAAATAAAGGTGTGAACTTGGGCTTGAATTATATTTGGGCAAGTTTAAATTAATTATTTAATTTACCTTTTCTTTTCTCTTAAATAACTCTTTCACTTTATTAGCAAATTTATTTCAATTTTTATTTTTATTTGATTTACACTTCATTGTCTAAAATATATATTAACAACTACATGATTTTATTCAATTTAATACTTTTTTATTATTATTTAATTATTCATTGTATTAACGTAAAGAAATTCATTTTCAACTTTTTCGATCATTTGAAAATTATTTACTATATACAAATATTTCATATTTATTAAAACACTTTATTCAATTTCAATAAAATATCTAAAAGAATTAATTAAATTAGTTTATTAAACAAAATCTTTTATTAAAGAATTTTATTAAGTAAAAAATTATTTCATAAATACTAATTATCAATAATCAAATTCGAACCCTTTTATTTTAATTAAATTTATTTATTATTATGGCGTAGAAAACATGGTTGGTGCATCTCTTTTGTCAATTCTTAATGAGGGATTTTGACGATCTTTTTCACCATCTATACCCGTCCATTCGCCAAAGGATGTGCTACCACTGCAAACCTTTTCTTGATTCGATATCAAGCACAAAATTCATGGAATTTTGCACTTTCAAATTAAGTTCCATTGTTAGTGACGATCTTCTATTGAACTCCAAATTTAAACAAAATGTTCTTTACAATAAAGTTGATCATTTTCATCGAAGTAATCATAGCAAGCAATTCTGCTCAACCTACTTTGTGAAGTAGTCCACAATCACGATTGCATATTTTGCTCCTCTATGATGTGAGACATCGATGGCATTCCGTAACATCAATTCCCCAAATCATAAATGGCAATGGACTAACCATCTACGTAAGCTCGTTAGATGAGGCTCTTGGCATCTTCACAAATCTCTAGCATGAGTCACAATTCCTCGAATATTCAGTTGAATCCAGATTGACATTGGCCAAAAGTATCCATAGCGAAGAACCTTCTTTGCTAAAGTATGCCCCTAGTGTGAATCCACTCTCCCTTCATGAACATCTGCTAGGATCTTCTTAGCTTCATCCTTGTCGACACACTTTAGCAAATGGGTAGCGACTCCTCTCCTACACAGCACTCCTTTTTTCATAATAAACTGAGGCACTTTACGCATGAGCTTCCTTCTCACATTTCGACTCTTCAGAAGAGTCCCATTTAGCAAATAGACTTTGATTAGAGTCATCCATGACTCCCTTTGCTCTTCAACCTCCAAGATCCAATAAATGTCCATCTCGTCGATGCTTGGAGTCTTCAATACCTCTACTGGCACAATTCTCAACAACTGCGCATCTTTGGAGTTCTCCAACTTGTCTACTAAATCAGCATTTGTATTCTTCTCTCTGGAGATATGCATTATTATGTGGTGCTTGATATCATCTAGTAGCTCTAACACTTTCGATAGGTAAGAGGCTAGCCGTTCTCCCTTCATCTAAAACTCTTTATTTAGTTAACAAACCACCAATTAAGAGTCACTATAGATATGCAATGACTTCATTTCCAAATCTTCTGCTATCTTGAGTCCCGCTATTAGTGTTTCATATTCTGCTTCGTTATTTGTTGCATGGAACTCAAGCTCTAATGCATAACAAATCCTTTGACCTTCTAGAGTTATCAGAACCACTCCAGCCTCAGAATATTGGTCGTTGGATGGTCCATTAACATATAGTTTTCCATTAAGAAAGTTCGACCAACTCTTCTTCCACTTCATCATCTCAAATGGTGAATTCAGTAATGAAATTTGCTAATGCCTTCCTCAAATATCCTTCCTAGGATGATAAGTAATGTAGAATTGACTCATCACGATGTTCTAGTTTATTAATCTCCCCAACGTCTCTAGATGATCTAATACTCGTCTGAGTGGATTATCCGTCAACCCTTTATCGAATGAACCTGGAAATATGGTCTTGTTAGGTAGAAATTTAGGTCTTGTATAAATTCAAGCATTCAAGTAGAAAGAGGGTCCTTGGTCTATCGTTCAATTTAATAGTCGTACATGTAAGTCAAGAGTCGAGGCAGTCAAATATACAAATTGTTCAAAGTATAAGTCCTTGATTACAAAGCTTTGATTTCAATTTGACCTAACCGCCATGGATATTCCAATTTCAAGTTCTTTCTTACACACTTGAGAAAAATGAAAAATTTGGAAGAAGAGAATCTGGAATTCGACCCCTATCTAGCAGGAGGTACATACCTATTTATAGAAGTTGTGGGATTTTAGACACGTGTTATTTGGTGGAAATGGACGGTCATGATTTGATGATGTGGCATATATTCGAAGTGGCATGTGGCATAGCTTCTCTTTTGAATCATAATAACATGGCACTACCAACCCATCCAAGATGCTCTATGTGTTGAGCTTGATGCAAATTTCATGTAGAGTAGTCATCATGCAATGGCTCAACATCATCAATACTCGATGGCTTGTTTCATCACCATGCGATAGCTAAAAATCACCAATACTCAGTAGCTTGTTATATAATTATATGATAGCTTAATGGTGTTGTCCTTCCATAGTCAATTTAGTCACCATGCGATAACTCAAGTAAACCAAGCTTCAACATCTTACTGAATCATGATAGCATAGGATCATCCCTCGATGGCCCATTTAATCATCATGCGACAACGTTAAGACATCATCCCATGTTAACTGAATTACGTTATCATCTTGCGATTGCCCTAAGATCATCAACCTTTGCTAGTTTGGTTATCCCATAACAAATTTAAAGTAATCAACCTTCGATGGCTTCTACATTCACCATGTGATGGCTCTGAGAAACCAACCTTGGTTGGCTGCTACGTTCACCATACGATAGCTTTGGGAAATCAACCTTCGATGGCATTTATATTCACCATATGATAGCTTTGATAAATCAAGCTTCGATGGCTTCTAGATTCACCATGTGATAGCCCTAAGAAATCAACTTTCAATGGCTTCTATATTCATTTTACGATAGCTCTAGGAAATCAACCTTCTATGGCTTCTATATTTACCATGTGATAGCTTTGAGAAATCAACCATTGATGGCTTCTACATTCACCATGTGATAGCCTTGGGAAATCAACCTTTGATGGCTTTTATATTCACTATGCGATAGTTTTGAGAAATCAACTATCCATGGCGTCTACATTCATCATGCGATAGTTTTGAGAAATCAATTTCGATGGCTTCTGCATTCAACATGTGATAGATCTAAGAAACTACCTTCAATGGCTTATATATTCATAATTCACTAGCTCTTATCAAATCGTGATGCTCTCAAAAAATTACCATATAATGGTTTGAATATCTCACCTTTTGATGGCTTCATAAATCACCATTCAACAACTCATATTCCTCATCTTTCGATGGCTCTGGAAGTCACCGTTCAATGGCTCATGTATTTCAACTTACGTTGGCTTTGGAGGAATCACCATGTGATGGCTTATCTTTATCCTTTGATAGCTTTACTTTGTCACCCTTTGATGGCCTATATTTGTCAACTTCCGATAGCTTTATCTTTTATGCTCTAATGACACCGCATTATACTTATCTTTAGAACTTTGGGTGTAACACTTGTCCCCCTCCCATAAGATTTTTTCTTACGCTTTAGCTTAAGTAAACTTCCATCTTTTTTTGTCACACTCTTCCATCAACGGGTGCTTGCACTCCTTGTCTTTTGAAAATTTTGGTTTATTGAAGAATAAATTTCTTATGAACTTAAAAGTCATTTTATGCAAAGATTATATATATATATATATATATATATATATAATTGCGAACTCCTTGTCTTCACTTTCAAACTGAGTTTCGTTGTCAGAGTTAATCTTGTTTGGAAGTCCAAATATAGTGAATATATGTTTTATCACAAACTTCAAAACTTTTCCTATCATAACGTTGCGTAATGGTTTGGCCTCCACCCACTTGGTGAAGTAGCCAATGGCTACCACTGTGAACTTTGCTCCTTCGTTTGAGATTGGAAGTGGTCCAATCAAGTCAATCACACGTATATCAAAGAGCTATGGGCTAGCAATCGTGGTTAATTTGCTCGACGGTAATCATGGAATTCTAGGATTTTTTTGGCATTTCACATTTTTTAACATAAGTTAAAGCGTCCTCTGTCATATTGGGCTAGTAATACCTTCATCTCATTACCTTCTTTGCTAATTTCACCCTATTGGACTGATCCCCACAAAACCCTTTATGGGCTTCCTTTAGCAGCTTAGCTCCAATTTCTAGGGTGGTACATCTCCAGTAAGGTGTTGAGTATCCTTTTCTATATAATACTCCATCAACTATAGTATATGAAGAGGCTTGATACCTTAGTTTTTGCAATTCATTTCTTTCTTGGGCAGCATATGTGTTTGAACCAAAAATGGCACAAACACAAAAAGTTTACGTAGAGAATAAAATATGAAGAAATGTAAATAAAAATGAGAAATAAACAAGATAAATCGTTTATAGTGGTTCGGCAAAGCAAGGCCTACGTCCATTTTAAGATTTTAATGCAAATATCTGACTTGGAGGTAGAAGTTCTTTGGGTTTTGTTACAACTCTGATACTTAGATTTTCAAAATTATAAGAAAATAGAGTAGAAAAAAACTTGACCCAAAAGATCCTAAAAATGAGCCCTACCTTCCTATTTATAGATGTAGGGAGCCTAATATCTCACATAAAATATCTCCTAGCTGTTATACATAATTTAGACCAACTCTCCTAAGAAAACAGGTGCCACATCATTAGTTAACGGGGGTCGGTACCCATCCATAGGTGGGGATAAGTACCGATCCCCAAGTTTGCTAAAATGGCCATCTTCGACTCTTTATCTCGAATCGTCTTGTGGTTAGCTTCATGATTCCACGGTTGTTTACACCAATATTAGCTTGTTGGAGTTATGGAAGAGCAAAGTTGCAGTTTCAAGTGTTCGTCGAGATCAATGGAGAATTGCATTGATTTAACAAAACGACTTTGGAAATAGGCTTTTGGCATTAAGTAAGGTATGTAGGCAAGAGATGGGGTCCACTTGAGTTGGAATTAGGAGTTGGTACCGAAAAAAAAGGGTGGGGTCGGTACCGATCCCAAACTTAGGGGGGTGTCCCACTGTTGTCTTGCTTTGAGTTGTTCTTGCTTTAGCCTTGTGACTCTGTCTGTGCTTGGTTTCTGAAATCCTGGGCTATCTCCCTGGGCTTCATACCTCGATAACTCTGAATTTGATCCATCCAGCTTGTTCGAACATTTCCTGATCAAAAGGCTGGATAACACTTGCCCTCCAAAGTACATCTCGTTTCCAACATGATGTGCTTTGAATCGAGACATGTAGGTATTTTCATGAAGGAATCCACTCTGTATTTCGAATGGTCGCTATCTTTCTTGTAAATCAATTATATGGAAAGTTATGTTCATAGTCATTCGCCGTGGCACTTCACCAGCATCTGAAATTATAAATTTCGAACGTAATCTCATAATTTGTCATTTTGGGCTCGACGATTCAGAATAGGTTCCATCCATGGACTATTTAGGTTTGAATTCGATTTCCCTTTGATTCTGGTCGTCAGGTATTAGATATGCACACACACATTCACATACATATGCATATACCATTCATATGTTTATATATGTATAATATATATATATATATTTGAAATTCTGACTCAGTACCAACCCATAGATTAGGGTTCGGTACCAACTGTAGACTTGGGGAAATCTCAAGTATTGTGTCCAATACTTCGAGTTCCAAGGGGTGTATATATCCCACCCTACTTCGACTTCATTCTCTCACTTATACTCCTGCATTCGAATTAAGAACCTTGTCTTCTGCCATTAAAAAGACTTCGCCCTCCAAACCCAATCTGGCCTCCACTTGGACCTTAGACCGTCGTCGCACATCACCGCCCGTTTTTGCCGTCACTCACGTCGCTGTTGTCGAACTTGAGTCATCGCCATAAGCCCGACCCGTCTCTTGACCGATCCAAGCCCTAACTTCTGCAAGTAAACCCGATTTAAAGCTTCACCTCAAATTGATAGGTTGGTAGAGGACTTGAACATGGACATGGAAATGTGGGCGAATGGACATGGATGGTCGTAATGATGGACGCCCGTGGCTTGGGAAGTAGCGTGGGTGGAAGAAGAAGAAGAGGGGAACTTTTTTTAAGTTTTGGAGTTGTTGAACTCCAACACTTAGGCAAATTTTCTGAATTTTATTCACATGGCAATCCTTCTTCATAAACTTGAGATCTCTTCTTTGTCTTGAACCTTTTCCAAAGCATGCCCAATGATGTGAAACATGTCAAGATGGTCTTTAATGAGGTCACACTGATTAATATTCAAAATTTAAAAATGAACTGTTGAATAATATCAGAAACTTTAACTGTAGGACACTACACGATTCTACACTAGAATTCACTTTAGCGCTACGGGTATAGCTTGTAATCACACTAATGTTGATTATCTGTCGAGTTTTATTTATAGAAATGAACCAAAGATGTTCCAAACGTCTTGTTGTACAAGCCATCGGTACATGCACTTCAAGATACATCAAATTTGATGCCGCTTCAAGCTTAACTACGACTCCATATGCACAGCAAACTATGGCAGGGCATGTACAACAACAACAAAATCTACAGCTAGAATAGCAAGTTCCAGTCAATCTAGTTGAGCCGGCATATGGGCCAGAAGTAGATCCCACACCCAACATCCTTGATGATGCCGTAATTGTAAACGATCATGTCAATTCCGTCGCCTCCAAAATCGAGGAAGGATCTGTAATGACCCTAATTTTGATTGACATTATTTAGGAAACTTAATTAGATAAATTAATTCAAATAATGTAAATGGTTAATAGATTGAGATTTGAATAATTTAGGTAGCCGTGCCTTAATTAACCTATAAGCCAAAGAGAATTAAAATGAAATAAGTAAGAGGAATAAGATAAAGGAAAAATAGGAATAAACTAATTTTTTATACCTAAATCCTTCTTGCGTTTACTCTTTATCCATTCTAAACATTTGCAAACAAATCTAAGAACGTTCAAAGCTTGGTCGGCCACCATTAAGGGAACAACAAAAGGGAAGATAAGCAAGAATTCAAGTAGGAAGCTTAATCAAATCAATCCAAGAGCAAATCTCAACCTCCTTAACAACAAGCTAAGGTGAATAATAGATTACATCTAATTTTTAATGTTTTTGGTTTCTAGATGAGATCCAAATTTATTTTGCAAGTAAAATCGCATGATTTGATTGTTTAAATAGATATATAAGCTTGTTGATGATTTATGTTGCTTCATATAGGTTTTATGATAAGTTTTGATTTGAAAACCTATTAAATGGCATCTTAATGACTTGCGTTTTTGATATAAGGTCAAAAGCATTATTTTAGAGATGGGTTTCAAGTTTCATAATTTTCTAAGTTAATGTGGATTTATTATGAATTTTCTAGGAAAGAAAATGGTTAAATTGGGTTTAAATTATTTTCGGCAAATATATGTTAGCGTTGGGTCTAAAATTTAAATATGTTAGAAAACATATTAAAAATGAGGTAATTTTTGGAGAATTTTCCTAAGTATTTTATTATAAATATAAAATTATTTAAGGTATGGGACTTAAATGTTTTATATGCTTCTAAAAGGAGAAGGGGCTAATTTGCTAAATGTTTTAATTGATAATTACTGAATTCGATAGCACTTTTAGAAAAAGATTTTGAAAAAGAATTGACAACCAATTATATGTTGACAAATAAGGCAAGTTAGTTGGAAGGATATTACTTTAAAAGGCTAATAATCAGTTTTGCGAAGAAGTATTGCTTTGCCACTTACAGCAGCTACCTTTCGACCCTATACTTCCGCCCCAACCAAGTTGAAACCAATACACATGGTATCAATGCCCTGGTACGTGGTGGATTGGAGTTAGGCAGAATGTATAGAGTCTAAAAATGCTTTTGAAGGGGTAGAAGCTACTACTTTGACTACGAATCGCATATGTTTATAAAGGAGGCTTTCGAAGGAGTTATATTAGCTTTCGACTTGGTCAAATGTGCCTTTGTTTTATCAAAAGGACTTTCGAAAGGGGCTGCTGCCTTTTTATTTTAAAATGAAGCTTTCGAAGGGGTTCGAAACCCATGCTGTCGCATTCAACCCTTCAAATCAATGCTTTCGAAATGGTACTTTTTCCTTTAAACTTTGAAGCTGCTTCTTATTGCTTTCGAAAGGGTTGGTTTTGAAACCATCCACTTTCTTTTACTTAGGAATAATGCTTTCGAAAGCAATGCTTTTGCCCCAGTTCTTTTAAGACCCTTTGTTCTATTAAAAGCTAAACCCAAATGTTTCGAAAGGAATGGTTTTAAATGGTTTCGAAGCTATGTTCCACAAACTTTTACTTGGACCTAATGCTTTCGAAAGGTTTGTTTTAAGTAAGGAATTTTAATGCTTTCGAAAGGTATATAATGTAGGTTTCGAAGGGGAGGTACCCCAATGTTTTCGAAAGTTTTACTTGAGTCTTTAAATGGAAGGTTTCTAATGCTTTCGAAAGGCAAGTTTAAAGTATTTTGAAAAGAGGATGTCTAAAGTTTTATAAAGCTTTCGAAGGGATACTTTCAATGATTTTTAAAGGTCAATTTTTAAAGATTTCGAAAGGCATGTATTGGCTTTTCGGCCTAGTGTTTCAAGGTGAAGTAGTTAACCTATTTTGAAAGGGGTAAATGGATTCGAAAGGGACCGTTTAAAGTTTTTAAACAAGGGGTTCGAAGGTGATATCTTGGATTTAAAACCTAACGTTTTCTGAGTTAAAGAAGGTCTTTAACTTGTTTTAAAGGGATATATAATCCTATTAATTTAGGTTTTCCTCAACATTGTTTTGTGTAAAGCATATATCATAGCAAAGGTATTTGAATAAAGCAAAAAGTATATTTTCCTTGTTTAATTATGATTTAATGAGTTAAATCAATTTGAAAGAAATGTTTTCAAGGGAAATTTGATGGGGTATTTAAACCTAAGTAAATGACTCAGATATTAGAATACCGGATGTGACTAGTATAGGGTCGCGCCCTATACTTTAGCTAATAGCCCCTAGCTAATATAAGTCCAAAATTCCAATGTGTAGGGCTTTGTTATAGGTAAGACTAAAATGATGTTACACACAGAAAGGAATATACAGAGAAAGATAGGTTATTGGTGAGCCCGCGAAACCATTAGGATCAGTTGACCCTGGGAGAAGTAATTTAAGGATAGACCGTCCAGGAGTGGGTCTAACAGAAGTTAGATTATTTATTTTGTCCGGTAGGCCAGAGTTAGCCGATGGTTAGTAGTTATCCAAACAAAACTATATTGTTCGAAAAGATAGTCCATTGATTACCTAATTTATATGCATATATACGATATTGCTATCATTTCTTTAACCAATTTGGTTGCAGGATTCTGATTTGCAAAAGATATGTTTTAAAAAGTATATAATTGAGGGAAAACCTGTTCCACTAAGCGGTGTGGTCTCACTTAATATCAGTAAACCAAGATGTAATAGTATTATTCACACCAGACTTTATGTCTAACTCGAAGTTTATGTTTTTCTTTTAAACTCTCGGATGCTCAAAATTTAATTTGAGTAGATTGAGAGTTAAGGTTTTACAGGCTGAGTAGGTGGACGAATAAGCTTCCGAAGACGTGCAGGAGGCAAAGTTAGATGTATAGGAGTAATTAGTTTCATTTCCGCTGTGATGTATTTAAGACTAATATGTCTATTTAGTACTTTGGTCATCCAAGGGGGCATCTCCATATGTCGTTCTTGGCGTGAATTGTAATAATTATATTTGGTCGAAACCAGGGAATCGTTTGGGATTGTGTAATGGAATATGAAACATGGATTTGAAATGTTATCGGTAAAGTTGTTCTTTTTGAAATCTGTGATTTTGTTTCATATTCATGTACTTCTGGTATTATGGATACCATTAACATTACCGTATTTTGTCACTGGAAGTTAATACTATAGATGAACGCAACATCTGTAATGCTTAGCTTCAAGCCTCAAGATAGGGGATGTTGCAACTTCGTATCAGAGTTTGGGTTTATGGAAAATTTAAAAGAAATTTCAAATTTAAAATGATATAGTAACGTACTTATATTTGCTATATATAAGTATACACTTCATCTCTATTCTCCCATCTCTCTTAGGCTATTCTTATGTATCTTACAAAGGCTTGAATGCAGATTTTACGGATGTAAGATATGGATTCTAGAATTGGAAGACTTAACATTGTTGCGGGAAGCACCACAACCAATGGGAATTCCAGACCAAACACTAGAAGGAATCCAGGTCAGGCACAAGCTGCTAATGTGGGTGCTGGAATGCCGCAAGTAGATATGAGAGATCTATATCAGTTCTTCGTTAACGTGATGCAGGCTGGAGTAGCTGTAGGATTAGTTGGAGGAAATGCTGAAGGAGGAAATCAGGGAGCCCCAGTGGTTAATAATTATGCTGTGTTGAGTAGAGATTATGCTAGGCTGGGAGGAAAACCGTTTATTGGGACTAAGGATGCAATTGAAGTGGAGAATTGGTTACTTCATTGCGAGAGAATTTTGCTGATTTAGGGCTCAATGATGAGCAAAAAAGGTGGCTTTCTTCTAGGCAATTATAGGGAGCAGCATTGTACTAGTGGAACAGAGTTACAATAGGAGTTAACGAGGAGACCATGACTTGTGCTGAGTTTGGAAGAAGGTGTGAGGAGAGGTTTATGTTGGGGATTGCGAAGTCGACTCTGCTCAGAAAGTTCACTGAGTTGGAGGAGGAAGACATGACAGTGCTTAAGTATGCAACCGGATTTGAGGAGCTATCAAGATACAGATGCACTGTGGTTGATATAGTTATTAAAAGGAATGAGAAGTTCATTCGCAGGTTGAAGCCTAAGCTTGCTAAGGCCACATTATCACATATTAGAGATCCGTGCGATGTAGTTGTTGAGATGGCTTTGAGGTAGGAAGAGATGCTTGCTTTTCTTGAGGGTAACAAAGCAGGAGGAGCATAAGGAGGGCAGATCCAGAAGAGGAAATATTTCCATACGAAGGGAGCTCAGAAGAGTGGAGCTGCCAAGAAGGGAAAGATAGAAATTATCTATTATAAGTGTGATAAGAAGGGACACTATGCTCATGAGTGCCGGACAGGCAAAGGGAAGAAAGTTGTTGACAAGAAAGGAGTGAGATGTTTCAACTGCGATCAAATTGGACATTATAAGAACCAGTGCAAGGAGCCAGCCAAGGACGGGAAAGGAAAAGTGTTTGCATTGGAGATAGCAACCTCGAGACCAACAGCAGAGGAAAAGGGAAAAGCTGTGTTGGGAGGTATGTAGCTTTTGATTCATGGTGTATCAGTTAGAGTTCTATTTGATACTAGTGCATCACATTCTTTTATATCTCATTGTCTGGTAGATAAGCTTAACCTAGAACCCTTATACCTAGTTACTTCCTTAAGGATTGCGAATCCGATAGGAGGTTATGCGACTCTTGGGATGAGATGTGACCACCTAGAGTTTGAATTGTTAGGTCATGTATTTTTTCGTAGTTTTCATCTGTTTGATTTTGTAGGGTTCAGAATTATTTTGGGTATGGATTGGTTAAGTGAATACGATGCTAGAATATTTTTCCATGATAGGGAAATATCACTTAGACACCTCGATTGTAGTGATTGGATTATACACTGTTGGAAATGCGGATTACGGATCTTAAGGCTGGTTTAACACTAGAGGGGGGGTGAATAACTTTTAATTAAATTTATCTATCTTTTTGAAATCTTTTCAAATTAAATCCAAACAGATGCAATTAACAAACACAGAAACAACCACAGAATCAGACACAGATGCAAATAGTAAATAAAAGCAGTAAAGGAAAGAACACACCGGAATTTTATACTGGTTCAGAGTTACCCTACATCCAATTCCACACAATTTCTTGTGTAGATTTCTTTTCAAATATAATGTCGATATTACAACCTCGATTTCAAGGCCACAAGATACACCCTCCTGTCTTCGAGTCCAGGGCAAACTATCTTGATTTAACCAGGCTACAAGATCACCTAATTGATTTACAGGCTACAATCACACCCAATTGATTTACAGGCTACAATAACACTGTTTCCAATATCACTTTGATAGATAGACTCAATACACTTCTTTGATTACTAATGGTCCTATAACTTTGAATAACACTGAGATCTTTGAGAGAGAGTGGCAGAAAAGCAAACTAGAGATGATCAAGTTTGATTCACTTAGGATTTCGGTAGAGTTTTGTTAAAATATAAGAGAATATTTGAGTGGAGAAGAAGGAGTGAAGAAATGAAGAAAAACACACTTAAAATTCGTTGAAAACAACTGGTATTTATAGAAGAACAACAATCATGCCCATTCATGAAAGGTTATGACGAATAGACACTTCATTTGAAAATTTGAATTTTGAATTTCTACGGCTACCATGTCGACATGGGGGGATGGGTATGTCGACATGCCCTAGTTAATTTTGAAAATTGATTTTTGTTTTTAAAAGAGATTTTCTTTCTAAAACTCGTCAAAACAATTTCTGAAGTTTATAAACCATTTTGAATATAGTTTAAACTTATAAAAGAGATTTAAAAAGTAATCTTTAAAAAATATATAATCTATAATATAAAAGTAATATTAAAAACTAAGTATAGAATATATTTTTTGAGATTTAAAGCTTATAATATTAAAACCGGGAGATAGTTTAAACAAGAGATGATTCTGAAATCAAAATATAAAAGATAATAAAAACATTTTAAGGCTAAAAATATTAAACTGAGAGAGATGACTTTTAAAAGGTTTTTGGAAAAATATTTAAAATAAATCATTTTGAAAATTTCGTGGATTACATTCCATTAGAGAAGTTCGTGGGTTCCATCCCACTAAAGAGATCGTGGGTTCCATCCTACTATTAAAGCGAGAAGGTGGATTCCATTCCATAATTAAAATCCGAATAAAGATTTTAGTGCTATAATGAAGTTTTAACATAAGTCTAGACACTATTACTTACCTTGATATCTTGAACTCTTGATACTCATGAGTCTTCAGTCTTGGTTTCTTCAATCTTGAATTCATCAGTCTTGAATCTCTATACTCAGTCTTCAATCTTTATACTGTATAGTCTTCATTCTTCAGTACCTGCATATATATCCTACATATACATATATATCTAGACAAGAATATTAGTATTTATATTTTATAACATGTCATATGGTTGTTGTCATCAAAACCATCATCTCGGGAACTAACAATCTCCCCCTTTTTGATGATGACAACCTTTGTTTATAAAATCTACTCCACAAAACTCTGATTCTACTCTGACTCTCCCTTATTCCAACAACTTCCCCTTAAAGTACGAACTCCCCCTTAATCTAAGCCTATCTAACCTATTTTATAATTCTCCCCCTTTGTCGTCAACAAAAACTAATCCTAAACTACATAACTCCCCCGTAAACTAATACTATGGAACTAAATGCTAATAACGAAGTATAATAAGTGAAACATAAATATAATTTTATTATATATTGTTATATTATACATATAAACATAAACATATACAAATACACACAATATATAAAAACATTAACATAAAAACAATCTAATGAGAGTCTTGATAATTGGTGACTTGTGAATCAAACAATTAGGGTAATGGAGACAAAAGTTTCCATGTTGTTCGACCAAATTACCATCTTTATCAAAACAGACTTCTCCAATGCAAATAACTTTATCATCTTCTTCCATTTGCGCTTCTTCTTCTTCTTCGTCGTCTTCCTCTAATGGATTATAAATATGAATGTTAGAGGAGTCATCTTCAATCACGATCAGGCCCGCATGATTATCCATTAGAAATTTTTGCAAATTTCTAAGGATTTTGCCCTGTTTCTCTTATTCCTTAGCCATCTTTATTTTCAAGACTTGCAACTCAGTCATCATTTGCAGAGAATCCTTCAAAGTTTCCTCTATTTTCATGACTCGGGCCAGTGTATTCCGTTGAAATGGACCAGCATTAGGAAAAGGGAAAGAAAATGTCGCATTTTGGTTTGATTTAGGAGAGGATGCCATTATTTTATATTTTCAGAAGGTTATTACAGAGAAAATAAAGAGAGAAGACAGAAGAATTCGAAATATTGTGGTTTATATAACCACCAAACTGATTTTAGAGGGAAAATCAAAATTCATATTTTACCGTTGTATGTCGACATGGGGGGTAGGGGTATGCGACATCCTTATGGAAATTTTGACAATTTTATTTTTCTTTATTTCTTTAAATATATATGTTACTATATCTATATTCTATATCTCAGTTATAGAGCAAATACCTAGTTCTCTTCTAAATTTAGTAAAGGTTGATTGATTCGGTTTAGTCAGAATATCAGCTACTTGCTTCTCAGTGTTGATAAATTCAAGAGAAATAATCTCTTTACTTATATTATCTCTAAGAAAATGATGTCTGATATCAATATGTTTGGTTCTGGCATGATGATTAGGGTTTTTGGATAAATTTATTGCACTTGTATTGTCACAATAAGTTGGTTATTTTGAAATATTTAATCCAAAATCCTTTAGGGTCTGTTGCATATAAATAACTTGAGAACAAGCCAAAGCAACAGAGATATATTTTGCTTCAGTTGTTGATAGTGAGACAATATTTTGCTTTTTACTAAACCAGGAAACCAGAGAATATCCAAAAAAGTGACAAGTTCCACTTGTACTTTTTCGGTCTGATTTACAACCAGCATAGTCAGCATCACAATATGATATTAAATCAAATGAATCATTTTTAGGGTAAAATAGGCCATCGTCTAAAGTGTGTTTAACATATCTTAGGATACATTTAACAGCTTTTAAATGGGTCTCTTTAGGTTGAGATTGGTATCTTGCACAGAGACAGATACTATGCATGATGTCAGGCCTACTCGCATTTATATAAAGTAGCGATCCAATCATTCCCCTGTATAGTTTTTGGTCGATATCTTTTGACATGTCTTCTTTATTCAAGGCTTCATTAGTTGCCATAGGAGTGGGTTTTCCGCTCACAGTGATCTTACCAAACTTATTAATTAGATTCCTAGCATACTTTTCTTGACTAATGAAAATACCACTATCGAATTACTTTATTTGCAATCCTAAAAAGAAAGTAAGTTCACCTATATGACTCATCTCAAACCCTTTTGTCATTATTTCAAAAAACTTTTTGTTCATTTCATTGTTTGTTGATCCAAAAATTATATCACCTACATATATCTGTACTAATTTGATATCATTTTTGTTTCTTTTAATAAAAAGAGTATTATCTACTCTACCAATTTCAAAATTTGATTGTAATAGGTAAGATCTTAGTCTATCATACCAGGCTCTAGGAGCTTGTTTTAGACCATATAAAACTTTCTTTAATTTGTAAACATGATTTGGAAATTTTTCTTCTTCGAAAAGTGTTGGGTTGTTCAACATAAACATCTTCTTTAACAAAAATAATTAAAAAGGCACTTTTGACATCCATTTGAAATAATTTGAAATTCTTATGATTTGTGAAAGCAAGTAGAATTCTAATTGCTTCTAATCTTGCTACGGGTGCAAAGGTTTCATCATAGTCTATTCCTTCTTCTTAACAATAACCTTGCACGACTAACCGAGCTTTATTTCTAACGATCGCACCTTGTTCATTCATTTTATTTTTATAAACCCATTTAGTTCCTATTATATTTTTGTCCTCGGGTGTAGGAACAAGTTCCCATACATCATTTCTGGTGAATTGATTCAGTTCTTCTTGCATAGCAAGAATCCATGAATCATCAAATGATGCTTCCTTTGGAATTTTGGGTTCTATAGTTGATATAAAAGCTACATTACTCGTCTTGTTTAGTTGATTTCTAGTTTTAACAACAGATTCAATATTTCCTAGTATATTTTCTACAAGATGATCTTTTAAAAGCCTGATCTTTTTATTAGGATGAATAGTTTCACAATTTATTTCATTTGATTCATTATTTAAAGTAACAAAATCGTCTTCATCATTTATTTGAACAAAATCTTTGAAATTTTCATCAAAAGATACATACATTGTTTCTTTAATGGTGTTGGTTTTTAAATTAAAAATCTGTATTCCTTTGTCGAATTTAGGATCAAATTTATCCAAATTGTCCTTTGTATTTAGAATAAAGCATTTACTTCCAAAAACTTTAAAATAAGATACCTTGGTTTCTTATTGAAAATAAGTTCATATAGTGTTTTATTGGTTAAAGGTCTAATTAAAATTTTATTCAAAATGTAACAAGCTGTAGAGACTACTTCAGCCCAAAAATTTCTTGGTAATTTACTATCAGAAAGCATAGTTCTTGCACATTCTTGAATCGTCCTATTTTTACGCTCTACCACCTTGTTTTGTTGTGGAGTTCTTAGAAAGAAAAAATTATGAGTTATTCCTTTTTTATTACAGAAATTCTCAAAATTTTCATTTTCAAATTCTCCACCGTGATCACTACGAATAGTTTTGATTTTTGAAGAAAGTTGATTTTGAATTCTTTTTGCAAAAGATTTAAATAAATCAAAAGCATCACTTCTAAGTTTCAGAAAAAATGTCCATGTAAATCTAAAATAATCATCTACAATTACAAAAACATATTTACTGTGATTTATTAACTGAATTTGAGATGGACCAAACAGATCTAAATGAAGTAACTCAAGAGGTTTTGAAGTTGAAATCATATCTTTCAAATTAAATGAACTCTTTCTAAGTTTTCCTAATTGACAAGCATCACATATACTATCTACTTTAAAATCCATTTTAGGGAGACCTCTTACTAGATCAAGTTTTGAAAGTCTAGATAAGAGTTTGAAATTCAAATGCCCAAATCTTTTATGCCAAATCCAAGGGTCACTTGTATTAGCCAAAAGACATAGGTTATCATTTGAGATTTTCATACTGAGAATATAAATATTTTTCTTCCTAATTCCTTCAAACATAATATTTGATTTATTACCTTCGATGTGACACTTACCTTTTCATATTTAATTTTGTACCCCTTATCACATAGTTGACTTATGCTAAGTAAATTGTGTTTTAGATTCCTAACTAACAAAACATCAGAAATAGTAGGAGTTTTAGAGTTACCGACGCTGCCGATGCCAATCACATATCCTTTTGACTTGTCTCCAAAGTTGACCAGTCCTCCATCTTCATAAATTATGTCATTTAGTATCTCCGGATTGTCAGTCATCTGTCGCGAACATCCACTATCAAGTATCCATTTATTTTTCTTGATTTGCACCATTTGTCCATTGAGTGTTGATTCATCAAAAGCCATATAACACATCTGTTCCTGCACAACACACCAATTAGGTAAATAACTTGATTTTCTATAATAACAATATGCAGACTTATGAAACAATGATGATATGGACAGTTTTGAACTAGTGTTAACAAAATCTCCAAAAATTGCCATTTAAAACTTTTTCAAAATTCAGATTATGATAACTTTGAAAACCAATGCTCTGATACCAAATGTTGGAAATGCGGATTACAGATCTTAAGGCTGGTTTAACACTAGAGTGGGGGGGTGAATAGTGTTTAATTAAATTTATGTATCCTTTTTAAATCTTTTCAAATTAAATCCAAACAGATGCAATTCACAAACACAGAAACAATCACAGAATCAGACACAGATGCAAATAGTAAATAAAAGCAGTAAAGGAAAGAACACACCGGAATTTTATACTGGTTCGGAGTTACCCTACATCCAGTCCCACACAATTTCTTGTGCAGATTTCTTTTCAAATATAATATCGATATTACAACCTCGATTTCAAGGACACGAGATACACCCTTCTGTCTTCGAGTCTAAGGCAAACTCTCTTGATTTAACCAGGCTACAAGATCACCTAATTGATTTATGGTCTATAATCATACCCAATTGGTTTATAGGCTACAATCACACCGTTTCCAATATCACTTTGATAGATAGAGAGACTCAATACACTTTTTTGATTACAAATGATCCTATAACTCTGAATAGCATTGAGATCTTAGAGAGAAGTGGCAGAGAATCGAACTAGGGATGATCAAGTTTGATTCACTTAGGATTTCGGCAAAGTTATGTTAAAATATAAGAGAATATTTGAGTGGAGAAGGAGTGAAGAAATGAAAAAAAACTCACTTAAAATTTGTTGAAAACAACTGGTATTTGTAGAAGAACAATAGTCATGTCCATTCGTGAAAGGTTATGACGAATAGAGACTTCATTTGAAAATTTGAAATTTGAATTTCTATGGCTACCATGTCAACATGGGGGGATGGGCTATGTCGACATGCCCTAGTTAATTTTGAAAATTGATTTTTGTTTTTAAAAGAGATTTTCTTTCTAAAACTTGTCAAAAAAATTTCTGAAGTTTATAAACCATTTTGAATATAGTTTAAACTTATAAAAGAGATTTAAAAAGTAATCTTAAAAAAATATATAATTTATAACATAAAAGTAATATTAAAAACTAAGTATAGAATATATTTTTTGAGATTTAAAGCTTATAATATTAAAACCAGGAGATAGTTTTAAAACAAGAGATGATTCTGAAATCAAAATATAAAAGATAATAAAAATAATTTAAGGCTAAAAATATTAAACCGAGAGAGATGACTTTTAAACGGTTTTTAGAAAAATATTTAAAGTAAATCATTTTGAAAATTTCATTGATTCCATTCCACTAGAGAAGGTCGTGGGTTCCACCCCACTAAAGAGGTCATGGGTTCCATCCCACTATTAAAGCGAGAAGGTGGATTCCATTCCACAATTAAAATCTGAATAAAGATTTTAGTGCTATTACGAAGTTTTAACATAAGTCTAGACACTATTACTTATCTTGATATCTTGAACTCTTGATACTCATGAGTCTTCAGTCTTTGTTTCTTCAATCTTGAATTCGTCAGTCTTGAATCCCTATACCCAGTCTTGAATCTTTATACTATACAGTCTTCATTCTTCAGTACCTGCATATATATCCTGCATATACATATATATCTAGACAAGAATATAAGTATTTATATTTTATAACAAATCCTAAGGTTGTTATGAGGAACTAACATACACTACGTAGAAAACCCTAGTTTTGAGGATAATGCTTTGTTGGGTGTTGTGGAGGCATAAGATGAGTTAAATCGAGTTTTTGTCGTTAGAGAATTCGCAGATGTCTTTGAGCCAGTAGTAGGACTACCGCTGAAATGAGCTATTGAGTTTCAAATAGATTTAGCATCGAGTGCAGAATCGGTGAGTAGGCCGCCAAGCAGAATGACACCTATCGAGATGAGAGAGCTAAAGGTGTAGTTGGTGGATTTGGAAAATAAGAACTTTGTCAAACCAAGCAGCTCGTCGTGGGGAGCAACCGCAGTGTTTGCAAGGAAACTGAATGGATCGTTAATGTTATGTATCGATTATCATAAGTTGAATGAGAAGACGATAATGAATCGATATCGGTTATCTAGAACTGATGATTTGTTCGACCAGTTCAATAGAGCCAAAGTATTTTCCCAGTTGGATTTGGCAACCGGGTTCCATCAGCATACAGTGGCCGAGGATAATATTCCTTTGACGGCGTTTAGAACCAGATATGGATCGTACGAATGGTTAGTATTGCCGTTCGGACTAACTAATGCACCAACATTCTTTGTAGATTTGATGAACCGAGTTTTCCAAGAGCACTTGAATAGGTTCATATTAGTATTCATAAATGACATTTTAATATACTCTAAAGATGAAAAAGAGCATGAAGTTCATCTTAGAGTGGCACTTGAGGCTCTGAGGCAGCATCAATTGAAGGAAAAATTCTCGAAGTGTAGTTTCTGGAAGAAAGAAGTGAAGTTTCTTGGTCATGTAGTCTTAGAGAAAGGGTTGTCTGTAGATCCCGTTAAGATTGAGGCGGTGAATAATTGGAAGAGACCCGAGACAGTGACTGAGATAAAGAGTTTTCTTAGACTAGCTGATTACTATTGGAGATTCATAAAGGATTTTTCGCGGATAGCAGCATCGATGACTAAACTAACTCGGAATGATGTGAAGTTTGTCTGGACTAATAAGTGTGAGGAGGCATTCCAGAAGCTGAAACATTTATTGACAAATGCACCTGTGTTAGTGGTCCCAGAGGGGAATCAGCACTTAGTGGTGTACATGGAAGCATGCGGAATAGGGTTAGGAGCTGTGTTAATGCAAAAAGGTAAAGTGATTGCCTATGCTTCTCGACAGCTCAGACCGCATGTGGTTAGATATCCTACTCATGATTTGGAATTAGCTACAGTAATTTTTGCATTGAAGGCGTGGAGACATTACCTTTTGGGCGAAAGATTTGAGTGTATACGGATTATAAGTCATTGAAGTATCTATCCTCTCAGAAGGAGTTAAATATGAGGCAACAAAGGTGGTTAGAGTTTTTAGCCGCTTATGACTTTGGTATTGAGTACGCACCCTGGAAGGAGAATAAAGTTGTAGATGCCCTTAGAAGGAAACATCAAAATGCAGTATTAGCAATGATAGCTGAGTGGAAATATTTAGAAGCATTGACTACATGAAGAATACAATGGGGATCTGATACTAGATCTAGTAAGGAAACTGCTATGTTGTCATGTTTAGAAGTTCGACCAGTGATGATCGAAAGGATTGCTTCAAAGCAAGGGGAGGATCCATTATTAGCTGAACGAATCAGAAAGGAATGGAACGGAGAGCGATGACTTAAAAGATTTTAGTCTTGACTAGAATGGGTGGTTGAGAAAGAAAGGACGACTATGTGTTCCAAATGTGGGAAACATTAGGAAGGAAGTTCTTGGAGAACGCCATCTTTCGTAGTTCACTATTCATCCTGGAGGAACAAATATGTATCAGGACTTGAAAAGAAGTTTCTTCTGGTAGTTTTATCTTTCATTCCCCATTGACACCACATTATACATATCCTTAGAACTTTGGGTGTAATAGGTCTTAACTTCCTTGATGCTATCAACAAAAATTACACCAACTTCACTTGCTTTAGATATCGTTTTTCCACTTTGGTATATCATCTACCGATATAATAGGTTAGCCTTTGGATTTTACACTACCCCCACTCCAATGATGCACTCAATGCATGAATTGATACTTCTATGTAGATATAAAGGTCTTCTACCTCTAAAGGCTTCCACAATATCAGTGGTTCCCTTAGGTGTTCTAACAAATTTTGAAAAGCACCTTTACATTCGCTCGTCCATTGTAACTTTCCTTTTTCTTTCTTGAGGGAATCAAAGAATGGTATATATTTATCGATCGCCTTTTAGATTAATCAACTCAAAGCATCGACATTACCGTTCAAGCTTTTTACTTCTGTCCTTGTCCATAGGGCTATATCATACTTTTAAGCTTTATTCCGATTCAAGTTAGCTTCATACCCCTAGAGTTCATAATGAACTCGAAAAACTTGCCTGATGCAACTCCAAAGGAGCACTTCAATGGATTCAATGTCATTCCATATTTTTGGAGTACATCGAAAATTTCAAAATGATCACTTATGTGGTCCGTAGTTCTCTATAACTTTATAAGCATATCGCCTATATGGACCTCCATTTTCTGTTCGATATGTTCTTTAAACATCTTATTAACCATAAGTTCGTAAGTAGCTCAAGTGTTCTTCAAATAAAACGACATCACTATATAGCAATACAGTCTCAAATCTATGATAAAAATCATAAGCACTAAATCTGGCGTGTACAGCGCAATCTGGTTATAGTCGGAGTATGCATCCATGAAGGATAAAGTTCAGTCTGGTAGTTACATCCACTAATTGGTCGATTTGAGGCAGCATGGAAGCAATCCTTTAATCATGTCTTATTCAAGTCGGAATAATCAATGCATGTCTGTTATTTTCTATTTGCCCTATTAACCAACACTAGATTTGATACCCATTCCAGGTACAAAGTATCGTGGACAAAGTTATTTGCTTTCTGTTTATCCAATTCTTTCTTTAACACAGTAAATCACTCCGGTCCCATGTTACGCTATTTATGTTTCACTGGAGGGTAGCTTGGGTTCACATTTAGTATGTGAGACATGACTTCAGGAGAAATCTCACATATATCGGAATATGTCCAAGTGAACACATCCTTGTTTACCTGAAGGAACCCTACCAACTCCTTTCTCATCTTCAAGCTGAGTTGAGATCCAACTTTAAGAACCTTTATAGGATCATTATTGTCTATCAAGGACTCAATCATTGACTCTACCAATTCTGCTCTTACCTCTTCTGGCACTTTCAATGGTTTTATAGCATCTTCATAGTATTTGCTTTTATACCCGGACCGCGGCTTAGACGATAGTTGCTATGCATATGTAAATTTGGTGAAGAACTCCATCCTTTCCTTTCTCCTATCATCTTGCTTCCATGAGCTTAGCAATATCGCATTCTCGACATGTGATCTGGTCCCCTTGAATTGCCCATACTTTATTCTCGATTGGAAATATCATCATTAAGCACCATGGAGCGAATGCAACTCTAAAATCAACAAGGGCCGGTCGGTGCAGAGAATCCGTCTACTACACAAAATTATACAACTACACCACCTTACGGTCTCATCTCCCAATTAATTAAAGAATTTGATACAACCGATCAGATCCTTGGCCTCTTTGATAAATCTTTGGATACGAGAATTATATGCTATAGATCCTTTTGTCAACTTGCATCTTATCAAAAGTCTATTTGAACAAGGTATTCATCGAGCTCCCATTATCAGTAAGGACTCAGTGCATTGTAGTTGGCTTAATTCGGTCATAATCACCATTGGATTGATCATCGATGTCTCGACCCCATCAGAATCTCAGTTATGGAAGATTTAGCATTATCGATCCTCCATTGTTATCTAGGTGGAGCTCCTTCCTTTATGGTATAACACATATCTTGAGGTGCGTGCTACAAGGAGCTTCCATATCGCATCATTTCAGTCCAACTTCTTTTTATGGGATGCAGACCTCCATATATGGTGTTAATCACAACTCCTGTAGTCAGTGGTCTAGGCCCTTCACCATTGGGTTCAATTGCATCGCCTTAAGTTTGCCTCTAAGGCCGACCACCACCTTGCCCTCCTTTCTCTAAATTCCTAACATACTCAAGCAATTTCATTTTGCTAATCAAATCTTCAATCACATCACCAAGATGTTTGCACTCATTTGTATTGCTCCCATGAATCTCATGAAAGAGATAATACTTAATGGAGAACTTCTCCTCTTTAGTTGCCTCCCTCGAGGAAGGCTTCTTATATTTGTCAATACCTTGCGTAGCAGGTAGATACTTTCAATGGAATCATTCAACTCCGTAATTTCCCATCGCGAATGAACCTCGAACACTTCTTGTTATTTTTCTTTTTCCGCAAGTGTTATTGAAGTTCCTTTGCTTATTTCCATTTCTAGAGTTATTATTTTCACTTTATTCATTCCTTCTCGACAACCGCATTACTTTGCAACGCTGCTTGATCTACCCTGACCACCAGTGTGAACTCTTTATTCTAATTCTGCCTCTTCCAAATGTAGAAAATGATTTGTTTTTTATAAATATCTTTCAATGAAACTAGCTTCTTTATCGTAAGCCACTTCCTAAAGTTAGTTTGGATATAAACTCCTTATACCAAATCCATCGAAACAATCTCTTCCCTTGGGTTCTTCACCTCCATCACAGTAGTGTTGAACCTCATTAATAAACTCTTCAGGTCCCTTTGGACCCTTGGTGCATGTTTGCAAAATACATCGTGTCATTTGGCTACACAGAATGCACCCTATTTTGCTCTAGAATTTTTTTAGCAATTGGATCAAAGGACGATATGGATTCGGCCTCAAGGCAGCATAACCATATTGTGGAATGTCCCTATAAAGAGAGGGGAAAACACTTACATCTCATAGCATCGGTTGCACTTGCGCCATTCATTTGTCTTTCGTACTTCATTTGATGTTGCATAGGATCGGTCAATCCATTATAACTCTACATTGTTGGCATAAAAAACTTCTTTGGATACAAAATGGATCTAATTTCCATCATGATTGGGCTTCGACTAGCCGTCGATACACATCCGTCGTCTTGTTGTTGTTGATTCTACTACAATAGTCTCTTTACCGTCTCAGTCGGTATTTCATCATTACCAATTTTTTGCCCTAAGCGACAATCATCATGTTTATCACCACGTGTTTGTGTGGGCGAACGCTCATGGTTAACATGATGAGATATAGGTACCCTAGTCTTTGGGGAGTCCATTCACATAGTTGTCCAGTGATGTCGTGGCAGTCTACGTCCTCTTTCTACTTGTTCAATAGTATTTCCTTCAACATCACCAACTTGAGAACCGGTAGCTTACCCATCACCAACGCCAACTTCCTGCAAATCGACTTCACTATTAGAAAACTTCACTTGCTCCTAGGATCGATTGGCACTGATCCTTCCAGATCAATGGGTTCTGATTGATAGTCTACTTATGACTATCACTTCATGTTAACCCAAAAAATGGATCAACACCCGAAAATCGGATGAAAGCACCAGTTCAGATAAAAGTAAAAGAAAAGGTAGACAATATACAAGAATACATAGAAGTTTTTATAGTGGTTTGGTGTAATCTCCATCCTACGTCCACTTTAATCTAGTTTTACTATTGGTTTCTAGTTGTTATCTCTCCGGATTACAACTAGTTTTTCCCTAGATCTAAGTTACAATGAATTTGAATAAGTTTGGAAGATATAAGAAGTGAAGAATGTGTTGGTGAAGGTCCAAGTCCAAGAGTGTTAACGGAGATTCAACAAAGAGAAGATCCATTTCTAGTAGGGCGTAGGTTGGTATTTATAGAGGAATTGGGCAGTATAGAGTCAGAGGCTCAAGAGTAATAAAGTCCAGGAGACAACATGAAGTTATGCCAGAAGATCCAAGCTGACCCAAGTCAAATCCTAAACTCGGTGTCAAGTTAAGGACCTTAACTCGGGGTCGAGTTTAGGTTCTTGGCCCAATCACGGTGAAACTTTCCCAAGTCCTTCTTTTGCCTTTTCTAAGTGCTCTTACCAAATTTCAAGTCATTTTGATTCCATTTCAATCTTTTACGTCCAATTAAAGATGCTTTAGTGTTAACTCAATACCAACTCAAATCCTTAACTCGGTACCAACTCAAATCCTTAACTCGTCGAAATCCTTAACTCGTCGAAATTCTTAACTCATCGAAGTCCTTAACTCGAGGGGTTAACTTAAGGCCTTAACTCAGGGGGTTGACTTAAGGCCTTAACTCGGGGGTGAGTTAAGGACTTAGCCAATTTTTCAACCAAACTTCTTGAGCTCAATTCTCTAGCCTTTCTCAGGGTGTTTCCAAGTTTATGAATCATTAAGTCTTTGCTTTGACCTTCTAAGTCCTGTTGGAATCTGCTTTGCTAAAAAACAGGTTAACACTTGCCTACCACAGTACGTCTTTCGTATGTAAGGTATGCTTTTCTCAAGAACAAGTTCCAGCAATTAGTCTTCGATAGTTGAGCTCTCTGGCTACTTCAATCTGGGTGAGTCGTTTAGTTCCTTCGGATTCTCTTGTCAATCACGGGCTGTTCCAAACCTATTACTGCCTAAGACTCTAGACTCTGCCTAAGTGTAGTTTATACATCATAATCATTCTGATTTCATTCGGAGTTATTGTATCATATATCTCTTATTATATCTCATTTCCAAAATCGTCATGTGTTCATCTCGAATTTGTCAGTTTTATTCTAATCACAAGGTGTTAAAATCCTTTTATTAAGTCCATTTCCATTATAGGGTTTGATCTCTCTGGATCACCTTCCATTTAATTTAATGTGCGATCTGTCCAGATAATTTATCGTTTAAGTTAAGAGAACGGTCTCTTCAGATCGTTTAATGTTTAATTTAAGGGGGACGATCTCTTCGGATCATTTAATGTTCCAATCTATGGTTTTGAGCACTCCAGATCCTTGCTGAGTCCGTTCGCTTTTCGATAAAAGGACTTGATGACCAAGAAAGCCTATCTGCTCACTCTCCGGTAAGGGGACTTCTTACACTCCAGTCCGCATCTCTGGGCTTTAGTTGTATAGCGACCAAAGAAGCCCATCCTTTTCACTCTCCGCTAATGTGGCTCACTCCATGCACTCTTGGCCCAACTCTCCAGATGGTAGCTCTAAGGCGATCCAAATCTGTACAAGTCCATCCACTTGCTCGATGGCAGGTGGACTTGCACTATGCACTTCGGCACCGTCTCTTTGGACAGAAGCTCTAAGGCAATCCAAATCTGTACAAGCCCATCTGTTTTCTCTCTAGCAAGGGGACTTGCACCTTGCACTCCAGTCTTGTATCTTCGGACGGAAGCTCTAAGGAAATTTAAATCCGTGCAAGCCCATCTCTTGCTCATTGGCAAGGGGATTTGCACCTTGCACTCCAGTCTCGTCTCTCTGGACGAGACATAAAGCGATAAATATCAATCATCATGTTCCCGTGGAATTTCAAAATTCAAATAAGTAGAAATCCGAGATCCAAATCGATCGTGCCTCCCGAGTCATAGGGACATTGTTTAAGTTTGTTTTATTCTAACTCCAGATGCTCCTACATTGGTTTCTTATTTTTTTTGTTCTGAGTTCCAGTTACTCCAACTACTCCTTGTTGGCCAATCCTTTGGAAAAATCCATCTGGCGGTTCCTGTTATCTAGCCATTAGTCCATCCTACATCACGTTCATCATTTTCTCCATATTCCCTCTGGTGACATAGACAGAGTGATTAGGATTTGAAGAAACCTCATGGCTTCCCCTAGGCTGTGGTTGACTTCCTCCAGCCTTAGATCATGTATTCAGCCTCTTTATCTTCTCTAAATCTCATATTCGAGCTTTAAGTCATCAGATCTAGCTTTGTTCTCAGTGAAACCACTCAAATGTTAACCCAAAAAATGGATCAACATCCGAAAATCGGATGAAAGCACCAGTTCAGATAAAAGTAAAAGAAAAAATGGAGAATAGACAAGAACACACAGAAGTTTTTGTAGTAGTTCGGTGTAATCATTGGACCTACGTCCACTTTAATCCAATTTTATTATTGATTGCTAGTTGTTATCTCTTCGTATTACAACTAGTTTTTCCCTAGACCTAAGTTACAATGAATTTGAATAAGTTTAGGAAGAGGTAAGAAGTGAAGAAGGTATTGGTGAAGCTCCAAGTCCAAGAATGTTAATGGAGATTCAACAGAGAGGAGATCCTTTTTTGCTAGCAGGTAGGTTGGTTTTATAGAGGAATTGGACAACATAGAGTCAGAGGCCCAATAGCAATGAAGTCCAAGAGATAGCGTGAAGTCATGCCCGAAGACCCATGCCGACCCGAGTCAAATCCTAAAATCAGTGCCGAGTTTAGGTGCTTAGCCTAATCATGGTGAAATTTTACCAAGTCCTTCTTTTGCCTTTACTAAGTGCCCTTACCAAATTTCAGGTCATTCCGATCCCGTTTCAATCTTCCACATCTAATTGAAGATTCTTTGGTGTTAACTCCATACCAACTCAAATCCTTAACCCGGTACCAACTCAAATCCTTAACTCGTCAAAATCCCTAACTCATTAAAGTCCTTAACTCGTCGAAGTCCTTAACTCAGGGGGTTGACTTAAGGCCTTAACTCGGGGGTGAGTTAAGGACTTAGCCAAATTTTCAACCAAACTTCTTGAGCTCAATTCTCTAGTCTTTCTTAGGGTGTATCTAATTCTGTGAATCATTATGCCTTTGCTTTGACCTTCTAAGTCCAGTTGGAATTTGCTTTGCTAAAAAGCAAGTTAACACTTCGCTTTTGAACTTTGCTTCATTTTGCCTCAGCATCTCCCTTGTGCATCTTCTGCTTGCCTTCTTTGTGAATTTACTCCGATGAAGACTAAATTTCTTCATCTGAATCTTAAGATGAGCAATCTTTTCTACCCTTCCTAAACTTCTGAGACTTTCTTCGCTGCTAAGGTAGGGATAATAAAGCAAAATGATTCTTCATATTTTCTAAGATGGGCATTTGATTCTCCCTCATCTTCTTATTCAACTATACCATCATGCGGTCCAACTTAGCCTTTTCCACCACATCTGGTGCACTTGAAGTTTATGCATAAGCCGATTGATTTATTTCATCTTCATGGTAAGAGCCTATTGGAACTTGGTCAGAATATGGTGGGGTAAATGGGTAAATTTCAAAAAATATATTCTATTTTGGATCTTATTGGGCCTATGAAGTCTAAAAGTATTTAGATCTTATCTAAATTTATTTTAAATAAAATCATTATTTTATTTTATTTATAATACAGTTTTATATTAACATTATAATATATAATATATAATATAATATGTGTATTATATACACATAATGTGTGTACGTGCACGTGCAATATAAATGGTGTACACGGTTTAAGATACCCTTGTATAAGTGTTGGGATTTACACCGCAATAGGCATGTTAGCCCCTCTATATACACATGCGTTGTCTAATATATACGTACATATAATATATATATATATATATATATATATATATATATATATATATATATTTGTGTAGTTAATGCCCCGCTATTACCCCGCTATAACCCCGCTATATCTTATAGCGGATTTCTACCGCTACGATTTTTCCATATAGCCCCAAAATATAGCCTTTCCGCTTTAAGCCCCGCTATTTCCGCTATATCCCGTTATTCCCGCTATATTTCGCTATTTCCGCTATATCTTCTTTAATAAAATGAATTAAAAAATTGCATTTATTCATTATAAAAATTATGAAACTAATTTATTTGATTTAATTTCTAATATATTTTCAGAAATGAAAATACTCTAATATTCTACTAAATTCAATTATGTTATATAACGGTTTTATGTTTATTTAAAATATATTCGCACATGTTTTTTGTTTAAAATTATTTATGTATTAATTATAATTCAATTGAATGATAATTTTCATTTAATTACCATTTATATATTTGTAAAAACATTAATTACTAGTTTTATATGCTATTTTAGAGCCATCCGCTATATCCCGCTATATCCTCGCTGTATCCCCGCTATGACTTTTTGCACCTCCACCGCTTTGAATCTACCAAGCGCTTTAACTGCACAGATATATATATATATATAATTTTATATTTTATAAAATAGTATTTGTAAAATGTAAATGTTTATATAAATACATTTATTTATATATATAGTCACATTGCAATAAAAAAATTAAATTTTTTAATGTAAATAACTATGATTCAAAATAAAATTTAAAATTCAAAATTTAAATATTAGATCTAAATCTGCATAATCATAAATTCAAATTAATCTATTAACACACACATATATATATATATATAATATTTTTCAAAATCTATTTTTTTCAATTTTAAAACACACACACATATATTATAGAATAATATTTAGAAATACTATATATATAAGATATGTATATAAATATGTTTAGATGTAAAGTAATAATTAAATACACGTACACATATATTCAGCCATGAAAAAATTAAAAAAATTCTTTTATTTCATTTGTGGTTTTAAATATTCCTTTTTTATACTGATTTCCATACGTAAATGACTAAAAAATTAATTTATTTTTCAAATTTCCAAAAAAGTCTGAATATATACTTATTATATTAAATATATACATGTATATTTCATGATATTTGTATATATATTACATATATAATTAAATACGATATTTAATTGAATAATATATTTAGATATGTACATATTATATTCAAATATATATATATATATATGTAAAAGAATATTTTCGAAAGCTTTATATATATATATATATATTAGTAAAATATAAAATATGCTTTATATAATTATGTTTGTATTGAAATCAATTTTTGTTTAAAATCATTTTAATATTATTATATTCGAAATAAAAATTGGTTTTTGAATTTTGATCATGAACAATATATAGGCACACACACAAAATGTATATGTAATATACATATATTACAATTTCATCCAACGAAGACAACACAAACATATAAAGATTCGTGATAAACATACACTATATATATATAACATAATGAACACATACACATATATAATGGAAATAAAGGATTTAGCTTGTCTAAAGCCTAGATGAAACAACTTGAAATGCTAAATTATATAACTCGTGGAATTAGTATCCAAAATCCAGAAAGAGCTACCAATCTAAAAGTATCAACCACCGATCTTCGATTTGTACTTAATTTGTGTTTTTGAAGCTTGAAATAGGGAAGGGAGGCAAGGTTATTGCCAACCTAATCAGGTAGTAGGGAGCAAAAAGTTAGAGAGACGGAGAGGGGTTTGAGAGGTATAAATAGTGTAGATCTAAGGAGCAAAAAAGGGATCTAGATCCACCTTTTTGCCTATTATTTCGTCTCAATTTGAATCAATATTCAACTTCCAAACCCCGTATAGTGGCTGAGAATATATGTCACAATAATATGCCTTTATCTGGGCCTCATACCCCTTCAAACTCGATCAAATAAATATACAATTAAATCAAATTCAAATGCACATCGATATCATATTCGATACGGGTGTTTATAACTATTATATACACACTATTTAATATTGATCAACACAAATTAAATAAAATTTTATAATTAATATTTCACAAATATTATTAAATTTATAAAAGTTATAATTAATTGAATCAGGTGGTAATAAAAGTATTTAAGGTTTCAGTTGTGTGACTCTTAGTTGTAAATTTGGTCAGCATTTAATATTGAACAATTCGAATATTAATGTTCACATGTCACCTTAGCAAGTGGTGTGACATTATGATCAAATTTATCGCTTATATAGCTTCGGTAAAATCCAATTTTACTTATTTTATATGGTACTTGGTAGCAAAAATTATTTACCCCAATTCTCTTTGTCAAAACTACATCACATTAGGACTTATGGAATTTGGTAGTGGTCAAAATTCCAATATCGTCCATATTCTATAGTCCAAACACAAAGTCCTTGTTTGATAATAAAAATTATTATTAAACGAACTGCTTTGGCTAGAGAACTTTGAGTTAACTTCAGTTGATCGTGATACTAACTTCATATAACTAAGAAGACGAATTCTCTCTTAAATAGTGTCTCACTTCCACTGTTTCCACATGACCAAACTATAATCGTTCGATGGATGTCGTGCTATGATTTAACTATAATCAAAGCATAGTTTCCATATGAAGCTTGATAGTATTCTCAAGTCGAGGGAATTGTGTAATATCGTTACCTTTATCTTTTCTATTTGACCTTAGTTATGTTAACTAAAAAAACTATCGAGTGAGTCATTCCATAGTCATATAATAACTATCAGTATGTAACCCCTTGGTACTCCCAGCAGCCATCAGTAATACACTGCCCAACATTTGATGGGCATTATATACTCTAGTCTCAACGGATGTATCGATATACAATTTTGATACATCTTGACTAGGAATATTTAAAACAGTGTGTTTATTTTATTGTAATAAATCACACATGATTACAACACATTACAACCACTTCACAAAACATACCTTTTATGAATTTTCTATTAAATATACTTTTTAATTAAATTGATTAACAATAGAACACATTATATCAAGTACATAATAGAGGAAAATATCTTTTATCGACATATGATATCATAAAATTTACAAATAAAACTTATATAATGTGTTCTATTAATTAATGTGTTCTATTACCCTCAAGGCATAATGTGTTCTATTACCCTTAGGGCATATCCCTAAATCTATCAATCTCCCACTTGTACTTGGGGCTAATTATGGAATTTCCATCCCATCCCTTTGATCTGTTTGATGATAATTTATCGAGTTAGACCCTTTGTGAATGGATATGCTATGTTTTAATTATATACCCTATCAATTTACTCTCTCTTATGTTGATAAACTACGTTTATCATATGGAACTAGTCGAAGTATGTTTTTTGACTTCTAGTGAGCTCTTATCATTACATTGTTATCATATAATTATAATGTTGTATTCTCAATACTTGGAATCACCCCTAAATTAGTTATAAATTTGTGCATTTATATATGTACATCACTTTTATTATGCTGCTATTCAAGGCGATGCGCTTAGCCTTTTCATTAAATCATCCACAATGTTTCATTTGGAACATTTCCAACTTAAAGCTTATTAGTTAAGCTTTGAACATAAATTTAATATCGACACATTATACTTGATAACACTTATGAATTTCGAGTCTAAACACTTCTTAATAAGGAGTTCATTATTCATATAAACTGTTATACGGGTTTTTAACCTAGCAGAAGCCAACAGAAAGCAGAACAACCTTATGTAGACAGGATGGTTCGGGACTTAACCAGAAAAGCTAAGACAATGGATCGATAAGGGCCAAGCTATATGACTAAGACAATGATTGGGATCAACGAAGCCGAGAGATCAGCATTCCTTTAGTCCAATCAGCAGCTGAACGTAAATAGCTAGTGACTTGCCATCAAAACGTAACAACAACGATAAAAGGCAATGTAAACATCTCCAATTCCGGACTCTAGAAAAATCCTATGTGGTCGGATCATTAGTGACCCATGCCTCTCCTTAAGCCTTCAAACAAACAAGCTATGGAACACTAAGAAAAGATGCAACACATTGGCTCGCAAACGAGCCAAGTCTATGGGTCACTAGCGACCCAAAGACCATGGGTCGCTAGCGATCCATAAGCCATGGGTCGCTGGCGACCCATGGAATTGACTCGTTTTGCAAGCCAAACTCTCCCTAGGTCGTTTATTACCTACTTGCAAGCTGATGAAGGTAGGGCCTAGCCCAGAAGGTCTCCGATCCATATAAATACCATCCAACCTGCAACATAAGAAGGATCTTCTCCGGACTGGTTGCTAAAGCTTTGCTGGAATTATTCTTCACCCTCTACCTCCACACAACAATCTCCAAAGGAATACACTGCGATTCTCCAGTGGATTCCAACTCTGGAGATTCAATCTAGCTAGAAAATAATCAAAGCCTTATAACCAAGCATCTATTGTAACAACAATCAGTCTATAATAAAACTATAAAATGGATGGAGGCTTCATTAACAGCCGAACCACTATAAGTTAGATCCCCGGTCTTTACTTGAACAATCCACTATTTGGAATCAATCGCTCCTGGAAGAAAAAGAACCGCCTCTAGGAGATCCATAGGGGCAGTAATAGCTGGAGAAGGTGTTAGTCTCCAACAAGTTGAAGTAAATGGTGCTGACTTAGGAAACCAGGCAACGACGCCCTCTAGTCAACATGAAGTTATCGCTAGGGATGAGCTAAATAAGATGGCTGAAGAGATTAACCAACAAATGGAAAATAGTCAAAAGGCTGTAATGGATAAGCTGAACGCTCTATTAACCCTACAATCAAACCTTGCTCCAAGGACTATGCCTGAACCAGTGAATGTTGTAGAACAAGAGAATTCCTCCGTTTTCGGCCTGCATAGAAGAAATGGAAAACAACTACAAAGAAGGGTAATGGTAGGATATAACATAGAGGAGACCAAGAATACTCCACCCGACGCCAGGCATCCGGTCTCGAATTTGAATCAAGAGGACAAAACCCCACAGGAGGACATAGCTGTGAATCTCTCTGATTCAGAAGATGGAGAGCGAGGTAATCAGATGGAAGAGAACGTCAATGCGTTAGATGATGCTAGAAACATCCAAACTGCACCAGTCAGGCCAACTGCAAGCCAACGGGGTCCCGCGGAAGTGGCTCTCCCGGAGACAAGAGAGCCTAGGCTTCAACCCATGTGCCAAGACCGTTTGTAGAACCAAACACTCGGCGCAATGACTGATTGCCGCCCTCAGGAATACCGGACAGTAGAGGAATACATAGCAGACATGGTCAGATGGCTAATGGACGAGAGTAAAAACCAAAAGGAGTGGGGATCTGCCCCGAGTCGTACCCCTTTTACCGATGAGATCTTGAATGTAAGATACCCAGAAAAATTCACCATGCTAACTATCCCCTCCTACGACGGAACGTAGGACCCAAAATCTCATTTGTACAAGTATAGATGGTACGTGGATGGAGCCAATGCTCCAGAGGGCGTCCGCTGCTGATGCTTCCCTATCTTTCTAGAAGGAGTCGCGTCTATGTGGTTCACCAGACTCCCTTCAAGATCTATTTCTACCTTTGACCAACTTGCAAAAAAATTCCTCAACCAATTCAGGCTTCATACCGCACAACCGAAAGACGTCATGTCCCTATCCGTTCTGGTCCAAGGGCGCAACAAGTCATTGAAATCATTCATGAGCAGGTTTAACACCACGGTGATGGAAGTAAGCAACCCCAATAAGGATATGGTTTTTATGGCGTGTGTCCACGCTATTCACCCAGAAACGGAGTTTAGGAAATGGATTAAGATGAAGCAACATACCAACAGAAAAGACTTCAATCGTAAAGCAAGTCGGTACTTAAGATTGGAGGAAGCATAGGAGCTGGAAAAGGAGTCTGTTGGTAAACAACAGATGAACACCGAGCAAAATGACACGGCAGCAAATCAAAACATGCGCGATCCTGGAAGTACTCATAGAGTTGTGGAAAAGAGCGGGAATCAGAAGAGAAGAATCCAGAACTCCGATAAAAGAAATAATGGTGGCAGTAGCAAAAGATTTAGAGGGTTTAGATAGGAAGACTATACCCCCTTGAATAACACTACGGAAAATATTTATCTCACAACATAAGAAACTGAAGAGTATAAGAAACCTCTTAGAAAGGAGGCAACGGAACAACAAAAGCACTCAGGGAAATTCTGTCGCTTCCACGAGACGCATGGGAACAATACAAACGAATGCCGCCACCTTAAGGACCTCATTGAAGGATTTGTCCGAGACAACAAACTTCAACAATATGTGAAAAATCCACAAAAACGCAATCAACCTATGGTCCCTCAACCCCCTAGAAAGCAAAGAAATCAAGCTGGAATTAGCAAAGAAGGGTCAAAACGAACCGACCAGAGGCTTATTATCAGAACAATGTTTGGGGGACCACATCCTGTGCAAAGAAGTTGGGGAGAGATGGAGCGATATGCGAGTTCATTAAAGCATGCTCCAAAGGAATCGTGTTTAGCAATAGATGATGAAACTCTGGTCAAGCAACAAAAGGTTCTGAACAATGACATAGTGTTCCACAATCGGGACACCGAAGGGATTAAAGCCCCAACTCTTGACCCAATGGTGGTGACAGTAGGAATCGGTCCCGCCGTAGTCCGACGAGTGCTGGTTGATAGTGGCAGTTCAATTAACATACTTTTCAAACGTACTTTTGACCAAATGAAGATTGGCATGAAAAACGTATCTGCGTGCCAGACTAAGATTCAGGGTTTTACCAGAGAACCTAAACAACCGGTGGGAACAATCGACCTACCTGTGGAGCTTGGAGAGGGTGAGCGATGAGTCACCCTCATTTAGACTTTTGTGATCGTGGATGAAATGTCAGCATACGATGCATTCTTGGGACAACCCGTGTTAGCCGATTTTAGAATAGCATTATCCCAATGGTGCCTTACAATGAAGTTCCCTACCGAACACGGAGTCGGAATTGTGAAGGGAGACCAAAGCGTCGCCCGGGAATGCTATATCGCAGAATTGCACGAGTCGAGAAAAAGGAAAAAGGAAAGGATGTGAGGAAAACCCTCCACATCCGTGAACCCTCCGAATAGCAACTACAGAGCCGCCCCCGGCTTGGGGACCATTGCCAATTCGACAAGGCTTTGTACCCTAGGAAGAAGACATCAGGGGAGGATCGAGCAGCACCAGCAGAATTGACGGTGTCTATCCTAGTCTGTGTTGATGACCCAACACGGGTCCTGAAGATTGGGCCGCATCTTGGAAACAAGATGAGGTCAGAACTAACCAAGTCCCTCCGCGCCAATTTTGATGTATTTGCTTGGATGCACTCTGATATGGGTAGGGTATCACCCGAGATTGCTTATCACACCCTTAATATTTACCCTAAATTCACCACAGTTAAGCAAAAAAGGCGCAGCTTGGGCCTTGAACGGTCCAAGGCATTGAGAGAAGAAGGAGATAAACTGATGGCTAACGGCTTCATTCTAGATGCAACCTACCCCGAATGGGTATCGAACCCAGTCCTAGTCAAGAAGTCCAATGGAAAATGGCGAACCTGTATTGATTTCTCGGACCTCAACAAAGCCTGTCCGAAGGATAGCTTCCCGCTCCCTAGAATTGGTCAACTGGTGGATGGAACAGCGGGACATGAGCTGCTGTCATTTATGGATGCGTACTCGGGCTATAACCAAAACCTGATGCATGAACCAGACCAAGGGAACACCAGCTTCATCACCGATTTGGGACTGTACTACTATAGAGTAATGCCATTCGGTTTGAAAAATGCAGGGGCAACGTACCAAAGGCGTGAATACTATGTTCAAACGCTAGATTGGGAAGACTACAGAAGTTTACGTGGACGATAAGTTAGTCAAATCTCAAGTAGCTACTAACCATCTAGAAAATCACACTGAAATGTTCGAAATACTCCGCAAATACGGAATGAAGCTCAACCCGCTTAAATGTCACTTCGGAGTAGCCTCTGGGAAATTACTATGATTCATAGTAAGTGCTCAGGGCATGGAGGTGAATCTAGAGCAAATAACGGCGTTATGGGAAGTCCGAGCCCCTAAAAATAAGAAGGAACTTCAAAGCTTGAATGGAAAAGTTGCAGCACTAAGTCGATTCATCTCAAAAGCTACAGACAAGTGTATACCGTTCTTCAATGCACTAAAGAATGGAAAGACAAACTTTGAATGGAGTGAAGCTTATCAAACATCTTTCGAGGAATTGTTACGACACATGGAAACTCCCTCAATCTTATCGAAACCAATCGATGGAGAAGACTTGCTCGTTTATTTAGCAGTTTTCCCGCACGCACTGAGCGCTGCTCTTATGCGGGAAGAAGCAAGAATCCAGCGACCTATGTACTACATTAGCAAACGATTCACCAGAGCTGAGAAGAATTACCCAAAACTGGAAAAGCTAGCATATCGCCTTCTGATCGCATCCCGGAATTTACGACCATACTTCCCGGCTCACCCGATTAAATTATTGGTTGACCAACACCTAAATCAAGTTTTATACCGGCCAAAAACTTCTGGATGACTACTCAAGTGGAATATAGATTTGAGCCAGTACGATGTCACATACCATCCAAGAAAAGCAATTAATAGGCAAGCGTTGGCTGATTTCATTGATGAATTTACCGTAAGGGACGGCGAGGAGGAAGTTCAGTCGGAAATAGCCATGCAATAGAAGCTCTTCGTCGGTGGTGCATTAAACAACTTCTATTTGGGAGCAGGGTAGTGCTCGAAACCCCCGAGGGGCGAGCCATTAGCTATGCTTTACGCTTGGAATTCCCAACAACAAATAACGAAACATAGTATGAAGCCTTGATTGCTAGACTAAAGGTTGTGAAGGAACTCGGGATAAAATCTGTTCACATATACAGCGACTCCCAACTGGTCGTCTGTCAAGTGAAAGGGGAGTACCAAGCGCGTGGAGAAAACCTCACCTCGTACCTGTCCAAAGTACAAGAGCTGTTAAGTGATATCGAGCACTACACCATAAATCACATCACACGGGAGAAAAACACCAAGGCAGACTATTTGGCCAAGCTAACAAGCTCCAGAGAAGCTCGGTCATTGGGATTGGTTTCGGTTGAAACACTAACCAGCCCAAACATAGACGAAATGGACATGGACTAGATTCTAGAGACCACCGTCGAGCTAATTACATGGATGACACCAATAAAGGACTATCTACTTGCAGGACCCCAACCAACTGACCGAAATTAACGGAAGAAGCTCCTCCGCAAGGTTCCACGGTTCATGATACAGGATGAGATACTCTATCGAAGGGGATTCTCAACCCCTCTTCTTAGGTGTGTGACCGATGATGAAGCATGACGAATCCTGAAGGAAGTACATGAACGCGAGTGCGGAGACCACACTGGGGGGCAGACGCTGGCAAAGAAAGTCCTTCGATACGGATACTTCAAGCCCATAATAAATCATGATGTCGCAGATCACGCCAGAAGATGCGATCGCTGTCAAAGATTCAGCAAAATTTAGAGAACTCCTTCAACGTAACTGACACAAATGGTCAGCCCATGGCCATTTGCGATATAGGGATCGATCTGATTGGTGTCCTTCCAATAGCTAAAGGAGGAGCCAAATATGCTATAGTTGTCGTAGATTATTTCACAAAATGGGCCGAAGCGGAACCGCTGGCCACCATAACCTCAAAGAAATTTATTAACTTTGTCACTAAAAACATCATTTGAAAGTTTGGTGTACCGTAAAAAATCATCACCGACAATGTAACCCAATTTGAAAGTGTCGAGTTCAAAGACATCTGCAGACGCTTCCGAATCGAAAAAAGCTTTTCCGCAGTGGCTCATCCGCAAGCAAACGAGCAAGTGGAAGCAATAAACAAGATCATCAAATCCGCCATCAAAAAGAGATTAACAAAAGCAAAAGGAAATTGGGTTGACGAACTTCCACTCGCACTATGGGCATATAAGAACACACAAAGCGGCAACTGGCTACACACCGTTCGCCCTAACATATGGTTCAGAGGCAATGATTCCTGTCGTATTATAAGTTTACCCTATTCTGGGGGCCTTCGGACCAAATTGGGAAGGATTATACGTCGTTAATCAAAAGCTCAAGGATGGGACTTTCAAGCTGACAATCGTCGATGGGGTCACAATTCCCAAAGCCTGGAATAGCGAATCGCTCTACCGTTACTTTATTTAATAAGCTACTTTATGTCTTCCCTACTTTTCAGCAAATAAGCCATCCCGGAAATGCCAAGGAATTATAAATAGGCAAAGCATTTGCCATGCTTTCTTTAATAAAATTCGATTTGCTTTTTCAAATTGACAAAACCGTGTCCATATTAAATACCCGTCGATTCGACGGAAGCAAATCGGCTCAAAGCGCCGGGGAGCAACTAAAAAACTAACTCCTCCTTGTTGCCCAGAGATAGGCTACACCGAGGAGCACCAAACTGAAACTCCTCACATTGCCCTGTGATAGGCAACGCCGAGGAACATCAAAATCCATGCATCTCGTAAGCTGTGCATTCAAACCAAAACTCCTTGCGCTGCCCAAAGATAGGTAACGCCAAGGAGCATCAAAAGCCGCACATTTCGTAAGTCGTGCATTCAAACTGAAACTCCTCACGTTGCCCGGAGATAGGCGACGCCGAGGAACATCCAAAGCCACGCATTTCGTAAGCCGCGCATTCAAACTGAAACTTCTCGCATTGCCCGGAGATAGGTAACACTATGGAGCATCGAAAGCAGCAGATCTCATAAGCCGCGCACCCAAATTTAAACTCCTTGCGCTGCCCGAAGATAGGCAACACCCAGGAGCATCGAAAGTCGTGCATCTCATAAGCCGCACACTCAAGCTGAAACTCCTCACGTTGCCCAGAGATAGGCAATGCCAAGAAACATCAAAAACGAACTCCTCGTGTTGCCCGGAGATAGGCAATGTCGAGGAACATCAAAAACAAACTTCCCGCGTTGCCCATAGATGGGCAACGCCGAGGAACATCGAAAACGGACTCCTCGTGTTGCCCGGAGATAGGAAACGTCGAGAAAGCTCAAAATAAACCTCTTGCGTTGCTCGAAGATAGGCAACTCCGAGAAACATCGAAAACGAACTCTTTGCGTTGCCCGAAGATAGGCAATGCCGAGGAAGCTCAAGATAAAAATCTTGCGTTGCCAGGAGATAGGCAACGCCGAGAAGCATCGAAAACCAACTTCTCGCGTTACCCGGAGATTGGAAACACCGAGGAAGCTCAAAATAAACCTCTTGCGTTGCCCAGGGATAGGAAACACCGAATAGCATCCAAACTTACGATCCCAACGTTACTCGTAGATGGGCGACGTCAAGGAGCACCGAAAGCCGCGTACTACACAGGCGGCGCGCTAAATCCCAAAATAATAGCCCCTCACATTACCCGAAGAAGGGAAATACCGAGAAGCATGAGAAATACCACGCATATAGCCAGGAATAGTTGGTGCTAAAAGGAAGGCACTCAATGATTGATACATACCCATGCGTAGATTGCATACTTACCCGTTATCCAAACTGAGACTACATGCTAAGGTCGCAAAACTTTCGAAGAAAGAAAAATCAAGTCATGACTTAGCCAGATTTTGAATAGAGATTATCTAAACCCTAAGTTACCGGATACTTGAAAATTGTTTGAAGTAAGCAGCCCTGTGAACTGGGGGGCATACACCTGTACTGAGACAGAAACATGCAAACACAATAAGTTCACAAGTTTTGTCACTCCAAACAATAATAAGTTCACAAGTTCTATCTCAATGTTTTATGAACTTCCAAACAAAAAGTCTATATCTGTTTTAAAATTCTAAACAAAATTTTCAAAGCTTTAGAGTTTTTAGAAGTTTTATGAATTTCTAAAATAAAAATTCTTTAAATTTTGTTAATTTCTAAAGTTCTATTAACTTCCAAAGTGCTGATAATTTATAAATTCTGTCGCTTGGAATGAAGGGCTTTGAATATAATCACAGAACTAGAAAAGTATGATATGAAACAAGCACAAGTACACAGAACATATATGAACAGATAAACAAAAGTACAGTTAAAATATCAATGTATTACTTGTAATTTTCTATACACAAGATCAAAATGTGGGGGCTGTACCCATACAACAACGGCCAACAAAAGGAAAATAAAGACTCTACAGTAAGGATGCAAAGTGCAAACTCTGCACTTGAACAAAATGACTCAAAAAGAAACAAAAACAAGTCATTCTTCTTGCAAGCTGTGGGCCAAAATCAAGTCCATCCTCACACCAACCGCTCAATGCTTCTTGCCACTGCTTCCTTTACCACCTCTGGTTGGTAGTTTCTGCTTCTTTTCAGGAGAGGTGTCGCTGCCAGTAATGTCAACTTGCACTTCGGTGGCAATCTCCTCCTCCTCCTCCGAATGTTTTTCAGAAGAGTCCCCCTTTCCCTTGCGTTTTCTTGACTTCCGGGAGCTCTTCGAAGCTTTGACTTCCCCAATCTTTTCCTTCTTGACGGCAACCAAATCATGCTGAGTCTTTTGTGGCTGCTCCGTCTGCATTTCTTGCTCCTTGGCCTCTGCTGCATTTATATCTCCTTCCAAAGACGTCGAAGAGTCATCCAGGCCGTGGAGCGCAGCTATCTTCTCGGCTTCTAGCCCCGGCTGCAAACTAGATGTAAATGTGGGAACTGGGGCAGGAATGGATACAATCGCAGAAGATGTGAAAATGGCAGCAAGCACGGGCGTCGAAGTAGCTGGTGCGTCAACAGGAAAAGTGGACAGACCTATAAGAACAAAAAGGAAAGCATTAAACTCCTCTTGCTCTTGTGGCGTAAGATGGAGGCTCCTGAATTTAGAAGAAGCATGGATGTTACCTGCACCAGAGGAACGATCATGAACGGCGACCTCAAACTCACCACCATTGCCTTCTTTTGAGGGCTCCGCCATATGAGGAACAATGTCAAGTCCTGAACTCGTTGGTTGGTCGTGGAGCTGCTCTGATGGTTCGCCCTCGCCGGTGGTAGAAGGCCTGTTAAGCACATCGGTGGTGGTCATCAAGACAACATCAGTGGCCTTCTTCTCCCGTTCGACCTAGAGGATCTTCTGGCCCTCGAGTAGCGCTTTCTTGGATTCATCATTAAGATAAGCGTCTCGCAACTCTTGATCGGTGTAAACATCGTCGCTCTCAGCAAAGCGAGATAAGATTTCTTTCCAAACAAGGGCAAGAGTGCGCGGATACTTCGAACCAAGATAGCTGAGGCTCCTCTGATGCAACAGAGAGTTAACATAGAAGTTCAGAATAGTCGCATCCAGCTTCTCCATTTTCCTATCAAAGGCATGCTGGAGGTCCAGGTAATCCGTTTTCACCACAGCCTTCTCAATCTCAACAACAGTCTTGTCGACACTGAGCTGTGCGACCTGAGCCTGTAGCTTGGTGATGGTCTCGGTTTGGTCGGAGATCGTTTTGTTGTGCCCCTCGACAATTAGATCATGGTCGGCGATTGTTTTCCTTTGAGCTTCAATGATAGCGTTGCAAGCGACCACTTCTTGTTTTAGCTTCGCCTCCTCCGCATGAGTCAATTTAATCTCGTCCCTCCAGAAAATCTCAACTTTTTCATGCGCCTCCTTCAACTCCTTCATTAGGCCGGCAGTTCTCCTACATTCACAAAGCGCCGCCTCCTTCTCCTCCTCCAACTGTTTGATCTTAGCATCCCGATCAACCAATACCTTCTCAAAATCGTCTTTCTCGGATTCGAAGGAAAGGATCTCTTGATAGTTATTCCTATTCGTATTAGCCAGCTGCTTGTAGAGCTTCTCCCATCTCTCATCCTATTCTAGGTCATTTTGGATAGCTTGGAGATGAGGCATGAAAGAATCCCTATGAACGGGGTGGAGATCCAGGTCAAACTTAACCCCCTTTAAGAACCAACCCAGAAGCGCTACCTTAAGCTTAGGGGGACTCGAAGGAAGAATGTAGGTAGGCCTCCGGTAGGGGTGCAAAGCACTAGGAGTGACAGTAACAAGGGAAGAGGATGAAATATGAGCCGGGGGTAGAAGTGATGGGAATTTCTTGTGAAGCGGAAGAGTGTTTCGAAGCAAACTTTGAAGGATGGGGGAGGTAATCAAACTTCGACTTCTTTGATGGTTCATCTCTTTCCTCAAGAGATATTCTTTTCTCATACCTGCCTTTATATGAACGAGATCAATCTCTCTCTTCTGGCGATGGGTTTCAGCTTCAAGTTCTTTCCTCCATCTGTATTCTTCCTCCGTCTCTCGAACTTGATGGCGGCTAGAGGAGCATTTGGGGTACCGCTGTGAATCGCTGTAATCTTCAAAGTCGTCGTAAAAGCCTCATCCCCTCGTCATACCTATAATGAGGCATACATAAAAGGTTTCAGAAGCATAACATAAGCTAAGCAAATATATGAAGGAATAGAGAATGGAAATAAGTCTAATCCTAGTGCAACCTATTGCGTGCTTCTAATATGGGCCTAAGATGTGGTCACGAACCGGGATGAACGAGTGTCGTAGGTGGGATTGGACTGACTTCGGTTGTTGTAGGCGGGACTGAGCAAAATACTGGCACGATATCGCCCGAGCAGGATGGCGTACTCTCAAATTTGAAGTCCCCTTTCATGAGCTCGTCGAAGTCGATAAAAACATCGCTGAAATCTCTGAACCCCACTCTGACATCCTTACTCAGAGAATCTTGACGTCTTCCTGTTTCGGGGGCTTTGCCTTTGCCGCTTGCTTCGGAAGGAGGTGGACTCGGGAGATCGGGACTCATTCCCAAAGTCTCATCGCAAGACTCTGAGTCTTCACCCTCAGATTCTGACAAGAAGTAATCACTAGCGGTAGACTCGTCGCTACTACTCTCGAACTCTCATTCTTCGTTTTCTGAGTCTATCATGGCTTTGCCTTCTTTATGCATAAACTCGTCTTATGCTTCCTCCGGGATTGGAGGCATTCTAACTGAACCTCTCAGTCCAGTCGCAACAGCGTCTTCCTCCTCATGGGCCTCGCCGGGTGATCCTCTGGAGGGGCTACCTCTCTCTTGACTTTCCTCAGAACCATGGGAGGAAGAAGTAGACCTTGTGAGAACCTTGGATCAATAAGGAGAAGGAGTTTCAATCTGAACGGCGGATCTACCCGGAGCTAGTAGTCCGTATCGACGCAAGTTCTCATCGGTCAGCAGAACTTTAACGCACCTCTCCTTGGCTTCGATAGCCTTTAAAGTTTGGCAAACTTCATCGAGAGTCATATCTCTATTTGGCCTTGGGATAACAGCAACAGGTGAATAATTAGTTAGAAACTCAATTATAACTCTTCAGAGCTCGACGAATGGGAACGAGAAGCTTACCCCCTGTCGTCCATCGACGGTTGAACCCCTCGAGGCATCTAATGAAAAAGTACTACATCTTGAACTATGATAAGTTTCTTTGCAAGCATAAGACGATCTTTCAATTCCTCTGCGCTTCGACTATAATCAAAGAGGGACAATGGTCTCTCCTCTTGAATGCCAAAAAATACCACGACTCATCAAAACTTGGAGCGCGGTTGAACGTCCGCATAAAAAGGACATGCAAGAAAGTAAGGATGGCATAGCCGTTCGGATGAAGCTTGAATGGGGTAATTCCCAAGTTAGAGAGCGTCTCATGTAGAAAATTATTGAAGGGAGGCACACCTCCGTTCAGACACATGTATCGATGACAAGCAGTGTACCCCGGGCGGGCATATGAGCGAATTCTTCTTTCGCCGGCATACGCACGTCCTCTTCGGGAATCCCATGCTGTGTACATATATTATAAAGAACCTTGGTGGAAACCACCGATGAAGCTCTTTCAGGTGGATTAAGCAGGACTCGAAAGTTGGGAGGCGTGCGGTTCACGATGGGCCCAACCGGAACTAATTAACTGTACTGGGCTTGCGAGGTGGATGATGATTCAGCTTCGGAGAGCGTCGGGCTTCGCCCGCTTGACTTATGGCATGTAGATGGCTACTTCATTCTATATAACAGAACTCGCGTCCGAAAACGGTCGGGTAAATCTATATTAAATTCATAGGTCTCCCCTATCACACTTGAATTTTGAAGAGATATTAACTTGTAATCGACACGATGGATTTCGAGTGCAAACTAGGGCAAGTGCGGTGTGCTATCTATATAGGGTAAACTCAGTGCTTGGTACACTAAAAACTCTCTATCTCGTGTAGACAGTTCGCTTACTGTGGAAGAGGAAAAAAAGTTCCCATGTTAGTTCGTTTTTCATTTTTGTGTCTACTTCTTGTGCACTTACCAGTTATCGATCAATGATCGATAAGGGATCTGTTGTCCGGAGCGACATGGAGAACTCTTCTCCTCACAGGAATGCCGAACATGCAATGAGTGAACAAGATGAGTCAGAATCCTTAGAAGAAATCGAGATCGACTGGTGAATGTGCATGATGTGCAATAACAACTATAAAACTGGACGCGAGTCAATTCTGGTTTAACGGACGAAGATAGAAAAACATGTCAAGTGTTGGACCAACACGATAATTAGTAAAACAACTAGACAAACCCTCCTCAAACTAATTTCTAAGGCACAGGAAGGATCACAAATCAAACTCAGCGAGCTATGGAATGGATCGGTGGGGAGCTAACTTCAGGTCGACAATAGATAGGGTCGGCTACAGCTCAACAGAAGGCTAGGGTTTGGATTCGAATGAGATTATGAGATGGCTAAGGTTCCACGAGATTGGCGGATGCTTGGATTAGTGAGTGGATTCAAATGAAGTAGGGAAGCATGTCGGGATGGTGGTTGATCGCCTAGGGTCGAATCGCTAGAAAGGATTGGTTGCGTGAAGGAATGAAGTGATTCGGGTTGAGTAAATGATTTGGGGTCGGTTCAAGTGGTATAAGTAGGAAGGTAGAGGATGGAAATAATTTCTCTAAGTACAAGGGTCGCTGGCGACCCATCATGGGTCGCCAACGACCCAACCTAACATGCACATTTTAAATAAAACAAGAAGTTAGGTCGCTAGCGACCCATCCCACATGGATCGCTAGCGACCGACCAAAAAACTAAAACATAAATAAATAAATAATGATAAAAGAAAAGAAGAGAGAAAGAGGAAGGAAAACTTCACCTGTTCTTCTCAAACTTGATCTCTTACAACTGTCCACCATTCCAAGGCATGCCGGGAAAATTGCGAGCCGAAATGTGATACGTTGAGGTAAGTAGGAGCAACTAGGACCAAAGAAAGACGACCAACAACATTGGTTTAATGTATTCGTAAAGCTCTAATGCAATTACTTGGAGATCAACAGATGGATGTTGAGAGCGATAACTTCCATAACACGCCTTGTTTACAACGAAGATGTACTCTGGGGGCAAATGTTATATGGGTTATTAACCTAGCGAAGCCAATAGAAAGTAGAACAACCTTGTGTAAACAAGATGGTTCAGGACTTAACCAGAAAAGCTAAGACAATGGATCGACAAGGGCCAAGCTATATGATAAAGACAACAATTGGGATCAACGACGCCGAGAGATCAGCATTCCTTTAGTCCAATCAGTAGTTGAACGTAAACAGCTAGTGACTTGCCATCAAAACGTAACAACGATAAAAGGCTATGTAAACATATCCAATTCCAGACTCCAGAAAAATCCTATGTGGTCGGATCATCAGTGACCCATGCCTCTCCTCAAGCCTTCAAACAAACAAGCTATGGAACACTAAGAAAAGAGGCAAGACATTGGCTTGCAAACGAGCCAAGTCTATGGGTCGCTGGCGACCCATAAGCCATGGGTCGCTGGCGACCCATTGCATTGACTTGTTTTGTGAGCCAAACTCTCCCTAGGTCGTCTATTACCTACCTGCGAGCTGATGAAGGTAGGGCCTGGCCCAGAAGGTCTCCGATCCATATAAATACCATCCAACCTGCAACATAAGAAGGATCTTCCCCGGACTGGTTGCTGAAGCTCTAATGGAATTATTCTTCACTCTCTACCTCCACATAACAATCTCCAAAGGAATACACTATGTTTCTCCAATGGATTCCAATTCTGGAGATTCAATCTAGCTAGAAAATAATCAAAGCCTTGTAACCAAACATCTATTGTAACAGCAATCAGTCTATAATAAAATTATAAAGTGGACGTAGGCTTCATTAACAGCCAAACCACTATAAAATTCTCTGTCTACTTTCTTTTACCGTTCTTTCTTTATATTAGTGATCTGTGATATTGCTCTTTCAAGATAGGGCTGGTGCTTTCAAATCCAAACTAGGGTGTTGGTCCATTTTTTGGGTCAATATAAACAATTCTATAGTATTTCGTAAATACTCGATAACACGCTAAATATCATTTAGCGATCTTAATTTGGATTTAAATTTTCTTTTCCATCAAATACATAAGAAAATTATGATATTGTATACTATGCAACATGTATGAAAATTCCTGTTGCCAATGCATAAGGAATCCATCTTACATGTACCATATTGAACATTTTAGTAAGGTGTCTTTACGTATAGTTTTGGAAATTCCAAACATCTTTTAATACTTATTATAAAAGATATAGCTTACAAATTCAATATCAAGTATTAAACAAGCAAAGTAGAACTAATTTTAACATAATTACATCGTTAACAATCAGTAGTATTTTGTTTACTTACAGTTAAGAAATATCCATGTACCTTTTAATGTTCTTTCTTATGGACACATGCTTCCTCTGCATTCTGATTGAAAATCAAATACTATTTGATATTTCTATCAGAATACTAATTCAATTTTGATGCTTAGAATGGTACTTTCGTATCATTTCTTGAATCATATCCGAAAACCCAAAAACTCAATCGCTCCCTCTAGTTCGAGACAATTTGGTTGTTATGTGCATACAGTCTATTTTAAACCATAATTTAGAATTTAGAATTTCAACACATATGTACCGAAACACAAATTCATGTCAAGCAATAATTTTGTGAGTAAATCCAAACTAAATTGAGCACGTTGAATGACGATTCTAGTATGTCGATTTCAATAACTAAAATTTACGATGTTATTCTTATCGATGTTGCTCACTTTATTTCTACAACATTAGTCTTTCTCTTGAAGACACATTTGCGGTTGATGGATCATATTCCTTCGGGTACAACTATCAAAATCATGTTTTGATAACGTACTTGGAATTCTTTCAGACTTATGCATTATACCATACGATAAAGTCAAGACTCTTAATGGTTTAGTTGACAACCGAGGATTATGTATTCTCGACATTGATAAGAAACTCATAGTTTCTCTTTAATGTGAAAGAATATTAATTAAACATTCTAATGCGATGTGTTCATTTAGGTTCTGTTAATTTCATTTCATCCCTTGTAATTTCTTTTATCCTTGGATCGTATCCAAATCCATTTTACTACTAATAATTTCTAAAAGAAATTCCTTCACTATGAAGTTAGTATTTCTTGAAAGTTATTTCTTAGTGCAAAGGAATAGGTATTAATAAACACATTATGGATTGTTGCAATGACCCTAATTTTGACTAACATTATTTAGGACATTTAATTAGATAAATTAAATGAAATAATGTAATTGGTTAAGGGAATTGAGATTTCAATATTAGAAGGTAGCCGTGCCTAATAAACAAATGAACAAAATGGAATTAAAATGAAATAAGTAGGGTAACAGATAAGGGCAAAATAGGAATATGTTATATTCTTATACCCTAAACCCTCATGCACTCTCATTTTACACATTCATAAACAAAAAATTAAATCAAGTAAGGCAGGCCACCATTAGAAGAAAGCAAGAGGAAGATAAGCAAGAATCAAAAGGAAGAAGCTTAATCAAATTCATTCAAGAGCAAATCTCAAATTCCTTAACAACAAGCTAAGGTGAATAATAGGTTACATCTCATATTTATTATTTTCGGTTCTAGATCGAATCCGAATATGTTTTGCAAAGTATATGCCATGTTTTGAATGTTAAATAGATATATATATATATATGCTTGTTGATGAATTTTGTTTGTTCATATAGATTTTATGACAAGTTTTGATTTGAAAAAACCTATCAAATGACATCCAAATGCCGTGCATTTTTTATATAAGGTCAGAAATATTATTTTAGAGATGGGCTTCAAGCTTCATAATTTTCTGAATTAATGTGGATTTATTATGAATTTTCTAGTGAGGAAAATTGTTAAATTGGGTTTTAAATTAATTACGACTATTATATATTAGCTTTGGGTTGGTTTCGATACCATCCACTTTCTTTTATTTAGGAAAATGCTTTCGAAAGAGATGCTTTCACCTCACTTCTTTAAAGTCCCTTTTTGATATTTTGAAACTTAAACCCAAAGGTTTCGAAAGGAAAGGTTTTAAATGGTTTTGAAACTGTGTTCCACAAACTTTTATTTGAACCCAATGCTTTCGAAAGGTTTGTTATATGTAAAGGACTTTTATGCTTTCGAAAGGTACATGATAAAGGTTTCGAAGGGATAATTCCCTAATCTTTTAGAAAGTTTTACCTTTAGTATTTAAATGGAAGGTTTCCAATGTTTTTGAAAGGCAAGTTTGAAGTGTTTTAAAAGAGGATGTTTAAGATTTTATAAAGCTTTCGAAAGGACACTTTCAATGTTTTTGAAAGGTCCAATTTAAATGATTTCGAAAGGTATGTGTTGGCCTTTCGGCCTAGATGTCAATGTAAAGTAGTTAACTGGTTTCGAAAGGGGTACTTTCAATGGTTTCGAAAGAGATTGTTTAAAGCTTTTAATTAAGGGTTTCAAAGGTTTTCATCAACAACGTTTTGTGTAAAGCATATATCATGGCAAAGAGATTTGAGTAAAGCAAAAGTATGTTTCCTTGTTTAAGTATGATTTAAAGGGTTAAATCATTTTGCAAGAAATGTTTTCAAGGAAAATTTTGAAGGGTACTTAACCCTAAGTAAATGACTCAGATATTTGATTACCAAATGTGACTTGTATAGGGTCACGCCCCATACATTAGCTATAGTCCCTAGCTAATTTAGTCCAAAATTTCAGTGTGTAGGGCTTAATCCCAGGTAAGACTTAAATGATGTTACACACAGAAAGGAATATACAGAGAAGGAGTATAGATTATTGGTGAGCCCGCAAAACCATTAGGATCAGTTGACCCTGGGAGAAGTAAGTTAAGGACAGACCGTCCAAAAGTGTGTCTAATAGATGTTAGATTATTTATTTGTCTGGTAGGCCCGAGTCAGCCAATGGTTAGTAGTTAGCCAAACAGAACTATATTGTTCGGATAGATAGTCCATTTATTACCTGATTATGAGCATATATAATATTGCTATTATTGTTTTAATCACTTTGATTGTAGGATTCTGATTTGCAAAAAGATATGTTTAAAGTGATATTAGTGAGGGGAAACCCGTTCCGCTAAGCAGTGTGGTCGCACTTAATATCAGTAAACCGAGATGTAACGGTATTATTTACACCAGGCTATATGTCTGACTCGAAGTTTATGTTTTTCCCCTTAAAGTCTTGGGTGCTCAAAATTAATTTGAGTAGATTGAGAGTTAAGATTTTTCAGGTTTAGTAGGTTGGACGAATAAAGCTTCCGAAGACGTGCAAGAGGCAAAGCAAGCTATATAGGAGCTATTTAGTTTTATTTCTGCTGTGTTGTATTAAGACTGATATGTCTATTTAGTACTCCGATCATCCAGGGGCATCTTCATATGTCGCTCGTGGCGTAATTTGTAATAATTATATTTGGTCAAAACTTGGGTATCGTTTGGGATTATGTAATGGAATATGAAACATGATTTTGCAATGTAATTAGTAAAGTTGTTTTTGAATCTATGATTTGGTTTCATATTCATGTGCTTCTGATATTATGGATACCATTAACATTACTGTATTTGTCACCAGAAGTTAATACTATGGATGATTGCAGCATCTGTAGCGCTTAGCTTCGAGCCTCAAGATTGGGGATGTTACAACTTGGTATCAGAGCATAGGTTTATGAAAACTTAAAAGAAAGTTTCAAACTTAAAATGATTTTGAAAACATAATCCTAAAGAATTAGAGAAAGTGGGGTATGGGATAACACTATAGTAACTTACTTGTCTATGTTATATAGAAGTATACCCTTTATCTCTATTCTTCCATCTCTCTTAGGCTATTCTTCTGTATCTTACAAAGACTCGAATGCAGATTTTATGGACGTAAGATATAGAGGCTAGAAGTGGAAGAGTTAACATTGGTGCGGGAAGCACCATAACAAATGGGAATGCCAGACCAATACCAGGAGGAACCCAGGTCAGGCACAAGCTGCAAATGTAGGTGCTGGAGTCCCGCAAGTCAATATGGGAGCTATGTACTAGTTTTTCGTTAACATGATGCAAGTAGGAGTTGCTGCGGGGTTAGCTGGAGGAAATGCTGAAGGAGGAAATTAAGAAGCTCCAGTGGTTAATAACTATGCTATTTTGAGTAGATATTATGCACGGCTGGGAGGAAAGCCGTTTATTGGTACTGAAGATGCAATCGAAGATGAGAATTTGTTACTTCATTGCGAGAGGATTTTTGTTGATGTGGGGCTCTATGATGAGCAGAAAAGGAGACTCACTTTTAGACAGCTACAAGGGCAGCACTGTATTAGTGGAACAGTGTTACTGCCGGAGTCAATGAGGAGACTATGACTTGGGCTGAGTTCAGGAGGAGGTTTGAAGAAAGATTTATGTCGGAGATTGCTAAGTCTACTCTGCTTAGGAAGTTTGCTGAGTTGGAGCAGAGAGATATGAAAGTGCTTGAGTATGCAACCAGGTTTGAGTAGCTAGCAAGATACAGATACGCTACGGTTGATACTATCATCAAAAGGAATAGAAGTTCATTCGTGGGTTGAAGCCCGAGCTTGCTAAGGCCATGTTATTTCATACTAGAGATCCATGCGATGTAGTTGTGGAGATGGGCTTGCTTTTCTTGAAGGAAACAAGGCAAAGGAGGCTCAAGGAGGGCAGAACCATAAAAGGAAGTTTTTCCATAAGAAAGGAGCTCAAAAGGGTGGAGCTGCTAAGAAATGGAAGCCAGAAGTTGTCTGTTATAAGTGTGATAAGAAATAAATCTATGCTCATGAATGCCGGACAGGAAAAGGGAAGAAAGCTGCTGAGAAGAAAGGAGTAAGGTGTTTCAACTGTGATCAGATCGGCACTATAAGAACCAGTGCAAGGAGCCAGCCAAGGATGGAAAAGGTAACATGTTTGCATTGGAGCCAGCTACCTCGAGACCAACAATAGAGGACAAGAAAAAAGCTGTGTTGGGAGGTACGCTTTTGATTCATGGTGTATCAATTAGAGTTCTATTTAATACTGGTGCATCGCATTCTTTTATATCTCATTGTTTGGTAATAAGCTTAACCTAGAACCCTTATACCTAGTTACTTCCTTAAAGGTTGTAAATCCAATAGGAGGGTATGCGACACTTGGGATGAAGTGTGACTAGTTAGAGTTTGAATTATTAGGTCATACATTTGTTTGCAGATTGCATGTGTTTGATTTCGTAGGGTTCAGAATTATTTTGGGTATGGATTGGTTAAGTAAATACGATGCTAGGATATTTTTCCATGATAAGAAACTATCACTTAGACACCCCAATTGTGGTGATCGGATTATATACTCTGTAGAAAACCCTAGTTTTGAAGTTGATGCTTTGTTGGGTGTTATGGAGACGAAAGACGAGTTAAATCAAGTTTTCGTTGTTAGAGAATTCGCAGATGTCTTTGAACCCGTAGTAGGACTGCCGTCGAAATGAGCCATTGAGTTTCAAATAGATTTAGTACTAGGAGTAGAACCGATGAGTAGACCGCCAAGTAGAATAACACCTACCGAGATGAATGAGTTAAAGGTGCAATTAGTGTAACTTGGAAAGTAATAATTTGATTAGACCAAGCAGTTTGCCTTGGGGAGCAGCCGTAGTGTTTGTAAAGAAGCCGGACTATTGAGGTTATGTATCGATTATCGTAAGTTGAATGAGAAGACGATAAAGAATCGATATCCGTTACCTAGAATTGACGATTTGTTTGACTAATTGAGTGGAGCTAAAGTATTTTCCCAGTTGGATTTAGCAATAGAGTTCCATTAGCTTAGAGTAGCAGAGGATAGTATTCCTTTGACGGCGTTTAGAACCAGATATGGATCATGCAAATGGTTAGTAATGTCGTTCGAACTAACTAATGTGCCGGCATTCTTTATAGATTTGATGAACCGAGTTTTCCGAGAGCACTTGGATAGGTTCGTGTTGGTTTCCATAGATGATATTTTGATAAACTCTAAGGATAAAAGAGAGCATGAAGTTCATCTTAGAGTGGTGCTTGAGACGCTGAAACAGCATCAGCTGAAGGCAAAGTTCTTGAACTGTCATTTCTGGAAGAAGGAACTGAAGTTTCTTGGTCATGTAGTCTAAGAGAAAGGGTTGTCTGTCGATCCAACTAAGATCGAGGCGGTGAATAATTGGAAGAGACCCGAGACAGTGACTGAGATAAAGAGTTTTCTTGGATTAGCGGGTTATCATCGGAGATTCATTAAGGATTTTTCGTGGATAGCGGCACCGATGACCAAGCTAACGCGAAAAGATGTGAAGTTCATCTGGACTGATAAGTGTGAGGATGCATTCCAAAAGCTGAAACACTTATTGACAAATGCACCTATGTTAGTTTTTCCAGAGGGGATTCAAGACTTAGTGGTGTACATGGATGCATGTGGAACAGGATTAGGAGCCGTGTTAATGTAAAGAGGTAAAGTGATTGCCTATGCTTCTCGACAGCTCAAACCATATGAGGTTAGATATCCAACTCATGATTTGGAATTAGCTGCGGTAAATTTTGCATTGAAGGTGTTGAGACATTGCCTTATGGGAGAAAGATTTGAGTTGTATATGGATCATAAATCACTGAAGTATTTATTCTCTTTGAAGGAGTTAAATATTAGACAGCAGAGGTGGTTAGAGTTTTTAGCCGCTTATGACTTTGGTATTGAGTACACAGTGGGAAAAGGCAACAAGGTTGCAGATGCACTTAGCAGAAAACATCAGATGTAGTGTTGGCAATGATAGCTGAGTGGAAAGATTTAGAAGCATTGACTACATGCAAGGTACAGTGGAGATCTAAAAGAATGCTTCTAAGCAGATGGAGGATCCATTATTAGCTGAACAGATATGAAAGCTAATGGATGGAACAGAGAGCGATGACTTGAAAGATTTCAATCTTGACCGGAATGGATGGTTAAGGAAGAAAGGACGACTATGTGTTCCAAATGTGGGAAACATTAGGAAGGAAGTTCTTGAAGAATGCCATCATTCGAAGTTCACTATTCATCCGGGAGGAACTAAGATGTATCAGAACATGAAAAGAAGTTTCTTCTAGGAAAGAATGAAAAGAGATGTGGGCTTATGGGTGAAACAGTGTTTGAACTGTCAACTAGTAAAAGCCGAACATCAGAAACCAAGTGGGTTACTTCAGCTTTTAGATGTTCCAATATGGAAATAGGATTCTATCTCAATGGATTTTATAGACGGGTTGCCAAGGTCGAATAGAGGAAACGAAAGTATATGGGTTATAGTGGAAGGTTGACCAAGAGTTCCCATTTCATTCCAGTTAAATCAACCAGGACAACACTTGTTTTGGTTAAGTTATTCATGAAGAATATAGTTAGACTGCATGGAATTCCTAGTAGTATAGTAAGTGATAGAGATTCCTTATTCACTAGCGAGCTCCGGAAGAGTTTACATGAGACTTTAAGTACCAAGCTTAAGATGAGTATCGCTTACCATCCGCAGACCTATAGGCAACGGAAAGAGTTAACAAAGTCTTAGAAGATTTTTTACGAGTTTGCGTACTAGATTTTGGAGGATCATGGGAAGACCATCTACACTTAGTCGAGTTTTTGTATAATAATAGTTATCATGCTAGTATAGGGTTGGCACCGTTTGAAGCTTTGTATGGAAGGCCATGCAAATCTCTCGTTTGTTGGTTGGAGACCTGGGATAGGTTAGTGTTTGTTCCAGATTTGGTTAGAGAAGCTGCAGAAAATATTGAGTTAATTCGAGCTAGGATGAAGGAAGCTCAGTCTAGGCAGAAGAGTTATGCTGATAAGAGAGGGAAAGAGTTAGAGTTCTCAGTGGGAGATCATGCTTTCATCAAGATATCTCCGATGAAAGGTGTAATCAGGTTTGGGAAATCGGGAAAATTGGCGCTGAGGTTCGTTAGAACATTTCCTATTATAGAAAGGATTGAGAAACTCGCATATAGAGTGGAGTTACCCAGTAGTTTGGCCGAAGTCCATAATGTTTTTCATATTTCTCATCTAAGGAAGTGTATTCTAGACCAAGAGACTACTATAGCACCAACTGTGTTAGATGACTTAGTAATGGAACCGAATTTAAATATAGTTAGAAATCCAGTTCGTATAGTTGCGAGAGATTAGAAAAGGCTAAGGAACAAGACAGTCAGATTAGTTAAAGTCCAGTGGGGTGACGACGAGAAAGACTATACTTGGGAAACCGAGAGCAGGATTCGAGATACTTATCCTGGCTTGTTTCATGGTATGTTTTACCTTTTTGATTGATTTTGTTGAGTACCTTATCGTAATTTCGAGGACGCAATTCTTTAAGGAGGGAAGTCTGTAACGACCTTAATTTTGATTAACATTATTTAGGACATTTGGTTAAATAAATTAAATGAAATAATGTAATTGGTTAAGGGAACTTAGATTTGAATATTAGAAGGTAGCTGTGCCTAATAAATAAATGAACAAAAGGGAATTAAAATGAAATAAGTAAGGTAACAGATAAGGCAAAATAAGAATATGTTATATTCTTATACCCTAAACCCTCATGCACTCTCATTTTACACATTCACAGACAAAAAATTAAATCAAGTAAGGCAGGTCACCATTAGGAGAAAGCAAGAGGAAGATAAGCAAGAATCAAAAGGAAGAAGCTTAATTAAATTCATTCAAGAGAAAATCTCAAACTCCTTAACAACAATCTAAGGTGAATAATAGGTTACATCTCATATTTCTTATTTTCGATTCTAGATCGGATCCGGATATGTTTTGCAAAGTATATGCCATGTTTTGAATGTTAAATAGATATATATGCTTGTTGATGAATTTTGTTTATTCATATAGATTTTATGACAAGTTTTGATTTGAAAAAACCTATCAAATGACATCCAAATGCCGTGCGTTTTTTATATAAGGTCAGAAAATTATTTTAGAGATGGGCTTCAAGCTTCATAATTTTCTGAATTAATGTGGATTTATTATGAATTGTATAGTGAGGAAAATTGTTAAATTGGGTTTAAAATTAATTACGGCTATTATATATTAGTATTGGGTCAGAAATTTAGATATGTTAGAAAACATATTAAAATTGATTTATGCGAATTTTTGGAGAATTTTCCAAAGTGTTTTATTAAGGATATAAAATTATTTAAGGTATAGGACTTAAATTTTTTATATGTTTATAAAAGGAGAAGGGGTAATTTGTAAATGTTTTATTTTGTTAATTGCTGAAATTCGACAGCACTTTTAGAAAAGCTTTTGAAAAAGAATTGGCAACCAATCATATGTTGACAAATAAAGCAAGTTAGTTAGAAAGAAATTGCTTTAAAAAGTAAAAATTCAGTTTTCGAGGTTTTACTGCTTCACCACTTATAGTAGCACCTTTCGACCTCATACTGCCGCCTCCATCTAAGTCAAAACCAATACACATGGTATCGGCTTCGATACGTAGTGGATTGGAGTTAGGCGAAAGGTATGGAGTCGAAACAAGGCTTTCGAAGAGGTTGAAGTTGCTTCTGAAAATTCAGAACTAATTTGGTTGTAAATGAGGCTTTCGAATGAGATAGCATTTGACTTGGTCAATTGTTTTAAAGAAAAGAGCTTTCGAAAGAGGTTGCGGCCTTTTGTTTTAAATATAGCTTTCGAAGGGGTCGAGACCCCAGCTGCCGCATTCTACCTTTCGAAGCAATGCCTTCGAAAGGGTTCTTTTGCTTTAGACTTAAAGCCGCTTCTCCAATGCTTTCGAAGGGGTTGGTTTCGACACCATCCACTTTCTTTTATTTAGGAAAATGCTTTCAAAAGAGATGCTTTCGTCCCAGTTCTTTTAAGACCCTTTTTGATATTTTGAAGGTTAAACCCAAAGGTTTCGAAGGGAACGGTTTAAAATGGTTTTGAAATTGTGTTCCACAAACTTTTACTTGAACCTAATGCTTTCAAAAGGTTTTTTATATGTAAAGGATTTTAATGCTTTTGAAAGTTATATGATAAAGGTTTCGAATGGGTAATTCCCTAATGTTTTTGAAAGGTTTACCTTTAGTATTTGAATGGAAGGTTTCTAATTTTTTCGAAAGGCAAGTTTGAAGTGTTTTAAAAGAGGATGTATAAGATTTTATAAAGCTTTCGAAAGGACACTTTCAATAGTTTTGAAGGTCTAATTTAAATGATTTCGAAAGGTATGTTTTGGCCTTTTGGCCTAAAGTTCAGTGTAAAGTAGTTAACTGGTTTCGAAAGGGGTACTTTCAAAGGTTTCTAAAGAGACTGTTTAAAGCTTTAAAACAAAGGTTTCGATGGTTTTCATCAATAGTGTTTTGTGTAAAGCATATATCATGGAAAAGAGATTTGAGTAAAGCAAAAGTATGTTTTCCTTGTTTAAGTTGATTTAAAGGGTTAAATCATTTTGCAAGAAATGTTTTCAAGGAAAATTTTGAAGGGTAGTTAACCCTAAGTAAGTGATTCAGATATTTGATTACCAGATGGGACTGGTATAGGGTCGTGCCTTATACATTAGCTATAGCCCCTAGCTAATTTAGTCCAAAATTCCAATGTGTAAGGCTTAGTCACATATAAGACTTAAATGATGTTACACACATAAAGGAATATACAGAGAAGGAGGATAGGTTATTGGTGAGCCCACAAAACCATTAGGATTGGTTGACCCTAGGAGAAGTAAGTTAAGGATAGACTGTCCAGAAGTGTGTCTAATAGATGTAAGATTATTTATTTGTCTGGTAGGCCCGAGTCAGCCAATGATTAACAGTTAGTCAAACAAAACTATATTGTTCGGACAGAGAGTCCATTTATTACCTTATTATGAGCATACATGATATTGCTATTATTGTTTTAATCAGTTTGATATCAGGATTCTGATTTGCAAAAAGATACGTTTTAAAGGGATATTAGTGAGTGGAAACCTGTTCCACTAAGCGGCGTGGTCTCACTTAATATCAGCAATCCAAGATGTAATAGTATTATTCACACCAAGCTATATTCTGACTCGAAGTTTATGTTTTCCCCCTTAAACTCTCGGGTGCTCAAAATTAATTTGAGTAGATTAAGAGTTAAGGTTTTTCAGGTTTAGTAGGTTGGACGAATAAAGCTTCCGAAAACGTGTAGGAGCAAAGCTAGCTAAGTAGGAGCTATTTAGTTTTATTTTCGCTGTGTTGTATTAAGACTGATATGTCTATTTAGTACTCTGGTCATCCAAGGGGGCATCTTCATATGTCGCTCTTGGTGTAATTTGTAATAATTATATTTGATCAAAACCTGGGAATCGTTTGGGATTATGTAATAGAATATGAAACATGATTTTGCAATGTAATTAGTAAATTTGTTTTTGAATCTGTGATTTGGTTTCATATTCACGTGCTTTTGATATTATGGATACCATTAACACTTCCGTATTTTGTGACCAGAAGTTAATACTATGGATGACTACAGCATCTATAACGCTTAGCTTCGGGCCTCAAGATAGGGGATGTTACAATTGTCTTATATATAAAACTGATTTGGTTTTAGTTTATGAAAATTATGTTCAAAACATAAGTTTATCATCCAACGACGATCGTTCCCAAACTCCTTTTGGGGTGACCTATACAAGATCCCTCATGTACAATTATTACATGCAGTCTTTAAACTTGTACAACCTGCCAACTTCTTGGTCTAGGATATGTTGGGGTTTCATTTAAACCCTTATATCGTATGATTTTGTAAACAATTCTTTTAGGTGAAATTAATTTTAACTTTGTGTACTACTCTTAAATAAATGACTTTATAGAAATAAGTTAACTCAACTTCACTTACCATTAATCAAACTTTGTTCAACAAAGTTCGATTACACTTTATCGATACATCATTATGTATCATAGGGAGTGACTTTTGAGATTGAATCTTTATTAAATATTAGGTACATTCAGAACTCTTTCCAATGTACTCAGCCATTTGAATAAATCAAATCATTTCTATTGCATGTAATTTATTAACTTCCGTTTTATGTTCTATGAACTTACAACAGATATACTACGTGTGTATCAAATACACATGTTCATGTTTGTGATAGCTCATTAGTGAATTAAATGAAGTATGTGGAACAGTTTTGGTATTATTAGACTTACGATTGCATACATCTATAAGTATCAATCCTAAGTGTTCATCAACTCTTATGTCACTCACACGGAATGGGTGCTTTGCTCTTAATCGTTTGAGATATAATTCACTAGTACTATATAATTCATAACCATGTGGTCAAAGAATTAATTGTCCAAACCATGGCTTAGTCCATAATTCCACAATAATTGTAAATGAATATCGATACTTCTGTATATTCCAATGCATCACAAGTACCACTATTATAGTTTTATATTATAACGAATATTCATAATAGTCATATTGAAATTGTCCTATGTCTATTTTTTAGTCAACACTGAAAAATAGTTATTATTTCACAAATAAAGTTCGGTATGTTTTACGAAAACAATTTTCGTAACTTGACGCAACTACTAAGTGCTATATGACATGCTCCCACTATTTTCATCACTACTATAAAAGAGTATGAAATAAGGAGCTCCATTCAAACACTTAATATAGGTTATTTGTCCCATCCCCTATAACTAGTTGAGTTGATTTTTTAGATCAAATATATTAAACTTAAAGAAATAAATCTCATAAAAAACAATTTTCTATTTGAAACCAAATTTTGGAATAGAAATCATATTTTGTGAGTCAGCGGAATATGGATCTTAAGGCTAAATTAACACTAAAAGGGGGATGAATAGTATTTAATGGATTATATAAATATTATTCAAATTCTTTAAAATTTTACTTGGAGTGATGGAATTAACAATCACAAAAACAATCACAGTATCAAAGTACAGATAAAAGTAAATGAAGTAAAAATCAAAAGGGGAGAGCACATCAGGATTTTATACTGGTTCGGAGTTACCCTACATCCAGTCTCAGACAATTCCTTGTATGGATTTCTTTGCAAATAGTAAATGCAAATACAATCTCGATTTCAAGGGTGCGAGATACACCATCCAAAATCCCAGCCTCTAGGTTGAGCCACTTGATTTTCGGGCTACAAGCACACCCACTAGATTTATGGGCTACTAAGCACACCCAATTGATTTAAACATGCTACAATCACACCAACTTGGATTTCAGGGAAACCAAGCACACCATAGAGTATAAGAGCATGATTTGATAGAGTTTACAGACTCAGATCTTCAATCTTGATTACAATTGATACTATATCTCTTTGAATAGCACTTTGATCTTGAGAGAGATAAGAGAAATCAGAGAGTATATGAAAGAGAATCAAACTAGTAATGATTGAATTTGATTCTAGTTGAATTTCGACAGAGTTTTGATAGAAATTGATTTAGAAATCATGAGAGTGAAAAGAGGAGAGAAAAATAAGAAAGTAGTTAATGAAAATTCGTTTGGAAGTCTGGTATATATAAGGAAACAATAGTCATGTCCATTCATGAAGAGATATGACGAAAAGACACTTCAATTCAAATTTGAATTTTGAAATTTACGGCCAGTATGTCGACATACATGTAGAGGAGATGTCAATATATCCTTTTGTATTTTGAAAAATTACTTGATAAAGATTGTTTTGAAAATATTAAGTTTGTAATATATTTTGAACCTTTGTACAAACATTTAAGCATAGTTTATACATATTTTAATCATATTAAAGCTTGATAAAACTTTGTAAATAGTTTTGAAAGATTTAAGAAGAATATCCAGTATAACGTAAATAATATGTATAAAATCAATATAGTTATAAATTATTAAAGTATAAACAAAAACTTTATATACAAACTTAAAAACACTAAAATAATATCTTTATATGTATAAGAGATTTTAAAATCATTTTGGGAAATATTTTAAAAAGATTATTTTAAAAACAAAATATTTGGAAAATAGTTTAAAACAAAATAAGAGAAGACGAGAGAGATCAGGAAAGTGCTATCAAGGTTTTAACATTAATTCGATGACTCTATATCTTATCTGGAATATCTAGAAATCTTGACCACTTCAATACTCACGAATCGTCATTCTTGAACTCTTGATTGATACTGTACAGTCTTCTTAATCAATACCTATCTAATATCCTACACTATATACTATATATATCTTGATAAAACATTAGTATCTATATTTTTTATAATGTCATATAGTTGTTATCATCAAAACCAATATCTAAGGAGCTTTGTGTCAGAAAGACAGAACAACAAAAACATTAGTTTATATATTATATATACCTTATATACGTTGATAAAACATTAGTATTTATATTTTAATGGTATCCATATGCCGAACATCCAAGCGTCAGAAAGATAGAAAGTTAGGGTAGAATAAAAAAAGAATAGAAAACGAAAGGAAGAACATACATTAGAATCTCACAACGGAACGATAATATATAACATCAAAAGAACAGTACAAAAGGTTACTCTGAATACATGAATTTCAAAGTGACAACCTAAGTACTATCACCAGCCTGGACAGTTATAACTGCATGTCCTCACAATGTTGATATATACACAGCTAATACGGAACAATAGAAATAGAAATTGATAGTTAACAAAAGCCTCCAGCTCGTCGTCTGTACTTTGAAGCGTCCAAGTTAAAACATGCCATACTCATCCTACTCAAAAGAGTATGGGACGAATTTAGGGAAACAAAAACCAAGCGTTAGACATAAGCCCGGTATGAGAAAACCTGAGATACATCCAATATGTAACAGTAACTATTAAGATCGTACGGATTCCCATAGTAGTTTTCCCTTCAAAAGAAAACAACCATTCATTAAGTTTAATATAGTGATATGATAGATAATTTCTAGGGTGTAGAATATAAATCATATCAAGTAGCTATGATGCTTACATTGTTTACACCGCAAAGTATTTAGGGCATAATCAAAACTGCTAAGGTACGTTTACATAATGGCTTTTTTGTGGAGATCCCTTCGGTCTAGTCGAAATCCAATCTCCTTCACAAGGGTCAGAAACTACTTCCGAGCGTATATCTCTTGATAAAATATCACTAAGGTTAACATAGTCGGTCCAAGTCTAAACACATGATCTCGAATATCATCAACTCCTAGTTCCTATATATCAATAAGCATACTCTAGATATGGAGTTGATAATACCCTGTCGTGGGTTAGCAAAACCCCAAGCAAAGCTCGTACTCTGTTTTTTGCTATTTCCAATATCGAGGTCTCATTTGACACACGAGTCTTCATCACTCGAACAAATCATGAATATTTACATAGATTCCTTTTTTCAACCGCTTACAAAACATAGAATTCGTATACTAGTATTGAAGTGGTTTTTGGTATGTAAAACACTTGCCGATCCCAGATTCTTCAAACCAATTGATGAATTTTCAATTAACTCAATTCCTGTTATTTTAGAAGTAAATGAAAGCTAAGGGCATTTCGTACCAATACTCATCCCCGATGGTTCTCATTAGTATGAAATTGTGAAGCCTTTTGATTACTTCTTAAGTTAATAATAGGTCAAGTTTGATAATCGACTAATCGATTATCTACTCAGAATAATTACTTATACAAATCACTATTTGTATACTTAACTTATTTCTAACATTCCAACTTAACTGTTCCTCATCCAAAAATGAAGCTAGGTAAGTTAGAGCACTGGTTGTATCAAAGCCTTGCATAGACACTTTATTCTTGAATCGCACAAATAGACAAGTCTACCTCATTGGCTTTTAGTGTTAAGTATAGTATTATGATTTCCATAAACAAGTAAGAAACCAGCAAGGTTAACACATTTCTGAATATTCCAGTTTAAGTATTCCTCGATCAAGAGAGAAGCCGGTAGGTTAAAGCTCTATTACTTTGTCCCTACTCGACATCGATCTTAACACTCACAAATAGAAAAGTCTATGTCACTCGGCTTTTAGTGTTAAGCATAATTGATTACACTTAAATAAGTAATCGCATACTAAACCATTTAGCCACTAAGAAATTTTTACCCCTTTTTGAAAACATTTGTTTATATCTTTAAAATACTAGGTTTTAAAACAATTATCCAAAATACTACTTTAAAATGACAAGTTTATAAAACCTTTACAATTTGGAAAAAACAAGTTTTCCTTATAAACTTCTTTAAAAATTTACAACTAACTTTTAAAAATTCACAAGAGCCTCTAACCTCTTTTAAAATACTCTAATAATAGTTAGTAAACACTTGTAAAAAGAGTTAAACAAAATACTTAAATTTAAATATCTTTTTAAACCTTTAAAGTTCAAAAATTAAGTCTAAACGGGGCAGTTTTGCACAAGTGAAGTTTTGGTCGTTTTCGAGATGTTACTTAACTTTTTACTATCCAAAAATTTTATAGCAACAAACATACATATCAAACATTATAAATATGCAGAGAAACCCCTAAGGATCTCTCTACAAAGATCCATAGAAATCGCCAAAAACAGGGCAATTCCAAACTGCATCTATAGCGACTATCGTTATAAGTGCAGTTTCAAATCCGAGTCCGACCTAAATCAAAGTCCACCTATAATCTATGTGCTTTGTTCCAAGGTCATGTTCACAAGTCATACAATTCCATTTAAGTTCGTTCGAGTCCATACATATGCCACTTTCTTTCGAAGCAAGAGTCAAAACCATTGTTTTAACATATGTCCAAATCAATTCAAACAACTTTAACCAAATCTAACGCCAATATATATATATATATATATATATGCATAATATTTTCAATCAAAGTGGTGAATTAGCTCACATATTATCCAACAAACAAGTAATATTCAAGAAACCAAGTCCAAACCCAACCTAGCAACCTTCTTTCCTTCCTTGCTTTCCATTTGTCTTTTGCCTCCTCTACTCTCTTATTACTCACGGCTATGGAGTGTGGGTGGAGATATGCTTCATTTTTTTACAATCTAAATTGGTAGACGGTGTTGTTATATTATAGTAAGGCTTCACTCCAAATTTGAGTTGATTTGGACTTGTTTTGCAATTATTTTGCTTCAGGAAATTATGAAGAGGAAGAAGAAGAAGACGTGGATTTTCTTACTTTAAGCTTTGTGAATTTGTGAATAATATACAAGGGTGTGCCTCTCCTTTTATAGGCACAAGATGTTGCCTAATCTTGCCTTCACCCCCTCCCCCCAACCATGCCATGGAAGACTCACCTCCCATCACTTCTCCTTTATGCTAATTACACTTATACCCTTAACATGGTATGTCTCTTATCCTAATAGAAGCTTTTAGAACATTCCATTGTTATATGAAGAGGAGAGTGTGTTAATTAGTTACTAATGTGTTCATTTGATCATTAGACAAGTGCAGAAGAGTTCGAACAACTTATATCGATCGAAAAACTGTTGACAGATAAAACGATTTTCGATCACATTATCGATTTTCCATCAAAAAATATATTTTTGTAAAAAAAATTCAAAAAACGTTTCTTATCATTATCCATTAACTAAATGATGTTTAACAAGGTTATAAAATTATATTTATAACATTTAATTATATTTTCGAACGTTTCGATATTTGAAGACGAAGTGTTCGAATTTCCGGGTCGCTACATTCTCCCCTACTTAGAGAACATTTCGTCATCGAAATTCAAATAAGAATGATAATCCAAGAAGATAGAAGAACAAGATACATATATAGAGTACTGCTGAAACTATATGAAAACTAAACTGCAAACCAAAGTGTATATCAAGCGACTCCATCTCAACCGACGAGTACACTACAAAAGATGTATTATACTAAGATAAGAAATCTCCAGTCTAAGAGAAAATATGGATATGACACTTTCGAATATCCTTTGTTTCCCATGTCCAATCCAGAGCATCCTCGCTCCATTATACCTTGACTAACTTCACAACCTTAGTCCTTAATTGCTTCGTACTCTATCAACAATACGAATAGGTTGTCTCAATACAGTCAAATTTGGCTTAATCTCCAAGTCCTCCTGCTGCGATGCTTCCATATCATCGAAGGATCAAGCATAAACTTACGCAAATGCGACACATGAAATACATTGTGCGCACCTGATAAGCTAATTGGTAATTCGACACTATACACGAGTGTACCAATCCTTTCTAGAATCGAGAATGGTCCTATAAAACGAGGAGCCAACTTCCTAGCCCTTCCAAATCGGACTACACTTCTTATTGGAGAAACCTTTACAAACAAAAGTCTCTAACTGAGAACTCCAAGTCTCTATGCCTCTCATTTGCATAGCTCTTCTATCGATTTTGCATTTCCTTTATTTTCTTTCGAATCTCTATGACCTTATCTGATGCCCCTCAGATCATATCTCGCCCAAGCACAAGACGATCCCCAAGTTCTACCTAACACAATAGAGATTTGCAAGGCCTTCCATACAACTCTTTAAATGATGCCATTACAATATTGGCCTAATAATTGCTGTATGAAAACCCAATAAGTAGTAAGTGTTCTTTATATGAACCCCCAAAATCTAAACTACATATTCGAAGCAAGTGCTCCAACACTCGGTTCATCCTTTCCATTTTCCCATCAATCTACGAATGGTAAGCTGTACGCATACTAAGCTCGGTCCCTAAGGCCACATGCCAACCCTTCCAGAATTGGCTTGTGAATATCATGTCTCTATCACTTACGATATCACAAGGAACACCATGCAATCTGACAATCTCCTTAACATGTAACTTAGCCAAACTAGAAGCTATTCTCGTAGTCTTAACAAGTAAGAAGTATACGCTCTTGGTCAATCGATCCACGGTAACCCACACACCCTCGTTACCTCTTCTCGACCTAGGCAATCCGTCGATGAAGTCCATGGAAATATGCTCCCGCTTCGACTTAGGAATCTCGAGTGGAAAAAGCAGTCCAACCGTCTTTTAGTGACTACATTTCACCTGTTGACAGTTTGCACACCCGCTCACAAAGATAGAAACATCTCTCTTTATGTCTTGATACATTTTAGTGACCCCAGGAGACTGGTGACTCTCTATTGGAACTTCCTGCCTAATCCCATTAACATTCGGGACACACAACCTTCTATTCATCCTTAAATGCCACAGCCATCAATCCCGAATCCCGACCACCTCTTCGGTGCTAATTCTCGCCTACATTCTTAGCTACCCTAGCAAAATGAAGATCTCTAAGCTGATGCTCTTCGATACGACTAATCAGAGTCGGACCGACCTTAACACTTTCCATAATTGCATACCTCCTACTGAGCACATTACCTATGACATTAGCTTTCCCTGGTGTGTATAATTGTTTGTACCAAAATTGGGAACAACACTCTTCGGATGTGTTTGAAGAGATAAAATGAAGAAAACATATATAAAATGAAGCAGATCTAACAAACACACCAATAAACAGATAAGAAAATGCATAGAAACACAGGAATTTAGAGTGGTTTGGCGTATTTCCTACGTCCACTATGAAATTGATGAATTTATTGATGTTTCTTTGATGATTACAACTGATTTCAGCAGTTAACAGCAGATTACAATGGATTACAGTAGTATAACTGAAGTTTGATAATCATTTTGGCAGAATATCGGCGTAGAGAGGCCAAAAGTTCTCCTTCTATAGGCCCTGGGGCTCTATTTATAAGCGTAGGAGGCAAATATCTCGCTCAGGTCATGGGAGACTTCTTCTGGCATGTGGGTGGGCCCACGCGATCAATCCCTGGCGATTTCGACTCGATCCGTAATCGATACGAACGAATTTTGTATCGATCAAGACTTGCTCCAATCGAGTCGAAATTTGGCAGGAACATTCTTCATGTTGTACGTAAGCTGCTGTGAAAATTTCATAGCATTTGGACTTGTAGATCATGAGATATGATCGATGCAAGTTGGAGTTTTTCCATCCGCGATCGATACGAACGAATTTCGTATCCATCAAGACTTGCTCCGATCGAGTTGAAATTTGGCAGGAACATTCTTCATGTTGTACGTAAGCTCCTGTGAAAATTTCATAGCATTTGGACTTGTAGATCATGAGATATGATCGATGCAAGTTGGAGTTTTTCCATCCGTGATCGATACGAACGAATTTCGTATCGATCAAGACTTGCTCCGATCGAGTTGAAATTTGGCAGGATCATTCTTTATGTCATACGTAAGCTGCTGTGAAAATTTCATAGCATTTGGACTTGTTGATCAAGAGATATGATCGATGCAAGTTGGAGTTTTTCCATCCGCGATCGATACGAACGAATTTCGTATCGATCAAGACTTACTCCAATCGAGTTGAAATTTGGCATGAACATTCCTTAGGTCATACGTAAGCTCCTGTGAAAATTTGGTGGCATTTGGACTTGTAGATCTCGAGTTATGATCGATGCAAGTTTGGATTTCTCAACCATGATCGATCAATATCTTGAGCACACGAACTCTGATTGACTTGAAATTCGGAACGTTGGCTCTCATAGTTTTGCTTGTCGTGTCATATCAATTTTAGCTCGATCTAGACTCGGACAAAATTCGTCGATATCCATAGTGAGCCTGCGTATAACCGATCTCCAAGACGAACTGTCATTGGTTTCTAGTCAAGTTCTTGGTGTCACGGCCTTGCCAAAAGGCGGGATAACATTTGCCCCCCAAAGTACGTCTTGTGTGAACATGATGTGCTTTGAAATGCTGCATCCTTCATTCTGAAAAGTTCTATCTGATTCGCTGATTAGTTGCTATCTTTTCGTCAAAATATGTAACCTTTGATTGATTTCCAGTAATATAAATGTTGATTTGTTGACTGCCAATGATTATGTAGTGCATTGTTGTAACTGAGTGTCGAGTGCTAGCGATTTGTTGTTCACTGTTGTAATTGTCATTAGGTGAGCATTCAATTCCTGTAAATTTTGAAAATTGAATATTAGTTCGTCATACGTGTACGTATGTTAACCTGACTCCCGTGAATGTTTGCACGTTCACGGGTCGTTGTCAAGTTTTTTTTATCGAGTTTCATAACGATCCTCTCCTGGATCGATGTGAAATTCGAGTTGTAACAACGTTTGATGGTTGTTTTAAGTCCTTCCTTTGTATCGATCCTCTCCTGGATCGATCTGATATGTTGGAATGTATGCTTCGTATCAATGGATACATAATATTGGGTCTCGGATCGATGGCTGCAAAAGTAATGCTTTGTATCGATGGAGTCGAACGATCGAGACATAATCATGCAGTGATGCTTCACGGAGGATATGCCATTTCTCATTCCTTTACTCAATAAGAATCCCCGATTATGGATAATCTTTGATAGAAGTCATCCATGACTCTTTTTCTAGATATGTCTCCAAGATCTAGTCGATCTTCATATGTCAATGCCTGGAATAATAAGCATGGAGACGAAGTCTATTTGTCGCGCATCCCCAGAACTGGCTAGTTTGGCGAGTGATTCGGCCTTTTCGTTTTGTTCTCCGAGATTTGTGTAGTGGTGCAATAGTCGAAGTCGGCCAGTAGCTTTTGGACCCGGTTGAGATAAGGAGCGAGACGTTGCCCCCTAGTCAGATAATCTTCCCTGACTTGGCATACTACTAACCAGTAATCACATAAGACATGTAAAGTTTCCACTCCTAGTTTTCTTGCAAGTTTGAGCGCCAAGGCTTCATACTCAGCTTCGTTATTTGTTGCAGGGAAGTTGAGTTTCAGGGCGTAGAAGATCGTCCGTTCCTCAGGAGTCATTAACGCAACTTCGATGTTAGAAAGCCGATTATTGGAAGTTCCATTGGTGTACGTTCTCCATCGGTTGGACAGTTCTCCACTGTTCTTCGGATAATCGTCTGATGTAGTGAATTCAGATATGAAGTATGCTAATGTTTGACCTTGGAGAGCTCTCCGAGGGAGATAAGTGATATCAAATTGGCTTTGCTTGATACTCCATTTGAGTAACTTTTCAGACATCTAAGGTTTCTATTGGACCTATCGTAACGGTTGGTCGATATGGACGTTAACGGGGTGAGCTTGCCAATAGCCAGTCTTCATCATATACTGGTCTTTGGATTCGTTTCTCTTCACATAGCATTGTGATGCTTATGGCGTGTGTTGACACGACCCAATTAATGTATAAATCTTCACGATCCAAAGGTTTGGGTAAAATGGGAGGTCTCTTTAAGCGATTTATCAGAGCTGGAAGTGCATTAACCCAGTTGTTAGTTCATTCAAAAGTTCTCTTCCCTCTCTTGGTCGGGTTGAAGAAGATAATTCACTTGTAGATGGTCCTAGAGTCAAATCAACTTAGGACGGTAATCTTTCGACTTAGGCTCCGTACCTGCTTGGTTGTCCTCGGTACATGGGTGTCTCTAACTATCAGAATTTTCTAGAAATTAGTCTTGATTCCATGAGAATTTATGATGAAAACAAAGAATCTTTCCGATGTAATGGTGAAAGAGCATTTCAAAGGATCGAGTTTCATCCTGCAACTGTTGGAGAGCATTGAATATCTTTGCTAAGTCATCGATGTGGTCATTTTATGGTCATGATCTCACGAGCATATTAACCATATCTACTTTCATCGATCGGCCGATATGATTTTTTTTTGAATGATCTGTTAATCATCCTTTGGTAAGTAGCATAAGCGTTCTCAAGTTTGAATCCAGGGATTTCAGCATAGCACTATAGGCCCAGGTCAATAATGAAACAGTTGTATTCCTGGTCTAGGACATGCTTCAGTATCCGATTGTATCTGGAGTTTGCATCCATGAATGACAATAATTCATGTCTGATGGTCGGGTCCATCAGTTGGTTGATCATTGGAAGTGGAAAGCTGTGCTTTGTCATACCCCATGCAAATCTGAGTAGTTGACGTATGTCCTCCACTCTCTGTTCGTTTTTCTTGTAAGTAAAGGATTGGATACTCATTTTGGTTAGAGGGCATCATGGATAAACCCACTGGTTTTGAGCAGATTCGCCTCCTCTTTAAGTGAAACAGATCTCTCTGGATCCACGTCGCATCGTTTTTGTTCACCGAGACATGCCTCGGGTCGACATTTAATGTAGGGTTCTTCATGGCTGGAGAGAGTCCATATATATATATATATATGAGATCGAGTCCAAGCGAACACATCAAGATTCACCTGAAGTAAAACAGTTGACTCTTTCTTCATCATTGCGCAGAGTTGTGATCTAATCTACAATACTCGTGATAGGTTGTAGGCGCTTCATGTGTTTATTTGCAATGGTAAATGATCAGGCTTATAAGGACGTTGAATCAAAGGATTAGTTGAACTTAGCCTTGTACTGCATGCTGCTACATAGCTGGCTCCAGCTTTGAGATTGAATTTACATATGTTTCTGAATGATGCGCTTTTCATGCAATGTACATGCGATCCATTGCTCATCGGAAGGGTCAGAATGATGATCAGTTGCCTATAAGTCCGGGTATTGATCCGATGACTCTATCTCTAGGCATCCTTTCGGTCGCAACCTAGAGTTGTTATGATTATCAGGCATGGGTCATAGATTCAAGTTGTCATAGTCAACTCTCAGATAATTACTCCTTTTCCCCCCAGTCTCGGGTTGGCGGATGCATTACGCGGACGGTCTAGTCTCATCCTAGCTGTGTCTATACTGTAGTTCAAGCTTTAAGAACCAGAGTTGACTGATGAATGGTTGAATCATATTAATCTTATCTTCTTGTTTGTACCCCCAAGTCTGGGGAATATCTCGATAAATGGCGGGGTAGATAATGTCCGCTTCAATTTTGTATTCTATCCCATTGAACCATGGGATCGAGTTAATCGATGGAAGGCTGAGTCGTGCCTATCCTGTATTATGTTCTAGTTCTTTCCTCTTGGCGGAATACATTGTTACTTTGCCGACATTCGGACATAAGCTAGATTCTGGACGGTCACTGGCAATCACTTCGCTGCTTATGTCGCCATACTTTGGGCAAAAACTGAAGAGTGAATCGTCCAGTCAGATCTAATGCAGGATTGATGCTTCCCTTGTCGAATCCAGGGTAAGAATCAGTGTGCAGATGTTTAGGTTGCACTTGTTTTGAATTGCTCTTTTAGTCAGATCATGGTAAGAGTCAATGAATGAATGGTCACGTTGCATTCATTTGGAGTTGGGTGATCAACCATGTCCATTTCGATTTACGTTCTCCCATCAGATCTAGGGATAAAGTTAGCTCAAATGCAGTCATGTCATGCTCATTTGGTCTCATACTCTTCCTGACGGATCGAAGGAAGGCGACGGAGGACGAATGGTCAAGTCACACTCATTCGTGGTTTATTCTTCTATCCATGCTCTGTTGGTCAAAGGTATTCGATGGACGTTCGGGTCACATCGATTTGTAGTCGAAGAGGATCGATATTGACTGTCAATTCAACGGCACGATATAGAATGCTCGGACCTCATTTACTATCGATCCGATGGTATGATATGAAAGGTGCAGATTGATATTGCCCGTCGATCCGGCGGTACGATATAATTGGTTGCCCAGCACTTCGGGCATCATTCTGATTGGTTAGCATTAAGGTCTTCTTGTAGTCATTTCCTTAAGTTGTAAAGGACGCTAAGCTGGAGATGTAGCGTGTTACCTTTCTCTTCTTTCGGTGATTTGTACTTCTGCCCCCAGTCTTGGGTTAGCAGAGTTAGTTCGTGGATGGTCTAATTACACCTGTGGTGAGTTTATACTCCTCATGTCGAGTTTAGGTCAGAGTTGGTGAATGAATGGTCGAATCACATTCATCCGTTTGTCTATTCTTGTAGCCCACTGTAGGGATCAAAGTAAGTTGAAGGGCCATTAACCACACCTATTTGATGTTTATACCCCTGTCCACACTCTGGGGACTAAGAGTTTTAGTAGAAAATGGTCAGACCGCGTTTTCCTCGGTCAATTCCTCTGCCCCCAGTCAAGGGAAAAAGTCGAAGTATGGCCGGTCAAATTACAACAACTTTAGTTTGATGCTTCTCCCACTGAACTGTAGGAAGGAATTGATTGGCGGATGGTTAGGTCACATCCGTCCATGTTGCGTGCACAACCCGTCGGATCACAGGCGAGAGTTAGCAGATGAACGGTCATGCCACGTTCATTTGCGGTTGGATGGTAGTAATATCAATTCAGAATAGGACATCCAACTAGGTCCCTTTTTCGAATCTACGCCTCCTTGTCGAATCGAGGAAGAAATTTTGTCTTGTAGGGTTGGAGTGCATCCCTATAAATTTACGTTATGGGTCCCGTGCCGGGGACAAGAGTTGATGCATGGACGGTTGTGTCACACCCGCTTAGTGCTGGATGGTCGGATCGCATCCAATTTTGTGTGTTAAGTGTGCCCCCATGTCAAGGGAAGATTGGAAAGCAGACGGTCGAACCACATCCACTTTTTGTACTACAGAACTTGATGAGGAACCATAGCCGATAGATGGACAGTCGAATCACATCCCTTTTGGTATTCATATTCCAAACATGCTTTGAGGACTGGAGTTGGTTGATGGGTTGTTAGTCACACCCATTGGTGTTTATACTCTAGCCTGCGCTCTCGGGACCGAAGTAAGTTGATGGGTGATCATTCGCACCCAGTTGGTGTTTATACTCCAGTCCACACTCTGGGGACTTAGAGTTAGTTGATGTTTATACTCCAGTTTGCACTCTGGGAATCTGGAGTTAGTTGATGGGTGGTCAGTCACACCCATTTTAGTGTTTATACTCCAGTCCGCGCTCTGGGGACTTAGAGTTATTTAATGTTTATACTCCAGTTCGCACTCTGGGAATCTAGAGTTAGTTGATGTTTATACTCCAGTTCTCACTCTGGGAATCTGGAGTTAGTTGATGTTTATACTCCAGTTCGCACTCTGGGAATCTGGAATTAGTTGATGTTTATACTCCAGTTCGCACTCTAGGAATCTGGAGTTAGTTGATCAGGTACGTGGATGGTTGTATCATATCCACCCTGAGTAGGCAAGCGAAGTCATTAGATGGACAGATCCATCCTCCTCGAGCTTGTAAATATGGAAGGCGAGGTCGTTAGATGGACTGATCCATCCTCCTCGGGTTTAGGTTGAACACGGGCGAAGTCGTTAGATGGACGGATCCATCCTCCTCGAGCCCATGTCCGTAAGTTTATACTCCAGCTCACACTCTAGGAGCCGGAGTTAGTTAGAGGATTGTCGTGTATCAATCCATTATTGCCGCAGTGTGATGGCTTTTCCCTGAGCTCGGGGTTTCACTTAGCGAGTGATCAGTGGGATCCCGATTAACTTCCACTTATATGCCCCTCAATGAAGGATGAGATTTAGTTTATGGACGGTTGGATCACGTCCATGTTCGTTTGAATTCCACTTTTGCTAAGCCTAAGGAGTAAGATTAGAGTTCTGGCAAGCTTTGTGCTCGAGCATAGGAAAGGATGGTTGAACTACATCCACTTTGAGTTGTGTATATTCCCTTAAGCCGGGTCCAAGAATTGGAGAGCAGACAGTCGAGTCACATCCAATTTATACTTTGCATTCTTTCGATCGAGCTAAGGAAGAGAGTTGAAATGACAGCTCGTGATGGTTAGAGAATAGGCAGTCAGTCGTTGATGACTTTAAATTGAGGGTTGGACCATGATGAAGTTGGTTTAAGGCATGACTGTTTTGCCGAATTACAGAAGCAAACTGGAGAGTGAACGTTCAAATCATATCCACTTTGAACATGTGTTCTCTCAAATAATCCCAAGTGTCTAATGTAGGATTGGATGCATGGATGGTGACATCACGTCCACCCTCGGTGTGATTTCGATTTTATCGGGCATCAGAAGAAGCATAAGTATTTTGGCGAGCTTCAAGTACGAGATGGAGAGTACGTTGTTGGGACACATCACTCTAAGTCTTTCCCAGATCTCCAATTAAATTACATAGGCAGATGAGTGGATGGTCGGTTGCATCCACTTTGTACTAGAGTCCTGACCTTGTCGGTCTCTTCTGCTTTGATGCCTTGCCCCCGGTCAGGGGTATATAGTAGCCGATGAGTGGTTGAATCATGCTCGTCATGATGATACCTCAATGATTTGATCATAGTTCACGAAGGTTGTGTTGCACCCAACCTTAAGTACTCGGTTACCTACATCATATGCAAGTAGTTTAATTCAAGCCCGTCATATTTCGCAACATAACCGAAATTGAAATAGAAATAATTCAAAAGAGATCGGATTAAATCTCATTGATAAGTGAAGCGAGGTCATATGCGCGTTATTGCACTTTGGTCTAGCCCTTCGCAGTTGGAAGTTTAAAGCAAACGGTTCAATTTGATCAAAGTTCTTGATTGATAGGGGTCGGGTGTTCCCGGTCCTTCGTTTTATGGGGCTTGGACATATTGTCAGAGCTATCCTTTCCGGAGCAGCCTTATGGCGTTGGCGTCCATGGTAGCCATCTAAAGAAGAGGAGTTTTCCGATCTAGTGTATGGAGTAGGTTTCATCCTTATCTCGCCATGTTGATCCTTCATCTGATTCATCAACTCAGTATTGGCCTGGATATGTTGGTGTAGTCGTCGGCGGCTATCCACTAGTTCTCTTATCAAAGTCTGGAAATAAGCTCTAATGATGAATTCATTTATGGGTATTGGCAGCAACTGGCTGTGGAGTTTGGATAAATTCATTGGCTGTCAGCTTCTTTATTCCCTTCAATAATATGGGAAGTAGAACTGGTATGTCTAACCACGATTGACAGTGTTCTTTGAGGAATGAGGGAAGACATCTACATTTGATGGCATTCATCACCCTTGGCGAAATCCACGCGCCATTCCCACTTCATAAGGTAGTGTCGGGGGTTGTATTTCCATAGTACATCGACATAGTTAACATGTTGAATTTTCATTGGAAGTTCTGCATGTAGGATGGTTTCAACGAATAGGTCTCGACTGGGAAAGATTCTCCAATCGATATTATGATCAGGTCCATTTTATGGCTATGGGGTCTTGTAACACTGGTGAATGATGTATGCACGATTGCCCGACGTTCGAGTGGTTTGTTGATGCCGATTGGTTGGTGAGTTGGTTAAGATGGGCTCATAGGTTGGTGATTATTTCTAATTTTCACCCAGGTAGGAGGCCCATATAAGATAGTGAGGAAGTCCTCTTAAGGTTGTATGTCGTGCTTCTAGTCATATGGAGACAGTATGATCAAGATGCGGGCATTTGAAGATAGTTCAGCGGTGACCAGCTATGTTTTGAGTTAGCAGAGTAGACAGTGTTGGGCAGTCGTCATATTAGCCATCGTACCATAGTTGTCAATTCAGGAGTTTAAAAGCTGGTCAATTGGAGGAAGTTTGCATTCCACCTTAAAAGCATGATATATTAATCAACTCCAGTTCTTGGTATATTAGCTAGGTTCTCCAGCCTCTGGGAGTACGGTTGAGTAGTATTTCTTTACCCATTCCTTGATTGCAATTCAGCATTTGCTACTGTAATCCCCTACGTTCCGTCCAGTCATGGAACGATCAAAATGTTCCTTTATCAGTTATCATATCGATCGAAATTCGTATCGGTCATTTTTCGTATCGATCGACTTTCGTATCGATCACCTTTCGTATCGCTAACTTTTTGTATCGATCACTTTTCGTATCGATCGACTTTCGTATCGATCACTTTTCATATCGATACGAATTGGACGCAGATGGATCGATACGAAAACTGTATCTGAGTATCGATATGAATTGGACGTAGATGGATCGATACAAACTGTATCTGAGTATCGATACGAATTGGACGCAGATGGATCGATACGAAAACTGTATCTGGGTATTGATACGAACTGTGTCTGAGTATCGATACGAATTGGACGCAGATGGATCGATACGAAAACTGTATCTGAGTATCGATACGAACTGTGTCTGAGTATCGATACGAACTGTGTCTGAGTATCGATACGAATTGGACGCAGATGGATCGATACGAACTACATGTGAGTATTGATACGAATTTTGATCGATACGAATGTTGTCATATTTTCTGAATACGAAGGCATGGATACAAAATCTTCATATTTTCTGGATACGAAAACATGGATATGAAAATCACCATATTTTCATGAATATGAAAAGATGGATACGAAAATCATCATATTTTCTGGATACGAAAACATGGATACGAAAATCACCATATTTTCTGAATACGAAAACATGGATACGAAAATCACTATATTTTCATGGATACGAAAACATGGATACGAAAATCACCATATTTTCTGGATACGAAAACATGGATATGAAAATCACCATATTTTCATGGATACGAAAACATGGGTACGAAATTCACCATATTTTCTGGATACGAAAATATGTACGAAATTCATGATGAATGTAGTTCCTCTTAGATCTGGAACAATCTGAATAGAATAGAATAGAAGGAACCACTGATCGACAGATCTGGATCTTCTCCTTAGATTTTTGCAATCCAACGACGGTAGTAGATCCATAGAGCAGGAGAAAAGCAAGGTTTTCTCAGTGAAAGCACCAAAGTGTTTGTACCAAAATTAGGCACAACACTCTTCGGATGTGTTTGAAGAGATAAAATGAAGAAAACATATATAAAATGAAGCAGATCTAACAAACACACCAATAAACAGATAAGAAAATGCACAGAAACACAGGAATTTAGACTGGTTCGGTGTATTGCCTACGTCCACTATGAAATTGATGACTTTATTGATGTTTCTTTGATGATTACAACTGATTTCAGCGGTTAACAGCAGATTACAATGGATTACAGTAGTATAACTGAAGTTTGATAATCATTACGGCAGAATATCGACGTAGAGAGGCCAAAAGTCCTCCTTCTGTAGGCCCTGGGGCTCTATTTATAGGCGTAGGAGGCAAATATCTCACTCAGATCTCGGGAGACTTCTTTTGGCACGTGGGTGGGCCCACGTGATCGATCCCAGGCGATTTCGACTCGATCCGTGATCGATACGAACGAATTTCGTATCGATCAAGACTTGCTCCAATCGAGTCGAAATTTGGCAGGAACATTCTTCATGTTGTATGTAAGCTGCTGTGAAAATTTCATAGCATTTGGACTTGTAGATCATGAGATATGATCGATACAAATTGGATTTTTTCCATCCGCGATCGATACGAACGAATTTTGTATCGATCAAGACTTGCTCCGATCGAGTTGAAATTTGGCAGGAGCATTCTTCATGTTGTACGTAAGCTGCTGTGAAAATTTCATAGCATTTGGACATGTAGATCATGAGATATGATCGATGCAAGTTGGAGTTTTTCCATCTGTGATCGATACGAACGAATTTCATATCGATCAAGACTTGCTCCGATCGAGTTGAAATTTGGCAGGAACATTCTTTATGTCATACGTAAGCTGCTGTGAAAATTTCATAGCATTTGGACTTGTAGATCAAGAGATATGATCGATGCAAGTTGGAGTTTTTCCATCCGCGATCGATACGAACAAATTTCGTATCAATCAAGACTTGCTCCAATCGAGTTGAAATTTGGCATGAACATTCCTTAGGTCATACGTAAGCTCCTGTGAAAATTTGGTGGCATTTGGACTTGAAGATCTCGAGTTATGATCGATGCAAGTTTGGATTTCTCAACCGTGATCGATCAATATCTTGAGCCCACGAACTCCGATTGACTTGAAATTCGGAACGTTGGCTCTCATAGCTTTGCTTGTTGTGTCATATCAATTTTAGCTCGATCCGGACTCGGACAAAATTCGTCGATATCCATAGTGAGCCTGCGTATAACCGATCTCCAAGACGAACTGTCATTGGTTTCTAGTCAAGTTCTTGGTGTCACGGCCTTGCCAAAAGGCGTGATAACAATAATATATCTAGATTACAGGTCTTAAGAAACTCCAACCACCATTACTACCTCATGTTTAAGTCTTTTTACGTAAAAAGATACTTCAAAGATTTACGGTCCATATATAACTCGAACCTTTCACCTAGCAAATGATGCTCCACATCTTTAATGCAAATACCGCTATTAACAACTCCAAGTTATGAGTTGCATATCTTACTTCACGCTGTTTGAGCTGCCAACTCGCATAAGCAGTAACCCTTCCATGCTACATCAACACAGCACCGAGACCGATTACATACGCATCAGTGTAAACTGTCAAACCCTCACCTCCATCTGATATAGTAAGAACAGGAGCACTAATCAACTTTTCCATTAACTCTACAAATGCTTGCTCGCATTTATTAGTGCATACAAATTTGACATCTTTCTTCATGAATTTGTTAAGCGAGAGGCAATCTTCAAGAAATCCTGTATAAATCTCCTATAATAACCTGCTAGACCCGGAAAGCTCCTAATACGGGTTGCGCTTTCTAGCCTCTTCCAGTCCTCAATGGCCACAACCTTAGCGGGATCAACAGAAAAATCTTCCGCTGAAACAACATGACCTAAGAAGTTAACTTCTGAACACCAAAAATGACACTTCCAGAACATAGCCTCACATGATCTCTTAGCATTTCTAATACAATCCTTAGATGGCGCGAATGTTCCTCCTCGGTCTTGAAGTAGACTAGAATATCATCGATAAAAACAAGAAAAAAACTCATTCAACACATCTCGAAAAAATCGATTCATTAAGTCTACGAAATATGTTGGAGCATTAGTTAGGCCAAATGGCATAACTAACCATTCATAAAACTGGTCAGATCTAAAACCAGTCAAGGGTACACTCTCTTCTTCCATCCTCAACTGATAGAACCCTACATCAAGATCAAGCTAAGAAAACACTCGATCTCCATGAAGCTGATCGAACAAGTCATTTATCCTAGGCAAAGGATACTTGTTCCTAATAGTCTGTTTGTTGAGCTTGCGATAATCTACACATAGTCTTAGGAAACCATCCACCTTTATAGCAAAGACAGGGGGCGCTCCCTAACTTGAACGACTCGATCAGATTAAACCCTTCTGCCATAAATCATCAACCTGGTTTTATAGCTTCAACCTCTCCTTTGGTGCAAATCTACAAACAGGCAATACGATAGGCTTTGCATCCTTGATGAGGTGGTAACCTGACACCTCTTCGAAGACATCCACAAATTACCGAACAATAGGGATCGAACCCAACTCCTTCTTCGCTACATCAAGAGAATAAAGAAAACTGGTCATAAGCGAGTTAGGCTCTTCACAAGATACTACCTGGACTTTCCCTTTCCTCGTCTTGAACGATACAGTCCATTTAACACAATCTAGGACTGCATGATTCAAGACAACCAATCCAATCCAAGAAAAATATTAGACTCCATAAAACCCAAAACATACAAATTACAAGGAAAGAGTCGGTCAAAACAAGAAAACAAAAATCCTAAATAGATTATACTAAGGTTGGCAGAGCCCCCAATAGGGTTTGACACACAAATAGAATCTAAAGCCATAACTGGCTTAAGCTCCAATCTATCAACAAGGGTATGGGATATGAAACTACGAGAAGTATCAGTATCAAATAAGAAACAAATAGGAATACCAAAAATATACAGTACCTCCCAAAACTTGCTTCCCCTTTATAGCGACAGAAGTGGAAGGTGCTGAAGCTAAAGAAAAAACTCTAGGTTGCTCTTCCTTATGAAACATCGGACAATCCTTAACTATATGACTGGGTTGATGGCAATTGTAGCAACTCCTTGGTGCAAATTATGGCTTGGTCGTCTGTGGCTCTAGCTTTGTTACCTTAGCAATAGGTGTCTTCAATAATGGTGCTTTACCCACCTGTCCTCCCCAAAATGATGTAGTTCCGAACAAGATGTTGCTTCTTTCCACACTCGTAACAAGCCAACCCAAAAATATCCCTCGGCTACCAAAAATTCTGCTTGTTGTCCCCAGCTGGTGCAGGAATAGACGGCTTCGATTCTAAGCTCTCAAACCTCAATCCCATATTCATCAAATTTACATAAGACCACATGATGTGATTTGTAATATTACCCTTGTATTCTTGGTGCATCCCTGCTATGAAAATCTTATTTCTCTTCAATGGTGTGTCTACCAAACCATGCTCGAACCGAGATAAGGCAATGAATTTGTTATCATACTTCACCACTGTCATAGCCCCTTACTTCAATTCGAGGAAGCTCTTAAACAACTAAGTCTTCCCGGCTTCTAGGACAAACTTCATCTCAAATCCCTCCTTAAATTGGGCTTAAGAGAACCCATTCTCTTGGATATCACCAGTGATAAAAATCCAATAATCCATGGCTAAGTCCGTCAGATGTTGTGATGCCAACCGATGCTTTATCACATCATCTAGCTTTATACCCCCAAATATTCGATCATATAATTAGATCCAAGTCTGGACTTCTATGATTGTCTCTATACCACCAAACCTCTTACCTCCTAGCCTCTTATAATCACACCAGAGCGAAGTAAAACTCACCTGAGGCATGACTTGCACGACCTCATCTACAATATCCACCCTTGGTTCCTCGACTAGAACAACATTCCTTGGTGCTTGATCTTCTCCACTTGTAATGGTACTACCTCGACCACCTCTACCTCCTCGAGCATTGGCAGCTCTAGTACTCATGATTTGTACTACCTGAACATAGTAAATTATATTTAAGATATGAAAGGCTAGAGTTATTTTAAAGAAAGAGATTATTCCTAAGGAAAGCTGAAAATGAGGGGTATGGGTTTATTGAAAATACAAACATGCACCTGTATATATATAATACAGTCGACTCATTCTAGGTAGTCACTTACCCTATCTCTAATGAGCCATGCCCAACCAAAGCCAAGGTTTTCACTCAACCTTAGGCTCTGATAAAAAAAGTAACGACCTTGCTTACATAAATCAATATTTGTATACTTAACTCGTTTCTAACATTCCAACTTAACTATTCCTTAACTAAGAGTGAAGCGAGGTTAGTTAGAGCACTGGTTGCATCAAATCCTTGCCTAGACACTTCATTCTTAAACCTCACAATAGATAAGTCTACCTCGTCGGCTTTTAGTGTTAAGTATAGCATTAATGATTTCTATAAACAAGTAATAAATCAACAAGATTAACACATTTCTGACATTCCAACTTAACTATTCCTTGGTCAAGAGTGAAGCCTGTAGGTTAAAGCTCTATTGCTTCGTCCCTACTCGACATCAATCTTAACTCTCACAAATAAAGAAGTCTACCTCGCTCGGCTTTTGATGTTAAGCATAATTGATTACTTTTAAATAAGTAATCGCATAATAAAACCATTTAGCCACTAAGAAATTCTTATCCCTTTTTAAAAATATTTGTTTATATCTTTAAAATACTTGAAAATACTTATAAACTTATAATATGTTTTAAAACATTTATCCAAAATATTACTTTAAAATGACAAGTTTATAAAATCTTTAAAACTTGAAAAAACAAGTTTTCCTTATAAAACCACTTCTTTAAAAATTCAAAGCTAACTCCTAAAAATTCATAAGAACCTCTAACCACATTTAAAATACTCTAATAATAGTTAGTGAACACTTGTAAAAAGAATGAAACAAAATGCTTAAATTTAAATATCTTTTCAAACCTTTAAAGTTCAAAAATCAAGTCTAAGCGGGGAAGTTTTGCACAAGTGAAGTTTTGGTCATTTTCGAGATGTTACATAACCTTTTGCAATCCAAAATTTTTATGGAAAAAACATACATATCAAACATTATAAATATGGTGAGAAACCCCTAAGGATCTCTTTACAAAGTTTCATAGAAATCGCCAAAAACAAGGCAAATCTGAACTGCATCTATAGCGACTATTGCTATAAGTGCAGTTTCAAATCCAAGTCCGACCTAAACCGAAGTCCATTTATAACCTATGTGCTCTGTTCAAGGGTCTTGACATAAGTCATACAAGTCCATTCAAATTCGTTCAAGTCCATACATATGCCACTTGCTTTCAAAGCAAGATTCAAAACCAGTGTTTCAACATATGTCCAAATCAATTCAAACAACTTTAACCACATCAAACACCAATATATATGCATAATATTTTCAATCAAAGTGGTGAGTTAGCTCATCTTTTGTCCGACAAACAACTAAGATCCAGGAACCCAAGTCCAAACCAACCTAGCAACCTCCTTTCCTTCCTTGCTTCCTTTCTTTCCACCTGTTTTTTGCATCCTCTACTCTTATTACTCACAACTATGGAGTGTAGGTGGAGATCTGCTTTACTTTTTCATAATATAACTTGGTAGAAGGTGTTGTTATATTGTAGCAAGGTTTCACTCCAAATTTGAGTTGATTTGGAATTTCTTTGCAATTATTTTGCTTTAGGAAATTATGAAGAGGAAGAAGAAGATAAGGATTTGCTTATTTTAAGCTTTGTGAATTTTTGAATAATATACAAGGGTGTGTGTAACGACCCGCCAATTTATCACTTTGATAAATTATATTCAGTTTTAAATTTATGCAAATAAATGGTTGATAATACAAATAATATTGTTTTAAGTGATAATAAATAGTAATCTTGTTTTGAATAAATACTTACAAAAATATTTTCCTCGAAATTTATATCGATAAATGGCATCATATTCAAATATAGATTTATGAATTTAAATTAAGATTTAATAATTAAATAATTATTTTAATTATTCAAATAGTTATTTTAAAGATGATAATTCATTTTGAATAGTTATAAAGTGATAATAAATCATTTATAATAGCTTTATAAGGAGATATGTTTGATTTTAAAATATATAAAAAAATCGATAACGCTTTATCGGTATAATAGCAATTACTGTAAATAATTGTTAATATTTATTTATATGGTTTTATATGTGATCATTTTAAATTAACTAAAAATGATAGGAAATTTATTTTAAAATTTTGTTACAAATATATGTACATTAATAAATAAGTGAAAATGCGATCGATAATCGGTTCCCCGGATTTCAACGATTTAACAAACAAAAGTTGTTCGAAGACGGTTGAAGTGTTATGCACCTACATGTACATGCATATATATGTTACATGCACATGATAACATGTACATGTGTACATGAAAACTTATACATATATGTATATTACAAAAATAATTAAAAAATTCATAAAGCTTAACCTTTAAGTAACCAAAAAGAAAACATCAACTCATTGTACCACACCATCATCTCACATCACCATCACATGGCTTGGGGGGAAGTCGTGCGTGTAGAGGGGTAGGAGGGGTATGGGCTATGGGTGTTTTGGTAATTTTGCTTTTAAATTCCGTTTTTTCTATAAATACCAACCCTCTTCTCAAAAATTCCTAATACCATTCCACTTCTTCTTCCTCTTCTTTTCAAGATTTCTAAGAGCCTCTCTAATGGCTTCTTATTCATAGAAAAAAATATAAAAAAGTTAGGGAAAAAATATCTCAAATAAAAGAGGAAAATATATACACTTTTTTATAATATCAATCCACTTCAAAACTAGTTCAAAACTCCTCCTCTACCCTTCCAAAATCCATGGCCACGACCCCACACCACCAAGGCCATGAGTTCCAAGCTTGGTCGTGCACATCTAAGGGTCTTGGACTCGATTCCATAAGCTTCGGTGCATCGATAGCAGAGCTATAGCCAATTTTGTATTAGCTCGAAGGGAAAATGAAGGTGAGAACTCCTAAACTAGAATATTTTATTTTTTAATGATGATATGATGTTTGCAATAGATGTTTAATATGCTTTGATCATTAAGTTTGGTTGTTTCATATGAATGTTGAATATATATGCAAGTCACGGAAATACACGGCGATAAGCATAAAGGAAATCACTTTCCTTTATTTAATGAATTGGTATATATGGAATATTAAACCTCTTTAGAAAGGGTTTATAATGAGTTTGAAATGTTTTATAAACATTTAAGAGAGTTTTGGTGAAGTTTGAATGAGAATGGAAAATTTAGTCAAAAATAGGCGCATCGCGTAACGACAATTCGCGATTCCGCGCCATAAAAGTCAAACGAGCGTAGAAAATGGAATATAGCTTGAAATTCTTTGAGCTAAGAATTTTCTAAACTATTATATCCATATTTTCCAATGAAGAAAGAAAATCAAGATTCGATAAGTAGATTTTGAGATACGAGTAAAACAAGCTTTTTGAAAAATCGCCGTTTTGCAGTTTGGAATCCAAAACTAGATTTCTTTGAAAATGATGTTTTCGAATTGTTTAAAAATATGGAATAAATAGTATAAATCATTTAAAATGTTTTAAAAGTGATTTTAGTTATAAAAATGAATTTTCAAATAATAAAAAAGTCGTTTTGATCAATATAGCTTAAAAGCACTTTTTGCAGCACTTTCCGCAGCACTTTTCTATAACCTTTGAAATTTAGATTTACACTTAACAATTCTTTTCCAAATCTTTTATAAATGTTTTCAAATGGATAATTAAGTGTTTTAATAATGATCTGGGGTTTTTATAGTTTATTTTAAAGAGTTTAAATAAACGATGTAAATAAAAGCTATTACAAATTAAGTAGTTTAATCTTGGCTCTAACAGCCGATGAGTAGACTGGATTTTACTATTCATGAGATCTGGATGTGAGGTGCTTAAACTAAGGAGATGTTCAAGAGCAACCAGTGCCCTGACTCACCTGGCCTCTTCCCTGGGTGAGGGATAGATAAGGTAGAAATGTCGCAAACGAGTTAAGTATAAAAAGATTAAATTTTCCAAATTTAAATTAAATACAGCTTTGATTGTATAGAGATGATCTTCTTATACTTAGTGTTAAACCTTAAAGAGGGAACTCATGCTATTCGTGGAATTTAAAAGGTTATTTCTCCGTTATTTCGTCCATAGTATTTGTTGAATATGGGAATTGATATTGAGTAGAATTAAATGATTTCTATAGATTCTATTCACTAAATATTTACTGGTTTTGGATTAACATCCTAGATAACATGGTTTTAACCAAATAAAATTTTGAGTTTTGAATTAGGACATCTTTGTTAAGGTTTAAATGAAATAATTTGGAAATGTTTTCCTAAGTGTAAAATGAAATGATTTCGAATTATTCCTAGTTTAAAAATAAAGGTTTTAAGTAATCAAAGGATTTGATAAGAGAGGTTTAATATTCTGCATATATCGAAAAGAATGTTTTGGAAATATATATCTCCAAAAGAGATTTTTGATAAAAATGAACTTAATCAATTAAAGAATGATTCCCTATTCACAAAACATCTTTTTATCGATGATTGGTTCGAAGGAACCGGAGTAGGATTTGGGGTAATTCATATTCGAAAACCACTTCAAACCAATGTATGCGTTTGAAAAATGAAGACCTGATAAAGAAAATGAAGGATGAAGACCGAGGATTTTCGAGGTAGAAGGACTGTTTGTTGATAATTCCGGTTAGCTCTCAAATACTAAAGTAGCAGTGGTCACTTCATTTCAAAAACTCTTTGGGTTGCAAGGATTTCTCGCTACTAATCCTAGGGTTAATCCTCGGAAGGATGTGATAGGAGAGTGCCTTTGGTTTTGTTCAATCCCAGAACGAACTTTTATGGATGAATGTCTGACATTGCATTTCTAGTTACATAAGTGATCTCTACGAACGTATTATCTGCTTGGTGGTGGAGAAGGAAACTTCTCTTAGCTTAACACCCTTTCCTGAGACGTACAAGCTTAGGAGTTATATGTTTGTAGAAATAAGTTGTGTGACCATGGAATGGCAGTGTGGCATTCAAAGGAAGATGATGTGAAATGAAAGGTAATCGTTACCTCAAGCCTCACACCCAAAAATGGCCGAAACAAGGTAGATGCAGCAAGGCTATATGGTTCGCAACCATTAGGATATGATCATCCCCTTCTAGATATATTTATTCCCGCTATGATGTTCGGGACTTAAATTATTGTGGATGTATGCTGTGAGGGCCCTCGAATAGGTCGGTAATGACCGAGCTGATGACATATTCGGTACTACCTAGGAAGAGGTAGGTCGGTCTTGTGTTGGTAGAAGACCATCAGTCGGCCCTCGGTGCATTCCTCTAGAGATGTACTGCCGGAATGTAGTCCTTTCTCCTGGTCATTTGTATGGAAATCCATTCTCCAATAAGAACCTACAATTTTGTTTGTAGAACCTAGTATGCTGGAATTTAATAATGGTAACAATTTTGGCTAAGATTAATAAGTTTACTTGCAAATGTTTTTAAAGATATGTCATTAAAAATAATATCAAGTGATTTTACGTAATAATGATTTGGTTATCATATAAGGTAAAAACCCATTCCGTGTTTATGTGCGGCGTGGTCTTATGAGATACCTTTTTGGTTTTCAAAACGCGTATTTTGAGTTCTCACACCAGTTCCATGACTGACCCGGAGTTTATTTTTCCCTTTCCTTAACTCTGGGTGCCCTAATTTTCCTGGACAGCCTAGTAATCAGGTTTAGTTTAGAAGAAATCTGGATGGAGCTCGAAGCATGGAGTTAGAAGATTTTTCTGAAGATTTTGGTCTATTTCCACCACACTTTTGTACTATAGTATTCCGCATTTGTAAGGACAGGAGTTTATAACTGTCCATGATTTTAACTCTGATAAATGTATTTTAATTTCTGCTATAAAGTTTTTATTGAAATAACATATATGAGATTCTTTTCTGTCATTATTTTTCTTTCTTACCCTTGAGAATCCGCTTCTCCGACACTTGGATTTACGACACGTGAATACCGAGGATGTATTAGTGTCGATTTTCAAGAGTCAAAGAAATGGGTCCTCACAACGTGGTATCAGAGCTTTGGTTGAGTGAATACCTGAGCCTGATAAGGGTAAAAGTCTCATCAGAGATAGGGTTAGTAATACCCTAGGATGAGTAACTCATTAGAGATAGGGTTAGTAACGCCCTAGAATGAGTTTGAATGTGTGTGTGTATAAGTGCGTATTTGTTAATACATATACAAATGAATTTGGTTTTGTATGAAATTATTTTACCTAAATATATATATATATATGTATGTATGTATGTATGTATGTATGTATTTGAAAAGAAAAGAATATTTTTGTAAAATTTTCAAAGAATTTTTAAAATAATAAAACATTTTATACAAAGAATTTTAAAAGCTATCTTTATAAATGAACGAAATATTTTTCGAAGTATTGACTAAACCTCTCTACCTAAAAATACGCTAGCAATTACCTACTACTTATGACTAAAAGAATAATTGTTTACCTTGTAGAAACCATATAGGGGAAATTAGGCGAAAAGGGAGTCCTCTAGAGCAAACTAGGGCGAGAAGGATACCCTCATTCTTCTCTCTAGTGACGAAGTGGAGCAACCAGAATATCCGCCTAGCAATGGCGGGTTCCCGATTGAGGAAGAATATGCCCCAAACAATCGAAGGGGTGAAGATGGATACCCCATGGCCGGAATGCTTGTACCGCCTCCAACTCCAGAAGTAATTATGATTTCTAGAGACGATGAACCCAAGCAGGCCTCGGAGGGAAATTGGATAGCAGATCCCGCTAGCTCCATTTTGGATCCGATAGTAGAAATTGAGCCAATGGAAGAAGAATCAAAACCTATGGAAGAGGAAATAGAACCCACGGAGGAGGAATCAAAGCCGATGGAAGACCCTAATGCTATCATATCGAGTGAATGTAGCAATGCAGTATGGGATATGGACGGGGAGCATGTTGTATGGCAGGAGGGATCATATAGTTTGTACATAAACTGGAACGAGATAGAAAGCAACAACTAAGAAACAACAAAAGAAGAGGATGAGGAGGTCGAAGAATTTGAAAACCCTTGGAAGGAAAACCTGCAAGGCTTGGAAGAATTAGAAGAGGGCGGTGTCATTCCTGGAATACCAGTCGGCATAGGACATGTCCCATGGAACCAACCATGGTTACCCCAGGTAATAGGAGAGGTACCGGAGGAAGGCAACAATGAGCTGGACAGTGATGAAGAAGCAGAAGGTGAAGTGATAATAGACCTTAGTAATTGGAATCCACCATCATCTTCGTACTCGGAAGAATAGGAGTAACATTTAGGGAGTTGGGGATAGTTCTAGTATGTATAAGTTGGATGGGATGTTTATTTTGATTTAGTGTTTTGTATTATATTAGTGTAAGGTAGGGAGGGGAATTTTTCTTTTTGGACCCAAGCTTCGAAAAATTTAAATGATGTAAGCATGCGAGAATTAATGATATGATGTTGTTTAAACTTCTCATTAGTGTGGATCTTTAAAAAAAATTATTAATGAATTGTTTTGGGTTTGTATTAAACGATGTTTTAGCAACATTTGTCTTTAAACCCTTGAATGACACTTTGGAAGAAATCTTATGGGTATATTTAGGTCTTTAATAATGGGATTTTAAAGATAATAACAAGTATCGAGATCTTTTACATAAAGATAGAAAATGTTATAAGTTTAAATTTATAAAAGAAAAGGAGTTTATTATAACAATGTTTTGGTAGTAATTGTTTCAATCTCTTTGATTATATCTTAAACTAAGTAAAAGCTGTTAAGTAAATTAGGAATATACTTAAAAAAATTGAATAAGTATATAAATACTTTTATATATTGAAACGTAAAAGTAAAGGAATAAATATATATAAAGGAAGTTTTAGTTAATAAAGGAGTGTTAATTGATAAAGAAAGTTTTAACTAATAAAGGAAGTTTTCACATTTAATATTGATTAAAGGAAGTTTGTGGTGATTTATCAATTTAATGAATTATTTTGAAAATGAGTTTTCCAAAAACCATTAGATATTTTTAGAGATGTTTTATAATAAAAAGATATTTATCTTTTGAAAAGAAATGTGTTTTTAAGTAGAAATATTTGGAAAAACATATATATAATGGTTATGTATAAAAAAAGTATCTTTATAAAAGGTTGAATAAAAGATGAAAGTTTTATGAAATGTTTTCATAAAAAAAATTTAGATTATTAAAAACATATGAAGTATATAGATTGTTTCGTCACACGATTTAATTTAAGATTCGAGTGCAGAACTTTGACGTGTTTGACGCTTATCCGAAAGAGGATTTATCACTCGATTCTTGACGATGAACATTGATGAAGGTTTATGGTTAGATTCTCGTGTTTTCTATCATAGTTGAGAGCTATGCAAAGAAAACTAAAGTTCTGATCAGGAAGCCTGTTCAGAGTCCGCACTAAAGGATCAAGGAATCGATACTAGTTCGGAAATAAAGTTATGAATTCAAATAGAAGATCGAATCGGATATTGCGTACGGGTAATCTATATACATCATACGGGTGTAAGTTGAAAAATATTTTGGGCAAACCTTTAGGTTTTTGTTTTGGGTAATTTCGAGGATTAAATTCTTTTAAGGGGAGTCTGTAACGACCCGCAAATTTATCACTTTGATAAATTATATTTATTTTTAAATTTATGCAAATAAAAGGTTGATAATACAAATAATAATATTTTAAGTGATAATAAACAGTAATCTTGTTTTGAATAAATATTTACATAAATATTTTCCTTGAAATTTATATCGATAAAATGGCATCATATTTAAATATTGATTTATGAATTAAAATTGAAATTTAATGATTAAATAATTATTTTAATTATTCAAATAGTTATTTTAAATGATGATAATTAATTTTGAATAGTTATAAAGTGATAATAAATCATTTATAATAGCTTAATAAAGAGATATGTTTGATTGTAAAATATAAGAAAAAAATCGATAACGCTTTATCGGTATAATAGCAATTACTGCAAATAATTGTTAATATTTATTTATATGGTTTTATAAATGAAATGTGATCATTTTAAATTAACTAAAAATGATAAGAAAATTATTTTTAAATTTTGTTTACAAATATATGTATGTTAATTAATAAGTGAAAATGTGACCGATAATCGGTTCCCCGGATTTCAACGATTTAACAAACAAAAGTTGTTCGAAGACGGTTGAAGTGTTATGCACCTACATGTACATGCATATATATGTTACATGCACATGATAACATGTACATGTGTACATGAACACTTATACATATATGTATATTACAAACATAATTAAAAAAATCATAAAGCTTAACCTTTAAATAACCAAAAAGAAAACATCAACTCATTGTACCACAGCATCACCTCACATCACCATCACATGGCTTGGGGGGAAGCCATGCGTTTAGAGGGGTAGGAGGGGTGTGGGCTAGGGGTATTTTGGTAATTTTATTTTTAAATATTTTATTCCAAGTTTTTTCTATAAATACCACCCCTCTTCTCATAAATTCCTAATACCATTCCACTTCTTCTTTTTCTTCTTTTCAAGCTTTCTAAGAGCCTCTCTAATGGCCTCTTACTCATAGAAAAAAATATAGAAAAGTTAGGGAAAAAATATCTTAAATAAAGGAGGAAAATATATACACTTGTTTATAACATCAATCCACTTCAAAACTAGTTCAAAACTCCTCCTCTACCCTTCCAAAATCCACGGCCACCACCCCAGACCACCAAGGACGTGAGTTCCAAGCTTGGTCGAGCACATCTAAGGGTCTTGGACTCGATTCAATAAGCTCAGGTGTGTCGGTAGCGGAGCTACAGCCAATTTTGTATTAGCTCAAAGGGAAAATGAAAGTGAGAACTCATAAACCATAATATTTTATTTTTTGATGATGATGTGATGTTTGCAATGGATGTTTAATATGCTTTGATCAACAAGTTTGGTTGTTTCATATGAATGTTCAATATATATGCAAGTCACGGAAATACACGGCGACAAGCACAAAGGAAATCACTTTTCTTTATTTAATGAATTAGTATATATGGAATGTTAAACCTCTTTAAAAAGGGTTTATAAAAAAGTTTGAAATGTTTCATAAACATTTAAGAGAGTTTTGGTGAAGTTTGAGTGAGAATGGAAAATTTAGTCAAAAATAGGCACGTCGCGTAAAGGCAATTCGCGATTTCGTGCAATAAAAGTCAAACGAGCGTATAAAATGGAATATATCTCTGATTCTTCGAGATAAGAATTTTCCGAACTATTATGTCCATAGTTTTCCAACTAAGAAATAAAATCAAGATTTCGATAAGTAGATTTTGAGATATGAGTAAAACAAGCTTTCAGAAAAATCGCGATTTTGCAGTTCGGAATCCAAAACTAGATTTCTTTGAAAATGATGCTTTAAAATTGTTTAAAAATGTGGAATAAATCTTATAAATTATTTATAAAATTTAAAAGTGATTTGAGTTATAAAAATGAATTTCCAAATAATGAAAAAGTTGCTTTGATCAATATAGCTTATAAAACACTTTTTGCAGCACTTTTCGCAGCACTTTTCTATAACCTTTGAAATATAGCTTTACACTTAACAATTCTTTTTCAAATCTTTTATAAATGTTTTAAAATGGATAATTAAGTGTTTTAATAATGATTTGTGGTTTTTATAGTTTATTTAAAGAGTTTAAATAAACGATGTAAAGAAAAGCTATTACAAATTAAGTAGTTTAATCTTGGCTCTAAAAGCTGACGAGTAGACTGGATTTTTCTAGTCGTGAGATCTAGATGTGAGGTTCTTAAACTAAGGATATGTTTTGGAGCAACCAGTGCCCTGGCTCACCTGGCCTCTTCCCTGAGTGAGGGATAGATAAGGTCGAAATGTCGGAAACGAGTTAAGTATAAAAAGATTAAATTTTCCAAATTTAAATTAAATACAACTTTGATTTTATAGAGATGATCTTCTTATACTTAGTGTTAAAGCCCAAAGAGGGAATTCATACTATTCATGGAATTTAAAAAGTGATTTCGCCATTATTCCGCCCATAGTATTTGTTGAATACAGGAATTGATATTGAGTAGAATTAAATGATTTCTATAGATTCAATTCACTAAATATTTACTGGTTTTGGATTAACATCCTAGATAACATGGTTTTACTGAATAAAATTTCGGGTTTTGAATTAGGGAATCTTTGTTAATATTTAAATGAAATAATTTGGAATTGTTTTCCTAAGTGTGAAATCAAATGATTTCGAATTATTCCAAGTTTAAAAAAAGGTCTTAAGTAATCAAAGGATTTGATAAGAGAGGTTTAATGATTCTGCATATACCGGAAAGAATGTTTTGGAAATATATATCTCCAAAAGAGATTTTGATATAAAAAAGAACTTAATCAATCAAAGAATGATTCCCTATTCACAAAACATCTTTTTATCGATGATTGGTTCGAAGGAACCAGGGTCTGATTTAGGGTAATTCCTACCCAAAAACCACTTTGAACCAATGTATGTGTTCGAAAAATGAAGACCTGATAAAGAAAATAAAGGATGAAGACCGAAGATTTTCGGGGTGGAAGGACCGCTTTTTCATAATTCTGGTTAGCTCCCAAATACTAAAGTAGCAGTGGTCTCTTCATTTCTGAAACTCTTTGGGTTGCAAGGACTTCTCGCTACTAATCCTAGGGTTAATCCCCAACAGGATGTGGTAGAAGAGTGCCTTCGGTTTCATTCAACCCCAGAACAAACTTGTATGGACGAATGTCTGATGTTGCATTTCTAGTTACATAAGTGATCTCTACGAACGTATTATCTGCTTAGTGGTGGAGAAGGCAACTTCTCTTAGCTTAACACCCTTTCCTGAGATGTTCGAGCTTAGGAGTTATACGTTTGTAGAAATCAGTTGTCTGACCATGGAATGGCAGTGTGGCATTCAAAGGAAGATGGTGTGAAATGAAAGGTAATCATTACCTCAAGCCTCACACGCGGAAATGACCGAAACATGGTAGATGCGGCAAGGCTATGTGGTTCGCAACCATTAGGATATGATCATCCCCTTCTAGATATATTTATTCCCGCTATGACGTTTGGGACTTAAATTATTGTGGATGTATGTTGTGAGGGCCCTCGGATAGGTCGGTAATAACCGGGGTGATGACATATTCGGTACCATCTAGGAAGAGGTAGGCCGGTCTTGTGTTGGTAGAGGACCATCAGTTGGGCCTCAGTACATTCCTCTAGAGATGTACTACCGAAAGGTAGTCACTTCACCCGGTCATTTGTATGGAAATCCATTCTCCAATAAGAGCCTGCCATTTTGTTTGTAGAACCTAGTATGCTGGAGTTTAATAATGGTAACAATTTCGGCTAAGATTAATAAGTTTACTTGCAAATGTTTTTAAAGATATGTCATTAAAAATAATATCAAGTGATTTTACATAATAATGATTTGGTTATCATAAGGTAAAAACCTGTTCCGTGTTTATGTGCGGCGTGGTCTTATGAGATACCTTTTTGGTTTTCAAAATACGTATTTTGAGTTCTCACACCAGTCCCATGATTGATCCGGAGTTTATTTTTCCCTTTCCTTAAACTTTGGGTGCCCTAATTTTCCCGGGCGGCCTAGTAGTCAGGTTTAGTTTAGAAGAAATATGGATGGAGTTCGAAACATGGAGTCAAAAGATTTTTCTGAAGATTTTGGTCTATTTCCACCACACTCTTGTACTATAGTATTCCGCATTTGTAACGACATGAATTTATAACTGTGCATGTTTTTAACTCTGATAAATGTATTTTAATTTCTGCTGTAAAGTTTTTTCTTAAATAACATATGTGAGATTATGTTCTGTCTTTATTTTGCTTTTTTACCCTTGAGAATCCGCTTCTCTGGCACTTGGATTTACGGCACGTGAATGTCGAGGATGTATTAGTGTTGATTTTCGAGAGTCGAAGAAACGGGTCCTCATAGTGTGCCTCTCCTTTTATAGGCATAAGGTGGTATTGGCAAAGCTTGCCTCCAACACCTCCCCTCCCCCTCCTAACCATGCCATGGAAGACTCACCTCCCATCACTTCTCATTTTCATCACTTTTCTTTTATGCTAATTATAATAATAGAAGCTTCCAGAACATTCCATTGCTTTATGAAGAGGAGAGTGTGTTAATTAGTTGCTAGTATGTTCATTTAATCATTAGACGAGTGCAAAAGAGTTCGAACAACTTATGCCAATCGAACAGCTGTTTATCGATAAACCGATTTTCGGCCACATTATCGATTTTCCATAGAAGAATATATTTTTGTAAACAATTCTCGAAAACAAGTTTCTTATCATTATCCATTAATTAAATGATGTTTAAAAAGGTTATAAAATCATATTGATAACACTTAATTATATTTTGAAATGTTTTGATATTTGAAGACAAAGTGTTCGAATTTTCGGGTCACTACATTACATAAACTGATCAAACTGAAATTTCAGTGATCATATTCTTATACCTATACTATAGCTTTTGGTCTATTATTATATTTAACACAACAAGATCATAATTGTAATCAAGAAAACTCAATCTCACACTATGGTTTACTTTCTTATTTCGAACGAACTAATTCATCGAGGTTTCGTACATTATGGGTGGTGACCATTCACCATATAACATTTATATGTGATTGGAAATGGATCAAAAATCATATCTTTGTATTGCTTTTAGAGTTCGGAACTCATTAAAGACAATACATAATCTCGGACAAGTAAACACATACATGACAAAGTTCCGAACGTATTTGGTAGTATAATTAGGGTCTTGCATGGGTCAAGATGCAAAAATTTACTGGTAAGTATATTTTATATTTCTATTTATCAATATTAATTCAGTTCGTTTGTATATTTTAATTGACAAACATTTTATCAATTATATTAGTTGCATAAATTTGTCGATGTAAATTAGATTAATTTATACATAGCAGATGTTCTTACAATATTAGAAAGGTTAAATTTCCCATTTCATTTTTCTAATAAGGCTCCCACTAGACTTTTATGTTTCTTGAAACCATAAGATGAAACATAGAAGTCTTTCACTTCTCCAGTGGGTGTTAGAACTCACTGCCTTAGAATCCGACCTTGGGGAAAGCTCAACAAATCATAGGCCCGCATACGATGGATAACTCATTATCGGTTGTATGCATACAGTCTTTTCCAAATCACATATTTATCTTGAGGAAAGCTCAACAAATAAAGAGAGATTATTCATTCGTACCTACCATTTCGTGATGGCCTAAGTATAATGCACATACCATAAGGAATTCTCAATAAATATATGCGATTATCTTAACTCGTCTATTCTATATATTAATAGTACTACACATAACTTTCCTAACTTGAGGAAAGTTCAACAACGAAGGAGTATCCAAGTAATCTATTAATATATAAATGGTAGATGACAACTTTATATTAAAAATTGATAATATTTAATATATTTAATTGAGTGATATCGACTTATAAAATAGTGTATTTCTTATGAAGTACCCTTGTAATTCAAATAACTAACACATCTGAAATCGGTATACATACTATATGTATGTATTTATTTCTTAAGTCTATTTAGGGTTTCTTATTATTCCACCTTTAATTGATACATTCATATTATATAAGTTTTAATTATTATACAACTTTTATAATTTAACTAACTTATATAATAGTCTTATGTATAACATTATATTAATTAAATCTTATTTGATTAATTAACATTTTAATTAATTTTATATTATTCAATTAAAGCATTTTATATTGAATTTGTATAATATAACATTATAGTTATACACATATATCTTATCTATATGTATTATATTATTAATTAATTAAAATTTAATTAATTTAGTTAATTAAAACAAATTTAATTAATTATAATTAATTTTGAAGGTTATATATATGTATAACCATAACATTTTAAGATAATGTTACATATATCAATATATATGTTATTTAATTCAATTAATTAACTTTTAATTAATTACTTATTTAATTAATATAATTAATTATTAATAATTTTCGAAAATAATTCTTTTATTTTAAGAATAATTTTGAAAATAATTTTATAACATTTATAAAATCATTACTTATTTTAAATTAAAAATATTATTTTTATTTATTTTAAATTTAAAATATTATTTTTATTTATTTTAAATTAAACTTTTTAAATATAAATTTTATTTTAATTTCAAAACAGATTTTGAAAATTAGCCTAAGTGCTAAATAAATTTGGGTGTTTATATTGAGAATAACCTTTGGGCTTACCCCATCCTTTCAGGCCAAGCTAGTAGCTGAGTAGGGCAGAGTACTTGATTATCCAAACCCAACCTTAGATACTACTTTTCTAGACACCCTACTATATAGGTAGGCTTTAGTAAGATAGGCTTAATACTGCTAATTTAGACCGCATAGATTATAGGGCTTCGATACCATTATTGGAACTGGGTCAGCACGTAGTGAGGTAAATCGGTAAATGTCAAAAAAATTATTCCATTTTGGATCTTATTAGGGCTATGAAGTTAATGCTTTTAGACCTTATCTAAAATTCTTTTAAATAAAATCAATATTTCATTTAATTTATAATTAAGTTTTATATCAATGTTATATTATAATATATAATATAATACGTGTATATATACACATATGTATACGTGCACATGCAATATTAATGGTGTAACATGCCCATGTATAAATGCTGGGATTTACACTGCAACGGACATGTTAGCCCATCAATATACATGTGTGTTGTCCAATATATATAGCGTGTGCGTGCATGATATATATATATATATAATTTCATATATTATATAATAGTATTTGTAAAATGTAAATGTTTATTTAAATTCATATGTATGTGTGTATATAGTTACATTACAATAAAATAATGTATTGATGCTTGTAATGTCCTTTCATTGAATTTTACTTCGACCAGCCGCACCTCCTTTGCTGATCGATAGTTTACATCCAATCCTTTTGCTCTTTTGGATATTCCGTTAGTTATCATGTTTCTCCAATCTCTAATATTGATGCTTGTGATGTGCAGGTATTACTTTCTGCTATTTCTCCACTTTTGAATGCTGCTGCTTCATCTGATATTAGTCGTGGTCTAAGATAGCTTTGCCTATGTTTGGGCCTAAGGTAGGTGATGTTGTTGGTAGTTTGAGTAGTGGAGGAGTAGGAAACACTGTTATTGGTGCACGGGAAGGTTTAGCATCTGCTGTAGTTGTTCCTATTGAGGAAAACCCCACAGTGTGCATGCCAAGTGTTTATGAAAATGTATGCATAGGAGCAGGTCATGCACCTCAACCTGTAATGGTTTTATTTGATTCCTTTAGTGCACGAACTATTTTCTCCGTTGATACTCATGTTGAAACTAACTTTTGCATGCCTAAAAGTACTTGCATGTAAGATCCAAATGCAAAGGTGTAGCATATGCCTGCAAAATCCTCCTTGTATAAATGGCGTGCCCCTTAAACTCGTTAGTAAGTGGGCTTCTCTTTTTAAAGCTCTGTCGGGAAATGTAGGTGAGTACGTTCCATGCTCCTTTGACATTATTGAGGAGAATGGTGCTATGGTACCTCCACTGGAAGTTTTGGAAGCAGGAAATAACTTTTTGTGGGAGTATTTATTTGGCTTCTTTCTAGAAGCTGATCCTCTATATCATGAGGTCCATGATTATTGTCGTGATCGTTGGAATATTAGGGGTAGAATGCAAATCCATTTTGATAATGACATGTTCTTTTTAAAGTTTTCTATAAAAGAAGAAAGACTCTATGTTCTTGAGGCAGTTCCTTCCATTATAGCTGGGTAACCCTTCATCATTACCCCATGGAGTCCTATGGTGGACAAAGCTAAGGAGCAGATTTTCTCTATCCCGGTATGGGCTCACTTTACTCGCACGCCTTCCGTATTGTAGCCCATGATTGGGATGAATTGGTTAGCTAGTATTTTTGACAAGCTCGGATGTTTTGATGCAAATACTGTTGCTCGTAGTAGGCTAGTGTACGCTAAGGCACATATTGTAGTTACTTTGGACAAGCATTTACCTTCGATGATTCTTGTGCACATTGCTGAAGGGATTGTCTCCTTTGTTGATGTCTGCTACATTTGGAAACCAGATATTTGTACATCTTGTCACTCCATCGATCAAATTTTGGAAGCTTGTATTGTTCAGACTAAAACTTCTCCTATTCCACTTTATGATAGAAACCCTCTTCCTCGACCTCCTGTCATGAAGTGGGTTCCAAAGCCTATTCCTCACCCTGTTACTATTGCCCCTTCTTCTGAATCTATTCCTTTGCTTATTACCGATCCTTCTGCGTATTCTTCTAGCATTTCTTTGGATCCGATTAACCTGACATGGCTTCATGGCCCTTCTGAAATGCAACTTGACCCGAAAGAAGGTAGTTTTTATAAGTTTGTTGGTGGACTTGAAGAGGATATAAGGCTTTTTATCGTGTGGAAGGGGATGGACTTACCCTTACGGTGCATGGTCGGTGTAGTGATTTTAATCACTCTTTTCTTGAGGATGTCTCATGGGAGTGGAGATTCATTTACTCTCTTGATTTCAGTTGACTATGTTCCTTCTTGAGCTTTTCTTTTTTCAGAGTTCCTTCATGTAATTGGTCATATACTAGTGTTTAATGGGGTGGCTCTTCCTCTTCGAAATAGCGCCTGCTTTGCTTTTGAAGAGTTAGCTTTTGACTGGGTTGGCTTCCGATCGGGTCAAATGATTTCAAAGGAATGGTTTCGAGTGGGTTGCGCTCTTTTGTTTTAAGAAATGCTTCAAAGGGGTCGAAACCCCTAGCTGCCGCTTTTCCTACCTTTCGAAGTCAATGTTTCGGAAGGTATACTTTGTTTTTAAACTTGGCCACTTCTCCAATGCCTTCGGAAGGGTGGTTTCGACACAATCACTTCTTTTCTTAGGAATGCTTTTGAAAGATAGGCTTTCGACTTAAATGGTTTTAATGACCATTTTGCTCTGTTGAAGTATAACCCAAATGGTTTCAAAGGAGATGGTTTAAAGGGTTTCGAAAGGAGTTTTTCCACATGTTTAAATTGAACCCAAGTGCTTTCAAAAGATTATTGTTTATGAAGGTTTTGATGCTTAGAAAGGTTTTAAAGAAGGGTTTCTAAAGGGTGGTTCCTTAATGGTTTCGAAAGGTTCGAAAGGGTATTATTATAACTGTTTCGAAAGGGCTAAAAGTAAGGTTTTTCCAATGGTTTCGAAAAGCAGTTTTAAAGTGTTTTGAGATAAGATGTCTAAGGTTTTATAGCTTTCGAAGGAAAGGTTTTTCAAGGGTTTCGAAAGGTTTTGAGAAGGTTTCGAAAGAAAGGTTTTGGCCTTTCAACCTAGGTGAAATAAAGGGTTTTACTTGGTTTCGAAAGAGGCGCTTTTAATGGTTTAGAAAAGGGTACTTTCAATGGATTCGAAAGGGATACTTTCAAAGGTTTAAATGTTTTCATCAACTAAGGTTTGAGTAAAGTGTATATATATAACATGGCAAAGTGACTTTGAGTAAAGCATAAAGTATATGTATTTACCTTGGGTGAGTTAGATTTAAAGGTTTATAATCAGTTTGAAAAGGTTTAAAGGGAAATTTATGGGAAGGTTTCCCTAAGTAAAATGACTTAGATATTAGAATAACAGATGGGACTGGTATAGGGTCGCGCCTTATACATTAGCTATTAGCCCTAGCTAATTTAGTCCAAAATTCCAGTGTGTAGGGCTTTGTCGTAGGTAAGACTAAAATTATGATTACACACAGAAGGGGATATGTTAATATACATATAGGTTATTGGTGAGCCCGCAAAACTATTTAGGATCAGGTGACCCTGGGAGATGTTAAGTTAGGGACAGACCGTCAAGAAGAGAAGTATTTAACAGATAGTTAAGGACAGACCGTCCAAAAGAGGTTTGTCTAACAGATGTTAGATTATTTTGTTATATTGTCTGGTAGGCCCGAGTCAGCCAAAGGTTAGTAGTTAGCCAAACAAAACTATAGTGTTTGAACAGATAGTTCATTTATTACCTAATATGTATGTTTACATAAAAATGCTTTACAGTTTTAACCAGTTTTGGTTGCAGGATTATGATTTGCAAAAGATATGTTTTAAAAGGATATTAATGAGGAGAAACCCGTTCCATTAAGCGGCGTGGTCTCACTTAATATCAAATAACCGAGATGTATAATATTATTCGCACCATTCTTATTGTCTGATTCTAAGTTTATGTTGTTCCCCTTAAACTCTCGTGTGCTCAAAATTGATTTGAGTAGGCCGAGGGTTGAGGATTTAAGGGTTTTAGTAGGTTGCGAATAAAGCTTCCGGAGACGAGCGGGAGGCTGACGGATAGCTATTTAAGAGTTGCTGTTTTGTTTTGTTTTATTCTGTTATGTTGTATTCAAGACAGTTATGTCTATATAGTACTCTGGTCAACCAAGGGGGCATCATCATATGTCGCTCTTGGCGTATTTATGTAATAATTATATTTTATCAAAACCTGGGAAACGATTATGGGATCATGTAATTTGAATGTGAAACATATGTTTTGAAATGTAATCAGAAAAATGTTGTTTCTGGAAATCTGTGATTTTGTTTCATATTCAAGTGCTTCTGATATTATGGATACCATTAACATAGCTGTATCTAGTCGCTGGAAGTTAATACTATAGATGACTGCAGCATTTGTAACGCTTAGCTTTGGGCCTCTAGATAAGGGTTGTTACAAATAACCTCTGGAAAGTTTCAAATCTTGTGTCCATTTTTTAGAATGATAATCTTTGAGTTAAAGGTGTATGGACCACCTTTAATAATATTATCAGTCTACAATTGATGACAATCCGATGATCATAAAACCATCAGTTTTAATAGATTTTAGAACTTGAGAGAGGTTTCATCACTTTTTGAACAAATTGCTTAAAATGTTCATACGCTGGCCTATGACCTATTATATAAGTAAGAATAATGTCGGACCATCTACTTGAGTTTTCAGAGATCACTTCATTAGGCATATAAACAATTGGTTGGTTGTCTTTAGTTAAAGGTGAATAGAATTGTAAATCAGTAGGAAATTCTTGTGAATTTGAAGTGTGGAAATGTTTAACTGCATCTTCCCATCTTTTACACCCAAACATTGATGAGGATGGTGTCGTTAAAGGTACTATGGGGATCGGATCAGGGGGTTTGGGAGGGAGGTCACCGTTAGTAACTGCCTCTATGTTAGTGGCCTTTTCTGCCATTTTTATAGTTATCTTTCTGCAATATATATATTCAAAAAATATATGTGTGTGTATTATATACATATATGCAATTTCATCCAATGAAGACAACACAAACATATATAGATTTGTGATAAACATGCACTATCAAAACACACACACAGATATATATATATATATAACATAGTGAATATATATAATGTAATAAAGAAATCACCTTGTTCAAAGCTTAGATAAAACACCTTTAAATGTTGAATCGTATGACTCCTTGAATCAGTATCTAAAATCCATTAAGAGCTACCAATTTGAAAGCAGCAACCACCGATCTTCGATTTGTATTTAAATTTGTGTTTTGGAAGCTTGAAATAGAGGAGGGAGGAAAAGGTTTTAGCCAGCTTAATCGGGTAGAGGGGAGCTAAACATTAGGGAGATAGAGAGTGGAGTTTAAGAGGTATAAATAGTGTAGATCTAAGGAGCAAAAAAGGGATCCAGATCCACCTTTTTATCCTACTGTGTCATCTTAGTTTGAATCAACATTCAACCTCCAAACCCCCTATAGTGGTCGACCATAATATGCCCCTACCAAGGCCTCCTAATCGCTTCGATCCCGATCAAATGAATGTACAATTAAATCTAATTCAGTGCACATCGATATCGTATATCGATCCGAGTGTTTATAACTATTATATACACACTATTTAATATTGATCAACACATATTAAATAAAATTTGATAATTAATATTTCATAAATATTAATTAATTTATAATAATTATAATTAATTAAATAAGGTGGTAATAGGAGTATTCAACGTTCTGGTTATGTGACTCTTAGGTGTAAATTTGGTCAGTAATTAATATCGAACAATTCGAATATTAACATTCACATGTCATCTTAGCAAGTGTTTGAGATTATGTGACTTAGATAGCTTCGGTAAAATCAAATTTTATCTATTTTAAGTGGTACCCAGTAGTGACAATTATTTACACCAATTATCTTCAATAAAATTATATCACATTAGGACTTATGGAATTTGGTAATGGTCAAAATTCCAATATCGTCCCTATTCAACTTTATAGTTCAAACATAAAGTCTGTAATTCAATAATAACAATTATTATTAACTGAACTGCTATGGTCAGGGACTTTGACTTTGAGTTAATTTCAGTTGGTTGTGATACTAACCTCATATAACTGAGGAGACGAATTCTCACTTGAATAGTATCTCACTTCAATGCTTTCACTCAACCCAATAATAGTCATTTGATGGACGTCTTGCTATAATTTAACTATAATCAGAGCATAGTTTCCATACTGAAGCTCAACGGTATTCTCAAGTCGAAGAAGTTGTGTAATATTGCAACATTGATATTTTCTGTTTGACCTTAGTTATATTAACCAACAGAAAACTATTGGTGAGTCATTCCATAGTTATCTAATAACTATTAGTGCATAACCTCTTAGTGCCCCCAGCAGCCAATAGTAATACAGCACCCAACATTTGGAGAGCGTTACGTAATCTAGTCTCAATGAATGTATTGATATCTTATCTCGATACATCTTCACTAGGAATATTTAAAATGGTATGTTTATTTTATTATGATAAGTCACTCATGATTACAACACATTGTAACTACTATCACAAAACATACCATTTATTGATTTTCTATTAAATATACTTTTAATTAAATTAATTAATTAATATAACACATTGTATCAAGGATATAATAGAAAGAAACACTTTTTATTTCAAACAATATTGGTTATTGAGTTAGATGTATGTAACAATTACATAATTTCTCCTAGGGCATACCCATAACTCTATCATGCTTTTCACGTTGTCCTTCAGTTATTACTTCGAATCTAGTAGCCTTCTTTAGACACATATCTTCCTTTAGATCTAAGGGGAGACTTTATCCAAGTCCTAATAGCAATTAAAACTGACCTTGAGTTCAATTTTAATTGAAAGCACCAAAAATTATTTTCAAGTCAAAAGGGCAAACACTCCCAACCGAATAGAATTAAAAACTAAACAAGTAATAATTCAAAAACAAGAGATAAAAGGTAATATTTTTAGAGTGGTTGTACCAAACCTCATGCCTACATCCACTATTCAAGTTTATTGTTGATTTACTTTTGCTAATACACAATAATTCTTAGGCTAAAATCAATGGGTTTTGAATTTGACATGAATCAAACGTCAAAGTCCTTTTCTAGTTGTTGTATGATGCCTATTTATTGATGGATTTGAGCATGAAAATCACTGGATCTAGTTTGAACGAGCCAATATCTTCATATTTAAGTTCCCAGTGATATGAAAGGTCAAAATGAATGTTTTCCAGCAATCAACATCGTTCAGTACCAACCATTATGGATCGATGTCGAATGATGACTTTTGACCTTTCTTATTCTTTGTTTGACATAGTATAAGTCTTCAAACTTTTTTTTGAGAAAAATGAGTGATCATCTATTAATAAAGGAGAACACTCATGTACTTTATTCTACACTAGAAAATGGAGCCGTCAACATGCTTGATAGCTAGCGATACCCACCCCGTACAATGTGAAAAATGGACAAAAAGAAACCTCAATCCTAGAAAGATAAGGCCTATAATAAAATAATACAACATTATAATCCACTAAATATACCGGGTGATCATGTTATCAAGATCAGCTGAACCCATCCCGTCAACAAGCATATCTGAAGCTGTAAAGAAGACTATACCAAAGTGTAAGACCAATTCATATATATGTGTGTGTGTGTACAAATATACATATTTATATACATATACATACACACACACACACACATATATATATATATATATAAATGCGAAATAATAATATACTAATCTAATAAAAGATGAAATAAATAAATAAGCAATATTAAGATTTAAACCGAGTAAGGATCAACAAAGGGTATAAACAATCGTTTTACATAAAAAAACAAAAAGTAACAATAATTCTAATTCAAGGCTAATATCCTAATAAAAGTCTTCAACTCTTGAGCGCTTAAGACTTGGAATCATAATCATTCAGTTCTGATCGACATAGATTGGCATCGACCCATGTAACATCATAGCACTTATACTTATTTAAACTTCTAGCATTGTGTTACAGGAGTAAAGTGGGTCCTACTTGGCCATGTGGTCGAACACTGCCGGACTATATTGTTCGATGCCAATCAATGTGAGTTCCTCCATACTTAGCCAAATTCTTATGTTCTTTATTCTTGATGCCTTACAAGCTTGTTAATTTATTCCTTCATCATTTCATAGTCCTGATCCATCGAAATGTCGCTTGGTTTAAATAACAAATAACGCATGGCAAGTAATATAAATATGGCATATAATTTAGAGTGTGCATAATTATAAAAATATCACATGTTAATAAATAACCATTGGATCTCCAGTCATCATAGTTACGGTAGGAATAGATTACACATGTAGTCAATTACCAATATATAAAAACTAGTTTTTTAATCATTATTTTTCGCCCATTACTAATTTAATATAATATTTTATATATATTAGATGTGTGTGTATGTATATATGTAAGATATGTGTGTGTCTTAATAAATATAATATATGTATTTGATTTTAATAGGATATATATATATGTTAATAAATATAATATATGTATTTTATTTTAAACACAAAACAAAATATTACTTTCAATGAACATTGAAATATATAAATATGTGTGTGTGCATGTATAAATGTTATATTTTATAATTGTATATAAATAAATATTTAACTTGTTTAAAATATAATTTATTTAATTAAAATAATCTTTGTTAAACCATATTATATATATATATATGTTTGTTATAACAATGCTGTGAATATACATAAACAAATATACATACATACATATAAATTATCAAATAAAAATTTATTTTGGTTATTTTATTACAACCAAAAATATGAATAAGAGTATTTTTGTAAAATAAAATCATTAAAATATTTATGTTTTAATTTTTAAACCAAAAACATTTTTTACAAATGTATACATACATATATACATATGAAGCCGTGAGTTTTAAAACTACATTTTGAAAAATAAAATATATATACTTTTATTAATATATATTAATTAAAATAAATAAATAAATATTAATAATTTTTGAAATCAAAAATTATTTTTAATTTTAATGGCCGAAAAACCATGATAAAGAGATTAAACATCATATATTTGTGAAACAGTTTTAAATTTGACTAACCGAAATCCAACCGCTTGTTAACACGTTGTAGAAGATTTATCTTTCCTCTTTAAAGACTATCTTCTTGAAGTGAAAGTTGCTGCTTTTCTTTTAGGCTAGCAAAAGCAGCTGTAGAGGCTAGGGTTTTGAGATTTAGAAATCTTATTTCTGGTGGCTAGGGCTATGAGAGGCCTCTTTTATTTAAAGAAGAGGAGTGCCCATCTAATGTGCCTTACCCCTCCTTTATCTAACCCATGCTATCAAATAATAATTCAAATGTAACTAATTACACTTAAATTAAAATGAGGCCGACCTTAAAATTCTTTAATTAAATGCAGCCTTAATTAAAAAAATTAATTCCTATTTATTATAAGTTAAATATTATTTTCAAACTATTTTGTTAATTAAATATGCATATGACATTTATACCATATTGATTATTTAACACCTTTTAAATAATATTAATTTTTCCAACCAAATTAATATAAAGATTTATATTAATTTCATCATATTTAATTTAAAACATTTATAAATTATTGGACTTCGAAAATTTCTCAATCAATCTACGGTTGCGTGGATCATAGATGAGAACTTTATCTAAACTTAATATTGAAAAGTTCAATAAAAAGACCCACATTAGTTTATGCATCACCATGTGATATAATGACCTATGTTCCTTTACTTGTAGATTTCTAGGTAAATCATATTCTAATCTTTAACTAAGCTTCACCCTTAAACAATGATATCTATGCGTGTTTTCTCTTCATCAACACTATATGACTAAGATATCTAGAATTTGATCTTGGTAAAAATATCCATAGTTAATTGCAAGGCCAACACCAAAATCCATGGTTCAGATAATTATTGAATAACCAAAAGTACTCTGGCTAATACGAGAAGTCAAGGGAATGGTTGGATGTATTAATTACAAAAAGGGTGGACATAGTGCTAAGTATTACACTAGACCAAAACCTGGAAGGGTGTATGTAATAAGAGCCGTTAGTAAAGAACCGGATGTTGTGCGTATTAATTTGGAGGGTATTGTTCTTATTCATGATTTACCCTGCAAGAATTTTATTCGGTAGTGGGGAATCACGTTCTTTTATTATTGCAAGTATGGCTGATAGAATGAAACTTAGGGTCAACATGTTATGTGCTATGTATTATCACATTAATAATGCGACTAAGAAAAGAGATGCGAGTGGGTGGGGGTAGAAACTTGCATGCAAATATACTTAAGTAATTTGATCGTGATGAATTTTGATGATTTCAAATTTGTATTTTGGATGGACTGGCTAGAACAGTATGGTGTAGTGATTTATTATGCATGGAGGGTTATGTTGTTGCATGTAGAAAGTGCACGTCAATATGTGGAGTTAGTATGTATGAAGGACAATTCTATGCAAAGTATATTTATGTATGTTATAGAAGCCAATAGGATGGAGTCGTGTAAGATACTAGTGGTGTGCGAATCCAAGAATATGCTTCAGGAAGTAGATAGTCTATCGTCGAAAAGAGAGGTGGAGTTTTGGTTTAGTCTAGTTAAGGACGTGTGGGCCTATGTATGTGCATCCATAGAATGGCACCAAGTGAGTTAACTAGGCTAAAAATGCAAGTTGATGAACTGTTGCGGAAGGGTTTTATTCGATCAAGTGAATCATTATGGGGAGCGCCTACCATGTTCGTAAAAAAGCATGATGGGCCATTGAGGTTCTACATTAATTACCAAGAGCCGAATAAGATGACCGTGAGAAATTGCTACCCATTAACGAGGATAAATGACTTTTTTGATCATCTATGGGGGTAATATTTTCATAGTTTTATTTGGCCTCTAGATATCACCAACTTCGAGTGACCAAATAGAGCATAACAAAGGGAGAAGTGACTTGAATATTTCTAGAGTTGCTAGCAACATGTAGTATATGACCAAAGGGAGAAGTGACTGTAGTATTCCTAGGTTGTAGAGAGTTTCAACCGGGGTTATTCTGGCAGACTAGAGAAAAACACAAGAGCAAGCATGTTTAGAGGCAACTCGGAGGAATTTTAAAAAGGGTGGAGAGAGCATTGTAATTTATTTTTCAATAGATGCGCAAGAATGGCTAAGGAAAGATGGGTGGTTGTGCATTACGAATATTGAAGAGTTAAAGGCGGAAGTGTTGGATGAGTGCCATAAGTCAAAGTTGACTATCCATCTAAGAGTAACAAGGATGTACCAAGATATGAGGTGGGGAACGAAAGCTAATGTTGGTCGACATGTGGTAAGATGTTTGAGATGCCAAAAAGCTAAGGATGAACATGTTAGACCTTCGAGATTGTTACTGTTGTTGGAGATACCAAATTTGAAATGAAAGTATATTTCTATGGATTTTATGAATGAGTTGCTGAGATCTAATAGAGGAAGCGAGCATATATGGGTAATAGCGGACCATTTGAAAAAGAGTGTGCATTTTTTATTGGTTAGTTCGCACTATATAATGACTGGGTTAACACTTTTAGTCATGAAGAATATGGCTTGGTTACATAGGATCCCATGGGTGATCAATTCTGGCTAAGATCCATTATTCAAATCAGAGTGTTGGAAAAGAATGTAGGGGTGTTTGGGAATTACGTTAAGCTTGAGTCATCTTACCATCCCCATACTGATTGGCAAACATACATGGTTATATAAGTATTGCAGGATTTTTTACAAGCATATGCAGTTGATTTTGATTGGATTATTGGAGGACTATATTTATTTGGTAGAAATTTCTGAATGAACCATACCGGTCTGCAATGGGTGAAAAGGGTAGATTTCAAAAAATTCCCCATTTGGATTATAGTGGGCCCTATGAAGTCTAATGTCTAATGCTAGATCCAATCTATTGTTTAATAAAATCAAATTTTATTTTTAATATATATTGCCTCATTTAATTAATCTCATTAATCAAATGCATTTATTGTAATTGAATTTAATTAAATGAATGAGGGAAGTTTTATTTTATTTAGAGAAAGAAATCTTTCATTTATCTCTCTAAAACTTTCTCATTAATTAGAGGAAGGCATTGTTTTATTTTGTAATTAATCATATACATAATCCAAATAAATATCAATTTTGAATGTATCAGTATACATTCATTAACAACATAACATATTAACGTAGAATAATAAGATATAAACATGTGCATAACCATATATATACATATAGATATTAAAGTTTATATCTATTGTATATACATATACATTATACTTAAATATACATATGATAATTTCATATGTATATCGAGAATATAAATGCCTAAGTATATACATATGTCTGAATATACATAATATGTGTATATGGTTTTTGTGTGTGTATATAATGCCATATATATATAATCTAGACACACACACAGAGATATATATATATACACACACATATACGTGTTGCCAGTGTATATATAAAAAAAATATACTTGGATATTTTCAAAATAAGGGAATGCTTAAAAGTTGAAAAGTTAAAACAAAATATCTCATTAGATTGATCTAATCAAATCGGGATTAAACGGGGAAGCTGAAGTAATGTTATTTTAATTTCCTCTTTTACAAAAATTAATCAATACTAAGTTTGAAACCAATATGGAAATAATTTAATACTTAATCACAACAAATATTTCGGTTTTAAAACTATAGAACTGAACTGAAAACATTCATTTAACATGAAACCAAATTGTAAATTATTAAAACCAATTATAAGATATAAAAACAACATTCAACATGAATTTATACATTTATATACATACATACATACATACATATAGGCACAATTCAACTAATTCAGAGCCATGTTTGTATGTGAATTAAACTATATTGATAAAAGAAAAATTGTTATAGCAAATTAGATCTGCATTACAAACAATCTCAGATCTAATAAACAATATCGATGCGCAAAATAATCAAACGCAAACTATTTTAAATTAATTAATTTAACTGTGATAACGAAATAAATTTAGTTGCAAATTAGATCTATATTAACTAATGATTTCAAATCCAACAACAAAATCAACACACAAAACAATCACACACAAGATAGAATTTATATTCAAATGACAATACACAAGAGGTTTAAAATAGATTCAACGGGTGGGAATTCAATATACGTGTATGTGATTGAGGTCAGGGTCAAAGCATTATGAATGAGTATAAATAAAAATAATACAAAACTGAAAAGTCTTTGCCTATAAGACCTTGATTTGAGATTTCTCCTCAGATTTCTAAGATCTACATCAAATCCTTTGTGAGAGATGGATGAACCCCTTACGTTTTATTTTATTTGATGGTTTTCCAATTAATTTAGAGTTTTTTGTTTTAGATGGGGATAATTTAATTTTATGCCATGGCTTGGAAGGAGGAGAGAAGAAAAGAATAATGAATGAAAGAATGAATCGGGTAGGAAAATAAAGGAGAGGATTTGTTTTAATAAGAGAATAAAAAGCTTTCCTATTCTCTCTTTAAAACTTCCACTTTAAATTTTCAGTTAATTTTCGATCAAATCTCATCCATACCCTTCCCCTCTTTAGCATGGCATGTGATAGCCTTCTAGCATATGGAAAATTATTTCCAAAACTTGTTAAGAAATTGACGATATTTAAAACATGTTTAAATATACACTGATATTGTATATTGATACGTGAATATTTATATAACATTCAAATAATTATTAATAACACCAAAAAAAATTAAATGATAATAAATGTTTCTTGAATATTAATGCTACAGCCCATATTTTTCGATAATTAAAAATATTAAATTAAATAAGATTTTGGAAATTTAATATTGTAAGACATAAAATTTATGATTTATTAATGAAAAAAATAACTAGAATGTGATTTAATAATGTTGTTTGAATGTTACTAACAACTATTTTAATGTAATTTCAATCAATTGAAATAATTGTAAAGTTAATTTGGTTATAATTGTAAATAAGAAATAAATTAATTGTTGGAATCAATTGTTGTAATTAATGTAATTAAATATTGGAATTAAGATGGTAAAAGATGTTAACTGTAGAATAAGAATGTAATAAAAAAGTGAACCGGTGTCAAATGAATTCATATTGGTATTGGATGATTGAATAATAAGATGTAAATCAAAATAAATGAATGTATTTGAATTTAAAATACGATTAACTAGGATTTTATTACAGTGTAATTGAACGTTGAATTCAATGAAATATTTTAATAGTGAATTTAACATAGAAAATTTATTTTGATTGATTACTAATTTCTATGTAATCTAGAATGATGAAATTGTTAACTATTAAATTTGAATTTAAAAGTGATTAAATTAATTTAATAATAATTTATTTATTTAACATGAAAATTTGCCATTTTGGCCACTGTCTTGGATTTCGACGAAGCCAGTTTCCTCGGATCTGTAACAGTGAATTATTGTAAGATTTCAAGTTTCGTAGCGATCGGACTTGTCGTTTGATCGTGCAGGCTCGAAACGCGTAGAAATCAATTTGATGAATTCAATTAAAATAATCTGATTTCAAAAGCTAACTTCTGTATACAATGGAATTTGGATTTGAAGCTAGTTCCATTGAGTTTAAAAATATCGAAAACATATATTTCGATATATCGGATGACCTACTTTCATTTCGGAAACGAAACGGGTTTTTCGGGTCGTTGTTATTGTTTCGACCCAATTCGATATGTTCGTTCATTCTTATCTATCTCTCTATATATAAATAGATTTATCTAATCCTAGCAGCCTTTTCATTTCTTATTTCTGTATATACTGGAAATTTCTGTTCCTTCCTTCTTTCCCAATGGCTGAAACCTAATTCCCAATTCCAAATTCAATTTCAAAATCAATTTCAAAAATTCAAACTCTCCAAACCCTAGCAAATTATATATCGTTGGAAATCCCTAGAGTTACATTCTACGATACAATAGTTATCCTTTTCAAATTTTATCCTAAAGCATTAATCACATAATTGACTAATACTATGCAAGTTGTGCTTTAAATTCTTTACTAGTAAAACATTAGAAATAGTAGGAGTTTCGGAGTTACCAGCATTACCGATGACATATCCCTTTGAATTATCACCGAAGTTTACCATACCCCGTCTATGTAGATACCGTTTGTTAGTAGTAATAGATTTCCTGTCATGTATCGTGAGAACCCACTATCAAGTATTCATTGTCTTTCTTCACAGCATTTACCATGAAGCATACATCATTATTTTCTATTTTTTAGTCACTACTGCTTGATGTAGAGTCTAAATCATCCCATGTTGCATTATAAGCTTATTCCTTCTTTTGTTATGTTGGGAGAGAACTTTGATTTCTTTGGATATGGATAGTCCCTCTAAAAGTGTCCAGTTTTGTTGCGTCAAAAGCATTTGATGGTATCGTAGCTCCTTGATTTGTTCGGGATTCCATCAGTCCTTCTAAATTTGTTTCTTTTTCAATACTTCAAGAATTTTCTGAAATTCCTAATCATAGACACCATTTTCTCGTCGTCATCTGATCCTTCATCTCCATGAGCAACATTGAATGCCGGTGTTTTCTTATCACCTGATTGGTTTCCTTTCTGCCCCATAATTGAACTTCAACATTAAATTACCTATTAATTCTTCTACTTTCATTGTACAAATATCATTGGCTTCTTCTATGGCCAGAGTCTTCTGATCCCATTCACTTGTAACTGAATTAAGAATCTTTCGAACTTGATCCTCTTTAGTGTATTCTTTTCCTAATGAAATTAAAGCATGTAATATGTCTTGGAATCTAGAACATATATCAGAAATGGACTCATTTGGTTTCATTTTAAATAACTGAAATTGGTTAGTTAACATAGAAATCTTGGTTTGTTTAACCTTATTAATGCATTCGTGTGTAACTTGCACTGTTCTCCATATTTCATATGTAGACTTACATACAGAAACTCTCTTAAATTCATTTCTATCTAGTGAACAGAAGTATATCCATAGATTTTGAGTTACTAAGTGCTTGTACCTTTTGTTCGTTTTTCCACTAAGCATGTGCAGTCTCGGATTCCCTATACTCACTTTGCATAATATTCCTAATTTTAAAGCCACTGGATTGTAAAAAAAAATTCATTCTACATGACCAGTATGTATAATTACTACCATTAAAAAGTGGGGGTCTAGCAGTTGATTGGCCTTTACAAAAGTGTATTACTGGTGTTAGCAACCATTAAAAGTTTTAAAAATCAGATTATGAGTTTTTGAAAGCCAATGTGCTTTGATACCAAATATAGATGGGGTGACGATAGATGTGATAACCTAATTTATACTATAGCGGAATGAATCTCAGTGCTATTTTACACTAGAGAGGGGTGAATAGTGTATTTTATACTTTTTATCAGTATACATGCATATTTCAAACTTAATTGTAGAAAATTCAAAACATAGTCAAATAATATAATCATAAAACAATTTGAGAGTAGTAAGTAAATGTAGTAAAAGCAAAGATAGAGAAGACACTGAGAATTTTGTACGAGTTTAGATTTCCAATCCTACATCCAGTCATGTACCCTATACAAAATTTTACCAAACACATCTTGACTTTAAATCAGGTGTCAAGAACACCCTTTACACCACTTGACTTTGACTCGGGTGGCAAGTACACATACTGGAATTTGACTCTGGTAACCAGCACACCCTCTAGTATTTGACTCGGGTAACTAGAACCCCTATCATATCTTTGAGTCAAGAGGCAAGACGACTCCCTTTACAATCCCATATTATCTTTCACTCAACTGGTTAAGATCACCCTTTTACAAGAAGTGGTGGTGGACTACAAGAAATCGAATCTTTCGATCAAAATTCCAAGTAATTTGTTGGTACAATTTCCGATATACCTTCGGTCGTGGAATATCATTGCTTTTGAGTATATTAGAGTGAAGATCAGAGAGTTAATGGTGTAGAATAGAAGTGAATCTTCTTTGATCTTTTGTATAAATGTATAGAAAGAGAATTGATGTAGAAATTGGCAGCACTTTGTTGAAATCTTAAAGAGAATGAGATTGAAGAGAGAGATAAAAAAAGTTGTTCGTATTGTTGTTAAAAATTCAAAATCGGAGGTCTTTAAATAGAGGGCGAAGAGTTCGTCCCTTCGCGAAAGTATAACACCAAAAGTTGCTTATTTTGAAAATTTAAAAACACCTCAACGATATATATGTTGACATACATCTTTTAGATTTGTCGACATATACAAATTAATTTGTTTATTTTCAAAAATACTTTAATATGTTTTAAACTATATTTCTTGAAAAAACTCTATAAAAATTTATTTTATAATTAAATTAAATATTATTCTTTTAGAAAAATATTTTAAGGGGAAAAATATTTTTCAAAGTGAAGATAATCAAAGATATTATACTTCTAAGGTCTTTAACATTTAATCTAAAACTCGATAAAAATAGTGAAACAAATTTCTTGAGCTCTTCATGCTTTTATTCTTGAATTCTTCAAAAATCGCAAGTCTTCAAATATATCTTGATCAACCCTTGGTTTATATTGATTAGTTTGCCAAGGTTTTATTCAACATCACTTGTATAAACTCGTTAGATATTCCTTATATCCAGCATAATATAATAATAACTCAAGAAAACATTAGTGATAATATTTATATGGTTGTTGTCATCAAAATTAATACCTTGGGTATTAACACATTAATCTTCTCGTAGACCTTTTGCGGCTAATGGATCATATCTCTTCATGTACATCTATCAAAATTATAGTCTTATATAATGTACTTAGAAACCATTCCAGATTTCTGCATCATGCAATATGGTGGAGTCAATACTCTTTATGGTTTATTGACAACTAAGGAAATTATTTTCTGGACATTGATAAGAAACTTGTAACAACCCGAATTTCAGTGGTTCGGATTTTTTGCAAAAATGGTAAAAACCAAGCCCACTGAAGCCTGAGTTGGGTATCTGGTATCCTGCAAATAGGTAAGACAAATATATCAGAGCTCAATAATTTATCTCACAGCGGGATTGACTAAAATATAATAGTAAGTAAATACTCACCAATATAATAACACTCTCTAAACAAGTGTCATACAACTGGGTAGTCTTTGCCATCTACTTAACCTGTAGGGTGTTATGAGGAGGGGGTTAGAACTAAAGTTTTAGTGAATGGATAAATTATACACTTCTAAGCTTAATTCTACATATACCGTTTTATTTCCATTTATTGTTATATTAGGTTTATTAAGTTTACAATACTCTCGCCTATGTTTGTGAACCATGCCCATCTACTCCATAGTAGATTAAAACCTAATAACTAATGTATACATATATGTAGCTATATGCCAAATGACCATATTGGTCCTAGGTACCACCCATGGACCTTCCGTATCCTCCTCGAAAAGGGATCCATCGTCTTGCTCCGTAGTTATATCTGTAAAGGACTACTTTGTATGGCCTACAATATAGATACTCCATCGTCTTGCTCGCGAGCGTTCCATAGCTACATCTGTAAAGGATTGCTTCGTAAGGCCTACAATACAGATGCTCCACTACTTACTATGAAAACGTAAATCGCGTCCGCACTAGTCTATGCCAATGTTCGGACATCCATAATGTACCACCTAGTGCGTACATTGAGGACTACGTAATCGTTCTATCTACTATCTGAATCCTGCCAACAAGGTCTTCCTTGTACGGAATTTAGTCGGGGATTTTCTATATCTGTGAATGACTGCTTCGTTAAGCCTACAATACAAATATTCTAGTTGGTTTGTCTCTTTTCTAGTCGTGGCTATGGCACCACGCAGCCACCCCTCAACTAAATCGAAAGACCTCTAAAGAGTTAAGTGGTCGTGCCCTACTGTAAACAATCTGACATCTAATTGGCGGTGCCCACCCCATCCAATGTCTCGATAATGAAAGAATCATTGGCATGTTGGTTTAACTCTAGTCTTTCCCGAAATCGCTCTTGGTATTGATGTTGGCCGATATCCGCATGCGACTATCGTTAAACTTACTTGAAAGTATTGGACATACGAATACCCTACTCTGAACACTAAGCCCTTCTGACTGCCTACAAAGGTCTGCTTCGTTAGGCCTACAATGCAAATGCAGTCAAGGCACACTCTCTTGATGGAACACCTACAGACCTGCCTCCGAGGGTGCAGCTTCATTAGGCCTACCCAGAAGGCCATCCTAGAGTATCCTCACGTCCCGTTGAAGTCTCGTACTTCCTTAAAGCCCAAAAATACCAAGTTGGACGTGCTTCTCCATTTCTGAAATCCTTGATGAACTGCTTCATTAGGCGCTTCATCCTTTGGGCTGCTCCAAACGCATCTCAATTCTTTTATTAGACCCTAAGTCTAGTCTTTTAATTTGCGTTTAGTTTACTTTTCTTATTTTGTTGGCTACTTATTTACCCTAATTAGCATATTCTTGCCCTCGTGTCGCTTCTGGCTATTGTGAGACCACCATTGATCTAATAGGGAATGCTATTGGTATTGCCACTTATTGCTTATTAACTTAATTTAAGTCTTAAGTTTACTAAATAAGCATCTTTTGTTCTATTTGCTTATTAATTTAATAGAAATCTAAAATAAGCTTTTACTATTTATCTTTGCTATCATTACTTATTTATTCTAAGTTCCCAAATAAGCCTTTCTATCCTTTTACTTAATCATAACTTATGTTATAATTATACTTGTAATTGTTATTATTATTTCTTTTGAAACCTATATGTAATTACAAATGTTTCTTTTCTGTTCTAGTCTGTCTTCTTTTATTATGATATAGAATTCTTTTTAATTCTCTTTTATTATATAATTAACTTATCATAATAACTATCTTTTTATATAGTCTACGCGGTAAATTCAAACCTAGGTTCGTTTATTGTTCACAGACTTAATTTCCTATCTAATAATTTATTTGATTCATTTCATACTCTACTTTATTTTATTTTATTCTAGGAAGTAATTCTATTTTATTTGGTTGGTTGTGAAAGCTATACTAAAATCTATTTCCATAATTTAATACTAAATAATACTATAAACAATAATTCGTAACTGCAAGATATTTCTTTTATTATTTTGGGCTAGTGTAAAATACAGTGGTCCCTCTATTTCACACTAGTTCCCTTTTTCTTTCTTTTTATTCTTGCAGTTACGTTTATCGTTGTCTTTTAATTATTAAATTATAGAAATGTATTCTAGTTTCTAAACCAACCAATTAATCTATTACTTACTCCCGAAATTAAATTATCAAATAAATTTATTGTTTCCATTCAGCATAATTTATTGTAGAATTCCATTTTTCTAATTTTATTCCAATTTTCCAATTTTCTTATTTTACATCTACTTCTATAAAGTCTAGTATTTTAATCCATAACCACAGATTCTCTTTCTAACTATATTATTGGCGTAAAAAGGGAATAAAAGGAACCAGTATTAAGGCTAAATTATGACTTTTAAAATAGATGCAAATAATTGTAAATTTCTTACTTTTAGGCCTACGCCATTTCTAATTGTCAAGCCTAATTAAATATAAATAAAATTTACAATATTTGCATAACTAATAGAATTAATTATTGGAATGAATTATCTAACGCAAATTAAACGATAATATATATTATAAACGTAAAAGAATATAATTAAATCCACTCACATGTCGTCCTTAGCTTCAATCTCTATCCCTTTTAATTTGCTCCGCTTTTCCCCCTTTTTAATTCGCTGTAAATTCCTTGATTGTTTGCACAATTCTCTGATTTGCTTGTATGTATATCCTTGCTTAATTTTATTTTGTTTGGGGAAAGATGTGATTGATAGAGGAGAAAGGAAGAGGGAGAAGAGAAGAGGAGTTTGATGTAAATGACAGTAGCTGATTCAGAGAAAATAGTGTGGACTAGGGTTAAGTTACATTCAATTTATAGGTGTAGTGAACAACTATGAACCATCCGATTTACCCTAAAAACAATCCTCACCATCATTTATTGATTTGTTTATGTTAGCTTATAACGTATAATTCTCCAATGTTATTCATTTATTCCTTTATTATACGACCCTATGAATTCACGTTTCCTTCTAAATAAGATTCTCCCATTAGTTACCCAATTAATTAGATCATATATATATGTATGTATGTATATCCAATATTAATTGATTCTTATACGTTATAATTTCTTACCTATTTGAACACGTCAATTAATACCTCTATTAATTGATTGTATATAAAAGTTATACTTTTTAATTTATTCTTATTAACTTACCTTCATCATAAACATAATTACTCTATTTGATTTTTGTACGCATTCCAATTCTTTTTTTCTTCTTTTTAACTTGGAAACAAATAATCCTATAACTGGCGTTTTCTTCTAGCTATTTAATTTATATTATTAGCTATTGTAACAAGGGCATATTCTTTGATTAATTGACACCCTTTTTAAAACGCTCAACTAATTGCCAATTAATTAATTGACACGTTTTCCCATTTTAATCTGTATCCAAATTAATTCCTATGCGTCACTCAATCACACATTTATTAGTTGTATATATTTAAACCTCCAATTCATTACCCAATTAATTGATATATAAGTTTCTCTCTTTTATTAATTGATGCTTAGTTAATATCTTTAATTAATTTCTTAATTAATTGATTGCGTCAATTATAAATTAATATGTGTATGTTATCATTTAATTTATTCCCCACATACATTTCCCTTTATTAGAATATCTCTTAATTAATTAATGTTATAAAAGTGACATATCTCTGAATAATTGATGCCTCTATGTCTCTTAATTAATTCCCCTTTTAATTGATTGATGCGTCAATTAATCACACACCAATTGCTTGCATAGATCTATGTAACCTCTTAATTCTTAAATGCATATATTTGACATTTATATTCTGTTTTGCAATTATGTTAATTCAATTGATTTTATTTAATTATATAAAAATGCGGGGAGTTACATTCTCCCACCTCTTAGGAAATTTCATCCTCGAAATTCGACAAGGGTAATATTATGTAATTCCTCGCATCAATCACATCCATTTTATGTACATCCAATTTTTCAACCACCTGTGCTCTTGTGCAAATGTGTTATTCAATACAAAATATATGCATGTACATGAATTTCTAAGCGGTACCTCCTATATGCATGCTTTGCTTCTTTAAAATTTTATTTTTTAAACATGATGCACACATTATAAATATACTTGTAATTTCTATATGAATGCAATCTTTTGAAAATTTAAAACACTTTTCATCCAATTTTTCCCACACTCCTATTGAATAGGGGTGTAGTTCATCGAATTTTGCATCCAAACCCTACCATACAACTTTAAATATTCGAATTTCAGAAAAATCTAATTTTCTGAATTCGATCTCTTATGTCAGAAAGAAGGTAGAAAATGGAAAAACTTCATATTTCTTCGATTTTCTTTTGCGCACATCTTCCTTTGTACTTGGGATATAGGCTACTATTCTAAAAAAAGTTTATTTACTTCCCCAAGTACAGTTTGCATAAGAAAATATCTCTTTTTAATTTTTTCTGTTAACTTTTCTGTCGCTTTCTTTAAATTTATTGTTTTCCTTTCAGTTACCTTATTCTGCTTTTACTTTTTTTTATACAGCAACTAAACACAGCTATCGTCTAGGGCAAGGAGGTCTAGGACCATGTCCACTTTGACACAGAAAGGTCCTACTCTAGGAATCCAAGTAACTCATATGCTCCTCATGCCGCCTATTACTTGTTACCAACATACGTTGTATTACTCATGATGAATAATATCTATTCATCTCTTCTATTCCATGCTTAAAAAGGAATAACTAAGTCTCATTTACTGCAATGGATAAGGGTTTCAATCTATGCAGTCTCTATCTAAAAACGCAACTAAGCTTGAGAAAATTTTCTCTTTACTCTTCATTTTTTCCCAACTAAGGTCTACTTTTTCCACCACGCATGTCTTGCTATCTTACTAATATCACTTCACTATTCTTCTATAGTCTACACACGTGAAGCAACATTTCTAGTTTTTCACTAGTGTCCTATACACCTTACGGGAACTTTTATTATGACTACTAGGAGTAATTACTGTTATAGCCTTGTACTTTTCCCGTTACACCTAGGAAATGATTCCTATCCACTCCATATTTAAAAGCCTGGTTCGGTTTGGTATTTATCATTTTATTTCAAAAATTAAAGTTTCTAAATTTTTGAAATGTCAAATCCTAATATTCTTGCCTTTGAAAGTGTTATTTTGAAGTTTTCTGTTAAATTCAAAGGCACTGGGTTACTTAAAATTTTATCTTTTCAAAAACTTATTTACTTTTCCACTAAACCATCTTTCTCTTTTTTTTCTTGACTTAAAAAATGTCCTTGCATGTTTTCAAAATATCCTTTTTTCATAGATTTTCAAATTTACTAAAATTGGAGTAGATAAGAACAGTTATTTTATCAAAAATCTCTTAACTTTCATACTCTTCCAATTGCTTAACCTTGAAGGAGTTTCTAACTTACTACACTTAATGGTTTTATACCTTAATTTATTGGAATTACTTTCTCTTATGAGAAACCCTTAACACTAAAACCTTCTACGAATCCTTTAAAGGAGGATTTCATGTTTATGTGAAATTATAAGGAATTTATTTTATATTTTATCGAAATAGGCTATACAAAATATGGTACTTTACATACCTCGTACATCTCTTTCACGTATTCCTTATAACTTGCACAAAACATCTTTATTTATGATTTATAGAAAATTATATCATTATTCATTTCATTCCAATAGATTAAAGTATGTTTACTCTATATTCACTTAGATAAGATATTTCCTACTAAATTCATTAATTTATTGTACATTTATTTTAAAGAACTCATTTTCAAAACTGCTTTATAACTAGAAAATATTTTCATATACTTATTTAAATAATAAGTGCACATACAAACCACTTTAGAAATTATCTCCAAACTCATTTGGGTCAAAACTGATGTTGCGTAAAACACCGTTACTACAACCCAAAAATACTAGTTTATGGATTCAATTAAAATAAATATTAATAAATCTCATATGCTATGTTAAAAACATTTCCTTTGGGAGTCACCTACTATAAAAATAGTGTCATAGTCTATGCTTCCTTTATTTTTACCGAAAACATCTATTACAACAATAAATATTGTAACCTATGTTTTCGATACTTAACACACTCTAGGTTTTTATATTTAAAATCTTTGTTCACCTATAAGGAAACTAGCAAGCTATAAACGCTCTATAATTCTTTAAAAAGAATTTCACTTTTAACAAAATTTACATCATATAAAAACCAATTTAAATTTCACACCACTTTCTTTTTTCAAAACCCAATATTTGCTTCCTCAAATATATTAACAATTATATTTTTCAAATTTTCAATTCCAAAAGTTTCATTTTATTGGGCTAGACATAAAGTGGATTTTCTTCTTACTAAAACCTCTTATTTCTTTCAAAATAAAAACACTCTCCCTACAATCCCTAGGAACTTCTCCACTTCCTATAACATATGGATACCAATTTACTCTCAAAACATGGCTTATTTGTATGCTATAAATCGGTAATTAACATAGGGCTCAACATACTTGGGTCATTCCAAACCCAACTAGCAAAGTATGCACAAATATACTTCTAAAAACTTTCCACATGTTAAAATCTATGGTTGGGGACTATTAGGATTTTAGTGCATAATATATTTATATTTTATTCAAAAATACAAATACGTTCACTCACTATCTACCTAGGAACCCTAAACCTAGGCTATGATACCAAATGTAACAACCCGAATTCCAGTGGTCCGGATTTTTCGCAAAAATGCTAAAAACCAAACCCACTAAATCCCGAGTTGGGTATATGGTAGCCTGCAAATAGGTAAAGACAAATATATCAGAGCTCAATAATTTAACTCACAGTGGGATTGACTAAAATATAATAGTAAGTAAATACTCACCAATATAATAACACTCTCTAAACAAGTGTAATACAGCTGGAAAGTCTCTTCCATCTACTTAACCTGTAGGGTGTTATGATGAGGGGGTCAGAACTAAAGTTCTAGTGAATGGATAAATTATACACTTCTAAGCTTAATTCTACATATACTGTTTTATTTCCATTTACTGTTATATTAGGTTTATTAAGTTTACAATACTCTCGCCTCTGTTCGTGAACCGTGTCCATCTACTCCATAGTAGATTAAAACCTAATAACTAGCGTATACATATATGTAGCTATATGCCCAATGACCATATTGGTCCTAGGTACCACCCATGGTACCTTCCATATCCTCCTCGAAAAGGGATCCATCGTCTTGCTCCGTAGCAATATCTGTAAAGGACTGCTTCATAAGGCCTATAATACAAATACTCCATCGTCTTGCTTCGCGAGCGTTCCGTAGCTACATCTATAAAGGACTGCTTCGTAAGGACTACAATATAGATGCTCCACAACTTACTATGAAAACGTAAATTGTGTCCACACTAGTCTATGCCAGTGCTCGGACATCCACAATGTACCACCTAGTGCGTACATTGAGGACTACGTAATCATTCTGTCTACTATTTGAATCTTGCCAACAAGGTCTTCCTTGTACGGAATTCAGTCGGGGATTTTCTATATCTGTAAAGGACTGCTTCGTTAGGCCTACAATACAGATATTCTAGTTGGGCTGTCTCTTTTCTAGTCCTGGCTATAGCCCCACGCAGCCACCACTCAACTAAATCGAAAGACCTCTAAAGAGTTAAGTGGTCATGCCCTACTGTAAACAATCTAACATCCAATTGGTGGTGCCCACCCCCATCCAATGTTTCGATAGTGAAAGAATCATTGGCATGTTGGTATAACTCTAGTCTTTCCCGAAATCGCTCTTGGTCTTGATGTTGGCCGATATCCGCATGCAACTATCCATAAACTTACTTGCAAGTACTGGACATACGAATACCCTACTCTGAACACCAAGCCCTTCTGACTGCCTACAAAGGTCTGCTTCGTTAGGTCTACAATGCAAATGTAGTTAAGGCATACACTCTTGATGGAACACCTACAGACCTGCCTACGGGGGTGCAGCTTCGTTAGGCCTACCCAGAGGGCCATCCTAGAGTATGCTCACGTCCCATTGAAGTCTCTACTTCCTTGAAGCCTAAAAATACTAAGTTGGACGTGCTTCCATTTCTGAAATCCGTGATGAACTGCTTCGTTAGGCGCTTCATCCTTTGGGCTGCTCCAAACGCATCTTAATTCTTTTATTAGACCCTAAGTCTAGTCTTTTAATTTGCGTTTAGTTTACTTTTCTTATTCTGTTGGCTACTTATTTACCCTAATTAGCATGGTTTTGCCCTCGTGTCGCTTCTGGCTATTGCGAGACCACCATTGATCTAATAGGGAATGCTATTGGTATTGCCACTTCTTGCTTATTAACTTAATTTAAGTCTTAAGTTTATTAAATAAGCATCTTTTGTTCTATTTGCTTATTAATTTAATAGAAATCTAAAATAAGCTTTTACTATTTATCTTTGCTATCATTGCTTATTTATTCTAAGTTCCCAAATAAGCCTTTCTATCCTTTTACTTAATCATAACTTATGTTATACTTATACATGTAATTGTTACTATTATTTCTTTTAAAATTTGTATAAAATTACAAGTGTTTCTTTTCTATTCTAGTCGATCTTCTTTTATTATGATATAGAATTCTTTTTAATTCTCTTTTATTATATAATTAACTTATCATAATAACTGTCTTTTTATATAGTCTGCGCGGTAAATGCAGGCCTATGTTCGTTTATTGTGCACAGCCTTAATTTCCTATCTAATAATTTATTTGATTCATTTCATACTCTACTTTATTTCCTTTTATTCTAGGAAGTAATTCTATTTTATTTGGTTGGTTGTGAAATCTATACTAAAATCTATTTCCATAATTTAATACTAAATAATACTATAAACAATAATTCGTAATTGCAAGATATTTCTTTTATTATTTTGGGCTAGTGTAAATTACAGTGGTCCCTCTATTTTACACTAGTTCCCTTTTTCTTTCTTTTTATTCTTGCAGTTACGTTTATCGTTGTCTTTTAATTATTAAATTATAGAAATGTATTCTAGTTTCTAAACCCACCAATTAATCGACTTACTCCCAAAATTAAATTATCAGATAAATTTATTGTTTCCATTCAGCATAATTTATTGCAGAATTCCATTTTTCTAATTTTATTCCAATTTTCCAATTTTCTTATTTTACATCTACTTCTATAAAGTCTAGTATTATAATCCATAACTACAGATTCTCTTTCTAACTATATTATTCACGTAAAAAGGGAATAAATGGAACCAGTATTAAGGCTAAATTACGACTTTTAAAATAGATGTAAATAACTATAAATTTCTTACTTTTAGGCCTACGCCTTTTCTAACTGTCAAGCCTAATTAAATATAATTAAAATTTACAATATTTGCATAACTAATAGAATTAATTACTGGAATAAATTATCTAACAGAAATTTAACGATAATATATATTATAAACGTAAAAGAATATAATTAAATCCACTCACATGTCGTCCATAGCTTCAATCTCTATCCTTTTTAGTTTGCTACGCTTTTCTCCGCTTTCCCCCTTTTTAATTCGCTGTAAATTCCCTGAATTGTTTGCGCAATTCTCTGATTTGCTTGTATGTATATCCTTGGTTAATTTTATTTTCTTTGGGGAAAGATTTGATTGATAGAGGAGAAAGGAAGAGGGAGAAGAGAAGAGGAGTTTGCTGTAAAAGATAGTAGCTGATTCAGAGAAAATAGTGTGGAGTAGGGTTAAGTTACGTTCAATTTATAGGTGTAGTGAACAACTATGAACCATCCGATTAACCCTAAAAACAATCCTCACTATCATTTATTGATTTGTTTATGTTAGCTTATAACGTATAATTCTTTGATGTTATTCATTTATTCCTTTGTTATACAACCCTATTAATTCACGTTTCCTTCTAAATAAGATTCTCCCATTAATTACCCAATTAATTAGATCATACATACATACATACACACACACACACATATATATATATATATATATATATATATTTATGTATGTATGTATATATGTATGTATATCCAATATTAATTGATTCCTATACGTTATAATTTCTTACCTATTTGAACACGTCAATTAATACCTTTATTAATTGATTGTATATAAAAGTTACACTTTTTAATTTATTCTTATTAACTTACCTTCATCATAAACTTAATTACTCCGTTTGATTTTTGTACGCATTCCAATTCTTTTTTTTTCTTTTTAACTTGGAAACAAATAATCCTATAACTGGCATTTTTTTTCTAGCTAATTAATTTATATTATTAGCTATTGTAACAAGGGAATTTTCTTTGATTAATTGATACCATTTTTAAAACGCTCAACTGATTGCCAATTAATTAATTGACACGTTTTCCCATTTTAATCGATATCCAAATTAATTCCTATGCGTCACTCAATCACACATTTATTAGTTGTATATATTTAAACCACCAATTCATTACCCAATTGATTAACATATAAGTTTCCCTCTTTTATTAATTGATGCTTACTTAATGTCTTTAATTAATTTCTTAATTAATTGATTGCGTCAATTATAAATTAGTATATGTATGTTATCACTTAATTTATTCGCCACATACATTTCCCTTTTTTAGAAGATCCTTTAATTATTAATGTTATAAAAGTGACATATTCTATGACTAATTGACGCCTCTATGTCTCTTTATTAATTCCCCTTTTAATTGATTGATGTGTCAATTAAGAACACACTCATTGCTTGCATAAATCTATGTAACCTCTTAATTCTTAAATGCATATATTTGACATTTATATTTTGTTTTCTAATTATGTTAATTCAATTGATTTTATTTAATTATATAAAAATGCGTGGTGTTACAAAACTCTTAGTTTTTTTTTAATGTGGGAGGATCCTTATTTGACATTGTAATGTGTTGTGTCCATTTAGGTTATGCTAATTTCATTTTTGATTACGTAATCAATTTTATTTTTGGTTCATATCGAAATCCATTCTACTACCAATAATTTCTAAAAGAAAATCCTATGTCATGAAGTTGGCGCTTCTTAAAACAACGGTCGTTCCTCTGTATAACAGAACAAATATTCAAAAACATTTAATAAACTGCATTTATATATGTATATCTGAGTTAGTTTTTGTTTTACGAAAATTTATGTTCATAACATAAGTTGTTCATGCCTGCCCCAAACTTCTTTAGGGTGGTCCACACAAGATCCTTCATGAATAAATATTACGTGCAGCCTCTCAGTTTACACAACCTTTCAACACCTTGACCTAGGATACGCAGTGGTTTCATATAAACTTTTATCTTGTATGATCTCGTAAACTATTTTTGGACGAAATTAAATTTAACCTACGTGCTTATGCTTAAGTACGCATCCTAACAGAAAGAAGTTAGCTAGACTTCGCTCATTATAAATCATTTTTTGTCCAACAAAATCCCATTACTCCTTATCAATACATCATTATGTATCGTAAGGAGGAGCGATTTTGGAGATTGATTCATATTCGTTTTAAGGTACTTTTGGAACTGTTTTCATTAAACTCACATATCCGATCAAATCAAATATTTGTTTATTTTGCATGTTATGTTTTTTTCACTTCCATTTTATATTCAATGAACTTATCATAAATACACTACTTGTGTATCAAATACACATGTTCATTTCTATGATAATTCATTGGTAAATTTAATGAAGTAAGTGGATCCATTTTGTTTTCATTAGACTTTGAACTGCGTATATCTATATATACCTATATAAATCAGAAGAGTTAATTAACTCTTCTGTTGCAACCACTAAATAGGTGCTTTGCCTTTAATCTTCTGAGATAAAATTCGTCGATACCATATGATTATAATCATATGATTATTGAGTTATTTATCAAAGAAATAGCTTGGTCCATAATTCCAAAATAATTGTAATTTCAAACACTTCTGTATTTTCTAATGCATTACTTTTGTTATGAAAACGAATACCATTATTATAGATTTATCTTATTACGAATATTCATAATATTAATATCAAATTAAAACCATAACTATTTCCCATCAATATTGAAACCAGTTATTATTTCATAGATAATATTTGGTATATTTACAAAAATAATTTTCATAACTTAATGCATCCACTAATAAGTGTTATATGGTATGCTTCCACTATTTTTGCCATTATTATAAAAGCGAACAAATACGAAGCTTCATTCAACCACTTAATGTGGACTATTTATTTCCTTTACTTAAACTAGTATACAGTCAATAGTTTTAGATCAAACATCTTAAACTTAAAGAAATAAATATCATAGAAAGTAATTTTATATGATAATAAATTTTGGGATAGAAGTAAAAAAATTCATTTCATGTTAAGTATCGACTGCTATTTTATACAATTTCATCGCCTATATCGCTTTATGAAGCAGAAGTGACCATTCAATTTCTTCATCCTAATTGTGCCTAAGTTACACTCACTCTCGTACATTCACTTTCCTTGCTAAAAGTGTCAAACCATTCAAAGGAAATTCCTACTACACGACCACATCAAAGTCTTTACAAAAATGCATTTGACATCCTTAACATTTAAGGATATCAAATAAAATAAGTTGCACTTTATGTAAACTGATTAAGCCAACATTTCAGTGATCGAATTCCTAGTCTGTCTTGTAGCTCTTGGTCTAGTGCTTCATGTGACACAACAAGATCATTATTGTACTCAATAGTGTTGAATGCGCGATCTTACATTATGGTTTACTTGCTTATTTCGAATGAACTAATTACATTGTAGTTTCGTACATTATGAATAATGATCGTTTACTATATAACATTTATATGTTATCATGTATGGATTAAATATTCATATTCTTGTATTGCTTAAGAGTTTGAAACTCATAGAAGACAATACATTGTCTCGTATAAATAAACAGTTAAGCAACTGTAACGACCTGAAATTTTAACTATTTTAAATTATTAAATTTAATATGATTATTGAACAAAAATGGTTAGGAATAAAAATTTAATGATTTATTAATGTAGTTTATTGGATATGAACTTAGATAAAATTTTGAAATAACAATTTCGATAAGATTTAAGGGAATTATTTGTATTAGAATGAAATTCTAAGTATTGAATGTGTTTATAATCAATAGCTGGAATTGAATAATAAATGTCGAATTACTGTAAAATGGAAGTGGTTGTTTTATTATTTGAACTCGTTTTAAAAGTAAATTTTATAAGTTAAATAACTTGTATTTCAAATATAGCGATTTATTAGATAATTAAATTGTTAAATTTAATATTGGAAATTATTTAATATATTTGAACCTTGAATTTAATATAATGAAAATGATTTCAAAAGTTGATTTAAATTTTATTTAAACAAGAATGTAGATTGTTAACTTTTAAATTTTAATTTAAAGTGATAAAATTGATTTTGGAAAATAGCTTGTTTTAATTAACGTGTAAAAATAGCCTTTTTGGGCACTGTCTCGGATTTCGACAAAACTAGTTTCATCGAATCCATAATAGTGAATTATTATAGGATTTTAAATTTCACAGCGATCGGACTTATCGTTTGGTCGTACGAGCTTGAAACACGTAGAAATTAATTAAAGGAATTTAATTAAAATAATTCGACTTTGAAATGCTATCTTCTGAATACGATGGAATTGGCACCCGATGCATATTCTATTATGTTTGAAATGGGGGTATAACATATAGAACGCTAGGCGGCGTACTTCGTTTGGAGTTCGGAAAATTTATGTGTGACAGTGTCGGAAATTTATATAATAGGTCGCGTCTCGTTTTCATTTCGTCAAAACCCTAAATCATGCAGCCGCTTCCTCTTAAACATTTTAATGGCCGATTTTTCATCACCTTCTCTCCTTGATTTCTCCTCATCTGCTCAACAAAATCAAATGACTCCAAAAGCAAAGTTGAAAATCTCGTCGAGCTCGACATTGTGGACGGTTGGATCGTCTCGTTTCATCGTGAGGAGGCCGCGGTAGGGCAACGTTATTGGCTTTTGGGTTTGGAATCGATGTTCGTTTTCATGGTGGTGCACCTGATGGAGGCAGGCGACGCTAGGGTGCCGCGTGCGGGTTCAGGTCAGTGCTAGGCGTGGTGCTTCGGTGATGTCAGGTGAGTGCTGGGCGAGCGTTCGAGTTCGTATAAAAAAAGAAAGAGAGGAAGAACGAAGTTCATGACCTGGGTTGTAGCTTGATGCTGAGAGAGGGCAGTGAGGTTAATTTTTAGTTAATTATGTTATTAAGTGTTAATTAAATTTTAATTATTGAATGTTTATAAATTGCATAACTTTTTCATGCGAGGTCCGATTCGAGCAAAACGAGTCGTGTTGCGATCGTATCGACGAAGGCTACGGCATGGTGTTGGATTGGTATTTATTTAACTCTGAAAATTTTTCGGTTTTAAATAAAGGTGAGTGTTTTAAAATGCTCACAAATTACTAAAATATCTTTGATGTTCGTTAAATTGATATCATGAAGTAATTTACTTTTATTAACTGTTGTTTGGTAATTTAATTGACATTTAAATTGACATATGATTTGAACTGTTAGAAATTAAAATTGATAGTTAAATTGAAATTGGAATTAAATTGCTAGTTAAACTCCTGATCATTGATAACTAGTTAATTACTATGATTTATTGGTTGTTTTGGATGTTGATTATGTTGGATGACTATTGGTTGATATTTTGGATGTTTGGATATTATTTATTATATATATCATGTCATCACCCTGTATATTACTTGATAGTATATAAACTGTTATTTGAATTATTTCGGATAAATTAAGAAATAGGTTGAAAAGATATATACCTATGACATTTATTTTGGATTGAAATGATATATATCCATCCTTACAATTAAAATTGGAATAACTGATCACTTTGCCATAGGATAGAAAATTATATACGAACACCGGATTGGTTAAATAAAATGATTTTAAATTCTTGGATTGAACTTATTCAAATGATTCTATTTTATAAAAATACAATTTAATTGAAATATGGGAATTGAATTAATTTCAAATTTGAGTTTTGAAATGTTGAATTTAAAATTAGTTAAAGGAAATTGCTTTAAAGAATTAATTTTGAATTTGAAGTTATGATTGGAATATGACTTGAATTATAGAAATTGAATTGTTTTAAAGATTTGAACTTTTACTTGAACATTTAATTTATTTAAGTAAAAGTGATATAAATGGATATTTCTAAATTTGGCTCGAATTTGAATTATTTTAAAGATTTGAACCTTAAATTGAATATTGAAGTTTAAATTTGATTTAAATCGGTAAATTGAAATTGGACTTGGAATTTATATAAACTAAAATGTTTTAAAATTAAGAATTCAATTGAAACTTAAACTATTTGAATCGAATCGGTGAAAATCGAAATGGAAATTAGTACATGGGCAATTCAATCCTGGGATTTACTTTCGATGCTGCTTTATTCCTGTGAAGTGGTTGATTCCTGTGATGAAAGGTCAAACCATCCGGTTGACCTATGAAAGGATATGTCTTTCGATCGATGCCTGTTATTGGGTAGCAGTAGTTTTCTGAAGAGAAGGCAGAAACTCAGTTGAGGACCAACTTCTATCTCTGAAAGCTAGTGCGTCGATGGTTTACTGCGATGAGTGTTTCTCATCAGCCCTATAGATTAAAGTTTTCCTGGCATTGCCGGGGCAATACCGGTACTTAGTGAGTAGAATGTTTCCCGGAGTTGCCGAGGCAACACCGGTACTTATGAAATAGAAAGTTTCCTAGCATTGCCGAGGCAACACTGGTACTTAGGAAATAGAAAATTTTCCCAGCGTTGCCAGGGCAACACCGTACTTAAAAGATAAAAGAAGGCCTTAGCGTTGCCGAGGCAACACCGACACTCAGGAGTTTGGGATCGATTTTCCCATCGATTCGATAGTACTTTTAGTCTAGTTGGGTACTAATTTTAGTCTTCAGAAACCAACACCTCGATGACTGGATCGTAGAAGTATTTTCTTAGTGATGCCTATCTTCGGGTAGTGTTAAAGTCATGTCGGTGAGGATTGAATCATTCATCTGATCCTGCAGAGTTGAGTAGATTCCTTTTAACCCAATGTGGTTGTTTTCTCAATGTTGCTTAAATATGTGAGATGCCATGTTCTGGAAGGGTGAGATTCCCAGGCGTTTCTGCTGCCTAGCTTTGTTTATAACCATCAAGTATTACCCTTGGAGATGCAAGGCTGTTGTTTAACCAATTCCATAGTTATTCTTATTCATGAAAAATCGAACTTCCTCCCACCGGTTTTTGTTATGATTTGACAACTATCTACGGAACCCTTCATTTCTGGGTGGGCCCTTCACATCTGGGTGTCAAACTCCAGGTTCTTATAGAAAATTTGAAATTGTGGAGTAAGTCATCAGATTGCCTCTGGTACGACCGCGTTCATTCCTATAATTTTCATAGACCAGTAGGGTTTGGTAATGTTTGTCTTGAATCTGTGACACTTAACCTTACTTGTTTCAAGCCATATGCATTATGCTGGACTAATAGCATCATTGTGGATATCAACCTCATTCATTTGTTCCAAACTTCAGGAATCAATGGTTTAGCTGCTCGATTTTGAGCGTTCCCTCCTTGTCGTTGTCTATCTTCGGATAACAGCTAGTTTTTTGCCATTTAAGGTTTGAGACCTCATTCGAGCACCTGCTTCTGTCTTTGGAAGCTGGTGCATTGATGATTTGATTCTGGAAATGCCTTCCGTCATCGTCTATCTCTGTACGATGGTAAATTCCTCCTTTTATTGCTAGTTTGAGCGATCTTTTATCCTAACCAAGTGTTAATGTGTTATGTGCCCCTCAGTCCACAGGGCTAATTATTCTGAACAATTGATGTGAGACTTGATGTTCTGGGCGACTCCCTGGATGCGCCCAGTCAAAGGTACGTCGCAGCTCCTATCTCTGGGAACTCGTGACTTGGGTGTCTTGAATTTCGACATTTTATACATTAACTTTGGTCAAAGATCAGAATTCTTTGCCGACTTCTTGGTATGTGAGCTTTGCGGCACTACCGAAGCAATGTCGGTTCTTTCGGGTAGTGGGAGTTAATCCCTGTTAATCCTATGATAGTCAAGTTTCCCGGTGTTGTCGGGACAACACCGGTACTTAGAATATTTTAACAGTTTGTCGATAATGCCCAAGCAACATCAAGCAGTGTTTGCACGGCTTATCAGATGCGTGGATTTTAAGATCGATATGTCCCATTGATTCGAAATGGTTTGGAACTTCTCGACGTTGCCAATCTTTGGGTAACGTGAGGAGTTCATGCTTCAAGAGCATGGTTCCACAACTCAAGAAGTGATGCGCAAGGGTTTAGGCCTTCCCGATGTTGCCGGAGCAACACCAATTCTCAGAAGGCTGGGATCGAGATTTCTTATTGATGTGCCAGCTTCCTTAGTGCCCGGACATGTTGCTGTTTCCATAGCCTCCGTGCTCGTTTCTGTTCCTGTTCCTGTTTCCATGTCTGTGTTTGGCTCGCAGCCAGGGCCGGAGTCCGAAAAGATAGCCATGCTTCATGGCTTGGATGACCCTTCTGTGCCTTTGGAGGGTGACGTAACAGCGGTAGAAGTTAAAGAGTAGGAAGTTCAAACGGAGCAACCTCGTAAGACTCAACATGAATTGGTCGCTATCAAGAAGGAGAAGGTTGAAGCGATCAATGCCTCGAAGAGCTTTCGCAAATCACGGTGGCGCAAAGCAATGGGGGAATCTTCTAAGAAGGCGGCGGAGCAAGAGGAGGACGTTGCCACCGAGGAGTTTGTTGATATTACTGGCACGACACCACTCTTAAGATGAGGCAGAAACTGCAAACAAAGGGTGGAAAGGGGAGCAGTGGAAGGGAGCGCTAATGAGCTTGTGTGGAGACTGGTCTGATTTTGGTTATTTTTGAGTCATTTTGTTCAAGTGCAGAGTCTGCACTTAGTGTTTTTGTCGTGGGGTCTGTATTTTCTTTTTGCTGGCCGGTGTTGTGTGGGTACGGCCCCCATGTTTTGACCCTGTGTAAAGAAAATTATAAGCAATACATTGATATTTTGACTGTACTCTAATCTGTTTGTTCATATTGGTTTTGTGCACTTGTGCTTATTTTGTTTGCACTTGTACTTGTTTTTGTGATTGCCGCCAAAAAATTTATTTGGAGCAATGATTCTTTGTTTGGAGTAACAGAACTTGTGAACTTATTGTTTTCAATTTTTTTTATCTAAGTACCGGTGTGTGCACCCCATTTCACAGGGTCGTTTACTTCAAATGACCAGTAACATATAGTTTAGATAATTTTCATATTAGACTTGAAATTTGGCTAAGTCACAGCTTGATTTTCCTTCTTTCAGAAATTTTGCAACTTTAGCATGTAATCCAAGTTTCTTGTGATATTCTGGTAAGTATACAATATATGCGTGTTTGAGAGGAGCACATTGCATTGGTTAACTGAGGGCAGTTTTAATCATTAAGTGTCGTCAGTTGAAGTTTTTCTGTTGGTTTGCAGTACTCCGCTTTTGTTGGAGTTGTGCCCATCATTCCCAGTCATAGATGTAGTTGGCGCTGGTCATGAGATGCATGGTGTTCGGGATTGACATGGCTCGTCGATCCGGTTCTGATGCTCCTCAGCGCTGCCTATCATCGGGCAACGTAATGAGTTTACGCTTTAGGAGCGTGATTTTTAGGCGATGTTCCTTGGTGTTGCTTATCTTCGGGCAATGTCGAGGAGTTGATGTGCGGCTTACGGGTGCGCGGCTTTTGATATTCCTCTGTGTTGCCTATCTTCGGGCAACGTGAGGGGTTTACGATGAGTGTTTGCACCTTGAAAGTTAGTGCACGGCTTTTGGTACTCCTCAGCGTTGCCAATCTTCGGGAAACACGAGGTGCGTATGTTTTGGCGCGGCTTATGGAATGCACGGCATTTGGTACTGCTCGGCATTGCCAATCTTCGGGCAACGTGAGGAGCGTATGTTTTGGCGCGACTTATGAAATGCACGACTTTTGGTAATCCTCGGCGTTGCCTATCTTCGGGCAACGTGAGGAGCGTAATTTTGGGCCTTCCCGGTGTTGTCGGAGCAACACCGGTTTTTAGAAGGCAAGGATCGGGTTCCGCTGATCCAGCGGTTTGAGTCAATTTAACCCCGACGACTCAGCATGTTGCTTACATGAACATGGTTTTATTGGTTCAAGAAGTTAAACAGTTTTTGGTTTTGGTGACCATGGCTTGGATGATCCTTTCACGTTTCTGGAAGATGTACACATCCAAATAGATCAGGCTACCATGATGGAGAGATCTATAGCTAATTGCATGAAGATGGACTGAAGAAAGGGCCTATGGGAGTTCAGAGCATGAATCTTAGCTCTTGGTCCAAACTGCCTTTAGAGAATGGGTCTTTGACTGGCATACGATCTAAGAGGAATTGGTCACCAAGAGTGGTAAAATAATAGTTGGAAAGAAGTGGGCAAGTATTATACTAGTATTTCATTTGTTGCACTAGCTAGGTCATTAAGTCTGCGGTTGTCAGAATGCCAGAATTTTTGATCGGGCATAATAGAACTATGGTATGATTAGTCTCGGCCTTTCTTATGGCTATTCATGTGTGTGCGGTGCCCTTATGCCATAGGGCTGTTGGCGCTCTTGAATTGTATCCATGGTCTCTCCATAACTCGTTTGGTTGCCCTCGGTCCAGTGGGTGCGGTTTTCACAACTACCGAATCTTGGCTTGATTCGAGTTGGCCTCTGATTGATCACAAGGTCAGTTCATTTTTTACTTAGTTTCTTTAAGCGACTTTGAAGCTCTGGAATTTAGCAGTGTTTGTCTCATTGATCATTGGAAGCGATTCCATTAATTTTGCAGAGTGACTGGTATGATTGTCGATTTGTGGCCCCAGAGCGTGACTTTGTTGACTTCGGGGAGCTCCGGACCAGATGATTGCTAATCTTCCAGTTCACCTTCATGGATATCGGTCATACATAAATTTCGCTAATCTATTGGTTCGCCTTCACGACGCTTTAGTTCATGGAAGACCTCCCAGTTCGCGAAGGGTTTTTTGTATCAGATGACCGCTGATCTACCGGTTTACCTTCACGACGCTTTGGTTCGTGAAAGACCTTCGCATTCATGAAGGGTTTTTTTGATCAGATGACTGCCGATCTACCAGTTCACCTTCACGATGCTTTAGTTCGTGAAAGACCATCACATTTGCAAAGGTTTTTTTTTGGATTAGATGACTGCTGGTCTACCGATTCACCTTCATGACGCTTTAGTCGTGAAAGACCTTCATGTTCGCGAAGGGTTTTTTAGATCAGATGACCGCTGATCTACCGGTTCACCTTCACGATGCTTTAGTTCGTGAAAGACCTTCACATTCGCGAAGGGTTTTTTGGATCAGATGATCGCCGATCTACCGGTTTACCTTCATGATGCTTTAGTTCGTGAAGAATTTCACGTTCGCGAAGGGTTTTTTGGATCAGATGACCGCTGATCTACCGATTCACCTTCAAGCCGCTTTAGTTCGTGAAAGACCTCCACATTCGCGAAGGTTTTTTTATGGTCGGATGTCCGGCGACCAGACGACCTTGGAATGATAATTTATTGATTTTGAGAGGAGTTTTGGGTCGTGTGTCCGACGGTCCGGTGGTCTTAAAGCAATGATTCATTGACTTCAAGAGGAATTTTTCGGATTCAGCTCGAGGGAACCCGGTTTTATCGGTTCCCGTAGGCTAAGGTGTTGGATCTGTTTGTTCGACGATCCTTTGGACAAGACTTCTCGATGCCAGCAGCAGCGCCGGTTCCTAGAAGGGGGATTGACATGACTTATCGAGGGCATAGAAGCATTTGTTTCGTCGTGTTGTCTTCAATGCCCCTAGTGTCCCGGTATGGTTCATTTGGAAAAGGAGAGTGGAAAAGGATGAGTGAGAAGGCATCGCTTTAGTTTGTTGTCTCATTCTTTAGTTGCTAGCTAGCAAGAGTGTTATTTGATAATCATCCTTTCATTTGATTTCGTCAGTTAGCTGGGGCACTTTTATATCGGGTCTTAGTGGCCATGCTTGGACAGAAGGTCCCTAAGGTCCTGTAGCTCCTTCACTATTTGGTATGTTCTTTGGCAAATTGTCGGGTTGCCTTCTTCCAATTGCACTACTTCTAGTCTTTAGAATCGGTTTGCCTTCCTATAGAATTCTTCCAGGGTAGTAGGTTGTTTCATCCTTTAATGATTCCTAAGGGCCTTGCAGTAGACTGCATCCATCGCCCTCGCTTCGTCAATATGCTAGTCATACCTGCAATAAAGAAATTTTGAATCTGTTGTACGGTTGTATAAAAGGTATAGTTGGCATGATAAACTTCTTTGAATATTCTGCATGTTGAACGGCTTCGGTGAATGGGTTTCGATTGGGAAGATACTCTAATCGTTGTCAGATTGGTCCATTTTCAAGTTACAGAAGTTTATAATGCGTGAGAATGATAGATGCATGATTGTCCATGCTTTAATGATTGGAAATGCCGACTGAATGGCGAATCACTTATGATGGGGTCATGGATCAGTGCCAACCCCCAAAAAATTTCAAACTAGGTAAGATCGGTCGAGGGTGACAAAGAAGGCTGCATAAGATTGCATTCCAAATTTCAAGGTATTCGGAGTTTGCACGCTCGAGTTATGGGCAAAAGAAGATGAGTCGGCATTGATGGATTGGTGATATTTTACTTGGAGTCCGACCCGAGAAAATTTGCCATTTGCTTGGAGTCAGCCCATGATTTGCTTGGAGTCACAGAATTTGAAGTGCTGGGTTGGTGACAAACATTGCTTGGAGCCATTTTCATGTTTTCTGGGAGAAATTTTTGGTTTTACCCGTGTTTGATTTCGGACCAGAATTTCCTAGATTTACTTCGAGTCAAATGGGTGATTACATGAGTTTGACTTTGAGTTAGGACTTCCAGAATCTGCTTCGAGTCAAATAGTCAATTACCCGAGTTTGACTTCGAGTCAACCCTAAAGTGAGTTTTTCAACGACCATTTTGATGATTTTTGATGATTTTCGACGACGACCACTCGTGATTCGACGATGGGAGCTCCATGATGGGATCAGAAGCTGGTTTGTTGGGGGTGGTCACAATGTACCATGGGAGCTTGGCATTGTAATTGATCTCGGTTTGTATCATATTTTCTTGGTCCTCCTGCCTCTAGGAGTACTGTTTGAGTAGCAATTCCTTGTCCTTTGCTTAGCACTGTGCTACGGCATGCATTTTAGAGCTTCTTCTAGCGTTTTGCATGTTGGCATTTTCATCCAATTTGTCTTCCCCAAATTGTTTATCATCTACAGAGCCGAAGTGAGTCATCGTTATATCCTCCCGTGGGGTTTTCACCCATAAGTTCGGGTTTATAGCTGTGGGGGTTCGGGGACGCAACGTGGCCCCCGATTGGCCCCGAAGTTTATGGTATATGCAAAAATCATCACGAATCGAGCTAATTATGGATCGCTGTCAATCCATAGGCTATGGATCGCCGGCGATCCATAGCTTCTGGCGATCCATGTACTTAACTGATTTTAGTACTTTGTCTTTTGGGGTGCCTATTGGATCATGATGCGAGAGAGTTAATTGACCCACGAGCGAACATCATGGATCGCTAGTGATCCATAGGAGATGGATCGCTAGCGACCCATCACCTTAGCATGTGTTTGCTTGCTTTTTCGCAAACCTTCTAAGAAGGATTTTTTTGGATAAGATGACCATTGATCTACCGGTATACCTTCACGACGCTTTAGTTCATGAAAGACCTTCACGTTCGTGAAGGGTTTTTTTGGATCAGATGACCGCTGATCTATCGATCACCTTCATGACGCTTTAGTTCATGAAAGACCTTCACGTTCGTGAAGGGTTTTTTGTGGTCGGATGTCCGGCGACTAGACGGCCTTGGAATGATAATTTATCGATTCCGAGAGGAGTTTTGGGCCGTGTGTCCGACGGCCCGGTGGTCTTAAAGCAATGATTCATCAACTTCAAGAGGAATTTTTCGGATTCAGCTCAAGGGAACATGGTTTTATCTATTCCCGTAGGCTAAGGTGTTGGATCTGTTTGTTCGACGATCCTTTGGACAAGACTTCTCGATGCCACCAGCAATGTCGGTTCCCAGAAGAGGGATTGACATGACTTGTCAAGGGCATAGAAGCATTTCTTTCATCGTGTTGTCTCCAATGCCTATGTCCTGGTATGGCTCGTTTGGAAAAGGAGAGTAGACAAGGATGAGTGAGAAGGCATCGCTTTAGGTTGCTGCCTCTTTCTTTAGTTGCTAGCTAGCTAGAGTGTTATTTGATAATCATCCTTTCATCTGATTTCGTCGGTTAGCCATGATACTTTTATATCGGGTCTTAGTTGCCATGCTTGGGCAGAAGGTCCCTAAGGTCCTGTAGCTCCTTCACCGTTTGGTATGTTCTTTGGAAAATTGTCAGGTTGTCTTCTTCCAATTGCACTACTTCTAGTCTTTAGAACCGATTTGCCTTCCCATAGAATTTTTCCAGAGTAGTAGGCTGTTTCATCCTTTAATGATTCCTGAGGGCCTTGCAGCAGACTGTATCCGTCACCCTCGCTTCGTCCATATGCTATTCATACCTGTAACAAAGAAATTTTGAATTAGTTGTACAGTTGTATAAAAGATATAGTTGGCATGATAAACTTCTTTGGATATTCTGCATGTTGAACGGCTTCGGTGAATGTGTTTCGATTGGGGAAAATACTCTAATCGTTGTTAGATCGATCCGTTTTCAAGTTACAGAAGTTGAAAATGCTTGAGAATGATAGATGCATGATTGTCCATGCTTGAATGATTGGAAATGCCGACTGAATGGCGAATCACTGATGATGAGGTCATGGATCAGTGATAATCTCCAAAAAAAATCAAACTAGGTAAGATCTGTCGGGGGTGACAAAGAAGGCTCCACAAGGTTTTATTTCAAATTTCAAGGTATTCGGAGTTCACACGCTCGAGTTATGAGCAAAATATAGGCATTGATGGGTTGGTGGTATTTTACTTGGAGTCCGACCCGAGAAAATTTTCCATTTGCTTGGAGTCAACCCATGATTCGCTTGGAGTCACATAATTTGAAGTGTTGGGTTGGTGACAAATGTTGCTTGGAGCCATTTGCCTATTTTCTTGGAGAAAATCTTGGTTTTACCCGAGTCTGATTTCGGACCAGAATTTCCTAGATTTACTTCGGGTCAAATGGGTGATTACACGAGTTTGACTTCGAGTCGGGACTTCCAGAATCTGCTTCGAGTCAAATAGTCGATTACTCAAGTTTGACTTCGAGTCAACCCTGAAGTGAGTTTTTCAACGACCATTTTGACTATTTTTGATGATTTTCGACGACGACCACTCGTGATTCGACGATGGGATCAGAAGCTGGTTTGTTGGGGGTGGTCACAATGAACCACGGGAGCTTGGCATTGTAATTGATCTCGGATTGTATCATATCTTCTTTGTCCTCCTACCTCTAGGTACTGTTTGAGTAGCAATTCCTCGTCCTTTTCTTAGCATTGTGCTACGGCATGGGTTTTAGAGCTTCTTCTAGTGTTTTGCACGTTGGCATTTTCATCCAATTTGTCTTCCTCAAATTGTTTGTCATCTTCAGAGCCGAAGAGAGTCATCGTTATATCCTCCCGTAGGGTTTTCACCCCTAAGTTCGGGTTTGTAGCCATGGGGGTTCGGGGGCACAATGTGGCCCCCGATAGGGGTTTGGGGGCAATGCCCCCGAAGTTTACGTTATATGCAAAAATCATCATGAACCGAGCTAACTTTATGGATCGCTGGCAATCCATAGTACATGGATCGCTGGCGATCCATGTACTTAACTGATTTCAGTACTTTGTCTTCTAGGGTGCCTATTGGATCATGATGCGAGAGAGTTGATTAACCCACGAGCGAACATCATGGATTGCTAGCGATCCATAGGAGATGGATCGCTAGCGACCCATCACCTTAGCATGTGTTTGTTTGCTTTTTCTTCGATCCTTCTTGGTTGGTTCTTCTGTTCCCAACAGCAAACCTTCTAAGAAGAGGTTGATGATCTAACTTCTGGATCTATAGGATCCAACGTAGATAGCTAGATCTGAACCCTGTGTTGGAGTTTTCAGTTAAAGCACCAAAATGTTAACCCAAAAAATGGATCAACCCCTGGTTAGAGTTTGAAAGCACCAACCTTGTTCTGACAGAGAAATATCACAGATCATAGATATAGAAAAAGAATAGTAAAAGAAAGTAGATAGAGAATTTTTATAGTGGTGAGTGGTTCGGCTGTTAATGAAGCCTACGTCCACTTTATAGTTTTATTAAAAACTGATTGTTGTTACAAGAGATGTTTGATTACAAGGCTTTGATTATCTTTAGCTAGATTGAATCCCCAGAATAAGAATCCACTGGAGAATCATAGTGAATTCCTTTGGAGATTGCTGTGAGGGAGGTAGAGAGTAAAGAATAATTCCAGCAAAGCTTCAGCAACCAGTCTGGAGAAGATCCAGTTTATGTTGCAGGCAGGACTGTATTTGCAGAGATCGAAGAGCTTCTGAACCAGGCCACTTCATCAACTGCTCGCATGTAGGTATCGAACGACCGAGGGGAGGTTTAGCTCGCGATCCGAGCCAAAACCATGGGTCGCTAGCGACTCATAGACTTGGTTCGTATGCGAGCTAATGACTTGGTTGCTCTTTCCATTACTCCCATATGCTAGGTCGCATCTTATTAAAGTTATATATGGATTGCTAGCGATCCATCGTGTATGGGTCGCTAGTGATCCATACACTTAATATTTTTTCCTTTCTGTTAGACTTCTTGTCTTTGTTTCCCTCAGTGAGCCATATGTCTTCATGGATCGTCGACGATCCATAGATATGGATCGCTAGCGATCCAAGAACTTTGACTGTTTCTGAAGTTCCAAGTATGGGATGCTTTTAAGACCTTGTTTGGATGTTGTTCGTGTAGTCTCATTGCATGTTGTTCCGTTTTGATGGCAATCTACTAACTGTTTGCACTTGGCTGCTGATTGGGCGAAAGAATGCTGATCTCTTGGTTTAGTCGATCTCAGCCATTGCCTTAGTAAAATAGCTTGGCTCTCGTTAACTCCTTGCCTTAGCCTTTCTGGTTAAGCTCTAAACCATTCTGATGTCACGAGATTGTTCTGCTTTCTAGTCGGTCCTGCTAGGTTAAAAACCCGGATAACAATATCCGTCCCTACAACTAAAATTGAAATAACCGATCACTTGGCCATAGGTCAGGAAATTATATACGGACACCAGATTGGCTAAATTAAATTATTTTAAATTCCTGGATTGAACTTATTCAAACGATTCTATTTTATAAAAATAAAATTTAATTGAAATATGAGAATTGAATTAATTTCAAATTAGAGTTTTGAAATGTTGAATTTAAAATTATTTAAAGGAAATTGTTTTAAAGAATTAATTTAGAATTTGAAGTTATGATTGGAATATGCTTGAATTATAGAAATTGAACTGTTTTAAAGATTTGAACTTTTACTAGAACTTTTAATTTATTTAAGTAAAAGTGATATAAATGGATATTTCTAAATGTGGAAATTGGTACGAAGGGCCTAATTATATGGCCCATTTTTTTTTCAGGACACGGGTTTGAAACTATTATTTTCGAGGACAATTATGTGCGGCGTGCGTCTTCATCTTCTCAAACATCTAAATATCTTCTGAAATCGATCGTGGAAATTAGTCGCGTTCGTCTTCATCTTCTCAAACAACTACGTATATTCTGAAATCTGCCGATCTTGGAAATTGGGCGCGTGCGACTTCATCTTCTCAAACAAGTACGTATCTTCTGAAATCTACCGATCGTGAAAATTAGGCGCGTGCGTCTTCATCTTCTCAAAGAACTAAGTGCCTTCTGAAATCTACCGATCTTGCAAATTAGGCGGTCGTGAAAATTAGACGTATCTTGTTCAATCAAAGTGGTCGTTTCTTGTGCAATTGAAGCGGTCGTGAGGCGTTAGTTTCTTCTCAAATCAAAATCGACTTTAATTGTGGGAAATCGTGAGGCGATTTTCTTCATTTTGTGAGTTTATTTTTTATTTGCTGTTTTTCATTCTCAATTCTTTTTTTTATGATGTTACTGTATGTTTCTTTTCACAGGAGGCTGTTTTCATCTATTGGAGGAAGGTTTTGTTTGATGTAGTTGGAATAATGGCTTCTGAATGGTATTGTTTTATTCTTACAATCACTGTGTATTTAGCTTCGTTTGTTCTTTAGTTTGCAATTAAACTCTGATTGTTTAGATGTTTAAGAATGGTGTATCAAAATTCCATTCTGGCTCTAGTAATAATTTGGCAGCCATTGAATGTGATTATGTGTTTTAAAGACCATATTGATCTTAGTGTGTGTTTGTTATGATAATTTTTTAGCTCTTCTTTTTCACCATTAAGTATATTTTTGCAGATCATCTTTTTCACCTATGATTTTTCAACAATGTAAACTTGAATAGGTACAATCACAACGAATGTTTTTCTTCCATATGTTCCACTGTTGTAATCAGGTTATCCCAAAGAGTGATAGTGATCTCTAAAAGATAAATTGTTTTATCTTTTTCAAAAAATGGTATAAAAAATGATTTAAATAGTCTTATGCTATTAGTTTTTATTTAAGATCAGTTTCACATAGTTATATTTTTTTTACATTTTTTTTGCAGGTGTGATTCATCTGTTATAGTTGTGTTTGATTTCAATAACAATTGTTTTAGTGCTCGTTTTGGATTGGATGCTTCTATTTCTTATGTTAGGAATAGGATTTGGGAGCAGTGGAATAATTTTACTCCATTATGCTTTGATATTTTTTATATTCGAGAATCAAAGACTACCTTTATTGAAACAGATAGTGATCTTCAAGCTATATTGATTTTGTCTTGGTTTAAAAAGGAAGAATTTTTGGTTTTTTTTCTAAGGCTGAAGAATGATTCAATGGATAATTTTGTTGGTGAAAGTAGCAAGTCTGGTTCAGTTGTTGGTGTTGAGTCAAGTAATAATATGTTAGGTTATGATGATGATTTAGATTCTGGTTTTACTCAACAAAAGGATTTACATGAGTTGTTGAAGAAGAATTCAAATATGGAATTTTTTACTGGGGTTGGTCAACAGTTTGATTCTGCTATTGGATTCCGTAGAACGGTTAGTGCTTATTGTTTGAAGAATGGGTTTAAAGTACAATATATTAAGAATTGTAAAGAACGATTGACAGTTCGATGTGCTATAGATAGTTGTCCATTTAGGATTCATGCTTCTTGCAAACTGAAGCAATTGGACCAATTGTTTGTTAAAAACATTCAGCTGAATCATACTTGTGGTGGTGGATTTCGTTCACTTGGTAGTCCAACTATTAATAGTGATCTTGTGAAAAGTCTAATCTTCACTCAAATTCGTGATGAGCCAAAAAGAAAAACGAAGGATATCATTAAAAGTTTTAGAAGAGATTATGATGTGGAGCTGAGCTATTATTTTGCTTATAAGGGTAAGAAATTGGCTATGAATGATATTTACGGTGATGAAAAGAAATCTTACAATGATTTAGTTTGGTATTTGAAGGCATTGGAAAGAAATAACCCAAATAGTTATTCAAGTATGGATGTGGATTCTGACACTAATCAATTTGAGAGAGTTTTTGTATGTTATGAGGCATGTATATTTGGATTCAGCTATTGTCGTCCTATGGTGTTTTTAGATGCTACCTTTTTGAAAGGGCGAAGTGGTATTTTGATGGCTGCCACTGCAAAAAATGGAAATCAAGGTACTAATTTTGATCTTTTTTTTTGCTGTTGTATTTACTTTGTACTGTGTGCATTAGGTTCTTGTTATAAATTTTTGTAACATAGTATTGTTTCTTTAAGTGATTGTTTTAGTGAATTTTGTTATGTTCATACTGCATTTTGGTTAAGTGATTAGTCTACTGTTATATAGTACTGATTCAGTTCATTAAAGTTTCTTTTGCGTTAGGGCTTAGCATGTAAAATTATTGCAGAAAATGAATTTATGTTACTACTACATGTTGAATAAGATAAATGCATTTATCTTTTAAGATAAAGAATTAAATAACATATTAAGCCGTACTTATATATCATAGTTACTAGTACATGTTGAATATATTTATCATTTTTCTCATTATTTGAAATTCTTACATAACATATAAAAATGATTTAAACAGCATATAGAAACGATAATAGCATATATCTTTTAGAAGTTCAAATATAAGTCTTTGTATTGTATGCATGAATTAAGTATTATATCTTTGTAATTTCTACTCTTCCTACATAGACTTCACATTCAAGTAGCAAAATTTAAAAAACAAAAGAAAAAAAGGTTGAATTGTCTCTAGCAAATTTATTTTTCCTTTTTTATTTGGGCAAAGGGCATAGTGTTCATGTGATTTTTTACTATTAGATAATACTGTTTCAAAGATAGTGCATTATTTTCAAATGTACATTAATAAACAGTGAATTATTATTATTTTGTTTTTTTCCAGGTTTTTTCCCATTAGCAATGGCTCTTGTTCCCAAAGAAAATGAAGAGTGTTGGAGTTGGTTTTTGAATCACCTAAAGAATGCTCTTAGTTGTGATAGAATATTAACTTTTTTAAGTGATAGACATTGGGGTTTATTGTTAAGTGTTCCAAAAAAATTTCCGAATAGTCATCATTCTTATTGTTTGCATCATATGCAAAATAATATTGCTAGCATTGTGAAAAGTGGAAGGGGTGTTTGGGTAGCTCATTTACTTGAGCGTTGTGCTATAGCTTCTAATCATCATGAGTTTGAAAAAGCCATGTCCAAGTACAAAGAAATTGGAGGTGCCAAAGCTATAGAGTATTTGAATGACAAACCATATGATCATTGGGCCGATTTGTTTTTTCCGGGGAAGCGATATGGTGAAAATAAGTCCAATGTAGCCGAGAGTTTTAATTCTTGGATTTTGGATGAAAGAAGTTTGCCTGTTACTGCTTGTCTTGATGGAATTAGGGTAAAACTTATGATGCAAATGTCTAATCGTAGAGAAGAGGCATTAAAGTGGACTAGTGTGCTATGTCCGAAAATGGAAGCTCGTTTGTTAAAATTGAAGGAAGAAGGATTTGGGTGGAGTGTTTCTAAATCATCTAGGTATGTATTTATATTTATTTACATGATGTTCACAGTTTCTAAAAAATGATAAATGCATTTATCTTTTTTCAACCTGCTATGTAGCCTGTGTTATGATTTCATTTTGTTGGTGTTGCTTGTTACGTATTTTCTCTTTGTCTGCATTAAAGCTTATGTTCACAGTATGATTGTTAATTTTTTTGGTTTATTAGTCTTATTTTTCACTATTAGTTCACTGCACATGAATTGGGTCTTACATTTTGTAGGTATATTTTTGAAGTTCATTCTCCGACATCTCAAAAGGTTGATCTTAAAAATCGCATTTGCAGTTGCAATCAATGGAAAGTGACAGGTTTTCCTTGTGTGCATGCTTTGAAGTGTATTTCTTTAACCAGAAATTATGTTTATGAATATATTGAGAATTACTTTACTGTTGAGTATTATCTAGCTTCATATTCACATTTGATCGATCCTATTCCAACTTTTGATAAGGAAGCAATTGAAGCTGAAGAATCATCTATTGTTCTTCCTCCTAAGCCTGTTCGTGGAGCTGGAAGGCCTAGGATGAATATGATTGAAGGGGCTGATTTTCATGCTAAGCAAAATAGATGTGGAAAGTGTAAAAAACTAGGACATAACAGAAGGCGGTGTTCTTTTGAATAATTGAGTTGATTGTTTTAGTTCAATGTATTTGATTGGTTGTTCTATGAATACTTTGAGTTGAATAATTGAGTTGATTTTTTTAGTCCAAAGTATTTGATTTGTTCTTGTATGAATATTTGGTTGTTGTATGAATACTTTGAGTTGAATATTTGAATAATTGCATATGTTGAATTGGTTATGATCTGATTTTGATTATTTTTGGTTGTATGAAATTATTTATGTTTAACAGTTATTTGGAATACAATGTTGTTAGTTCTGTTAAAAAAGATAAATTGATATTTCTTTTTAATTGTTGTGTATAGTCTGTTTTTAAAACACAGTCCTGAGAAGAGCTCGCACGGTGTACTCAGCTATGACCTCAGGTTTCACATTAGTAGAGTCTGATCCAGGTGTAACCATGTTAGGCTTCAACAAAGTACCTTCCATTAGGACTTTGTGCTCGTTTAGGGCCTTGTAGCATGCAGCAAGCACTCTTTCAGTCACATCTGCACACCTGCCAATTTCAAGGCCATTCAATATGTTAATTAACTTTGTGGAACAAACAATATTAAGGTTCCAAATGAACAATCCAAAAACAGGAACAGGTTACTCTTTGCTAGCATTTCACGCATGAAGTTTTTCTCATTAATGAGTGTTGAGTACAGCAAAAAAAGGTAAATCATGTTCTCTCATGAGTTGATTTATTGCTAATTAACAGTAGCATTCTTGCTTTTGACCCATTGATTTTGTTTAACAAGTAAAATTAACAGACAACTACCCAGTCAATGTTATGGGATCCATCAACAAGAATCTCAGATTCGACAATGGGAACAAGCCCATTTTGAACCAAATCATCTGTAAATCCACGATTTTTACGCACAACGGTAGGAATACAAATCAAACAGAACAACTGGAGATCAGTATGACTAGTATATTGCTACCCAAAACATACTGTCAATAAAACATAAATTCGTTTATCTTTTTAACAGAGCATTAAAAACATTAGCCATTACAAATTCACTATCAATTACCATAATTTCATTATCAAATTAAAAATCAATTGTGTAAGTACTTGCTAGTTAACAATATACAAAAGCAACATAGACTGAAGTGATTATGTAGTTAATATTTCATTTTGACAGATGCATTGGTTCTAGACAGTCTTGCCTTCTTGGTTCATAATATCATAACAGTTTGACAATACATCCCATGGTACTTGGCGGACTGGAGATCGATAGCCTCTACAATCGGGGTCGTGGCATTTCTGATAGTAGCCACCTCTCTGGAAATCAACAATGTACGTAACATGATTACTTTTATGTTCTCTTCCAATTCGTTCACAATATCGACTTTTGGACATGCTATAAATTATGTAGCCATGTGCAGAAAACCAGTACCACCTTCTTATTTTACCCGAAATATTTCCATGAGAGGCAAAAGATGAAATTTTATCATCCAAAGCTGGAAAGGGAGATTTCCTGAACAATAGGACTTGGGTATATTGCTTCCATAATCATGTAATGACTTATCTCCCTCGGTGTGGGTGCTATTATCATTGACCTCAGATTCAAAATGAAGAATTTTGCAACAGTCCAGATCCATTTTGCACTCTAATAGCTTATCAAAATCAGCATCTATTCTGCAAATAAGTGATTTGATAAACACTTGTTCCTCATTCAGATTCTTACATCCAAAGCGTCCGCTTGGCAGGAGTAAAGCATTCTTCCCTGCTTTTGATGAGAAAGGAAGACGAAAACAACGATTACGGGTATAAACTCCAGTATCAACAAAAAGAAGCTCTGTATTGTCTGATGAGCTTGAATCTTTTTTGATGTACAGTTTTTCAAACTGTGGATCACTTACTCTTAAATTTATTATGCGTGAGCATACCTCAGAGATGAATGTTCCAACATGCGAGTTGTCTTTGAAGGCAAAATTTGGGATATGAATGATCACATGTCGAGAGAACTTTTCTTCAGTAGATGAATCAAGCTCTAAAACCCAATCTTGATTTCCCTGGATTTTGTATTTTTCATTTAACAGTTTGAAGGTGATAGATATCAGAATATCTACCATTTCATCGGCATTTTTTCCAGTGTTAATCTTTTTATTGAACTCCAGATCATAATACAAGTGGCAAGGCAGTCCGACTTGAATAACCTCATAATGGTGGCGTAACTTAGGATTCATGGTTTTGTACCTTCTCCAGAACTCATCATATGTAGAAACAAGGAACCTTCTTTGTGCAGTCAAATGATCTTGGTAGCAAAAAACGTAAGTGTTTGCATGTGTTTGGACAAATCTTAAAGCTTCTTCTTGTCTAGGAAAAGTAGCCCATACTACATCTTTTTGCTGTGTAGAACAACGGAATTAGAAAACATAATAATAAATATAAAACTATAAATTATCAATAACAGATAAAAGGATTTATATTTCTTAAAAGAGCAGTAGAAACTTATTTTTAAGATCAGTTACTACAAATTCACTATCAATTACTACAAATTCACATCAAATTTTCAATATCAGTTACTACAAATTCAGTATCAATTACTACAAATTCACATCAAATTTTCAATATCAGTTACTACAAATTCATCATGTAATTCATTAGTAATTTAAAATATACTCCCTAAAATCTATGATCAATGTAGTATCAGCTTTTACAAATTCATCACCAAATTCATTATCTAATTTTTAATATCACCCATTACAAATTCATCATCTCATTCATCAGTCATTACATTTTTATGGGCTGAAGAAGAGCTGCAAAACTTGTCAAGCCAGCAGTATGGTTCGTCGGATAGTATTTGTGCAGCTATCTGTGCTCTCAATGCATTAACTTGTTCAAGACTAATTTTTTCTGTAGTCTGCATTCCTTGTGCTATTTTTTCCATGAACATCATCACAAAAATTCCGCAGTCGTACCTGTATTTCTGAAGTTTAGTACTTTGAATATAATGATAAAACAGATTATCTTTTCTTTATTTTGATAATGAATTGTAATTAGTATTATGTTTATCTAAAACTAGTATGTGAGAAAATAATATTATCTAATTGGTAATATGTGTGTAGGTAGTTATTGTGTATTGTGATTTTTTATATAAAATTCTGAACTATCTTCAAAATTACCCAGTGCTTTGTTGAGCACAGTCAACATTTTTAAGCACTGAATTTTTCCTGAGAATTGTTTTGTGCCCTTCTTCTTGTAACTCTTTGTTTAGGTAGTTCACTGCTGATTTCTGCAAACAGTGAAGGAAAATTAGAATAAATATAAACACATTTATCTTTTTTACTTTTTGTGTATTTTTACTTACCACATTAATGACAAATTTTGTATGTCCACTTCTGCAGGTTTTTGATCTCGTGGTCAAGTGCAGAGAGTCATAGTGGTTCCAAGTGCATTCTCCAACAACTAGTTCTAGCAGACTCCAATGATCATTGCCATGTATTGGGAATAATATGTTGCAACATAATGGATCTAAAAGTGTTCTTTTCATAAAAGGATTGAACATTTTTTTCTTGATATTTTCCAAGCTTCCATCCGTTGCGCTTTTCTGTAAAAAAAATTGTTTTAGAAAATTTATGTTTTATAAAAAAATGTTAATTTGAGAATATAGTTCACTTACTGTCATAGTTGTGTTAACATAGATAATGCTATTGCTTTTTTCTAGTTGCTTTGTTTTTCGGAACCAAAACCAATCAATGATCTACATTTGAAAAATAATATGGATAAAGTATATAAATTATAACGAAGGAAAGTTTAGTTTGTTGTACTTACTTGACCACAAATACTTTGTTGATAGAGGAGGTCTTCTATCATCATTTTTGTTATGGTGATGAAGTTTTCATCATCATAACTAAATGCTTCATCGCTGGAAAATTGGACGGTTGTTAATAAAAGAAATTAAGTTTAGTACGTACTATGTTGTTTGCATTTGATAGTAAAACAAAATAGAAGCCTTTATGGAATTATTTATTAAAAGTTAAAGATAAATTAATTTAGCTTTTTTAGTTTTGTTTAGTTTTTGTTTATTTTTGAGCAAGTGTGTGAGTGTATAGTAGTTGATAGATGTATTGATAGGTGACCAAACTAAAACAGAACCAACACAGTACTAATAATTAATCTAACAGATTGTTGATATATAGTTTGTGTGAGTGAAAAGTAGTTTAATTACTTACTTGTTTCCTCCCAAAACTTTGAAAAAAAGTTTCACATTTTGTTGCTGTTCATCAGTTAGATGCTTCATGAGTGGACACTTTTCAACATTCTTTTGCTTCTTCTTTTTTTGTTCTTTAGAAATGACATCTTCAACAACAATTGGATTTTCTGCAGCAATTTCTTGACTATGTTGTTTGATATTTTCAAATTTTAAACAATCTTCGGTTTCTAGAATGCAATCTTGAGTTTCCATCAAATCAAAACATGGAAAGTTAGCAGAACTATTTATATGCATCATACCAACTATCTTTCTTTTATTCGTACCTTTATCAGCTTCACTTTTTTCTTTGAAATCATTTTTTTTCTCCACATTATGCTCTTCAAAATTTTCCAGCTTTTGAAGTTTCATTTCAAGATTGTGGAGTCTTTGTTCAGCCAGCTGTCTTGAATGTTGTTCCTCATTCAGTTGTTCTGCCATACTTTTCATCTCAGCAGATAAAAAGTTCACTTTCCTCTCTAACTCTTTTATGCTATTAGAGCAGTCTGTAGCATATTTGTCATATTCCAACCCAGTATATATATTTTTTGAAAAAAAGTCTTTTTCCTCTTTAGTTACATTTGCAAATTTCTTTAAAATCTGCATGGAAGGTATTTGAAATTAAATTTGGACATGTAATATCTTTGAAATTCTATGAAGTTAGAAATCAGAAATTATTAAAAATATACAGGTAAAAAAATTTCAGACACTTGATAAATGGAAACAACATGCAAGCACATTCATATGGGAAGGAGAGAAGACTAGGAAAATCTATAATGCACACACAATAGTTGTTACGTATAAATATAGATATGTAATTAAATAACCTACAAACTACATAAATTTAGAACATTATTCCTATTAAATAAGACACATATAAACATATGTACTCATATAATTTTGTTTATCAACAAATATATATAGTTCATTATGTACTTAAATTAATTTCTATAAAAACATATATGCATTTATCTTTTTTAACTAGGGTTTAATTTAGTTGTATATTTTCTGTAATAAATTTAAATATGAGTAAATCAAGAAAAATGTTTAATATGTATAACTATATAACAAATATAAGTAATGCATAAGTTGTTATAAAATCATTTACATTAACAGATAAATGTTTTTATCTTTTATAGCTTTTAAGCATGGTAAAATTAATGAAGAAATTTGGAGTTGGGCAGAAACTGAATTGTACTTAAATCATTATGTATTTATGTATTTAAAAGTAGCATACCTTATCATTGTCTATTTCATCAAGGTCCAAATCTTTTAATTTTGACAAGTCCCATTTTCTCATCCTTGGGATTTTGCTTTCCAAATTTTCTTTTTCATCGATGATTTGCGTCCTTTCACAAAACCAATACTGCCAATAAGACCATGCAAATAAGCATTAACATTTAACATTTTTGTAAAAAGCATTGGTATAAATTTATTTATATTTGCTTAAAGTTTTTAAATCATACCAGTAAGACCATAGTACATCCAGGTGTGCTTCTTGGATTAGCATAGTATTTTTGTACATTTTTCATGACATTTTCACATATTGCTCTCGGCCAAGAGATTGAGTTAAATTTTTTAAGTTTAACAGCTTTGATAAGAAGCCCCACTGCATGTAGTTCTGATTGTTAGGAAAGAAAAAAGTAATAATCAACCAGAGCAACAACAATTTGACTAAATCTTCATTCCCGTTTTCTTCCTCTGTCATTTTTTTCAACCTTCTTGTGACTGTCTTCTGGCTAATTATGTCATTTTCTTCGAAATTTGTAGTCAGAAACTCTGAAAAACTCTCCATTGCTGTGGCCTTATTTGAAGTTGGTATTGGAAACAAATCCTCTCCAGATAAATTCATTCCAAATATAAGGCTAACTTCTTCAGGTGTGATTTTCAGCAGTTTGTTTCCAATTTTGAAAGCTTTTTCTTTAATACTGAAAGAAGTAATTAGTTGGTCTAAATTTGAAGCACTTTTCCGTATGTTTTGCCGTTCTATGCCATTGGTGAGAAACATATTAAAAAAGTTTTTGAATGGCGTTTTGTTGATATAACTTTTTGCTTCTGAAGATAGAATGTTTTTTTCCTTTACCGTCATCATAACTTTGTACACAGCATCTAAATTACATCTGTATGTTCCACTGTACAGATGTTTTTTCTGTCTTTTCAGCCTGTTTTGAATTTCATATTTGTCAACATCATCTGACTCATCTGTTTCAATATTTATTTCTTCAGAATCATAACTTGCTTCATTTAGTTTTTCTGAAATTGTTCCTTCGTCATCTGAGTTTGTTAGATGTTCTTTTTCAGTCATTTGTGAGATTTGCTGTGTTGGTTTAGCTTCATCCTACATTCATGAAAATAATATCATTAATTGGGATCCTAAATTTATTTCTGCATATTCATGAAGATAATATCATTTTGCTCAAGAATCATAATGCACATAAAGTATAATAAACACTTTTGTTGAGTAACTATGTAGTACTGATGGCTATTTTTTTCCAAAGTATAGAAAGATAATCTGTTTTATCTTTTTTAGGTGTTTAAGTAATGGTCATTTAGAAATCTGAAAACTTAAAGAGAATGAAACACAAAATAGCCATCAGAATATTATTTATAAAAAAGATAAATTCTTTTATCTTTTTTAACAAAGCATTAACAACAAATTATCCATTACAAATTAGTGATCAGTTATTAGAATTTCATCATCACAATAGCCTTGAAGTAATAACATGTACAACATGTATGAATGCAGTGCACAGTGCAGACTTATATGGTCAGAGAATCAAGCTACAACATTAACAAATAGTCAGATCCAAAAGTGAGAGTACAAAGAAGTGCACAGCATACACATAAGCAAATGCAACATGAAAACAAATCTAGATCAATGCAAATGAAGCAACCAAACCTGAATGAAGTGTTCAAATATTACATATATACATGTGTGTAACATCAAGTGAATATGCAACATCATACACATTGAAACCAGAGTCCAACGCAGACATGTCGACAAGATAAGAATGCAAGTGCAGACAAGCTACAATATGACAGACTGCATTTAAAGCAACAACTCAACTCAGTGCACATCAACCCAATACAAACTACATGAAGTATATGGAATCTAGATTCCAATTTAATATGTATATACAAACTGAAGAGTACAACTAAATATTATACATAACATAAGTAGGAAAACAGTTACCAATGGAGTTGAAGATAAAGGTGATCTCTGGCTGTGTTGATCGCAGAATGGGATAGATAAAGGTCTAATATTTATGCATTGGGTTCCAGCTTCATTTATAAATATGCATGTTGTTTTCTGTATGAATAACTTTGATTTTGATGACCTGGTGTGCATTTTTACGCTGCATAAAAATTGTCATACATAATGAAATGTTAGAAAGAGTGAAGAATAATTTTTTTGTACTTGTAATTGTAATTATCAAACACAACTAGGGTTGTAATTCTAATAAGTAATTGTGTGTAGGTAGTTATTGTGTATTGTGATTTTTTATATAAAGGGGAATCATATATAGTTCATTATCTAATTAAATCGTTTTGTATAAAAACATAAATGCTTTTATCTTTTTTAAGTAGGGTGTAAATTTGCTGTATATCTTTTGTAATAACTTTTAAATCATGAAAAAATGGCAAACATGTATAACATATACTAGTCACTATTTAAGATAACTAAGGCTTAAGTTGATTTGAACCAATTATAGTAAAAGATAAATATGTTTATCTTTCGTAGCTGTTGAACATAGGAACATTACAACATAACTGTGTTTACACAATACATACAATTTTTGAAGTACTGAAGTTAAAATTATGTTAAAGCAACTCAAAGATAAACAAACATGTTAAATCCATTACATTCTTGTATTAAATCATTTAGATTAAAAGATAAACAGATTTATATTTTTAAGCTGTTGAATATGACCAGTTTTACATCACGTTAAATCATTACAAAAACAACAAACACCTTACATGCATTACAAAAACTGTTATATATAAACACAATCAATAGAACTTATTTGTTACTTGTCAAACACAAGCAAAAACAACCCATAAATAGCAAAGAAAATCAATCAGTGAATGACTACTTACTTCAGCTAACAAAAACAATCGATATATAGCAAAAAAACAATCGATGAACAACAAACAGCAAAGATAAACAAGTATTTACTTGTTCAGCAACAAGTGAATAGAAATCACGTCTTGCAACTAGTGAATAGAAATCGTGTCTTAGTTTCTTCAGCTGAAGAAAAGTGAATCAATCGATATATAGCAAACAGTAGAAATAAACAATTACTTACTTGTTCAACTGAGAAAAGTTAGGCGGTACGATTTCTTCAGCCAATCGATAATCCAACTGAGGCGATTTTGTTTCTAAACCCTACTTTTGTTTTTCATTTGGAGGTTTGGCGGTAGATATGGATTAGCGAGAAGTAGAGGGTTTATTTTCGACCCGTGTCCTGGAAACTAATTTTTTTGAACACGGGTCCTAGAAAATAATTAGTTGATGGTAATAGGCCCTTATAGTGAAATTCCCCTTTCTAAATTTGGCTCGAATTTGAATTATTTTAAAGATTTGAACCTTAAATTGAATATTGAATTTTAAATTTGATTTAAGTGATTTAAATCGGTAAATTGAAATTGGACTTGGAATTTATATAAACTAAAATGGTTTAAAACTGAGAATTGAATTGAACTTAAACTATTTGAATCGAATCAGTGAAAATCGATATGGAAATTGATTTGAATTGAAATTGAAATTGATTTGAATTTAAATCAAAATTGAGTCGATTTAAATTGATTTGAGATTTAATATGATCTGAATTGGAAGATTTGAAATTGAATCAGTTTGATTTAAATTTGGATCTGAGTCCAGATTTATTAGAAATGGGAAGAAACAGTTTTGAATTTCAAATTATTTTCACTATAAACTATTTTCCTATAAACTGTTTTAAAATTCATCTTTTTAAATTTCCAAATTATTTAAATTTTCAAATCATTTAATATATAATCTATTTAACCATTTAAACTATTTTAAACTATTTAAACTATTTTCTTAAAATTCAAACCATGCAAAGTGGGAATGTTTATATTTAAATCGTTGATTTAAATGCAAATTGGGTTAAAATGAAGTTATAACCTAAATTGTAATTCGAATTGAATTTTGAAGTGAAAATGACATATCGAACCGAATATGAGATGTTGAAGTAGATATGATATTTCGAAATGAAATGATGTTTGAAGCGATTATGATATTTTGATATCAAGTATGAATCGTTTTCGAAATTTAAAAGAACCAACCGGTGTATAAAACGACGTTTGGTTGTTAAAGAGATCGAGGCCTCTTATTGGCATACTCTCTATCAATATTGGAACCACTTTAACAATTGTGTACGCGGAGGAGACTAGAGAATGAAGTAGTTGGATTTGGTGTACGTTTGCTGGATGTGAAGAAAGAGAACGATAATGGATAGACCCCGGCACTTGTGCCAATTTGAAATGACTAAAAGAGGACAGCTTGATAGGGCCAAGTGGGCTAGCTACCCCTAGCGGACATCTGTTCTTCGATTTTCTTTTGGACTCTGTCCATACTATTATTTTTTGTGCTGGTTTCGATTGGTGCACCTTGATTTGGGATGACCTCCCTTTGACTCGATATGGGATGGATGGACGCGGTGGGCGGTCGTGGTTACGATGCGTTACCACCAGCCTTACGACCTGAACTGATAGTATCCTACCTTGGGCATTGTCTCACACGTACCTTGTCATACTTTTATCCTTATACGAGACCACTACGAGTTTGGTTTAGTGTTGTCGTATCACAACGCATCCCTATTCCCCAACGTGTTACTGGGGCGTTATATGCAAACTGTACGACAATGCTTAAAACGCATTCAGGGGGATTAATGTAAAGCCTTAACGCTAAGAAAATTATTTATTTTACTGATTAGACATTACGTATATAGCGTGTTCTACTATATATAGATATTTTGACAGATCCTTAAGAGATGGAAAATCCCGTAACATCTCTTGAGTTATTGCACGCCTTTATACACTAGATAGGAGATGTAAAACCCCGTAAACATCTCTGACGCTATTACACTCATGTTATATGTGATATTGATTTGACTCACATAAGAATATTTTAGTTCTGACATGAGTGTAAATTTTTACTTTATGCTCGGGTCAGCCCTGAGTTTTCTGCGCATTAAAGATCATTTATCTGGAGGACGAAGACGAAGATTTGATATATTATTATTGGTATTATTTACCTGCATCATGTTGTTCTGCTGCATTATTTTATTTGTCTCTGTTGTATATATTACTCTGACGGATGTTGTAAAATTTTAATCAAATGTATAGTAGAAACAGCTTCATGAACGTTTTATTTGATTATTATATTTTGTCATTCCGCTGCATGATTTTGTATTTGTTTTCTTCTCTTCTTATTTTTCTTAATTAACCCCATTGATTATCTGTGTTTCAGATTGTTTGAGTTGGACATGTGTGGATTATTGTCGATTTAAACCTTCCGAAATGTGGGTCGTCACAGCAACCGAGACAGGAATGTTTTAGTGGTTGTATAAATTTGCTCGGCATGGGTCTTAAAGTGACAAAATGCCAAAAGATATATTGGTAAGTATATTTTATATTTTGATGTCTATCTTAATAAAGTTCATTTTATATTTTAATTGATAAACATTTTATCAATTATTTCAGTTGTTCAAATTTATCGAAGTAGATTATTTCGACTTTTATAACATATATTCTTACAATATTAGAAATGTTAAATGTTTTCATTTTTCTAACAAGGCTCCCACTAGACTTTTATGTTTCTTAAAACCCTAAGGAATAACATAGAAATCTTTCGATTTCTCTAGTGGGTGTTAGGACTCGCTTGCCTTGGAATTCTAACCTTAAGGAAAGATCAACAAATCATAGGCTCGCCTACGATGTTCAACACCTTATCGGTTGTATCATATATAAACTCCTAACCCATGGTATTTGTCCCTATCTCATCTTGACCTTGATAAATGCTCAAAAAATTAAAGGAGATTATTCACTCATACCCACCATTTCGCGACAGCCTAAGCATAATACACATATCTTGGGGAAAGCTCAACAATGCGTGCATGTTTTTTACCTTATCTAGTTAATACATCAATAACACTACACATAGCATCCCTAGCTTGAGGAAGCTCAACAATAAACAAAAGTAATCTACTAATATAAAAATGGTAGTGAACAACTTATATACTAAGGATTCATAACCTTTAATATGCACATACACACACATATATTCAACGATACCAATTTAGGGAGTAATGTAATTATTATAAAATAAACTTGTGATACAAGTGTCGGACACATCAAAAATCATGTTTTACATATAGTACACATGTACTCATAACTTAAATCTAAGTTGGGTTTCTTACAGTCCCATTTTTCTTTATGCATATATAGTTATATGAGTTTTAATTTATTTATAACTTTTATAATTTAATTTAATTATATAATACACACACACATATGTATCTTATTGATTAAATCGGATTTAATTAATTTTAATTCTTATTGATTAAATTATATTTAATTAATTTCAATTTTATTAATTAAATCATTTTTATAATTTTATTTAATATATAAGATATTTGAAATTTTATATTTTTCATCTTAAACTATTTAAGATAAATAATTAACTATAACATTTATAGTTTGTTTATATATACATGTCAATATACGTATACATATTAATTAATTAGTTTTGCATAATAAATTCATTTATTTAATTAAACAATTTAATTAAATGTTTAAATTAATTCGAAAGTTCGGTATAATTCATCTTAAAAAATTAAGATAAATATATAACTACAATAATTAATATATGACTATAACACTTATAGCTACATAAATATATCAACATATATATACTAATTATTTATTTATTTAATTAAATTAATTAAATATATTAAAATTTTGAGATTAGTTATTTTAGTTTCTCAAAAAAAATTGAAAAATTCGAATTCATTTTGTAACTTTTACAAAAAATTTCCTTTTATATTTTAAATTTAAAATATATTTTAAATTTTCAAATTTAATTTTTAAAATTAGCATAAGGGCCAAATCAATTTAGACTTTTAAAATTGAGCCAATCTTTTGGACATTCTCCGCCCATTGGGCTAGGCTGGTAGCTTGGAAGGGGAGAATACTGGATTATTCAACCCTAAGCCTAGACACTACTTTTCTAGACAACCATTAGGAAGGTAGGTTTAATTAGTTGACCTTAAGGTTGCTTATACCATTTGGGTCCTGATACCATTGAAGGAATCATACCGGTCTGTAGCGAGTGAAAAAGGTGGATTTTAGAAAATTTCCTTATTTGGATCATAATTGGTATATATGAAGTCTAATGTCTAATACTAGATCCAATCTAATTGTTTAATAAAATCGAATTTTATTTTAAATATATATTACCCCATTTAATAAATATCATTAATCAAAAGCATTTAATGTAAATCAAAGTCAATTAAATAAACGATGGAAGTTTTATTTTATTTAGGGAAAGAAACCTTTCGTTTCTCCCTTTAAAACTTTCTCATTAATTAGAGGAATGCTTTGTTTTATTTTGTTAATTAATCATACTATATAATTCAACTAAATAATGATTTTGAATCTGTCGGGTATACATCCAATAACAACATAGCATAATAGCAAAGAGGAATGAAATATAAACATGTGTGTGTATACACACACATATGGATACTAGGCTTTATATCTATTGTATGTACATATACATACTTACATATACATATGATAATATCAAATGTTTATCAAGAATATATATGCCTAAGTATATACATAAGTTTGAATATACTATAATATATATGTATATGATTTGTGAACATATATTTATATTACCACACATATATCGTTAAGACACACACACACACACACATATATATATATATATATGTGTGTGTGTGTGTGTGTGATATTTTATCGCTACTTGTATGTATAAAACAAATCTGTATGATAGAATTAAATATTTTTAGAATTAGGGAATGCTTAAAAATTGAAAAGTTGAAACAAAATATCTCATTAGATCAAGATCTAATCAAATCAGGATTAGAAAGGAAAACTAAATTAATGTTATTTGGATTTCCTCTTTTGTAAACATTAATCCATAATTAGGTCAAAACTAATATGGAAATAATTCAATATTTAATCATAATAAAATATATTAGTTTAAAAATTGCATATTTGAAAACATACATTCAACATGAAACCAAATTGTAAAATATTAAAACCAAATTGTAAGATATTAAAACATACATTCAAAATGAAGTTACACACACACACACACACATATATATATATATAGGAAAAATTCAATTAATTAAATATTAAAACCATGTTTGTATGTGAATTAAATTGTAATAACAAAAAGAAAAAATGTTTCAACAAATTAGATCGATATTAACCAATAATCTCATATCTAAGAAACAATATCAATACATAAAATAATCAAACACAATTTTTTTTAAATTAATTAATTTAATTATGATAACAAAATAATTTTTCTATGAAATAGATCTGCATTAACTAATGATTTCAAATCCAACAAAAAATCAATATACAAAACAAATCATACACATAGAATTTATATTAAATGACAATACACAACAGGTTAAAAATAGATTTAACAAGTTGTAGTGCATTATAGTTATATGTGATTGAGGTTAGGAAATGAGTATAAACAAGAAGAAACTAAACTTGAAAATTCTTGCCCTTTGTAACATCTTGAATCGAGATTTCTCCTTACATTTCTAAGATCTACATCCAATCCTTGCAAGTGATGGATGAACCACTTACGTTTTATTTTACTTGATGTTTTTCAATTGATTTGGAGTTGTTTTATTTTGGATAGATACAATTTAATTTTTGGCTATGGAACGAAAGGAGGTTAGGAGAAAAGGAAAATGAACGAAAGAATGAATCGGGAAGGAAAATGATTTAGAGGATTTGTTGTACCGATTGGTCATAATTGTCATAAAGTATAATATAAACGTATAATATAAATCGGGAAGGAAAAGCGTATAATATAAATCAAATATCTTTATTATGAACTAGATTGGTCATAAAGTTAGATATATGTAAAAAATTACATAATTGTCCCTAGGACATATCCAAACTCTGCCATATTTCTTTAACAATAGTTACCATGCAAACATTAGGATGTAAGAATTTGAAGCTTTGTATGGGAGACCTTGTTGCTTCTTGAGATGTTGGACGGAAGTCTGTGATAAAGTTGCGTTAGGGTCAGAATATATTAGAGAATCTAACAAGAAGATTTTTTTAATAAGATCAAGTTTACAGACAGTATGTTATTCGGCTTTTAGACCAAACGACTTTCAATCAAATCCAGAAATTGGAATGAAGACGGAATGATTTAAGGACTTGGGAACACACTTGAAAGGGTAATGGAAAGGGGTTTAAGAGTTTGGAGAGTAGTAGAAGCCAAGGAAACTGGTCGGTACCGACCTCTTCAATATCGAGCACTTTTTGGACACCTTATGGAGTTCTGGAGCTATGGCTTGTGGATTTTCAGTTAATATGATTGTCCTAGGAACCAATTCTTAAGGAATAAATAAACAACTCGAAGAAAGCTCTGAATAGAAGAACAAGCACTGAAGATATCAGAACCTCTCGGCATTTACTTGATTTCTAAGGAAAAAGTGCTTCGAACTTAATGGATCGAAGGTAGAAGACCAAGGGAAGGAAGATGACATAATTTGCCATCAAAATAAGGTCGTTGCTGATCACTTCTGATCAATACCAAGAAGATTTTACTGGCTAGTGGGCCACGCCTCTCCTCCTACTTTCTCAGATCTGATGTTAGAACAGGTATTTCATAGATCTACTACTTCGTTGGGACGATTTCTCTATAAATTTGAGATTTAGAGCATTTGGAAAATGACATTTAGCACATTGTCTTCTTTACCTTCTTTCTCTACTCGACCCTAGTCACAAAGGAAGTTACCGTTTTCCATTCTAGGCTATTAGATCGGTAAAATCCTTGTACTCGTGACCAAAAATCTATAAGCAATAACACTACAGTGGCCGTAGGTCTCAAATTTACCGAATCACTATAAAAATTTCATGTCTTTCTTATTTATATTGCAAGATCTCTTTATTTTAGTCCATTTTGGGGTGTTTTTCCCTTTTTGGTTCAACATATTTGGTACTTTCACTGGGAAAGGTGTTTCTCAAGCGTTCTAGCTATCTATTATGGATTAGAGTGTTCAAAGGTTAGATCATAAAGGCTTACTATATAAAGGTTGAAGGAATTTCATATTAGAACCAATGGCACCATCAAGGAAGTCTAGTAGACCAGAGCAGTAGCTGGTGCAAACAAAGGAGCTTCTACCCATACTTAAGTCACTAACTAGCCGGTAGCAATGTTGCCAGGACCATCTGCTTTTTAGGAGATGGTCACGAGATCGGAGTTTGATAAGATGATGGTAAAGTTTAATTAGAAGTTGGTAGATAGTTAGAAGGCTCTACATGATAAAATGGATGCTAGCATGGCCTTGTTGACCCATCAGTCATAGGGGAGCAGGAGGAGCAAGAGAGAGGCATCACCAACTGGGCCCGAAGAGGAGAATTCATCTGTTTCCGGTTAGAACAGAAGGGATGGAAGGAAAAAGCAGAAGGAAAAGACAATTGGAGCAGCACAGACGAATGCTGGAGGGACTGGAAGAGCCCCTGCTAAGGGGATTCAGATCGGCACCAACCACAATCAGGTCGGTACCGACCTGAATCTGAGGCCCTTAGAGGTGCGGGAAGATGAAGTCATCAACCTATCTAATTCAGAGGATGTTATTCATCATGCTAGTGATGATAATGCACTAGATGTTGAAGCTCGAGATGTTGGTGTACAAACAACCATTACGGAGCCAATCAAACATCAAAGGAGAGCTGAAGGAGTGGTTCTCCTAGAGATTGGAGAAGCTAGACGTCAACAAGTAAATCGAGACCATTTGTAGAGTCACACTCGGCATAGTTCTTGATAGTCATCCTTCAGAGTACCGGGCAAGTAAGGAGCATATAGTGGACATGACAAAGTGGTTAATGGAGGAAAATAAGTAAAGAAAGAATGAAGACTGGGATTCTATGCCTAGTAGAATTCCATTCACAGAGAATACCTTAAGGGAAAACTATCATAGGAAGTTTAAGATGCCTACAATTTCATCATATAACAGAACTACCTATCCCAAGCAGCATCTGTTTCACACCAGTCCACGATTACCATAGACTTGGGAAGCAAGTGTTACACCCATATTTTCCAGTAACATTGTCAAAGTGGAATTAATATAAACACCGAGCCTAGAAGAACTGCTCCCACAATAGGAAGCCTAAATGCAGAAATGAATCAAGAACAAAATTTAGAAAATACTGTGCCAAAATCCTGAGTCAGTGGCAAAACATAAAGACTGCTTCCCATTGAACATGGCTTCAGCACTATAACACTAAGCCGAAAACTTAAGATGGCTACAAAGTGTAGGAACCGATTTACAACCTTAACACTCCACCCAATAGGAAGAACTGCGGCATAGCTTCTAAGTATCAAAACCTGAAGTCTGTACTACAGCTCCAAAAAGGTAAAACTTAGAAAGTTGGAACTGCGGCACAACCTTTAAGTTACAACGAGGTGTAGAAGCTACGTTGTAGCCTCGAAAACAACAATAACAGCACAGAACTACAGCACAACCCCTTAAGAAATTAAATGGGGATGCATTGCAATCTTAAAACTGATATCTAAAATTGCAGGTATACGCTGCAATCTTGCATCAACTTAAAGAAAGCTATAAGGATGCGCCGCTATCCTAATTTGATGTTGAAGTGGCAGAACGACGCCGCAATCTTAAAGACCACTTACTCAAACGTAATGACCCAAGAAATGAGACGATGGGGTAAAATTGCTTCACAACCAAAAGTCGAATCTTATTTTCCTTAAAGACAAGCCAGGGGGTCCCATCTTCATCCTCAAGTTCATTAAACCCGCTTAAAGGCATGGGCAAAAATGTAATCCCTTTTTGATACATATGTCTCAGAGCAAGTTCAAGCAAGGTGATCGCCCCAAATAACAAAAGCGCATTTTCCTCTTACCAAGTCATACCCTCCAACCCTAGATGTCCTTAATACTATTCATTGCAAATATTTTGAATTAGGGGGAGCGGTATAATTCTAGAAGGATTGATGTAGTTCGAATACTATATGAAATCAGCATCTCGAGCATTAGGAAGGCACATATCCTGATAAATTATTCACGATAGTATAATTCTAGAGTGTTGGTAAAAATAAAGCAGTTCATCTAGAAAATATAAGACAATTTCTCATTATAGCTCCATCCACACATATGCCCATTCCACAAGCCGAGGGCCTTATGGAATTGGAATGTCATGGTCTATTCAAATTTAGGTTTTCCCGCTTCAATTTCAAAACTCCCACCAAGGTTCAAAATTCAACCACTCAAATTGTAGCTTCCTATCGAGGGCCACATTTGCAATCCATGCATATAAAGTAAGCGAGATGGATAGTTGACACATAGCGCGATCCAAGGGCTGAAATCAGAAGAGCGAAAGGATGATGTTGGCAATCCACACGAACCTCTGTACTATAAATGGATAAGGCACTGTAGCAGAAGGGGAGGGATTTTTACTTTACTCTTTTCGAACACATAAATTGAAATATACTCTCTGCTATATTCGTTTGTACTACGAATCAAGAGAGAAGAAAGTGACATTTTACCCAAGACATAGGGTTCTTTAACATCCAAACTACGAAAATTCTCCGTGTCCCCTTTATCATTTTCAATGCTTTATTTTAATGTTTTAAGTTTGTGAGTACTTGAATTGAGATAATGAACCGATTCCTATTACTCCAAATATTTCCCCTCATAATTGTGTAAGCGTTAAAGCAACCTAATTACTCCTCTTAAAGGCAATATTAATGTTATTTAATTTTATTGACAAAAGCGCCCAGCATCGTGATCACTTCATAAAAATACTTTGGTGTTTCTAAGACAAAAAATCACATCAACGGTTGTATTAATTTGACCGCATCATCTGACTGTGTTTATTTTATGGTCTACGACATGATTATTTGAATTGAATTATTCCATTTGTATTGTATTATTATTATTTGCTTGTTTAATAGTGGTTGTTCATTAGTTATGTTATGCACTTTGAGTTAATTATTTTGCTTACATGATTTTTTTGTTGAATGTCTGTTTTGCTTCGATCGGCTTAATTGTTGGTTACTTGATGTTCGCCTTGTTATGATTGGGTATATTGTACAATAGGATATATTATCTGTTATTTTTAATAATCTTATGATGAGGTAGTTACCCAATGTTAACTTTTCAAGGGATGTGCATTGGAAAAAACTAATGTGATGACAAGGGACATATTTGGATCAGTCATTGTGGATGCCATGAAATTTTCTTTAGTTGACTTCAGGCTATGCATAAAGAAACTGGTGGTTTGCTTTGGATCAAGTGCAAGGAAATCCTAAGAGACAAGTGAAGTGTTATAAACTTTGACGGGTCAAGAATGCAAGGAATTTGAACGAGTACTTGAGCGGGAAGTGAATGCATATGACTATAGTAGTTCAAAGAAACACGTTTGATGAGGTGAAGCGATGTGATGGGATATGAGATATTCCAGATCAAGTCGTGTGTTGAAAGGATCATTGATAACTCTGAATGTGATGCGTGCTTCGTGGGGCAATGGTATGTGAGGTGTAACAACCCTCTCCGAAATGGGCCTAATTTTAGACTCAATAAAAGTCCTTTGAACCTTAGGCTCATTCTAAAGCTGGTCGTTGGTTAGTAAAATTAATACAATGAACAATACACAGAGCTATCTACCTATGCTTTCAGAATCTCATAGTAGAAGGGATAAAATATAATAATAGAAATAAATACCCATTTCATAAAAATTCAAATCTTAGAAATACAATATATCTTCCCAAATATCTATAATACAATATCTCAAAATAACATCAATATGCCTAAAATTGAGTGCAACATAATATGTCAAAAACATAGATAAATAGATAAACTGCCATAAATCTTCGTCGCTGCCTTTGTCTTCTCCATCAGCATCTGATTCCCCCTAACCTATGGGTTGTAATAAGGAGGGAGTCAAAACAACAATGTCTGGTGAATAAAAATCTCAAGCCTTACCATGGTACTATTTGGGTATTATCATTTAGATATGTAATATATCTTACGCATCATATGCTATATCCTACCAAGTATACCTCCAAATGTAAGCCCAAAGGTTCTTCTAGTCTAATTTCATAACTTTAACGAGGGTGCAATGCACTACCGTCAATAATTCCCTAACAATGCGAGAGAAAGTACCCGGGCCACTTAATACCTCTTTAATGGGAATTAGGCAGAATTTAACCATTTAACACATATACCCTAGGTAGATCCCCATCATTTAATACCTAAATCCAAGATGGACCCCTCTCTAGTACTCCCTAACTGACATTGTAAGAAATCTCACCAGGCCACTTAGTACTTCTTTTATGGGAGGAGGCAGACCCTACAATAGCCACTTAATACCTCAACTCTGAAGCAGACTCCTACCAGAGATTTTCCACTATTGCACCTAAAAGTTAATCCTGACCATTTAATACTTCTTGAGTGGGAAGGAGGGGGACCCTACAACAGCCACTTAATACCCCCAACCCAGAAGCAGGCCCTTACTAGGATATCCGCCGTATGATCTGTAACCCAAATCATGATGTCTCGCATTAGTCCTACTATTCGTAGGTGATGATAGCCAGATTAGCTGGACAGGCTTGCCCTATAGAATTGGGACTAACCCTACATCCACTGTGGGTACTTATTATAAGGGATGTCTCACATTAGTCCTAAAGTCAAACTGCTGGTAGCTAGATTGGATGTGCAGACTTCTGTGTGTGTTTGACTGACCTCGCTTCCCTACAACTTAGTCATATTTTTGCTCTTCTAACATACTACCATATATAATATTACACTGCATTTGCGACTTAAGGCCATATAAGGAAGACTCCATATTTCTCCTTTAATTATGGATTAATTTCCATAATTATCCTTAACTTCCTTCCTATGAGATTTAATGCTATTCACTAACATATTTATTCTATACAATAGGAAATATACGTTACTATTAATATGCTATTAATTATATTTATACGTATGTAATATTTTAGCAAACTAAATAATACTAAGCATGCTTAGAAATATTCCTATTCTAAGATGAACACTTCATATACTAATTGTTAAAATGTCAAAACTTCCATATTCATACAAGCCTAAGTTTCATACAATAATTTACAAAATAGCTAATATCCTTAGCTAGACAAAACGAACTTGTGTGTATATTCAGAAATGGGATAATATCAAACTTATTTTACATTAATATAATAGAATCGTGCCTCTATTTTAAGTAAACAAAACTTATGATTTGAACCATTTATATTCTATTTAACTTTTACATATACAATCTTGAAGCGAAAAAAGGATTCATATGTATCTATATCATGGAAAAGGCTGTGCAAACTACAAATAGGAAAAATTCATACTTTGCACACCATTTCCAAATAATTTTCATTTCAAACCCTTTTATCACAACAACAGAAAAGAGAATAAATTATTCAATTTGCAAACAACAAATTTAATTCTGCTATATTAACATAAAATAATTGATATTCTAATAAATCTAAGAATTGAAATTTTATTTAAGGGAATTTTAGAGTTTTGGGGTTTAGAGTTTTCGCAAACGAAATTCCCCAGGGCATAAAACAAATCCAAACTTTTACTACATAAACTACTAAAATGTAAAAAACAAAGATTTCCACTCACAGATGGTTTGCTTGCCGTTCTTTGGATTCGATTCGTGCCTTCTCCTAATTTCTCCTTTAGATTTCTTCGTTTTGGAATATATTATAATTCAATTGTATATAGATTAGATTCAGAATCAGTGATCAGGGAAGAATATAGAAAACATATACATAAATATTTAAAATCTCTTACCTTTAAATCCAATTGACTTTGAATTGTAGAATTGAAGAAGAAGATTGATAGAGTTATGTTGTCATTCCAAATATTTTATGAATAAAAGTGAGGGGGCTAGCCTCATATTTATAGTGATTAGAATGCCCCAAAACTGTAGGATTTAGGTCGTTTAAAATAATAAAATCCGGGTTGTTTATGGCCTAACCTACCCTAGTCGGCCCTCGCTAACGTCGACCGCTCAATCTTAAGCGGTCGATCGGTCAAGGTAAGGGGTAAATCGGTCCCTTATTTTGGAATGTAAATGTTGTTCTCGTTTGTTTTAATTATTTCTTTCCCTGTTTCGTCTATTGCCGTTTACGTTTCCCTTAAATATAAAAATCCCCTTAACGTTAAAATATTTATTACCTTTATTTTGAACATTGACATCAATAAATTTTAAATTTAAATCTTTTTCGAATTAAAAAAACTTCAAACGTCAATAACTTTTTCATTTGAGCTCCAATCGCAAAACTTTATATATGAAAGTTGATCCGAAAATCGCCACGAACATAATGGTGTAACTTTCATGGCCAAACTTTGAAGTTTGAAATTTTTTCATTTTTAGCCTTATCATTGGTTAGTTAATGTTTATTAATTTTTAAGGGGTATTACATGAAGACCCTCACCTGTGTACCCTAGACCGTGAGATGATCTAGCCTGCCCTGAGAGGGTAGTACCTATGAGATAGGTATGTAATCGAATACTGAATCCGATAACGACATGAGATGTCATTGACCTGAGAGGTCGTTGTGCGAGTTATCATGTATCTAAGGGACCTTGGTAGTGGTCGTGGTGAAGCGAGGCTTCAAAGAAAACTACGGTGAATGCAGGACCTTGAGAAGGTCATGGTGACAAAATACTTTGAGAAAGTCGTAATGAAGCAAGACTTCAGTGATGATCATGGTAAAGTGAGAATTCAGTGATGATTATGGTGGAGCGAAGCTTCGGTGAGGATCATGGTGAAGTAAGACTTTGGTGATGATGCATGGCAAGGTGGGCACTTGGTAATGGCTAATATGATGTCACCTTAGTGGTGGTGAGAAGTGTTCAGTATAAGACCTTGATGGTGGTGTAGTTCGCCTTAGTGGAGGTTTATATCTCCTGAATGTATTTGAGGGATCGAGAAATCGAGGATTGATGTAAGTGTAGCATTATTTTAAGGAGGTAGCCATAAGTGGGTACAAAAATTATTTGGGGAGGTGTTTATGAGGATGAGACTATGAGGAAGCTCATCGATGGATTGGAATATATATATATATATATATATATTATAGTGGAAGGGTAATCAACATGGGGATTAATACACATATGTTATTTGTTGGCATGACGATGTGATGATTACCATTTTTGGGTGTGTGCATGCTTTACTTTAATAAGCTACGTTGATTATTGATTTATGTATATTCTTACTATTTACGCATGTTTGGACCAGCATAAATTTTGTTGTGTATTTCCGCTATAGGTTGTTGCGTTTGGATTGCCAAGATGCATGTTGTGACTTGTGTATAGAGTTGATATATGGTCGGAATTGTGTCACCTTTTATTGATGGAGTGTTATTTTTATACACTAGGATTTGGATGCAGGATTGAGGAATTATAGGTCTTACTACAGTATATGTGTTAAATTCATCATTAAGAATGAATTGTTGTGTGTCATGATTGATTGTATTGTGTGGATGTCATGGACTACAACTAAAGATGGTTGATTATGATTAGTCTGCTTCCTTGTATTTTCTGATTAAACCCATGATGAGAGTTTATTGATTTGGTCAATGATTGCACTTGGAAAATTGTGAGGAGCAATTCTTTTAAGGAGGGAGAATGTAACGACTCGCAAGTTTTAAACTACAAGATATTAAATTAAATAGAAATGAATTTTTAATAAAAGGGTGAATTTGGTATCATGTTTATAACTGTTGTGAAGGTATTTCCAAACTGATCGGTTTGATATACAGGTTTGATTCATTTGAAGTTACATTTTGCGAAATAAAAATTTGGTATCGTTTAAATAGCATATGTAGCAGTTTCGGGTGAAACATAGTCGAAACCTTTTCATTTTTATTATGTATATATCTGTACAGTTATGAAGTTGCGGGTACAAGCAGAAGAAGGAATGGAAAGGTGGATGCAGGTTATATCTTGGATAACCGATTTGTATATTATTGTATATCGTTGTTATATTGTTCATAAGTTACTGATTATTGATGTAATGAAATGGGAATTGATGTTACCAATATTGTAAATTATTTGTATTGTTGAGTTAATGTTTGTTTATTCTGATGATTGATTCCACTCTGAGGCTTTCTTTTATTTTTGTAGTTTTAAACTTAAACTATAAAATAAACAATCCACTACTTTTAATATTAGAAATTAAGTGCATCGTATTTTATGGCATTTACAGTTGATTTCGAATGTTGAAACTAGTGGGGCATTACATGGAGTGTAAGAATGGGTTGGCCGACATGGCTACTGTGCTTAAGTTATCACACTAGATAACGGGTCTATGATGTGTTTGTTGATTTATCTTATACAACAGTGACACGAGCCACAAAATTTCAGCTGTTGTAGGTGCTAAAATTCTATTTTTGGCCTTCGTGCTTGATCTTAAGATGGTAAGTTGCTTCTTTGAGCACTAAGAGACTAGGCTATTCCTAAGAAATACAAAGTAACCACTAGTTGATAACCTATCATCTATACCTGTAGCCGAATTTATATTAGCATAACAGTAAGTGAATTGTTACCCTAAAGCTTTAAGCCATAATCCAGTGTTCGATTAAGATACCTCAAGATTCACTTCACTGCTTTCCATCGACCACTAACAGGATTCTACATGAATTGACAAACTTTATTCATGCTAAAGCTAATATCCGATCTTGTTATTGTTATGTACTATAGTGCTCCAATAATGCTTCTGTATTGATATATATAATTTTAGTGGGATCGCCTCTGGTTTTTAAGAGTTGCATATTACTAGTCGTTGGTGTGGGTAAAGGCTTTGTATTATCCATATTTGATTTGTTCAAAATTTCAAGTATGTAGTCTTCTGATTCAGGTGCAGCTCTCTGTCAGAAATTCTATTTGCCTCAATGCCTAAGAATTGACTAAGTCTCCAAGATCCTTAAGTGAAAATTTCTTATCTAGGCATTGAGTCGAGTTGATGATTACTTGATCACTACTCTAGTGGTGATGAAATCATCCACATATACAACTATATAAATCATACAATTTGGTGTGTATTTAATGAATAGAGAATTATCTAAGATTTCTAAGGTAGTTTTTAGTTTATCAAACCAAACTCTATGGGCTTGTTTAAGGTCGTATATTGCTTTATTTGACTTGCAAACAAGTTAAGGCTTTTTATTGGATTCATGACTTCTAGTTGTTGCATGTATACTTCTTTACGTAATTCTACATTTAGAAAAGCATTATTTACGTCTAGCTATTTCAATTTATAGCCTTTATGTCATGTAGTGGCAAGAATAGTTTTTATGGTGGTGGGCTCAACAACTAGAGAGAATGTTTCATGGAAGGTGAATCCATGTTGTTGAGAGTAGCCTTTAGCTACTAGTCTTGCCTTATGCTTGGCTATGGAGCCATCAAAGTTTCTCTTAATTTGTAAGTCCATCTACATTCTTTTAAATTTTTATTTTTAGGTATTTCAACAAGTGTCCACATGTTGTTCCTTATTAGTGCATTATATTCTTCATCCATAGCTTTCCTCCATTAATGCTTGCTTTAGCTTGATGATATGTTGTAGGTTCATTGACTTCATAGTTTACGTTGTATACTTTTGGTTTGAATATACCATGATTAGATCTAGTAAAATTATGATGACCTAGTAGAGTGGGTTGCACTTGTGGTGATTTCATTTGTAGAGATGAGAGAAAGTTCAGTTGTTCTTTTCTAAGTTCAAGCGTTGTAAATTCTTGAGTTTGATTTCCTTCATGTTCTTATATTCTATTGATATCAGAGATATTGTAAGTGCCTTTATTAGAATAAGTTGTATCAGTAGTCTGTTGAGTGTGTAGCGAAGTAGTTGCTAAACCTCTCTTTTCATTATGCAAAAGGATATTGCTTGTATTGATTCATTGGGATGTAGACTTTGCTTGTGGTTTGAATGCTTTTGCTGGCAAATGGAAATACACTTTTATCAAATATAACATGCCTCATGACACTTGTAACCCTTTTGGTTAGTGCTATATCCAATCAATGTGTATGGTGCGGATCTATAATCAAGTTTATTGGCATTATATGGTCTTATAGTAGACAACACAAGCATCTAAAAGCTCTCCGGCCATTGTAGTCAAGTTCTTTCCCATGTAAAATTTTAGATGGAGATCTATTATTAAGACACTTCCAGGTAATTTATCAAGAATGCCGTAGTTGAGAAAGCTTTAAGCCAAAGTTTCAATGGAAGGGAACCTTATGGTAATAACATAGGTCGGAATCAAATATATGGGATTCTAGAGATCGTAACAACATCCTAGAATAAATGGCTATAAAGAGATCTAGTTAAGGCAATAGAAAGAGGAAGAGCAAGCAAAATAGCGACAACAAAAAAGAAAAATCAAAGGTGCAAGCAAGCAAATGCTTTATGGCTAAACTCAGATCGCAATCGGTATGCTTAGATTCTTTATATAAAGATCTTTTGTTAGCACAAGATGAGTTATTAAAAGATTGTAAAACATTAAATAAATTTAACAGAATTGCATTAGCTAAATTAAAATATTTTGAGCAAGAAATTTCCACTTTAAAAAAAGAAAATAAATTTTCGGTAAAACAAACTAAATTTTTTGAAAATACGATAGAAGAAATATTTTACAAAGAGATTTCCTACAAAAAGAAAGTGAGCAAAATAACGATCTTTTAAAAGAAATCAATATTTTGCAAAATAAAAAAAATATTTTTGGAAAATTCTTTAAATAATTCTAGTTCTATAATTTTAACTCTTGAAAAAGAGAATGAAGCTTTAATTAAAAGGAATTTAGAATTATCTAAAGAATGTGAGATTTTAAAAGATAATAGTAATATTTTGCAAAAAGAAGTTTGTTATTCTAAACTAAATTTTTAAAGATTAAATGAAAAAATCATAAATTTTAACAAAGGTAAATGTTAACCCAAAAAATGGATCAACACTCTGGATTGAGTGTGAAAGCACCAGTCCCGTTCTTACAGAGCAATAATATAGAAAATAAATGTAAAAAAGCAGAAATAGTAAAAAGACAAGAAGATTTTTATAGTGGTTCGGCTGTTAATGAAGCCTACGTCCACTTTATAACTTTCTATTAACTGACCGCTGTTACAAGTTGAATCAGATTACAATATGATTTAATCTTCTAAGTTAGATCAAGTCACAAGTACAAGAGTTCACTAAAGAATCACAGTGAACCCTGGATGACTATTGTGTATGAGGAGAAGAGTGAAGAATAATCTCTACAGAGTTCCAGCAGCCAGTCCAGAAGATCCTCTTTGTGTTGTAGGTAGGATTGTATTTTTAGGGGTAGGAGAGTAATTTGGCCAAGGCCGACTTGTCAAAAGCCTCTACTCGGTGCTAGTAAGAAGTCTAGAAAAACTCAAGGCGACCCGAGCTAACATGATGGATCGCTAGCGATCCATAGGTGATGGATCGCTAGCGATCCATGCCCCTAAACTATTTTTGAGTCTTCCCTTTTGGTTTGCCTTCCTTTCATCTATTTGAATGTCCAAATATCAAAGCATTTGGGGTTTTTTTGATCATCCGTCTTCATGGGTCATCTAGTCCAGAAGAATCATCCATAACTCACTCAAAACTTAACAAAATCAGACGAAACTTTACAAGTACACCCTAGAGGGTGTCTGGACCTACCATAAAAATTTCAAGTAGTGGTTCCTAATCTACATGGATCGCTAACGATCCATCTAGTTAGGTCATTAGTTATACATCTAGACTTATCCAATCAAGCCCATTTTTGGTGAGTGCCTTCTTTTATGTCTTCTAATTGTACCCCCAAAATTTCAATTTAATTTGGCTCCGTATGAGTTCTTTAGGTTCGTTTTAAGTTAGCTACCTTGGTCAAAAAGCGGGTAAACGGCTTGAATCAGATGAGTCTTTGCTTCTTGAACTACGCTGCTTGGAATGCTATGAAACTTGGTAAGTATTCTTAGAGGAGGTAGTAGATCATGATGCAAGAGGCTTTGATAACTCATGATGCATCCTTTTGGATTGCTAGCGATCCATCCTCTCAGTGGATTTTTGGGTAATTCTTCTTGAGTCCCTCTTGGCCTATTCCTCTGGTCCTTTTGGTCGAGTCTTGAGTTGTATTGGCTTGGCCTAGATGTTCTAACTCATCTGGATTCCTGCTTAGGTAAAAATTCAGTTAACATTTGCTCCCCAAAGTATGCCTTCGTTGGAAACAAGGTGTGATCTGGAAGTAACTACTTTGAATTTCCATTTTGTGAATTTCAGCAAATTGTTGGAGTCCATCTCAATATGTTGTTTTCAATTGACTGACTTCTGATAGCCGTTCGTTTTTAATTTCGATCTGAATTTCAATTTCCGGTATTGACGATGCAATCTTTGCTCTATAGTTTGCATAAGGGTTTAGGTTGGTAAGTGGGTGTGCGGCGTAGGTTTGGAGTCGACCTATATAGTTTTAACTCGATTGGCGATGAAGTTAAGTTTTGTCTTGAACGATTATACGCAGTTCTGGAGCGAAGTCTTGCACTTTATCTTTAACTGTTTCTTTTTGAGGACTTGGTTAAGTTCCTATCGCCATTTTGAATTCTAATGTGATGATTTATTCTAAAATCAGTTATAGTGGATGATTCAATCGTTTCGCTTTTCCCGTTTCTGTACTCCAGTGATCCTAAAAAGAAAAGCTTTCCGCATCGCTTCGGACAGCAGCTTCGTTATCGATCGTTGATCGATAACGGATAAGTGTGGAAAAGATAATTTCAAAGGACGATATGGATTGTTTTTCAAATGCAAGCAAGCTATCTACACTAGATTGTTCGTTTGTAGTATTCAGGATACTGGACTCTTCTCATGTATATAACATACTGCATCTGCCCCGGTCAACGCTCAGAACTTGACTAGTCAACATATGCCGACTTCCCTTGGATTTCGGTGTTGGTTATACGAGGATATTATTTAAAGCAAAACATACCCGACAGGGTTGAATGCCAAGTTTTATTGTTGAAAATGACTTATTGGTCATCCAATCTTTAGTCTTGCGAAGGGACAAATGATTCGATTGCCCCTGGTCTGGCTCTTAATCCTATTCTAGGATTGTGGAAGTCTGATGGTTTTAGTTCCGACCATCCGTGATTGTCTCTACATGTCCTTAGTTGTTCATGCTTTGCTTGATTGCTATCGTCATGGAAGTTCTGTTCATACATCAATTTCTGTCTTCGAGAATTGATAACCTAGCTGCTTGGTTCCAAGCAACATTTCCTCGAGGCTGCTTATCTTTTGGATATATCTAAATTCTTTCTAAGTTGAATTCTGGAAATTCGGTTGTGCACGAGCTTTCATCCCTAGAAATTAACATAGGATCAATTCAATCCTGAGATTTCCTTTCGGCACTGCTTTATTCCTGTGCAGTGGTTGATTCCTATGATGAAAGGTCGAACCATCCGGCTGACCTATGAATGGTTATGTCTTTTTATTGTTGCCTTTTTCCAGGCAATGGTAGTTTTATGAAGACAAGGGTACATAGTGAATAGAAGATTTCCTGGCATTGTCGGGGCAATCTCAGTACTTAGGAAATAGAGGGTTTCTCGGCGTTGCCAAGGGAACACTGATACTTATGAAATAGAAAGTTTCTCGACATTTCTGGTGCAACACAGGTACTTAGGAAATGAGAAAAGGCCTTAGCGTTGCCGGGGCAACACCAACACTTAGGAGGTTTGGATCGATTCCCCCCACCCTCGTTCCGGTAATTCTTTTAATCCAGGTGGGCACTAGTTTCGGTCTTCGAAAACTTGCACTTCGATGATTGGATTGTAGAAGTCTTTTCTAAGTGCTACCCATCTTCGGGCAATGTAAAAGTCATGTTGGTTAGGATTGAATCATTCATTCGATCCTGTATAGTTGAGTAAATCCCTTCCAACACAATGTTGTTGTTTTTCTCAATATTGGATATGCCATGTTCTAGAAGGATGGGAGTCCTAGGCATTTCCATTGCCTAGCCTTGTTTATCACCATCAAATGTTACCCATGGAAATGCAGGGTTGTTGCTTAACCAATTCCATGGTTATTCTTACTCACAAAAAATCGGATTTCCTCCAAATGCTTTTTGTTATGATCTGACTTCTACCTACAGAACCCTTTATTTTTTAGCTGGAACCCTTCATTTCTAGGTGTCAAATTCTAGGTTCTTATAGAAAATTAAAAATTATGAAGCGAGTCATCACATTGCCCCCGGTACGACCACACTCATTCCTATCCTGATCACAGACCAGTAGAGTTCAGTAGTGTTTGTCTTGAATCTATTATGCTTAACCTCACTTGTTTCAGGCCATATGCGTTATGCTGGGCTGATAGCATTTTTGCAGATATCAACCTTATTCGTTGGTTCCAATCTTCGAGAATAAATGGTTTAGCTGCTCGATTTCGAGCATTCTCTCATTGCCATTGTCTGTCTTCAGATAGCAGCTGGTTTTCTGCATGTTAGGGTTTGAGACCTCAATCGAGCACCTGCTTTTGTCTTTCGAAACTGGTGCGTTGATGATTTGATTCAGGAAATGCCTTCCATCGTCGTCTATCTCTGGATGATGGTATGTTCCTCCTTTGTTGCAAGTTGGAGCGATTTTTTACCCTGATCAAGTGTAAATGTGTTATGTGCCCTTCAGTCCATAGGGCTGATTATTCTGAACAATTGATGTGAGACTTGATGTTCTGAGTGGCTACCTGGATGCCCCCAGTCAAAGGTATGTCGCAGCTCCTATCTCTAGGAACTCGTGACTTGGATGCAACATCCCCCTACTTAGAGGTCCAAAACTAATGGCTACGATGTTGCAGTCATCCATAGTTATTAATACTTGATGACCAAATACGGCGGTGTTAGATTCATTGATACACAGAAACACGTGAATATGGAAAAAAATTAAAACATCAAACCAGATCATATTCCATATCAAATAATATCCAATTCATTACATAATCCCACAATCATAAACCATGTTCAGAGAAAACATATTTATTACAACATACGCCAAGAGCGACATATGAAGATGCCCTTTGGATGATCATAGTATATACATGCAATATAACAACTTTGCCATTTCAAACAACATAGTGGAATCAAATAAAATTGAACTCTAAATAGCTATCATGCCTCCTGCAAGTCTCCGAAAGCTTTATTCATCTAATGAGGTACCTGAAAACCTCAACTCTCAAACTACTCAAAATCATTGAGTACTTGAAAGTTTAAGGGAAAAACATAAACTTCGAGTCAGACATAAAACCTGGTATGAATAATAATCCACCATCTCAAATATTTTGGATATCTATTGAGACCACGCCGCTTAGCGAAACGGGTTTTCCCCTCACTAGTATCATAAAACCTTTATAAAACCATATACTATGCTCCTGCATCCACAATGGTTAAAACATAGTCATTTTAAAATATTCTGATGATATGCAAACATGTTAAAACATACTGGATTTCCCATCCTCTATTTAATTTACTCCCTGTCATATTTATAGTTTTTAAGGTCGCTATTAACCTATTAGTTTTCATGGGCTTACTAATAACCTTTATATAATATATGGATCCCTATCCTATTTCATAGTTTTCATGGGTGCACTATGAACCTATTAACCCCTGCCAATTAACTTATCACTAGCACTCATGTGGGTTTAGTTGATTCATGGGTTCCCCTGAACCTATTGGTTACACCAATAACTTCTCCCTTATCCTAGTTTTCATGGTTTAACTAGGAACTTATTGGCTCGTGCCAATATCTTTTCTTTTTATCCTAGTTTTCATGGGTTGACTAGGAACCTATCGACATCTGTCAATAACTTAATCCAGATATGGCTTTATGGGTTCACTACAAACCAATTGGCCCCCGCCAACCACTCTTTATAACATAGTTTTCATGGGATCACTATAAACCTACTGGTAACTCCAATAACTTCCTAATCATAGTTTTCATGGGATCACTATGAACCTGTCTCCTGGACAACTTCCATATTTAGGCATCCTATATTCTAGTCTCCCTGGCCTCTTGGATGCAATTCTACTCATCCAGGAGTTTAATCAATTTACATTCACTATAGGGTTAACCTAGCTGGTTCTTCTACCCTGTATCCCCAAAATACAGTTATAGGTCCATTATATATGAATATATTTACATTTAATGAAGCAATCATAATTACAAAACAATACCACTCCTGTGGGTTTAATGTCCTTGAAACACTTTTAATAGAAAACATGGTTAATCCCTTTAACCTATAATTTTACCAAGGAAAGCTTCTTCTTAAAATCATTTCAAAACTCCTTTAATTTAGCCATAGGTTTTCCTTTTTTAAAATGAGTTTGGGTTACAAAACCTTTCGAAACCCTTGAAACCTTACTTTCGATTTCATAGGATGACCTCCTTCGAAAGCATTAAAATCTATCTTCAAAACATTAGGCTCCGGCCTTTCTAATACTTTAAAACCTTCCTTTCTAAACCTTTCGATTGTATTAAAGTATTAACATTTAACTTTAGAAGCACAGGTTTGAAACCAATTAAAAGTACTCCTTTCGAAGCCATTGGAAGTAACCCTTCCGAAATCATTGAAAGTCTCCCTTTCGACGGCCTTGGGTTTATACTTAAAACTATTATTTGAGCCAAGTTGAATATAGGCGAAAGCATCTCTTTCGAAACCATCCTTTATCATATAAAAATATTGGAGAAAACATGATGGCGTTGGTACCATCTCTTTCGAAAGCTTCAAACTCTTTAAACAAAACATTGAAGGATAGCGTCGAAACCCCTTTCGAAGCCATTGCCTTCGAAACCCTTAGACCCTTTCGAAAGCATTTAGGAGGTGACTTAAAACATCTTTAAAACAAAAATTACCTTTCGAAAGCATTGATGGCTTTAACACCATCGAAAGGCTAAAGAACGGCAGCAGGGTTTTGATTGGGTCGGAACCCCTTCTTTCAAAGCATTCTTTCATAAGTAAAGGAACCCATTCGAAAGCAAACTTATGTTAATGGCAACCCTTTCGAAACCTTTTAAAACCTCTTTCGAAAACAAATGCTTCAACTCCTTTGAAGGCTTAAATAAAACAAAGGCAGGCGCTTCTTGTTTTAAAATAAACCGAGGTATCGACTCCTTCAGAAGCCATGCTTTCGACACCTAACTTTTTGCCTTTCTCCAATCCACCGCGTATCATCTTTGTGATACCTTGTGTATTGGTTTCGGCTTAGTAGGTTTTGACTGGGTTGAAGGCGAAAGCTCTGTGTCGAAAGGTACTTCTAAAGAAGGTGGAACCAACTTTTCTAAGTAAACTTGGTTTAGTACTACTTAAAGCAAACCTTTTTCTAACTAACCTGCCATATGTCAACACTAGATTGATTGCCCTAACCTTTTCAAATTCTTTACTAAAATAACTGCCGCTGATTTCAAATCTAAACCATGGTTAAGTTAATCAAATAAGCCCTTCCATTAAGCAAAACCTATATTGCAAAGAAGTCCCTCTTCTAAATAATTTAATTTGCATAGCAAATCACTTTGGAAAAGTCCCTAAAAATTCCAGAAATTCACTTTAATCATGTTATCTAACATATCAAAATTCCAGACCCAAATTATAAATATATTTTCCAAAATAAATTTATAAACTCAAATAACTATATTTTCCTTTGAAAATTCATAATAATCTTTCCATAGCTTGGAAAATTATCAAAATTGAAAACCAACTCCAAAATCATGTTTTACTTAACATAAAAATTTTCCATGGCATTTAAACATCAATATATATAGGTTTTACCCTAAAACCATTTATAATTCACATTTAAACAATCTTGTTTAAATTAAACAAACCAATATTCAAGCACATCATCAACCAATTCATCGTAAAAACGAATTTACCCTTAAATCTGAAAACATATGATTCAAACAAAAAATAGAGATGGAATTATTATTCACCTTGATTTAGATAAGGAGATTGCATTGATATTGATTTCCCTTAAGCTTGATTCTCTAGCTTTTAATTTCTCTTCTCTTAATTATGGTCGGCTCCCCTTTTTAGTTTTTGGTTTGCGTTTTCAAAATGACGTGAATGGGAAGTAAAATAGTAGGAACAAATATATATAAGGGTAAGGATTATGGGCGGCAATTCCGAATATGCCCTTATGTAAGTTAATTATCCTAAAACCATTCTTAAGCCCATTTATTTATTTATTAAGCACGGCCTTAATTAGATTTGTTCAAATATCAACCCCTTATCACTTAACATTTACATTATTCTATTTAATTTATCTAATTAAATCTCCTTAATAATGTTATCAAAAATCAGGGGTGTTACATGCTCTCCTCCTTAAAGAATTTCGTCCTCGAAATTCAGTAAGGCTAAATACAAAACATAGCAATCATCCGTAACGACTCCTAACAACCATACTAGTCTACCTGACTAGGAATTATCTATATAAATCTAATATAGACATACCCTCAAAGCAGATCAGGATAAGTAACTCAAATCATGTCCTCTGTCTTTCAAGTATAGTCCTTCTCGTTGTCGCTCCACCGAACTTTCACCAACTTGACCGTCTTATTTCTCAATCTTTTCTCATCTCTCGCTACAACCCGAACTGGTTGTCTAACAAAAGTCAAATTAGGCTCTACTACTAGATCTTCCAACCCTGTCGGAGGAATGGTGGCCTTTGGATCATGCACATACTTGCGAAGATGAGACACATGAAATACATTATGGACACCTGCCACACTGCTCGGCAACTCTACTCTGTATGCAAGCTTTCTAATCATTTCTATAATCTGGAATGGACCAACATATCTCGGTGCCGTTTCCCTGACTTCCCGAACTGTACCACACCCTTCATCGGTGATACCTTAATGTAAACCCTGTCTCCCACTGAGAACTCTAGGTCTTTACGCCTCTTATCTGCGTAACTCTTCTGTCTGGATTGAGCTTCCTTTATTCTTTCTCGGATCAACTCAATCTTCTGACGCCTCCCTAACCAAATCTGGACCTAAGACCAATCTGTGTCCAGTCTTCAACCAACATACTGGTGATTTGCATGACCTTCCATACAAAGCTTCAAAAGGCGCCATTCCTATACCAGTCTAATAACTATTATTATAGGAAAACTCAAACAAATGTAGGTGGTCCTCCCAAGATCCACCAAAGTCCAATACACAAGCTCTCAATAAATTCTCGAGTACCTTATTGAATCTCTCTGTCTACCCATCCGTCTGAGGGTGGTATGTGGTACTCATCTTGAGCTTAGTGCCTAATACATCTTGTAGACTTTTCCAAAATTCGCTAGTGAATAAATCATCTCTGTCACTGACTATGCTACTATGAACTCCATGAAGTCTATCTATGTTCTTCATGAACAACTTTGCCAAAACAGGTGTCGTCCTGGTCGACTTTACTGGAATGAAATAGGCACTCTTGGTCAACCTGTCCACAATAACCCATATACTCTCATTTCCTCTGCTTGACCTTGGCAACCCATCTATAAAATCTATGGATATCGAATCCCATTTCCAAACTGGAATCTCTAAAGGCTGAAGCAACCCACTTGGCTTCTGATGTTCGGTTTTCACTTGTTGACAGTTTACACACTGCCTAACCCTCAAGCCAACACTCTCTTTATGCCTTCCGAATAGAAGCTTCTCTTCATATCCTGATAAATCTTGGTCCCTCTAGGATGAATCATAAACTTGGATCGATGACATTTCTCAAGAACTTCTCTCCTTAAGTTTTCAACATCTGGAACACATAATCGCCCCTTCTTTCTCAACCATCCTCTCTGGTCAAGACAAAAATCTTTCAAATCATTGATCTTAGTTCCAACCTCAAGCCTTCTAATCCTCTCGGCTAAAAATGGATCCTCATTCTGCTTAGAAGCAATTCTCTTGATCAACACTAGTCGAACCACTAAACAGAACAACATGGCAGTACTCTGACTAGAACTAGCAGTCGATCTTAACTACACACCACAACTAGCTAAAGCTTCTAGATCCTTCCATTCTGCCAACATGGCCAACACCACATTCTGGTGTCTTTTTCTAAGAGCATCCGCTACTTTATTACCTTTCCCTGGAGTATATTCTATACCAAAATCATAAGCAGCCAAAAGCTCCAGCCATCTCTACTGTCTCATATTCAACTCCTTTTGAGAAAATAAATATCTTAAAGACTTATGATCTGTGTGTAGCTCAAATCTCTCCCCCAAGAGGTAATGCCTCTAAATTTTCAAAGTAAAGATCACCGCAGCCAAATCTAAATCATGAGTAGGATATCTTACTTCATGCGGTCTAAGCTGCCTAGATGCATAGGCAATGACTTTGTCCCTCTGCATCAACACTACTCTCAATACAGTCCCACATGCATCAATATATACTACCAACCCTTAGTTTCCATCCGGAACTACCAGCACCGGTGCATTGGTCAACAAATGCTTTAACTTAAGGAATGCTTCCTCACATTTGTCGGACCAAACAAACTTCACCTCCTTCCTAGTAAGCTTAGTCAAAGGTGTTGCTATCCGCGAGAAATCCTTGATGAATCTCTGGTAATAGCCAACAAGTCCAAGAAAACTTCGGATCTCGGTCACCGTCTCTAGTCTCTTCCAATTGTTCACAGCTTCGATCTTATCTAGATCGACTGAAAATATTTTCTCTGAAACCACATGACCAAGAAACTTAACCTCTTTCTTCCAAAAATGACACTTGGAAAACTTCGCCTTTAGCTGATTCTGCCTTAGCGTCTCTAGCACTACTCTAAGATGATCTTCATGCTCTCTTTCATCCTTGGAGTATACCAAAATATCATCTATAAACACCAACAAAAATCTATCCAAATACTCTCGGAAGACTCGGTTCATCAAATCTACAAAGAAAGCAGGTGCATTCATCAATCTGAATGACATTACTAACCACTCATACGAACCATACCTAGTTCGAAATGCTGTCAAAGGAATACTATCTGATGAAACCAAACTGAGGAGCGACGTCGAGTCCTCTGCCACTCTTAACTGATGGAACCCCATCGCCAAATCCAATTGGGAAAACACTCTGGCTCCACTCAACTGACCAAACAGATCATCAATTCTTGGCAAAGGATACTTATTTTTTATAGTCCTCTCGTTCAGTTTACGATAGTCGATACACATCCTCAACGACCCATCCGGTTTCTTCACGAACACCGTGGCCGCTCCCTAAGGCGAACTGCTTGGTCTAATAAAATTCCTTCCTTTAAGATCCACTAGTTTCACCTTCAATTCCTTCATCTTAGTCGGTGTCATCCTACTAGGTGGTCTACTCTCAAGTTCAGCTCGTCGCACAAGATCTATCGGAAACTCAATAGCTCGTTTCGGTGGTAGTCCTGTGATTGGCTCAAAGACATCTGCAAACTCTCTTGCTATTCGAACCCGACTTAGATCTTCTCCCACTTCCATTGCACTTAACAAAGCACAACTACTCCGGTCAGAATTCTCTACTAAGAATATAATTCGGTTATGATTATCAGGGTGTCTCAAAGATATCTCCCCATCTTGGCAAAAATATCCTGGCCTCATACCTTCTCAACTAATCCATACCCAAAATGATTCCGAAATCTACAAAATCGAAAACATACAGACTGCATGCAAACATATGACCTAACAAATCAAGTTCTAACTGGTCACATCTCATCCCCAGAGTTGCATACCCTCTTATTGGATTCGCAACCCTTAAGGAAGTAATAAGGTATATGGGTTCTAAGCATAACCTATCAACCAAATACTGTGATATAAATGAATGTGATGCACCGGTATCAAATAGTATCCTAACTGGTTTACTCTGAATAAAAAACGTACCTTCCATCACGGTCTTTTCATTATCAACTGCTGTAGGCTTAGCTGATGATCCAACAGCAAAGACCTTCCCCTTGTCCACCCTGACTGGCTCTGGACAATGGTTCTTATAATGCCCAACTTGATCATAGTTGAAGCACTTCAGATTCTTCTTATCTGCAGCCTTCTTCCCCTTTCCTGACCGACACTTATGAGAATAATGACCCTTCTTTTCACATTTGAAGCACACTAAATCAGCCTTTGCCTTCTTGGAAACATCCCCTTTCTGGGCTCCTTTCTTCTTAAAGAATTTCCTCTTCTTTCCCTGAGGACCCTTCGATTCAACTGGTTTTTCTTTAGCATAACTAGCCAGCATCTCTTCATGGCGAATGGCCATCTCCACCACCACATTACAAGGTTTTCGAATATGGATCATGGTCATTCTAGCAAGCTCAGGTCTCAGTCCTCGAATGAACCTCTCATTCCTTCTAATGTCAGTGTCAACCATAGCATATCCATATCGAGACAGCTCATCAAACTTAGCAGCGTACTCGATTACTGACATCTCTCCTTGAACTAGATCCATGACCTTCCTCATCAGTGCTGACTTAGCAACCTCAGATAGAAACCTCTGCTCAAATCTCCTTCTGAAATCAGCCAATGTCAGTTCTTCCTCCGGAACTCCAACAGTAACACTATTCCACTAGTGAAGCACTTCCCCTTGCAACTGCCTAGAGGCCAGCCTCCTCTTTTGCCCATCATCCATGCCTAGATCATTAAAGATCCTCTCATAGTGCAATAGCCAATTCTCAACTTCAACAGCATCCTCTGTTCCAATAAACGGCTTTCCACCTAAACTGGTATAGTCTTTGCTCAACTTAGCATAGTTATTCCCAACTGGAGCCACAGGATTAGCTCCTCCAACATTACCAGCAACCCCAGCATGCAAAAGATTGGCTAATAACTGATACACCATCCCCGCATCTACTGGCGGATTTCCAGCACCTACATTAGCTTTAACATTTGGATTAGCATTAGCCTGTCGACCTTGGTTCCTTCTGGTATTAGGTCGAACATTTCCGTTAGTTGTGGTGCTTCCTCCAACTAGATTTCCTCTTCTGTTTCCTGCTTCCATATCTTCTTTCTCGTAAATCTGCATATGAGCCTTAATAAGATACAGAAGAATGGTCTAAGAGAGAGGGGAACACGTACTTATATATATATATATATCATATACAAGTACATTACTATAGCGTTAACCCAAACCCCGATCATATTTTCAAATTCATTGGATTATGTCTGAAAATCTTTTAGGTTTAACTGTCTTTTAAAGTTTCATAAACCTATGCTCTAATACCAACTTGTAACATCCCCCTACTTGGAGGCCCAAAACTAACGGCTACGGATGCTGTAGTCATCCATAATTATTAATCCTCGGCAACCAAATACGGCGGTGTTAGATTCATTGATACACAAAAACACGTGAATATGGAAAAAATTTAAAACATCAAACCAGATCACATTCCATATCAAATAATTTCCAATTCATTACATAATGCCACAATCGTAAACCACATTCAGAGAAAATATATTTATTACAACATACGCCAAGAGCGACATATGAAGATGCCCCCTTGGATGATCAGAGTATATACAGGAAATATAACAACTTTTCCATTTCAAACAACACAGTGGAATTAAACAAAAGTGAACTCTAAATAGCTATCATGCCTTCTGCACATTTGCGGAAGCTTTATTCGTCTAATAAGGTACCTGAAAACCTCAACTCTCAAACTACTCAAAATCAATTGAGTACCCGAGAGTTTAAGGGGAAAACATAAACTTCGAGTCAGACATAAAGCCTAGTATGAATAATAATCTGCCATCTCAAATCATTTAGATATCTAGTGAGACCACGCCGCTTAGAGGAATGGGGTTTCCCCTCACTAGTATCCTAAAACCTTTATAAAACCATATACTGTGCTTCTGCATCCACAATGGTTAAAACATAGTCATTTTAAAATATTATGATGATATGCAAACATGTTAAAACATACTGGATTTCCCATCATCTGTTTAATTTACTCCCTGTCATATTTATAGTTTCTAAGGTCACTATTAACCTATTAGTTTTCATGGGCTCACTAATAACCTTTATATAATATATATGGACTCCCTGTCCTATTTCATAGTTTTCATGGGTGCACTATGAACCTATTGGCCCTTGCCAATTAACTTATCACTGCCATTCCTGTGGGTTTAGCTGATTCATGGGTTCCCCTGAACCTATTGGTTACTCTAATAACTTCTCCCTTATCTTAGTTTTCATGGATTAACTACGAACATATTAGCTCCTGCCAATATCTTTTCTTCTTATCCTAGTTTTCATGGGTTGATTAGGAACCTATCGACATCTATCAATAACTTAATCCAGAGATAGCTTTATGGGTTCACTACAAACCAATTGGCCCCTGCCAACCACTCTTTATAACATAGTTTTCATGGGATCACTATAAACCTATTGGTAACTCCAATAACTTCCTAATTATAGTTTTCATGGGATCACTATGAACCTGTCTCCCGGACAACTTTCATATTTAGGCACCCTATATTATGGTCTCCCTGACCTCTTGGATGCAATTCTACTCATCTAGGAGTTTAATCAATTTACATTCACTATAGGGTTAACCTAGCTGGTTCTTCTACCCTTTATCCCCAAAATACAGTTATGTGTCCATTATAATATGAATATATTTACATTTGATGAAGCAATCATAATTACAAAACAATACCACTCATGTGGGTTTAATGTCCTTGAAACACTTTTCATAGAAAACATGGTTAATACCTTTAACCTATAATTTTATCAAGGAAAGCTTCTTCTTAAAATCATTTCAAAACTCCTTAAATTTAGCCATAGGTTTTCCTTTTTAAAAATGAGTTTGGGTTACAAAACCTTTCGTAACCTTCGAAACCTTGCTTTCGATTTCATAGGACGACCTCCTTCGAAAGCATTAAAATCTATCTTCAAAACATTAGGCTCCTGCCTTTCTAATACTTTAAAACCTTCCTTTCTAAACCTTTCGATTGTATTAAAGTATTAACATTTAACTTTAGAAGCACAGGTTCGAAACCAATTGAAAGCACTCTTTTCGAAACCATTGGAAGTAACCCTTCCGAAATCATTGAAAATCCTCCTTTCGACAGCATTGGGTTTATACTTAAAAATATTATTTGGGTCAAAGTGAATATAGGTGAAAGCATCTCTTTTGAAACCATCCTTTATCATATAAAAATATTGGGGAAATCAAGATGGCGTCGGCACCATCGCTTTCGAAAGCTTCAAACCCTTTAAACAAAACATTGAAGGATAGCGTCAAAACCCCTTTCGAAGCCATTGCCTTTGAAACCCTTGGACCTTTTCGAAAGAATTTAGGAGGTGACTTAATACATCTTTAAAACAAGCATTACTTTTCGAAAGCATTGATGACTTCAACACCATCGAAAGGCTAAATAACGGCAGTAGGGTTTCGACTGGGTCGGAACCCCTTCTTCCAAAGAATTCTTTCATAAGTAAAGTAACACATTCGAAAGAAAACTTATGTTAATGGCAACCGTTTAGAAACCTTTTAAAACATCTTTTGAAAACATATGCTTCGACTCCTTCGAAGGCTTAAATAAAACAAAGGCAGACGCTTAGCTTTTCAAAATAAACCAAGGTATCGACTCCTTCGGAAGCCATGCTTTCGACACCTAACCTTTCTCCTGCCACGTACCATCTTTGTGATACCTTGTATATTGGTTTAGACTTAGTAGGTTTCGACTGGGTTGAAGGCGAAAGCTCGGTGTTGAAAGGTACTTCTAAAGAAGGTAGAACCAACTTTTCTGAGTAAACCTGGTTTAATACTACTTAAAGCAAACTTTTTTCTAACTAACCTGCCATGTGCCAACACTAGATTGGTTGCCTTAAAAATTATAAATTCTTTACTAAAATAACTGCCGTTAATTTCAGAACTAAACCATGGTTAAGTTAATCAAACTAGCTCTTCCATTAAGAAAAACCCATATTGCAAAGAAGTCCCTCTCCTAAAATAATTTAATTTGCATAGAAAATCAAATCACTTTGGAAAAATCCCCAAAAATTCCAGAAATTCACTTTAGTCATGTTATCTAACATATTAAAATTCCAGACCAAAATTCACAATATATTTTCCAAAATAAATTTATAAACCCAAATAACCATATTTTCCTTTTAAAATTCATAATAAATCTTTTCATAGCTTGGAAAATTATCAAAATTGAAACCGAACCCAAAATCATGTTTCACTTAGCATAAAATTTATCCATGGCATTAAACATCAACATATATCAGTTTTACCCTAAAACCGTGTATAATTCCTATTTAAACAATCTTGTTTAAATTAAACAAATCAATATTCAAGCATATCATCAACCAATTCATCATAAAAACTAATTTACCCTTAAATCCGAAAACATATGATTCAAACAAAAAAATAGAGGTGGAATTATTACTCACCTTGATTTAGATAAAGAGATTGCATGAGATTGATTTCCCCTAAGCTTGATTCTCTAGCTTTTAATTTCCCTTCTCTTGATTATGGTCGGCTCCCCTTTTTAGTTTTTGGTTTGTGTTTTCAAAATGATGTGAATGTGAAGTAAAATGGTAGGAACAAAAATATATAAGGGTAAGGGTTGTGGGCGATAATTCTGAATATGCCCTTATGTAAGTTAATTATCCTAAAACCATTCTTAAGCCCATTTATTTATTTATTAAGCACAGCCTTAATTAGATTTGTTCAAATCTCAACCCCCTTATCACTTAACATTTAAATTATTCTATTTAATTTATCTAATTAAATCTCCTGAATAATGTTATCAAAAATTAGGGGTGTTACATTGGACGTCTTGAATTTAGACATTTTGTACATTAACTTTGGTTAACGATCAGAATTCTTTGCCAACTTCTTGGTTTGTGAACTTTGTGGCACTACCAGAGCAATGTCGGCTCTTTCGGGTAGTAGGAGTTGATCTCGGTTAATCCTACAATAGAAAAGTTTCCTAGCTTATAAAATGCATGGCTTTTGAGAGTGCGTGGCCTACGTAATGCATGGTTTTTCAAAGTGCGCGGCTTACGAAATGCATGGTTTTTCAGAGTGCGCGGCTTACAAAATGCGGGGATTTTGAGAGTGCGCAGCTTTTGAGAGTACATGGCTTACGAAATGCGCGGCTTCCGAAATGCGCGGCTTATGGGATTGATAAGACCGTCAATCCGGAATGGTTTGGAACTTATTGGCGTTTCCAATCTTTTGGTAACATGAGGAGTTCATGCTTCAAGAGCATGGTTCCGCGACTCAAGAAGTGATGCGCGACTTATGGGAGTGCATGGCTTATGAGATCAATACGACCCGTCGATCCGGAATGGTTTGGAACTTCTCGACGTTGCCAATCTTCAGGTAACATGAGGAGTTTGTGCTTCGAGAGCGTGTTTCCATGGCTCAAGAAGTGATGCGTGGCTTGTGGGAGTGCGCGGTTTATGAGATTAATACGATCCCTCGATCCGGAATGGTTTGGAACTTCTCGATGTTGCCAATCTTCGGGTAACGTGAGGAGTTCGTGCTTCTAGAGTGTGGTTTCACAGCTCAAGAAGTGATGCGTGGCTTATGGTAGTGCTCGGCTTATGGGATCGGTATGACCCATTGATCCGAAATGGTTTGGAACTTCTCGATGTTGCCAATCTTCGGGTAACGTGAGGAGTTTGTGCTTCGAGAGCATGGTTCCATGGTCAGGAAGTGATGCGCGGCTTGTGGGAGTGCATGGCTTACGAGATCAATACGACCCGTCGATTCGGAACGGTTTGGAATTTCTCGACGTTGCCAGTCTTAAGGTAACATGAGGAGTTCGTGCTTCGAGAGCATGGTTCCATGGCTCAAGAAGTGATGTGTGGCTTATGGGAGTGCACGGTTTATGAGATCAATATGACCCGTCGATTCGGAACGGTTTGGAACTTCTTGACGTTTTCAATCTTCGGGTAATGTAAGGAGTTCGTGCTTCGAGAGCGTGGTTCCACGGCTCAAGAAGTGATGCGTGGCTTATGGCAGTGCATAGCTTATGAGATTGATTCGACCTATCAATTGGAAATGGTTTGGAACTTCTCGACGATGCCAGTCTTGGGTAACGTAAGGAGTTCGTGCTCCGAGAGCGTGGTTCCACGGCTCAAGAAGTGATGCGCGACTTATGGGATCGATACGACTCATCAATCCAGAATGGTTTAGAACTTCTCGATGTTGCCAATCTTCAGGTAATGTGAGGAGTTCGTGCTTCGAGAGCATGGTTCCACGACTCAAGAAGTGATGCACACCTTATGGCGGTGTGCAGCTTTTGAGAATGCGCAGCTTATGAAATGCGCGGCTCATGGTATCGATAAGACCCATCGATCTGGAATGGTTTAGAACTTCTTAACGTTGCCAATCTTTGGGTAATGTGAAGAGTTCATGCTTCGAGAGTGTGGTTCCATAGCTCAAGAAGTGATGTGCGGTTTATGGGAGTGTGTGGCTTATGAGATCGATACGACCCGTCGATCCGGAACGGTTTGGAACTTCTTGACATTGCCAATTTTCGAGTAACATAAGGAGTTCGTGCTTCGAAAGCGTGGTTCCATAGCTCAAGAAGTGATGCATGGCTTATGGGATGCGCATAATTGTTTGGGCCTTCCCGGTGCTAGAGGAGCAATACCAGTTCTTAGAAGGTAAGGATCGAGTTTTCCTACTAATCCGGCGATTTGACTTCGTTGGAACGCGATTTCATCAGTTCTAAGAGATAAGTGGTTTTTTGATCGGGTAATCGTGGCTTGGACGATCCTCCCATATTTCGAGAAGATGTGCCTGGCCAAACAGATAAGGTTGCCATGGTGGAGAGATCTACAACCGACCGCATGGAGATGGTTATGAAGAAAGTACTTGTGGGAATTTAGAGAAAGACTCTCAGTTTTTGGTCCAAGCTACCTTTAGAGAATTGGTCTTCAACTGGCATACAGTCTAAAAGGAAAAGGAACTAGCCACCAAGGGTGGTAAAGGAGGAGTTAGGAAGAAGTAAGCAAGTATTACGCTTTTATTTCATTTTTGTTGTGCTAATTAGGTCGTCAAGTCCGCAGTTGTCAAAATGCTAGAATTTTCGATCGGGCGTAATAGAACTGTGGTATGATTAGTCTTGGGTTTCCTTGTAGCTATTTAAGTATGTGTGGTACCCCAATGCCATAGGGTTGTTCGCGCTCTTAAACTGTATCCGTGGTTTCTCCACAACCCGTTTGGTTGCTCGCGGTTCAGTAGATGCAACTGTGTCTTCTAGATGATTAAAGCATGGGAAAGCCATTATCTTCAGAGACTTATATATTAGGGATTTGAGATACTTGGTCCTTCCAGGTGCCGCACTTTGGCTTGATTCAAGACGGTCTCTGACTGATCATAAGGTCGGTTCATTTTTGGCTTAATTTCTTTGAGCAACTTTGAAGCTATGGAATTCTGCACTGTTTGTCTCATTGGTCATTGGAAGTTATTCTGTTAATTTTGTGGAGTGACTGATGTGATTATCGATTCGTGGCCACGGAGCATGACTTCGCTAACTTCGGGCAGTTCTGGATGAGACGACCATTGATCTTCTAGTTGGCCTTCGCGACGCTTTAGTTCGTGAAGGATTTTCACATCAAATGACTGATGATCTACCAGTTTGCCTTCACGACACTTTAGTTCGTAAAGGACCTTCACGACGCTTTAGTTCGTAAAGAAGTTTTTGTGGTTGGATGTTCGACGACCAGACGGCCTTGGAATAATAATTTATCGATTTCGAGAGGAATTTTGGTCGGATGTCCAACGACCAGACGACTCTAGAGATATTATTCATCGACACCAAGAAGAGTTTTTGGTCGTGTGTCCAACAGCCTAGCAGTCTTAAAGTGATGATTCATCGACTTCAAGAGGAATTTTGGTCATATGTCCGGTGACCAGACGTCCTTGGAGCGATAATTCATTGACTCCAAGAAGAGTTTTGGGTCATGTATCTGACAGCCCGGCGGTCTTAAAGCGACGATTCATCCACTTCAAGAGAAATTTTGGTTGGATGTCCAACGACGAGACGGCCTTAAAATGATAATTCATCGACTCCAAGAAGGGTTCTAGGTCATGTGTCTGGCGGCTCGACGGTATTAAAGCGATAATTCATCGATCTCAAGAGGAATTTTTAGGATTCGACTCGCGGGAACACGATTTTATTGGTTCTTGGAGACTAGGGGGTTGGATTTGTTTGTTCGATGATCCTTTGGAAAAGTCTTCTCGACGCTACCAGAGCAAAGCTAGTTCTCAAAGTGGGGACCAACATGATTCTTCGAGGGCATAGAAGCATTTCTTTTGCCGTGTTGTCTGTAATGTCCCCAGTGTCCCGATGTGGCTCAATTGGAAAAGGAAAGTAGACAAGGATGGATGAGAAGGCATCGCTTTAGGTTGATGCCCCATTCCTTAGTAGCTAACTAGCCAGAGTGTTATTTGATAATCATCTTTTCGTCAGTTAGCCGGGGCGCTTTTCTACTGGGCCTTAGCGGCTTTGCTTGGGCAGAAGGCCACTGAGGTCCTGCAGCTCCTTCACCATTTGGTATGTTCTTTGCCAAATTGTCAGGTTTTCCTTCTGCCAATTGCACTACCTCTAGTCTCTAGAACTGGTTTGCCTTCCTATAGGATTCTTCCAAGATAGTAGATTATTTCATCCTTTAATGATTCTTGAGGGCCTCGCAATAGACTGCATCTGTCGCCCTCGCTTCTTCCATATGCTAGTCATACCTGTAAAAAAGCAATTTCGAATCAGCTGTCCAGTTGAGGAAGATACAGTTGGCATGATAAACTTCATTGGATATTCTGCATGCTGAACGGCTTCGATGAATGGGTTTTAATTGGGGAAGGTGATCTAATCGTTGTCAGTCTGGTCCGTTTTCAAGTTATGGCTATTTATAATGATTGAGAATGATATATGCATGATTGTCCTATGCTTGAATGATTGGAAATGCCAATCAAATGGAAAATCGCTTAGGATGGGGTCATGAATCAATGACGATCCCCAAAAAATTTCAAACTAGGTGAGATCGGTTTGGGGCGACCAGGAAGGCCCCATAAGGTTGCATTCCAAATTTCAAAGCATTTCGAGTTCGCATGTTCGAGTTATGGACAAAAGAAAATGGATCGACGTTGATGGATCGGTGGTATTTTACTTGGAGTCCGACCCGAGAAAATTTGCCATTTGTTTGGAGTCAGCACATGGTTTGCTTGGAGTCACGGAATTTGAAGTGTTGGGTTGGTGATGTACGGTGCTTGGAATCATTTGCATGTTTGCTTGGAGAAAATCTTGGTTTTACCACGGTCTGATTTTGGACCAGAATTTCCTATATTTGCTTTGAGTCAATGGGTGATTACCCGAGTTCGACTTCGAGTCTGGACTTTCAGAATCTGCTTCGAGTCAAATTGGCGATTACCAGAGTTCGACTTCGAGTCAACCCTGAAGTGAGTTTTTCAATGATCATTTTGACGATTTTTGATGATTTTCGACGACGACCATTCGTAATTCGACGATGGGAGTCCATGATGGGATTGGAAGCTGGTTAGTTAGGGGTGGTCACAATATACCACAGGAGCTTGGCCTTGTAATCAATTCTGGTTTATGTCATATCTTCTTGGTTCTCCTGCCTTTAAGAGTACCGTTTGAGTAGCAGTTCCTCGTCCACTGCTTGGCACTGTGTTGCGGCGTAGGTTTTAGAGCTTCTTATAGCGTTTTGCACGTTAGCATTTTCATCCAGTTTGTCTCCCTCAAAATGTTTGTCATCTTCAGAGCCGGAGAGAGCCATTGTTGTATCTCCCCGTGAGATTTTCATTCCTAAGTTCGGGTTTGTAGCAGGCGCTTCTGCGGTAGGAGGAGTGTTAATGTTTTATTTCGCCATGATTCTTGGAGCTCCACCAACTACTTCCTTTTTCTTTTGCCTTTTGTTTCTTTCGCTCAAGCCAGAAACAGAAGACTGCTCTTGCTCCATAGCAGCCACGGCTTCAGGCAACGTTCTGGGAGTAGTTAGTGATTGGAGCTCTAATAGAGCATCTATCTTTTCCATAAGAGCCTTTAGACTGTTTGCCATTTTTTTGGTTAATTTCATCAACAATCCTTTTCAATTCTCCCCTAGTCACAACTTCATGCTGTGTGGTGGATCCTGGTACCTGATCTCCAGAGTTAGCCCCTAATAACAGTTTGTTGGGGTTGTTGACTTCAATTTGCTGAGGGTTTTTTTCTTCTATAGGAATGGTAGCTCATATGGATCTTCCGAAGGTAGTTCTCTTTCTTCCTGGTGTCATTGATTCTAACCAGCAAATCTTCTCAACAAAAATTGAGGATCTAACTTCTGAACCTATCTGATCTAAAGTAGATAGCAAGATCTAAGCCTGAGTTGGGTTCTCGGTGAAAGCACCAAAATGTTAACCCAAAAAATGGATCAACACCCTAAATTGAGTGTGAAAGCACCAGCCATGTTCTTACAGAGCAATAATATAGAAAATAAATGTAGAACGAGCAGAAATAGTAAAAGGACAAGAAGATTTTTATAGTGGTTCGGCTGCTAATGAAGCCTACGTCCACTTTATAACTTTCTATTAACTGACTACTGTTACAAGTTGAATAGGATTACAATATGATTGAATTTTCTAAGTTAGATCGGGTCACAAGTACAAGAGTTCACTGGAGGATCACAGCGAACACCTAGATGACTATTGTGTGGGAAGAGAAGAGTGAAGAATAATCTGTTCAGAGTTTCAGCGGCTAATCCAGAAGATCGTCTTTTTGTTGCAAGTAGGATTGTATTTGTAGGGTTAGGAGAGCAGTTTGGCCAAGGCCGACTTGTCAGAAGCTTCTACTCGGTGCTAGGAAGAAGTCTAGAAAAACTCAATGCGACCCGAGCTAACATGATGGATCGCTAGCAATCCATGCCCTTAAACTATTTTTGAGTCTCCCCTTTTGGGTTGCCTTCCTTTCACCTATTTGAATGTCTTGTCCAAATATCAAGTCGTTTGGAGTTTGTTTGATCATCCTTCTTCATGGGTCATCTAATCCAGAAGAATCGTCCATAACTCACTCAAAAATTAACAAAATTAGATGAAGCTTTTCAGGTACACCCAAGAGTGTGTCTAGGACCTACCATAAAAATTTCAGGTAGTAGTGCCCAATCTACATGGATCGCTAGTGATCCATCTAGTTAGGTTGCTAGCAATCCATCTAGCCTTATCCAGTCAAGCCCATTTTTGGTGAGTGCCTTCATTTATGTCTTCTCAGTGTTCTACCAAAATTTCAAGTCAATCCGACTCTGTATGAATTCTCTTGGTCCGTTTTAAGTTAGCTGCTATGGTCAAAAAGCGGATAAACAGCTTGAATCAGATGCGTCTTTACTTCTTGAACTATGCTGCTTGGAATGCTATGGAACTTGGAAAGTATTCTTAAAATATGTAGTAGATCATGATGCAAGAGTCTTTGACAACTCATGATGCATCCTTTTGGATTACTAGTGATCTATAGGTGATGAATCGATAGCGATCCATCCCCTTAGTGAATTTTTAGGTAATTCTTCTTGAGTCCCTCTTGACCTATTCCTCTGGTCCTTTACGTTAATTTTTGAGTTGTTTTGGCATGGTCTAGATGTTCTAAATCATCCGGATTCTTGCTTGGGTAAAAACCAGTTAACAGTAAAGATATAATTAATTCGAAAGCTCACAATGATAAAAGCGGTTTATGCTATAAACAAGCTAAAAGTAAAAATAGTACAAGATATGCATTCGTGTATACTAATTTTAGTATTAGTACTAGTAACCAAGATAGTTCTAAAACCACTTACAGTCATAATAGTACTTTGTTTAGAAATGATAGAAAATATTTTTCAAGTACTAAGCTAATGACTATAGTATTAAAACATGGATTCCTGCTAATATGATTGATCATGATAAATAACTTTATGTTAGCAACTATTATAAGAATGTGATTTGTAATGAAAACCATATTTATATAGGTTTAACCACACACAAATGGGTATGGTTTCCTAAAACTTAGAAAATTACAAGAACCTTGAGGATCGCATGCTTTAAATGTTATTTTTTTACTGATACCCTCGTTTATAAGTGGTGGTTATTTATTAATGATTGGCCGTCCTACTTATAGCGCTAAAACATAGTAGTTTACTACTAAATGCTATAAAAAGTATGATTCTCTACAACACTTTAGTTAAAATACTGTTGTTTTAATACTATCAAAAGTATTGTAAAGTAATTACTATTTGATAAATAAAATTGTTTCATTATTTTTGTTTCTTTTAGAGGGTACAACCACACCTATTTTGTTAAGGTTTTCACCCTATGATTAACCCTTGGACCCTAACGTAGTAAGTAGATACCAAAAACGATTGTTATTTATTGTAGGTATTTGGAGAAATGAAAGGAAAAGAATAGATTTTGAATTTTAAGAATGTTCCATACAATTGATGGAATTATGTGCTTACAATGAAATAAGGACTTCAGCAAATTTGGTAAAATCTAACTTATTTTCTCCATAATTAACATTGGGTTAACCTTTTATTTTTGGGAATACTAAGCTATTTCTGAAAAATAATACTTATATTTTTGGACATAGTATAACTTGAATCTTTTTGAAATGTCCACATTTCTATATAATGTTCTCAAAGCTGTTACAGATATTTATATACACTCTACCTTTTATAATTTTGATCCCTTTTTCCGTTTAAAAAAACAAAGGGGGAGAAAAATTAGAGCATATTTATAAGGAGAGTATATAGATATAAAGAGGACATATATTAAAAGAATATATTTTTTAACAATATTCTCTAAAAAAAATATTTACTTAAATGATTTTCATTTATACTTATAAATATTGCAGTTAAGAAGAGATTTAAGTACTTGCCCTTTATAATATATTTTATAAAATTTATTATTACCTAAAAGGCAATATTTTTATATTCCCTCATTCTTTTTTATAATGACAAAAAGGGAGAAATACATATGTATACCGCTAAAGGAGATATTATACTTGGAGGGAGCTTTAATTATATTATAATATCATTTTATATAGAATAAATATTTTCAAAAATTGTATAGTTCTCATCATCAAAAGGAGAGGGGGATGTTAGAACCTCTATTGTTTTGTTTTAATGACAACAACTATATAATTATGCAAAAGAACCTTTAAGCTAACTTGCAAGTACATGAGTATCAAAAATAGACAAACAAATAAACAAATTGAAGACAAAAGTGTATACATGGAGATACAAGAAGAGATACAATAAGAAGTCAAAACGACGATGACAAAAAACGTTTATAGTCATAGTATTTTGTATCCAGAAGTATATGATTGTTAAAATCTCTTCAAAGTTGTAACGACCCGCAAAATTTAATGGTTTTAAAAGTATATTTAACTGGAAATTTGTGAAATTTTAAACAATAAAATTTGAAAATAAAAATTTATTATTTAGAATACGTCTATTTTAATATAGCAAATGGTAAATTTTCATCTGATAATATTAAAGTTTATTTTCTTGTGAAATTCTATTTCAAATTTAGTCAGTTAATTTTTGATGAAAATAAAATGTTTTCCAAACTTGAATATTTTTATACAGTAAATTTCTAAATCATCTTCTGAGTGAAACATCAGTCTTCGTTTCGTCAAATTTGGACTTTTATTGCTCCGTTTATTTTAATTCTGACAGAATAGCAGCATTTCCGGTACCGCTTATCGACTTTTGTTTGGATGATCGTACCACCAATATCTGTATACCGTTTTGATCGTCTCGTCGTGCTGATCTCTACAGTATATTTATTTATGTGTTCTGAGGCCCGGTACGCGATGAAACGATGAAATCGTACATCGTATTGATACCGAAATTGTGACTTTTGGAATTTTCTTCCTTTTCAAAATTTGAACCGCTGACCACATCACCAATAAATTGCTTTGAATTATTCACCTGAATCTTAGCATGCGTTGCTATTATTACTTTTGACGTGTCAGAGAGAAATCAAATGATATACGTTTCTTTATATAAATAAATGTATAACTGTTCATCTCCTTTCTTATTATCACTATTTGTATATATTCTGTGAAGTGCTGCTTGCTCCCCTTTTGAATCGAACCCATCCTTCTATCTCAGACTTCAATTTTCGTTTGCCTTCCCTACATCTCCACTCTCCCTCCCTTCCTCTTCCACCTCAACCCACAAAATAACAGCCTTGCAACCACCTACGCAATCACGTCCTTCCACTGTAAATCGCCACAACACAACAACCGCCACCTCCTCCGTTCTCTGGCCTCTGCCACCAGAAACCGATCAAATCCAAGTCCCCTTCACCTCCAGCCTACAACCAATACCCAAGCCCGCATCTGCCCATCGATCTCAAGCCTCACCAGATCCGTTATCCCCTATCATCACGCAGGCTTTCATTTTCCTCTAGATCTACAGCCGGCCGAGATCTGCCTCAACTACAGCGATCCACCCATCAACCTTGAGCCACCGTCCCTTCGGGTTTAAGTTCCCTCCTCCTTTATTCCTCCCAGCCCAAAATCGAGAAACCCATCCCTCCTCAGCATTTTGCCAACCGAGCACCTGCTTACCGTTCATCTCCTCTATCGCAGCTCCGGCCTCATCCCAATCGTCCAGAGCAGAGCGCGATATTCTTCCCTCTGTTATATAAATAGGTAAATAAGGTTTATAAATTTTCGTATATTTTACAGGTTAGTTTGTACGTGTAAGTTATATAAGTCGTTATATATTTTTTATATCAGCGAGTTGCTGAGAACTTTAAGTATATTTGTTTATAATATTTGATTTATAAAGTTGGTTTATATATATATTGGTAGTTTATATTAAGTCTGTTATAGGGGTGTTTTATACTAGTCTCTGTTTTTTTTAAAGTTATATTATTTTATATAAACTTATACTTTTATGTTGTATAGTATATAAATTTTAATATTGTAAATTTTGTTAACCGAATATGTGTATGTAAGTATAGGAGGTATATGTGTTATATTTAGGTGTTTAAGTGTTTTATGCAAGCTGTATTAATTTTTTTATGTGGTACGGTATATATACATTAGTCACATATTTATATATATTAGTAAATATAAGGTTAAGTCTGCATATTTGTTTATACATACTTTTGTCTGCATATATTACGTGGTGTCTGCATTTGTAGATTGGTTTTGAGTATGGTTTTATAAGGAGAGTATACATGGGCTCGGTTAAAACTAAATTGATTTTTTTGAACTAAATTGATTTTTTTTAAATACATGAATTTTAAATGGTTTTGAACTAAATTGATTTTTTAAGTATGTATTTTTTTTTAACTATATATATTTTATTTTAATTTTTTTTTTCTTAGACTAAATAATAATTTTAATAAAATAACAAATATTTATGTATATATCAAACTGATTCTGATTCAGTTTATCAATTCTTGATTACCAGCCCAGTACGTCCAATTCACGTTCAATCTTGCCTTGCTTTGAGATTCATACCTGGATTCGTAGCTTATTTCTTTATCAAATCTATCTAGCCTCGAAAGGTGAGTAATCACTCACGATTAACACTCTTTTATTTATTAAATTTGATTTCAATTGAAACGACAATTGATATATTACTGCTGTTAGTTAATTTCATTGTTGTATATATGCTATTATCTGTATCTGTTCACCTGTGACATCTGACACCAGTATCTAGTATTATATGCCTGTTATTACTATCATTTGTATCTGTTCACCTGTGACATCTGACACCCGTATCTGTTATTTATACTAATGATATATGCCTGTTTTTATATATTTTTTAGTATCTGTTATCACTCTGCAAGTTCCCTATTAGTATAGAATTCACTATGGGTTGAAATGATACATACCCGAACGAACTTTAGAATAGGAGAATTTCGTTATGGGTTGAAATGATAAACCCAAGCGATTTTCATTTGAATTGAAATTGGGATTACGGGTCGAAATGATATCTACCCGTATATATTTAAATTTCGGATTGAAATGATAATTATCCGTATCACTTAACCATATGATAAATATATATACAGACACCGTTGGTCCATATATATAAATATTTTTTAAAAAAATGAATTCTATGGTTTTGGAAAGAAATATATGGTTTTAATAAATGTTGAGCCTTAAATTATTATATATAAATGGGAACGATTGATTCAAATACATATAATGTGTTGAGTATTTAAAATATATTTCAAAATAGATTTTTGTAATAAATTTGAATAAGTTAAGGTTAGAAAGATAATTTGAATTTAGTTGAAATTGTATTCAATAAAGAATTTATTTAATTAAACCGATTTGAAACTTATTGAAATTGAGATGTAAGATATGATTTATAACTTGAGTTTGATTTATAGGTAATCTAATGAATATTTCTTGTTTAATAAAGTTTAAGGAAATATTTAGTAAAATGTAATTTAAGGCTAGTTAAATGATATTGGATTTATTAAGTGAATATTCCCTGATTAAATAATAATGAAGTTAAATCAAGAGCTATATGAAACTGTTAAAATCTAACTTTGAAAATGTTGAATATTAAAGCTTTGAAATATATTGAAAAATAAATGGTATATTTAGAACTGAATTAAATTGATGAATTGAGCTTTGAATAAATTTGAATATGGAATTTGAAGTTGATTTGAATTGATTTGTGAGACTTGAGGAAATTAAATACTTTACTTTATAAATTATTTAATCTATATATACTATTTTGGAAAATAGATGTATTTGAAATGAAAATGATATTTTGGTTTTGAAGAATAAATAAATTTGAAATGACCACGGTGTTAGAGTGTATATTTCTACATTTTAGATAGTTCCACGGATCCTTAGAGGATGGTTATCCCAAACATCCTCTAAGTTAGTTGTATTTCAGTTGATATTTCACTTGAGTTGGATTTATTGATATAAGAATGTAAATCCTGACTCGAGTGTTTTGTGTTTTGCTTTACGCTCGGGTCAGACCGAGTAATACAGCATTTGCGACTCACATTTGGAGTTTGGAGCTTCCTTTGGAGATCCAACAATCGCCTCAGCTTTCAGTTCTTCTAGTTGATTTGCTCAGAGAAGTCATCTGTTGTACTGAAGACTTCACTGCATTTGAGATATTCTGTTGTATTCTATTTCTAACTCTGATGTTTATATAGTAGCTTCATGAACTACTATTTTATCTATTCCGCTGCGTATTATTGTATTACTCTGTGTCTGTGATTCTGTGATTGATTTATTTACTGTATATTTTGAGTTTTGCCAAAATTTAAATTAACAATATGATATTTTGAATTATTCAAGTCAGACATGTGTGGTTTTATTGTCGATTTGAATGGTCCAAAATAGCGGGGCGTTACAGTTGGTATCAGAGCTTTGGCTCTAGGCAAACTTAACATATATGGTAAATTGATTTGCGGAATCACTTTCGTTCTGGCCTCTCCCAAATTATATTCTTATATGAGTATATACATCTTCTCTTTTTGAATTTTAATTATCTCATCTTCATTCGAGTCCTTTCCCTTTTGTTTTGAAACTCCCTTTGATTTAATTTCCCCTTAAATTTTGAACTCCTATCTTGTTGATTTTGGACTCATTGAATATTTGAATGATAGGAAACTATTTTGTAATGGCAAAATCAGAAGAGCAGAAAGCAGCCCGTCGGGCACGAAGAGCATTGGCCCGTAAGGAACGGGAGGAAGCAATCGAGGAACAAGAGAGGCTGTGGAGAAAAAGAGCAGAACCGGGTCCTTATGACCATGTCATTTGTTATCGGTGTCAGGAAAAGGGACACTATGCAGTCATGTGCGGAAAAAAGAATGTAGGAAAGAAGAAAGAGGGCAAGCGTTTTCGATCCAAGATCTTCTGTTTTAGATGCCGTAGTGAGGGGCACTTTCCCAGTCGCTGCCAGAAGGTGAAGAAAGTGAAATCTGCACCCACTACATCAGTCGACCTATCAACCATTTGCTATCACTATAAGAGGCCTGGGCATATAGCCAGAAATTGTTCTGTGCGAAAGTATGGAAAGAAGGTTGCGTACCCGCAGTTCATTAAGGAAGATGGGAGTGTAGTGCACCTATGCCAGAAATGCAAATGTTGGGGGCACATTGAGGGGGAGTGTTCTGGACCCGTTGATGTACCACCTGGAAGAATTAATACTGATGCTTTGTTTATGTAGGAGTGGTATCTGTGGACCTTTTGTTATCTGTTGTATGATAGGTTGCTTTAAGCGAACTCTATTGTATCTTTTGCTTAGCTGAAGTTGTCAAACTGGAGACATTTATGCTTCTGTTTTCGTATGTTATGAATTCGAGTCTTTCCAAATTTTGAATGGAAATTCTTCTGTATCGATATATGTTATATATCTCTAATCTTGGTTGGGATTTGCTTCGATTAGGATTCCTTTGAACTTTGGAACGTTCCCTACGTTTCCAAAACTCATTCTTGTCTCTCCCTATTTGTATTCTTTTGATTCTGGAGTATCTCATAACTCCACTTCGAATGATCTCTATAAGAATAGGTGATCCCGCCAATCTTTGGATGATTTGAAAAGGGGTGGAACTCCTTTACAATTGACATTGATTCACCGGAGATTTATATATCTTTGGTTTAGATGCCGCTATCTCTTGCGATCGAACGTTGATTTTTCTTGGAATTCGGCATAGATCATATTCCTGAAGTCATGGTTGACCCGGTTAAGGTTGCCCGCCACTTGTATAAGTATATCTATCTTCTATTTTGTAAGTTAATTGTCTCATCTTCGTTCAAGCCTATCTTCGAATCAGAATTTTATTTGATTAGAGTTCTTTTGAATTGAATCTCTATCTTTGTTTTGAAATCCGTTCGTGAATCGTCCTTTGAAAATCGGGTTTGTTTATATTTTAGAAATTGTTTTCTAAACCGAAATTATTATTTTGATAAGTATGATTATATTCTATATATGAAAGTGAAATGTTTTCGATAAAGGTTTAATACCCTTTTTAAAATGATTTATGACTAAAGGATTTTAAATTGGAAATTCGAGAATTGAACTCCGGTATTTTGAAATTGGTTTTAAGATTTTGAAATATATAATAATAATATGATTTAAAAATATTTTCCGAATAAGAAATGTTTCAAATGATTTTAATGAGTTTCGAAGAAATTTCAAAAGAAGTTTGAGAAAATAGAAGTCCAGAACTCACTTATGTCGCTGGAAAATAATTTTGGTGATGAGTGCACGCATCATCGATATTGATTTTCGAGTTTCAGAGTGAGGGATAGGCCACTTCAGTAGCTTTGCTATGCGAGTGATTTTGTGAAACCATTTTGATTTCAAATTCCGAAGTAAGATTTGATATTCAAAAGATATATGTATATATATATATTTGAAATGATTTGAAGTAAGCCGGTGTTCAATCCTCGAGTTTTGGATTTGATATAACCCTATCTATTAAAATTGATTTACTGATTTGTTGCTGATTTCCAACTCTTGAATTTGAAAATGATTTCTTCAACTATTTGGAAGGTTCGAGCACTTCCAAATCAAGGTTAACTTTTCAAAGCTAAGAAATTTTGAAATGTATGAATTATTTGATAAAGTATATAAGTTTGTTTTGAATGTTTAAGTATGTAGTAATATGATTTAAATAAGTTGAAACTGTTTTGTTAAGTAAATGAATAAGGCAATTTTAAATTTTTCTAATATGAAATTTAGATTTGAAATGTTTTGAAAAGAATTTGGTCTTCAAAATATTTTGAATAAAGTTTAGTTAAATGTTTAACTTAGTAACATCTTTATGAAACTATATATTTAACAAGTTGGAATAAATATATAAGTTGTACGTATGCTGTTTTATTCGCATAATTAATTTGATCCAAGTTTGAGTACACAAGTTCGAGGTGAATTACACCATTTCGTGTTAGAATTTTTCATTCGATTCTTGATGGCGAATATTTGATATGGATTTTGGGCTTGATTCTAGAATTCTCTATCATTAAAATAGCACTTCATTTTAAAAAACAGAAAACACAAATTCAGTCGACTAAATGCAAAGTATCAGTTGACCAAATCAATATCAATCAACTAAATACAAAGTTTCAGTAGACTAAATCTGTGCAAGTTGACTAAATTCATGTTTTCAGTCGACTAAATCTATGCAAAATGAATTGTTTCTTTTCTGTTTGAAAAATCAACTTCTCGACCTTATACCAATCGACTAACACTACATTTTTAATCGACTGATTTCCTGCAACTATCATATTTTCGAAATTTCTTAAGAGTTCTTCTTCCTCAATGAAGAGGAACTTCCCTCTGTGAATAGTTGTAGCATTTCTAATGGTTACTACTCTTCATGAAAACTTGCAAATACTCAACTACTACAAATAGCAATCATATCTTAGATTTCTAAACAAATTCTCTTGCTCTCTAATCTCTAAATTCTAGTTTGAATTCTCTTGCATTCAAAAGATTTATATTACGAACTAATGATCACTTGTACATTCAAGTTAAATCTTTAGAGTGATCATATACTTTCAATTCTTCACAAATACATGTTATACCACTTACGAAGAAGATTATAGAAAGGTTATACTATATCGACTCATCCGTGTTATTTAGAGCACACAAAGTCAACTATTTACTACTTTTGTAGTTGAAGTCTTGTTCTGTTGCTAAGACAAAAGCATTGAAGCCTCGTTCGACTGCTCGGGCAAGTGTATTGAAATCTCGTTCTGCTGCTCGAGTGTCTATTCCTCTATGTGAAGTGAAGGTGTTGTTTAAATTCGAAAGGAGTCTGGGACGGATGTAGGATGAGAAGTTCAAACCAGTATAAAAATCTCTGGTGTGATCGTTTTTACTTTCTTTCCTTTATTCCGCTGCTTATTTACTAGCAATTAGATATAAAACCACGAATTCGAAGCACACCACAACATATTTTCAAATCTTCATTCCAATTCAAGCATACGTAAACAAAATTGTAGGTTTAGACATAGAATTATGAGTGAAAACACTAACCTGTGTTATGCATTTCTTCTTCTCTTCATACATGAATGCATATGCACAGCTCACCATCGACACAGAAAAACTCAATTCTCTTCCCGCCATAGACGATAAAAGGATTCATATGTCGAAGTTTTATAATTTATATTATTTATTCTTGAATTTAGAAGTGAAGACGGTTTGGTTATATTCCTCTAAGGAGAAGATAACTAACTGGGGATAGAGTACATGATTATTTTGGTGAGGAGGAAGAAAATTATGGAATGTTGTTTGGGCATGGGTCCTTTAGTTTGGGCCAAACAAATATAAAATGAGTAAATATAAATATTTTTATTTTCTTTTAAATTTTAAAACTAAATTTTATAATACAGGTCTCTATTTAAAACCATTACTATACTAAAACACTATTATATTTCAAACACATCACATTTATAAAATGTTATTTTCACATCTTAACCTTATTTAAATTTCAACCGTTACAATTTCACAATTTAAATCCTTTTATTGCATAACTTCAAAACCAATTTATCAACCAAATCTCCCAAATTCCAATTTAATTAACTAAATTGCTATTTTTAACTTTAATTAATTATTAATTAAAAATGGGTTATTGTAGACTTCCCCCTATGACAAAATTGCATCTTCGTAATTTCCCATAACTAAGGAAAAATCTATAGCAAACCAATTATACTAAACTTAATCAGATCATTTAAATTTATTTTAAATTCCAAAACATCGAACCATAGAAAATTTTGCTTTGCAAATTCACAAAACTCTTCGTTTAAATAATTTATTTTCAAATATCATATATAATATATATAGTTTTTCCAAAAATTCATTTTATTCTAATTCAATTCAATTCAAATTCTTCATCAAACAATCTTTAAAATATTGTAACAAAATCCAAAATTTTATCAATAAATTTCTACTAAAATCTCCTTTTTCTATGCAATAAAACACTCTTCAATATATTGTTTACTTTTAACATCTTATAATAAACAAGGTTGTTTTCGAATACTGTTTTGCAAATTCTTTATAAATGTAAACAAATATTTAACTCTCTTTTTAATTGATATATGGAGGGAAGTGTAAATTTATTCTCAATACTTAACATTTCAAATTTTAATCTATATCTCACACAAAAATAATTACCAATGAATAATTCATTTCATTTCAAAATCTGTTATACTCTCCAAATATTTTATTATCAATTTTTTTTCATCCATCATAATTAGAATATCAAAACCCATGCCTTATTAAATTTCAAAGCTAAAACTAAGTTAGATTTTTATCTCTAAATTATTTAGTAATATATATATATATAACTACAAAGACATTTGTTCATATTAACATTTCAAATTATATCAAAACTTTATCAAATATATACACATATTCACAAATCCTCAAATACTATAAATAGAATGATGTTGCCTCACCGTTTCTTAAGTGATTACTAATATCAATTGGCTGCAATATTGATCGCATAATCAATACTGTCTCGCTAGCAATCATAGATGTGCATTAATATCCAATGGCTGCTGCAACTATCACTAAAAACACATACTAACAAATAAAATATCATTTACAAATATAAATTCCCAATAATACTCTGACCAAAATAACTAACTCTTCATAAACTATTATTTAAATATTCTATTCTTTCCCAAATACTTCAACTTTTTACTCAAAATGTTTACATTTATTAAATTTTTTGTGTTCAAATGTCTCATTTAAGTGTTTAAGAATCCCTATCGAATACGTGTATAGTGCATCAACCAAAATCCTTAACTCACTCAACGGACAAGTTAACACGATTTATTCCCAGAATATCTATAAGTATTGCTTTCGCAAATCATTTAATATATTAGTTTGAATGAAACTTTACAAATTTATTTTCTAATCTTCATTTAATACTATACTTATATAATATATATATATATATATGTACCTTTCAAAAGATTTCTAATTAAAACATTCAGTTGACTTCCAAAATCATTTAATAATAATAATAGTTGATATTCATATATGTTATAAATCTATACTTCCATAAACACTCCACAATTTTAAAACATTTCCAAATTTCCTTTCATTACTATCATAAACACACACACTTTACAATAAACCATTTTAACAAACATTTTTTTGACATTAAATAAACACCATCCTTATTCATTTATAATAAATTTAAATCAATATTGAAATTCACCTCATAAATTGGTAAAATGCACACAAAACATCAGCGATTTAAAATATCCAATCAAATATAAGAAACAAAAAGAAAATGATGCGGTGGAAACTAATAAATAAATTTTCCACACTCTGATCAAAATCAAATCAAAAATTTACTACACAATACCAAACCAAACATTGCAATATAATAAAAAAAAACCAAAATCATAACTACAAGCGCTACTGGTTGGACTAACTTCTTTCGTCCTTGCTACTCCAACCATTTTATTCTTCACACTTAAAAGAAATAAGAAATTAATTATATATTTAAATACGTATATTTGTAAAATCACAAATACGTCCTCTAATGATTACCCTAGTAATCATCATACACACACACACACATTATCCCTTAATATAAGGAATTTCCTAACATGCCTAAGGGTTAGGGACTCTAAGTTTCATCTAAGGTCTTGACTCGTGTCTTTGATGTTCAATGTATTGTTCTAAACCTGATCTGATGCCAAAATGAAATGGTGTCTAACTCTCGCGTGGCCACTGTCGGTACCTCAGATACTAGTTTTACAGCCAAGCTCTCGACTGTCGCACAAAGCTACTAACCCAAATATGGGACGTGTAGGGGTAAGAGTCAATGCTTCACCACTAATCATAAAGCGAGAACCCCCTATCACGTGCATAAAGCCAAATAGCTCTGATACAAAAATGTAAACACCCTACCTTTATAACAATACCATCCAATAGTATTATGGAGTAATACTATCAGATAATACAGAGAATGAGGCAATATGGGGTATATATGTGACTATTCCCTTGGTATAACACTAGTACTATTAAAACATGAAATAAATATCTCACCTATAAATACATAGTACCGATACAAAGCAGTAAACATATATGCCTCCAGGACAAAACAATATATAATATACAGTAAATAACAGAGAATACAGAGTCAGAATCGCTGTGATATATATAATATATATAATATAATAATGTAATATGGGTATGACCCATCTCAAATGTCAACTATCTTAATATAATATAATAAACAATCAATATATAACTCAGTGTAAAATATATATAGCGAATCAATGTCATACAAGTCTCGTTTAACAATCCTAATGTAAGACTCCTCAAAACCCAATAAAATAAATGTTGGTCATACCGTCCCTGTGCCTAAAATGTCTCGGACTGACTCAAGTATTATATAAATAATATGGGGTCAGACTATGTCTAATCAAGGATTTATAATATGTGTAACACAGTATAAATATGGAATAATAATATGATAACTCTAACATAGATTATCAAATCATCAGACGACATGTCAAAGGATGCATATAAATATAATATTGTAGTCCAGAATATATGTATAATGCCATAAATAATCATCAAGGCATTAAATCACCCAAATAACTCAAATCCATGTGAAACAGTCAGCATTGATATCAAAAAATGTCATCAACCACATAGAAACACATTAATTCAACAATCATAAAATCAACACAAATGAGTGAATCAAACATATTCAGAAACCATCATCAAATCCAAAAATATCAATAGGAGATATCACTAAGTATATCGGGCTAGCACATAGCATTGCCCAAATATATTTCTCAACCTCGATAAATAGAACATCATCGATATAAGCTGCCTATAAAATACCGAGAATCCACTGTACATTGGATAGATATCGTAGGAATAATATCATCTCCTTTTATATAGACTATCTGAAACTATCGTGATGGGATATGGCTGTATGACAGACATGAAGTCCTGAGTAGATCCATATATATAACACTATATGGGTCATCAATCCATAACTATACTCAAGTAAGGTGTATCGATAGTATATGCTAATATACTACTCCATTCAGAGACTAATAGCATAGAGCAAGCTCTAGAGACACATAGTCTCTATAATCTTTAGTTACCTCCATAGTCATCGTGATACGTATCCATCTATGTGCTCGTCAATGTGAGGACTCTTAAGTCACGACACTACACATGCCTATATAGGTAACAAACTGTTGGCCTTGGTGACATGGGAGCGAACGCACAAAGCGAGAGCACGAAGCTATATATGGACACACACACAGAGGGTGTCACAAATCTAGGGTGCGACCACACGATCAGGCCGCTAGGTGGATTCTAGCCATCTGGTCCTCTATAATAACATAATAGGAGTACATCATAATAGTGGCATATAGAACGAATACATATAGACACAAAGTCATGATCATCGTTAGATGTAGAGCCATACTCACTAAATATAGGCACAGAGCCATATATCACTATGTGTATCACCTCACACTATCTACTCTATTTCTGTTATGTGAGTGCCATCTACTTACAATGAATAACCGAATAAATATCACAACAACATCCCATACCACTACGTGATACTCAAACGTTTATTCACTGCTTATAAACTACACTCAATCAACTCAATATTCTATATAACGAGTCCAAAGAATAACTGGAGAAATATTACCAAAATTCCTATACTAAACGGTATTATAACTCCGTTTATTCATATTTCTCGTTATAAAGAATTAACCATCATAAAATAACACTGAATGGTGTCATCGCCATATCATCTCAAAATCACCAATCAAATCAACATCAACGGTGAATCACTCATTATGTCAAAATCAATATCAAGAAGATGAGAAATCGAATTACTCAGAAATCATGTATAAACATTTTTATAGCACACTAATAATACATAAATAATTATACTATTAGGAAAATACTCTTTAAATATCCAAAATACTAATCAAAGAAGTTCTCATGGTTTCTTTAATTTATAAGCTTTAAATAAATATCAAAAACCAAATATAAAAACTTTACTTTTCATTAATTTATTAATTTCTCAATCTTTTATATATATTCAAATATTGATTTAATAACCATTCACAAACTCAAAAACCACATATACTGCCTTTGAAACCCCAAAAATAAATTGTAAAGCTGAATATTGCGCATAACATTTATTCCACAATTATCATTAACGAATTTCTATTTTAAATAATTATAAAACATCCAAATCAATTTGTATATATTCATAATCACATAAATACATTTCCAAAACTTGAATTATATATATTAAAATTTCATAAATATACTTTAATAACTATATCAACTAAGCAACATTTCGTATTTTACCATTAAAATACTATTAAATTCACTTTGTTTATTAATTAAACTTTAAATATATTTACATTCATATAATATATATAAGTATATTTTTATATTAGTGTTTAAATATATCCAATATACATATTTATTTTATATTTTAATATATGTATAAATATATAAATATAGATTTCAAATTGGTGTACTTGTAACTTATACTAGCAAATACAAACCAACAACATTGTGCACCATCACAGATGAAATTACATAACACACACAATACACATTACATATGCACATCACACATAATATTAACACATACATATTAACACATACACTACACTCATTAATACACACACACAAGGCACATTAACACACAGCCATATTAACACATACACATTAACTTGCATAAACACACAAAACCTTGTATAAAAACACAACCTTACTCACTCGGTCACAGCCACTACACACCCCCAAACATAGTCACTCACGCGCACTTAAACACAGCCACTCATCCTTGAATACAGCAACACAAACCCTCCCATAAAAACAGTGATGCACGAATACATATAATTGCACACTCACACAAGATTACACACAAAAAATAAATTTACACACACACTCAAATGTCTGCATGTGAGCTTTACCATTGGTGCATCGGTCATCCATGACTGGTCCACCAGTCGGCCATGACCTGGTGCAACCAAGCTCCAGGTTGTGCATTCTTCCATCAATTTCAATCCCCTTTCTTTCCTTTACCACCATGAATTATAAGCACATGACATCATATTTTCAATCTTTATTTCAATTCAAGCATAAATAAACAAAATCATAGGTTTATACATAGAATTGTGAGTGAAAACACTCATATGTGTTATGCGTTGCTTCTTCTCTCTTTATACAAGCATGCACATGCACAACTCACCATCGACATGGCGAAACTCAATTCTCTTCCCACCATAGATGCACAAAGATACAAAGATCCATATGTCCGAGTTTGATAATTTATATGAATTTATATGATTTATTCTTGAATTTAGAGGTGAAGAGGGTTTGGTTGAATTCCTCCAGGGAGAAGATAACTAACAAAGGATACAGTACGTGATTATTTTAGTGAGGAGGAAGAAAATTCTAGAAAGTGGTTTGGGCTTGGGTCCCTGCGTTTAGGCCAAACAAATATAAAATGAGTAAATATAAATATATATTTTTTAAATTTTAAAACTAAATTCTATAATACATATCTCTATTTAAAACCACCACTATTCCAAAACACTATTATGTTTCAAACACATCACTTTTATAAAACATTACTTTCACATTTTTACCTTATTTAAATTTCGACTTTTATAATCTCACAATTTAAATCCTTTTACCAAATAACTTCAAAACAATTTATCAACCAAATCTCCAAAATTCCAATTTAATTAACTAAATTACTATTTTTAACTTTAATTAATTATTACTTAAAAATCGGGTTGTTTACACTAGGTGACATAAGGCGGTGGCTCTCAACCGTACAGCACAAAATGTATCATCGATCTGGGGCATGACCCCACAATTAGGCCACCAAGGTTATATTAGCCTAATATGGTTTACTCCTTAACAAAATAATAGGAGTATACACACAAAAGATAGACATAGTTATGACTCGCAACTTATAATACCTTATATATGAATACCCCATAACTCATTTCTATATAAGTGACATCTACTTACAATAAGTGACTGAATAAATATCAGCTTAGGTGTCCCATACCACCCGGTATTACTCACTTATTTACTCAATGCACGTAAACTATACTCGCTCCACATAATAATATTCTATGTAATAAGTCTAAAGAATAATCGGAGAAATAATATCGAATGACCCATACCTAACAGTATTATAACTCCATTTATTCAATATTCTCACCATATAGAAAATATAATCAGGAAAATCCCACAAATTATTTAGAATAGAGATTTATTTATATAAAAATATATTAAACCTTTCAATTACCTTTATATTATTCGTAAATTATAATACAACTTTTCTCGTTTACTTGAAGCGGTTAACCGAAATTTTAAACCTTATAATGAATTACCGAATATCTTTCCAAATTTATAAATCATAGAAAACACTTTACAAATCAACTTTTATTTATAAAAATCATCCCATAATTTTCTATGATTAAATACGATTTTCAAATGGATTTACGAACCTCAAAATCAATTTACGTTTCCTTAAACCATCAAATATATTTTAGAACCTCTCCCTTATATTCCAAAAATCATATAAAAGTCTTTTATAATCAAGTAATATTTATTAGGAATCATTCCATGGTTTTTAAAAATTAAATAAGGTTTTAAATGAATTTTGAAAGCCCAAAACTAATTTATATTTGATAAATTAATTTCTTTTATAAAATGATTAATATTCAATTTAAACAAATATTTTTCTTCAAAATAATTTCATATCTGGAATGTGTGTAACTTCCTCTTTAAGATGGTAATTTTATTTTGAATTTTCAAGAAGTAATTTCTTTTAAATAAGGCAGTAAACACAAACAAGGGCTTGGAGCTCACGACTGCAGGCTAGGGTAACTGGTCAACCGCCGTTCACAACCGATCGATCGGTTATGATAGTGGAGGTCGACCGCTTATTGAAGTTTGGAGCTGTAAGCCCAAGTACTTCATCTCCTTTGCCGCCACTGATGCATACATGAACCCAATTCTATCAATGCAACCCATTTCAAGCTAATTACAACACACACACACACACATCAATCATCACCAAAATCACACATAATATAGGTACGGTTTTGAGGAATAGGAAATGGGTTTTGAACAAGGAAATATAATAGACATAGCATTTCAATTTCAAAATCAAACACACAGGCTTATCATTCAATCATTTTGACATAGATTTGTGAATGAGAAATACTCACCTTGACTCTAGCAATCGAGGATTTCCATTTGCACTACATAGCCCTTCCATAAATTCTCTTCTCCATTGATTGTAAATAACTCTTGATCCCAACTTGAGTAAAATTCCACTTTGATTACTCCTAAGAGTGTAGCTTTTTGTTGAGAATCTCGTATTTAAATTTCATGACTATTGGGATTTTATTTTAATTAATATGAATTTTGGAAGAAGGAGATTAGGTTTTGAATTTTTCACTGAAGATGGAAAAATGAGCTATAGGAAAAGGAAATTGATATGGGACTTAACTTATATTGTGAAATACAAAATTTTCAAGAGAAAATTTAATAGGTAGTATACTTTGGGTTAGGGTTTTGGACTAAAGGGCCACTTATAATTCATTTTCCACTTCATTTTCTTCATTCACATTCACAAAATAATTATTCTACCGAATTAAAACAACTGCAAATCTCACTTAAAAATCATATTTACTCAATAAGTGTATTTACCATCATTATATAATTTTACAAAAATTATATTTACCCAATTTTCTCATTTTAAAATTAGTTATCCCAAAATTACAATATTTGGCTCATTTTAATAAAAATCATTCATTAGTATAAATAATTAAATAAAAATTCAGTCTCCACTTAATAAAGTTCAAAACTCTTTTATTTAATGTTATTTCATAAAAATTATATATCCATTCTTAATTTATTTTAAAAATCATTTCAAGTTTAAAATATCAATTTTAGTTCAAAAATACCTAAAATCACCATTATTAAAATACAATGCTTCAAAAATACTTAATATAAAAATAATTCATTTAATAATCCCTATAAAAATAATTTCTTCCATATTAAATACCACCAATTAATTTATTTTTCCCCAAACCTTAACTAGGATATTTTTATTATTAGAATTTCTAACTTCACAAAATACTTCATTATTTAAATCCAAAACAAATTCCTATATAACCTAATCATCATAAACCTCCCATATTTTATAATTTAAACCCATTTAATTATCTAAATTATATTATTAATTTTAATTAATTAATTCTCAATATTGGGTTATTACAGTGAACATTCGATTAGCTTGGTTGGTTTTTAAGTACAAAATGTCAAGCCAAACTGGAATTGAAAAAGTTCAAAATCAAATCGACCAAAACCAAATTTGTTTCTTTTAATTCGGTCGGTGATCGACTTAATCGAACTAAAATGGTAAGTAAGAGAAATTATCATATGTTATTTAGATGATTGACTTACTAAAAGAAAAGCATAATTTATGCTCAAAGAGATCTCGTTGAGTATTTTTTATGTTTATAAGAAAAATTAATCTATTTTCAGTAGGTAAACTTTGGTTCTTATTTACAAACCAATTTCAAAAATTATTACAATACCATAAATTTGGATAATATAATAAAAGTTCGATTAATTTGGTTAAATCAATAAAAAAATTATATTGCAAACTGAATTTCACTGATTTAACTTCATAACCGAATCGAACCAACTATAATGAACACGTTTGATCAGTTAATTTAGTTCTAACTGAATATTGGTTCACCTCTTATCCTTGGTAATATATGAACAATTCAAAATATTGAAGTTTGTACATACTTTTTCGAAGCTAGTCGTAGACACGATATTAGATGCTTACCGATTATAGTGAACCCTAATTTATAATCATTTAAGCTGCACCCTTAAGCAATAATATATTGTATTGGTTGTTTGTGCCAGAATGTGGCACAAACACCCAAATGAGTATAGTAGAAGAAAGAGTGAAAAAATAAACAAAACCAAGAAATAACAAGACACAAAAGTTTTATAGTGGTTCGGCTAATCGTTGCCTACGTCCATTTAGCTTTGTTGCTAATTTGGTTATTGTTTGCAACTTCTATTCTTATGGATCGGTTTGGATCCTCGGGATTACAAGAGAATATGGAGAAAATTGTTAAGATAGCCAAAAGATCCCCTTATTAGCGCCCCTCCATGCCTATTTATAACCGAAGGTCACCGAAACTTGCTCATCCACAATCACACCTACGTTCCCCACGTCTAGCAGCAATTAAGCTCGAGAAAACGTGGCGATGTCAGGAAATATAATGGATCAGTACCGATCCATAGGTATGGATCGGTAGCGATCCATAAGATTTCCTTATGAACTTCTTCCATTGCCTTGTTCAGGCGCGACTTGTTATTAGTTTCATGTTCCCCATATTGATTGCTCAGTTAGAGGCTTGTTTCCGAGTCAACAAGTTGGATCAGTGGAGGAATGGAGTTCCCGATTCTAGGTGCTCGAGATGTTCGAAGACAAGGTACATACAAACCATTTGTTGAGTTGGAATGAGTTGTTATCACCATGACTTGGGAGTAAAGGAGGTACGGGGTGATTTGGGTGAAGTCTTATGGATCGGTACCGATCCATCACTTTGATGGATTCAGATTGTTGAACTTCAATGATGGCTTTGCTTTTGCCTTGTGGTATTGGTTATACTTGGTTCCTGGGCTTGTCAGCTATCTCTCTGGATTCCTTGCCTCGATAACTTTCAAGTCTGACCTACCAAATACTGTTTGGTCAAAAGGCTGGATAGCACCTGCCCTCCAAAACACGCCTTATGAATGGACGGTGTGCTTTTCTCAAGAACAAATATCGAAGCCGATGAAACATTAGTGGTTGAATTTCTCGGCCCAATCGACCAAGCTTCGGTGAATTATTGGGTTCCTTCGGATGCATCTGTAAGTCAAAGACCGTTCGAAACCATAATAGCCAAGGATTCGAGTCCTTGCTTGGCTGTTAGTCATAGATGATCATCGTTCCAAGTTCTTTCAAAACTATCACATAATATAGTACATCGTAAATCGGGATCATTTCGTGTTCATCTGGGAGTTAATATACATGTATTCAAATCAATGCTCAATTTGGTAATTGCTATCGAGTCGTTTCAAGGCCAATTGGTGTTCGAAACCAAAGTCTAGTTTTTGAGATCTCCAGGCCATGCACTCGATGACCAATTCAAGTCTTGACCACTTTGAATTGTTAATCAAATCTTCGACTTTTTCGGACAGCAAGTCAATTGTCAATCTCTTCGGATCATTCTTCAACCTCTTCAGATCATTCCTTGATCTCTCAGGATCGCTAATCCAACCATCAATCTCTCCGAATTGTCAACTCAATCATTGATCTCTCTAGATCGCTAATCCAAATCATCTATCTCTTCGAATCGTTTAGCATCCAATATAGGGTTCGATCTCTCCGGATCGTTTGACATCCAATCTAGGGTTCGATCTCTTTGTATCCTTGCTGAGTCCAATCCACTCGTTCTTTGACAAGAGGACTCAAATTCCAAGCAAGTCCATTCACTCACTCTTCGGTTAGAGGGCTTACCTTCACACAAGCCCAATCTACCTGCTCTCCAGCAAGGGGGCTTGCACCTTGTGGTCATTGCCCTGTTTCTCTGAACAAGACTACCACAATCAGTATCAATCATCACGTTCAAGTGGTTTTCGAAATCAAGATTTCACAGAATTTAGGTTCCAACATTTATCACAACATTCATCCAGACACTACAACCTAACATCCAGCTTTAGAGCATGCCTAAAGATCGATCTAGGTCCCAAACATGAGTAAGTGGTTTGACTGTAATGTCATATCATTTACTAAAAGCAGAAAGCGAAGTGTGGGGATCGAACCCAACTCCCTATCGTCCCGATTATGGGATAACTATCCTCGGCCCAGCTTCGAGGCTACTTCAATTTGCTATAGATGATGGCTGCTTCTGCTCTACCACTACAGCTTGGCTTCTTATATATTACTGCAACGGGTTATTCCTAACCTATTCCTCAATTCAGGTCGTGAAGATGCCTGCAGCCGTTTGTTTCGTGCCCATCCAGCTCATGGAATAGGCAGTATTTTCCTGATTTTCTCTCCCGATCGGTGGGTTCTCTTCTTAATGGTTTTCGGTAGGGAATCTACCCCTTGGTATCGAGGTAAATCCTCTTTGGGGTTTCGTTCAATTCTATGCAAGAAGAGAATTTTAGTTCTCTTCTTTGTCATTTTGGCCCTCTAAAGCCGTCATCATCCTTTCATTTTTCTTTATCTTTGACGAATCTTGCCATAGATGGTATCAGCTTCAGTGTCGACTTCCGCCCTCTCAGCTTTAACATCTTCTTAACTCAGGTATCTTTCGGCCTTATGATAAAATTCTATGAGATCCATCGGAGGATCTTGCTCCAAAGCAGCTTTAAAATATGTTTTACTGGCTACTTCTGATACCACTGCCATCAGAACCATTGATGGGTCCGACCTATCAACCATGGCAGTTGCCATATTAAACCTTGTCAAAATTTCCTAAAGGTCTATCCGAATCTCTGCTTCACACTTGACGGCATCATTACATTTTTGGGTCGTGAAATATGGACCTGGAACTATTTCATGAATTTGTCCACCAATTCGGCCCATGTGCTGATGAAGCCATTTTTCAATTGTCTAAACCACAAAGCTGCTAATTTTGTCAGATACAAAGGGAAACTGTAACGACTCGAAATTTTGGATATTTGAAATTAGAATATTTAAATTGATTTTTAATATTTAAAAGTTAATTTTAACTTGAATTTCAAATATAACTATTTATTGATAATTTAATTATTGAATTAAATAATTAGAAATTGGGTAAATTATTGAATCTGGAGTTTTAAGCTTGTTAAAAATAATTTAAAGGCTTATAAAATTTATATTGATAATAATGAAGATAATAGAATTTTTAAAATTTAATTTAAAAGTGGTTTGTTCAGTTTTAAAAATATATCGTTTAAATTTACATTTAAAAATAGCCTTCCGGGGCACAGTCTCGGATTTCGATGAAACTAGTTCCATTGGATCTGTAATAGTGTATTATTATTGGATTTCAAATTTCGTAACATTTGGGGTTATCGTTTGGTCGTACGAGATATAAACGCGCTTAAATTTTATATAGAAAATTCAATATAATAACTGGGTCCAAAAAGCTATCTTCTCCATACGATCAAATTAGGACTCGGAACCTTTTCCATTGCGTTCAGAATAGGTGTATAACATTATAAACGCCTAGAGGCACGCTTTGGTAGGGGTTCGACATTTTGAGTGTGTAAGTCGAGACATTTTGAAAAGTAATTATATATATATATTAACCCTTCAAATCTGTATTCCCATCAACCTTTTTTCTTCCTTCATTTCAATCACTGTAGCAGACCAATTCAAACATGTTTTCTCCCCCTTTTTATCAGGCCCTTACCCCTTCATTTATCACGCAAGAAAACTGTACAGTAAGAGGGAAAAAAACAAACTTCAAAGTCCTTATCGAATTGGATACTCAACCGAAAATCTCCAAATACATTTATATATTCATGTTATGCCGCGGGCTTCGATCTGGGATAAGGTGAGGAAGGCGCGGCAATATTGGGTGTTGCTCGACATCGAACGCAGTGGAAGCGTTGGCTAGGGTTTCGAAGTTCTCGAGATGAAGGCGGTATTTCGTGGAGTGGCGGCTGCAGTCATGTTCAGGTGGTCGAGGCGCACATAAGGGGTAATTTTGGTGGCGTGCGGTTCCCAATGGGGTCGCGCGACATTTGGAGTCGCCGTGGCAAGCAGCTGTCGCATTTTGATTCGGGAGTTCGGGCCCACGATGGTGGGGTCGAGGAGATGCTATTGGCGGAGAGAAGCTGGATGGTGGCATTGGTTGGTGGTTTAGTCGAGTCGTTCGTGGTATCGGTGATATGCGTGCATTGGTGGAGGGCGTTTGAACTGGAAGCGGGAAACAAATTTTCGATTTTGGGGAAGATGGTTCCTGTAGCAAGTGGGCTGGGTTCGTTACTATTGGGTATGGGTTTTTGTTTATATAATAAAAATTTTGTTTGATTTAATAAAATTAAATATCAATGAGCTTATAAAAATTATATCTCGTGCATACGAGGTCCATTTTAGATGAAACTTTTTGCATAGCGATCGTGGTGAAGAGAGCTTCGGCATGAAGCTGGTTTGTGTAAAATTGGAGCTTCTGAAAAATTTCAGACAATTTAAAACGCGTACAGATTCAGTTGAAAACGGAACGCGAAAACGATTAAAATCTAAGGTGAGTAAATCTCACTCAAATTTGGAATTTTTGCAATTAATTTTAAGTGGTTAAAATTAATTATTGGTTGATTGATTGAATTTGCTAATATATTGAGAGGGATTTATAAGTGGTAAATCAAGCTGGAAATAAATCGAGAGGGATTTATAAAACAAATAGAATGACTATATTGGAGTTGAAAATATATTTTCCGAAAAAGTTAAGTTTATTTTAAGAGAAAGATTTTTAAGTATTAATTAGAAATTTAAAAGTGTTTAAAAGAATGTTTTAGAAAAATTTATTATTTAATTGTTTTAAAATTGTTAAAGTAAATATTAATTAAGTTAGCTATAATAGTTAATTATTATTAGAGGTTTAATCAGTATTATTATTTTTAAAGGACAATTATTCGATATTAATATTTTATATAATAGCTTTTATTTAAAAAGTAGTCTTGTCTAAAGTTAACTTGGAAAATTATTATACAACTTTCGTAAGTATTATTTTGAAAATTATTAAATAGAGTTTTTGGGAAGTATTGATATACTCGCATGGCATAATCAGAGGCAGTGAGTGCATGTAGTTAAGTTTTGAATTACTCTGGGATAGAGACATAACCATTGAACTGTGAATCCATGGTTTGATACCGCAGTGGTACTTTCCATATTATTTTTAAAAAGAGGTTTCAAAAATTCATTTGAAAGGAATAGTTGGTGAACTTACTAAATTCGATAAGTTTAAGTACATATATTTTGGGTGAAGAGATTTAATTTATTAAAGTTAAATTAAAAAGAGATTTGGAGTTATTCACTGGAAAATGGAATATTTGGTTGAATGATTGTTTATTTGATAGTTAAATAACCAACTATCAAAATCTAGACTCAAAAATATAACTTTGGAAATATCTAAGAGAATTACGGGAATTATATGGTACGGTTACCGTTCGAGGTGCTATACTGTACGTATAAGCTTGTTTCGTTCTTCTAGGATGTTTATAAGGAAATCCGTCCACTAACGGTTAGGAGGTGATCTCCGATCTTATTTTCGTCTGTTTATTTCCTGAAGAACCGAGGTTGAGTTTACTAGAAATATCGAACGTTGTTTCGAAGAGACCGGGACGGAGTTGTTATCCGAAAACCACTTTGATCCAACGAGTACGTTTTCGATGTGAAAACAATAGCATGGAGTCGAAGATGGAGCAGTGAAGTGCAAGGGCTAATCGCTACTAATCCCGAGGGTGATTTCGAAATGGATGTAGTAGGAGTAGTGCCTTCGGTTCTGTTCGGACCGAGGATGGACTTGTATGGATGAATGCTATCAGCATATTGTCATTGGAGGACAATGAGCATTCTAAGTGAAAAATTCCTTGAAAAGGTAATCGTAGCCTCTAGCCTCATCAACCGGAAATGACTGAAAAGCAGGGGAGATGCAACAAGGCTTAGTGGGTAGCACCCAATTAGGGTATGTTTACCACCTTTCTAGATAACCTCGGATATTATTATTACTATGATTTATGGAAGGAGCTCGATAAAGGGTGGGAACACCCAGGGTGATAGCATATTCAGTCTATCCAGGTCAGGGATAGTCCGGTCTTGTATAGCAGGGGATCCCGGCGTGGTCCTCGGTATATTGTTTCTAGACATGTACTGTGACAGGTGATACCCCAGTACCTAGTCATTCAGATGGAACCCATCCTCCAATAAGCGTCGTACGGTTTTGATTGTGCCCAACTATGCTAAAACGTGAGATGCAAGCGTTTTAGCTATTTGAATAAGTATTTGTACCTAGACACTATTATAATATCAGAGGATTTTGATATGAAATGTTTTGGTTATCGTAAGGTAAAAACCCGTCGTGTTTATTTATGGCGCGGTCTTACGAGATACCTTTGTTTTCAAAGGATTTTGACAAAAGTTAATAATTCAAATTGAGTATGTTTTCTTACGCTGGTTTTCCAGACTGACTCGGGTGTTATTTTGTTATAATGCCCGAGTCAGACCGAGTATTACAGATTCAGGATAGGATGCTATGGAGCTCAGGAGACGAGCTGGATGGCGAAGACATATTACCCATATCTGATTTATATCCTGCTGTGTATTGTAGGCTGTATATTTAGCTTTTGTGAGGACAAGTTATTATAACTGTCCAGTATTGTGCTATTGATTTGTGTTGTACTCTGATGATGTAATGTATAATAACAGTTATAGTTCTTTTGTATAAAGACCTGTTGTTGTCTATTATATATTGTTCTGCTGCGATTGTGAGATTCTGCGTTGTTGTTTCTATTTCCTTCTTCTACCTCTTTCTTCTTTTCCCTAACGATCTGGTATTTCCGACATTCGATTGTTCGGCATGTAATACATTGGAAGTATTGATGTCGATTTTCGGAGGTCGAAAATCCCGGACCGTCACACTTGGTATCAAAACTGAAGGTTAAGTGGGAACCTTGGCTCTGGTGGGGATTACTCATTAGAGATAGGGTCAGTAGCACCCTTAAATGAGTTTGAGGGTATTAATAGATATGAGCGCGTATTTGTTAGTGAATATAAAATCGTTTTATATTGTGTTGATTGGTTTGTTGAGTGACTTATGGATTCTGGTCAATACGAGTAATTAACGTTATTGATAGGAATTTCTAAACACTATAATAGAACAATTCAACACGGTATTGTTTTAAAATGGGGTAAATGGAATAATTTTACCTAAATTATTTTTGTATATATAAAAGAAAATAATTTTTCAGAAAATATTATAGTTATATGGTTGCTTGGTTGCTAGGAAATGATAATATTAAACTATTATCATTTGTTGTTGTGGTAATTGAAAATAAAAGTTTGATATTATAACCAAAAGTTTAGAAATAATTCATATAACAAAAATGGAGTTTGTAAATACGAACTTATAAATGTGATTTATAATTTGAAATGAAATGAAATAAAGTTCCAGAGGAATATTTAATATAGATTTAAAAAAAATTGGAATTTGGAAATTGGGAAAAATTAAATCATGTTGGTTTTGAAATTTTTTCCAAAGTCTTGGAATATAAAAGTGATATTATTTGGAAATATTTTTGAATTGGAAATGAAATCTATTGAGATTGGTGAATTGAAAATATTTAAAATGGTTTTAAAGGAATAAAAGCACTGAACTCACTTCGGTCGTTGGCAAATAATTTCGGTGATGACTACAGCATCATTGATGTTCATTTTCGAGTTTCCAAGAGAGGGATTGCTACCTCAATGATTTGAATTGGGATTTGTTTGCAAAATTGGTTTGATTTTGAAATACAAAGGGATGATTTAATATACAAATGGAGTGTGTATATGTAATTGATTTCAAAAAAATGATTTTTGAAATATCAAGTAATTGTTTAAAACTCTGGAATCTTATTTAAAATGTTTTAAATGGAATATAAATAAGTTTGGAAAACTTATAAAATTTTGAAATTTGAATATTGGAATGATATTTAATTTGAATAAAGTGAAATTGGAGAATTTGTTCGAGTAGACTAATTGAAATAATTATTGAAAATAAAGTTTATATAGATGAACAAATCAATTTAAATTTGTAAGTAAGCGTAATTGAAACCTGATTATTGGAATGGAAATTTAATTTAACTTAGGTTTAAAAATAAAGTGAATTTTGAAAGATTAAGCCTAAGTAGGCTAAAATGGAAAATAGTTCTAAAACGGAATGTAGTGAGATTTGAAATAAATTAGTAAATGAACTAATAAATTGAGTAAGCAGGTTAAACGAATTTGGAATTGAATTTGATTGGAAATAAATTAGTAGATGGAACTAATTTAAAATAATTAGTGGATTAAATGTGGTTTGAGGTATGGTGGATAGAATTCAATATTTAAAATTGGAAGATAAATTGAGTTCAAATGAAATTGAAAATTTAATTTGAATAGAAATAGACATAAAATTGAGTTATGAAGTGAAAATAAATATAAGAACATTTGTATTAAAGGTTATAAATTGACTTAAGAAAATTGATGTGATAAATTCTTAAGTGAAATTAGTATAGAGGAAATATACTAAGTAAATCGGGGAATGAGAAGTTTAAATGAGTGTGATAATTGTGAAAAATTGAATGGGAAGGAAGTAAATGCGAATAAAAAGAAATTGATACAGCTAAAATCAATTGGAAATTAGTACGTAAGTTGTACGTATATTGTTTATTCGTATAATGATTTGATCCAGATTTGAGCATAGAATTTCGAGATAGTTATATCGGTCGGAGTTGGGATTTTTCACTCGATTTTCGACGGCGAACCCTGGATATGGATTTTTGATTGATTCTGAAAATTCTCTATCATAGTACACGACTATGCAAGGAGAATGATGGTTTCTGATCAAGAAACCAGATATGAGTCCGCACTAGAGAGTCGTGTGAACGATACTAGTTCGGAAGTGAAATTGTGTGATCGAGCGAACGATCAGAGTTGATATTGCATACAGAGGATATATGTACATCGTACGGGCTTAAGTAAAGCAAATATTGAAAATTTTGAAAAGGAATAAATAAAATGATTTTGAATTATGTGATGGGATGTTATTGGTAAATAAGATGTAAGTAATTAAAAGCAAAAGCTAAATTGTTGTCTTCGATAACAGAAGAAAATTTTAAATTGCCCGACAAAAAGGTATGTGTTTAAATTGTTGTATGAAATTGATGGTTTTCTGATTGAGCCACTTGGCTTTTGTTTTCTTTTGATGATTTGGGGCCGTAGAGGCAGTTTTGTAGTTTTTTGGATCTAGCCGCGCAAAGGAGATGCTGGCGAAATTTTTCGAAAATTTAAGGAGTCGGGAAAATTTTGAAGAAAATTCTGATAATTTAAAATTTGGTTTTAAATTATAATTTGAATTAGTGAGGGAATAATATTAGTTAAGATCTATGGATAAGTTTGGGAAGTTAGTAAGAGTGATAGTGTGTCTTCAATAAAAAAAATTGTTTTGGGAAGTTGTTTGAAACTGTGTTGTTTTGGGAAATAGTAACAGGTTTGGACCATTCTTCTTACCTAGCAATTTCAAGGACGAAATTTTTATAAGGGGGAAGGAATGTGTGACGCCCCACCTCTATGCTCATAATAACAAAGAGTATTAAAAGAAATACTGTCTATTATTACGAAGAATAAGGCTGGATAGGAGCGACCATCCGTAATTTGCCTTACACTAATATTGGTTATCTCGATAGGAGTGGTATATACTTTTTATTTTTCATCTATCATTTATTTACTCCCATCGACACACCCAATTATCAGTATAAAACAAACTACGATAGTTCATAATAGTTTAGGACATTAGATATAACAATAACACAGATAATATAAATGCGGAACACAGATAAAAACAAAAGTCTCATATATATATAACTGATGTCGGTTAATACATAATTGACACAATACATATGATACAACTACAACTGTCGACTCTAGAAGTTATATATACAAGTACATTATCGACTAATATACATGAATACATATCGTTCTATACAATGACACTGACAACTTCAGAAGGTGTGAAAAGTCTTCATATCCTGAACAGCAACTCAAAGAAGAAAATCTACAACCTGAAATAACTCGGGTCTGACCCGAGTATTACATTCAAAAGAAAATAATACACGGGTCAGTCTAATTCAAACTCAGTTATTAGTGCATAGCAGCAATGATAATCAGATAGTCAATAGACGACAGTCACAGAAATCACATATATCCAACTCTCGATACGAGAATTGGATAATGGCGTATATAACACTAAACAGTGTAAATCATCAAATCAAAAATCTCAAAATGATCAAACACATCAAATTTCTGTGTGGCTGCAGCACACGCACGCGTGCGCTGCCTCGCCACACAGTACGTGAAATCATCACGACGGTGAAAGCTAACCGCGATCAAAATGGTAGAAGTCAACATAAATAAACTTACAGGGTCAAACCCGGGTCTTTGAGACCGGATTCAACTCGCTGTACAAATCTCAAAATCAACCAACAACTCGGGCTCAAAGCAATCCAAGTTAAACACTACCAAGCCCAAGTCAACAAGAACAGTGATCGAATGACGTATAACTGTAAATACCAAAATACACCGAGCATGGGTCAAAATCACACGAGTCCAGATGAATACAACTCAGCATAATTAAACTGAACAAACGGTGGCAAATGCATATACAACAGTGGTCATTGAAATGCAATGGTTTTATCAAAATATGCCACAAGAGGATTAAACTTAAGGTAGGCAGACTGAATGGTCACAGACATGAACACACAAATACATATATGTAGACTGCCTCAATGGATAAGATAGCTGCTAACAATGCTCAGACTCAAGGGATGCTTCAACTACCAATGCACAATGAATATACATGAAGACTGGCGTGCGTAAGGTGGAGAAACCGTATGTAAAATGCAACGGGGACAGGACAGTGCTATCATAGCTGAACTAAATGGTCAGTGGGACTAATATGGAAACATAGCAAGCACCTGAATGCAACATGCCTCGAATACCAGTGAACAACTAAACTGCCCAGACTCAAAGACCCAAAACAATACATGCATCTACCCATACTCATGTGTACACATGGATACACCTATGTGACAGCCTCAATTAAATACGAATACAAGTATACATGTTCGATAAGAATCAACAAGTGATGTACACTGGAATATACAATGCAAAAAGTACATAAGTTATACTGAACAACACTAATGCAACTCCGATGTACACAATGCAAATGACCAAGTCTACTATATGCTCAAGTGAAGTCAACAACATCTGGAGTGAATGCAAGTCAATGATCTCACCAATCAAACCAGTTATACACATGAATGAACACTAGTGGTAAACAAGTCAAACATAGTAGAAAGAATAAGTTTGAAGAAACCAGTGATAAACCAATTACAGATTAATGCAACCAGTCCCGAACTATAAGTGAACATCCAGCATAAAGGCCACAGGTGACCAAGCATCACAGATAAAAGAAACAAGAATATGTACTGGTACATGTTGTAAGTGGTAATAACTTACGGATTAATGCAAACAAAGGTATGAAGCCGAAGCCTACCAGACATACCACAGTCACCATAAAAACAATTCAATGTCAAAGCTAAGGTGATGGCCGGAGACAACAAAAATTCACAGAACCCCAAACTTTCCAGAGAATCAAAACCGGTACATTAAAGTGTCAGACACAAAGCAACCAAGATACGAGTTAACAAATTCAAGTGGTCGAAGACAACAGTCCAATAAGACCGAAGTCGAACACAAAATGGAACGAAGTCCAAAATTCAAATTAACTTCAATTGACCACATTCGATCAAAAAATCAACATCATAGAAACCCAAATTACGTTCGCATAGCAACGGAGGCCGAAGCCAAAATACATTCACAAAATCAAAGTGACCAAAGTCACAGTACTAGAGAATTCAAAACCGAAGTATCAACAAATCGAACCAACTCAGAAATTACCAACAACTAAACAAAATCGAACTGCCATAACGAAGTATTGGATTAGATGTGAGTAAACTCACCTTAGCATCGACGAGGTCGCGCGCGAGATAATCGAAGACGAAGCCCTAGCAAGCATCGAAAGAACGAACGAAAGCCCCAATTCGCCAGATCGTCGAGAGGAGAACGAGAACGAGGCCAAGCCCTAAAATTTTGAGACGCCACCATTTTTTTTTCTTTCTGTGATTTATTCTCGGGCACGAGTGAATGAGAGGGGATGGGGATGTCGTTTTAAAAACGTGGTATAGGTATGGGCTGGTATAGAGAAGGTATGGGTTAAGTATGTTGTTATTTTATTTATAAAGCCCGGAAAATTCTTTTAACGAATTACAAAAGAATTTTCAACTCGATTAAAACTTCAGCTGAATTAAACAAACAATTTGAGCGTCACATTGACGATAGTTAATTGTTATAAAATCTCGGGTCGTTACAGACTCCCCTCCTTAAAGGAATTGCGTCCTCGCAATTATAAGGAATAAATGGACAGAAGGTAACAACCAAAAGAGCAAGGTAATGACGAGTGCATAAGCAAAGCAAATGTCAGCAGGGGAAGTATTAGATAAGAAATCGAAAGGTTCGACTGATTCAAATCAAAAGAGTCAACATCGTGGGAATCAGGGATCAAAATCAGACGACTAACAAAAGCAAGAACAATCGAGTTCCAGCAACTAAAAGAGAAGGAAAACAGAGCAGAAATCCCCTACAGAGCACGAATTGAATGTGAGTAAATCAAATTACTCACTTGAATCTCCAGAGAAAAAAGACGAAACTCAAATCTCAAAAATCGCAAATATTCAATCATCAAAACGATAATTGAATTTCTCAAATCAACAAACATTCAACTATCAAAATGATAATCAAATTTTAAATCAGCAATTATTTAATTATCAAAAGCGATAATTAAATCTCAAAGCAACAAATATTTAACTATCTAAAGCGATAATTAAATCTCAAAGCAACAAATATTTAATTATCTAAAGCGATAATTAAACCTCAAAGCAGTAAATATTTAATTATCAAAAGCGATAATTAAATCTCAAATCAACAATTATTTAATTATCTAAAGCGATAATTAAATCTCAAAGCAACAAATATTTAATTATCTAAAGCGATAATTAAACCTCAAAGCAGTAAATATTTAATTATCAAAAGCGATAATTAAATCTCAAATCAACAATTATTTAATTATCTAAAGCGATAATTAAATCTCAAAGCAACAAATATTTAATTATCTAAAGCGATAATTAAATCTCAAAGCAACAAATATTTAATTATCTAAAGCGATAATTAAATTTCAAAGCAACAAATATTTAATTATCTAAAGCGATAATTAAACCTCAAAGCAGTAAATATTTAATTATCAAAAGCGATAATTAAATCTCAAATCAACAATTATTTAATTATCTAAAGCGATAATTAAATCTCAAAGCAACAAATATTTAATTATCTAAAGCGATAATTAAATCTCAAAGCAACAAATATTTAATTATCTAAAGCGATAATTAAATTTCAAAGCAACAAATATTTAATTATCTAAAGCGATAATTAAACCTCAAAGCAGTAAATATTTAATTATCAAAAGCGATAATTAAATCTCAAATCAACAATTATTTAATTATCTAAAGCGATAATTAAATCTCAAAGCAACAAATATTTAATTATCTAAAGCGATAATTAAATCTCAAAGCAACAAATATTTAATTATCTAAAGCGATAATTAAATCTCAAAGCAGCAAATATTTAATTATCAAAAGCGATAATTAATTCTCAAATCAGAAAATATTTAATTATCAAAAGCGATAATTAAATCTCAAAGCAACAAATATTTAATTATCAAAAGCGATAATTAAATCTCAAAGCAACAAATATTTAATTATCAAAAGCGATAATTAAATCTCAAAGCAACAAATATTTAATTATCTAAAGCGATAATTAAAAGCAACAATTATCTGATTATCAAAAACGATAATCAGAACTCATATCAACAAATATCTAATTATCACAAGCGATAATTAGAAACAACAAATATCTGATTATCAAAAACGATAATCAGAACTCATATAAACAAATATCTAATTATCACAAGCGATAATTAGAAACAACAAATATCTGATTGTCAAAAACGATAACCAGAACTCATATCAACAAATATCCAATTACCTGCAGATAATTGGAAACAACAAATATCTAGAAATCAATTAAGAAGACTAGAAAATCAACATAAAAGCTTGGATCGATCCCATCAGATGGCGAGTTTTTAATTCGCCGCACGTGCATCTCAGAGTGGCCGAAGCCTACCAAGTACTCAACATAATTTTGGCGCCCATCAGATTGACCCGGAGGTCCGCAGAGTGACCCGAAGGTCTAGTACTGGTATTTGACCCGAAGGTCCGCAGAGTGGCCCGAAAGCCCAACAAATGACCCGAAGGTCCGCAGAGTGGCCCGAAAGCCCAACAAATGACGCGAAGGTCCTCATAGTGGCTCGAAAGCACACGAAATCATCAAATATTTCAATTAACGAGTCCGGAATTAACCGAAATAGCAAACGCACATGTCCCATACCACGTGTTTTACTAAATCGTTTGATTCTCTTCATCGTTTCCTTGAAAGTGCAAAATTGTGTATTTTGTAAAAATACATTTCACATTCTCAAACGGACAAGTCCGGAATTAAGCGAATCAGTAAAAGAAAGGGGTCATAGTCCTCGATTTTGCTGAAACGTTTAAATCGCTTCCTCATTCCTTTGAAATCGCAAACTGTAAATTTTTTTTTTTTTTTTTTGAAAACAATTTTATTTATTTTGTAAAATAACAATTCACATTCTCAACTGGACAAGTCCGGAGTTAAGCGAAACAGTAAAAGGAAGGGGTCATAATCCTCGATTTTGCTGAATCGTTTAAGTCGCTTTCTCATTCTTTTGAAAACGCAAACTGTTAAAAATTTATAAAACAATTTTCATTTTAAAACGATTTTCCCATCACGTGATTAAAACAACAATATTAGTAACAATTTCGATAAGGAAATTGTACTTCTCAAAATACCGTAAAAACGGTCACAAATCAGTATTGCGGAATAACCGCTTGAAAATCCACTTTTAAAATTTTGGCTGTTGCTGAAGTCAAAGCGACAGAAATTTTAAAACATCAAATATCTCATCAAAGGATTCACATCAAAATGTGACATCAGTGAATTTTCATTTATTAAAATTGTCAACAAAATACCGTGCCTCAAAAATTCAGCATTGGTGTAATAAATCCGTTATAAAAATAACGACAACAAAATACGTATCATAACCAAGCATCGGTTCAACGTAAAATAAATGCAATAACGTGCAATTCAAATTTTTGCACGGATTACAAAATGAACAAAGAAATCATTCAAAGGTATCTTCAACGAAGATAATTCAAAACAGCAAAAATCTAATCACTAGATGATTAGTACAAAAGAAAGCCGGCGGAAATTTCAACAAAAATCACATATCTGCAATTTCTTCGAATCCTCAATTTGGATTCGAAATTCTCAAAGAAACAAATAATTACAGCTATGTAAACAACAATTGGAATTCATATCAATTTCGTATTTTGATTCTTAAATCAAAAAGATTATCAGTTGTACTCAGCGAAGACAGTTTCACTGTTTCCGCTGCGCACTCTGATAAATAGAACATAAATCAATCAAATCAACAAAACACAGTTTCACTTTTTTATTTTTAAATAATGATATTTAAAAATTTCATCTAAATTTCAAAACTTTAGTTTTGACTCAAAGTACAAATAAAACATCGACCAATAGTTGTAACATATGTTCCATCCAAGTTATGTTTTATATTATGTCCATAAACCCCAAGCTCTGATACCAACTGTGACGCCCCACCTCTATGCTCATAATAACAAAGAGTATTAAAAGAAATACTGTCTATTATTACGAAGAATAAGGCTGGATAGGAGCGACCATCCGTAATTTGCCTTACACTAATATTGGTTATCTCGATAGGAGTGGTATATACTTTTTATTTTTCATCTATCATTTATTTACTCCCATCGACACACCCAATTATCAGTATAAAACAAACTACGATAGTTCATAATAGTTTAGGACATTAGATATAACAATAACACAGATAATATAAATGCGGAACACAGATAAAAACAAAAGTCTCATATATATATAACTGATGTCGGTTAATACATAATTGACACAATACATATGATACAACTACAACTGTCGACTCTAGAAGTTATATATACAAGTACATTATCGACTAATATACATGAATACATATCGTTCTATACAATGACACTGACAACTTCAGAAGGTGTGAAAAGTCTTCATATCCTGAACAGCAACTCAAAGAAGAAAATCTACAACCTGAAATAACTCGGGTCTGACCCGAGTATTACATTCAAAAGAAAATAATACACGGGTCAGTCTAATTCAAACTCAGTTATTAGTGCATAGCAGCAATGATAATCAGATAGTCAATAGACGACAGTCACAGAAATCACATATATCCAACTCTCGATACGAGAATTGGATAATGGCGTATATAACACTAAACAGTGTAAATCATCAAATCAAAAATCTCAAAATGATCAAACACATCAAATTTCTGTGTGGCTGCAGCACACGCACGCGTGCGCTGCCTCGCCACACAGTACGTGAAATCATCACGACGGTGAAAGCTAACCGCGATCAAAATGGTAGAAGTCAACATAAATAAACTTACAAGGTCAAACCCGGGTCTTTGAGACCGGATTCAACTCGCTGTACAAATCTCAAAATCAACCAACAACTCGGGCTCAAAGCAATCCAAGTTAAACACTACCAAGCCCAAGTCAACAAGAACAGTGATCGAATGACGTATAACTGTAAATACCAAAATACACCGAGCATGGGTCAAAATCACACGAGTCCAGATGAATACAACTCAGCATAATTAAACTGAACAAACGGTGGCAAATGCATATACAACAGTGGTCATTGAAATGCAATGGTTTTATCAAAATATGCCACAAGAGGATTAAACTTAAGGTAGGCAGACTGAATGGTCACAGACATGAACACACAAATACATATATGTAGACTGCCTCAATGGATAAGATAGCTGCTAACAATGCTCAGACTCAAGGGATGCTTCAACTACCAATGCACAATGAATATACATGAAGACTGGCGTGCGTAAGGTGGAGAAACCGTATGTAAAATGCAACGGGGACAGGACAGTGCTATCATAGCTGAACTAAATGGTCAGTGGGACTAATATGGAAACATAGCAAGCACCTGAATGCAACATGCCTCGAATACCAGTGAACAACTAAACTGCCCAGACTCAAAGACCCAAAACAATACATGCATCTACCCATACTCATGTGTACACATGGATACACCTATGTGACAGCCTCAATTAAATACGAATACAAGTATACATGTTCGATAAGAATCAACAAGTGATGTACACTGGAATATACAATGCAAAAAGTACATAAGTTATACTGAACAACACTAATGCAACTCCGATGTACACAATGCAAATGACCAAGTCTACTATATGCTCAAGTGAAGTCAACAACATCTGGAGTGAATGCAAGTCAATGATCTCACCAATCAAACCAGTTATACACATGAATGAACACTAGTGGTAAACAAGTCAAACATAGTAGAAAGAATAAGTTTGAAGAAACCAGTGATAAACCAATTACAGATTAATGCAACCAGTCCCGAACTATAAGTGAACATCCAGCATAAAGGCCACAGGTGACCAAGCATCACAGATAAAAGAAACAAGAATATGTACTGGTACATGTTGTAAGTGGTAATAACTTACGGATTAATGCAAACAAAGGTATGAAGCCGAAGCCTACCAGACATACCACAGTCACCATAAAAACAATTCAATGTCAAAGCTAAGGTGATGGCCGGAGACAACAAAAATTCACAGAACCCCAAACTTTCCAGAGAATCAAAACCGGTACATTAAAGTGTCAGACACAAAGCAACCAAGATACGAGTTAACAAATTCAAGTGGTCGAAGACAACAGTCCAATAAGACCGAAGTCGAACACAAAATGGAACGAAGTCCAAAATTCAAATTAACTTCAATTGACCACATTCGATCAAAAAATCAACATCATAGAAACCCAAATTACGTTCGCATAGCAACGGAGGCCGAAGCCAAAATACATTCACAAAATCAAAGTGACCAAAGTCACAGTACTAGAGAATTCAAAACCGAAGTATCAACAAATCGAACCAACTCAGAAATTACCAACAACTAAACAAAATCGAACTGCCATAACGAAGTATTGGATTAGATGTGAGTAAACTCACCTTAGCATCGACGAGGTCGCGCGCGAGATAATCGAAGACGAAGCCCTAGCAAGCATCGAAAGAACGAACGAAAGCCCCAATTCGCCAGATCGTCGAGAGGAGAACGAGAACGAGGCCAAGCCCTAAAATTTTGAGACGCCACCATTTTTTTTTCTTTCTGTGATTTATTCTCGGGCACGAGTGAATGAGAGGGGATGGGGATGTCGTTTTAAAAACGTGGTATAGGTATGGGCTGGTATAGAGAAGGTATGGGTTAAGTATGTTGTTATTTTATTTATAAAGCCCGGAAAATTCTTTTAACGAATTACAAAAGAATTTTCAACTCGATTAAAACTTCAGCTGAATTAAACAAACAATTTGAGCGTCACATTGACGATAGTTAATTGTTATAAAATCTCGGGTCGTTACAGAATGTAATGACCCAGAATTTTGGATATTTGAAATTGGAATATTTAAATTGATTTTTAATATTTAGAAGTTAATTTTAACTTGAATTTCAAATATAACTATTTATTGATAATTTAATTATTGAATTAAATAATTGGAAATTGGGTAAATTATTGAATCTAGAGTTTTAAGCTTGTTAAAAATAATTTAAAGGCTTATAAAATTTATATTGCTAATAATGCAGATAATAGAATTTTTAAAATTTAATTTAAAAGTGATTTGTTCAGTTTTAAAAATATATCGTTTAAATTTACATTTAAAAATAGCCTTCCGGGGCACAGTCTCGGATTTCGACGAAACCAGTTCCATTGGATCCATAATAGTGTATTTCTATCGGATTTCAAATTTCGTAACATTTGGGGTTATCGTTTGGTCGTACGGGATATAAACGCGTATATCGAAAATTCAATATAATAACTGGGTACAAAAAGCTATCTTCTCCATAGGATCGAATTAGGACTCGAAACCTTTTCTATTGCATACGGAATAGGGGTATAACATTATGAACGCCCAGCGGCACGCTTTGATAAGGGTTTGACATTTTGAGTTGCGTAAGTCAAGACATTTTGAAAAGTAATTTAATATATATATATATATATATATATTTCAACCCTTCAAATCTGTATTCCCATCAACCTTTTTTCTTCCTTCATTTCAATCACTGTAGCAAACCAATTCAAACAGGTTTTCTCCCCCTTTTTATCAGGCCCTCACCCCTTCTTTTATCATGCAAGAAAACTATACGGTAAGAGGAAAAAAAATAAACAAACTTTAAAGTCCTTATCGAATTGGATACTCAACCGAAAATCTCCAAATACATTTTTAAATTTGTGTTACACCACGGGTTTTGATCTGGGATGAGGTGAGGAAGGCGCGGCAGTATTGGGTATTGCTCGACATCGAACGCAGTGGAAGCGTTGGCTAGGGTTTCGAAGTTGTCAAGATGAAGGCGGTATTTCGTGGAGTGGTGGTTGCAGTCGTGTTCAGGTGGTCGAGGCGCACCTAAGGGGTAATTTTGGTGGCGCGCGGTTCTCAGTGTGGTCGCGCGACATTTGGAGTCGCCGTGGCGAGCAGCTATGGCATTTTGATTCGGGAGTTCGGGCCCATGATGGTGGCGTCGAGGAGATGCTACTGGCGGAGAGAAGCTGGATGGTGGCACTGGTTGGTGGTTTAGCCGTGTCATTCATGGTATCGGTGATATGCATGCACAGGTGGAGTGCGTTCGAACTGGAAGTGGGAAACAAATTTTCGATTTTGGGGAAGATGGTTCCCGTAGCAAGCGGGTCGGATTCATTACTGTTGGGTATGGGGTTTTGTTTATATAGTAAAATTTTTGTTTGATTTAATAAAATTAAATATCAATGAGCTTATAAAAATTATATCTCGTGCATACGAGGTCCGTTTTGGACGAAACTTTTTGCGTAGCGATCGTGGTGAAGAGAGCTTCGGCATGAAGGTGGTTTGGGTAAAATTGGAGCTTCTAAAAATTTCAGACAATTTAAAATGCGTCCGGATTCAGTTGAAAACGGAATGCGAAAGCGATAAAAATCAAAGGTGAGTTAATCTCACTCAAATTTGGAATTTTTGCAATTAATTTTAAGTAGTTAAAATTAATTATCGGTTGATTGATTGAATTTGATAATTATTATCAATATTGGATATTATATTATATATTAGAGTGATTGATATTCCCGCATATATATATATATATATATATATATATATAGCGGACGAGACCCTATACGCCCCGCATAATAGCGGATGACCCCATATACTGCGATATCCCCCTCGAAGTGGGATTGGTATTTTTATTTTGTGCTAACATCTATGGATGCAGGGAAACAGGTTGGAGGGATCCAACTGGATTCCTCAAAAAAATGTCAAAATTATTTTCATATTCCATGATATATGTGGAAATTATTTCTACAGATTCATTAATTTTTCGGGTACAATAAATAACTCATTTAAATATATGTGGAAATCTAATGCTCCTCCCAAATCAAGAATTCACATGTGGTTAATTCTTCATGGAAAACTTAATACAACTGATTTTTTAAAGAGAAAAAATATTCAAAATGATAATAAATGTTATTTTTGTCATCTGTATCTTGAGGACATTAATCATATATACTATAATTGTATGGATTCTAATTACATTCTAATTAATACTCTTAAAATTTTTAACTTTAATATAACAACTAAAATTTCGGATTGTGAATTTTACTGGAATAATTATAGATTCAAGTTCAAAAAGAATATTAGATTTTTACTAGACACTTTATTCATTATTATTAGTTGGTTTATTTGGTTTGAAAGAAATCAAAGAATTTTCAATGATAATAATTGTCATTTTAACAAATTGATTTTTACAATTTCTTCATTTTGTTTTAATTGGATCTCTAACCCCTAATATAAATTAGCTAAACATTTCTTTTTCAAAAGGTATCTTAACAAGGTTAATCATAATATTAATTTTTTAAAACACAACAGTAATTTTTTAACATTAATAATAGTATTATTAATATTTTCTCTAATTTAGATAATGATTTTACTTCTAATCATAACTTACTTATGATTAAAGGTTGATAAGATAGATCCGTCTCAATATTTGTACTAGTCTCTGTTTGGTATTGGTTTTTAGGTTTTTAATTTATAATGTTATTATCCAGTTAGTCTTATTTAGGTTTTTATTTCCTTCCTTATTTATACATATATATGTATATTTATTATATAAATATACATATATATGTATCATTCTAATTTTTTCTTTAGTCATTTTCCAGTTACAGGTATGGGAGATAGGATATCAGTTTCATTTTGCAGATTTTCATATCTTCAGATTGCTGGACTTCAGATGGTAGAGAGGTCACCAGAGCAGAGTATCTTCATCCAGGACTACTAGCAGTTTCTCCTCAGATTTAGGATTCTGCTATCTTCATTATGGAGTACTTTTTTCAGGAGGATATATTCTTCAGTTTGGTACCCCTTTCTCTTGTTCAGAGGCTTCAGAGCGGTTTCTCTTTTTAGCAGATCCACTTCAGAGCAGATGCTTATTCACCTCTCCTGGTTTAGTTGGTTGGAGCTTCCTCATTAGTTTGGGACGTTATCCAGTAGTTTCTGTTTTTCCTATAGTCTTTTAGGTACATCTAACACCTTAATATCGGGTGGTGGCCATGCCGGAGCACGATATCGGGGTGTGATGGGTGGTGGCCTTGCCGGAACTCATCTTAGGAGTACCTGAGACTTGATATATTTGTATTTGGTTTTTGTTACCTGCCAAGCATGTTGGCAGCACTTTATATTCGTGATATATATATATATATATATATATATATATATATATATATTTGCATGTATGCTCTCCTCTATTCGTAGAGGATCACACTTTTTCCTCAAAAAAAAATATTCCATGATATGATTTATTTGAATAACCTATGATAGATTATATTGGAAATTGAATTTATTGGATGTTATGGTATTGCTGGATATATTTTTGGCATTTTAAAATATCAAAAATAAGAATATTGAATTTTTAAAGGAAAATAAAAAGGGAAATTTTAAAGTAAAAATATTTATAGTAAAGTTGGATAAATTTAAAAGCAATGAATTTTGGGAAAAATAAATAGTTTGACTTTAAAATCCTATCTAATAATTCCGGAATATGGAAAAATAGAGATTTTTGAATAAAATGTGAATTAAAGGGTTTTTAAAAATAAGAACTTAAGCGATATTGTTTTAAGTATAAAAGAATGTATTTTAAAATTTAAGATTTAAATAGTTGGGAAAAATAAAAGGAAAATTGGAAATAAAATATGAAATTTGATATTTCGAATTTAAATAAGATTTTAAATCATAAAGGGAAGTGAGATCTAAAATTTGTGGACTTGGAATATATTTGAGTCATTTAAGAAATTAATTTAAAATGGAATTTAATTTAGAAAATCAATTAAGTGTTGTGAAACAGGGATAAATGGGAAATGAGATTATGGAAATTATAAATGAAGTTTATAATATAAAGTGAAGTAATTATCAGTGGATAATTTGAAATTATAAATTCACGATGAGAAATTATAAGGAAATGGGTAAATCGTTTTAAAAATAAATAGTAGTTTTATATTTAGAAACGTGAAAATGAAATTTATGGAATCGGAACGTAAATCAAGCTGGAAATAAATCGAGAGGGATTTATAAAATAATTAGACTGGCTATATTGGAGTTGAAAATATATTTTCCGAAAAAGTTAAGTTTATTTTAAAAGAAAGATTTTTAAGTATTAATTAGAAATTTAAAAGTGTTTAAAAGAATGTTTTAGAAAAATTTATTATTTAATTGTTTTAAAATGTTAAAGTAAATATTAATTAAGTTAGCTATAGTAGTTAATTATTATTAAAGGTTTAATCAACATTATTATTTTAAAAGGATAATTATTCGATATTAATATTTTATATAATAGCTTTTATTTTAAAAGTAATCTTGTCTAAAGTTAACTCGGAAAATTATTATAGAAATTTCGTAATTATTATTTTGAAAATTATTAAATAGAGTTTTCGGGAAGTATTGGTATACTCGCATGGCGTAATCGGAGGCAGTGAGTGCCTGTAGTTAAGTCTTGAATTTCTCTGGGATAGAAACGTAACCATTAAACTATGAATCCTCGATTTGATACCGTGGTGGTACTTTCCATATTATTTTAAAAAAAGGGTTTCAAAAATTCATTTGAAAGGAATAGTTGGTGAACTTACTAAATTCGATAAGTTTAAATACATATATTTTGGGTGAAGAGATTTAATTTATTAAAGTTAAATTAAAAAGAGATTTGGAGTTATTCAGTGGAAAAATGGAATATTTGGTTGAATGATTGTTTATTTGATAGTTAAATAACCAACTATCAAAATCTGGACTCAAAAATATAACTTTGGAAATATCTAGGAGAAGTACGGGAATTATATGGTACGGTTACCGTTCGAGGTGCTATACTGTACGTATAAACTCGTTTCGTTCTTCTAGGACGTTTATAAGGAAATCCTTCCACTAACGGTTAGGAGGTGATCTCCGATCTTATTTTCGTCTGTTTATTTCCTGAAGAACCGGGGTTGAGTTTACTGGAAATATCGAACGTTGTTTCGAAGAGACCGGGACGGAGTTGTTATCCGAAAACAACTTCGATCCAACGAGTGCGTTTTCGATGTGAAAACAAGAGCATGGAGTTGAAGATGGAGCAGTGAAGTGCAAGGGCTAATCGCTACTAATCCCGAGGGTGATTCCGAAATGGATGTAGTAGGAGCAGTGCCTTCGGTTCCGTTCGGACCGGGGACGGACTTGTATGGATGAATGCTATTAGCACATTGTCATTGGAGGACAATGAGCATTCTAAGTGAAAAATTCCTTGAAAAGGTAATCGTAGCCTCTAGCCTCATCAACCGGGAATGACTGAAAAGCAGGGGAGATGTAGCAAGGCTAAGTGGGTAGCACCCAATTAGGGTATGTTTATCACCTTTCTAGATAACCTCGGATATTATTATTACTACGATTTATGGAAGGAGCTCAATAAAGGGTGGGAACACCCGGGGTGATAGCATATTCGGTCTATCCAGGTCAGGGATAGTCCGGTCTTGTGTAGCAGGGGATCCCGACGTGGTCCTTGGTACATTGTTTCTAGACATGTACTGTGATAGGTGATACCCCAGTACCTAGTCATTCAAATGGAACCCATCCTCCAATAAGCGTCGTATGGTTTTGATTGTGCCCAACTATGCTGAAACGTGAGATGCAAGCATTTCAACTATTTGAATAAGTATTCATACTTGGACACTATTATAATATCAGAGGATTTTGATATGAAATGTTTTGGTTATCGTAAGGTAAAAACCCGTCGTGTTTATTTGTGGCGCGGTCTTACGAGATACCTTTGTTTTCAAAGGATTTAGATAAAAGTTAATAATTCAAATTGAGTGTGTTTTCTCACGCTAGTTTTCCAGACTGACTCGGGTGTTATTTTGTTATAATGCTCGAGTCAGACCGAGTATTACAGATTCAGGATAGGATGCTATGGAGCTCAAGAGACGAGCTGGATGGCGAAGACACAAGTTATTATAACTGTCCAGTATTGTGCTATTGATTTGTGTTGTACTCTGATGATGTAATGTATAATAACAGTTATAGTTCTTTTGTATAAAGACCTATTGTTATCTATTATATATTGTTCCGCTGCGATTGTGAGATTCTGTGTTGTCGTTTCTATTTCCTTCTTCTACCTCTTTCTTCTTTTCCCTAGCGATATGGTATTTCCGGCATTCGATTGTTTGGCATGTAATACAGTGGACGTATTGATGTCGATTTTCGGAGGTCGAAAATCCTGGACCGTCACAGAAACATTGTCCTATCACTTCTTCAGAACACATAACACTTCCATGTGCCAGCTATACCGTATCAAATGGACCGTTAAATCCATCTTTCCATCATACGTCTCCAACACCGGCAGCTTGAAATCAACCGGATTCCTAGCGTACTAAATGTTCAGAGTGAATGGACTTCTGCTCACATCCTCTGGGCCCCGGTTAGGTAGTCCAGCCCTTATTGCTCACCTAACTTCTAGACAAGTCTGTCATTATCATCCAAAGGAACTCTCTAGTTTGTATTCTTAGCTTGCCCTCTATTCCCACGAGGGAATTCTAGCATGTATCCCTATGGTCGTGCATCAACATTTTGATTCACATTTAGATGCTCATCGTTATTTCCTGGATGTGCTTCGTTTCCACCTAAGTTAAAGTTGGCCATGTCCCTAAGTTCTTGGGGGTCGGTACCGATCCGTGCTTGTGGATCGGTACCGATACATACGACTCCTTCGAGGGTCGCTCCAGTTTGCTTCATTCTGCTCCTAGGTGCATTTGCTTTGGCTTCAAGCCTTTGCATCTGGTTTGCAGCAACTCCGGCTGTTCCTATTTGTCCCATTCTCCTGAAGAACCCCTTCATCATCTCTTCCTGGCGGGCCATCATCCCTTCCTTCATTTCCATCATCATCATTTCCATCTCATACTTGGTTACGTAGATGGAAGGGGGGTTAGATTCTAAGGATGCCTCTTGGTTGTTTAATTGTTGATTTCCTCCAGCAGCAGTCTTCATATTTGATTGTCTTGTCATCTTAAACTTTTTCAAGTTTCAAGCCACTGAATTCAAGTATCTCCCGATGAAAGCACCAAAATGTTTGCACTAGAATGTGGCACAAACACTCAAATGAGTATAGTAGAAGAAAGAGTGAAGAAAGTAAACAACAACAAGAAATAATAAGACACAAAAGTTTTATAGTGGTTAGGTTAATCGTTGCCTACGTCCACTTAGCTTTGTTACTGATTTGATTGTTGTTTACTACTTCTGTTCTTATGGATCCTCAAGATTACAAGGGAATATAAAAAAATTGTTAAGAGAGCCAAAAGATCCTCTTAATGATGCTCTTCCATGCCTATTTATAGTTGAAGGTCACTGAAACTTGCTCATCCATAATCACACCTACGTTCCTCACGTCCAACAGCAGTTAAGCTCGAGAAAACGTAGCCATGTCAGCAAATATGATGGATCAGTCCCGATCCATAGGCATGGATCAGTACCGATCCATAAGATTTCCTTATGGACTTCTTCCATTGCCTCATTTAGGTGCGATTGTCGTTAGCTTCATGCTCCCCATTTTGATATCTATGTTAGAGGCTTGTTTCTGGGTCAACAAGTTGGATCGGTGGAGGAATGGAATTCCTGATTTCAGATGCTCAAAATGTTCAAAGGCAAGGCACATGCGAACCATCCGTTGAGGCTTGGAATGGGTTGTTATCACCATGACTTGGAAGTGGAGGAGGTATGAGTGATTTGGGTGAAGTCTTATGGATTGGTACCAATCCATAGGGATGGATCAATACCGATTCATCACTTTGATGGATTCAGATTGTTTATCTCTCTAGGCTCCTTACCTCGATAACTTTCAAGTCTGACCCGTCAATTCGTCCACACACTGTTTGATGAAAAGACTGGATAACACATGTTGTGTCTCTTTGTCAAGACTATGTCACTTAGACGTCTAAACCTAGGTCAATGGTCAATACTATGATAACGTCCGTAGTTATTTACGAAGATTGACTTTCGAAAACTGATAATATTTATTGATCAACCGAATGCCTTGGTCAAGGTTTTTATGATTTCGCATCAACTTTCAATGATGATGACACTAACCTTCTGAGTTGAAGGAGATAAATACTATCTGGAGTACTATTTCGCATGCGTCTTAACACATACCCCTTTATGGATGTAACATGATTTATTATCGTCATGTGAGATCTCCTATTTGACTTAGATACAATAACCTATAGAAGACTCTTTGTGGGTCATTGTGCAGTCATGCCTTAATAATAATAATAAGTACGTAACCTTTTGTTGTCCCAATGACTATGAGTGATTCATAATTCATCCTATGGAGAGTATTACGTACATTAGTCTAATCGATGTGTCGATATCCCGTTCTCGAAGCATCTTTGACTAAGAATATTTAAGGATAAGTGCTTATTCGTATGATCTGATACTCATGGTTATGAACTCTTTCGTAACTACGATCGACTAAAATTTTTATTTAAAGGATTTTTACCTGTATATTATAATGTACTCTAAAATATTATATGTTTGTGTATATGCACATACAACAAAAATTAATACCAAAAACCTTACTTTTATTTTGAACAAGATTTGAAACCAGAGTTGGGTTAATAATCAATTCATATAATTATCTTATGATGTACCCTTAACTCTATTAAGAGAATCTCTTTATATGTTTTTAGAGACACCTTTTCTTCTACCTCTACTCACCGGTCGCTTATTGGGTTAATTATGAAGAATGGTTGGTTTCCAAATATTTTTTAACATGGATTTTTATCTAGAGTAGTGGATTTAGAGTGTAAATTAGTCGGATCGGACTGGACAGAGATGAGTTTAGTATAGCTTTATGAAAAAATTGGATGGACAAAAACATGACTGGGTTTTAACTCGAACATCTTTTCCACGAGCCGAACAATGGACGGATAATAGAAAAATCATCAGACAACTCGGATAAACATGATTTCATACATTCTTTTTTGTCCTAATTCATGTACTAAATGAAAATCGAACAAACAAGGATATACATATTTGAACTTAGAGGTCTACATAGCTTACAATCCTAGCCCTAAGTAGATTAAAAGCGAGCTTATAACATCACGACAAGAGACAAACATCGGTACTTGAATTTAGTTTAGTTTAGTTTAGTGTTTTTTTTTGGAAATTTTTTCAGCTTGTTTTTTATTTTCTACCACACATAGTCATATGATTAGTAGCATAAAATCTTTAAACCGTTTTTTGTTCTTTATTTTCTACTACACGCAGCCACACGTTTAGTAGCATACAAATTTGTAAAACATCTTTTTTTTATTAATACAAATACCATTTTACCTTTAGAAATGAACTGCAAAGATGCACATTTCTAATGCAGTCAGGGCTTGAGACTCTAGACAAACTCAATTGATTAGCCTATTTGAAATGTGAATTAATTTATAATTTTATATAAACGGCCTTCGAAAAAGCTAAGGTTGACCATAGTACCACTACGTAGCTGATAAAATTCGTAATAGAAAAACATACACACAGATTCCTCTTTTGAATCAACTTATAACTAGCATAAACTATAACCGAACATGATGGCTCCTCCCTCTGTTTTCACCACTAGAAAAGGCTGAAATACCGACAACAGCTGGCAACGGCTTCCGGCGGCCATTTTTCGATGGCTTTCAACGGGCCGTCGACGACTGTCGGAAGTCGTCGCAAATTCGTGAATTACAGGCCTCAGCCGAGGCATTTCATCCTCATTCATTCAGCATGCAAAAAATAAATCAAAACTCCCAAAATCCCAATTTCTTGCTTCCAGTCCCCAAATTCAAGTTTCCGGATCCTCCACGGTTGCCTAATCACACTATATTGCTTTCAATCTCAGGTATAATCTCTTATTTTCGCAAAAAATCTAATTTTTACCCTAAATCTAGATTTGCATAAGTTGATAAATTAGGGCTAATTAGTGATTCTAATCATTTCTAATAGCATAATAATGGTTTATAGTATCACATGGTATACCTATTTCATTTGTTAGCGTGAAATTGTAAAAATTAGGTATAGTTTGTGATTTTGTGTGTATGTGTAAACCATTATATATGTGTTTTTTCAACTATTGTCTTGTGTTAATTGGAATAAGCCATAGAACTTGAAAATAAGTTAGTTAACGAAAAACAGAGATACATTCTACTTCAGTCGGAGTTAGAATCATCCATGTCCATTGCTTTTAAACATCTTGACTTGCATAAAAATGAATGCATGAGTCTCAGAAAGAAATTGACTGCATTGGAAAATGACAACAATATTGAAGCAACCTTATTCGATAAAATACGCGGAATAATGTAGTAAATTAATAATTTTTTGAAACATATAAAATTAGTAAATTTTCAGCCGTTTACAAACAATAATATATTACATAGTAAATAAGTAGACAAACTACAAAACTACCACTTTTTGTATAAACTACTTTTTTATTACGTCCCTTAGAGAGTATTTGGTCCCGTCTGACAAGTGTTGTACATGATCGTTATATAAATATTTATTTTTGTCACAAAACAGACATTTATATTCATCTGGTACAATACTTGTTGGATTTTCTCCTGTATTGGACAAATTATTAAACACGGCAAATAATTACATTTCGTACATTATTTCGTTTTAAACGGTTCACAAAATTTCGCCGTCGCTTTTCTTTTTTGTTTCCTATGTACATGCATTTGTGTACAATGTAGGAAACAAAGGGAAAGTGCTGCCGAAATTTTGTTGAATCATTTAAAATGAAACAACTTACGAAATGTAAGTGTTTACTGTGTTTGTAATGGGAAGTAGGATGACTCACCAGCAAAAAAGAAAACCATAAACCAACATTTCAATATTGTATTCTTAAGTGGGGTAAAATTGACGCGTATAAGGTTATGTATCGATACATTGAAAAATAAAATGTTAATTCGTAAAATGACCAATATTTATTTTTGAATTTGTGACATATTTTTTCAAATAGGAAAAATGATCGATTATTTTGTTGATCGGAGGAGATAGATGTATCAAAGAAGGGGATTGAGAGGCTCAATAAAAGAAGATTTTTATAATGGTATAAACGTATTTGTTGAATTCACTTTAAGTAATAACGGAAACGATGTAGAAATTCGTTGTCCGTGTAGTAGGTGTAAACATTTGAAGTATTTGTTACTCGATATTGTGAAAGTCCATTTGTGCAAAAACGGTTTCGTGCCGGGGTATTATGTTTGGGATCGTCATGAAGAAGTTGTAGCACATACTTCTACAGAGTATGAATTAGAGATTACTGGTAATGAAATTGTTATGACGAACCGTATAGAAAATATGGTTGAAGATGCAGCGATCAATGTTCCCTGCGGTTGAAATTGATGACGATGATGTAAATGTTGAAGAACCAAATATTGATGCAATTTTTTTTATAATTTATTGGATGCTGCTAAGAAACCTCTTTGGGATGGTTATAAAAGCGACACTCAGCCATCAGTAACCGCATAATACATTGTGATGAAGTTAAATACAACATCACCGAAGCCGGATTTACAGCTGTTGTACAAGCTGCAAAAAGATATATGCCGTCCGATAATTTAATGTGCGAAAATCACAATGAAGTTAAAAAACTTATGTCGACTTTTGATTTACCTTATCAAAAAATATATACATGTTTAAATGGCTGCATGTTGTTTTGGAAAGGGGACATCACTCTTAGGAAGTGTAGAATATGTAACGAGGAAATGTACAAACTAAGAAAAAAGAAGGGAAAGGAAGTTTCATACAGATGTATGCATTATTTGCACATCACTCTTAGGTTTCAAAGATTATACGCATCTTCTGTAACTACACCTCATATGAGATGACATAGTGTGAGAACACAGGAAGAATGTACGTTGACACATCCAGCCGATGGAGAAGCATGGAAGCATTTCGACAAAACTTATCCCAATTTTGTAGCGGAGAGTTGTAATGTTAGACTTGGATTATGTACGGATGGTTTTTCACCATTTTCTCAATTTGGTGCTAAATATTCATCTTGGCTCATTATCATCACACCTTATAATTTACCTCCGTGGATGTGTATGAAAACGCAATATATGTTTCTTACTGTTGTCGTTTGTGGTCCCGATGATCCGACACAAAGAATTGATGTTTATTTACATCCGTTGATCGAGGAGTTAAAAACACTATGGAACGAAGGAGTAGAAACATACAATACGTTTCAAAGAATTTTTTTCCCGTATGTTTGCTTTTTTGTTGTGGACTATAAGTGATTTTTCTGCCTATGCAATGCTTTCAGGATGGAGTACATCCGGTCGTCTAACTTGTCCTTATTGTATGGAAGAAACATGGGCATTTTCTTTACCGAATGGTAAGAAAATTTCATAGTTTGACTGGCATCGATATTTTCTCCATGTCAATCATCCCTTCAGAGGAGATAGAAAAAACTTTTTAGCTAATAGAGTAGAAACCAGACAACCACCAACGATATGGTCAAGCGAAAATATATACAAACTTGTAAGGTACTATCCAAAGATATATGAAACTGAAGTGCAAACAGAAATTGCAAGTAAATCGACTATTCATAATTGGTGCAAACAAAGTATATTTTGAGAGTTGTCTTATTGGAAAGATCTTTTGCTTCGTCGTAATATTAATGTGATGCACAACGAGAAAAAATATATTTGATAATGTTTTTAACACAATTTGGAATGTCAAGGGAAAGACTAAGAATGATTGAAATCAAGATGCAATATACAAGAATTATGCAAACGTTCTGAACTTCATATGAAACCAAACGACGTTAAAAAACTCAAATCTTGTTATGAGTTAGATAATAATCAAGTTAAAGTTGTGTTAAAATGGGTGGAAGGATTAAGGTTTCCTGATGGGATTTCATTAAATCTTCGTAGATGTGTTGGCTTTAAAAATGGTACGTTGAGTGGAATGAAAAGCCATGACTGTCACATAATGATGGAAAATTTATTACCCGTTCTATTCAAAGAACTATTGCCCTTAAAAGATTGGAAGGCAATAAAGAAACTTAGTCTGTTTTACAAAGAGCTTTGTTCGACTACTTTAAAAGTGCAACGTTTACGTAACTTGAAGAAGATATTCCTATATTGCTCTTCAAATTGGAGAAAATATTTCCACCAGGTTTTTTTAATGTATGGAACATTTAGCTGTTTATCTCCCATTTGAAACACGACTTCGAGGTCCTGTGCAATATGGATCGATGTATCCATTCGAGAGGTATGAAATATGTTACCTATTAAATTAATTACATTTGGAAGTTAAAGTTAATGTAAATTAATTTTGCATAGATACTTGAATCATCTGAAGAAAAAAGTGAGGCAAAAAGCACGAGTTGAAGGTTCGATATGTAAATCTTACATCGAAGAAGAAGCTTTGTTCTTTCTCTCTCACTATTTCAGTGACCATGTGAACATATCATTTGAAAGTGTTCTACGTAATGATGAAGGCGGTGAACATGAGTCCTCTCAAACAATGTTACCTATTTTTAGACAACATGGTCGACCTTTTGGAAAATGTGTAGAAGTATGGTTAGACGATAGAGATCTTCATGTAGCACACACTTATATTCTTCTTAATTGTGCTGAGGTTGTACCATTTGTAAGCATACTTTAGTTTATATACTATCAGTAACTGTTTTAATTATTAAAGTATAATGAATTAAGATATCATGCTATTAATTTCAACTGTATTTTTATTTGTTCATGCATGTAAGGTTTATGGAACAACGGCAGAAACTCCTGGAGAAAACTGGTCGAGAGCAACTGACGACGGACGAGGAGGACATCATTTTTGAGTCAGTCATGGATCACCTTCACGGAACAGGCGCTATGTCGTTGGCAATCAAGTGGTAATGAATAATATATTAAGATATAACAATTTAGTAATCTTTCGGTTCTAAAGAACTTCACATCGCTTTAGTTTCAATAATAAGTTTATAGATATAACAATTAACATATTATGCTGTAGCTTTGATAGTAAGATTATAGTAATTGAACTGTTACTAAATTAAATAAGTATTGTAGGCCGGTAGACAGAGGAGAGCCAGCCAAACAAGAGCTCGGATCGATCTAGCAGAGATCGAAGAATTGAGAGCTAGGGTGGCGCAACTGGAGGAGCAGAACCATCGAAAGGCCATTGAGATGACACAGCTGCTGGACCAGCGTATTGCTGAGTACATGCAGCAGTATGGTGGCCGTTTTCCAACTTCAGCTGGTTCCGGAGGTTCTGAAGGCGATTGACAGGAGTGATATGTATGTTTTTTAGTTTTGCGTCATTGTTTAGTAATTTTTGATGACACATTGAGTTGGTGGAGTTGGATACTTTGAAATGTTGTGTATATTGTTTGATGGTACATTTGGTGATGGTAATTTTAACATTTGGGAGTTGATGGTGGGGAGTCGATGAAGGATTGGTGTAAATTTTGTACAATGAGATGTATGTACATTATGTTAACGAAGTGTTGGTTTGATTTTATGCGAGTTATGCTTGGTTTATTTCTTTATGTGTTTTGATTATATTTGCATGATTTGATATTATATTGAATATCTGAATTGGATATGTGTTTGTGTGTGAGAATATATTATGTTTCTGGATTGTGTATAGTACGAAAGAACGCAGCAGAAAATGCAAAAAAAGCTTCAGGTTTTTCAACGGCTGACGATGGCCTGTAGATCGATTTTTTCAGACAGCTTGCGATAGCGAAATTCCGACGGCTTCCGACGACTAACAACGGTTTATTTACACTGCCGTGATCGTCCACGTGTCTTCGACGGTTGTCTGGAGCCGTCGGTATGTCCGTTGGTAGCCGTCGGAAATATTACGATGGACGTTGTTCGAAGCCGTCGGAAAAACTGTGCGGCGACGGGTATTGTTGCGACGGCTATTTCCGTCGGCTACCAGCCATCGAAAATTGTACGTTTTCTTGTAGTGTTTTATTATTACTTGTACATGAAATAATATCGGTACCACACTAAACTTTGATGTTTTTTAGTCAAATTCGTTCATTCAATGAATTTGGTCATTTATACTATCTTACTTGGGTACTAGTAGGGCTATTACGGTTGAATCACTCAACCGCTTAACCGTACCAACCGTTCATGCGGTTACCATCTATAACGGTAACGGTTGAAGAATTTGAAAACCGCGGTTAACCATACCAACCATACATGATTGTTTTGTGTAATATTTAACATTAAAATATAAAAATTAGTAATCTAAGTTAAAGAAATAGCTTGTACATTAATAATACATGCCTTCATGAACTAATAAAATGTGCATGCGTATTGGTTGTTTTATAAACAAATAAATAAATTTGCAAAAAACAGTTAGAGCTATATCAATTTATCATCAATAATGCATATAATTGAAAATTGAAAATATATGTACGACATACTTCAAAATTGAAAATATGACGATTAACCATCATAGACGGTTGTGGTAACGGTTATAATAATTTATAACCGTCAACAACGGTTACGGTTACGGTTGGTGGTAATAACGACGGTTACCGCAATCATAACACCCCCTAGGTACTGGTCATTTTTAATGAAATGAAATTTAGATATTTTTGAACATGACATTTAAAAATATTTGGAAAAAAGAAAGAAAGACAAAACAAACTTGTTGGTTTTGATGTTTAAGCATATCTCATATAGCGGAACTAACGTTTGTAGCTTTAAAATTCCATAACCTCAGTACATAGTATTAATTGAAAAGTGGGTTCTCTTGTCTATGTTTGATAAGGGGTTAATTTACATTTTCTCGCTGATAAATTGAATATCTAATCAAGGCCCTAGCCAATAGAGGCACTAGGCACTTGCGTAGAAAGCCTAGCAATAAACCAACATTTTATATAAGAGTACAATCAATAATGATTTTTTCGGTTGGAAAACTAGCCACCACGTAACCAAATGTAACTTGTTCAGTTAACTGTGGCAGATTTAGATGATTTCGTGGCTGGTTCACTGAATAGAAGATTGATTATTTAAACGGTAAAGATCTTACCGTTTTATTGCAAATATAGGTTAAAACGGTAAAGTTTTTGCCGTTTTGAATAAAATGGTAAAGATTTTACCGTTTTAATTTATATGCAAACAAATTGAATAAAGCAGTAAAGATTTTTGCCTTTTAATTTTTTATAATTTTAAAAAAATAAATAGTTTGGTTGTTGATTTTGGGGTTATCTAGATGCATAATTGGTTCGTTCGGTGCAAAAGGAACTGAGAAAAAAGAACTTAACGAATCCATTGTTGGTTATGGTCTAAAATTTCATGCAACTAGAAATGCATGGATAACACTATAGTTGGAAAGCTTACGTAATTTGCAACTAAGTGGCGAATAGATTATTATATTTTGACATCTGCAACGTTGTTTGGTAGAGACGAAGGGCATTGTTTTTCTAGGGACGAAGGTGTTAAAAGATGGACAAATTTAAAAGAAATCCTGGAGGTTGAGAGCTGTTGAGAGTTGCTTGTTCCAATTTGAAAGTCAGTAGGCATTCAGAATTTTCTTGTTCACGCCCATGGCCCTGTGGCCTTGCACTAGTGTGCTATGCTACGCCGATTTAATTGGGCTGGGCCGTATTAGGAATAAGAATCCTCTTGCATCATCAGTTCATCACCACCTCCCGCCTTATCCCACGCAACTCTCTGTTCATTTCTCTTCATGGCGCTCTTCAGTCCTCCTCTAATTTATAACCAATCCCATTGCTCCGTCCATAAGTTAAATCCCCTCTTTGCTTGTTCTCCCACTTTTCGCTTCAACTTTCAAAATTTTCGTCGATTTCAACCTAACCCCAACACGAAATCCTTTCGCCCCAAATTTTACTCAGGTTTGTAATCCTTAGCTTTTATATGGATGAGTTACTGGTTTTTTATTTTTATTTTTTATTTTTTTATGAGGTACAGCTAATGCATCAGAGAACAGTACTTTGTTTACTTCGCCTGAAGTTTCCAAGTCTTTTGATTTTGCTTCAGAAGAACGAATTTATAACTGGTAGGCTTAATTATTTTTTCTTTCCAGATTTTTTCAGTATGGAATAAATGTTTTGATCAATTAATTAGGAGTATTCAGTGACATTTGCAAAGAGCACTGCTAAAGGCACCGGCCAAGTGGCTAAGGCACGGCCGATTTTTTTTTACACGACCAAACAGATGTTTACCGCCGACCGCGGTGCCCTTAGCATAAAGCGGTGCCTTTAGCACCGCTCTTTGTAAATGTCAATATAGTCATCACCTTTAGAACATAATTCTACTGAACATACCCGCGTTCCCACTTCCCAATAGATTGCCTTGGACATATGTCACTTCCTTTATTGTATTTTGGGAATTTCACGTAGGACAATGTTTTGGATATTGGAGGTGGACCAGGGTGCATTGCAGCCATACAAGTAGATGATGGTTGTAAACACATATTAAGTGAAAAAATCACATGAAGAGGCTATAAGTTTAATACTTTTGGACTTCAAGTTCTTCTCAAAAGGATTTTTTTAAATTAAAAAAACCAAATTTGCAGCTTTTGATAACTATTTGCACATTTAAGTCAAGATAAAATCTATTTGCAAACATATGACAATCTACTATTGAATTTTTGGCACCCCTCACATATGCATGTATGTGCGTTTCATCGAGTGTGGTGGAGCGGGACGATCAGATGAAACCCTCATGTGCGTAGCAGGATTGAATATCCTATTGCCTCAGGGCATAATTATTAATAGCGTACGTCGCAAAAAGACGCAAAACCTCTCCGGAGCCTTGGCGCACGGCACGGCAAATGATGCATGCTTTTTTAATTTACTGCGCACGTTTAGATTTTTTTTATAAATTTAATATATGTAACAATAAATTTAAAAAGTTCAATATTTTTGCTAAACATATGCAACAAAGATTTTTTTTGTGCAAAAAAAAAATCATCAAATATGATATTATAAACATATAATTTTAAGCATAATAGTTTTTTTCTACTCGGATATCTAGCTTCCTCCACTCCTACAGCTTTAGCAGCAACATTCCAAGTCAAGTCATCATTATCATCATCAAATGCAAGCTCATCTTCAGCATCAGATGCATCATTCATATTTCTCGTTAATCATTCATTACAATCATCATTATCCTTCAATGATATTGGATCAATGGTGTCACGGATGTTGTATTGTACCTTCTTTTTTAATGCTTCATAATATGATGAATACTAATTTTATATAGTTTGGATTATAAAAAAAGAAAAATAAACAAAAAACAATAATATAATGAAAAGGCACGTCATTTTGCGTCATGCGTCATTCGCCACGTCTTTTCATGTACGTTGCGTCACAAGGAAGAAAGGCACAAACACCACGCCGTGCCACGCACCATGGCGCGCGCCTTTCATAACTATGCCCCAAGGTATACACATGGCCTGATAACACTTGTACTAAAAGGAATTCTTTATTGCTACATGCTTTTATATATATATATATATATATATATATATATCAATATAATGAAACGTATCAGTAGATCTAGCATCCGTTAAGATGAATATGAGTAATCCGTTTGCCAAATTGTAAATATACAACTAAATTTTTATTCATTCACACTTGCGATGAAATTTACAATTACCGATCAGCGGTAATCGATTTATCGGTATACCAATCATCAATATACAAGAATATTGTTAACAACAACGGTTTTAAGTTTTTCTTTACCAGTAGAATCACACGAGACCGGTTTCCCTTTCGGTAAGGGTAACTATTAGTGTAAGATTCATAACAACCCTAGGGTCTTTCACTTTCATTTTTTCCAAACATCTTTAGTGCATGATATATGCCATTAGTCTATACAAAACAATATTTTAGAAACAAAACAAAGAATGTGCTTATGCACTATATATATTTTAAAATGGAAAAAACTACTAATCGCATTCCTTTCAAGTGGTGAATAAGGATTATAAGAGTATATAATCTATGCTGTCAAAGGCTGCACCTTAGCTTTGTTAGGCTCCACCTAAGCTCTATTTTTAAGCCTTGTCGCCCTAGCATCTAATGGTTTTATAGCTTTCAACTTCTAATCTATACTGTCATTTATTAGCATCTGGTAGTTTTTGGAACTTCAATTCCCAGCGTTCCACCCTACCCCTGACGGCATAGTATATAACATCGATAGAACGAATAAAAATTCGACGATTAATATTCCAATACCAATTATAGTATTCATCGATTGAAATGGATGGTCATGGTGCATTTCCCCATAAATATTTTTGACATTTGGAGTAATCAAGACCGTCCTTATTACACCTAATATTTCTACAATCGCTCATTTCATCCACGAGTCCTTGGATTTATGTGGCACAAGGTCATTCTGAATATCTTCGAACTAGCGGTCCAATGTTTTACTTTGAAATCTACTACTTAGAATGAAGATACCTCATGTAAGGAGAAAAGATGTAACTCATGAATGGATGTACAACCCCACTCATTTATGGTTGACAAGAGTTCCTCCACTCATGTAAAATTTACTATCAAAGGAGGTGACAACTCTACATTGCTATTTTTTCATTCTTTACAAATAGTTTTATTTTTTTCATTTTTACGGTAATGTGGATTTAACATCTTCAAGTTTGGTTTAATTTCAAATTGTACAACTCAAAAAAAAAATTGAGGTTTAGCGTAGAGGTATAGGATAAAGGGTGTAGCCGATTCCCACGTACGTACATACACACACACGTGTGGGTGCGCACACACTCACATACATATATTGTATCCAATAAATTATCATACGTCTACATACCGATCTGATTGTGTTCTTTCTTCTTTAGTTTGTGGAATTTAATTTTGGCTGAAATACTACTACCTTTGTCCTATACATCTTAGGTGGGAGTCTCAAGGATATTTTAAACCTAATTCTGACTGTGGAGGAGATCCTTTTGTAATACCTATGCCACCTCCAAATGTTACAGGATCACTACATATGGGGCATGCTATGTTTGTTACTCTGGAGGTATGTGTCGTTCTATTCTACTTAGTATTCTTGCAGAATGATTCTTTGAATACATTTACACATGGTTTAATTATTCTACCTAGTAAAGTATATAGTTTTATTTCTTTTGTATAACCTATTGGTTTTTTTTATAAAACCAACTTTTTTTTTAATTGTCGAAATTTTGAAATCCTTTGTGATTTTTCTTGTCTACCTTCATTTATTTAGATGCAGATGGATTCCATACCATGCATTCTTATTTAAATGAAATCAATTTCATTATCCTCATTGTCCACATTGTCCAACCCTGAAGATCGTTATCAAAATAAAAGTCTAACTTGTTTTTATTTTTATTTTCTTAAGTTGCAAGCTGGTTTGCTTCCTCCATACATTATTTTGTATGGATGAAATCGATTATGCCTTCTCATCGTATTTTTTAAAAGGAGATTTTGCACAATTTTGTCCTTTTAGTTTATCTTACATTTTCTAAATTAAGCACATTTTTTTCCTTTTCTTTTTCTTCAAATTCAGGTACTAGGTGTATATTCGATGGACCTGCGTAATAAAATATAAAAGTAGAGACCTGAAACTCTAAATCCCTATACGGATAGCATACCAAACTTGCGTCCAAATGCTGTTTTAGTTTCGTCCTCCATAAATCACAACATTTTCTATTTCGTATGATGAAATGACCATAATATCAAATAAGATTTATTTAAAAAGAGACGTTGACTATAACTTGCGAATTGCGATCAAGACTATGCACTTTTATATGCTTTTCATAGTGAACATCTATGAAGTAAAAGTAAATTACATAGCTTTATGATGGTGTTTCAAACAATATACACTTTTGACATGCAAACAAACCATAAATGAAAGGACAAAAAACATGAAACTCATTTTTTTTCCTTACAATAAGCATAACATGAAATATGAACATAGTTAATTGTTGCACATGTATAATTCTTTTGACATGTCATAATATTTGAGTGTTGCATGGTCAAACCATATGAATTGATCAATTAGAATTTGTGGATTTTTCAATCTTACATAGATTGTCAAATAAATAGATAAATAATGTATTATTTAAAACTAATGAGTTATTTGACTAGTAATAATAAATATTAAAATTCCTATCTATATTTTGAAATAAATCCGTTTCAGGTCCATTTAGTTATATTTTCCACCTATAAATAAAATTTAGCAAATTGATCCTTATTTAGAAGGGTACTTTATATGAGCTGTTAAATTGTTAAATAATTAATAACATTCGTTGATGGTTGACATTATTATTGGAGATGGTTGGAAACCTTGTAATTCTCACCTTTTAAGTTTATTTATAGCATCAGTTTTGTTTTGGTCAACCTTTTCTACAACTCTCTCACCCCCTCCCTTGGTTCTCCCTGTCCAGTCTCTTTCTCTATCCCTCTTCCCACTTTCTGTCCTCTAACCCAGCACGCGCTCTCTCTCTCTCTCTCTCACACACACACACACACACACTCTCTCTCTCTCTCTCTCTCTCTATGCACACGCGCGCGTTCACATGCTTATTTGAAATTTGGTGAGTTTGTATGCTTAGTGGATTGAACCCTAGACCTCTAGCAACAACTCTATCTAAATTCTTACCGCTCCCGATATTACCCTTGGGAACAACGGTCATCGACCCCCCCCCCTCCACACGCGTGCGCATGCACGCACATATACATCCATTATGGTATTATCGAAAAATGACTGAACTTGTGCTTACATTTTTAGGTAAATGGAAGTACAGTGGTTACTGAATAATTTTGATATGTCTAACCATCTTCTTTAAATTCAACATTATCAACCTTTCTCGTAATATAAATTCTAAGCGAAACAGATTTCTTTTACTAGGATATTATGACTAGATACTTCCGTATGAAGGGAAGGACTACACTTTGGCTCCCGGGTACTGATCACGCTGGTATAGCAACTCAGGTTTGCTTGAATACACTTTTGTACTTTGTGTTGCTCTTTGTTTCAACAATTTTTTACAATTCTGTTTCATATCAAAAGGTCGGGAGACAGCTACACATGAGTTATTTGACTTCTTTTCTGCATTTTAAAACACTGTACCCTCAAAGCTCTTTGAAAGAGCATGTGCAATATTTCAAACTATAATGTCGTGTCAACATAATATCAATTATATAGATTGATGCTAACATCATTATATGTATGTTGGCCAAAAAAGAAGAAAAACAAACATGTCGTAAATAGCTTGCTTGATACAGTGATGTTGGGTATCAGGTAGCAACGCCGCTTTTCGTGCAATATAAATGTTATACCCAACTTTGTCATCTCCATTACATGAGAAAAACTGTTGTGTGCGCTTTTGTTCTATAGGTCTCAAATAGTTTGAATACAAAAATTGATATTCATATTTCAATTTTCCTTGTTTCTTTGCCGAATCAAATATCATAGAGCACTATAGTTACCATTTACAAAATCCCATTATTTTTGTTAGCTAGCCACAAACAGAGTTGTGGTCATCATCTTTTGTAGCTTTATAAGTTGCTAGCTCAAAAACTAGTGTATGCTCACTTAAAATGTAAAGAATAAGCAATGATACCATATATAACCATCATACTCTGCCAAACCCATATGTTGTATGCATTTTAGCCATCTCTAATCTCTACTGCTTACTACCAAGATGCAAGCTTTTGTTCTTCAGAAGATTTAAATGTTGCTTGAATAAAGAAGCTGGTATTTGTACGACAAATTTTGGTGTAAATTTTGTGGTGAAAAAATTGATTAGCGGAAACGATTTAATCAGGTTCTAGTATTGTCTATTTGAATACCAATGCAAACTCAAAATCAACTATGATATCACACAAAATCAAATAGCAGAAATAAGAGAGATACAGAAGATTTAACGTGGTTCAGATTTGTATCCTACGTCCACGGAGACCCAACAACCTTTTTTATTACTATGACCAAATTCAGAGAGATTACAAGCATAATCAATGTTTAGAGAGCTACAAGGTATGGAGACTCTCTCTAATTAAACACTCAATTGAAGAATTACAAATTATAGCACTCAAAATAGAAAACCTCCAATTTGATTTAGCTAGGGTTTCTATTAATCTCAATTATTGGACATCTGATTTCTGATGATTAGGAGACTAATATAGATGCTCTAATTGCTCTAGATCATCGGATCACATCAAAAAAATCTGCACCATCAATAGAGAATAAATACGCACCGAATTGACGAAATCGCCCTTCAAAATTCGTTCAGCAAAAACCCTAAGAAAATCTCACTACAGCAACTCAGACGTCTGGCCAAGGGGGTCAGACGTCTGACCAAACTCTCGGGATAGAACTAGCAGCAACATAGATGTTTGATTACCTGAAACTCAAAAGCTATAGTAACTCAGACGTCTAAACTTTGTAGTCAGACGCCTGAACTTTGTAGGCAGACGTCTGAATACCTGACATTGGAAAAAAAAGCTTATTTTCTCCATATCTTTTGATCTCTTCCTTCAATCGACTTCCCGCCTCTTCCAACACGAAGCTCTACACCATATCTTCAATCTAAAGCATGGTATAGGGTTCCGGTTAGAACCTCGAGATTTCGACCATCTCGGTTCGGTTCCAGCCGGAGGCGAGACGAGATTAGATTAAAATCCCGTCCCGAAAACTGATCGTAAAAAAACAAAAAAAAATCAGAAAAAATTCAAGCATGCTGCAGCAAGTGGAAAAGTAAGAAAAACGACATTAAAAAAAGTAAATGGAATCGAATCTAGCATCCAAAAAAATTGGTCTCAACAGAAGTAAAAAATTACCTAGCAAAACGAGAGCATCAGGAGCAAAGGAATTCGAGCATCCGAGGAGCAAAGGAATTCGAGTATGTTTGCGTTGTTGATCTCGTCGATTTTTCAATTCGAGCAGGTGCACATTTTTTCTTTCTATTTGTTCGTTCTTTTCAGTATGGAGTGATAAACTTTAGAAACTAAGGTTAGAACTTAGGATAAAAATAAGGTGACCTTTTAGGCTGAGGTGTTTTTTTTATAATAGGAACTAGGTTTAGGAACTTAGGATGTAAAATAGGATGGGCTTTGGGCTGGTTGTTTTTTTATAGAAGGGTTAGGATGATTTAAAATATATGGTTGGTATTGTTAATTAAAATAGTTATGTTAATTAAAATGGATGACAAAATTTAATATTAACTAATGTTTAAGCAATTATGTTGTTTATTATCTCTTTATAAACTATATTTTGTATTATATTTACAACTTTTATTGTCACATTTTCATTAAAAATACAAAAATCCGATATCGGGACCGAAACCGAAACAAAAACCTAAACTTTCGGAATTTCCGAACTTGACCGAAACCAAGAAAATTTTAAATGACCGAAACGGAGATCGATTTTTGAACCTTGATCTAAAACACTTGGCACATATTTGAATCGCATAACAACAATAAATTTAATGTTGTTTCAGTAAAGGAGTTGGTATTGTATGACAATTTTAGTGTAATTTATGGATGCAATACTATTTTCCATAGGGTGCTATGTATGAAGCAACTGATTGCCATACTTGACACAGTTCAACTCTAATGCTTTCCGTGCATGCCCTAAGCTTCCCTGGCCACCCTAGATATGCAGACAAGATAAATAGATGTAATCATTACAGGCAAACAATTACATATGTCTCTCTTAGACACTGCAAGCCCTAGTGAAAGGATAAGTATGTTTCTACACATGGCTTTATATATAATTTGCATCAATTGCAAGTTTATCTCCCGATGCTAAGCTTTTTGTTCTTATATAATATTGACATGTTGATTCTTATAAGTCTCTCCATGGTATTTTTCCAGTTGGTTGTAGAGAAAATGCTTGCTTCAGAAGGCCTTAAAAGGACAGATTTGACTCGGGAAGAATTCACCAGTAGAGTATGGGAGTGGAAAGAAAAGTAGGCCCTTGTCACTTGTTCTTATTCTTGTTTTTTCTACAGTGCCTTCTTTTGTTCTGTATATACTTCTTTGCAAGCTATTTTCTCATGTGAATGTTCAATTTAAGCACTTAGTTTTTATGTTCTATGTCTGCTCTTCTATATCTTTCTTTTATGTAGTATATAAAGCATATATGATTTTCAGTTGGCCTTTGATACACTGTATTTACCATTTTATTTGAGGAAGAAGGCCAAGGCTTGTTAGTTCTAATTCAGAATATCTTGCTATGGTCTCAGATATGGTGGACAGATTACAAATCAGATTAAGAGACTGGGTGCATCTTGTGATTGGTCTAGGGAACGGTTCACACTCGATGTGCAGCTAAGTCGTAAGACAGTTGTCTACCTATCCAAATGACACACATGATGCTTTAGATACTCTTTGGATTGAGTGAACCACCAATGCAAATGCCAAATAAGTTCATGAATGTAAATACTTAACTGGATTTTATAATGACATAATAATTAACGTACTTCAACAGATATATAGTTGAGTGTGACAAATTTAATCATATTTTATGTCTAGCCAATCTACTCATAATAAAATCATATTTTCTATGTTGATGCTCATGTGGACATAGGTATATTTACATTTATGTGCTTAATGATGAATGGCAATGTTTTGAAGTTGCATAGTCTATAAATTTATCTATATTGAGATGTATGAATATTATTCTGCAGTATATATCAGTTCATACAACTTATTATTAACCTCTTTTGAATTCCTGCAGTCTCCGAAAAAATCATATTGCAGGAACTATCATGTCTGTTCCTTCTAATACACTTTATTTGCTTCAACTTATTATTTAAAGGCCACTGCGGCCTTGATCAAGCATAATCAAGACATTCCAGTGCTTCATAGTTCTCATTTTTATTTTCAGACTAGTGTAACCATCAATAATGCCTATAATTTAGTTTCTCCAATAATTTTCATATTTCTATAATGGTTGCAGGCGCTGTGGTTGAGGCTTTTGTCAGGCTTCATGAAAAGGGACTAATATATCAAGGTGCAATCCTTCAAAGTTACTATTTATACTATTATTTTTGTTGGTTTAAGAAGTACTATGCTTGCGATTTGTTTTTATTTCCATGCAGAATTCAGTATTCATTTATTCTCAGTATAGCGACAAGTTCATTATTTGACTATGTTTGCTATATCATTATCTGATAGAATATGATTCTATTCCTTCAGACATCTTGCTAAAAGAAGTACTATTGTATATTTTCATTGTTATGCAATAGGTATTCAAGCACCCATATTTTTGCCGTTGCATGAAACTTCTATGTTCAACCAAACAAACCTCCCCCCCCCCCCCCCCCAAAACCAAAAAAAAAACCACAGACACACACATGCTTTGACGCTTTTAAAGTGCACATGTTATCTGTTTTAGTGTGAGTCTATGTGAAGTTGTGGGCTTTCAGTGCTTTGTTAGCCAATTGGTATTCTAGACATACGAAATGGTATTGTTCTGTTTGACATGTGTTAAGGAAATTGGCAGACAATAAAAGAACATCATCGTTGTTTAATATGGATTTGCCATTCTTGGATTTTAGTTTCACACATATCTATTGCCTTTTGTCATACGGTATTTGCAGTTTAATCAAGTAGACATACAAAATCCATTTGTATTGATTATCACAAAATCATCAAATGAATACCTCTTGATGATACATTTTAACTTCTGCTGGCTATTCATTCTACATTTTTGATTTTCAAATTATATGCTACATTCTTTGTATGAACAATTACGATGGATTTCTTCTTATTCAGGGTCTTACATGGTCAACTGGTCTCCAAACTTACAAACTGCAGTATCAGATTTGGTATGTTTTAATCTAGGATTTAGATATTAAATATCACATCAATACGAGAAAAGTGCATAAAATATAAATATTGGATTTGGATGATATATACCAAGGAATAATTGTATATTGTTGTGCATAGAGGATGTACATATCTGACATTTTAGTTGATATTAACATATAAGGTCATATAAGAGGATATATTTTAGCATAGCAGAATTGTAATAATATAAGTACACATATTTATTGAGAGTGTGTACTTCTTATTGTTGGTATTATTGTCATTGATAATATGAACTAAGCTTGGTCAGTGATGTCAAAAAACTCGAATTTTTTTTCAATAGTTTCAAATCGATTTCTTTATATGCTGTAAACTGACATACGTGAAGCTACAAAGCGTGTACAATATTTTTTGAACAATTGATAGCTTTATGGTTTGGATCAAGTAAGAAGATCTCAATCCGAGGGCTCCCTATTTTACAAATAACATCTTCTGAAAAATCTGATGTGAATCATAGGCAACTGGTAAATAGGCCAGTATTTGTCCAAATTAAACCACAGCTTGTTACTCTGTTTTATACTACCAGTGCTTCTATGCTGATTTATCATCCTCATATTTGAAAGTTTGTGCAAGTTGTTTTATTTGAATTCCAATTACTTGTACTCAATATATGTATTATCCTCACGTCCTAATCGCATAAAGCACTTTAAGGTCTAAATCTTGGTATATCTTTTAAACTTCTCATGGGAGTATACAAGGAGAATAAGCTGAAGACACCGCATTAAGTTTAAGAAATTCATCCACCTTTTAGATACAACCTAAAGCAAAGCTGCCAAAAATTTATCTTCCTCATTTTGTTTTCTGTCCAAAGCAACAAACTTTTTATAAGCTTACTCTTACTTTGTATGTAACACTTCAATATTCATTAATTTAACATATTGCTTATGTTCAAAGTTTTGGCCCTTATGAATCTAACCGTACATTTATTCAAACCTCTAATAATTTATCACAGGAGGTGGAGTACTCTGAAGAGCCAGGATATTTGTATCATATCAAGTATCGTGTTGCAGGTGGTTCAAGGTATTTTAACTTGTTAAGTTTACCTGTAATTGGTAGCAAATGCAAGTAGTGAAACAAAAGAATATTCCTTTCATGTGCACTTTCTTTCTGTTATCAGTTTACTGTAAAAGACCATGAATTGTTGAAGTAAGCATTAAATAAGTAATCATATAACAAATTTTCATTTTGCTTCTAGTGCAAGTCACTCGTGTAAAACGGTAGGTTAATGACTTATAGTTAGTAGGCTTATACTTGGTTACATAAAATATTCAAGATTTATCCGCACTGTATATTTCTTTCCATGATAACTAACATGGAAAATGTGCATTCTTGTATGATACCATCAATTAGAAAAATAATTCAAAAAGTGCACAAAGTATATTTGAAAATTTCTGCATCTGTATAGATCCGTTGCCATTCCATTGCCAAGTGCTCATCATTATTTACTTATAGCATGTATAATTTAGCAGACCTCTATTCATGCCGAGCGATTAACATATTTACTTGTATTATGAATGAAATCCGGTTAATTTATGCAGGAGCGACTTTTTGACAATTGCAACTACACGCCCGGAAACACTATTTGGCGATACAGCCATAGCAGTGAATCCTAAGGTTGGAAGAATTTTGTGGTTTTATGATGAAATCTTTTATGACGTCTTATTTTTTACTTTTTATTTGTCTCATTTTCTGAGCACTTGCAGTTTCGCGCATGTGGATGTATATGTTCATCTATGTATTTTGGCTGTATTCCATCAGATGCAGTTGCAAAAGGCAATCAATAAAAAAAGAACTTAGATGGAAATAAATAAACGCTGCTCATGTTCCATTGCTTTATCCTTTAGAGATTAAATTCACAAGACGGTTATGTTGCCGTTTATCTCATAGCACATCAATGGCCACTCCCATTTAGTATCCATGTATGACACATTCTAAATTTTACATTAACCTTAAAGTCTATGCAGGAGTTTAGAGTTGGGTAGGTGTCTAATCAAATGCACATGCATTAGCTAATTAGTAAAAGGTTCGTTAGAGAAACAAAAATAACCATGACTGTTGAAAATGAATACTCTGTTCAAAATCTACTTTGCAAGCAAAAAATCTGTTGCTGTCTGCCTCAGTGTGTCATTACTTCTCCATCAATATCATCCGCCATCATGTTTTAATAGAAGCATTTCTTTTTTCATGCAAAAGAGACATGTGATTATATTTGATTATTTATATGCATCACCCGATCCCAGTGTAGACCTTTTTTTTTCCAGCATAGCCCCCTATCATGTTTTAATAACGCAACATATCTAAAGAAAGGATGATGATATAACAAAGAGTTTGCTACTTTTTATTGGTTTAATATTTTAAAAGAGGACAGAATAACATAAAGATGAACTTATTATTGGTTTAGTATGCAAGCCTACTACAAGTTTTACTCACGCATCGTTAGATCGGTTTTTGTGGGAACTTGGTTTATCGATCAAGTTTCAAAAACAATCTCTTTAGTAAAGGAGGTGAGACTGCATACGACTTGCTCACCTCACACTCCGCTCAAGCGGGAGCCTTATGCACTGGGTAGATGATGATGAACCGCAAAATGTCGACTTGGTATACAGTGTACCTTAATTTAGTGATTGCCCTGTCAATCATATATTGTCTCTGCTGCACTTTTTACCTTAACTAAAGAATGCAACCCCTGAATCTATACAGAGGAAAAAAAAAATATGAAAGTAAAATATAGTATCAAGCCATTTTAAAAGAATGTTCCAATCCTCTGATTCTGTACCCATCTAAAGTTCTAAACATAAGCTAATTTCATTTATGTGCATATGACTGGAAACATGAAACCAATTGTATTGCTTGATTTAATAGTAGAATATTGCTTCTGTTGTTAAGTTCATCATGTGCATTAGTATAGCAGTAAGGATTTAATCTTTTTTCTTTAAATCAAAAAATAAATAACAAAAATAAAATACCGTTGTTTAATGAGTGAACAGGAAAATTGATTCCCTTTCCAGCTGTGCTTTCTTATTCCAAAAAGGAATTAATTTTGAAAATTTTGTTATCAAATAATATGACACTATTATAAGTAGTAAATAGTATAGGGAAGAATCTGTAATATTAGCATGAATTCCTTTTTCGCTATTTTATTTTAGTACTCAAACTACGACTACCTGTATAAAGGTTGTACCTGATACTTTGAAATCAAGTCAAAAGAATGTTGACCTATTGAATTCAAATATTGCTAATAATTTTGTACAAGGAAATTAGTTTCTATTTATTTATTTATTCAATGTCTTTACATGTTCACTCATTGAAATGTTAAATGTATTATATTTATCTGCTGACTTATAAGGACTAACTGTACAATTGTAGCATATATTTTATTTCAGCCAAATTACCATTTGTAAATATCTGTGTTCTTTTCCGGTGCAGGATGAACGCTATTTAAAGTACGTTGGAATGCTAGCAATTGTACCTTTGACGTTTGGAAGACATGTTCCTATTATTGCTGATAAAGTAAGCTTTTGATTTGGCTTCACTGTTATTTTGCAGTTTTCATATTACACATGATGGTAATGTATTTATATAAAACAACGCTGATCAAGATAAGGCTACTACTAATCAAACAATTTGTGGTAGACTGATGACCGATTTTATTCAGTTGATTATAATTCATGCAAATAGGTATGCACGTAGATTATAGTTCATCATCCGCATCTATTCTTTAAAAGTATCATTTATCCAATTTTATTCACTTGATTAACATAGTATGAAGAGATCCAACTCAGTGTATCTGATGACCGATTTAAAGACCTATGATTCAAACCATTTAGAATAGAATTGAAGTTTCAAGCTATAAATGCAGTATGTAGATAAGGATTTTGGAACTGGAGTATTGAAGATAAGCCCTGGGCACGACCACAATGACTATCATCTGGCGAGAAAGTTGGGTCTCCCAATACTGAATGTCATGAACAAAGATGGGACTCTTAATGAGGTTGCGGGCGTATACAGGTGACTGTGATTTGCATAAATTTAGATTTAATATCTTGTGATAATTTTCCATAATGCCTTTACTCTTGTCCATTTTTCAGTGGCCTTGACCGATTTGAGGCACGAAAAAAATTATGGTCAAATCTTGAAGAGACAGGTTTGGCAGTGAGAAAGGAGCCTTATAATTTGCGAGTTCCAAGATCTCAGCGTGGCGGTGAAGTATGCTATTGCCTTTATTTCCAGATCAATTCTACAGTAGTTTTATTGTTCTTTTTTTCATCCCAGATAATAGAACCACTAGTAAGTAAACAGTGGTTTGTAACTATGGAGCCACTGGCAGAAAAAGCTCTTCAAGCAGTGGAGAATGAGCAGCTAACAATTCTTCCAGAAAGGTTTGAAAAGGTATATGCTTTTCTTGGGTGTAAGCAGTCATATCAATTACTGACAACTTTTTACTACCTACTAATCACCTGCTCTTGGTTGTTGGCTGTAGACGTATAAACACTGGTTAACAAACATCAAAGATTGGTGTATAAGCAGACAGCTGTGGTGGGGTCACCGTATACCAGTGTGGTACATTGTGGGTAAAGATTGTGAGGAAGACTATATAGTTGCAAGAAGTTCCAAAGAAGCACTTTTGAAAGCTCGCGAAAAATATGGGAAATCTGTAGAAATTTATCAAGACCCTGATGTGCTTGATACTTGGTTTTCCAGGTTTGCACTTTTTGTAAGCATTATATGGGGAATACGTTGTCGATGTTAAAATAATTTATTATTTTCCATAACTCAATACTGTTTGCATATAGACCACGGCCACAATACCATGTTTTTGGGTAGGAAGACAAGAGAGAGGAGGAGAGTTGGGGATTGACGAATATAGGTTTTAGTGTAAGATGCGTCGTCCTGCAAATACGTAGTTCATGTGGATGACTGGAGTTTTCAGAAGGATTTGAGTTCCAAACGAGACTTAATTTGCATGTAATAATATAGTAGTAGCATCTGTATTTCTAAGCGTGGCTATATTTTTGGGAAAGGTGGTACAATATGATATGGGCAATGAGAAATATGTTTCCTTAGGAAAATGCTCACATTCAATTTTGAAAACATCATTTCCAATTAAATTTGTAATATTTAATTAAACAATTGTGTAGAGATAGAAGGTACGTATTTTGCATAATATGATAATGGGGTTGTATAGCTTACAATTAATAACACAATCTAGTAATGCTAAAAAAAGAAAAGAAAAAAAAAACCAACTCATACAATACATCACAGAACTGAAACCACAACTCTTCCTAAACAAACACAAACTAGTTAATGGTCGACCAAATGTAAAACTAAACAACCAGAACAGAAAACAACAAAGCTTAGTTTCAGAAGAATACCTCAGATCTAGCCGCATAAGTAAAAAGAAATATGAGACAGGAAAAGGCGGTGATAAAGTCAGAAAAGTAGTGGTGATAGTGACTTCAAGCTTTTTGTGATGGGTAATTTATTTTTTCAGCAGGCTTTCTTGCGTGGAGGCGAATCAAGATTAAGCTGTTTAATTTTTCTTTACACGAATCAGTTTTTCTTGTAAATTTCCTTGCCAATTTGATACGTTGTAGTAACTGCCAAATGGGTTAACTACATTATGCAATTTATCTATAAACAAATATAAAAGGGAACTTTTTGCGAACATGTTACTTTTTCCAACACTGAACCTGAATTATATACGATTCTTTACCACGTAAAGAGGCGTTGTGCATCGGAGATAGAAAATTTGTCTTTAACTATAATCTTATATTTTAATGGTGAATTTTATGAGATGGTCTTTAAAATAAACCTGTAACTGTGGGTTGCAACTTTCAAGTTGCAAGTACCACACCTATAAGTTCTAATATGAAATTGAATTATGTGATGATATATAAATGTTGCACTGGCTTAATTATTTTATGTTTCATGTATCATATGCATTTGAATTAGATCATTCCATACGAAGCTGGAAAAAATTAACTTGTGCCTATTTGAAGTTATTTTAAATAACATCTTATTTGTGTATCAGCTCATTATGGCCTTTTAGCACCCTTGGCTGGCCAGATATCTCTGCTGAAGACTTTAGACAGTTCTATCCAACAACCATTCTTGAAACAGGGTTTGTTTTTATATTTTTCGTCTCCTTTTGCTCTTTTTTTTTGGGCCTTCATAGTGGAAAAATGCTTTATGACATAATAAAAAAGTATGGCTTGATGTTTTTACTGACAGTTTTTTGAGGTGATTTCACCATATCTTTTGGTGAACTGATAGTTAATCTTAAGAAGAAACAAGTATAAACTTCACAAATGGTTCTTTTAGAGCATAATGTGCTTTCAATTCATTTATCTTGCTAGATATATGTTTATTAGATATGGTTTTAAGAGACCAAATTTGAAAGCTTGTTGATGATTATCCTTTTACAAATCTGTACATTCCTTTTTAAACAGAACGTTTTGGCATTGTTTCCATAATATATTTATTCATCTTGGCACATAATTTGGCATTGGTTTGTCTCAAATTTATTTGTTTGAGCAGGCACGACATTTTATTTTTCTGGGTGGCCAGGATGGTAATGATGGGGATTGAGTTTACAGGCACTATTCCGTTTTCCTATGTTTATTTGCATGGACTAATTCGTGATTCACAAGTATGTCATAAATAATAAATTGTCTATTACAATGATTACAATATTCTAATATATTTGCTTTTTGAACAATCTGTTATTTCTTTTGCAAATGATGTATATATTCAGGGTAGGAAAATGTCCAAAACATTGGGAAACGTAATAGATCCTATTGACACAATTAAGGAATATGGAACAGATGCCTTGCGTTTTACATTATGCCTTGGCACTGCTGGCCAGGTCTGGTTTGAAACAGGAACTGTTTTTGTCATGTTGAATTTTTCACTACTTTAATCCTCCTGATTTTCTAAAAGAGTATTTCATGTAACCGATTGGTTTTTTTTTTTGAAGGATCTTAATCTGTCTACAGAGAGGCTGACATCAAACAAAGCTTTCACAAATAAACTTTGGAATGCTGGCAAGTTTGTATTACAGAATTTGCCTAGCAAAAGGGATGCCTCTGCATGGGAACAGTTATTATCTTACAAGGTTAATTTCTACTCATGCCTCTTTTGTTTAAAAACAAGGTTAATATGAATGTTGACAAATGTTATCCAGCAATGTCATTCACTTGTTCAAAGTTGTCTCTGCCTGCATATGAACCGAAAGGGGATTATTGTAAAGATATATCCTATTAGAAGGGCAAATTCTACATGTATATGCTACTTGAAAAAGCAGTGCAAAAAGTTAGCTACTGTTTTCTTTTTAACAATGTTAAAAGTTAGGTCTCCCTCTCCCTCCTTCCCTCCCTCCCTTCCTCCCTCCCTCCCCCCCCCCCCTCTCTCTCTCCCTCTCCCTCTCCCCCCCTCCCGCTCTCCCTCTCACTCTCTCTGACTCTGATGTTGAATTTCGAGTGTTATTTTACACTGGTGCAATTCCGCATTGAGCCAGTGTAAGATACTAAATAAAAATCATTTTACATTTGCAATCAAGAATCGTGTCAATGCAAATTGCCAAAAAAGTCTATGCAAATTTACACTGCCATTGTTGAATTGGACCCGGCTAAATAGGATTCGTTGAGTCTACTGTGGTGCAGTCCATAATCATGTCAAGGTAAACTTCTGTTAAAAAAAGAGAGAGCAGGCAACCATTACTCTCCATTCTCATGTCAAACGAGTGTTTTAAAAAACGCATGTGAGCCTCAAGACGAGGCATACACAAAAAAGCCTCAAAGTGTAGTTCAAAAAGCGTACGCCTCATCAGTTTGAGGCGTAAAAGGCGCACAAAACGTGAGCCTCGTCCAGATGAGGTGTAAGCTTTTTGAGCGCCAGAAAACTTAACGTGACTGTAGTTGGTTTCGTTTCTCACCTAGAACTCTACTCTCATAAAAAAAAAACAAAAGAAACAATCAACAACCATCAGCAGAAGACGAAAACATGTGATTTTTTTATAAATATTATTAATCTGCAATATTGATTCCACATCTAGAATTGAATCGATATTGATTCCAGTTAATATTTAAAAAGAAGAAGAAAAAGAGAGTCAGAGGGACCTGAAAAGCTTGTGTTTCTTATTTAATATTTGACATTTATTGTTATTTTATGTCCACTTTCGTTATATGTTTTATGTTATTTTTTTACCCGAAAAGCTTACGCCTCAATGTCTCGAGGTTTACGCTTCGCCTTACGGACCGAAACGCCTCGCATACGCTTTCGCCTTTCAAAACAATGTAAACACATTTGCATGTTTTCATTGTTGTGGCACAATGTAAATCACAACTATTAGGTAAAAGTTTTATTGTTGTGGCATAATGTTCTTTTATGACCAGCTTGGTGCACTTGTTGCATCTATGTTACGCCCTAAAGATTGGTATTGTCTGACTTTGGCTATTGCTTCAAACAAATCAACCCTAGTTAATTTCTCTCCACTATGGTCTATCATGCAAACAAGATAAGTTAGCTAAGGAGGGGTTAACATTATCGAGATGCGCCAAGATTTTGTACCAAATTGACACCTATAAGGAACACAAGGCTACACTTTGAGTTGATTCATGTAACAAATATAGTCAAATTGAATACAGCATTAGTGTTGTGGACGCAGTAGATAATACTGGAACTCATTCCAGCTAAATTGTGAATGTGGTAGTCTATGTAGGATAATAACTCATATCTCTGACGAGGATAACTAAAATTGGATAGTCGTCCATCTTATATGAAGGGTGAAATTATTTTCATGTGACCTAGGCTATTTAAAAATCATATCTGTACCCTTCGACCCATGTTGTCTATTGCGCAGTAGGTTTGTTTCTGTCATATAAATACTAACTCATCACTTCAAACAACACTATGGTCTTGTTTAATATCATCATCCAGTTCAGTCTTGGAAATGAGATAACGTGCCTAAAATATTAACTGTGGGATGAAGTGATGAACAACAACTCTGATTTCAAATTAAATATCATTTGAAAAATGAAAAACTAAACCTTGGCTTGACCTTAGATGATGGTTAACATATATTGCATATGGCTTCACATTTTGGAGGTTTTCATGACTTTTGTAGGATTATGACAAGTCTTTAGAAGACACTTCTATATTGGTTTACATATGATATAAAATATACAAGTGAGTAACTCTATAATTAACTCTATAATTAATCCATCATCCTTTGATCATCATGATGAGCAAGATTATTCTGGACTATCAAATCCAGATAATTTTACATAGATCTCAACCTTTCCACGAGGTTATAGGTGAAGATAGAGCTAAACTCCTTATGTTTTATTATGTGATAAATCCATTTGAAGTGGTACTTCACTGATAATCAGATCTTCAGTATTTTGCCTTTTCACATTTTTCTTTAGCATGTTTAAGCAAAGCTAAATGGCTTTGCTTTTTCTAAAATGTAAATCAAGCAAATTAAGTGATAATCCCATTTTAGTTTGCCATGTTCAAAAACAGTGTTAAATAGAGGGAACAAATAAGAAAAATATGTGCATACATTTTATATTTTTGCATGTATATAAACGTGCATAGCTAGCATATGGGTGTGACGTCTTTCTCTCTCCTTACATATATAAACACACACAAACACACTCACACTGTATATTGTTATGAGAAATTTTTCGATAGTCGAGAATTTGACAAGCGAGTGTTCCATAATGATGCTTATACTACGTTGTGACCAACGGTCGAAGTCTTGTCAAAATCCGACTTCGTAAGAAAAAGTTATGACCACAACGTGCAATAGTTGAGTTACCGAGCAAACAACGTTGGAGAATGGACCCTCGAAAGAGCCCAGATCATCAAATTGCACTAAATTTTGGTAGATGATAGCTAAAAGCTTTTGAAATGCAATGGAGAAAATTTGGTTGAATTCCAAGTTATAACGAAGAAGATATAACCTTTTAACAAGAGGCTGCGCTCCTCGAGACGAGTATCGAGGCGAGTTTTTTAAAACAATTATATATATATATGTGTGTGTGTGTATGAGAAGCATTCAATTGCATCCTATTTTACAGCACCCCTGTAGCCCTCTGATTTCCACCACACATTTTGATTTAAATAAATAACACTTTCTCTCTTTTCCACATCATACTATTATTTAAATCAGAACGTGTGGTGAAAATCTCAGGGGCCAAGGGGTGCTGCAAAATAGGGAGTGTGTGTGTGTGTGTGTGTGTATATATATATATATATAATGTGTGTTTGTAACAGCAGTTTCATATTTCCATCCTTAACATTTGTCCTTGAATATATAATTACCACCAGTCCAGTTGTAAGGTCTTTGGATTGTGCTAGTGTTGATTTTCGTAGGAATATATTAGACCAATTTCAGTAAATATGTGTAGGTGTATGTCTATTTATGTTTACGCACGTATACACGCTAAAGACACATACACACATCTTTATTAATAATTGGCTTGAAAGCGCAATATTTTGGTCCGACCGTGAACTTCCCAAAATACCTCTATATATACTTTTTAGAATATTAAATTGTTATTTCATATGATCTTTCCAATAAATTAGGAGATAAAATCTCCCTACAATTACTTTAGATATATTCAAATGTAATTATAATTAGACTTGAGAGAACGAATCAAATATATATGGCTGCATTAGAATAGGTAATGCAAGATCTTCCTAGATAAATCAACCAATTTATAAATTTTTATTAATCTTTAAAATAAAAACACAATTTTTTGGTCCGACCGTGAAATTTCAAAAAACGTCCTTCCATGCAAACAAGAGGTCATGAATTCGAATCTCACTGTGAACAAATATTAACATCTATTTTCAAATGGAAATTTTAAACATAAACAATGTTACAAGTTCAAACCCTATTCCAACAAAAAAAACTACATTTTTTTTTATGTTTTTCAGTTTATTTTTATCAAACTACGTAGAACATTCAAATTTAATAATTTAATAAAGAGCTTATATGTACGTGCGAAAATATATATACTAACAGACATACACACATACACAAATATAATTGTTAGATATAATCTTTATTAATAATTGAAACAGAAGCGTAATCTTTTGGTCTAACCGTTAAGTTTTAAAAATTACACATGATTTCAATGCAAAATATGATTAAATATTTGTGCTTTTTATAAATATGTTAAAATATATGCAATTTGTAGAAAAACAACTCACGCGCGAAGCGCGTTCCGTAATGCTCGTACAAATTACGTACGTACGCTAAAGAAGAAAAACCTATGTACGTACATACTGTGTACGTGCGTACATACGTACTATTGAACGGTTTGTGGCAAAAGAATGGTCTGTAGAATCAAGCTTTTAAAAAATAAGCTGGGATCTATCAGGTTTCAAATGACATGGCCTCAGTCTTTAAATTTAATCTCATACACCATTTAAAAATCAAATATCATACCTCTCTCGATTTGTTAGTCTATTTCACATTCAGGTTGCAGTAATCATTTCTATAATTCTTTATGCAGTTTGATGTTGAGGATTTTGTTCTTGGACTACCATTACCTGAGTGTTGGGTGGTAAGTAGAGTGTGAATTTGTAGCCATCTCCATATCTTTGTTGTATCAATAGAACACATTTCGATTGAGCAACTGGCTATTTCAAGGTTTCAGAACTACACAAACTCATTGACAATGTTACGTCAAACTATGATAAATTCTTCTTCGGGGATGCTGCTAGAGAACTGTATGATTTCTTCTGGGGTGATTTTGCCGACTGGTAAGCTGAGCGACATAATATTCTTCACATGTTCATATATATATTTCCCTCATCTGCATGATTGATTTTACATACTAGGTCCATTCTTCTGAATAGAGTTACTCTATTATCAGCTAATTTTTTTTTTGATGTAAAGGATTTCAATTATTATTTTTAATATACTTGCGCATGTTAATTGCTTACCATAAATGTATTTTAATCTCGATCAGGGCCCATAAGAAGATCATGCAAAGTTTATTTGTCTATTCAATCTTGTTATAGGCATACAGATTTTAAAAGAAAGACAGGTTAAGCAATTATGCCAAAATTTATTTAAATCCAAATTTGTTATGGTATCCTGTATCAATTCAGCTGTCAGAACTCAATTTAAAATTTGTTATGCGTGTTTTACATAATTTGAGACAATTTATATAATTATAAACGATTCATTTCACCTTAGAACATGTTGCGGTATCATTACTAGTAAAAAATGTTGCATCTATGAAATTGGGTAAGTGGGACATGCAATTTACTGATGGCAAAAAATAATCTTCCAAGAAAGATATGGTTATTGAATTTAAGCAACTAATGTATTCAAGTTTCTAGTTGTTACACATGCACGTGGGCGCGTGCACACACACATATCATCAAGTGTGCGTGTGTGTGTCTGTGTGCGCGTGTGTGTAGGTTTCACTGCAGCTGTAATTATTCTTAGAAGTTTCCTCAGAATATATTTAAAAACCTTACTGAAGCTAAATAATTAAAAACCTTACTGACGCTCAATTCAGCATGGTTAAGGGACATTGCTTAGCTAGAAATATTGTACATCAAAGGCAAAAACATTTGTAAGCTATAAATATTGTATGTTTTTTCCCTGTATTTTCAGTCAAATGAGGTTTGCAGTTTCCCACCTACACTTCGATTTTAGATTGTTCTTGATTTGATAGCATTGAGTAAGAGGTTCCTCGTATAAATATATTTTATTTTGTTGCATCTCCAATGTGCATGCTATAAGTATTCCATTTTCTATTCCTTTCTGAAGATATCTTTGCTTTTCTTCTTTTTCATGTTGTCTTTATATACCAGAATATATTGTATTGTAGTTGTTTAAGAAATTTTAATTTGGATTACTAGGTATATCGAAGCTAGCAAAACTCGGTTTTACAAGTCTGAAAATAAATCAGATGTAGTTATAGCTCAAGGCGTTTTATTATACGTGTTCGAAAACATATTAAAGTTGCTCCACCCTTTCATGCCATTTGTTACTGAAGAGTTGTGGCAGGTATATTTTTAGTTATTCTCATACTTGATGATTGTTTAAGTTGTTAATATTTGGTATGATCAATGTTACTCTTGCTGTTTTATGGGAGAAATAGAACTGCTTCATCTAAGCGATGTGTGCATACATGCAGATAGATGAGACGTTTGATGTTTTTCAGTTGAAATCAAATAACTTTATTTATGATGTTTAGATGCAATAGAATGAAACAAGTTAAAAGAGTATCTATGTAACTTGATGATGGTTGAAACAACAAAGTTGAAATCTTATACACACGGTTCCTTTTATTAATAGTACTAGTATCAAAGCATGCACAATGTTGGTATACCAACAGCGAGGAGGTTTTTTACACACCACTATCATGTAAACTTTAATGTTATAAAATTTTCTTTATGGGTTAATACTTAATACTCTTACATTTTCTATGAATTTTGTTTCCATGTATCAATTGTAGGTTATATGTTTTGCAAGGGTGATGCAATTTATGAATTAATCGATAAATGACATAAATTTTGTTTCCATGACGAAGTGGGAAATGCATCTTCTAAATGAGTAACTTATTTCCCTACTAAAGGATATATTTCCCTACTTAGACATTCCCTACACAATCCCCTACACAGTAAAAGAATATAGTGAGATAAATGACTAATCATATAAGTTAGCTCACTGAGTAACATGAAGTGTTGTCATTTTGTGCAAGAATCATTATAGAATTTAAGGTTGTGCTGATAGCTATAATAAGTTCTCATTCAGTATTGGTTGGCCAAAAAAAAAAGGTAGTATAATCAGTAAAGAATTTTCCCTGACAGATATTCTAATTTTTCCCCTTCAAAATTATTACAAGATTTCATATATTTACCTGTTGTTGATGGTTATCAAATATTTAATCACAGAGTTTTCAGCTATAGGCTTATGCAATCTTCTATTTTTTATCATTTAAAGCCTATGCATAAACTTAAGGTAAGTTTAGAGCTAACATTGGTAAAAAAAAATGTTAACCTCATGTTTATATCAGATACCCAGAATTTATTATGTCGGAAGGGACATGCTTGAGAAATATTTGTAATGTTAATTGTTTAGGGATTTTTGTATTAAAGATTCAGACCCCTCTAAATAAAAGTATTAGCGTTGAATGATCTTGCGCTTTTAATATCGTAATTTCTGTCCTTAATTTACAATTTAAACCCTAAGTTTTAAAGTGCGTAATAAAATCACATGACTATTTCATCACCGCAAAAAAATAGCTACAATAATATAAAATTCAAAGCCACATCTTTTAGATTTTCCGGATCTAGAGCAACAATGAAAATCAAAACATTTCTGATGGTTTGCGTCACAGGAAATGCGAGGCACAATGAAGTCACCAAAATTGCATGAATATACGTTATTTATAACATATCATGGTTTATATCATTAACTTGTGTAAAACATATTACTTTTATAATATAATTAAAGACATTTCAATAAAATTAAAAAAATTCAAAATCTTCATGTGGTTTGCATTGTAAACAATGCAAGGCACAAAAATTGCTACAAAAATCGTACATAGATATGAATTTGAAGTCTGAACATCTAATAGTTTATGTTATTCATCTACACAAGTCATGTCACTTAATAAATCTGAAATTTTCTGGTGGCTTGCATTTTAAACAATTTAAGCCTCAATTAAAGGCGCCAAATATGCATAAAAAGACACGACTCTAAATATTTAATCATGTACTTTATGCATATAGCATATCATTTTGACTATATAATGCAAGAAAATTAAGCAAAAGTGAATAAATTGAAAATTTTCAAACAATTTACATTGTGGATAATGTAGGCTTTGATGGCTTGCACTATATACAGTGCAACTGACAATTGCGTCAAATTTATTAAGTATTCAAGCACAAAATTAACTAAAGATCAACATTAATATTTATAACAATCATATTTTAAGTAAAAAACATAAAGTACCTTTTTTATTTACAATATGCATCTCATATTTATTATCAGACAGTTTACTTACATTATCTACATCCTTACATTTTTTACTAAAGCATCTTCTCAAATTCTTTAAGACGACAACTCATTTACCTTCTCAAATCCTCAAAAACAACAATCTATTCAAAAACAACAATCCAATCAAACATCTTCTCAAATCCAAGTTTATTGTTTGATTGATCAAGTTTTAAGAACTAATCGTTTCAGTGCGAATAGAGTAGCATTGAATGGATTAATCGAATGAATTAAATGCACATGGATTGAATAGCGAATAGATTGCTTAAGAATAAGTTGGAAGTGAGGAGTGAAGATACGAGAAAAGAAAATTTAAGGACTCGCTTCACAATTTAAAAATGATAAGGGATCCGGTTTGAAGATGTAATTTATGAAGTCCTTTAGAGTTGGAATATGGTACATTAGAGATTGGCTTAAAAAAAAAGAACTGAATCACAAAAGCTGCTGTCTCATTAAAACCTAGCAAGGATCCCTTTATGGGGAACCTCAACATAGGAAAAAGAGAGCAACATATATCATATAACATCCAGAGAAGAATACCTTTCTTTGATGGTGCACAAAAATTGTACACCGAGTAAAGTAGGACAAAGAAAAAAAAGATCACGTAAAGCGAAAAATTACATGAATTGCATATCCATGAGTATCACACTGAAAATAACTGACCGACCTTACGTCTTTATCTTGCCCACACTACGTAATACCTTTGGGTTGTTAAAATTAACCGGTGTTTTGGGAAATAAAAACACATGTCTTGGTTTGTCCCATTGCGACAAAGTGGTCGAGTCGAGTAATATGTAAATATTGTTTGTGGGTATGAATCATTTCACAATTTTTTTTTTTTTTTGACAATAACCATGAACTTGTAGTAATTTCCCAAATTTGATCTAATAAATTCCAGAACCAATCAGTTTCTTAATATGGAATGTCGTTGATATCAACTTGTACAGAGAACATGTGACATTTTTTTCCTGTGATGTTAGGTTAGCCTCAGTTACGTAATGATGACCCAGTTGAATTGAAAACTCAAACTATAAAGTACCGAGGACAGATCCAAGTTCAATTAATACTTGTGCTGTTGGTTTTTGTTATATTGTTTACCATTTCTAACCGCTGTTAGTTTTTGTTATATTTTTTACCATTTCTAACCGCTGTAAGTTTTTGGATTGCTAAGCAATATTGTAATATTGGTGGTTAAAACAATATCTTTATCATTAGTTTCTATTATAGTCTAAATAGAATGCAATATGCACGGCAACTTTTTTTTTTTTTCAATTTTCAATTTTTGTTACTTTTTTTAATGTTTAGCTGATTTGGACTATTAGTCATCGTTACCCACATTTAAAGATAGATTAGCCATAATGATACCTACATCAGTTTTGCTTTTTATTTATTTATTTATATTACAAACATATAATTCCTTTGTAGGCATTGCCAAACCGTGAACAAGCATTAATAGTATCTCAATGGCCTCAAACTAAACTTCCAAAGGATGAGAAGTCAATTAAAAGATTTGAAAATCTGCAATCTTTGGTATATTTCTCGCACTTAATTTTCAAAAGAAATTCCACATATTGGTATTATGAATCACTCCATATCCTTTAATATGGGGTTGTGTATTTCATATACAATTTTTAACAGACTAGGGCCATTCGCAATGCACGAGCTGAGTACTCTGTCGAGCCGGCAAAACGAATATCTGCATCTATAGTTGCTAGCACAGATGTTCTTGACTACATATCTGTAAGCCTTTCTTGAAAACATTACGGCCATTTTTATTGAAATCTTGCTATTTTAATGTGACTATAGAAGTAACAAGTTATAACTGTTATTGTTGTGGGAACAAAATACTGATTCATGTAATCTGTCCTCTCCTTGGACTGATTCTGATTATATTCTGTTAGGTCTCTGGATACTAAATATTTAGGAAAGCTTCTACCATCTTTAAATTCACAAAGTTTGCGACTTTCCCCATGTGATACATTATGTTGATGTGGATGTTGAAATGAAAGCGTATGAGTGTCATGTAGGATTTAATATTGTCAAAAACATCATCATTTTTTTGAAATCTATGGGTGGTGAATGATTAGATTAGGTTGGCTGAATGGATGCAGTACAATATGACAAAATTTTAATTGGCTAATTAGAAAAGGAAGAAAATTTTTTTTCAACTTTTGTAACTAAGTAATGGTATCATTAGATTACATTACCATTTCTATAGAAAAAGAAACACTTATCAGTAATCTGTTTGAAAAAAAAAGAACAATGCAGTACCTGTAGGATTTAGAATGCCTAATTTCATAGCAGTAGGAGCAAATCAAATTTCTTTACGATTAATCTGCTAAATACAATCAATATATATTTTTAATTAATAGAAAATTGTCAAGTGAAAGTATTCCTTCAGCAAATACACACGGTGTGCATGTCATTTTGCTAGCATTTAAGACAGGAACTCCCCAATTTCAAACATCATGGGGATTTAAGCATACACAAGTAAGTGATAATTTTCTGTTGTTATTCATTATAGGGCGAAAAGCAAGTGCTAGCTCTTTTATCAAGATTAGATCTACAAAATGTTCATTTCACAGAAACTCCTCCAGGTAATTCTCATAATCTACAAAGTTCATCCTCTCATTACTTGGCGCTTGCATGTTGAACATTTGCCTTTTGATTGCACAGGTTATGCAAAGCAATCAGTCCATCTTGTAGCTGGTGAAGGTTTGGAAGCTTATCTTCCTCTTTCTGACCTAGTAGATGTATCTGCAGAAATTCAGCGTCTTTCAAAGAGAATTGCTAAAATGCAAACAGAATATGATGCTCTCATTGCTCGTCTCAATTCTCCCAGCGTATAAATTCTTGAATTTTCCTTTTCATGTTTTAACTCAAACTAAAAGAGGACAAGTTAATTTGGAAGTGAATCGTAAAAAGCATTTTTGTTGTTGTTGTTGTTGACATTATTGGAATCGGTCATTTCTTGATCATTTATTTTAGTAAGTACTGATTGCACCGTTATCAATTATGCTGCAGTTTGTACAGAAGGCACCTGAAGCTGTGGTTCGTGGAGTTAGAGAAAAGGCAACCGAAGCAGAAGAGAAATTGAAGCTAACAAAGAACCGTCTTTCCCTTTTGGAATCATCACTTTCGGTTAGAAGCTGAAATGTAATTCATCCTTTAGAGATATACTGTATCATATGTAACTGTTCCTTTGACCATTGGTCCTCACAAGTCGGCTACCTGAGTTCGCCATTGCAATGAGAGCAACCGTTCATCATAACTGCCACTGCACTCAAGTTACTTGTCCATTTTTCTGTCCGCTATGAAGCATATATAATGTTGAAGTCTATGAAGAATCTTTGGCATTCAAGAACAATACATTATTATTTGAAAACTTTTTCCCACAGAAATTAGAATGTATTTAGTTTTTTTCTGTTTTTATTACTTTCTGAAAATACCGTGTGTATACTGTATCATTATTGTAGGGTATTTTGGTGGAAATAACTAAAATAAAACAAAATTTCTTTACTTGCAATATCTAGGTACGATTTTCAATAACCACCAAAATAAACCAATTGTGATAACATTTACGACTTTTGTAGAATAAGCTAGGTTATGAGATTTTCGTTTCCAGCAATCAACCCTTATTAAATCTTATTCGATCCACTAATCCCATGCAATCCATACAAACCCCATCTAGCCCAACCTAAACCTAATTCGGATTGGACATAACTTTAAGTATGCAACTCATATTTAGTATGGTTTGAGCGTAGATTTTTATTCAGTTCAACCCTTATTTAGTGTGATTCAACATCATTTAAAGAAAATAACCTTTTTACAAAAAAAATTAAGAGTTACTTTATTTTATTCAAACGAAACATCATTTTGATGTTTCGAAAGGATGACCTCAAAGATTTTCAACCTAGAGTCCAGCTAACATGATGGTCTTTACAAAAATGAAGTAAACAATAAATAAAAACACAAGGTTAGTGTGAGGAAGGATGATAATGAGATGAGTCTAGGGTTTAAACCCGGTAGATCCGTCCTTCTTTTGACCCATCAAGACCTGTCTCATTAAGTCATTGGGACAGGTACTCATGATTCATTTTTAAAAGCTCTGAGTCGGATTAGGGTTTAACCGACCCGTTCTAACCCGATCCACATTACTGAGATCTCATAAAATCATTTTATTACTATAATGATGATTTGTTAATCCTTTTATACATAAGCGGTTATAATATGGATATTCCAATGTTTCATTCAATAAATTATATAATTTTTATAATATTAAGTTGCATCACCAATAATTATATATTATAACATATGTATGTTTTTCTTGGACCGTTACCATACACTTCATTTTTATTAACTTACTTATCACTATAAATACATTAGTATCTATATTTATTGTATCATTTAGTGACAAATCTCTCTTACAAATAAAATAAATAAATATATGTACATTAATACATAATTTTGAATGAATATGTAAAGTCTCATCGGTTCTTAGGCGGGATGGGTCTACCCTAATCCGTATGAGTTTCGGGTACGAGGCGAAAGTCAAGACCCACACCGGGTCTGCGTGACATGTCTAGGGCATAGTCTAAAAAACCCGGAATGGGTCTGGGGTATAAAAATCCCACCCCAATCTGTCACATTGCCATCCCTATGTGTGAGAAACTCTAATAAAATTTGCAACAAAGTATCACGGTGAATCAAGATTCATATACGATGTAATTTGTAGTATACTTCGATATTAAATTCCAAATTCATAAATCAAAATGCCATGGTAAATAGTTTTAGATTTTTTAGCATGTTATCATTTTTTAAATAAAAGTTTATAGTTCGACTTAATCTTATTTATCCTGACCCGACCTCATACAAGGAGGGGTACAGGTTAAGCTATGTTCTACCTAAACCTACTGAATAATTATTGTATTTATTGGTGTAGTTGTATTGGAGTACAAATTCACAAAAGGATTTTAGTACACCGTCACTAAGAAGAAACTTATACCTCCTTAAACAGTAGAAACTTTGCCTATTTTTGAGCCTTTGGGATATTTAAATGTCGTGAGTTTGCATTGGGAGGAAATATGCATGGTGAATCGAGCAATGTGTGCATTGTAGTTCTCCAGTGTTGGGTTTACGGCCATTCGGAATCTATTTTTTGAAACAATATATTATCTTTAAATAAATAATCTAGAAATATTAGTGTAATGTTAATAGGAACATTAATTTTGTTTTGAACTCAAAAATAAACATAACACATATATACGTTAATTGCAAGCCAGGCAATGTTAAACGATTAATATTCATAACATAAAAACAAGCTAATACAAAATCATATAGCGAAAACAGAATCAGAAACAAATCTCGATTTTGACATTAAACCACGTAAGTAGGTCATGGAAATACGAAGATGAATCCGAAAAGTAGATAAAATTTATCCCGATCAACTTCCAAAAGTGACTTGAGGTAATATTCGCAGAGGCAACCTGAAATGCTCAAAATCAAATCAACTCCACTACATAGTAATAAAACATTATATAGTAATTATCAATATCAATAATCCATTTACGCAGTTATGAGTAGGAGTGTAACACAAGTTGCTTGACTGCATTGGTAAATTAATACTAGTTTGATTCGATTTTAAGCTCTTAATATTCTTTTCTCAAATTTTTGCCTAATTGTTAGGAAAATGAAGTAAATATTTCAAGGATCTTTTACACAATTAGATTGGAAGGAAAATTCCAAGACAATAATACAATCGGTTCAATAGTTCTCGCCAAAATCTTCCATAAATAGACAAATATAGTCGTATCCTAATTTTCAATTTCCTTAATGATGGACCATCATATATATATATATATATATATATATATATATAGTTGTCATCAATGATAAAAGATCATTAGATATACTTGAAGGAATCCGACTTGGTCGTAGCGGATTAAATGAGTGAATTTCAAAAAAATCAGCTTTAAATTCTAAATGGGCCTATGAAGTCTAACTGCTTTTAGATCTAGTCTAAAATATCTTAAATAAAATCTTTATTTTGTTTATAAAAGAAAGTATTTAATTTAATTGAGTTATATTTTATAAGTGTATCAAATACACTTGTATGTGTATAATACATATGCAACATATAAGAAGTGTACATGCTTAATATGACTGTTTATAGACGCTGAGATTTACACCACAATTGACACATTTGTCCATTTATGTACACATTAATTAACCAAAACGTTATTTAAAATTATATAAATATAATAAGAATTTTTTTTCTAAATTAAACTATTTTTTGACCAATCGATAATTTTTGAAATTCAAAATATTATTCAAAATATCTTATTGTTTGCTTGCTAGCAATTTAAAAGCAGATATGAATTTAATTGTTTAGGATAATATGTGTATATATATATATATATATATATATATATATATAATTGTAACGATCCATAAATTAATCGCTTTGTATTTGAATATTTAAATAACTTTTAAATATTTAAATAATGGATTTTAATAACTAAATAAACACATTTTAAATATTAATTAATGATATTAAAATCATTTTCAAATTTTGTTTACCAAAATAATTAGTTCAAATGAAAATAGAAAATGTGTTCGACTTTTCGGCCTCGGAAAGTCGTTGAAAACGTTGTGCACATTTTTGTATCACTCATATACACATGTACAAACATGTACACATGTCATGTGATAAGATAATCAATGTGTTAAAGTTAATAATCAAGCTTAGTTTAAATATTAAACTTGATTTGATATAAAATGCACAAAATATATTAAAGAACCTTAGGAAATTAATTAAATAACCTAACCATCACCTAAACTAGGACCTAAAGCATGGTGTAGGTGGACCGGGGGGGGGGGAGTAACGTGTGTACTAGGAGTGGTGGAGAGGCATGGCTTTTATGTTGCATAATAACATTTATATTATTTAAATGTTTAAGTTAATTTAAATAATACTCACTTCTTTGCCTATAAATACCCACCATCTCCATACATTTTCCACTTTACATATTCATTTCCATCTTCATTTCTTATCTCTTTATGTACATGAACACTTCCATGGCTTCTAAAATTATTTCCAAAATAAAAAACTAGTGAATACACTTCCAAAAATCAAGTTAAACTCCTACTTCACTTCCAAAAACCATTCTCTACTAAATAAGACCTTATAACCCCACATTTCCACCTGGCCAACCCCATATGATCTAGGCCGAGCCCAAAAGCCCACAAAAGGTCCACTAAACCAAATCAAGTGCATAGGAAAGCTTAGTTCTAGTGTTGTTTGAAGAGTTAGTGCGATTCCGATTCAAGTTAGTAAGCGTTTTGGTGAGTGAAGCTTCCACCTTTGAACCATAAAGTTTGAACTATGTTCATGCTCATATTTGTAGCTATTAAATTCTTATTGTATAGTTGTGATAATGGTTTGGTTGATGGATTTGTTTGTCACTTGAAAGTTAGTCGCTTCGGAAAGTTAGTAAGCGAATCTTAAATTATATGAAAATCTAGTAGTTAAATCAATCCCGTTGTAAATAAATGCTTGATATATGTTGTATTATTGTAAATAATCATGTATGTATGCTCATTGCCTTGCTATATGATGTTTGGTTGTATTGCAAAAGACATAAGCTTGAATTCCGAACTGCATGTATAGCCATAATCGCTATATCGGCACTTTCAAAAAATCACCTTTTATCAAAACCGTTTGTTTTCATTATCGTGCTTGGAATTATTTTATAAGTTAAGCAAGCTTTTGATGATATTTTCAATAATAAATAATTATTTTAATAATGATTTTTAATTTAATTAATTTATTATTTAATTAATAAGGATTAAGGTTAACTAATTAACTTATCAATGATGTGTTTTAAATTTTACTAATTACTTGTTAATGATGTTTTAAATTTAATTAATTATTTTATTTAATGATGTTAAGGATAATTAATCTTTGGATAATGATGGATTAAGATTTATTAATTAATGATATTTTTAAAATTAATTAATCCTTTTTAATTAATGACTTTTAAAGGTTAATAAATCTGTTTAACCTTAATTAATATTTTCTTAAATAAAGTTTTAAATTAATTAATCACTTTTAAATAATGATATTTAATTAATTTAATTAATTATATTATTAATTAATTGAATTAATGATGTTTTAAAGGCGATTTATCCTTTTTAATTAAAGTTTATTGAAGTAAATTAATCAGCTTTGTTAACAAAGTTTTAAAGTTGATCAATTAGTGTAATAAGAACATTTTAAGTTGTTAAATCCTTTTTATAATGATGTTTCAAAGTTAGTAAACTCTTATAACAAAGTGTTTTAAAGCTAATACTTGTAATGTTAAGCCAAGCATGAATTCGGGTTTGTAAATGAAAAAGTTTGATTCGTTTATGGAAATGAATTAACTTTCGTAAAGCGAATCACTCGATTTATTTGTATAATTAGCACTAAACATCGAAGAAGTGGACTTGTTGCTATTTCGAAAGTTAAGAATAATCGTAAGACGTGACTTTGAGGTAACACTACCTTGACTTGTCCGGTATTTGTTAACCAATAAATAGTACAAGTTTGAATTCGATGAGTGGTGATAAGTATACAAGACTTAATTTCCATATACGATCATTTTATATCCTCGGTAGTTGGTTTATGAGCTATCGATTACTTCTGCTTCTTTATTATCGTCATTCTAAGACGATTTATTGCTCCGTTGAGCATTGATATCCTTTGTCGGAAATGACTAAAACCAAAGCACGAGAGGAGGCCAAACTATGTGGGGTTGCTCCGATTAGGATACTTTCACATCTCATCTAGATTGGATTCAGTAGTGCTATTAGATGTGAAATATTCTTCTCGGTAAGATTTGGCGGGGTCCGGCCTGGAGGGTTCCGAGAAGTTTCACAGAGTAAATGAGCTTCTCAGAAGTATATTACTAAAGGTATATTTAAATGGGGGTGCACCTTCCTAGTCATTTGTTGGAGATTTTCCTTTTCTTATTTGATTCGAACCTTCAAATTTATTCTCTTATTTGCATTGGAAAGAGTCAACCACTCTTCGTGGTGTTTAATTATTTATCCATTTTTTATGTTTGAATGTTGATTTATGTAGGAACAAACCCGTTCCATGTTCAGTGGCATGGTCTCATATGTTTGTGTTTAATTTTGCACCCATTGTTTTAAAAGTTTTACTCATACCAGTCATATCGTCTGACTTGAGTTATTTGTTTTTCCTAAACTCTCGGGTACTTATTTTATTTGAGTAGTCCAAGAGTAGCAGATCTTTGTCGGGCTCTTTTGAAGATGACGCCCGAGAAGGAGGCTTTTATCTACTTAGCTATCTATTCCGTTGTTTATCTAGTTTGTGTAAGTTTATTTTGTTTCAGCATTTGTAAAGGTAGGATGTTATAACCACCTAAGCCGATTTGTAGTACATTGGTGTAACTCTGATAACTCCCTGTTAAGGAATAACCTGATGTACTATTGACTGTTATGTTTTATTTAGCAGTTTCATTATGAGGTTTTTTATTCTGTTCTTTATTTCATCCCACGACGATTCATCTTTCCTATGCTTGGCAACACCACACGAACACCGAGGATATGTTAAGTGTCATTCCTAGGATCAGAAAGGTGGGTCGTCATAGTAATAAAATTCAAAATAAAATTTATAATACTTTAAATAATGTATATATATATATATGAAAATAATGATTTTTTTAAATATTTATTTATTTAACTTTATCATTTATTAACTAAATATAAAAATATATTAAAATGCCTTAAGACCATTTTTTAATTAAATAGAATATTATTATATAAAATAAAATATTAATTTATAAATGTATAAATTTATAAATCAGGAAAACACGGAGAAGGAAAAACTTCAACCACATTTTTGAATGAAAGATACACATTTTAAAATTTAGTATGTAGGACACTGAATACTATATTAATTATAGCATGAGAAAAAACAGATGGTATATGAACTATGAAAATGAATGTTGTATGAACTTACCATTATATATATATATATATATGTATGTAATGCTATGTGTACTTACTATAACGACTCGCCTTTTGACCTCCGAATGTCGACACTAATACACCACGATATTCACATGCCGAGCACCTAAGTGCCGGAAAGACGAATTGTTAGGGTAAAATAAAGAAAAATAAATAGAACAAGGAAGAATGAACACAATATCAGAATCTCATAACGGAATGATCACATATAATATCAAAAGATGGCATAAACTGTCACTTTAAGATACAAAGTTTTTCGGGGTTATAATAATCGGCCTAGACAATATAACAACCTAACCTCACAAATACTGATACATACACACAAATGCAGTGGAAATAAATACTACGGTAGGTAGAACTTCAACTCTTCTCCAGAAGCTCCAAAGCATCCACGGCTAAATCTGAAGACATACGCGGGGCTGACCCGAGCATTATAAGAAAATAACACCCGATCAGTCTGGTAAACCAGCATGAGAAACACAGATCAAATAAATTTTTAATGTTATAAAAACCTTTCACAATAAAGGTATCCCGTAAGACCATGTTGCACATAAACAAAGACGGGTTTTTACCTTACAATAACCAAACCGTTTATAGAAAATCCAGTGATATTATAATAATGCATAAGGTTCAAAATAAATATTAATCATAGACGAAATGGTTATATTGATTGCACTCTAGCATAATAGGGGTATAACCAAAATCGATAAGGAACGTTCGCATAATGGATTTTCCATGGAGAGCTCTTCGAGGGAGCCGAATTTGAACTCCATGCACAATGATCAGAAGATACCTATCGAGCGTCGTATATCTCTAGATAAAATATACCATAAGAAAAACATAGCTGGCCCACGCCCAAAAGAGCGAACTCGAATCACGTGGAACCAAGTACCATCAACTCTCACGCATAACATATCGATAAGCATACTTTAGATAATGGAGTTGATATACCCTGTCACGGGTTTACGAAACCGAGACTACACAGCCTACTCTATCTTTAGGCATTTCCGATGTCGAGGTTACGTTCGACATCTTTCACATGAGTCTTCATCACTCGAATAGAACACAAATCCAAAATTGGATTCCCATATCTCGAACAGATCACGAATCACTACATGGATTCGAGCATCTAGAACTGTAACGACCCAGGATTTAATCGCTATTTAAATGAATATTTAATTATATTTTAAATAATTAACAAATGGATTTTTATTAACAAATAAAACTATTTTAAATAATAACTAATGATGATGAAATCGTTTTCAAAATTTGTTTACCAATATATATAGTTATAGAGAAATAGAAAATGCGACTAGAGATTATTTTCTGAAATATCAATTATTCATTGGTTAAAAGTTATTCAAAAGGTTATAACACTATGTTAAACACACATGCACACATTACAAACTACTTTAACATGTTGTGTACATGTACAGATGCATGTACACATTTACACACTTAAACATATTAACATACAAGATTTTATTTAATAAAAGTATGAGTGTGTATATATATACACACGTATAAAAATACAATTTTTCAACACAAGTACACAACAGCATGGCATGAATATTTGAAAGAGATGGAAGAGGGGTTACATGATATGGATGGAAATGAGGAGGGAAGTAAGGTAGTGCATGCCTGTATATATATTAAATAAAAGCACTTATATAATTTTTAATTAAATTCCTAAGCCTATAAATACCACTACTTATTCATATTCTCATTTTTATTAACCTCCTCTTCACTCCAAAATTTCCTAAGAGCCTGAGCTAAAGCATCCATGGCTTCCTCTTCATAAATTTGAAAAAAAAGTCACTTCCTTATGAGAAAATCCCTCCTTTAATTCACAAAACCACTTCTACATATCCTACCACACTTTCTCTTCCAAAACTTAAGCAAACACCACCCAAGACCACAAGGCCGAGCCCAAACTAGTCATGGCCATGTCCTACAAGGCCTAGGCCGAGCCAAAACCCACTTGGCCGAGCCCATTTCAAGTGTTCAAGGGTCCAAAAGTTCTATTTTGCAAGTTTCGAAAGTGTTTTCAAATTTTAGCAAAAGTTCGCTTTGTTTTGGAAAAGTTTCGGTGAGTAAAACTTTTGTTTTGGAAAAGAAATTAACTTTATTTTGGTGAACTATATGTTGTGAAATATAGTGGTCGTTATGTTTAATTATTGTGTTGTGTTGATGGTATATGACTATATGTTTATGTTTGAACTTGGATTTAATGATTGGTTATTTAATTGATATGTTTGGATATGGTTAAGTGAATGATTGGTTATGATACGATGGTAGTATGGTTATGAAACCAAAAAAAAGTGCAGGTGATGAATAGTTGTAGAGTTAGCACCTTAAAAAGTCGCAAAAGACATGAGATCTAATTTGAAAACACAAGCTTGTTTTCTAGTTTTGAATTTTGAAAATGTGTTTTAAGTTTTTACTTTTGTTTTAAGTTTTCAAAAACTATTCCATTTGTGTTTTCAAAGTTGTAGTAGCTAGATTTATGGTGAGGTTTTCACTTAGAAATCAATTCTAGCGAACTGCGCTCATAGCGATAATCACAATGGATGAAGTTCGAGAAAATTTCACGATTTCAAGTTTTAATTGTTTTCTTTTGGATTGTTTTTGAAAACTCATTTCAAACTAATTAATTAAGTTAAAAATTTAAGTTTTAAATTATTTAATAATTTACTTATTTTATTTACTAATTTGGGTAACTAAAATTTAATTAATTAATTAAGTAATAAGGTTAAGTAATTAAGTTTAAGAAATTATTAACCAGGTTAATTATTTTTAATTAAGTTTTAAATAATGATTAATTAAGATAAACTAAAATTATTTTTTATTTAATCAAGTTTATTTACTTTAATTAATTATATAATTAGAGTTAATTATTTAATTAATTATTATTAACTAAAGTTTAATTATCCACTTAAATTAGGTTTAATTCTTAAATGAATGTTATTTAATTAAAGTTTAATTATAAATAAAATAAAATTTGGGTTATTAATGATTTAATTTTGATTTAATTAAGATCAATTAAAGTTTAATTGAGATTTTAAACTTATGATTTAATTGAGGTTTATTTGTTTTAAAGCTTCTTTAAACTCTATCGGTTAGTTGTTTTAACCAACTTTCTTGTTTAAGTAAATTGTTTTTAAAACCAAAGGATCTCTTGTCCATGCTATTAAGTAGCCAAATGAATTAAAGTAGTTGTAATAAAACGTTGGCACGTTTATTGAAAGTAAGTCGACTTGTACTTATCACAAATAACGCACTTTGGGAACGTAATGAATACAAGAGGGTTAATTTCGATAAGCGGGTCAAGTAATCTAAGCATATGGAACGTATGTTCATATGTAAATCTTTACACCCTGATAGTGGAATAGACCACTATTAACAACTTAACCCTTTAAAATTATCGAACGTTGGTTTGGAGAGCCCGGGATCAGATATTAGTTGTTATTTGAAAACAACTTCGAACCAACAAAAGCGTTCGAATTTAAAATAGTAAATGCAGGGTCAAAGATAAAGATTTTGAAGTGCAAAGGCTATTTGCTACTAATCCTGAGGGTGATTCCAAAACTGGTGTAGTGGAGATAGTGCCTTCGGTTCGTTCATCTCCTGAACGACTTGTATGGATGAATGCTGACATTATGTCAACATATGGAAGGCAATGTTAGCATTCCAATTGGCAATGCTATAATAATGGTAAACGTAGCCTCATGCCTCATCAACCGGGAATGACCAAAACAGGGTATGCAGCAGGGCTATGTGGGTTGCTCCCATAAGGGTATGTCATCACCGTATCTAGAATCGATATTTGACCCATTTTGTTTGCTCCGGTATGGTTGCTGACCCCAACTGTGGTGGTGATGTTTTCGGTACTAGTAGTCAAGTGGTAGGCCGGTTCTGTGTAGCAGGGGTACAAGATGTTCTTGTCAGATCCCAGGTGTATTTTATCTAGAGGTGCATCTTCGGAAGGTAGTTCCTTACCTGGTCATGTATGTAATCCATTCTCCAATAAGTGCCGTATGGAATTAGTTGTGCCCAAATATGTTAAAATATGAGATGCAAGCATTTCAGTTATGTTCTATTTTACTTGAAACCCTAAAAATTATTATAATATCATAGATTTCTATATAAAGTGTTTTATTTATCGCAAGGTAAAAACCCGCCCGTATATATGTGTGGCGTGGTCTTATGAGATACCTTTGAGTTTCAAGACGTTTATAAAAGTAAAAATATAGATGTTGAGTTTACCGACACCAGACCCATGTCTGACCCAGAGTTTTATTTTCTTTTCCTAAAGCGCTTGGGTACTCAAATTTGTATGAGTAGCCAAGTGATCCAGGTTTCTTATAAAATCATTTTGAAGGAGCTAGAGCAAGCGGCTTCACCATAGCTAGTTATTTTATATTCCGCTGTGTTTATATATTATCTATGTATTTATATGGGTAGGTAGTTATAACTTTCCAGTTGAAGGTTGTAATGAAATGACTCTAATGTATTCTTATTATGGAAATGACAATGAAATATCCTATGTTATCTACTATATGTTGTTTAGATTCATGGTGATATTCTATGATTGTGTGGTTTCTTCTTATCTTTCCTTTTCTTCTATCCTTAATGGCTCGTCTTTCGATGCAAGAAAGGCGGTCATTACATTTTGGTATTAGAGCCTAGATTAAGCGAATACTTATGCTTTGGGTTAGGGTCAACTTCGAGAGGGCGTATTTGTAATTTTTATTTGTATACTTATATATATATATCTCTGATAGATAGATCAGCTTGATAGGTATGAATAGTACCCTTCTTTTAAGATTTATCTCGTCCAAGTATTCTAAGAATTTTCTTACTATATCCAGGTAGTAAGACATAAGTAACAGAGGCAGACGAGGTAGGGGATCGGGTAGCACTATGAATATAAATGGTCGAACCCCAAAATCCCAAAAGAGTTCGGATTTTCGAAGTGGCAGCGCCCGAGCAGCCAAGAGTGAATTTCGCAACCATATGCAAGGATTACACCAACCTAGGAGGAAAACCATTTAAGGGAACCGAGTCTATCATGGAAGTGCAAGCTTGGTTGCGGTCTTGCAAGAAGATTTTTAAAGGTTTTGGTTTATCTGATGAACAGAAAAGGTTCTTAGTAGCATGGCAACTACAAGAGGAGCAGCAGCTTGGTGGGACTCCCTTACTGCGAATATCCCAGAAGAAGAGTTTTCGTGGGCCGATTCAAAGAAGTTTTTGAAGCCCAATTCTTGCCAACCGCAGAAAGGGCTAGGATTTATAGGAACTTTATGGATTTGAAGCAAGAAGATCTATCTGTAGTAGAGTATGAGACTAAGTTCAATGAGTTATCTTGTTTTGGACCGGAATTGATCAGCAACCAGTTAAAGAAGAACGAGATGTTTGTTTGGGTATGAGAGAAGAGTACCATGAGAAAATGACTGCTCACGTCAGAGGTACTTTTGTGGAATTTGTTGATATGGCTCTGAGGTACGATGGAAAAGAGGAAGCCTACTCCAGTAGCACCTAGTGGAAATACAAATGGAGATGGTTCTAACAAGAGAAAGTTCAATCCTAATTGGAAGAATCAAGGAAAGGGAAAGCCTGACGGTGGGGCTCAAGGGAGTCGTTTTAAAGATTTTGTTTGCCACAAGTGTTAGCAGGAGGGCCACATCGCAAAGTTTTGGAATAATTCTGGAACTCAGCAGCAACAACAACAGCAAAGTGGACCTATTTCTCTGATGGTCCAGAAGATTCTTTGTTTTAATTGTCATCTTCCTAGGCATATGGTAAAGGACTGCCCATTCATGAAGAAGGTGCAACAGCCCAAGGTGTATGCCATTAAATGAACCGTCGAATTCAATGGATGTGAAAGGGAAAGGCGTCCTTGAAGTACCTTACTGATTAATGGCATTTTTGTTCGAGCATTATTTGATACTGGTGCCTCCCATAGTTTTATCTTTTGTGAATCAGTAGGTGAATTTCATCTTATTCCTAGTATTGTAGAAAACCCTATGTGGGTGTCTAACCCTATAGGCGGGGTAACCCATTTGAATATGATTTGTGAAGATGTGCCAATTTCCTACCTTTCTCATCACTTTTCTTGCGATCCGTAAGTTTTAGACTTTAAGGGATTTGACATTATTCTTGGTATGGATTGGTTATCAAAATATAAGGTTGTCTTAAAATGTAATAAGAGAATGGTATCTTTAGTGACTGATATAGGAAGGAAATGTAACGACCCGTAATTTTCGATAATTAAAAATATTGAATTTAATAAGATTTTGTAATTTAATGTGGGAAGAAATGAAAATTTGTGATTTATTTATGAGAATAATAACCAGAATAAAATGTAACAACGTTATTTGAGTTAATTGCTAACTATTTTAATGTAATTCCAATTTATTGAAATTATTGAAAGGTTATAATTGGTTATAAATTGTGAATATAGAAATAGATTAAAAATTATATTAATTGATGAAATAATATGTAATTAATTGTAATTGAATAAAATTAGTGTTGTGTAAGTAGTTATAACATTTGTGTGTAGATAATAAACTTATAAATGTGATTAATTTAAGAAAAATGTGACAATTGTTATTCGTTACCTATTTATTTAAATCTGTTGAGTTAAATTGGCAATCAATTACAATTAAATGTAATTAAATATTACGTTAATATGAGTTAAGACGATAACTGTAAAATGTGAATGTAATAAAATGTACAGGAATGTCAATTATATTCATAAGGCAATAATCGATTTAATAATAAGAGTGAAACCAAGATAATGAATTTATTGGGATTTTAAATTTTAATTAATGTGAAAATCGACAAAAATTCAACATAATTGAAATATTGCAACTAATATGGTAAAAGATGATAATCGTAGATTTTTGATGTAATAAGATATAAACCAATGTATCCATAAGATGATAATGGATTGAATAATAAGATGAAAGATCAAATAAATGGATTTATTGGAATTTAATTTAATAATAAATTGAATTTATTACTATTGAAACTGAACACTGTAACTAGTGTAATACTCAACATTGAATTGATATGGAAACTTGTTATAAAAATATTATAAGTTACTAAGTAATCAAAAATGATAAAATTGGTAAATTTTAAATTGAAAAAGTGATTTAATTAATTATTAATTTATTTAATTAACATGAAAATAACTATTTTGGCCACTGTCTCGGATTTCGACGAAACCGGTTTCATCGGATCCGTAACGTGAATTATTATGGGATTTCAAGTTTCGTAGCGATCAGACTTGTCGTTTGATCGTACGGACTCGAAACGCGTAGAAATTAATTTAATTGGATTCAACTGAAATAAGCTGATTTAAGAGCTAACTTCTTCATACAATGGAATTAAAACTTGAAACATATTCCATTGAATTTAAAAATATCGAAACATCTATTTTGATATATGGGATGACCCACTTTCGTTTCGGAAGCGGAACGGGCTTTTTGGGTCGTTATTGTCGTTTCGAACCAATTCAATATGTTCATTCTTTCTTATCGGGCCTTGTTTATACAAATAGACTTTGTTTCTCAAACCCTAGCAGCCATTCAGTTACTCTGTATGTACAATTCTATCTGCCTATTCTTTTCTTCCAATGGCAGAAACAAAATCCCAATTACAAACACTAATTCAATTCCAAATTCACATCGAAAAATCAAACTCCTCAAAACTATGTCATATTATATATCGTTGGAAAGCTCTCGACGAGTGCAATCTATTACAGCAATTTTTTTTCTATTGGATGCATCGTTCGACCAGAAATTGATGATTTAGTCTCGGCCGTCGAAACTAGGGTTTTGATTTTAACGGTGGATCTTCGGCGTGGAGTCGATCGGATGGCATGGGCTTGTAGAGGTCGCCGAGCACAATGCATCCATAGTCTTCGTTCAGACCAGACGTGCTCAAATCGCCTGAAAATCGATCAACATAGCGGCGGCAACGTGATCGCCTGGAGGCACTGGGAGGGGTCGCGCGACCTTATATGGGGCGGCCGGAATCGTGGTGGTGAGCGGCGAACTCCGATCTGAGTCAGGTGGTCCTAGGTGGCGGAGTTTGGTCATCGACAGTGGCGGCTATACGTGTTAGGTCGAGTATGAGAGGAAGCGCTAAGGTTTCTTGAATATGGTAGTGGGTGCGTGGCTTTATTTTATTACTATTTATTTTTAATTTAAAATTTAAAATTCCATGTTCTAACGATCATAACTTTTACATATGAACTCGGATTCACGCGCGGTTTTCTCCGCTGCGATCGTATCGAAATTCCAAACATTTTGGCACTAGTTTGGTCAAATTCTAAGACTGTTTAATTTTGGACCTTATTTTGGATTTCAAATCGGTTTGAAATCAAAAGGTGAGTGTTTTGACCCACTCACAACTACTAGATTTTCTTATGTTAGTTAAATTGAATTTATAATATGATTTAAAATTGATGGGTTGATGTTTGGTATATTTAAATTGTCATTTCAGTTAAATATGACTTTTATTGCATTTAATCGTCATTTAATTTAATATTGAATTTTAATTTTCCAACTTTATGCCTGTTAATGATAATTAGTTATCTATTGATGTTTATTGGTTGATTTGAATGGTGATTGTGATGGATGTTTGATTGTTGATATTAGATGACTGGGTGCTATATTTTATATTGTTATAACATTGCAAGTTCCCTATGGGTTGAAATGATACATACCTGAATGATCTGATAGATTAGGGAGAAATCGTTATGGGTTGAAATGATAGAATCGAGCGATTTCATGTATTTGAAGTAAAAATTTGGGATTGCGGTTAAAATAAAATACCCGTAAAATTTAAAATATTTACGGATTGAAATGATAAATATCCGTATCACTTGACCATAGGGTAGAAAATTATATACGGACACCGGATTGGTTAAATTAAATGATTTTAAATCTTTTAAATTTTGAATTCAGCTAAATGATATTTTGAAACAGAATTTGATTGCTGAATTGTTTTAAATGAATTGTTTAAAGGATTAAATTTGAAAGTTTGGAATTGTTGTAAGTAAATTGCTTAAAGGATTTAATTTGGGTTTAGATTGAAAGCTGGACAAGATCCAAATGTGTTGAAATGGAAGAAATGGTTTAATTTTGATATTAATTCCAAATTAATTATTTTAATATAATCTTTTAAAGATTTATTATTTTAAAATCCTGATTTTAAGGTTTTCAAACTATTAAACTAATTTAAATCTATTTTCAACTATTTTTAATCAATTTAAACTTTTTTAATTTATTTTAATCTATTTTAATATATTTAACCTAATTTTACCTATTTTAAACTAATTAACCCATTTAATCTATTTTAATCTATTTAAATCTATTTTAATCTATTTAAATCTATTTTTAATCTATTTTAAATCTATTTAATCTATTTTAAATCTATTTAATCTAGTTTATATCTATTCAATCTGTTCTAAATCTATTTAATCTATTTTAAATCTATTTTAAATATGTCTAATCTATTTTAAATCTATTTAAACTATTTTAAATCTATGCAAACTATGCTAAACTATTTAAACTATTTATAACTATCCAAAACTATTTTCTAAATTTCAAACTGTATAGAGTGGAAGTGGTTATATTTAAATCCTTGATTTAAAAGCGAATATGGTTAAATGAGGTAATAACCTAAGTCGAGATTAAAATGACATATTTGAGTAAATAAGACTACTTTTGAAATGAGGAATTAATTAACTTATCTTATCGATAATTTCAAAGTGAATATGATTTCGGAAGTGATATGGTTTGAATTGAATATGATATTTTGATATCAATTATGAAACGATTTTGGAAATCTAAAAGAACCATCCGTTGTGAAATAAGCGTTTGGTTGTTAAATAGACCGGGATCAGATATTGTCATACTCTCTTCCAATACCGAAAATCACTTTAACAACTATGTACGTGGCGGAGATTCCAAAATGAGGTAGGATGATTTGGCGAACGATTCTGTATGAGGTATTATCGTAGCCCTGACTCCCGTGAGTCAGCTTGATGTGGCTAAAACAGGAGCCATGCCGATCAGACACATTTCTTCGATACCATATTATGACTTTGTGATTGATTTGGTGGCCACCCCTTGATTTTGATTATGGGATTGTGTTCCGAGGTGGGCGGTAGTAGCTGCTATGCATTACCATCAGTCCGGATCCGCAAAACGGTAGTATCCTACCCTGGACATTGCCTCACGTGCCTTGTCACGTCTTCTACGAGTTTGGTTTGTACTATACCTATGGAGTGCCCTCTGATAGCCCTCCAGTTTACGAAGGAATTACGGTAATGTATAGACTATGGGAATATATAAAAGGTGTTAAGGGGGATATGGGTAACGCCCTAACGTTATTTTAATACTTTACTTTACTGTAGACACTATTATAATAGCGTATTGTACTATATATGTAGATAGTTTAACGATCCTTAGGAGATGGAAATCCCGAACATCTCTTAAGTTATTGCACTCACGTTAGACACTGGATAGGAGCTGTCAAACCCCGTAAACATCTCCGACGCCGTTACACTCATATTTATTTACTTTTGATTTAACTTACATAAGATCTTTTAGTTTCGACTTGAGTGTTTTATCTTTCCAATTCGCTCGGGTCAGTCTGAGCTTTTCAGTGTATCGAAGACTGCTTTTTCTGGAGGACGAAGACGAAGATTTGTATACTATATTATTTATTTTGTTTATTCCACTGCATCATGTTATTCCGCTGCATTGTTATTTATTTCTGTTGTATGTAACTCTGATTCTGTATTGTAAAAGTTTACTCAAATATTATTTGTAAAACAGCTTCATGAACTATTTATTTGATTATTATATTTTTTCATTCTGCTGTGAGATTCTATGTTTGTTTTTCTTTCTTTCTCTGCTTTTTCTTATTTGCCCTATAACAATCCTCCATTTTGAATGGTTTGAGTCTGACGTGTGTGGTTTATCGTCGATTTAAACTGTCCAAAAAGGTGGGCCGTTACATTTGGTATCAGAGCTTTGGTTTAGCGATAACCTTAGCTTTGTGGGGTTTGACTCATATAAGATAGGGTAGTAATATCCTAGAATGAGTCGTTGAGTATATATATATGAGAGAGCGTACTTGTTAGTGTTATAAAATGTTTTTTATTGTGTTAGTTTGTTCTGTTTAGTATTTATAAATTTCGGTCAGTGCTATGGCATCGATAGGTATTTCTAAACACTTAATAGGGCAGACCGACATAATATTGTTTTGAAATATGGGTAAATGAAATAATTTTACCTAGTATTATATTTTGTATATAAAAGAATAATTTTTATAAATGATATAGTTGGTTATGATATATTTGTTTGTTAAGAAGTGAAATTTATAAATATTGGTTGCAAAATGAGACTATAAATAAAATGAATATAAATTGGAATTTGAGAACATAGGTTCCGGGTTTGAAATTTGTTTTCAAAGGATTTTGAATATAATATTAGTATTATTTGGAAGTATTTTCTGGTATAAATATTTCAATGTAATTTGAAAGAAATGCTTTAAAAAGGAATTTTGAAAGGGAATAAGCTCTGCACTCCCCTCTCTGTCGCTGGAAACTAACATCGGTGATGAGTGCACGCATCATCGACGTTCTTTTTTGAGTTTCAAAGTGGGAAGACTGCTGTAGTAGTTTTACTACACATCTGTTTTGATGATTTAATCTATAAAATATATATATAAATATATACATTATTATTTTAAAAGATTGAAAGGGAAAACCCGGTATTCAGTTCTTAAGTTTCTGTAAATTAGTAGTTTCAACTATTGAAATAGGATGAAACCTTAACTATTTTAATAACTGGAAATTTCTAAAATTGAAAATAAGAATTAGTGGTTAAGTGATTAATGAAATATATAAGAAATTGAAAATTTGTAACTTGTAGATGTGAAAATTTAGAAGATATAATTAGTGAACATTTTGTTAACTAAAATGAATAAGACGAACTTGTGTAACATTCAATTTCATTCTAAAAAGACATATATATAACTTACCAAAATGTTAAAAGTTGAATGTTAATAGAATATTATACAAGTAAAAATTTAAGTAATGAAAGTGTTCAATGAGATTTCTTCTATAAATAAGAATTCTGATGTTATAAACTGTTATGAACTTAAGTTAATAATTTGAAATGCTAGAAATTGAACTTAACAGGAATACTGTAAGTAGATAATTATAAACTTAAGTTAACATTTTAAGCTAATTATAATCAGATTGAATAGTAAAGGTGAATCCTATATTAAGTAAATGATTATAGCTTCTGATAATGTTGAGATGATTAAGAAATAGACTTAATATTCAATTGATGTTATAAAAGGAAAGAGTAAATGTAAATTAAAGGTAGAAATACTTAAGTATGAAATGATTATTGATTGGAAATCAAATATATCATTAAATAATAAATGTGAATTAACCTGCAAGAAAATTATGTAATACTTAAATAATGAATTCATGGATTATTCAAATAATTGAATGGAAAGAGTATATGTAAGCAAATGAATATAATTTAATAGAAATTGGCATTGTATGAATAAATGGGAAATGAATTTTGTTAGTAATGAATGTAAATTAATGTCAATAAGCATTGTATAAACGAATGAAGAAAAAAATGAACAGTAAATACTGTGAAAGAAGATTAATAAGAATAAACTTAATTGATATTTGAAATTTTTGTTTGTTTTGGCTTATGGATGTTTGGAAAAGGATACTTCAACTGTATAAAGATGTATAAATAATTTATTGGGTTTTATCTAAGACTGTTGAGTGTATGGTATACCTAGTAGTTTATTTATCATTTATACAATTGAAAGTTATAAACCCGAGCAAACCATTTGTTGGTTGCTATGGATGTATGTTTGATTTCTTTGATTGCATGTGATGATATAATGGTTGTATTGTTTGTTTGCAAGTGACTATTTTATGTTGTGTTAATATGACTTGTTGCTAATTGAAACAACTTTATATTTCTCTTTTACATAATTGTAAACCTCTTTTGGATTATATAAGTGAAATACAGGTTATGGAAGCAATAGCTACTGCTTTTGGTTTCAAAAATAAGCGTTGTTTGCCCGACAAATAGGTACGTTCTCGGATTTCGGTTTTCTAGCGATATTATATTGTTTTTCTCATGGTTTGGGATATTTTATTTTGAAATATGTAATATATATTGTTATTATTGATATTTTTATTTCTTCCAGACCTCTCCGTACAAAAGAGACTCGGCCGAAATTTTTTCCGTGAATTTTTGACTTAGAATTTTTTTTTTTTGAAAGGCAAGAGCAAAGAGCTCACTTTATTCACTAATGTATGATTACAAACACTAAAGCATGACTTACAACCAAATACAAACAAGTGACAATTCAACAAAAGTACAACCAGACTCAACACTAACTTTACTGCTGTCAATAGCGATAATAGAACCAAATACATCAGCAGCAACAGCATAACATATAAACTAAAAATTCAATATAGAAATACATGCCAATAGCAGTAAACTCAAATGGACTAATAGAAATTTTTTATGAAAGTGGAAATGTTTTTTTTTCAAACTTTTATTGAACTTGAATATGAAAAGATTTAATTGTTTTAAATTTATATATTTTATTTAAATTATTTAATTATGTAAATCAATTGTTTATAAATTGAATACTTTGAATATGATATACTAATTTCTTAATTCCTTCTTTTTCCTTTTCGAGGACGAAAAGTTTTGAGTAGGGGAGAGTGTAACGACCCATAATTTTCGGCAATTAAAAATATTGAATTTAATAAGATTTTGTAATTCAATATGGGAAGAAATGAAAATTTATGATTTATTTATGAGAATGATAACCAGAATGAAATGTAACAATGTTAATTTGAGTTAATTGCTAACTATTTTAATGTAATTCCAATTTATTGAAATGATTGAAAGGTTATAATTGGTTATAAATTGTGAATAAAGAAATAGATTAAATGTTATATTAATTAATGAAATAATATGTAATTAATTGTAATTGGATAAAATTAGTGTTGTGTAAGTAGTTATAACATTTGTGTGTAGATAATAAACTTATAATGTGATTAATTTAAGAAAAAGGTGATAATTGTTATTTGTTTCCTATATATTTAAATATGTTGAGTTAAATTGGAAATCAATTACAATTAAATGTAATTAAATATTACGTTAATATGAGTTAAGACAATAACTATAAAATGTGAATGTAATAAAATGTACAGAAATGTTAATTATATTCATAAGGCAATAATCGATTTAATAATAAGAGTGAAACCAAGATAAATGACTTTATTAGGATTTTAAATTTTTATTAATGTGAAAATCGACAAAAATTCAACATAATTGAAATATTGCAACTAATATGGTAAAAGATGATAATTGTAGATTTTTAATGTAATAAGATATAAACCAATGTTAACTATATCCATAAGATGATAATGGATTGAATAATAAGATGAAAGATCAAATAAATGGATTTATTGGAATTTAATTTAATAATAAATTGAATTTTTTACTATTGAAACTGAACACTGTAACTAGTGTAATATTTAACATTGAGTTGATATGGAAACTTTTTTTAAAAAGATTATAAGTTACCAAGTAATCAAAAATAATAAAATTGGTAAATTATAAAATTTGAATTGAAAAAGTGATTTAATTAATTTAATATTAATTTATTTAACTAACGAACAGCCATTTTGGCCACTGTCTCGGATTTCGATGAAACTAGTTTCATCAGATCCATAAAGGTGAATTATTGTAGGATTTCAAGTTTCATAGCGATCGGACTTGTTGTTTGATCGTACGGACTCGAAACGCATAGAAATTAATTTAATTAAATTCAATTGAAATAAGCTGATTTAAGAGCTAACTTCTTCATACAATGGAATTAGAACTTGAAACCTATTCCATTGAATTAAAAAATATCAAAAACATATATTTTGATATGTGGGATGACCCACTTTCGTTTCGGAAGCGGAACGGGCTTCTCGGGTCATTCTTTCTTATCGGGCCTTGTTTATATAAATAAACTTTGTTTCTTAGACCCTAGAATCCATTCAGTAACTATGTACGTACAATTCTATCTGCCTATTCTTTTCTTCCAATGGCAGAAAAAAAATCCCAATTACAAACCCTAATTCAATTCCAAATTCAAATCGAAATATCAAACTCCTCAAAACTATGTCATATTATATCGTTGGAAAGCTCTCGATGAGCGCAATCTACTACATCAATTTGTTTTTCTACTGGATGCATCGTTCGACCAGAAATTGGTGATTTAGTCTCGGCCGTCGAAATTAGGGTTTCGATTTTAACGGTGGATCTTCGTCTTGTAGTCAATTGGATGGCATGGGCTTGTAGAGGTCGTCGAGCACAATGCGTCCATAGTCTTCGTTCAGACCAAACGTGCTCCAATCGCCTGAAAATCGATCAACATAACGGCGGCGACGTGATCGCTTGGAGGCACTGGGGAGGGGTGGCGCGACCTTATATGGGGCGGCCGGAGTCGTGGGGGTGAGCGGCGAACTCCGATCTGAGTCAGGTGGTCCTAGGCGGCGGAGTTTGGTCATCGACAGTGGCGGCTGTACGTGTTAGGTTGCATACGAGAGTAAGCACTAGGGTTTCTCGAATAGGGGAGTGGGTGCATGGCTTTATTTTATTACTATTTATTTTTAATTTAAAATTTAAAATTCCATGTTCTAGCGATCATAACTTTTACATATGAACTCGGATTCACGCGCGGTTTCCTCCGCTGCGATCGTATCGAAATTTCGGATTTTTTGGTCTTATTTGGTTGAATTCTAAGACTGTTGAATTTTAGGCCTTATATTAGATTTCAAATCGATTTGAAATCAAAAGGTGAGTGTTTTGACCCACTCACAACTACTAGATTTTCTTATGTTAGTTAAATTGAATTTAAAATGTGATTTGAAATTGATGGGTTGATGTTTGGTATATTTAAATTGTCATTCCAGTTAAATATGACTTTTAATGCATTTAATCGTCATTTAATTTAATATTGAATTTTAATTTTCCAACTTTATGCCTGTTAATGATAATCTTTTATCTATTGATGTTTATTAGTTGATTTGAATGGTGATTGTGATGGATGTTTGATTGTTGATATTGGATGACTTGGTGCTATATTTTATATTGTTATAACACTGCAAGTTCCCTATGGGTTGAAATGATACATACCCGAACGATATGATAGATTAGGGAGAAATCGTTATGGGTTGAAATGATAGACTCGAGCGATTTCATGGATTTTAAGTAAAAATTGGGATTGCAGATTAAAATAATATATACCTGTAAAATTTAAAATATTTATGGATTGAAATGATAAATATCCGTATCACTTGACCATAGGGTAGAAAATTATATACGAACACCAGATTGGTTAAATTAAATGATTTTAAATCTTTAAATTTTGAATTCAGCTAAATGATATTTTGAAACAGAATTTGATTGCTGAATTGTTTTAAATGAATTGTTTAAAGGATTAAATTTGAAAGTTTGGAATTGTTGTAAGTAAATTGCTTAAAGGATTTAATTTGGGTTTTGATTGAAAGCTGGACAAGGTCCGGATGTGTTGAAATGGAAGAAATTGTTTAATTTTGATATTAATTCCAACTTAATTATTTTAATATAAACTGTTTAAAGATTTATTATTTTAAAATCCTGATTTTAAGGTTTTCAAACTATTAAATCTATTTTCCACTATTTTTAATCAGTTTAAACTATTTTAATTTAAGTTAATCTATTTTAATATATTTAACCTAATTTAACCTATTTTAAACTAATTAACCTATTTAATATATTTTAATCTATTTAATCTATTTTAAATCTATTTAATCTATTTTAAATCTATTTAATCTAGTTTAACTCTATTTAATCTATTTTAAATCTATTTAATCTATTTTAAATCTATTTAATCTATTTTAAATCTGTCTAATCTATTTTAAATCTATTTAAACTATTTAAACTATTTATAACTATCCAAAACTATTTTCTAAATTTCAGACTGTATAGAGTGGAAGTGGTTATATTTAAATCCTTGATTTAAAAGCGAATATTGTTAAATGATGTAATAACCTAAGTCGAGATTAAAATGACATATTTGAGTAAATAAGAAGATTTTTGAAATGAGGAATTAATTAACCTATCTTATCGATAATTTCAAAGTGAATATGATTTCGAAAGTGATATGGTTTGAATTAAATATGATATTTTGATACCAATTATGAAACGATTTTGGAAATTTAAAAGAACCGTTCGATGTGAAATAAGCGTTTAGTTGTTAAAGAGACCGTGATCAGATATGGTCATACTCTCTACCAATACCGAAAATCACTTTAACAACTGTGTACGTGGTGGAGATTCCAGAATGAAGTAGGATGGTTTGGCGAACGATTCTGTATGAGGTATTATCGTAGCCCTGACTCCCGTGAGTCAGCTTGATGTGGCTAAAACAGGAGCCATGTCGGGCCAAGTGAGGTCGCACCTCCGATCGGACATTTCTTCGATACCATATTTTGACTTGATTGATTAAGTGCCACCCCTTGATTTTGATTATGGGAGTGTGTTATGAGGTGGGCGGTAGAAGCTGCTATGCGTGACCACCAGTCCGGATCCACAAAATGGTAGTATCCTACCGTGGGCATTGCCTCGCGTGCCTTGTCACATGCCTTATCGCGTCTTCTACGAGTTTGGTTTGTACCATACCTATGGAGTTCCCTCTGATAGCCCTCCAGTTTATGGAGGAATTACGGTACTGTATAGACTATGGGAATATATAAAATGTGTTAAGGGGGATATGGGTAACGCCTTAACGCTATTTTAATACTTTACTTTACTGTAGAGACTATTATAATAGCGTATTGTACTATGTATGTAGATAGTTTAACGGATCCTTAGAAGTTGGAAATCTTGAACATCTCTTAAGTTATTGCACTCACGTTAGACATTGGATAGGAGATGTCAAACCCCGTAAACGTCTCCGACGCTTTTACACTCATATTTATTTACTGTTGATTTAACTTACGTAATATCTTTTCGTTCTGACTCGAGTTTTTTGTCTTTTCAATTTGCTCTGGCCAGTCTGAGCTTTTCAGTGTATCGAAGACTGGTTTTTCTGGAGGACGAAGATGGAGATTTGTATATTATATTATTTATTCCACTGCATCATGTTATTCCACTGCATTGTTATTTATTTTTATTGTATGTAACTCTTATTCAGTATTGTAAAAGTTTAATCAAATATTATTTGTAAAACAGTTCATGAACCGTTTATTTGATTATTATATTTTGTCATTCTGCTGTGAGATTCTGTGTTTGTTTTTCTTTCTTTCTCTGCTTTTTCTTATTTGCCCCATAACAATCCTCCCTTTTGAATGGTTTGAGTCTGATGTGTGTGGTTTATCTTCGATTTAACTGTCCAAAATGGTGGGTCGTTACAGGAAAGCTAAGGTATCATGTAAGGAACCCGGTATTCATATGTGTAGTTTCCTATATGCCCTTGAAGCAGCCTGGGAGAGTTTAGGGTCTATTGAAGTTTTTAAGGATTTTTCCGATGTAATCGAAGAAGTTAAAAGTTTATCCCCGCACCGAGAGATAGAGTTTCACATTGATTTGGTCCCTGGTGTAAGACCTGTGGTTTAGCCTAAGAGAAAGATGGCTCCGAGGAAGAGAGAGGAGTTGGTAAATCATACCTAGGACCTGTTAATGAGAGGATTGATTAGACCCAGCCGTTCGAGTTGGGGATCTACAGTGGTGTTTGCGGCTAAGTCTGATGGATTTTTAAGGTTGTGCATGGACTATAGGTAGTTGAATAAGCTGACCATTAGGAACAAGTATCCCTTACCCCGCATCGATGATCTTTTTGATCAACTTCATGGAGCTATGGTATTTTCTCAAATGGATATACCTACTTGATTCCATCAATTGAGAGTTGCTGAAGATAGTATACCCTTAACTGCTTTTAGAGGCCCTGACTATTTCTTTGAGTGGTTAGTTATGCCTTTCGGGCTAACCAATGTGCCTGCATATTTTGTTGATCTCATGAACCGTGTTTTCCGAGATGTTCTTAATAAGTTTGTGTTAGTTTTCATCGATGACGTTCTTATTTACTCCAAATCTGAGGAGGAGCATAAACATCATTTGGAAGTGGTGTTGGAAACATTGAGGAGACATGTCCTGAAGGTGAATTTTCTAAGTGCCATTTTTGGAAATCAAAAGTAAGATTCTTAGGACATATTGTGATGGGAGAAGGTATTTCAGTGGATCCAGTGAAGGTGGAAGTTGTTCAGGAATGGAAGCAACCATAGACTCCTACCGAGGTTCGTAGTTTCTTAGATTTGGCTGGATACTATAGGAGGTTTATTCACAATTATTCTCATATTTCCTCTCATTTGACTAAGCTGACTAAGAAGGAGGAGAAGTTTGTATGGACTCCTAAGTGTAATGAGGCATTTCTAGAATTGAAGAAGAGATTGACCAGTGCACTAGTTTTGGCTGTTCCAGATGGAAATAGTGGATTCATGGTTTACACAGATGCTTGTGGAGTGGGATTGGTGCTATTCTGATGCAGCATGGTAGGGTGATTGCGTATGCAAGCAGGCAATAGAAGCCTCATGAGAAGAACTATGCTACGCATGACTTGGAGTTGCAAGCTGTTGTCTTTGCATTGAAAATGTGGAGACACTACTTGTTGGTTAAGGATCCTTCTATTCCTCTTAGTTTTTTTCTAATCTTTAGAGATTTAGGAGTAAGTTTTCTTTCTTTAATTAGGTGAAAAATTTAAGCTCTTCACGGATAACGAATCCTTGAAGTATCTTTTTACTCAGAAGAATCTGAACATGAGGCAACATAGGTTGTTAGAGTTTTTGGCGTTCTACGACTTGGATATTCTTTATACGCCAGGAAAGGCTAATGTGGCGGTGGATGCCTTGAGCAGGAATGATGTTTTGACTCTTTTGGAAGTTACCTTGAAACTTCAGGAAAGGATTATGATAAATCAGAGGAAGGATGAGATACTGGAAGGTTTAATTCAAGGTGTTAAGGAGGGTAGATGTTTGGATTTTGAGATGGATGGTCGAGGTGCTTTAAGGATGAACGAACGATTGTGTGTTCCAGATGTGGATGGGTTGAGCTAGGCAGTTTGTCTAAATTCCACAAGTCTAAGTTAAGTATTCATCCAGAGGTTCATAAGATGTATAAAGACATGAAGAGAGTATTTTGGTGGCCAGGAATGAAGAAGGACATTTTTGCCTTTGTAACGACCCCACCGTTATGCCCAGTTTAGCAAAGAACATTACAAATAATGTCGTCTGCTAACCTAGAGAATACGACTGGTTAAGGGCGATCGAATGTGAATATACCTTTATATTAACACAGACACATCTTATTTACCTTTATGAGGATCTGAACTGAAAATTTGACGTGTGCAGTATTAATACGAAATAATAAACACATCGATTAAAAATATTCAGAACAGTATATAATAGATAAATCAGAACCAGAATCATAGATCATAACAGAATAATATGCATCAAATACATGATAGAATGTGAGTTTATAAAATATCAGTACTAGATCCCCACAAATATAACATCATATCCAACATGTTGTATCTGGTACATTCACTACTAAATAATATATATGACATAAACTCCTAACTATCAATATAGACAAGTATGAAGTAAACTAAACCGGTCAAAATAGTCTACTTCAATGCTAGCCCAAAATCAAAAAGTCAACTAGTCCCTGTACCTGTAGAGTCTCGGCCTGACCCGAGTATTATAGAAATAAGCGGGTCAGACTATATCTAATATAAAGTTGAGATATTGATATCATAATATATATGACTTAATAATAAAATAAGTTAAGACTATAAATATGCCCAAAACCACATAATCAAAATAAGGCATATTAATCAAAATCACCAATTCATAACCATATCAAGTCTCCAATGAACTATCATAAAAATATGATGACAACAATTCAAAATTCTCCAGAGCCCAAAAGATACAAAATATCTATCCCAAAATCTCCGAAGAAATAGTCATCACTAATGAAATAATAATTGTAGTCAACTATCAATATGATATAGTGCGACACGGGGCTTAACTAAAATAAATAAACCCTGCCACATAGCGCAATAGTCTAACGAAAAGAAATAGACTATCAGGTAAAAACCCCGACTTCTAATGATAAGAAATAGATAGTTGTGTTTATGACAAAACTATGTGAATTTACGTAACAAATATAAATAGGTAAACATTGTCCAACTATGAAATAAACTAATAAGGCTTCAATATAACATCCGTCTAAACAACAAAAAAGACAGCTATGTTATACCAGAACAGATCTAACCCCAAAAAATAAGTCTTCCTATCCAAATCTAAAAAAATGAATCGACTCTCAGGTCGATAAAAAATGAATCATAGTCTCTCGGGAATCCATCGGTCTCAAATAAAATCCGAACACCCCAAGATACTGCAATTCTAAAGTGTTAATTACTGCCACTTCAGTAATCACAAGGATTTAACTAACTGTCCCATACAAGATAGTAATTTCAAGTATTTACTAAAAGCTAGTAATTTTCACTCAAACTCTATTTAACAAATTATAGTAATAAACTAAAGAATTGTACGAAAAATCTCGTACCAATCCGACAATTCAATGGTTTATTAAAATTCTTTGTTTCATAGAAAATCACTAAATTCAAATGAAATTGTCTAATACAAGTTCGCATAAGATAGCCAAAGGTTAAACACGGAAAAGGGTAAATAATGGTTTATAGTTTGAAAGCAATTAATATCATTTTGTCATATAGAAATGATTTCTAAAATTTGCTTTATTTATAGCTTACTTTCAAACTTTTCACTTTTAAGAATCCATAAACTCTTATAAAAAAAGAAAAGAGTTATAAGTTTTTAAATCTTTCAAATAGTATTTCTTTGCTTAAATCATGATTTAAAACCATGCTTTCATTTTGAATAATTAACCTATTTTATAAAATCTATATGGATATATTATTACTTTTTCTTAAATATTTATAATATTTGAAATCCTTACCCTTAATCTTTTTTTAAAAAACCAAATTCTTTTGACATATAATGATATATGTTTACTTTCCATAGAAAATTATAACTTTTAATTCATATTATTAATAAAATTAAAAATTAAGCTTTTTATTACTTGAAGTAAATATGCTTTCTAAATTCATTACTTATAATCCATAGTTGCTAAAATAAGAGGATTGCATATCTAATAGTAAGCTCAAGTGCTCACCAAATAAAGCAATGAATATAAACAATTTGTATTTAACGTCATATCATTGCGTGTTAAAAATAATGTATACAAGCAACATACATAGAAACAATCAACAATATTTAGTTCTATCAGAATGAACATAAAAAAAACCATCTGAGACAATCACCAAAACCATGCTAATGACATCATAAAACCATCGACAAAAATAAAAGAGAAGTGAGCAAAGCTAGAAGGAGAAACACAGTCTAAAACAAACGTGAAACTTAGCCAAACAAACAATTGAACTAACAATAAATTTACAAGCAAGAACTGGGAAAAACTGCCCAATTTAACTATCATCAGTCTATTTAACATTCAAACATCATCCATATCCTACCATAAGCATACAAAAAAAGGATTTTTGATCAAACAAGAACTAACAGTAATTAGTTTTTAGAACTAACACTATTCATAGCTTGATTATACAATTTCTTGTGTAACAAACAATCCAATAATTCATAGATAATCTAATAATAATCAATTCAAACATCCATTATTAAATATAGCTATGTGAGATTCAGGAACCTCACCTTGGATCTAAAAAAAGAGAAAGGACTTCGCTGCAGCAACCTCTGACTGCTCATGTTCGAGCGCACTAAGACCCACACTGAAGTCGCACCTCCTTCTTTGCTCGCCTCGACCTCGACATCTCCTCCACCATGAACGCACCACCACCTACCATGTTCCTCCGAACCCACCTAGGTCGCCTCCAACCTGAGCCACGACGCGCCTCATCCAACCCAGCATTCAACGCTTCACTGGAAGCACACGCGTCGTCTCTCCCTCTTGCACGCAACGGCCTTGCCGTGGCTTATTTATTTATTTTTCTCTCGTGATTTAGGATTAGGGCATATGAGGAGATCAGGGTTTAGTTTGTACATGTGACAAAAATGAATGGGATTTTGGTTTTTATAATGGGAAAGTAAAGCTAACAAGTATATAAATGGGTTTGGGCTTATTTGAGTCTTGTTTTAATTAATAAATATTCTTTTATTTCATTTAAACTATATTTTAATTAACTCTTAAATTAATTTACATTTTTATCCAACGAAATATATGCCTCGATAGTGCTTAATCATTTAATCAAATTGTTTCACCCTATTTATTAATCACTGTATTGGTATAAGATAAATTTATTCATCTTCCTCGATTTACTGAATTTATTAAATATCGTATAAAACTTCTTTTCATCTTTTTCAATTATATATAATTATTATTTGTAGTTAAAAATATATATTTATTAACACCTTTTATTTGAATTAAAATATTTTATCCAAAATAAAATTTATTAACTAATTAAATTTTTCTATAACAAAACCCTTTATTAAATAAATTTAAAATAATAATAATTTGATTTCAAAAATAAAAAATATCAAATTTGCATTTAAACACTTCTATTCTAATTCAATTCATATGATATTACGAGTTCGAAAATAGGGTTGTTACAGACCTCCCCCCTTATGAAAATTGCGTCTTTGCAATTTCTTATAGGAAGACGTCGAAAACACATGAAAACATTAACTCTCTTTGAATTTTACTATTAAGTTGAAACTTGATCGAAACCTTAAAGTAGTTAATATTAGAATCAAACCTATCATATGTTATAAATTTAAATAAATTCATTATTAATTTCCATTTCTTTACAAGTGAAAAATTATTAAAAAAATTATTAAGTGTTAAAATTTTTGAATTTTTTTGATAGCGTCTCCTTTGTACGGAGAGCCGTTTACAATTTCACAAGTATAATATAAACAATATACATCGACCACACAGTTGGAAACGCAATATATAACAATATTTCTATCATTTCTGTATTTAATCCGAAAGTGTACCTTTTTATCAGCGTTTAAGAAAGCTATTATATTTTTATGCGAGCAAAAGCGAGCCAATGTCGTCGATTAGTAATCCTATTAAGCTTCTTGAGTACCTATCTCAACTCAACAACTCATGTGAGATCATACATAAAACATAAAGTAGTATGTAATTCCAATAACAAAAGAATAGAGTTGCATTTTCATTTAAAGTAGTCGAAACATAACTTACATATTTACCCACTTGCCAACAGAATTTAAAATGTCAAAAACATCAAATTAATTATCGGTTTCAAAAATAAATTTGTTACTTAGTGTTATAACTTTCCAAAACAATTCCCGGATTGCATAAATGTTAACCACAACTCGAGATATGGTGGTTTCTCTATAGAATGCCAATTTTTGAAATATAACACAAACAAAGGCCCACACTGAAAAACTAAGTTTTCGCCTAGCTAACATTAAAATTTCGCAGAATTCTCTAAACAATAGTTGTTGCTTAAGTTGTACGCTTTCCGAAATGGGCAAAATCGTCGAAATCAGATAAATCGTTTAAAAGATGTGATCAAATGACTATAGTGCTTAAATTTAGAAATTATTATGTCGAAAAGTGAGAAAAGATTACCAATCTAAATAACAACCAAGTAATGCAAGCCAAAACAATAAACTTCTACATAACTCAATCAAGTTTAAAGTGTTTAAAAAAATGCAAAATTCAATCAAATATTATCAAGAACTTTCCCTTTAAAGAACAAAATAAGTTATGCCTACTGTCATGCATAGTAAATGACAATTAAATGGACATACAAGCATTTAAATTTCAATTAAAGTTCATTTATTTTAGTTAAAAGTATGCATATCTACATACATACACACACAAATATATATATATATATATATATATATATATATATATATATATATATATATATATATAACAGCCTACTTTATAATTTATTATATTGAATTCTATTATAAATAAATATAAAATGCTCAAATTAGTTAAATATATTTATAACCAATTAAATGCACTTGCAAACTTGAATCATATTTATATATTAAAAATTTTCTCACTTTCATAACATGATTATTAAACATCATTTAAATAATACAAATAAAAGTACTTTATTTATTGGTTACTATTATATGTATACATTCTTATATGAAATAAATTATTTAGTAAATGTATATACGTCTGCATGCGAAAAGCTCATCCAAATAAAACACCAAAAGCCAAAGTAAACAAAAATAGGAAATATAGGTAAGCCATGCGAAGAAGCTATAGTGGCTGAAATGTGAAGTGCCATTTGCGTGGGACAGCCTACATATAGATACTGCCGATAAATTGAAATGCAATTACAAATATATATATATATATATATATATATATATATATATATATATGTGTGTGTGTGTGTGTGTGTGTGTGTGTAACTCATGCACTTATTCATTTTCAAATGTGTAAATGTCAGGTACAAATATTCCCGTGCATTTATGTTCATACATTCCTATTTAAGCTCACACCCACATATATAAATATGAAATCACAAGGCAAAACTTGTAAAAATATAGCAATACAAATACTCTGCAACAACAAAAAGCATGCTCAATAATACTCTATCAATTTTTTTTTAAAACAAACTGTTGAATGAACTTAGCTAATACTTATTCATTTATATGTGCATATTTTTTTTCATTAACTTTTACGACCCACCAACATGACAGGGTAATGTAAATGCAACCTAAGTGTACACGTGAATATATATAGCTACGCGCTCATCACAAATGACAACAAAAGTTTAATTTCAAACAAATGCATGTAGACATACCATTCATCAACCAGGTCAGACTCAAGCCTGTGCACATGGTAAGGTAATACGAAGGACAAACATGAATAAGGCAGTGAAACTAGATGAACAGCCATGCACACTTTTTCTTATATATATATATATATGTGCGCGCGCATGTATTAGCATCAAAAATATATAGCATCAAATGCATAGCACACATCACAAGAACTAAACAGCACATGGCATGGGAATCTAAAGGTATGCAGCACGCATAACAGATGAACATAAAAGGTACAAATGAGGTATGGGCTTGGATGAAAGAAAATGCAAAAAAATAAGCAGCAAAATGCTAATTTGGAATCCTAAAACAGAAAGGCAACCAAATCATCAAATATACAAGGTAGAAAAAGGAAAGTCCACGGGTTCAATGCATATGATTCGGTAACAACAAAGGGTTCAAGGCACATATGCGAATACAAAAACGAAGACCAGGCCAGATTCAATCAACAATTGCACACAGATAAGTCTAGGCACGTACATGTACGAACAAGTGCATAAAGAAACAATAAGGCCAGGCAGAGGTTCATCCAAGGGAAAACTGAAACACATGGTCTAGAAAGCACGTGCATGGGCACACGAATACAGCTCAAACTCAAGGTACAGGGTTAGGTTAAGGTGTGAACAGGTCGAGTGCATCAAGACAAACGTACTTGTTCAGGCTATTCTAGGAACAACAAAGAAACAAACATGAATCAAGACAACAGTGTATACAGGTTATCAAGATACACCTTAAATATTTTATACTCAAAAATATAGTGTCTGGATGTCTCGTACTAGTGTTTATGAATCCCTATCGATAATGTTGATCAAGCGCATCGAACGAAATCCTTAAAGCACTCAACGGGCAATTCAACACAAAATTATTTTCTATATGATATATACAAATATTCTTTTAATACCTTATACCTATTCAAAATATTTGCTTATCTATAATAAACATAATCAAGTTCCATATATATGTATATCTAATATCAAAAGATTTTAATTCAAAGAGATGCTAGCTTTTATTAAAAAAAATTAATCATTGTTAATGTTATCATAAAAATAATAATTTATCAATAACAATTCCATAGCGGAAACATTCATCAATATATACCTTAAGCAAACATAATTTTTTTAATTCATCTAAACCTTTAATTAATCACATATGAATTAACATTTCATTTTACATAAATCAAATTTTCAATATTTTTGTAGTAACTACACTACTAAAGACACCGCAAGTTATTATTATTATTGAGCAGGTTTTAACTCTCAATAGTGATTCCTCCTTAATATTAATTTTGTACACTCATTTACGATTTTAAAACAACTAAGCATTCATCAACCACTTAATTTTAATTTTATCTTATTTTATTTATTAAGTATATTTTCTAATTCCAAATTTAATTAGATTCAAATTATTTACCATTATATATTTTATAACTATTAATTGCTTAATTTTTTTTATTATTCCCCAGCGATTCTACTTAGTAGAAACCGCTTGCTTTTATTAATAATTGGGTTCATCCAGATTCAAATAGGATTATAAATCCTTTGGATGATAATATATTATTCAATTCCACATTTTAAACTAAGCATAAACAAAACAAACATTGATGCAAAAAACTTACATTTCAATCAAACAAACAAACAAACAATCACCTTCAGTGGAAAGCTATTTCCCTGAAACACCCCACACCCCTTAGTATACCCAAAAAGGGCAAACTAAAAGATATGATGCGTTATAGGTATAACTAAAGCATCACAGAGACTAAGATTCACAAGACAAATAAATATAAATAGCGAAACATTTAAATGGTAACTCATTATTCAAAATAAAACTTCATAAATAAGTTTGAAAAACATCACATGTCTCAAATACCAAATACACATGTCTTATGAAAAATACATCTCAGTCTCCTAAAATCATAGTATAATAAAATAATCATCCCTCTCATAAGTACTAGTAAATCAAAAACCGAATAAAAAGAAAGCTGAAAAGAAGAAGAATACATGAAGAACTCCGAGAATGTATCTCCAAGAAATCTGAATCAACTATCCTTGCCTCTACTGGCCTATGGGGGGAAAAGGGGAAACAGAGGAGTGGGTCAGACTATAAGTCCGGTGAGTGAAAGTAATTACCAGCATTTCTAAGCAAGATAAAGATAATAGACTTAGCAACAGTTCTAGTGTAAAAGGAAATAAAGGAAAGATAAAACTAGGATAAAATACTGTTTAACTGTTTTCTTTGGTTGTGATTGTTTGCACTTGTCTTAGATTACTACTTTGATTAGGCTGAAACCCTAACCATATTTTAATTAGGCTGAAATCCTAATTCTACCCGTTGATCGGCCTTCTATCTCTGTTGTGTCACTGTGAGCTAGTCCCATCCTGTGGGTCCCACAGCAAAAGACACATGTTTAGCGCTTGGAACGCAATAGCGAATTACAACCCTAATCGATGCCGCTCGCTCGGTCACTGTTGGTACACACTCACTGTCGCCCCCCTCTTGTGAACTCTTACTCACCCTATCAGGATAAGCGTGCCCAGCCTCACCTAATATGTTGTGAGACCATCAGTCCTAGCCTAAAAGGGTCCTGCCCAGCCTCACCTAAGTGTTTTGTGAGACCATAAGTACTAGTCTAAAAGGGAATGATGTTGGTACATGTAACGACCCGTAATTTTCTGATAATTAATTCATTGAATTTAATAAGATTTATAATGTAATTTGGAAGAAATAAAAATTTGTGACTTAACTAATGTGAGAAATTTAAAATTCTAAGATTTATTAATAGGAATAATAACCGGAATGAAATGTAATAGTATTAAATTAAGGTAATTGATAACTGCTTTAAATGTAATTCCAATTAATGGAACTGATTAAAAAGTTATGATTAGTTATAGATTGTAAATAAATTGTAACAATGTGTGTATTAATTTATAATTGTATTAAAAGAGTAATTGATAATTTAAATGTTGTATTAATTAATGAAATAGTATGTAATAAATTGTAATTGAATAAAAATTAGTGTTGTGCAAATAATTATAACATTTGTGTAGACAATCAACTTATAAATGTGATTAAATTAAGCTAAAGGTGACAATTGTTATTTGTTACATATTTGTTTAACTTGTTGAAATCAAATTAGAAATAAACTGCATTAAATGTAATTAAATGTTACGTTAATGTGAATTAAGACAATAACGGTAGAATATTGAGGTAATAAAATGTAAATTAGTGTTAGTTTTACCCATTTGACAATAAATGATTGAATAAAAGATTGAAATCAAATTTAATCAATTTATTGGAATTTTTTTTTTTAAGTAAATATGTAAGTATTATTATAAAAAGGAGAAACAAGCCTTTCTCCAACGGCACACAAAACACGGCAAGACATACAAAATATGCCTCCCACAATTCGAAAAAAACAGAAGAAAACACAGATGAAAAAGAACAAGCTAAGCTAATAGCAGCACCATAAGACGATGCTGAAGAAGAAGTAACTAACAACCGCTCAACCATCATCCCCGCTACACCAAAAAAGGTGTAGGCCAGTCCACCAGATAGAAAACCACCCACCAACAGAGGAAGATAATACCAGTAGAGATCCGCAAGCCAAAATACTGTAATCCTAGAGACCCAGAACAAGCGGCCATCAAGCAAACCCAACCATCCAAACAGCAAGACCCAATGAGCTCCGAATTCCTACAGCCGAAAAGTAGATCGGAACACTGAAGTGCAACCGAAGGAAACAACCCCAGCCAAAGATAACGACCAAAACTCCTTACAAAACCTGAACCTGAAAAAACTAGCAACCACATCAAAACCAACAGGGGGGGGGGGGGTTGAGAGAGTCAAGAACGTCGGATGAGTACCAACGCTCCGATTGGATCAAACACTCAACCAACGCCAGTTCTAGCGGAACTCTGCGCACAAGTAATAGACAAGAGACCCACTAGATGATGGATACCGGGGCTCAAGCGCCCCCTGAAAGGCCGACCTCGGAAAGCAAGGAATACGTCATTCCTGACGCGCCGAATAATGACCACGGGATCCATAGGAGAACTGTCGAAGATAGCCTTGTTCCGAGCACACCAAATGTGCCAGCAAAGGAGACAAGGAATCAATCGATGAATGATCGAACGAAGAGATTTCCTGGAGTTCCCAGACCACCAGGTTGATGGTAGATCGTTAACAGATCTGGTAATTCCTCGAACACCAACCAAATTTCCGAAGAAGTTCCAGCAAGATCTGGCTGTGGAACCAGCGAAGAATAAATGGTTCAAGGATTCAGAATCCCCACTGTCGCAGCAACTGCAACGGGAAACTAAGGGGATGCCTATCCGTTGGAGATTCTCGTCTAATGGAAGGCCATCATGGAGGATACGCCACATCAGGGTCGATACTTTTGGGGGAGAGCGAGAATCCCAGATGAAGGAAAACAAAGGACGGATGGGGGAATGAATTCTAATCGAAGTCCAAGCTCTGAGGATGGAAAACGGGGCACCGTCCCAGCCTAAAAGACCGCCATGGGAATCAGATAAAGATTTCACTGACTGCATGTGCTTCCAAGTCTCACTAGCGTAGGACGGACAACCCGAATAATTAGAGCCCGCTAGCCTACGGTACTTAGCGTGAAGGAACAAGGACCATAAAGAGTCGTTAGTACCAAATCTGTACCACAGTTTGCAAGCGAATGCAGAGCAAATATCCTTGGGGTTGCGCAGCCCCAATCCGCCCTCGTTCTTGGGGCGACAAACCATGTCCCACGAGATCCAGTGATGGCGACGATCGTCTACCTTGTTGCCCCAGAAAAAGGAAGAGGCCAAGGAACGATACGTCCGAAAGAAAGAGGAGGTTGGGGTCATAGTCGCGAAGACATGAGTTCCCATCGAATCTAACACAGACTTTATGAGAACCAGTCTGCCAGCCTGAGAAAGAAGAGCCGCATTCCAACGAATGACCTTACCCCTCACCTTGTCAGCTAAAGGGTCGAAATAAGCGTTAAGCTTCCTACCACGGTACAGAACGATACCCAGGTAGGGTAAAGGAAGCGTGGCTTCGATGAAACCAGAAGTTGTCTCAATCCAGGATGATCGAGAGGCGGAACAATCCTTCGCATAGACGAAACAACTTTTAGAAGCGTTAACGAGCTGACCGGAGGATCTCTCGTATAGATGGATGAAACTAAGGAGTCTCCGAATAATTAGTGTAATGTTCAACACTGAATTGATTTATAAATGTGTTTTTTTTAAATGTGTTTAAGTTACTTAAATGTAAATATTGTTTTACTTATCATCTTGTTATTTAATCCGTTGAAATCAATTTGGAGATCAATGAAATTAAATGTTACTAAATATTGCACTTAATATAAGAAAAGATGTTAACTATAGAGTTGAGTGAAATAAAATGAAAACTTATGTTAAATAAATTCATAAGGTAATAGTTGATTTAATATGAGAACATTTAAATTAAAAATAAAAGAATAAAAATGAATAAGTTTAGTAAATGAGTAAACATATGTTTATTTGTTTGAAATGTATTTTAGCTTACAGATTAATTACAGGAATAAGAAATCAATTATTTAACAAGAAATTAATAGCTTTTGATTTGTATACAATAATTCCATAAATACGTTAAATTACTATAAAAGGAATTGAATTGTCTCGTTTCTCTTTTAAAATTTAACTTAGAAATCAATGACAATTAATGTGATCAGAACCTTTTAATTAAAAAGAGAGAAGATGTTAATTGTAGACGTATATTAAAATAAATTTAAATTGGGTGATTTATTTCCAATTAATTCAGTTCATGTTTCTAATTTTAGTGTTGGTTTATTGCATATATGTTTGTACCTAAATATAAACTTACGTTTCAGATCCAATTATATAAAAAAAGATTATTTAGGTTTGAAATTTCATATGGTTTTAAATTAAATGTTAATAGGAGATTGTAAAGGGGTAAAATAGATTTAAACTTGACTATTTCCTTCTTACTTAGACTTGATTAGATTTTAATTGCAACATAATTTACCTTTCCATCTTCGCTCTTCTAATTTACTCTTACATTCATTGCCTCCATATGTGGATTAGTAGCATACCGTTTATTTATGAATGTAAACCATAAGTGGAGATAAAGATGTGTACACACACGCGCGTCCGCGCGCGCGCGCGCACACACACACACACACACACATATATATATATATATATATATATATATATATTGTACACCTATTTATATTACCTCATTTATGCTATCATATTTGTTTAATGTATGTTAATGCGTTCCTAGTAAAATGTTTAATCGAAATGTTAACATGTTTGTTTAAATTCCTAATCTAATCACAGAGAGAGAGATGAAAGGTTCTTAATGTTGTATATTGCCTTAATTAATTACACAAATTTGTGTAAAGAATTTATTTTTATTTATTGTGTGTTAATGTAAAATTAAATAGGTGTAACTATGGGTTTATGGAAGTTAAGGAAAGTAATAAAGAGGAGACATAAGTTTGAAATTTGAATTCCAAAGGTTAGTTGGTAGTGTACATCTGGTCCATGCATTCCTTCATCATTATTTAATACATACCACATTTCTTTCCTCATTTTTGTTGTTTCTTCATTTTTGTTTATTTCCTTCCTCTTTTTCCTAAAGCTACATCTTCTCAAATGTGAGTTTCATTTTATATGTATACATTTTTTTTATTTAACCTTTCTTCACCTCTTTACACCTTATCCTACTTCCAATTCCTAAAGTAAAAAAGAAATGTGAGTTTGTTGTTTTCTCCATCTCATTTCATATTTCTACAACCACTTCATTTCTTTTCATTTTGTTTTCCTGTAGCCTTCTTCCACCTCATATTTTTTATTTATTTTGGTAGTCTATATTTCCTAAAGCCTTCATTTTAGAAACATAACATTCATTTTGTCCCTCCACCTTCATTTCTTTATTATTAAATAACCTGCCACTTTATTTCTTCTTTTACGTTTTTTTTCTCCTGACACCTCATATTCATTTAGTTCAAATTATTCTTTGCTGAAGCTATAATCTCATCAGCAAATTGTTCACGTTTTTAAAATTGTTCCTTTTTTTTTTCTTGTCGCCGCTTCATTTCCTATGTTTAGATCTCCATTTCATATCTTCCATTCCCTGAATCATTTTAATGTGAACTTGCAAATTCAAAAGCTCTCATTTTACGAATTCAAAAGCTTTCTTTTACGAAACATGAGTTTCATCCTTTTTTTTTTCCTACATGTCCTGCCCTCATCTTAGTTTGTTTTTCCATCTTTGCCTGAAGCCTATCTTGAGAAAAACGTAAGTATTAAACTTTATTTATTTTTATATAAACGCGTACCAATTATTATTTTAATAATATTTCTTATAACATGAATATCTTTTGCATATAAACTTCGATTCACGCACGATTTCTTCTGTTGGAATTTTGGGTTTTTATTGGATTTAAATCGACTATAAATCAAAGGTGAGTGTTTTAACCGACTCACAACTACTAAATTATCTTATGTTAGTTAAATTGAATTTATGATGTGATTTGGAATTGATTGGTTTATGTTTGGTATATTTAAATTGTCATTCTAGTTAAATTTAACTTTTATTGCATTTAATCATCGTGTAATTTAATATTGAATTTAATTGTCAATTTAATACCTATTAATGATAATTGGTCATCTATTGATGTTTATTGGTTGATTTGGGTGATGATTGTGATGTATGTTTAATTGTTGATATTGGATGATTTGATGTTATATTTATATTGTTATAACACTGAAGTTCCCTTAGTTATTGTTATAAAATCCCTATGGGTTGAAATGATACATACCCGAACGATCATATATAGAATAGGAGAAAATCGTTATGGGTTGAAATGATAAACCCAAGCGATTTTCATTGATTTGGAATTTGGGATTGCGGGTTGAAATAATATATAACCGTAAATTTAAATTTTTGCAGATTGAAATGATAAATATCCGCATCACTTGATCATAGGGTAGAAAATTATATACGGACACCTGATTGGTTAAATTAAACGATTTTAAAACCCTTAAATCTTGAATTGGATTAAATGATATTTTGAAGGAAATTGATTTATATAAATTGAATTACTTTGAAAATCCAAGTTTGAAGGTTGGAATTGGAAATTGGTTTAAATCGAAATTCTAAAGTATTTTAATCTATTTTAAATCCATTTAAAGTATTTTAACCCATTTTAATCCATTTTCAATCTATTTAATCTATTTTAATCTATTTTAAACTATATTAAACTATTTTAATCTATTTTAAACTATATTAATCTATTTAAACTATATTAATCCATTTTAATCTATTTTAAACTATATTAATCTATTTTAAACTATCTTAAACTATATTTTTAAACTATCTAAACTATTTTCTGAATTTCAGGTTTTGTAAAGTGGAAGTTTTATATTTAAATCCTTGATTTTTAAGTAGAATACGATTAAATGATGTTATAACATAAGTAGGGATTTAAATGACATATTTGAGGAATATGATAATTTTAAATGATGGAAATATGAATTCGAAAGTGATATGATTTCAAATGTGATATAATTTCGAAAGTAAATATGATTTCGAAAATGATATGGTTTTGAGAATAAGACATTTTGATATAAATTATAAATCATTTTTGGATATATAAAAGAACCGTCCGATGTGAAATAAGCGTTTGGTTGTTAAAGAGACCGGGATCAGATATTGTCATACTCTCTGCCAATACCGAAAACCACTTTAACAACGTTGTACGTGGTGGAGATTCCAGAAATGAAGTAGGATGGTTTGGCGAACGATTCTATATGAGGTATTTATGTAACCCTGACTCCCGTGAGTCAGCTAGATGCGGCTAAAACAGGAGCTACGCCGGACCAAGTGAGGTCATTCCTCTTATCGGACACATTGCTTCGATACCATTCTATTACTTTGTGATTGATTTGATGGCCACCCCATGATTTTGATTTGGGAGTGTGTTACGAGGTGGGCGGTAGTAGCTGCTATGCGTTACCACCGGTCCGGATTCGCAATTGGTATATCTCCCCTGGCATTGCCTGAGTGCCGTGTCGCATGCCCTACCGCGTCTTCTACGAGTTTGTTTTGTATCGTACCTATGGAGTGCTCCCTGATAGCCCACCTGCGGGTGGAGTTTACAGTATCTGTATAGACTACGACATTATATAAAATGTGTTAAGGGGGATATGGGTAACGCCTTAACGCTATTTTAATACTTTACTTTACTGTAGACACTATTATAATAGCGTATTGTACTATGTATGTGGATATTTTAACGGATCCTTAGGAGATGTAAATCCCGAACATCTCTTAAGTTATTGCACTCACATTTACACAGGATAGGAGATGTCAAACCCCGTAAACATCTCCGACGCAGTTACACTCATATTTATTTACTGTTGATTTAACTTACATAAGATCTTTTAGTCCTGACTCGAGTGTTTTGTCTTTCAATTCGCTCGGGTCAGCCTGAGCTTTTTTGTTTATCGAAGACTGCTTTCTGGAGGACGAAGACGAAGATTTTGTACTATTATTATGTACTATATTTATTCCACTGCACCATGTTGTTCCACTGCATTTATTTATTCTTGTTGTATGTAACTCTGATCTATATTATAAAAGTTTAATATCAATGTTATTTGTAACAGCTTCATGAACTGTTTATTTGATTATTATAGTTTGTCTTTCCACTGCGAGATTCTGTATTTGTTTTCTTTCTTTCTCTGCTTTTTCTTATTTACCCTATAATAATCTGCCCTTTTGAATGGTTTGAGTCTGACGTGTGTGGTTTATCGTTGATTTAAACCGTCAAAAAAGGCAGGTCGTTACAGTACGGGTCCTAACAAATAAAATCTAGTTGCGCCCCTTACCCAAATCCCCTGATTTGAGCTTCTATCTATTGGATACTTATTTACCCTGTGTCCCAGCCTCACCTAACTATTGTGAGACCATCGATTCTAGTCTGTAAGGGTCCTGCCTAGCCTCACCTAATCTGTTGTGAGATCATCAGTCCTAGTCTGAAAGGGAATGCTATTGGTATGGGCCCAATTTCTATTCTTGGTTACTAACTTAGTGTAAGTTTTAAAATAAGCCTCTTCTGTTATATCTGCCCTGTTTGCTTATTAACTTAATTTAAGTCTTAAAATATGCCTTTACTGTTCTTTTTGCTTAATTATAACTTATGTTATAATTGTTATTCTTATTTTCTACCGGCTTAGTTATAATCACTAGTTATAAGCATGCTTGCAAATGTCTCAAATTTGCCAATTTCAGCCTATCTTCTTTTCATTACAGTCTTTCTTATTTTACATCTAGTTTCTATAAATTTAGTGTTTAATTCTATTTAATCTATATTTGTGAATTATTCTCTTTTTATTATTTTATTCGCGTAAATAGGAATAAAAAGAAACTAACATTTACAGGATGAATTCTAACGTAAAATAGATGTAAATAACTATAAATAACTGGATAAAATAGCTAAATAAAAATAGCTGAATAAAATAGACTGAAAAGAACTTTAAAAATTAACTGTAAATAACTTATATAAAAATTGTCTAAAAATTGCAGAAAAACTACAACTATTTAGAACCCTATTATTTTAAATTACTTAAAAATCTATATAATTACCAAACACTCACATGTGGTCCTTAGCTCTTGTCCTTGGTCTTCCTTGATCCACTTCTAGAGCGTAGAATATTTTTATCAAAAAGATTTCCTCCTTAGAAATTTTTTCTATTTAGGGTCCAGCCTCTAGCAATGAACCCAAATAGGAGAAAATATGAATGAGAAAAATAGCTAGGCCAAGGGTCTTATTTATAGTGTAGTTTAGGAATCTCAAACCATTGGATTTGAAGATTAAATCTAGTGCAACCACTTCATAGGCTCACTGGGAACCGTTAGATGGAAGCACGAACGCACAGGATTGAAGAAAAGTTGCAAAATGACGTGTTCGAACAAAACCATGTCAAAAGAATTGAGCGGGTCGACCTTAAATGAGTGAGGGTCGACCTATATATGTGGAAGGTCGACCTATAGGTCGACCTTAAATGAGTGAGGGTCGACCTATATATGTGGAAGGTCGACCTTAAATGAGTGAGGGTCGACCTATATATGTGGAAGGTCGACTTATAGGTCGACCTATGCACATTAGGGGTCGACCCTAAGGTCGACCTGACCCTATTATATTTTTTTCCTCTTGTTTTTTTATTTCTTGTTTAATTCGTAACTTCTTCGTTTTAGCTTGGATTTTGACAAATTATTTATGGAAATTGACCAAAAAATTACCACGGACACAATGGTGCAACTCCAGTGGCTCAATTCTGATAATTTCAAATTCTTATTTTATTATTTAATTAATTCGTTAATTAATTATTATAGCTTAAATTTCGAGTTGTTACATTCTCCCCTCCTTAAAGGATTTCGTCCCCGAAATCTCTAAGGACAGAAGAATGAAATAAATATTTTCATCCAAATTCTACAACTATATACTCAACCACCATCCATTACATCCATTGACCTTAAGTTTTCTAATGCAATTTATGATATGTGTATATATATATATATATATATATGCAAATATTGTAGTGTCAATGTCCCTAACTAATGCAAAAAATTAGGCGGTCTACTGACTCAGTCGACCTCCTTTTTATGCAATCATGTCCGTGCCATGTATCCAAATGAATGAAAAATTCCCTAATGATAACTGATAGTTGTATATGCGTGCTACAATCATCATCCAAACGCAACAACCATATGTTAATCATCCATTTATAGAAACCATGGAAATAAAATAAAAATGCAAATGCGCACACATCCATATGCATACGATTTAGTGACCTAGTTAGGCCAATCCCTAAGAGATAATAGTGCCTAGTGTATATATATGCGTCCATTAGCATCCACTAGCAAACACTTGCAACCACTAGCGTCCATCATACATAACATGTTCTAGTAACATGTTTACATTCAATCCTACCATCCATAGGTTAAATCTTAATATATACCCTCTCAAAGGATACTAAAGGAAAGAACCTATTCAAAACTAAAGATGGAAATAGGAAATTCACAACGTACTATCGAAAAGATACGGATAAGAGATACACATTTTCTCTTCAGCCTCCCACGTAGCGTCTTCAATGCTATCTCCCCACTGCATCTTAAGCAAAGGGACTTTCTTATTCCTAAGCTTCTTGATATCACGCCTAACGATCTTGGTAGGAATACGACGAACCGATGCCTCTCTCTCCACTTCAACTTCTTCAAGTTGACTAGGTTCCACTACCTCGGTTGAATCATGTAAGCACTTTCTCAAGTGCAAAACATGGAAAACATCATGAACTCATGCGAGCCTCTCCGGTAGCTTTATCTGATACGCCAACTTCCCTACCCTTTTCACAATGGGGAAGGGTCCTACGAATATGGGAGCAAGTTTCCCACTTGATCCAAATCTCACTACCTTTCTTAGTGGAGATGCCTTAATAAAAACCAAGTCTCCTACCTCAAACTCAATATCCCTTCTCCGCTTATCTGCGTAAGATTTCTGCCTATCTTGGGCCATCTTCATTCTCCCCCTAATCAATTCAATCTTCTTTGAAGTCTCTCTAACCATGTCGGGACCTAGTAGCAAGCTTTCTATAGACTCCAACCAACACGAAGGCGACTTGCAAGGTCTTCCATAAAGAGCTTCGAAAGGTGTCATCCTAATGCTAGCCTAAAAACTATTATTATATGCGAATTCCACTAAAGGAAGATGATCCTCCCAAGTTCCTCCCAAAATCAAGAATACACCTCCTCAACAAATCCTCAAGAACTCTATTATCTCTCTCCGTTTGGCCGTCCGTCTTAGGGTGATAGGTCGTACTCAATCCAAGCTGCGTCCCTAAAGCCTCTTGCAAGCTTTTCCAAAACTCGCTAGTAAAGATAGGGTCTCTATCGCTCACTATGCCAGAGGGGACTCCATGAAGTTGGACTATCTCATGAACATATAAGGATGCCAAATAAGGTGCTATCTTCTTACTCTTGACCAGAGTGAAGTGGGCGCTCTTAGTCAAACGATCTACAATCACCCAAATACTGGTATTCCCCTTCTTAGATCGGGGTAAACCATCTACGAAGTCCATCGAAACACTATCCCACTTCCATTCGGGTACATCCAATGGTTGAAGCAATCCACCGGGCTTCTGCTGCTTTGCTTTAACTCTTTGGCATACAAGGCACTTAGCTACAAACTCTGCTACATCCTTCTTCATGACACTCCAATAAAATACTCTCTTCTTGTCCCTATACATCTTATCACCTCTCGGATGAATAGTCATTCGAGAATGGTGTGCTTCTGCTAGAGCTGTGCTCATCAAATCACTAGTGCGGGGGACACAAAGTCTTCCGTCTCTCCTTAGCCACCCTTTACTATCAATGGAATAGCATTGGAGATGTCTCTCCTCTGCTAATCCTCTCTAGAATATCCATAAGTTCGGAATCCTCTCGCTGCCTTGAGCCAATCTGATCTATGAGGGTAGGCTTAACCTCAAGTGCTACTTATAATCCAGGGGTAATGTCCGTAGAGGGCTTAAAATCAAAGGTGGAAATAAACTCTCGGCTTTTCCATTCCACGAATATCGGACTAAGGGTTGCTTTCTTCCTATTTAACGCACTGCAACCACGTTTCCCTTGCCAGGGGTGTAAGCTATCTTAAAGTCATATGATGCCAAGAACTCCATCTAACGCTGCTGCCTCAAGTTTAAATCCTTCTATGAGAATAGGTACTTCAATGACTTATGGTTGGTGAAAAGCTCGAACCATTCCCCTAGCAAGTAATGTCTCCAAGACTTGAGCGCGAAAACAATAGCAACTAAATCCAAATCATGGGTAGGGTAGTTCTTCTCATGAGTCATTAACTGTCTACTTCCATAGTATACTACCCTTCCTTCTTGCATCAATACTGCCCCAAGAACCGTCCCACATGCATCAGTGTATACTGTAAAAGGCTTAGCTCCATCGGGTAGAACTAATACTGGTGCACTAGTAAGGGTCCTCTTTAGCATCGGGAAGGAATCCTCATAATCTACGTCCCACACGAATGCCGCATTCTTCTTAGTGAGGCGAGTAAGGGATGCTGAAATCTTAGCGAAATCTCTGATAACCTTCCTATAATAGCCAGCCAAACCTAGGAAGATTCTAACTTTGGTAGAGTTCTTGGGGGTCTTCCAATCTTGTACCTCTACTACCTTAGCGGGATCAACAGCTAAACCCTCTCTTGAGACTACATACCCCAAGAAACGCACCTCCTTACGTCGAAAGTGACACTTCGAGAACTTTTCCTTCAACTGATGAACATGAAGTGTGCGAAGAACCTCCTCAAGATGAATATCATGCTCTTCCATACTCTGGGAAAACACCAAAATGTCGTCCACGAATACTACAACGAACTTATTTAGGACATCTCGAAAAACACGGCTCATCAAATCTACAAAATAGGCTGGGGCATTGGTTAGCCCAAATGGCATAACCAACCACTCAAAGAATCCATCGGGTGTCCTAAATGTTGTCTTATCTATGCTATCGTCAGCGACCCTAAGCTGATGAAATCCAGTAGCTAAATCAAGTTGAGAAAATGCTGAAGAGCCAACCGACTGATCGAAAAGATCGTCTATCCTAGGAAGTGGTAAAGGTTCTTCTTTGTGAGGTTATTCAACTCTCTACAGTCTACGCAAAGTTGAAGGGAACCATCCACCTTTGTAGTGAAGACGACTGGCGCTCCCCACTCAGATATGCTCCGTCTGATGAAGCCTTTCTCCAATAGCTCACCAATCTGCTTACTTAATTACGTCCTCTCCCTAGGAGCCATATATCTCACGAGCAATGCCACTGGCTTAGCATTGTCATTTAGATAGATCCTAAAGTCGATCTATCTCTTAGGGGGTAGTCCCCTAACTTCGTTTGGGAAATCTCTAACGACTGGAACAGAATCTAACTCTCCTAGTGACGAACCAAGGGAATAAAGGACGCTCAACATGACCGACCCCTATGGGTCGCAAGAAACCTCGAGAGTCCTACCGCTGCATGTCTCTAGTCTGATGACTCTCCTCTCGCAGTCCAATATCGCTCCATAAGTGGATAGCCAATCCATCCCCAAAATCATCCCATATCCCGAAAATCTCAGTACATAGGCGTCACAGTCAAATTCTACACCTAGTATAAAAATTTTCAAACCCCTACAAATCATGGATAAATGTGCTGTTCCTTCTATGGGGTTTGAAACAACTATAGGGTCTACTACTAGAGAAATATCTAAGTGCAAATAATCAACTAGGGAACTAGAAATGAAAGAATGCGATTCTTCGGAGTCAAAACGAGTCCGAATAGGAAAATCCAAAATAGAGATCAAACCTTCTACAGAGACTTTCCTACCTCAATCCGGTCCACTGCTAGAAGGTGATGCATCCAAAGCCTGCACTTGTGCGGTAGGTGTGCCTGCTCTCTGCCCCATCTCTGAGGATAAGCTCTACTAAGATGTCCAGGCTGTCCACAGTTGTAACACCTCTCCTTCATCATGTCCTTCTTACAGTCCTTAGTGAAATGCCCAACCAATCCACAATTATGACATCTCCGGCCTTTCCTGATCTGCTTTTGACATCCTCCTTTTTTCCTCTTGTCCTTATCCTTCTTATTCTTCCACCACTGCTTCGTAGAGTTTTCTGATTTAGGGACCTCCTTAACCTCTCCCTTCAGCTGCCCAGATGCAAGTTGAACTCTCTGTCGGTCCTCCAATCCTAACAGCCCAAATATATGTTCTGTATCCCTTAACCAAGCTCGTGCCTCCATGAAATCCTTCATGCCGGAAAATGTCTTGCCTCCTAGACTAGCGAAGTCCTTGCATAGCTTAGAAAATTTGGCTACTGCAGGTGGATTAATGGGATCTCCACCTGCTGGTGATTTATTAGACATTGCCCTTGCACCTCTGGTACCTAGCTCTACGGAAACAGTCAGCCATACTATGCGAAGAAAAGAAAGTTTAGGGTCGAAAGAATCGAAAGAAGGTTGAACTGAACTTTGAGGGGATTCTTATAAAAACTCTTTTATACTTGAAAACCATTTCTATAATAAGAGTATCTTTCTGAAAAATAATTTTAGTTTGAGGATAAGTTATTTTTGAAAAGCACTTTACTTTTAAAACAAGTTTTTAGGAATCCTGTAACATTAGGCTCTGATACCAAGTGAAACACCACACACCCCTTAGTATACCCAAAAAGGCACACTAAAAGATATGGTGCATTATAGGTATAACTAAAGCATCAGAGAGACTAAGATTCACAAGACAAATAAATATAAACAGTGGAAACATTTAAATGGTAACTCATTATTCAAAATAAAACTTCATAAATAAGTCTGAAAAATATCACATGTCTCAAATACCAAATACACATGTCTTATGAAAAATACATCTCAGTCTCATAAAATCATAGTACAATAAAATAATCATCCCTCTCATAAGTACCAGTACATCAAAAACTGAATGAAAAGAAAACTGAAAAGAAGAAGAATACATGAAGAACTCTGGGAATGTATCTCCAAGATATCTGAATCAACTATCTTTGCCTCTGCTGGACTATGGGGGAAAAGGGGAAATAGAGGAGTGGGTCAGACTATAAGTCTGGTGAGTGAAAGTAATTACTAGCATTTCTAAGCAAGATAAAGATAATAGACTGAACAACAGTTCTAGTATAAAAGGAAATAAAGAAAGATAAAACTGGGATAAAATACTGTTTAACTGTTTTCTTTGTTTGTGATTGTTTGCACTTGTTTTAGATTACTGCTTTGATTAGGCTGAAACCCTAACCCTATTTTAATTAGGATGAAATCCTAATTTTACCCGTTGATTGGCCTCCTATCTTTGTTGTGCCACTGTGAGCTAGTCCCATCCTGTAGGTCCCACAGTAAAAGACACCTGTTTAGCGCTTGGAACGCAGTAGCGAATTACAACCCTAATCGATGTCGCATGCTCGGTCACCGTTGGTACACACTCACTGTTGCCCCCCTCTTGTGACCTCTTACTCACCCTGTCAGCATAAGCGTGCCCAGCCTCACCTAATCTATTGTGAGACCATCAGTCCTAGCCTGAAAGGGTCCTGCCCAGCCTCACCTAAGTGTTTTGTGAGACCATCAATACTAGTCTGAAAGGGAATGCTGTTGGTACGGGTTCTAACAAACAAAATCTAGTTGCGCCCCTTACCCAAATCCCCCGATTTGAGATTCTATCTATTGGCCACTTATTTACCCTGTGTCCCAGCCTCACCTAACTATTATGTGACTATCAATCCTAGTATGAAAGGGTCCTGCCCAGCCTCACCTAATCTGTTGTGAGACCATCAGTCCTAGTCTAAAAGGGAATGCTATTGGTATGGGTCATATTTCTGTTCTTGCTTATTAACTTAGTGTAAGTTTTAAAATAAGCCTCTTCTGTTATTTCTGCTCTGTTTGCTTATTAACTTAATCTAAGTCTTAAAATAAGCCTTTACTGTTCTTTCTGCTTAATTATAACCTACGTTATAATTGTTATTCTTCTTTTCTATCTTTTTAGTTCTAACCACTAGTTATAAACATGCTTGCAAATGTCTCAAATTTGCCTATTTCAGTCTATCTTCTTTTCATTACAGTCTTTCTTATTTTACATCTAGTTTTTGTAAATTTAGTGTTTAATTCTATTTAATTCATATTTGCGAATTATTCTCTTTTTATTATTTTATTCGCATAAAAAGGAATAAAAAGAAACTAACATTTACAGGCTGAATTCTAATGTAAAATAGATGTAATAACTGTAAATAACTGCAAATAACTGGATAAAATAGCTAAATAAAAATAGATGAATAAAATAGACTAAAAAGAACTTTAAAAATTAACTGTAAATAACTTATATAAAAATTGTCTTAAAATTGCAGAAAAACCACAATTATTGAGAACCCTATTATTTTAAATTACTTAAAAATCTAAAATAATTACTAAACACTTACCTGTGGTCCTTAGCTCTAGTCCTTGATCCACTTCTAGAGTATAGAATATTTTTATCAAAAAGATTTCCTCCTTAGAAATTTTTTCTATTTAGGTTCCAGCCTCTAGCAATGAACCCAAATAGGAGAAAATCTAAATGAAAAAATAGCTAGGCCTAGGGTCTTATTTATAGTGTAGTTTAGAGATCTCAGACCATTGGATTTGAAGATTAAATCTGGTGCAACCACGTCATAGGCTCATTGGGAACCGTTGGATGGAAGCACGAACGCACATGATTGAAGAAAAGTTGCAAAATGACGTGTTCGAACAAAACTGCATCAAAAGAATTGAGCGGGTTGACCTGAAATGAGTGAGGGTCGACCTATATATGTGGAAGGTCGACCTATGCACATTAGGGGTCAACCCTAAGGTCGACCTGACCCAATTTTTTTTTCCTCTTGTTTTCTTATTTCTTGTTTAATTCGTAACTTCTTCGTTTTAGCTCGGATTTTGACAAATTATATATGGAAATTGACCAGAAAATTACCACGAAAACAATAGTGCAACTACCGTAGCTCAATTCTAATAATTTCACAATCTTATTTTATTATTTAATTACTTCATTAATTAATTATTATGGCTTAAATTTCGGATTGTTACATTCCCTAACTTCCATTGCGCACTCTGATCACTAACGGATCAGGACATAACAATTCTACGCCATTTGAGATCTAATATATATTATCCATTAAATCTTACTTTTGACAAAAGTGATTTTCAAATTTTAGTAAAACTTCCATAACAATAATTTACATAGTATTGTAAAAACTTTAAAAATACGCCCCGATGATTATTCCCGAATAATCATCTATATTTCTATCCCTAATAGTTAATTGAATCACTAACTATCACTTACCCAAGTGACGGGACTCTAAGCCATCTAGGTTCGGATCTTGACTCCATGTCAAATATATTATATAATATTCTGAACACAACTCTGATACCAAGCTGTAACGACCCCACCGCTACGCCCAGTTTAGCAACGAACATCACTAATAACGTTGTCTGCTAATCTGGAGAATACGACTGGTTAAGGGCGATCGAATGTGAATATATCTTTATACTAACACTGACACATCTTATTTACCTTTTTAAGGATCTGAACTAAAATTTGACGTGTGCAGTATTAATACGAAGTAATAAACACACCGATTAAAAATATTCAGAACAGTATATAATATAGATAAATCAGAACCAGAATCACAGATCATAACGGAATAATATGCATCTGATACATGATAGAATGTGAGTTTATAAAATATCACTCTAGATTCCCATAATTATATACATCATATCCAAAATGTTGTATCAGGTACAAAGTCACTACTAAATAATATATATGACATAAACTCCTAACTGTCAATATATACAAGTATGAAGTAAACTAAACCGGTCAAAATAGTCTACTTCAATGCTAGCTCAAAATCCAAAAGTCAACTAGTCCATGTACCTGTAGAGTCTCGGCCTGACCCAAGTATTATAGAAATAAACGGGTCAGATAATATCTAATATAAAGGTGAGATATTGATATCATAATATATATGACTTAACAATAAAATAAGTCATACTATAAATATGCCCAAAACCACATAATCAAAATAAGGCATTTTAATGAAAATCACCATTTCATAACCATATCAAGTCTCCAATGAACTATCATAAAAAATATGGTGACAACTATTCAAAATTCTCTAGAACCTAAAAGATACTAAATATCTATCCCAAAATCTCTGAAGAAATAGTCATCACTAATGAAATAATAATGGTAGTCAATTATCAGTATGATACAGTGCAACATGGGGCCTAACTAAAATAAATAAACCCCACCACATTGCACAATAGTCTAACGAAAAGAAATAGACTACCGGGTACAAACCCCGACTTCTAACGATAAGAAATAGGTAGTTGTGTTTATGACAAAACTATGTGAATTTACGTAACGAATATAAATAGATAAACATTGTCCAACTGTGAAATAAATTGATAGGGCTGCAATATAACATCTGTCTAAACAAAAAAAAGACAGCTATGTTATACCAGAACAGACCTAACCCCAAGAAATAGGCCTGCCTACCCAAATATAAAAAAATGGATCGACTTTCAGGTCGAATAAAAATGAGTCATAGTCTCTCGGGGATCTATCGGTGTCAAATAAAATCCGAACATCCTAAGATACTACAACTCTAATGTGTTAATTCACAAAGATTTAACTAACTGTCCCATACCAGATAGTAAATTCAACTATTTACTAAAAGCTAGTTATTTTCACTCAAACTCTATTTAACAAATTATAGTAATAAACTAAAGAATTGTATGAAAAGTCCCATACTAATCCGACATTTCAATGGTTTATTAAACTCTTTGTTTCATAAAAAATCATGAAATTCAAATGAAATTGTCCAATACAAGTTCGCATAAGATAGCCAAAGGCTAAACACAGAAAAAGGTAAATAATAGTTTATAGTTTGAAAGCAATTAATATCATTTTGTCATGTAGAAATGATTTCTAAAATTTGCTTTATTTATAACTTACTTTCAAACTTTTCACTTTTAAGAATCCATAAACTCTTATAAAAAAAGAAAAGAGTTATAAGGTTTTAAATATTTCAAATAGTATTTCTTTGCTTAAATCATGACTTAAAACCATGCTTTCATTTTGAATAATTAATCTATTTTATAAATCTATATGGATATATTATTACTTTTTCTTAAATATTTATAATATTTGAAATCCTTATCCTTAATCTTTTAAAAAAAACTAAATTCTTTTGATATATAATAATATATGTTTACTTTTCATAGAAAATTATAACTTTAAATTCATATTATTAATAAAATTTAAAATTAAACTTTTTATTACTTGAAGTAAATATGCTTTCTAAATTCATTACTTATAATCCATAGTTGCTAAAATCAGAGGATTGCATATCTAATAGTAAGCTCAAGTGCTCACCAAATAAAGCAATGAATATAAATAATTTGTATTTAACATCGTATCATGGCGTGTTAAAAATAATGTATACAAGCAACATATATAGAAATAATCAATAATATTTAGTTCTATCAGAATGAACATAAAAAAAACCATCCGAGACAATCACCAAAACCATGCTAATGACATCATAAAACCATCGACAAAAATAAAAAAGAAGTGAGCAAATCTAGAAGGAGAAACACAGTCCAAAGCAAACGTGAAACTTAGCCAAACAAACAATTGGACTAACAACAAATTTACAAGGAAGAACTGGGCAAAACTGCCAAATTTAACTCACCGGTCTATCTAACATTCAAACATCATCCATATCCTACCATAAGCATACACAAAAATGATTTTTGATCAAACAAGAACTAATAGTAATTAGTTTTTAGAACAAACAGTATTCATAGCCTGATTATCCAATTTCTTGTGTAACACACAATCCAGTAATTTACATATAATCTAACAACAATCAATTCAAACATCTATTATTAAATATAGTTGTGTGAGATTCAAGAACCTCACCTTAAATCCAAAAAAAAAGAAAGGACTTCGCTGCAGCAACCTCCAATTGCTCATGTTCAAGCGCACTAAGACCCACACCGAAGTCGCGCCTCCTTCTTTGCTCGCCTTGGCCTCAACGTCGCCTCCACCATGAACGCACCTCCACCTGTCATGTTCCTCGGAACCCACCCAGGTCGCCTCCAACTTGAGCCACGACGCGCCTCATCCAACCCTCGCCTGGAAGCACACGCGTTGTCTCTCCCCCTTGCTCGCAACGGCCTTGCCATGATTTATTTCTTTTTCTCTCGTGATTTGGGATTAGGGCATATGAGGAGATCAAGGTTTTGTTTGTACAGGTGACAAAAACGAATGGGATTTTGGTTTTTATTAGGGGAAAGTAAAGCTAACAAGTATATAAATGGGTTTGGGCTTATTTGAGTCTTGTTTTAATTAATAAACATTATTTTATTTCTTTTAAACTATATTTTATTTAACTCTTAAATTAATTTACATTTTTATCCAACGAAATATATGCCTCAATAGTGCTCAATAATTTAATCAAATTGTTTCACCCCATTTAATTAATCACTGTATTGGTATAAGATAAATTAATTCATTTTCCTCGATTTACTGATTTTATTAAATATTGTTTAAAAGTTCTTTTCATCTATTTTAATTATATATAATTATTATTTGTAGTTAAAAATATTTTATATTTATTAACACCTTTTATTTAAATTAAAATATTTTATCCAAAATAAAATTTATCAACTAATTCAATTTTTCTATAACAAAATCATTTATTAAATCGATTTTATTTAATAATAATTTGATTTCAAAAATAAAAATTATCAAATTTTCATTCAAACACTTCTATTCTAATTCAATTCATGTGATATTACGAGTTCGAAAACAGGGTTTTTACTGCCTTTGTTAGTAGGTGTTTGTGATGTCAGCAAATCAAAGGTGATCATCAGAAGGCAGCCAGATCATTGCAACTCTTGGAGATACCTAATTGGAAATGGGAAATGATATCAATGGATTTTATCGATGGTTTGCCCAGAACCAGAAAAAGGAAATGAAGGAGTATGAGTTATCGTGGATTGACTAATGAAGAGCACACATTTTATTCCAGTGAAACCGACAAGGACTGCTGCTTCTTTAGCTGAAATTTTTTATGAGAGAGATAGTCAGGTTGCATGGAGTTCCTGTGAGTATTTTAAGCGATCAAGGCCCTCTATTTACTAGTCAACTTTGGGAAGCGTTGCAAACAACTCTAGGAACAAGGTTGAGCTTAATTACAACATACCACCCCCAAACAGACGGGTAGACGGAGTGGGTGAATCAGATTTTAGAGGATCTCTTGAGAGCGTGTATTCTGGATTTTGGTGCATCATGGGAGGATCATTTGTATTTTGTTGAGTTCTCCTATAACAATAGCTTGCAAGCAAGCATTGAGATGGCACCATATGAAGCCCTATATGGAAGACCGTGCAAGTCACCAGCATGTTAGGTCAAGACGGGAGATAGATTAGTTCTTGGATCGAATATGATCCGAGAGGCTACAGAGAAGATTGCGATGATTAATAAAAGAATGAAGGAAGCCCTAGATTGCTGAAAGAGTTATACTGATAGGAGGTGAAGGGATTTGGAATTTATGGTTGGAGATTTGGTGTTCGTAAAGTGTAACGACCAGAATTTTCGACCCTCGAAAATCGACACTAGTACGTCTATTGTATTACATGCCAAGAAATCAAATGCCGGAAAACCCGATTGTTAGGGGAAAATAAGAAGGAAGAAGACAAGGAGAAAACTAACTAACATAGAATCTCACAGCAGAACGAATAATCTATAATATACCATACGTCTTTACACAAAAACAAAACTGTAATATATATATATATGTATGTATAAACATCAATCAGAGTATACTAACCTATTTCAACCTAGACAGTTATAACACACCAATAAATACAGCGGAAAATATAACCATCTACGTGAGTACGTCTCTGGGCCTCCTACTCGTCTCTTGAAGCTCCAAGCATCCAAACTAATCTGTAGCATACTCGGTCTGACCCGAGCATTATAATAAAATAACACCCGGTCAGTTTGAAAAACCAGCGTGAGAAAAACACACCCAATTGGATTTAAAGTTATACGAAAATCTTTGAAATCAAAAGGTATCTTGTAAGACCACGTCACACATAAACACGACGGGTTTTTTACCTTACAATAACCAAAACCCTTTTATATAAAAATCATGTGATATTGTAATAGTGTCTAAGTACAAATACTTATTAAAATAGCTTAAATGCTTGCATCTCACATTCCAACATAGTTGGGAACAATCAAAACCGTACGACACTTATTGAAGAATGGATTTCATACAATGACCAGGTAAGGAACTACCTCCGATGGGTGCATCTCTAGATCAATGCACCCGGGTCTGACAAGAACATCTTGTATCCTGCCACACAGAACCAGCCTAGCACTTGACTACTAGTACTGAATATGTCATCATCCCGGTCTTCCGACCTTTTTGAGATCTCATGCACAACCGATCCATAAATATGTAGATGTAGGGTATCAAGAAAGATGATGACGTACGCTAATGGGAGCGACCCACTTAGCCCTGCTGCATGCCCTGTTTTAGTCATTTCCCGGTTGATGAGGCTTGAGGCTACGATTACCTTTCAAGAAATTTACACTTAGAATGCTCATTGCCCTCAAATGACAATGTGCTGATAGCATTCATCCATACAAGTTGTTTTGGGTCTGAACAAACCGAATCTCCAAAATCACCATCTGCATTATCTTCACGATATCACAATTCGCAACGCTCAAATCGGATCGAAGTGGTTTTAGGATAATCAAATCTGATCCCGGTCTCTTCGAAAAGATCAACGAAATTGTCCAGGTTTGATAGTCGGTTATTTAACTATCAAATTACACACATAAAAATACCAATCCCACTTCGAGGCGGGATATCGCGGTAATATAGGGTCATCCGCTATTATGCGGGCGCATAGGGGCTCATCCGCTAAAAATATGCGGGAATATCAATCCAACTACTAATATATATACTACTATATATATTATAACATCCAACCGATAATAACTTATCAATTCAACCAATCAATCAATAATTAATTTTAACTATTTTAAATTAATGCCAATCATCCAAATGAGTGAGATTTACTCACATTGATTTTTATTATCGCTTTCGCGTTCTGTTTCTAAATAAATTCGAATGCATTTTAATTTATTTGGAAATTCTGCAAGCTCAAATCTCGACCAATCCAATTACATGACGAAGGATTTGCCAATACGAATCCAACGCGACCGACCGCATTGGATTTGGATCTAAAATGAACGAGATATGCATTTTATAAGAATTTGAAATTTTAATTAACAATATATATATATATATATATAACTAATTCCACTCAACATCTATACCAGCCCAACATGAGACGACCTAACCCAAAACCCACTCCCCTTCTTCTTCTTTCCCTTCCTCCCTATCGCATGTAGCTCCCCAACAGTGCACGCGTGCACAACATTGACACGGAGCTCCACTGCCTCGTTCGACAAGCCGACCACGCCGACATTCTCCTCATCCAATCCTCCATGTGCTCGACCCACTCACCATGCTTGAATGCCCCTCCTCCAAAACGCGACCTGGCACGACTACCCACGGTCAAGAAAAGTCGCGCCTCCCAAACCATGATCGGACCTCGCCAAAACTTCGCCATCGATGCTAATCGCCACCACGAACTCGAATCCACCTTCTGTTGCTCAAATCGAAGGCCAAAACTCCTTAAATCACAAACCCTAGCTTCGACTGTCCCCATGTCGATCCCCCAAACCAGAGCCGCACCATACAATAATTAGTTTGAGATTTTTTAGTTGAATATTTTGGGAGATAAATTTTTTTGAAGCTCCATTGTTTTATTTTCTTTTTCTCAGCTGTGTGCTATAACATGCGTGTGCTTAAAAGGAGGAGAGAAACGTGAATAGAAAGCAACAGTGACCATGACAAGATAGAATATGCGGCTGAAAAGAAATTGTCTTGACAATATATTAATTTATTTTCAAAATGTCTCGATTAACGCAACTCAAAATCTCGAACCCCTATCGAGGCGTGCCGCTAGGCGTTCATAATGTTATACCCCTATTCCAAACACAATGGAAAAGTTTTCAAGTCCTAATTCGATTGTATGGAGAAGATGGCTTTTTGGACCCAATTAGAATATTAAATTTTCAATATAAAATTCAACGCGTTTCTATCCCGTACGACCAAACGTAACTCCAAACGCTACGAAATTTGAAATCCGATAATAATACACTATTACGGATCTAATGGAGCTGGTTTTATCAAATTCCGAGACTGTGCCTCGGAAGGCTATTTTTACTCGTCAATTTATACAATTTATTTTCAAATTTGAGTAAATCACTTATAAATCCAATTTAAAATTTTATTTACCTTTATTTTTGTAAATAGAAATCTAATAAGCTTTGAAATTATTTTTATCTAGCTTAAATCTCAAGATTCCATATTTAAACCAATTTTTAATTATTAAATTAAACAATAAAATTATCCAATAAATCATTATATTTGAAATTTGAGTTATTAATTCTATAAAATCAACTTTTCAATATTTTATAATTAAACATTCCAATCTCAAATAACCAAAATTCTGGGTTGTTACATCTTACCATCACCAAAAGCCTAAAGATCCAAACTTTAGTACTTTCAAACCAAGGCAACATCTCCCCTCCTCTTCCATTGCTCATGGGTCCTCTTGGAACTTCCTCTTCCTCTCACCTTTCTTCCACTTTGACTTGATATTCATGCTCCCCATGATATTTTAAGCCTATAGTCAGAGTTTAAAAGAGATTGGAGATGATTAATTTAGATTTGAAAAGGTTAGAGAACAATTAGTGGATTAGCACTTAACTTTCATCATTTTTATTCCCTTACTTCATTCCAAGCTTTGTGAATTTGTAATTTATTATCAAGGGTGTGCCCCTCCTTTTATAAGCTTTAAATGGTGTTGCATAAGCTTGTTCTCAACCCCCTCCTCATGTCATGTAAGGCTCACCACCTATCATTTCTTCTTTACATAACACTTAAGACTTAAGTCTTTTCTAAAAAACTTGTTTTCATAATATCTTTGATGACATCGCCTATGACATCATCTAAAAAGTTTATTTCCATAAATGGTGAAAAGTTTTTATTTCATTTTATGGACCTAAGCAAATAAATGTGTGCAAAAAAGGTTTAAACAAGTTCTAACGAGTAAAAAGCTGTTTATCGATAAAACGATTTTCGGTCGCATTATCGACATTTTTTCGAAATATTTATTTTTGTACACATTTTTCAAAAATAAGTTTACCATCGATAATTATGATTTAGAAGGGGGTTAACAAGCTGTAACGACCCGCATTTTTCGATATTTAAAAATATTAAATTTAATAAGATTTAGAATTCAATATTGTGTGAAATAAAATTTTATGATTTACAAATGGGAAAGACTATTAGAATGTGATTTAATAAGGATAATTTGGTTATAATTGTAAATAATGAAATAAATTAAATGTTGTAGTAATTTGTGAGTTTGTATATAATTAATTAAAATTAAATAAGATTTTGGAAATTTAATATTGAAAGGAATAAAATTTATGATTTATTAATAAGAAAAAATATTTTGGATATGCTTTAATAATGTTTTTTGAATGTTTTGACAGTTATTTTAATGTAATTTCAATAAATTGAAATAATTGTAAAGTTAATTTAGTTATAATCGTAAATATGGAATAAATTCAATGTTGTGTTAATAATGAAATTGTATGTCATTTTATTTAATTGGATTTGGTATATACTATGAAATCAATTATGTGTACGTAGATTTATATTCTGGTTGAAATAATAAAATTGTAAATGTGATTAAATTACGTAAAAGTAACAATTGCTTATTTACCGCCTTATTATTTAATACATTGATCAGAAATTAATAAAATTTAATGTAATTAAATATTGCTGTTAATATAAGTAAAGATGATAACTGTAGAATAAGAATGTAATAAAAAGTGAACTAGTGTCAAATGAATTCATATTGGTATTGGATGATTGAATAATAAGATGTAAATCAAAAAATGAATTATTGGAATTTAAATTATAATTAATGAATTTATTGCATTTGCCATTGAACGTTGTAATTAGTGTAATATTTAAATCTTAAGTTTAATAAAAATAATTTATTTTATAAAGATTATTAAATTTCTCTGTAATCAAAAGTGATGAAAATTGTTAACTATTTAATTTGAATTTAAAAGTGGTTAAACCAATTTAATAATAATTTATTTAATTAATGTGAAAATTAGCCATTTTGGCCACTGTCTCGGATTTCGACGAAACCAGTTTCATCGGATCTATAGCAGTGAATTATTATAGGATTGCAAGTTTCGTAGCGATCGGACTTGTCGTTTGATCGTGCGGACTCGAAACGCATAGAAATCAACTAAAAGGAATTAACTGAATACAATCTGATTTTAAAAGCTAACTTCTGTATACAATGGAATTAGGGTTTGAAACTAGTTCCATTGAGTTTAAAAATATCAAAAACCTATATTTTGATATATTGAATGACCCATTTTCGTTTCGGAAACGAAACGGGCTTTTCTGGTCGTTGTTACCGTTTCGATCCAACCCTACGTATATATAGGCAGAACATCAAATTTCGAAACCTAATTTCTATACATACATCTTCTTCCTCCTTCTCAAACAACAGAACATCAAACCTAATTCCTAAATTCTAAAACCTAATTTCAATTTCAAAAAAAAAATTGCGGATCTATAGCGACTTCGGGTCGCGCTTCGGGTTCCAAAGGCAAAAACCCTGCAGCGACTTTGGGTCAGGAAGCAAATGACTCGGGTCTCAGGTTGTTTTGGCAAAAAATCAAAGCAAGCACCGGGGATTTGAGGCGGCGGACCGAAGTTGAACCTGAAGTCGACACAGGGCCTAAATTTTCCAATCTTCTAATGTTAATAACTTTTGCATACGAGCTCGGATTCACGCGCAGTTTTCTCCATTGCGATAGTATCGAAATTCCTGACATTATGAAAAGGGTTTGGGAGAATTCCAAGACCGTTAAATTTTAAGCCTTTATTTGGATTTCAAATCGATTTGAAATGAAAGGTAAGTGTTTTAACCCACTCACAACTACTAATTGTCTTATATTAGTTAAATTAAATTTATAATGTGATTAGAAGTTGATGGATCGCTGTTTGATATTTTGAATTTGTCATGCCAGTTAAATCTGAATTTTATTGAATTAAATTGCCATTTAATTTAATATTGAATTTAAATTGCCAATTAAATACCTGTTAATGATAACCAGTCAATTGTTGTTATTTATTGGTTGATTTGAATGATGATTGTGATGGATTTTTAATTGTTGATATTGGATGACTGGATGTTATATTTATATATGGTTATCACACTACAAGTTCCTTTAGTTTATTGTTAGGAAAAATCACTATGGGTTGAAATGATACATACCCGAACGATCTTATAGATAAGAAAAATCGTTATGAGTTGAAATGATAGACTCGAGCGATTTTATGGATTTTAATTTTTACTCGGGATTGCGGGTTGAAATGATATATACCCGTAAATTTAAATTATTGCTAGTCGAAATGATATATATCCGTATCACTTGACCATAGGGTAGAAAATTCAATACGGACACCGGATTGGTTAAATTAAATGATTTTTAAATCCTTAATTTTTGAATTCAGTTAAATGATATTTTGAAAAAAATTGGTTTATATAAACTGAATTATTTTTCGAAAATCCAAGCTTTAAATGTTGAAATCAAAACTGGTTCAAATGAATTGTTTAAAGGAATTTAAATCGAAATTTCAAAGTTGAAATTTGAAATAATAAATGAAATTTATCGAAATTGAGTTATTGAAATGTTGAATATTTAAACTTTGAAATCGACTAAATTTGAAGTGCTTTAAAATTGTAGTTCAAACATGAATTTGAAATCGATATAAATTGAAATGGTATTTTTTGGTATTTATTGAAAGGAAATTTAGTTTTGTTGAAATTTGGATATGGTCCAGATTTGTTAAAATGGAAGAAATAGTTTAATTTTGATATTAGTTTCAAATTAATTATTTTAATGTAAACTGTTTAAAGATATATTATTTTAAATTCAGATTTATTTAGATTCTCAAACTATTTACTATATAAACCATTTCCAATAATCAAACTATTTTATATTAAACTATTAAAACGGTATTTAATCTATTTTTAGTCTATTTTAAACTATTTACCTATTTTAATCTATTTTAACCTATTTTAAACTATTTTAACCTATTTTAAACTATTTAACTTTTTAATATATATTTAAACTAATTTAATTTATTTTAAACTATCTAAACTATTTTTGAGTTTCATTTTCGAGTTTCAAAGTGGGAAGACCGCTGTAGTAGTTTTACTACACATTAGTTTTGATAAACAAATATTAAATTTAAATTTCTAAATATGATTGATATATAAAAGATATGAGTATCTATTATTTTAAAACGATTGAAAATGGAACCCGATATTTAGTTCTTAAATTTCTGTAAATTAGAAATTCTAATTATTATAATAAATGAAATCTTGACCATATTAATAATTGGAAACTCCTAAAATGAAAAATAAGAATTTAGAAGTTAAGTGATTGCTGAAATGTAAAGAAATTGAAGGTTGTCACTTATAAACTAAAGAGTAATGAAAATTTAGAAGATGTAATCATTGAACATTTTGTTAACTAAAATGGATAAGATAAACTTGTGTAACATTCAATTACATTCTAAAAGACATGTATATAACTTACCGGAAATGTTTAAAAAGTTGTAATGTTAAATAGGATATGTAATAGAATATTATACAACTGAAACTTAAGTAATGAAAGTGTTCAAATGGAATTATTTCTATAAATGAGAATCTTGATGTACTAGAAATGTTATAAGCATAAGTTAATGTTTAAAATGCTAATAATTTGATTTAATCGTAAAAGTGAACATCACTTAGGTAAATGTTTATAAACTTAAGAAATGACTGAACCGATTCATCAATAAGTTTGTTATTAATGGACGCTATAAAGGAAAGAATAAATGTGAATTAAACTGCAATATATGTATGTAATACTTAAATAATGAATTCATTGGTTATTTTAAATACTGAATGGAAATTTCCCGACAAATAGGTACGTTTTCGAATTACGGTTTTATAGCGATATTTTATTTTTCCCGTGGTTTGGGATATTTTATTATCGAAATATTATATATATATATATATATATATTATAGTTATTGATATTGTTATTTTCCCGGACCTATCCATATAAAGAAGACTCTGCCGAAATTTCCCATGAATTTTAGACTTAGAAATTTATTTTGTGAAATTGAAATATTTTCAAACTTTATTAAACTTGAAAATGAAGATTTAATTGTTTATTAATTGGTATATTTATTTAAAATCCTAAATTATGTAAATTAATTGTTATAAATTGAATACTTTGAATAAAATATATTAATTTCTTCTTTTCCTTTTCGAGGACGAAAAGTTTTGAGTGAGGGAGAGTGAAACGACCCGCATTTTTCGATAATTAAAAATATTAAATTTAATAAGATTTAGAATTCAAAATTGTGTGAAATAAAAATTTATGATTTACAAATGGAAAGACTATTAGAATGTGATTTAATAAGGTTAATTTGGTTATAATTGTAAATAATGAAATAAATTAAATGTTGTAGTAAATGGTGAGATTGTATGTAATTAATTGAAATTAAATATGATTTTGGAAATTTAATATTGTAAGGAATAAAATTTATGATTTATTAATAAGAAAAAATATTTTGGATATGATTTAATAATGTTTTTTGAATGCTTTGATTGTTATTTTAATGTAATTTCAATCAATTGAAATAATTGTAAAGTTAATTTGGTTATAATCGTAAATAAGGAATAAATTCAATGTTGTGTTAATAATGAAATTGTATGTCATTTTATTTAATTGGTTTTGGTATATAGTGTGAAATCAATTATGTGTATGTAGATTTATAATCTGGTTGAAACAATAAACTTGTAAATGTGATTAAATTACGTAAAAGTAACAATTGCTTATTTACCGTTTTATTATTTAATACCTTGAAATTAATTTGGAAATTAATAAAATTTAATGTGATTAAATATTGCTGTTAATATAAGTTAAGATGATAACTGTAGAATAAGAATGTAATAAAAAGTGAACTAATGTCAAATGAATTCATATTGGTATTGGATGATTGAATAATAAGATGCAAATCAAAATAAATGAATTTATTGGAATTTAAATTATAATTAATGAATTTATTGCAATTGCCATTGAACGTTGTAACTAGTGTAATATTTAAATCTTAGGTTTAATAAATATAATTTATTTTAAAAAGATGATTAAATTTCTCTGTAATAGAAAATGATGATAATTGTTAACTATTTAATTTGAATTCAAAGGTGATTAAACCAATTTAATAATAATTTATTTAATTAACGTGAAAATTAGCCATTTTGGCCACTGTCTCGGATTCCGACGAAACCAGTTTTATCGGATCCGTAACAGTGAATTATTTTAGGATTTTAAGTTTCGTAGCGATCGGAGTTGTCGTTTGATCGTGCGGGCTCGAAATGCATAGAAATCAATTAGAAGGATTTAAATGAATATAATCTGATTTTAAAAGCTAACTCTGTATACAATGGAATTAGGGTTTGAAACTAGTTCCATGGAGTTTATAAATATCGAAAACCTATATTTTGATATATCGGATGACCCATTTTCGTTTCGGGAACGAAACGGGCTTTTCGGGTCGTTGTTATCGTTTCGATAAAACCCTGCCTATATATAGGCTGTTATAAACCCTAGCGGTTTCTCATCTCATTATTTCTGTACGTACATCTTCTTCCTCCTTCTCAAACAACAGACCATCAAATCTAGTTCTCAAATTCCAAAACCTAATTTCAATTTCAAAAAAAAATTGCGGATCTATAGCGACTTCGGGTCACGCTTCAGTTTCTAGAGGCAAAAACCCTTGTAGCGACTTCGGGTCAGGAAGCAAATTGTGACGCCCCACCTCTATACCCACGCTAACCAAGAACACTACGATGTAGTGCTGTCAATTAGCACGGAGAATAAGGCTGTGGAGGAGCGACTATCCATGTAACTTCTTTGTGCGAGCACCAATATATCAGATAGAACAGAATGCATATCTTTTAAAGAGGAAATCCGACATACCGATACAAACATAAAGCTATCACACGGTGGCTATATATAACCTTCGGAAACAAACATAGAAATAATCATAACATAAATTAGTCACAGACATCCATATCACAAAGGCGGAAGAAGTTATGAATAAATATATATAACACATTAAAGTGTACATCAGAGTAGTGGTCAGAAAGATCCACAATAATACAAAAGAATAGCAACACGTGCTATACCAAAAGGATACAACTATGAGTCCATATCTCAAGTGTATACAACAAAAACTGCTAAACTAAATAGTTAGCCAAAAGTCGGAGTAGCAAATCCCGGGAGGAAGTCAAGCAGAAGCACCTGTAACATCTCGGTCTGACCCGAGTATTATTTAAGAAAATAATAAACGGATCAGTCTAGCTATAAATATCAAATGACATGATATAAAATAAAAGATATGGCATAAACATAAAATATCCATACTGACATACTACTATAAGTATGAAAATGATGATCAACATGAGATCAACCGATGAGAAATGATCAATATCACAAGAATCTTCTCAAAGATCCAAAGAGGGCATCATACCCTAAACTTGTACTCATAACAAGTCAATGACATAAAAATCCAGAAATCAAAACAAGAAATCCAGAAATCATAAAAAGAGAAAGAGGCCTATCACATGACGGTCCGAAAACCATGGGGAGCTACCCCATATGTGTGAGTCGGAATCACATAGATTGAGGTCTAGGCTAACCAAAAAGCAAAAAGGTATGTGTGAGTGGAATCACACAAGTGGCCTAACCTCGCAAACAAAAAGGTATGTGTGAGTGGAATCACACAAATGGAGTCTAGACTAACCTTGCGGACAAAGAGATATGTGTGAGTCGGAATCACACCAATGCGGTCTAGTCTAACCTTGCAAACAAAGAGACATCACACACTTGCTAGTCTAAATCATAAAATGATCGTCATGATCAACGAGAAGTGTCAAGTACACTAAGCTAGTAAATATAAAAGTTTAGCTTCATGTCCCATAACCACTTGCTTAACTTAAATATTTACGAACAAACTGTAAATCTACACTAGAAAATTGTCACAAAAGGTTCAATCGAACAAGTCCAAGAATTAACCGACGAAGTGAACGCAAGCGTTCATACCACTCGTTTTACTAAGTCGTTTAAGTCGATTTCTCATCCGAGTGAAATAAAGGCTTGTATATACTAGTAGATTGGAAATCGATTTGAGAAAATGAACTTTTGATATTTAAAATAGTGTTGAAATCGCTTTGATGAAAGAGTTTTGATATTTATTACTAATATTGAAACCTTCATATCTTTAAAGTGACAAGTCACAAAACGATTGTTGAAACAAATCGAATCACATAAATTCACGTTCGAAGACGTGAGTAAAGTCCAAAGAAATCAATCCCAAAACCATCAAAGTAGGAATTTCTGTTGAATGTTTTTCAGATAAGATCCCCTACGAAGAGGGGTACGGGGTTGGTCCAGACGTCTGAGGGGTTGGTCCAGACGTCTGGATTTTGTCTTTGGAAATATTCCAGAAAACGATCCAGACGTCTGAAACCTAGAATCAGACGTCTGAAGGCATTCAGACGTCTGGGGAAAAGTCCAGACGTCTGGATTTGGTTTCTGGGAATATCCCAGAAAACCAACCAGACGTCTGAAAACATAAATCAGACGTCTGACATCTTTTCAGACGTCTGGAACAATAGTTCAGACGTCTGAAATTAGTCACTGCCCTTTTTATTTTTCTGCCGTATGTTATTTTTCACCAGGAGGCAAAACCAGACGTCTGGCATTGACCTCCAGACGTCTGGACACCCAATCTGGGCAGAAATTTACCTAGGCCAAGATGGCCAAAACGTTATCGGAAGCGATCGAGCAAGCAATGACAACTAAGGATTTACGTCTAGCGACAACTCGGCCTTAAAGGCTGTTCGATACACTCCGAATATCAATGTCCAAATGTCCATAGAAGGATTTTCATAAAATTGGACCAAAACACCAAAATTGAAGAATTCGCAAAACCAATTCAAATCACAACAAGTGAACACGAAATAGATGATAGGAATTCATACCTAACAACAAAGATAGATATAGACAAAGATGTGAGATAAAAATCTCACCTTTAAACCCAAAACAAATGAAGAAGAAGCTATAGAGCAAATGGCGAGAGCAACCGCACTTCAATTCCAACTCAACAACCTTGAATCAAGGCTAAAAAGAGAAACACTTCCTAAGTTAGGTTTAGGAATTTATGAAATTGATAAGAGAATGAGTTGGAGAAGAAGAAGAGGAGACTTACCAAAGCTTCTACTATTAGTTTGGAGCTAGAACTTGATTTGCAAAAGAAAACTAGGGTTTGGAGTTTTAATTTCCCTTTCCTCTCTCCATTGTTGTAAAAGCTTGAGTATTAGGAAATAGAAATGAAGTAATGAAGAGAAGATGGTGTCAGACTTGGATTAAATGAGCTGAAACACAAACCAAAGCCCTAAGTGGAAAAGTAGCAAAATTTTACTATCTCCAAACATATCAAAGTTTATACTTAAAAAGATCGCAAACATCATTTTGAACTCAATGGAAGTGGTCTCGAGTCCTAATTTGACCGTATGCAAAAAGTAGCTTTTCGTACTAACATCCGACTAACGATAAAATATTTAAATATAGAATCGGTAAATATGCGGGTTGTTACACAAATGATTCAAGTCTCGGGTCGTTTTGGCAAAAAATCAGAGCAAGCACCGGGGATTTGAGGCGGCGGACCGAAGTTGAACCCGAAGTCGACTCAGGGCCTAAATTTTCCAATCTTCTAACGTTAATAACTTTTGCATACGACCTCGGATTCACGCACGGTTTTCTCCATTGCTGTAGTATCAAAATTCCTGACATTATGGAAAGGGTTTGAGAGAATTCCGAGACCGTTAAATTTTGGGCCTTTATTTGGATTTCAAATCGATTTGAAATGAAAGGTAAGTGTTTTAATCCACTCACAACTACTAATTGTCTTATATTAGTTAAATTAAATTTATGATGTGATTAGAAGTTGATTGATCGCTATTTGGTATTTTGAATTTGTCTTGCCAGTTAAATCTGAATTTTATTGAATTAAATTGCCATTTAATTTAATATTGAATTTAAATTGCCAATTAAATACCTGTTAATGATAACCAATCAATTGTTGTTATTTATTGGTTGATTTGAATAATGATTGTGATGGATTTTAATTGTTAATATTGGATGACTGGATGTGATATTTATATATGGTTATCACACTACAAGTTTCCTTAGTTTATTGTTAGAAAAAATCACTATGGGTTGAAATGATACATACCCGAACGATCTTATAGATGGGAAAAATCGTTATGAGTTGAAATTATAAACTCGAGCGATTTTATGGATTTTAATATTAACTCAGGATTGCAGGTTGAAATGATATATACCGGTAAATTTAAATTATTGTGAGTTGAAATGATGTATATCCGTATCACTTGACCATAGGGTCGAAAATTCAATACGGATACCGGATTGGTTAAATTCAATGATTTTTAAATCCTTAATTTTTGAATTCAGTTAAATGATATTTTGAAAAAAATTGGTTTATATAAACTGAATTATTTTTGAAAATCCAAGCTTTAAATGTTGAAATTGAAACTGGTTCAAATGAATTGTTTAAAGGAATTTAAATCGAAATTTCAAAGTTGAAATTTGAAAAAATAAATGAAATTTATCAAAATTGAGTTATTGAAATGTTGGATATTTAAACTTTGAAATCTACTAAATTTGAAGTGCTTTAAAATTGTAGTTCAAAAATGAATTTGAAATCGATATAAATTGAAATGATTTTTTTTGGTATTTGTATTGAAAGAAAATTTAGTTTTGTTGAAATCTGGATATGGTCCAGATTTGTTGAAATGGAAGAAATAGTTTAATTTGATATTAATTTCAAATTAATTATTTTAATGTAAACTACTTAAAGATATATTATTTTAAATTCAGATTTTCAGATTGTCAAACTATTTACTATATAAACCATTTCCAATAATCAAACTATTTTATATTAAACTATTAAAACTGTATTTAATCTATTTTTAAACTATTTTTAAACTATTTTTAATCTATTTTAAACAAATTAACTATTTTAATCCATTTTAAACTATTTTAACCTATTTTAAACTATTTAACTATTTTAATTTATATTTAAACTAATTTAATTAATTTTAAACTATTTAAACTATTTTAAAGTATTTTAACTATTTAAACTATTTTAAAACTATTTAAACTATTTATGACTATCTAAACTATCTTCTAAGTTTCAGACTGTGTGAAGTTGAAGTGTTTATATTTAAATCCTGGATTTAAAAGCGAATATGGTTAAATGATGTTATAACCTAAGTTGGAATTTGGAATGATATTTTCTAGGGAAATGACATATTTGAGTAAATTCGATGATTTTGAAATGAGGGTTTAACATATTTTGTGAATATGATTTCGAAAGTGAATATGATATTTTGATATCAATTATGAATTGATTTTGGAAATGTAAAAGAATCATCCGGTGTGAAATAAGCATTTGGTTGTTAAAGAGACCGGGATCAGATATTGTCATACTCTCTGCCAATACCGAAAACCACTTTAACAACCATGTACGTGGTGGAGATTCCAGAATGAAGTAGGGCGGCTTGGCGAACGATTATGTATGAGGTATTATCGTAGCCCTGACTCCCTCGAGTCATCTTGATGTGACTAAAACAGGAGCTATACCGGGCCAAGCGAGGTCGCACCTCCGATCAGACATGCTTCTTCGATACCATATTATGACTTTGTGATTGATTTGGTGGCCACTCCTCGATTTGATTATGGGAGTGTGTTTCGAGGTGGGCGGTAGTAGCTGCTATGTGTTACCACCAGTCCGGGAGTACAAATGGTAGAGTGCTAACCTGGCATTGCCTCGCGTGCCTTGTCACATGCCTTATCGCGCCCATTACGAGTTTGGTTTGTGTCGTACCTATGGAGTGCTCCCTGATAGCCCACCAGTTTACGGTGGAGTTTACAGTACTGTATAGACTACGACATTTATATAAAATGTATTAAGGGGGATATGGGTAACGCCTTAACGCTATTTTAATATTTTACTTTACTATAGACATATTATAATAGCGTATTGTACTATGTATGTAGATAGTTTAACCGATCCTTAGGAAATGGAAATCCCGAACATCTCTTAAGTTATTGCACACATGTTAGACACTAGATAGGAGATGTAAAATCCCGTAAACACATCTGATGCTGTTACACTCATGTTTATTTACTGTTGATTTAACTTACATAAGATCTTTTAGTTCTGACTCGAGTGTTTTGTCTTTTCATTATGCTCGGGTCAGTCTGAGCTTTTCAGTGTATTGAAGACCATTTATCTCTGAAGGACGAACACGAAGATTCGTATGCTATTTATTATATTTATACTACTGCATCATGTTGTTCCGCTGCATTTTTTATTTATTCCTGCTGTATGTGTAACTCTGATTGTATTGTAAAGTGTAATCAAATGTTATTTGTAAAACAGCTTCATGAACTGTTTATTTAATTATTATATTTTGTCATTCCGCTATGAGATTCTGTGTTTTGTTTTCTTTCTTTTCTCTTCTTTTTCTTATTTTCCCCATAACAATCCTCCCTTTTTAATGGTTTGTGTCTGACATGTGTGGTTTATTATCGATTTAAAGTCCAAAAAGGTAGGTCATTACATTTGGTATCAGAGCTTTGGTTTAGCGCTAACCTTAGCTTTGTAGGGTCTGACTCATTAGAGATATGGTAGTAATACCCTCGAATGAGTTTTCTGAGTGTATATATATGAGAGAGCGTACTTGTTAGTGTTATAAAATGTTTTATATTGTGTTAATTTGTTCTGTTTAGTATTTATAAATTCTGGTTGGTACATAGGACGCTATGCATCGATAGGGATTCTAAACACTTAATAGGGCAGACCGACACAATATTGTTTTCGAAATATAGGTAAATGAAATAATTTTACCTAGTACTATATTTTGTATATAAAAGAATAAATTTTATAAATGATATAGTTTTATGTGATATTTATTTGTTAGGAAGTGAAATTTTATAGATATTGGTTGCAGAATAGAATTTAAAAATAAACTAAATATAATTTGGAAATTTGGGAACTAAATTTCTAGGGTTTTGAAATTGGTTTTCAAAAGGTTTTGGAATATGATATTAGTATATTTGGAAGTATTTTGGATATAAATATTTTCAATGTAATTTGAAAGAAATTTTTTAAAAGAATTTAAGGAAATAAGTTCTGTACTCCCCTTTCTGTCGCTGGAAAATAATTTCGGCGATGGGTGCATGCATCATCGACGTTCATTTTCGAGTTTCAAAGTGGGAAGACCGCTGTAGTAGTTTTACTACACATTAGTTTTGATAAACAAATATTAAATTTAAATTTCTAAATATGATTGATATATAAAAGATATGAGTATCTATTATTTTAAAATGATTTGAAAATGGAACCCGGTATTTAGTTCTTAAATTTCTGTAAATTAGAAATTTTAAATATTATAATAAATGAAATCTTGACCATATTAATAATTGGAAACTCCTAAAATGAAAAATAAGAATTTAAGAGTTAAGTGATTGATGAAATGTAAAGAAATTGAAGGTTGTCACTTACAAATTAAAGAGTAATGAAAATTTAGAAGATGTAATTATTGAACATTTTGTTAACTAAAATGGATAAGGTAAACTTGTGTAACATTCAATTACATTCTAAAAGACATATATATAACATACTAGAAATGTTTAAAAAGTTGTAATATTAAATAGGATATGTAATAGAATATTATACAACTGAAACTTAAGTAATGAAAGTGTTCAAATGGAATTATTTCTATAAATAAGAATCTTGATGTACAAGAAATGTTATAAGCATAAGTTAATGTTTAAAATGCTAATAATTTGATTGAATCGTAAAAGTGAACATCACTTAGGTAAATGTTTATAAACTTAAGAAATGACTGAACTGATTCATAAATAAGTTTGTTATTAATTAACACTATAAAGGAAAGAATAAATGTGAATTAAACTGCAATAAATGAATGTAATACTTAAATAATGAATTCATTGGTTATTTTAAATACTGAATGGAAATTAACTTATATAAGTAAATGAATGTAAATAAATAAATAAATAACGATTCTGTATGAATGAAAGAAAATATAAAATAAATGAAAAGTGAATAATGTGAGAAGAAACCAATAGAATAGACTTAAATAAGATGTAAAATCCTTTGTTGTTTGACTAATGGGAAGTCTGGAAAAGGATACTTCTAATTGTTTAGGATGTATGAATAATCTATTAAGTTATTATCTAAGGCTGTTGAGCGTAAGGTATACTTGGTAGTTATTTGTCACCCTGGTACGATGAAAAGTGTCTGAACCTGAACAAACCGTGAGTTTAGTTGCTATTGATTGTTTGATAGATTCTTTTGTTGCATATAATGGTTGTATTGTTTTGTTAGCATATGTTCTATGTTGATTTGCTTTTGTTACTAATTGGAAACAACTAAATATTTGCTCTTTTACATAATTCTCACTCTTTGGATTAAATAAGTGAAATACAGGTTATGGAAGCAATAGCTATGCTTTTGGTTTCATAAATAAAGTTGTTTGTCCCACAAATAGGTACGTTTTCGGATTACACTTTTATAGCGATATTTTATTTTTCCTGTAGTTTGGGATATTTTATTATTGAAATATGATATATATATATATATATATATATATTATAGTTATTGATATTGTTATTTTCCCGGACCTATCCGTACAAAGAAGACTCTGCTGAAATTTCCCGTGAATTTTAGACTTAGAAATTTTTTTTGTGAAATTGAAATATTTTCAAACTTTATTAAACTTGAAAATGAAGATTTAATTGTTTATTAATTGGTACATTTATTTAAAACACTAAATTATGTAAATTAATTGTTATAAATTGAATAATTTGAATAAAATATATTAATTCCTTCTTTTCCTTTTCGAGGACGAAAAGTTTTGAGTGGGGAAGAGTGTAACGACCCGCATTTTTCGATAATTAAAAATATTAAATTTAATAAGATTTAGAATTCAATATAGTGTGAAATAAAAATTTATGATTTACAAATGGGAAAGACTATTAGAATGGATTTAATAAAGTTAATTTGGTTATAATTGTAAATAATGAAATAAATTAAATGTTGTAGTAAATGGTGAGATTGTATGTAATTAATTGAAATTAAATATGATTTTGGAAATTTAATATTGTAAGGAATAAAATTTATGATTTATTAATAAGAAAAATATTTTGGAGATGATTTAAAAATGTTTTTTGAATGCTTTGACAGTTATTTTAATGTAATTTCAATCAATTGAAATAATTGTAAAGTTAATTTGGTTAAAATCGCAACTAAGGAATAAATTCAATGTTGTGTTAATAATGAAATTATATGTCATTTTATTTAATTGGTTTTGGTATATACTGTGAAATCAATTATGTGTATGTAGATTTATAATCTGGTTGAAACAATAAACTTGTAAATGTGATTAAATTACGTAAAAGTAACAATTACTTATTTACCGTCTTATTATTTAATACGTTGAAATTTAATTTCGAAATTAATAAAATTTAATGTAATTAAATATTGCTGTTAATATAAGTTAAGATGATAACTGTAGAATAAGAATGTAATAAAAAGTGAACTAGTGTCAAATGAATTCATATTGGTATTAGATAATTAAATAATAAGATGCAAATCAAAATAAATGAATTTATCGGAATTTAAATTATAATTAATGAATTTATTGCAATTGCCATTGAACGCTGTAACTAGTGTAATATTTAAACCTTAGGTTTAATAAAAATAATTTATTTTAAAAAGATTATTAAATTTCTCTGTAATAAAAAATGATGATAATTGTTAACTATTTAATTTGAATTTAAAAGTGATTAAACCAATTTAATAGTAATTAATTTAATTAACGTGAAAATTAGCCATTTTGGCCACTGTCTCGGATTTTAACGAAACCAGTTTCATCGGATCCGTAACAGTGAATTATTATAGGATTTCAAGTTTCGTAGCGATCGGACTTGTCGTTTGATCGTGCGGGCTCGAAACGCGTAGAAATCAATTAAATGGATTTAAATAAATATAATCTGATTTTAAAAGATAACTTTTGTATACAATGGAATTAGGGTTTGAAACTAGTTCCATTGAGTTTAAAAATATCGAAAACCTGTATTTCGATATATTGGATGACCCATTTTCGTTTCGGGAACGAAACGGGCTTTTCGGGTCGTTGTTATCGTTTCGATCCAACCCTGCCTATATATAGGCTGTTATAAACCCTAGCTGTTTCTCATTTCATTATTTCTGTATGTACATATTTTTCCTCCTTTTCAAACAACAGAACATCAAACCTAATTCTCAAATTTCAAAACCTAATTTCAATTTCAAAATAAAATTGCGGATCTACAGCGACTTCGGGTCGCGCTTCGGGTTCCAGAGGCAAAAATCCTGCAGCGACTTCAAGTCAAGAAGAAAATGACTCGGGTCTCGGGTCTCGGATCATTTTGGCAAAAACTCAGAGCATGCATTGGGGATTTGAGGCGGCGGACCGAAGTTGAACCCGAAGTCGACTCAGGGCCTAAATTTTCCAATCTTCTAACGTTAATAACTTTTGCATACGAGCTCGGATTCACGCACGGTTTTCTCTGTTGCGATCGAATCGAAATTTCAGACATTATAGAACTTGTTTGGGTGAATTCTAAGACTGTTAAATTTTGGGCCTTTATTTGGATTTCAAATCGATTTGAAATCAAAGGTGAGTGTTTTAACCCACTCACAACTACTAATTGTCTTATGTTAGTTAAATTAAATTTATGATGTGATTAGAAGTTGATTTATCATTGTTTTGTATTTTTAATTTTTAATGCCAGTTAAATCTGAATTTTATTGAATTAAATTGCCATTTAATTTAATATTGAATTTAAATTGTCAGTTAAATACCTGTTAATGATAACCAGTCAATTGTTGTTATTTATAGGTTGATTTGAATGATGATTGTGATGGATGTTTAATTGTTGATATTGGATGACTGGATGTTATATTTATATATGGTTATCACACTACAAGTTAGTTTATTGTTAGGAAAAATCACTATGGGTTGAAATGATACATACCCGAACGATCTTATAGATAGGAAAAATCATTATGAGTTCAAATGATAGACTAGAGCGATTTTATGGATTTTAATTTTAACTCGGAATTGCAGATTGAGATGATATATACCCGTAAATTTTAAATTATTGCGAGTTGAAATGATATATATATATATATATATATATATATCCGTATCACTCGACCATAGGGTAGAAAATTCAATATGGACACCGGATTGGTTAAATTAAATGATTTTTAAATCCTTAATTTTTGAATTCAGTTAAATGATATTTTGAAAAAAAATTGGTTTATATAAACTAAATTATTTTCGAAAATCCAAACTTTAAATGTTGAAATTGAAACTGGTTCATATGAATTGTTTAAAGGAATTTAAATCGAAATTTCAAAGTTGAAATTTGAAAAAATAAATGAAATTTATCGAAATTGAGTTATTGAAATGTTGAATATTTAAACTTTGAAATCTACTAAATTTGAAGTGCTTTAAAATTGTAGTTCAAACATGAATTTGAAATCGATATAAATTGAAATGATTTTTTTTTTGTATTTGTATTGAAAAGAAATTTAGTTTTGTTGAAATTTGGATATGGTCTAGATTTGTTGAAATGGAAGAAATAGTTTAATTTGATATTAATTTCAAATTAATTATTTAATTTAAACTGTTCAAAGATATATTATATTAAATTCAGATTTGTTTAGATTCTCAAACTATTTACTATATAAACCATTTCCAATAATCAAACTATTTTATATTAAACTATTAAAACTGTATTTAATTTATTTTTAAACTATTTTTAATCTATTTTAAACTAATTAACTATTTTAATCTATTTTAAACTATTTTAACCTATTTTAAAATATTTAACTATTTTAATCTATATTTAAACTAATTTAATTTATTTTAAACTATTTAAACTATTTTAAACTATTTTAACTATTTTAATCCATTTTAAACTATTTTAAACCATTTAAACTATTTTAAAGTATTTTTACTATTTTAAACTATTTTAAAACTATTTAATCTATTTATGACTATCTAAACTATCTTCTAAGTTTCAGACTGTGTAAAGTTGAAGTGTTTATATTTAAATCCTGGATTTAAAAGCAAATATGGTTAAATGATGTTATAACCTAAGTTGGAATTTGAAATGATATTTTCCAGGAAAATGACATATGAAACATCCCACACCCCTTAATATACCCAATAGGACACATTAAAAGGCATAGTGCGTTGTAGGTATAACTGAAACTAACAGAGACTAAGATTCACAAGACAAAAATAGGTAATACATCAGAAACTAAATGAGTATATTCAATTAAAACAAAACTTCAGAATTAATTCATAAATAAGTCAAATGCCAAATACAACATTCAAAACCCATCGTGTCTTATGAAATGAAAATTCATTGTCTCAAAATCAGAGTATGTAATAACCCACATAAATAAACTAGTGCATACAAGAACAATAGCTGAAAATAAAAGAAGTACATAGAAGAAGTCTCCTCCAAGAAGAACTCCAAGCTGCAGCAATCTACTAGCTTCTTCCTTGACTGCCTAAGGGGGAAAAGGGGGGAGATAGAGGAGTGGGTCAGACTAAAAGTCTGGTGAATGGTATTAATTACTAGAGTCTTTAACCAAGATAAAAGTAATAGGCTCTACAATAGTTCTAACATAAATAAGGATAACAAAGGAAATAGGAAAGAGATAAATTGGAAATAAATACGATTAAATATTGCTCAATATAGGTTAACTTTGATTGCTTGCACTTGTTCTGATTTAATTAGGCTGAATTCCTAATCCTGTAATTAGGATGTGACCCTAATTCTACCCTTTTTTGATCCACCTGCTACTCCATAGACCTTACTGTGGACCAGCCGCTATATAACTCCCTACACAACAGCCAATGGTATCTAGGAAAGATGCACAGAGCAACTACTGTGGATCCAGATGACATATTTAGCTCCCTACACAGAAAGCAATGGTGTCTACTAAGACACCATACTAAGCGCTTGGAACTCATAGCTATTACTGAGCACCCGAATGGAAGTCGCACGCATAACTGCCACCATGCCGATGCTACCTTTTGCTCCACCTATTAGGTCATCTTATTACCTCCAACGTCCAGCATAGCGTGCCCCTCATCTCACTTCAGGCTAATGCGAGATCACCGTGTGTCCAAAGAAAAATAGTGGAAATGCTGTTGGTACTGGCCCTTTATCCAAACAATATCTAGTTGCGCCCCTTATCCAAATCCCTATGATTTGGATTTCTATTTGACTAATTACTACCATTCTTAGCATAAGCGTGCCCTAGGGACTGCTATTTGGTACATGTCCTACTTTCATCTTTGCTTATTAACTTAGATAAATTATTTAAATAAGCCTTTATTACCATTTTTATTTTCTACGCTTATTAATTTATCCCAAGCCTTAAAATAAGTCCCGTTCTATTCTTTTCTTATTATAACCTACGTTATAATCATGCTTATTACTTAAACCAAGGTCTAAGTGTGAAAATAAGCTTCTTTCATCTTTTACTTCATTTAGTTATAATTCTAAATTATAACAGTGCCAATTATCTTTAATTAGTCCAATTCTAAATATAATTATTTGTAATTTCAGTCCAATTCCATTATTTATTACAGTCTCTATAATTTACATCTTATTTTCTTCATTTAATATTCTTACTTATAAAATCCATATTCGCGTTTAATTTATTATAATCCATACGCGCAGAAAAGGGGAATGAAGAGAATAGACACTTGTATAAAATCCAAAACGTCGAAAGATGTAAATAAGAAATAAATAACAGTAAATAAACTTAAATACTGTAAGTTAATAAAAAGCTATGCTTAAAAGTAATAATTTATAATTAACAGAAATAATACTAAAATTACTGAAAGGAATAGCTGAATAGACTGGAAATAATTAAAAACTGTAAATAATTACTAAAAAGACTATTCCAAAAATCATAGTAAAACTACAACTATTGGAAACCCTATAATTTTAAATTACTTAAAGAAATCTTAAAATAATTACAATCACTCACCTCCGGTCCTAAGCTTTTCCTTGGTCTTCCCGGATCCACTTGGAGTTGTAAAATAATTTAATTTATAACGATTTTCTCCTTTGGAAAAATTATTCCGTTTAGGGTCCTTCCTAGAAAGGTGAACCCAATTGGAGAACCAAGAATGAGAAAAGGTGTTAGGTCTAGGGGTCTATTTATATGTGTAGAAGTGGATCTCGGACCATTGGATTTGGAGATTGAATAGGATGCAACCATGTCATAGGCTGAATAGGAGCCATTGGATGTAGAAACGGAGGGACCAGATTAAACTAAAGGGTGCAAATGACGTGGTCTGAGGCCTTGCCCAGGTGGGTCGACCGGGCGGTCGATCGCCCCCTTGCCTAGGTCGATCGGAGAGTCGACCTGACCATATAATTTTTTTTCGTTATGTTTCTGCTTATTTTGTTTATTTTATAACTTGGTCATATTAGCTCGGTTTCTGACGTTCTATATATGGAAATTGACCAAAAAATTACCACGGACACAATGGTGCAACTTCCGTGGCTTAATTCTTATAATTTCACAAAGTTATTTTATTATTTAATTAATTAACAAATTAAACGGGTTAAATTTCGGGTTATTACATTCTCCCCTCCTTATGGGATTTCGTCCCCAAAATCCCTAAGGGTAGAAGAATGTACTAAATGTTTTCATCCAATTATACAACCAACTACTCAATCATCAACCATTCATCCATTGTCCTTAAGTTTTTCTAATGTATTTTATGATACTTATGCAATTATTGTAGTGTAAATCCCCTTGACTAATGCAAAAGATTAGGCGGTCCACTGATTCAGTTGACCTTCTTTTTATGCAACCATGTCTGTGCCATGTATCCAAATGAATGTAAAAATTTCCTAATGATAACCAATAGTTCTATATGCGTGCTACAAACATCATCAAAATACAACAATCATGTGATAATCATCCATTTATAGCAATCATGGAAATAAAATAAAAATGTGCACACATCCATATGCATATGCTCTAGTGTCCTAGTTAGGCCGATCCCTAAGGAATAATAGTGCCTAGTGTACCTATATGCGTCCATAGCATCCACTAGCAAACACTTGCAACCACTAGCATACATCATTCATAACATGTTCTATTAACATGTTTACATAAAATCTTACCATCCATAGGTTAAATCCTAAGTTCTACCCTCCTAAAGGATAATAAAGGAAAGAACCTATTCAAATCTAAAGATGGAAAAAGGAATTCTAAAACATACCATCAAAAATATGAGGATAGGAAGTACGAATCTTCTCCTCTGCTTCCCAAGTGGCGTCTGCAACATCATCTCCCCCTTGCACCTTTACCGGTGGAACCCCCTTATTCCTTAGTCGCTTGATATCTCTTCCAACAATCTTTGTGGGGATACGCCGAATAAAAGCTTCTCTTTCTACCTCCACCTCCTCTAATTGACTAGGCTCTACAACCTCCACCGAGTCATGTAAGCACTTTCGCAAGTGCGAAACATGGAAAACGTCATGCACTTCTGCGAGCCTATCAGGTAGCTTCACTCGGTAAGCCATCTTCCCAACTCTTTGTGTGATAGGAAATGGTCCAACAAATCTAGGGGCTAACTTTCCATTTGATCTGAATCTTACCACCTTCCTAAGCAGGGATACTTTGATAAAAACTAAGTCTCCAACCTCAAACTCTAAGTCTCTCCTCCGCCTATCCGCATATGACTTCTGTCTGTCTTGAGCCGTCTTCATCCTTCTCCGAATCAAATCCACCCTCTCAGAGGTCTCCCTAACCATATCGGGTCCAAGTAATAACTTCTCCGTAGACTCTACCCAACATGATGGGGACTTGCAAGGTCTCCCATATAAGCCTCAAACGGTGCCATTCCTATACTTTTTTAGTAACTATTATTGTACGCAAATTCAACCAACGGAAGATGCTCCTCCCAAGTTCCTCCAAAGTCCAAAATGCACATCCGTCTAGGGGTGATAGGCCGCACTCAACCTAAGTTGCGTCCTTAGCGCCTCTTGTAAGCTTTTCCAAAACTCACTAGTGAAAATGAGATATCTATCACTAACAACACTAGAAGGAACTCCGTGTAGACGGACTATCTCTCGAATATATAAGGATGCCAAATATGAAGCCGTACGCTTACTCTTAACTGGGATGAAGTGAGCACTCTTGGTCAATCTATCAACAATCACCCAAATGCTAGTGTTCCCTTTCCTAGAACGGGGTAAATTATCAATAAAATCCATAGAAATACTATCTCACTTCCACTCTGGTACATCTAAGGGCTAAAGTAATTCACCGGGCTTCTACTGCTCTGCTTTTACCCTTTGGCATATGAGACATTTAGCTACGAATTCTGCCACGTCCTTCTTCATACCACCCCAATAGAACATCCTCTTCATATCTCGATACATGGTCACCACCCGGATGAATAGTCATACGGGAATGGTGCGCCTCCACCAAAACTGCTCTCAACAAGTCACCGGCGCGTGGAACACAAAGCCTCCCATCTCTCCTAAGCCATCCTCTGCTATCAATGGAATAGCGTTGGAGATGTCTTGAGACCTCTCCTCGGCTAATCCTATCCATAATGTCCATGAGTTCTGAATCCTCTCGCTGCCTCGAGCCAATCTGATCCAGAAGGGTAGGCCTTACCTATAAGGTTGCCAACAATCCGAGAGTAATGTTCGTAGAGAGCTTAAAATCAAAAGTAGAATAAACTCCAAGCTCCTCCACTCTATGAACAAAGGGCTAAGGGTCGCTTTCTTTCTACTCAATGCATCCGCAACCACATTACCCTTGCTAGGGGTATAAGCTATCTCAAAATCATACGAGGCTAAAAACTCCATCCACCTTTGTTGCCTCAAATTCAAGTCCTTCTGTGAGAATAGGTACTTCAAAGACTTATGGTCGGTAAAAAGCTCAAACCTCTCTCCAAGAAAATAGTGCCTCCAAGTCTTAAGTGCAAAAACTATGGCAGCCAACTCCAAATAGTGGGTAGGATAGTTCTTCTCATGCGTCCTCAACTGCCTACTACCATAACACACTACCCTCCCTTCTTGCATCAACACCGCCCTAGACCCGTTCTGCATGCATCAGTGTATATAGTGAAAGGCTTAGCTCCGTCAGGTAAAACTAACACTGGTGCACTAGTAAGGGCTCTCTTAAGCTTCGTGAAGGAATCCTCACAAACCACATCCCATATGAAAGCTTTATTCTTCTTAGTAAGGTGTGTGAGTGGTGCCAAAATCTTGGCAAAGTCTCTAATGAACTTCCTATAGTAGCTTGCCAATCCTAGGAAGCTCCTAATCCCGGTAACGTTCTTGGGGTCCTTCCAATCTTGTACTGCTATAACCTTGGCGGGGTCAACAGCCAAACCTTCCTTTGAGACTACATGCCCCAAGAAATGAACTTCCTCTCTCCAAAAATGACACTTTGAAAACTTAGCTCTCAAATGATGGCTACGAAGTGTGCGAAGAACTTCTTCTAAATGAACAACATGCTCCTCCATATTCTTGGAAAATACTAAGATATCATCTACGAATACCACCACAAACTTATTTAGGACATCCCTAAAGACGCGGCACATCAAATCAACGAAATAGGCTGGAGCATCGGTTAGCCCAAAAGGCATAACCAACCACTCGAAGAATCCATCCGGTGTCGTAAAGGCGGTCTTATCTATGTTGTCATTAGCGACTCTAAGCTGATGGAATCCCGTGGCTAAATCAAGTTGAGAGAAAACTGAAGAACCTACTAACCGGTCAAAAAGATCATCAATCCTAGGAAGTGGATATCGGTTCTTCTTGGTGAGCTTATTCAATTCCCTATAGTCCACACAAAGTCGGAGAGAACCATCCGCCTTAGTGGCGAAGACGACTAGTGCACCCCACTCTGATATGCTCCTTCTTATGAATCCCTTCTCCAAGAGCTCACAAATCTGCTTGCTCAATTCTTTCCTCTCCCTATGTGCCATGTGTCTTACAGGTAATGCTACTGGCTTGGCATTCTCGGTCAACTAAATCCTGAAGTCAATCTCTCTCTTAGGGGGTAGTCCCCAAACCTCCTCAAAGACGTCTTCAAAATCTCTGACGACGGGAGCCGAATGCAATTCTGATAAAGATGAATTGAGGGAATAGAGAAAACTCAACATGACTGACCCTTGCGGGTCGCAATATACCTCTAGAGTCCTACCATTGCAAGTCTCAAGTCTAATGACTCTCCTCTTGCGGTCTAAGATAGCTTCGTATGTGGATAGCCAATCCATCCCTAAGATCATCCCATACCCCGAGAATCGCAAAACATAGGCGTCACAATCAAACTCTACGCCTAGTATAAAAATTTTCAAACCCCTACAAACCATATACAAGAGTGTCGATCCTCCTATGGGGTTTGAAACAACAATGAGGTCTACTACTAAAGAGATGTCTAAGTGCAAACAATCTACCAAAGAACTAGAGATGAAAGAGTGTGATGCTCTAGGATTGAAAAGAGTTTGAATGGGAAAATCAAAAATAGAAACCAAATTTTCCTACTTCGATCCGGTCCAATGCTAGAAGGTATTGCATTCAAAGCCTGAATCTGCGCTGCAGGTGCACTCACTCCCTGCCCCATCTTCTGAGGACAAAACTTACTAAAGTGACCAAGCTGTTCACAATTGAAACACCTTCCCTTCATTCCAATCTTCTTACAGTCCCTTACGTAATGACCAGTCATTCTACAACGGTTACATCTCCCACTTTTCTTGATTCACTTCTGAGAGCCTTCCTTTTTCCTCTTATCCTTCGTGCCCTTCCACCATAGCTTCTTAGAGCTTGTAGGAACTGCCTTAAGCTCTTCTTCTAGCTGCCAAGATATAGGTTGACCACTCTGTCAGTCCTCCAAACCTAACTGCCTAAACTTTCTCTCCATATCTTCTAGCCTAGCTTGCTTCTCCTTGAAATCTTTCATGCCAGAAAATGTTCCATCCCATATGCTAGTGAAGTCCTTGCATAGCTTAGAAAAATCGGCTGGTGTAGGTGGATTAAAGGGATTTTCACCTACCGGTGTTGTATTGGGCGCTTGCCCTTGCACCCCTGGTACCGTAGCTCTACGGAACCAGTGAGCCATACTATGCAAAGAAAAGGAAACTTAGGCTCGAAAGAATCAAAAGAAGGTTGAACTGGACTTTGAGGGGATTTTTATAAAAACTCTTTTATGCTTAAAAACTATTTCTAAGAGTTCTTTTCTGAAAAATACTTTTAAAACAAGTTATTTTGGAAAATACTTTACTTTTAGAATAAATTTTTAGGAATCATGTAACCTGGCTTTGATACCAAGTGAAACACCCCACACCCCTTAATATACCCAAAATGACACATTAAAAGGCGTGGTGCGTTGTAGGTATAACTGAAACTAACAGAGACTAAGATTCACAAGACAAAAATAGGTAAAATAGTGGAAACTAAATGAGTATATTCAATTAAAACAAAACTTCAGAATTAATTCATAAATAAGTCAAATGCCTAATACAACATTCAAAACCCACCATGTCTTATGAAATGAAAATTCATTGTCTTAAAATTAAAGTATGTGATATCCCTCATAAATAAACAAGTGCATACAAAAATAATAGCTGAAAATAAAAGTACATAGAAGAAGTCTCCTCCAAGAAGAACTCCAAGCTGCAGCAATCTACTAGCTTCTTCCTTGATTGCCTAAGGGGGAAAAAGGAGGAGATAGAGGAGTGGGTCAGACTAAAAGTCTGGTGAATGTAGTAATTACTAGAGTCTTTAATCAAGACAAAAGTAATAGACTCTACAACAGTCTGGCATAAATAAGGATAACAAAGGAAATAGGAAAGAGATAAACTGAAAATAAATACGATTAAATATTGCTCAAGATAGGTTAACTTTGATTGCTTGCACTTGTTCTGATTTAATTAGGCTGAATTCCTAATCCTGTAATTAGGATGTGACCCTAATTATACCCATTTTTGATCTGCCTGCTACTCCATAGACCTTATTGTGGACCAGCCGCTATATAACTCTCTACACAGCAGCCAATGATATCTACGGAAGATGCACAAAGCAACTACTGTGGATCCGGATGACATATATAGCTCCTTACACAGAAGGCAATGGTGTATACTAAGACACCATACTAAGCGCTTGGAACTCATAGCTATTACCAAGCACCCGAATGGAAATCGCACGCGTAACTGCCACCATGCCCATGCTACCTTTTGCTCCACCTATTGGGTCTTCTTATTACCTCCAACGTCCATCATAGCGTGCCCCTCATCTCACTTTAAGCTAATGGGAGATCACCGTGTGTCCATAGAAAAATAGGGGAAATGTTGTTGGTACTGGCCCTTCATCCAAACAATATCTAGTTGCGCCCCTTATCCAAATCTCATTGATTTGGACTTCTATTTGACCAATTACCACCATTCTTAGCATAAGCGTGCCCTAGGGAATGCTATTTGGTACAGGTCCTTCTTTCATCTTTGCTTATTAACTTAGATAAATTATTTAAATAAGCCTTTATTACCATTTTTACTTTCTATGCTTATTAATTTATCCCAAGCTTTAAAATAAGCCTTATTCTGTTCTTTTTCTTAACATAACCTACGTTATAATCGTGCTTATTACTTAACCCAAGGTCTAAGTGTGAAAATAAGCTTCTTTCATCTTTTAGTTCATTTAGGTATAATTCTAAGTTATAACTATGCCAATTATCTTTAATTAGTCCAATTCTAGTTATATTTAGGCGTAATTTCAGTCCAATTCCATTATTTATTACAGTCTCTATAATTTACATATTATTTTCTTCATTTAATATTCTTACTTATAAAATCCATACTTGCGTTTAATTTATTCTAATCCATACGTGCAGAAAAGGGGAATGAAGAGAATAGACGCTTGCATAAAATCCAAAACGTCGAAAAGATGTAAATAAGAAATAAATAACAGTAAATAAACTTAAAAACTGTAAATAGACTGTAAATTAATAAAAAGCTATGCTTAATAGTAATGATTTATAATTAACAGAAATAATACTAAAATTACTGAAAGGAATAGCTGAATAGACTGAAAATAATTAAAAACTGTAAATAATTACTAAAAAGGCTATTCCAAAAATCATAGTAAAACTACAACTATTGGAAACCCTATTATTTTAAATTACTTAAAGAAATCTTAAAATAATTACAATCACTCACCTCCGGTCCTAAGCTTTTCCTTGGTCTTCCCGGATCCACTTGGAGTTGTAAAATAATTTAATTTATAACGATTTTCTCCTTTGGATAAATTATTCCGTTTAAGGTCCTTCCTAGAAAGGTGAACCCAATTGGAGTAAACCTAGAATGACAAAAAGTGTTAGGTCTAGGGGTCTATTTATATACGTAGAAGTGGATCTCGGACCGTTGGATTTGGAGATTGAATAGGATGCAACCACATCATAGGCTAAATAGGAGCCATCAGATGCAGAAACGGAGGGACCGGATTAAACTAAAGGGTACAAATGACGTGTTCCAAGGCCTCTAATTCGTTCAAACGAATTAACGTTCGTTCGTTTGCCGAAATACAAGGCGGTTCGATCGGGCGGTCGACCGCCCCCTTGCCCAGGTCAACCGGCCGGTCGACCTGACCATATATATATTTTTTCATTATATTTCTGCTTATTTTTTTATTTTATAAGTTGGTCATATTAGCTCGGTTTCTGACGTTCTATATATGGAAATTGACCAGAAAATTACCACGGACACAATGGTGCAACTTCCGTGGCTTAATTCTGATAATTTCACAAAATTATTTTATTATTTAATTAATTAACAAATTAATTATCACGGGTTAAATTTTGGGTTGTAACAACATATTTGAGTAAATATGATGATTTTGAAATGAGGGTTTAACCTATTATGTGAATATGATTTCGAAAGTAAATATGATTTCGAAAGTGAATATGATTTCGAAATTTATATGGTTTGAGTTGAATATGATATTTTGATATCAATTATGAATTGATTTTGGAAATGTAAAAGAACCATCCGGTGTGAAATAAGCGTTTGGTTGTTAAAGAGACCTGGATCATATATTGTTGTACTCTCTGCCAATACAGAAAACCACTTTAACAACAGTGTACATGGTGGAGATTCCAGAATGAAGTAGGATGGCTTGGAAACCGATTCTGTATGAGGTATTATCGTAGCCCTTACTCCCTCGAGTCATCTTGATGTGACTAAAACATGACCTATACCGGACCAAGTGAGATCGCACCTCCGATCGGACATGCTTCTTTGATACCATATTATGACTTTGTGATTGATTTGGTGGCCACCCCTCGATTTGATTATGGGAGTGAGTTTTGAGGTGGACGGTAGTAGCTACTATGCATTACCACCAGTTTGGGAGTGCAAATGGTAGAATCCTACCCTGGCATTGCCTCGCGTGCCTTGTCACATGCCTTATCGCATCCATTACAAGTTTGGTTTGTGTCGTACCTATGGAGTACACCCTAATAGCCCACCAGTTTACGGTGGAGTTTACAGTACTGTATAGACTACGACATTTATATAAAATATGTTAAGTGGGATATAGGTAATGCGTTAACGCTATTTTAATATTTTACTTTACTGTAGACATATTATAATATAGTATTGTACTATGTATGTAGATAGTTTAAAGGATCCTTAGGAGATGGAAATCCTGGACATCTCTTAAGTTATTGCACGCACGTTAGACACTGGATTGGAGATGTAAAATCCCGTAAACATCTCCGACGTCGTTACACTCATATTTATTTACTGTTGATTTAACTTACATAAGATCTTTTAGTTCTGACTCAAGTGTTTTGTCTTTTCATTACGCTCGGGTCAGTCTGAGCTTTTCAGTGTATTGAAGACCATTTATCTCTAGAGGACGAAGACGAAGATTTGTATGTTATTTATTATATTTATACTACTTCATCATGTTGTTCCGCTGCATTTTTTATTTATTCCTATTGTATGTGTAACTCTGATTGTATTATAAAGTGTAATCAAATGTTATTTGTAAAACAGCTTCATGAACTGTTTATTTGATTATTATATTTTGTCATTCCGCTATGAGATTTTGTGTTTTGTTTTCTTTCTTTTCTCTTCTTTGTCTTATTTTTCCCATAACAATCCTCCCTTTTTAATGGTTTGAGTCTGACATATGTGGTTTATTGTCGATTTAAACCGTCCAATAAGGTGGGGTTGTTACACAAGCTTATTAAATCTAAGATTCAAATATTCAAATAGTGCAGATATTTAAATACGAAGTGTTCGAAATTCCGGGTCGTTACAGTTAATCTTATATTTTACTTATTCATATGTTATTGATTCCATTATAACAGTTTTATATGTATGATAATTGCCTCCAATAAATACAAATGTATCGAAAAATTTAAACAATAAATTTCTGTTAGCACCAAAATTGGTCACTAACACCTTTGAATAGAGTTCTGTAGAGAGATTAATGAAGAAAGTAAATTAAAACGGAGGAATATCACGGTAGAATGCAAAAACAACAATAGAAACAAGAACACCAGATTTATAGTGGTTCGGTGTAACTGCCTACGTCCACTTTGAATGTAATCTTTATTACTTTCCCAACCACTTGAGTACAGATACAATCTGTAAACAAACAACTTGGATACAATTTTGAACAGAAAGGAGGCGAGTACAGAAAATGACAGAGTATCCATGGAGTTCTTGAAAAAGGGTCATTTTCACTGTACCCCTGCCCCTCTATTTATAGACGAAGATAGGCTGGTTCTCCTACGTAGGCCCATGACCTGGACACTTCGGCCCACTACTGACAACTCCTGTACACCGAACTGAGCATACCGAGCCTCCAATGCCGAACGGTGGTCGCCGACCCACTTTGGCCGAGCTCGGGTTTTCTTGTGAGTAACTCGAAGTAAGTGGTGATTTGGGCCGAAGTGAAAGGATGCCGGTCGTATCTCCCTAATCTAACAACTATGGCCGAACCACTTCTTCTTCATTCACCTTGGGCGATCCACCAAAGCCGAACCAACATGGCCGAACCACTTCTACTTCATTCACCTTGACCGATCCGCCTAGGCCAAACCAACATGGCCGATCCACTTCTACTTCATTCACCTTGACCGATCCACCAAGGCCGAACCACTATGGCCGATCCACCTGAAACAGTCTCCTTGAGGCCTACCCACAAAATGCCGAGCCGCCCTTCCTTGAATATCTTGACCGATTTGCTCAGACCGACCCACGCAGGTCGAACGTCCACCACCGAACCACATATACAAGCCGACGAATTCACATCGGGCCTCACACTTCCAGCCCTGCCATGACTCGAGTTTTCTGGTCACAGTCTCTACAATTACCACCTTGTAACCGGGCCAAAGTGCCGGGTAACATCTGCCCCCCAAAAGCGAGTCTTGTGAATCAACACAACGCGCTTTTGATTAGTGAGTAATCCCTGTTTCCCGAGGCTAGTCCATTCGAAATGATAACTGTTTGTCGCTTGTTCATTGGCCCTTGACGAAACTTCCCATCGTTCGAACGTACTGGTTTGGTCTCAAAGAAACTTTTAAAATCTTGTTTTAATTTTTCATGAGATGAATATTCACGACCCTTTGAAGGTTGAACCATGCTAGAACTCGTAAACCAATATTTTCCCATTGACTCGATGGCATCTGTCCCTTCATATAGTTTCATCTTCCATTGCCATGATATGTGTATACGCTCATGTACATACTTTCTATATTTTTATTATTACTATTTTTTTAACAAATTTGGGTCGGCACATGGGGGCCGACCCACATGCTCGGTTCCTTTGGCAAAAAGGTGGATCGACATACCAATACCGATCCACACGGTCGGTGCTTGCTTCATCGACCCAGCAACACACGTTGACCGGTTCCATCGGGTATAACCTGTTTATCTTCTCGGCCCCATATATAAACTCCTGGCCAAGCTCTTTTTTCTCCCACTTGTACTTTATCCTCAAAAACCTCTTGACTCCCTTCCTTTCAAACTTTTCCCATTACCCAAGTCTTCTCTCCTCCTCCCGAATCATGTATGCCTTCCTCGCACTGAAACGCCTCTCCACTTCGCCTCAATATCTTCCAAGCATGCTGCGTCCTTTTTCCTCGATTCCAAATCCCCCGAATCTCCTGACCCAGCTCCGTATTAGCGGATAGGTAAAGACTTATATCTTACTTAGGGCTTGATAGATCATATCCCCACGAATTCGAACTATGCTTGCATCACACAAATGTATGGACCCTTGTGACGAGGGAGAGAGAGAAGGAAAATGGGGTGGCGAGAGTGTGTGTAGGGCGAAGATAGAGGAGGCCTTTTTACATAGGTTTCATTGGGAAGGAGGTCGACTGTTTCGTAGTAGGGAAATGGGTTGGTCTCTCGTGAGATGTTGTGGTTTAGTATGTTACAAGAGCAGTCGTTCAGTAGAAGGGGTCATAAGGTCGGGTCGTAGTAGTGTTGAGTTGTTAGGAGTTTAGTAATAGAGTAGCTCGAAACTCTTGAGAGCGGGTGGCTCGGCATATGCTATGCTGAAGCCGTTCGGCGACTTAAGAGTGAGTGGGTCAGTATTCTGTAGGACGATGGGTCGGTTGTCTATGTTTAAAGGGTCGATCAGTATAGATGGTTTTAGAAGTTAGGGATAGTGGCTCAGTATAGCTCGAGGTAGGTGGTTCGGTGATTGAAGAGAGAGAAGAGAGTGGACAGTTTGATCATCCTATAGGGCAGTGGGTTGGCATTGACAACTGAGACTATCCTAACTCGAACATAGCATACATTTGGGTAACTTACCTCCACAACCAGGCATAACATATTGGACAATGACAAGCAATAAAGCATACAAGCTCAAGGACCCAATTTGAACTAACTCCCCATAGCTTGAACAATCTTAAATGCAAATTTAATTCAACAAATACGAATAACAGCTTTCATACTCTACGATGCCGATGTTTGATTCCAAGACTTCTACTACCAATCATATGATAAACTGCAGGAGACGGCCAGCGATGACGGTCTCCAAGGATAACAACTTAAAGTTCTATCACACTACACTTGTGTTTAAAACTTTAGTTTTTTCTGCACTCATGTTTGAGTCGTCGCACTAGTTCACACACAACACGGGGGAATATATTATTGTCGTTATATCTGATATCGATTGTCTTTCAAGTATAGCTTAAACAGGTATCTATCCATACTAAACTCTCGTTGAAGATATCCAAAAAATCAAGCTCTACTACAATTTCTGATAAGCCTGAGCCAAGTTCTTGGCAGGAGGTAGTGGGAACTTCGGATCCACCGTCAGTCCCTGCACCTGGCATCTCAGATCTTCCTATTGCGGTTATAGGCCCGGCTCCTGACGCCGTAGATGGAGCCGTTGTTCTAGATAACCCCATTGATACACAAGCCTCAAAAATTGGCGAAACCGCCCTTCATCGGTTGTGCTCAATACATGGAATCCCCTTTGACGACGTTTTGGTTCCGTCAGGACAAGATTGGCCTCACCTGTCCCCAGCCGGATATACAGCGTGCAACAAATTTATGTGCTGGATCAGAAGCGTGCCACCTTTCAATTCATTTCTCCATGAAGTATTGCGGTATATTGGGATTGCTCCGGCACAGCTACACCCTAATAGCCATGCGTTTATTCATGGTACTTGTGTCCTCTTTATGAGCACCTTATTCAGACTCCCTACTCCCGAGGACATCCGTTATATTTACTGCTTCAAGAGACGTTTCGACAGTCCATCCTTCATATTTCTCAAGCCACACTCCAAATGCCAGATTCTGACGGGTGCGTGGAGTAAATTTTCCCAATATAAGCAAGAGTGGTTTACGTACGCTACCCCTCTAGTTTTGCGAGAAGATGGATGGAAGGGAGTAAGTTTCATTTTTAGACTAATATTTGTCTAAGGCTCGAAGTGCATCTTTACTGAACTTCTTTCGACTCTTATAGGTATTCGCCCATGACCTAAAGGCGCTGGGTATTCTGAGGCCGTCGAGGCCATTCGAGCTATTCCGGTGAGAGACCGGGACATTAAATATGTTATTTCCAATGAACTACTTTCGAATTTTGGATTAGTCGAGGAGGGTCGTCGAACTAGCCTTCCAATTGGCGCCACTACAGTCGGATCCGCTGCAGAAAAAGGCAAAGAGCAGGCCGGACCTTCGGTGCCCCCTACAGGAGGGGTCCCTGATACAACCGAGGAAGGTGAAATCAAAGAAACCGAGGTGCCAGAGGCGACTGACGAGAATATAAGTTCCGATTTAACACCAGTAGCCGACGCACCCGGCGTCGACGAACCGCCTCCCTCTTCAAAGAGGAAAAAGAGCCTAGCTTACAAGTTGAAAAAGAAAACAGTGGGCGGAACCTCAAAGGTTACAATAACTCCAGTCGAGAAAAAGTCGTCCCCCCAAAATTTAGAGGGTCCATTAGAGGGTCTATCTGACCTGACCATCCCTGACGACTTACTAAATTATGGCTTCAATGACCCTGAGGCTATGGGACTTAATTCGCCCATGAGAAGCGATGAAGGTGCTCAGGCTCGCCATCAAGGAGAGAAAACTCCAATAAGTAAAGAAAAAAACACTGGTCCATCGGGGGGCAGCACTAGGACACACATAGACACTTACACTTCACCCTACACTTGAATTTTAGTCATCATATGATTCCCACTAACTAGTCCTCACCTGGTTTTTTGTGCAGGCGACATGGGGCGTACACACGGCATTGACCGCCTTCGTGGATCCTCTATCTTCTACCATTCCAGTCGGGATTCAGGATCAGGTAGACGACAGGATGGGGATGACAACAGCGATAGAGATTATCGTCCCAGAGAGTCGTCATCTTCCAGAAGAAGAACTTACAACCATTCCTCATATCCAAATGATCCTCCCCCTCAGTCAGAGCATGGTAGGGAGAAATCTGCTCAGAAGGGATCCTAATTCGAAGCTCCTCGCGACCAATATTCTGGCTCGTCGAGCACCAAACAATCCCGTGAGCCTCATAAGAAATCCGTGACTCGGGCTAGGCAGACTCCCCCATCCTCCGCACGTTACCCATCGACGGCAGAAAAATTAGCTGAGCTTAAGGCTACATTCTCAAAGATATGTTTCGATGGATTGAAATTTCTCCCTGCGATTCATCCTATTCCCGGACATGTCAAACAAAGCGCCATCACCTGCAACAATGATGTTTATGTCCAGCATGATGTGTTTGTACACTTGGCGGAGAAAGTTTCAGAGGTTTCCATGGAACGTCAACACGAAATTGATCGCCTCAGACTTGAAGCCATTCACGACAAAGATATAATCAAAGCCCAGGATGAAGAACTATCCTCGTACAAATCTCAACTCGAGGCTGCCCAGAAAAATGCCAAGGATACGGCCGAGGCAGTTAGTCGCTTGGAGGCCACTCACAAGAAAGAAATCGATGAAGCAATCCAACACAGTGGTGCACTAGCTTTAGAGAAAGATTCTATCCAGAAAGAAAAGGATATTCTCGCTCGACGGGTTAAAGAACCGGAGGAGCTTCTCGCCAAGGAGAAAGAAGAGAAAACTTCCGTGCAGGAAGAGTCGCAACGGTATTGCGAAGAAATTGTCGCAACACGACTCCTAAAGACGAAGCTCGATGAGGAACTTTCCAAGGTTGAAGCGCTAAAGGAGGCATCTCGCGAGGAGGGTAAGAAAATGGTGCTCACAGAAGTCGACTCTCGTCTCGAGGCTGTTATTGAGGCCGGCAGAGAGGAAATTAAATGCTTATTTGATCCGCTCATTATCGAGTATAATGCACGAGTTCTCATGCACCGCGACCTATCTTTTCTAGGTGAGGGTTACCTCGAATCATTGGCCGAAGAATGGGATACTTTGATAAAAATTAAAAAAGTTGAGTTGGGCGTCGAAGAGGTCGATGAGGAAGCTCTCGTGAGGGAAGTGCTTCGAGGAAACGAGCCTTTAGACTTATCTGCAGCAAAAGCCCTCTTCAGTAGAGATTCCTCATCATCAAAGGGTAAGGACGATATTGTTGGCCCATCCAGCACCGAGTCTCCAGTTCCTCCTCCCGCTCAGCCGGCCGACAACTCATTACTCGATCCTCCCGAGCAGCATATTGGTTATGACCCAGAGAAGCCTAGGCTTGGTGTTCACATTCTATCCCCTATTCTAGAGGGTGAGACTCCCAAGACAGCTGAGAGTCAACTGGAAGCCGGTATGTAGCTTTTCCTTTTAGAGTTCAAAAAACCATCGCTTTTGACGAGTAATAGATATATTCTAACGTTTGTCTTTTATGACTTCATGTAGGCCATTCTGATCTCGAACCAACTCCAAGGAGCGATGTCTAGATGGAGAAGGAAGAGAACGTGGTTGAGGCACATAACACTGGGGATACCCCTGGACCCGATGCTCAAGTGAATGGGGCGCTAGATGAGAATAAACTTGAAAATCCCTCGCCTGTAGATGAACACGACGAGGTCGAAATCACAAGCGCCTCCGAACATACTTTGAAGCTTAGCATGGAGGAACAAATCATGGAAGAGGAGAAAAATAAAGCTGAAGTTAAGATTGAACCTCAGGTGGTGGAACTTGATGATCCACTAAATAGGCCGTTGAAGATAATTCTCCCCGGTGGGACCACACCTCTAGAGGTCCCTCTTCCTCCCTCGGATACCACTTCACTAGGAAGCAAGGGGTCCAGGAGAAAACGTTCGGCTGAGGAGCCTTCGGAGAAGCCGAAGAAGGAGAAAAAGTCAAAGAGGTAGCTATCATCTTGTCATACCTCGCTCAGCCTGAATAAACCTAAATCATGTAGTTGTTTCTTTTTCTTTTTTATAGTCGTTATGGATAGACTTTGGCTCCGAACTTCGGAGAAGTTGTAAAGGGACTTAATTTTTGATTAGTAAATAAAATTTTGTTTCTTTTGTGTTCATAGACTCTCATCATTTAGCTTATCACCTAACTTGTAGTCGAAATTCAAAGCCTTGTGGGTTACGTAAGTTCCAGTCCGCTTTCACAAGACTTGGAGATTTTTGAATTATTTATACTTTACTCCACGCTCCGGGGACTTAGAGATTTTTTGAATCGTTTATACTCTAGTCCGCACTCCGGGGACTCAGAGTACTCTAGTCCGCGCTCCCGGGACTTAGAGATTTTTTGAATCTTTTATACTCTAGTCCACACTCCGAGGACTGAGAGTACTCTAGTCCGTGCTCCGGGGACTTAGAGATTTTTGAATCGTTTATACTCTAGTCCGCACTACGGGGACTCAGAGTACTCTAGTCCGCGCTCCGGGGACTTAGAGATTTTTGAATCGTTTATACCAAGCAGTATGCTAGCTACTCAATCTTAGGGTAATTTCTCTCTGCCCCCGTTAAACGCTTATTAACATAATACACTGGCTTTTGGATTCGTTCCTCTTTACGAATCAAAGTCGCACTGATGGCGTGTTGAGATACGGCTAAGTAAACATTTAACTCCTCATGGTCTACAGGCTTTGAAAGAACCGGGGGCCTCTCCAAGTGTCTCACCAGAGCTCGGAATGCATCCTCACAGTCCGGCATCCATTCGAAATTTCTCTTCCCTTTCCTTATCACATCGAAGAAAGGAATACACTTGTCGGTCGCTCTGGATATGAATTGACTCAACACGGCGACTTTTCCATTCAGGCTTTATACTTGCTTTATAGTTCTGGGCGCTTATATGTCTCAAATAGCCTGAATCTTTTCTGGGTTAGCTTCGATTCCCCGCGGAATGATAATAAAACCCAAAAACTTTCCCGACGCAATGCCAAAGGAACATTTTAGTGGATTGATTTTCATTCTGTAGTACTTGAGTATATCAAACATCTCCGCTAAGTCTCGAATGTGGTCGTTTGACTGTCGTGACTTCACGAGCATGTCATCCACATAGACTTCCATTGTTCTACCAATCTGGTCTTTAAACATCTGATTCACCAAAAATTGATAAGTTGCTCATGCGTTCTTCAACCCGAAAGGCATCACTACATAACAGTACAACCCAACGTCCGTGACAAAACTAGTATGTTCCTGATCTAGAATGTGCATCAGGATCTGATTATATCCCGAATACGCATCCATAAATGACAACAATTCATGTCCTGCTGAACTAATCAATTCTGGGTAAAGGGAAACTGTCCTTAGGGCATGCCTTGTTCAGGTCTGAGTAATCAACACAAGTCCACCACTTCCCGTTCGCCTTCCTCGCCAGTACGGGGTTAGATACCCATTCAGAATAGAGGGCGTCACGGACGAACCCATTGGCCTTGAGTTTATCCACCTCCTCTCCGAGAGCAGCGGACCTCTCCGTGTCCATGCCTCTCCTTTTTTGCTTCACTGGCACATACTTCGGGTCAATGTTTAACATATGACTTGCGATGGCAGGAGAAATCCCACACATATCGGAATGAGTCCAAGCAAAAACATCTAGATTCGCTCGGAGGAAATCGGTAAGATCCTCAATCATCGAAAGGGTGAGTTAGGATCCAATCTTAAGCACCCTTGATGGGTCATCACGGCTGACTGGAATGTCAATTGTTAGTTCAGCCGGTGCTGCTTTCGCCTCCTTGGGTTCTTCATCATTGTCTCTCGAATCTATGTCTCTATAGATCTGACCATGTTGCCCGAGCCAAGGCTCGGGCGCTACTTGTCAATTTTCAGCAAGACGGATGCGGACAGAGTTGTCCACACCCTTCCCCTTCTCTCTCCGCTGGGCCTCTCTCAGCTCAGCCACATAACATGCACGACCAGTTGCTTGATCGCCATGCACTACACCAACTCCTCTATCCATCGCAAATTTCAAGATTAAACACCACGGGGCCAAAGCTGCCCTAAACTCCGCCAGGGCCGGTCGGCCCAAAAAAACATTATACGGAGAATCAACATCCAAAACAATGAACGGTAGGATCTGTACCCTCCTACGTTCACCTTCTCCTAACTCAACTGGCAATTCAACAAAACCTATCGCATTAGTGGCTGCAACATTAAGGCCGTGAATGCGGGCTTTAGATGGTTTTAGATCCTTCGCCTCCATCTTCATTTGGTCATATGCCTTTTTGAAGATAATATTAACAGAACTCTCGCAATCAATTAGTATCCTTCTCACAAACGCCGGCCCAATCGTAGCTGACATGACCATTGGGTCAATGGTAGGTGCCTCCACCTGATCGCCATCCCTACTTCTGAATACTATATCATCCGTCATCATTCGCTGCTGTTTCGCTGGGGTCCCGTCTTCTGTGATCGATCATCATTTGAAATCCGCATGATTTAGGGAACTAGCATAGCGTTCCATTTCTTACCAACTCTTGTCTACCGGGTGAGGCCCACCAACTATCGTGTTCATAACCAGTCTACCTCCAGTCCGAGCGGGTTCCTCAGGTCGATGTAGAGCTTGCCTACGATTGGGGTCGGATGTCCCATGTCCGCCTTCCTATGGATTCTTAACAAATTGCTATAACTTCTTCTATCAAATCAGCTTTTTTGTAGCATCATGGAGGTGTCTACATTCTTCGGTATTGTGCCCGTAAGTCTCATGGAAGCGAAAATACTTCCCAGTCTGCTTTTGTTCCTTAGTGGATTCCTTTGGGCGTGGCTTTCGGTATTGGAATGTATTACAAGTTGATAAATAAATATTCTCCAGAGATGTGTTCAGAGGAGTGTATTCGTTATAGGTTGGGATCCTTGGTTTCCACTTTCCTGCTCCCCTCTTTCTTCCGGAATTTCCTCCTCCAGATCCCTTAGATTGCTCCGGCTTATTTTGAACATTGACCTGGACCTTACCAGAGTTGTCATTGGATTGCTTTACCGCAATGTTGCTTTGCACTACTTCCTTGTTGGGCCCTGGCACGCTGCTTTGCCTCGTCCACCTGGCCTCTTCTCTTTGCATGAATTGGTTCGCCTTTGAATAAAAACGTTACAGGGTAGTCGGTGGTATTTCTACCAGCCAATCACCAAACTCTGAGTCCGGATCTACCTCTCGCATCATAGCCATAAGAATAGCATGGTTATTCGGGTTGCTAACTTCAGTAGCAGCAACATGAAATCTTTGCAAATATTCCTTTAACGACTCCCCTAGAGCCTGGATCACACTGGATAAAGACATCACGTCCTTTGGGCGAGTGGTATGGATCCTAAACTGCTCCACAAATTTTGTCGCTAACTCATCAAACTGGAGATCGATCGCGGAGGAAGTCTGGTGAACCACATGGTAGCGATTCCGGATAAGGTTATTGGGAAACATCTGTATCTAGTCGCATCATTTGCCCTAGCCGAGTCCATCATCCATTCGTATCGCATTACATGCTGTCGGGGATCAGTCTTCCCTTCATAGGCTGGAATAGTTGGCATACTGAACTTCCGAGGGTACTCAACCTTTAGGATAGCATCTGTGAATGGAGTATGGCTCCTAGATATGCCCCAATCATCGTTGGATAAGCCCTGATTTTCCCTCATCAGCTGTGTGACCATAGCTGATAAATCCGGGATCTGGATGGGAGGTGGCAAGTTGGAATTTGTCCTGCATGATTATTTCGGCTGGTGCCTCCTCCGTAAGTGATCTCCCAAATGTACATCCTGGGGACCCGCTTCGCTACGACCCTGGTGAGCCAGTGGAACTGCTTCCACTCGCGTTCCGGATCCTAAGTTTCTCACTCCAGTTTGAGTGCGATTTCCCAGGTGCAGGTGAGGGGCCATGGTCCCAGGTAGGGAACCTGGACCATTTCTGGTGGATTGCTCTGCTTCACCTATTTGTGCCGGTTCAATCCTACGGCGTCTACGCCTGGGATGTTCATCTGACGAAGTAGAGCTGTCAGATGATGAGTAGGAAGCGGGGCTTCCTCCAGCATTCTGACGCTATTGCTGAGCGATCTAGGTCATGAGGTTGGCGTTTGGTTGAATCTGCTCGTTAAGCTGTATCCTACTTTCCACGAGCTCTCTCATCAGCTTATTAAATTTCGCCCTGGTGACAACTTCTGATTGGTTTAGGGCGGTGGTGGCTCCAGTTGCTAGATTATCTTGCTGATTACTGGGTCCTACTTGCTGGACGCTGGCGGTCTAATTGACATCTGCATTGTGGGAGGCTGATCTGGTACGTGGTCTTCCCATCTTAGAGTTATCCATCGAAACTCTGAATAGTATCTATGAACTCCTGAGAATGAACTTAGATCTCCTTCGGGGGATTTCTTCAATCCAGTAGCGACAAAGTAGATCCTAACAGTCTGAGTTCAGTTCTCAATGAAAGCACCAAAATGTTAGCACCAAAATTGGTCACTAACACCCTTGAATAGAGTTATGTAGAGAGATTAATGAAGAGAGTAAATTAAAACAGAGGAATATCACAGTGGAATGCAAAAACAACAACAGAAACAAGAACACCAGATTTATAGTGGTTTGGCGTAACTGCCTACGTCCATTTTGAATGTAATCTTTATTACTTTCCCAACCACTTGAGTACAGATACAATCCGTAAACAAACAACTTGGATACAAGTTTGAACAGAAAGGAGGCGGGTACAGAAAATGGCAGAGTATCCCTGGAGTTCTTGAAAAAGGGTCCTTTCACTGTACCCCTGCCCCTCTATTTATAGGCGAAGATAGGCTGGTTCTCCTGCGTAGGCCCATGACCAAGACACTCCGGCCCACTACTGACAACTCCTGTACACCGAACCGAGCATACCGAGCCTCCAATGCCGAATGGTGGTCGCCGATCCACTTTGGCCGAGCTCGGGTTTTCTTGTGAGTAACTCGAAGTAAGTGGTGATTTGGGCCGAAGTGAAAGGATGCCGGTCGTACCTCCTTGATCTAACAACTATGGCCGAACCACTTCTTCTTCAATTACCTTGGGCGATCCTCCAAGGCCGAACCACTTCTACTTCATTCACCTTGAACGATCTGCCAAGACCAAACCAACATGGCCGATCCACTTCTACTTCATTCACCTTGACCGATCCGCCAAGGCCAAACCACTATGGTCGATCCACCTGAAACAATCTCCCTGAGGCCGACCCACAAAATGTCGAGCCGCCCTTCCTTGAATATCTTGACCGATCTGCTCAGACCGACCCACGCAGGCCGAACGTCCACCATCGAACCACATATACAAGCCGATGAATTCATATCGGGCCTCACACTTCCAGCCCTATCATGACTCGAGTTTTCTAATCACAGTCTCTACAACTACCGCCTTGTAGCCAGGCCAAAGTGTCGGGTAACAATTTCAAAATTTTAAAATAAAATATATGTAAATTCAATTTTCGACCATCGATAATTTTATATAACATTTTTCGAAATACTACAAAAACTTAATTATTTTTTAAATGATTATGTACTATTTTTAAACCCTAGAATAGTTTAATCCACCATTAATATATATATATATATATATATTAAATTATCTAACATCTTTTGGAAATAATTATAAAATTCTAGCCGAAAGAAATTTTATAATACATTATATATATTTACTAATCTTATTTTATACAAAGTTACTTTTAATGTTATTAAACAAAGTGTGTGTGTTAATTAAATTTAAAATAAATTTAACTTTTAAAAAAATGTTCTTTTCTAACTAAAATATATTTATACATAATAATTATATTATATATATATATTCATTTATTTTTAAATACATTGCTTATTATTAATTTATTATATATATAACCAATTAATAAATAAATTTCAAATTTTTTTTTCTAGCAGAAAACATTTACACATATTTTATAATTTTATAATTTATTTTATGATATATATATATGCATTTATAAATTCCTTTTTCATGCACAAAAAAAATCTTTATATATATGTTAACAAAATTATTTTCGTCAGCTAACTTATTTTATAATATTATTATATATTTAAATTAATACAGATATTTTAATTTATAATCTTAAAATCTAAATTTGAATTTAAGATGTTTTACCAAGTCTTAACTATATATTGTAATTATAAAAATTGAATTTAATTAAAAGACTTGGTCAGAATCAGATTAGATACTTTATATATAATATAAATAACTTCGAATTTTAATTAAATTTAGTTAATTTTTTAAATATATCAAATATTAATCTGAGATAATCATCACATACATAAGTGGCCAATGTATACGTTATAGATGCAAATCCCAATATCTATATACATAGACACTAACCACGTCCACATTATTATGTTGCACTTGCACAATACATATATGAGTATAATGATATACTCATTATTATATTAATTATTAATTTGTTAAAATTCATTAATTAACTAAATAAAAAAATATGGTTATATTTATTAATTAGATTGGATCTAGTGCAACCCTTTAGACTTCATAGGTTTAATATAATCCAAAACATGAAGAAACACATTAAAATCTACATACACATGTTTTCTACTAATCTGGTTCCTTCAAAAATTAGGGGTACCATTGAACCTTCCTTATACACACATATATACATATACATACATACATGCATGCATAACACACATACACATATACATATATATACATGTATGCAAAAGAATGATACATCATAACTATATTGTACACCTAAATCACAACACACACACAAATATATATATATATATGTGTGTGTGTGTGTGTGTGTGTGTGTATATGTATATGTATGTATGTACGTACATGTATATGTGTATGTATGTATGTGTATATATATATGTATGTATGTATGTAATTAAAAAAAATTCAATTTGACCCTATTTTGAAAACTTTATGCAAATAGGCCGGTTTGTAAACTAATTATTGAAATAGACCAGTTTTGACCAGTTTAACGCCACGCTGGCCAAAAAATACAAATGATATTTTGAATGTCGCCTGTATCTTCGGGCATAATTTGAAATTGCGACAGTTTTATTTTTTAGAAAAACTATGCAGATGTAATTTAAGATTTCACTTTTTTTATAATTTGACAGAGGCAAATTTGAAATCGCGCTTTTATTATATAATTTCTTATACATGTAGCATTTGAAAATACGCTTAATTTCTGGCTGTAAATATACAACACCCTTCCTTTCTCTCTCTCTCTCTCTCTCTCCTCATTTCTACTTTACCAAATTTCGAACCAAAAAACCCAAAACCCTTCCTCTTCTCTTTCACACATATATTTATATTTTCACTATCGTATAATTTTGGTAGATTTGTTTCAACGTCTAAGGTAATTCTCAATAATTAGATACGATTATCACATTTTTTACATTTATTGAAAAATTGTATGCTTTTTTTGCTAGTTGTTATGGATAATTGAGAAATTGTCGATGAAACTTTGTTTATATTTTATGGTGATTTGGACTTTGATTGTAATATCAATGTCGATGACATCGAATTTGTACCCAAAACAAAATTTTCATAAAATTCTCATAATTATGATGTTGTACTCGAAACTCAATTAAATGTGGATGCAATTGTGCATAAGTCAAGAAAAGAAGTTTGTGATGATATGAAATGACTTGTCCGTACACCCGACGAAGTAGGTTATAGTTATATAGGTCATGTTAATCAAGAAGCGCATTGTGTCGATAGGTCCACTAAGTGGAGAAAATAATCGTTACAGTAGAGCACCCCCATGAAATATTTTCATTGTAGTGTTACCGCTGATGTAAGCATGTGCAGAAATAAAAATAATGCAAGCCATCGGTTCTACGGGTGTCTGTAGTATATAGACCATAAAGCGATGCCTAAAGCTTACTCCTATCGTAAATTCTTCAAATGGATAGATCCTCCAATGTTTTGCGGGGGGCTTGGATATTCTCTTGAGATACAGGTTGAAGTGTTACAATGGAAAATATACAACCTTCGATTATTGAAGGATAATTCTTACTTGCAATCGAAAGTCCTCGATGAAGCCCGGTATGATTATGCTACCAGGTATCTGGATGAGTAGTCAATATTAATTAGTTTGTCGAAATATATTTTTAATTTAGTGACGATGTATGTTGATATTTGTTGTACTATGAACTAGCTTTGATTGCATACAAATGTTAATTGTCAAACTTTATTGTATATGTATTGTCGAATTTGTGTAGCAATTATTTATTGTTATATGACTAGGAATGTGAAGGTGAACATCATATGTGTATGGTATTGTCATACATTACTATATGTTTCAGCGCATGCAATAGGGCATTTACAAAAGTTGCCTACAAGCTCAATTCCAAAAGTCACCAATTGGCAAATTTTCCAATCGCGCCCCATCAATTTTACTGTTGTAAAATAACACAACAACTACTTTTCCGCTTCACTTTACCCTTTTCCCTAAACTTCGCCAAAAAAGAAAATTGCCCCCTTTAACCAAAATCCAATTTTAATTACAATTTTGTTGATCGTTGTCAATTTGAAGAATGACTTGCTCCTCATCCCAGGAAGCTCTGCTGGTTTCATTTTTATTCCCAATCTCTATTATTTTTAAATTAGGGTTTTTATAGAAAATTTTATGATTTCATACTTTAATTAGATGTATGATAATGAAATTAAATAACTTGTGTGACAATAACAATGCATCTATTATTTTTATTGTAGTTGTGTAATGGATTGTGAATGACAATGCATTAGATGTAAATAGACTGTTATTGTTGTTGATTTATGTACTGAAGTTGTGTAATTAAAATTGCTATCTACATCATGTTTTGATATAAGTGCATTTTCAAATGTCATCAGTTGGCATTATTTAAAAAGCCGCCTGTTGGCGAATTTTGAAATATCGTCTAAAGACGTAATTTCAAAAACCACATTCATAAACCTACAGCTACAAACAAAGGATGTTTTAAAATCCGATGTAAATGAAAATATATAACTTACAAATATTCAAACGGGTTCATATCAAATATGAAAAACAGCAGTGGATTGTTCAAATAGGAGTTACACAAGAAGTTTCCGAACAAATACATTTACTGCCAACTCAAAAAAACATAAACGTTAAGTTTCAAAAGTGCAATAATTCTTCTTGTAGCCCTGTATTCCACATCAGCTGCGCTTGTTCTCCTCTGGAGGACGCATCTCATTCACGGTACCTTAAATTCTTATAAACCAAGGTCATCCTGGTGGTCTACGAGCTATTGGTGGCAGAATGAACTAACCATCATGTACGCTCCAATAACGTTTATCAACAATGGAATGAAACTCTAGTGTGTACACCGCCAAGTATTTCTGAACTAAGTACCATGGTGATGCGAAGTCATGATGAGCTCCGTTCGTACCATTTACAACTGTCGAGTAGGCGGCCATATCATGTGCAGAAGGTAATTGTTGTGATAATGGAATGTTTCATATACAAGAACAAGTGTTATCGTCAATTTTTACTTTAAATTCATCAACAAAATAGCAAACTACTTGCCATTCTACTTGACTCAATCGAACTAGACCTGAACATCTTGCTTCATTACCTCTCGGCAATCTTTGCTTTCCACTTTGGAGTTAAACGAGTTGTCAAATTTTTAGCATTTTTTCTTCTTTAACAGAAATAATCCACGGATCGAAAGAAGTTGTGAAAAACCAAAGCTTTAAAGTAACGATCGCGTGCCTTTAAGCACACCATTGAAACTTTCTAAAGCATTAATAGTCATAACATGAAATCAACCATCACCGTCTTTACACATGTCTAGTTTTATCTTTGTCACCCAAACGTATGTCTATCCAGTTGTGTGCTCTTATATTGGTGATTTTAATTTCTTCTCGGATTTTAATATGCTCAGCTTCTTCTGTAGCATAAAATAAACCTATTAATTGTCTCTAAAGTCGACAGCTTGAAAATTTGCTTTCAAATATCTAGCAAAAAATATATGCTTATGAGATAATCTCCAGTTGGTTTCCAATGCTCTGGGTATTCGTTTTATTCTATCAAAAGTAATACGTCGATCAGTAACTCTATGAATGAACCTTTACATGCAAGCAAAGACTAACCCCAACTATTACATGATTCTCATTCAACAATTGCATAAGCAAAATGGTAAGGATGGTCACTCGCAGCTACCGCAGTCGCAACAAGTAAGATACCTTTAAATTATCCATATAAATGTGTACCATCAATGTAGAGCAATGGACGACAACGTACAAAACCGTCGATACAAGGCTCAAAAGCCCAAAAAGCTCAATCAAGCACTCCATACTCATCAGTTGTTAAAAGTCTAACAGTACCTGGGTTAGTTCTAGCTATTTCAGCAAAATATCATCGTGAATTTGTATAGGATTCTGCCCAGTCACCATAAATCCGTCCTATTGTCTTACTCAAAGCTCTCCTCGCTTTCATATAATCAATTTTTATAAATAGTTGTTCTTCCATTAACACCTACATCATTCTGGCTGTTGTATTCAAATCTACTTTTACAAAAAACGACGACCTTCAAAACTAGAAGTAGATGTTGCTTGTTTGTGATTAGAATTAACCATTGAGTCAATGCAATTATATTTGCTTGAATATTTTCTATTGACCCACCATTCCGACTGAGAATTTTTGAAATTATAGCATGTATTCTCCATGGACAATTTAAATTGTCATGCAAATGGCGGTGTATTTGGTTTTGTTCAACTTAATTGGCTTAAAAGAAAATGCACATAGAATAGATCGTTCACTTAATTGTTATAGGAATTTAGTTTCACTCTCAAATGCCTTGCCAAATTTGAACCCATTTTGAACACTAGAGATGAGAATAATTCACCGTTGAATTGAAGATTTGCAACAACGGATATAGCCATCATTTGTGCATTAAAAGATCATCATACAAAGGTATCTCTATCAATGGTTCATCACTATCTCCATGAGTATCGTCTTCAACTCCAAAGTGATAGTTAAATGGTTCATTGTTGACTTGTATGTTATTGATCCACGATCTATTGTTCTCCGATGTAGTTGCAATATCCATGCTAGAAAGAGCAGGATCGACATGTACATCTGTATCCACGTCTATATTCATATCGTCAACACCTACATTTGGAACTTCTAAAATCAATTGTTGGTTGAATGTTGACTATTAGCAATACCATGTGCTGAAAAGCTACAATATATAAATAAGAATTTTTTTAATATAATTTGAAAATGCAAGTTAATCATTTAGCATTACGAAACAATACATACATCTGGCTTATATGTTAAAACTCGAAGGGTATGGGATACGTTGGACAAGACATAGGGCCATTCGATGATCCAGCACTATTTGACGTTGTATGTTGCTGTAGAGTATAGCTACAAATGAAAATTCAAATTTTTTATCAACTTCGGTATAATGAATATAATATGATATAAGAACATTAGGATATATGCATTACCTTTGACTAATACGTGCAATGCAATCCTGGGTAGGATATGGATAGTTATATTGTATAGCCTATTGATAATTCATGAAAGGAGGAAGTCCGGAGAATATTTGTTGTTGCCGTAGTTTGCTACATTCATAAGTGGATTATTATAACTGGAAGACACAATTCTTTGCGTTGTGTTAACGGTTTCCACCATTCTAGAATAATCTTTCAATACCATAATTAACTATTGGTGGCGACATAGATTGTTATACTGTCAGCCTTCTAGTTTGACCCACAAACAACTCTATCGATTTTAATACAGCAGAAAACGTTAATTTAATATCGTCATCGTCCACTCTTTTTTTATTGCTTTCGATCAGAATCGATAGACCAATTGCAAACTAGATCTATATCAAACTTCTTAGATTGTATCTTTGTTGCATTGTAAATCAATTTTTTCAATTGTTTCAGGCTGCAACATTTATGAACTTTTATCGATTTATAAGAACCACCAACATACTTTTTACATATTTGTTCATCAATAACCAACTCACCATCAAAATAGCAAGTGGAGGGAACAAAATTAGAAGACATTCTACGATAGCAATGAATACAACGTTACATGCTTATCATTTACAATTACTGAAATAAAAAATTAATCTAACAAAAAAACTTAGGATTTACAAAATCAAACATTGATTGATCCAAAGTAAAGAAATGTTGTTATCCTTGAACTAGATTTATTAAAACACAAGTATTGACTGTTTTTGATGTAAATGGAAAGAGTTTTTTGAAAAAGAAGAGAGGAAGAGTATTGGGTTTTTTTTTAATAAAAGTTTGATAAAATGATAATGAAGAGAAAAAGAGGGGGATGGTGTTTTACAGTGTGAAGAAAAGTAGACGCCATCTTAAATTGCGCCAAATGATGGTAATTGGTCGAATTTCAAAATGCATCCTTTTCAAATTATAAAAAAAGTGAAATCTCAAATTGTGCATGCATGGGTTTTCTACAGAACAAACAGACGCAATTTCAAACTCCCCCGTATGTTTTTATTAGAAAAATACATGCGATGGTTGAAATGTTGCATATATGTTTTGGTCAGCATGGCACTGAGCTGGCCAAAGCTGAACTATTTTTGTAATTAGTTTACAAACTGACTTATTTGCAGAATAAATCTGCAAAATCGGACAAAATTGAAAGAAAAAAATTCATAATTTATCTCTTATTTGCTTCCGATAGGGTTATTTGGGAATGTTTTATATATGTGCGTTACTTCTTAATTGTTCAATCTTGAAATAATTCATGTATACTACTTTGTGTCTAGTCGAGAAACGTATTATTGAGAGGTAATATAATATTAGAATGTATCCATGTTTTGTTCAAGGAAGTGCATACGACAGATCGTTCATACTGTCGGTGCTTTCGGACAGTTAACTCTTTCTACGTCGCATATTTACTACTAAGGTTTAATCCAGTATTGATGTTGTTGATGTGTTGGACTACCTAGTCTAGTGTACGTATTTGCTTTGTAACTGTGATATATGTATTACGTGTGATGACCAGAGGACGCTTCAAGCTTGGAAATACAAAACCTAAACGAGCAAGTGATATATAGTTGCGCTTTTTTTGTTGAGAACAAATGTCATTATAATTGGAGCAACTTTCTACTGTGCCCTCGGCTTTACTACGTATCCAAATTTGAAATGTAAAAATGAGCAACTTTGCACATGAGTTCGTTATTTTTGCGTTTCCTGTCGCCAAAAAGATGTAAATTAGGTTTTTATTTTTTTCAGGAAATTATTGTAAGGATAAAATTTCTTAGCGTTCCTCAAGGATATATCTTCAATATTTTAGCCTGAAGGATGATTTTTTTAGGTATCAATTTTTAGTTATTGATAGCAGTTTTTAGGTATCAATTTGTAGTTATCGGTAGCAAATTTTTAGGTATCAGTTTTAGTTCGGTAGCAGTTTTGAAAGAATGTTTGTCATAATAACTAATTTTGAAAGAATGTTTGTCCTTATGAATAATTTTTGAAAAAAAACTAAAAATATACAAAATTTTGTTTGTAAATTAATAGGAAATTATTGTCAAGGACAAAATTTCTCAGCATTTTAGCCTTAAGGACAGACCTTCAGTATTTTAGCTTGAAGGACAACTTTCTTTAGGTATCAGTTTTTAAGAGGTATCAGTTTATAGTTATCGGTAGCAGTTTTTAGGTATCAGTTTTTAGTTCGGTAGCAGTTTTGGAAAAATATTTGTCCTTATGAATAATTTTTAAGAGAATGTTTGTCATTGTGGTTAACATATTGAGGTCGTGTCTTTGAGACTAAAAATATACAAATTTTTGTCCTTTAAATTAATTCCATTTTTTATTTTTTTATTGACTGCGTAGAAAGTGCAAATTGACTTTCGTTTTTTAAAAAAAATTGAAAAATTGAAAAAGCAAATTTAATTATTCATAATCGATAATAATTGTTATTTAAATATAATTTTGGTCAACAACAACAAATTTTCATCGTTATCGAATTTTATAGAAATTTCTATTTTTTTTTCAAAAACTGCTAGTCAAATTGCATTTTCTATCAGTAAAATGTATGTTATTATGTTTTTTCTGTTTTTCAAAAATAGAATTCAATTTACATATTCATTGCTACAACAATTTTTCTTCTAACAACACCAAAAACAAATAACCTGTGTTTTTTTTTCTTTTTTACTATTCTTTTTATTACATTTCATAACTGGCTGAAAACACCCTATTTTTATGATTTATTCTGAATCTACTTCTACTTGTTATGTTAAATTGTTTTTTTAATTAGCTTATACAAAAAATTTGACTTGCTTTAAATGATCATTTAAAGGTATAAAATGAAAGTCACTTTCTTTTAATGTGACTTACCTTAGGAGTGTGGTGTTGAAATCAAAATCCAAATAACATGAGTAAGCCATGTTAAGAAAAAACTCTCCCCCAGCTCTGAGCAAATATTACTTTGAGTGAGCTTTGTGGATTCAAGTTAATGCATCGATTACCATGTTAACAAAAACTTCGACGTAAATGCATCAACCAAAGTCATACACGACATGAAGCTTTGTGCATTCAAGTTTGTCAACCATGTTTCTTAATTTAACATGGATATTACACTGACATGTGAATGAAATGGTAACTGCAATAATTAAAGACATATATGGTGTCTTTAATGTTAACAATCAAACATTCAAACAAAATGGAAGAACATAGTTTCGCTAAAGGGATTATTACACTGTTTACAAGATATGAATGGGCACAAATACTACACCAGTTAAAAGATGAATGCAGACAGTTTCAGATTTCAAAAATGAAAAAAGTTGATGCAGATATCTCAGGATTCCTTTGCCTAAAAGGCAAAATGGCAGCAGACAATAACGACCTATTTTAAAACAAGCAAGCAATAAATTTACCAACAAAAACAGAAAGATATCTTACAAGCTTCCATATTTATTTCTTTAAAAAAAAGACAGAAGCATGTGATCAATAAAAATGAATAAGAAACAAGTCACTGGCAAAAAGATACCATTCACTGTTCATTTGAAATATGCATCATTTTCACTACTTTAATCGACTGTTTTGCAAACAGAAGCATCCACTGTTCATTTGAAATGTATCCTACACCACAACAAATATTTTATTCTTCAAATACAAAATAAAATAATCCTCCACACAGTAAAGAACACACATTCCTTCGATTCTTCCAGCATCTACTGCAGATTTTAATATCATTTCACTCTATTCCCAATCATATGCATATCAAATTCTTTCAAATATAATTTAAATCAATTCATGCAACAGAAGTGGAACAAGTTACAATCAGCACAAGAAGAGTAACAACTACTACATGCAAAACACATCAAAAAATAAGCAAAATACCCGATTAATCAATACTGAGAAGTAGAACCAGAATCATGCTTATCTACTATGCTGTTATCATGCTCCTCCTCTTGACCTTGAATTCTTACAGGCACCTGAAAGCCTGAGAAACCAAACCCAACATCTTGAACAGACTGTGAAGGATAGTTAAAATTATTATGAAATAGTGAATGCTGCATCGGATAACCAAACAATGAAGAGCTATTACTGGACTGAAGGGGTTCCCTTTGAGTGAAAAATTCACTATTTCCAACAACCGACTGTTGACTAAACATGTTGTTATCCGACACGTTCCATGGGTTCAGAAGAGATAGTCGTAAATCTTGAACGTGACTGCTACTAGGGAAAGAAGCATTTGCGTTTGCATTTGCATTTGCAGTTTCGTGGTTTGCATGCAAATTTTCTTGAAAATCTAAAGAGGTGTTGGGATTCCAAGGAGGCAGTTGATCTAATTGATCGATAGCTGCTTTAGCGTTCTTCATCAGCCAATCAACTGCTTTGCTGGGTCGATCGTAGCCTAATCGATCCTGAACATCGTAAAACTGTATAGCAGTGTGAGCAGATAACCGAACTCTTCTATCTCTCAAGCCTTTAGCAGTGCAGACTTTACTGTGCCTGTCTTTACGACCAGTAGCGCGAACTATGTGCCCTCCATGTACAGGTACGATTTTCCCAGTGATTTTAGAAGGTTTTTTTGATGCAGAAGGCTGTTGCTGTAACTGATGAATGTGGTTTAACAGGAAGTTCTGGATTTCTTGATTCTGGTTTACTGATTCTTCCATGAATCCAGATTGACTAACTTGCTTTTGCTTTCACAGCTTCAGCATAATGCCTGTTAAAAAAAACATGAACAGAAATGGGATTTTATTTGCAAGACACTGGAAGAGTGTTAGAAATAAAGGATGAGAGAGAAAGAGTGGGACCTGGGAAGAGCTGGATGATGGAAGCAAGCAGAGACAGTGAAGGACAGAGATTAATGAGCCATGAAGCAAGGGCAAAGAAGTATGCAGGCTATAAACCTGTAATATAGCATAATAGAGATGGAAAAAATAAAGTAGTAATGATAAGAGAGGAAGAGAAGCAGCACTGCTATTATTTCACTCTTTTATCTCTTCTTCCTCAATTATTTTCTTATATTTATGTCATTCTGAGCATAGACAGTGACTGCATATAGCTTTTGGCATCACTCGCTGCTTTAATGATCAGTCCTTTGCCTAAAGTAGGATCAAATTTCCCGCTTTTGATGTTGCCAAATTACCAACCTATCAAGTCTCAATCCTCCTTGGTTTAATATTTTATACTTACCAACCCTTGTTTCAAAAGATGGATTGAAGTCTGAAGGCTGACAAATTTATTTTTGTTGATACATATATGAGGAATCTTGTGCAGAAAACTCTCTATGCAAAGATCTAACAAGCATTCAATGAAATAAATAAGAATTTCCAAGAAGCGTATTTGAAAGTTGATGAAAAACACAATGATTTGTTTTAGGGTGATGTTAAGCCCCGCCTGACATACAATCAGAACTTATGACAAAAATGCAAGCATTGTCAGACTTTTAAGTTTTAACCGACAATAGTAGACAATAAATTTCTTTCTTTTAAATGGCTAAACAAGTTGACATTTAACCTATTATGGCTGGTATATGGATAGTTTTACTGGAACCCACATCACATAACATTCACATTATCAATCATGTTTCTACACCTTTCAATGGTATACCGTTGGTATATTTTTGTTCACACCTAGAATTCAGAAAAATTATACAATTATAATTAGTTAATTATCCATCAATAAGCAACCAATGTTGTCCATGCTCATAAAATGAGAGAATAACTGTAAACGAATAACGATTATTATTTTTAACTACAGACATATGATTTGTACTAACAGTCATAATTGGTCAATTAACATGGCCTTTGATAGCGATATTTAGCATCCAGGAAAAAGCTAATTATTTGTGTATTTATGTTAACTAACCTGAAAAATAATCCTGGCTGGAACAGCTGGATGTTAAGTTAATTATGTTCTGAAACAATCATAATCAAGGAGCCACGCAAGTAAGTTATCTACAGGAAATGACAAAAGATTGTGGAAATTTGATGTACACAGTGATATTAATACAATCAAAAGACGAAGTACAAAGCAATGTTACAACTTACAACTGAAAGAATCACAAATAATAAATAAATCTTACGATCAACTAGTATTTTTCGTTAATAGGATTCCAACCAATCCAACCAACTAGTGGAGCCACACTAATCAAGATCTTCAATAAAGATTTTATGATGGTGAACTTAAATGTCTCATGGTCCTACTAATTATTGCCAAAAGATAAAGTCGTAAATACAATGGAGAAAGAATGAGAGGAAAAAATCATCAAAAGAACATAGATATCAAGATTCAAATGAAAAGCATGCCTATACTTTAAACTTTCTAAATGCACCATGAACCAATAAGAAATAAAAAGTGTGGCAGTCAATAGCGCTCTGAGTCGCAATTGATATTGAAGCTTTGATAGAAATTGGAAATGTGGTGATTATTTGACCAATGTGTGCCTTGTTGCTACCATTGGATGGTGAATGCCCATTTATGGAAGTTTTTCATGGTAAATGTTACCATTTAGACGTGACACTCTTCAGAGCCGGAATTAGCATATTCTTATCGAAATGAAACTGATGGTACTTGGAAACAAATCTGAATAGTGTTTGTGATTTAATAAATGGCTTTAACTGATACTAAAGCATTTATTATGAACATGAATATTTGTCATATGTGCTACAAGAAAAATGAAAATTGTAGGTGTTTAGTACATGTAAGAAAACCAAACCCACTTGGAAAATCACATGCATGTAAATTCAAAATATGAATTTTTGGACGTACACTTTGCTTCAGAATGCATACGAAACAGAAGGACAAAAGCAAAACAAAATTAAAATAATTAGCTCAAAATTTTGTGTATCTGACTAACCAACAAGATGATAAAGGGAATTGTAAGTTCTAATGGAGAAACTAATTCCCTTTCTTAATTATTCCAAGTGTGGATCATGATGACATATTCTTTAGATGTTTACAACCCCAAATAGTTTACCGAGGAACTAAAAAATGAAAATAATCATATTGTATATCTGTCTAATAAGAGTTTCTCACCCCATAGACATGAGAAATAATCATCTGGTCCTCGTGCTCATTGAAATTCATTGCTTCATTTTTTAACTTTTTTATTTCTATTGAATAAATAAATGTAGAAATTAGGCGCACATTCTTGTTTTCAAACTTATTCTACTTCTGCTCTCACCCAAAAACAAATTGCAGGAGACACCCTTATGGTTATTTTTAATGAAAATTTGCAGTTTTCAAAGCAAATATTTAAAGATTTTTCTTTCAAATATTTGCATCAAAAACTGTAAATATTTGCATTTTTTGCTATAAAAATGTTTACATTTTTAACAGCAAATATATGTAGAAAAACTGCAAATTTTTCTAAAAATATTTCCAGGCGTGTTTTACGAAATCTGTTTTTGAAAAGGGATGAAAGTGTATTTTGAAACTTATAAAAAAATGTTTGATAAAACTTCCCTAAATAAATTGCGACTGAAAGGTAGATATTTGTTTGGCATACAGATCAGACATCAAAAGATGACCAGATGATTAACTCTCCATAGACATTTCTGGTAATGATCAGAGTTGACAATAAAAGGGTCTGATAAATATAATCGAACAATCCAAAACAAAACTAAATTTTGACTCCGAAAATCTAAATCACTCCTTAAAATTCAACAACAAACCCTAACCATAAACAAACAAAACTATGTGTCGAAAATGTTTTTTAGATTTTAAGTGAATTATTAAACAATGAATAGATGTTGGCTTCTATGTGAATAGTCTCACATTGTAGGACTATAAGAAAGAATCAAGTATTTATACTTGATTCTTAAAAGTTAAATTGGACCCTTTAAGCATCCAATGATGTTCTTTTGTGAGGAGGAAGACCATACTTGACCACCAAACGTGCGTGCGCACTGACCGACCCAGATCGGGCTCGGGCATGTTGTGGTGTAGCACTTATATTTTTGGATGAAATTATTAAACGTTTTCCGATTGTTATTTATTTGAGATAGTAAAACTTCGGATTCGAGTTTTGAGCCAACGGTCACCCAACGACTCAATAATACGTTCGACAATGACATTTTTATTTTGTGCAAACTAATCTTCTTCTCCATGAAACCATTTTCTTATAAAAATCAAAACCCGAGCGGTTTTTTGAGTGCAGCTGAGTCGATTTCGTTTGTGGAGACGGGTCAATACTACAAACCGATAAAAAGAGAGGTTGTTTTATTCTAGAGGCTACGGCGTTTGTTTGACTGCTTGCACCCCTAAGTAGAACGCCGAAACGTCTTCAAGACGGTGATAGAGTATACGACTCAGTCGAAGTTTATTTGTTTCCAACAAATTGAAGACGATGCCAACAACAATGACTTATACTGCAAATTTGGATGCCGCTGCCCCCGCATCGCTGTTCCAGGTCTCCATGGTGTCTGTCGCGCCCTTTAGATTTGAGGGCCTCCATTTCAAACACTGGAGACAGAAGATGGAGTTCTTTCTGACAATGAGGAAGGTGGCCGCCGTGCTGACAACAGATAAACCGCAGCTGCCATACAAACCCGACGAAGCAGACGCAGATCGGCTGAAAGCTTGGATAGAGAAATCAAACCAGTTGCAGATCTGGACAGAGCAGGATTACTTGTGCAAGAACTTTATCCTCAACGGGCTCAGCGACGGATCTCTACGACTACTATAACTCTGACGAAACAACAAAGGAGATCTGGAAAGCGCTGCAGAAGAAGTACGATGTAGAGGAAGCAGGAGCAAAGAAGCTTGTCGTCAGCCGCTACCTCAAATATTAGATGACGGATGACAGGTCAGTAGAGATGCAGTCTCATGAGCTTCAGAATATAGCTCATGAGGTCATCTTCGAAGGTATGTGTTTAAATGAACAGTTTCAAATGGCAGTTTTAATATGAAGGAAGAAGTGCTTGCTATTTCAGGCAACACTAAGAAAGCTGCAGTTCTGAAACCAAATCCCAAAAGCTTTAAGAATCAGAACCGCAACAAACAGAATTCGCAAGGAAACCATAGAGGTCAACAGAAACCACCCCAAAAGAATGACTCCGGACAGTTTTTTCTTTGTTACAACTACGGAAAACCAGGTCATATGGCACGCAAGTGTCGGAACAGGCCAAGCTCTGCACCGCAAGCTAACCTGACCAAGGAGCCTCTTACGGCTATGATTTCTGATGAGATTCACCTTGTTGGCGGATCAGAGGGTTGGTGGGTAGATACTGTCGCTACACGTCATGTCTTCTATGACCGTGCTATGTTCAAAACATACACGGAAACTGAGAACAAGAAAGTGATGTTAGGAGACTCTCACACCACTATTGTTGTTGGGATTGGAAGCGTAGAGCTGAAGTTTACCTCTGTAAAGACCGTCATTCTGAAAGAATTCATGCACACTCCAGAGATGAGAAAGAATCTTGTTTCGGGTTATCTTCTTAATAAGGCTGGGTTTACAAAGACTATTAGGGCTGATATGTACACCATCACTATGAATGGTATGTTTGTGGGTAGGGGTTATGCAAATGATGGCATGTTTAAATTGAATGTTGAATGTAATAAAATGTCTGTTTCTGCTTATATTTTTTTGTTATTTTAATATTTGGCACTCTAGACTATGTCATGTTAATAAACGAAAAATAAAGAACATGAGTAAATTATGTATAATTCCTAGTATGTAACTAAATAATTTTGAAAAATGTGATTTTTATAGTCAAGCAAAAATAACTAAAACCCCACATAAATCTATAATTAGAGAATTAGAACCCTTAGACTTGATTCATTCTGACATATGTGAGCTTGATGACACTCTGACTAGAAATGGACACCGCTACTTTATCACTTTCATTGATGATTGCTTTGATTTTACTTATGTTTACCTCATGAAAAATAAAAGTGATGCATTTGAGATGTTTAAATCTTTTATAACTGAAATTGAAAATCGGTCTAATAAGAAAGTTAAAAGATTGCGTAGTGATAGAGGAACTGAATATGAATCAAGTTTGTTTATTGACTTTTACAATTCACATGGAATAATACATGAAAAAACTGCACCATATTCACCTGAAACCAATGGTAAAGCCGAAAGAAAAAATAAAACATTAACTGAATTTGTAACAACCCAAATTCCAGTGGGTCCGGATTTTTCGCAAAAATGCTAGGATCCAAGCCCACCGAAACCCGAGTTTGGTATCTGGTATCCTGCAAATAGGCAAAGACAAATATATCAGAGCTTAAAAAATATCTCACAGCGAAACTGACTAAAATATAATAGTAAGTAAATACTCACCAATATAATCATACTTTCTAACAAGTATCTCAAAGCTGAAAAGTCTCTGCCATCTACCTAACCTGTAAGATGTTATTGGAAGGGGGTCAGAACTAAAGTTCTGGTGAATGGGCAAATTATACACTTTTAAGCTTAATTCTACATATACCGTTTTATTTCCATTTACTGTTATATTAGGTTCATAGAGTTTATAATACTCTCGCCTCTGTGTGTGAATCATGCCCATATACTCCCTAATAGATTAAAACCTAATAACTGATATATATGTAGCTATATGCCTAATGACCACATCGATCCTAGGTACTACCCATAGAACCTTCCGTATCCTCCTCGCAAAGGACTCCATCGTCTTGCTTCCATGACGTTCTGTGACCACATTTATAAAGGACTGCCTCATAAGGCCTACAATACAGATGTTCCGTTGTCTACTATGAAATGTAAAACTGCGTCCGCACTAGCTTATACTAATGCTCGGACATCCACAATGTACCACCCAGTGCGTATCTTGAGGACTATACGTAATTGTTTCGTCTACTTCCTAAATCCTGCTTAACAAGGTCTACGTTGTACGGAACTCATTCGGGGATTTTCAATTTTTGTAAAGGACTACCTCGTTAGGCCTACAATACAGATATTCTATTTGGTCTGTCTTTTTTCTTATTGTAGCTATGTGTGACGCCCCACCTCTATACCCACGCTAACCAAGAACACTACGATGTAGTGTTGTCAATTAGCATGGAGAATAAGGCTGTTGAGGAGCGACCATCCGTATAACTTCTTTGTGCGAGCACCGATATGTCAGATAGAATAGAAAGCATATCATTTAAGGAGGAAATCCGACATTCCGATACAAACTCAAAGCTATCACACAGTGGCTATATATAATCTTCGGAAACAAACATAGAAATAATCATAACATAAATCAGTCACAGACATCCATATCACAAAGGCGGAAGAAGATATGAATATAAATATATAACACATGAAAGTGTTCATCAGAGTAGAGGTCAGAAAGATCCAAGATAATACAAAAGAATAGCTACAAGCTACACAAAAGGATAAGTATACATCACAAAGTCTATATCTCAAATGTGTACAACAAAAACTACTAATCTAAGTAGTTAGCCAAAAGTCAGAGTAGCAAATCCTGGGAAGAAGTCAAGCAGAAGCACCTGTAACATCTCGGTCTGACCCGAGTATTATTTAAGAAAATAATAAACGGATCAGTCTAGCTATAAATATCAGATAACATGATATAAAATAAAAAGATATGGCATAAACATAAAATATCCATACTGACATACTACTATAAGTATGCAAATGATGATCAACAGGAGATCAACCAATAAGAGATAAATCAATATCACAAGATCCAAAGAGGGCATCATACCCTAAACTTGTTCTCATAACAAGTTATTGACATAAAATCCAGAAATCCATACAAGAAATCCAGAAATCATAAAATGAGAAAGAGGCCTATCACATGACGGTCCGAAGACCATGGGGAGCTACCCCATATGTGTGAGTCGGAATCACACAGATTGAGGTCTAGGCTAACCAAAAAGCAAAAAGGTATGTGTGAGTGGAATCACACAAGTGGTGTCTAGCCTAACCTCGCAAACAAAAAGGTATGTGTGAGTGGAATCACACAAATGGTGTCTAGACTAACCTTGCGGACAAAGAGATATGTGTGAGTCGGAATCACACCAATGCGGTCTAGTCTAACCTTGCAAACAAAGAGACATCGCACAATTGCTAGTCTAAATCATAAAATGATCGTCAAGATCAACGAGAAGTGTCAATTACACTAAGCTAGTAAATATAAAAGTTTAGCTTCATGTCCCATAACCACTTGCTTAACTTAAATATTTACGAACAAACTATAAATCTACACTAGAAAATTGTCACAAGAGGTTCAATCGAACAAGTCCAAGAATTAACCGACGAAGTGAACGCAAGCGTTTCATACCACTCGTTTTACTAAGTCGTTTAAGTCGATTTCTCATCCGAGTGAAGTAAAGGCTTGTATATACTAGTAGATTGGAAATCGGTTTGAGAAAACGAACTTTTGATATTTAAAATAGTGTTGAAATCGCTTTGATGAAAGAGTTTTGATATTTATTACTAATATTGAAACCTTCATGTCTTTAAAGTGACAAGTCACAAAACGATTGTTGAAACAAATCGAATCACATAAATTCACGTTCGATGACGTGAGTAAAGTCCAAAGAAATCAATCCCAAAACCATCAAAGTAGGAATTTCTATTGAATGTTTTTCAGATAAGATCCCCTACGAAGAGGGGTACGGGGTTCGACCTAAGTGAAGACAAGTTACAAAATGATTGTAGAAACAATCAATCATCAAAATTCACATTCGAAGGCGTGAATCAAATCCAATTAAACCGATAAAGAATTAATCGTAATGGATATTCAAAAATCCCGAAAAAGGAGTCATCAAAGTCATAATAAATGATAACAACCACTAAGAACCAACAAGAATCGATAAAATTTGGAAACCACGCAAAACTGGCGAAATAGGCGAAATAGCAGTAGGTCGGTCGGCCTACTACAGGGCTCGGTCGACCGGACCCTGTTCTGGAAAATTCTCGGGAAGCAGGTCGGTTGATTGAGCTCTGCAGTCGGTCGACCAAACCCTGAGGCAGAGAAGTGCTTTGCACTTTGGAAGCAGGTCGGTCGGCCGGCTACAGAGCTCGGTCGGCCGGACCTGTTCCCAGCACTGCCCAACTTACCAAGTTCAATGGCCAAATCTCAACCAAATTACATTTTCGCGAGCAACGGCACTAAGGATTTAAGCCAAACGACAACCCGGCCTTATAAGCTCTTCAATGCATCACAAAAATCATGATCAAGGATCAAAGTTTGGATTTTTAAAGAATTGAACTCAAAACTCTAAAAATTGGAATATTCACCAAATCAATCCAAACCAAGTGCAATTGCACAAGAATAAGTGTTAGGAATTCATACCTAACAATCGAAGATAAATATAGTTTAAGACGTGAGATAAAAATCTCACCTTTATGCACAAGAACAAGTATGAAGAAGCTATAGAGCAATGGCAATGACAATCTCTCTTCAATCCCAACTCAACAAGCTTGATTCTAAGCTAAAAAGAGACACATTTCCTAAATTAGGTTTAGGAATTTCTGAAATTGATAAGAGAGTGAGTTGGGGAAGAAGAAGAGGAGACTTACCAAAGCTTCTTCTATTGATTTGGAGCTAGAACTTGATTTGTAGATGGAAACTAGGGTTTTGGAGTTTTAATTTCCCATTCCACTCACCATTAATCTCTTTAGAACTGAAATGAAGAGGGGGAGGGAGTGAATGAAGAGGGGGTTTCAGTTTGGAGTGTTAAGTTAAAACATAGGGCTGAACCAAACCCAAACCCAAAGTGAAAATGGTCAAATTTTTGACTGGCTCCAAACATATCGAAGTTTATACTCAAAAAGATCGCAAACGATATTTTGAACTCAATGGAGGTGGTCTCGAGTCCCAATTTGACTGTTTGCTAAAAGTAGGTTTTCGGACTAAAATCCGATGAACGATGAAATATTTAAATAAAATATTTAAATATCCAATTGATAAATATGCGGGTTGTTACACTATGGCCCCACGCAGCCACCCCTCAACTAATCGAAAGACCTCTAAAGAGCTAAGTGGTTGTGCCATACTGCAAACAATCTAAACATCCAATTGGCGGCGCCCCTCATCCAATGTCTCGATAGTGAAAGTATTATCGGGCTGTTGGTTTAACTCTAATCTTTCCCGAACTCACCCTTGGTTTTGATGCTGGCCCGATATCCGCATGCGACTATCCTTTTGGGTCTTGTCCACTAAACTTACTTGCAAGTACTGGGACATACGAATATTGTACTCCAAACATCAACCCCTTTTGACTGCCTACAATGGTCCTGCCATGCAAAAAGCAGTCAAAGCATACTCTTTTGATGAAACACCTATAGACCTGCCACTAGAAGACTGCTTCACTACGCCTACCCCAGAGGGTCATCCTAGAGTACCCTCACGTCCCGTTGAAGTCTCGTACTTCCTTCTAGCTCAAAATAACTAAGTTGGACGTGCTTCTTCTGTGCTGAAATCTGTGATGAACTGCTTCGTTAGGCTCTTCATCCTTTGGACTGCTCCAAACGCATCGCACTCTTTTATTAGACCCTAAGTCTAACCTTTTAATTTGCGTTTACTTTACTTTTCTTATTCTGTTAGCATAATTACTGTAAATGTCTTCTTTTTAGGCTTAAGTCTTTTTCTATCATTGTTAAGCCTAATTTTTATACATACTTAAATGGATCTCTATCTTACTTTTTTAAATAAATTTACAGTCTCAACATAGTAAATTAACAGAATTAACTACTGTAATAAATTCTTAATTAAATAATTAACGGGAATCTAACGATAATATATCATAAACGAAAGAGGTATATAATTTAAATCCACTCACCTGGAAAGAAAATACTCCAAGTTCCAGATCTGATTTTTAACCCAGTTCTATTATTCATAGCCTTCCCTATTGCAACCCTATTTGAATCCACAAATTGTGGTTTATATGGATTTATAAATCCGGATCTAATTGAAGAAAAATAAAATAAATAAACTAGAGAACCAGATCTGAGAACTTTACCTCATTCGGACGACTTTATTTGAACATCTCTATTTTAGACCTATAATTTCTATCTTTAACTTGTAAATCAGAAGGCGTAAATCTAAAATAGCAAATTTTTGAAGAATTGAAGGAGAAAGAAGAGTGACAGGCTTCCGCACCCATTTAAAAAATATGAGTTTGAAGGTTAGCCCTGTCTCTTTATTTATAGAGAGTCAAAACAGTGTCATCCATCCGCTTAAAACGATGCAAATCAGGTCGTTCAAAAGGATGCATAATGAGCACGCCTGATTTATTTTTAAACGTTTTATTTATTATAAACGTTTAACGTTTAAACGTTTTCTATTAATTCCAATTAGCTCTCATTAATTCTCCAATTTAATGCTCTTTATAACGCACGCTATTTTGGATTTTAAACGCGCCTTATTTGTTTTATTAAATGTTATTTATAAACGTTAACTTTTAAATGTTATAAATTATAAACGTTTAACCTTTTTTTAGTTGCTTATTTATTCTAATTAATCCTCTTCTTATTTGATCCTTCAATTAATTTTTTATGTGTAGCAATATATTGCATATATGTATACATTCAAATCTAAGTCAACTATTATTTCTTTTTCTTATTAATTAACATTTTCTACTGATTACGTTACAATCCTAATTAATAGCCCCATTAATAGATTAACATGTCACCTTTATTAGTTAATTTCCTTAATTAATATTTTATACATTGTAACATTTCATTAATTGGCATGCCAATTAATTACACCATTCAATTAACATATATATATTTAATATGCATATATTTTTTTATCCAGATTTGAATTTGAACATTTATTTGTTACATTTATATGTAAACCTCTCTAGATTGAGGGATCTGATATATACACACACGTTATATATTAATCCCCAATATTAATTCACATATTAATTAATTGCACTTTTAGCTGATTCTGTTTGCAATGTTAATTATTCTCCTTACTTTTTTCTTCTTACATCTAATTCTCTTAATAATTTACATTCATTACAAACATAATAAATTTGTTACTACTTTTATAAATATCCTATGAATTAATTGCAAATGTTTATAATTGATAAAATTTCTATGTTTGCATATGTAATTGTTTCTAACGCTAAAACTTCAAATGGCTATAACTTCCCCGTTTGAAATCCATTCAGAAAACATTGTATATGGGAAGTTGATCAGAAAATTGCCACAAACACAATGGTATAAGTTTCATGGTCAAATTCCAACATTAGCTAAAATTCATTTTTCATTGTTTTCATAGTTATCAATTAAATCTATTTTAATTTAACTGTCAATAAAATGTAGAGTGTTACAAAATTAGTAGTTGCTATTTTACTTGATTCTAGTGCATCATCACATTGGTGGGGGCAAATCTTAGTAATCGTGTGTTATGTTTTGAATAGGATCCCTAAGTCAAAAAGCAAAATTTCACCTTTTGAAATCTTAAGAAATTATAAACCAAATGTGTCTTTTTTTAGAACTTGAGGATGTTTAGCATATGTTCGTATACCTAACCCTAAGAGAATAAAATTAGCTAGTAGAGCATATGAATGTGTATTTATTGGCTTTGTTATTAATAGAAAAACATATAGATTTTATGATTTGAATACACACGATATAATAGAATCTAATGATGCTGATTTTTATGACTTGAGATTTCCTTTTAAATTGAGGAATAGCGGGGGCACATCAAGTAACATTATGCCTATTAGAACAGAACATAATGAATCTTCTTGTAACGACCCGGATTTTTTCGACGTTTGATTTGGAATATTTAAACGATTTTAAATATTGAATTTGAATTATAAATTGATTTTTGATATGGAAAACTTGGGTTTATTTGTAGAATAAATTCAGAATTTAAATATAGCGATTATTGGATAATTAATTATTGGATTTTATAATGGAATGTTGGTTAAATTTTTATATCTTGAGTTTTAAGCTCGATAAAAATGATTTAAAGGCTTGTAAAATCTATATTAATAGTAATAAAGATAATGAAAGTTTTAAAATTGAATTTAAAGTGATCTTTTTAATTTTTAAAATAGCCTATTTGAATTGACATTTAAAAATAGCCTTCCGGGCATTGTCTCGGAATTCGACGAAACCAGCTCCATTAGATCCGTAATATCGTATTATTATCGGATTTCAAGTTTTGTAGTATTTGGAGTTATCGTTTGATCGTACGGGATAGAAACGCGCTAGAATTATATCGAAATTCAATATAGTAATTGAGTCCAAAAAGCTACCTTCTCCATACGATCGAATTAGGACTCGAAACCTGTTCCATTGCGTTCGGAATAGGGGCATAACATTATGAATGCCTAGCGGAACGTATCGATAGGAGGTCAAAATTTTAAGTTGCCAAAACGAGATATTTTATAATTAAATAAAATTATATAAAAATCAAATCAAAAGTACCTTACCTTCTGTAATACGCCACCATTCACTTTAAATCACTCACCGCTTTCTTTCACTCAGTTCGAATCAATCAAACCATCTCTGTTTCCCTCTTTCTTTCGCAAATCAAATTGCTCAGCAAAAAAATAAAAATAAATGGCCGAGCATATAGAAGAAGAAAAAAAATCGATCCTGTCTTCAAATATAAATCGCGATCTGTTCCTTCCCTCAGATCGAATTGTCCCCATTCCTTTCTTTCAAATACCACTCACGAAAATGAAAAAAATCGAATTCATTCGATTTATATAAAAAAAAGAAGGCCCGCGATTGAAATCGCGATCTCGTTAAAGGCTGAGGGTTCATGGTTGCTGGGGTTCGCAATGCAAACTAGGCGATGGAAGGGGGGAATTCGCAGCATGGGGTCGGCTTCACTGATTGGTCAAGGTAGCATCTTGATGGCGGTCGAGCTTGATGGCGAAGCAGAGCAGGTGTGCGCGTACACGCGGGTAAAGGCGCGCATAGGGTTGTAGCTGCAGGATCGCTCGTGAGCGACTGGAAGAAGGCAGGGGTGTTCTAGCAGTGTCGAGCAGGGTGATGGTGGTTTTAGCTAGAGAGGGCTGAGGCAGTGAGATATTCACAATTATATTTTTCAATAAAATTTAATTTAATATATATATATATATATTAGGAAAGATATATATATATATATATACATACATATTTCAAACTTACTGGTTAATTTTAAAAATATGTATTATGGTGATTAGGAGGTATAAATCGTATTATAAATCGAATATTTACAAATTCATATGGTGTTTATACGAGGTCATAATGAATAAATCAAGTCGAGATTGGGAAGGACTGCAAATAAAATCGAAGGTGAGAATTTCTCACTCATTTTTGGATTGCCATATTTAAAAAATTAAATTACTGATGCTGATTTGGCTGATAGATTTTAATTATTGGTTGGATGATTATATAATATATAGTAGTATATATATTAGTATTGGGAGTGATATTCCCGCACATTATAGCGGATGAGACCTTATGCACCCCGCATAATAGCGGATGACCCTATACACCGCGATATCCCCCTCGAAGTGGGATTGGTATTATTTTTATGTTGTATTAACATCTGTGGATGCAGGGAAACAGGTTGGAGGGATCCAACTGGATTCCTCAAATTTATTGTTTATTTTTCATATACAGTGATATATGATTTGTGTGGAATAATCTATTATATATTATGGTAGTGATTGAATTATTAGATGTTATTGTAGCACTGGCCTGAATTTTGATAATTTAAATACTATAAATATATTTTTAAAATTTATGGAATTGAAGGAAATTTGAAAATAAAATATATATATTAGAACTGGAGTTATTTTAAATAAACTGAATTAGAAAACAAAATTTTATTTGGATTTGGTTATACTTAACCATTGTGAATTAGAAAATGGAGATTTTTAAAATGAATTATATAAAGGAATTTATAAGTGATATTCTGGAAATATAAAAAGATGTTGAAAAATAGATTGGAAGAATTAATGGAATTTATAAGAAATAAAATCTATATAATGGATTTTTTATAAATAGATTTATTTTTATAAACAGGTAAAATCCAAAGGGGGTTATAAAATTGATAAACGATGTTTATAACGAAGGAATTTGATATCAGATGATAATTGGGAATATAAATTCATAGAGGGAATTTATATTAGAATATGGGAACAGGATTGAGAAAAATGAAAAATTCTATTTTTTAAATGAGAATGGTTAGGAAATCGACAATTAATCGATATGTGCGGAATCGAGAGGAAGTTATAAAGTAAATTGGTTATTGAGATTAAATATATATATATATATATAACTTTAAAAAAAGTAAATTTGTTTTAAAGGAAGGTTTTATTATTTTTAAACTATGGGATTTTAAACTAGCTAAGATTGAAATACTACGGTAAGTGGATTTTCAAATATTAAGTATTCAATTTATTAAATTTTAACTTAAAAAAAAATCAGCTTTGAAATTTATTTGTTTAACTAAAAATGAGTTACTGATGTTTATAAAAGAGTTTCGATACTTTAGATAATAAATTCAAAACTTATTTTTAAAACTAAATTATTTTTCTTTAAAATACTTGTTATATATATATATTTGAATGATCGAAATTTTTATTTGATAAATTCTCTCGAGATTCAAAAAAGAGCTTATAAAAGGATATGATTTTTGAGGAGAAGAAATTAATTGTGATTTTCGGGAATTTCTAGAATAAGTTACAGAATAATTATCTGAAACGTTAATATTGAAAAGACTTTGGAAAATAAGTTTTGTAATATTTTCCTAAGTATAGAAAATAGAATTTGGAAATATTCCTAAGTGTTGAGGTGTTGGAAGTATCCTGTTACGGATTTAAGTATTTGAAAAATTGTTTTCAAATGTTGGGAGGAATTGATATATCTTTTAAAGATATTTTGAGATAAATTTTGGAAAATTTATAATAGGGCATGATGATTGTTGATGGATGTGCATTGATAGTTAAATAACCGACTATCAATCTTGGCCAATTTCGTTAATCGTTTCGAAGAGACCAGGATCGGATTTAATTATCCAAAAACCACTCTGATCCAGTTTGAACATTACGAATGAATACCGTGAAGATGATGAAGACGGTGATTCGGTTTGTCCAGACCCAAGGCAACTTGTATGGACGAATGCTATCAGAACATCGTCATTGGAGGACGATGAGCATTGTAAGAAAATTGTGTTCTTGAAAGGTAACGCTTAGCCTCGAGCCTCATCAACCGGGGAATGACTAAAACAGGGGAGATGCAGCAAGGCTAAGTAGGTAGCACCCAAGTAGGGTAAGGTTACCCCTATCTAGAGTTCCTTTTATTCGGCTGTATGGCGGTTGCTGATCCCAACCGCAGGGTAATCTTATTCGGGCTATCCAGTTTAAGGGGTAGTCCGATCTTGTGTAGCAGGGGATCCCAGAGTGGTCCTCGGTACATTGTTCTAGAGATGTACTGTGATGGGCGGTATCCCAATAGCCCAGTCATTCGATGGAATCCATTCTCCAATAAGCGCCGTACGGTTTTGATTGTTCCCAACAATGCTGAAACGTGAGATGCAAGCATTTCAGCTATATTTTATTTACTTTCTATAGACACTATTATAATATCAGACGGATTTGATAAAAATGTTTTGGTTATCGTAAGGTAAAAACCCATCGTGTTTATTTGTGACGTGGTCTTACGAGATACCTTTGTTTTCAAAGGATTTTTGAAAAGTTAATAATTCAAATTGAGTGTGTTTCTCACACTGCTTTTCCAGACTGACTCGGGTGTTATTTTATTAGGATGCTCGAGTCAGACCGAGCATTACAGATCCAGGATAGGATGTTATGGAGCTCAGGGATAGAGCTGGATGGCAAGGCGTACTTCCGTACTTGATTATTATTCCACCGTGTAAGGACAGTTATTAAACTGTCCAGATTCGATGTATTGGATTGTTGTACTCTGATAATGGTATGTATATTAATAGTACAGATCTTGTATTTAAAATATGTTATTATATATTATATTTGTTCCACTGCGATTGTGAGATTCTGTGTTATTGTTCCTATTTTTCTTCTACCTCTTTCTTCTTCTTTACCCTAGTTATTCGCTCTTTCGTACACGTTGGGTTGAACGAGGAAAAATTATTATCAACTCAAGGGGTACAGAACTGCGGGTCGCTACACTTCTGAAAATGAACCTAGAAGAAGTAAAAGAGCAAGAATTACAAAAGATTATGGTTCATATTTTTGCACTTTTACTATAGAGGAGCATCCTTTAAACCTCCAAGAAGCCTTATTTTCTTTAGATGCTGATTTTTGGCAAGTGACTATGAATGATGAGATGGATTCTTTGCAATCCAATAAGACTTGGCACTTAGTAAATTTACCACCTGGTTGTAAGTCTATAGGCTATAAATGGGTACTTAAAAAGAAATTAAAACCTAATGGAACAGTTGATAAATATAAAGCCCGTTTAGTAGCTAAAGCGTTTAAGCAAAGAGAAAATGTAGACTTTTTTGACACCTTTTCACTTGTAACTAGAATTACATCCATTCGAGTACTAATTTCACTAGCATCTATTCATAATTTAATAATACACCAAATGGATGTTAAAACTGCTTTTTTAAATGGTGAATTAGAAGAGAAAATTTATACGGACAAACCTGAAGGCTTTGTTCACTACAACAAAAAGACCCTACGATAGCGCCCGAAAAACGCTATTAAAGGATATTATAGCGGTTCGATAAACGTTGTATAACGACATGTGATTAAAAACAACCAACATTAGATAGCACAAACAAAGCGCTATAAAAATTGTTAATTTCATAGCGCAAATATTGCGCTATGTTATTTATTTTTATAGCGGCAAAATAGGCGTTATTGATTAATATCACAACGCTATTAGCCCGCTATGAAATTCGTTATTAGCCACAAAATACTTTTTGTTTTTTCTAAGATAGCACTAATATTGCGCTATAGAAAGTGTTAATAGCGGATTATTAGCGCTATATTTGAACAGGTTATTGTAGACGGTGACTTGTCACAACTCCAATATGCCGCTATAAAAAGTCAGCTACAATAGCGCTTGTACTCTGCTATAATATCTTATTTTATAGCGCTTACTGACCTATCATTCATCATTATTTATAGCGCTTTTTGTAATACCATAGCGCTTTTTATGGTCTGCATCTTTAATGCTAACAGATTTGATAGCAGCCATTAGGCGCTATTAAATATTATAGCGGTTTTGAAGTGCTATAATTTAATTTCACAATTCAAAAATTTTCTACATCCTACTAATAAACTGCAGTATTAAATACCAATATCAAAAAGCACAATAATAATCATAAAAGATAATAAATATAGAGATGTAACACATTACATTAAACATACCAAATATTCATACACATCAAAACGTAGTAGCAAATATTTTAAGCACACCCCAAAAAATAGTAGCATAGTTTAACAAAAAAAAACAAGTACATATTTGATTGTTTGCATTAAAATGAAGATCACAACTTTAGCATCTTCTTCTTTCACACACCTGCAAATAAGATAAATAATTACATTAAGAACGATACATAATTAATGATAGATGTTTTTACATGTAACAAAAAACTAAATTATTGCATATTATTGCATGTCTCATTTTATATTCGTACATGTTACTATCCATTTGAATCTACATCAAAATTTCTGGCATAAGTTGGTAGCCAACTGACTTTTATTAAGTACTCAGATAGCTAATTTACTTTTGGACAGTATCATGTATATTCGAAAATTATGGCTTCTACTTGTTTTATGTGTCTACCATTCACTGCGCCCTTCAATCAAGGGATGTAATTAATCATTCAAAACTCAAGAACCACTAAAAAAATTCAAAATATTAAGTATGTACTTATAGACAATGTGTATAAATTTTGTTTATTATAGTGTTGTATCCAACCGCCCTGCCAACTTCACCCATTCCCCACCCATTCCACCCATTCCCCAAAATCAAGAAACATCGCCAACTTCAACCCACTCCAACAGCAAGCCACTACGTGAAGACTACATGGATCAGTTTGTGTAAAGTTGGAGGGTGGTAGTGGTAGGGAGCCCCATGTATGTATTTTTGAAAAAACTAAAGGCAGTCAAGCATAGATTGAAGCTTTAGGCTAAAGGACACAAGAGTACTAAAAAGGAGGTGGAAGACTTACATAATGAATATGCAGAGATGCTAAAACTTTTGGAGTGAGATAATTCAATTGTTGTGCAGAATAAATTAAAGGAGGAAAGACTAAATTTGGAGAAGGCTATCTATAAGGAATTTGTTGATACTAAACATAAATCTAAAGTGGATGCATTTTCCTATGCGAAGATATCCAGTAAAAAAATGCTAAAAAACTGGAATAACCGTATAACAGTTTATGGTAAAGTTCAATCCAGATAAATTTGGTGAGAAAGCAGTTGTGTATTATGAGAACCTTTTCAATAAGAGCAAATGTAAAATGATGCCAAAAATTTGTTTGCAGGAATATCATTTCAGAGTATGGGAAATTTTATTTAAATGACAGAATAAATAGTTATGAAATAAGAAATGCAATCATGAGCATTATAGATGATTCTTCTCCAGGTCCGGCTGGTCTGAAGGCAAAATTTTATAAAATTCAGTAGGACCATATTTAATAATACACACCTCAACATCTCCCCTATCCGTAGCTGCCTGCACTTCATCATACAAACTGCCTCACATCATCATAACAGAAACCTTCCAACCAATCATTAAAACTACCAACTATTCAATCTGTCACTACTTCAAAAATTTCCACTACTTCACTAACTTCCACTTCACCCTCGTCTAAATCTCTACAACATTCCTCACTCATGGCCTGCCCATTTCAGTCAAATAACCTCCCTTAACCAAAATCACCAATTTCAATCACACCCTACATATCACTGCAACTGAACAAGCCAAACCATTCCAACCATCCCTCTTCAATCACCCCGCAACAAAGACCAAACACGTCAAACAACTCCACTGCCAAAAATAGGCAACATTCATCACTACTTTATTTTTCATGTTTCCAGAAATTCCTCAAACAACTCCCCAACCTAAAATATTTACCTACCATCACCATGCCTCCATCCAATCAAAACAACAACCTTATCTCCCACGCCAGACCCAAAATCAACACCAGCCCTTGTCCATCAACTTACAACCCAGTTTCAACTATACTGCTGCTCACCTCCTCAACCCCTACAATCCACAATGCAATCACGCAATCACTTCAATCACCCACTGCCTATCACCAACTAGACTGCTTAATCACTTCAATCACCAGTATTCCTTTTTATATCCTGCCTAGCTATCATCTCTATAACTGCCACTGCCACATGATTTCCATACAATTTGACTTGGCAAATAAAGCTAGCCCTCTAAATTTATGGAGTAACCAAATTCATGGATGTTTACTTGACAAATAAAGCTAGCCCTCTAAATTTACTTGGCAAATAAAGCTAGACCTTAAACATAGATATATATATATATATATGTTTATAAACAAAGTAGATTATACTTACTGAAAATTCATGTCATTACAACGTGTGCAGCAGGCCAAGCTATTATAGAACCAATGGCGTCTTCCATGTATTGTAATTCAGATGTTTGTCTCCATAGCACAGCAGTTGGCTCTTTGACAACCTCTATCCAAACTTTGACTGCATTTGGTCCCAGTGGTTTAAAATGGACCAGTGCTTTTGGATCAGTTGACTCTACACGTTCTACAGCAACTATTTTTTTCCTTTTTTGATAAATCCATCAGCTTGCATTTATTGTTCGTTCTTGAATTTTCCGTCTGTAAATTAACAAAAAGGATATGTTGTAGTTGGTTTATGTTGATAAAATATATCGATTAATCATTATAAAAACATAATTTAAAAGACATGACAGTGCATAAAAATCAAGTACCATAAATGTTTGCACTATGGTCTGAGGCTAGGAGATGCTGAAACATTAACCATCTCAACAACTACTTGGGACTCAGGCCATGCTACCTTCCTACCAACAGCTTCTTCAACATGTATCATTGTAGGGGCTGGCCTCCACAAAAAAGCATCTTTTTTTATTGGATTATCTATCCAAACAATCATGGCGCATGGTCCAAGAGGAAGATCATTAATAATTTCATTTAAGTCACTCGAGTGTAATCGCCCTTCAGCCACTAATTCTTTGCTCCCTCCCCAATCATAAATTTTGCATTTGCATTCTAAGTTGTCACTTTTACTCTATTAGAGAAAAATGATTTACTCAGTAAAAGTTGTATATTTTAAAATAATATATCAATTCCTAAAGAAAATTGTTTACCACGTCCTCTTCTTCTTCAAGGTGATCACTTGGATGTAAAACAACTCTATTCGCTGGCCATGCCACTAAACCATCCTTTGCTTCCCCAATAAGTGTGAACCTAGATGTAGGTCTCCATAAAAAAACATCTGCCTTTTTTGGTAAGTCTATTAGAATTACCATAGCATCCGGTCCTAAAGGAATGTTATTAACAAGGTTGTTTGGATCATTCGACACGACTCTTCCTTCGGCAACAATATCTTCATTCCCTCGCCAATCCAATAAATCACATTTCTGGAGTTTTTTTATCATACTTGCACTGTAATTAATCAAAAAGAATAAGATATTAATTACTGAAAAAAATTAAATAAAAATGATGTGAGATCAATAATACAACGTACAGGAGGTGTGTTTACTTCTGTCCAGCTGTCTCTACCCTGCAAAACCGAGATATTGAATCGAAGAATTAATTAATAGAAGTTGACAAAAAATGAAAGTATTTGATCTCACTACTTCATGTACATGATACAAAGTGTATAAAAAAATCAAAGCAGGTAGTTAAATACCTTATTTATAAATAAATGCAGTTCAACATGAGTTCACACTCATGAAAAAATCAAAGCAGGTAGTTAAATACCTTATTTATATCATTGGGGCTGTTAAACATTTTCACATGGCTACATGAAAAATGGAAAATGAATTAAGAAATTAACTGAACTTTTAGCATATGATACAGAAAGCGAGAATTCGAGCATATGATTTTGGAAGTTCCCATAGTACATTTAAAAAAATATATAGCAAGACTGTTGATGATGATATGTGGTTCTCATAGTACTGTTCCCATAGTCTTGCTATATTTATTTTTATTTTATGGATTTTAAAAATGATTTGAACATCATCATGCTTATTGGATACTAAATTGAGAAATTGATAATTGATAATGTTTATCGACAACATGATGTGAGTATTTGATAATTGAGAGATGCAGTAAAATGGAAAAAGTACTATGGGAACAGTCTTGCTATATTTTGGAAATTCGAGCATATGGCTATTTTAAATTTGTTCATGTATTAGACTCAATAAATTCGTTCATAGTAGATATGTAATCATTTTGATGTTGTGATCCAAACGATAAGAAATATACAATTTTTTTCTACGACCCAATTATATGTGCATATGAAGCGTTTGTTATTGCTGAGTGTATATAAGTTGCATGAAACGTCATGCGTTTTGTTATACACTGTATTCTTCTTATAAGTTGAATTAAGTAATAGTTCCAGATTGTGCTATTTAGGTTCATATCCTATACATAATAATGCAAAAGTGTAGGTGGATCTATTACATATTCAAATATTGAGGGTGATCATTGCATTTTATCAATGTACTGCTAATCCCATATTATCAAATACATATTCACCGCAAAACGTACAATTGTTAATTTTTTTTTTTAAGTTTTTAAAGGCTGCTGCAAAAAATTACAAATTTCTATTTCCAATACGAAAAAAATGTGCTTCATTAAAAGGAATCATCACTATTGTTTTCTTTGTTTTTATTCAAATGCTTGGGATTAACAATGTAAATCTTCAATTTTCGCAGAATCACTCATTAATTAAATTTACCATCCTTAGAACATTAAAAAGAAAGAAGCAGGATCGTTCTCCAATTATAATCCAATAACCGTGTATGTTTACGTTTTTAGTGAGTCGGGTCTCCTTTATATATATATATATATATATATATATATCAGTTCCACGTTCAACGATATTCAAAGTTATTAAATCATTATTTGCGGTGAACACTTAGAACTGGCTGCAAGTTATTATGTTGTTAATAACAAAAGACTTATCTACTTAGTAGCCGCAGCAAAATTAATTCTACAAAGCTTGCATAATTAGGTAGAAAATTTAATATAATATTAAATTATTCATATATCCTTGATAACTTACTTAGTTACTTCCTACTTGCTTTTTTAAGAAAAATATAATATCTACTTAGTGCTATTAAGCTATACTTTTTTCATTAAAAAAAAGAAAGAAAAGAAAACCCTACTTGCGCAATTTCAAATTGTGCATGTAGGAAAAACCTTTCAAATTAAATAGCATGTCCATTCCAAATCCTTTCTTCAACCTCTCTTTTCAACTCAGTTTTCCATCAATCCTTCCTTCCGGTCTAAGTAAAAATTACTTGAATTGGTGTGATTTTTGTTGTAAAAATGGAAGGCATGCCATGGTCTTCACAAATTAAACGTAAAAAATTTTGAACTTGAACAATAATTTACAATTGAAGTTGTTATTTTCATATATATATTGCTTAACTAGGTTTAGGGTTCATTGTGAACGTAAAAGAACTCAATGTGAAAGTAGAAGGTGTACAAGTGAGAACAAACCTGATTTTTCACCATCACGAGAAATTTCTGCTCTAACTCCAAAAAAATTCTTTCGAGTTGCATTGTATGCTTATCCTTAACCTGTGCTAAAGTAGCCCTACTGATGTTCATATTTCTTCCCATTGCTCTTAATTGACCCGGTCTATCTTGTCCCAATACTTGAGAAAGTGCATCTTCTTTGTAATTGATTACCGAGCTCGATTGTGGAACAGTTTCAACTTGTTTAATCTTTTTCTACAAAAGTTAACGCACATAGTTATAAATATTGTGTATGGAAAATCCCATAAGTATGTCCTACATTTAAGTAACATAAAGAAAATATCATTTAACATAAAGAAAATATCATTTAATTGTGTATGGAAAATCGCAATATCATTTGTACTATCTCTTTCTTTAACCACTTTCATTTGTACATTTATTTACTAAGACTTTATTCAGAATCGAAACTTATGTTTAGGAAGCGTCCATGGCGAAATACATAGTGCAGCAGTACATAGCAGCATGTGGAGGAAAAGAAGCACTGAACTCGATTAAGAGCATGTACGCTATGGGCAAAGTGAGGATGATGAACTCGATACAATATTATAGACTGCATATAGCAAATTATAGACTTGTATGGAAATTGCTTTATGTAAAACTATACTTCAGATTTATACATGCAAACTAGTCATATAGGAGACTCCACACTTTTAAAATAAAGATATTTGAAACTGAATGCTTTTAAAACCATGTATATATGAAAGTGCATATGCATATGAGACCTTATATACATTTAAATATATGCTATAAACACAAGTTTTTATCAACTTACTATGGTATTTGCAACAGTCATATTCACTGGTTCACCGTCTTTCCATGTGCGAGATTTGATCCAAACTTGACTTCTCGTGACGGAAGAGCAATCGCCACTCTGCTTTTTCTGCATTCAAAAGAACATCAAATAACAAACGTATTAACTAAGAAGTTCGCAAATATTACAGTAAATAAAATTACTCTTTTTTTTACCATATCTTCAGCAAGTCGAGCCATTCCTTTACGACTGCATGTATGTGGCAACTGTTTGTCTCTAATAGCTCTGTTCTTCATGCTTAATGCCTGAAATAAGAGATTTAAATACATTATCAATATCATTTATGTTCTTAAACTTTTACAAAAAAAATAGATAACAGTAATAAAAAATACCTGAAATTCCACACTTGTTTTTGACTTTACAAATTTCTTCCATTCAGTCATACTTTTGATGTTACTTGGTTTCAACTGAAGTTTTTCCTCCATGGACTTTGCTTTTACTATTTGACGAACTAGTCTACATTTTGACACCCTCCAAATACCTCCCAGTTGCTTAAATATCAATGTTTTTTGCCAACTTGCATCCAGTTTAAACCTCGCCTACAACAGTTTTCATAACAAGTGTCAAAAAGTAATAATGAGTGCTCTTACCTACATAACACTGAGCAACAATATAAAATATATTTTTGTACGTCTATTATAAATGGTATATATCTGATACCTGTTATGTATTCTAAAAGATTGCACTATTGGAAGAATAAAGCTAACATGCATATTGCATCATATACTCAGCTATGCCTCCAGACTGGTTTCGGTTAAGTAACATTTCAGAAGGTTAAATATTCAAAATGTTAGTTACTAGTCAAGATATATATGGATGGGAAGTGTCAGTCAGGAATCGTTGCATTAAAACCGTTGAAAATGAACATCATAAATTTCTGTATGGGACAGCTTGACTCAAACTGATATTAAAACATATTTTCAGGTAAAACATTTATTAGTTAAATAAGCTGTAGATAAAAATAAATATGTCACCTGAATGCTTTCCCATAGAACATCTTTCAAATCATCACCAAGCTGCCTCCAATCAGTTAATGTAACCGGAACCACTTCTCGTACAAGCGGTCCTAGAAAGGAAGACAACTTGATTGACCCATCTCCTATTGCTTCACCTGCACCATTAAATTCAACTTTGATTACCTCCTGAGAGCTGAATGGAAGCCTTCTAACTTTAGTTGGTCCTTTACTCTTTTTCCCCCATTTAGGCATGCATCACGACCTTGCATATGTCTCTCATCATTCACCGCACCTTCAATATTTTCTTCCGGCTGAATTGCATTGTCTTCGACTATTTGTGGGCTATCATGTAGTTGAGCATTGTTGTTTTGTTCGTTTTGCAACTGATCGTTTTCCAATTCTTGTGGGTTGTCTTCGTTATGAATCTCATTATCTCTTGCAATGCGTTTGTTTGGTGTAGATTTGGGGTCTTTGACTTCTTTTTGCATGTCAGTGCGCTTTCTCTTTTTCATAGTCCTGCCCATTTTCTATTATACAAATTGATCATGTTAAGATTCATGAATATCACATTATAGCACTGGTCAATCATGCCAGCATACATATACATTACTGTCTTCACCTGAACAAAGACATGAGAACCTCTATATATCAAAAACAATGGATCATGCACTATGAAGACTTTTTTTTCAAATGTGTACTTAAGTGGCTCTTCATGAATAAATAAAACCCATCAATAGGATTCAACTAGTTATTTAATAGTAAAGTCAAGCACTACTATTGATGATTTGGCATGAAGTTTATTATCAAAATTGTTTCCCAATTATTTATTTTATGATTTAAAACATTGTCAATTGAAAGTCATCATCACTGTCATCAGTTTACCATCCTAATAACAAATACGATCGATATTTTAAGCACCTACGCCAGTTATATTGGAGGCTTACTATGTACACAACAGGTTGGTACATGTCCACTTTTTATTATTCCCAAAAGGGAAATAGCAAGCTGCCGAAGCATCAATCTTGTTAACTATTGTAGTGTATCATATATGGCGAGAAAGGAATCAAATTATTATTATTATTAGAATCCATATTCTTTGAATATTAAATTATTATTAGAGAAACTGACAAACAACATTGTTTTTTCAGATTAAATGAATGCAGGTAGAAAAGACTGGATATAATTGACAGCATCAATTTTCAGATTAAATGAATGCAGGTAGAAAAGACTGGATGAAAAAAAAACATAGCAACAAGATGAAGTGCACAAAAAATTGCATATCACTAGTTATCATAGACTATCAACATGTCAATTTTTTTTTCAGTTCAAATTCAGAAACATGATTTTAAATTAAAGACAGACTAACAAACATGATTTTAAACAAAAGATTCATACTTCGAAATTTACTCAAATATGCCTTCACAATCTTCTCTAACATAACTAATATTTTCCATGGAATCAATATCCATATCAGTTTCTTCGCAATCTTCCCCAACAAAGCTAACTTCTGTAACATGATCATCTGTCTCTAATTCATGAAAACCTCTTGGTGGTGCCTTCATTACAACATACCAATTAGAATTATCATTCTCTCTTGAATAAAAAACTTGTTTCGCTTGAGATGCAAGGATATATGGATCTTTTACAAATGAAGCTTGACTTTGATGTAAATTGACAAGAGTAGATCCATCTTCGACCTTCACCCCGTTTCCTATATTTGCCCAATGACACTTAAATACGGGAATATAAAAAACATGATAGTTTAACAAGATTATATCAGTCACTATCCCATAATAAGTGACCACATCGACTCTTTGAGAAATATCTTTTGCACTTGCCCTACACATGGTAGTCACATCATAAGTCACCCCATAATTTTGAGTTTCTCTCTCGATGTCTTTTGTGTGAAAACGTTGTTCGTTAATTACATACCCTTTATAGGACAATGCATTACTACTTGGACCAAAGGCAATCCATTTTAATATTTCATCGCTCGTTGAGTGAAAAGGTATCTGCGAAAAATTCATTAAATATAAATTTTGAAAAAAATGTTTTCTTGCTAATGAAATGATAAATTAAAATTAAACTAACCTTCTTTTTAATCCAATCAGAGAAATTATATGTATGTTTTTTCCAAAGCAATGTAGCATTTTTTTCTAAACGCTTATCCAAATTTTGTAACTCCTCCAAATGCATACTGATGTTCAAAAAAAATTGTTTAAGTAATATTTAACGATATAATTTCACAAAAAAATAGAATCAAAATATAATATGTACTTACTCTAAATATGGTTCCACCGCAGCCATATTCATTAACACGGCCAAATGAGCAATATCTTTTTCATTAGATGACAATTCTATTGTCTTCGATTTCAAAAGTGGACATCCTTCGAGTATCACATTATTCTCGTAATCTTCATTTCGAACTTCTCTCTCCTCCATTTGTACTTTCTTTTTTAGAAATTCACCAAAAAATCTCATTGACTCTTCTACAAGATAAGATTCTGCAATACACCCTTCAGGTCGAGCATAATTCCTCACATACTCTTTAAGTGTTTTCATGTATCTTTCAAATGGGTATATCCAATGAAAATGAACCGGACCACACAATTGTGCTTCTCTTCCAAGATGAATTGTCAAATGTATCATTATAACAAAAAAAGAGGGTGGAAAATATCTTTCAAGCTCGCACAAAATTCCAACAATCTCATCATCAAGATGTCGTAACTTCTCTTGTTCAAGAACACGTTGACATATTTTACTGAAAAAAGAACATAGACGGATTATTGTTGTTCTGACTTTCTTTGGAAGTAATCCTCTAATTGCAACGGATAACCATTGTTGCATTAGAACATGATAATCATGTGACTTCAAACCACTAACTTTGCAGTCTTCTAATGAAACAAATCTTTTGAAATTTGAGCAATAACCATCAGGACCCTTAAAATCATATAATCTTTTACAAAATAATTTTTTTCAGACAAAGACAATGTATATGGAGCTGGTGGAAGATATGTTCTATTTCCACGAGGTTGTACATAAAGACTTTGTCGAATACCCCAATCCTCCAAATCCTTTCTAGAATTAGTTCCATCTTTCGATTTACTATCATGCAACATTGTGCCTAACAGGATTTCAGCAACATTTTTCTCAACATGCATTACATCTAAATTATGCCGCAAGGGAAGTTCCTACAAATATCAATAATATAACACTTCAATGAGATAAAAAATTTATTGTTAGGCTAATGAGAAAAAGGTATAATTTAAATACTAACCTCCCAATATGGCAAATCAAAGAAGATTGATCTTTTTTTCCACCTTAATAGCTCATCTTGCTCATCATCTTTTCTATTGTGCTTACTCTTCCTCTTTTTACTTGTTATCTTCTTATTCAACTTCATATTTAACTTCTTCTTGGTCTCCCTCTTTTTGGTTTCTCTATTCTTATCTTTTCCAAAAGCATTTGGAAAGCCTTTCAAAATAACAGAAATGTTTCTTCCCGTGAGAATTCTAGGCTTGCTGCCTTTCTCTACGGTGTTATCAAACCAAGTTTTTTGTTTCCTCCATGGATGTGAAGGATCTAGAAATCTTCTATGTCCCATATAAACAATCTTTCGACTATGTTTTAACCATCGATGATGCGTATTGACACCACATAATGGACAACCTTTTTCACCTTTCACACAACATCCTGCAAGATTTCCATAGGCCGGAAAGTCATTTATTGTCCATAGTAAAATTGCTCTTAAATTGAAAACGGTTCTACTAAACGCATCATAAATATCAATTCCATTATTCCATAAATGATTCAAGTCTTCTATCAATGGTGCCAAATATACATCTATATCGTTTCCGGGTTGCTTTGGACCAGGAATTAGTAATGCTAGCATAATATTTTCCTTCTTCATACACAACATAGGTGAGAGATTATATGTCACAAGCATGACTGGCCAACAACTATATTTGGAGCTCATCTAACCAAATGGATTAACACCATCTGTGGCAAGACCAAGTCAAAGATTGCGTGGGTCGGATGAAAATGATTTAAACCTCTCATCCATTACATTCCATGTTACAGAATCTACAGGGTGACGCATTTTTTCATCATTACTTTTATTATTGAAATGCCACCTTAGGTCTTCTGCCATTTTTTGAGATCTATACATTCTCCTAAATCTTGGAATGATTGGAAAGTATCTCAACACTTTAGCTGGAACTCCTAGCATAATCTCCTTTGAGTCATCATTTATCTTCCATCTTGAAGAGTTGCATTTTGTACAACTATCTAAATCTTGGTACTCATTTCTGAAAAGGCAACAATCATTCTTACAAGCATGAATCTTTTCGAATCCCATGTCAAATACTTTGAGGAATTTCTTTACATCATATATAGTCTTATGAAGTACATTATTCTTTGGTAACAACAACTGTAACAAGGCCAAAAGCTTATCAAACCCATTATCGGATAATCCGGTCTCGCATTTAACATTGTACAAAGCAGTTATGGCAGATATTTTAGTTTGATCTATGCAATCAGGATATAAAGGGGTTTCTGCATCTTCCAAATTTTTCACTAAATCATCCTCTCATTTCTTTACATCCTCCTTTTCTTTATCATCGGAAAAAAAGTAGTATTCAAAAAATCTTCATCTTCATACTGAATGGCTTTAAGTAAGTCATATGTATTATCCAACTTGATTTCGTTGCCTACATTGACTTGTTCGCCATGATTATACCACCTACCGCTCTTGTACTTAAGATCCATCCCTCTTATAATCAAATGTTCAACGATAATGTCATCATGATGTCGACTAAGATTCCGATAATCCACACAAGGGCATAAAAGTTTCTCCACATTTCTTAACTTTCTCTTTGCAGCATCAACAAAACACCTAGCCCCTTGCTCGTACTCCTTAGTTGCTCTTCAATGAAAAATATAAAGACATAAATATTAATATTTAATATCAAATATATTTTTATTTTTGAAATTAAACATCATTTAAAATATTGTATCATCTATTTACCTGTGTAAATGAACCCAATCTTTTTCCATCAGCGTATATAATGTGGAAACAAGCAAGTTTCTAGAATATAAAGCATATACATTAATAATCAAATACAAATTTAAAATAACACATTCTAATCAAATGCAAATTTAAATGAAACCTACCACACAAATTCAAATATAGTTAAGTACCATAAATCATCATCATCAATGTGTGGCTTACAGTAAAATTCAAATATAGGGAAGCCCCTACATTTCCACTTAAATTGATGATAAAAATGTAAAACGTAAAGGTGTAATCTCTAGTTCAGTATATGGGAACAAAAAACGTGAGCCGTTGACAACCATTAGTCAACAATAGCTTTAAATGCTCAAACTATCTGAAAATGCCAACAACAACAATTTCCCATGTAGGAAAAATAGCAAACAACAATTGCCAAATTGTTTTCACGTGCAAAAGAACTATACCTTAACTCAATTCAACCTTCAACAATAACAGAAATAAAATACATAACTACATGTTTAATATACAAATCATACAAGTGTAATTATATAAATATAAATATTTGTAATACAGAAAAAAATGTAATTAATATAATATTACTCATTTCCTAATATCATATTAGTCGTTTAAACATTACTATATATATATAAAGAGTCTATGAACGCATAAGACGGGCAAAATAATCATCTATCTTCTAATCTCAGCCATTGAATAAACAAATAAGTAGTCTAGACAGCAGTTTTACCATTATGAACTTCGCAATGCAGTTCTCTAATTTTTTATACTCAACTTCTAACACCTATACAATGAGGACCTGAACTTATCTTTCAAGAGCTGTAGCGTTTACGTAAAAGTGATAAAAACTAACCTCTACTTCATTTTCCATTTGTCAGCATAACTCATTTACCCCCTTGAACGAACCCATTCTATACATGCTCTCCTTTAAAAACGTGAACCCGAATATAATTCATAACCAAAATCCGCAATCATAAAATTTAATAAAGAATAACCACAGCACAAGGTTATATACTATTATTTAATATCTCATCAAAGAACGTTCTACAAAATAAAGATGTATGTAAGGCTCGGAATTTTATTGATAACTTCTGAATTTTGACATAAGCAAGGAGCAATGGATGTCTTTAACCATAAATACCAAAAAAAGAAATGACGTTTCGTTTAATCTTAACCATTGAATCATAAGCAGACAATAAGTCCGGACTCTAGACAACAATTTTATCATATTGAACTCTATACCTCATTTTTCAAAATTGAATCATGAAAATTTATGCTGCTGATATTAATTAAATTTTAACATAAACCTGTTTTGGATATAAAGTTATCACCAATATATATTACTATAATTTCTAAAACCACCGGCAAAAGAACTTAAAAAGATAATTTTACTATCATATTAAAATACAAGAATGACACCAAATTGTTACTTTCCACAAAATGTTTGATAAAGTAGACCTAACACACGGAACAAAATTACAACTACTTTTAAGTGCTACATGGAACCATCTTTGCTAAGCTGACATAATGATGATGAATTAGTTATAAGTCATGCAGAATATCATCTATTTAAAGTATAACATCTTTAAGTAGTTTGTAAGTGAGATAAAGCTACAAGGACACCAATATATATATATATACATATATATATATATATTCGAGTAAGATACATTTTATTCATATTTTAAAAACTTTCACTGAAAATTGTGGCCAAGAATATAATACTTTCTATTAGGCTATATGTGGTATACTTTGGAATTTTGTTATGTTCCTTTAGAATTAGTATTCACCGGAATTACAAATTTCATAACCATTGTCTAATGTACCAAAAAGAAGAAAGATACTTTATTTGAGAACTGCATATGTACAAACTTTAATCACTTTAATCAATGAGGACTTGCTAGAATGACAACCATAAGAACTGTGATTACCAAATCCATCAGCAAACCGAGCATATAATAAGAGTAGCTTCCCAAACTTAAAATTTCATAATTTGCTCTTATATTTACAACTCTATTTAGCAGTCACCCATATATCATCAGATTCATTCATATGGATAATAATGTACATACGGCACACATGACTGCATTTAGCAACATGTTCAATGTCTGCTAAAACAATCTACAAAAGAAGCGAAAAGAAAAGGAAAAAAGGTAAGAGCAGTGAAATACAACACAAAACTGTTCGACCAAAGTTAATAAACGGCAAAAACCCTAAAATCATAAAACAGACTAATAACCAATTAGAAAATTCAAAAAATAAAATCGAGCGCTCACCTCCTCGTGACGCTTCTTGAATACAGTGGAACGCGGCTAGTTGAATACAGTGGAACGCAGTCGCCTCTGGCCGTGAGAGGAGAGATCGAACAACAGAGACGTGGAAATTGATTAAAACAGTGGAGATGAAAGATCGGAAGTTGTCAAATTTAGGGTTGGAAATTTGGAAATTTGGAATGAAATTGATTAAAACAGCGTCTGCGTGATGGAGGGAAATGAAGCGTGATGGAGGGAAATGTATATTTGGGGGGCGGGCTCTCTTTTGCAAAGCGTTACTTAGGTTTGGGTTAGGAAATTGATTAAGTCAGTAGAGAGTTGAATGAGAGTTAACCACATTAATAGCGCTTTACCATATCGAGCTATCTATTGGCGTAATAAGTAGTGAATTTTGTTATAGTGGTTATTCATAGTCAAGAACATAAAGTTTGCAAGTTAGATAAATCATTATATGGTTTAAAACAAGCATCTAAGCAATGGCATGAGAAATTTGATAACTTAATAATCTCACATGGTTTTAAAGTTAATGAAAGTGACAAATGTATTTACTATAAATTTGAGAATGACATTGTACTATTATATGTCTGTATGTAAATGATCTACTTATCTTTGGATCAAACATTCATGCTATAAACAATGTCAAATCTTTGTTAAGTGCCAACTTCGATATGAAAGATCTAGGTGAAACAAGTGTAATCCTTGGAATTAAGATTACTAGGTCAGAAAAGGGAATTTCTTTGGATCAATCTCATTACATTGAGAAGATACTAAAGAAATACAATTACTTTGACTGTAAACTTGCATGTACATATGATCCTAGTGTAAAAATATTTAAGAACACTGGTGAAGGTGTAAAACAGTCTGATTATGCGAGCATCATTGGAAGCCTTCGGTATGCCACTAATTGTATTAGACCCGACATTGCCTATGTCATGCGATTATTATGCAAGTTTACTAGTAGACCTAGTATAGAGCACTGGAATGTTATCGAAAGGGTCATGAGATACCTAAAACGAACTATGAAACTTAGGTTACATTATGAAAAGTTTCCAACTGTCCTTGAAGGATACTCCGAAGCAGACTGGAATACTTTATCTGATGATTCGAAAGCAACCAGTGGTTATATCTGTAGCATCGTTGGTGGAGCTGTTTCTTGGAAATCTAAGAAACATACTATTTTGGCTCGGTCCACTATGGAGTCTGAGATGATAGCACTAGCCATAGCTAGTGAAGAAGTAGATTACTTAAAAAACCTGTTAGCTGATATTCCTTTATGGGAAAAACCGATTCAAGCTATGTCGATCCATTGCGACAGTACCGCAGCTATCGCAAAAGTACAAAATTGTTATTACAATAATAAGAGACGACAAATACGTCGTAAGCACAACATTGTTAGAGAGCTACTTTCTTCAGGAGCTGTTAGAGTGGATCACATACGCAGTGATGAGAATTTACCCGATCCTTTGACGAAAGGACTAGCCAGAGAGAAAGTCCTTAGAACCTCTAAAGAATGGGACTATTGCTCTTAGTTTGTTCAGTCATACACAATGGTAACTCAACCTAATGACTGAAGATCCCAAGAACTAGGTTCAATGGGTAAGAACAAGTTGTGAAGTGATATGGGTTGAACATGCTATTTTTATATATTTTGAAGTATGTATTCCTGAAGTGATTAGAGGATGAGTTAATAGAAACTCTTAATGAGGTCTATACTCTATATAAAGTGGAGTACCTACCTTCAGAAGTACTTTTGATAGACTCACCTATGTGGATGTGGAAATGTGGCCGTTTCTATGGAATTTTGGGTAAAAATTCTTATAGTATTCACTAAACTGAGATAGACATGCATGGCCATAAATGCACGGGCTTATTTGATTGCATTCTAGAAAGTTTGTGTGTGGTTTGATGTCAGAAACAGAGTTCAAGACTACGTGTCACTCTAGTAAAAACTGAATCCTATCCACTATGCAATAGTTCAAGTCGAAAGACATCTTTGTTTATGCACAATCTTATGTATTTCAGAAGCTGCTCGAAAGAAAAATATTTTAAAAATATTCGAGTGAGGGATTGTTGGAAATGTTTTTAAGATTTTAAGTATTATTAAAAAATGAATAGGTGTTGGCTCCTATGTGAATAGTCCCACATTGTAGGACTATAAGAAAGAATCAAGTATTTATACTTGATTCTTATAAGCTAAATTATGTTTTTTGGGCACCCAATGATGCTCTTTTGTGAGGAGGGAGACCATGCTTGACCACCATACGCGCGCGCCGACCGACCGACTCGACTTGATCCGACCCGGGCTTGGGCTTGGGCTGGTGTAGCACTTATATTTTTGGACGAAATTATTAAACGTTTTCTTATCGTTATTTATTTGAGACAGTAAAACTTCAGATCCGAGTTTTGAGCCAACGATCACTCCACGACTTAGTATACGTCAAACTAAAAGCACTTAATTTTTTATCTAATCATTTCATTTATAATTTCCATTTGAAGACAATTTGTTATTTATTATTGTATTTTTATATAAAAAAGTACCAAATTTTGAAAATAGAATTGTAACGGAATTTCCAGAATTTTCAAAATGAAACCAAATTTTCTAAAAGTTCAAATGATCGAAACAAACTCGAAAATTTTATCTTGAACCGTGGATAAAACTCAAACCCCACTCAAACTTGATGGATCTTGGACCGTGTATGAATAACACAACATATTATGAAACTGTGGTTCAAATTCTACCAAAAAGATTCGATAACGAACCACGAAATATAAATACTAATTAATATTTACTCAATCCAACTAAATCAATGGAGCCAAACACTTGACCTGGTTCGGTCTAGGATGTTAAATATTATTTTCACTTCAACAAAATCCGACTCAAAAAAACCAAAAGAACTCATTAAAATCAAAACATGTAGGCCTCAACCTATTGAGCGTGGACAAGATCGCGTCAAATCTGATATAATTGATGTAAATATCTAAGGACGCGTTTGGTTTCATTTTAAATTTTGTGTTTTGCGTTGTCATGTTTTGAGGGAAACATAAAAGAAGAATTAAAATTCCAAGTCATTAAGACAATGGAGGAATGGCTTAGGTGATGCATTATTTTCTATGTTTGTGTTATTTCCCGAAACACAAAAAATTAAATTTGTTTTTTTTTGTATGTTAACTTTATTTTTCAAACGGATCGTGTTTAAAAAAATATGTGTGTCGTGCGTATTTTTTTTAAATGAAAACCCAAAAATAAAAAGGAAAGGAGGAAAACCACATGGTGCCTTACCTTCCAACAAATGTTAAGAAAGAGATCATGAATACCCACTTGCTAAAAATACAATAATGTGCATATTATTTGCGGAATGTACAAAATACTTCCTACAAAAAGATACAAGAAACCATGATGCCTAATAGAAAAGGATCCCAAAGCAATGACCAACACATATAAATTACTACCTACATGAAACACAAATATAATTAGCATCACTTTTTAGATAGATTATACAAGATTATCAACCAAGTCCAGGTGTTACTTGAATCGACGTTGTGAAATCTCTTGAGATTGTATTTGAGGCTCAACGCCTGCTAGCATCAATAAAATTGAGTCAGAACAACGCTGACTTTCCAGTCAAAAACATAGGAGTAAAGATCTAAAGATTAGAATTATAGATATGTCCTAACATATATTCAGGCTTCTTTCCATTTATCCTCATCAATTGCTGCAGATTGAAATAAATGGATGAAACTAGGTCACGTTATTAAGACACCACTCAATATAATATACATCGGTCATTAGAAGATTGTGACACATGAACACTAATGTGACGAACTGACTTTAAATCTGACCCCTCATTCTATGGACTTTTTTCAACATAATGAGGTAGACTATGTAGGATAAGATCAGAATATAAAAGATAAGTATATTAGCAAAAGAGATATCAATTTCATTTTAGCGCCAAATTTGAAGTCAATGTACAGTTCCACAATAGTTTAGTTGACTGATCTCCAAGAGCAATGAATGCTAAATTGTCGTGCAAACCAGAGAAAATTAACGAACCCATTCTGAAGAGCACGTCAAAATTCTACTCTAACAGTCAAACTAGTTGTTATGAAAGAGTGAAAGATCAGTGAAGACTAATCATAGCTAACTGAAGAAGAAGAAAAATCTATTCTTGGGAAAAAGATACGAAGAAAATGCCAAATACCAGCCGTTTAAAAGGACGATAAGGCAGCTGGAAATCTAGATTTCAAACATCAAAGCAAAAGTTTTCTACATGTGGTTAAGATGATGAGTTAGCTGGAAACCTATTATTAGAAAGCTAAAGGTTTCTACATGTGGTGGGGATTTTTTATAAGTGGAATATTAGCACACTATTCTGGGGTGCATAATGAGTGATGATCCGTATGATAGAAATGATAGTTACTCTAAAAACATAATAAATTTAAAGAGTTTCTAACTCTCTCCCTGTGTGTGTGTGATTGGGAGGTAGAATTCCAGTATATAACTTAAAAGCTAACTAATGAGGAGAAAACTTCATTTATATTGAAATAAAAAAGTAAATATATCACAATATCACGTCTGCGTAGGACCACTCCAGACATAACAAATGATACCCCGTGTTATCAACAAACTTAACACTGTTCTCAATTGACTTATATGCAACAACTTATTGCTGAAACAACCCGAATGTGTGGAGCACATCCTGCAGTTAACTAAAATATGTAAACGTATAGACAGAACTGCAGACTATTTATGAATAGCCAAAGTAAACAATTTATTTCATTGTGAATATTTTCTAGACAAACTAACAATCCTGTATTAACACACATATGGTGCATCCCATCACAGTGACGATCAGATATTTATATGACAAAATAGAAGGCTTTGAATTAAGTTACTACAAATGCATGACACACGGCGACATGTGATGAAGAATATTCTTGCACATGCTCATTGCTCAGTGGCGAAACAAAGGGGAGCCAGAGATGTCCCAGCCCCGAAAAAAGATGTAAACAATGAATAGTATATATAGAAGCAAGAACAAATTGGAGTCATCCGGTAACAACAAAAAAAGCGACTACGTTATTTAGTACACCATGAAGAAAATTATTGGCTTCAACCATGCACATGTTGTCGCTGCTAAGAACTGTAACCGATACGTTCATTACTTTAGATGCTGGAAAAATAGTGAATCAATATCTAACAAGATAATGTTAATATAACTTTTACTCGCTTTTATGGCACAATAATTATATCAAGATATTAGACATATGATAAAATTTTGGCTAGTTTAATATATTTATTGGACTAGCGTGTAATATGAAGAACATAAATATTCATGTGGAAGTATGATCCAGGCTCTTGTTGTAAGATTTGGTGATACAATATTTGAAATAATTACTCAAATATATATTACCTTTTTTATAGCATCAAAGAGAGTAATAAATTATGTACGTGAGAAAAAGAATTATGTTGAGAGACTAAGGTAATCAATTAATTTTTTAATTAGCTGATTAAAGAATGAATCTTATAAGGCGCATATAAATTGGGAGAACCTAGAAAATTAAATGTATAACCATTTTCTATATGAATAGGAGAATTAATGAGACATTGATTTATGACCATAAATCAATTACTTTAACCCCAAGTAATAATCTCTATATAAAGGCAGAGATTAACATGAGTAGAATTATCTCTCTCGGTTGTATTTTTTATTCTTGTTCTTTATTATCAATTTTGTAAAATTTTCTCTTCTTAGAAAGTGATACAATCCTCTCTTCCCAAGTGGATGTACATTACCTCGTGCTAGTGTAACCACTATAAATCACGTGTGTTATTTTCTTTTATTGTTTGATCTGTGGTTGATTTAGCTAGTGACTATTTGTTTTTTGTTTTGCCTCACCATCAATCCGGTCCTATTTGTTTTTTTCGAAAGGTTGGGTTTTTGTTCCTAAGACGATCTTGAGGGATTTTTCCCCAACGGTTTGATATCAGAACAAAAAGGTTGATTGAGAAAGGGTGTTAGGTATTATTGCAGAAGATGAGGAGACTCCAACAGTTGTACCAAGACCCTATGTTAGATGTACTTATATTGCATCAGGATCTAGTTTAGCAATAGAGAAGTGGAACGGTGATAAAGACTTCGAGAAGTGGCAATGGAGGATGAAAGCCGTTCTGATGAGAAACGAAGTTCATCCTGTAGTGTTTGCTCCTGAGGAGTTGACGACTGAAATTCCAACCGCGGAAAGGAATGAGATGGAAAAATAGGCGTTTACTACTTTGCAATTAGCTACGAGAGAAAATATTATTTCTGATATTAGCGATGAAACTACTGCTAACGGCATTTGGACCAAGCTGGAAAATGCTTGGCCCCCTTCCTGGAACGTATTATTTCACCTTCTCAAGCGGGATTTGTTAAAGGGCGTTTGATTTCTGACAACGTCTTTCTCGCCCAGGAACTTATCTCCCAGATTGATCGGAAAGTTTGGGGTTCTAATGTTGTCTTCAAACTGGACATGGCTAAGATCTACGATCGCATGTCCTGGTTTTTCGTCATCAAGGTTTTAAGGGTCTTCGGGTTCCCGGAATCCCTAATTGACTTGGTGTGGAGGCTCATCTCCAACTGTTGGTTCTCTGTGCTCATTAATGGATCGGCTAACGGTTACTTCAAGGCGGGGAGGGGTCTGCATCAAGGAGACCCACTCTCGCCATTTCTTTTTGTGATCGCGGCGTAGGCTCTTATTCGCGGTCTCCAGACTTTAACTATTTACGGTCAAGTCCAACGCTTCGGGATACCGAGGGGTTGCCCCCTTATTTCTTCCTTATCCTTTGCAGATGACATTGTCATCTTTTCTAATGGCTGTCGTTCCTCTGTCCGACGGCTCCTCAGTTTCCTCCATCAATACGAGAGGTCCTCGGGCCAACTTGTTAACCCTTCCAAAAGTAGCTTCGTCCATGCGAAGGACTTGCCTCCTTCGCGTGCTTCCTGGATCGAGACTATCTCGGGTTTCAAGGAAGCATCCCTCCCTCTCCCATATCTGGGTATTGTCCTATACCGAGGTAGAAAGCTCAATGCTTTTTTTGATTCTTTGGCAGACAAAGTTAGGGGTAAGATCTTACGCTAGAATGCATCTCTTCTTTCCCAGGCTGGCAGACTGGTTCTTATCAAGTCTGTTTTAGACTCGATGGGAACTCATATTTTCGCGGCTATGACCCCTACCTCTTCCTTCTTCCGGTCGTATCGGTCTTTGGCCTCGTCTTTCTTCTGGGGCAACAAGGACAACGCCCGGCGTCACCATTGGGTGTCGTGGGAAATGGTTTGTCGTCCCAAAAATGAAGGTGGTTTGGGTCTCCATAATCCCAAGGACCTTTGTGCGGCTTTTGCTTGTAAGTTGTGGTACAGGTTTGGTGCTAACGACTCTTTATGGGCATCTTTCCTTTATGCTAAGTACCGTAGGCTTGCAGCTTATAATTTCACAGGTTCGCCGTCCTATGCTAGCGAGACCTGGAAGCACATGCAGTCGGTAAAGCCATTAACTGACTCTCATGGTGGATTTACTGGCTGGGATGGCGCTTCGTTTTCCATTCTGAAAGCTTGGACTTCGATTAGAACTCCAAGTCCCATTCGCCCAGTGTTCTCGTTCATTTGGGATTCCCGTATTCCCCCCAAAGCATCTATTTTGATGTGGCGAATCCTGCATGATGGTTTGCCACTAGACGAGAATCTACAAAAGATCGGCATCCCCTCTGTATCCCGTTGTCGCTGCTGTGGCAACGGGGAATCGGAATCCTTAAACCATTTGTTTTTTGGTAGTGTTTCGGCCAGATCATGCTAGAATTACTTCGGCAACCTTGTTGGTGTGCGACGTATTGCAAGATCTCCTTTAGATCTCCAGAACTCCTGGTGGGCAGGGATTTCTGGAAAATCTCTTCGTTCTATCGTGTTCCGCTTGATTCCTTGTCTTATCTGCTGGCACCTTTGGTGCGCGCGGAATAAGGCAATCTTCGATAACTCTCCTATGGATCCCCCGTCCATTATTCGGCGTGTGCGGAATGACGTATTCCTGGCATTCCGTGGTAGACCATTCAGGGGAACCATGAGCCCCCGTTCTGGGCGATTGGTGGGTCTTCTGTCTATTTCGTGTGCTCTGACTTCCGCTAGACAGGGAGTTGGTTGAATCCTGTCTTTCGGGCGTTGGCCTTCACCCACCGCTCCCGTCCCCCTCCCCCCTTTTTTTTTGGTTTAATGTGGTCGCTAGTTTTCTAGTCCAGGTGTTTTCGGATTCCTCGTTGTTTGGGATTGCGCATTGGTAGGCAGCGTTTGGTGTTTGCCTTCGCAGCTTCGGAGGTGGTTCTTGTGTCCTTTCTCTAGTTGCGTCGTGGCTTGGTTTTTTGGATTTCTTTGGAGGGTCTCTGGCTTTCTTCTCCCTCGTCTAGCAGTGCACGAGGTTCTTTGTACTTATTCATTGGGTGGTGGCTTTGTCGGAGCTCGATGAGGTAGATCGATTAGCGTTGGCTATCCGGAGCTCTCCCAGATTTTCCGTGCTGCTCTAGGTCTACTGTGGGGCTCTACTTCTTTCTTAGTGGCTGGCTTTCTTTTCGAGTCTACGCTAGCTCCTTCCCCAGGGGTCTGCCTAGTCTGGATTAGCTGCCTTTGCTGCTGCTCGGTTTGTATTCTCTGAGGTTTAGATTGGTGGTCTGGCCTATACCTTCGGGTTAAGGCGGGTTGGGTTTGTTTGGTGGCCTTCTTTTTCTTTTTTTTGGGCTGGCAGTCATGACTCTGTTTGTTGTGGCTTTGTTTTTGATCTTCTTGCTTTTGTTCTGTTCTTTTAGAGTCTGGGAGGTATATGTCTTTCATATGCTTCGCCGTTGTTTTGTGAGCCACCGGAGAAAGGCGTTTTTTCTCTTTTTGTTTATATATTTTCTCTTTTTCCAAAAAAAAAAGACCAAGCTGGAAAATCTCTATATGAAGAATTTTTTGACTAACCGTCTGATTTTGTTAAAGATATTTTTTCACTATGAGGATGAGAGATGGTACTTCTATCAAAGCGCATCTGGATTTCTTCGATGATCTAGTGATGAAGATGAAAACTGTGGATTTAAATGTAGATGAAGAGCATATGGCTATGATGCTCTTGTGTTCTCTTCCGGAACGTTACACAGGTTTCGCTAACATCCTTACACTACAAGAAAATGGTTTATTGATAGCACGAGGGGATAGCAATGCAACATGCCTTGCTATAGTTACTTATTTAACCGTCAATTATATTAGAATTATAGCTCATTGACACGCTGTAAATTAAAGGGAAAAAGTTGCGTGGAAAATTTTACTCTCCCTCTCATATTTCAGTCTCTACCGCCAACATTTCATCTTTACTTCCAAAGCCCTAAATTATTCTTCCTCAACTTCGCTGCTCACCGTTTCCTCAACTTCGCTCATCGTTGTTCCTCAATCCAACTGCTCGACGCTACTCCAATCTGCCAGCGATTTGTGCTTCGATTCCTCAAGCATGCAATATCGTGCTTCGATTCGTCAACCGTGGGGAACTTCGACCACTTTTAGGTATATATTTTTCAATTTTTAGGTATATACTCCACGCAATATTGTGCTTCGATTCCTCAACCACGGCAACACACTCAGTTTTAATTGAGGCATATTTGCCTCAGTTTCATGCACGCGCCAATTTAAAATCAAGCGATATGTCTCAGCAGAGGCTTTTTTGGCTCGGTTTTTACTTAGGCGACTTGCCTCAGTTTTAACCGAGGCGTACACGTCTCGATTAAAACTGAGGCAACACACTATTTGCCTCAGTTTTAACTGCGGCCTATTTGCTAGATAGCTATATTTGCATAGGAATAAGTATAGCTAAAGCACTAGATTTGTTATGATCGAGGAATTTTTACTATTTTGGTCTTTTTATAAATAGAAGTTTCAGACTAGTTCGTAAGTTTCCTTAACTGCTTAAATGTGTTTTACATGTATATCTTGCATTACAACTGTCTTATGTTGGTTCTTGTTTTGATAGTTCTTAGCTTTTATTTTTAATCAATGTTCCTCCTGACAATTTTTTAATCCAACTTTTCAATAGCAATGTGAATTGACATCCATATATTACAATCTTAAGTACCAGCTAACTAATGATGTTTGAAAATTTTGTTACAGAACTCTAGACGCAATACATGAATGTGCAAGAAAAGGAGATTGTGATAACTTGCTTATTCATTTAGAGAATGGAATACCCGTGAATTCAAGAGGTTAATTTTACATCTCCTTTTCTTATTTACTAATCTTAACATCAATGCAAATTATCCTTTTAGAGAGAAAAACGAAAAGATATCATGTACCTGGTAACACTTCTCTTTTTTGTAATTCAATTATGGCACAATATCACTGCTTTTTGTTGATTCTTAGAAACAAAAACACATTTGTATTTGCAAGGCACTCTCAATATCATATGTAAATGGTTTGTCCTTTCAGCATTCACATATTTATGTTAAAGATGTCTGCTCAAGCACCTTATTATTTAAGTGTTTGATTTGTCAATATTCAGATAGTGAAGGGAGGACACCTCTGCACTGGGCCATAGATCATGGACATTTGAATGTTGTGGAAATGCTTTTGCGTTGGAATGTCGAGTGAATGCCAAGGTATGAACCAAATCATAAGATCGATTCAAGGAGAAACCAACATTAACTTTTCAATGCTTGATATTAAATAATGATTGATTTTTGTTTTACAAATAATTTAGCAATTAATAATATTTTGTTTCTAATCCCAAGTAAGTAATAATAGTTTAACATTTAATAACGCATGACCTTTTCCAAGCAATTTCATACTTACTCTACTCAAACAACATACTCATATATACAACTTAAAGTATACGATAATGAAGGTCAAACCCCACTGCATTATGCAGCTGTTTGTGATAGAGAAGCCATTGCAGAATTGCTTGTGAAACACAATGCTGATACTAATTCTATTGACATTAGCAAGAACTTCTATCTCTAGCTGGAAGTAAAAACCAATCTGAAAATCATAATTTAGATAACAGTCAACATAATAACCTGAAAATTTGAACTGCGACCCATGCTAGTTTGTTTTTAAGTATATTGTTATAGTGTTACTCCTTCAAGTCAAGTTCAATAAGGCATCCAACATTGAAGTGCACAGTAAAGAAATCAAAATTAAGGGAAAAAGCATTACTTGATGTGGTATCAAATGTATTTATTTGATGTAGTATCAAGTGTACATCAATGTTGTTATTATTTCTAAGATGATAGCACAAAGCTACAGGTTGCTGAAATTATGCAAAATTATAAGCTCAAGCACTACAAAAGATGAATGGACGAAATATAAACTTGTACATGATTTGTAATGGATCAACTAAGATCACAATGATTTGTGGAACAAAACTAAATGCATTTTTAATGCAATCAATTTACAGACTTGTACATGATTTGCAATGGATCAACGGAAAGAATTACGATATAAACCGTACAACGATCATAATGGATCAAGATTATTTTTCATACAAATAAAAGCACATTCAGTAAAAGAATAATTATAATACATAAAATGATATTTATGTCCTAAGACAAATATAATGAAGTGTTTTCATGATTTTTTTTAAACATATGCTTAGTTAAAATCCGAGCGAGTCAGTTAAAAAATTGAGCAAGTCAATTAAAAACTGAGCCTACGCTCAGTTATAAACCGTGCAAGTTTGCTCAATTAAAAACTGAACATCTAATCGAGCGTTTGCTTAGTTAAAAACTAAGTCTATGCTCAGTTAAAAACTGAACATCTAACCGAGCTGATTTTGGGTTTTTGCATTCTGGTTTGAAAAAGCTTCTTAGTGTTTTTAGGCTACTGATTTGCATTTATTGTGAGGCACAGATATGTAAGATGCCATATTTTGTTGCTGAAATTGATTAACAACTCACTATAAGAGAAGTTTGATGCCTTGCTAAAGAATTAAACACAAAGTACAGAACAACATAGAGAAGAAAAAAACATACTATTTATAATCTGATAAGAGAAGTCTGATGAAAAATAGTAATGGTGTATTTATATTGTGTATTTATTTGAAAAGGAAGAATTGGAATTGTAAGAGGAAGAAATCAATATAACATATTGTTCAAAGATATAGAAAATATTTTGTTATAAAGGATAGAATTGGAATGAGCTCTGTAAACTTTAAAAAAATGGCTAGTTTGATCATCAGCAGAACTCAACACCTAAAGGAACAAAGTCATCAATGAAACTAATCTTGGAGGCAGAGCGTTAGTTCCAATTTTATTAAACTTATGCGTATTGCTTCCAATTCCAAAACAAATGTTGCCTAAAATTGATTTTTTGTTGTTGTTGTTGTAATACATTAGACAGTATAAGATTTGATCGACTGAATAAGCAAATATGTAATTGGCAGGGAGATACAAGACCCAGCTCTACCGCATGATGGATGCAAGCGGTGGCTGCCCTTATGGTCACTGCTGCCATTTCCGTCATGCTCTTGCCCCTCGCCCTCATGACAATTAATCATATCATTTCATATTATATCAGACTGTCCTTTTACGTGTTTCCAATTTGGACGTGGGGGCTGCTGTTGTATCAAAATAAGAAGCGCCCTTATGATAAACTCTTCTATTTTCTCTCTTGTCTGTTACAGTATATAGAACATATACTTTACGTCTAGTTTGACCTCATTTGTGTTTTACTGTTGTTATGTACTGCAAATGTAATAATATTGTAATTCTTCTAGATTGAATAAATCCATCAAATAATCATTTCTCTATTTGGATAATAGTTTATGCATCATCTTAATTTCTTTGGATTTGTCAGCAATTCATCCACTATATTAGTTTCTTTCTAAATGCTTTCACATTAGTTTCAATATTATAATAAGATGATGGATTTGAACACCAGTGTTTCAGTGTTATTTTCTTACAGTACTTCTTTGAGATAATAAAAACCGAAATCTTCTTTCACTAACGCCGATAACATTTGTTTGTTTGTCAATTTTGCTTGCAGTTGTCGTTCTCCCTCACCCTTTCGATGGCGGCTACCGGTCTTCTCCAATCACCTGTCTTATTGTCCTGAAGGCATCGACAGGTTTTCAAGAGCAGGTACTCTCTCTATCATTTTTCCCTTTGATGCTTTTAACTTCTTTTTTTTGGAAGATGTTTATGAACCATGGATTTCAATGTCGAAGAATAATCTCTTAATTTACTGATTTCCATGATTTGCTATAAATTTTTTGGTCGACTGTGCGCTCAAAATATACTTGTACCATCTTACTGTGCGCTCAAAATGCGGGTCTCAATAACCTTATGAGAATGAGGCTTTTCAGCATTTTGAATTTGTTTAATACAGTGGTTTTTAGGAGTGTCATCTGAAGAGATTGTCCCAACATTTTGATTTTCTGTAAGAGAACGTACCTGGTTATTAAATTCTGGGTTGCCCCCATGTAAGTAACCCAAGCCCCCCTCAACGAATTGAGGTGATTGCTTTCCATAACCACCAGGTAATAGCCCTTCACGAATTTCATAGTAACAATAAGGACATAAATCATATGAACAACTAGGACAACTTTTATGGAAATCTACTATAGAAGTTCTGCAATTGTTGCTGGATAAAGCAAAAGAAAAGGAAATTGTATTTATTTTTGTGTGATACATGTGCCAATTAGACAGCTTCCAAATGGAAGATGCAGCTAGATAATTTTTGTACAATGTATATATTAATAATTCAATATACTCAGCAAGGTTAAACAATTTTTGCCTTTGTATCTCTAAAGAGTGGAGGAAATAATTTAGAGATTGGGTTAAAAAATGTGTGCTGTTATGTAAATAAGATCTGCTCTGTCTTCTAAAAAATGCAATCATATTTGGACTGACTATCTTCTATATAATATGCTAAAAATCAAATTTGTGAAGTCTTATTTTTGATGATAATAGAGTTCTTAATTCCTTCCATTACTTTGTCAAGTTGCATTCTTGGTCCTCAAAGAACTTTTATTATTTGTGCACAAACTAATTTTGCAATATATAATTTTCAATTTTAAGTCCAGCTCGACAGTTATTGAAGTGTATCCTTTGAGTAGGCACTACTTTGCATCAAAAGAAGATTATATTCCAAGAGATGTTTCTCCTCATGACAGAATCCTGCGTTTGGGCCGCAAGTAATTTTTTTTCCTCTTAATCTTGTTTTGTTTGTTGGTAAGAAAAACGATTAACCCGTATTATCCATACGTATCACATAAACGATTTAAAAATGGTTGTGTAGTTGATCTTAAATTACTATCGGTGACAAACTTGATAAGCATAGTTTATTGACTAGCTATGTGCAGGCTGTGTTGATTGGAATTTGGAAGTTTGATTCAATGTTTAAGTGTATATAACATATTGACTATCACCTTTTTTTCTTATGTGGACTTATGAACAGCTATGTTGCTCATGGAATGAGAACTCGAGTTGAAGGAGTTCTTCTGGTTAGTTCTCTGTTCTTTTTTACTTGGAAATTTGTTTATATTTGCTTATATGGACAAGTGTTGTTGTATAATAGCATATGGATAGTTCTCATATGCAGTAAAATATTGGCAAATATGTGGTCTGGCCTTGTTAAAGATTATGTGATCAGCTTGAATGCTCAAATGAATTTCATATATGGATGATTGAATTTGAGTGTGCGTCCTGTTTTGCTATCTGTAACCATAAACTGTTTGGAAAATATTAGTGGAAATGTTCCAGACTTTAAAAGAGCAAGCATATTAATTAGTCCCTTTTCCATTCAAAATATGAATGTTAAAAAGTGCACGATTTACAATTCTATAATATTTTTCTTTGTTTTGTTTCTCTTAAGGTGGCGTGTATTGTAGGCTTCCTAACATTATACAAGGCATTTGAAGCTACATGGGCATCTACATGTAAGGTGGCAGCTTCAACCGTTATGATTCCTTCGGGTTATCAATTCCTAGTTGGTCCAAGTTTCTTCGTTGGTCAAGCTAATTTATTTTTTCAGGTACAAAAAAAATAACACAAAATTATGTTATAGTGGTTAGAGTTCAAAAAAGTTAATGGCATTAGACTCCAAGGCAGTGGTACAAATACAGTAGAAGGACAAGGAAGTGTGTGGTGGATTAAATCTATCAGGTACTTTTCATCTAAAAAATTGTTAAAAGTTTTGAAATATCTAATTGAACTGTGGGTTTTCGAATATCAACTCTTTATCTTGGATGAAATTTGGTTGGCTTTGGGTTTAAAGTTTAAACAAGTAGGCTTTTATGTTTAGCCTTGTGTTCATATCGGAAGTTATTTTTTCACTGGAAGAAGTTCATTCTGTTATCAATTTCATTGTTACACAACTAATGGTGTTTATATCAAATTCTATTATGTTTAGCATGGTTGCCATAATGGTTTTCTTCTTCTGTTCATTTGTGCTACTATGTCTTATATCATCTAGTAGTTTCTTGTAAAACTCATTTATGTACATGGCAGCTCTTAACTTCCTTTACATCATCTCTATATTTAGCTGGTCATGTTGCTTCATGTTTCGCATCTTCAGGCACACGATCGTATGATCGAAAATCATCAATGCTGGCATTGGAGTCGGATTTGCTAACCAGGTAACTCAAAGTTGTATTTCATTCTTCTGTATCTTATGGGACTAATTTTAGAAAATTTTATACAGTCTGTTCCATTGTACCGGCCAGAAATGTCCCTATGCTTCAAACTTTTATACAGTGTGTATCTTATGCTTCAAAATGCTTCAAAAATTTTGTGGTAACAGAGGAAGATGGTGGCGGCAGTTGGAGGCTATTCTGGGTGGACTTGGATCTGGGTTGGTGGAGAGTGGGGTAGGATGGTTGCGTGAGAGGTGATGTGGGTAGAGATGGAGGGTAGTGGAAGCTACATGCGAATTGAAGGCTTGGTTTTAAAAAAAAATGAACAGCTATAGGCGAGAGGCGAGGCGGAAGGAGGTGGCTGCCTGGGCGAGGTCTAGGTGGATGGAGGCGATGGCGATCGACGTAGATTGCTAGGCGGAGGTGGAGAAAACAAATGAAAAAGATGTCCATGTTTTGAAAACGTATCGTTTTGGTATGCTACACTCAATTTGTGTACTTATGTTTAATTTTTATCACAGATATTTATGTTTAATTCTTCATGTATGAAATATTATGGATATATATATATTTTGTGATTTGGCTTATGACTCAATTTGTGTACTTATGTTAATGTGATGAATGTGGTTTTTTGAGTTATAATATATAAGTAGAATTGAAAATTGTAAGCTTTGAATGTTATGGCAGCAAAAAATGTGCAATAGAATTTTTTTATAGCGTTCTAACTATGCAATAAAAAGAAAAATTGTTCAGGTTTGTTATACTATAGCATCATGTTAGTGCTATACAAAATATTTTGCAAAGAGTAAATAGTTTTTATAGCAATAAGACGGTGCTATAATAGATAGTAATGAATTTTCTATAGCATTTCAATTTGTCATAAAAGGTTGACACGATGATTCCATAGCGCGTTCAAATGCTATAATAATATAGCATGTCGACATATTTATAGCAAGTAAAATGCGTCATAAAAAGTTTTATAGCACATTTCATAATGCTATAGAAAACCAGTTGCACCAATATGGCCTATTTTAGATGGCAAGAAAAATACGTTTTTCATTGCAAGTATGACACGCTATAGTATCTACCAGACTTTTTACAACATGTTGATCTATGGCGATTATAGAATCGCTATAGAAAGTTTTTATAGCGGTTTTTACACGCTATAAAAAGTCCTTTTTGTTGTAGTGTTATCTTTGCGAGAGATACTTTGACCGTTGAATATGTGAAGTCGGGTCTTCTACCTGAGGACTTGAGGGATCAGATAAAGGAGATGAATGAAGGTAGAGGGGAAAGTAGTAGTCAAGGCCTATTTGCTGAGAGAATGAGACAGGAGAAGAAGAATTGGAATTCTATAGGGCATTTCAAATTTAGAAAGCCCGGTAATAATAATAGAGGAAAGTCTAAGAATGGAAAGTGTCACTATTGTAAGAAACCAGACCATTGGAAAAGAGACCGTATGGATTGGAAGAAGATGGTTCTTCATCATTTGCGGTGGAGAAAGCTGTATTTGATGATGTGTTATCTGCAACGGTATCAGATGTATCAAACCATTGAGTGTTTGATTCGGGGACGTCTTTTCATATGACGTCTAATAGGGATTACTTTAGTTCTTTCGTCGACGGAGAGGGAAATGCAATCCTTATGGGTAATGATGCTAGTTGTAGAGCCATGGGAGAAGGTACAGTGTAGATTAGGATGTTTGATGGAGTGATACGCACTTTGACAAGTGTTCGGTATGTTCCGGGTCTTCAGAAGTCCTTGATTTCTTTGAGGCAGTTGGCATCCATGGGGTGCAAGGTCACTTTAGAGAAGGATGGTTTGAAGTTTTTGAGGGGTACTCTTGTTCTTATGAAGGTAAAATGTGTTCCGAAATTTGTATTTGCTTAAGGGGACCACAGTTCTTGGAGAGTCGTGTGTTAGAGTTGATAGTTCTCGTGCTTTGGATGCCACCAGTCTTTGGCATCTTAAGTTGGGTCATATTTTTTAGAAGGGCTTAGAGTTGCTTCGTGGACGGAAGATGATCAAAGGTAACTTCAACAAGTTGGATTTATGCCAGGAGTGTGTGTTAGGCAAGCAAACTAAGGTATCCTTTGGAGTTTGACTCCATAGATCAAAAAGGGTACTTGATTATGTACATACAGATGCTTGGGGACCAATTACTACTGCTTCCATTGGAGGAGCGAAGTATCTTATCTCTTTTGTTGATGATTTTTCTTGGAAAGTTTAGGTGTATGTGATGAAGGCCAAATCAGAGAGCCTTGAGAAGTTTAAGGCTTGGAAGGTTCTTATTGAGAACCAATCTGGTTCTAAGTTGAAGGTGCTGAGATCTGATAACGGGGGCGAGTTTGTCTCTGGAGAGTTCGTTGACTTTTGTACACAGCATGGCATTGAGAGACATTTCACTACATCATGTGGTCTGCAATCCAATGGGGTTGCTGAGAGGATGCATAGGACTTTACTTGAGAAGGCTCGTTGCTTGAGATTGACGGTGGGCTAATCTATGGGTTTTTGGGTTGAGGCATTATCGACTACGGTGCATATTATTAATCGGATTCCGTGCTCATCCATAGATGGAAAGATTCCACAAGAGAAGTGGAGAGGTAAATCCATGTACCTTGGTTATTTTCGTATTTTTGGTTGTCTTGTGTATGTTCACCATACAGGTGATGATAAGTTGGAGGCTAGAGCATACAAAGGCATCCTCTTGGGATACAGAGATGGTATTAAAAGGCATCGTATTTGGCACCCTGTTGATAGAAAGATTGTTCATTCCAGACATGTTACTTTTAACGAGTCAGTAATGTTCAATCCTAAGGAAGACTTACCTACCACATCAGATGTTTCCGATAGGCCTAAGGAGATGGAAGAGTTTCACATTTTACAGCCTAGTATAGAGTTGTTGATGCTGTTGAAAGTGAGATAGATGTAGTTGATGTAACATCACAGAGTAGTCCACATGTGCCTTCTAGTAGTGTTGGTGATGTGCATGAGACTAGAGAAAATTCAGTTCAATGTGAAGCTGAAAGAAGTATAGGCGAAGTTGTACCTATTCGGGCCAGTCATAGGACTATTAGGCCGCATAAGATGTATGGTGATTGGCAATATGCAAACCTTTGCCTTAGTGATCAGTTTGATTCTTCCCTACATGTGGTTCATGAGAAGCCGCTTGACCTTGATGAAGCTTTGATGTCATGTGACAGTTTGAAGCGGATGTGTGTTATGAAAGAGGAGCTAGAGTCATTGAAGAAGAGCAAGACTTGGGATTTGGTACCTCCTCCTCAAGGAAGCCGAGTCATAGGTTGCAAGTGGGTGTTCAAGGTGAAGGATGATGGAAGATACAAAACTAGACTTGTTGCTAAAGGGTTTTCACAGAGGAAGAGAATGGAGTATGATGATATTTTTCCCCTGTAGTGAGACACACCTCCATCCATATTGTGCTTGTTATAGTTTCCGCTCATGACTTGGAGTTGGAGCAACTTGATGTGAAGACCGCTTTCTTGCATGAAGACTTAGATGAGACCATTTACATGAAGCAGCCAGATGGATATGTCGTAGATGGAAAAGAGAATTGGATTTGCAAGCTAAAGAAGTCATTGTATAGACTTAAGCAGTCGCCTAGACAGTGGTACAAGAGGTTTGATTCTTTTATGGTTTCACTTGGTTTTGATCATAGCATCAAAGATGCTCGTGTGTACACTTCAAGCATTTGAAGAATGGTTATTGGGTGTATTTACTCTTTTATGTGGATGATATGTTGATTGCTTCCAAGGATAAAGCTGAAATTGATAGTTTGAAGTCGAAGCTTAAGGCAGTATTCGAGATGAAAAACATTGGAGAAGCAAGGAAGATTTTGGGTATGGAAATCTAAAGAAATAGTAAGTTTGGACTTTTGAGGTTCACTCAAAAGGAATATATTCCGAAAGTGCTTGCTCGGTTTAGCATGGAAGGAGCAAAGGTAATTAGCACACCCATGCCTTTACATATACAGCTTTCTAGTAGAGGCTCTCCGATCTCGGAGAAGGAAAAGACTTATATGGAGAAGGTTCCATATGCGAGTGCAGTTGGTAGTCTGATGTATGTCATGGTTTGCACTAGGCCTGACATTGCATTGGCAGTTGGATTGCTGGGTAGATTCATGTCAAATCTAGGAAAGACGCATTGGGAGGCACTGAAATATGTTTTCAGATATCTTAGAGGGACTCCAGTGTTGGAACTGGACTGGCCCGTAGCGGAAGTTATGGGTGAATTTCAAAAAAATTACCCTCTTGGATCTTTTATTGGGCCTATGAAGTCTAACTGAATTAGAACATTTCTAAATTTCATTTAAATAAAATCATTTATTTTATTTAAATTCAAATATATTAATATATGAAATTAATTTTATTTGATTTAGCTTATACATAAATGTATCGTATACATATATGTGTGAATGCATGTGTAACATAATAATCCGTGAAAGATATATTATGCCCAAATGTGGATATTGGGATTTACATCGCAACATACATATTAGATCATTTTGTATGTTATGTATGTTGTCTAAATATGTGCATGTATATGTGTTACAAAAAAAAAATATATATACATACACCCACACATATGTATGTATAAATATATTATATAATATATGAACATAAAACATTTATATATAGATAAATATATATATAGAAAAAGAGAGAACAATTATTAAAAATTATTTATAATTGAAAATTAACTTAGTTTTGCAAACATAATAATTTTAGTATTTTAATTTGTATATATTATGAATAAAATAATGTTTTCATCCATAAATAATTAACATAAAATAATATATTGATGAAAATTCATATTTTACAATTTTTGAAAATCTAGGATCATAAAATAAAGCTTAGAAAAAAATCTGGAGATTTTCAAAGTTGAAATATTATTTTTAAAAATAAATACATTGATTTCAGCAATAATTATTTAATATAAAATAATATATTATTAAAAATTAAAATTTTAAAATTTCATAAATTCTAGGATCATGAATGAAAGGTTATAAATTTTTTTTAAGAATTTTTCAATTAAATTATTATTTTTAATAAATCATAAATAGTTTTTTCGAAATAATATTAATTATTAAAAATAATAAAATTAATTGAAAAAAACCTATATTTTTACTATACGTTTCTAAAATGATATAATATTTTTTAAAATATAAAATTGAATTTTTAATGTAATAATTATTTTATATATAATAAACAATTCAAAATTCAATAAATGTTAATGTAAAAATATGAATATATGTATGATAATTAATTTTTGAATTTGTAAATTCATATTATATATAAATAAGTGTACTAAATTTTTTAAATCATATATATATATATATCTTATATATGCATATATGTTATTATGAGAGAGAAATATACACTAATATATATATATATATATATATATGAATTTATTAATAAATATATATAAAACAATTATTAATGACAAAAATTGATTTTGTACAGTAAACAACATTTGTCTATACATAAATCAAATAGTATAATAAACAAATTATGCACATAACCAAACTGATTTGTGACAACTACATCTACTTACAAAATCTCACCTAACTAAACATATAGTAGCAATATATTTAAACGGATATGAAATTGCTCATTATAGGATCATAGAATATAATTTAATTACTGTAATATGAATTAAAATTACCAATTTAATGATGCCTTTGAATCCACGTTAAAGCAATGACTTCCCTTCCTTTGACTATTCTTGATTCGTCAAATTGCAAGTCCGGAATCACCGACCTCTAACTATCGAATAGTATTATTTTAATTTGAAATATATTTTAGAATTTTGGAGTGGATTGAGAGCTATGTTTTAACCAGCAATGTAGAAGGTAATGGCGGCCAAAAAGGTTAGTAATTGTTTTTAGAGATACATACATACATACAGGGTTGTATTAGAGAGAAACGAGGAAAACATTTTGACCCCTTCTCACTTTATCTCTACCCATTATCTCCAAGCCAATTCTCTGTGTTTAAGCCACCCCTAGACCTTCCCAAAACCGAAATTTTGCAGCCCTAATAATGGGACTTAAACTCATCTAAGTCCAAGCCAAAATACTATGCAATTAAATCTAATTTAATCGCTTGTCGATATTGTATATCGATCGCTATATTTATAACTGTTATAAATATATATAACATTATTTATTTCTCAAATCATATTCAAATTTTATAATTAATATTTCATAAATATTAATTAATTTAATTAATTTATAACAATTATAAACTAATTAAATCTTTCGGCCTTAAGGGAATTCATCATTTCGGCTGTGTAACTCTTGGGTGTAAATTTGGTCAGCGATTAACATCGAACTATTCTAATGTTAACATTAACACGTCACTTAACAGGTGGTGTGACATTATGGCCAAATTTATCGCTTACTCATTTTCGGTAAAATCCAATTTTAGTTTAATAAGTGTTGCCCGGTTGTGACATTTGTTTACACTAATTTTCTTCGTTAAAACTATATCACTTTGGACTTATGGAATTTGGTAATGGTCAAAATTCCAACCTCATCCACATTCAACTTTATAGTCTAAATACAAAGTCCTTGGTTCAATAATAACAATTATTATTAACCGGAATGCTATGGCCAGAGACTTTGACTTTGAGTTGACTTGAGTTAACCATGATACAAACTGCATATAACTGAGGAGACGAATCCACTCTTGAATAGTGCTTCACTTCCAATACTTCCGCTCGACCCAACTATAGTCACTCGATGGACGCCATGCCATGATTTGGCTATAATCAAAGCGGAGCTTTCATATTGAAGATCCACGGTATTCTCAAGTCGAGAGAACTGTGTAAATCAGTCACATCGATATTTTCTGTTTGACCTTAGTTATATTAACCAACAGAAAACTATCGAGTGAGTCGTTCCATAGTTATCCAATAATTATTAGTACGTAACCCCTAGGTGCCCCCAGTGGTTATGAGTAATACACTGCCCAACATTTGGAGAGCGTACATACTCCAGTCTCAACGGATACATCGATATCCAGTCTCAATGCATCTTGACTGGGAATATTTAAAATGGTATATTTGTTTGGTTGTAATAAATTATTCACGGTTACAACACTTTGTAACTACTACCACAAAATATACCATTTATGAATTTTTCTATTAAATATACTTTTAATTAAGTTAATTAATTAATATAATCACATTATATCAAGTATATAATAGAAAGAAAATACCTTTTATTTCGAACAAGGTTGGTCAACGAGTTAGATATATGTAACAAATTACATAATAGCCCCTAGGACATACCCCTAACTCTATCATCCAGAGCATGGGCTTGGGGACAGAGATAGAGATTTCAACTTGGTTGGTTTTTGTGATTCTGACTATGTCGGTGATAGAGATCGAAGAAAGTCAACCTCAGGTTATGTGTTCACCATTGGTGTGACAACTATTAGTTGAAGAGCGAGATTGCAGACGATTATGGCTTTGTCTACTACAAAGGCAGAGCTTATAGTTGCGGTTGAAGCGGCTAAGGAGACACTTTACTTGAAGCGTTTGTTGTGTGACTTGGGCTTAGTGTATGAAGGTATAGAAGTGAATTATGATAACCAAAGTGCAATTCACTTAGCTGAAAATCTGGCTTTCAACTCAAGAACGAAGCATATTGAGGTGAGAGGGTCCTTTCTTGTCTCTATGGATGAAGAGAAGCTTGTACGTCTTCAAAATGTTCACACAGAGGATAATGCAGCGAATATGTTTACCAACTTGTTACCCGTTGCAAAGTTCGAGCATTGCTCGAAATTGATTCGCTTGATGAAGTGCTAAGTGCCACAGGGTAGCACGGGGGAGAGTGAGCTGATAGATAGAGACGTTTGTTTTCATTGTGGAGATTGATAGGTACTACTTGGAGAGGGTACTTTCAACACTTTGTTGGCGGACGGTGGTCTTGCCGAAGTTCGTTGACAAAGTACAATGGGTGATGGCTATGCCGAAGCTCATTGAGAAAGTATCTGTGGTGTCTTGTCCGAGAGCTACTTAGAGTAAGAGGATGTAGGTGGAGTTGATAGGCTTGCAGGGAAATCTAGTATCAAGGTGGAGATTGTAAGATTTGGTGATACAATATTTTCAATTGCAGAAGGTTTTGAAGATATTGTTGATTTCAATGATACAATATTTCCAATTGCAGAAAATTTTAAAGATATTTGAGATAATTACTCAAATATATATTGTCTTTTTTGTAGCATTAAAAAGAGTAATAAATTACCTACGTGAGAAGGAATCTTATCAGGCGCATGTAAATTAAGGAAAACTAGAAAATCAAATGGATAAACATTTCCTGTATGAATAGAAGAATTAGTGAGGCATTGATTTATGACCATAAATCAATTACTTCAACTCCAAGTAATAATCTATATATAAAGGCAGAGAGATTAGCATGAGTAGAATTATCTCTCTCAGTTGTATTTCTTATTCTTGTTCTAAAATATTTCTTTATTGCTTGATTTGTGATTGATTTTAGTTGGTGACTATTTGTTGTTTGTTTTGTCTCACCATCAATCTGGTCCTATTTGTTTTTTCCGCAAGGTTGGGTTTTTGTTCCTAAGGCGATCTTGAGGGATTTTTCCCCAAGACTTAGTTTTTGGAGAAAAAAAAGAAAAAAAAATCCTCTCATATTGGCCTTAATTTTTTAGCTTCCCGTTTTTTGGCAAATGTTTGCAGTACAAATATTTGAGATAATAAAGGAAGAACAAGTTTGAATGAATTTGTTTATTGCACCACTTAGTGTTGTTCCAAAACGATCACAAGAATTGCAAACATTGGCAGTGTGCTGAAATCAATTTTTCAAAGTTTGGTCATCATCAAATTAACATTTGAGATTCACACAACTTTCAAAAAACATTTGATTCGACAATGATTTTAATAAATAAAAATACAAAAATCGTTCTAACACTATTTTCAGCAACAATTTATAAATTCAAAAAAATTGTGGCTTACGTTGTTTTTATGGGATGGTGCGAGGTTAATTTTTGAATTAAACTGAGCCAAAATACATTCTTTATAATACTCTCGTTAAAAAAAGATGAGAGTTACTATTTTCACTATCAGTTTGGTTATGGGCAAATACAATTTTATAAAACGTTTCTCAAATTAAAATTTCTATTTACACTGTTATTTTTTGATAGTGCACGAAGCAAAATAATTTAATTTTCCAAGTTGGCATTCTACATACATATTGCAAACACTTGGTGTACGTACTAATGAACTTCATCGAAATCAGATTGAGCAAATAGATTTTCATAATTAATAATGATGATAAGAATTTGATGGGAAAAACATATATGATAAATCATAGGTCAATCGCATAATTTGTACACTTCACGTTTTCCATGTTCCAGAAACAGTCATTAAAGCCTCAATGAATTAGATTGTTAGTTGGGAATTTTCAAATGGAAGATGATATTTAGAACATAAATCAAAGAAGACTAGGGATAATTGGCTTGACATCATAGATTTCGGTTTTCATTATTTGATATATAAAACGAGAAGTACAAGAGGAAGGAGTCAGAGTCATGTGCAGAAAAGGGATAAAGGAGGGAGTGAAAGAGGGATACAGGTTAACAAGTGGGGTATTTAGATCCATTATTTTCTTCACAAATTTAACATCAATTTTTTTAATTCCACTTAGCCAATTTAACACCGATAATAAAATGATTATGTTCTTAGACAGTATCAGCTCATAAACAAATTGATACCACAAACAACAACACCAAAAAGATTGAGGTGTTTCCTTTTGTAGAAAACCGTGTCTTGCTACTCCAAAGAATCCATGTTTGACACTTTTTACTTGTGAATTTTGTTAAGCCACGCCGCATGCACTAGTTTCAAAGAAAGCTTATTAATGTTTTAACAACTAAGTTGTGAATTTGTATGTGAAGTAGGCATCAATTGAAGCTTACCGGGGTTTCCGTTGAGCAAGTTTTCATTTATTTATAGCATCAAATTCCTTTCTCCTCTCAGCAAAATATGATAGGAGACTAGACAGATTGAGGACAGAAACCATGCACAAGCCTCATTGCACCATGGAAAATAGACTTACCTTTAAAAACTATTTCTTAAAGACCATGCCGAGAGTTGAACTTTTGGCTATCAGTTTGAACATATTAGATGAAACTAATAGAACAATAAATTAAAATTAATTTGTAGTTATTCAAATCTTAGTTGTTATATACAGTTGTAAATTTATATGATCTTGTGATGTAACCATAGTTGATTTGCAAATATTCTATTATTATCTAAAATGAAAACATGTATAATGCTTTCATTTCTGTTGTATCTATATATCTTTTGTTCCTAGAGGAAAGTTTCAATCTTGTGTTAGAGAGGACTTTCCTTCTGTAGTTCTGAAATTGGATTTTTCAAAAGCTTTTGATTCTTTAAATTGGGATTTTCTTTTGGAAGTGATTCAAGCTAGGTGTAACAACCCGCATATTTTACGATTTTATATTTAAATATTTTATTTAAATATAACGTCGTTAATCGGATTAAAGTTCGAAAAGCAACTTTTTGCAAACGGTCGAATTAGGACTCGGGACCACTTCCATTGAGTCCAAAATGGCGTTTGCGACATTTTTGAGTATATGCTTCGATAGGTTTGGAGTAAGTTGATTTTTGCTATTTTCTATTGGGCTTTTTGGGTTTGGGTTTAGGTTTGACCCAACTCATCATATAACCTAGTTCAGCCCCTCTCCTCTCCTCTTCACTACATTCTATTTTCTTAAACACTCTTGCACAACTGAAAATGGGGAGAGGAATGGGAAATTAAAACACCAAGCCCTAGTTTTCAATTGCAAACTACAAATTCTTGCTCCAAACTCTTGGAAAAGCTAAGGTAAGCTCCATCTTCATCTTCTCCATCTCTTCTCCTCTTCAATTTCAGAAAATTCCTAAACCTAATTTAGGAAATACTTGTTTTAAATCTTAGATTGAAGCTTGTAGAGTTAAAGTGAAGAGTGATTGATCTTTTCCTTGTGTTTGTGCTTCTCATCTTTGTTTTTGAGTTAAAAAGGTGAGTTTTGAACTCACATCTACTTCTCTTGATATCATTGATGTTAGGTATGAATTCCTAACACTTATTCATGTTCATTTGCTTTTGGTTTGAATTGATTTGGTGAACATTTCCATTTTTGGTGTTTTGAAGTCAAAAACTCTAAAAATCATAGCTTTGATGTTGAACATGTTTTTGGTGGTGAATCGGAGAGCCAATGGGGCTGGGTTATCGTTTGGCAAAAGCCCCTTAAGTCCATTGCTCGATCGGTTGCAAATGGTGAGAGTTTGCTCTTCCATTTGATAGGCTGGAAAACAGTTTCAGCTACAGCCAGTCGACTGGCCCCCTGCAGTCAGTCGACTAACTGCAGGGTCTGAAAACTCTCGGGTTCTGGTTCAGTCGACTGACTGCATAAGGCCAGTCGACTGACCTGCTTGTTTTTGCCTATTTTTCACCATTTTTCTTGAATTCCCAATTTTAACCGATTCGGGTTGTTCCAATTAGTTGTTATTGCATATTTGACTTTGATAATTCCTTTTTGATTTCATGCATGGGTCTTTATATAATGATCTTTGTAAAGTGTATTAAAACTCGTTTCTCCAATTTAAAATTTCTATTTAAAACACACACAATTTTGCACTTCGAGCGAAGAGGGAGGAGAATCAAATGATTAAATAAAACGCGTGCAACGAACACGTGCGTTTATCTTTTCAGTTAATTCCTAATCTATTCGTTTGACCGTTTTGATCGTTGGGTCTGGTTTACCGATGAAATGAGGTGAACTTTGTACTGCTTTGAGTGTGAGATTGGCTAACGGTTAGTAAACCGTTTAGTGCAAACGTGTGGTATGGGACTCACGTTAACATTTTTCGGGTTCCTTTCTGAGAGTTGTGACACATTCCGCCAGTTAGTGGTGTCCAGTACTGGGCCTTCGGACAATCACCACTACGGTTTGTTGCCTTCGGGGTTTGTTGCCTTCGGGGTTTGTTGCCTTTGGGCTTAAGCCTTCGGGGTTTGTTGCCTTCGGGTATGTTGCCTTCGGGTTTGTACCTTCGAGTTTGTGCCTTCGAGTTTGTTGCCCTATAGTATCACTTTTGGAGTTGGTCATTCGTCGCCGCTCGAGTGATATTTGGGTTTGTGCCTTCGGGTTTGTGGATCCTTGTTATACAGTACTGAACTCGAGCATCTTTTATTTCTTTGACAATTATATTTCCCTAGTGTATCGCTCTTCGGTGTAGGTTCTTTGAACCACACGATATGTAGCGATTACCTTGTGGAAACTTGTGTTACCTTTGTTGGTATTTGTTAATTTCCTTCTAGGCTTGATTTGGGATATGTATGTCCTTTGTTTATTTGAGTTGCCCATGATTTGAGGCTTGTTTTGATTCATCTTATGTTAGATGATTTGGATATCTCTTTTGGAGATAATTGTGGTACTTTATGATCTTGTATGGTCATCATCATTTAGTTTATCTAACTGATTTGTTTAGTTAGACTGACCCGTGTATTTTATACTCGGGTCAGACCGAGATGTTTCAGGTTAGGTACTTTGGACTTAGCCTATTTTGCTTCCGCATGGACTATTCTGCTAGCTCCTTTTTGTCATAGCTTTTTGTGTCGTCCTTTTTGTCTGTAACTCTGATATGTATTCTTTTGACTCGCCTGTATATTGTGGTTTGCTATACCACTTGACATGTATCATTTTGTAAACTCTGTAATGTATATGTATATGTGAAAGTGTATGTGATGATCTACTGTTATGTGATGTGAATTACATTGAGTTGTTATATTTTATTCTGATAGATCCTCAGCCACCTATGGTTTTGTGTTAAGTATTTATTGGAGATGTCGATCCATTTAAGTAAGAAGTGGCATTGTCGGTGTATTCAATAGATAATTAAGACAGGGTTATAGATGGTCGCTCTTATCCAGCTCTATTCTCCGCATCAGCAGACGTTGTTACCTTGTAATACTCTTTGCTAATGTGGGTCTCGGAGTGGGGCGTTACAGCTTGGTATTAGAGCTGAGTTCAGAACAAAATATGATAAACATAGAACAGAGACACATATTACGGTACATTAAAGTGTTGTATGAATGTTACGATTTTTTGTATCATCGTGCCTTTATTCTTTCCGTGCCTTTGGGGTAGATAGAATTTTTGGGAATACGTCTAGGAATGTATTTTTCCGTAGTATTCCATATTTGAATTAATGATATCTACCTTGTGTATAATCTTTATCTTATCTTATCTTTCAGCTAATGGCCGGAAGAGGCCAAGGACGACGCTCGGATGCTGGGCAATCCAGTGGCTCGCATCCGGACGGCGTTTATATGTCTGTCGATCAGTTCTTGGAGTTATTCAGGAGCACTGAGCCTCTAGCTCCTATTCGTGCATCTCCTCCACGCAAGTCTGCCTTTGCACGCCTGTGCAGGGATTTTTCTCATCTTGGTGGAAAGCCATTCAAAGGCTCCAAGTCCGTTCTTGAGGTCCAAGCTTGGATCCGCACATGTGAACGTATCTTCTCTCGCATGGATCTTTCTGATCACGATCGAGTTCTTGTAACTTCTAGCTTATTGCAAGAGCGTGCCCTTGATTGGTACGAGCTTCTTATATCTGAACTTGATGAGTCTGTTCTTTCTTGGACTCAGTTCCGGGAGCGATTCGAACTTAAATTCGTTTCTGAATCTGAGAAAGTTCTATTCACTACAATAAAAGTGTCTTTTATAGCGGCATATAGCCGCTATTAATCACAACCATAGCGGTTTGATAAGCGCTGTATATCGACATGTTATAAAAAACTGTTGAATATTTATAACACAAAATATGCCGCTATGGTTGAGCTTAGTTTTATAACGCAAATTTGCCGCTATGGTACGTTAATTCAATAGCTCCTTATAGCCGCTATAATACAGCTAAATCTCAACGGAACTGGAAATCTTTATAACACCATTTTGCCGCTATAAAATATTTATTCAATAGCTCATTATAGCCGCTATAATACAGCTAAATCTCAACGGAATTGGAAATCTTTATAACACCATTTTGCCGCTATAAAATATTTATTCAATAGCGGTCATTTCAAGCTATTAAATCAACATGTTATAGTATTGATAAATTCTTTTACAGCTCATATATGCCGCTATAAAAATCGTAGATACACTTTTCAAGAGCTATGCCTATATATTACATTTTAATAATAGCAATCAAACTAAATCTTCATAAACGAATAAAACAAGTGTACAAACATTACAGTGTACAAACATTAAAGCAAGTGCATAACCATTGAATAAAACATAAGCATAGATTACCATTGTTGCTTTGTTCCTCTTCATTATCAATAAACATAGTACATATCATCCAAACACATTATCTATTTCACATGAAACTGCCAACTAAGTTGAGATGCAAAGAGCTTATCTAGCATCGCCCAATCGCTTAGTGCCACACCGGCATGATAATCACGGCCATATATCACTGTTGCATTCTGCTTTCATGCACCCTTGCTGATGGTAGCTCTTAAGTGCCAGAAGCTTCATGAACCTTTCACCATAGAGAGGCTTTCTTGAACCTACTATCATGTTTTTACTTGATTCTTACTTGCAAAATCTTCCTGTGCATTAAACAATTTGGTCCAGCGTGCCATCGTTTGTGATGGTCATCAAGTTAGATGATGAGGAGTTAGAAGTGTCAATAGACTTGTGAAGAAAGTACTTCTTCTCGGTCATGCGACAAACCATCCATCCCTCTTCTTGATTCATGCTTTCCTGTATCAAACTTGCAGCCTACAATTAAACAATAACATCATATTACATTTGTATACACAGACAGATTATGTTGAGAGGCAAGACTGAGCAAATAAATATGACTACCATGGTGAAGTTTCAATAATTTAGGTACCCAATTTTTTTCATTTATACACATGCTTTAATTCACATATGCTTCTCTGAACACTAATCAAATATGGATGATGTTGCACTATGTTTTATAAATAAAGACTTGTTGCCATCCACTTTCAAGTCAGTTTCAGACCAACATCCTGAAAGAAGCAAGCCACGAAACACTATACACACACACATACAATTGAAATCTACTTTATATAGGCGTTCTACTTTTAGCACGGAGAATCAATCAGTAACTGGTGGTAAAGGATTTAACTGCATAAAGTTGTAAGAAGCTCTACTTTATATAACTGCATAAGTATAGAGCTTTATGCAATTGAGAATCAATCAGTAACTTGAATTGCAAGCTGAACATGTGTGCGAGCATGCATATACAAAAGAATGATGTAAAGGATTTCAACATTAATATATATCAAAAGATTTAGTACCTTGACAAGAATAGCTTCGAAGTGTTGAAAGAATCAATAGTTGAACCAATCAAAGCAAAGACAAGGTTCTGAATTAACTGAGTGTTTCATGATTCTAACATAGTTATACTGCCAGTCGATATATATGTGAATACTCATAGTCTAAACGTGTACAAGCAAAGCATGCCCCGTGTTGATGAAAATGAAAGGGATAGTTTTGATCACATGAATTCATTGTTTTGTACATTAGTAACCGTGAATCAATTTTTACATATCGTGAATCAACATTGTAAAATTTTAAATTACTAATAAAAGGAGGATGAGATAGTTGTTGCACATGGTAAACAAATTCTCCATATGGTTAGTTCACTTAGCTAAAGATGATGCATTCGGAACTATGTAAATGTCAACCATTAATAACATAAATTCTCAAAAATCAGATAATCTTTTCAAATACATAAACTGGATAAATACTAGCAGTATCACTTGAGCAAAGAAAAAGAAGAAGTAATAGCTAAAGCAAACAATCCATCATATAAAATAAACATCTATGTGAAATATAGAGTCACCTTCATTGGTAGTAGACGTTTGTTGCCGATCCTGTTTGATGGTGAAACATTCATGGGCGACATTGAAGGTTGTTGCACATGATCCACGCATTCTTCATACGGTCGTTCATCATCATCAAACAAATTAAGGTGGTGCATTCATTCTATACGACGGATATTATCTAATTAAACTAAAAAAAGCAAAGAAGAAAAACACACAACTTCATTTCAATACATGTCATAATCATTTGTAATAAAGGCATTGTTCAATAATAAATAACAATAAGGAAGAAAAAATGTAAATTATGTTTTGTTTATGATAATAATCGAAGTGTTGATATTTACTATGCAACCTCTGCAACTTACTAAGATTCAATTAAACTATCTCAACCTCTGCAACCGAGTATACTTAGCATTACTCATAGCTTAATACTACTTGCAAATTATAATGTTTAGTTCAATCCTGTTTTGACAACAATACGTATTAAATAACTGTTTATCATTGATTCCACAGACATAAAATAAAACTGTTACATATATAGAAGTAGGTATAATGAAAAAAGGTAAACAAACTCTCAGTCATATTCTATTAGAACTGCAAAAGGAGGATAGCAGAAAAAAGAGTTTCCTTTCTAAGTCAGTGGCTCATTGATAATCAAAATACTGGGAAGGGAATAACGAGATCAACTTTGATATACATTATGAACATGAATTTAAGGACTATAGAACAAAGCTTTAACATATTATTTGAAATAAGAAACCAACAGATGCTTCTTGTTCTTGTATTGGTGTATAGCCAAAAAAATAAATAGAGGAAAGAAAAAGACTGAGGAAATAAAATCAAATCAGAAGGACATGAACACAGAACTGCATTAAACTATAAACACGGATCAATAATTATATTAGATGCAATATTTAGTAGTGGTCGAGGAACAAAATTACCTAATTCAAACCAGCAGTCAGCCGTCTTCCATAATTATTTTCTATTTCTAAGCGGTTTGGTTGAGGAAAAGTTAAATGTACAGGTGTTGAAGAGAGAACGTTGGAGATCTGTACACCTACATCATTATTTAACACGATGAATATTTTAGTTTAAGCATTGCAAAGCCACTTTCATACAAGGCATATAGGGATGAATAGCAAGTGTCGTGTCACACGTTAAAGTAAAATAGAATTTCAACTATACAGCTGAAAACAAGCACAATTTGACAGTATGCTTTTCTTGTTATTGACAAAGAACTGAAATTAAAAGGAAGAAAGAATAAATTATCTCACCCACTAATTAGAGGTAGGCACTCGAACTGGTTTGACTGTAGTGATAACTATCCTCAATTGCTCAAAACCCATTACAAATACTCTAATGAAGTAAAGGAAGAGCAGTTGTAACTTTCCAACTAAGTTATAGAGGGTAGTAAGATAATTTTCCCCATCGTAATTTTTACTACTTGTCCATATTGATGCATCCTCTAATATCCATCCTGGATAATATTTTCTAGGTTACATCAATTCACACTGATTAACCTTGGATTGTAGATTTACTAAAATATGCTTACCAGATTTGGTTTGTATGAATTTGACCAGTCATGTGGCTTAAGCTTTGATTTTGTTGCCTTGATCAACCCAATTAGAGCTTGATTGACCTACATTTACATAATTGAATGATTATGAAAGTGTGCAATTTTCATGTATGTTTTGAGCGTAATGTGCATGCTCATAAAACAATCATACTGGGTCCATCTGTCTGCATAGTGCATGCATATGAGATAATTATTATGGAACCAATTGATGGTTTTTCCAAAATATGCAAATCACCTTACCTCAAGTTTAATGATTAATCTATTAACAAGAACACAAGGCTTTGCTCCAACACTTTTTGAACGTTCATCTTTTGATTCTTGTTTTTGCTCTTTGTAAACAAAACTCAACATAGATGAAACTCAGTTATCATACAAGTGAGAAAAATTACTGTCACCAATGCATCAATGCCAAAAAAGGAATACAATTAATGTAGGGAAAATTGTAATAAAACGGAATCAAAAAGGGATGAATGTGATATATGTGATAAACTTGGAGTAGCACCAATTGAGGAGAAGCTAGTCCAATACCACTTAAGATGGTTTGGACATCTCCAACGGAGGCCTTTCGAAGCACATGTGCGCATTGAAATTATAGGTCGTGTCAAATTTACGTCGAAAATATAGCAGAAAAGGGTCCAGAATCACAAAACTACCTTTTCCTTCTGTTTATGCATGGACTCGATCTTCTTCATATATGTATCTGTTAACTTCTGCATGAATATCAGACGATTCAAGATGATTATTGTGAAAAATGAAACAAAATGAAAGGCCGGACATGATTTTTTATGATACATCAAGTTCATAATGTCTGCTAATTTTAATAAGGGATAACAAAATGCATCTATAGCTATTTCCAGAGTTAAGTTCATAATAGTGATTTGGAAACTACATGCAGGTCTGATGATAAATCTTTTACATTATCTTCTGAAAGCTTTTTTCTCCTACATGACAGGCATAATAGAAAGAACAATGAAAAGATCCCAGAAAACTATTGCAAAATTCTGCATTTTTCCCAAGGTTTGAAATGATATTGTTAGCTAAGCTTTACCTTTTCAAGTTTTTCATAGGTTCTGATTGCATCTCTCCTTATATTTCTTATAGCAACCTGTGAGAGACAAAACTTGTGATTTGACCCAAAAAAAAGAAAGAAGGCCAAAATGTAACACAAAGCCGAAAAACATGGAAAAGCTACTGAATTTGTACCTTTCCCTCTTCAGCAAGTTTAGCAACTACCTTTGATAATTCCTGCAGTCGGGAAGTCAAAATATCAGATGTTTTCTCTAATCCTTTAAGAACAAATATCAAAGTGTATACTAAATGTGGAACAGAGAACTATTAAATAAAATAAGATTTGTGTTAGTTATTCAGTCTTTCCAATCATATAAATAAAATATGATGACCATTTTCTCAATAAAATATGATTGTTTGTACTCAAAAAAATTATCGTACCAATAAAAAATTACTTGTAATAAGCATCTGGTTTCTAATTATCTAATAACAGTTGAAACTTGTCAAGATTGCAGTTAACTCTACTACTAGAATAAAATGCATGTTACTTTTATGATATATTTGCATTAAGAGTCCAATATAAGTATATAACAAACTGACCTTTCTTCTATCAGATGTTAATTGAGGAATGGTCAACCGTATAGCTTCTCCATCATTATTCGGAGTTAAACCAAGATCTGAATTTACTATTGCCTTTTCAATAATTTTCAAGCTGGATGTAAAATTTTGAGTTAGTAAAAGTAATAATGATATAAATATTAAAAAATAATAATAATGCATGTCTAAAAGTAACAACTCCTCAAGTTAATTAACCTTGATTTGTCATATGGTTGCACAAGTAGCGAACTACCATCTGGAGTACTGATTTGTGCAATACTCTTCAAGCTAACTTGTTATAATACTTGTGTGTGTATAAATGATATTAGGCACCAGCATCAAATTTACTGAAGGAGACATGAGGGATATATGTAAGGAATTCACTACAAGTTCAGAATGGGAAGTGGCCAGATCAAAATGTCCAGTCCTAGAATGGGAAAGATTCATCTTGGACAAAGCATGACCCAAAAATGGCCTTTACAACCTACAGAACAAAAAATGGGCAGGCATGCTATGAAGGGCAGGCTGGTAAAGTGGTGAGTTCTTACAGAAAAATATATGTATTGTGCTTAAAACGAGAAGAAAATCATAAACACCTCTTTTTTGAATGTGAATATAGTAATTACATTTGGTTAAACCTAAAATTCAAGATAATAGGAGATCAAACGATAGGCAAATTGAGCTCAAAATATTATACCTAAAGCACCACTGGCACGAGGCAGATCTGATGTCCAAATCTCCAACATAGCCATTACGACTATGGTTTGGCATGTATGAAAGGAGCGTAACAACAGATTTTTCAAGAATATAGAGAAAAGTGCAGATCTTGTTAGTACTTTAATTAAAAGTGAACTGCAGATTGCTCTAAAGAGAATAAACAATAGAGTACTTACCGAAGCTAAGCTAGAAGAACGGGAGGATGTGCATAGGCTGGATCTAAAACTACCAAGCATGGGAACTTGATCTTCTAAGGAGCCACCATGAAAGGGAGGAAATTTTATGCGAGAATTTGAGAAAATAAGAGGAAGAGGGAAGAGAAAAATAATTAAAAGAAGTGGCGGCCACGAAAATAATTTGGGGATCCCGCTTAAAAGCGTTGCATAGCCAATAAAGCAAATTAACACAAATTAATATGAACAATAACACTACAGAAAAATGCGTTATCAATTGGTGTTATAAAAAACAACTTTTCTTGTAGTGATTAGCCCGTCGCTTCCTTGAGTTGAAGCAAGGGAAGTCTTCCATTTCTGAATATGTTGCATCTTTCGAGGCCTTATCTAAGTATGGTCTTGAATTCATTAGCACTTCGTATAAGAAGAATATGAAGTTTGTCTCTGGTCTTAAGAAATATCTTAAGAAGTCTTTAATGCTCCAGCTTAAGCTTTCTTTTGAGGAGTTGGTTGATTTGGCACTTCATCTCGAGGCCATCGAGAAGGAGTGCGATAGTGGTGATGATGTTGAGGTTCGCAAGAACCCCAATAAGAAGAAGTTTCCATTTCATAAGTAGGGATTTCTTCCTCCTAAGAAGAAGAAGCCCATTGAATCTAGTTCTAACTCTCAATCTGCTGGAACACCTTCCATTCGGAAGTGTTTCAATTATGGTTCTCCTGATCATATGATTCGAGCTTGTCCTAAGCCTCTCTTGTGCCGTTATTGCAAGAAGGAAGGTCATCATGTTTCCTCCTGCCCTACTGTTCCTAATGCCAAGTGTGGCAAGCTTTTTGTTGCTAAAGCTTCTGGAGGTCCTTATCAGCCCAGAGGTATATCTCCATCTATTTTGGAAGGTTCTATTTTATTTCATGACCGTAGTATTCGAGTTCTTTTCGATACGGGAGCTTCGCATTCTTTCGTACAGAAAAAGCTCGTCGATGATTTGTCTTTGGATGTTTCTTGTATGATTACTTCGTTGAGGATTGCGAATCCTATTGGGGGATCTGCAACTCTTAGCATGCTTTGTGATGATGTTGAGATTGTTTTATGTGGCTTTTCTTTTTCGTGCGAAAATGCACGTTATTTCTTATTTGGATTTTGATATGATTTTGGGTATGGACTGTGACGCAGCCAAGGAAGCGAATTCGACGATGTAAATCGAATCCGTCCAGGATCTCACACGATTAGCGGAAATAATCGGTGAATCGATACAATGATGAATTGATGGATTGATGATACCCAAGATAAAGGCCCAAATCCGTTGATCATGAAGATACCGGATTCTAGCAATCTTCGACACGTTGATCGCGCACGATGCCGTGAGAGAAGATCTACAATTCTTCGAACGTTGATCAAGCGCACTTGATTCCGTGAATTGGCTTCAACAATCGTTGATTCGAGCGCACTCGAATGCCGAAGGTGGAGATAGGAGATCACACTCAACTACCAATTTCAATAGAGGCACAAAGCACAAACCAAATTTTTATTCAAAAATCAACTTTCATAAAATGATACAACTCACCCGCTATTTATAGGAGTTTACAACTCAACGCACATTACAACACTTTACACGACTTAAGCAAATACATCACAACAGTATAAATGACTTAACAAAAAAAACACACAGGAACGACCTATTAACATACAAGAGTTCACGACTTAAAAATCAACATACGACTTAAGATCCTTGCGACATAGCAACTGGGCAGCGACATAGCAGCAGCGACATAAGGAGCTTCACGACCTAACTGGATTCTCGTTCGCGACTTAAGGAATTCGGCATCCAATCAGCGACTTAAAGAACTTCACGACCTAAGAATCTTCAGCGACAAAGTAAGGTCGTTCGCGATTTAACTGGAGCGATTTAGGAGAATCTTAAGCGACTTAAACTGGAACGACTTAGGCTTCGATCGCGACCTAAGGAAATCGGCAGCGATATAAACTTCGGTAGCTTCGCGACTTAAGAAATGGTAGCGACATAACTTCGCGACTTAAAAAGATGAGCGACCCACGACCTACTGGAAGCATGTGCTCGCGACATGAGGCTGCTGGAGCGACTTACGATTAGGTCAGAGAAGGATGGAGCTTCGCGACTTAGGGTTAGGTCGTTCACGATTTAGGGATTGATGGATCTACTCGCGACCTATGGAGGAACGACCTAAGGGATTCGCGACTTAAGGAAGCTCGATTCTGGATCTGCGCTGCATCATCCTCCCCTGGTTGAAAAGAATTCGTCCCGAATTCACACTTTTTCCTTCTTCGAGATGCTGTCTTCCATTCTTTGTCTGGTCTGATGCGGCTCTGGTGATAACCACTTTTGAGATTGATCTTGTCTTGACCCTTTGAAGATGCGGCTCGACATAAGGAACGCATGGCATAAAGCAGACGTGGCATTAGGCAGGCGGCATAAGGAAGTGATATGAAGGAGATGACATCATGATGCATGTGCCAATAGGAAGGTGTGATATAGAACCAAACCGTGATGAAAATGCGAGACGTTATAAGGAAGTTTAAAATCGTGGAGCGACTTATGAAGTTACGACTGAAGAAGTATGATGACTCATGCCCAGATTCTTGTCTTTCCTTATCTCGTTCAGATGTATCATCATTTAGAATCTTCCCTTGACATGTTGCAACAATTCCTCCTGATTGAAATGAATTCTCACTTGCTTCTTCTTTGACATGTTTATTTTCATGAAACGGTTCCAAACAGTTGACGTTGACAACGTCAGTAGTGCGGACATGATCAGGCAACTCCAACTGACAATCATTCTCTTCCTCTTGTCTTTTCAACTCTTCCTGTTCTTTCAGATTCACAAGATCATACGATCCCCGCAGTAAAATAGCATCTGGTACTAGTTCAGTTTGATGTTGAATGTCCTGTAGTGGTGGTAACTCTTTGGGTAATTCCTCAGGATATTCGACTTCAGACTCATCGAATTCCGATACAACTTCCTCAAAATCCTCAAGATCTTTACTCGTTCCTTGCTCGGTCAACACAAACAATTCATTACTATTTTTCGCCCTTTCAACAGACTCTTCCAAAAATACAAGACTAGTTTCTTCAGACAGTTCCTCAGAAATCTCATCTTCAAATTCTCCAAATACTTCAACCTCTTCAGCATTCTCAAAATCAGAACTTACTCCAGATTCAATCAACATTGATAATTCATCACTATCTTTCAGTTTATTGACGAACTCATTCAAAGATAATAAACTATCTGATTCTGCCTTCTCTTCTGTTTCACTTTCACTTTGTTCAGGCTTCTCGGAAACTAAGGACTTTACACTTGGCTAGCTCTCATCCATAAGCTCAGGTGTTAAACAAAAATCCTCCATCATCAAGTTATTTCCCTCAACTCCGAACACAAGTTCTTCTTTCATACTATCGACATCAATCTTTGGCGGTGAAGAGTAATCAACTTCTACATCCATATACTTTGACGTTGAATAAAATCCCATCAACAAATTACATTCATTGTTCTCTAACTCGACCTCTTCATCTTCATTGTCAAACTTTGGTGGTAATTCTTCGTACGATTCCATAGAACCGACCTCTTCAAACTCTTCTAACATTGGTTTAACTTCTTTAGGAGTTTTAAGCTCTTCACTTGCCTCATACCTAACCAACGATTCAGCATTACCTTCTGCTTCTTCAACACTTTCGCTGAAAGATAATGGACTAGTCGGTTCCTCTTCCTTTTCTGGCTCGCTTTCAGTAGAATCATTCACATCCTCGCTTTCACATTCTTCTACAACTAAGGTTTTCTTCTTGGACTCCGTACATTCAATACTTCTATGGTCAGACTCCTGATAATGATAGCGCTTAATTCGGTCATCAACATTTGTCTTAGTGATTCCATGTACAACTGGTTCGTTGACTCTCTTAGAAACATTTATACTGCAATTAACACCTTTATTCTGATTACTGGAGCTTGTAACCACACCCTTTCCTCGACTCCCTTGACTCAACTTCTGCAACTGTTGGTTCACACGAGCTTGATAATTGTAGAGTAAGAAATTTGCCTTCATCATCCTTTTCATCTTATCCCACGTGACAACTTTGGATTTCCCAATTCTCTTTCTGGTTGATTTAGTTTGTTGCCACCAATCCATAGCTCTTCCTCTCAGTCTTGTAGCAACTAATTTAACTTGACGATCTTCAGACACGTTGTTGAGTTTAAAAATCTTTTCAACCTTTGATAACCAATCAAAGAATTCCTCTGCTTGTAGACCACCTCGGAATTCTGGAATTTCTGTGTCCATCCTTGACTCCCGTGTATGACCATTCTCTTCAACATTCCTATATCGATTTTGCCCCTAACCTGGATATCGAAAGTGAACACTATCACCATAACTATCTTCTTCAAAATTAGATGAGCTTCGATGTCGATTCTGAACATTGACTCTTCTATGACTATGCACGTCCTCTCTATTTCTTCTTTCCTCTACTCGAAATCTTTCATAATCACAATATGGCTCATGCTCGTAACCACGATAAGCTCTTCTTTCTTCATTCCGATAATCATGATTGTCTCGAAATCCACGATCTCGATTTATCAACAATGATGGTTCTCTCCTTTGATTTCGATTCATGTCAGTCACCATTCTCTCTACTCTCTCGAAACCCTTATTGAACTTTTCTTCGATACGTTGTTTCATCTGTTCAGGATCTTCACTCCCATACAAATCTGCAACATTATGATGACGGTTAACACGTCTGGGAGGCATGATCAAATCTTCAACAGATCTAAACACAAACTTCACTTTGATCCAAAAATTCTCGAATCAAAACTTCTCAACTTGTTTGAAGTCTCACGAACACCCAAATGAACAAACAACTCAATTCGAACTCCAAAAACTTCAAATCTCAAAACTTCACACTTCGCTTTAATTAAAAAAATCTCGAATCAAACTTCACCAACTTGTTGGAATCTTCCAAATGAACACTTCAACTAGCGCAACTTTCAATGATGCAGAATCTATGCACAAACTCCTAGCTCACGACTTGAACAAATCTCGCACAAACTTGAACAAGCTCGCTTCTAGCTCTAACACGAAAAGATGTAAACTTCTAGCTCCCAACAAGCTCTTCAAGCTCTGTACAACTTTCCCACTTCGATCCAAAACTTTCAGAATCAAAACTTCCAACTTGTTTGAATCTTCACGAACACAAAAGGACAAGAAAACTCACATTCGAATTCCACAAACTTCAAATCACGCAAACTTGAAATCCAACGAACTTGGAAAAGTTCGTAACCTGGCTCCGATACCAAATGACGCAGCCAAGGAAGCGAATTCGACGATGTAAATCGAATCCGTCCAGGATCTCACACGATTAGCGGAAATAATTGATGAATCGATACAATGATGAATTGATGGATTGATGATACCCAAGATAAAGGCCCAGATCCGTTGATCACGAAGATACCGGATTCTATCAATCTTCGACACGTTGATCGCGCACGATGCCGTGAGAGAAGATCTACAATTCTTCGAACGTTGATCAAGCGCACTTGATTCTGTGAATTGGCTTCAACAATCGTTGATTCGAGCGCACTCGAATGCCGAAGGTGGAGATAGGAGATCACACTCAACTACCAATTTCAATGGAGGCACAAAGCACAAACCAATTTTTTATTCAAAAATCAACTTTCATAAAATGATACAACTCACCCGCTATTTATAGGAGTTTACAACTCAACACACGTTACAACACTTCACACGACTTAAGCAAATACATCACAACAGTATAAACGACTTAACAAAAAAAACACACAGGAACGACCTATTAACATACAAGATTTCACGACTTAAAAATCAACATACGACTTAAGATCCTTGCGACATAGCAACTGGGCAGCGACATAGCAGCAGCGACATAACTTGGAGCGACATAAGGAGCTTCACGACCTAACTGGATTCTCGTTCGCGACTTAAGGAATTCGGCACCCAATCAGCGACTTAAAGAACTTCGCGACCTAAGAATCTTCAGCGACAAAGTAAGGTCATTGCGATTTAACTGGAGCGATTTAGGAGAATCTTCAGCGACTTAAACTGGAACGACTTAGGCTTCGATCGCGACCTAAGGAAATCGGCAGCGATATAAACTTCGGTAGCTTCGCGACTTAAGAAATGGTAGCGACATAACTTCGCGACTTAAAAAGATGAGCGACCCACGACCTACTGGAAGCATCTGCTCGCGACATGAGGCTGTTGGAGCGACTTACGATTAGGTCAGAGAAGGATGGAGCTTCGCGACTTAGGGTTAGGTCGTTCGCGATTTAGGGATTGATGGATCTGCTCGCGACCTATGGAGGAACGACCTAAGGGATTCGCGACTTAGGGAAGCTCGATTCTGGATCTGCGCTGCATCAGACTGGCTAGTGAGATACGATGCCAGGATTATTTGTTCTGAAAGAATTTTATATCTTCGACATCCAGATTCGTCTACTCAGCTATCACTTGTTCTTCGGAATGTGGATAATTCCGAGATGGCTTTATATTCTTTTGACTCACGAGATGATGATGATATATCTCGTATTCCTATTGTTTGTGACTTTTCTGATGTTTTTGAGCCGGTTTCGGGTTTGTCACCCAAGCGGGCGATCGAGTTCCGCATTGATCTCGTTCCAGGCGCGCAGCCAGTTGGGCGTCCTCCCACGAGGATGTCTACAAAAGAAAATGAGGAACTCAAGAAGCAGCTTTTAGAGCTTGAGTCCAAGCAGTTGATTCGGTCTAGTTTTTCACCGTGGGGTACCGCGGTCGTCTTCGTGAAGAAGTCCGATGGAACTCTTAGGCTTTGCATCGACTATCACAAGCTTAACGAGTTGACCATCAAGAATAGGTATCCTTTGCCGAGGATCGATGATATGTTCGATCTATTGAGTGGCGCTAAGGTCTTCTCTCAGCTCGACCTTGCCACTAGTTTTCATCAGCTCCGAGTCACGGAAGATAGCATACCCCTTACAGCTTTCCGCACTCGTTATGGTTCTTTCGAATGGCTCGTTATGCCATTCGGTTTGACGAATGCCCCGGCTTTCTTTGTTGATCTTATGAATCGGGTATTCCGGGAATATCTCGATAAGTTCGTCCTTATGTTCATTGACGACATTCTTGTTTATTCTAAGTCTGAAGCCGAGCATGCTAATCACTTGAGAATTGTCTTAAGTACTCTTCGTCGCCATCAGCTAAAAGCCAAATTCTCCAAGTGCCATTTTTGGGAGAATAAGGTTAAGTTCTTAGGCCCTGTTGTATCTTCGGAAGGCATTTCGGTCGATCCCTCAAAGATCGAAGCTATCCAGAATTGGAAGAGGCCTGAGAATGTTCATGAGATTCGTAGTTTCCTTGGATTGGCGGGTTATTACCGTCGGTTCATTAAGGATTTTTCCCGTGTTGTGCTTCCTCTCACCAGCCTTACTCGGAAAGGCATTCGTTATATTTGGTCCGACAAGTGTGAAGCTTCCTTTCAGACATTAAAGGAACTTCTCACTAATGCTCCTATTCTTGTTGTTCCCGAGGGGAATCATGATCTTGTTGTCTACACCGATGCTTGTGGTAGTGGTCTCGGTGTTGTGCTTATGCAGAAGGATCGGGTAGTTGCTTATGCTTCTAGGCAACTGCGTCCGAATGAAGTTCGCTATGCCACTCATGATCTTGAGTTGCCACCATTGTCTTCGCCTTGAAGATTTGGCGACACTATTTATTAGGCGAGCGCTTCATTCTCTATACCGATCATAAATCCTTGAAGTATTTTTTCACTCAAAAGGAACTCAATATGAGGCAACAATGTTGGCTCGAGTTTATTGCCTCCTATGACTTTGATATCCAATATACCCCTGGTAAGGGTAATCGTGTTGCTAATGCGCTTAGTCGCAGACATTCGGCTGTCGTTTCATTGATGCTTGCCGAATGGGATATTCTTGAGACTCTATCTTTTTGTGATATTCGTGATCAAGCTCCATCTTCTGATTCTCCAATAGTATTATTTAGTTTGGAAGCTCGACCCTCTCTATTGGATCGTATTGCCGAGGCTCAACGGCGTGATCCTGATCTTGTGCATCTTATTTAGCTTGGTGAGACTGAACCCCGTGATGAGGCGTTGTGGGATTTCAGCATTGATCTTCATGGGTGTCTTCGCAAGAAGAACCGTCTTGTTGTGCCTTCTGATTCTGCACTTAGGCATGACATTCTTGATGACTGTCATCGGTCTAAGTATACTATTAATCTTGGCAGTAGTAAGATGTATGCTGATATGCATCGCCTTTATTATTGGGAAGGCATGAAGCGTGATGTGGCGAGTTATGTGAGTAATTGCATGACTTGTCAACGTATTAAAGCCGAACATCAGCGCCCTTCTGGTCTCCTTCAGCCTCTTGAGATTCCATTGTGGAAATGGGATCAGATTTCAATGGATTTCATTGATGGCCTACCTCGTACGAGATCGGGTCATTCTAGCATTTGGGTTATTGTTGATCGCCTCACCAAGTCAGCTCATTTTATTCCTATTAAATCTAATAGGACTGCTTCTCTTTTAGCTAAGTTATTTATCAAGGAAATCGTGAGACTTAACGGTGTTCCTAGTTCGATTGTGAGTGACCGTGATCCTTTATTCACTAGTCATTTCTGGAAGAGTCTTCAGCAAGCTTTGGGAACAAAGCTTAACTTCAGCACAGCTTATCATCCGCAGTCTGATGGACAGACTGAACGGGTGAATCGTATCTTGGAAGATCTCCTCCGTATTTGTATTCTTGATTTCGGAGGTAGTTGGGAGGATCATCTACCCCTGGTAGAGTTCTCCTACAACAATAGTTTTTAGTCTAGTATCGGTATGGCTCCTTTCGAAGCCTTATACGGAAGGCCATGTCGATCACTTTCTTGTTGGTTGGAATCTGGGGAGAAGCTTATTCTTGGCCCAGATTTTGTTCATGATTCTTCTGAGAAGATTGTTCTTATTCGTCAGAGAATGAAAGAGGCACAAAGCCGCCAGAAATCCTACGCGGATAACCGTAGAAAGCCTCTCGAGTTCTCGGTTGGTGATCTTGTCTTTATTCGTGTTTATCCTTTGAAAGGGGTTATGCGCTTCAGTATGTCAGGGAAATTAGCTCCTCGTTTTGTGGGACCATTTCCTATTATTGAACGTATTGGCCCTGTGGCTTATAGAGTTTCACTTCCAGCTCATTTATCCGGAGTTCACAACGTGTTTTATGTCTCTCAGCTCCGGAAGTGTCTTCGAGAATCGGATTCTGTTATTGACTCTCCTGATTTGCAAGGGCTTGAGATCTCACCAGACTTATCTATTGTACAGCAGCCTGTTCGCGTATTTGCCATGGAGGTGAGACACCTTCGAAACAAGGACGTGCCGCTCATTAAAGTTCAATGGTCCGCTAATCCCAATGACTGCACTTGGGAAACCAGAGAGTTTATCGAGCGATCCTATCCGGTTTTCTATCTTTGCTTAGCACTGGTGAGAATATCTTTTTGTCTCAAGCTTATTTTTCTTGTCTTCTTGGATGTAAGTATGTAGTTGTTGCAAATTCTTCTCTAGGAACTGCGTGGACGCAATTTTATTAAGGAGGGGAGATCTGTAACAACCCGCATATTTTACGATTTTATATTTAAATATTTTATTTAAATATAACGTCGTTAATCGGATTAAAGTCCGAAAAGCTACTTTTTGCAAACGGTCGAATTAGGACTCGTGACCACTTCCATTGAGTCCAAAATGGCGTTTGCGACTTTTTTGAGTATAAGCTTCGATAGGTTTGGAGTAAGTTGATTTTTGCTATTTTCTATTGGGCTTTTGGGGTTTGGGTTTGACCCAACTCATCATATAACCTAGTTCAGCCCCTCTCCTCTCCTCTTCACTACATTCTATTTTCTTAAACACTCTTGCACAACTGAAAATGGGGAGAGGAATGGGAAATTAAAACACCAAGCCCTAGTTTTCAATTGCAAACTACAAATTCTTGCTCCAAACTCTTGGAAAAGCTAAGGTAAGCTCCATCTTCATCTTCTCCATCTCTTCTCCTCTTCAATTTCAGAAAATTCCTAAACCTAATTTAGGAAATACTTGTTTTAAACCTTAGATTGAAGCTTGTAGAGTTGAAGTGAAGAGTGATTGATCTTTTCCTTGTGTTTGTGCTTCTTATCTTTGCTTTTGAGTTAAAAAGGTGAGTTTTGAACTCACATCTACTTCTCTTGATATCATTGATGTTAGGTATGAATTCCTAACACTTATTCATGTTCATTTGCTTTTGGTTTGAATTGATTTGGTGAACATTTCCATTTTTGGTGTTTTGAAGTCAAAAACTCTAAAAATCATAGCTTTGATGTTGAACATGTTTTTGGTGGTGAATCGGAGAGCCAATGGGGCTGGGTTATCGTTTGGCAAAAGCCCCTTAAGTCCATTGCTCGATCGGTTGCAAATGGTGAGAGTTTGCTCTTTCATTTGATAGGCTGGAAAACAATTTCAGCTACAGCCAGTCGACTGGCCCCCTGCAGTCAGTCGACTAACTGCAGGGTCTGAAAACTCTCGGGTTCTGGTTCAGTCGACTGACTGCAGAAGGCCAGTCGACTGACCTGCTTGTTTTTGCCTATTTTTCACCATTTTTCTTGAATTTCCAATTTTAACCGATTCGGGTTGTTCCAATTAGTTGTTATTGCATATTTGACTTTGATAATTCCTTTTTGATTTCATGCATGGGTCTTTATATAATGATCTTTGTAAAGTGTATTAAAACTCGTTTCTCCAATTTAAAATTTCTATTTAAAACACACACAATTTTGCACTTCGAGCGAAGAGGGAGGAGAATCAAATGATTAAATAAAACGCGTGCAACGAACACGTGCGTTTATCTTTTCAGTTAATTCCTAATCTATTCGTTTGACCGTTTTGATCGTTGGGTCTGGTTTACCGATGAAATGAGGTGAACTTTGTACTGCTTTGAGTGTGAGATTGGCTAACGGTTAGTAAACCGTTTAGTGCGAACGTGTGGTATGGGACTCACGTTAACATTTTTCGGGTTCCTTTCTGAGAGTTGTGACACATTCCGCCAGTTAGTGGTGTCCAGTACTGGGCCTTCGGACAATCACCACTACGGTTTGTTGCCTTCGGGGTTTGTTGCCTTTGGGCTTAAGCCTTCGGGGTTTGTTGCCTTCGGGTATGTTGCCTTCGGGTTTGTACCTTCGAGTTTGTGCCTTCGAGTTTGTTGCCCTATAGTATCACTTTTGGAGTTGGTCATTCGTCGTCGCTCGAGTGATATTTGGGTTTGTGCCTTCGGGTTTGTGGATCCTTGTTATACAGTACTGAGCTCGAGCATCTTTTGTTTCTTTGACAATTATATTTCCCTAGTGTATCGATCTTCGGTGTAGGTTCTTTGAACCACACGATATGTAGCGATTACCTTGTGGAAACTTGTGTTACCTTTGTTGGTATTTGTTAATTGCCTTCTAGGCTTGATTTGGGATATGTATGTCCTTTGTTTATTTGAGTTGCCCATGATTTGAGGCTTGTTTTGATTCATCTTATGTTAGATGATTTGGATATCTCTTTTGGAGATAATTGTGGTACTTTATGATCTTGTATGGTCATCATCATTTAGTTTATCTAACTGATTTGTTTAGCTAGACTGACCCGTGTATTTTATACTTGGGTCAGACCGAGATGTTTTAGGTTAGGTACTTTGGACTTAGCCTATTTTGCTTCCGCATGGACTATTCTGCTAGCTCCTTTTTGTCATAGCTTTTTGTGTAGTCCTTTTTGTTTGTAACTCTGATATGTATTCTTTTGACTCGCCTGTATATTGTGGTTTGCTATACCACTTGACATGTATCATTTTGTAAACTCTGTAATGCATTTGTATATGTGAAAGTGTATGTGATGATCTACTGTTCTGTGATGTGAATTACATTGAGTTGTTATATTTTATTCTGATAGATCCTCAGCCACCTATGGCTTTGTGTTAAGTATTTATTGGAGATGTTGATCCATTTAAGTAAGAAGTGGCATTGTCGGCGTATTCAATAGATAATTAAAACAAGGTTATAGATGGTCGCTCCTATCCAGCTCTATTCTCCGCATCAGCAGACGGTGTTACTCTTTGCTAATGTAGGTCTCGGAGTGGGGTGTTACACTAGGGGTTTCAGTTGTAAATGGTGTGGTTGGATAAAAGGTCTTTTGAGTAATAGTGTGTCTTCAGTATTATTGAATGGTCAGGAAAGTAGGAAAATTGTGTCAAGAAGAGGATTAAGGCAAGGAGATCCTCTTTCCCCTTTACTATTCTACATTGCAGTAGATGTTTTTGCTAGATTAATTAGAGTGGCTACTATAAATGGGGTGGTGAATCCAATGGGTAACTCAATAGTTAATGGTGGTATTTCTTCTTTACCGTATGCAGATGATACTATCATTTTTAGCTCCCCTTTTCCTCATTTTATCATAACTCCCAAGTTATGGCTTTATGGTTTTGAGAACCTGTCAGGTTTAAAGATTAATTTCAGCAAAAGTTTGGTCATGGCAGTGGGTGGCTCAGGCTATAATATTGATGAAGTTGCTTCGACTTTAAATTGTAAGATTGGAGAATTTCCTTTATCATATCTGGGAATGATCATTAGACCAAAAGCTCTTAAGCATGATGACTGGTTACCTTTGATTGATAAGATTGGATCTAGATTGACGAGATGGAAAAGTCACATATTATCTAAAGCTGGGAGATTGGTTTTATTGAACTCTGTTCTTACAGCTCTGCCATTATATTGGATGTCTTTGTATAAGTTTCCTAAGTGGGTAATTAGGAAAATTGATACAATTAGGAAAAAATTTATGGAAGGGAAGTAGAGCAGGGAGCTCGATGAAGAATTTAATGGTTTGGGAAACTATTTGTAAACCTATGGAGCAAGGAGGTTTGGGTGTGATTAATTTACATGATTTGAATTGTGCTCTCTTATGCAAATGGCTTTGGAGAATCGCTAATAATAGCAGTTCACTACGGAAAATGTGGGTAGAGAATAAATATTACAATGGAAACTTTAATGCTAATATCTTTAATTTGTATCACATTCCTAAATACTGGGTAGATATTATTAAATTGGAAAATGTGTTCAAAATTGGATTGAGATGGTTGTATAGAAATGGTGAAAGAATATTATTTTGGCACAATGTTTGGATTTCTAATATTCCATTGAAAAGTTTATTTCCTGATCTTTTCAACATTTCCCCGAGTCAAAATGCTAGACTTTGTAAGGTTTCTTATAGAGATAAAAATGGGTTGAAGTGGAATCTTAGTTTTAACAAAATGCTGGTAGGTGATATATTGCTTCAATATTGCAAGCTAATAAGTTTGTTGGAGCATATATCAATTAATGATGATGGAGACAGAGTGATTTGGGCTTTGAGAAAAGATGGGAAGTTCAATGTTAACTCTACATACAGACTTTTGAATTTGGGAGGTATCAAAGTGAAGTATTACAAGGCTCTATGGAAGACACATGTTCCACCTAAAGTGAAGTTACATATGTGGCTGGCTATAAATAATAGATTGAATACTAAAGTTTTACTTATACATAAAGGTCTGAAGACAGATCCTCAGTGTCTTTTTTGCATGCATAGAGATGAAGATACAAATCATCTTTATTTTCAATCTCCTTACTCTTACTTGTTGTGGATCAAGTGCATTCAAAGTTTTCATTTCAGTTCTACTCCTCATTTCTATGACCAATTCTGGTACTGGGAAGAAGACAGGAAACTGGTACCAAATAAAGTAGACAGAACTTTAGCTGATCTGATTAACATGAGCATTCCTTGGGTGATATGGTGTGAAAGGAATGATAGATGTTTTAATCATAGAACTAAACCTTTTGATGTTTTACTTAGACTAATTATTTCTAATATATCATTCTAGATAGGTGCAGCTTTACCTTATGGACAGGAGTGGAAGGGAATTCTTCCAGAACTGCAGAAAAGAGTTAGAGAGAGAGCATGAATTCCATTGGCAAAAGAGTGATTCGAAGGAAGAGGGGAGATGGGGATGCTTAACCTGACCCGATGTTCTATTTTTTTGCTTTACTCTTTTATGTTTCGCTGTATGTGCAAATTTGGTAGTTGTATGTAACTAGTTTTTTAGTAAGTTAGGTTTTTGTGGTCATGGAAAGATCAAGGATAATTTTTTGTAAGTGGGTATGAGTTTGTGGGTTTGTATTTTGTTTGTAAGAGGTACTGTTTGTAAGGGGTATTGTATTTTGTGGGCTGTTGAGGTTTGTGCTCTGTTTTGGGATTGCTTAGTGCTAATTTATAAGCTGGGAAGTTTGTTTTCCATCCTGTATCTCAAAAAAAAAATGTTTATAAGGAAATTTCTCGAATAATGCTAGAGGGAGTAACCGATGGTAAATGGTTTTATGCCTGAAATTGAAAATGATTCGTCATGTCAAATTGGTTTAAAGATCTTGTATGACATCCAATTGCACACTTGTGAAAATACTTGGACTGACCAAATATTTATGAGCTTGCTTAGGCCGATTGAAGACTTGTGATATTGAATTCCAAGCAAACCTAATGATAAAGTGACTGCCTGCCTTTTTAACTGGTCCAGCTTGTGGTTCTAGGCTTCGCTATCTACCCGTTTGAATTGGTATTCGCACCCCTTTTTAAAGAATCTGACTATTACCCTCTTATTAGGGTCATACACTCAATGCTTGGAAGACTGCTTTTATACATAGAATATGTAATTATATTTTGCATGATAATATGACACAATATATAGTAGCCAATTTACGAAACACAGCCATCTATTATTATATTAACTAAAGACATAACTTGATGCATATTTATCTATGCTACCGTCAATTATATGTAAAAATATTTTCACAAAGTCTTGATGCAGCCAGGATTCATAATAAAAGCTAGCATAGACATCCTTCTTCCATGCAATAGAGATGGACGTGACAATGTCCCAAGACTAGAAGTAAGTCTCCAACCAACCTAAAAGACTAGAAAATCATAACCTAATTATATTGTGAAACATCGACTTAGATGAGGAAAACAACAAGAACAAAGATTGCATGTTCCATATCCATGAGCATGAAAAAAAGGTTCAAATAAATGATCGCTTAATGTACATTGCAAAGAAAATTCATATATATTCAGAAATTCTATAATACTAACGCAATATGAATCAAACTCGTTGTGGTAGACAAAAGAGGGGGGAAAAACAAAAGATGGTCCATGAGAAGCTCAAAGACACAAAGTTACCTCAGCAAAATTCTTCAGTTAAAGACCTCATAGAACTTTTCAATGACAAGCAACCCAGAATCAATTGATTCTAAAGGATCTTTCCTCAACCGATGCCGCAAACAATTAGGAATGACAGTTGCGATATCCTCTGGAGTAACTTGATCTCTCCCTTTCAAAGCAGCTAAAGCTTTAGCAGCTCTATTAGTCACAATATCTCCTCTCAATCCATCCACATTCAATTCGGCACACACTTTTGATATCTTCACTCTCAAATCACGATCTATCTGAACAGAGCCCAATGTACTTCTTGCTGCTCCAATTTGCTCTTGTAATTTCTCTTGTTCTGTTTTATATGATTCTCTGAATCCTTTCGGATTCTTATCAAATCTCGCTCTTTCTTCAACAATTTTGACTCTAAGCTCTGCATCTCTGACTGTTCCTACTTGTGCATGCATTCCAAAACGATCAAGAAGTTGTGGTCGAAGCTCACCTTCTTCTGGGTTTCCAGAACCAATTAGAATGAATCGGGCAGGGTGTGAGATTGAAATTCCTTCACGCTCAACCGTGTTCCAGCCTGAGGCTGCAGAATCTAAAAGAACATCAACTAAATGATCGTCCAAAAGATTGACCTCATCTACATAGAGAATTCCTCTATTGGCTTTAGCTAGTAACCCAGGCTCAAATGCCTTGACTCCCTCTGTTAAGGCTTTTTCAATGTCTATGGTTCCGCATACTCTGAAGATATATTCAAATTAAATTAGTTAGTGTGGAGCTGATGGAAATTTAAAGATACTAGAACTAGCTACTGTTAGGTTTGCTCGTACCATAAAATGTTCAAAAAAATGAAGTGCCAAACTGATAAGAGGTCTATGAATATACTGCTGAATGTTGTAGGTTTATGATGTAGCAAAAAAAAATTTGAGTGTAAATAAAATAGGGTTCTCAGAATTTAACTAGGAAATAATTTGATCTTTTAGCACAAGTCCAAATAGTGGTTAAAACCAAGGTTTGAGATTCCGGCCGGCAAGCCGGACTTCCGGCCATTTTGGTCCGGTTCTGGCAGTGACCGTACCAGAATTTGGTTAATATTCCGTTTCATTAGTTGATCCAAAAAAAAAAAACGTCGCGCTTTATACCATCCAGCATTGGAAAACGGTGGTATAGTCTTAGGGCTGCAGTAGATAGGAATTTTTGCAAGAGAAATTGGGTATGGCAATGAGGAATCAAGTAGGGACAGAAGGGAATTGACATCGGAGAGAGAAATTTCAGTGCTGGAGAGATGAAAACAATGTTTTTAGGGCTAATAATTTAGGGCTGCAATAGATTGCATAGTTCATTTTGATAAAGTAGACTAAGTGGGCTTTGTTCGTTATATGAATAATGTTAAAAATTTAAAATAGAATTTAAAGTAGGTTGGTTGGGCTGGAACAAAACAAAATGGTTGTTTTACGTATTTTTGATGGACCGAATTTGTTAAAATATAAATATACCCAACCACATGTCCAATTACATTTATATTTGCTAGACTACAACTAATACTATACAAATTATGGTGTTTATTGACATACTTGTACATAAAACTATGAAAGTGTTCCAAAAAGTAACGAAATCCAAAATCGGAATTTTAACGGAATATCCGCCATTTTCAAAACGGAATCGAAACTATGAAAAAAATTAGTGACAGGGTCGGAAATAAAAAACGGAATTTTGAACCTTGGTTAAAACTAAAGGAATTTTGCCTCGAACTATTTTCTGTCAGCTGTGGCATGACACCTATAGCATAAAACCATTGGGATAGACGAGCTAATTATATACCTCAATATTGGCTTTTTTGCGCAATTAAAAAGTTCAAATTTATTAATGACAAAGATACACTCTTCTTTATTATAACAGATTATAATATAAACTCACCAGACCACACATACACATGTATGTATGTGTGTGTGTATACACACATATGCACGTATGTATATGTATGTGTGTGTTGAATCACTCAAATTGTTCATGATTATTGTAGTTAAATTATAAATTCAAAAACAATGTTGAAATTAGAATTGGACCACATTAGTTTTGTAAAGAAATCTCAAAAAAAAGTTTCAATTCAACAAAATTCAACTATTCAACCAAATGTATACAAAACATATAGATAAATAATATTATAGAAAGATTATGAATTCAAATACGTTGCCTTTGTTTTTGCTTTAAAAATTGATCGAAATGGCGGTGTGAAAAGTTGGAAGAAAAAGGTACATATTGTGGGTTTAAATATAACTTTTCTAAATAGGTGTGTAAGGGTCCCTACATGGATCAAAATAAAATTTACATACATCTTGTAAGTGTGTAATAAGAAATATTTTTGCATATCCAACCTTTAAAAGCTAATCATAAGTAAATATTTTCATCTCTCCTTCTTGCTGCCATTTATGCTAACCACTTGGATATTTTGATGGCTAAAGTTTATTTTAGAGGTATAGTATCATGGTCAGAAATAACAAAGAACATGTTGAGTCACCTGTCTTCAGTTGCACCAAGTGGTAGATCAACCATGGTAATTTTAGTGGTTGTAACCGGAAGACTCCCCCCTTGAGCAATGAGATCTCGAACTTCCGGTCCCATTGATTCAGGATCTTCTGGATCTGAATTGAATGGGTCACCAACTACAACTCTTATATCAGGTAAAAGGTCCACCAAGGAACGAACTGTGGTGGATTTTCCAGTACCACGGTCACCCATTATCATCACACCTCCTATTTTGGGATCAATCACATTTAACAATAAACATAACTTCATTTCATCTTGGCCAACTATAGCTGCAAATGGATATACTGGGCGCTGGCTTTCTTTTGCTTTTTTCTTTGCCTGAATTAAATATTTTAAACAAGTCACTCACAAAGATTAGGAGCGTCACTTCTTAGATATATTGTACTTTTGGGTCATATAGATGAATTCAGATTTGATTAAGAATAGCGCTTTAATCATTAACCAACCAATTTACTATATAATATACAGAGAAGTTTTGTTGGCTCATTGAAGGGATTGCTGAATCAATACTGGCATTTTAACTAGAGTGAAGAACTCGCACTACAAATTTGGCGTTCACGGTACATTCCACAGTCCAGTCTTTACATTTCACATGTCATTGATCTTAACCTTTATGTTACTGCTGGGTGATATATTTGTCAAGAGTTTACTAGATCAATGGGGCCGTGGTTGTTGCAAGAGTCCAAGAACGGTAGAATGAGTTCTTTGCACAGCGAGTCTTAATTTGACTTGTTAAGCATTTTTAGTGTAATGATGTTACCAACGGAATTCAGCAAGATTGGGATGATACATTCAGAGAATTAGGTTAGGTATGTGTAAAAAAGCAGCCACGTCATATTCAATTGTTTTATTAAGGAGGATTTTCTTTGAGGAAAATGCTTGATGTAAGACATGCTTTCATATTGTTATCATGGACAATTCAACATGACGTCTTGAAGATAAACAACAAATTTGAATGCCATAGAACACAATGTTGAAAAATCAGTAGTACCCTGACCTCCCTACTTTTGTATCCTGTAACAAAAATTTTAAAGCATACAATGATTCCAAAAAAATAAAAATAATAATGAAGCTATGGTATACAATACCACATAGATAGCCTCTATCCTAGCCTACTAATTTCTATGAATCGGATGGTAGAATGTAAATGCATTATACATTTTATAAAATAATCCAACAATTAATTGATTCAATAACGACAATTATGCAACGATAAAGTTTGAGAATTGATGGATTATGAGAATTTTTTGCATTCCAACCTTTAGGGCTCTACTAATGTCTATATAAAGGCTAGTGTTATATCCATCAAGATGCACAAAAATATAGTAGATATTATAATACATGGGCTTTTTGGTTATTGTCATGTGGGTGTTGCTTTATCAAGTGCAAGTAATTATATGCCATGATCATCATTGTAAGCCAACGTATGATTTTGCATAAGAAAACAGTTGTTTTCTCATAATGCTTGAAGTTAAATACAAATTGATTAAAGTCAATCGTTTTATTAAAGTTGTGTGTAAGTTTTGGTCAATTGATGTCATGCATTTATGTGGTAGTGGAAACATCTTCAATTCATAAATTTTATAATTATCTCACATTCTTTACATGACATACCACATAAAGTCGGACTATATATGCTTACTAAGTTGTGAATCAATTGGTTGTTTTGTTGCGATCCATCTGAAAGTTATTAAGAAGAACAATTTTTTTATATGAGCTTGCAAAAAAAAAAAATTATTGTACTAATATGTTTGTCTAAAAACTAATTGCAGAAATAAACCTACTTTTTATATGGCTCGCGCAATTTAATATTGCACAAGCTTTAAACTGGTTTATATATGCTTACACAATTTGAAATTGCACAAGCTATAAACTGGTTCAAAGCCTGCGCAATTTCAAATTGCCCAAGCTATATAAAAAGTAGGCTTGTTTCTGCAATTAGTTTTTAGACAAGCATATTGGTACAATAAGTTTTTTTTTTTGCAAGCTCATATCTAAATTTTGTCCGATTAAGAATGCTTAAACTATGTAAATATAGAGCTATATTGGCTTATACTTCATATGTTTTCAAAGTTTAGCACGCTTTTAAAATTTCTGCTTTAATAATAAATATTTGACACACAATTCATAGTTGCATTGATGCAAAGATTTGGGCTTAATTTATTTGGAATAAATAAACTGAAATTCTAGTTTTATATTCAGCATTGAATTGGTTGGCACTTGAATTATTATGATTTACGACATTCAAGTTATGCATCAAGTTAAAATACTACAAATTGGGATAGTTGGCTACGAGTAAAGATACTGTTAAGTGATCTGGTCTATTTAGAAATAAAATAATCCAACAATTAATTGATTCAATAATGACGATTATGTAATAATGTTTGAGAATGTGATGGATTATGAGAATATTTTGCATTCCAACCTTTAGGGCTCTACTAATGTCAGTATAAAAGCTAGTGTTACATTCATCAAGATACACAAAAATATAGAAGATATTATAATACATGGGCTTTTGATTATTGTCACGTGGGTGTTGCTTTATCAAGTGCAAGTAATTATATGTCAGGCTTATGCTTATCTTTGATCAACGCGAGCTAAGGATTTCCCCGAGATAACGACCATCAGGGCTATTCCCTGCTTGAGATTCAGTAGATGTTGGAGTTTCCGAACTTTTCAATTGATAGATGTGGATCTCGAACCTATGAATGAGGGTATTCCCAATACTCACAAAGAAAAAGTAACAAAGAAAAAGTAAAGCGATTTGAACAAAAAGTAAAGTGACTTGGACAAAAAGAAACGAAGTGACTTAGACATGTTTGGCTATGATCATCATTGTAAGCCAATGTATGATTTTGCATAAGAAAACAGTTGTTTTCTCATAATGCTTGAAGTTAAATATAAATTGATTAAAGTAAGTCGTTTTATTAAAGTTTTGTGTAAGCTTTGGTAATTTGATGTTATCACAGTTGTCAAGGCGAAAAAGCCTCAGGCTCTCGCCTAGCACTTTTTTCGCCTCGAGCTTTGTTGGGCTCTTTGAACGATATTTTTTCTGTACTTCAGCCAAAAAAATTGCACTTGGAAAATGCATCAAAACTTAATTTTTGACTTAAAAAATGTCATATAAATGCAATATTGAGAACAATACATCATACGATTAACATAAATCAAATTAAGGGCGGCGGCGGTAAATGTCTGACGGCAGCGGCAATAGCGGAGCGGCGGCGAGCGACACAAATCGAGCGGCGACGGTCAACGAAACTAGGGTTTTTTTTTGTTCGAGAGTTCGACATTGAAAAAGAAAACTAGGGATTTTTCGAGAATACACTCCAAATTGACAGTCAAATGAGCCCTTTTTTTTCTTCCCATGTTGAATTTTGGGTTGCTGTTGAGCCAAATGATAAAATTTTCAGTTTCTCCTCAAATGTTGCACAAAACACGTTTTTTTGCTACTTCACAAGTCGAGCGCATTGACGCCTTTGAGGGTTTTTTAGCGCCTCACGCGTCGTAAGCGCTTCAGAAGGTAAAAAAGCCTCGGACTGGCGCCTATGGCTTTTTGACGCCTAGGTGCGCCTAGGCGAGGGCTTTGATAACATAGGCTTTGTTTATGCAATTACTTTTTAGACAAGCCTATTAGTACAATAAGTTTTTTTTTTTGCAAGCTCATATAAAAAATTTGCCCTATTAAGAATGCTTAAACTATGTAAAGATAAATATAGAGCTATATTGGCTTATACTTTGTATGTTTTGAAAGTATAGCATGCTTTTAAAAATTTTGCTTTAATAATCAATATGTGACACACAATTCATAATTGCATTGATGCAAAGATTTGGACTTAATTTATTTGGAATAAATAAACTGAAATTCTAGTTTTAGATTCAGCATTGAATTGGCTGGCACATGAATTATTGTGATTTAAGATATTCAAGCTATGCATCAAGTTAAAATACTGCAATTTGGGATAGTCGGCTACGAGTAAAGATACGGTTAAGTGATTTAGTCTATTTAGAAAGAAAAAATTGTGTTACACACAAAATCTTATTGACAGATATTAAATCATTATTTTATCATTTTTGGGTTTTATATAAAATGACGAGATCTTTTTTCTGTGTATTAAAATGATCTTATATCTAATATCAAATGTGAACAGATTATGTATTAAAATGATCTTGTATATCATTTTTGGGTTCATAAAATAGATTTTATGCTTCAAGGTTTTATTGCATATTAAGTTTAAACTGAAATTGCGTTGGTGACATGTATGTGATGCAAATAAAGTTTGAGATCTATGAATTTCATTATAAGGATATTATGAATAAATGTTTAAAAATGTGCTTTCATCCATAATTATAATGTTCCAATGTTTGAAAAGGTTTTTGATGCAAAATACAGTTTCATATATATAATTTGATTTAATAGATTTTGTATAATAATAAGTCAACGACAGTCAACAATAAAAATCATATGCTACATAAATTATGTTTTCTGCTATTTATATTAAGTAGCAATTGAGAAAAGGTAGCAATATGCTATATGTAACTAGATGAATATCTATTTTTTTATGTATATAAAAAGTTGTGGAGTGCATTATTTATTTTTATGTGGGACTTCAATGGAAGATATCTCTTACGTCCACATGTCTAGGATTTCTCAACTCAAACTAAATATATATTTGCTTTAACTTGATATAAACATTTGGTAAAAAAAGCTTCAACATATTCTCTCACTTGCTTAAGTGCCCAACATGTAAATAAGTCTAACATCGATTAGCTTGCACATACTAATATATTATATTGTTACATTTATTATTTATAGCATATATTTTTACGTGCATCTATGTAACCATATAAGATTTAAATGATGGTAAAATCCAGCAACAAAAAGATCATAATGAAAAGCGATATAGCTATGACGTCTTAGATTACTGCGGTATGTAGCATTTAAGTTTTATCATATGACTTCATAAAGTGATTTTGACATCCCATATTACAATTGATTTACATAAATAATTGCACTACCACACATGGGATTAACAATTTATGTAAATCAATCAGGACAAAACAACATACATGAAATGTTCAAACTTTAAATAGAATATAATTCCATAAAAAAGGAATTTTCCATTTTGATATTTTAAATCTGCCAGTCTTGGTGCAAAAAATTTAGTAGTTCATTATACTAAAAGTCTCTTTGCACATAAAATATGAATTAACAAATTGACCAGTTTAAATGAATTTTGAGTGTTGACTACAAAGTAACACATTGATCTTAAAGTCTGCTTATGTATGATATTATGAAACATGATTTATATGTTAAATTGCTTCATTAATAACATCAACATGAAACAAATATCTGCACATAAAAGGGCAAAAATAGTTGAATCTAGTGGAAGCATGCTTGTACCACATAGTTTTAATGCAAAATATATTGCATGAGTTTTATGAAGGCAGATAAAGATTAACTTGTGTGTGTATGGTACCCAACATGGTTGGCTCGATTGGTCGATGGTCTAGACTGCAAGACCAAAGGCTACAAGTTTGAAACCCAAAACAAACAATTTTGTAACAAATGTGCAGAGTTTGTGTTTGACAGACAGATACTTCATCGAAGTATGAGTTTGCTGTAGAGTTTATCATAAGCCTAAACATATGCAAATTAGAACTAAAATCAAATTTAGTTGGTATATACAACATAAAGTATATTTTGTTAAATATTATATCAACAAAAAGTACATTCATATGACCAGACACATATTATAACTTGTTATGTTGTTCCATAAAAATATATTAGTTATTTATTAAGAATTACAAACTACGTATGAAAGTAAGCTCGTTGTTAAGTCTAAACATTTAACTTAATTAATTGGTAAATAATACACGACTTCTATTTGTTAGCACTATAAGTCATTAGTTCATGTACATGAAAAGTCATATGATGTTTTCGTTTTTAAATTAAAGACTAAAAATAAATTAACAGGAATTATAAAGATATTCCACTGTAATTCGTAGGCATACATTGAGTTTCATATAGGCGCTTTCATCGGTAAGGACATAACTCTATTATACATGGCCAAGAACGAATAGTCGTGGTCGATATCCTAAAGCAATTGTGAATCAAAGTGGAAAAATGTAAATATATTTAGCATTTCATAAAATGATCCAACAAGTAACTGATTCATTAAAAGTAACTAAATAGTTATTAAGTTTGAGAATGTGAAAGGTTGGAATGTTGATGCTCTTTATGAGACGATGTTAAATCTTCAAGTTATCTATCTCGAGGTTTGGGATCAAATTTTATTGACCTCGGTGAATTTTGTGTCAAAATGGATGCAAACGTCGCATAGATATATATATATTTAGATTTACTTAGATTGAGTTTATCAAACAGATAAAATAAAAGCAAATCTTAGAAAATAAGAAGAAAATAGAGAGATAGAAGAAGAACCATATGTACAAAAGAATATAGAAATGTAGAAAATAAAGTCGACAAGAAATTTTTATCATATATCCAATTTTCTTTTTACTATATGTTTCAGTACAAGTTAACTTCTTCGTACTAGTATTACAAGGAGATATTTCTACGTTGAAGGAGATAGAAAATATCTTTGGAGCTCTTCTGAGTTTTAATCATTGTTTGAAGGCTATAGAGCTAAAGTTTTGTAGAGAGAGATGGAAAAAGCCTCTTTTTTCTTCAAATGTTTCTCTTTATAAGCGCATGAGGCTTATTGCAGAGTTGGAACATGAAATTATGTCTATATTTCGAATATTTCTTGCTCAAGGACCAAATTTGAGCGTTATAACATGGAAAAATCAAATTTGAACGGTTCAAGGGTGTAGGGCTCAAGTGTTGATGGCTAGAGGTGATAAATCTCGAGTATGAGCGGTCTAGAGAAGGTTCCAGCTCGAGTTCAAGTGGTTATAAGAGATAGGGCTTGAGTTGGACTCGGTTGGAGGTTAATCCAAAGTTGACTTCGAGTCTTGGTGTTGTTCGACACGGGTCATGCTCTGGGTTAGTCTTCGAAACACACTTTGGGTCCTTTGAGCATATGACAGGCCAGAGTTCGAATCTTCTGGTGCTTGTTGATTTTCGAGCGTTGGGCTCTAGCTCGAACGGAAGAGCTTAGACATAGCATTTGGTGAAGTTCTCGAGCAATTGGAGATGCTTATCTGTGATTTCGTGCGCTCTTGGTTCGTAGGACTTGAGTAGAAACTCAAGCGAAATTGCTTTGAGGTTCACCTCGAGGTAACTTCAGGCTTGGAGTTGCACGACCAAGGTTTTTGTTTCAGAGCATGACTTTAGGTCAGATTTTGGTGTCTCGAAGCTTGCTCGAGTATCAGTCCAAGTTTGATAAAACTTATATTTTTGTCATTTTAAGCATTTTCGAGTGCCGTTTTCAACTGAACTTTGAAGAAGTATCTTTAAACATTGTATAAATCTTCACACTAATTTTTGATAATTTTTCAGTTTATTTTTCTTTTATGCAAAAATCGTGCACAAAATTTGCCCTCAAAAGTTCATTTAATGTCACTGAAACATACTTTTTAGGACACAAATGTCATATGTCTCTAACCGTCCTGAGCTTTTCGATTGAAGTCATTTGTTTGAATCGTTTTTCATTATTGAAGTAGTATTTATTTGCACATTTCTACATAATGTGGAATATTCTACAGACATAGAACGAAGTTATTGAACTCTTGTATTTCTTTGAATATCATTGCATAGTGTGTAGCTGCTACATTGACAAAACGAAGTTCTTGACTCTTGTATTTCTTCGAATACCACTGCACAGCGCGGAACGTGGTACAATGATAAAACAAAGTTCTTGGATTCTTAAGCTTTTGGACCAGTGTATAGTGCAAAACGTGCTATAATAATAGTCATCGTTGCATAGTATGAAATATGCTACAATAAAGAAAGCACTACTACAAAGTGCGAAACATGCTACAGTAAGTTGGGGTTATTACGTAATGTGGAACGTGCTACATTAACGGTCATCGTTGCAAAATGCATGACATGTTACAACGATTTAAGTGCTACTGCATAACGCAAAATATGCTACAACATGCTTATCTCACTGCGTAGTGTGGAATGTGCTATCTACTGCACACTGCGGAACATGTTTCAGTAGCATGATTACACTGCATAGTGCGAAACATACTGCAGTGACGAGAGTCGTTTGCACCTTCGCTTTCCCTACGGTTCCTTTGAAGGTTACGGGTTCTCTAAATAGACTATTTGAAATACCAAAGTGAAGACTTGGTATATAGTCAGATTCAAAGGTTATGTCTCTAACTCCCTCTCATCCCCCTCTGTTCCTTCAGAGAGTGAGGATAAACTCAATAGTCTGACTCAATGGACTTCGTGCAGTAAATGAGTCATGATGGATGAATTTCCTATAGCTATTTGAGGTTGCGGTTGCTTTTATGTGTGCCCACCAATGTTCTCCGTACCAGAGCAAGCAAGATTCAACTGTTGACAATCAAGCAATCGTACACGGTTAGCTTGGAGACTGAACGAGAGTTTTGTGACCCCATCCTCTGAAGTTTTTGTATTTGTTGAAGGCAATTGTTGGAGTTGTCATGGTGATCCTTCAATGACGTTGGTTGGTGTATGCATTTCTCCAACTTGCATTGTTCGGCTAGTTTCTTGATAATATCTTTCAAATGACGACGGTCGTTGGTATCTCATCCATAACTCTCATGGTAATGGTGGTACTTGTAGGCTTTTTTGCTTTTTTAGTTTGACGTCTATCTTGGTTTTCAAAATAGAACCATGCTCGTGGTTGCCAAGAAGATATTCTCGATTGAGTGTTAAGAGAGTATATGGAATATACTAAGGAATTGGAAAAGCCTCCTTGACTCGGGCTTGTTTACCTTCATGGTTATTTCTGTAGTTTCCATCATCATGGTAATAAAGAGGAGTATAATCCCACCTCGTTGGGGATCAAGTAGCACCTCGAGAGGAACGACTCCATGTTCGAATCACATCATTTTTGATCGGCTAGGGATTTATTTTACAGGGCTAAAATGGGGCATATCGATTAGATGTTAGGGGTCGACCTCGACCTAATGCTTCAAGGTTATTTCTTCCGTCTTCATAGGGGTTGCCTCGAACAAGCACAAATTGATTTTGGCGGGCCACGTTAGCATTTTGATTGGTGGGAGGTGTTCATTTTGAATGCCTTGGTTATTTTGAATGTTTGTGGCATTTTGAACGCCTTGGTTGATCTGAACGTCTATGTTTCTCTGATTGTTTGGAGCTTGAACAATATTTCGATTAATTTTGTCATTTTTCAAATTCTGTTCATTCTGGTTTTGCTTTGGTAGTTCAATATGTTGATTAGGAGCTTTTGTGGCTATTCCACCATTAAGTTGGTCAAGAATTTATTGCAATATGGCTCTTTGAATGATATGGTCATGGGCAAGTTATGATACATCTTAATCAATTCAACGGTTGTCATCCTCCTTGAGTTGAGAAGAGAGTAAGGGAGCGTCTATTTGCTCAACACTATTAGAAGAAATTTCTCGACTCTTAGAAATTATTTTTGAAAAAAGTTCTTAAAATAGAGTTTTAAACAGAAATATATTTTCTTTAAAAAGCTTTTCTCAAAACAAAAACAAACAAAGAGGAGAGTTATTTTCCTTTGTAAACCAAATAAGGGAGGAAGTACCTTTATCCAACTAAAAACAAAAAAGGGGGAAAATAATTTTTCCCAAATGAAATCAAAAAAAGGAAAAGTAATTCTTATTTGTGAAAATCTTTCCCAAAACAGCTAAATTATTAGAAAATGAAAATAGAGAAGCGAGAGAGAGGGGATAAATCAAATATAGAAAAGATGTAAAAATGCAGAAAAAAAACAAGGAATTTTTATAATGATTCGGTTGTTGACAAAGTCTACATCCATTTTTTCTTACATTACAAATCAACTTCTTCATATTCTTGCAGAAGCCTTTATAGATTCTTCTTCTTCATATTCTTGTGCAAGTATTGTATAGAGGAGATATTTCTATGTCATAGGAGATGGAAAATAACTTTGAGCTCTTCTAAACTTTAATGCTTGAAGGCCATGGAGCTAAAATTTTATGGAGAGAGATGGAAAAAGTCCCATTCTTCTTCAAATGTTTGTCTATTTATATGCATATGAGGCTTGTTGAAGAGTTGAAAATGTAGATTTATGTCTATATTAAAATATTTCTAGCATAGGAGTTGAAATTGTGCATTATAGCATGGATGAATCAAATTTGAGTGGTCCAGGGATGTAGAGCTCGAGTTTGAATGGGTAGAGGTGATAGAGCTCGAGTTTGAGCAATCTAGAGGAGGTCGGCTCAAGTTTGAGTGGTCCCCGAGAGATTGGGCTCGAGTTGGACTCAATTGGAGGTTTCCTCCAAGTTGAATTCAAGTTCCAATGTTGCTCGTCCCAAATCATGCTTCGGGTCGGTGCTTCGAACCGCACTCTGAGTCCTCTAAGCATGTGACTTGGTTAGACCTCGGATCTTCTGGTGTTTGCTGATTTTCGAGTGTTGGGGCTCTAGCTCGAGTGAGGGAGCTTCCACGTGGTATTTAGTGAAGTTCTCAAGTGGTTGGAGATGTTTGTATGTGATTTCAAGCGCTCTTGGTTCATACAACTGGAGTAAGAACTCGAGCGAAATTGCTTAAGGGTTGACCCAGGGTGACTTCAGAGTTCTGAGTTGCGTGACCCAGATCTTTGCTTCAAAGCACGCTTCGGGTATCAGTCCTAGTTTGGTAAAACTTGTATTTTTCATCATTTTCGAGTATTTTCGAGTGTCATCTTCCACCAAACTTCTAAAGAAATGTCTTTAAGCCTTGTATAAGTCTTCAAACCAGTTTTTGGCAATTTCACTTGATATTTCTTCGATGCAGAAATAGGATATAACATTAGCCATGCTATAAAAAAGGTTGGAATGTGAAATTTATCATAATTTATGAAGGATTTGTGGAACCTGAAAGGTCTACTAGCGTCCATATAAAGGCGTGATTTTTTAGTTTATATTATGTTTAATAAACAGAATAATGTTTCTTACGGTTTCCAGTTTGGTTAAGGGGAGCTATCCAAGCTTGGGGTCTTTATCCAAGGACCAAAGTTTTTAACAACACGCTTCAATTATTTGTTCTCCTTGATCACTCCATTCATATTCTGATTCCAACTCCATTCCTTTCAAGCTAACATCTGATTAAACTCTTAGGACAAGGTACTAGCAATTACATCAACAAATGTGTACAGATTTTAAATGCATCAGGTTGGAAACGTGTCATACCTCTTCGGCAGTAACTTCAGTAGTAACCACATTAGAAACACGAAGCGGAGCAGGCATTCTCATTCCTTTATGTTTCAAGATATGATCTAAAAGCAAGCAAACAAAAATGTAATGAACAAAATAAGTAAAATCAATGAACTAGGGTTCAAAACTAAGACCAAAGATGAGGTAACGACTACGCACTGGAGATGGAGACGATTGATGGAGGAGTCGATAAGCGGAGGGTTCTAGTTTTAGAAGTACTGCTAAAAAGAGTGGGAGAGCTTGTCGAGCATTGTATTGAGAGAACCGCCATCGGAGGACTTTGGTTGGTTGCTTCGTTTTCAGTGAGGATGAAGGTAGAGAGATGAGGAAAGATAGGATAGGATATTTTATGCGGTAGTGTACATTTGATAAAAGAACGGCTAGATCTTCAAAACTAATATATATCATTTGAATCACCCCGTTGTTTTCTTTTCCCACTGACTGAAAAATTAATAATATATATCATTTGAATTACCTGAATTACGTGTTATGAGCTATGTGCTAGGTACATGTTTCCATAGAGTTTATAAACAAAACTTAATTATTTGAATCTTAAAAAAAAAATATTAATAATACATATTTTTTCTCAATATATTTCATACAGATATAAAAAAGTCTATTTCCTTCATTTTTTCTATCCTCGTTCAAAAAAATATTATATAAAATTCTATCTTTATATTTAATTTTATTTAATGAATCTAACTTGAAGAAATTTTCTTATTCATTCACCAAATTCCAAACATCGTTTAATCAATTTGAAAAATCAAAATTAATATAAACTCTAACTTGGAAAGATGGAAAAAATATTTTCGTTTAGTGATTTATCTTTCAGTTTTCTAATAGATGATAAAAGTTACAAGTAATTTTTCCATTCTAACTTTACAAACCGGAGAAGGTAAGAAGATAGAGAGGAGGAATTAAACGCATGAAAAAATGGAAAAGAAAAACAAGGATAAAATTGATAAACGATGCAGTATGAAAAACAAAATTATGGAATGTAAATTTTTTTTTTTTGCAAATACATAAGTGGGAAATGAGAGTCGAGGGGTGTTAACAGACCTACCATAAAAGAATTCTATTCCTAATGGGATAGCTAATTGCACTACAAAAATGAAAGCGAACAAAATGTTTAGGAATAATTTGGTGCAAACGAAATATTTTATGAGAGATATTATTATTTAGTATTTAATATATGCTTTCTTGGAGCGAATAAAACTTCTCAAACAAAACTAAACGAAACCCTAGATCTCTCCACATCATCAACAATGGCAAGAGTGAAGTATTCAAGCACTCACACCGACCAAACTGATAGTCGGTTTAATGATAAAGTCGCGAAGAGGTAAAATTTTATTTTTTTTGAGTTTCCAATATATCTGGGTTTGAGTAGTTGATTGGCTAAGGGTTACCGAAACCTGTGTTGATGGTAGTAGTTTGCTTCACATCGCAATATTCGGTAGACACGTGTCGAATTTATTTTGATTTTTATTGCATAATTTGGTTCAATAATAATGCATCGAAATTTTGATGATTGATTGTGTTAAATTAGTTTCGATAGCGACGGGTTGAACTAAATTCGGTATACTCTCTCCAAATTGATTTCGATAGTGGCTATTGAGATGTATTGTATGTTGTTGATTATGAGTATTTTGAGTTTTAAATTATTACAACTATTTTTTATTCTTTTGTAGCAAACTATCTTCATTATGCGCTAACCTTGTGCTGGCTAAAGTGGATAAGTCAAAGCATGTACCACCTACGACTTCGAATCATAAGAAAAAAAGGGAGGAAAGAAACAAAATTGTGAAGACTAAATTAGTACTCATAGAAGGTGATATGGGTAATGTAAATAGTGGAAGATAAAGTATTGGTGGAGAAAAGAGTAATGGTGAGAGGAGTGGAAAGGAAAGCAGTGGTGGAGAAAATAATAATAATGAAAGTAACCTGGAAGAAAGTAATGATGGAGAAAAGAGTAATGGAAAAGGTAGTGGGGAGGAAAGTAGTGGAAGAGAGAAGCTTAGACAAAGGTAATGGTGCAGTGATGGTCTATGTTATGAAAAGAGTGCTTAAGCGTCGCTTAAGCATTATTTAAGCGCTAAATGCACGTACGACGCTTAATATTTTGAAAAAAAAAAATATAATTAAACGATGAGCTCTTAAGTGCACTTAATTGACGTTTATCTGTGCTTAAATTAAATTTAAGCAATGATTATGCGCTACTAAGCAAAAAATATATTATTTTAAAATAAAAAGAAATGGAGTTGTAGCAAAAACACATTCCCTAATAAAATTTCCTTATTTTCTATCATCTGGGCCAATAGATGATGAATAGTGTTAATGAAATTTTTCTTCTTTGAAACACCCAAATAGTTTTTAATGAAGTAATCATGACGCTGAATAATTTTGTGATTATGAATCAACAAAATTAAGTAATATTAAGGTTGGCTTTAAGAGGACTGATTATGTTGCCATAAACCTATGGCAACATTTTTCGGGCCTGAGCCAACATTTTTTTTGTGTTGCAGAAGGTCATCTATGACGTAGTGTTTAATGCTTATACAATTATGAGGTGAAATGTTCGTGACAGTACGAATCAATCCACAATCAATCTGCCTCGATTTTAATGCTGACAAAGTTAAACAATAAAGTACTAAAAGCAGTAAAAAAAGGACACAAAAAATTTGCGTGGTTCGAATATTAAGGAATCCTACGTCCACGGGTAAAATGTCTTATCCCTTCTCTCTTGATTTCTAGGTATAAACAAAAAATGGCAGTAAGTAAAATTTTCAATTTGTGTGTACAAAAAGAGTAAAGTAAAAATTCTTATTTTTCTACTATAGTGCCTTATTCATTTATAGTACACAGGGGTTCACATGGATTGTCAACATCATCCTTCCACCCTCTTGATTTCTACCGTTTGATTGCACTATGTGTCGAACATCCATCTCACTTATTTGGTATGCACTGATTGCAAACGTGGACTTCGATAGAAAATTGTAATTTGAGCGGTTAGATTTTGAATTTTGGCAGGATGTTTGAAATTGAAGCTAGAATGTTTGAAATTGAGATGGAAAAACCCAAATTTGAATAGATTGTGCATTTTCGATCCTGCAAAGCAATAGGCCCATGGACTGCACATACGTGTAGATGAATGTAACACTCCTAATTTTTATTTAACATTATTCAGAAAATTTAATTAGATAAATAAAATAATGAGTAGATAAGGAGAATAAGATTTGTTAACTAATTTGGCTTCGGTCTTAATTAATCAATTAATAAGATTGTTTTAAACATAGAATAGAAAGGGATAAATGAGAGGGGCATAATGAACTTAATTCCTTAATTCATTCTCTAAACCCTTTCTCTCTCATTATTCCCATTTCATTTTCTAAAATCAAAACAAAACCCAAAAGTCGATACCTACATGAGAGGTCGGTACTGGATTCTGTGGGTTGGTCCAGCAGGTCGGGGGTTTTGGGGAATTCAAGAGCAAGGCTGGTAGAGGTGACCCAAGTCAAGAGATAGGTGATTGGCTAAGGGTTGAAGGCTATACCGACTTGTTTTCTAGAGTTTGAAGTAGGTGCTTGGAAGTGAGAACCGAGTTGTTTGGATGGAGAGGTCGGGGTCAAAGCAACTAGGCATTAAGTACTAGAAGCAAGGAAGGGGAGAAAAGAAACTTAGCCAATAATTGGCTAAGGGAAGAGGTCGGTACCTACATGAGAGGTCGGTGCTGACTTCTCATAGTGGGTCCAATGAAGATGAAACTTATAGGAGGTGAAGTAGAGAACCTGTAGATCGTGATGGAGGTGTTGGCTCGTTTGCATCAGGGTTGGATGATGATGTAACAACATGACGAAAAGCTAGAGTCTTCGGATGTTGGCCCGTGTTGGGAGTAGGTTTCGAAGATTGCGGCTTGTAAAAGGAGTGAGCCATAGGATTGGGGAATGTGGAAGGGTTCCTCGTGAATAATGGAAACTAGATTGAGCAAGAAGGGCTTAATATCCAAATGAAGCAAAGAAGGGCTCAGGTGTATGCACTAAGGAATTGTTGATGCTAAGAGTGTTTTCTGTTTTACTCGAAGCAAGGGTATTATAAGTGGGGATGCCCGTGGATTGGTAACGAGGATCTGTATACCCTGGACCTATGGCTTTGGGTCTAATGTCCAGCTTTAAACCGCGGACACGTATCTAGCTTCGGGCTGCGAGATACGAGAGTATAATGGAGAACCAAGATTTTCATTAGTCCTTGGTAGAAAGGAGGCCATACGAGCTATCATATATACAAAGCACATAGAGTGATAGTTAGGATTGTTTGATGGATGCTATGGTTGCTTTGGTTGCTTTCTTTAGTAGGCTATCATTCATAGGTATCAGGGAAGTAGGTATTGGAGATAGGAATAGTTAGAAAACTGATATCCTTTATCCGGTTTGTATTATATCTTTATGATATTATAGAGTAGCATATTATAGTATTATATGCTAACTCATTAGTTGTAGAGATATGCCAGGTATGGTTCGTATACTCTTGTTCCTTACCATATTTACCTGTTTAGTATTTTGAGACTAAGTTTATCACTAACACCAGACTGTTGTCTGACCTAAGGTATTATGCTTTGCCTCTTATTATCTTAGGTACTCTTAAATGAGTTGACTAGATAAAAAGTCTAGGTGACGCAGTAGCTATTCGGAGGACAAGTTGGATGGAGCTATCTCGTATTATATACATATATGGAGTCTATGCTTCCGTTGTGCAGCACTGGGGAGCCTTGGTAGTGACTGCTTACTATTTGTATGATAGATGTTGAGTTTGTTTCCGTTGTATAAACTCTACTGTTGATGTATAACTCTGTGGATATTATACTATGATGATGATCTGTTCACATTATTATTATTGTCACTTCTGTAGTATATGTGATATTATATTTTGTCCATGCCCTGTGAGATATACGACAGGTTATATGCTATATTGATTTATTTCAACCTTGATGATCGTCCTATATCAGTCGGGCAGGACAACAACGCACTATTCATATACTATTGGTGCTGGTGGTATAGGGCAGTCATCAAATGTCCTATGCTTCAGTCGGTAGCCTTCGGTTGGTAAAGGTCCGTGATTCCAGTGCATAGGGTTTTGTAAATAGTGAGACTAAAAGATGTAAACGCATAGAAGGGAACTGTAGCTTTATATGCTCATTGTATTGTTTAATAGGTCTTTCTCCTAACCGTATTTGGAAATTTTAGGACATCTGGTTATGTTTTGGTCTGAGTCGGCCTAATAGGTTATTAGTCGGTCTGTGAAAACTAATAGGTTCATAGTGACTCTAGGAAAAATATGATTTGAGACAGACCATTAATTTCATGGGGTGGGTAAACTTTGGGAATGGTTAACCTTTAATGACAGACTAGTTATATTTATCCATATTGCATGCATATGATCATATCATGTTTTGTATTAACCATTGTGGTTGCAAGTGCCTGATTTATGTTAAGATCGACATATTTTGATAAGATACTAGTGAGCAAAAAATCCGTTCTGTTCTGCGGCATGGCCTCACTAGATTCCTGTGTTGGTTTGAGATGGTATATGTAACATCCCCCTACTTGGAGGTCCAAAACTAACGGCTACGGATGCTGCAGTCATCTATAGTTATTAATCTTCGACAACCAAATATGGCGAGTTAGATTCATTGATACATAGAAACACATGAATATGGGAAAAATTTAAACTTCAAACAAAATCACATTCCATATCAAAACATTTCCAATTCATTACATAATCCCACAATCGCCAATCACGTTCAGAGAGAATATAGTTATTACAACATACGCCAAGAGTGACATATGAAGATGCCCCCTTGGATGATCAGAGTATATACAGGCAATATAACAACTTTGCCATTACAAACAACACAGCGGAATCAAAAGAAAAGAGAACTCTAAACAACTAGCATGCCTCCTGCACGTCTCCGGAAGCTTATTCATCTTAAGAGGTACCTGAAAACCTCAACTCTCAAACTACTCAAAATCAATTGAGTACCCGAGATTTAAGGGGAAAACATAAACTTCGAGTCAGACATAAAGCCTGGTATGAATAATAATCTACCATCTCAAATCATTTAGATATCTAGTGAGACCACACCGCTTAGCGAAACGGGTTTTCCCCTCACTAGTATCTCGAAACCTTTATAAAACCATATACCGTGCTCCTGCATCCACAATGGTTAAAACAATTCAAAATAGTATAATATGATGATATGCAAAAAAATGAATCAATTATGGATTACCCATCCCCATTCATTTTTGACTATCTGTCTCAATTATGGTTTCTAGGATTACTATTAACCTATTAGTTTTCATGGGCTGACTAATAACCGGTTAAACATTTAAGGACTCCCTGCCCAATTACATAGTTTTCATGGGATCACTAAGAACCTATTGGTAATTCCAATATCTTACTCTTATCCTAGTTTTCATGGGTTGATTAGGAACCTATTGGTGACCCCAATATCCTTTCTTCTTGCCCTAGTTTTCACGGGCTGACTTGGAACCTATTGACATCTGTTAATATCGTAATCCGGATATAGTTTTCATGGGCTAACTACAAACCTACTAGCCCCTACCAATATCAAATCATAGTTTTCATGGGCTTATTATGAACCTGTCTTTCTAACATATTCCTTTATACATAGTTTTCATGAGCTAACTATGAACCTATTGGCCCCTGTCAATATCTTTTCCTATACACAGTTTTCATGGGCTTACTGAGAACCTATTCGCCCCTGCCAATATCTTTCTTTTATATTTTAGCATCCTATATTCTAGTCCTCCTGACCTCCTGGCTGCAATTCTACTCATTCAGGAGTTTAATCAATTTATATTCACTACTGGGTTAACCTAGCTGGTTCTTCTACCCTTTATCCCCAAATTGCAGTTATGGGTCCATTATAAAGCGAATATATTTATATTTGAAGAAGCAAACATATTAACACAACAATACCACTCCCGTGGGTTTAATAACTTCATTAAAGAAAGCTTCTTCTCAAAACCATTACAAAAACTCCTTTAATTTAGCCATGGGTTTTTCCTTTTAAAATTAGAGTTTGGGTTATATAACCTTTCGAAACCTTCAAAACCTGACTTTCGACTTCATAGGTGACCTCCTTCGAAAGCCTTAAAATCCATCTTCAAAACATTAGGCTCCTGCCTTTACAATACTTTAAAACCTTCCTTTTGAAACCTTTCGATTGTAGTAAAGTATTAATATTTAACTTTAGAAGCTTAGCTTCGAAACCAGTTGAAAGTACCCCTTTCGACACTATTGGAAGTAACCCTTCTGAAATCATTGAAAGTCTTCATTTCGAAAGCATTGGGTTATACTTAAAACATTATTTGGGTCAAAGTGAATATTGGCGAAACCAACTCTTTCGAAACCATCCTTTTTCATTTATAAAAACATTGGGGAAACACGATGGCATCGGCACCATCTCTTTCGAAAGCCTAAAACATCTGGGTAAAATAGTGGACGGTTGGCTTCGAAACCCCTTTCAAAACCATTGCCTTTGAAACCCCTAACCCATTTCGAAAGCTACAGGAATTGGCTTAAACTCATAAAACAAAGTACCTTCCGACGACATTGATATCTTCAATACCATCGAAAGGCTATAGAATGGCAGCAGGGTTTCGACTGGGTCGGAACCCCTTCTTTCAAAAGCATTTCATAAGTAAAGGAACTCATTCGAAAGCAAGCTTAAGTTAATGGCAACTCTTTCGAAATCTTTCAAAACCTCTTTCAAAACTATATGCTTCGACTCCTTCGAAGGCTAAAACAAAACAAAGGCAGATGCTCTTATTTTTGAAAAAAACCAAGGTTTCGACTCCATCGGAAGCTATGCTTTCGACACCTTACCTTTTGCCTTCCTCCAATCCACTGTGTACCATCTTCGTGATACCTTGTGTATTGGTTTCGGCTTAGTAGGTTTCGACTAGGATGAATGTGAAAGCTTCTATGTCGAAAGGTACTTCCCAAAGTAGGCAGAACCAATTTTTCTGAGTAAACCTGGTTTAGTTCTTCTTAAAGCAAACTTTTCTCTAACTAACCTGCCAAGTGTCAACACCAGATTGGTTGCCTTAACCTTTTCAAATTCTTTTCCAAAATAACTACCGCTAATTTAGATCTAAACCATGGTTAAGTTATTCAATTCAGCCCTTCCATTAAACAAAACTAATTTAACAAATAAGTCCCTCTTCTAAAATAATTTAATTTGCTTGCAAATCACTTTGGAAAATCCCCAAAAATTCCAGAAATTCACTTTAATCATATTATCTAATATATCAAAATTCCAGATCCAAATTCTCAATATATTTTCCAAAATAAATTTATAAACCCAAATAACCATATTTTCGTTTGAAAATTCATAATAATCTTTCCATGGCTTGGAAAATTATCAAAATTAAAACCCAACTCCAAAATCATGTTTCTCATAACATAAAATTTTCCCATGGCATTTAAACATCATTAAATCTCGATTTTACCCTAAAAACCGTGCATACTTCTTTTAAACAATCTTGTTTAAACCATATAAATTATAAAGCAAGCATAGCATCATCCAATATATCATAAAACGAATTTACCCTTAAATCCAAAAATATATTATTCAGAACATAATAGAGATGGAATTATTATTCACCTTGATTTAGATAAGGAGATTGGATTGAGATTGATTTCCCCTAAGCTTGATTCCCTAGCTTTTAATTTAAATTATTCTTATTAATGGCCGGCCTCTCTCTTGCGTTTAGTTTTCAAAATGATGCGAATGAGAAGTAAAATGGTAGGAACGAAAATATATAAGGGTAAGGGTTATGGGTGGATATTTCTTAATATACCCTTATGTAATTTGATTAACCCAAAACCATTCTTTAGCCCATTAATTATTATATTAGGCTCGGCCTTAATTAAATTAATTCAAGTCTCAATCCACTTATCACTTAACATTTACATTATTCTATTTAATTTATCTAATTAAATCTCCTGAATAATGTTATCAAAAATTACGGATGTTACAGGCTCCCCTCCTTAAAGAATTTCGTCCTCGAAATTCAGTAAGGACTAAATACCAAACATAGCAATCATCTGTAAGGACTCCTAACAACCATACTAGTCTACCTGACTAGGAATTATCTATATAAATCTAATATAGACATACCCTCAAAGCAGATCAGGATAAGTATCTCGAATCATGTCCTCTATCTCCCAGGTACAGTCCTTCTCGTGGTCGCTACACCGAACTTTCACTAACTTGACTGTCTTGTTTCTCAATCTTTTCTCATCTCTTGCAAAAACCCGAACTGGTTGTCTCACAAAAGTCAAATTAGGTTCTACTACTAGATCTTCCACCCTGTCGGAGGAATAGTAGCCTCTAGATCATGCACATACTTGCGAAGATGAGACACGTGAAATACATTATGGACACCTGCCATACTGCTCGGCAAATCTACTCTGTATGCGAGCTTTCCAATTCTTTCTATAATCTGGAATGGACCAACATATCTCGGTGTCAATTTCCCTGACTTCCCAAACTGTACCACACCCTTCATCGGTGATACCTTAATGAAAACCCTATCTCCCACTGAGAACTCTAGGTCTTTACGCTTCTTATTTGTGTAACCCTTCTGTCAAGATTGAGCTTCCTTCATCCATTCTCGAATTAACTCAATCTTCTCTGACACCTCTCTTACCAAATATGGACCTAAGACCAATCTGTCTTCAGTCTCTAACCAACATACAGGGGATTTGCATGGCCTTCCATACAAAGCTTCAAAAGGCACCATTCCTATACTAGTCTGGTAACTATTCTTATAGGAAAACTCAACCAAATGCAGGTGATCCTCCCAAGATCCACCAAAGTCCAACATACAAGATCTCAACAAATCCTTGAATACCTTATCGACTCTCTCTGTTTCCCCATCCATCCGTGGGTGATATGTGGTACTCATCTTGAGCTTAGTGCCTAACACATCCTGTAGACTCTTCCAGAATTCGCTAGTAAATAAAGCATCTATGTCGCTGACTATGCTACTAGGAACTCCATGAAGTCTAACTATGTTCTTCATGAATAACTTCGCCAAAACAGGTGTCGTCCTGGTCAACTTTACAGGAATGAAATGGGTACTCTTGGTCAACCTATCCACAATAACCCATATACTCTCATTTGCTCTCCTTGACCTTCGTAACCCATCTATAAAATCCATCGATATCGAATCCCATTTCCATACCGGAATCTCTAAAGGCTGAAGTAACCCACTCGGCTTCTGATATTCGGCTTTCACTTGTTGACAGTTTACACACTGCCTAACCCACAAGCCAACATCCTTTTTCATGCCTTCCCAATAGAAGCTCCTCTTCATACCTTGATACATCTTGGTCCCTCCAGGATGAATCATAAACTTGGATCGATGACATTCCCCAAGAACTTCTCTCCTCATGTTCTCAACATCTGGAACACATAATCGCCCCTTCTTTCTCAACCATCCTCTATGGTCAAGACAAAAATCTTTCACATCATCGAACTTAGTTCCAACCTCAAGCCTTTTGATCCTCTCAGCTAATAATGGATCCTCCTTCTATTTAGAAGCAATTCTCTGGATCAACACTGGTTGAACTTCTAAACGGGACAACATGGCAATACTTTGACTAGAACTAGCAGTCGATCTTAACTGCACACCACAACTGGCCAAAGCTTCTAGATCCTTCCATTCTGCCAACATAGCCAACACCACATTCTGATGTCTTCTGCTAAGAGCATCAGCTACTTTATTACCTTTCCCTAGGGTATATTCTATACCAAAATCATAAGCAGCCAAAAATTCCAGCCACCTCTTCTGTCGCATTTTCAACTCCTTCTGAGAGAATGAATATCTTAAAGACTTATGATCGGTATACAACTCAAATCTCTCCCCCAAGAGATAATGCCTCCAAATCTTCAAGGCAAAAATCACCGCAACCAACTCCAAGTCATGAGTAGGATATCTTACTTCGTGCGGTCTAAGCTGCCTAGATGCGTAGGCAATAACTTTGCCCTTCTACATCAACACTGCTCCCAATCTAGTCCTACATGCATCAGTGTATTCTACCAACCCTTGGTTTCCATCTAGAACTACTAACACTGGAGCATTGGTCAACAAATGTTTTTACTTAGAATGCTTCCTCACACTTGTCGGACTAAACAAACTTCACTTCCTTCTTGGTAAGCTTAGTCAAAGGCGCTGCTATCCGCGAGAAATCCTTGATGAATCTCCGATAATAGCCAGCAAGTCCAAGAAAACTTCTGATCTCGGTCACTGTCTCTGGTCACTTATAATTGTTCATAGCTTCAATCTTATCTAGATTGACTGACAATGCTTCTTTGAAAACACATGACCAAGAAACTTAACCTCTTTTTTCCAAAAATGACACTTGGAAAACTTCGCCTTTAGCTGATTCTGCCTCAGCGTCTCTAGCACAACTCTAAGATAATCTTCATGCCCTCTCTCATCCTTAGAGTATACCAAAATGTCATCTATAAACACCAACACGAATCTATCCAAATACTCTTGGAAGACTCAGTTCATCAAATCCACAAAGAAAGCAGGCGCATTCGTCAATCTAAATGGAATTACTAACCACTCATGCGAACCATACCTAGTCCGAAATGCAGTCAAAGGAATACTGTCCTCTGCCACTCTTAACTGATGGAACCCGTCGCCAAATCCAATCGGGAAAACACTCTGGCTCCACTCAACTGATCAAATAGATCATCAATTCTTGGCAGAGGGTACCTATTCTTTATCGTCCTTTCGTTTAGCTTACAATAGTCGATGCACATCCTTAACGATCCATCTGGTTTCTTCACAAATACCGCGGCTGCTCCCCAAGGCGAACTGCTTGGTCTAATGAAATTCCTTCATTCTAAATCCACTAATTGCACCTTCAATTCCTTCATCTCGGTCGGTGTCATCCTACCAGGTGGTCTACTCACTGGTTCAGCTCCTGGCATAAGATCTATCTGAAACTCAACAGCTCGTTTTGGTGGTAATCCTGTGACTGGCTCAAAGACATCTGCAAACTCCCTTGCAATTCGAACCGGACTTAGCTCTTCTCCCACTTCCATTGCACTTAACAAAGCACAACTACACTAGTCAGAATTCTCTACTGAAAATATAATTCGGTTATGACTATCAGGGCGTCTCAAAGATATCTCCCCATCTTGGCAAAATATCCTGGTCTCATAACTTCTCAACCAATCCATACCCAAAATGATTTCGAAATCTACGAATCGTAAACATACAAACTGCATGCAAACTTATGACCTAACAAATCAAGTTCTAACTAGTCACATCTCATCCCCAGAGTTGCATACCCTCCTATTGGATTCGCAACCCTTAAGGAAGTAACAAGGTATGTGGGTTCTAAGCATAACCTATCAACCAAACACTGGGATATAAATGAATGTGATGCACCGGTATCAAAAAGTATCCTAACTGGTATACTCTGAATCAAAAACATGCCTTCCATCATAGTCTTTCCTTTATCAGCTGCAATAGGCTTAGCTGATGATCCAACAACAAAAACTTTCCCCTTGTCCACCCTGAATGGCTCTGGACACTAGTTCTTGTAATGCCCAACTTGATCACAGTTAAAGCATTTCACATTCTTATTATCTACAGCCTTCTTTCCACTTTCCTGACCGGCACTCACTTGCATAATGACCCTTCTTGTCACATTTATAACATACCAAATCAGCTTTTGCCTTCTTGGCAGCATCCCCTTTCTAGGCTCCCTTCTTCTTAAAGAATTTACTCTTCTTTCCTTTAGGACCCTGGACTCAACTGGCTTCTCTTTAGCAGAGACAACAAGCATTTCTTCATGGTGAATGGCCATCTCCACCACCACTTGTATGCGAGCTTTCCAATTCTTTCTATAATCTGGAATGGACCAACATATCTCGGTGTCAATTTCCCTGACTTCCCAAACTGTACCACACCCTTCATCGATGATACCTTAATGAAAACCCTATCTCCCACTGAGAACTCTAGGTCTTTACGCTTCTTATCTGTGTAACCCTTCTGTCAAGATTGAGCTTCCTTCATCCGTTCTCGAATTAACTCAATCTTCTCTGACACCTCTCTTACCAAATATGGACCTAAGACCAATCTGTCTTCAGTCTCCAACCAACATACAGGGGATTTGCATGGCCTTCCATACAAAGCTTCAAAAGGCACCATTCCTATACTAGTCTGGTAACTATTCTTATAGGAAAAATCAACCAAATGCAGGTGATCCTCCCAAGATCCACCAAAGTCCAACATACAAGATCTCAACAAATCCTTGAATACCTTATTGACTCTCTCTGTTTCCCCATCCATCCGTGGGTGATATGTGGTACTCATCTTGAGCTTAGTGCCTAACACATCCTGTAGACTCTTCCAGAATTCGCTAGTAAATAAAGCATCTATGTCGCTGACTATGCTACTAGGAACTCCATGAAGTCTAACTATGTTCTTCATGAATAACTTCGCCAAAACAGGTGCCGTCCTGGTCAACTTTACTGGAATGAAATGGGTACTCTTGGTCAACCTATCCATAATAACCCATATACTCTCATTTGCTCTCCTTTACCTTCGTAACCCATCTATAAAATCCATCGATATCGAATCCCATTTCCATACCGGAATCTCTAAAGGCTGAAGTAACCCACTCGGCTTCTGATATTCGGCTTTCACTTGTTGACAGTTTACACACTGCCTAACCCACAAGCCAACATCCTTTTTCATGCCTTCCCAATAGAAGCTTCTCTTCATACCTTGATACATCTTGGTCCCTCCAGGATGAATCATAAACTTGGATCGATGACATTCCCCAAGAACTTCTCTCCTCAAGTTCTCAACATCTGGAACACATAATCGCCCCTTCTTTCTCAACCATCCTCTATGGTCAAGACAAAAATCTTTCACATCATCGATCTCAGTTCCAACCTCAAGCCTTTTGATCCTCTCAGCTAATAATGGATCCTCCTTCTGTTTAGAAGCAATTCTCTCGATCAACACTGGTTGAACTTCTAAACGGGACAACATGGCAATACTTTGACTAGAACTAGCAGTCGATTTTAACAGAACACCACTACTGGCCAAAGCTTCTAGATCCTTCCATTCTGCCAACATAGCCAACACCACATTCTGATGTCTTCTGCTAAGAGCATCGGCTACTTTATTACCTTTCCCTAGGGTATATTCTATACCAAAATCATAAGCAGCCAAAAATTCCAGCCACCTCTGCTGTCGCATTTTCAACTCCTTCTGAGAGAATAAATATCTTAAAGACTTATGATCGGTATACAACTCAAATCTCTCCCCCAAGAGATAATGCCTCCAAATCTTCAAGGCAAAAATCACCGCAACCAACTCCAAGTCATGAGTAGGATATCTTACTTCGTGCGGTCTAAGCTGCCTAGATGAGTAGGCAATAACTTTTCCCTTCTACATCAACACTGCTCCCAATCTAGTCCTACATGCATCAGTGTATTCTACCAACCCTTGGTTTCCATCTAGAACTACTAACACTGGAGCATTGGTCAACAAATGTTTTTACTTAGAATGCTTCCTCACACTTGTCGGACTAAACAAACTTCACTTCCTTCTTGGTAAGCTTAGTCAAAGGCGCTGCTATCCGCGAGAAATCCTTGATGAATCTCCGATAATAGCCAGCAAGTCCAAGAAAACTTCTGATCTCGGTCACTGTCTCTGGTCACTTCTAATTGTTCATAGCTTCAATCTTATCTGGATTGACTGACAATGTTTCTTTGAAAACACATGACCAAGAAACTTAACCTCTTTCTTCCAAAAATGACACTTGGAAAACTTCGCCTTTAGCTGATTCTGCCTCAGCGTCTCTAGCACAACTCTAAGATAATCTTCATGCCCTCTCTCATCCTTAGAGTATACCAAAATGTCATCTATAAACACCAACACGAATCTATCCAAATACTCTTGGAAGGCTCAGTTCATCAAATCCACAAAGAAAGCAGGCACATTCGTCAATCTAAATGGAATTACTAACCACTCATGCGAACCATACCTAGTCCGAAATGCAGTCAAAGGAATACTGTCCTCTGCCACTCTTAACTGATGGAACCCGTCGCCAAATCCAATCGGGAAAACACTCTGGCTCTACTCAACTGATCAAATAGATCGTCAATTCTTGGCAGAGGGTACCTATTCTTTATCATCCTTTCATTTAGCTTACAATAGTCGATGCACATCCTTAACGATCCATCTGGTTTCTTCACAAATACCGCGGCTGCTCCCCAAGGCGAACTGCTTGGTCTAATGAAATTCCTTCATTCTAAATCCACTAATTGCACCTTCAATTCCTTCATCTCGGTCGGTGTCATCCTACCAGGTGGTCTACTCACTGGTTCAGCTCCTGGCATAAGATCTATCTGAAACTCAACAGCTCGTTTTGGTGGTAATCCTGTGACTGGCTCAAAGACATCTGCAAACTCCCTTGCAATTCGAACCGGACTTAGCTCTTCTCCCACTTCCATTGCACTTAACAAAGCACAACTACACTAGTCAGAATTCTCTACTAAAAATATAATTCGGTTATGACTATCAGGGCGTCTCAAAGATATCTCCCCATCCTGGCAAAATATCCTGGTCTCATAACTTCTCAACCAATCCATACCCAAAATGATTTCGAAATCTACGAATCGTAAACATACAAACTGCATGCAAACTTATGACCTAACAAATCAAGTTCTAACTAGTCACATCTCATCCCCAGAGTTGCATACCCTCCTATTGGATTCGCAACCCTTAAGGAAGTAACAAGGTATGTGGGTTCTAAGCATAACCTATCAACCAAACACTGGGATATAAATGAATGTGATGCACCGGTATCAAAAAGTATCCTAACTGGTATACTCTGAATCAAAAACATACCTTCCATCACAGTCTTTCCTTTATCAGCTGCAATAGGCTTAGCTGATGAACCAACAACAAAAACTTTCCCCTTGTCCACCCTGAATGGCTCTGGACACTAGTTCTTGTAATGCCCAACTTGATCACAGTTAAAGCATTTCACATTCTTATTATCTACAGCTTCTTTCCACTTTCTTGACCGGCACTCACTTGCATAATGACCCTTCTTGTCATATTTATAACATACCAAATCAACTTTTGCCTTCTTGGCAGCATCCCCTTTCTAGGCTCCCTTCTTCTTAAAGAATTTCCTCTTCTTTCCTTTAGGACCCTGGACTCAACTGGCTTCTCTCTAGCAGAGACAACAAGAATTTCTTCATGGTGAATGGCCATCTCCACCACCACTTGTATGCGAGCTTTCCAATTCTTTCTATAATCTGGAATGGACCAACATATCTCGGTGTCAAATTCCCTGACTTCCTAAACTGTACCACACCCTTCATCGGTGATACCTTAATGAAAACCCTATCTCCCACTGAGAACTCTAGGTCTTTACGCTTCTTATCTGTGTAACCCTTCTGTCAAGATTGAGCTTCCTTCATCCGTTCTTGAATTAACTCAATCTTCTCTGACACCTCTCTTACCAAATATGGACCTAAGACCAATCTGTCTTCAGTCTCCAACCAACATACATGGGATTTTCATGGCCTTCCATACAAAGCTTCAAAAGTCACCATTCCTATACTAGTCTGGTAACTATTCTTATAGGAAAACTCAACCAAATGCAGGTGATCCTCCCAAGATCCACCAAAGTCCAACATACAAGATCTCAACAAATCCTTGAATACCTTATTGACTCTCTCTGTTTCCCCATCCATCTGTGGGTGATATGTGGTACTCATCTTGAGCTTAGTGCCTAACACATCCTGTAGACTCTTCCAGAATTCGCTAGTAAATAAAGCATCTATGTCGCTGACTATGCTACTAGGAACTCCATGAAGTCTAACTATGTTCTTCATGAATAACTTCGCCAAAAGAGGTGCCGTCCTGGTCAACTTTACTGGAATGAAATGGGTACTCTTGGTCAACCTATCCATAATAACCCATATACTCTCATTTGCTCTCCTTGACCTTCGTAACTCATCTATAAAATCCATCGATATCGAATCCTATTTCCATACCGGAATCTCTAAAGGCTGAAGTAACCCACTCGGCTTCTGATATTCGGCTTTCACTTGTTGATAGTTTACACACTGCCTAACCCACAAGCCAACATCCTTTTTCATGCCTTCCCAATAGAAGCTCCTATTCATACCTTGATACATCTTGGTCCCTCCAAGATGAATCATAAACTTGGATCGATGACATTCCCCAAGAACTTCTCTCCTCAAGTTCTCAACATCTGGAACACATAATCGCCCCTTCTTTCTCAACCATCCTCTATGGTCAAGACAAAAATCTTTCACATCATCGATCTCAGTTCCAACCTCAAGCCTTTTGATCCTCTCAGCTAATAATGGATCCTCCTTCTGTTTAGAAGCAATTCTCTGGATCAACACTGGTTGAACTTCTAAACGGGACAACATGGCAATAATTTGACTAGAACTAGCAGTCGATCTTAACTGCACACCACAACTGGCCAAAGCTTCAAGATCCTTCCATTCTGCCAACATAGCCAACACCACATTCTGATGTCTTCTGCTAAGAGCATCAGCTACTTTATTACCTTTCCCTAGGGTATATTCTATACCAAAATCATAAGCAGCCAAAAATTCCAGCCACCTCTGCTGTCGCATTTTCAACTCCTTTTGAGAGAATAAATATCTTAAAGACTTATGATCGGTATACAACTCAAATCTCTCCCCCAAGAGATAATGCCTCCAAATCTTCAAGGCAAAAATCACCGCAACCAACTCCAAGTCATGAGTAGGATATATTACTTCATGCGGTCTAAGCTGCCTAGATGCGTAGGCAATAACTTTTCCCTTCTACATCAACACTGCTCCCAATCTAGTCCTACATGCATCAGTGTATTCTACCAACCCTTGGTTTCCATCTAGAACTACTGACACTGGAGCATTGGTCAACAAATGTTTTTACTTAGAATGCTTCCTTACACTTGTCGGACTAAACAAACTTCACTTCCTTCTTGGTAAGCTTAGTCAAAGGCGCTGCTATCCGTGAGAAATCCTTGATGAATCTCCGATAATAGCCAGCAAGTCCAAGAAAACTTCTGATCTCGGTCACTGTCTCTAGTCACTTCTAATTGTTCATAGCTTCAATCTTATCTGGATTGACTGACAATGCTTCTTTGAAAACACATGACCAAGAAACTTAACCTCTTTCTTCCAAAAATGACACTTGGAAAACTTCGCCTTTAGCTGATTCTGCCTCAGCGTCTCTAGCACAACTCTAAGATAATCTTCATGCCCTCTCTCATCCTTAGAGTATACCAAAATGTCATCTATAAACACCAACACGAATCTATCCAAATACTCTTGGAAGACTCAGTTCATCAAATCCACAAAGAAAGCAGGCGCATTCGTCAATCTAAATGGAATTACTAACCACTCATGCGAACCATACCTAGTCCGAAATGCAGTCAAAGGAATACTGTCCTCTGCCACCCTTAACTGATGGAACCCGTCGCCAAATCCAACCGGGAAAACACTCTGGCTCCAGTCAACTGATCAAATAGATCGTCAATTCTTGGCAGAGGGTACCTATTCTTTATCGTCCTTTCGTTTAGCTTACAATAGTCGATGCACATCCTTAACGATCCATCTGGTTTCTTCACAAATACCGCGGCTGCTCCCCAAGGCGAACTGCTTGGTCTAATGAAATTCCTTCATTCTAAATCCACTAATTGCACCTTCAATTCCTTCATCTTGGTCGGTGTCATCCTACCAGGTGGTCTACTCACTGGTTCAGCTCCTGGCATAAGATCTATTTGAAACTCAACAGCTCGTTTCGGTGGTAATCCTATGACTGGCTCAAAGACATCTGCAAACTCCCTTGCAATTCGAACCGGACTTAGCTCTTCTCCCACTTCCATTGCACTTAACAAAGCACAACTACACTAGTCAGAATTCTCTACTGAAAATATAATTCGGTTATGACTATCAGGGCATCTCAAAGATATCTCCCCATCCTGGCAAAATATTCTGGTCTCATAACTTCTCAACCAATCCATACCCAAAATGATTTCGAAATCTACGTATCGTAAACATACAAACTGCATGCAAACTTATGACCTAACAAATCAAGTTCTAACTAGTCACATCTCATCCCCAGAGTTGCATACCCTCCTATTGGATTCGCAACCCTTAAGGAAGTAACAAGGTATGTGGGTTCTAAGCATAACCTATCAACCAAACACTGGGATATAAATGAATGTGATGCACCGGTATCAAAAAGTATCCTAACTGGTATACTCTGAATCAAAAACATACCTTTCATCACAGTCTTTCCTTTATCAGCTGCAATAGGCTTAGCTGATGATCCAACAACAAAAACTTTCCCCTTGTCCACCCTGAATGGCTCTGGACACTAGTTCTTGTAATGCCCAACTTGATCACAGTTAAAGCATTTCACATTCTTATTATCTACAGCCTTCTTTCCACTTTCCTGACCGGCACTCACTTGCATAATGACCCTTCTTGTCACATTTATAACATACCAAATCAGCATTTGCCTTCTTGGCAGCATCCCCTTTCTAGGCTCCCTTCTTCTTAAAGAATTTCCTCTTCTTTCCTTTAGGACCCTGGACTCAACTGGTTTCTCTCTAGCAGAGACAACAAGCATTTCTTCATGGTGAATGGCCATCTCCACCACCACATTACAAGGTTCTCGGATATGGGTCATGATCATTCTAGCAAGCTCAAGCCTCAGTCCTCGAATGAACCTCTCATTCCTTCTGACCTTGGTGTCAACCATAGCATATCCATATCGAGATAGCTCATCAAACTTAGCAGCATACTTGACCACTGACATCTCTCCTTAAACTAGATCCATGAACTTCCTCATCAATGCCGACTTAGCAACCTCAGATAGAAACCTCTGCTCAAATCTCCTTCTAAAATCAGCCCATGTCAGCTCTTCCTCCGGTTCCCCGGTGGTCACACTATTCCACCAGTGAAGTGCTTCCCCTTGCAACTGCCTAGAGGCAAGCCTCCTCTTTTGCCCATCATCCAAACCTAAATCAGTAAAGATCCTCTCAAAGCTCAGTAGCCAATTCTCAACCTCAGCAGCATCCTCCATTCCAACAAACGGCTTTCCACCCAGACTGGTGTAATCCTTGCTCAACCTAGCATAATTATATCCAACTAGAGCTACAGGATTAGCTCCTCCAACATTACCAGCAACTCCTGCTTGTAAAAGATTGGCTAATAACTGATACACTGTAACGACCCGTATTTTTTCGATAATTAAAATATTGAACTTAATAAGATTTTGTAATTTAATATTGGAAGAAATAAAAATTTGTGATTTATTAATAAGAGAAATAACTAGAATGAATGTAATAATGTTAACGTAAGGTAATTGATAACCATTCTAATGTGAGTCCAATTAATTGAAATGATTGCAAAGTAGTAATAGGTTATAGATTGTAAATAAAGAAATAAAATTTAATATTGGAGTCAATTGTGAAATCATATGTAATAAATTGGAATTGGCTAATATTGAAAATGAAATCAGTGATTTGTAAGTAGTTATAACATTTGTTGTAGATAATAAACTTGTAAAAGTGATTGAATTAAGTAAAAGGTGACAATTTTTATTTGTTACCTATTTATTCAATCTGTTGAATTAAATTGGTTGCAATTAAATGTAATTAAATATTATGTTAATATGAATTAAGATGAGAATTGTAGAATATTAGTGTAATAAGATATAAACCAATGTTAATTATATCTATAAGACGACAATTGATTGAATAATAAGATGAAAATTCAAATAAATGGATTTATTGGAATTTAAATTTAATAATCAATTGAAATTATTACAATTGAATTTGAACACTGTAATTAGTGAAATATTTAACTTTGAATCGATATGGAAACTTGTTTTAAAAAGATTATAAGTTACTAAGTAATCAAAAGTGAAAATTTTGTTAGTTATTAAATGTGAAATTGAAAGGTGATTTAATTTATTTAATAATAATTTATTTAATCAACGTGAAAATAGCCATTTTGGCCACACTCTCAGATTTCGACGAAACTAGTTTTATCGGATCCGTAATGATGAATTATTGTAGGATTTCAAGTTTCGTAGCGATCAGACTTGTCGTTTGGTCGTACGGGCTCGAAACGCGTAGAAATCAATTTGAAATAAGCTAATTTTTAAGCTAACTTCTGTATACGATGGAATTAGGACTTGAAACCTGTTCCATTGAGTTTAAAAATACCGAAAACATTTATTTAGATATATGGGATGACCCACTTTCGTTTCGGAAGCGAAACGGGCTTTTCGGGTCGTTATTGTCGTTCGTACCAATTCGATACATGTTCAATTTTCTTATCGGGCTTTGTTCGTATAAATAGATCTTTCTAAACCCTAGCAGCCTTTCTATTCCTTATTACGGTATGTACAATATCATCTGTCTGCTTCTCCTTCTCAATGGCAGAAACATATTCCAATTTCAAAACCTTATTCCAATTTCAAATTCAATTTCAAAATTCAAAATTCTCGGAACCCTATCATATTATATACTGATTCGAAGCTCTCGACGAGAGCAACTCAATTCTTTTGTTCATTTTTGCAATTGATTCTCTATTTGGCCAGGAATCGAGGATGAACCTCGGCTATCCATTGTAGGGTTCGAGGTTTTAACGGTGGATTTGCGTCCTGGCGACGATCGAAGGACATGGCGTGGTAGAGCTTGTCGAGTAGGTCACGAGGATGATGTTCGCTCATGCTCAGGGCATCGTGGATCACCAGAAAATGCTAGGGAAGCTTGGCGGTTGTGGAGTGGCTGTGGACCACCGGACGTGGTCGCGTGGACGGCGGTGGAACGCCTAGGCACGCGCGTATCAGTAGCGTTCTCTGATCTGGGCGTTGTCGTGTGTTTTGGCGGCGACCAGCAAAACAAGGTGGTGGTGCCTGTTGTTGATTGAGATGGTGAGTATCGCGTATGCTTCTAGGGTTCGAATGGTGATAAGGTGACGTGTAAGTTTTAATTTATTTTATTTTATTTAATTTGAAATTTATATCTTCTAACGATCATAACTTTTACGTACGAGGTCGGATTTACACGCGGTTTGTTCTGCTACGATCGTATCGAAATTATGGACATTATGGAATTGGCTTGGACGAATTCTAAGACTGTTGAATTTTGGGACTTTAATTGGATTTTAAATCGTCGAAAAATCAAAAGTGAGTGTTTTAACCCACTCACAACTACTAAATTGTCTTATGTCAGTTAATTTAAGTTTATGATGTGATTAGAAATTGATTGGTTGATGTTTGTTATATTTAAATAGTCATTCCAGTAGATTCTGACTTTTATTGAATTTAATTGCCATTTAATTTAATATTGAATTTTAACTTTCTAGTTAATACCTGTTATTGATAATCAGTAAATTGTTGTTATTTATTGGTTGATTTGGATGATGATTGTGATGGATGTTTGATTGTTGATATTGGATGACTGAATGTTATATATTTATATTGTTATAACACTGCAAGTTCCCTATGGGTTGAAATCTGTGCAGTTAAATCGCTCGGCAGATTCAATGCGGTGGAGGTGTAAAAAGTCATAGCGGGGATACATCGGGATATAGCGGATGACTCTAAAATAGCATATAAAACTCGTACTTAATGTTTTTACAAATATATAAATGGTAATTAAATGAAGAATTAACATCCAATTGAATTATAATTAATACATAAATAATTTTAAATAAAAACATGTGCGAATATACTATAAATAAACGTAAAACTCTTATATAACATAATTGAATTTAGTAGAATATTAGAGTATATTCATTTCTGAAAATATATTAAAAATTAAATTAAATTAATTAATTTCATAATTTTTATAATGTATAAATGTCATTTTTTAATTCATTTTTTTAAAGAAGATATAGCGCAAATAACGAAATATAGCAGGAATAACGGGATATAGCGGAAATAGCGGGGCTTAAAGCGAAAAGGCTATATGGAAAAATCGTAGCGGTTGAAATCCGCTATGAGATATAGCAGGGTTATAGAAGGGTAATAGCGAGACATTAACTGCACAGGTTGAAATGTTACATACCCGAACGATCTATAGATTAGGGAAAAATCGTTATGGGTTGAAATGACAAACCCGAGCGATTTTATGGAATTTGAATTTTAATTCGGGATTGCGGGTTAAAATGATATACACCCATAAATTTAAATTTATTGCGGATTGAATGATATATGTCCGTATCACTTGACCATAGGGTAGAAAATTATATACGAACGCCTAATTGATTAAATTAAATGATTTTTTTATATCCTTTAAATTTGAATTCAGTTAAATGATATTTTGAAATAAAAATTTGATTTATATAAACTGAATTACTTTTGAAAATCCAAGCTTTAAATGTTGAAATTGGAATTGGTTTAAATGAATTGTTTAAAGGATTTAAATCGAAACTTGAAAGTTGTACGTGGTCCAGATGTTTTGAAATGAAAGAAATAGCCTAGTTGGATATTAATTTCAAATTAATTATTTTAATGTAAACTGTAAAAAAAAATTTATTTTAAAATTTAGATTTATTTAGATTTTTCAAACTATTTACTATATAAACCATTTTCAATAACCAAACTATTTTATATTAAACTATTAAACTATATTTAATCTATTTTAAACTAGTAAAACTATTTTAAAACTAATTTAATCTATTTTAAACTATTTTAATCAATTTAAACTATTTTAATCTATTATAATCTATTTAATCCAATTTAATCTATTTTTCCTATTTTAAACTAATTAATCCATTTTAATATATTTTAAATCTATTTAATCTATTTTAAATTTATTTAATCTATTTTTAAATTTATTTAATCTATTTTAAATTTATTTATCTATTTTAAATCTATTTTAAATCTATTTAAACTATTTTTAAATCTATTTAAACTATTTTAAACCTATTAAAACTATCTTAAATCCATTTAAATTACTTTAATCTATTTTAAACTATTTTTGAGTGTTCTAACTATTTAAAAGTTTATTTTAAACTATGCTAAACTAATCGAACTATTTATAACTACCTAAATTATTTTCTAAATTTCAAATTGTGTAAAGTGGAAGTGTTTATATTTAAATCCTTGATTTTTAAAGCGAATATGGTTAAATGATGTTATAACTTAATTCGTAACCTATCTTATCGATAATTTCAAAAGTGAATATGATTTAGAAAGTGATATGGTTTGAATTGAATATTATATTTTGATATCGATTATGAAACAGTTTTGGAAATTTAAAAGAACCATCCGGTGTGAAATAAGCGTTTGGCTGTTAAAGAGACCGGGATCAGATATTGTCATACTCTCTGCCAATACCGAAAACCACTTTAACAACTGTGTACGTAGTGGAGATTCCAGAATGAAGTAGGATGCCTTGGCGAATGATTCTGTATGAGGTATTTACGTAGCTCTAACTCCCGTGATTCAGCTTGATGTGGCTAAAACAGGAGCCACGCCGGGCCAAGTGAGGCCGCACCTCCTATCGGGCACATTTCTTCGATACCATATTATGACTTTATGATTGATTTGGTGGCCACCACTTGATTTTGATTTGGGAGTGTGTTCTGAGGTGGGCGGTAGTAGCTGCTATGCGTTACCACCAGTCTGGATCCGCAAAATGGTAGTATCCTACCTTGGGCATTGCCTCGCGTGCCTTGTCACATGCCTTATCGCGCCGACTATGAGTTTGGTTTGTACCGTACCTATGGAGTGCCCTCTGGGTAAACCACCGGTTTGGTGGAGCTTACGGTCCCGTATAGACTATGGGAATATATAAAATGTTTTAAGGGGGATATGGGTAAAGCCTTAACGCTATTTTAATACTTTACTTTATTCCAAGATTACTACTAATCAATGTCTTCCATTATTTCAGAAAATTACTTCAAAAATGAATTGCTGGACTACAAAGAAGTTGAGCCAAGCTGGTAGGCTGACTTTAATCAAGTCTGTAATTTTTGCTATGCAAGTGTATTGGGCCAGAACCTTTGTTCTCCCCTTCACACTTATTAAGATGATTCGAAGTGCCATAATGAGATTCTTTTGGACTGGCAGAACTATGGGCAGATACATAGCTCCGGTTAGGTTTAGTTCGCTTGAGTTACCTTTAAACAAAGGGGGGCTTGGTCTTCTAAATCTAAAACAATGGAATAAAGCAGCTTTTGCTAAGCATCTTGACTCTCTGTTTAATTGTCCAGACAGCCTCTGGGCTCAGTGGTCAGAAATGAACGTAATTAAAGGTAGCAATTTATGGAATATGAACAAGCCTCAGAATTTAAGCTGGACTTGGCAGTGCCTCTTCAAACTTAGGGAATATTTTCTCCCTCTAATACAACTAAATACTGACCCTATTTACAGTGTAAACTTTTGGGATGATCCATGGCTTGAGAAGGGATATATTCTTCGACGTAACCTATCATACAATGAAATTATGCATACTGGGATTCACTCATCAACGAAAGTCAGTGATGTTCTCTACGCCTTTCAGGGAAATGGCAACTACTCATCTAATCAGCGTGTTCAGATAATATGGGATAAGATAAGAAGATTCACTCCGATTAACTCGTCTTCTGCTAGAGTGGTTTGGGGAGAGAAGAAGGCGGCATATAGAATTGGTGATGCTTACGAGTACATACTACAAAACAGTGCCATACCAGCATGGAATTGGTGGAAGTGCATTTGGACTACAGACAGTAGTATGCGTGAAAATTTACTTCTGTGGAAGGTGTTGAAACGTGCTATTCTTACTAAGGCGAAATTAGCAATAATGGGAATGAATATGAATGTGTACTGCCCCTTCTGCAGTGAGTATCCAGAAACTGCTGAGCACTTATTTTTTGAATGCTCATTGATTAACTCTGTGTGGACTGAAATCATGGTGAAGATTAACAGTACGAGTCCTTCTCATGACAACCTCATTGAGTGGGAACGTATCCATACTATGACTAAGGGAAAGGAAAAACACAAAAGAATTTTTACTGCGGTTTTGAAGAGCTTCGTTTATGCAGTTTGGAAAGAGCGTAATATTAGAATATTTGATGAAACCAATGCGAAGACTGATGCTTCTTTCAAACACTGGGCTATGCATGAAATTAAAAGCTCCCTTGATATTCTATTCACTTATGATCCAGGGATATGCATGCCTTTCCAGCTCCTGTAGATGTATAATTTTCTTTGTGTCTTTGTTTTTATTTTTTTATTCTCTGTGCTTCTTCTGTGTTTGTAGCACCTTGTTCCTCCGTATTCTGTGAGCTTGCTCATGTTGTTGTTTCTGTGTGTACTCTAAGGTGTTGCAATAAATGGTCGGGGTCCATTCACCCCCGTCGGCCTTGCCAAAAAAAAAAAAAAAATTTATTTTAAAATTTAGATTTATTTAGATTTTTCAAACTATTTACTATATAAACCATTTTCAATAACCAAACTATTTTATATTAAACTATTAAACTATATTTAATCTATTTTAAACTAGTAAAACTATTTTAAAACTAATTTAATCTATTTTAAACTATTTTAATCAATTTAAACTATTTTAATCTATTATAATCTATTTAATCCAATTTAATCTATTTTTCCTATTTTAAACTAATTAATCCATTTTAATATATTTTAAATCTATTTAATCTATTTTAAATTTATTTAATCTATTTTTAAATTTATTTAATCTATTTTAAATTTATTTATCTATTTTAAATCTATTTTAAATCTATTTAAACTATTTTTAAATCTATTTAAACTATTTTAAACCTATTAAAACTATCTTAAATCCATTTAAATTACTTTAATCTATTTTAAACTATTTTTGAGTGTTCTAACTATTTAAAAGTTTATTTTAAACTATGCTAAACTAATCGAACTATTTATAACTACCTAAATTATTTTCTAAATTTCAAATTGTGTAAAGTGGAAGTGTTTATATTTAAATCCTTGATTTTTAAAGCGAATATGGTTAAATGATGTTATAACTTAATTCGTAACCTATCTTATCGATAATTTCAAAAGTGAATATGATTTAGAAAGTGATATGGTTTGAATTGAATATTATATTTTGATATCGATTATGAAACAGTTTTGGAAATTTAAAAGAACCATCCGGTGTGAAATAAGCGTTTGGCTGTTAAAGAGACCGGGATCAGATATTGTCATACTCTCTGCCAATACCGAAAACCACTTTAACAACTGTGTACGTAGTGGAGATTCCAGAATGAAGTAGGATGCCTTGGCGAATGATTCTGTATGAGGTATTTACGTAGCTCTAACTCCCGTGATTCAGCTTGATGTGGCTAAAACAGGAGCCACGCCGGGCCAAGTGAGGCCGCACCTCCTATCGGGCACATTTCTTCGATACCATATTATGACTTTATGATTGATTTGGTGGCCACCACTTGATTTTGATTTGGGAGTGTGTTCTGAGGTGGGCGGTAGTAGCTGCTATGCGTTACCACCAGTCTGGATCCGCAAAATGGTAGTATCCTACCTTGGGCATTGCCTCGCGTGCCTTGTCACATGCCTTATCGCGCCGACTATGAGTTTGGTTTGTACCGTACCTATGGAGTGCCCTCTGGGTAAACCACCGGTTTGGTGGAGCTTACGGTCCCGTATAGACTATGGGAATATATAAAATGTTTTAAGGGGGATATGGGTAAAGCCTTAACGCTATTTTAATACTTTACTTTATTGTAGGCACTATTATAATAGCGTATTGTACTATGTATGTAGATAGTTTAACGGATCCTTAAGAGATGGTAATCTCGAACATCTCTTAAGTTATTACACTCATGGTAGACACTGGATAGGAGATGTCAAAACCCGTAAACATCTCTGACGCCATTACACTCATATTTATTTACTGTTGATTTAACTTACATAAGATCTTTTAGTTCCGACTCGAGTGTTTTGTCTTTTCAATTCGCTCGGGTCAGTCTGAGCTTTTCAATGTATCAAAGACTGCTTTCTAGAGGACGAAGATGGAGATTTGTATACTATATTATTTATTTTATTTATCCCGCTGCATCATGTTGTTCCGCTGCATTATTTATTTATTACTGTTGTATGTACTCTGATTCTGTACTGTAAAGTGTAATCTAATGTTAATTTGTAAAACGGCTTCATGAACTTTTATTTGATTATTATATTTTATCATTCCACTATGAGATTCTGTATTTGTTTTCTTTCTCTGTTTTTTTCTTGTTTACCCCATAACAATCCTCCCTTTTTAATGGTTTAAGTCTGACGTGTGTGGTTTATTATCGATTTAAACCGTCCAAAAAGGTGGGTCGTTACATACACCATCCCAGCATCTAATGGCAAATTTCAAGCACCTACATTGGCTTTAGCATTTGGATTAGCATTAGCATGTCGACCTTGGTTCCTCCTGGTATTAGGTCGAGCATTTCCATTGGTTGTGGTGCTTCCTCTACCTAGATTTACTCTTTCGTTTCCTACTTCCATATCTTCTTTCTCGTAAATCTGCATACGAGTCTTAGTAAGATATAGAAAAACGGTCTAAGAGAGAGGGGAACACGTACTTATATATATGTATATCTATCTATCTATATATCAAATACAAGTACGTTACTGTAGCGTTAACCTAAACCCCGATCATATTTTCAAATTCATTGGATTATATTTCAAAAACTTTTAGGTTTAACTTTCTTTTAAAGTTTCATAAACCTATGCTCTGATATCAAATTGTAACATCCCCCTACTTGGAGGCCCAAAACTAACGACTACAGATGCTGTAGTCATCCATAGTTATTAATCTTCGGCGACCAAACACGACGAAGTTAGATTCATTGATACACAGAAACACACAAATGTGGAAAAAATTTAAACTTCAAACAAAATCACATTCCATTTCAAAACATTTCCAATTCATTACATAATCCCACAATCGCCAATCACGTTCAAAGATAATATATTTATTACAACATACGCCAAGAGCGACATATGAAGATGCCCCATTGGGTGATCGGAGTATATACAGGAAATATAACAACTTTGCCATTACAAACAACACAGCGGAATCAAAAGAAAAGAGAACTCTAAATAACTAGCATGCCTCCTGCACGTCTCTGAAAGCTTATACGTCTTAAGAGGTACCTGAAAACCTCAACTCTCAAACTACTCAAAATCAATTGAGTACCCAATAGTTTAAGGGGAAAACATAAACTTCGAGTCATACATAAAACCTGGTATAAATAATAATCTACCATCCCAAATCATTTAGATATCTAGTGAGACCGCGCCGCTTAGCGGAACAGGTTTTCCCCTCACTAGTATCTCAAAACCTTTATAAAACCGTATAATGTGCTCCTGCATCCACAATGGTTAAAACAATTCAAAACAATATAATATGGTGATATGCAAAACAAATGAATCAATTCTGGATTACCCATCCCCATTCATTTTTGACTATTTATCTCAATTATAGTTTCTACGATTACTATTAACCTATTAGTTTTCATGGGCTGACTAATAACCGGTTAAACATTTAAGGACTCCCTATCCAATTACATAGTTTTCATGGGATCACTAAGAACCTATTAGTAACTCCAATATCTTACTCTTATCTTAGTTTTCATGGGTTGACTAGGAACCTATTGGTGACCTTAATATCCTTTCTTCTTACCTTAGTTTTCACGGGCTGACTAGGAACCTATAGACATCTGTCAATATCTTAATCCGGATATAGTTTTCATGGGCTAACTACAAACCTACTGGCCCTTGCCAGTATCAAATCATAGTTTTTATGGGCTTACTATGAATCTGTCTTTCTGACATCTTCCTTTATACATTGTTTGCAGGGGCTGATTATGAACCTATTGGCCCCTGCCAAAATTTTTTCTATACACTTTTCATAGGCTTACTGAGAACCTATTCGCCCCTGCCAATATTTTTCTTTTATATTTTAGCATCTTATATTCTGGTCTTCCTGGCCTCCTGGATGCAATTCTACTCATTCAGGAGTTTAATCAATTTATATTCACTACTGGGTTAACCTAGCTGGTTCTTCTACCCTTTATCCCCAAATTGCAGTTATGGGTCTATTATAAAGTGAATATATTTATATTTGAAGAAGCAAACATAATAACACAACAATACCACTCGTGTGGGTTTAGTAACTTCATTAAAGAAAGCTTCTTCTCAAAACCATTACAAAAAATCCTTTAATTTAGCCATGGGTTTTTCCTTTTAAAAATAGAGTTTGGGTTATACTACCTTTCGAAACCTTCGAAATCTGGCTTTCGACTTCATAGGACGACCTCCTTTGAAAGCCTTAAAATCTATCTTCAAAACATTAGGATCTTGCCTTTATAATACTTTAAAACCTTCCTTTCGAAACCTTTTGATTGTAGTAAAGTATTAATATTTAACTTTAGAAGCTTAGCTCCAAAACCAGTTAAAAGTACCCCTTTCGACACCATTGGAAGTAACCCTTCTGAAATCATTGAAAGTCCCCCTTTCGAATGCATTGGATTTATACTTAAAAATTATTTGGATCAAAGTGAATATAAGCAAAAGCAACTCTTTTGAAACCATTCTTTTTTATTTATAAAAACATTGGGGAAACACGATAGCGTCAGCACCATCTCTTTTGAAAGCATAAAACCTTTGGGTAAAATAGTGGAAGTTTGGCTTCGAGACCCCTTTCTAAACCATTGCCTTCGAAACCCTTAACCCCTTTCGAAAGCTACAGGAAGTGGCTTAAACTAATAAAACAAAGTACCTTTCAACAACATTGATATCTTCAATACCATTGAAAGGCTATAGAACGGCGGTAGGGTTTCGACTGGGTCGGAACCCTTTCTTTCAAAAGCATTTCATAAGTAAAGGAACTCATTCGAAAGCAAGCTTAAGTTAATGGCAACTCTTTCGAAACCTTTTAAAACCTCTTTCGAAACCATATGCTTCGACTCCTTCGAAGGCTAAAACAAAACAAAGGCAGGCGCTCTTCTTTTTAAAAACAAACCAAGGTTTCGACTCCTTCGGAAGCTATGATTTCGACACCTTACCTTTCGCCTTCCTCCAATCCACCGTGTACCATCTTTGTGATACCTTGTGTATTGGTTTCGGCTTAGTAGGTTGCGACTAGGATGAAGGCGGAAGCTTCTGTGTCGAAAGTACTTCCCAAAGTAAGCGGAACCAATTTTTCTGAGTAAACCTGGTTTAGTTCTTCTTAAAGTAAACTTTTCTCTAACTAACCTGCCACGTGTCAACACCAGATTGGTTGCCTTAACCTTTTCAAATTCTTTTCCGAAATAACTGCCGCTAATTTAGATCTAAACCATGGTTAAGTTAATCAATTAAGCCCTTCCATTAAACAAAACTAATTTAACAAAGAAGTCCCTCTTCTAAAATAATTTAATTTGCATAGCAAATCACTTTGGAAAAATCCCCAAAATTCTAAAAATTCACTTTGATCATATTATGTAACATATCAAAATTCCAGGCCCAAATTCTCAATATATTTTCCAAAATAAATTTATAAACCCAAATAACCATATTTTCCTTTGAAAATTCATAATAATCTTTCCATGGCTTGGAAAATTATCAAAACTGAAACCCAACTCCAAAATCATGTTTCTAATAACATAAAAGTTTCCCATGGCATTTAAACATTATTAAATCTCAGTTTTGCCCTAAAAACCATGCATACTTCTTTTAAATATTCTTGTTTAGATCATATAAATTATAAATCAAGCATATCATCATCCAATATATCATAAAACGAATTTACCCTTAAATCCAAAAATATATGATTCAAAACAAAATAGAGATGGAATTATTATTCACCTTGATTTAGATAAGAAGATTGGATTGAGATTGATTTCCCCTAAGCTTGATTCCCAAGCTTTTAATTTGAATTCTTCTTGGTAATGGCCGGCCTCTCTCTTGCGTTTAGTTTTCAAAATGATGTGTATGAGAAGTAAAATGGTAGGAACGAAAATATATAAAGGTAAGGGTTATGGGTGGCAAATTTCCTAATATACCTTATGTAATTTGATTAACCCAAAACCATTCTTTAGCCCATTAATTATTATATTAAGCTCGGCCTTAATTAAATTAATTCAAGTCTTAATCCCCTTATCACTTAACATTTACATTATTCTATTTAATTATCTATTTAAATCTCTTGAATAATGTTATCAAAAATTCGGTTTGTTACAGTATATTATTATTCACACTGGACTTCTTGTCTGGCCCGAAGTTTTTGTTTTTCCCTTAAACTCTCAGATACTCATTTGAGTAAATCGGGAGTAGGGTGTTCAGGTTATAGAATAAGCTTCCAGAGACGTGCAGGAAGCAAGCCAATGTTAGGAGTTTACTTCTGCTGTGATGTTAGGGGTTTATGCTTTGTTTGAATGAATGTAATGATAGAATTTATAACTATCAAGTAGTTAGACTATGATCATCGAAGGCAACATCTTCATATGTTGCTCTTGGAATATAATTGTACTTATTATATTTTCTCTAAACGTGGAATCGATGGGATTATGTAATGAACATGAAAGTTTAGTAATGAAATATGTTTTGGAAATTTTCATATTCATGTGATCTTGATGTTATAGATGTAATTAACTGATCTCATTTTGTCATCGAAAATAACACTATGGTTGACTTCTGCATCAACAGGGGTTATTTTCGGGCCTCAAATTGGGGGTTGTTACAATGAAACTGCAATTAGGAACAACCCTTCTTTTCAGGGAAAGCCATATCATTATCAGTGCTTTAGAACTTCGCTTTACTTTGTTGTGGTTTGTGCCTTCATTATGCCTGAAGTAGTGATGCCGTAGAGCCTTTGAACTGCACCAACACTTCTGAAGTTTAACTGCACTGTCCAATCTATGATATCAGCAGAGCACAGTGTTGGGGATGGTTTGAGTTGCATGGCTTAGTAGAAGAGATTGAGCTGCTGTTTTGGAGGGTGACTGCCTTGCGTGAACCTGTTTTGAGCTACTTTAAACGTTAGATGTGTGCCCCATCGCCTTTGTACTTGAACCAAATTTAATGATCTTGAGGATGAAGGTAGGACCTCTTGATTTACCATTAAGGAATGAGGTTTGGCTCTTGGTTGCGGAGCAGTCTCTTCCCATCGTCTCATCTCTCGAGTCTTTATGTTTATGGTCGATTTTTTTAGAATTGCAATGTTGTTTTGTCACATCAAGATGGTGGCATATTCTTTATTAATTTGATATTGATATAGGATTATGGTGTTGTTCTGTCACATCAACATTAAATGGCGGCACATCCTTATAGCCTCTTAATACAAAATTACGATGCAGACCTGCTACTTTTTGACATTAGTTTAAGATTGTGGCGCATCCCTATTTGCATATAGTCGTTTAAAGGGTTGTGCTGCAACTCCGTATCGTTAGTGCAGTCTTTGGGGCCATATCACAGTTTCTATATCTCACTGTTACTTAGAGACTATGCCGCATTCTAACTTTCTAAGTCTCACCTTTTGGAACCGTAGCGCAATCTTCATATTTTTAATACTTGGAAACTATGCTATAGTTCTATCCATTGAAGCAAGTATGAAGGTTGCAGATTGGTTCCTACATCTTGTAGTTAGTTCGAGCTATAGCGATAAAGCAATGTTCAACGGGTGGGTGTAGTCTTTATATTTTACCACTGCTCAAGAATTTTGGCGCAGTACTATTTTGGTTTCATTCTTGCTTCCTTTCTATATTTCGACTCCTATCGTGGGAGCAGTTCGTCTGGGCTCGGTGCTATTATTAATTTCACTTTGACAACGTTTTGAAAATATGGGTATAACACTTACCTCCCAAGTCTGCAGTGATCATAGATGCATGTGAACTTGTCTCTACTCTCATTTTTTTCTACAACCCATCACTTCTGTCTTTTCTCTTCCTTCCTTTCAAGTGGAAGAAAAGTATTTATAGCCGTTTCACATTTAATGCTCAAGTACACATATTATTCCTTTATTGGCCAATCTTTTGAAAAGCTATAGATTTAATCGTTTCGACTTCTAAGAAAATCTGTATTGATTTTTGTGCTAATCTTTTCTACCATTAATCAACTGACGTTTTGAGGATTCTTCATTATTCCGATTGTTTAGTTGAGATTTTTGTCGAGGTAAGTATATATCTTTCATCTTCTTCTTCTTTATTCTTTTATATGCTTTCAATAACAAAATGAAACCCTAGTTTCTAATCTCGTCTTCTCTAAGAATTGTTCCTTTTCCGAACCAAAGTAAGGATATATTTCTTTTCTTGTTGTTTTCCTTTGTTCTCTCCAAACCCTTAGCGATTATTGATAGACGATCAAGTATATTATTTTTGATATGGCAACCGCTTCTGTCTCTCCCTTATCTTTGCTATCTAGAGTGTCTGAACTAAGGGAACTAGAGTGTGTTTTAGGTCAATTCGGGTTCAAGGTTATATAGGTAGAGTTCTTAATCCTGATGATCGTATCCTCATACCCTCAGATGACTTCATTTATATCATTCCATAACATATTCAATGTGGGTTTATCTTCCTCCTAACCAAATTCTTCGTGAATGGCTATCTACCATTAGCCTCACACCCATTCAACTTGCTCTTATTTCTTATACCCTCCTAATTGCTACATCTATCCTCTATGTTGAGAAGAGCAAGCCTCCCTCGTGTGATGAACTCTAATTCTTATTCGATATCCATAAGACATATTTCGGGGGTGAATTTGGGTTTTTATTACGCTTAAACAAAAAATTCGGCTCTTATATTTGTTCGCCGTAAGACTCAGAAGTGGAACGATCTATATTTCTTTATTTTGAACCTTGATAATTTTCCTTTTGTTTTTCAACCATACCCTAACCGTCCTCTCTTTTCTGATGAGACTACTGCATCATTCATATCTCATAGGTAGACTATCCTAGACTTGTGTGAAGATGATAGAAAAACAAATTGTTTTTTATCGTGTCGCTACTGCGGAAATATGATTTCTTGCACATTAGGCACAACTTCTCTCATTCTATTTTTAATTTTTCCTCAACTATAGATAAACCTAGGGGTATAATTTGATAAATTGGGCAATGAAATCTTATTTCTTGTCCTTAATCGTTGTATGGAATGTTATTGATCTTAACATTTTTCTTATGTATAGGTGAAATGGCTGGTGATCTTATTGACATGTTTTTTGATGATTCCTCATCAAAGAAATTAAAGGCAAAGAAAGAGAAAAGAGGAAATAAGAGGGGAAGGACGACGCTAAAGCTTCTGTTCAGACCTTTAAGAAACCGCATACATCTTCTCCTCCTCCCCCTCCTTCTTCTAAAGCCCTACCTACCCCCCTCTTCAGTCCCTCCAAGAACTCACATTCACTGCTTGCCTTTGTCTAAGATTGTTATCACTGATTTTGTTGAAGGGGTGGAGCTTACCACCCTGAATGTTCTATCTCATATTGCTTCTGCCTCGCAACCTTATCCTATTGCTCTCCCATTTCCTACATCCCCCTTCCCCGAGCTTACTACGAAGCTCGCGAGGTCTTTGGCCTTTATATGTATCTTCTTCTCCTTCTTTCTTTAATGGTGCCTACCTTACAAATTTTCAGATTATCTATCTTTGTTTTATAATAGGTAAGTGCTTTGGCAGTTGAGGCTCGGAAGAGGGAAGAGAACAACCAGGTTTTATCCATTGCTCTTATTGCCCAGCTTAAGGCATACCTTGCCATAGTTGCTTTCGAGAAGGCTAAACTAGAGGAAGGGTTCAAGGCTTAGTGGGAGAAAGCGAAAAAGATGGAGGACGTGGTGAAGGTGGCAAATGAGGCCTTAGCGTTGAAGGGTCAAGATTTGGAGTAGAAACATAAAGCATTAAGGGAGAAAGAGGAGACTAAGGACAAGCTTTCAAAGATCACCTACGAGGTTTTTATGAGATGTACATTGTAGTTAAGCATCAATTTTTTGCTAATCACTTGGATGATGTTTCTACTGAGGTTGATCTTATCTTCATAGGGAACCTTGAGAAGATCGAAGATGCCCTTACTTATTGTAGAGCAGAGTAGGATAAGGAGCTAAAGAAGGAGAAGGCTTCCCCTTTTGCCTCCCAAGATACCTCTTTCCAATAGGATGACGAGATTGCACCGTCTAAGGAGACTGAGGTCACCTCGACCCCCTAAGTTAATGTAACTACCTAACCTTTGTAAATGATTCCTACTACTTTTGTGTTTTTTAAACTTTTATACATGTAATAAAATAAATTTGTTACTTAACTTTGTCATGATCAACTTCTTTAGTCATCGTACTATATTATTTATGTGCTATGAATGACCTTGTCATCTTCGTTCATTTGTTCTTTAAAGTTTTCTAAGAAAGCAACATTTATTAAAATCATGAAGGAAAGTATGGAGAATCTCCAAACCCAGACTGTAGATCATCTTGGTCTTAGTGCGACGGTGATTCTTAAGCATGAAAAGGAGTTAGATGGGTCATTCATGCAACTTGGAGGGGAAACCCAAGGATTGCTTTCCAAAACCAACCAAATAGTTAAAGAGAAAGAAGCACTTAGCGACTTTGTACTATGTCGGTGGTGATAGCCATAGAGAGTGGTTTCTTCTCACCCTATAGTCCTCACTTAGAGTGGTTTAGGCTTAGGCTTAGAAATCTAAACAGGGAGTGAGCACTATATGTTATTATTACTTTTTTTGTACATGAATTTGCTAGATTTTCCATACTAAGTTGTTCTTTATGTGAGATGTTTTTTAACTGTGTATTTTGGCTTCTTTTGAATTGAACTTTAATTACTACCAAATAGGCCGATCCCCGTGGGCCTCCTTCTAAATCCATCGAAGCCTTTGAGTCCAACGAACCTTCAGTCCCCATTGTTTATGGCTCGGGTGACACCAGTGCACCTGAGTTTGAGGTTGTGGCCATGACTTCTACTGCAGCCTTGGAGGAAGAGAGTCTCCATTTGATAGGTGCTAACGAAGGGCTTGAAAGAGACTTGAAAAATTCCCCTTTCGAGCTCAAGGAAGCTAAGAATGCACTTGAACACCATGCACTTGAGCACCAGTACTAACATAACGTCAAGTTGCGCACAAGCCTAGGTGTTGCAAACTCCATAGTAACTAAATTGGAGCAGTCAATGAAGGAGGGTGAAGTGCTTTATGGGATTGTCTATGAAGAGAAAATTAAAGGGCTAAAGAAGATTATAGAAGACATGTCTTTTCAGGCTACGCATAAAATTGAGGAGAAGGAGGATATCGAAGGTAGAGAAGTGGCAGAAGGGCTTAGCTTAAACGCGAACCATACTCCCCCTACAGGCACGGAACCCTCATTAGCGGATGAGTGGAAGAAGAAATTGGAAGTACACTTCCACAGTAAAATTAAAGAGATGGAAGCTCACTACAAGCAACAGATGGAGTGACAGGGGTTGAAGATGCTTCCTCACTCACAGAGCAAGGGGTGGGTAGCAGATGCTCTTAAATGCTTTGGTGGCTTTTCTATAAACTCAAAGAAGACTAGAGCTGAACTAATTGATACTTTAGAGAAAATAAGAAAGGATGTTGTGCTCAAGACCTACGAGCATGAAGATCTTCATTACAAGAAGCTCAAGCTGTCCCTAGTGTCATAGCAGCACCGGTCAATGTGCCTGGGCCGGATCGGGTTGCCAATCTCGCAGAGAAGCTTGGAAGGGAGAAGTTTAAAAGCAAGATGGGGTAGATCACTTTACAATGCACCATTGACATTTTTTCCTATTTCTACCTTGCTTTTGACCTGAACTTCCTTTATAAGAAAGAAGGTTTTGAGGTGACTACGGAGGATCCAACGGACCACTAGGCAGGTGCTATTTATGATCCAAGGAAGATCGTTCGCATCAGGACAGACCCACCTTTGGATAGCATGCCTTAGGTTAGGTGTTTTACAGTTAGCACAATATTATTGGAACTTATAACCTAGGATACTCTTGTAAAATCATGTTGTAGAATACTTGTGGTTATGCAAATGCTTATAAGGGTACTGTAAAAAGAAGATATTTATTATTATTATTGAAAAGAGTGTAAGTTCCTTATGAGTTTTTAATGGGTTGCACTTTGTTTTAACTTTATTGGTCTGGATTCGTTTGATTTTTCAGCCTTGCCTACTAGGCAACGTTCGGAGATAACTGACTTAGGGAAAGGCTTAAGTTTACTCTGATTTAGATTACCGAGCTAGAGGGATTATTTAAGGCACCAAAGGTGCATATAAGGTTTTCTACGGTGACAAGATCAAGGTACCGAATGACGACCTTGAAGAGTTGTCTCTTCAGGTCGCTAAGCAAACTATAGCAGAAGATGATCCTATTACATCCTTGGCCTCCGATATTGTATCAAGGCCTGGTGTTGCTCCTTCACCACCGTCGAAGGCTGATCCTAATGTTATTTTCTAGTGGAAGGAGGATTTGAAGAAGTATTATGAGGCCAAATTTCATGAGTAGAGGAATTACTATAGAAAGGGCTCATTTCCGGCCTCTCAGGTAAGAAACAGTTCTAGCTAATGTTTTGAATTAAGGGACCGCTGATCTCATCGTTGCGAAAGCATCATAATCAACAATTCCTCTAAGGGCGGGTTAGAACCGTAGCGTAGTTTTTTTTATTAGCCAAAGCCTTGGACTTAACTTTTGATGTAACTTTGCATGATAATAATTTTATCTTTACCGGCGCGTATAAATATGGAAATATATGAATATGCGTGGATCTTAGTGAACATAAGTAGACCTTAATAAATATGAGAAGATCTTGGTTTTTACTATTTACCCGGCAAGCTTTACGTATTTTATGGAATTGTACTCACTTTGTAGGTTGCATCACATTTCATGCATTGTCTTTTCCTGCCATTCTTGATTAACTCTTTGTGCAGTTCATGTTTTCTAAACTTAGTTTTTGACATTCACGCCTTGTTGCGTGCTTAGCATGACCTGCCCCGCTATTGGGGGTGGACTGTTTTTTTTGTTCATGCACTTGGCACGATCCTCCCCATTATTTATGGTATTTTACAACCTTTCAATTCAAGGGCATGGTTTTTGTACTGGTTCAACTATCTAATATCTTTATGTCCAGTGTAACTATTTGGTTGAGAAGCTAGGTTGTGTATAATATAACCCAATGTTATTAGCTATGTTAGTGCAATCAAAACAAAGAGATTTTTATACTAGCACGGGCTATCTAATATCCCTATGTCCAGTTCATTATATTACTATTTTTCATAATAATTACAATGTTTGTTATACAAGTAACACCGATCATACAAAATAAGGCCTGAGGTGCTCTGAATTCCATGCTCTCAGAACTAGATTTCCATCAGATTTTGATAGCAAGTATGCCCCGTTAGCTAAGTCTTCTGCTATAACTATGTGACCTTCCCATTTTCAGCCTAACGCCCTGTCTGTTGGGTCTTTGGTGTTGGTCGTTACCCTTCGTGGTACTAGGTCTCCTTTGTAGAAGCTTCTCTCCCCGAGCCTAGCATTGTAGCTTTTTTCCATCCTTTGTTGTATACCGTGGATCGGACTGCCACCTCATCTCTTTCTCTTAAATATGGTCTAGGGGAGCTTCCTTTAATTCCTTGTTCTGTGCTGTCACATATGATATCTTTCTATATGACGGGACCTTTGTTTCAACGAGGAGCATAGCTTCGTAGCCGTAGGTTAAGGAGAATGGTGTCGGTTGGGGACTTGGATGAAGTTCTATAAGTCCATAGTATTAAAGGCAACTCCTTCGCCCACTTTCCTTTAGCTTTTTGTAGTATCTTCTTTAGCAACTTCTTGATAGTTTTGTTTGCTGTTTCGATCTGCCCACTTGCATACGGATGTGCGACTAGAGAAACTTTTTATTATTTTGTTCCTTTTATAGAGCTCTGCAAACTCCTTACTTTCAAATTGGGTCCCATTATCTGAAATTATTTTATGTGGGATCCCAAATCTAGTGATGATGTTCCTTACCACAAAAATGACTATCTTCTTTATGGTGATTGTAGCTAGAGGTTTGCTTCTACCCACTTAGTGAAGTAGTTTATTGCCACTACGCATACTCTTCCCTTCCTTTGATATGGGAACTGGACCTATTAAATATATGCCCCATGTGTCGAACAACCATGGGCTAGCTAATGGGATGAGCTTATAGGAAGGCTACATTAGGATACTTGCGAACCTTTAACATCTGTCACATCTTCTCACATATTCCTTTGCATCTTGAAGTGTAGTAGGCCAGTAGTAATAGTGCCTCAGTACCTTCTTTGCTAATTTGGCCCCTTCGGAATGATCCTTGCACTGCCCTTCATGTACTTCATTCATGGCCCATATTCCCTCTTTTGGAAATGCATCTAAGATAAGGGGTAGAATAACCTCTTTTGTATAATATGCAATCAAAGGAGTAATACGGAGCCTGGTATCATATTTTTCAGGCTTTGCTTTTGTTTGGGGGTAAGATTCTGCTTATTAAGAATTGTTTGATAAGGATCATCCATGAGTTTTCTTCTGTTTTTTAATGCATAGGCACAGTTGGAGACTGCTGTCGATTTTCCTCTATTTCCTGGTCTTGAGCTTCTCGGATCGCTGCCCGCTGGGCCCTAGTTAAGACCAGTATTTGGTTAGCTTCGGTGATGCTTGGTTCAACTTGATGCCCTATTGGAACAGCTTTCGTTTCGTTTGCTGCTTGTGTGCTAGCGAGTTTGGCTAATGAATCAGCAGAAGAGTAGTTCTCACATGGAATTTGTTCCATATCAAACTTTTCGGAATGCTTTAATAATTTTTTAGAAAGTTCCACATATTTAGCTAGAGTTGGCTCTTTTGATTGGTAATTATCCTACACTTAGTTCACAACTATTTGGAAATCATTGTGAATTTTAATATGGGTTACCTTCATTACTTGAGCCATCCTTAAGCCTTTGAGGAGAGCCTCATATTCCGCCACATTTCTTTTGATTGGTAATTATCCTACACTTAGTTCACAACTAATTGGGAATCGTTGTGAATTTTAATATGTGTTACCTTCATTACTTGAGCCATCCTTAAGCCTGTGAGGAGAGCCTCATATTCCGCCACATTGTTGGTAGCTTTGAACCCAAGCTGCACTGCTCCGTATAGTTTTTGTTCATCTGGAGTAATACACATATCCAATCCCCGCCTCTTGTTCATTTGATGCTCCATCCATAAATAATTGCCAGAACTGGGGAGTGGGTGCTTCTTCCATAGGTTGGGGCTCATTAGGTATGTGCATTCCATGATTAAATTTGATAGTGCTTGACCTTTGATTGCATTTCTCAAATAATAAGATATTTCATACTGATCGAGCTCCATTGCTCATTTTAGCAAGCAACCCAATGTTTCTGGTTTCTACAGTATTTGCCTTAGCGGTTTTTCTATGAGAACTTTGATAGGATATGCTTAAAAGTAGGGCCACAGTTTCCTTGCTGTGAGAAGTAGGTTGTACGCTATCTTTTCAATGACTGAATAGTTGAGCTCTTCTCCTGATAGAAGTTTGCTTGTGAAGTAGATGGGCCTATGGGTCCCCTCTTCCTCCCAAACCACTACAGCACAATAGCTTTATCAATTACAGCTAAATATACATACAAGTCCTCATCTATCACAGGTTTTGATAGGATAAGAATACTGATCGGATGGTCCTTCAGATTTTGGAATGCAATTTTGCATTCCTCAGTCCACTTAAAATTTCATCCCTTTTTCACTTGGTCGAAGAACGGTATGCACTTGTCGGTTGCTTTGGAAATGAACCTGCATAGAGCAGCCACTTTACCGTTTAGGCTCATGATATCTTTTGGTTTTTTCGAGACATCCATATTCCTTATGGCCACAATTTGTTTGGGTTTGCTTCAATGCCACGAGCACTCACTATGTAGCCCAGGAACTTCCTTGACTGAATAAGAAAAGTACATTTCAAGAGATTCAACTTCATATTATACTACCCTAGTACCACAAACATTTCTTCCAGATCTTGTACATGACTTGACACCACTTTTGACTTGACTAGCATGTCGTCCACATATACTTCGTCATTTTTTCCAATTTGATCTGAAAACATCATGTTAACTAACGTTCGATAGGTTGCTCCAGCATTTTTGAGTTTGAACAGCATAACTTTGTAGCAATACAAGCCTTTGTCAATCACAAAACTGGCATGCTCCTAGTCTGGCTCGAACATAGCTATCTGATTGTAATATGAGTATGTGTCCATGGATGTAAGTAGTTCATGCCCGCTAGTTGCATCTACTAGTTGGTAAATTCCAGGTGGGGGAAAGTTGTCCTTTGAGCAGAATTTCTTGAGGTTGGTATAGCCTATGCAGATTCTCCATTTCCCATTAAGCCTCTTCATAAGAACAAGATTGGTGATGCACTTTAGGTAGTATACTTCTCTGATGAATCAATTTTCTTTCAACCTCTTGACTTCTTCATGTAGAGCATTATACCTTTCCTGATCCGGAGTCCTATGCTTTTGCCTGATTTGATGAGCATTGGGATCAATGCTGAGTGAATAGAAGATGATGGCTGGATCTATCCCTGCCATATTCGAATGTTCCCAAGCAAAACATATGCTGATTTCTTTAGGAAGTCTATCAGTTCGATTCTGGCTTATGCACCGAGGTTTTTTCCTATTTTAAGAATGTTTGTGGGGTCTTTGGGATCTATTTGTACATTTTGAAGATCGTATATTGGCGTTAACTCTCTCCTCGTTTCCCCTAACCTTGGGTCTATTTCACTTTCTTGTTTCTCTTCAGGTTGAGAGGCGGTAGAGAGTGCTTGTTTCCGAGCTTTCTTGAAAAAATACTTTGCATATACTGAGTTACACTTATCAGTGCCAATCATGTGTATATACTTTCTCTTTTCCTTCGTTCTTGATGTCGTGTTCACAGAATGACCTGTTTCGGCATCAGTCTTGGTATCTTGTACCGATGCAGTTCTTAAAACTGGCTTAATTTCTTTTTCATTACCATCATCATAATTATTAGAGGAGACAATGGAATAGTATTGAACAATTTTATTCTTAGGATTGAGGTTTACATTATTTAATTCTCCAGCCAACAATTGTTCTCCACCAATTGATCCTATCCTTGTAGGGGTATAAAACTTCATAAGCAAGTCCTTCTAAGATATGATTGCCCCCAAGTCAAGAAGTGCAGGACTTCCCAAAAATGCATTATATGATGATGGCTAATCGATGACCATGAAGCTCACATAGAAGGATTTATGAAGGGGTGTAGTTCAACAGTGATAAATAGGCATGCTGATCCAATGGGAACGGTTGTAGAGTTGTTGAAGCCGTATATTAGTTTTGGACTTAGCTTCAATATTTCAGCTGGATGCTTCATTTTTTCGAATGCAGATTTAAAGATGACATTAACAAAACTCCCAGAATCAACGAAGACCTTTTTCATGGTGCAATTTGAGATCTACACTGTTATAATGAGCGAATCCTTTTGCACCCCTTTTCTTCTCATTGTGGGGAACAAAAGCTTTTTTAGACTATGCTAGGGATCCGACCACTTCCATTATGATGTAGCCGCCGGCCCTTTCATAGAAGGCCTTCATGCTGTGACATGGCTTTCTGCTATTCTTTTCCCACATGATCCCTTCTAATCCCGGCATATGCTGCCATTAGTAGCGCTTCTTTACAAGTGACCCCAATTCGAAGTGCCTTGGGTTTGAAGCGTTTTATGAAGTTGCACAAACTCTTATTTTTTCCTTGCTTTATGCAGAACATGGTGTTTACATCCGGGGAAGCTTCCCTTATCAAGTTGAACTGTCTTAGAAAATCGACAAATAACTACCACCAAGAACGGACTTCTTCTGGTCTTGTAACAACCCGCATATTTTACGATTTTATATTTAAATATTTTTATTTAAATATATCGTCGTTAATCGGATTTAAGTCCGAACAGCTACTTTTTGCAAATGGTCGAATTAGGACTCGGGACCACTTCCATTGAGTCCAAAATGGCATTTGCTACTTTTTAAGTATAAGCTTCGATATGTTTGGAGTAAGTTGAATTTTGCTATTTTCTGTTGGGCTTTTTGGGTTTGGGTTTGACCCAACTCATCTTATAACCTAGTTCAGCCCCTCTCCTCTCCTCTTCACTTCATTTCTATTTTCTTAAACACTCAAGCAACTGAAAATGGGGAGAGAAAAGGAAAATTAAAATTCAAAACCCTAGATCAATTGCAAACTTCGAATTCGTGCTCCAAATTCAAAGAGAAGCTAAGGTAAGCTCCATCTTCATCTTCTCCATCTCTTCTCCTCTTCAATTTTAGAAATTACTAAACCCTAATTTAGGAAATACTTGTTTTGATATTAGATTGAAGCTTGTAGGGTTGAAGTGAAGAGTGGTTGATCTTCTTTTCATTGCTTGGGAAAGAGGTAATACATGCTAGCTGAAATTAAAATTAGTATACTGCTATTAGTAAATTAAGCATATCTCATTCAGCTTAAATCAGAATTAAGATTTTCTTGATGTTCCGGAAAGCTTATTTTGTAGTCTATAACTTCTATGTTTTGAGCTTTGCATGACTTTGAGGTTTGAATGTTCTAAATCACGTTTGTTTGTTGCTGACCTGACAACAAACTACAGGGTTGATAAAATAAAAACCTGAAATTGTATTGGCCATAAGTTACTCATTTCTTATCCAAATCTAATAATTTTGGATGTTCTGGAAAGCTTAGATATAGGGCTAAAAGTTTCATGTTTTGAGTTTCATGAAATTTCGAAGTTAATTTGGTCAAAACTGTGCATTCGTACTACTATCCCGAAAGCAAAACGAAGTGATATAGAAGTTAGATCTGAGAATTGTTTTAGTCATAGAATTTTCATCCCTGATCGAAATTTGACGGTCTTGGTCATTCCGGAAAGCTTAGAAACTAAGCTACAACTTTTATTTAATTCATTTTGCCAGAATTTGAAGTTTACTATGCCAAAATTGTGGGTTTTCTTCTCTGGCCTGTTAGTGCATAGCTAGAGGCCTTAGTCTCTTTTCTTCCGTTGTTTTCAGCGCAGAACCTCGACTTTGCGACGCCATCCCGGGCTCGTCCGATGTCGGATTTCATCGATTTTGGTCTCATTGGAAAGATGAGGTCGAGATCTTCAACCCTGTAAAAGTTGGTTAAGATCTGGGTGAGTTTGATACTTCGTTTTTATTGCCGAAGTAGCACCCAGAAACTGTTTTGAAAAACATTGATTAATTGTAGGTCAGACGTCCAACTTCGCGACCTCATTGCGAGCGGGTCCGATGTCAGATTTCATCGATTTTGGTCTCGTTGGAAAGATGAGGTCAAGATCTTTAATTCTGCAAAGTTTGATTTAGATCTGGGTGCGTTAGTTACTTCTTTTCTATTGCCGAAGTAGCACCCAGAAACTGTTTTACAATAGTGATCATTTTCAGTTAGCGTCGGACCAACTTTGAAACATTGCCATTTCTTCGTTTCAAGTCGGAACCGAACGATTCTTGTTGCATATCAAAGTAGGAGTACTGTACTATGCTCCTAAATATTTTCATCAAGATCTGGATTCATATGACCCTTCGACCATGTCGTCGAAGTGGGACCTTTGCACTGTTTTGACACAGCAGAGTTTTGTGATTTTTGTCCGATTTTGAGACGACGCAGTTTCTTTGTTTCAAGTCGGATTTTTCCGATTCTTTTTGCAATTTGGAGCAGGTATGTTGTTCTACATGCCTGCCTTTTTTCATGCCATTTGGATTTGGTTTGCAGGTTCAAATCTGCCGTCGAACTAGTGACTTTGACTCATTTTCAGCGATTTTATACTTGGTATAATTTCGATTATTTTTCTGAGTTTTTTCCGATTTCTTTGAGATTTGTCTCTAGATTTCATGCACGGATTTTACAAATCATTTTAAAGTGATTTTCCATCAAATTGGCTTTTGAAACTATTATTTAGTATTATTTTAAATATTAATTAATTACTCCATAATAGGAGAATTTCAAAGACTATTTCTAAAGAGGTTTTCAAACGATTAAAAAAATCCGCTTTCTCCATCTATTTTCTAAGTAAAATATACACTCTTCTGCACTTCGAGCGAAGTGGAAAGGTGATTAAATGGTAAGGTAAAACACGGACCATGAATTCGCACGTTTATCTTTTCGATTAATCCTCGACCTATTCGATTGATCGTTTTGGCCCTTTGGCCTAGTTTACCGATGACATGAGGTAAACTTTTTACTGCTTTGAGTGTGGAAGCTTACGATTGGTTAGTAAACCGTTTAGTGTGAACGTTGGGGTATGGGACTCACGTTACTACTTTACGGGTTCCTTGCTAAGAGTTCGTGACACATTCCTACCATTAGTAGTAAATGAGTACTGGGCCTACGAGCCTTTACCACTACGGCGTGTTTCCTGAGTGATACCTTTGGGGATAGTGTCTTCGGACTGTCTCCCTTGGGTTTATTTCCTTTGGGATAGTGTCTTCGGACTGTCTCCTTTAGGTGTTGCCCCTTAGCTAAAGTGATGGGTGTGTCACTGGGGTATATTTCCTGTGTGATTGAGTATAGTACTAGCGCGCTAATGTTTTCCTGTGTGATTTATATTCCCTCGTGTAGCGCCATTCAGTGATGGTTTTATGCAACCACACGATATAAGCACGGCTACCTTGTGGAACTTGTTTTATGCCTACACTGGCACTTGTGCTTATGTTATGCCGATGATATGAGGCTTGTTATACATCTCTACTTAGATGTTTGTTTCTTCTCTATGTGAGAGATTTTGGTCTTTATTACCATGATATATGTTTCTCTTTTGGAGATTATTATGTTATATGTTGCCTCGTTATCTTATCATGATTATTGTTCAGTTTATCTAACTGATTTGTTTAGCTAGCCTGACCTGAGTATTTTATGCTCGGATCAGACCGAGTTGTTTCAGGTTAGGTCGCTTTGGACTTAGTTTGCTTCGGTGCTTCCGCTTTGGATATATCCGCTATACTATAGATAGCTTTACTTGTTATCCATCCTTTATGATACTCTGATATTATGACTATCTTGTGTATATTCTTTTGACTCACGGATGTGTGAGTAGTGGCTTTGTACCCACTTTTATATTTGGATATGTACTTGATGTTGTATTGTGCGGAGACTATTTTCTTATTATCTGATGTTGTTCTGTGATGATGTGCATTTTGCTATTATGCTTTGTTTTGATAGATCTTTTAGCCATTGTAGTTTTGCTTTAAATATTTATTGAATATGTCGAACCACATGAGATGAAAAAAAAATAGATTCCACTTTTCGACGTGTTCAGCAGATAGTTAAAGTAAGATTACACATGGTCGCTTCCATTATACTCTATTGTCCGCATTAGCAGACGGTATTATTTATATAATACTCTTTGTTAATGAGGCTCTCGGAGTGGGGCGTTATAGCTTGGTATCAGAGCGATGTTCAGAACTAAGTATAATTAACACAGAACAGTAACACTTAGTACAATACATCCTAGTATGCTTCAAATATTACAAAGCCCTTTCCTTATGACATTGGATAGATAAGTTAGGAATTTGTCTAGGAATGCATTTTATTCAGTAGTATTCCATATTTGAATTAATGATATCTACCTTGTGAATAATCTTTTTCTTATCTTATCTTATCTTTCAGCTAATGGCCGGAAGGGGCAGAGGACGACGCTCGGATGCTGGGCAATCCAGTGGCTCGCATCCGGATGGCGTTTATATGTCTGCCGATCAGTTTTTGGAGTTATTTAGGATCACTCAGCCTCCAGCTCCTATTCGTGCATCTCCTCCACGCAAGTTTGCCTTCGCACGCCTGTGCAGTGATTGTTCTCATCTTGATGGAAAGCCATTCAAAGGCTCCGAGTCCGTTCTTGAGGTCCAAGCTTGGATTCGCACATGTGAGCGTATCTTTTCTCGCATGGATCTTTCTGACCATGATCGAGTTCTTGTAACTTCTAGCTTATTGCAAGAGCGTGCCCTTGATTGGTACGAGCTTCTTATAGCCAAACTTGATGAGTCTATTCTTTCTTGGACTCAGTTCCAGGAACGATTCGAACTCAAATTCGTTGCTGAATCTGAGAAAGTTTTATTAACCCGTCGCTTCCTTGAGTTGAAGTAAGGGAAGTCCTTCGTTTCTGAATATGTTGCATCATTCAAGGCCTTATCTAAGTATGGTCTTGAATTCATTAGCACTTCTTATAAGAAGAATATGAAGTTTGTCTCTGGTCTTAAGAAATATCTTAAGAAGTCTTTAATGCTCCAGCTTAAGCTTTCTTTTGAGGAGTTAGTTGATTCGGAACTTCATCTCGAGGCCATCGAGAAGGAGTGTGATAGTGGTGATGATGTTGAGGTTCGTAAGAACCCCAATAAGAAGAGGTTTCCATTTCATAAGCAGGGATTTCTCCCTTCTAAGAAGAAGAAGCCCGTTGAATCTGGTTCTTACTCTCAGTCTGCTGGAACACCTTCCATTCGGAAGTGTTTCAATTGTGGTTCTCCTGATCATATGATTCGAGCTTGTCCTAAGCCTCTCTTCTGCCATTATTGCAAGAAGGAAGGTCACCGTGTTTCCACCTGCCCTACTGCTCCTGCCTTATTTGTTGGTCTTATGAATCGAGTATTCCGGGAATATCTCGATAAGTTCGTCCTTGTGTTCATTGACGACATTCTTGTTTATTCTAAGTCTGAAGCCGAGCATGCTAATCACTTGAGAATTGTCTTGAGTACACTTTGTCACCATCAGCTTAAAGCCAAATTCTCCAAGTGCCATTTTTGGGAGAATAAGGTTAAGTTCTTAGGCCATGTTGTATCTTCCGACGGCATTTCGGTCGATCCCTCAAAGATCGAAGCTATCCAGAATTGGAAGAGGCCTGAGAATGTTCATGAGATTCGTAATTTCCTTGGATTGGTGGGTTATCACCATCGGTTCATTAAGGATTTTTCCCGTGTTGTGCTTCCTCTCACCAGCCTTACTCGGAAAGGCATTCGTTATATTTGGTCTGATAAGTGTGAAGCTTCCTTTTAGACATTAAAGGAACTTCTCACTAATGTTCCTATTCTTGTGGTTCTCGAGGGGAATCATGATCTTGTTGTCTACACCGATGCTTGTGGTAGTGGTCTCGGTGCCATGCTTATGCAGAAGGATCGGGTAGTTGCTTATGCTTCTAGGCAACTGCGTCCGAATGAGGTTCGCTATGCCACTCATGATCTTGAGTTAGCCGCCATTGTCTTCGCCTTGAAGATTTGGCGACACTATTTATTAGGCGAGCGTTTCATTCTCTATACCGATCATAAATCCTTGAAGTATTTGTTCACTCAGAAGGAACTCAATATGAGGCAACAGCGTTGGCTCGAGTTTCTTGCCTCCTATGACTTTGATGTCCAATATACCCTTGGTAAGGGTAATCGTGTTGTTGATGCGCTCAGTCACAGACATTCGGCTGTCGTTTCTATGATGCTTGCCGAATGGGATATTCTTGAGACTCTATCTTTTTGTGATATTCGTGATCGAGCTCCATCCTCTGATTCTCCAGTGGTATTATTCAGTTTGGAAGCTCGAACCTCTTTATTGGATCGTATTGTCGATGCTCAACAGCGTGATTCTGATCTTGTGCATCTTATTCAACTTTGTGAGACTGAACCCCGTGATGAGGCGTTGCGGGATTTCAGCATTGATCTTCATGGGTGTCTTCGCAAGAAGAACCGTCTTGTTGTGCCTTCTGATTCTGCACTTAGGCATGACATTCTTGATGACTGTCATCGTTCTAAGTATACTATTCATCCTGGCAGTAGTAAGATGTATGCCGATATGCATTGCCTTTATTATTGGGAAGGCATGAAGCGCGATGTGGCGAGTTATGTGAGTAATTGCATGACTTGTCAGCGTATTAAAGCCGAACATCAGCGCCCTTCTGGTCATCTTCAGCCTCTAGAGTTTCCATTGTGGAAATTGGATCAGATTTCGATGGATTTCATTGATGGCCTACCTCGTACGAGATCGGGACATTCTAGCATTTGGGTTATTGTCGATCGCCTCACCAAGTCAGCTCATTTTGTTCCTATTAAATCTAATAGGACTGCTTCTCTTTTGGCTAAGTTATTTATCAAGGAAATCGTGAGACTTCACGGTGTTCCTAGTTCGATTATGAGTGACCGTGATCCTTTATTCACCAGTCATTTCTAGAAGAGTCTTCAACAAGCTTTGGGAACAAAGCTTAATTTCAGCACAACTTATCATCCACAGTCTGATGGACAGATTGAACGGGTGAATCGTATCTTAGAGGATTTCCTCCGTATTTGTATTCTTGATTTTGGAGGTAGTTGGGAGGATCATCTACCCCTTGTAGAGTTCTCCTACAACAATAGTTTTCAGTCTAGTATCGGTATGGTTCCTTTCGAAGCCTTATACGGTAGGCCATGTCGATCACCTTCTTGTTGGTTGGAATCTGGGGAGAAGCTTATTCTTGGCCCGGAGTTTGTTCATGATTCTTCTGAGAAGATTGTTCTTATTCGGCAGAGAATGAAAGAGGCACAAAGCCACCAGGAATCCTACGTGGATAACCGTAGGAAGCCTCTCGAGTTCTCGGTTGGTGATCTTGTCTTTATTCGTGTTTCTCCTTTGAAAGGGGTTATGCGCTTCAGCGTGACAGGGAAATTGGCTCCTCGCTTTGTAGGACCATTTCCTATTACTGAACGTATTGACCCTGTGGCTTATAGAGTTTCACTTCCAGCTCATCTATCCGGAGTTCATAACGTGTTTCACGTCTCTCAGCTTCAGAAGTGTCTCCGAGAATCGGATTCTGTTATTGACTCTCCTGATTTGCAAGGGCTTGAGATCTCACCAGATTTATCTATTGTACAACAGCCTATTCGCGTACTTGCCTCGGAGGTGAGACACCTTCGAAACAAGGACGTGCCGCTCATTAAAGTTCAATGGTCCGCTAATCCCAATGACTGTACTTGGGAAACCAGAGAGTTTATCGAGCGATCCTATCCGAGTTTTCTATCTTTGCTTTGCAATGGTGAGAATATCTTTTTATCTCAAGCTTATTTTTCTTGTCTTCTTGGTTGTAAGTATGTAGTTGTTGCTAATTCTTCTCTAGGAATTGCGTGGACGCAATTTTGTTAAGGAGGGGAGATCTGTAATAACCCGCATATTTTATGATTTTATATTTAAATATTTTTAATTAAATATATCGTCGTTAATCGGATTTAAGTCTGAAAAGCTAACTTTTGCAAACGGTTGAATTAGGACTCGGGACCACTTCCATTGAGTCCAAAATGGCGTTTACGATTTTTTTGAGTATAAGCTTCGATATGTTTGGAGTAAGTTGAATTTTGCTATTTTCTATTGGGCTTTTTGGGTTTGGGTTTGACCCAACTCATCTTATAACCTAGTTCAGCCCCTCTCCTCTCCTCTTCACTTCATTTCTATTTTCTTAAACACTCAAGCAACTAAAAATGGGGAGAGAAAAGGGAAATTAAAATTCAAAACCCTAGATTCAATTGCAAACTTCGAATTCGTGCTCCAAATTCAAAGAGAAGCTAAGGTAAGCTCCATCTTCATCTTCTCCATCTCTTCTCCTCTTCAATTTAAGAAATTCCTAAACCCTAATTTAGGAAATACTTGTTTTGATATTAGATTGAAGCTTGTAGGGTTGAAGTGAAGAGTGGTTAATTTTCTTTTCATTGCTTGGGAAAGAGGTAATACATGCTAGCTGAAATTAAAATTAGTATATTACTGTTAGTAAATTAAGCATATCTCATTCATCTTAAATCAGAATTAAGATTTTCTTGATGTTCCGGAAAGCTTATTTTGTAGTCTATAACTTCTATGTTTTGAGCTTTGCATGATTTGGAGGTGTGAATGGTCGAAATCATGTTTGTTTGTTGCTGACCTGACAACAAACTACAGGGTTGATAAAATAAAAACCTGAAATTGTATTGGCCATAAGTTACTCGTTTCTTATCCAAATCTAATAATTTTGGATGTTCTGGAAAGCTTAGATATAGGGCTAAAAGTTTCATGTTTTGAGTTTCATGAAATTTCGAAGTTAATTTGGTCAAAACTGTGCATTCGTACTACTATCCCGAGAGCAAAACGAAGTGATATAGAAGTTAGATCTGAGAATTGTTTTAGTCATAGAATTTTCATCCCTGATCGGAATTTGACGGTCTTGGTCATTCCGGAAAGCTTAGAAACTAAGCTACAACTTTTATTTTATTCATTTTGCCAAAATTTGAAGTTTACTATGCCAAAATTGTGGATTTTCGTCTCTGGCCTGTTAGTGCATAGCTACATGCCTTAGTCTCTTTTCTCCCATTGTTTTCAGCATAGAACCCCGACTTTGCGATGCCATCCCGGGCACGTCCGATGTCGGATTTCATCGATTTTGGTCTCGTTGGAAAGATGAGGTCGAGATCTACAACACTGTAAAATTTGGTTATGATCTGGGTGCGTTTGATACTTCATTTTTATTGCCGAAGTAGCACCCATAAACTGTTTTGAAAAACATTGATTAATTGTAGTTCAAACGTCCAACTTCGCGACCTTGCTGCGAGCGGGTCTGATGTCGGATTTCATCAAATTTGGTCTCATTGGAAAGATGAGGTCGAGATCATCAATCCTGCAAAGTTTGGTTTAGATCTGGATGCGTTAGATACTTCTTTTCTATTGCCGAAGTAGCACCCAGAAACTGTTTTACAATAGTGATCATTTTCAGTTTTCGTCGGACCAACTTTGAAACATTGCCATTTCTTCGTTTCAAGTCGGAACCAAACGATTCCTATTGCATATCAAAGTAGGAGTACTGTACTATGCTTCGGCAAATTTTCATCAAGATCTGGATTCATATGTCCCTTCGACCATGTCGTCGAAGTGGGACCTTTGCACTGTTTTGACACAGCAGAGTTTTATGATTTTTGTCCGACTTTGAGACGACGCAGTTTCTTCGTTTCAAGTCGGATTTGCCCAATTATTTTTGCAATTTGGAGCAAGTATGTTGGTCTACATGCCTGCAAATTTCCATGCCATTTGGACTTGGTTTGCAGGTTCAAATCTTCCGTCGAACTAGTGACTTCGACTCGTTTTCAGCGATTTTATACTTGGTATAATTTCGATTATTTTTCTTGAGTTTTTTCCGATTTCTTTGAGATTTGTCTCTAGATTTCATGCACGGATTTTATAAATCATTTTAAAGTGATTTTCCATCAAATTGGCTTTTGAAGTTATTATTTAGTATTATTTTAAATATTAAATTAATTACTCCATAATAGGAGAATTTCAAAGACTATTTCTAAAGAGGTTTTCAAACGATTAAAAAAATCCGCTTTCTCCATCTATTTTCTAAGTAAAATATACACTCTTCTGTACTTCGAGCGAAGTGGAAAGGTGATTAAATGGTTAGGTAAAACACGGACCATGAATCCGCGCGTTTTCTTTCCGATTAATTCCCGACCTATTCGATTGATCGTTTTGGCCCTTTGGCCTAGTTTACCGATGACATGAGGTAAACATTTTACTGCTTTGAGTGTGGAAGCTTACGATTGGTTAGTAGACCATTTAGTGCGAACGTTGGGGTATGGGACTCACGTTACTACTTTACGGGTTCCTTGCTAAGAGTTCGTGACACATTCCTACCGTTAGTGGTAAATGAGTACTGTGCCTATTGCCTTTGGGATAGTGTCTTCGGACTGTCTCCTTCTGGCTCATCACCTTCTGGATAGTGTCTTCGGACTGTCTCCTTTAGGTGTTGCCCCTTAGCTAAAGTGATGGGTGTGTCACTGGGGTATATTTCCTGTGTGATTGAGTATAGTACTAGCGCGCTAATGTTTTCCTGTGTGATTTATATTCCCTCGTGTAGCGCCATTCAGTGATGGTTTTATGCAACCACACGATATAAGCACGGCTACCTTGTGGAACTTGTTTTATGCCTACACTGGAACTTGTGCTTATGTTATGCCGATGATATGAGGCTTGTTATACATCTCTACTTAGATGTTTGTTTCTTCTCTATGTGAGAGATTTTGGTCTTTATTACCATGATATATGTTTCTCTTTTGGAGATTATTATGTTATATGTTGCCTCATTATCTTATCATGATTATTGTTCAGTTTATCTAACTGATTTGTTTAGCTAGCTTGACCCGAGTATTTTATGCTCGGGTCAGACCGAGTTGTTTCAGGTTAGGTAGCTTTGGACTTAGTTTGCTTCGGTGCTTCCGCTTTGGATATATCCGCTATACTATAGATAGCTTTACTTGTTATCCATCCTTTATGATACTCTGATATTATGACTATCTTGTGTATGTTCTTTTGACTCACGGATGTGTGAGTAGTGGCTTTGTACCCACTTTTATATTGGATCTGTACTTGATGTTGTATTGTGCTGAGACTATTTTCTTATTATCTGATGTTGTTCTATGATGAGTTGCATTTTGCTATTATGCTTTTTTCTGATAGATCTTTTAGCCATTTTAGTTTTGCTTTCAATATTTATTGCATATGTCGAACCACATGAGATGAAAAAAAAATAGATTCCACTTTTCGACGTGTTCAGTAGATAGTTAAAGTAAGATTACACATGGTTGCTTCCATTATACTCTATTGTCCGCATTAGCAGACGGTATTATTTATATAATACTCTTTGTTAATGAGGCTCTTAGAGTGGGGCGTTACAGGTCTGTACCTTCTAAACCATCTAGTGGCTGCACCAGCTAGATAAAATGGGAAGAGTTTGCATCGAGCCATCCTCCCCACCTTTAGAATGTCCATATAACACTCGAAAGTGCAGATGTGGTCATCTAGGTTTGTGGTTCCTTTGAATTTATCAATCGACGGGGCTTTGAAGTTGTCGAAAAAGTCTGCTTTTATGATGGTTCACTAAATAGAGAAGATCCTTCTTCCCTAACTTCTTCTTTGTTATTTTGCTGATAAAGTTTTGATAGCTGCTCTACACGGGGCTTTCAGCTGTCGGATCTCAGCTTCCTTGGGATCCATTTGGGACGAACCGTCTCTACAGAGTGATGTAACTTCATCATCACCGGGAGCAGTTTGTGGCTGCTTTTTCAGTAATGGTGGGTTGATGTTAGGAGGCTTTGATTTGATATGAGGGTTGATCTTGAATTTGCCTTTGAGTTTGACATCGGTTTTTGGGCCAGCTTAACCATTCTCATTTCTAAGAGTGCAGTTATCGCTCACGCACTGCATAGCCATCGCAGTTGGTGAGTGATGGCGGAGAGCTATGGATGGTTAAGGGGAGGTTGGTCTAAGAGCAGTCTGTTGGGGCATGGATCTCTCTAATCACTCCATGCATTGGCTTATTCAGCTTATGAAGGCTTGAAGAGTAGCTAGGACAGGGTCTAAGGTGGGCTTTATAGAAGTTTCCACCTCGGTTTGGGCTATAGAAGGGATGAATGGCCTTTTTGGGATTTTTGAGAACAAGTGAAGGTGTTCTTGGACAGGGGGAGTAGCGAAATCTGTGGGATTCATGGTATTGTAATGATATTTAAAGAAAGCATAGGTAAATTCAGATGGAAAGAGAAACCATCCCTTCTTCCAGCGCCAAAAATGTTAATCAGATTTTTTGTCTCAGAAACACCCAAATAGTTTTTAATGCAGTAATCGTGACATTGAATGCTTTCGTGATTATGAATCGATAAAATTAAGTAATATTAAGATTGCCTGTAAGAGGAGTAATTGTTACTTTAATGGTTATACAATTATGAGATGGAATGTTCATGGCAGTATGAATTAATTCGCAATTTATCTGCCTCGATTTTAAAGTAGTAAAAAAGGACATAGATAATTTACATGGTTCGAATATTGAGGAATCCTACATCTATAGGTAAAATGTCTTATTCCTTCTCTCTTGATTTCTTAGTGTAAACAAAAAATGGAAAAGAGTACAATTTTCGATTGTGTATCCAAAAATAGTAAAGTAAAAATTTCCCTTTTCCTGCTATAGTGCCCTATTCATTTAGAGTACACATGGATTCACATGGATTGCCAACGTCATCTTTCTACCCTTTGAATTTCTACCATTGGATTGCGCTGTGTGTCGAACATTCATCTCACTTATTTGGTGTGCATGGATTACTAACGTGGCATTTAGCGGAAAATTGTGATTTGAGCGGTTCGATTTTTAATTTTGGTGGGAAGCTTGAAATTGAAGCAGGAATGCTTGAAATTGAGGTAAGAAAACCCAAATTTAAATAGATTGTGCATTTTCGATTCTGCAAAGCAACAGGCTTATGGACTGCATATACATGTAAATGAAGCTACAATGATGAACTACCCCTTCTTTTCAGGGAAATCCATATCATTATCAACACTTTGGAACTTCACTTTTCTTTTTTGGGGGTTGTGCCTTCATTATGCCCAGGATAGCGATATTGTATAGCCTTTGAACTGCACTAACACTTCTGAAGCTGTACTACACTGTCCAATCTGCGAAATTAGCATAGCACGGTGTCGAGGATGGTTTGAGTTGCATGGCTTAGTAGAAGAGATTGAGCTGTTGTTTTGGAGGGTGATTACCTTGCGTGAACCTGTTTTGAGCTGCTCTCAACATTGGAGGACTGCCCCACCTCCTTTGTCCTTGAGCTAGAATTAATGATCATGGGGATGAAGTTGGGACCTTTTGGTTTGCCTTTGTGGAATGAGGTTTGGCTCTTAGTTGCAGAGCAATCTCTTCCCATCGCCTCATCTTTCGAGTCTTTATGTTTATGGTCAGTGTTTATAGAATTGCAGCTATGTTTTGTTACATCAAGATGGCGGTGCATTCTTTATTAATTTGATACTAATATAGGATTGCGGCGCTGTTCTGTCACATCAACATCAAACGACAGCATATCTTTATAACCTCTTAATACAAAATTATGACATAGACCTGCCACTTTTAGACGTTAGTTTAAGATTTTGGCGCATCCCCTTTTGCGTATAGTCGCTTAAAGGGTTGTGCTGCACTTCTGTATCGTTAGTGTTGCCTTTGGGACCTTAGCACGGTTTCTACATCTTATTGTTACTTAGAGACTATGCCATGGTTCTAACTTTCTAAGTCTCACCTTTTGGAACCATAGCGTAGTCTTCATATTTTGATATACGGAAACTACACCTCAGTTCTACTTGTTGAAGCGAGTGCGAAGGTTATAGATTGGTTCCTACATCTTATAGCCATTTTGGGCTATAGTGCCGACGATGGGTGGATGCAGTCTTTATATTTTGCCACTGCTTAAGGATTTTAGTGCAGTACTATCTGGATTTTGTTCTTGCTTCCTTTTCATATTTCGACTCCTATTATGAGAGCAGTTCTTCCAGGCTCGGTGCTGTTATTAATTTCACTTTGACAACATTTGAAAAATATGGGTGTAATAAGTAGTTTTTACATTAAGATATGATTATATTTATTTAATAAATGTGCACAGTTTGTACAATTCAAGCTTGCTTACTTTTTAATGAATAAAGAAAGTCAAATCATGCTTTTGCAACCTATGAATTTATAAGTTAACTTCAAATTAAAATTTAATTCTTTGTGATCAATCTATGCATATATAGATAATACGCTTAATGTAAACGTTGTATATAAATTTATATCGATATGAATAATGTATGCTAAAAAATTAAGTAGCGTTTAGACGATGCGTAACCGGCACTTAAGCAACGTCTATCGTCTCGTCTCACTTAGCACTATATATAACATAGGATAGTAGTGATGGCAGCGATGAAAAATGTAACATGGAAGAACAAACCATGGTAGGGAAAAACAAAGAGACAAAAGGTTTGAAGGAAAAAATATGGGAGAAGTATAGTGATAAATAGGATTCGAAAAGTTTGAAGAATATGAGAAGGATCAAAGTGAGAATGAGATATGTATATGTGAAGAGACTCGTTTGGTAAGTAGAGTGAAAGGAAAGAAAAGAAGAAATAATCAGCTATTAAAGAAGGAGAATGTATGATTTTCATCCAGCATTACTTATTAGTTATAAAGATCATATTATTTGCTATTTCAGATTTGAAAGTAAACTAAATCTTATATTTTAGTGCAAATTTTATATAAACCCCTATTAGTTTAGTGTATTGACCTGTGTTTGTTTGGTAGAAACCTATGGCTAAAATTGTCAAGCATCACAGTCATGTTGGAACACATCTATCATGAGATTTGGATGATGAGTGTGATTTTGTGAAGGAAGAGGTATGAGATTTAGATTTTTGTAGTTTAATACATCATTCACTCAAAAAAAATGGTAAGGTTCTTATAAACGCTTTTATTGAATGCTTTTATCCCAAAATAAACACCTTTCATTTCCCATTTGATGACATGACTATTACTATAGATGAAGTTGTTTGCATAACAAATCTTCCAACACATGGAAAAACCGTGGTCCATAACTTATGATAGTGTATATGAGTTGTTGGATGAATGTCATAGAGTTAAAAAAGAAGATGCAATTGATGTATTGGGTAAGAAATTAAATTAGAATGGTTAAGAATGAATTTTTATGATCAAATTCTTTTTATAATGACGATCATCAAAGACATAGTGTGATTGCTTATTTGTTGTACATTATTGTCACTTTAATGTGCTGTGATAAACCTATAAATAAAATATCAATTCATTTTCTACAGTGCTTCCGTATGTTATGTCAAGTACACACTTATTCATGGGTCATTACATGTTTGAGCTAGTTGTTTTATAACTTAGGTAGAGTACAAGAAAAGGTGTACAATAGATCGTTGGTTGCATAACGTTACTTCAGGCATACTTATTGTTTAATACCCTTTTCAAATTTCTTGAGCACCTTTAACATTTTATGGAACTCCCTTGAAATTTGCCTCCTTCACCATTTTCAACAAGTCCGTGTCAAAATAATTTAATCTTTTCGGTAAGCCTTTGTCGATTAGAATGAATTATGGTACATACAACAAATATATATGGCCATCAAACGGGCTTAAATGATATGTGATTGTCATATTCGTTGTCTTAGTATGGTAACCTTTTGTCAAGTTTAGTACTTTTCTATTTGGACATAATTCCCTTATCGAAATCATACTTTTTATCAACTTTTAGCCATCCCGTGTTGAAATAATGCTTTAAACATGGTAGGCTATTATCAAACTATACACACACCCTCAACAGACACTAATAAACTATAAAACAACATTTAATATTATATAACTGATAGAGTTGATGGTATACCCTAAGGGAGATTATGTAATTTTCGTTATATAATTAACTCTAATGTACGAATCTTGTTCGAAATGAAAGTATGTTTTTCTGGTTTTTGCTTCTATTGTATGTGTGTATATCTATACATATAAATTGGTATTGATGATTACTTTGTACACACAATATAAAATCCCTAGGAATAATTTTTTAATCGATTGAAAATATGAATGTGTGCGTAACCTTGAGTATTGAATTGGGTATATAAAAATAAATACTTTTCTTTAAATGTTTTCAGTTAAGGTGATTTGAGAAAGGGATATCGATCCACCAATAGGACTAGTGTAAGTAATGCTATGCAGTTAATGCCCCGCTATTACCCCGCTATAACCCTGCTATATCTCATAGTGGATTTCTACCGCTATGATTTTTCCATATAGTCTCAAATATAGCCTTTCCGCTTTAAGCCCTGCTATTTCCACTATATCCCGTTATTCCTGCTATATTCCGCTATTTTCGCTATATCTTCTTTAAAAAAAAGAATTGAAAATTGACATTTATACATTATAAAAATTATGAAATTAATTTATTTAACTGAATTTTTAATATATTTTCAGAAACGAAAATACTCTAACATTCTACTAAATTCAATTATGTTATATAATAGTTTTATGTTTATTTACAGTATATTCGCACATGTTTTTATTTAAAATTATTTATGTATTAATTATAATTCATTTGAATGTTAATTTTTCATTTTAATTACCATTTATATATTTGTAAAAACATTAAGTATGAGTTTTATATGCTATTTTAGAGTCATCTGCTATATCCCGCTATATCCTCGTTGTATCCTCGCTATGACTTTTTGCACCTCCGCCGCATTGAATCTACTGAGTGCTTTAACTGCACAAACGTAATGCTCTTCATATGATAGACAACGATTTACTCATTAAACTTGAGGGCAATAAGAGATTACATACATGTAGTTATTGTGGATCAACTACAGATTGACTCATCAAGAGTCTTCTATACGTTAGTTATATCCATGTCGAAATAGAGGATCTAACGTGATGAAGTTTAGTAGTCTTTTGACTTGAGAGTGTGTTATCTTATGTATCGAGGTTCTACTTCATATTTTGATTTGAGATTGCTGGTTAATCACATGATATATCTTCATGCTAAGACCATAGTTGGGTTTAGGATTAGATACTCAAAATGAAACACTATTCAAGTGGGAATTTGTCTTATTCGATATATAAAGTTAGTGTCATCGTAATTGATTTTTAACTTGAAGTTATATATCTCTGGCCTGATATCATTTGAAATAAGGTTATTATTAAGGCTTTGACTAATGACCTAACCCTAGATGTCTAATTTGCATAGTTTTCAAAGAGACAAACGTGCACAAATATCGTTGCATAAGGGTGTAGCTTTAAAACGGTCACGAAGTAGGACTTTACCAAGATGATCGATAACCGTATAACTTTGTGACCTTACCGTGCTTCAGAAAAGTCTGCGCATGCTTTAATATTTAAATTGTTTAAATATTAACAGAGGACCAAAGTCATGCCTATTGTTAGTCCCTGAGGAGTTGGTTTTGATGACAACAACCTTAGAATAGATTATAAAATATAAATACTAACATTACAAGTTTAGATATATATGTATATGCAGGATCTAACCATGCAGGTATCAAGAATGAAGACTGTACAGTATAGAGATTCAAGATATAGAGATAGAAGACTCATGAGTATCAAGATTATCAATAGTTCAAGTTTATAAGATAAGTTATATAGTTAGGAATATTGTTAAAACTCATAGAAAGGCACTGACATCTTAAAATCTATTTTATTCGTGGAATGGAATCCACTTCGAGCCCGTTAAAGGGATGGAACCCTAAGTAGGATGGAACCTACGAAAATCTAGTGGGACATTGTTTTGTATCCACTAATTTTAATTCAAATGATTTTACAAAATTATCTTGTTTTCAAAATGATTTCAAAACTTTCCTTTTAAAAGATTCAAAACTCTCTATCCTGATTTTAAATAATTTTAGCCTCAAAAACATCTTTAATTTCAAAGTCAAATTACTCCTGTTTTTAAACTATCTTCAAATAATATATTTAACTTTTAAATATTTATACTTAGATTTAAATATAAAATTATAGTTAAATTATGTATATATTGTTCTTTATATTTACTTATGAATTTCAACTAAAGTCAAGTATATTTATAAAGTTTAAAATAGTTTTTATATAAGATAAATATTATTTTTATAGAAATTCAAAACATCAATTTTGGCTGAGGGATGTCGACATGCCCATAGGCACTATTCGACATGGTGACAGTTTTAATTCAAAATTAAAATTTCAAAAGAAGTGTCTATTCGCCATAACTTTTCATGAATGGTCATGGCTGTTGCTCTTCTATAAATAGGGGTCAGTTTCAACGAATTTTTAATCACTTTTCTCTGATTTAACTTCTCTTCTTCTTCTCCACTTTCTTATTTACAAATTACACCATTACTCTGTCGAAATCAATATCGAATCTAACTAGATAATTTCTGGTTTTGATTCTCTCCACTATCTCTACAAGATCCAAGTGCTAATCTGAGTTATAGACTTCTTTGTAATCTATTAGCGAGAAAAGGTGTGATTGTAGCCTTGGAAATCAATCAAAAGAGAGAAGGTGTGATTGTAGCCCTGGAAATCAATTGAGTGAACTTGTTTCCCCGGAAATCAAGTATCTCTACCCAGAGGATTGTTATTCTGGAGGGTGTATCTCGTAGCCTTGAAATCGAGGGTTGTAATTGTTGAATTGGTTTTGAAAGGAAATCCGTACTTAGTTGTGCGGGACTGGATGTAGGGTAACTCCGAACCAGTATAAAATCCGGTGTGTTCTTTCCTTTACTGCTTTTACTTTATATTTGCATCTGTGTTTGATTCTGTGTTCATATCTGTGTCTGATTAGTGCATACATTGTTAACAAATTAAGATAAACTCAAAAATATTAACAAATTTCTTTATACACTATTCACCCCCCCTATAGTGTTAATTCTAGCCTTAAGATCCTTAATCCGCATTTCTCACATTTGGCATCAGAGCCTTGTTTTCAAAAGTTTCATTATCTGAATTTTGAAAAATTTCAAAATGGCTACTAACACTAGTACTGCTATTTACACCAACACTAGTTCATTTGTAAAAGGTCAGTCTACTGCCAGACCACCACTTTTTAATGGCAGTAACTATGCATATTGGGCATGTAGGATGAAAATATATTTACAATCTGTAGGATTAGATACTTGGAATATCACACAAACTGAATATTCTGAACCCACAACTAATTTTGCACAATGGACCACTGAGCAAAAGACTGTTGCACAAAATAATTCTAAAGCAATGAATATTCTGTTTTGTTCACTTGAAAGAAATGAATTTAATAGAGTGTCAGTTTGTAAGTCTGCATATGAATTCTGGAAAACTTTGCAAGTAACTCACGAAGGAACAAGCAAAGTTAAACATACCAAAATTTCTATGCTCACAAATCAGTTTCAGTTACTTAAAATGAATACTAATGAGTCTATTTCAGATATGTATAGTCGATTTCAAGATATTATGCATTCTTTAATATCTTTGGGAAAGGAATTTTCGGAAGAAGATCAAGTCAGAAAATTTTTAAATTCTCTCACTCCAGAATGGGATCAAAAGACACTTGCAATTGAAGAGGCAAATGACATCAGTACTTTAAAGATAGAAGAATTGATTGGAAATCTAATGTCGTTTGAAGTTCAAATGATCGGGAGAAGAGAAATCAAAGCATCTGAAAAGAAATCAATGGCATTCAATGCATTAATCGACGGATCAGACTCAAATAGTGATAATGATGAAGAGATATCATTTATGATCAGGAATTTTCGGAAATTCCTGAAGTACAGAAAATTGAATAGTTCCAAGAGAAACAACTTTAAGAATTCCGGTAATCAGACTACAGTACCAAACTTTATCAAATGCTTCAATTGTGACGAACCAGGTCACATCAAAAGAGACTGTCCGCATCCAGATAAGCAAAACTCTCCTACAAACAATGATTCTGCAAAGAAACGGAAACGTGCATTCACCGCTACTCTAGATGACTCTGACTCATCCTCCAGCAACGATGAACAGAAGAAAGATAATTCAAATATGTGTTTCACAGCAATTCTCGATTTAGTCGATACCAAAGACACGGACTCTGAAAAAGGTACACGTTTACAATACATTGGCTGAAATTGCATGCTTGAATTGATTGATTGATTGGTTGTTTTTGAATTGATTGATTGATTGATTGATTTTGAATTGATATGTTGTTTGAATTTTAAAATATTTATTTTCTATTTTTTTACTATTATTTTATTATTATTTTTATTATTTTTAACACATTCTGAAATATATTATAAGTACAATAATATTTCAGAAATATAGACATTAATAATAATATTTATATATATGTATATTAGATAACTTAGGAAAAATCATGTCATGAAAATTCAAAGCCACATGTCGACATGGCCCCTACCATGATGTTGACATGCCTACCTGAATTTGAATTTCAAATTTTGAATTCAAATGTTTAAATTTCCCTCCACCTTTTCACTTCATTTATTTCTCTGAAAAGATACCTTTTGACCAGAGAATATGTCCTTTGAAAGTCTATTTATTCACTATCTTTTATCATATCTTTTCACTTTCATTTTCAAATTCAAAACTCTCTCTTCATATCTTCAAGCTCTCTACTCTCTACTCTAATGGCTTCTTCAAGCAACCCCTCAACCATGAGAATTTCTAGAAAAATCAAAGAGTAATTATTCAATGATCCGGAGGCAATTAAAGCATACATCAATTATGCTAATTATGCCAAAGTCCATCCCGGAAAATTTTCTATTTTTCAAGATTTTTCTTCTTATGAAATTGATTCTCTTTTGCAAACAATGGTGTTTTAAGTCTTATTGACTCTTCTCAAAATGATTTTGTTTACTATCCTATTCTTGTCAAAATCTTCTATGCTAATTTAAACCGTGGTTTTTATATTGGAAATGAGAATGAAATTTGGAGTAGTGTCAAAGGCACTCAAATTGTTTTGAATTGTGACCTTTTGGGTACCATTCTCAATTGCAAAAGCACGGGAATGGATCTTTCTAGTTTTCAAATCGATGAACATGATCGTGAGACATTTCATCATATTTTTGAAGGAGATGAATACTTTGAATTTAAGAATCGAAACTTTCGTCCTAAAGCAAGAATTGTCAATCTTCTCTTACAACATACTTTGACCCCAAGATCGGGAAATTTTAACAATCCTACTTCAAAAGTGTGCAAAGCACTTTTTGCTATTTTCGGAAATTATGATATCAATTGGGCGCAAGTTATTTTGGATGAACTTCGTCCTAAAATTTTTGAAATGGGAGAAAACTCTTTATATCATGGAATTTACCTTATCGGATTTTCAACTATTTTGGAGTAAATTTCAAAGGAGAAGAATTTATTTCAAGAAAAGTTTTTAATATCTCAAACATTTCTCTCATGAAAATCCCATATGTTTTTCAACCTTATGAAACCCTTACCGAAAAGGAAGAGCGTTTGGCTCATGAGGAAATGGAAGAAGAGGAAGAGGAAGAAAGAGAAGAAGGGGATGAAATGGAAATTGAAGAAGAAGGTGAAACCTCTTTGGAAAGCATCGAATATCCTTCCAATCCTTCCAACAAAACCCTTCTCAAAAACCAAATGATAATTGTGGAGAATCAACGGATTTTAAAACGATCCGTTAGTAAGAAGTTGGATAACATTTCTTCGAAGATGAACAAGTTCTTTTTAAAAGTTAGCAAGAAACTTGGGCTATCTTCATCATCTTCATCTTCTAACTAGTTTTATCTTTTAGTATCTTATTGTATTTGTCCTAGTTTGTTTTTTTTGAATGTTTTTGTAGTTCTTTATGTTTAATCATTGTATTATCCTATTATGCAATGAAATTGAACTTCCTTTCTGTTATCTAGCTTATCTTATCTCCTGAATAAATGTTAGTATATTATATAAATTTATATATATACACAATTATTCACAAAATCAAAATTGTCATAAATTTTCACTAACCCATGTCGACATCCCCTAAAAGGCCATGTCGACATGTACTGGTCATAAGTGATTATTGATTTTGAATTTGAAATTTGAATAACTACCAAATGTCTATTCATTTCAAACGAATTTCTACACCTATATATATATATATACCTTTTTCTTCCAGAATCTTCACTGAAATTTATTTATCATTATCTATATCCTTCATTTCTTTCTCTAATTCAATTTTGGCCAATCCTATTCACAATCTATCTGAAAATCTTGAAGAAACACTCAATTCATTCAAGAATATTCTCTCTTTTATTCTACGAAACCAGCGTCACTTGGAGTTGAGTCAAATGCAGATGATCAAGGAGCAAGAAAGGCACTTCGATGCAATACGATGGATGATCTCCTCTCTACACAAGGATGATAATGAAGCACATCCTCCTGTCTCTCTCACCAATGACAATGAGAATTGGGATGCAATTAAAGCAGACCCTATATTTGGAGAAGATGGATGGGTAGATGTTCCTCGAAACGTTTAATCTTCTTTCTTTGTTTGATTTGTTTGAATTAATTTGTTTGATTTAATTTGGTTTGAATTGATACTTTGTGTGGATTGATTTTATTTGGTTTGAAGTTTGGTGTGTGAAACATATATATACACTGAAATGAATATAGTCTTTAATTAAGTTATTATGCTTATAAGTTTCATTATTTCTTAATCTATATATTATATATTTCGTTGTATAGTTTATCAATGCAGGTACTGAAGTCCAAGAATAAGGGGGAGTAAGTTTTTTGTTGATGACAAAGGGGGAGAAATATAAAATAAGGTAGTTAGGCATAGATTAAGGGGGAGTTGTTAGTTTTATGGGGAGTTATTAGGATAGAAGGAATATTTTATAAACAAAGGTTGTCATCATCAAAAAGGGGGAGATTGTTAGTCCCTGAGGAGTTGGTTTTGATGACAACGACCTTAGAATAGATTATAAAATATAAATACTAACATTACAAGTTTAGATATATATATATGTATATGCAGGATCTAACCATGCAGGTATCAAGAATGAAGACTATACAGTATAGAGATTCAAGATATAGAGATAGAAGACTCATGAGTATCAAGATTATCAAGAGTTCAAGTTTCCAAGATAAGTTATATAGTTAGGAATATTGTTAAAACTCATAGAAAGGCACTGACATCTTAAAATCTATTTTATTCGTGGAATGGAATCCACTTCGAGCCCGTTAAAGGGATGGAACCCTAAGTAGGATGGAACCTACGAAAATTTAGTGGGACATTGTTTTGTATCCACTAATTTTAATTCAAATGATTTTACAAAATTATCTTGTTTTCAAAATGATTTCAAAACTTTCCTTTTAAAAGATTCAAAACTCTCTATCCTGATTTTAAATAATTTTAGCCTCAAAAACATCTTTAATTTCAAAGTCAAATTACTCCTGTTTTTAAACTATCTTCAAATAATATATTTAACTTTTAAATATTTATACTTAGATTTAAATATAAAATTATAGTTAAATTATGTATATATTGTTCTTTATATTTACTTACGAATTTCAACTAAAGTCAAGTATATTTATAAAGTTTAAAATAGTTTTTATATAAGATAAATATTATTTTTATAGAAATTCAAAACATCAATTTTGGCTGAGGGATGTCGACATGCCCATAGGCACTATGTCGACATGGTGACAGTTTTAATTCAAAATTCAAATTTCAAAAGAAGTGTCTATTCGCCATAACTTTTCATGAATGGTCATGGCTGTTGCTCTTCTATAAATAGGGTTCAGTTTCAACGAATTTTTAATCACTTTTCTCTGATTTAACTTCTCTTCTTCTTCTCCACTTTCTTATTTACAAATTACACCATTACTCTGCCGAAATCAATATCGAATCTAACTAGATAATTTCTGGTTTTGATTCTCTCCACTATCTCTACAAGATCCAAGTGCTAATCTGAGTTATAGACTTCTTTGTAATCTATTAGTGAGAAAAGGTGTGATTGTAGCCTTGGAAATCAATCAAAAGAGAGAAGGTGTGATTGTAGCCCTGGAAATCAATTGGGTGAACTTGTTTCCCCGGAAATCAAGTATCTCTACCCAGAGGATTGTTATTCTGGAGGGTGTATCTCGTAGCCTTGAAATCGAGGGTTGTAATTGTTGAATTGGTTTTGAAAGGAAATCCATACTTATTTGTGCGGGACTGGATGTAGGGTAACTCCGAACCAGTATAAAATCCAGTGTGTTCTTTCCTTTACTTCTTTTACTTTATATTTGCATCTGTGTTTGATTCCGTGTTCATATCTGTGTCTGATTAGTGCATACATTGTTAACAAATTAAGATAAACTCAAAAAGATTAACAAATTTCTTTATACACTATTCACCCCCCCCTCTAGTGTTAATTCTAGCCTTAAGATCCTTAATCCGCATTTCTCACACCTATGAGTCATATAATAGTGAATTGTGGCAATTGAACCTATAAGCTACATTATGTGATATATGTGTAGTTGTTATATATATGTGTGTGTCTGTGTATGTGTATGTGTGTATGTGTGTACGTACATACATATAATGTAAGTGAATAACATAGTCCGGGCTCGCATGCTAAGCACCTAACATCAATACATGTTCAATAAATTATTACAACAACACGAATCACATGTGCCATAATAATAATAACGGTACAAGAACTACCAACTATGCTTTATCAATCCATACAATATTAGCTCGCATACCTAATCTTATTTTTCATGGTCCGCTCTTGAACAAAAGTATCTTGAGAAATCACATAATCAGAATACTTGGGTTATATATGAGTGTGCTGTGAATAATCCCTAAACATCACCTAAAGCATAACATTAATACACTGTACACATGTCTTTATTATATGCAAAATACCTTAACATTAGGTTATAATACAACCCATATCAAATAGTTCCACATTAGCCACTCGTTCATTTGTTCATACATAACAGACAACCTATTCCACACTTCTCTACTTTTGGAGTCTCCACACCACTTTACTCATTCCTACTGGCTCACTAACATTGCCTTTTCTTTAATACACATTCACTCTAAGGATATACTTTCATCCATACTCATCTGAGTAAAATCACTTAAGACCACTTGTCTTACAAATACGGCTGAATATTAAACTCATAGTTGACCGCTTACAAATATAACACCTATGGCATCCTTTTATGCAAGTAACACTACTCAAAGTGATCATAATAAATGTACATAGCCACTCATTGAATAGAGTATAAGATTTACTCATCTATACTCATTGCAAGATTCGCTCATCGACAAATAGTAAAATGCAGGGCACTCAACGACATTGTTATTTAACACTACATGGAGCTAATTGTACATCTACTAAACATTGAGTGATACTCCATTCACAGTCGTCACCCATTCTTGACAAACGACCCGTATTTGCTTTGGCATTACCATTGAGGAGCCCTCCCAACCCTCATCGGCCCCCTAAAAAGCTACATTGCTAATCACACTATGTAATCAATAAATCAATTGGAAAATTTCATTATGTGTAAAATCTAAAACTGCATTTTTCAATCCAAACATAACTAATAAATAATCTAAATGTAATACAAAATATTTAAACCTTAGGAAATTGAGAGATTTTGATTGAAATTACTCACCAATTTTGCCTTTTAATTCACCGTTTAGAGCCATCATCTTCGATCTATGAACCTCCAATCTAAAGTACATACTGTGTTATGTTCCTTCGCTAACTCTCATCATCTTCTTCTTCAAGTGCCTTCTCGTGCTTGCCAGTCTCTCTCCTACTCTCCCTCTCTCTTTATTCCTTAATTCGGTTAGCTTCTAAACTCCATCTTAAGAGAATATGAGGAGTAGGTATGTATAACCTCTACGTGAGAGGTAAGTATGGAACTCGGAACTCAATAAAGAAAAGCGCCAAAGCTACACACAGGAGGTGGAATAGAGCATGAAGTCATGAAGTTTTATAATTGCGATCGAAGGCACCAAAACTGACCAAAATAATCTAGGTGGCAGAGGTGTCTCGACATCTAATCGTGAAATCAGTTTGATATCCAAGTCATGGTAACCTACCGACCGTGAAAACAATCTGGTAGGATTATGGCCGACACTGACTAGAATGATGTCGATCATAATAGGCACTACCTATAATTTGGTCTAAATATACTTGGCTTTCCTTCCACCTCCAAGATTTAGATCTAGACAACTTCCCATATTTATATAGCAACCTCAAAGCCTCTTATCCTTAGGAATATACCTAAAAATATCCTTAAAATTACCATTATAGGAGGAAATCCAAGAGCTCTTATACTTTGCCATATTAGATAGCAAAGCATTTAAATAACTTTTGGATAGTAAGGAATCATATGAAAGCACTACTATGGATCTGAACTGATTAAATCTACTATATAGCAATGAGAATTGGCAGGGTCTAGGGAGCCCAAAGTCTTACCAACCCAGTGAAAGGACTATTTGCAGTTGTTGTAACTGATCCAAAGAGATTCAATAAATGTTGTCATAATTCCTTATCATAGAAATCATAACAAAGAATAAAGTGGACGTTGGGAAGACATTATCGAACTACTATGAAAATTCTCTACGTTATTTACATTTATTGCACTTATTTTCTATTTTATAGTATATTTTCCTATGCCTTGCGAACTGATTCAGAATAAAATTCTAACTATTTTGCTAACAGATATCATAATCTCCTAGAAACTAGCATTAAGTTCACACTAAGGATGGTAGGCTCTACTAGATCTCTATATTAAGGCATTTGGACATTTTTGATTTATAAATTTTTGGTGCTTCCACTGAAAGTTAATCTAAATCATGAAGTCACTAACTAGAAAGCAAGGATCCAAAACGATGCTATTTGAAGAAGAGCAGTCTACACATGGAAGTAGCCAGGAAGCAACATTTGGTTAGAGTCATCTGATCAATAATCTAACCAAGGAAGAGGTGCTGACGAAGATGGTGATAGTGGAAGCATCATTTTTGGCTAATCAACAAGAGATGATTGGCATGTTCCATAGGCGCATGGAGTAAGTGGTGCTAATACGACTCCAAAGTGATCGAAATGGAGTCGAAAATTCTATGGCAACATACCATAAGCCAATACCAGAAAGTGAGCAAGGCAGGAAGTAACCATGGAAATACAAGCTTTCACATAACCAAATTAGCCTAGACCCAAACCAATTCGGCTTGATACCAACAGATCGATACCAAATGGAATGGTGTTTCCCACATCAGCAAAAGGGGAGACTCTCTCAAGAAGCTGAAATTGATGTTGGGACCACACATTTGGCTGTTAAAATGGGGTTGCACAAGCCCATAATAACTGGTCTCGCATGTAGTTGATCCATCACGTAGGGTGTATGGTGTGTGTAATACCCCATATTTTAAAGTATCATAATATGAGAAATTAAATTAATAATAATAATTTAATAAATGATAATTAAGATAACTAAAGTTATTTAATCGCAAGAATTATCTAAGGGGGATTCAATTAATTAAGTGTGGGATACTTTACAAAATTAAATGGACCGAGGGTAATTGAAGCTAGGTTGCCTTAGAATAAATAAATATGATTTTTGAACGAGAAGAATTTTGTATTATGGGAAATATATTAGTAAAAGTATTCAAGGAGGAATATTAGCCCAAGCCAAAATCACTAACATGCTTGCCTTAGCCATATTCTACTCATTCCACTTCATTTCTTAAAACCCAAAAATCAAGACATCAAGGCCGGCTACCATTGTAAGCAAGAGAAGAGGAAAACAAAGGAAAAAGATTCAAGCTTTTATTTCTACAGAAGGAAGAAGATTAAATCAAGGTTTTCTAAACTAAGGTGAGTATAATTTTCTCTAATACTCTCACAAACCTATTTGGGTTCCAATTGATATGAAATGGATGATTTGGATGATGATAAACATGTTTAGATGATTAAACATTGTTTTAAATATGCTGTGAGATTTTTATGAAAGCAATTTAGTCACGTTTTAAGGTAAAACATTATTTATTCATATTTAAATGCTATGAAAATTTAATTTGATATTTATAATGATATGATGAAGATGGTTTTTGAAGTGCGTAATTTTTGGAAAGTACTTGGAATTATTGTGAATTTTTTTAAGTTGGGGAAACGCTTAATTTTGGGAAACTTAATTGTCAGAAATGTTAAGAAAAATTATTTTGATCTGAAATTTTTATATATGATAAGATATAATGAATAGGATTTTTAATGAATTTTTGGGATTTTTCTTATTAGTTTTTGATTTTATATGAATTATTTGGCAAAGGAAAGTTTTAGTTATCAGGAGATAATTAATTAGCTGATTAAGAAAGTAATTGACAACTTCTGAAATGAAAACTATAAAACCTTAGACTGGCTAATGAGGATTCAACATAAAACAATGTTTGGTGTAATGTAATTACTTTGAAAGCTGATAAAACCGTTTAGGTTAATTACAGAAATTCCATCTCAACTTGCGATAACCGATATAATAGTCAACTTGCAATGGCTATTTGGGAGTCAGCTTGCGATAGTTACTTAGGGCTTAACACGCGACAACGAGTGAAGTTGTCAACTTGCGATAGCTTATAAGAGCTTAACTTGTGATAGCTTGGAGAGATCAACATGCGTTAGCTTATGTAGAAGCTGACATGCGATAGCTAGGGTCAATATGCGATGGCTTATAAGAACTAAACTTGCGATGGCCAGGCTTGACATGTGATAGTCAATATGCGATGGCTAAGGAAGCTATAATTTTTTTTAAAGTAAAACAAGAACGTACTTAGTGTACTTTGGAAGCCAGTTTTCAAGTGTTAATTGAGAATTTAATAGGGATGGAATTGCGAGAGAAATTTGTAAGTATAAATTGTGTAAACTTATTTTAAAATGGAAGATAGCTTAGAGAAGCTAAGAAATGATAGGGTATCATTTAAATAACGATAAACATGTTTTATCTAAAGAATGGGTAGCGTACCCAATAAATAAATGAAAGAAAAGGATTGAACCGAGATCATAAAGACATATCGACTCATATAGTTGTGAAATGACAGGGTTCCAAGACTTCTAATATCTAAAATTCAATGGTATGTGGCAGGGTGCCACAATACGGGTTCAATTCTGATACCTAAACTTTAAAATAAGTTTATGGAAGTGTGCTAAAACATTAGGTGGTGCTAGAAATAAAATCGACTGCATGAAATAAAAGTGTTTCACGACTAAGAGGAGCTAATTACGCTTAGTTAGGATACTTGCTAGAATGTATTCAGGGTGCTTACATCCACCCTCTTTGGAGAGTCAGGGTGGCACTGGTCAAGGTGACTCCCATGGTGGAATGAATGGCCATTTCATCAAGTGACGTTGTTCGAGTAAAGATTATATTAGTAATAGACAAACCTAGGAGGTAATCACTGAAATAAGTTAATAATAGCTTTTACTATGACACATAAATAAGAGACTAGTTAATGCTTGTGAATGTGATTGATGATTGTATAACATGGTTCATAACAACTTGATGAGAATTATATGGTATACTTAAATTGATGGATGAATATAAATATGACATGGTTCATAATTGAGTGTTAAGTATAGGGTACACTTATGATTTGAAAATGATGCTATATGTATGCTCATGATATGATGATTGTTAACATGATATGATGTAACAGTTGTGACATGTAAGTAAGGGGAAAACCCATTCCATACTTTGGCGGCGTGGTCTCACTATGTGTATGCTTGGGTAAAGTTTTACTCATACCAGGCTTTATGTAACAACCTGCCCTTTGTAATACCCTAAAATCATCGTCTCACATCAACGACTGACTTCCAAATACCATAAAAGATGGATTGTCGAGATAAAATTAGAATGATACACTAAACCAAGACACTGAAAGGATCTCACAATGAAACGATAACATACAATATACTGAATACACCTGAACATAACAGGATGAACAATATATATAAAAGACCACACTAGCGGAAGCAATTGATAAATAAATATTAATACAGAAAATCAGAATATAACAACTCCCAACAAGGCAGAGTTTTAAATAATATATGATACAATAGGTCTTATATACATAATACATGTCTATCACATGGTACTAAAATAACAAGTATAAATATCCAAAATATCGATGCCATGCCTCCAAAATGCTTCAGCTACGCATCTTGATAGTGTATCCCCAAAAGCATCTGACTTCCAAACTACTCAATCGAGTACCCGAAAGTTGTCATGACATAAACAGACAAAGAAAAAATGCAAGTCAAACATATACCCTGGTATGAGAGGAACTATCTCAAAATATTGTATATCAAAACTATATACATATAGGATAGGAACTGCTAAGGTACATCAGGTCGTCTCCAAAACTGTGGACTAGGGATAATTCAGAAAATCCATAGACAAGTAAAGTAAACCCATCTAAAAAGTAGGGAATCATACTATAACTTATTCTTCTCCTATAATTAATAAGTCAGCATAACTAATATATTATAACTGATACGTAACGGTATACCATGATAAGGTAACCCAATATACAAATGCTGAGATAATATGAGTATCACAATATAAGTGTATCCTAGAATACACAACAATATTATCAAACAACTAATGTAACATAGATAATATAATGATCCCAATGTAGGGTCCGCTATGGACATTAATCGTGATTCAATAGTCCTAGAATACACAACAATATTATCAACCGACTAATTTAACTGATAGATAGAGAGTAAAAATTGATACTCATCATTGCTAATAGGTAGAATCCGCTACGGACATTAACCATGATTCAATTATCCCTGTTTAGGGTCCAAAATAAACAGTGTCAGTGCTTAATTGTACTATATACCTGTTTGCACCAAAAAATTGGCACAAACACCCAATAGGAGTTTTGAATAGAAATAAATGAGGAATAAATGAAAACAGAGGATAATAACATAGAAATAGGAGTAAATTGAAATAATAACACACTCATAATGATTTATAGTGGTTCGGCGTTGTTTGCGTACGTCCACTTTAAAGAGATTGCTTTATCAATCACTTTATAAACTGAGCATAATAGGGATCAGATGAAAATCCTTAGTTACAAAAGAGTATAACGCAACTAGCAGCGTAAAAGTCCCGAAAATGAACAATCAAGCCTATGTTTATAGACGAAGTGGCCAAATATCTCTTTGAAAATTCAGTAGAAGGACCTCCAGAGCCATATGGACCAACAAGAGGGATCGGATGACCCAATTCCCAAAGAAGAGGAAAGGTATCAATCCCTACTTTGGTGGAATTTTGAGGTACGATCCATACGGTAGCTTCCTCATGCTAAAATATGCTTAGCCTCCAAATTTCATGCCAATTGGATCGGTAGAACTTGAGTTATTGGTTGATCTTTGCTTCAACATGAGTTGCTTGCTAATTCCTGCCAGAAGAGTGTTGATCCCTCTGACTTCATTTTCTTGAGGTGCAATCCCTAGGGTAGGCTCCCTAGGGTCCTCATATCTTGCTTACAAAATTTCATATGCATTGGACTTGTGGACCTTAAGATATTAATTATTTTCTATTGAAATGCACTTGCTCCCTGAACCATACCGATCCCTATTATGGAAGTTAATTTATGCTGATCCCTCCTACATGTTGAACCATATTTCATACTTCGAACATTCTGCCTTGCATATCTATCAATTCCATTCAACCTTGACTTCATGTTATTATCTGTACTTGATTTCTAGGCCCTACAATCATCACTCTGTACTCATCGGCCTTGATAGTAGTCGAATCTAACTTGTCCAATAAGTTTAATATAGTCGAGTCAAAATGCCGGATAACGGTTGCACCCAAAGTACGTCTTGTGTTGAACACGACATGATTTGAGTCGAAGCAAGTTAGAGTCATCGGAAAGAAACCCGTCCAATTTTCTAAATAGTCGCTATCCCTCTATCGAAATTTTCCCAATGTGTTGTATCTCTCTTTGATCGTCATGACGCTTGATTGATTTTCGATAGTACAAATCCAGCATTATATTCCATTAGTTGATATATAAGTCCTGATCCATGAGACTAATAAGCTTCGGTTATCTGGTCCAGCCTCGAACTTGAAGGCTTCAGGTTTGATTTCAATTTCTGTTGATTTCAAAAATTGAACTTTTAGACCATACACGTGCACGTTCATATACACGTTCTTGTCGTTAGCTCCTAGATGCGTTCGTACGCTCATGGGTCGTCGCCAATTTTCATTAAGTTAGATGCAATTTCATTGCATTTTGTACATATATGCTTTGAATAATTTCCATGCCTATGTTTGTTTGCATACATCCTCATGGGCGAACCCTATTCTTTTCTTCTTCTTTTTTTAAAACGTTTGTAGGGATTGGCATATGTTTAGCCGATCCCTCCTCCTCTTTTTCTATGTTTACAGGGATCGGCATATTTCTAGCCAATCTCTCTCTCTTTTTTATATATACATGATTATGGGGATCAATATCTTTTTAGCCGATTCCTCTCCTCTTTGCTTTGAGTCAAAACCATGGGCCGAACCCTCGTCCCATATGTAAGCTAGTATCTTTCTCTCCAATACTCACTTATTTCACATCCCCACCACTCCGTTTCGTCCCTTATAATACTGAACCTTCCTCATTCTACCATTAAAGCCGATCCCTCCCTTCTTTCTTCTTCCTTTAATTTTGAAACAAAACCTTCTACAATCCATCTTGCATTTACGAACCCACTTCGTCTTACCTTCCATCTCGATCATCTCCAAGCCACTCATCAAAACCTCTAACATATATACATACGTAGGTAGGTTTTCTGGTTTTTAACTTTTGATTTTATGATGAGATGCTGGATTTAATGCCATCAGCGACTAGGGTAGAGCTTGACGTGGTGGTGAAATGATGGCCGATATTTCTTAGAGGAGATGAGATGTGGGATGTGGAAGGGTTCAGCAGAGTAAGAAAGAAGGAGGAAGAAGGGAGCATATGACATAGGGTTCGGTCAAAAAAGTTTGGAGAATAGCATGTCGGGTAGATGAGGAATCAGTTGGAATTTGGTGTAATGCATGGGTATACCGATCGATTCCTAGCATATGATGAGGGATTAGTTATGGGCTCTTCGAGAGGGTTCGGTTGTTTGGTTAAGTGAGATAAGGATCAGTAGTTTTAGCCAAGCAAAGGGATCGTCAAGGATCATGTGGGGAAAAGGGTCGGTTGATTTTTTCTCTGGGATAGGGGTCGACTATATAGGGATCGACATATATGTACTTGGCTAATTCTAGGCTTTGAATTGAACTCGAAAACCAATCCATAATCACTTGTTTGAGCAATTATAACCAATTCCATCTCAATGAACTTGAAAATATGACGACGACGAACAACAAGACTTGCATATTCACTATTGAACTTGAAATTGAATGATCAAATCCTTGGGACTTAGAATATGAACTAAAACTTGATATATGGACTTTAATAACGGATTTCACACTTCGATATGCCAATGATCGATCCCAAAGCTTATACAACCAATCAATCTATTTTCCAATTGAGACGTCAGCGATAATGGTCACTCTAGTAGGAATCCAAAGTCTCGTCACTTAACTTTGGTTTCTTATTTTAAGCTGCTTATCTTTGCACTGCACGACACTGGTTTACACAGCGCACGCGGGGGGAGGGGTGGGTGGGTTGGGGGCATGCAAACTTTTCTAATCTCCATTATCTACTGAGTATAGTTGACATGGACTTCAGACGTTCAGACCAACCTCACACCATAATAATCCCGAAGCATAGTCAAGTTCTGTAACTATCCGACAGGCTTTGCCCTGGTCGTCAAGCCGAACAAACGGAAGTTTCTGGCCCGTCGTTCGGCCTTTTCTCCGACGTTCCTGTCCTTCCAGCGGAAGATATAAGTCCAGCCCCCAACGCTGTAGAAAGCGCTATATTTTTAGATAACCCGATAGATTCTCAAGCCTCCAGAATTGGTGAGGCCCCTCTTCGCAGACTATGTTCTAGACACGGGATTCCCTTCGAAGACGTTCTGGGTCCTTCGGTGAACGACATGGCTCATTTGCCCCCGGAGGGGTATACACAATAAGTTTATGTGCTGGGTCAGATGCGTGCTGCCCTTCAATTCTTTTATCCAGGAGATGCTAAAATATCTTGAAATAGCTCCTACTCAACTACACCCGAACAGATATGCCTTTCTCCATGGAACTTTCTTACTATTTATGAACCTCCTGTTCCGCCCGCCAACTCCTGAGGACGTCAGGTTTATTTACAACTTCAAACGATGGACATGGAGCCTTTCCAACATTTTCCTCGAGCCTTCACCTAACTGTCAAGTCTTAAGGAGTGCTTGGAACAAGCTCAGCCTCTTCAAACATGAATGGTTCTACGTCCGATGTCCGCCAAACTTTGCAAGGTGATGGTTGGAAGGACGTAAGTGTCATCTTCGCTCTATTCTCAAATTCTTTAACCCAAGTCATATCCTGAATCAACTACTAACATTCTGAAAATCTACAAGTGTCCATCCATGTCCAAAGGGTGATATTTTGTCAAGGGCAATCTCTGTAATTCGTGCCACCCCGGTCGAAGACAGGGACATTAGACTCCTTGTAACCGATGAATGGTGTTAGCACCAAAATTGGTCACTAACCTCATTGAGAAAGATTGTGTAGAGAGATAAATGATGAAAGTAAATTTAAACAAAGATCAATATGCTAAATTGAATGCAAAGACGAGAACACCAGATTTATAGTGGTTCGGCATAACTGCCTACGTCCACTTTGAGGTTAAACTTCATTGCTTCACTTGACTATTGATTATAGATACAATCCGTTTATCAACTACTTGAATATAATTGCTAAGTAGAGAGGATGAGTCTTGAAAGCAGCAGAGTCTCCCCAGTGTTCTCCCAAAAAAGGTCCATTTCACTGTGCCCCTGCCTCTCTATTTATAGATGAAGGTGGGTTGGACTTCTCTGGTGGGCCTGGTAGCTGAATAACTCGGTCCAAATAGTGTAAGTTCTGTGCGCCGAACCAGAGAGGCCGAACGACAGAATGCCAAGCCTCCCCCTTTATGCCGAACGAGGTGAGGCCGAACACTCTGAATGCCGAACATCCGTTTGTACTGAGTGACCTTAGATGACGAGCTGCAGGTGATTGCCGAACGATATATGTACCAAACGAGATGTGGTGTTGAGTGAGGGATGCAGGTGGAATGAAGCTAGAATGCCGAACAGTCCGGGAATGCCGAGCGTACCTTGTAGGCCGAACGTTCATGGATGCCGAATGTCCCTCATATGTCGAACGTCCTTTGGTTGTCGAATGATCTTATGCCGAGCGTTCTTCTTTGGCCGAACGGTATTCAATACCGAACGTTTCTCGATGCTGGATGCTCCTAGATGCCGAATACTATCCCATGCCGAACGATGCGCTCGTGCCGAACAGTCTTAACACACCGAACGCTCATTAATGCCGAACGTTCCATAGACGCCGAATGAGCTTGGACGCCGAGTGCTTCTTGGATGTCGGTCGTAACGTGATGCCGAACGATAGTTTAACCGAACGATGGGGAGGCCGAGTACTAATTTGCCTGGTCAATTCCCCAGGAAACACTTACCCCCCAAAGTGTATTACGTGACCGAACGTGATACGCTTTGAATTACGTATCCTCCATGCTCCGCTTCGAACCTTGGTTAAATCTTCTTGGAGATGCCTTCTTGTGAATATTAGTGGTGGAGGTGTGTGCCAAACGTGGTGCAAATGCCGAACGATGCAGTCGAAGCCGAACACTCCTCATGTGCCGAACGACTTTGTGTGCCGAAGCCGAACGTTGCGGCTTTGACCGGTTCCACCGGCCATAGCCTCTTCGACTTCTTCTTCTTCCCTATAAAGACCGGCGCCTTCCTCCTTCTTCTCTTTTCACATTTTCATCACCGCTGCCTTGTACTTGCTGACATTTCCAGTTAACAACCTCCTACGATTCATCAATCCTTTCCAAGTCTTCGACCTACTAACTAGGTATCGATTCTTCCGTCTAAATCCTTCCCATAACTTAAAACGGTCTTTACGCTCGAGTTCCGTAATCGATAGGGTGAATCGAGCCTTGATTAAGGTATTCTAAGAGTTTTTAGAGTTAAACGATGAGGGTGGAAGGAGGAGTGAATAGAGACGAGCTTTCTAGGAAGCTATTGGGAGTTGTGTTGTGGTTCGGCATAATTCTCCTGTGCCGAACGAGATTGGAGGAAGAAAGAATATAGGAGGAGCAGGAGATGGTTGGGACGCCGAACAGTAAGGTCTGGCATGACTTCCCGAATGCTCAGTTCTCGTTGTTCGGTCATGGATGGTGGAAGAGAGGAAAAATTGAAGGCAGTGCCGAGCGTTGAGGCTCGACGTAATTCAGGTTCGGCGTGACACACCGTATGCCGAACGATAGGATGGAAGGTTAGGGAGGAAGCATGAGTTAGTGGGGATGCTGAGTGTTGTTTCGGCCGAACAGAATCTTGGCCGAATGATGCTTTTCCAATCGCTAACTAGTTCGAACGATAGTCAGGCCGAACGAGAATTTGGCCGAACAAGTTTTAGGCCGAACGGTAGCTTGGCCGAACAATCACAAATGCCGAACCATATCAAGGCCGAACAACGATAAATGCCGAAACATACTTTAGCCGACCAACGTAAATGCCGAACCATACTTAGGCCGATCAAACATAAATGCCAAACAATCATAAGTGCCGAACCATCATAAGTGCCGAACGAACAATTGCCTTGCCTAATCATATAACAAAACAAGGACAAGGACTCTAGCATACTAGCATGTCAAACTGATCCGGACTATTAACTCCCTAGCTTCAGTAGACATAAACCTGAACTTAGATTGACATAATCGGATAACTTCTTTTAACGTTCTCTGAATCTGAAACTGTAATCACCATAAGGCAGGCTTTTGGAGACGGTTAGCGATGACGGTCTTCGAAGGCGATGATTTGAAGCTTAGATTTATATTAGTAACCTTGTGACTTTCAAATTTTCAACGCTTATACACGATTGATTGCACTAGTTCACACACCACGTGGGGGGAATATTCGTGTTGTTAATTCTAACGTTGAACATTTTTCAAGTATAGTTCTCACAGGTGCTTTGCCAGATTCACTATTTATTGGAGATGTCTAAAAAATCTAGCTCCGCCACTATCTCAGATAGGCCCGGGCCGTCTTCAAAGCAAGAAGTCGCGGACACTTCAAATCCGTCGACTTCCCCCGCTAATAATTTAGCTCCTGATGCCCTGGAGGCATCGATTCTCTTGGATAATCCGATCGACTCACAGGCTTCGAAGATTAACGAAGTCGCGCTTCGACGAATATGCTCTATCCACGGAATCCCTTTCGCCGACGTGTTGGTTCCATCGAGGCATGATCGTCCACACCTGCCCCCAGTTGGATATACCGCCTGTAATAAGTTTATGTGTTGGATGGGCAGCATGCCTCCATTCAATTTATTTCTTCGGGACATGTTGCAATACATAGACATCGCCCGGCCGCAGCTGCACCCAAACGGCCACGCGTTCATATACGGGACCTACCTCCTTTTCATGGTTGTATTCTCTAGGCCTCCAACTCCCGGCGACATCAGATATATTGATATGATTAAGAAGCGGAAAGATAGCCCCTCCTTTGTGTTCCTCGAGCCGCACCACAATTGCCAAATTTTGACCGGAGCATGTAGTAAATTTGCCCTGTACAAACAGGAATGGTTCTATGTGCGTTGCCCTTCTGGTTTCGCGAGGAGATGGGTTGAAGGAAGTAAGCCTTTTTCTTGAACCGTTACTCGTGTTTAGCAGCAGCCTTACCTCTTCTAACTTTTACCCATCTTTTCAGGTATTACACCACGTCCTGACGGCTGCAAACATTCTGTTGCCGTCGAAGCTATTCGAGCCCTTCCTGCCAGAGAACGGGACATTAGAGCTCTCATTTCGAATGATTCGCTCACAAGGCTTGGGCTGTTGGCAGAAGGCCGTCTGATAAGCCTTCGTCAGGGCGTCACCATTCCCAGGCCTGGTTCTGGCAAAGGGAAAAAATAGGCGGAGTCTTCAGCACGCAACGCTCCTAATACACTAGAAGAGGGGGAAATCAAGGATGTTGAGAAACCCGAAGCACAAGATGAGAATGTCGGTCACATTCAGGGCCCGACGGTCGAAGTTCACGACATCGAAACGTCATCTTCCCCTTCTAAGGGGAAAAAGAAATCGACATACAAGATGAGGAAGGAGAAAGTTGGTGGAACTTCTAAAATTACCCTTGTTCCAGTGGAGAAAGAAGCTTCCTCATCACATTTAGAAAGTCCTTTGAAGGGCATGTCGAACCTTACCCTTCCTGATGATCTACTCAACTACGGTTTTGACGATCCAAAGGCCTTCAAGTTTCTTTCGCCCGCTAGAGGCGACACGGGAGTTCAAGTCCCAGTCCAGGGAGATAATACTCCAGTTAGTAAAGATAAAGGAACTGGTCCGTCGGGGGGAACACACACGCACCCACGCACTTCACCACACACTTCAATTTTTGCCATTACCCCGATTTTTCCTAACTCGATGTTATTTTTATTCTATGCAGGTGACATGGGGCGCTACCACGGGTTCGATCGCCTCCACGGCTCTTCTGTATTTCACCATCCTGGACGGGATTCAGGCTCCGGTAGACGCAGGGACAGAGACGATTACGAAGATCGAGACAACCATCCCCGTGAGTCGTCTTATCGAAAGAAAACATATTCCCAGTCTTTGTATTCTTGCGATCCCCCTCCTCAAACTGAGCCAGACAGAGAAAAACTTCCGCATAAGGGGTCTCAACCCGATGTTTCCCGAGATCAACATTCCGGTTCATCAAGCACACGGCAATCTCGGGAACATAGAAAGAGAACGGAACTTTCAAAGCCTCCTCCTCCTGTTACTGTGGCTGACCCAACGATTGCAGAGAAGATGGTCGATCTCAAGGCTAAATTTCCCAAGATCTGCTTTGACGGCCTGAAGTTCCTCCCAGCTATTCACCACATTCCAGGGCACGTCAAGCAGAGTGCCTTCGCCTGCAACAACGACGTCTATGTTCAACATGACGCGTTTGTACATTTGGTCAAAAAAGTCTCGGAAGTATCCGTTGAGCGCCAACAGGAAATTGACTATTTGAAGCTTGAAGCTATCTTCGACAAGGACATCATCAAGAATCAAGATGAAGAGCTCGCTTCGTATAAGTCCAAGCTTGAAGCCGCAGAGCAGAGTGCTAAGGAGACTACGGAGGCCGTCGCTCGTCTAGAGACGACCCATAAGAAAGAACTTGACGTCGCAGTCCAACGCAGTGGGGCCCTAGCTCTAGAAAAAGATTCTATTAAAAAAGAAAGGGATACACTCGCCCTGTAGGTCAAAGAGCTGAAGGAGCTACTCTCCAAGGAGAGGGAAGAGAAGATAGCGGCTCAAGAAGAGTCTCAACGGTACTGTAATGAGATCGTTGATACCCGTCTCTTAAAAGCAAAGCTCGATGATGAGCTCTCTAAGGTTGAGACGATGAAGAGCGAAGCCCGTGAGGAAGGCAAGAGACTAGCTTCCGAGGAGATCGACTCCCATCTTGAAGCAGCTGTAGAGGCCGATAGAGAAGAGGTCAAGTGTATGTTTGACCCACTGATTGCCGAATACAGCGCCCGCGTCCTTATGCACCGCGACTTGACATTCCTAGGCGAGGGCTATCTTGAATCTCTAGCTGAGGCCTGGGAGACTTTAATAAAGATCGGGAAGGTTGAGTCGGGCATTGAGGAGGTCGATGAGGAGGCTTTAGTGAAAGAGTTTCTCAGGGGGAACGAGCCATCGGACTTGTCTGCAGCTATGGCTCTCTATGGTAAAGGCTCTCCCCTATCAAAAGAGAAAGACGACGAAGCTGGTCCATCTGGAGCTGAGGCTGCAGCTCCTCCTTCTACTCAATCGGCCGGTCGGCCAGCACTTGACCCATTTGAGCAGCATGCCGGCTATGATCCGGAAGATCCCTGTCTCGGTATTCATGTGCTATCCCCTATTCTAGAGGGTGAAACTCCGCGCACAGCTGATAGTCAGCCAGAAACCGGTATGAAACTCTTCTTCTAGAAGTTCAAAGATTTGTCGCTTTCTGTTAGCGGTTATCGGTCCTAATATTCGTTCTTCATGTTTTTATGCAGGCCGCTCTGATCCTGAACCAACTCCGAGGAGCGATGACGCCAAGGAGGAGGCGGGGAAAACAAGCGATGTCGCTCATGCGGGAGTAGCTCCCGGCCTTGACGCTCAAGTGATCGGGGCGCTAGATGATGATAAGTCTGACACTTCATCTCCCATTGAAGGGAGTTATGAAATCGAAATCACTGGCGCCTCAGAACATACTTCGAAGGTGAGCATGAAGGAGCGACTCGTAGAAGAGAAGAAAAAGAAGGTCGAGATCAAGGTCGAGCCTCAAATACAAGAACTTACCGACCCGCTGAATAGGCCTTTGAAAGTCATTCTTCCGGCAAATCCAAACCTCTGGATGTTCCTTCTCCCAATCCTGACTCCGCTTCTTTGGCAAGCAAAAAGTCCAAGAGGAAGCGTGAGGGAGAGGAGTCTTCTGAGAAAACAAAGGAAGACAAGAAGAAGAAGCCGAAGAAATAGCCACTATACTCGTTCAACGAGATTTTGCTTAGGTCCTGTAACTACTTTCACTTTTTCGTTTTCGTAGTTCATGTAGATAGATTTTTTGGCTCCAAGTTTTGGAGGAGTAGTTGTGTAACCCCATTTTGGATTATTGAATAAAGTTTAGTTTCTTTGTCACTTGAACGATTCTTTTGCTTTTTAGCTTTCTATATAACTATGGTCGAAACTCAAGTTCTTATGAGTTGCATAATTCCCCAATCCATTCTTACATTGTTCGAACATTCTTTGGAGTGGCACATTTCTCGTTTCACATTTTTGGTACTTAGAATTTTTTCTAATCCGCGCTTCGGGGATTTAGAGTAATTCGGTCCGCATTCAGGGGACTCAGAGATTCGAATCGTCTATACTCTAGTCCGCACTCCGGGGACTTAGAGTACTCCGGTCCACACTCAGGGGACTCGAAGATTGAAGTCGTTTATACTCTAGTCCGTGTTCCGGGGACTTAGAGTACTCCGGTCCGTACTCAGGGGACTCGGAGATTCAAGTCGTTTATACTCTAGTCCGCGCTTCAGGGACTTAGAGTACTCCGGTCCGCACTTAGGGGACTCGGAGATTCAAGTCGTTTATACCCTAGTCCGCGCTCCGGGGACTTAGAGTACTCCGGTCCGCACTCAGGGGACTCGGAGATTCAATTCGTTTATGCCCTAGTCCACGCTCTGGGGACTTAGAGTACTCCGGTCCGCACTCAGGGGACTTGGAGGTTGAATTCGTTTATGCTCTAGTCCGCGCTCCGGGGACTTAGAGTACTCCGGTCTGCACTCAGGGGACTCGGAGATTGAAGTCGTTTATACTCTAGTCCACGCTCCAGGGACTTAGAGTACTCCGGTCCGCACTCAGGGGACTCGGAGATTGAAGTCGTTTATGCGAGTTCGTATGTTAGGCAGAATAATAAAACTTCAATTATTTATCACTGGACTATGAGGCTCAAGGACATCAATAATTCATAAAAAGACGGCTTCAAGCCTTTATTAATGAAACAAACTAAATTGTCCGATTACACGCTAAAAAGGAAAGTAAGAATCAATGGAATAAAAACATACAACAAACAATTGTACCTAAAACTGGAAAGAAACAGGCTAAATGTAATAACGTTGCAAATGTTCACTGTTCCACGCTCGGGGGAGTGTCACGCCATCAACGGTCTCTAGCTTGAAAGTTCCTTCTCCAAGCTTCTGTTCAATGACATATGGACCTTCCCAGTTGGGATTCATACATGATGGTACCGGGAAAACTCGTTTCAAAACGAGATCACCTACATTAAAGATCCTTGGGCGGACTTTGTCGTCGTAATATCGCTTGACTCGGTGCCTATATGCTGCCGCCCTTAGTTCAGCCTCTTCACGTTTTTCGTCGATGCAGTCTAGTGATTCCAACAAGAGGTCCTGATTCGTCCTAGGATCATAATACGTCACTCGATGCGATGGAACTTCAAGCTCCACGGATATAACGGCTTTCGAGCCGTATGCCAATGCGAATGGAGTGTGGCCAGTCGCGGACTTGTGGGTAGTTCTATAAGCCCATAATGCTGTTGGGAGTTCATCTACCCACTTGCCTCCGGCTTTTTCCAAACGCTTCTTCAATATGGACTTGATTATTTTGTTCATGGCCTCGACTTGTCTGTTAGCTTTTGGATTAGCAACGGCGGCGAACTTTTTCTCAATGCCGTACTTCGAACAGAAATCTTTGAACTCTTTACTTTCAAACTGGGTTCCGTTGTCCGTAATGATGGTTCGCGGGAGGCCAAAGCGGCATATAATGTTTCATACAACGAAATTAATGACCTTCTTGGAGGTGATTGTGGCTAAAGGCTCTGCCTCGGCCCACTTCATAAAGTAGTTGACTGCAACTATCGCGTATTTCGCACCACCTTTGGATATAGGCAAAGAACCGATTATGTCGATTCCTCAAATTGCAAACGGCCAGGGACTAACCATTTGTGTGAGTTCTGTTGGTGGAGCTCTCAGGATTTTTGCCTATCTTTGACACTTGTCACATTTTCTTGCATAATCTGCAGCATCCCGATTCACAGTTGGCCAATAGTATCCGTAACGGAGGATCTTTTTTGCTAGCGTTTACCCCCCAGTATGGTCACCACATTCTCCTTCATGAACCTCCTTCAAGACCCGCTTTGTCTCATCATGGGCAATGCATCGTAATAAGGGGACCGAGAACCCCTTCCAATACATTACTCCATCCTGCATCACATATCGTGCGGCTTTTCGAATGACCTGTCGTCTTTCGCTCCATTTTTCTGGTAAAGTTCCGGTCGTCAGGTATAGTTTGAATGGGGTCATCCATGACTCCCTCTCGATTCTTGTTTCCAACAAAAAATCAACTTTCATCACGTCTATGCTTGGAGCATGCAAGGTTTCAACGGGAACCAATCCCATTTGCTATGCATCGCCAGTGCTTGCGAATTTAGCCAATGAGTCGGCTTCTTTGTTCTGTTCACGCGGGACATGCGAAATGTCATAATGTTTGAGGTTCGACAATAGTTCCTGAACCAGAACAAGGTACGGAGCAAGCTTCTGTCCCCTTGCTTGGTAATCTCCCCGCACTTGGTAGACCACCAACTGTGAGTCACAAAATATTTCGACTGACCTTACCCCGAGTTCTCCAATAAGCTTTAAACCAGCAATCAATGCTTCATATTATGCTTCATTATTCATAGCCCGGAAATTGAGCTTCAAAGCGTAACAAATCGATCGATTTTCTGGAGTCACGAGAACTACTCCAGCTCCGGAGCAGCGGTCGTTTGATGCCCCATTGGTGTACAATTTCCATTCAATGGGGGGAATGACACTGTGACCGTCCGGTTCATCAGATACAGTAAACTCAGCGATGAAATCTGCTAATGCTTGCCCTTGTATGGCTCTTCGTGGTAGGTAGGTAATATCGAACTGACTCAACTCGATATTCCATTTTAACATCCTTCCAGAAGTTTCTGATCGTTGGAGTACTTGTCGTAAGGGCTGATCGGTATAAACACTGACTGAGTGTGCTTGACAGTATGGACGCAGCTTACGTGATGCAATCACCAAGCAATAGGCCAATTTCTCAATTTTAGGGTATTTCTTTCTGCCCCCGTTAAACGTTTGCTAACGTAATACACCGGCTTTTGGACTCGGTCCTCCTCGCAGACTAAAGCCACACTTATAGCATGCGGGGACACGGCCAAGTATACGTACAACATCTCATGGTCTACTGGCTTCGAAAGCACTGGAGGACTCTCCAGATGCCTCACTAGATCTCGGAATGCTTCCTCACAGTTGGATGTCCATTCGAAATTTCTCTTCCCTTTCTTTATTATACCGAAGAAGGGAATGCACTTGTCCGTGGCTCTGGATATAAATCGACTCAGCGCAGCCACCTTTCCATTCAAGCTTTGCACCTGTTTTATAGTTCTGGGCACTTGCACATCTCGAATAGCTTGAATCTTTTCTGGGTTCGCTTCGATTCCCCTGGCATTAACAATGAATCCCAAATACTTCCCCGATGCAACGTCGAAAGAACACTTCATAGGGTTGATCTTCATCCCATAATATCTGAGTATATCGAACATCTCTGATAAGTCTCGAATGTGGTCGTTTGACTGTCGTGACTTCACGACATGTCATCCACATGGACTTCCATCGTTCTACCAATCTGGTCTTTGAACATTTGATTCACCAAACGATGATAGGTCGCTCCCGCGTTTTTCAATCCGAAAGGCATCACTACATAGCAATATAACCCAACGTCCGTGATGAAACTGGTGTGTTCTTGGTCCGGAATATGCATCGGGATCTGATTGTATCCCGAGTATGCATTCATGAATGACAACAACTCGCGTCCTGTAGTGGAGTCGACTAACTAATCAATCCGAGGCAATGGGAAACTGTCCTTGGGGCACGCTTTGTCCAAATCGGAATAATCTACGCAAGTTCTCCATTTCCCGTTCGCCTTTTTCACTAGCACGGGGTTTGATACCCATTCAGGGTAGAGGGCGTCACGGACGAACCCATTGGCTTTGAGTTTGTCCACCTCCTCTCTGAGAGCAGCGGACCTCTCCGGGTCCATCCCTCTTCTCTTTTGTTTAACCGGGACGTACTTCGGGTCTATGTTCAACATATGACTCGTAATAGCGGGAGAAATCCCACACATGTCAGAATGTGTCCAAGCAAAAACATCAAGATTCGCTCGGAGGAAATCACTGAGATCTTCAGTCATTGCGGGGCTGAGTTGTGATCCGATCTTCAGTACTCGCGACGGATCGTCTCGGCTAACTGAAATGTCAATTGTCAATTCAGCCGGCGCTGCCTTTTCTTCCCTGGGTTCCTCATCGTCGTCTCTCAGATCTATGTCTCTGTAGATCCGAGGATTATGCCCGAGCCAGGGCTCGGGCATTATTTGTCAAATGTCGGTATTATGGATGCGGACGGGATTGTCCGCAGCCTTTCCTTTCTCCCTTCGATGGGCCTTGTAACGACCCGATATTTTGGACCATTCGCATCCATTATAAGTGTATAGGTAGACACTCATGCCGGAATTGAATTGCTCAAAATACCGCGTTGTTAATTTAAATTTGGCAAAACTGAACATATACAGTAAATAAATAATCACAGATCACAGACACAGAGTAATAATTTGCAGTGGAAATAAAAGAGATAGTAGTTCATGAAGCTACTATATAAATATATAAATTACATCAGAGTTAAACCAGATACAATGGAAGAGTGATACGATATATCAGATATAAATCAGAATACATCACTGGAATCATCGGATACTGCAAGCAGAATAGATGGCTGGATCTTCAAGCAAAGCTCCAACTTCAAAGGTGAGTCTCGAATACTGGAACACTCAGTCTGACCCGAGCGTAAAGCAAAACACAAACACTCGAGTCAGGATTAAAATTCTTATATTAATAAATCCAACTCAAGTGAAATAGCAATTGAAATACAAGTAACTCAAAGGATGTTTGGAATAACCATCCTTTAAGGATCCGTTAAACTATCTACTATGTAATAGTGTACGATAAGTAGATAATGTCTATCAGTAATATAAGATATCAAAATAGTTTTAAGGCGTTACCATTATCCCCCTTAACAAATTTTATATAAGCGTTACAGTCTATACTGCACTGTAAACTCCACCGTAAACTAGTGGGCTATCAGGGAGTACTCCATAGGTATAACACAAAACAAATTCGTAGTGGTCGCGCATAGGGATACAAGTATGACAAGGCACATGAGGCAATACCCAAGGTAGTGAAACTACCGTTTGCCTGATCCGTACTGGTGAGAACGCATCGCCGCAGCGACCGCAACACCGCGAAACAACACTCCCAAATCAAGGGTGCACCAATCGACAACAAATAATGAGTAGTTCGAAGAAGTGTGTTCGCTTGAGGTAGCTGACCTCCATTGGCCCGGCACGGCTCCTGTTTTAGTCATTTCCAATTTGACACAAGTGTCAAGGCTATCCATTATCGTTCTCTTTCTTCAGTCATCACGTACATCATTCCAACCACTTCATTCTGGATCACACTCCGCGTATAGTTATTAAAGTGGTTTCCGGTTTAGACAGAGAGTATGTCCATAACCGATTTCGGTCTCTTTAATAACTTCCGTAATTATTTCACCGATTGGTCGTTTATATATTTCAAAACCAAATCATTTCAATTGGAATTCGTAAATCAACATTTCATTTGCCTTTCTAAATCGATTTCCATAATTTACGTTTCAAAACTTTCAAATTACCATTTCAAAATCTTATAATACCAATTTCAATTTCTATTTATACAACTCAAATATTGATTCAAGTTCGTATATAAGTTTCATTCTGAAATCATTTAAATTAATTTAATTTAACATTTAAATCAATTTAAATTCATTTATCGATTTCATTCAATATTCATTAAGTAAATTTACAATTCAAAACAATTCCTATTAAATTTCCAATTCATTAAATCCATTATTTAAATTCAACTTACAAATTGAATTAAATTAAATTCATCAAACCAAATTCTTTAAATTTCAAGTCTTATATTAATTTCAATAAATCACATTTTTATTTCTTGTCAAAGAAATTCAATTTCACTTATTTACTTACTTAAATAGTTTTCCAAAACTTAATTAATAAAGAAACTCAATTTCAATTATTTACGAAGTAAAATTCACTTATTCAAAAATTCAATTTCACTTATTAAAGAATTCAAATCAATTTAATCATTAAATAATTCAATCTTATTTAATTATTAAATAATTCAAAACTTAATTATTAAATAATTTCAAAGTTTAATAATTTCAAACTTAATTATAATTTCAACTTGATTATTAAATCATTTCAAACTTAATTCAATCATTTCTCAAATTAAACAACATTCTTCCATCAATTACATTGTTAACATTTTGTTTCAGATTGTTAAATATTAACATTTTCCTTTCATTAAAAATTCAAATTTCAACTTCATTTCAAAACCATATTAATTATTCAAATAAAATCTTTATTAAATTTTAAATCAAATTATTGACCAATCGGGTTTTATTAAATTCTCTATCCTACGTCAAAGTTCAATTTTTGGGTATTTATCATTTCAACCCGATTCCATTCCAATTCAAAAATCAAAGCATAACAAAGGGAACTTGCAGTGTGATAACTGGGATGGTGTCAAAGTAAATAAACAAGCAATAACAACAATCAATAACAATCCAATAATCAATTCAAATAATCCTGAAATAACCGTATTAATTCACATTGTTGTTTGCGCGAATTAATATAATTATTTCTAGAATCTACACTATCATTTCATGTAGATTAAAGATTATTACACTAATTATTCTATGAAATTCTACACTTGACATCAATTATTCAATTTCATACTTCATCAATTAATACACATAAATTTAAATGGTTCAAGGCTAATTAACTATTTTTCTACGTGTCAATTAATTTAAACATTTAAAGGGGTCATATTATACAGATTTGTCTAATTAAATTCAACATATATATCAATTTCAAGTCGCTAACAATCCTACGTCAAATTCAATTTCATATTTTTATCGCTTCCTACATTAACAATTTTAACGTCCAATATCAATATCAAACAATCAATCATCTATCAACCAAACATGAGTATCATCATATAAGTAACAGTTAAGGGTGTCAGATGTCACAGGTGAACTGATACAGTTAATAACATATATAGCAGTGTAAACAACTAACATCAATATATTTCAATTGTCGTTTCAATTGAAATCAAATTTAATAAATAAAAGAACATTAATCGTGAGTGATTACTCACCTTTCGAGGTTAGAGAGAACGAGAATGAGATGAGCTACAAATCCAAAGCAATGTGAGATGGGCACGAATTCGGCGGACAAGCTGATAGATAAGAAATAGACGAAATCAATTCAAACTGGATCGGTGTAGATAAGGCGAAACACAAGTATGTTATATTATTATTATGTTTCTTAAATCAGTATTCAATTCGAATTACCTATTATATTCCAAAACATAATACATATCCAAATCACTTTATATTATATTTCAGAAATCTAAAAGAAACCAAAATATATGTATATTGTACGAAATCTTTTCTGAAGCCAAAATTTAAGTATGCCACTCTATATAAACTGTTATATGCATAACCGTACAGAATATATGTAATATATTGAAACTCGTATTATCAAAAGAAAATATAAGGTGTTCATTGTAGTTTAACATCTATACTTAATCCAGTGCATGAAATCAATGTTCTAATTTACACGGTAAAACATGTTCAGAACAAATATATATTCGTCTTATATTGATATATATACATGCAAATGAACCTACAGACCTGAAGCTAACAACTAACAAATATACAACTTACATTCTTATCTCAAAGCAAAGCTCTGTCAACTATTGAATATATCATTTTTAAGCTTATAAACAAATATATATATATTTAGAAACCAGTTTTATAACAGTACTTAATTTAAACCCAGACTCATGCATGCATGCCGACTGAAATACAATGCTATCAAACATATAAATTAATATATAACTCGTATATCTTTTATTTATTATAAAGATAAGATGCTCAAAAATAATTTGATTCAGGTAGCAAGCATTGCCAAAGTGGAAATACGTTTTAAGGACTCAAGCTGTAAAGACCCGCAAATTCGTCATCCGAAGACCCGACACTGCTACGTCTACTATAGCAACTGTCGAACAATCGGATGGCGGAAACGCGAACTTTAATGTTTAAAAGAAGAAAAGGATAAAAGAAGAGGTAGAAGAAAAGATAGAAGAAAAGAGAAGAAAAGAAGAAAGAACAATAACAGAACACACATCAGAACAGAAAACAATATTAGAATCTTACACATCGCAGCGGAACAATATACAATAGATAATTACTAGTCTTTTAAAACAAAGAACTATATCAGTTTATACATACATCAATCATTAGAGTCAATATACAACAATGGACAGTTATATAACTTGTCCTCATACAGAATACATAGCGGAATAAATACTATCAGATACAAATACTATGTCTCGTCATCCATCTTATCTCCAAAGCTCCAGAATATCCTGATAACATAACTCTAGGCTGCCCGTGTGGAAATTGGTGGGCACCCAGAGTTTAGAAGGGAACAATAAACTCCGAGTCAGTCATGGTGACTGGTGTGAGATCGTAAAACAGTTATTCTTTAAAACAACAAAGGAATACTTTAAAAATAGATTCGCAATGCCTTTGGAAAATGAAACTACCATGAGACCTCCTGCCACACACACAATGCAAACGCAGAATTGGAGGAGATTTCTTCTTATGATAGTCAAAGATGCTTACTACGCAAAATCAAATCATTTTTTATATTATTATTAGTGCATAGTGTAGAAAACATTTCGAAAGTAGAATATAAATCTTAGCCAGCATAGACATTTCGAACTATGCCTACTATAGCTACCATCCAAACAGTGGGGTGCCACCATAAGTGAATGATAGGTTCTACAACTAAATCCGTACAAGGCTCGTATTGTTTCTTTGGATTTCCAACAAATGGTCAGACTAAGGAACTTCCTATGCCACGATGGGTACGTCCCTGGAATAGACGACCCGAGAACCTAACGTTACGGTTAGATCTCTGCCAACACAAGGCCGGGTTACCTCTGCAAAAATAGGTAACTACTGACACGCGTATGCCATCCCCCGATCGTCACCGATCTTCCCGAGGATCCCTGATTCGCAACAACCACAAAGTAATAAACTTGCAGCAACCACAGAGGTTAAGTATCTGGGCTCCATATCATGATACCACCTTTATCCAGAAGGAATGACATACACTAAGGGGCGCTACTCCCTAGAACCTTGCCGCATCCTTCCTGTTTTGACCATTTCCGGGGTGTGAGGCTCGACGAAGTCTCGTCCACAAAGCTACGCTTTCTACAAAGCCATGCTTCGGGTCAAACAAATGATCAACCTATGATCACAAAGATATAAGATCAAACAAATGATCATATCGCAAATGATCAAACACTGATCATTTCACAGCAACACTCAGTATGCCACGTTACCAAATTGGGAGTATATCGCTGATAAATTTCAACTACATAACCTCTGAGCTCGTACGTCTCAGAGAAGGGTGTTAAGCTAAGAGAATAAATTCTCCGCCACCAACATATATGTATTTGAAAGAAATCAGCTTTATATCTCAAATTGTAACGTCAGACACACAATCCATACAAGTCTGTTCCGGGATCGAACAGAACCGAAGGCACTTCTCATGAAGCCCTTGCAATTCCGGATAATTTTCAATCACGTCAGGACTTCCCGTCACTAAGGGTGATAAAAACTCTAAACCGGAGATCAGCCGATGTAGAGTAACTCGACGGTAATCCTTCCGTTTTCAAAAATATCCGGTCTTCAACACCGGTCTTCGAATGCAAAACATAACGACGTATCACATATTCGGAATGGGTTATACGACCCCATGGTCCTTTCCCGGCTAACCCGAATAGTGAGCGTTTATTCAAAAATAAGTGTGGCATTCAAATTCATCCAATTCACAACAAATACCATATTCAAGGTAATTATTGATAGTCGGTTATTTAACTATCAATAAAGATGCGCAACATCATCAGATTCCAAATAATTTTCCAAATTATTTCATCTTCAAAAATATCTTTACTAGATATAAAATTTCCACACTTTAAAAATAAATCAACGTTTATTTTTAAACAACTTCCCTTTCTTTTATAAATTCCATAGTGAATTTATATTTTCAAAATATCTACTGATATACAATTCTCAAATCGATTTCAAATATTCAATTTCATTTTATCTTTAAGAAGATAAAATCTCAAAACGTTTCATTTCATTTTGGAAATACATTTCCCTACTTATTTAATAATAAGTATTTCACAAATCATTTATTTTCAACACTTGGAAAATATTCGATATACTTAAATCAAATTAAGTATATATTTCATTCTTTAAGGAAATCTATTTTCTATAACAACATCAATTTGAGTCAAAACGAATGTTACGTAAAACATCGTTACGACGACTCAAAAATCACTAGTATAGGGATTCGAAATTAAGATAGATATGTAAATCCCAATACTATATAAAAACATTTCCTTTCGGAAATCATTTACTATAACAACAGTGTTATAGTCCACCATTTCCTTATTTCTCGAAAACGTCTATTTCAACAATGAATGTTGAAATCTATGATTTTGATTCATAATACATTTTAAAACATCTTTAAAACGTTTAACTTTATTTTTAATATCCCTTCTTCGAAAATAAGTCCATTTTACTTAACAATATATTCACTGTCCCAAAATCGTGAATATACTTCACTAACCAAATTTCAGTCTTTTCTACACATTCAATTTAAGGATAATTCGCTATCCAAAATCGCGAATATATTTCGTTTAATAACCTTCTACATTTAATTTATCAAATTCAATTGATTCCGAATTTATAAACACGTTTATAAATTCTATTTCTCTTTTATAACAACTTTTATTTATAAATCTCCTTTATAAATCAATTTGATAAAATATTCCATTTAAAGGCAAAAATCCAATTTCTAAGTGAATTTCTTATAATCTTTTATTATACAATTTCATTCATTTTATAACTTCATACTTTATAAATCTATAAACTTCATATTTTCACAATTTATAATTCTATAAATTTTCTATCTAACACTTATAAAAACTTGTTTTAAATTCAAATAATTTTAATTGATAATATCAATTTTGTACATCTTTTACATACATTGTTTTTAATAATTCAAAAATCCAAATTTAAACTATTTTATAAATTACTTAACTATTTATTTCAAAAATCATCTTTTGGTTATATTTCACAAACATTTTAATTTCCATAACTTTAAATTTCTAACATTTATTTATTTAAAGTAAATCAATTCAAAAATTCAAATAAAACGTATACTTTCAAATAATCACTTTTAATTTCTCTTTTAAAGTTAATATCGTTATTTTTAAACTTCAAAATTTGAATCCAATGATGCAACGCATCAATTAGTCCATCACAACATCAAACATCATATATCATCATATGATAACAGGATATATATCAATATCTGTAAATAAATAAATACAGTTGAGGAATCCAGTTGGATCCCTCCAACCTGTTTTCCTGCATCCAAAGACGTTAGCACAATACCAATTCCACTTCGAGGTGGAATATCGCGGTATATGGGTTTTATAAAATATCCGCTTACTAACGGCGCAATAGGGTCTCTTCCGCTATACGAGGCGGGAAATCAATCAATCCAATATATACATATGCCAATATGTATATATTGCTATATATATAGATATATCCCACTATATCTAATATCACATCCAATATCAATCAATCAGTCAATAAATAACTGCAAATAATAATATTTTGAGTGAGAAAAATCTCACCTTAGCTTTTAATTTTGCAATCCATTTTTATTCCAGCTTTTGTCTTCACAGTATTAAACCTTGTATAAATAATTATACAATTCTATTAATATTCGAATTGAAATCGAACAATTAAATTTCGTCAAATAGATTTAGTTTCAACTAATTATTATATTTGAACAAAATTTCCTTTGATAATTAATTTGGTAGCCAAAATAAGTTAAACAAATCTTCTTAATAAATTATTTTTGTTGAACTACCCGAACAATCCATTTATATTTTCCAATGTAATTTAAACTCGTCTTCCTTAAAATAATTTCTAATAACCAAATAACTATATAGGTTCTTTAAATAAATTAATTTCCATTAATACATTTTTTTTCCACTTGAAATCTTATACATATATTTTATAAAATTAGCTATATAAATTCCATAAAAATTGGAATTTTATACATATAAACCTTCAACATTTTTAACATTCATATATACATCGAAATCCTTTCCATATAAATTTTCTGTTTTCAAGCTTTATATATTCAAACAGACATATTTTTATTTTTAAAATTATCTGTAACAAGTTTTCTATTTATTAGATAAATATATACACATATTTTGAAATTCAAGACAAAAGAAAAAAAAATGCCTTACTGTATCGAAACAATCGCGAGCACCCAGATCGCACGCCCTCGCCACCTGCCTGCCGAGACCATCGCCGCCACGAATTCGTCGATACCACCAGACTTCGCCACTGCCACGACTCCTATGTCGCGAGAACCACCACATCACCAGAAGTCGAACAACCCTAGCTCGCGACTTCGCAACTCGAGTCGCCTACTCCAGACCCTAATCGCGACCAAGCCCTAACCTCGTCGCCTCACGCGTGCGCGAATCTGACACTTCGCCCTCATTTGCTTCGAATCGGAGGTGATTCCCACTCCGACTACCCCAGGCTTCGGCCATGATTTAAAAATTTTGAACGAACGAGGAGTTCGTTATTTTTTTCTTTTCGGTTTCTCTTTTATTTGGCTATTACGAATTGAAGAAAATGAGATATAGAGGGCGCGATTCCCCTTCTCGGCCATTGATTTATTGAAGATTTTTGAAGCTCTGCGTTTTAATTTTTTGAACGAAATGTTTTCTCGCGTGAGGTATAAACGAGATGAAGGGGAGACAAGAGATCGTGGTTTTGCAGAGAACAACGTGTTTGCTTCGTGATTCTCTGCGTAATTAAAGGAGACAACGTACTGAAATTTGAGTTAATTCAAATTTAAATTTAAACTAAATTCAACTTAAATTTCACCGCGTTAACCTATCGTGTGCTCACCCAACAGCTCCGAAAAATACGAAATTTGAAATCCGGTAATAATTCAATATTACGGACCCAATGGAACTGGTTTCGTCGAATTCCGAGACTGCGCCTCGGACGGCTATTTTTAAATATCGATCCAAACGATGTAAATTCAAAACTGAACGAAACACTTTGAAATACAATTCTGAAGTTTCTATTATCTTCAGTATTATCAATACGAATTTTAAAAGCTTTCGAAAATATTTTTCTTCAGCTTAAAATTGAAGATTCAAATTTTCGTTCAACCTACAATAGATTAAATTTTATAATTTAATCGTCAATTTCAAAGTTATATCGAGGATTCAAATTAAATCATCATTCAAATATTTAAAATTAATTAAAATTCTCAATTTAATTTGTTAAAAATTCAGGGTCGTTACACAAGTGGGACAACTTTGTATAGTGCAAATAATCATCTTTTAAGTGTTAACTAGTATAAACGCATAACTAATGCAAGTGGGTCATGTAAATTTAATTTCCAGTGAAATGACAGCTCCTAAGTAAATGAGTACAGTAATCGATGCTCTCGTAATAAAATCCACCACATTACTTCTTTTATAAAAGATACTGTAGTATATACAGCAACACTTAGAATACTTCTTTTATCAAATAGACTACAATATTTTCCATCTATAATATAATAAAATGCAGATATACATACCATCTTAATTATGTACGCATTAAATATTTATATATATACCTTATATAAAAGATGATACAGGCCGGAAAAATGCAAAGGAGGAAGAGCTGAGAGCCACGGCTGTGCGGGTCTTGGGTGGCGGAGGCCAAGTGGAGGTGGAGTAGAGCAGTTCGAAGGCGAGTCTGTGGCTCTCAGGGATGGCGCAGGCGGAGGAAAAGTGCTGGTGGCTGCTGCTAGGTGAGAGGTGAGGCTGATGCCTGGTGGTAGGCGGCATGGGGTCGGTCAGTGGTGGGGAGTCGAGGCAAGGAGGTGTTGCTCGGTGGTGGGTTGATGTATGGCTATGGTGGAAGCGGTGGTGGAGAGAGGATGCCGGAGAGAGGGGAGGTGAAAGCTTGGTTATATATGAAGAGAATGAGGAGAAAGAAAATGAGGCAGAGAAGGAAAAATGACAGCAGAGTATATTTTTTCTCTTTGCCTAAATAGAAATGAAAACAACATTGGTCACAGCTGTATTAAACTAAAGGAAGCAGTTAGAAAAGGAAAAGCTCGCATAGTACAAGTCAGAACGTTTTGAAAATAAAAGGGAAAGTACAATTATTTCATATTATCTCAAAAGCAAACGCCGAATGACAGTGGACAGATAAAGAAACGGACCAAAAGTCACATTAAAATCTGGGAAATTTAAAAGCCTGGTAACTGAATTCAAAAATATTTATTGCTGGTGGCTGTTGGCTTAAACACGTTAAGAATTAAATAGTCACCAGAAGTTTAAAAGCCCAATTCCGGAACCGATACGGTTAACCGTTTCGCGATTTTCATTGCGTATCGGACGCCGAAACACAAGAACGAATATACTATGCAGATCAGCTCGACTAGACGATCAAAATGGTATATGGATATCAGTGGTATGATTTAATTTATAAAATTTCGAATTTTCTAATAGCGGAAAATGCAAGAAAAATGCTGAAAAATAAGATCGACGGAGCCAAAGATGTCCGAATTTCGAAAAACGACAAACTGACACCTTGCTCAGAAGATGCTTTAGAATTTTTCTATGTAAAAATATTTAGGTTTCGAAAACATTTTATTTTCATCGCTTTTTAACTGATTAAATTGAAGTAAATTTACGCGCGAAATAAACTTTCATATTTTTGGACGAAAATTTACCAGTTGCTATGTTTAACTAAACGCATTCCAAATATCAAATTTATATTTCAAAATTTTATCGTTTAAAATTTCACAAAATTTCAACTAATTACGTTATTAAAACAGTTGAAATTTACGGGTCGTTACACTCTCCCCCACTCAAAACTTTTCGTCCCCGAAAAGGAACGAGGTAGGAGAATAGAAACAACCAGAAAGAAAACAGATTTGAAATACAAAATAACAATTAATTTAAACCATATAAATTCAAATTTAAATTAATGGATATTCAATAATTGATTTAATCCATTTGATTTCACTAAAATCAATCTCAACTATTTCTAAATTCATTATCTTATTATCCCATTTTCTTCAATTTACAATTTCTAAAACCATAAATTTGAATAGTCTTTTATTATAATCATATTTTCTTCAACAATTTTAAATTCTTCTTTATTCCAAATTACTGTTAAATTTATTCTACTTAATATATCCACTCACATATATTTAACCCATATAAATTAATTTAAAACATAAAAGTTTCGATTTAAATTAATTTACATCTATTAATTTCTTTTAAATTCAAGGTATTTTCATATGTTGATCAAATTTCAATTTATTAATTCTTTCAAAACAAATTTATTAATTCTTTCAAAACAAATTTATTAATTCTTTCAAAACAAATTTATTAATTCTTTCAAAACAAATTTATTTCATTATTAACTGAGTTTACTTATTATCCTATCTAACTCTATTAACATCTTTATAATCAAAATTTAGTGTATAACATTTATTATAACACTCAGATTTTATTTATAAATTCAATTTATCTTATATATTATCCAATTACATATTCAACTTCTGAACAATTTAGGTAAGTTGTATTAGAATGCAGTTGATCAATATACAAATAAAATTTTCCAAATTCAATTATTCAAGTTTAAATATTTATTCCAAATTTTGGTTTTATTTATAATTAAAATCATCCTTTAACAACATTTAAGAATTAGAATTCCGATTATCTTTAAAATCAAATTCAATTATTTCAAGTTTAAATACTTATTCAAAATTTAGCTTTATTTATAATTGAAAACACTTTTTAACATGATTTTTAAGAATTTAAATTTCCGTTTAATTCAAACCCTTTAGAGATAATTTTGTATATACTATATATATTAAATCAAATTTAATTTAAAATAATATTCCCATATATATATATAAATCAAGTCATACTGAAGAAATTCAAATTAAAATATTTCCCAAACAAAACCGTAGCAAAGCTACAGAATGGTTTCTCCACTTCGAAACTCGAAAATGAATGTCGATGATGCGGCCGTCATCACCGAAATTATTTTCCAGCGACAAAAGAGAAGATCACTGATTTCGACATTTTAAAATTCTTTGAAAACGGTTTCTATTTGAAAATACGTTCAATAATATACATTTTAAAAATTTAAAAACCAAAGCTTGAAATTTTAGGAATTTAAATTCTCAAATTCTTACTTTAATTTCATTTAAATTTCTAAATAAATCTATAAACCAACTTTTATAGTTTCATTTATTTCTTTTATGTTGGAATAATCAATGATTTACAAAACAAATAGTGAAAATCAAATATTACCTTTCTGACAACCAATTCAGTTAACAATTCAATTTTAGAAAATGTGTACTTATAAAAAAATATAATCATACAAGATTATTTTATTTACCAAATTTTGAAAATACTATTGTGTCAGTTTGCTCTGTTCAAGTGTTTTGGAAATCCTATCGATAGCGTTGATCAGACGAATCGATCGGAAACCCAAATCAACATCAACAACTCAAACAACACAGCATATATTAAAACATTTATATATATATTAGTTTACAAATACATTTCTTTGCTCGACGATACAGGAATGAATTTTCAAAATAAGGATAGGGTTTCAAATTTGATGGGCTCAAATCAAAGAGAATTTTGATTCGAAAATAAGTTTGAAACAGAAGATAAGATAATTCAATTACCACAATCGGGAGATGGATGAGTTTATTTAATTCACGGGCAACCTTAACCGGGTCGTCCGTAACTTCAAGAATAAGATCGATGCTGAATTCCAAGGTAAATCAACACTCGATCTCAAGAGATGGAATTCAGGTATAGCAGGTAATAGATAGCATCGTAAACCGAGGATACAGAAATCTCTAATAAATCGATGCCTATTATAAATGAGTTTACTCCTTTACGAATCATTCTAAGATTGGCGAGACCGCCGATCTATTATAGATAACATTCAGAATGGAGTTATGGGGTGCTCCACGATTGAAAGAAGACGAATAGTGAAGGACACGAATGAATTTCGGAACCGAGGGGAACGTTCCAAAATTTAAAGGAATTGAGTCAAAGGAAGAGATTGAAACTCGAATGAGAGTGATTCTGTAAATACATTTACCCTATATGTTGAGTTTTGCCTAGAGCTACCAAAGCTCTGATACCACTTGTAATGACCCGATATTTTGGACCATTCGCATCCATTATAAGTGTATAGGTAGACACTCATGCCGGAGTTGAATTGCTCAAAATACCGCGTTGTTAATTTAAATTTGGCAAAACTGAACATATACAGTAAATAAATAATCACAAATCACAAATCACAAACACAGAGTAATAATTTGTAGTGGAAATAAAAGAGATAGTAGTTCATGAAGCTACTATATAAATATATAAATTATATCAGAGTTAAACCAGATACAACGGAAGAGTGATACGATATATCAGATATAAATCAGAATACATCACTGGAATCATCGGATACTGAAAGCAGAATAGATGGCTGGATCTTCAAGCAAAGCTCCAACTTCAAAGGTGAGTCTCGAATACTGGAACACTCAGTCTGACCCGAGCGTAAAGCAAAACACAAACACTCGAGTCAGGATTAACATTCTTATATTAATAAATCCAACTCAAGTGAAATAGCAATTGAAATACAAGTAACTCAAAGGATGTTTGGAATAACCATCCTTTAAGGATCCGTTAAACTATCTACTATGTAATAGTGTACGATAAGTAGATAATGTCTATCAGTAATATAAGATATCAAAATAGTGTTAAGGCGTTACCATTATCCCCCTTAACACATTTTATATAAGCGTTACAGTCTATACAGCACTGTAAACTCCACCGTAAACTAGTGGGCTATCAGGGAGTACTCCATAGGTATAACACCAAACAAATTCGTAGTGGTCGCACATAGGGATACAAGTATGACAAGGCACATGAGGCAATACCCAAGGTAGTGAAACTACCGTTTGCCTGATCCGGACTAGTGAGAACGCATCGCCGCAGCGACCGCAACACCGCGAAACAACACTCCCAAATCAAGGGTGCACCAATCGACAACAAATAATGAGTAGTTCGAAGAAGTGTGTTCGCTTGAGGTAGCTGACCTCCATTGGCCCGGCACGGCTCCTGTTTTATTCATTTCCAATTTGACACAAGTGTCAAGGCTATCCATTATCATTCTCTTTCTTCAGTCATCACGTACATCATTCCAACCACTTCATTCTGGATCACACTCCGCGTATAGTTATTAAAGTGGTTTCCGGTTTAGACAGAGAGTATGTCCATAACCGATTCCGGTCTCTTTAATAACTTCCGTAATTATTTCACCGATTGGTCGTTTATATATTTCAAAACCAAATCATTTCAATTGGAATTCGTAAATCAACATTTCATTTGCCTTTCTAAATCGATTTCCATAATTTACGTTTCAAAACTTTCAAATTACCATTTCAAAATCTTATAATACCAATTTCAATTTCTATTTATACAACTCAAATATTGATTCAAGTTCGTATATAAGTTTCATTCCGAAATCATTTAAATTAATTTAATTTAACATTTAAATCAATTTAAATTCATTTATCGATTTCATTCAATATTCATTAAGTAAATTTACCATTCAAAACAATTCCTATTAAATTTCCAATTCATTAAATCCATTATTTAAATTCAACTTACAAATTGAATTAAATTAAATTCATCAAACCAAATTCTTTAAATTTCAAGTCTTATATTAATTTCAATGTTATCCCAACTTTTGGCAAAGCCGAGATACCCAAAGATTAACTGAAAATCAATGATTATTAGTCATGAACATCGATTGTGCATCGCAGGTTCATCATGGATATCGATGATTTTTGCCCGAGTCCGGATCGAGCCGTAATTGACAAGACATGACAAGCAAAGCCATGAAAGCCAGTGCTCCAAGTCTCAGGTAAATCGGAGTTCAGATGAGCGAGATATGATCGATACAAGTTAGATGAAGTGCGTTGTTCGTATCCATCAAAGGCCTGTTCGAATCGATCAGATTTCGTATCCATCAGAAACCATCGCATTGGCTTGTTCGAATCGATCAGCTCCATGTCCATTTGGGCGACGCCGCCTCAAACTGTTTGAATCCGTTCTAGAACTTTGTTCGAATCGGAGTTGTTCGAATCCATCCGGTATTGGACTCCTCGCATCGATCCGTAGGCGGTAGCGTCATATCAGTTTAGCTCGTATCCATCGTAGGCGAAGCATTTCGTATCGATCAGGGGTATACCCAGTTCGAATCGATTATGGAACCTTGGTTCGTATCCATGTGGTTCGTAGTTATTCGAATCGATAGCGCATATGTCCTTCTTCGTATCCGTATAATCGATGCGAACGTGGACTACGACGAATCGATAACCGGTTCGAGTAAAGACAGAAGCACGTGGATGCGAATAAAGAGCTGGTATGCGCGAAGCTTCAGCGCTAGATGCGAATGACTCGTTCGACGCGGCAAAAAAGGTGGAGAGATCCAAGAGTTCCGCACCACGTCACTGCGCGCTCACGTGCCCAGGTCGATTCGGAGCGATGGATACGAATCCATGGATTCGAACAGAGCAGCACACACGAGAATACAATCTTGTATCGATCATATCTCACAAACCGCTGGTCCAAATGCAACGAAATTTTCAGAGTAGCTTCCATGCAAGGTAAAGACCAATCCTGCCAAGTTTCAGCTCGATTGGAGCATTTCCTGATCGATACGAAATTGACTCGAATCGATCACAGATTGAGTTGAAACTTGGTGGGACCGGTCGCGTGGGCCCCCTCACGTGCCAGAAAAAGTCTCCTGAAGTTTGGGCGAGATCTGAGCCTCCTACGCCTATAAATAGCCCCCTGAAGCCTATAGAAAAGGGATCTTTTTCAGCCGTTCAACGTCCAGACTCTGCCGGATTCACCTCTACTCCTTTCCATTGCTGTTATATTCAGATTCATTCATTGCATTTGCTATAATCATCTGTAATCAGCGAAGAACATCAATAAAAGATAAAAATCCTTGAAGTGGACGTAGGCCGGAGATAGCCGAACCACTATAAATTGCGTGTCACTGTTCATTATTTCTGGATTGTTGTTTGCTGCTTGCTTAGATCTGATATTTGTGTCTGAATATTGCTGATTTGTATTCATATACTGGTGCTTTCGCAATACTTGGGGTTTGTGACCATTTTTGGTGCAAACACTTTGGTGCTTTCACTGAGAAGAACTAGCACCCGCTACACCAGATTCGAAGTTCAGATTTGAAGACAATGACTCGACAATCAAGTAGAAGACAAAGAGCGGAGAGAAGCCATCAAGGAGGAAGTCAAGAAGCATCCTCTGGTGCTGGAGAGGAGCCGGCTTCGATCTACATCACTAGAGACGAAATGGAGACCATGACCAATCTGATGCACGAAAGAATGATGAAAAGTCAACAAGAGATGCTGCAGAATTTCTTTGAACAGATGAGAGCTGCAGGGACGCAGAGCCTAGGACCAGCTACAGCGGCTATGAATGTGGAACAGGGAGCTAGGACTGCGGAACTTGATGAGGGACAGAATGCAGATCCAATGGACAATCGACAAGGACTCGGGGGCAGACCCACGGGATCCGATACTGGAAGGCCGACAGACGGAGCTCAACAAGCTAGGGCCAATGCTGATGCTAACGGGCCACACGAAGAGTACATACCAGAATACCCTTCAAGACCAAGAGGGCAACCCCAAGATGGAGGTGAAAAGATGGCTGGATTAGTGCGACGACTCATGAGAGGAGGATTGTCTATCGGAGGATTGGAGGAAGTCAGTCGGAGTCCGTTCACCCCAAATATCAGGAATGCAAGGAACCCTCCAAAGTTCAAACTGCCGACGCTGAACCCGTATGACGGAAAGTCAGACCCGACCATGCACGTTACCAGATACATCAGGCATATGGAAGTGCTGGGGGCATCCGAGGAAGTGATGGCACGATGCTTCCCTTTATTTCTATCAGATTTGGCTGCGCTTTGGTTCAGACAACTAGAGACTGGATCAATCGGGACATGGGGTGAGCTAGTGGAATGCTTCATGAGACAGTTTAGGGTCCATGTGACGCGACCCAAGAGTGTGATGACTTTAGCCTCGATAAAGCAAAGGACCGGAGAGTCCATAAAAGATTTTCTATTGCGATTCAATGCAACGGTGGCTTCTGTAGATCGCCCGGATCCATCAATGATTTTGATGGCGGCAGTAGCAGGAATTGCAGAAGGCACCGAGTTCAAAGATTCTCTGACCAGAGATCCACCGCAAGATCTAGGAGAGTTCTATCATGAAGCTGAAAAATTCATTCGACTAGAGGAATCACGAGCCGAGAGGCAGGAAATAAACACTACACGAAGCGAAGGAACCGCAGGAGGACAATCTGGAGTAGACAAAGGCAAGAGAAAGCAGGACGATGCACAGGACGGTCCTGATAAACGGAAGAAATTCCGGGAACCCAGATTCAGGCAATTCACAGATTTGACGGCAAGCCTGGAAAGGATTTACACTGAAACTCGGGGGCAACTCCCCTATCGAAAACCACCCAGGAGAGATCCCACGGAGCGGGAACGCAGGACTGGAAAATACTGCCTATTCCATGAGCTGGATGGACACACTACCGATGAATGCCGCCACCTAAGGGATGAGGTGGAAGAACATGCCAGGAGTGGTAAACTGCCACAATATGTCAGAGAACGGGCAGCAGCGGTAGGGCCTGAACAACTACCGCCTCCACCTAACAGAAACGATCCTGGATCGGGATCACGGCTCATCATCAACTGATTAAGATGGCAAGGGCCAAGTTCGAGATCTGGACTTCGGCCAAATAATTTCATTAGATTTGCTTTCAAAATAAAACGGCTATTCCACTCACTCATGTACGGGAACCAGAGAGACCCCTAGGCATGCTCTGAGGCGATATAGACCGTTCAGCCCAGAGAGGCGTTGTTTACTTTTTCCCTGATGTTTGAGATTGAACATCTAGGGTCTGAATTTAATAAATAAACTTGAATTTCCTGAATAAGCCTTTGACCGGAGAGTTAAAGGACGAATATTACGTACTAATACAAAATTATGATCGCTTTATGACCCTACCCGGAGAGACAGGGTCCGGAGTGCAAGAAGTGAGTTGCTTCGCCGGAGAGCGACAGGATCGACTCACTTGAGCGCTGTTTCCCCTTCACCGAAGTGTGACAGGATGGGATCCAGCAAGGGCCCGGAGAGGCTATGATCGGCCGACGATTTAGGCCAAGATATCGCTTAATGTTCAGATACACTGAACCGGAGTGCAAGAAGTGGGTCGCTTCGCCGGAGAGCGACAGGATCGACCCACTTAACGTTGTTTCCCCTTCACCGGAGAGTAACAGGATGGGATCCAGCAGGAGCCCGGAGAGGCTATGATCGGTCGAGAACGACCAAGACATCGCTATACGCCCTAGCTGGGGCCAGAGTGCAAGGGATAGAAAGCAACGCCGGAGTGCAATAGGATCTTTCTATTCAATCGCTAAATCTAGAATGGGTTTGACAAGGGTCCGGAGTGACCATCAATAGTACGGAGAGACCGTAGAATTTCATTCTTAACTTCCACTGGGAAAAAATTGATAACAATTCGGCTTCGAACAGCCATGGACTTGATTGAAAATGCTATAAGCTATGAGTAAAACATGAACTCACTGCATTTAACTTGAGACTGATCAAAACACGCCTTTTAACAAAAGGCATATTTTGGGGGGCAAAATGTTATCCCAACTTTTGGCAAAGCCGAGATACCCAAAGATTAACTGAAAATCAATGATTATTAGTCATGAACATCGATTGTGCATCGCAGGTTCATCATGGATATCGATGATTTTTGCCCGAGTCCGGATCGAGCCGTAATTGACAAGACATGACAAGCAAAGCCATGAAAGCCAGTGCTCCAAGTCTCAGGTAAATCGGAGTTCAGATGAGCGAGATATGATCGATACAAGTTAGATGAAGTGCGTTGTTCGTATCCATCAAAGGCCTGTTCGAATCGATCAGATTTCGTATCCATCAGAAACCATCGCATTGGCTTGTTCGAATCGATCAGCTCCGTGTCCATTTGGGCGACGCCGCCTCAAACTGTTCGAATCCGTTCTAGAACTTTGTTCGAATCGAAGTTGTTCGAATCCATCCGGTATTGGACTCCTCGCATCGATCCGTAGGCGGTAGCGTCATATCAGTTTAGCTCGTATCCATCGTAGGCGAAGCATTTCGTATCGATCAGGGGTATACCCAGTTCGAATCGATTATGGAACCTTGGTTCGTATCCATGTGGTTCGTAGTTATTCGAATCGATAGCGCATATGTCCTTCTTCGTATCCGTATAATCGATGCGAACGTGGACTACGACGAATCGATAACCGGTTCGAGTAAAGACAGAAGCACGTGGATGCGAATAAAGAGCTGGTATGCGCGAAGCTTCAGCGCTAGATGCGAATGACTCGTTCGACGCGGCAAAAAAGGTGGAGAGATCCAAGAGTTCCGCACCACGTCACTGCGCGCTCACGTGCCCAGGTCGATTCGGAGCGATGGATACGAATCCATGGATTCGAACAGAGCAGCACACACGAGAATACAATCTTGTATCGATCATATCTCACAAACCGCTGGTCCAAATGCAACGAAATTTTCAGAGTAGCTTCCATGCAAGGTAAAGACCAATCCTGCCAAGTTTCAGCTCGATTGTAGCATTTCCTGATCGATACGAAATTGACTCGAATCGATCACAGATTGAGTTGAAACTTGGTGGGACCGGTCGCGTGGGCCCCCTCACGTGCCAGAAAAAGTCTCCTGAAGTTTGGGCGAGATCTGAGCCTCCTACGCCTATAAATAGCCCCCTGAAGCCTACAGAAAAGGGATCTTTTTCAGCCGTTCAACGTCCAGACTCTGCCGGATTCACCTCTACTCCTTTCCATTGCTGTTATATTCAGATTCATTCATTGCATTTGCTATAATCATCTGTAATCAGCGAAGAACATCAATAAAAGATAAAAATCCTTGAAGTGGACGTAGGCCGGAGATAGCCGAACCACTATAAATTGCGTGTCACTGTTCATTATTTCTGGATTGTTGTTTGCTGCTTGCTTAGATCTGATATTTGTGTCTGAATATTGCTGATTTGTATTCATACACTGGTGCTTTCGCAATACTTGGGGTTTGTGACCATTTTTGGTGCAAACATTCAATAAATCACATTTTTATTTCTTGTCAAAGAAATTCAATTTCACTTATTTACTTACTTAAATAGTTTTCCAAAACTTAATTAATAAAGAAACTCAATTTCAATTATTTACGAAGTAAAATTCACTTATTCAAAAATTCAATTTCACTTATTAAAGAATTCAAATCAATTTAATCATTAAATAATTCAATCTTATTTAATTATTAAATAATTCAAAACTTAATTATTAAATAATTTCAAAGTTTAATAATTTCAAACTTAATTATAATTTCAACTTGATTATTAAACCATTTCAAACTTAATTCAATCATTTCTCAAATTAAACAACATTCTTCCATCAATTACATTATTAACATTTTGTTTCAGATTGTTAAATATTAACATTTTCCTTTCATTAAAAATTCAAATTTCAACTTCATTTCAAAACCATATTATTTATTCAAATAAAATCTTTATTAAATTTTAAATCAAATTATTGACCAATCGGGTTTTATTAAATTCTCTATCCTACGTCAAAGTTCAATTTTTGGGTATTTATCATTTCAACCCGATTCCATTCCAATTCAAAAATCAAAGCATAACAAAGGGAACTTGCAGTGTGATAACTGGGATGGTGTCAAAGTAAATAAACAAGCAATAACAACAATCAATAACAATCCACTAATCAATTCAAATAATCCCGAAATAACCGTATTAATTCACATTGTTGTTTGTGCGAATTAATATAATTATTTCTAGAATCTACACTATCATTTCATGTAGATTAAAGATTATTACACTAATTATTCTATGAAATTCTACACTTGACATCAATTATTCAATTTCATACTTCATCAATTAATACACATAAATTTAAATGGTTCAAGGGTAATTAACTATTTTTCTACGTGTCAATTAATTTAAACATTTAAAGGGGTCATATTATACAGATTTGTCTAATTAAATTCAACATATATATCAATTTCAAGTCGCTAACAATCCTACGTCAAATTCAATTTCATATTTTTATCGCTTCCTAGATTAACAATTTTAACGTCCAATATCAATATCAAATAATCAATCATCTATCAACCAAACATGAGTATCATCATATAAGTAACAGTTAAGGGTGTCAGATGTCACAGGTGAACTGATACAGTTAATAACATATATAGCAGTGTAAACAACTAACAGCAATATATTTCAATTGTCGTTTCAATTGAAATCAAATTTAATAAATAAAAGAACATTAATCGTGAGTGATTACTCACCTTTCGAGGTTAGAGAGAACGAGAATGAGATGAGCTATAAATCCAAAGCAATGTGAGATGGGCACGAATTCGGCGGACAAGCTGATCGATAAGAAATAGACGAAATCAATTCAAACTGGATCGATGTAGATAAGGCGAAACACAAGTATGTTATATTATTATTATGTTTCTTAAATCAGTATTCAATTTGAATTACCTATTATATTCCAAAACATAATACATATCCAAATTACTTTATATTATATTTCAGAAATCTAAAAGAAACCAAAATATATGTATATTGTACGAAATCTTTTCTGAAGCCAAAATTTAAGTATGCCACTCTATATAAACTGTTATATGCATAACCGTACAGAATATATGTAATATATTGAAACTTGTATTATCAAAAGCAAATATAAGGTGTTCATTGTAGTTTAACATCTATACTTAATCCAATGCATGAAATCAATGTTCTAATTTACACGGTAAAACATGTTCAGAACAAATATATATTCGTCTTATATTGATATATATATACATGCAAATGAACCTACAGACCTGAAGCTAACAACTAACAAATATACAACTTACATTCTTATCTCAAAGCAAAGCTCTGTCAACTATTGAATATATCATTTTTAAGTTTATAAACAAATATATATATATTTAGAAACCAGTTTTATAACAGTACTTAATTTAAACCCAGACTCATGCATGCATGACGACTGAAATACAATGCTATCAAACATATAAATTAATATATAACTCATACATCTTTTATTTATTATAAGGATAAGATGCTCAAAAATAATTTGATTTAGGTAGCAAGCATTGCCAAAGTGGAAATACGTTTTAAGGACTCAAGCGGGACAACTTTGTATAGTGCAAATAATCATCTTTTAAGTGTTAACTAGTATAAACGCATAACTAATGCAAGTGGGTCATGTAAATTTAATTTCCAGTGAAATGACAGCTCCTAAGTAAATGAGTACAGTAATCGATGCTCTCGTAATAAAATCCACCACATTACTTCTTTTATAAAAGATACTGTAGTATATACAGCAACACTTAGAATACTTCTTTTATCAAATAGACTACAATATTTTCCATCTATAATATAATAAAATGCAGATATACATACCATCTTAATTATGTACGCATTAAATATTTATATATATACCTTATATAAAAGATGATACAGGCCGGAAAAATGCAAAGGAGGAAGAGCTGAGAGCCACGGCTGTGCGGGTCTTGGGTGGCGGAGGCCAAGTGGAGGTGGAGTAGAGCAGTTCGAAGGCGAGTCTGTGGCTCTCGGGGATGGCGCAGGCGGAGGAAAAGTGCCGGTGGCTGCTGCTAGGTGAGAGGTGAGGCTGATGCCTGGTGGTAGGCGGCGTGGGGTCGGTCAGTGGTGGGGAGTCGAGGCAAGGAGGTGTTGCTCGGTGGTGGGTTGATGTATGGCTATGGTGGAAGCGGTGGTGGAGAGAGGATGCCGGAGAGAGGGGAGGTGAAAGCTTGGTTATATATGAAGAGAATGAGGAGAAAGAAAATGAGGCCGAGAAGGAAAAATGACAGCAGAGTATATTTTTTCTCTTTGCCTAAATAGAAATGAAAACAACATTGGTCACAGCTGTATTAAACTAAAGGAAGCAGGTAGAAAAGGAAAAGCTCGCATAGTACAAGTCAGAACGTTTTGAAAATAAAAGGGAAAGTACAATTATTTCATATTATCTCAAAAGCAAACGCCGAATGATAGTGGACAGATAAAGAAACGGACCAAAAGTCACATTGAAATCTGGGAAATTTAAAAGCCTGGTAACTGAATTCAAAAATATTTATTGCTGGTGGCTGTTGGCTTAAACACGTTAAGAATTAAATAGTCACCAGAAGTTTAAAAGCCCAATTCCGGAACCGATATGGTTAACCGTTTTGCGATTTTCATCGCGTATCGGACGCCGAAACACAAGAACGAATATACTATGCAGATCAGCTCGACTAGACGATCAAAATGGTATATGGATAGCAGTGGTACGATTTAATTTATAAAATTTCGAATTTTCTAATAGCGGAAAATGCAAGAAAAACGCTGCAGCCAAAGATGTCCAAATTTCGAAAAACGACAAACTGACACCTTGCTCAGAAGATGCTTTAGAATTTTTCTATGTAAAAATATTTAGGTTTCGAAAACATTTTATTTTCATCGCTTTTTAGCTGATTAAATTGAAGTAAATTTACGCGCGAAATAAACTTTCATATTTTTGGACGAAAATTTACCAGTTGCTATGTTTAACTAAACGCATTCCAAATATCAAATTTATATTTCAAAATTTTATCGTTTAAAATTTCACAAAATTTCAACTAATTACGTTATTAAAACAGTTGAAATTTACGGGTCGTTACACTCTCCCCCACTCAAAACTTTTCGTCCCCGAAAAGGAACGAGGTAGGAGAATAGAAACAACCAGAAAGAAAACAGATTTGAAATACAAAATAACAATTAATTTAAACCATATAAATTCAAATTTAAATTAATTGATATTCAATAATTGATTTAATCCATTTGATTTCACTAAAATCAATCTCAACTATTTCTAAATTCATTATCTTATTATCCCATTTTCTTCAATTTACAATTTCTAAAACCATAAATTTGAATAGTCTTTTATTATAATCATATTTTCTTCAACAATTTTAAATTCTTCTTTATTCCAAATTACTGTTAAATTTATTCTACTTAATATATCCACTCACATATATTTAACCCATATAAATTAATTTAAAACATAAAAGTTTCGATTTAAATTAATTTACATCTATTAATTTCTTTTAAATTCAAGGTATTTTCATATGTTGATCAAATTTCAATTTATTAATTCTTTCAAAACAAATTTATTAATTCTTTCAAAACAAATTTATTAATTCTTTCAAAACAAATTTATTTCATTATTAACTGAGTTTACTTATTATCCTATCTAACTCTATTAACATCTTTATAATCAAAATTTAGTGTATAACATTTATTATAACACTCAGATTTTATTTATAAATTCAATTTATCTTATATATTATCCAATTACATATTCAACTTCTGAACGATTTAGGTAAGTTGTATTAGAATGCAGTTGATCAATATACAAATAAAATTTTCCAAATTCAATTATTCAAGTTTAAATATTTATTCCAAATTTTGGTTTTATTTATAATTAAAATCATCCTTTAACAACATTTAAGAATTAGAATTCCGATTATCTTTAAAATCAAATTCAATTATTTCAAGTTTAAATACTTATTCAAAATTTAGCTTTATTTATAATTGAAAACACTTTTTAACATGATTTTTAAGAATTTAAATTTCCGTTTAATTTCAAACCCTTTAGAGATAATTTTGTATATACTATATATATTAAATCAAATTTAATTTAAAATAATATTCCCATATATATATATAAATCAAGTCATACTGAAGAAATTCAAATTAAAATATTTCCCAAACAAAACCGTAGCAAAGCTACAGAATGGTTTCTCCACTTCGAAACTCGAAAATGAATGTCGATGATGCGGCCGTCATCACCGAAATTATTTTCCAGCGACAAAAGAGAAGAGCACTGATTTCGACATTTTAAAATTCTTTGAAAACGGTTTCTATTTGAAAATACGTTCAATAATATACATTTTAAAAATTTAAAAACCAAAGCTTGAAATTTTAGGAATTTAAATTCTCAAATTCTTACTTTAATTTCATTTAAATTTCTAAATAAATCAATAAACCAACTTTTATAGTTTCATTTATTTCTTTTATGTTGGAATAATCAATGATTTACAAAACAAATAGTGAAAATCAAATATTACCTTTCTGACAACCAATTCAGTTAACAATTCAATTTTAGAAAATGTGTACTTATAAAAAAAATATATAATCATACAAGATTATTTTATTTACCAAATTTTGAAAATACTATTGTGTCAGTTTGCTCTGTTCAAGTGTTTTGGAAATCCTATCGATAGCGTTGATCAGACGAATCGATCGGAAACCCAAATCAACATCAACAACTCAAACAACACAGCATATATTAAAACATTTATATATATTAGTTTACAAATACATTTCTTTGCTCGACGATACAGGAATCAATTTTCAAAATAAGGATAGGGTTTCAAATTTGATGCGCTCAAATCAAAGAGAATTTTGATTCGAAAATAAGTTTGAAACAGAAGATAAGATAATTCAATTACCACAATCGGGAGATGGATGAGTTTATTTAATTCACGGGCAACCTTAACCGGGTCGTCCGTAACTTCAAGAATAAGATCGATGCTGAATTCCAAGGTAAATCAACACTCGATCTCAAGAGATGGAATTCAGATATAGCAGGTAATAGATAGCATCGTAAACCGAGGATACAGAAATCTCTGATAAATTGATGCCTATTATAAATGAGTTTACTCCTTTACGAATCATTCTAAGATTGGCAAGACCGTCGATCTATTATAGATAACATTCAGAATGGAGTTATGGGGTGCTCCACGATTGAAAGAAGACGAATAGTGAAGGACACGAATGAATTTCGGAACCGAGGGGAACGTTCCAAAATTCAAAGGAATTGAGTCAAAGGAAGAGATTGAAACTCGAATGAGAGTGATTCTGTAAATACATTTACCCTATATGTTGAGTTTTGCCTAGAGCTACCAAAGCTCTGATACCACTTGTAATGACCCGATATTTTGGACCATTCGCATCCATTATAAGTGTATAGGTAGACACTCATGCCGGAGTTGAATTGCTCAAAATACCGCGTTGTTAATTTAAATTTGGAAAAACTGAACATATACAGTAAATAAATAATCACAAATCACAAACACAGAGTAATAATTTGTAGCGGAAATAAAAGAGATAGTAGTTCATGAAGCTACTATATAAATATATAAATTACATCAGAGTTAAACCAGATACAACGGAAGAGTTATACGGTATATCAGATATAAATCAGAATACATCACTGGAATCATCGGATACTGAAAGCAGAATAGATGGCTGGATCTTCAAGCAAAGCTCCAACTTCAAAGGTGAGTCTCGAATACTGGAACACTCAGTCTGACCCGAGCGTAAAGCAAAACACAAACACTCGAGTCAGGATTAACATTCTTATATTAATAAATCCAACTCAAGTGAAATAGCAATTGAAATACAAGTAACTCAAAGGATGTTTGGAATAACCATCCTTTAAGGATCCGTTAAACTATCTACTATGTAATAGTGTACGATAAGTAGATAATGTCTATCAGTAATATAAGATATCAAAATAGTGTTAAGGATTTACCATTATCCCCCTTAACACATTTTATATAAGCGTTACAGTCTATACGGCACTGTAAACTCCACCGTAAACTAGTGGGCTATCAGGGAGTACTCCATAGGTATAACACAAAACAAATTCGTAGTGGTCGCACATAGGGATACAAGTATGACAAGGCACATGAGGCAATACCCAAGGTAGTGAAACTACCGTTTGCCTGATCCGGACTGGTGAGAACGCATCGCCGCAGCGACCGCAACACCGCGAAACAACACTCCCAAATCAAGGGTGCACCAATCGACAACAAATAATGAGTAGTTCGAAGAAGTGTGTTCGCTTGAGGTAGCTGACCTCCATTGGCCCGGCACGGCTCCTGTTTTATTCATTTCCAATTTGACACAAGTGTCAAGGCTATCCATTATCGTTCTCTTTCTTCAGTCATCACGTACATCATTCCAACCACTTCATTCTGGATCACACTCCGCGTATAGTTATTAAAGTGGTTTCCGGTTTAGACAGAGAGTATGTCCATAACCGATTCCGGTCTCTTTAATAACTTCCGTAATTATTTCACCGATTGGTCGTTTATATATTTCAAAACCAAATCATTTCAATTGGAATTCGTAAATCAACATTTCATTTGCCTTTCTAAATCGATTTCCATAATTTACGTTTCAAAACTTTCAAATTACCATTTCAAAATCTTATAATACCAATTTCAATTTATATTTATACAACTCAAATATTGATTCAAGTTCGTATATAAGTTTCATTCTGAAATCATTTAAATTAATTTAATTTAACATTTAAATCAATTTAAATTCATTTATCGATTTCATTCAATATTCATTAAGTAAATTTACCATTCAAAACAATTCCTATTAAATTTCCAATTCATTAAATCCATTATTTAAATTCAACTTCATTATATCTAAACTTACAAATTGAATTAAATTAAATTCATCAAACCAAATTCTTTAAATTTCAAGTCTTATATTAATTTCAATAAATCACATTTTTATTTCTTGTCAAAGAAATTCATTTTCACTTATTTACTTACTTAAATAGTTTTCCAAAACTTAATTAATAAAGAAACTCAATTTCAATTATTTACGAAGTAAAATTCACTTATTCAAAAATTCAATTTCACTTATTAAAGAATTCAAATCAATTTAATCATTAAATAATTCAATCTTATTTAATTATTAAATAATTCAAAACTTAATTATTAAATAATTTCAAAGTTTAATAATTTCAAACTTAATTATAATTTCAACTTGATTATTAAATCATTTCAAACTTAATTCAATCATTTCTCAAATTAAACAACATTCTTCCATCAATTACATTGTTAACATTTTGTTTCAGATTGTTAAATATTAACATTTTCCTTTCATTAAAATTCAAATTTCAACTTCATTTCAAAATCATATTATTTATTCAAATAAAATCTTTATTAAATTTTAAATCAAATTATTGACCAATCGGGTTTTATTAAATTCTCTATCCTACGTCAAAGTTCAATTTTTGGGTATTTATCATTTCAACCCGATTCCATTCCAATTCAAAAATCAAAGCATAACAAAGGGAACTTGCAGTGTGATAACTGGGATGGTGTCAAAGTAAATAAACAAGCAATAACAACAATCAATAACAATCCACTAATCAATTCAAATAATCCCGAAATAACCGTATTAATTCACATTGTTGTTTGTGCGAATTAATATAATTATTTCTAGAATCTACACTATCATTTCATGTAGATTAAAGATTATTACACTAATTATTCTATGAAATTCTACACTTGACATCAATTATTCAATTTTATACTTCATCAATTAATACACATAAATTTAAATGGTTCAAGGGTAATTAACTATTTTTCTACGTGTCAATTAATTTAAACATTTAAAGGGGTCATATTATACAGATTTGTCTAATTAAATTCAACATATATATCAATTTCAAGTCGCTAACAATCCTACGTCAAATTCAATTTCATATTTTTATCGCTTCCTACATTAACAATTTTAACGTCCAATATCAATATCAAACAATCAATCATCTATCAACCAAACATGAGTATCATCATATAAGTAACAGTTAAGGGTGTCAGATGTCACAGGTGAACTGATACAGTTAATAACATATATAGCAGTGTAAACAACTAACAGCAATATATTTCAATTGTCGTTTCAATTGAAATCAAATTTAATAAATAAAAGAACATTAATCGTGAGTGATTACTCACCTTTCGAGGTTAGAGAGAACGAGAATGAGATGAGCTACAAATCCAAAGCAATGTGAGATGGGCACGAATTCGGCGGACAAGCTGATAGATAAGAAATAGACGAAATCAATTCAAACTGGATCGATGTAGATAAGGCAAAACACAAGTATGTTATATTATTATTATGTTTCTTAAATCAGTATTCAATTCGAATTACCTATTATATTCCAAAACATAATACATATCCAAATCACTTTATATTATATTTCAAAAATCTAAAAGAAACCAAAATATATGTATATTGTACGAAATCTTTTCTGAAGCCAAAACTTAAGTATGCCACTCTATATAAACTGTTATATGCATAACCGTACAGAATATATGTAATATATTGAAACTCGTATTATCAAAAGAAAATATAAGGTGTTCATTGTAGTTTAACATCTATACTTAATCCAATGCATGAAATCAATGTTCTAATTTACACGGTAAAACATGTTCAGAACAAATATATATTCGTCTTATATTGATATATATACATGCAAATGAACCTACAGACCTGAAGCTAACAACTAACAAATATACAACTTACATTCTTATCTCAAAGCAAAGCTCTGTCAACTATTGAATATATCATTTTTAAGTTTATAAACAAATATATATATATTTAGAAACCAATTTTATAACAGTACTTAATTTAAACCCAGACTCATGCATGCATGCCGACTGAAATACAATGCTACCAAACATATAAATTAATATATAACTCATACATCTTTTATTTATTATAAGGATAAGATGCTCAAAAATAATTTGATTCAGGTAGCAAGCATTGCCAAAGTGGAAATACGTTTTAAGGACTCAAGCGGGACAACTTTGTATAGTGCAAATAATCATCTTTTAAGTGTTAACTAGTATAAACGCATAACTAATGCAAGTGGGTCATGTAAATTTAATTTCCAGTGAAATGACAGCTCCTAAGTAAATGAGTACAGTAATCGATGCTCTCGTAATAAAATCCACCACATTACTTCTTTTATAAAAGATACTGTAGTATATACAGCAACACTTAGAATACTTCTTTTATCAAATAGACTACAATATTTTCCATCTATAATATAATAAAATGCAGATATACATACCATCTTAATTATGTACGCATTAAATATTTATATATATACCTTATATAAAAGATGATACAGGCCGGAAAAATGCAAAGAAGGAAGAGCTAAGAGCCACGGCTGTGCGGGTCTTGGGTGGCGGAGGCCAAGTGGAGGTGGAGTAGAGCAGTTCGAAGGCGAGTCTGTGGCTCTCGGGGATGGCGTAGGCGGAGGAAAAGTGCTGGTGGCTGCTGCTAGGTGAGAGGTGAGGCTGATGCCTGGTGGTAGGCGGCGTGGGGTCGGTCAGTGGTGGGGAGTCGAGGCAAGGAGGTGTTGCTCGGTGGTGGGTTGATGTATGGCTATGGTGGAAGCGGTGGTGGAGAGAGGATGCCGGAGAGAGGGGAGGTGAAAGCTTGGTTATATATGAAGAGAATGAGGAGAAAGAAAATGAGGCAGAGAAGGAAAAATGACAGCAGAGTATATTTTTTCTCTTTGCCTAAATAGAAATGAAAACAACATTGGTCACAGCTGTATTAAACTAAAGGAAGCAGGTAGAAAAGGAAAAGCTCGCATAGTACAAGTCAGAACGTTTTGAAAATAAAAGGGAAAGTACAATTATTTCATATTATCTCAAAAGCAAACGCCGAATGACAGTGGACAGATAAAGAAACGGACCAAAAGTCACATTGAAATCTGGGAAATTTAAAAGCCTGGTAACTGAATTCAAAAATATTTATTGCTGGTGGCTGTTGGCTTAAACACGTTAAGAATTAAATAGTCACCAGAAGTTTAAAAGCCCAATTCCGGAACCGATACGGTTAACCGTTTCACGATTTTCATCGCGTATCGGACGCCGAAACACAAGAACGAATATACTATGCAGATCAGCTCGACTAGACGATCAAAATGGTATATGGATATCAGTGGTACGATTTAATTTATAAAATTTCGAATTTTCTAATAGCGGAAAATGCAAGAAAAACGCTGAAAAATAAGATCGACGGAGCCAAAGATGTCCGAATTTCGAAAAACGACAAACTGACACCTTGCTCAGAAGATGTTTTAGAATTTTTCTATGTAAAAATATTTAGGTTTCGAAAACATTTTATTTTCATCGCTTTTTAACTGATTAAATTGAAGTAAATTTACGCGCGAAATAAACTTTCATATTTTTGGACGAAAATTTACCAGTTGCTATGTTTAACTAAACGCATTCCAAATATCAAATTTATATTTCAAAATTTTATCGTTTAAAATTTCACAAAATTTCAACTAATTACGTTATTAAAACAGTTGAAATTTACAGGTCGTTACAGGCCTCTCGGAGCTCAGCCACATAACATGCATGACCAGTCGCCTGGTCGCCATGAACAACACCTACTCCTTTGTCAGTCGGAAACTTCAAAGTCAAGCACCACGGGGCTAACGCTACCCTAAACTCAGCCAGGGCCGGTCGACCCAAGAACACATTGTACGGAGAATCCACATCCAAAACTACGAAAGGTAGGATTCGCACCCTCCTTCGCTCACCCTATCCCAGTTTAACTGGTAACTCAACATATCCCACTGCATTGGTTGCTGTGCCATTAAAGCCATGTGTACGAGCTTTAGACGGTTTCAAATCCTTCGTCTCCATCTTCATCTGGTCATAAGCCTTCTTGAAGATGATATTGACGGAACTTCCACAATCAATCAAAATTCTCTTCACGTAAGCCAGCCCGATTGTCGCAGATATGACCATCGGGTCGATGGTAGGGGCCTCTACTTGGTCAGCATCTCTGCTCCTGAATACTATATCGTCTGTCATCACGCGCAGCTGTTTAGCAGGGGTACCATCCTCTACGTTGGAACAACACTCGAAATCTGCGTGCTTCAGGGAACTAGCATACCGCTCCATCTCTTGCCAGTTCTTATCCGTAGGGTGAGGCCCGTCGATGATCGTGTTTATGACTAGTCTGCCCACAGTCCGGGCAGGCTCCTCGGGATGACGCGGAGCTGGTGCACGACCTGGATTGGATGTTCCCTGTCCTCCTTCCTGCGGATTCTTCACAAACTCCTGTAACTTTTTTTGCCTGATCAACTTCTCTATAGCGTCGTGTAGGTGTCTGCACTCTTCAGTATTGTGCCCATAAGTCTCATGAAAGCGGCAGTCCTTCCCAGTCCGCTTTTGTTCCTCGGTCGACTCCTTTGGACGTGGCTTTCTGTATTGAAAGGTATTGCAGGTTGATAGGTAAATGTTCTCAAGAGACGCATTCAGCGGGGTGTACTCGTTGTAGGTTGGAATTCTCGGCTTCCATTTCCCCGCTTCTCTCTTCTTCCCTTGATTTCTTCCTCCGGATTCCTTAGGTTGCCCGGGCTTGTTCTGGACATTGACTTGAACTTTTCCCGAGTTGTCTCCGAACTGCTTCACGGCAATGTTGCTTTTCACGGACTCCTGGACAGGCCCCAGTGCCTTATCTCGCCTTACCCACCTGGCTTCCTCTCTTCTTATGAACTGATGTGCCTTTGAGTAAAAACGCTCTAGCGTAGTCGGAGGTTTTCCTACCAGCCAGTCTCCAAACTCTGAATCCGGATCCACACCTCGCATCACAGCCATAAGAATTGCATGATCATTGGGATTACTGACTTCAGTCGCCGCAACATGGAATCTCTGTAAATACTCCTTCAATGATTCCCCAGGAGCTTGGATTACACTTGATAGAGACATCACGTCCTTTGGACGAGTAGTATGTATCCTGAACTATTCTATAAATTTCTTCGCCAACTCCTCGAAACTGGATACGGACCGCGGAGGAAGTCGGGTGAACCACATGGTAGCAATCCTAGATAGAGTTATTGGAAAGCACCTACACTTGGTTGCATCATTTGCTCTAGCTGAATCCATCATCCATTCGTACCTCATGACATGCTGTCTGGGATTAGTCTTTCCTTCATATGCCGGGATAGTTGGCATACTAAACTTTCTGGGGTACGCTGCCTGTAGAACAATGTCTGTGAACGGAGTATGACTTCTTGACACTCCCCAATCATTGTTTGATAAGCCTTGATTCTCTTTCATCAATTGTCTGATCATGGCTGTCAGGTCAGGTGTTTGTATGGAAGGTGGAAGGTTGGAGTCTGTTCTATGTGATTGATCAGGCTGATGCCTCCTCTGCTGGCGATCTGCCAAATGTGAATCTTGAGGTTCGACATCATTGGCATCTTGATGATCTGGGCCTCCAGCCTCCACCTGCACTCCAGCTCCTAAGTTTCCAGCTCCTGCTTGGTCATGGTCTCCAACTGATCGGACAGCAGCACCTGCCTACGTAGTTTCAGTCTTACGACGTCTACGCCGGGGAGGTTCATCGGATGAAGTTGAGCTGTCGGATGAAGAATAAGGAGCGGGATTGCCCCAGCATTCTGATGTTGTTGTTGAGTGAGTTGTGCCATGAGGTTGGCATTGGCTTGCATCTGCTCTCTGAGTTGTCTCCTACTTTCCCTGAGTTCTCTCATCAAGTCGTTGAACTCTATTCTGGTGACAACCGACATTTGGTCCTGGGCGGTAGTCCCTGCACCTAGAATTGCTTGCTGATTGCTAGGCCCTGCTTGCTGTACGCTAGCAGTCTCGTGGGCATCCGCATTATGAGAGGCTGATCTGGTACGCGGTCTTACCATTGTAGAGTTATTGGTATGAACTCTGAGTAGAATCAACGGACGTCCTACGAATGAATCAGATCTTCTTTGGGGGATTTATTCAATCCAATAGCTTCAAAGCAGATCCCTGAGGTTTGAGAATTCGGTTCTCAGTGAAAGCACCAAAGTGTTAGCACCAAAATTAGTCACTAACCTCGTTGAGAAAGATTGTGTAGAGAAATAAATGATGAAAGTAAATTTAAACAAAGATCAATATGCTAAATTGAATGCAAAGACGAGAACACCAGATTTATAGTGGTTCGGCGTAACTGCCTACGTCCACTTTGAGGTTAAACTTTATTGCTTCACTTAACTATTGATTACAGATACAATCCGTTTATCAACTACTTGAATATAATTGCTAAGTAGAGAGGATGAGTGTTGAAAGCGGCAGAGTCTCCCCAGTGTTCTCCCAAAAAAGGTCCATTCCACTGTGCCCCTGCCTCTCTATTTATAGGCGAAGGTGGGTTGGACTTCTCTGGTGGGCCTGGTAGCTGAATAACTCGGTCCAAATAGTGTAAGTTCTGTGCGCCGAACCAGAGAGGCCGAATGATAGAATGCCGAGCCTCCCCCTTTATGCCGAACGAGGTGAGGCCGGACACTCTGAATGCCGAACATCCGTTTCTACTGAATGACCTTGGATGACGAGCTGCAGGTGATTACCGAACGAGATATGTACCGGACGAGATGTGGTGTTGAGTGAGGGATGCAGGTCGAATGAGGCTGGAATGCCGAACAGTCCGGGAATGCCGAGCGTACCTTGTAGGCCGAACGTTCATGGATGCCGAACGTCCCTCATATGCCGAACGTCCTTTGGTTGCCGAACGATCTTATGCCGAGTGTTCTTCTTTGGCCGAACGGTATTCAATACCGAATGTTTCTCGATGTCGAATGCTCCTAGATGCCGAACGCTATCCCATGCCGAACGATGCGCTCGTGCTGAACGGTCTTAACACGCCGAACGCTCATTGATGCCGAACGTTCCATAGACGCCGAATGAGCTTGGACGCCGAGTGCTTCTTGGATGCCGGTCGTAACGTGATGCCGAACGATAGTTTAACCGAACGATGGGGAGGCCGAGTACTAAGTTGCATGGTCAATTCCCTAGGAAATAAATGGTTATCTCTATTCAAGTTGCTGGAGGAAGGTCGCGACATTAGGCTTCCAGGAAGCGCTGCACTACCAGGATATGCTACAGAACAAGAAGATGGTATCAATAACCATGTCGTGCCTCCAGTCGAGGGGACTCAGGATGACGCCGAAGAAGGAGAAATTAGGGGTGCTAACACCAATGAGCCTGGCGATGCTGATGCAGGTCCAAGCAATGCGCCTGTAGTCGAACTGTCACAAGGAACGCAACCTCACATACCAGCTAGGAGTAGAATGAAGGTTGCATATAAGCCCCATAGGAGAAAAACTGCTAAAGAGCCTGAGTTTATTATCATTTCCGTTGATGAAGAGTCATCCTCCCAACGTTTAGAAAGCTCGATGAAAGGGTTTTCAAATCTCCAAATTCCTGATGACATCATGGCTTATGACTTCCCCAACATCACTATTGAGGGGCTCAATTCTCCCACCAGAAGTGGTGACGACATTCTTCACATCGGCAAAGGAGAGAAAACTCCTTTGAGCAAGGCTACAGCAACTGATTTGTCGGGGGGACACTAGGACACTCATAATCACGTGCACTTCACCATACGATCTCCATCTATCTTTTGTATATGGTCAATCACACTTTTGTTTTGTTTTTGCAAGTGCAATGTCTCAATCCCGAGCTTAATTTTGATTGCTTGAGGGGCTCCTCGATGCAATACGGATCCAACCGTGATTCAGAATTGGATATGCATAGAGAGAAGGATGACGGTCGAGAAAGAAGTCGTCGTTTGAGGGAATCTTTATCTTCCAAACATAAGTCCTAGTCTTGGTCGTCCAATCAGGAAGTTCAACCTAATCTTCCTGTGCATAATGGCGATCAAACCTCTTTCTATGGTCCTCAAGTTGCTATACCGCCCAAGCAATATTCCGGTCCATCAACTCCAAGCAGTCCCATGACCGTAGGTCGACCAAACGTCCAATCATCACTTCTGATCCATCTTTGTCGACTGCGGCTCCTAAAGCTTCCACAGTAGAAAAATTGGCTGAACTTAATGTCATTTTCCAAAGATTTGTTTCGATAGGCTTAAGTTCCTCCCCACCATTCATACAATCCCAGGGAATGCTAAATCAAGTTCTCATGCATGAGTCAATGACGTTTTTGTGCAACATGAATCATTCTAGGACTTAGCAGAGAAGATCTCCAAGGTGTCTATCAGGAGACAATATGAAATCGATCGTCTAAAGCTAGAGGCGATCCATGATAAAGATATAATTAAACATCAAGACACTGAGATCTCAGACTTGACGGTGAAGCCGACCGAGGCAGAAGAAAGTGCTAAGTAAACATCTGAGGTGGTGAGTCATCTAGAAGCTGCCCATAAAAAGCAACATGATGTTACCCTCAACCGCAATGGTGCGCTTTCCTTGGAAAAAGATAACTTGTAAAAGGAGAAAGATATTTTGGCCTACCACGTTGAGGAGCTTGAAGAACTTCTTAAGAATGAGAGGGAAGAGAAAATTGAAGCTCAAGAAGAATCACAAAGATATTATTGTGAAGAGGCCGTTGAAGCTTGGAATTTGAAGATTAAGCTTGATGAGCAACTTGCTTAAATTGAAGTCCTCAAAGAAGAGGCGAGAGAAGAAAGCCACAATGAGATGAGAGAACATATCGAGGCCCGGGTAGAGGATGCCAAAGAAGCCGGTCGAAATGAAATTAAGGACATGTTGGATCCCTTGACCATTGAATACAATGATAAAGTCCTTATCCACCGCGATCTTAGCTTTCTTAGTGAGGTTATCTTGCGTCGCTCGCTGAGGCTTGGGAATACATTGTTGAAATGAAAAAGAGAATCCTCGGCGAAGCTGATTTAGACGAAGTGAAACTAGTACGGTAGATTCTTCGCCGGGATGAACCTCTCGACCATGCTGCTATGAGACTTTGATATTTTGACATTCTAGCACCCTCCAGCAAAGGAAAAAACACTGACAAGTCATCGGAGTTTGATCCCAAAGGCCACTCTTCTGTTCAAGCAGTCTGAGCATCGGTTTCTCTCGGTTCGGGATGGGATCTAAGCTACGATCCGGACAAACCCGGTTATCAATCTAAGGTGCTAACCCCTATTCTGGAAGGGAGCACTCTGGCGACAACTGAGAGTCAGCCAGACGCAGGTAATCTGCTTTACTCTCCACTTTGCAAGAGGTTTCGTTCTTTATGCCCCAATAGTCGTGGGCTTATCTTCTTGTTTGCACGAATCCGCAGGTCTTCAGGGTCCTTACCAAATTCCAAAAAGTGATGCTGCCGTGGAGCAACAATCGACATCTACTGAGATTCCGGTGGCCAGCGACGCTCCAGGGCCCGACGCTCAAGTTATTGGAGCACTTGATAATGATAAAGCAAAAGACCCACTACTGCCTGATGAGTCGGATGACATTGTACTTACTGGCTCCACTGAACATACCGATGAGCTCAGCTTAAAAGAGCGCATCGAGGGTGAGGAATGTTGAAGAAAAACTCTAAGGCTGAACCTACCGACGTGGACATATACGATCCAAATCTCATCTCATTACAAGTCATTCCACCTGGTGGGTCGATTCCCAAAGAACTCCCTCTAACCTATGAAAGCTCTCTTTCCAAGGGCAGTAAAGGATCAAGGAAAAGGACAGGCAAAAGCTCGGGTGGCGCCACTCCCAAAAAAATCCAAGAAAGAGAAAGGACAAAAGAAATAACCGTCGCTTCGATCGGCTCAGTTTGCACATAGCTTGTATAGTTGTTTTCCCTTTTGTTGGCCGTGATTATGCTGGTACGGCCCCTGTTTTTTGAATTAACTTGTATCACAATTTTGAAGTTTATTATGCAAATAAAAGTTTTTTTGTTTCCTGTTGAACTCTCATGTGAATTGTTATTTAAGTAGTTGAGCTATTACTTTTCCATTTAATACACTTGTAATTCATCGCTCGTTGATTTGAATGATAATCCGTTAATTTTATCCCAAGTCCTCCATGCGGTCGTGGCCCCGAGTTGTACCAAACACAAGGCCTGAACCCTAATATTGTGTTGTCGGATTCAGCAGTTTGAGGGATTATACTCCTACCTCCAGTCTCGAGTTTGCGGAGTTAGACGGTGGATGGTCGAACTCCATCCTTAGTGAGTTTATACTAATCCTGTCGATTTCAGGCCGGAGTTCACATAATAGTGAGTGGTCGAACCGCACTCGTCTATTTGGTTATACGTATATTCGCACTTTGGGTATAAGAGTTAGTTGGCGGGTGGTCGAATCACACTCGGCTTGTAATAATTCTCCAGTCCATGCTCTGGGGACTTAGAATTATTTCGGAAAATAGTCGGGTCGTACTTTCCTTAATTGGTTGATTTACCTCAACGTCCAGGGTTTGACTTAGAAAGCGATCGTTTGTATCACAATCACTTTTGATTCATGACTGTCCCATCGCTCGATGGGATTAACTTGGTTATCGGATGGTCGAGTCACATTTATTCCTTGTTATGTAATCCGTCCATCGGGTTGTAAATGAAAATTATCATATGAACGGTCGGACCACGTTCGTAATGTTTAGTTCAATCGAGAACTAACGTAATTAGCTAGCTCCAAATTCTAGGTACCTACTTGGACATGTCAATATAAGTCAGTTTTCTAATGTAACTAACATGTAATGCTATAACAAACACAAATGTGAAGGAAGTTCAAAACTTTACTTGCCAAACGAAAAGAAATGACATAATTTGTCTAATTACATATCTGGAAAATAAAATGCTAAAGAAAATCCTAAAACTAAATACAACTAAATAGAAAAGAAATAAACTAAGTGAAATAGCGTCGTAAGTGCTCGCTATTCCATGCCCTTGGTAGTGTGATGCCATCAACATTCGCTAGCTTGAAAGTTCCCTCTTCAAGCCCCTGCTCAATGACATACGGTCCTTCCGAAGTTGGATTCATATGCGACGGGTAGGAAAAACCCATTTCAAGACGAGATCACCGATTTAGAAGGTTCTAGGTCGGACTTTATTGTTGTAGTATCGGATGACTCGATACCGGTGTGCAGCTGCCCTCAAATCAGCTTCTTCGCTCTTCTCATCTATGAAGTCTAGAGATTCCAAGAGGAGATCTTTATTCGTTCTGGGATCATAGTAAGTCACTCGATGAGAAGGAACTTCGAGCTCAACAGGAATAACGACTTCAGAACTGTAAGCAAAGGCGAATGGAGTGTGGCCAATCGGGGATTTGTGGGTGGTCCTTTAACCCAATAGTGCTATCGAGAGTTCATCCACCCACTTGCCTCTAGCCTTTTCCAAACGCTTCTTCAGAATGGATTTTATGATTTTGTTCACAGCTTCAACTTGCCCATTCGCTAGAGGGTGAACTACTACTGCAAATCTCGTTTCAATATGATGCCGGTGGTAGAAGTCTTTGTATTCAACACTATCGAATTGAGCCCATTATCTGTTACAATAGTGCATGGAAGACCAAAACGACAGATGATGTTTCAGATGATGAAGTTGATTACTTTCTTTGTTGTGATCATGGTTAAAGGTTTCGCTTCGGCCCATTTGGTGAAGTAATCAACCACAACGATAGCGTCTTTGCACCATCTTAAGATATATGTAAGGAATTGATTATATCTTTATCCCACATGGAAAAAGGCCATGGGCTGACCATTTGTGTAATTTCCGTCGGCGTAGCTCTTGGAACTTTTTCATATATCTGGCACTTGTCGCATCGCCTTACATAATCAGCAGCATCTCGATTGACGGTCGGCCAATAATACCCATAACGGAGTATTTTCTTTGCTAGAGTTTGCCCTCCAGTGTGATCGCTACATTCCCCTTCATGAACTTCCTTTAGGACATGTTTTATTTCATCATGAGCGATACATCGAAGCACGAGAATGGAAAAACCCTTTCTGTACATAACTCCTTCATGTATGATATATCGTGAAGCTTTACAAAGGACTTGTCATTTTTCATTCCTTCATTCGAGAAGTACTCCCTGTAGTAGATAGTCTTTAATCGAAGTCATCTACGACTCCTTCTCAGGCCTCGTCTTCGATATCCGGTCGATTTCCATCGGGCTTATGCTCGGAGCGTTTAATACTTCGACTGGAGCCAAGACCATCTGTTATGCATCCTCGGAGCTAGCAAACTTTGCCACTGGATCAGGCTTTTTGTTTTGACCTCGAGGAATGTTCATAATATCATAGTAGTCAAAGTTAGCCAGAATCTCTTGGACTCGGGTAAGGTACGAAGCAAGTCGTTGTCCTTCAGCTTGGTAATCTTCCCTGACTTGGTATACTACCAATTGTGAATCGCAAAAGATTTCAAGAGTCTTTATCCCTAGTTCTTTGGCGAGTTTAAGTCCAACAATTAGAGCCTCATACTCAGCTTCGTTGTTTGTTGTAGGGAAATCGAGCTTTAAAGCATAGCAAATTGACCAATCTTCGGGAGTTACAAGCACAAAATCAGCTTCAGAACAACGATCATTGGATGCTCCATTTGTATATAACTTCCACCATATGGTAGGGGTTTCATTGCTCTTTGGAAAATCATCCTGCACAGTAAATTCTGCTATAAATTCCGCCAGTGCTTGACCCTGGATAGCTCTCCGAGGAAGATAAGTGATGTTGAATTGGCTAAGTTTGATATTCCATTGAGTAACCTTCCAGACGTCTCAGGTCGCTGCAGGACCTGTCATAACGGCCGGTCACTGTAAAAACTGATAGAATGTGCCTAAAAGTAAGGGTGGAGCTTTCATGAATCAATCAAAAAACTGTATGCCGGTTTTTCTATCTTCGAGTAATTCCTTTCAGCTCCTATTAATCGATCGCTTGCTAACATAATAGACTGGTCTCTGGATCCGATTCTCTTCGCGAAGCAACGCGACACTTATAGAGTGTACCGACACGGCCAAGTAGATATACAAGTCTTCACGATCTGCCGGCTTTGACAAGATGGAGATCCCTCTAAGTGATTCACCAAAGCTTGGAATGTGTCTTTACAATGTTGTGTCCATTCAAAATTCCTTTTTCCTCTCCTAATCAAGGCAAAGAAAGGAATGCATTTATCGGTAGCTCTGGAAATAAATCAGCTTAGAGCGGCAACCTTCCCATCCAAGCTCTATACTTGTTTAATAGTCTTTGGCGCTTGGATATTGTGAATAGCTTGGATCTTCTTGGGATTAGCTTCGATTCCGGGAGCATTAATGATGAAACCCAAGAATTTTCCTGATGCTACACCAAAAGAACACTTCAGAGGGTTAATCTTCATTTTGTAGTACTAGAGGATATCGAACATTTCTACCAGGTCTCTAATGTGGTCATTGGACCATCGTGTCTTCACGAGCATATCATCCACATATACCTCCATTGTTTTTCCGATCTGATCTTTAAACATTCTGTTGACTAGGCTTTGGTATGTTGCTTTTGTGTTCTTTAGTCCAAACGGCATTACAACATATAATATAATCCAACATCAGTAATGAAGTTGGTGTGCTCTTGATCGGGAATGTGCGTCGGGACCTGGTTATATCCTAAGTATGCATCCATTTAAAAAGCAATTTGTGTCCCGCGGTTGAGTCCACTAGCTGGTCGATCCTTGGAAGGGGAAAGTTGTCTTTTGAGCATGCCTTGTTCAAGTCCAAGCAATCAACGAATGTCCGTCATTTCCCATTTGCCTTTCTCACAAGTATAGAATTAGATACCCACTTAGGGTAGAGGGCGTCGTGAATAAACCCACTATCTTTGAGCCTATCCACCTCCTCTTTAAGAGCGACAGATCTCTTCGGATCCATGCCATGCCTTTTTTGTTTCACCAGGACATGCCTCGGGTCGATATTTAATGCATGGGTCGCAATGGCAGGTGAGATCCCACACATGTCAGAGTGAGTCCAAGCAAACACATCGAGATTTGCTCAGAGAAATCCAGCAAGTTCTTTCATCATCGGGGAGCTGAGATGTGATCTGATATTTAGGACCCATGGCGAGTCGTCGTGGCTGACTGTGATGTCTATCGTCAGCTCGGCTGGTGCAGCGTTGGTTTCTTTGGGCTCCTCCTCGCCATCTCTCAGATCTATGTCTTTATAGAACCGATTATGGTACCAAAGCCAAGGCACAGGCGCTGGTTGTCAATCTTCAGTGGCTTGGATGCGGACAGACTTGTCTACACCCTTACCTTTTTTTCTTTCATTCAGCATCCCTCAATTCATCTACATAACAGGCACGCCTGGTCGCCTGATCGCCATGAACAACTCCAACACCATTATATATCAGGAACTTCAAAGTCAAATACTATGGGACAAGAGTTACCCGGAATTCAACTAGGGCCGGTCAACCTAGAAAAGTGTTGTATGGACAGTCAACATCCAAAACAACAAAAGGCAGGATCCGCACTCTCCTGCGGTCACCTTCTCCCAACTCCACGGGCAATTCAACATAACCAACAGCTTTGGTTGCAGCACCATTAAAGCCATGAATGCGGGCTTCAAACGGTTTCAAGTCCTTGGTTCCATCCTTATTTGATTATAAGCTTCTTTGAAAATTATATTTATAGAACTTCCACAATCAACTAATATCCTTCTGACTAAAGCGGGGCCGATCATGGACGAAATGACCATTGGGTCGATTGTCGGAGCCTCCACCTTATCTGCATCTCTTTTTCTAAACACAATATCATATGCAATTGTACGTTGTTGTTTTGTCGAACCTCCATCTTTCATACTCGAACAACATTCAAAATTCACAGCTTAATCGCGCTAGCGTAGCGCTCCATCTCATGCCAACTCTTATCAGTCGGATGCAGTCCTCCGACTATTGTATTTACCAATCTTCCACTAGTTTGTATAGGCTCCTCAGCCCTGTGTAATGCTTGTCCTCGGCTGGGGTCGGATGTCCCCTGCCCGCTATCCTATGGGGTTTTTACATATTGTTGTAACTTTCTTTCTTGAATTAGCTTTTTGATAATATCATGGAGATGCCTGCATTCATTTGTGTTATGACCATAACATTCGTGAAATCGAAAATATTTTCTAGTCTGTTTCTACTTCTCCGTTGATTCTTTCGGAGGCGACTTTTTGTACTACATGGTATTGTAGGTAGACAAATAGATATTTTCTAGATATATATTCAGTGGCCTATAAGTTTCGTACATCGGAACCCTAGGCTTTCCTCTTCCAGATTCCCTCTTTTGTTCTTGGATCATATTTCTGCCTTTCTTTTGTTGATTCGCTTTGTTCTGGACATTCACTTGAACTTTTCAGAGCTATCATCAGACTACTTCACTGCAATATTACTCTGTACTCCCTCTTCACTTGGTCCAGCAACATTCTTCTTCCTAGAGCATCTAGCTTCCTCCTTCCCCAAACACTAAGCCGCCTTTGCATAAAAGCGCTCCAACGTTGGAGGTGGCTTACCAGCTAACCAATCGCACAAAAGTTGACTCTGGATCGATCCCTCTTGTTACAGCCATCAGTATTGCATGGTCATTCGGATTACTGATTTCTATGACAGCTGTATGGAATCTCTCCAAGTAATCTTTTAGCAATTCTTCCAGAGCCTAGATCACGCTGGATAGGGACATTACATCTTTGGGGCAAGTTGCATGCATACAGAATTGCTCCACAAACCTTGTTGCCAAACCATCAAATCTAGAGATCGACTATGGGGGTAACCTTGTAAACCACATCGTTGCTATTCCAGAGAGAGTAATAAGAAAACATCTACACTTGGTCGCACATCTGCTCGTGCGGAATCCATCAGCCATTCATATCTCATGATGTACTGCTTGGGGTCTGTTTTTCCCTCGTTGGCAAGCATCGACGACATGATGAACCTCCTTGCATACTCTACATGTAGGACATCATCAGTGAATGAGGTATGGCTTCTTGAGATTCCCCAGTCGTCATTGGTCAAGCCTTGGCTCTCTCTCATTAACTGTCCAACCATAGCCAACAAGTTTGGTGTTTGGATAGTTGGCGTCAAGCGGTGGTCGTGTTCCACCTCACATAAATGGTCCGATCGATGTCTACGGGCCGTTCCACGCCTTCTTGGTTCACCATACTCCCGATGCATACCACGTACATTCACTTCATCGTTATTTCGGGAAAGCAATTGGTAAACATGTAACCGAAATCCATCATCCAAATCGGTCGCAGCAGCTCCAGCTTGAATCGCAGCATGTATAGGTAAGTTCCCTCCTCTGGAGGAGGGGTCGGTACCGATCCCAATGGAGGGATCAGCAATGATCGATTTTGGCAGACCAGGCAGGTCTGCCTGTTGATGCCCTGAAACTTTTGCACGATATCCATCAATTTTGCGATACCTATGCTTGCGATACTCATCCGATGAACTAGAACTCTCCAATGCTGAGTAAGAGGTGGGTTCCCTTCTTACTTTCCCTTGTCATTGCTGACTGAGTTGGTTCATTAGGTTGATATTGGCTTCAATCTGCTGATTCAATTGTCGATGGCTATCCACTAGCTCTCTCATCAAGTTCTGTAATTCAGCTCTTGTAATGGAATTAGCTGGATTTCTGACTTCAACTGGATTATCATTCACATCCATTGGTTGACTATTCTGGCCTCCTTGCTGGATGCTAGCATTCTCGTTTCCTTCTGTGTTCTGAGAAGTAGATCCAGTGTTCCTCATCATTGTCGATAGCTTTGCTTAGATTTTTGCAAATCTGAATAGAACAAGAAAACTTCTTGAAGACAACCGTGGATCTCCTTTAGGGGATTTATGCAATCCAGTAGCAACAAAGGGATCCTAATAAGCTGAGAATCACGGCTCTCAGTGGAAGCATCAAAATGTTTGCACCAGAAACTAGCACAAACACCCAATAGAAGTTTTGAAGAGAAATAAATGAAGAATATAAAATGAAATAGAGGATAATAACAAAGAAATTGGAGTAAATTGAAATAATAACATGCACACAATGATTTATAGTGGTTCAGCGTTGTTTGCCTAAGTCCACTTTGAATAGATTGCTTTATTAATCACTTTATAAACCGAGTACAATAGGGATCAGATGAAAATCCTTAGTTACAAAAGAGTATAAAGCAACTAGCAGCGTAAAATTCTCGAAAATGAACAACTAAGACTATATTTATAGACAAAGATGGCCAAATATGTAACATCCCCAATCTAGAGGCCCAAAGCTAAGCGCTACAGATGCTGTAGTCACCCATAGTATTAACTTCCGGTGACAAAATATAGTAATATTAATGGTATCCATAATATTCGAAGCATATGAGTATGAAACAAATTCATAAATTTCAAAAACAACATTTCTGATTATATTTCACAAAACATGTTTCATATCCAGAATACATAATCCCAACGTTTCCTAGGTTCAGATCAAATATAATTATTACAGAATACGCCAAGAGCGACATATGAAGATGCCCCCTTGGATGACCAGAGTACTAAATAGTCATAACAGACTCAATACAACCCAGCGGAATAAAACAACAAAACAACTCCTAAATAGCCAACTTCAGCCTCCTGCTCATCTTCGGAAGCTTTATTCGTCCACCTACTAAAACTTGAAAATCCTCAACCTTCAGCCTACTTAAATCAATTTTGAGCACCAGAGAGTTTAAGGGAAAAAACATAAACTTCGGGTCAGACATAAAGCCTGGTGTGAATAATACTATACATCTCGGTTATTTGATATTAAGTGAGACCATGCCGCTTAGCGGAACGAGTTTCCCCTCACTAATATCCTTTTAAAACATATCTTTTGCAAATCTTAATCTTGCAACAAAAACTGGTTAAAATATTAATATCAATATCATGAAAGCTTATAAATAAGGTAACAAATGGACTATCTGTCCGAACACTGTAGTTTTGTTTGGCTAACTACTAACCTTTGGCTGACTCGGGCCTACCAAACAAAATAAACAAATAATCTAACTTCTGTTAGATACTTCCTCTTTTGGACGGTCTGTCCCTAACTTAATTCTCCCAAGGTCAACTGATCCTAATGGTTTTGCGGGCTCACCAATAACCTATCTCTGTACATATATATTTCTTTATGTGTGTAACATCCTTTTAGTCTTACCTGTGACAAAGCCATACACAGTGGAATTTTAGACTAAATTAGCTAGGGGCTAATAGCTAATGTATAGGGCGCGACCCTATACTAGTCCCATTTGGTATTCTAGTAGCTAAGTCATTTTACTTAGGATTAACTACCCATAAATTTTCCCCGAAAACCCTTTTTTTTCAAAATGGTTTAATCCTTTAAATCATACATTAAACAAGGAAAATATACCCTATGCTTTACTTAATCACCTTGCCATATATATTCTTTACACAAAACTTTATTGATGAAAACATTTAACCTTTGAAAGTACCCTTTTTGAATCCATTGAAAATACCCCTTTCGAGATCACGTAAAACCTTAGGCCAAGGCCAAAACATTTCCTTTTGAAACCATTCATAATCACCTTTCGAAAACATTGAAACCATCCCCTTTCGAAAACCTTAGACATCCTACCTTTAAAACACTTAAACATTGCCTTTCGAAAACATTGGAAACCTTCCATTTATAACCTTTCGAAATCATTGGAGAACCACCCCTTCGAAACCTTTCTTTTAAAACCTATCGAAAGCATTAAATCTATCAAACCTTTTGAAAGCATTTGGGTTCAAGTAAAATATGAGGAACAACCTTTCGAAACCATTCCAAACTATGTTATTCAAAACCTTTGGGTTTATCTTAAAATTCTCAAAGGGTCTAAAAATAATAGGGTTGAAAGCAACACTTTCGAAAGCTATTTCCTAAGTAAAAGACGTAATAGTATCGAAACTATTCCCTTCGAAAGCAATGGAGAAGCGGCTTGGATTTTAAAACAAAGGGACCTTTCGAACGCACATCATTGAAAGGAAAAAAAGGCGGCAGCATGGGGTTTCGACCTAGTCGAAAGCCATTACTTAAAACAAAAAGGCGCAACCATTCCTTTAAAACAATTTAACCCAGATGAAAGCTAACCAAGTCGAAAGCCAATTAAGTAAAAAGCAAAGCAGGCACGTTCTCTTTTAAAAACAATGACATACTTTGACCCCTTCGGAACCCCTGGTTTCGACTATCTACATTCCGCCTTAGTCCAATTCGCTACGTAATAAATCTTTGATACTAGGCCCATTGGTTTCGATGGTGGTGGAGGCGGGAGTAAGGCGTCGAAAGGAGGGTGCCGAAAGTGGCGAAACATGTAAAATGCATGTTTAAACTGATTTTTAGCTTTTTAAAGTAATCTTTTCAACTAACCTGCCTTGTTTGTCAAAATACGATTGGTTGCTAGTTTTCTTTTCTAAAAGTGCTACCAAAATTTTAAAAATAAACAATTTAATTTATTTACAAAATACCCATTCTCCTTTTATAAATATATAAAAGATTTAAGTCCCATACCTTAAATAATTTTATATATTCATTAAAACACTTAGGAAAATTCTACAAAAATTCCTATGAATCATTTTTAATATGTTTTCTAACATATATAAATTTCAGACCCAAAACATATATAATTTAGCCGTAAATTATTTTAAACCCAAATACTCATTTTCTTTACTAGAAAATTAATATTAAATCCACATTAATTCAGAAAATTATGAAAATTGAAACTCATCTCTAAAATATCATTTCTGATCTAAATCTAAAATCACAAGACATTTGGATGTCAATTAATAGGGTTTTCACATCAGAACATATCATAAAATCTATATGAATTATCCTAAATCATCAACAAGCACATATATCCATTTTATCATTCAAAATCATGGCAAAACACTTGCAAATAGTTCGGATTTTATTCTAAAACCGAAAATAAATAAAACATGAGATGTAGTCACTGTTCACCTTTAGCTTTGAGATTAAGGATTTGAGATTTGAGATGGATTAAGTTAATTTGCTTCTTCCTTTAGTTTATCTTCCTCTTGCTCTTGTTTAATAGTGGTCGGCCTCTACTTTATGTTTTTGTCTTGTGAATGTATAAAATGAACGTGAGAATGATCGGGGTTAAGGGTTTAGGGTATAAGGATATGCATTATTCCTATATTGCCCTTGTCGACTTACCCTAACATCTTAATTCATTTTAATTCTTTAGTTCATTTGTATGCATGGCACGGCTACCCCTTGTTAATCACAAATCTCGATCCTCTAACCATTAAATTATTTTATTTAATTTAACTAATTAAATGTCCTTAATAATGTTACTAAAAATTAGGATCGTTACAAACTTGCCTCTTTAAAGAATTTCAGCCTCGAAATTATGATAAGGTACTCAATAAATCAATCAAAAAGATAAAACATACCATCAAACAAATCAGGATAAGCGTCTCTAATCTTGCTCTCAGTCTCCCAAGTACAGTCTCTCTCATCATCGCTCGACTGGACTTTAACTAATTTGACTATCTTGTTCCTTAGCCCCTTCTCATCTCTCGCGACTATACGATCTGGTTTTCTAACTATAGTCAAATTTGGCTCTACTACTAAGTCCTCTAATACAGTAGGTGCTATAGTAGTCTCCGGGTCTCTAATACACTTTCTTAGATGAGAAACATGGAAAACATCATGGACTCCTGCCAAAAATTTTGGTAACTCTATTCTATATGCGAGATTCCCGATCCTTTCTACAATAGGAAATGGTCCAACGAATCTCGGTGCTAATTTCTCTAACCTTCCAAATCTGATTACACCTTTCATCGGTGATACCTTAATAAAAACATAATCTCCAATAGAGAACTCTAAGTTTTCCGTCTTCTATCTGCATAACTCTTCTGCCTACACTGAGCTTCCTTCATCCTAGCCCGAATCAACTCAATCTTTTCTGCAGCTTCTCTAACCAAATCCGGACCAAGAACCAACCTATCCCCGGTCTCTAACCAACAAACTAGAGATTTGCATGACCTTCCATACAAAGCTTCAAACGGTGCCATCCCTATACTAGTCTGATAAATGTTGTTATACGAAAACTCAACTAAGTGTAGGTGGTCTTCCCATGATCCTCCAAAGTCTAACACACAAGCTCTTAACAAATTCTCCAAGACTTTGTTGACTCTTTCTATTTTCCCATCAGTCTATGGATGGTAAGCGGTACTCATCTTGAGCTTGGTTCCTAAAATCTCTTGTAGACTCTTCCAAAACTCACTAATGAATAAATAATCTCGATCACTTACGATACCACTAGGAATTCCGTGCAGTCTAACTATATTCTTCATAAACAACTTAGCTAAAACATGTGCCGTTCTAGTTGACTTAACTAGAATGAGATGGGCACTCTTGGTTAACTTGTCCACTATGACCCATATACTTCCATTTCCTCTACTAGATCTTGGCAACCTGTCTATAAAATCCATAGAAATAGAATCCCACTTCCAAACTAGAACGTCTAAAGGCTGAAGTAACCCAACTGGTTTCTGATGTTCGGCTTTTACCTGTTAGCAGTTCTAAGATTACTTTACCTATAAGCCTACATCCCTCTTAACACCTTCCCAAAAGAAACTCCTCTTCATGTCTTGGTACATTTTAGTTCCTCCCAGATAAATAGTGAACTTCAAACGATGACATTCCTCCAAAACCGCTTTCCTTATGTCTCTTACATTCAGAACACACAACCTTCCTTTCTTTCTCAACCACCCGTTCTGGTCAAGACTAAAATCCTTCAAGTCATCACTCCCCGTTCCATCCCTTAACTTCTTAATCCGTTCAACTAATACTGAATCCTCCATCTGTTTAGAAGCAACCTTTTCGATCATCGTCGGTCGAACTTCCAAACATGAAAACATAGCAGTTTCCTTACTAGATCTAACTTCAGATCTCCACTGCACTCTACATGTCGCAAATGCTTCCAAATCTTTCCACTCAGCTATCATCGCCAATACTGCATTCTGATGTTTCCTGCTAAGTCCGTCCGCAATCTTATTGCCTTTCCTTGGTGTGTATTCAATATCAAAGTCATAGGCAGCTATAAATTCCAACCATCTCTGCTGTCTCATATTCAGCTCCTTTTGAGAGAATAAATACTTCAACGACTTATGATCTGTATAAAGCTCAAACCTCTCTCCCAAAAGGTAATGTCTCCACACCTTCAATGCAAATATCAACGCATCTAATTCCAAATCATGCGTTGGATATCTAACATCATGCGATCTAAGCAATCGGGAAGCATAGGCAACCACTTTACCTCTCTGCATTAACACAGCTCCTAGTTCAGTTCCACATGCATCTGTATATACTACCAAATCCCGATTCCCTTCTGGAACAACTAGTACAGGTGCATGAGTCAATAAGTGTTTCAAGCTCTGGAATGCTTCCTCACACTTATTGGTCCAAACAAACTTCACATCCTTTCGCGTTAGCTTGGTCATTGGTGCTGCTATCCGCAAAAAATCCTTAATAAACCTCCTATAATATCCAGCCAATCCAAGAAAACTTTTTATCTTAGTTACTATCTTGGGTCTCTTCCAATTATTCACCGCTTCAATCTTAGTCGGGTCTACAAACAACCCTTTCTTTGAGACTACATGACCAAGAAACTTCAATTCCTTCTTCCAAAAATGAAACTTCGAAAACTTTGCCTTCAGCTGATGCTGCCTCAGCGTCTTAAGCACCACTCTAAGATGAACTTCATGCTCCCTTTCATCTTTAAAGTATATCAAAATATCATCTATAAACACCAACATGAACCTATCCAAGTACTCTCGGAAAATTTGATTCACCAAATCTACAAAGAATGCAGGCGCATTGGTTAGTCCGAATGGCATCACTAACCATTCGTACGATCCATATCTAGTTCTAAACGCCGTCAAAGGAATACTATCCTCTGCTACTCTAAGCTGGTGGAAACCTATTGCTAAATCCAACTGAGAAAATACCTTGGCTCCACTTAACTGATCGAATAAATCGTCAATTCTAGGCAACGGATATTGATTCTTTATCGTCTCCTCATTCAACTTACGATAATCGATACATAACCTCAACGATCCGTCCGGCTTCTTGGCAAACACTGCGGCTGCTCCCCAAGGCGAACTACTAGGTCTAATAAAATTCTTGTGTTCCAAATCCACCAACTGCACCTTTAACTCCCTCATCTCGAGTGTCATCCTGCTTGGCGGTCTACTCACCGGTTCTGCTCCAGGCACTAAATCTATCCAAAACTCAATGGCTCGTTTCGGTGGCAATCCTACTACAGGTTCAAAAACATCTACGAACTCTCTAACAACAGAAACGCGATTCAACTCATCTTCTACCTCCATAACACCCAACAAAGCATTCACCTCGCAACTAGGATTTTCTATGTTATATACAATCTGATCACTACAGTCAGGGTGTCTAAGCGATATTTTCCTATCAGGGCAAAATATCCTAGCAGCATACTTACTTGACCAATCCATACCCAAAATAATTTCGAACCTTACAAAGTTAAACACATGCAAACTACAAACAAGGGTATGACCTAACAAATCAAACTCTAGATGGTCACACTTCATCCCAAGTGTTGTCCTTCTATCGGATTTGCAACCCTTAAGGAAGTAACTAAGTATGAGGGTTCTAGGTTAAGCTTATCTACCAAACAATGAGATTTAAAAGAATGCGATGCACCAATACCAAACAGGACGCTAACTGACATACCATGAATCAGAAGCGTACCTCCTAACACAGCTTTTCCTTTTTCCTCTGCTATTGGCCTCGAGGTAGCTGGCTCCAATGCATACACCTTGCCTTTCCCATCCTTAGCAGGCTCCTTGCATTGGTTCTTGTAATGACCAATTTGATCGCAGTTGAAACACCTCACCTCTTTCTTCTCCGCAGCTTTCTTTCCTTTGCCTATCCGGCACTCGTGGGCATAGTGTCCCTTTTTGTCACACTTGTAACATACCACTTTTGCCTTTCCCTTCTTAGTAGCTCCACCCTTCTGAGCTACTTTCTTGTGGAAAAACCTTCTTTTCTGACTCTGCCCCACCTGGACTTCCTTTGCCTTGTTTCTCTCAAGAAAAGCAAGCATCTCCTCATTCCTCAAAGCCGTCTCAACCACGACATCACAAGGGTCTCTGATATGCGGTAATGTAGCCTTTGCCAACTCAGGCTTCAACCCCCTAATGAACTTCTCGTTCCTCTTAATCATAGTATCCACTGTCGCATAACCATACCTTGCCAATTCCTCAAACCTTGTAGCATACTCCAGCACAGTCATCTCCCCTTGCTCCAACTAAGCAAACTTCTCGATCAAGGTAGACTTTGCCATCACAAACATGTACCTCTCCTTGAACCTCCTCTTTAACTCAGCCCATGTCATCGTCTCCTCATTCACTCCAACCGTCACATTATTCCACCAATATAAAGCTGCTCCTTGAAGCTGTCTAGAAGCAAGCCTTCTGTTCTGCTCATCATTGAGCCCCGAATCTGCAAAGATCCTCTCACAATGCAGCAACTAGTTTTCTACTTCGATAGCGTCTTCAATTTCGATGAATGGCTTTCTTCCCAGCCTAGCTTAGTCTCTACTCAAAATAGCATAATTGTTGACTACCGGAGCTTCCTGATTCCCTACTCTAGCATTTCCTCCAACTACTCCAGCAGCAACACCCGCCTGCATCATGTTGACAAAGAACCGATACATAGCTCCCATGTCAACTTGTGGGACTCCAGCACCCACATTTCCAGCTTATGCCTGACCTTGGTTTCTCCTCATATTTGGTCTGGCATTTCCATTTGTAGTGGTGCTTCCCCCTCTAAGGTAAACTCTTCCACTTCTAGCATCTATATCTATATTCAAGTCTCATGAGATAAAGAAGAATAGCTTAAGTGATATAGGAGAATAAAGATAAAGCGTATACTTATATATAGCAAATACAAGTACGTTACTATAGCATTATCCCATACCCCAATCTTATCCCTAATTCCTTAGGATTATGTTTTCAAAAATCATTTTAGTTTAAAGTTTTTCATAAACCTATGCTCCGATACCAAGTTATAACACCACCTATCTGGAGGCCCAAAGCTAAGCGCTACAGATGCTGCAGTCATCCATAGTATTAACTTCTGGTGACCAAATACAGTAATGTTAATGGTATCCATAATATCAGAAGCACACGAATATGAAACAAAATCATAAATTTCAAAAACAACATTTCTGATTACATTTCATAAAACATGTTTCATATCCAGATTACATAATCCCAACGTTTCCCAGGTTCAGATCAAATATAATTATTACAAAATACGCCAAGAGCGACATATGAAGATGCCCTCTTAGATGACCATAGTACTAAATAGTCATAACAGACTCAATACAACACAGCACAACAAAACAACAAAACAACTCCTAAATAGCTAACTTCAACCTCATGCTCATCTTTGGAAGCTTTATTCGTCCACCTACTAAAACCTGCAAATCCTCAACCCTCAGCCTACTCAAATCAATTTTGAGCACCCGAGAGTTTAAGGGGAAAACATAAACTTCAAGTCAGACATAAAGCCTGGTGTGAATAATACTATACATCTTGGTTATTTAATATTAAGTGAGACCACGCCGCTTAGCGGAACGGGTTTCCCTCACTGATATCCTATTAAAACATATCTTTTGCAAATCTTAATCCTGCAACCAAAACTGGTTAAAACAATAATATCAATATCATGAAAGCATATAAATCAGGTAACAAATGGACTATCTGTCTGAACACTGTAGTTTTGTTTGGCTAATTACTAACCTTTGGCTGACCAGGCCTACTAGACAAAATAAACAAATAATCAAACTTCTGTTAGATACTCCTCTTCTGGATGGTCTGTCCCTAATTTAATTCTCCCAGGGTCAACTGATCCTAATGGTTTTTCGGGCTCACCAATAACATATCTCTGTACATATATATTCCTTTCTATGTGTAGCATCCTTTTAGTCTTACCTGTGACAAAGCCCTACACACTGGAATTTTAGACTAAATTAGCCAAGGGCTAATAGCTAATGTATAGGGCATGTTGAATCGACAGTTTTTTTCCGGTTAGAAAATCACTGAAAAATTGTAATAAAAATAACTATAAGCGCACGACGTACAATTTTAGTAATTTTAGTACGTGGCGAGTACGGGTCGATCCGTAGAGAATTGAAATGATTTAAAAATTCTACTTAATCGAATTAAACCAAACTTGAGATTGTTTTAAGCTAAGAAAAATGTAGAACTAGCTAGAACAAAAGTGATTGAAAATATGAGATTAGAAAACAATTTAGAGGCAAATCCACTCTCATACTTTTACATAAATCAACACAAAAATAATCTATGATCTCTCTATTTTGATCTTAAATGGAAATAGTGATGTATTAGTCATAAGTATGGTCTATTTATGTTATTAATTAACATAACTTAAACCATCAAATTATAATACAACAACTAAAACCACTTATCAATTGCAATGAAAATGAAGTCAAAGCAAAAGCTATTTTAAGTATGATCTATTTACTATATTTAGTAACATAGATCATCAAATTTTGATTCTACTTTACTTTCACAATCAAAAATCAATTAGTAAAATGATGATGTAAACTGTGTTTATGTTTGAATAAGAATAGAGTAGTGGTGAAGTGGTTGAGACACTTGCCTCCTCTTAACAAGGTCGCGAGTTCGATACCCGCCTGCCCTACTCCCCTCAAGGCGTAGAGGTGGATTCCTGTTAATCCTATAACATGGTTGGGAACATCAAACCTTTGTGATGGGGCTGGCTTAAACCTTCCTAGGTTTGGTGGACTCTCTAGGCAAGCAGCTCTTCCCTCCGGGATTGAGTTTTTAAAGAATAGCCTATTTGTGAATACAACATAGGCTATCAAATTCACTAATAAACTTACATCAATCATCCACATTTTCATGAAGCATAAAAGAGATTATAAATCACACAATATTTTGAATTTACATAATTTTAGAGAGCTTAATTACCCCTAAATTGAAGGGGTTTAGCTACTCATTTGTGTTATCATTTTAACACATGTAAATTGCAAAATAGAAAATAAAAGGAAAGTGCAAGCTAATTAAAATAAAAATGAACTAATAACTTGCATAAAAATAAAACTAAGCTACTAACATGAAATGAAAGAGATCATGTAAATAGAAAATGAGCATAAAATAAAAGCAAAGAAGAAATAGAAGAAGAAGATGCTTAGGAAGCCATTTTTATTTCTCTTTTAATTTGTGGCTACAACTTGCATAATATGATAAGTAGATAAAAGCTTTCATTACATGAACATAAGACGGCTATTTATACATGCCTAAAACCCTAATCTATATTTTAGGGGACTTCCCAAAATACCCCTTAGGAAGTGTGGCCACCAAGTAATCATTAGGTTATAATTAATCCTCCATTAAGTGTGCATGAGCTTTTAATCCCCACTAACATGTGCATTAGCTCATAATTGTAGATTATGGTGAGTGGGTAGGTGGGGTCCACCATGTTGCATGAATTGATTTATTTCTTCCTTCCTTTGTTCTTCCATCCTTTGTGCATGCATACATATAGAAGCCTCTCCATTTTCCATCCAAATTTCTACAAATAAAAATAAAATATGCAAGTGAATATTCCTTAAATTAATATATTCACAAAATTACCATTTTACCCCCAGATCAATGTATGAATGATGACTTGAAAGTATTTTTGAAATTTGGTTTTAAACATGTAAAAACACCCAATTATGACATTTATTTAAAATAAAAGAAGATTAAATATGGAAGTAAAAATATGCACATTTACGTGCACATCAAATACCCCCACACCTACCTTTTTATTTGTCCTCGAATAAACTAAAACTAAGATAAATCCATTTTCGTAGGAAACACGATTGCATTGAGCGTATGCACCAAGCCGTTAAACCTCTAGGTGTCCCTAGTAGGATGAGTGTTGTCTCGTGAGGCTTTTCAGTGGATACTACCCACAAATCTAAATGCAACATGAAAAATTCCTAAATGCAAGATTTATTTACAAAGATATGAATGCAAGTTTTTAAAAACATTTATAAATGAAGAATTTACTTTCGAATTGACATGAATAAGTTAAATATAAGTTCTGGTCATTATCAAGAAATTTAAGTCCTTTACTCATCAAAACGTCCAACAAAAATTAAGTTATCATCACAATTAGACTCTCGTTTGGCTAGTGTTTTCGGTTGATAACATAGTGCAACTATGAAATGGATCCTAAGTTGATTATCAAAGTTTTTCAAAGTGGTATTTTTGTTTCGTTTGAATAACAAGTCAAATCACACAAGTGAAAATAGTGCTTGGATTTCAATTGCTTATTCTCTCTTATTTGAAAATTTTATTGATATTAACAATATTTACATATGCCTAACTCAGAAAACTAAGGCCAGCTATACCACCCATGCACTATCTTGCGGGCTTACGTGAAGGGAATACAGAGCATGGCAAGTGTACAAGCATGTACACCTACCGACTGTAGGCATTATTAATGAAAGAATTTTTATATACATACACCTAATTCAGATAAACTGAGGCCAGATATACCGATCATGCACTGCCTTTCGGGCTTACGTGAGAAGGGTACAGAGCATGGCGAGTGTACACACTTGCGTGTGAACACGTGAATCTAGGAATTAATAAAATATACACATATATATTAAAAAATTATTTATTTATTTATATTTTTGGTTTTTTATTTATGAAGAGAGAGTTTTGCGACATCATCTTAGCACTACTTAACTTGTAAGATTTAAAATGTTATCGCCTTTACTTTAAATCAACCACTCTTTTAAACAAAGATTACAATTAGGATATACTTCATAATTATCACCCATGAACCTTCCTATATACTAGTTAAACCATCGTTACTTGTAATCAAACTTAATTTTTATTTTTGTTGAGACAAATAAATTTTCAAAGTTTTCAATTTAATAACCAAACTTGTACTTATCCTATAGTGTTTCTTCAAAAATAAATCAAAATGCTAAAAAGAAAATTTGTTTTGAGAATTTGTTTTAGAAATTTTGCGTTTTGGAAAGAAAATGCAAAAAATAAACCATGAAAAATCAAAATGAAGATGAGACTCCCCCCCCCCACACTTAATTTTGACTGTGTCCCAATAGTCAATGCATGATATAAAGAGTGTAACGGGGAAAAATATGTATATATTTACAAAAAAGGGTTAACATTTCTAACTAAACGTAGCATGGCTCATGAAGAACCATGAGTTCCTCCTCTCGATTACTTGGCAATTCCAAGTATTGTTTCAAACGATGACCGTTGACTTTGAAAATTGTTCCATCCCTGGGGTTTTGTATTTCTATGGCACCGTGTGAAAAAACAGTTTGTACAATGTATGCTCCGGTCCATCCTGATTTTAATTTACTAGGGAATAAATGAAGTCTATAGTCATACAAAAGAACTTTTTGGTTGGGTGAAAACGTTTTTCTTACGATTGACTTGTCATGAAAAACTTTTGTTCTTTCTTTGTAAATTTTCTCGTTTTCATACGTGTCGTTTCTAATCTTTCTATATCGATAACCCACAACACTTTGTGTTAGATTTCAACAGGTAAATGGCACACTTCCCCATAAATTAAACGAAATAGGGACATCCCAAGGTTAGTTTTAAAAGTAGTACGGTAAGCCCAAAGTGCATCTGATAATTTATAAGACCAATCTTTTTGATTTTTATTAACAGTTTTCTCCAAAATTTGTTTGATTTGACGATTTGAAACTTTAACTTGGCCACAAGTTTGAGGATGATACAGAGTGGATAACTTGTGGGGTATCGAGTATTTATTCATTAAAGTTTCAAATGATAGGTTACAAAAATGAGTTCTGTTATCGCTTATTATTGTTCATGGTGTTCCGAACCTCGAAAAAAGGTTTTCTTTAAGGAATTTCACAACAATTCTATGGTCGTTGGTTTTACATGGAACGACTTCGACCCATTTGGAGACGTAGTCAACAGCAAGAAGAATGTACAAATTTCTGAAAGAATTTGGGAACGGTCCCATAAAGTCAATACCCCAAACGTCAAAGATCTCGATTGTAAGAATGGGGTTCAAAGGCATCATGTTTCGTCGAGAGATTCTTCCTACTATTTGGCAGCGATCGTAAGTTTTACAAAATTCGAAAGAGTCTTTGAAAAGAGTAGGCCAGTAAAAGCCACATTGAAGTACTTTTTCAGCAGTTTTTCGAGGACCAAAGTGACCACCACACGTTTGAAAGAACACTTTTAATTTCACAATATGGAATGCAACGTTGAATGATTTGGTCGGAATAGTATTTAAACAAGTATGGATCATCCCAATAGAAGTATTTGACTTGGGAAAGAAATTTATATTTATCTTGTTTCGACCAAAATGAAGGAGTTTCCTAAGTGACTAAATAGTTCACAGGATCGACATAAACAGAAAGGAGTTGTTCATCAGGAAAGTTCTCATTGATCGGTAAAGGAGATGGTGTGTTTGGAAGACGAGACAGATGATCGGCGATGACATTGTCGAATCCTTTTTTATCTTTAATCGTAAGGCAAATTCTTAAAGTAGAAGGATCCAACGGATCAAACGAAACTTAGCATCCTTTTTAGCGAAAAGGTACCTAAGAGCGGAATGGTTAGTGTAAACCGTAATGTGTGAACCAATCAAATAAGGTCGGAATTTTTTGAGCGCAAAGACTACCACTAGAAGCTCTTTTTCAGTGGTCGTGTAATTGAGTTGAGCATCGTTTAGAGTTATACCAGCATAAGAAGTTGGAAGCGTCACACATTACTTCGAAAGGAAGATCCCAATTAGGAGAGAAAATTATAGGAGCATAAATGAGTCCATTTTTGAGATGTTCAAAAGCAGAATCACAGTAAGAATTAAAGTCGAATGGAACATCTTTTCCAAGAAGAGTTGTAAGAGGTCGAGCGATTTTATTGAAATCCTTCACAAAACATCGATAGAAACCAGTGTGTCCAAGGAATGAACGAATGTCTTTGACAGATTTGGGAATGGGTAGATTCGTAATTACGTCAACTTTCGCTCTACCTACCTCAATGCCTTTGTTTGAAATGACATGCCCAAGGACAATGCCATGTTTGACCATAAAATGGCATTTTTCCCAATTTAACGTTAAGTGTTTATCCTTGCATACTTTAAGAACCAATTCAAGATGACGTAAGCACTCGGAAAAAGAGTTTCCAAAGATAGAAAAATCATCCATGAATACTTCCAAAAAGCATTCGATCATGTCAGAAAAGATGCTAACCATGCATCTTTGAAACGTAGCAGGAGCATTACAAAGACCAAATGGCATACGTCGATACGCAAAAGTGCCAAAGGAACACGTGAAAGTCATTTTCTCTTGATCTTCGGGAGCACTGGGAATTTGGTTATAGCCAGAATAACCATCAAGAAAGCAATAGAATTCGTGGCCGGCTAAACGTTCAAGCATTTGGTCGATGAAAGGAAGAGAGAAATGATCCTTACATGTTGTAGCATTTAATTTTCGATAATCAATGCGAACATGCCAACCCGTTTAAGTTCGAGTTGGAATAAGTTCGTTTGAGTCGTTCTTGATAACGATAAGTCCAGACTTTTTAGGCACGACATGAATTGGGCTAACCCACGAACTATCGAAGATTGGGTATATGATTCTGTTATCGAGAAGTTTAAGATTTCATCACGAACTACATCCTTCATTTTTGGGTTAAGCCTTCATTGCGCGTCACAACCAGTCTTGGCATCGTCAACTAAATGGATGCGATGTTGAACAAGAGCGGGACTAATTCCCTCTATATCGGTGATCGACCATCCAATTGCTTCTTTGTTTTTCGACAGAATTGAAAGAAGAGAAGCTTCTTGATCAAGAGAGAGAGAGAGAGAGTTAAAGAGATTATGATGGGAAACGTTTCATTGTCATCTAAGTATGTGTACCTAAGGTGATCGGGAAGGGGTTTAAGGTCCAACCTCGGGGGTTGTTCAATTAATGAATTCAGTGGAGGTTCTGATCCAATGGTAAGGGGTTCAAACAGAAGCGCATTTTCAACATCGTTAGGCTCATCCTAAAACAGTTGTTCGTATTGGGTCTCGCGTTTGTGGTTTAAGTCAACTGTTTCATTATCGAAATTTTCTTGAATGAGGCTAACTTCCAGCGTTTGGTCATGTGGTTCATTTGGTAGATTTTTTAAAATTGAGAATGTTAAGATCAAAAGTCATGTTTCCAAAAGAGATTTTCATTGAACCGTTTCGAAAATTTATTAGAGCGTTTGAAGTAGCCAAGAAAGGTCGGCCTAAAATAAATGGAATTTGACTCATTGGATTATTCACGGGTTGAGTCTCCAAAATGATGAAATCGACGGGGAATATGAATTGACCGATTTTGATGAATATGCCCTCGATTTCTCCCACGGGTTACTTAATCGAACGATCGGAAAATTGAAGAATTACTTTTGTCGGTTTTAGTTCACCCAAGCCAATTTGCTGGTAAATAGAATAAGGAATCAAATTGACACTTGCACCCAAATTGAGTAAGCATTTGTTAATCGTTTTGTCTTCTATCGTGCACGAGATCGTCGGACATTCAGGATCTTTGTATTTGATGAGAATTGATTGGGACAAGACTTCACTAAGTCCGCCAACTAAGAAAACTTTCTTGGGTACATGAGTGTGTCATTTTTAGGTACACAAGTCCTTAAGAATTTTAGCGTAGGTTGAGACTTGTTGAACGATGTCAAGAAGAGGGATGTTAACTTTCAGTTGTTTAAAAATTTCCAACATCTTTTCCATTTGGTCAGAGTGTTTCTTGGGTCGAAGACGATGTGGAAATGGAACACAGTACTCAGTAGGTGGGTCTACCTGAGTAGAAGAAGAATTTGGGTTGGAGTTTGATTCAATATTTGGCTCAATGTTCTGTTCACATTCGTTTGTTGTTTTAGAAGTGTTAAGAGGGGTTTCTGGTAAATCATTTGGATTAACGACTTGATTATCAATTTGTTTACCGGAACACAAAGTCGTGATAGCATCCATTTGGGTTACTTTGCTATCTTGAACAACATGGGCTTGATTCAAATTCGTGTTTTGGTTTCTGGGATTCGGAACTGGATGACTTGGGAATGTGCCTCGTTCACGTTCACTTATGGATGTGGATAATTGACTCATTTGCATTTCAATTTTTGCAATAGACTGGCTCATGTTTTGCATATATTAGGTCAATAAATTTTGCAAATTGTTGTTTGATTGGAGGCTTTGAGTGGTTGTTTTAGCCAATGTTTCAAGACTTTTTTCACGTGAACTTAATTGTTTATCATCTTGGGAAGAGGGAGCAAAAGGTTGTTGCGGTTGATTTTGAGACGGACCCGCAAAATTTTGTTGAAAATGATTGGGCTTAAAGGGAGGATTCGAAGCATTATTCGGAAATGCTTGAAAATTGGGACGAACCAAATTCGTGTTGGAATTATTTTGGTTCCAAGCATAGTTTGGATGATTTCTCCAACCAGGATTGTACGTTGGAGAAAACAGGTCATTCTTAACCTTATTGAAAGCATTGAGTTGTTCAAGAGAATTAGGGCACAGATCGGCTATGTGATTCAGATCAATGCATTTATAACACATGGGTTGGGAAGCTTGGTTCATTTGGTTGGATAAGAAAACGTTGTCGAATTTATTGATCATTGCGTCGATTTTAGCTTCCAAAGCCAAAGATGATCCTATCGAGTGTGCGCTCGATCATGAGTAAATTGATTTTTCGTTAGAACGTTTCCATTAGGATGACTTTTCGGCTGAATTTTCAGGAAATTGCTAAGCATCATCATGATGTTGGGCAAGAAAGTTGCCTTGGCACATTGATTCAAGCATGGTTCATGAGCTGTTTTCGAGTCCATCGTTTAAAATTTGGCAAAGCATCCATTTTTCGAAGTTATGGTGTGGACATTTTATCAAGAGCTCTTTAAATCTTTCAAAATATTTTTCGAATGGTTCACCCCTGAATTGATGAAAATTTACGATTTCGTTTCAAATTTTAGTTGTTTTTCTAAAGGGTAGAACTTTTTTAAGAAAACTTTAACGAATTCTTTCCAAGTTTTGATTGAGTTAGATGGTAAGCTGTACAACCATTTTTCAGCATAATCCGTAAGAGAAAATGGAATTAATCGAAGTTTGATTCCATCATAAGAAAGTTGTTGGAGTTTCATGGTTGCACAAGCTTGTTCGAACTTCGTTAAGAAAATGCAGGGGTCATCATGTTCAAAATTGCCAAATTTTAGGAGTGCGGCAATATGGTTTGAATAAATTTCAAAGTGGTTACCCATTGGGGTGGGTAGCGTGATACAAGAGGGAATTGAAACTCAATCGAGAAAGATTCCATCCATAAGAGTTCGAGGGGCGTTCTCGTTTGCCATTTCAGGAGGATCGTTTGTTCGAGTTAAACGATTAGTTGTTGAGTCACGAGTCCAAGTGTCTGTTGTTGTGTCATGAGTCCAAGTACTCTTGCAAAATTAAAAGTCGAGAAGAGAAGAAGTAGAATCGAATTTAAGAGAAAGAAACAAGGTTTAGAAAATGAATTTAGAAATTGTTTTTTTTAGAGGAAAAATATTTACCAAAAAGGATCTATTTTTCTAAAGAGAGATTTGAATTTTTTTTTGGATTTTCAAAAAAAAAATTCTTTTTTTATATGTTTTTCTTTTATTAGTTTTTGTTCTTTTTTTAGTTTTCTTTTTGCTGTTTTTATATATGTTTATATATATATATATTTTTTGGCGCCAAAAACTTGTTGAATTGACGGTTTTTCTATCGGTTAGGAAATTGTCGAAAAATTGTAATAAAAATAACCGCAAGTGCACGGCGTATAATTTTAGTACGTGATGGGTACGGGCTGATCCGCAGGGAAATGAAATTGATTTAAAAATTCTACTCAATCAAATTAAACCAAACTTGAGATTGTTTTAAGCTTAGAAAAATGTAAATCTAGCTAGACCAGAAGTGATTGAAATATGAGATTAGAAAATAATTTAGAGGCAAATCCACTCTCATATTTTTACATAAATCAACACAAAAATAATCTACGATCTCTATTTTGATCTTAAGTGGAAATAGTGATGTGTTTATCATAAGTATGGTCTATTTATGTTATTAATTAACATAACTTAAACCATCAAACTATAATACAACAACTAAAACCACTTATCAATTGCAATAAAACATGTTTCATATCCAGATTACATAAAACATGTTTCATATCCAGATTACATAATCCCAACGTTTCCCAGGTTCAGATCAAATATAATTATTACAAAATACGCCAAGAGCGACATATGAAGATGCCATCTTAGATGACCATAGTACTAAAGTCATAACAGACTCAATACAACACAGCACAACAAAACAACTCCTAAATAGCTAACTTCAACCTCATGCTCATCTTTGGAAGCTTTATTCGTCCACCTACTAAAACCTGCAAATCCTCAACCCTCAGCCTACTCAAATCAATTTTGAGCACCCGAGAGTTTAAGGGGAAAACATAAACTTCAAGTCAGACATAAAGCCTGGTGTGAATAATACTATACATCTTGGTTATTTAATATTAAGTGAGACCACGCCGCTTAGCGGAATGGGTTTCCCTCACCGATATCCTATTAAAACATATCTTTTGCAAATCTTAATCCTGTAACCAAAACTGGTTAAAACAATAATATCAATATCATGAAAGCATATAAATCAGGTAACAAATGGACTATCTGTCCGAACACTGTAGTTTTGTTTGGCTAATTACTAACCTTTGGCTGACCAGGCCTACTAGACAAAATAAACAAATAATTAAACTTCTGTTAGATACTCCTATTCTGGATGGTCTGTCCCTAATTTAATTCTCCCAGGGTCAACTGATCCTAATGGTTTTTCGGGCTCACCAATAACCTATCTCAGTACATATATATTCCTTTCTATGTGTAGCATCCTTTTAGTCTTACCTGTGACAAAGCCCTACACACTGGAATTTTAGACTAAATAAGCCAGGGGCTAATAGCTAATGTATATGGCATGTTGAATCGATAGTTTTTTATCGGTTAGAAAATCACCGAAAAATTGTAATAAAAATAACTACAAGCGCACGAAGTACAATTTTAGTACGTGGCGAGTACGGGTCGATCCGTAGAGAATTGAAATGATTTAAAAATTCTACTCAATCGAATTAAATCAAACTTGAGATTGTTTTAAGCTAAGAAAAATGTAGAACTAGCTAGAACAAAAGTGATTGAAAATATGAGATTAGAAAACAATTTAAAGGCAAATCCACTCTCATACTTTTACATAAATCAACAAAAAAATAATCTATGATCTCTCTATTTTGATCTTAAATGGAAATAGTGATGTATTAGTCATAAGTATGGTCTATTTATGTTATTAATTAACATAACTTAAACCATCAAACTATAATACAACAACTAAAACCACTTATCAATTGCAATGAAAATGAAGTCAAAGCAAAAGCTATTTTAAGTATGATCTATTTACTATATTTAGTAACATAGTTCATCAAATTTTGATTCTACTTTACTTTCACAATCAAAAATCAATTAGTAAAATGATGATGTAAACTGTGTTTATGTTTGAATAAAAATACAGTAGTGGTGAAGTGGTTGAGACACTTGCCTCCTGTTTACAAGGTCGCGAGTTCGATACCCGCCTGCCCTACTCCCCTCAAGGCGCAGAGGTGGATTCCCGTTAATCCTATAACATGGTTGGGAACATCAAACCTCTATGATGGGGCTGGCTTAAACCTTCCTAGGTTTGGTGGACTCTCTAGGCAAGCAGCTCTTCCCTCCGGGATTGAGTTTTTAAAGAATAGGCTATTTGTGAATACAACATAGGCTATCAAATTCACTAATAAACTTACATCAATCATCCACATTTTCATGAAGCATAAAAGAGATTATAAATCACACAATATTTTGAATTTACATAATTTTAGAGAGCTTAATTACCCCTAAATTGAAGGGGTTTAGCTACTCATTTGTGTTATCATTTCAACACATGTAAATTTCAACATAGAAAATAAAAAGAAAGTGCAAGTTAATTAAAATAAAAATAAACTAACTACTTGCATAAAAATAAAACTAAGCTACTAACATGAAATGAAAGAGAGCATGTAAATAGAAAATGAGCATAAAATAAAATAAAAGCAAAGAAGAATAGAAGAAGAAGAGGCTTAGGAAGCCATTTTTATTTCTCTTTTAATTTGTGGCTACAGCTTGCATAATATGATAAGTAGATAAAAGCTTTCATTACATGAACGTAAGAGGGCTATTTATACATGCCTAAAACCCTAATCCATATTTTAAAAGGCTTCCCAAAATACCCATTAGGAAGTGTGGCCACCAAGTAACCATTAGCTTCTAATTAATCCTCCATTAAGTATGCATGAACTTTTAATCCCCACCAACATGTGCATTAGCTCATAATTGTAGATTATGGTAACTGGGTAGGTGGGGTCCTCCATGTTGCATGAATTGATTTATTTCTTCATTTCTTCGTTCTTCCATCCTTTATGCATGCATACATATATTTAGGTTCTCCATTTTCTATCCAAATTTCTACAAATAGAATAAAATGTGCAAGTGAATATTCTTAACATTAATATATGCACAAATTACCATTTTACCCCCAAATTATGTATGAATGATGACTTGAAAGCATTTTTGAAATTTGGGTTTAAACATGTACAAACACCAAATTATGACATTTATTTAAAATAAAAGTAGATTAAGTATGGAAGTAAATATATGCACATTTACGTGCACATCAGGGCGCGACGCTATACCAGTCCCATCTGGTATTCTAATATCCAAGTCATTTTACTTAGGGTTAACTACCTATAAATTTTCCTTGAAAAACTTTTCTTTCAAAATGATTTAATCTTTTAAATCATACTTTAAACAAGGAAAATATACTCTATGCTTTACTCAATCACCTTGCCAAGTTATATATACTTTACACAAAACTTTGTTGATGAAAAAATTTAACCTTTGAAAGTACTCCTTTCGAATCCATTGAAAATACCCCTTTCGAGATCATGTAAAACCTTAGGCCGAAGGCCAAAACATATCCTTTCAAAACCATTCACAATCACCTTTCGAAAACATTGAAATCATCCCCTTTCGGAAGCTTTTAAAACCTTAGACATCCTACCTTTAAAACACTTAAACATTGCCCTCTGAAAACATTGGAAAGCTTCCATTTATAACCTTTCGAAATCATTGGGGAACTACCCCTTGGAAACCTTTCTTTTAAAACCTTTCGAAAGCATTAAATCTATCAAACCTTTCGAAAGCATTTGGGTTCAAGTAAAACACGTGTAACAACCTTTCGAAACCATTCAAAACTATGTTATTCGAAACCTTTGGGTTTACCTTAAAAATATCAAAGGGTCTAAAAAGAATAGGGTCGAAAGCAACACTTTTGAAAGCCATTTCCTAAGTAAAAGAAGTAATAGTATCAAAACCATTCCCTTCGAAAGCAACGGAGAAGCGGCTTGGATTTTAAAATAAAGGGACCTTTCGAACGCAGTGCATCGAAAGGAAAAAAAGGCTGCAGCAAGGGGTTTCAACCTAGTCGAAAGCCATTACTTAAAAACAAAAAGGCGCAACCATTCCTTTAAAAAAATTTAACCTAGACGAAAGCTAACCAAGTAGAAAGCCAATTAAGTCGAAAGCAAAGTAGGCGCATTCTTTTTTAAAAACAAAGACATACTTTGACCCCTTCAGAACCCCTGGTTTCGACTACCTACGTTCCGCCGTAGTCCAATTCACTACGTATCAAATCTTTGATACCAGGTGCATTGGTTTCGATGGTGGGGGAGGCGGGAGTAAGGCGTCGAAAGGAGGGTGCCGAAAGTAGCGAAACATGTAAAATGCATGTTTAAACTGATTTTTAGCTTTTTAAAGTAATCTTTTCAACCAACCTGCCTTGTTTGTCAAAATATGATTGGTTGCTAGTTTTCTTTTCTAAATGTGCTGGCAAAATTTTAAAAATAAATAATTTAATTTATTTACAAAATACCCCTTCTCCTTTTATGAATATCTAAAAGAAATAATTTTATATATCATCAAAACACTTAGGAAAATTCTACAAAAATTCATATGAATCATTTTTAATATGTTTTCTAACATAGATAAATTTCAGACCCAAAACATATATAATTTAGCCGTAAATTATTTTAAACCCAAATAATTATTTTCTTCAAGAAAATTAATATTAAATCTACATTAATTCAGAAAATTATGAAAATTGAAACCCATCTCTAAAATATCATTTCTGATCTAAATCTAAAATCGCAAGGCAGTTTGGATGTCATTTAATAGAGTTTTTACATCAAAACGTATCATAAAATCTATATGAATTATCATAAATCATCAACAAGCATATATATATATATATATATCCATTTTATCATTCAAAATCATGGCAAAACACTTGCAAATAGTTCGAATTTCATTCTAAAACCAAAAATAAATAAAACATGAGATGTAGTCACTATTCACCTTTAGCTTTGAGATTAAGGATTTGAGATTTGAGAATGGATTAAGTTAATTTGCTTCTTCCTTTAGCTTATCTTCCTCTTGCTCTTGTTTAATAGTGGCCGGCCTCTACTTTATGTTTTTGTCTTGTGAATGTATAAAATGAACGTGAGAATGATCGGGGTTAAGGGTTTAGGGTATAAGGATATGCCTTATTCCTATATTGCCCTTGTCGACTTACCCTAACATCTTATTTCATTTTAATTCTTTAGTTCATTTGTATGCATGGCACGGCTACCCCTTGTTAATCACAAATCTCGATCCTCTAACCATTACATTATTTAATTTAATTTAATTAATTAAATGTGCTAAATAATATTACTAAAAATTATGGTCGTTACAAAATATCTCCTTGGAAATTCGGCAGAAGGACCTTTAGAGCCATATGCACAAGAGGGATCGCATGACCCAATTTCCATAGAAGAGGGATCGGTACCGATCTCTACTTTGGTGGAATTTTAGTATGTGATCCCTATGGTAGCTTCCTCATGCTAAAATATGCTTAGCCTCCAAATTTCATGCCAATTGGATCAGTAGAACTTGAGTTATTGCTTGATCTTTGCTTCAACATGGGTTTCTTGCTGATTCCTACCGATCCCTACCAAGGGAAGAGTGCCAATCCCTCTGACTTCATCTTCTTGAGGTGCGATCCCTAAGGTAGGCTCCCTAGGGACCCCATACCTTGCTTACAAAATTTTATATGCATTGGACTTATGGATCTTGAAACATTAATTGTTTTCTATTAAAATGCCCTTACTTCCTGAACCATACTGATCCCTATTATGGAAGCTAATTTATGTCGATCCCTCCTATATATTGAACCATATTTCATACTTTGAACATTCTGCCTTGCATATCTATCAATTTCATTCAACCTCGACTTCATGTTATTATCTATACTTAATTTATAGGCCCTATAATCATCACTCTGGACTCATCGGCCTTGATAGTAGTCGAATCTAACTTATCCAATTAGTTCAATATTGCTAAGTCAAAATGTCGGATAACAATACCCCAAGCTGTACCCAGTGTGATCGAACTCGTGTAGATCTCACCGTACTCCATATCGAGCATAAGTGATATATGACCTACTCTAGATATTTGACACATATATAGATCTTATCGTAATCCAATGATTCCTATTGAGGGTCCAAAATAAATAGAGTCAATATCTAATCATTCCATAGACCTCAAGCTGCATCCTGATTGATCAGACCCATGTAGATATCACCGTACCCCATATTGAGCATAAGCGATATATGACCTACTCTAGATATTTGAAACCTATATGGACCTCACCATACGTCATATCAAGCATAAGTGATAAATTATCCACCCATAGATGATCATCATCATCTCCCCCTTAGTCATCATAGGTTTCTTAGCAAATTCATATAATGCCTCTACAAAAGAGAACGACGTGCATATCCCATATAATATTCCATCATGACCACAAAGGAACACTGATGCCATACACACACACACATATATAATATAACATCACATAATCAAATACGTCTATCACAAATGGAGACCAATATCTCATTATCTTCTATCAATATGGATGGCCTCTACCATAAGACCAATAATAGGCATGGCCACTAATATAAGGCCCATACAATGTATGATCAATAGTATAAGATTAATACTCTGTACGGTCAGTAATATAAGATCGATACAATTCATTAAACTACGCGTACTCCTAGGTCAAAGCTCGAAGGTATGGATTTACTATGTTCGATCGTACATGCTCGTTGGACGTGATCGTGTGACCAATCATCACACTGATCCCATGCCCAATCATTTTTTGATCCCATAGGAATTGCTTAACATTTGCCTCTGGATTTCGAGCCCCCTTGCTTTCTACCTCCCTAAGTAGCGCATAGTCTTCCCTGAAGTTGCACTAAAGCTTCGCACGAACCCGTTTCCAAAAACATGGAAGTAACCCCAATAAAAGGCATCGAACTAGGGCTTTAATGCCCAGGTTAGTCCACCACCGGTGGTTTACCACCGATATACCTGCGGTAGCTTGTCCCAGGCAGTAAAGCTTGGGGCATGTGCCATTGATCTATATGATCATCGATTCATGCACCGTTTCCTCCGTTACTCTGCTCGATGAGCCACCTAGCTTCTTAAGCCTGCCTCCACCCCATTGGTCCTCTTGTAGTGTTCATTGGTTGATGTTATGGAAGTGGTTCCTTATGTGTTCGAAAATCGATTTCGACATGAAATCCACCTTTTGCACATGTAGAGTTCAACGGGTGACTATAGCGACCATGCTTCCTCTAATCACACCAAAACTTACCCAACCGACCATCTAGCCTCATGTGATGCCTCACGTGCTAGCACACTCATTCGTACACATTTTACATGCATACACAAGCACACTTCACAACATAAGTCATGTTTTGGACTTCACTTTTAATAACCCATATTTTACGTATTGGAGGATAGTAAAATATTTTTATTTTATTCGTCTGAGGTCGTATGATTCTATAATTTTGGATATGACTCTTAGGGACATTTTACAAATCTATTATTTTTCCCAAATTCCTATGTGACCATTTTGACTCGAAAAAACTTGTTTGGGCTATAACGTTTGATAGGAGTTGAATAAGAATCTCAAACCAGTTCCATTGTTTCAGGATGATGGTTTCCCATTTCATATAGTTGCCATAATAGAAAAACGACTTACAGTTAGAAAGTTATTCCCGTTTTAAGTTTCTGAAGCTGTTAGCCAAAAGTAGTATATAATTAATTAAGCCCACTACTAAGCCCATTAGTTAAATTAGAGAATACTATAAATAGCAGGCTGAAGAGTCAAGTTAAAACTTTTATCTCTCATTCTAATCAGGTCTAAACCCTAATTTGCCCTAGATCCATCCTAATTTTATCCAAAATCATCCAAATTTCTCTCTAAATCAAATTAGATTATGGATTAGAGACTAGATCATCAATTAGAAGAAAGAGCATTGATTTGCTTGCTTTGAGGTGCATTCCATTGGTGTCCGGATTGGATCCATATTCATATTGGTTGAATTTGGTAATTGGTGAGTGGTTTATGCCTTTTCACTATATTATGCATGTTTATATGGTAGAATCATAGGATATAACATCTTTTAAATCAATTTTTGGCCATAAACCTTTTCTAACTTTAATTGCATGTTAAACTATGTATATAATCTAGATTGATTAGAAATCACTCTTGCTCATGCTCATATATTCATGTTATATGTAGATCTATGTTAGAAATTGACTTGTTTGTCTTATTTTGATAGATTTCATAATTGATTATATGAGCTTACTTGTTATTCTATGTTAAATGATATGATTTGATGTTTTTTGCTAGTGTTGTGATTGCATAGAAAGTTAGGTCGGAGAATTGAGGAAATCAGATGCAAAGTTGGTCGGAATTGGACGAAACTTGGAGGGGAGGCTCTAGAGTATTGGAAGAGCTTGTGGTTTAAGGTGCAAGTTCCAATTCATTATCTACATAAGTCGGCACCGAGTTGAGAAATTAGCACCAACATGTGTTGTTTGGTCAATGGTGGTGGCGACTTTGGGGAGAGCAAGGATGTTGCTAGTAGAGTGTGCCTAAGGTGATGGATTAATGATTGGCCAAGCATTGGAGGCTATAACAACTTGTTTCTAGAATATAAAGTAGGATGCTTTGAAGAGAGGACTTGTTCTATAATGACTTGATTTGTGTAGAGAATTTAGGGTCATGGAATTTGGGCATTGAGTACTAGAAGCAAGGAAGGAGTGAAAGAAAACTCCGAAATATGATGGCTAAGTAGAGAGATCAGCACCGAGTTGAGAGCTCGGTACAAACTTGGTTTAAGGCCAAATGGATGGAACTTCTAGGAGGTGAAGTAGAGGTCAAGTACATCGTGTTGGAGATGTTGGCTCGTTCGTATTAAGTTGGATGCCGATATTACAACATAATGAAAAACTATGGTCTTCGGGTGTTGGCCCGTGTTGGGAGTAAGTTCTGAAGATGGCGGCTTGTAAAGGGGTGGGCCATATGATCAGGGAATATGGAAGGGTTCCTCGTGAATAATGGAAACTGGATTGAGCAAGAAGGGTTTGGTATCCAAATGGAGCAAAGATGGGCTCGGGTGTATGTGCTAAGGAATCGTTGATGATTCAAAAAGTTTTTAGTTGTACTCGAAGCATGAGTATTATAAGTGGGGACACCCATGTGTCAATGAAGAGACCTGTATACCTTGGACTAGTAGCTTTGGGTCAGGTGTCCAACTTTGGGCTGTGAGAAAGTATCCAACTTTAGGCTGCGAGATATGAGAGTACAACAGAGAATGAGGATTTCCATTAGTCCCTGGCTTGGGGGTCATACGAGTTATCATATATTCAGAGCACATGGAGTGATAATTAGGATTGTTTGATGGATACTATGGATGCTTTGGTTGCTTTCTTTAGCAGGCTATCACTTTTAGGTATTAGGGGAAGTAGGCATTAGAGATAGGAATACTTGGAAGACTGATATCTTTTTTTGGTTTGTGGTATATCTTTATGATATCGTAGATTAGCATATTATAGTGTTGTATGCTAACTCTTTAGTTGCAGGAACATGACAGGTATAGTTCATGTATTGTTGCTCCTTACCCTATTTACATGTTTAGTATTTTGAGACTCATTTACTACTCACACCAGACTATTCTCTGACCCAAGGTTTTATGCTTTACCTCTTATTATCTTGGGTACTCTTAAATAAGTAGACTAGATAACATGTCTAGGTGACGCAATAACTGTTCGAAGGATGAGATAGATGCAGCTACCTCATATTATATACATATATGGAGTCTACATTTGCTCCGTTGAGCAACGCTGTGGAACCTGTGACAACGCTTGCTTATTTCTATTTGTTGAGGCAGTTTAATTGAGTTTACTTCTGTTGCGTAAAATCTACTACATATGATGTATAACTTTGTGGATCTATAGCTCTGATGATGATTTCTTCACATAGTTATTACTATCTCTTCTGTTATACCTGTGACATTATATTTTATCCAAGCATTGTTAGAGATGATAGATGATATGCTATATTTGTTTATTTCAACCTTAATGATCGTCGTATATCGGTCGGGGATGGACAGTGCACGATTTATACACTATTGATGCCGATGGTATAGGGCGGTCATCACATTTGGTATCAAAGCTTTGGTTACATGATTAACTTGAGTTGATAACATGATCCAATAGAGATAGGGAAGGTGCTACCGCCTTAGACTGGATCGAGAGTGTGTATATATATACGAGAGATTGCATACTCGTTATAAGTTTGGTTTTCAAAACTATATAGTAATATATTATATAGTATAAGTCACATGCACAAGAGCACTATAGACATGGTTTTCTTTATGAGAGACTGGTCATTCTTATTACAAATAAGAATGAGCTCACATGCAAGGGAAGCTGTGGGGAATTATGCTTCAGGAGTAGAGGAAGGAGTGGGATCAACAACTGCTATGCCTAATATCCAAGCCATGTTCAATGCTATGATGACTAATATGATAAGGAATGCTCTTGGAGTGATGATAGGTGGAGGTGCTCTCGTTTAAGCGCCTAGGGCTAATTTTGCCAAGTTGAACAAAGATTATTCTACTCTTGGAGGGAACTCATCTTATGGAACAGTGTCAACCATAGAAGTGCAAGATTGGTTAGATACTTGTGAGCGCATCTTCGATGATATAGGGGTGGAAGAAGCTATGAAGAGGAAGTTGGCTCCGAGACAGCTTCATGGCCGAGCCATAAATTGGTGGAATGTTGTTACTATTGCTACTCCAGAGGATCAATTCAGCTTTGATCAATTCAAGACAAGGTTCGAGGAGGAGTTTATTCCGGTTGTTGAATATGTGGTAGCATTTGATGCTTTGTCTAGGTATGGGATGTCGTTCATCGACACTCCATTGAGGAAGAATGAGAAATTCATCATTGGTTTGGATGACTACTTAGGGGAAAAGCTAGTGGACTATATAGATAAGTCATTTAAGAAGCTTGTAGAGAAGGTGCTTCGCCATGAGAGCTTGTACCTTAAGCCTAAGACTGATATCATTGTTTCTGCTAAGAAAGAAGAGCCAAAGCCTCATCAAAGCGGTGAAGGCAAGAAGAAGTGGAATGGAAAGAGAAAGCAGTCCTGGGAAGGAGTGGCAAGAAGAATGGTAAAAGGGAACGTACTTGCTATGGATGCAATGAAAATGGACGTTTGATTGAAGATTGCAAGATGAGTGAGAAGAGGAAATGTTGCAACTATGACAAGCCTGGGAATTTGAAGAAGAATTGTCTAGAACTGGTGAAGGATAAGCAAGTGGTGGAAGTGTATGCTTTAGATGTAGTCTCGACTTCGTCGAGTGCTCTTTCGACGAAATAGAAAAGGAAGGGAGTCGTCATCCAAGGTATGCTTTCTATTAGTGATGTTCATATTCGAGTTTTGTTTGATACTGGTGCTTCTCATTCATTCATTTGTAGTGACCCAGTAGATAGATTGGGATTGGAACCTATGATAGCAGACCGACCTCTAATAATGAGAAACTATTTGAGGCTCTAATAGTCTTTTCCTAGTTTGTCGTGGCTTAATTTTATCGAGCATGAATGTTCTTTCATTTGTGATTGCTTTGTTTTGAACTTTGTTGGGTTTGGGATTAACTTGGGTATGGACTAGCTTATGAAGTATGCAACCATAGTGGATTGCGAGAAGCTGTTGGTGACAATCGGAGATGTGGGTGGGCGAACGGTAGTGATTAGCTGCCTACCAGAGGATGGGGTGATGGTTTGCTTTCTATATTCACTTGAGGTTCCGTGGGATGGATTGTCATATGTGCCTATCACTAGAGAGTATCCATATTTTTTTGAGGAAGTGATTGGATTGCTGTCGCATAGAGAGATCAAGTTTCAGATAGAATTGGTAAAGGAAGCCGAACTGATAGTTATGCCTTTGAGGTGTATGGCACCTAGAGAGGAGAAGGAATTGGAGGTGCAAGTGAATGACCTATTAAGGAAAGGGTTCATTCGAAGAAGTATATTTAAGTGGGGCGCACCTGTAGTATTTGCAATGAAGGCAGAAGGATTTTTGAGGTTGTGTGTGGATTATAGTAAGCTGAATAAAGTGATGAAGAAGAACAAGTATCTCAACTACATGGTACGAAGGTGTTCTCCCAAATGGATTTGGCGATGGGATTTCACTAGTTGAGAGTAGCGAAGGAGAGTATGCCTATTACCGCATTTTGTCCACCGCCGGGTTTCTATGAGTGCTTAGTGATGCTATTTGGGTTAACCAAGACTCCGACATACTTTATGGGATGTTATGAATCAGGTTTTCAGAGACCAGTTAAATAAGTTCGTGCTTGTTTTCATGGATGATATTTTGATCTACTCCAGAACTGAAGAGGAGCACAAGACGTACTTGAGGATTGTGCTAGAGATATTGAGGAAGCGCAAGTTGAGAGGGAAGTTCAATAAGTGTCACTTCTGGAGAGTAGAAGTGAGACTCTTAGGTCACATCGTTTCGAGATAGGGTATAACAATGGATCCTATGAAGGTGGTAGCAGTCCAAGGTTGGAACTAGCCCAAGAATGCTACGAATGTGAGAAGTTTTATAGGATTGGTGGGATGCTATACGCTTTATAAAGGACTTCTCGAAGGTAGTGGAACCATTGACCAGTTTGATGAAGAATAATCAGACTTTTGTATGGGATGCGAAATGTGAGCATGCATTTGTGAGTCTAAAGGAGAGGTTGACGAGAGCACCAGTGTTGACCATTCCAAGTGGAATAAAGAGTTGACAGTATACACCGATGCTTGTGGTACTGGATTGGGTATGGTGTTGATAAAGAAAGGGAAAGTTATTACCTATGCTAGTCGACAGCTGAAACCGCACGAGAGGAATTACCCGGCTCATGATTTGGAATTGGAGGCAATTGTTTTTTCTTTGAAGATGTAAAGGCACTATTTGTTGGGAGAAAGGTTTGAGCTGTTTACGGGCCACACATCCTTGAAGTACCTTTTCTCCCAGAAGGATCTCAACCTTCGGCAACAATGGTGGTTAGAGTTATTGGCCTCTTATGATTTCAGTATTTCCCACACTCCAGGAAAGGGGAATGCAGCTCCGTTGCATTAAGTAGAAGACATGCTAGATTGGGAGCAATGTTCTTGGAATGGAAGTAGATAATATATTTTTGGATTTGATTTCAGGCCTCACTACGAGCTAGAACCTGAATTGTTGGCAAGTTTATCGATTAGACCTACTCTAATTGTAAGGATCAGTACTAGTCAGAAGCAAGATGCCAGGCTAGCGGAGATTATAGCAAAGATAGAAGAAGGAGTAGGATTTGAAGATATGAAGCAATATGAACTCGACCAAGAAGGTTGGCTTCGTAAAGATGGAAGATTATTTGTTTCCGATGTTGATGGATTGCGAGATGAAGTGCTAAGAGAATGTTACCATTCCAGATTAACCATTTATCCTGGTGGTAACAAGATGTACCAAGGTATGAAGTGAACTTACTACTGGGAAGGTATGAAGAGGGTGTTGGGGCATTCATCTCGAAATGTATAAACTGTCAGTTGGTAAAGGCAGAGTAGAAGAAACCTAGTGGATTGTTGCAACCATGAGAGATTCTTAAATGGAAATGGGAGCAAGTATCGATGGATTTTATTATTGAATTACCGAGGACTCGAGCAGGGTATGATGGCATTTGGGTCATAGTAGACCGGTTGACTAAGAGTGCAAGGTTTATACCTGTCTAGTCCAGTAGGACGACATCCAAGCTGGCAGAGTTGTATGTAAAATGGATAGTACGATTTCATGGTGTGCTGAAGAACAAAGTGAGTGATCGAGACCCGTTGTTCACTAGTGGGTTTTGGAAGAGCTTACAAGAGGTATTAGTGTTGGAGCTGCATCTTAGTATAGCTTATCACCCGCAAACGGATGGGCAGACCGAAAGAGTAAATTATATATTAGAAGATCTCTTGTGAGCATGCATTTTGGACTTTGGTGTTTTATGGGATGATCATTTTCATTTGGTGTAGTTTGCATACAACAATAGTTATCAATCGAGCATTGGTATGGCTCCATATGAAGCCTTGTATGGTTGACTATGCAATGCTCCTTCATGTTAGTAGGAAGTGGGCAAGAAGCTGATACTTGGGCTAGATATGATTAGAGAGACTTCGGAGAAGGTTGAGGTCATTCGGCAACGAATGAAAGCTACTCAGGATGATAGAAAAGCTACGTGGACAAGAGATGAAGAGAGTTAGAGTTTTCTGTCGGAGATATGGTGTTTGTAAAAGGTTTCTCCTCTAAGGAATGTAGTTCAATTTGGTAGAAAGAGGAAGTTGGCATCGAGATTCGTAGGACCTTCTTCGATAGTCGAGAGAATTAGAAAGCTAGCATGACTTACCTCAGAAGATGGCGAGTGCGCACAATGTTTTTCATGTCTCTTATCCACATAAGTTTGTGCACGACTTAGGCATGATGATCACACCAGATCAGCTAGAAGAAGTTGAGGTAGAACCAAAAGTTTATATACCTCGTAGGCTGCTTTATATTGTTGGTACGATACAAAACGGCTTAGGAGAAAGACAATGAAGCTAGTAATGGTACAATGGAGCGGAAGTGATGATGGTTATACGTAGGAGATGGAGGAGAGCATGAGGACTATGTTTCCGGAGCTCTTTGAATGGTAAGATCCACTATTTATCGTATCTACTTTCACCATTGTATGTTATATTCGATAGATTAGTATTGTGAATGCTACGATAGGTCACCTATACTATTTATTGCACGGCTGGTTGTTTGATATGAGTAATGGTTGCTTATGTTTGATAGGAATGCAGGATGACCATGGTTGCCTATACCTTGGCTTATTTGGGGATTTAGGGGGCTAAATTCCTAAAGAGGGGAGAATGTAACGACCTGTATTTTACGTATCCAAGGATCGTAAAATATTTTTATTTTATTTGTATAAGATCATATGATTTTATAATTTTGGGATATGACTCTTAGGAATATTTTACACACCTATGATTTTTTTCAAATTTCTATGTGACAATTTTGACCTTGAAAATCTTGTTTGGGCTATAACTTTTGATAAGACTTGAATTATGGTCTCAAACTAGTTACATTGCTTCAAGATGATGGTTTCTCATTCTGTAGAGTGGTCATAATAGAAAAATGGACTTACGATTAGAAAGTTATGCCTGTTTTAAGTTTTTAAAGCTGTTGACCAGGATTAGTTGTAATTAATTAAGCCCTTTAGTGAGCCCATTAGTCTAATTAGAGAATTCTATAATTAAAGGGCTGAAGAGTCAAGTTAATACTTTTCCTTCTCATTTTAAATCAGGTCTAAACCCTAATTGGTCCCAGATCCATCCTAATTTCATTCAAAATCACCTAAATTGCTCTCTAAATCAAACTAGATTGCAGATTAGAGATTAGATCATCTCATTGATTTGCTTAATTTGAAGTGCATTCCATTGGTGTCTAGATTGGATCAACATTCACATTGGTTGAATTTGGTAACTGGTGAGTGGTTTATACCTTCTCATAATACTATGGATGTTTATATGGCATAATCATAGGATTTAACATGTTTTAAATCGATTTTTGGCCATAAAACGTTTTCTAACTTTAATTACATGTTAAACTATGTCTATGATCTAGATTGATTAGAAAACACCTTTGTTGATGCTAATATATTTGTTCTATATGTAGATCCAAATGAGAAATTGAATTGTTTGTCTTATTTTGATGGATTTCATGTTTGATTTGATGAGATTGCTTGTTATTCTATGTTGGATGATATGATTTGATGTTGTTTGCTAGTACTATGATTACATAGAAAGTTAGATCGGAGAAATAAGCAAATCGGAGGCAAAGTTGGCCAGATTGGACGAAACTTGGAGGAGAGACTCTAGAGTATTGGAAGAGCTCGTGGTTTAAGGCGCAAGTTCCAATTCATTATGAATAAATTTATTTGCAAAATATAACTTTTGTTTCAATAATTAGTAAAGATCGTTTCTTTACTTTTAAGTAATATTCATATGTACTAATTAAGCTTCGTTAATCACTTAATTAGCTTTATATCTTTTCTAAAACCATTTAAATTAGTTTTATTATTACTAACAAATGACATGAACTTAATTATGTCATCTAATTGGTCTCCAATCCATTACAACATCACATTTAATCACTCAGTTATCCCAGAATCCATTTCTAAGCTTACTAACTATTTCAAAAATAGTAATTAAGGTCTTAAACAAATAATGAGATGATATAATCATGTTCATAATATGGATACAAGCCTAATTCAATCCAAAGAATCTTAAAATCATTTCATATAATCTCATAATCCTCAATAAAAGAATAAAGAAGATTAAAAAGTAATTATTTACGAAGAATCATCCCACTCACCTTTTCTTTCCCTAAACCAAGTTCTAATCACCAAAACCCATGCTTTCCCTCTCTTTAAATCATAGATGAAGCTCCAAATCACAACTTTAGGCTAATCCCTTAATGAGTTTTGTAAAGAATTGCATGAAAGGAATTATGATGATTTTTATTTGAATTTAGAAATTTTATTTGAATGGTTTAGGGATTTGTGATTAATGAAAGATTGGAGAAAGATTAGGAAAAGAAAAGGAGGAAGTAACGTGAAATGAAAGTGGAATGAGAATTATGAAGTAGGTTAGCCAATTATAGGCTAGCTAATGGGCCTTATCCCAAATTCATTTCATCCACTCAAAAACCAATATTCACTTCAAAAATTCATCGATTCCAAACATAGTCAAGTTTATACTCATTTTTCTTGCATTGGAAAAGCAAACTCAACTACAGGTGTCTCCAATCCTAATTCATCCATCTCTAAAAAATCGAGTACAATGGGCGTTTCGATAATTGTGACTTAATATTTAAATTAATTATTTAAATACCAAGTCGTTAAATTGAGAGGCACTACATTTCCTCCTTAAAATAATTTCATCCTTAAAATTCATATGAGTATGAGAAAGTGACATGATGTAACAACCCTGTATTTTTCAAATATTTTTAAATTGATTTTTCCAGATTCAAAAGCTTTATTTATGAAAAAGAATAAATTTTGTTATTTTAAGTATAAACTTTGATTTTGATGTGGATTAGAATTGCAAATATGACTAAATTTAATATTTCTAGAAAATGTGAATTTTGGTCAAATAGTCAAACTTTGACTTTTAAATTAAAATTTTAAATATTTGAAATTATAAATTTTATCTTTTATTATGACAATAGATTTAATAACTTGAATACTGCTTTTCGTTTCGTTGGAAACAGAGTTAAAATGTAAAAGTTATGTACATTTCAATTTTTAGTATAATTTGTTTTATTGTGCAATTTTGCCTATTTTAAATTTTATAAATCATATTTTTCTTTCTTATATTGTATTTAATATGTGTCAATATGTTAATTTATGTATATTTTGTCTTTTTATATTTTTAAAATGATAATAGAATTTTTCCAAAATTTACTGTATTTATTTTTCATTTTTAAAGGCTGTTTTCCTATTTTCTGCTATTTTCTTCATTAAAAATTATATGTAAATTTAATTTTAAATATTTATTTTGTGAATATATTTTTATTTTATGTTATTATTTATGTTTAAAAATATATTACAAGCTCATATGAATTTTTCTAAAATTTATTCTATTCAATTTCAAATTTCTAGACTAGTTTACTATTTTTAGCTATTTTCTTAATTTAACTTTATATGATTGATAAATATTTATATAAACTATTATATTTTGATAAAATTTCGAAATTTTATCTGGGATTTTTTTTTTCCAGAAATATTAAGCTATAAAAATAAAATAAAGTAATATGAAAGGCCCTAAACCTTCTATCTTCCTATGGGCTTTTATAGTCCACCTTTTTTACGTTTTAACCTAACTTATCATCAATTAGACATTACTATTCCTCATTCTTTTTGTTTCAGCCGACTTCCTCATATCTTTCACGAATTTCAAAGCTTCTTAACCCTAAAAAAAAGTCATGGCCTCCATCTTGAAAAATTAGGTAAATCCCTCTCTTCTTTCTACTTTTTCTTACTTTTTCTATGCAATTTTGCCTTGCCTTCTCCCTTGATTAAGATCGGCCTCTCCCCCTATTCCACGGCCACCACCTCCTTCCATCTCTTCCCGACCATCACCACCATCTACCCCACCAGATCTGACCATGCCCGAACCCCTTTTGATGGTCAAACCCCTCAAACTACAACCTAGATGCCTAGATACATGCTTATTTGACCTCTACATGCTCATCCACTTCAACCACCACCCAAACCACCACCATAGCCGCCACCACTCCTCTGACATGACCACGACACACCCCTCCCCATCTCTGTCCAGTCATGACACATCACAGGCCGAGCCCAATCCCCATGGCCGAGCCCTTGTTTTGACCAAAAACCACCTAGTTGCCTTCAAAACCACATCACCTCCTCATGTACAAACTCCACCTTGTCTTGCCTTGAACCCGAGCTATGTTAGCCCAAAACTGACCCAAAACTTGACCACATCTGAACCACATCAGACCCCAAAGCCATACCAAACAATAGAGAAGGCAAAGCAAAAGACTGCGTAGTCGTATCTCCTTTTATTTCAATGCTATTGCATTTTTAAAATCGTATTGAATTTTGTTGTTTTGATTGTTTGTTTTGGGTTGCACACAAGAGTTGTAGATTAGATTCGCTCTCCACTCAAGTCCGTAGTCTTGTCATCGTGCTTTTGTTTCCATCGTGTCATTGGTTTTGATATCTCCAGCAGAAACAGGTGAGTTATTCTCACCAGACAATATGTACCTATATAACTGATAAACCGACACCATTTGAATATGTAATGTATATTATCATGTTATATATGCTTATATTATTATCATATGATGTTCACACCTGTTATTACACCTGTTATATCATATGTTACTGTTGTTTTATGTTATTCTGTTTATTTATATCAGTTTATCACACTGCAAGTTCCTTGTAGACTAGAATCACTATGGGTTGAAATGATACATACCTGAACGGACTTTAGAATAAGGGAATATCGTTATGAGCTGAAATGATAGGCCTGAGCGGTTTTCAAATTCATTCATTTAACTTGGGATTGTGGGTTTGAAATGATATAACTCGGATTTTTCTTTTTTTAAACTGCGGGTTGAAATGATACATATCCGTATCACTTGACCTAGGTTAGAAAACTATATGCAGGCCCGTGGTTATTTTATAAAGTGTTTTGGATGATTTTAAGTATTTCTAAAAATAAATTTATGAAATTTGATTTAAATAGATTTTGAAATGTTTTAGAATAAAGAAATTATGATTTTTCTATGAGTTAAAATGTAATTAATGAATGGTTAAATTGGATTGTTGAAATATAACTTAAGTTTGGAATTTGGAATTTTGGTTAAAAATGATATTTAAGTTATATGAATAAAATGGAAATTTAATTATATTTGGAAAATGGTAAAATATGATAATTTGATTAAATTTGAATTTAAGTGATTTATTAAAGTATTATTGATTTTTCTATGAATTTAAGTGGTTAAATAAACGAATGTTTAAAAGTGATCTTTTAAAAATATAACTTGACTTGGAAATGTGAAATTTGGTTTTAATTAAAGGTTTAAGTTAATTAAATAAAATTGGAAATTTAGTTAAATTTGTGGAATGGTAATTTAAATTTGAAGTGTTAAGTTTATTTGTTGAAATGTGAAGAATTGGAAACTTTTACACTTAAATTTATTAAGTAAACTGTTGAAAATTGGATTTAATTATAAGAAATTTATTGTGAAAAAGATATATGTTAAATGATATGTAAATGAACATTTTAAATGTTAAAATATGATTTTAAATGTTTATGTGTTTTAAATTGAAGTTATTTAATTGCTGGAAATACACTAACACTTGAAATCTACTTTTAATAGCATTCAGAAATGCTATAGATTCTGTTTTGAACTGAAATTGTGTAAAAAGAGCTATTACAGCATTTCTGAAATGCTGTAGTTGCTGTAATTGAACTTATAGGCTAATATTGAACTCAGGTCTATTATAGCATTCTCTGGAAATGCTATAGTGGTCTGCAGTCTTTGCTGAAATCAAATAAAACCTTTGTTTTGAAATCTGAGTTACCACAGCACTTCTGAAATGCTGTCTTTTCTGTTTTGAACTATAATTTAACTAAAAACTGAGTTGTAACAGCAGTTTTAAATGCTGTCTTTGCTGAATAAAAATGTTTTCAAGTATAACTTATAACAGCTTTTTCTAAATGCTGCGAAAGGCTGAAATTTTAATAATTATGGTTTTTGACTTAGTAAACGAACTCAGAATGGTTTGAAACTTTGGAAATTGAATACTTGATTTGAAAATATAATAATTACACTTTTAAAAGGTTTAAATGAATTATTTTGATTGGAATATAAACTATTTAAAGGTTATTTGAAATGATAGTAAATGAACGATATCTTTGAATTTAAAAGGTATTTAAAGTTGAATATTTGGATTTGAACTGATAGGATATTTTATTATATTACAATGATTTGAAATAAAGTTTTGAAAAGATATGATATTTTGATATATTGAAATGATTTGAAATGAAGTTTTGAAATGATATAATATTTTAAAAATATGGAAATGGTTTGGAATTGATTTAATCTTTATTTTGATAAATATATGGTTTTGAAATGATATTTTATTTTGAAGTAAAGTATTGTTTTAAAAGTTATAACCACTGGTTATAATAACGATTGGTTGTTAAAGAGACCGGGATCGGATATGGACATACTCTCTGTCGATACCGAAAACCACTTTGACAACTGTGTACGCGGTGGAGTTTCCAGAATGAAGTAGGATGGTGGCGACGATCCTAAGGTATATACGTGGACCCAACTCCCGTGAGTTGGCATAAGGTGGCTAAAACAGGAGCGATTGACGGACCAAGGAGGTAGCACCTCTGATCGGACACACTTCTTCGATACCATTATATTACTTGTGATTGATTTGGTGGCCACCCTTGATTTGGGAGTGTTGTTCGAGGTGGGCGGTAGTGGCTGCTATGCGTCACCACTAGTCCGGATGCGTAATTGGTATATCTACCCTGGCATTGCCTAGTTGTGCTGTGTCACCTACCATATCGAGCTTTACTACGATTTTGATTTAAAGATCCGACCGCGTTAAGGTTCTCCATCCCCTTAACGCTATTTTCTATATGATTATACTTTACTAATTAGACACTACTGTATATAGCGTATATTACTACATAGTAAATAGTTTAATGGATCCTTAAAGAATGGGCGATCCCAAGCATTCTTTAAGTTACTTGTACCTTATTACAGTTCACTTGAGTTGGTTTACATTATATAAGTATATATTGTCCTGACTCGAGTGTTTGTATTTTTATTTACGCTCGGGTCAGCGTGAGTATTCACAGATTTGGATTCCACTTTCTGGAGATTGGAATCGCTGGAGATTATCTGCTTATCTAGTTTTATCTATCTCAGTTCTGTTGTTCTATTCAGCTTGTACTTGGTTATCGTATTGAGACTTCTGTTGTACTTTATTTCTTCTGTTGTATCTTATTTAACTATGATATATTTACATAGTAGCTTCATGAACTACTATTTCTTTTACTTCCGCTGCATTATTTTACTCTGTGTCTATGATATGTGATTATTTATTTACTGTATATTCTGAGATTTGCCAAATTTTATTTACAACGCGGTATTTTGAGCAATTCAATTCCGGCATGAGTGTGTACCTATACACTTATAATGGATTCGAATGGTTGAAAATACCGGGTCGTTACAGTTGGTATCAGAGCTTTGGCTTTGAGGCAAAACTTAGAATGTATGGTAAATTTAGTTACAGAATCACTTTCGTTCGAGTTTGAATCTTTTTCTCTTGATTCGAATTTCCTTTGAATTTTTGAAACGTTCCCTACGGTTCCAAAATTCATTCTTGTCCCTCACTATTCATCTTCTTTTGATTTTGGAGTATCACATAACTCCACTTCGAATAATCTTTATAGTGAATTGGCTGTCTCGCCAATATTCTAATTTTCTGGTAAAGGGGGAAACTCCTTTACAAATTTGCATCGATTCACCAGAGATTCATATCTATCTTTGGTTTAGAAGCTAATATCTTTTATTTTTCCAAACTCTATCTCTTGAGATCGAACGTAGATTTGTCCCAGGAAAATCCACATCGATCTTATTCTTTAACTCACGGTTAACCCGGTTAAGGTTGTCCGCGGTTATCTAAGCTTACCCATCTCCCTACTTTGTTATTTAATCATCTTGTATTTTGTTTCCAACCTACCTTCAAAACATTTTGAATTGTATTTGTAAATCTGTAATTAATATTTTGTTTTATATTGTGTTGTTTGAGTTGTTGATGTTGATTTGGATTTCCGATCGATTCGTCTGATCAACGCTATCGATATGATTTCTAAAACACTTTGACAGAACAAACTGACACAATATTATAAAAAAAATTTGGTTAATGAAATAAATTTTGATATATAATTTATGGAACTTAATAAATTGATTTAAATTGATAATTTGAAGTGATAATACTTGATTTATCATTTATTGTTCTACAAATGAATTTATAAATAGTTGTTTATAAATTTATTTGGGAACTGAAATGAATTTAAAACAAGAAATTTAAGAATTTAATTTCCGATGGATTCAAACCTTGTGTTAAAAGTTTTAAAAGGATATATTATTTAAAGTATGTCCAAGTAGAAATTTGTTTCTAAAGGATTTTTAAGTTTAAAAATTTAGCGCTCTTCTCTTTGTCGCTGGAAAATAATTTCGGTGATGACTGCAGCATCATCGACGTTCATTTTCGAGTTTCGAAGTGAAGAGACTGTTCTGTAGTCTTGCTACAGCTTTGTTTTGGGGAATTTAATTAATTTGAATTTCTAAAATAGGACTTGATTTATAATATATATAGAGATATATGGTTTAAATTTAATTTGACATATTATGTATATATAATTACTTATCTCCAAATGGTTTGAAGATGTTCGAAGATTCAAATTCTTAAATTTTATCTTGAAGAATAATTTCAATTATAAAAAGAAAAAAAATCAAAAATTTGGATAAATGATTCAAAATTGAGATAATTGAATCGGAAAGTTTTATTTGTATAACACACAATTTCATTCCAATATAACTTACCTAAATTACACAGAAGTTGAATATGAAATTGGATAATATACAATATAGAAAGGATTTTATAAATAAAATTTGAGTGGTTATAATAAAGGTTATACACTTAAATTTTAGTTATAAAAGATTAACAGAGGTAAATAGAGAAAAAGGGAATTTAAAGAGATTTTATTTAAATAACTTAATAATCAAATTTGATTTAATATGGAACCTTAAGTCTAACCTAGGAATTTTAATAAAGGTTATTTCCTGAAATGAATATGTTGTATAATAAATAATGTATCTTTGAACAGATAAAATAAAATACATTTGAATTGGACTTTTGGTAATAAAGTTTATTTAACTTGAATTCATAGTTTAATTGATGTCTAAATGAATAAATGTGTAAAGAAATTTGATTATTATATTTGCTATGATAAATATTTTAATTATGAAATAGATATGTCTTGAAAAATGAATAATTATGATTTAAATAGTTAAAATGTATTTTAACATCACTAAAATTTGATAATTGAGAATTTGGTTTTCAAATGGAATTTTAAGTGTAACTTATTAAAGGAATATCTATTTATGAAATGGGTATTTTAAATAAAGTGTTAGGTATGTGTTAAATTTAGAGCTAAGTAAAATAGTGAGCTTTTGACTTAATAAACGAAGTATAGTTTAATTTGGATATTCCATTCATAAAAGTATGTTTTAATAAGTCATAAGTTAAATGATATCCAAATGAATATTCTAGAATAAAACTGATTTGAAATATTAATATATCTACTGTAGCATTTTATAAGTGCTACTGGTTTGAAAATACAATGTTTTGGAAAATTTTAAAATTGAATGAACTTAGAAATGTTACAACTTTAAAATGAATATTGTTTGATCTTGGATTAAAATGGTTTATGAAGATTATTTTTAAAAGGTGTTATGATTTTCTAAGTATCATGTTTTTTTTAAAAGAATAACATTTCCAAAGTGTTATGATTTTTGTAGTATGATTTCCAAATGATAAACATCCCTAAATTGTTATGATTTCAAAGTATTATGGTTTCAAATTTATTATCTTATTTTGTTTTTCCAAACCATCTTTTGGTTGTCCTTATTTCTCTTATCTTGTTACAGAATGGGAAGGCTATTGCTTATACCGGTCTGCTTAGAAATCTTTCTGTAATCTTTGATAATCTTGGATACTCATTTTTGATTCTGAACACTGTTTTTCCATTCATAGACCGTCGGTCAAGTGAAAGGGGTGATTCAGACTCTAGAGGATCTTTTTCGTGCTTGTACTCTTGATTTAATTACCTCCATCTTGTTAAACTTACCTATAACAATAGTTATCAGGTGTAATTCCAATCTTCTTATCATCTTGCCTTAATTCTATTCATTCTATCTTTTTATGTGCTTTCCCGTACCTCGTTCCTTTTCGGGGACGAAAAGTTTTGAGTGGGGGAGAGTGTAACAACCCTGTATTTTTCAAATATTTTTAAATTGATTTTTCCAGATCCAAAAGCTTTATTTATGAAAAAGAATAAATTTTGTTATTTTAAGTATAAACTTTGATTTTGATGTGGATTATAATTCCAAATATGACTAAATTTAATATTTCCAGAAAATGTGAATTTTGGTCAAATAGTCAAACTTTGACTTTTAAATTAAAATTATAAATATTTGAAATTATAAATTTTATCTTTTATTATGACAATAGATTTAATAACTTGAATACTGCTTTTTGTTTCGTTGGAAACGGAGTTAAAATGTAAAAGTTATGTACATTTCAATTTTTAGTATAATTTGTTTTATTGTGCAATTTTGCCTATTTTAAATTTTATAAATCATATTTTTCTTTCTTATATTTTATTTAATATGTGTCAATATGTTAATTTATGTATATTTTGTCTTTTTATATTTTTAAAATTATAATAGAATTTTTCCAAAATTTACTGTATTTATTTTTCATTTTTAAAGGCGTTTTCCTATTTTCTGCTATTTTCTTCATTAAAAATTATATGTAAATTTAATTTTAAATATTTATTTTGTAAATATATTTTTATTTTATGTTAATATTTATTTTTAAAAATATATTACAAGCTCATATGAATTTTTCTAAAATTTATTCTATTCAATTTCAAATTTCTAGACTAGTTTACTATTTTTAGCTATTTTCTTAATTTAACTTTATATGATTGATAAATATTTATATAAACTATTATATTTTGATAAAATTTCGAAATTTTATCTGGGATTTTTTTTTCCAGAAATATTAAGTTATAAAAATAAAATAAAGTAATATGAAAGGCCCTAAACCTTCTACCTTCCTATGGGCTTTTATAGTCCACCTTTTTCTATGCAATTTTGCCTTGCCTTCTCCCTTGATTAAGATCGGCCTCTCCCCCTATTCCAAGGCCACCACATCCTTCCATCTCTTCCCGACCATCACCACCATCTACCCCACCAGATCTGACCATGGCCGAACCCCTTTTGATGGTTAAACCCCTCAAACTACAACCTAGATGCCTAGATCCATGCTTATTTGACCTCTACATGCTCATCCACTTCAACCACCACCCAAACCACCACTATAGTCGCCACCACTCCTCTGACATGACCACGACACACCCCTCCCCACCTCTGTCCAGTCATGACACATCACAGGCCGAGCCCAATCCCCATGGCCGAGCCCTTGTTTTGACCAAAAACCACCTAGTTGCCTTCAAAACCACATCACCTCCTCATGTACAAACTCCACCTTGTCTTGCCTTGAACCCGAGCTATGTTAGCCCAAACCTGACCCAAAACTTGACCACATCTGAACCACATCAGACCCTAAAGCCATACCAAACAATAGAGAAGGCAAAGCAAAAGACTGCGTAGTCGTATCTCCTTTTATTTCAATGCTATTGCATTTTTAAAATCGTATTGAATTTTGTTGTTTTGATTGTTTGTTTTGGGTTGTACACAAGAGTTGTAGATTGGATTCGCTCTCCACTCAAGTCCGTAGTCTTGTCATCGTGCTTTTGTTTCCATTGTGTCATTGGTTTTGATATCTCCAGCAGAAACAGGTGAGTTATTCTCACCAGACAATATGTACCTATATAACTGATAAACCGACACCATTTGAATCTGTAATGTATATTTTCATGTTATATATGCTTATATTATTATCATATGATGTTCACACCTGTTATTACACCTGTTATATCATATGTTACTGTTTTTTTATGTTATTCTGTTTATTTATATCAGTTTATCAAATTGCAAGTTCCCTGTAGACTAGAATCACTATGGGTTGAAATGATACATACCTGAACGGACTTTAGAATAAGGGAATATCGTTATGGGCTGAAATGATAGGCTTGAGCGGTTTTCAAATTCATTCATTTAACTTGGGATTGCGGGTTTGAAATGATATAACCCGGATTTTTCTTTTTTTAAACTGCGGGTTGAAATGATACATATCCATATCACTTGACCTAGGTTAGAAAACTATATACAGGCCCGTGGTTATTTTATAAAGTGTTTTGGATGATTTTAAGTATTTCTAAAAATAAATTTATGAAATTTGATTCAAATAGATTTTCAAATGTTTTAGAATAAAGAAATTATGATTTTTCTATGAGTTAAAATGTAATTAATGAATGGTTAAATCGGATTATTGAAATATAACTTAAGTTTGGAATTTGGAATTTTGGTTAAAAATGATATTTAAGTTATATGAATAAAATGGAAATTTAATTATATTTGGAAAATGGTAAAATATGATAATTTGATTAAATTTGAATTTAAGTGATTTATTAAAGTATTATTGATTTTTCTATGAATTTAAGTGGTTAAATAAACGAATGTTTAAAAGTGATCTTTTAAAAATATAACTTGACTTGGAAATGTGAAATTTGGTTTTAATTAAAGGTTTAACTTAATTAAATAAAATTGGAAATTTAGTTAAATTTGTGAAATGGTAATTTAAATTTGAAGTGTTAAGTTTATTTGTTGAAATGTGAAGAATTGGAAACTTTTACACTTAAATTTATTAAGTAAACTGTTGAAAATTGGATTTAATTATAAGAAATTTATTGTGAAAAAGATATATGTTAAATGATATGTAAATGAACATTTAAATGTTAAAATATGATTTTAAAATGTTTATGTGTTTTAAATTGAAGTTATTTAATTGCTGGAAATACACTAACACTTGAAATCTACTTTTAATAGCATTCAGAAATGCTATAGATTCTGTTTTGAACTAAAATTGTGTAAAAAGAGCTATTACAGCATTTCTGAAATGCTGTAGTTGCTGTAATTGAACTTATAGGCTAATATTGAACTCAGGTCTATTATAGCATTCTCTGGAAATGCTATAGTGGTCTGCAGTCTTTGCTGAAATCAAATAAAATCTTTGTTTTGAAATCTGAGTTACCACAGCACTTCTGAAATGCTGTCTTTTCTGTTTTGAACTATAATTTAACTAAAAACTGAGTTTTAACAGCAGTTTTAAATGCTGTCTTTGCTGAATAAAAATGTTTTCAAGTATAACTTATAACAGCTTTTCTAAATGCTCTGAAAGGCTGAAATTTTAATAATTATGGTTTTTGACTTAGTAAACGAACTCAGAATGGTTTGAAACTTTGGAAATTGAATACTTGATTTGAAAATATAATAATTACACTTTTAAAAGGTTTAAATGAATTATTTTGATTGGAATATAAACTATTTAAAGGTGATTTGAAATGATAGTAAATGAACGATATCTTTGAATTTAAAAGGTATTTAAAGTTGAATATTTGGATTTGAACTGATAGGATATTTTATTATATTAAAATGATTTGAAATAAAGTTTTGAAAAGATATGATATTTGGATATATTGAAATGATTTGAAATGAAGTTTTGAAATGATATAATATTTTAAAAATATGGAAATGGTTTGGAATTGATTTAATCTTTATTTTGATAAATATATGGTTTTGAAATGATATTTTATTTTGAAGTAAAGTATTGTTTTAAAAGTTATAACCACGGGTTATAATAACGATTGGTTGTTAAAGAGACCGAGATCGGATATGGACATACTCTCTGTCGATACCGTAAACCATTTTGACAACTGTGTACGCGATGGAGTTTCCAGAATGAAGTAGGATGGTGGCGACGATCCTAAGATATATACGTGGACCCAACTCCCGTGAGTTGGCATAAGGTGGCTAAAACAGGAGCGATTGATGGACCAAGGAGGTAGCACCTCTGATCAGACACACTTCTTCGATACCATTCTATTACTTGTGATTGATTTGGTGGCCACCCTTGATTTGGGAGTGTTGTTCGAGGTGGGCGGTAGTGGCTGCTATGCGTCACCACTAGTCCGGATGCGTAATTGGTATATCTACCCTGGCATTGCCTAGTTGTGCCGTGTCACCTACCATATCGAGCTTTACTACGATTTTGATTTAAAGATCCGACCGCGTTAAGGTTCTCCATCCCCTTAACGCTATTTTCTATATGATTATACTTTACTAATTAGACACTACTGTATATAGCGTATATTACTACATAGTAAATAGTTTAATGGATCCTTAAAGAATGGGCGATCCCAAGCATTCTTTACGTTACTTGTACCTTATTACAGTTCACTTGAGTTGGTTTACATTATATAAGTATATATTGTCCTGACTCGAGTGTTTGTATTTTTATTTACGCTCGGGTCAGCCTGAGTATTCACAGATTTGGATTCCACTTTCTGGAGATTGGAATCGCTGTAGATTATCTGCTTATCTAGTTTTATCTATCTCAATTCTGTTGTTCTATTCAGCTTGTACTTGGTTATCGTATTGAGACTTCTGTTGTACTTTATTTCTTCTGTTGTATCTTATTTAACTATGATATATTTACATAGTAGCTTCATGAACTACTATTTCTTTTACTTCCGCTGCATTATTTTACTCTGTGTCTGTGATTTGTGATTATTTATTTACTGTATATTCTGAGATTTGCCAAATTTTATTTACAACGCGGTATTTTGAGCAATTCAATTCCGACAAGAGTGTGTACCTATACACTTATAATGGATGCGAATGGTTGAAAATACCGGGTCGTTACAGTTGGTATCAGAGCTTTGGCTTTGAGGCAAAACTTAGAATGTATGGTAAATTTAGTTACAGAATCACTTTCGTTCGAGTTTGAATCTTTTCCTCTTGATTCGAATTTCCTTTGAATTTTTGGAACGTTCCCTGCGGTTCCAAAATTCATTCTTGTCCCTCACTATTCATCTTCTTTTGATTTTGGAGTATCACATAACTCCACTTCGAATGATCTTTATAGTGAATTGGCTGTCTCGCCAATATTCTAATTTTGTGGTAAAGGGGGAAACTCCTTTACAAATTTGCATCGATTCACCAGAGATTCATATCTGTAATATCCCGGAAATTTGGGGTAATATCAATTTAATAATCTATTTAAATAATTAAATTGATTTGTTAATCTTGGATAAAAATATTTGAATTAGTTTAAAAATCTAATTAAATGAATATTTAATTAGTGAATTTTATCCTTTAAAAACTAATAAAATGATTTCTATTTATAATGTATATATTGTAAATAGATAAGCTTGGATTTGAAATTTAAATAATAAATGAAATCTTGTTTTAAATTTCTAATGTATATTCTTATAGTTTGAAAATTATGATTTATTTAATATTAGCTTTACAAAGCTATTTAAACAAAATAATTATATGGTTTTAAATAAGATTAATAATAAGGATTATTTTATTTCTTTTTAAATATTGCTTAATAAATAAGATTTAAGAGTATATATATATAGATAAGTTTAAAATACAATATTAATAGTGTATTGTTTTATAAATAGATAAATAGTTAATAAATTAAGAAAGGGCTTTTATTTACATTTACAATAAATAAAATTAATTAAAAAGACAAGTGTTAATTTATTAAGTAACCATGGTGACATGTGTTAGTTAGTGAATTAGAGAAAATGCCAAATGTCAAGTTTTAATTTTAGTTTTTCTTTTATTTTTATTAAACCACAAATTAACCTATATATTCATTTACTCCTCATTCTACTTCCTTTTCTATTTTCTTTTCAAGTCTTAAAAGAATTCAGCCTATTCTCTAAAACAAATCTGTAATTAAATTTTCTTCTCAACCAAAATCCTCTCAAAAACAAACCTGCAATTCTTTCCAACATCAAAGTTCAACCTGCAAATCCCTTCTTCAAAACCCAGAAAATCAATCCCTGAAATGCATGTTCAAAAGCAAGTTTAAGATCAAGATCTAAGCATTTCAGTTTCAAGTTACAATTCGAATCAAAGTCTGCATCTTTTTCAAAACCCTGGAAACAAAAGCCTGTTTTCTTTTCAAGTCTGGAATCTAAGCAACCTGGCTACATTCTTCTCAAACCTGGAAGCCAACATGCATGTAGTTTAATCAAGTTTAAAGCTTCTATAACTCAAGTTTTTAAATCAAAAGGGCATGCAAGTTTACAGTTTTAAAAAGCAAGGCAATTCCAGTTTTAAAATTCAAAAGCAGTTCAAGGATAGGCTCTGTTTCAATACATATAAGGTGAGTAACAATCTTTCAAAAAAATTTAGTATAAGAATCTGGATGCATTATTAAAAATCTGGAATGAATATGCTTTGTGTGTATATATATTTCTGTGCATATATATATGGATATCTAGATGTTGTACATGTTTGTTTATCTAAGATCTCTCTGTTATTAATTCCCAGACAAGTTTTGTTTAAAAATCTTTAATCTCTTGATATAATCTCTTTTAGGACTTAGGATTTAAACAACATTTATTTGTTTAATCATAGACTAGTGTTTAAAATTTTATTTAAGATAAAATAAAAAGGAAATTGCTCTGGAAAACATAGTGGAACAGGAAAACTTGGGTTTTTGTTAAAATTCGAACCCCTTAATTCATTGATTCAGGTGTATGATCTGAATCCCTGATTGAAACCATGATTTTTAAGATTCGAATCAAAATTTTTAGAGGGGTATTGAACGAGTAGTTTGAGGTTGAACAGATTTTGCATTCTGGGTAATCTCTGGTGATATAGTTGATCGGAGAGGTCGAAATTTTCTCTGGGGATAGTGGGATGATCGGAGAATATGGGAAAAATAGCAGAAGTAATGTCAGAGCACTGTGGCGATGGGGGTTGATCGGGAAAGTTTGTAGACCTAGTTTTTGATGTGGTCAGAAAAGTTGTCGTCACGTTGTCTCTGGTGGACCGAGTTCCACCAGACTCTGGAAATTTGAAACGGGGATGTTGACGAAGGCGTGGCGAGAAGGTCAGGTGCTCCGGTGGTCAGAAAGTTGGATTCGAGAGTTTTCCAGGATGGGTCTGTTTCCAGGTGATGATCGATTCGCTCGATTTTCGATTTTTGTCTTATCGTTGGATTTGGGTGAACGAAGGGTTGGAGAGGGTCGGCGGCGACTCTGGAGTACCGGCGATGGTGGCTGGAATGGCACCGATGTCATGTGCACGTGTACATCGTATCAGAAATGGTTGGTGTGGATTAGAGGAAGAAGAAGACGTATTCGAGTAGATGATGGGTTTGAATCGAAGTCATGCTCGTGATAGTTGGGTTCTGGCTCGAGTTGTTTTCAGGGGAGACTCGTGTGGTTATAACAGTTTTAAAAAAAAAATTATATAGCAAAGTTTAAAATAAAAAGGAAAGAAAACTCGAAGTTGGTCTCGTGATTTCTGTAGTTTTTCTCGGGTATTTTGATGTTTGGTTTGGGTCATTGACCTGTTACAGTTTTTTAAAAAAATCTGTTTGTTTTAAATTTTAAAACTTATTTTAAAATTTGAAAGCAAGATTTAAATTCAGTTTTAAATCAAGTTTAAAGTATGGATTCAATTTAAATTTGTATCCTAGTTGAAATAATAAGTTTATTAAATTATAATGTTTAAACAAATTCAAAATGTTTAAAGAAGGTTTGAATTTTAAATGAATTGGTTTAGAAATCTTATAAATTTCTTTTATAAATGTTAAGTATTCCTTTAACATTTGGATTTAAAAGGGAATTGTAAATTTGATTTAAATTTGGTTAAAGTTAAATTTGAAATTATTTTAAATCTTTAATTTGAAATGAATTAAAGGAAAGATTTAAAGGTAAAAATGTTTCAAGCTTTTGTCAATAATAACTAGAGTAGTTATAAAGGTTAATACTTTATTTTTGAGATTAATTAAGGTTTAAATGATTTATGATAAATTAAATTGATAAGGTAATAAAAGGGTAATTTAATTAATTAATGGTTTAGTGATAATTAATTAAATAATTAGGATTATAAGTTAATTAATTAAGTGTTAATTAATTTGGGATTTAGGATCATTTGTTTAATTAAGTATGAGTTATTAATAAATGATTAGACAAATAAATTAATATTGGTTAAGTATAAATTACTTAATGAAAGTAATTAAAGTAAAATTAATTACTGAAGGTAATTAATTAAATAAATTTGATAAGTTTAAATTAATTAGTTAAATTAATTTAAGATAATGATTTGGAAATTTGATAATTACTTAAATGTAATTAGTGAAAGTATAATTACTTAGGAAAGTAATTAAAAGTAATTACTGGATGTAATTAACTGAAGATGATTAAATAATAAAAGTAATTTGAGTTAATTACTTTTGAATAATTAATCAAGGGATTAATTAAAGGATAATTAATTAAGGAGTAATTAATTTATGAAATGGAGTAATTAAGGGTAGTTAATTACTAAATGAGATTAATCAAAGGTGATTAATAAATGTGACTAATTAATTATTAAATGTAATTAATTTAAATAAGATAATTAATTAAGAGTAATTAAGGATCATTAATTAATAAAATTAATGATGTAATTAAGAATTGATTAATTAAGATTAATTAATAAATAATAAGTGATTAAAGCAATTAATTAATTGTAATTAATTAAGGATTAAGATAATTAAGTATAATTAATTAATTAATGAAGTAATTAAAGATTAATTACTGTAATGGTTTAAGTTAATTAATTTGTGAAATTAATTAAGAATTAATTACTTAAAGTAATTAAAGGATTATTAATCAGGAATGATTAATTAAGCTGGATACTTAGAGTAATGATTAATTAATTGGTTTAATTAATAATTAAGTAAACAGGATTTATAGAATGAAGTAATTAGTTTAATTCACTTTAAATTAATTAAAGGTAGAGATAGTTAATTTAATTCATTTTAAATTAATTATGTTGTGATTAAATAAATCATTGCTTATGGATGACATTGATTGTTTTGAATGGATGTAATCTCAGAAATGAGATAAGTAATGTTGTGTGGTATGAATGTTTGGTTTCATTATGAAGGTAATATAGATTACCTATTATTGATATGGATTACCTATGTTGTTATGAATCATTTGTTTATTTGATAATGTGATTATCAATTGTGACTTGTGAATTATCTATCTGTATGGATATAGATAAGTTAAATTGTTTAAACCTTTAAACAACTTGGCCTTAAAAGATACGCTTTGGATTTCGATGAGACCGGGATCGGGTTTCCGTATACCGGATTTCCAGGTCTGGAGACCCGAATACCACATCGATCCAAATTTACGATAGGTCGTGAATCTCAAGTGAAGATGAAGATTCAGAGTGCAAGGGTTATTGTCGTTAACTCTGAGGGTGATTCCAAAACGAGTGTAACGAGATAATGCCTTCGGTTTCGTTCGAACCCGGAACGAACTTATATGGATTGAATGCTTTCAGCACATCGTCAGGCGGACGATGAGCATTCTAAGTGATATGTTCTGATTAAAGGTAATCGTAACCTCAAACCTCATCAACCGGGAATGGCTAAAACAGGGGAGGTGCAGCAAGGTTTCGTGGGTAGCACCCACTGAGAGCAAGATAGATCCCTATCTAGAGGTCCCTTTTCTTTTATTCGGCTTAGTGTGTGGTTGGTCGCGCCAACTACGGGATTGTCTTGTTCGGGATTATCCAGTAAGGGATGGTTCCGGCTTTGTGTTGCAGGGGAGCGGGCGTACTCCTCGGTACGGTGATCTAGGCCACGTACTGTGACGGGCGGTACCCCAGTAGCCCTGCCATTGTATGGAATCCAAACTCCAATAAGTGCCGTACGTATTAGTTGTGCCCAACTATGTTGGAATGTGAGATGTAAGCATTTCAGCTATTTCTATATTTTACTTGAAAACCCTAGACCCTATTATAATAAAATCAGATTTCCTATCAAATGTTTTGGTTAGCGTAAGGTAAAAACTTACCCATGTTTATTTGTGGGGAGTCTTACGTGATACCTTTTCTTTCTAAAGGTTTTGAAGTTAAGCAAGTTTAACCTGTTACTCACACCAGACCCATGTCTGACCCAAGTGTTTATTTCTGTTTTATAAACTCTTGGGTACTCAAATTTTTACGAGTAGCCAAGGGATTCAGGTTTAGCTTTGACGAATATTCTGGAGGAGCAATGGAGCAGGAGGCTTCGGCGTTCGTAGATATAGTAGTTCCGCTGTGTCTGTATCTCTGTAGTGTATTGAGTTGTAATGTCTAGACAGATGTTTATAACTGTCTAGTATGTGTTGTATAGTTGTGTAAACTCTGATATGTGTTGTATACTATGTAATAGTTTGTGTTATTAATATAATTTATTCGTTCCGCTGTGTGAGATTCTGACGTTGTTTCTTTTCTCTTCTCTTCTTTTCTCTTTCTATCCCTTTCTTTCTTCATAATGATCCGACTTTCTGGGCATAGGAAGTCGGGTCGTTACAATTGGTATCAGAGCATAGGTTGAGCGAATGCCTAAGCTTTTGGTTAAGTGAATATCAGAACACTAGGTTGAGTGAATACCTAGGTTCGAAAGGATTGTTCATTAACGATAGGATCTGTAGCAACCTGTTTGAGTCTGAGTGTATATATATTCGAGAGCGCGTATTTGTTAGTTATATAAAATGGTTTTATATTGTGTTAATTGATCGGTTGAGTGGTATATGGATTTTGGTCAATACGAGTAGCTAACATTATTGATAGGGATCTCTAAACACTTGAACCAGGCCAACGGACACAATATTGTTTTAAAGAGGTAAATGAAATAATTTTACCCAGAAATAATTTCTATATAAAAAGTATCATTTTAAATATATATATATTTCTACCTATTTGTTGGATTACCTGTTCAAGTTTTCCAATATAGGATATAAAGGTAGATAGGGTAGTAGTGTGTGAAACACGACTACCGATGGTTGGAATTTGAGTGTTGAGGTTGGAAGAGTATCTGTCGAGACTGTAAACCTAATACCGTCTCGAGTGAACTTTACAGTTGTGTAAGGATTTCACAATCTCTGAAGGAAACCTGTTAAGGTTTGGAGTTCATCTTAGGAGTTGGATGAGTAGAGTTGGATCTGTCGGAGAACAGAAGGGAGTGATGGTATCTCAGGTAATAGTAGCTGTGTGATGAGACGCAGTGAATATGGATGTTCCCGAAGATGTTTTCTTTGGAACAAGTTGTGGAAGTGTGTCTGCTTCGGTGTTGTGGCTGAGTTCAGCATGGTGATTCTGTTTGGTTTGAAGTTCGAGTTTCTCGAAAAGCTTTGGTAAGGAAGTCTTTGGCATCTGTGGCAGCGGTGCGACTCGGAGTGTTCTATGTTGGCAGAAAGTTTTTGGCTAAGCATTTTTCTGAAGGTGTAGTTCAGAAGCAGCAGAGTGGATCCATTTCTTCGATGGATTGGATAGTTAAGTATGAACTGTTCTGATTGGTAAAGAGAGAACAGTTTTCTTTGGAATTAGGATGGGTTGATCGCAAAAGTGACTTGCGATAGTCTGAGTATTTTCTTGGGTTATCTGAGATTTTCTGGGAGATGTGTTGTCCAGTCTGTGCTCGTGTTCTTCATCAGCATTTTCTTCTGCTCCAGATCAGAGTTGTGCAGCAGAAGCAGTTTGGCGAGTGCTCCTGTTTGTCCTTTCTGGATTGAAGGAGTAAGTTTAGTCTTCTGTTATTTGAGGAGTAGAGTTTGTTCTTGATTGTTGGTTGATCTTAAGGAGATCATTGTATTGGGTTGTTTTTGGTCCTGTTTGTTTCGAGAAGCATCGGCGAAGGTTGAGTTGATCAGGAAGGATTTGTAGGAAGCCAGGATCGTCTGAAGATTTTGTGGATAAGAGACGAAGGAATTTGAAATTCGAAGTTGGAGACTTCGTTGTTGTGAAGTTTTCTCTGGTTAAAGGGAGCTATAAGATTGGGTAAGTCTCGGAAGTCAGCTCCGAGTTGTTTTGGATCTTTTCTATGTTCCGATTTGGATAAGAGTTTGATCTACTGGATTGAATTGTCAGTTTGGATAACTGGAATTCAATGTATTTTACGTATCTCTGAGGGAGTACGTGTTTGATCTATCTCTGGTTTAGGAATCAGCAGTTCTGGAGAATTTGGTTGTTAAGTCAGACTCGTCTGTAGTCTGATATTCTGTTTAGTTTTGTAAATCTAGATAAGTATGAGCTCTATAGCTTAGTATTGTTGATTGTTTGGATTTTGTAGAGCGAGTATCCCGGTATATTTATACTTGGGGAAACTCGAGGAAATTCTATTCAGAATTTTTCGCTGGATAGTTAGAATTGTTTGTTTGGATGATTGGTTGCTATGATTGTTAGCATATGGATGATAATACATCCTTGTAATTTAAAAAGATTATTAAATTACCTTTGTTTTAAATTTCGGGGACGAAATTATTTTAAGGGGGGAGGAATGTAATATCCCGGAAATTTGGGGTAATATCAATTTAATAATCTGTTTAAATAATTAAATTGATTTGTTAATCTTGGATAAAAATATTTGAATTAGTTTAAAAATCTAATTAAATGAATATTTAATTAGTGAATTTTATCCTTTAAAAACTAATAAAATGATTTCTATTTATAATGTATATATTGTAAATAGATAAGCTTGGATTTGAAATTTAAATAATAAATGAAATCTTGTTTTAAATTTCTAATGTATATTCTTATAGTTTGAAAATTATGATTTATTTAATATTAGCTTTACAAAGCTATTTAAACAAAATAATTATATGGTTTTAAATAAGATTAATAATAAGGATTATTTTATTTCTTTTTAAATATTGCTTAATAAATAAGATTTAAGAGTATATATATAGATAAGTTTAAAATACAATATTAATAGTGTATTGTTTTATAAATAGATAAATAGTTAATAAATTAAGAAAGGGCTTTTATTTACATTTACAATAAATAAAATTAATTAAAAAGACAAGTGTTAATTTATTAAGTAACCATGATGACATGTGTTAGTTAGTGAATTAGAGAAAATGCCAAATGTCAAGTTTTAATTTTAGTTTTTCTTTTATTTTTATTAAACCACAAATTAACCTATATATTCATTTACTCCTCATTCTACTTCCTTTTCTATTTTCTTTTCAAGTCTTAAAAGAATTCAGCCTATTCTCTAAAACAAATCTGTAATTAAATTTTCTTCTCAACCAAAATCCTCTCAAAAACAAACCTGCAATTCTTTCCAACATCAAAGTTCAACCTGCAAATCCCTTCTTCAAAACCCAGAAAATCAATCCCTGAAATGCATGTTCAAAAGCAAGTTTAAGATCAAGATCTAAGCATTTCAGTTTCAAGTTACAATTCGAATCAAAGTCTGCATCTTTTTCAAAACCCTGGAAACAAAAGCCTGTTTTCTTTTCAAGTCTGGAATCTAAGCAACCTGGCTACATTCTTCTCAAACCTGGAAGCCAACATGCATGTAGTTTAATCAAGTTTAAAGCTTCTATAACTCAAGTTTTTAAATCAAAAGGGCATGCAAGTTTACAGTTTTAAAAAGCAAGGCAATTCCAGTTTTAAAATTCAAAAGCAGTTCAAGGATAGGCTCTGTTTCAATACATATAAGGTGAGTAACAATCTTTCAAAAAAATTTAGTATAAGAATCTGGATGCATTATTAAAAATCTGGAATGAATATGCTTTGTGTGTATATATATTTCTGTGCATATATATATGGATATCTAGATGTTTTACATGTTTGTTTATCTAAGATCTCTCTGTTATTAATTCCCAGACAAGTTTTGTTTAAAAATCTTTAATCTCTTGATATAATCTCTTTTAGGACTTAGGATTTAAACAACATTTATTTGTTTAATCATAGACTAGTGTTTAAAATTTTATTTAAGATAAAATAAAAAGGAAATTGCTCTGGAAAACATAGTGGAACAGGAAAACTTGGGTTTTTGTTAAAATTCGAACCCCTTAATTCATTGATTCAGGTGTATGATCTGAATCCCTGATTGAAACCATGATTTTTAAGATTCGAATCAAAATTTTTAGAGGGGTATTGAACGAGTAGTTTGAGGTTGAACAGATTTTGCATTCTGGGTAATCTCTGGTGATATAGTTGATCGGAGAGGTCGAAATTTTCTCTGGGGATAGTGGGATGATCAGAGAATATGGGAAAAATAGCAGAAGTAATGTCAGAGCACTGTGGCGATGGGGGTTGATCGGGAAAGTTTGTAGACCTAGTTTTTGATGTGGTCAGAAAAGTTGTCGTCACGTTGTCTCTGGTGGACCGAGTTCCACCAGACTCTGGAAATTTGAAACGGGGACGTTGACGAAGGCGTGGCGAGAAGGTCAGGTGCTCCGGTGGTCAGAAAGTTGGATTCGAGAGTTTTCCAGGATGGGTCTGTTTCCAGGTGATGATCGATTCGCTCGATTTTCGATTTTTGTCTTATCGTTGGATTTGGGTGAACGAAGGGTTGGAGAGGGTCGGCGGTGACTCTGGAGTGCCGGCGATGGTGGCTGGAATGGCACCGATGTCATGTGCACGTGTACATCGTATCAGAAATGGTTGGTGTGGATTAGAGGAAGAAGAAGACGTATTCGAGTAGATGATGGGTTTGAATCGAAGTCATGCTCGTGATAGTTGGGTTCTGGCTCGAGTTGTTTTCAGGGGAGACTCGTGTGGTTATAACAGTTTTAAAAAAAAATTTATATAGCAAAGTTTAAAATAAAAAGGAAAGAAAACTCGAAGTTGGTCTCGTGATTTCTGTAGTTTTTCTCGGGTATTTTGATGTTTGGTTTGGGTCATTGACCTGTTACAGTTTTTAAAAAAAATCTGTTTGTTTTTAATTTTAAAACTTATTTTAAAATTTGAAAGCAAGATTTAAATTCAGTTTTAAATCAAGTTTAAAGTATGGATTCAATTTAAATTTGTATCCTAGTTGAAATAATAAGTTTATTAAATTATAATGTTTAAACAAATTCAAAATGTTTAAAGAAGGTTTGAATTTTAAATGAATTGGTTTAGAAATCTTATAAATTTCTTTTATAAATGTTAAGTATTCCTTTAACATTTGGATTTAAAAGGGAATTGTAAATTTGATTTAAATTTGGTTAAAGTTAAATTTGAAATTATTTTAAATCTTTAATTTGAAATGAATTAAAGGAAAGATTTAAAGGTAAAAATGTTTCAAGCTTTTGTCAATAATAACTAGAGTAGTTATAAAGGTTAATACTTTATTTTTGAGATTAATTAAGGTTTAAATGATTTATGATAAATTAAATTGATAAGGTAATAAAAGGGTAATTTAATTAATTAATGGTTTAGTGATAATTAATTAAATAATTAGGATTATAAGTTAATTAATTAAGTGTTAATTAATTTGGGATTTAGGATCATTTGTTTAATTAAGTATGAGTTATTAATAAATGATTAGACAAATAAATTAATATTGGTTAAGTATAAATTACTTAATGAAAGTAATTAAAGTAAAATTAATTACTGAAGGTAATTAATTAAATAAATTTGATAAGTTTAAATTAATTAGTTAAATTAATTTAAGATAATGATTTGGAAATCTGATAATTACTTAAATGTAATTAGTGAAAGTATAATTACTTAGGAAAGTAATTAAAAGTAATTACTGGATGTAATTAACTGAAGATGATTAAATAATAAAAGTAATTTGAGTTAATTACTTTTGAATAATTAATCAAGGGATTAATTAAAGGATAATTAATTAAGGAGTAATTAATTTATGAAATGGAGTAATTAAGGGTAGTTAATTACTAAATGAGATTAATCAAAGGTGATTAATAAATGTGACTAATTAATTATTAAATGTAATTAATTTAAATAAGATAATTAATTAAGAGTAATTAAGGATCATTAATTAATAAAATTAATGATGTAATTAAGAATTGATTAATTAAGATTAATTAATAAATAATAAGTGATTAAAGCAATTAATTAATTGTAATTAATTAAGGATTAAGATAATTAAGTATAATTAATTAATTAATGAAGTAATTAAAGATTAATTACTGTAATGGTTTAAGTTAATTAATTTGTGAAATTAATTAAGAATTAATTACTTAAAGTAATTAAAGGATTATTAATCAGGAATGATTAATTAAGCTGGATACTTAGAGTAATGATTAATTAATTGGTTTAATTAATAATTAAGTAAACAGGATTTATAGAATGAAGTAATTAGTTTAATTCACTTTAAATTAATTAAAGGTAGAGATAGTTAATTTAATTCATTTAAATTAATTATGTTGTGATTAAATAAATCATTGCTTATGGATGACATTGATTGTTTTGAATGGATGTAATCTCAGAAATGAGATAAGTAATGTTGTGTGGTATGAATGTTTGGTTTCATTATGAAGGTAATATAGATTACCTATTATTGATATGGATTACCTATGTTGTTATGAATCATTTGTTTATTTGATAATGTGATTATCAATTGTGACTTGTGAATTATCTATCTGTATGGATATAGATAAGTTAAATTGTTTAAACCTTTAAACAACTTGGCCTTAAAAGATATGCTTTGGATTTCGATGAGACCGGGATCGGGTTTCCGTATACCGGATTTCCAGGTCTGGAGACCCGAATACCACATCGATCCAAATTTACGATAGGTCGTGAATCTCAAGTGAAGATGAAGATTCAGAGTGCAAGGGTTATTGTCGTTAACTCTGAGGGTGATTCCAAAACGAGTGTAACGAGATAATGCCTTCGGTTTCGTTCGAACCCGGAACGAACTTATATGGATTGAATGCTTTCAGCACATCGTCAGGCGGACGATGAGCATTCTAAGTGATATGTTCTGATTAAAGGTAATCGTAACCTCAAACCTCATCAACCGGGAATGGCTAAAACAGGGGAGGTGCAGCAAGGTTTCGTGGGTAGCACCCACTGAGAGCAAGATAGATCCCTGTCTAGAGGTCCCTTTTCTTTTATTCGGCTTAGTGTGTGGTTGGTCGCGCCAACTACGGGATTGTCTTGTTCGGGATTATCCAGTAAGGGATGGTTCCGGCTTTGTGTTGCAGGGGAGCGGGCGTACTCCTCGGTACGGTGATCTAGGCCACGTACTGTGACGGGCGGTACCCCAGTAGCCCTGGCATTGTATGGAATCCAAACTCCAATAAGTGCCGTACGTATTAGTTGTGCCCAACTATGTTGGAATGTGAGATGTAAGCATTTCAGCTATTTCTATATTTTACTTGAAAACCCTAGACCCTATTATAATAAAATCAGATTTCCTATCAAATGTTTTGGTTAGCGTAAGGTAAAAACTTACCCATGTTTATTTGTGGGGAGTCTTACGTGATACCTTTTCTTTCTAAAGGTTTTGAAGTTAAGCAAGTTTAACCTGTTACTCACACCAGACCCATGTCTGACCCAAGTGTTTATTTCTGTTTTATAAACTCTTGGGTACTCAAATTTTTACGAGTAGCCAAGGGATTCAGGTTTAGCTTTGACGAATATTCTGGAGGAGCAATGGAGCAGGAGGCTTCGGCGTTCGTAGATATAGTAGTTCCGCTGTGTCTGTATCTCTGTAGTGTATTGAGTTGTAATGTCTAGACGGATGTTTATAACTGTCTAGTATGTGTTGTATAGTTGTGTAAACTCTGATATGTGTTGTATACTATGTAATAGTTTGTGTTATTAATATAATTTATTCGTTCCGCTGTGTGAGATTCTGACGTTGTTTCTTTTCTCTTCTCTTCTTTTCTCTTTCTATCCCTTTCTTTCTTCATAATGATCCGACTTTCTGGGCATAGGAAGTCGGGTCGTTACAATATCTATCCTTGGTTTAGATGCTAATATCTTTTATTTTTCCAAACTCTATCTCTTGAGATCGAACGTAGATTTGTCCCAGGAAAATCCACATCGATCTTATTCTTTAACTCACGGTTAACCCAGTTAAGGTTGTCCGCGGTTATCTAAGCTTACCCATTTCCCTACTTTGTTATTTAATCATCTTTTCTTTTGTTTCCAACCTACCTTCAAAACATTTTGAACTGTATTTGTAAATCTGTAATTAATATTTTGTTTTATATTGTGTTGTTTGAGTAGTTGATGTTGATTTGGATTTACGATCGATTCGTCTGATCAACGCTATCGATAGGATTTCTAAAACACTTTGACAGAACAAACTGACACAATATTATAAAAAAAATTTGGTTAATGAAATAAATTTTGATATATAATTTATGGAACTTAATAAATTGATTTAAATTGATAATTTGAAGTGATAATACTTGATTTATCATTTATTGTTCTACAAATGAATTTATAAATAGTTGTTTATAAATTTATTTTGGAACTGAAATGAATTTAAAACAAGAAATTTAAGAATTTAATTTCCGATGGATTCAAACCTTCTGTTAAAAGTTTTAAAAGGATATATTATTTAAAGTATGTCCAAGTAGAAATTTGTTTCTAAAGGATTTTTAAATTTAAAAATTTAGCGCTCTTCTCTTTGTCGCTGGAAAATAATTTCGGTGATGACTGCAGCATCATCGACGTTCATTTTCGAGTTTCGAAGTGAAGAGACTGTTCTGTAGTCTTGCTACAGCTTTGTTTTGGGGAAGTTAATTAATTTGAATTTATAAAATAGGACTTGATTTATAATATATATAGAGATATATGATTTAAATTTAATTTGACATATTATGTATATATAATTACTTATCTCCAAATGGTTTGAAGATGTTCGAAGATTCAAATTCTTAAATTTTATCTTGAAGAATAATTTCAATTATAAAAAGAAAAAAAAAGAAAAAATTTGGATAAATGATTCAAAATTGAGATAATTGAATCGGAAAGTTTTATTTGTATAACACACAATTCCATTCCAATATAACTTACCTAAATTACACAGAAGTTGAATATGAAATTGGATAATATACAATATAGAAAGGATTTTATAAATAAAATTTGAGTGGTTATAATAAAGGTTATACACTTAAATTTTAGTTATAAAAGATTAACAGAGGTAAATAGAGAAAAAGGGAATTTAAAGAGATTTTATTTAAATAACTTAATAATCAAATTTGATTTAATATGGAACCTTAAGTCTAACCTAGGAATTTTAATAAAGGTTATTTCCTGAAATAAATATGTTGTATAATAAATAATGTATCTTTGAATAGATAAAATAAAATACATTTGAATTGGACTTTTGGTAATAAAGTTTATTTAACTTGAATTCATAGTTTAATTGATGTCTAAATGAATAAATGTGTAAAGAAATTTGATTATTATATTTGCTATGATAAATATTTTAATTATGAAATAGATATGCCTTGAAAAATGAATAATTATGATTTAAATAGTTAAAATGTATTTTAACATCACTAAAATTTGATAATTGAGAATTTGGTTTTCAAATGGAATTTTAAGTGTAACTTATTAAAGGAATATCTATTTATGAAATGGGTATTTTAAATAAAGTGTTAGGTATGTGTTAAATTTAGAGCTAAGTAAAATAGTGAGCTTTTGACTTAATAAACGAAGTATAGTTTAATTTGGATATTCCATTCATAAAAGTTTGTTTTAATAAGTCATAAGTTAAATGATATCCAAATGAATATTCTAGAATAAAACTGATTTGAAATATTAATATATCTACTGTAGCATTTTATAAGTGCTGCTGTTTTGAAAATACAATGTTTTAGAAAAATTTAAAATTGAATGAACTTAGAAATGTTACAACTTTAAAATGAATATTGTTTGATCTTGGATTAAAATGGTTTAAATGAAGATTATTTTTAAAAGGTGTTATGATTTTCTAAGTATTATGTTTTTTTTAAAGAATAACGTTTCCAAAGTGTTATGATTTTTGTAGTATGATTTCCAAATGATAAACATCCCTAAATTGTTATGATTTCAAAGCATTATGGTTTCAAATTTATTATCTTATTTTGTTTTTCCAAACCATCTTTTGGTTGTCCTTATTTCTCTTATCTTGTTACAGAATGGGAAGGCTATTGCTTATACCGGTCTGCTTAGAAATCTTTCTGTAATCTTTGATAATCTTGGATACTCATTTTTGATTCTGAACACTGTTTTTCCATTCATAGACCGTCGGTCAAGTGAAAGGGGTGATTCAGACTCTAGAGGATCTTTTTCGTGCTTGTACTCTTGATTTAATTACCTCCATCTTGTTAAACTTACCTATAACAATAGTTATCAGGTGTAATTCCAATCTTCTTATCATCTTGTCTTAATTCTATTCATTCTATCTTTTTATGTGTTTTCCCGTACCTCGTTCCTTTTCGGGGACGAAAAGTTTTGAGTGGGGGAGAGTGTAACAACCCTGTATTTTTCAAATATTTTTAAATTGATTTTTCCAGATTCAAAAGCTTTATTTATGAAAAAGAATAAATTTTGTTATTTTAAGTATAAACTTTGATTTTGATGTGGATTAGAATTCCAAATATGACTAAATTTAATATTTCCAGAAAATGTGAATTTTGGTCAAATAGTCAAACTTTGACTTTTAAATTAAAATTTTAAATATTTGAAATTATAAATTTTATCTTTTATTATGACAATAGATTTAATAACTTGAATACTGCTTTTTGTTTCGTTGGAAACGGAGTTAAAATGTAAAAGTTATGTACATTTCAATTTTTAGTATAATTTGTTTTATTATGCAATTTTGCCTATTTTAAATTTTATAAATCATATTTTTCTTTCTTATATTTTATTTAATATGTGTCAATATGTTAATTTATGTATATTTTGTCTTTTTATATTTTTAAAATGATAATAGAATTTTTCCAAAATTTACTGTATTTATTTTTCATTTTTAAAGGCTGTTTTCCTATTTTCTGCTATTTTCTTCATTAAAAATTATATGTAAATTTAATTTTAAATATTTATTTTGTAAATATATTTTTATTTTATGTTATTATTTATGTTTAAAAATATATTACAAGCTCATATGAATTTTTCTAAAATTTATTCTATTCAATTTCAAATTTCTAGACTAGTTTACTATTTTTAGCTATTTTCTTAATTTAACTTTATATGATTGATAAATATTTATATAAACTATTATATTTTGATAAAATTTCGAAATTTTATCTGAGATTTTTTTTTCCAGAAATATTAAGTTATAAAAATAAAATAAAGTAATATGAAAGGCCCTAAACCTTCTACCTTCCTATGGGCTTTTATAGTCCACCTTTTTTACGTTTTAACCTAACTTATCATCAATTAGACATTACTATTCCTCATTCTTTTTGTTTCAGCCGACTTCCTCATATCTTTCACAAATTTCAAAGCTTCTTAACCCTAAAAAAAAGTCATGGCCTCCATCTTGAAAAATTAGGTAAATCCCACTCTTCTTTCTACTTTTTCTTACTTTTTCTATGCAATTTTGCCTTGCCTTCTCCCTTGATTAAGATCGGCCTCTCCCCCTATTCCAAGGCCACCACATCCTTCCATCTCTTCCCGACCATCACCACCATCTACCCCACCAGATCTGACCATGGCCGAACCCCTTTTGATGGTCAAACCCCTCAAACTACAACCTAGATGCCTAGATCCATGCTTATTTGACCTCTACATGCTCATCCACTTCAACCACCACCCAAACCACCACCATAGCCGCCACCACTCCTCTGACATGACCATGACACACCCCTCCCCACCTCTGTCTAGTCATGACACATCACAGGCCGAGCCCAATCCCCATGGCCGAGCCCTTGTTTTGACCAAAAACCACCTAGTTGCCTTCAAAAGCACATCACCTCCTCATGTACAAACTCCACCTTGTCTTGCCTTGAACCCGAGCTATGTTAGCCCAAACCTGACCCAAAACTTGACCACATCTGAACCACATCAGACCCCAAAGACATACCAAACAATAGAGAAGGCAAAGCAAAAGACTGCGTAGTCGTATCTCCTTTTATTTCAATGCTACTGCATTTTTAAAATCGTATTGAATTTGTTGTTTTGATTGTTTGTTTTGGGTTGTACACAAGAGTTGTAGATTGGATTCGCTCTCCACTCAAGTCCATAGTCTTGTCATCATGCTTTTGTTTCCATTGTGTCATTGGTTTTGATATCTCCAGCAGAAACAGGTGAGTTATTCTCACCAGACAATATGTACCTATATAACTGATAAACCGACACCATTTGAATCTGTAATGTATATTATCATGTTATATATGCTTATATTATTATCATATGATGTTCACACCTGTTATTACACCTGTTATATGATATGTTACTGTTGTTTTATGTTATTCTGTTTATTTATATCAGTTTATCACACTGCAAGTTCCCTGTAGACTAGAATCACTATGGGTTGAAATGATACATACTTGAACGGACTTTAGAATAAGGGAATATCGTTATGGGCTGAAATGATAGGCCTGAGCGGTTTTCAAATTCATTCATTTAACTTGGGATTGCGGGTTTGAAATGATATAACCCGGATTTTTCTTTTTTTTAAATGCGGGTTGAAATGATACATATCCGTATCACTTGACCTAGGTTAGAAAACTATATACAGGCCCGTGGTTATTTTATAAAGTGATTTGGATGATTTTAAGTATTTCGAAAAATAAATTTATGAAATTTGATTTAAATAGATTTTGAAATGTTTTAGAATAAAGAAATTATGATTTTTCTATGAGTTAAAATGTAATTAATGAATGGTTAAATTGGATTATTGAAATATAACTTAAGTTTGGAATTTGGAATTTTGGTTAAAAATGATATTTAAGTTCTATGAATAAAATGGAAATTTAATTATATTTGGAAAATGGTAAAATATGATAATTTGATTAAATTTGAATTTAAGTGATTTATTAAAGTATTATTGATTTTTCTATGAATTTAAGTGGTTAAATAAACGAATGTTTAAAAGTGATCTTTTAAAAATATAACTTGACTTGGAAATGTGAAATTTGGTTTTAATTAAAGGTTGAAGTTAATTAAATAAAATTGGAAATTTAGTTAAATTTGTGAAATGGTAATTTAAATTTGTAGTGTTAAGTTTATTTGTTGAAATGTGAAGAATTGGAAACTTTTACACTTAAATTTATTAAGTAAACTGTTGAAAATTGGATTTAATTATAAGAAATTTATTGTGAAAAAGATATATGTTAAATGATATGTAAATGAACATTTTAAATGTTAAAATATGATTTTAAAATGTTTATGTGTTTTAAATTGAAGTTATTTAATTGCTGGAAATACACTAACACCTGAAATCTAATTTTAATAGCATTCAGAAATGCTGTAGATTCTGTTTTAAATCAAAATTGTGTAAAAAGAGCTATTACAGCATTTCTGAAATGCTGTAGTTGCTGTAATTGAACTTATAGGCTAATATTGAACTCAGGTCTATTATAGCATTCTCTGGAAATGCTATAGTGGTCTGCAGTCTTTGCTGAAATCAAATAAAACCTTTGTTTTGAAATCTGAGTTACCACAGCACTTCTGAAATGCTGTCTTTTCTGTTTTGAACTATAATTTAACTAAAAACTGAGTTTTAACAGCAATTTTAAATGCTGTCTTTGCTGAATAAAAATGTTTACAAGTATAACTTATAACAGCTTTTCTAAATGCTGCGAAAGGCTAAAATTTTAATAATTATGGTTTTTGACTTAGTAAACGAACTCAGAATGGTTTGAAACTTTGGAAATTGAATACTTGATTTGAAAATATAATAATTACACTTTTAAAAGGTTTAAATGAATTATTTTGATTGGAATATAAACTATTTAAAGGTGATTTGAAATGATAGTAAATGAACGATATCTTTGAATTTAAAAGGTATTTAAAGTTGAATATTTGGATTTGAACTGATAGGATATTTTATTATATTAAAATGATTTGAAATAAAGTTTTGAAAAGATATGATATTTTGATATATTGAAATGATTTGAAATGAAGTTTTGAAATGATATAATATTTTAAAAATATGGAAATGGTTTGGAATTGATTTAATCTTTATTTTGATAAATATATGGTTTTGAAATGATATTTTATTTTGAAGTAAAGTATTGTTTTAAAAGTTATAACCACGGGTTATAATAACGATTGGTTGTTAAAGAGACCGGGATCGGATATGGACATACTCTCTGTCGATACCGAAAACCACTTTGACAACTGTGTACGCGGTGGAGTTTCCAGAATGAAGTAGGATGGTGGCGGCGATCCTAAGGTATATACATGGACCCAACTCCCGTGAGTTGGCATAAGGTGGCTAAAACAGGAGCGATTGACGGACCAAGGAGGTAGCACCTCTGATCGGACACACTTCTTCGATACCATTCTATTACTTGTGATTGATTTGGTGGCCACCCTTGATTTGGGAGTGTTGTTCGAGGTGGGCGGTAGTGGCTGCTATGTGTCACCACTAGTCCGGATGTGTAATTGGTATATCTACCCTGGCATTGCCTAGTTGTGCCGTGTCACCTACCATATCGAGCTTTACTACGATTTTGATTTAAAGATCCGACCGCGTTAAGGTTCTCCATCCTCTTAACGCTATTTTCTATATGATTATACTTTACTAATTAGACACTACTGTATATAGCGTATATTACTACATAGTAAATAGTTTAACGGATCCTTAAAGAATGGGTGATCCCAAGCATTCTTTAAGTTACTTGTACCTTATTACAGTTCACTTGAGTTGGTTTACATTATATAAGTATATATTGTCCTGACTCGAGTGTTTGTATTTTTATTTACGCTCGGGTCAGCCTGAGTATTCACAGATTTGGATTCCACTTTCTGGAGATTGGAATCGCTGGAGATTATCTGCTTATCTAGTTTTATCTATCTCAGTTCTGTTTTTCTATTCAGCTTGTACTTGGTTATCATATTGAGACTTCTGTTGTACTTTATTTCTTCTGTTGTATCTTATTTAACTCTGATATATTTACATAGTAGCTTCATGAACTACTATTTCTTTTACTTCCGCTGCATTATTTTTGTGACGACCGCCCATGACCCCTGCACCGAATCTAGAGAAAGTGCGCTGTAAAGTGTGCCAGGCGACCATGGACGATTGTCAAGGTAAATTAAAACAACAGAATCTATCGTATTGCTCACAGCACATGGACAAAATACAATAGAACATATGTATAGTGAAGCTTTACAGAACAAAATGCCATCATATAAAACTCCATAATAGTTGAATACAAGCATCCAAATAGTCAATACATCAAGCCTCACTACATATCTCTCAGAGAATACAAAACAGCGGAACATCCAGTACATATAATAAGAAGATAATATGCAACCCTCCAGCTCGTCTTCGATATCAGCATTGTGAGAAGAGAACAGCACCTGTCACCTGTTTCCTAGTCTGCCCGTCCCAAAAATGGAAGAACAGCCCAAGACAATAAGAATTAAAACATAAAGCCTTGAGTCAGACAACAGTCTTAGTGAGCAGTAAATTAACTAACAACATACCAAAAGAGCATAAAGGAAAAGGAATAGGAATACAACCCTCCCACTCCAACCTCATTCTACAGTGATAGCCCCAGACACACACTAAGCAGAGCAAACATAGCAGAGCATACAATTTAAAGTAAAGCTACTATCACTTGAGTCAAGGGCGATGTTTTCCAAGTACCAAGGCCTAAATCAGATAAGCACCCAGAAAATGCCGCTCTTGAGTCCGAATGACGATACAACCAAACATCCATGACTCTGGCTATCACTGTTATCATTGCTTCGATATCACCGTTAATTGAATGACCGGCACATTCTTTCAGCCGTCCGTCAAGGGCTAATGGAAACCCCGGTTCTAGACATAACTCCCGCACGTCGTCGCAGCCCGTGCCTAGGACTATCGAATCTGCCCAGAGTACTCGACCATCAACAGTTGGCCGTTGGGACTATCGAATCTGCCCAAACGTACTCTTGCTTAGAGCATGCTAGAACCTTCAACAACGATGCTATCCAAGCCTCCTAGTCATCCTCCTCGACGACTATTCTCATATCCATTCATTATCCTCAACTCGAATCATATCACCGAGTTATCAACATGCTTGGAATGATCCCGTCTGGATTAGACCAAGTCTTCATCACATGATGCCTCGCTTCATTACATCCTCGCAAAGCCTCATCTCAACATCACATCATCAAATCTATGCATAAGAGCTTCATCATCCCGCTACATATGCCACGAGCAGCTTTCCCAATTCAAGAGCCTTTCCCTTGGCTTTTGAATCATCTTCGATCTAAATCTAATCATCAATCATCTAGTTCATAACAATCAATCAAATCAAACATCAATCCAAGCAATCAAGCATTCAAATATGATCTAAGTAGACAATTATAACAATAATGGCATTTTCGTAATTAAAGAGTTGAAAGTCCAATAAGCATGAAAACATGAATTATATCTCTACTAACTTGATGAATGAACTTGCATAGGTTAGCATATGATAAAATGGATGTAACATCATCATGAACAATGGATCTATATGGATCTACACTTAGGATGAAGAAAATGCATGGAAATCACTATTTTAACACCAAATCGAGCCAACAATCCGATATACTCCTTTGGATCCGTGTGAGAGATAATCACCACTCACCAAATCACCAAAACAACCTCAAATCAACACACTTCAGATCTGGACAGCGAAGGATCAAGCTTGATCTATCACGAATCCGCTTCAAACGAAGAAATCTCACTTGAAAAGATGAAGATCTTCAACTTTAGCTCTTGAATCTTCAATCTTGATCTTCGATTTGGATGAAAGGAATCACTAGATTAGAGTGGAGAAAAGAAGTGAAGAAGTGTAGAAGTCGAGCTCTCAAAATGGCAGCACTTCGTCGCTTCAAAAATCCGGATCCCAAAAATGAAGAGAAGCTCTCCTATTTATAGCAGAAAATACCCTAAGTCGTAACTCGTCCGCCTTCATGAGTCGTCTACGACTTACGACTCAACACCCTACGACTTAACTTCTGGCTTCAACGACTTAACACACTTCTGCCTATGACTCACGACAAAACAGCTATCTCCTAAGTCGTCTCCGACTTATAGCATGCGCCTACGACTCACCAGACCCCCTGTCTACGACTTAAATGCGCACGCGCCTTACTTGGTTAGACGACTCATCAGATAACTGGGATACGACTCATCAGATAACTGGGGTACGACTCATCAGATAACTGGGGTATGACTCATCAGATAACTGGGGTACGACTCATCAGATAACTGGGGTACGACTCATCAGATAACTTGGGTACGACTCATCAGATAACTGGGGTACGACTCATCAGATAACTGGGGTACGACTCATCAGATAACTGGGGTACGACTCATCAGATAACTGGGGTACGACTCATCAGATAACTGGGGTACGACTCATCACTTAACTCGGTCAGCTCTTATGTCGTAAATCCCTAGGTCGGTCACTTACTTAGGTTGTCTATCCCTTAACTCGGCGACGACTTACAACCTACGACTTAACACTTGCCGAGTTAACTTTGACCTACTGACTTAGCCCAGCTACGACTTATCTCCTTAGGTCGCACTTTCCTTAAGTCGCTCACGACTTACTACTTAACTCGGAAATCCCCTGGGTAGCTCCTATCCCCTAAGTCGTATACGACTTATGACACTAAGTCGTGAACGACTTAGGACTTAGCCATTTTTGCTCAAAATCTGAAATGGCTCAAAAATGCTAAAGTTCCCGATTTTGTCGAACTTGTCGATCCGTAAAAATATGGGTCGTTACATTCTCTCCCCCTTAGGAATTTCGCCCCCGAAATTCCAAACAAACAAAGCAATCAAAGACTATTCTGTACGCCTACCATCCATCGCAATCAACAAACCATGCATCCAATTCTAGCTTAGCGTACAGAATTCTAAAACTAGAACAAGTTACAATATCGCGAGATGACACGACACTTTAGGGCCATACCTTGAAGAGTTCAGGATAAGCTGCCTTCATCCTCTCTTCCTCCTCCCACGTGCAGTCGTTATCATCATCACTCCATTGTATCTTGAGCAACTTAACTACCTTCCTCCTAAGCTGTTTCGTGTCGGTTTCCACAACACGAAGCGGCTTACGAGGTCTTCTATCGACTGGATTAACTTCGAAATCTTCATAGCTATCAGCAGAAACCACCGTATCCGAGTCATGCACATACTTCCGTAGATATGATACATGAAAAACATTGTGCACACCCGACATCTTCTTTGGCAACTCCAATCTGTAGGCGAGCTTTCCAATTCGCTTGATAATCGGGAATGGTCCAACAAATCTCGGAGTCAATTTTCCTTTCCTCCCGAATCGAATAACATTCTTCAGTGGAGAAATCTTCACAAAAACCATATCTCCTATGTCGAATTCCAAATCCTTTCGACGCTTATCAGCATAACTCTTCTGACGGTCTTGGGCTGCCTTCATTCGTTGCCGAATGATCTCTATACAATCTAAAGTCTGCCGAATCATCTCTGGCCCAAGCATCAACTTTTCTCCAGTTTCCAACCAACATGTCGGAGAGTTACACGGTCTTCCATACAATGCCTCATACGGTGCCATACCAATGCTTGACTGGTAACTGTTGTTGTATGCAAACTCCACCAAATGAAGGTGATCTTCCCATGATCCTCCGAAATCCAAAACACAAGCTCTAAGAAGATCTTCCAAAACTTGGTTGACTCTCTCGGTCTGACCATCCGTTTGGGGATGATAAGCTGTACTTAAACACAACTCGGTTCCCAAGACTTCCTGGAAGCTCTTCCAAAATCCACTAGTGAACAATGGGTCTCGATCGCTCACTATACTCTTCGGAATACCATGGAAACGAACTATCCACTTAACATACAACTCAGCCAACTTTGACGCAGTCCTAGTCGATCGAACATGAATGAATCTCGCACTCTTGGTCAGACGATCCACAATGACCCAAATCCCTTCATTTCCCGTTCCTGTTCTAGGTAGTCCATCAATAAAATCCATCGATATCTGCTCCCACTTCCATGTAGGAACTTCTAATGGTTGAAGCAATCCGCTTGGCTTCTTCTGTTCGGCCTTCACCAACTGGCAGTTCATACACTTGGAAATAAAATTTCCAACATCCTTCTTCATACCTTCCCAGTAGTAGGTTCTCTTCATATCCCGATACATCTTATTTCCACCTGGATGAATTGTCAGCTTTGAGTGATGACTTTCCTTCAGAACTTCACTCCTCAATTCATCTATATCGGGAACAACTAGTCGTCCTTGCTTCCGAAGCCAACCCTCTCGATCGACCTCGAATCCTTTATCCTTTTCTGGATCCAATCCAGATTCCAATTCACGGATAATCTTGACAAGCTTATCATCTCGCTTTTGGCTCTCACCAATCCTTTCCACAAGAGTGGGTCTTATTGATAAGTTTGCCAACATCTCAGGTTCCAATTCGCATCTAGGCCTGAAGTCAAATCCAGCTAAATACTCGAGATTCTTCCATTCAGAATACATGGCTCCCAATCCTGCATGTCTTCGACTTAACGCATCTGCCACTGCGTTACCTTTTTCCGGAGTATAAGCTATACCAAAATCATATGATGCCAAAAACTCTAGCCAACGTTGCTGCCGAAGATTCAAATCCTTTTGGGAGAAAAGATACTTCAACGACTTGTGATCCGTAAACAACTCGAATCGAACTCCCAACAAATAATGCCTCCACATCTTCAGAGCAAATACAATCGCCGCTAATTCCAAATCATGAGTTGGGTAATTCCTTTCATGCGGCTTCAGTTGTCGACTGGCATACGCAACAACTTTATCCTTCTGCATCAGCACTGCTCCAAGTCCAGTACCACATGCGTCGGTGTAAACCACCATCTCATCATTCCCACTAGGAATAGTCAAAACAGGAGCACTCATCAATCGCTCTTTCAGGATTCCGAAAGCTTGCTCACACTTAGCATCCCAACTGAACACTTGGTTCTTCTTCGTTAATCCTGTTAACGGTGCAGCTACCTTGGAGAAGTCTTTGATAAACCGTCGATAATATCCTGCTAATCCAAGAAAACTTCTCACATCAGATGCATTCTTAGGTCTAACCCAGTCCTGGATTGCTGCTACCTTGGCGGGATCAACCGCTATTCCATTTCCAGAGATAACATGGCCTAAGAACCTCACTTCACTCTTCCAGAAGTGAAACTTCGAAAACTTAGCCTTCAACTGATGTTTCCGCAAGATTTCCAAAACAATACGCAAGTGCGTCTTGTGCTCCTCTTCCGTTCTGGAATAAATCAGAATATCATCCACGAACACAAGTACGAACTTGTTCAACTGATCTCTGAACACTCTATTCATAAGATCCACAAAATATGCTGGTGCGTTAGTCAATCCAAACGGCATTACCAGCCACTCAAAGAAACCGGATGGTGTCGTAAAAGCAGTCTTCGGCACACTATCCTTAGCCACTCTTAACTGGTGAAATCCCGTTGCCAAATCCATCTGAGAAAACACCTTAGCTTCGTGAAGCTGATCAAACAGTCATCTATTCTCGGCAATGGATACTTGTTCTTCTTAGTCACCTTATTCAGCTCACGATAATCGACGCACAATCTCAACGACCCATCTGTCTTTGTTGCAAACACAACTGGTGCACCCCACTCGGACACACTACGTCGAATGAATCCTTTCTGCAAAAGATCATCAACTTGCATCCTCAACTCTTGTTGTTCCCTAGGCGCCATCCGCCTAAGAGGCATCACAACAGGTCTGGCTCCTTCAACTAGATCTATACGAAACTCGATCTCTCTATGCGGCGGCAACCCTTTGACTTCGTCAAAGACATCCTCGAATCTATTAGCGATTGGCACCGATGACAGTCCATCCCGTGGAACAACCAGCGAATACATGAAGCTCATGAAGACGCCTTCCTCACGCTTACATCGTATTACAACCTTTCGCCCCTCCACATTCTCGACTGTCACTTCCAACCTCTCGCAATCAACCTTAGCCGCATACTTCCTAAGCCAGTCCATACCCAAAATAATTCTGAACCCCGCAAAGTTCAGAACAAAGCAATCACAAACAAAAGAGCAACCATGACTCGATACAACTAGACCACGGCATAACATACACAAACAAGACGAACCCCCAACTGGATTAGTCACAACCAATGGCCTATCAACAATATCCGGCTTCAAATCTAACCGGCCTACGAGTTCATTACAAACAAACGAATGCGATGCTCCAGTATCAAACAAAACTCTAACTGGAACACCACATAGGAAAAGAGTACCTTGAACCACCACACTCTTTCCCTTCTCTTCAGCAGTAGGAGCTTTCGAAGACGACGGAACAGCTCCCAAAGCATAAGCTTGCACAATCTGCTTATCTCTCCTCGGTTCTGGACAATTCTTCCTGAAATGCCCCGGCTTGTCACAGTTGTGACACTTCATCGGCACCTTAGGATTCTTACAATCCTTCGAGAAATGGCCCTTCTACTGACAGTTGTAGTAAGTCACCTCGCCTTTCGGCTTCTTCTGACCATCCTTACCCTTCTGCTGCTGCTGCTTCCTCTTCTTGTTTCCACCCTGCTGGGGTTTAGACTCTTTCCTGGTCACAGCAACAACAGATCCTTCCTTAGGAAACAGACTCTCATGCCTAAGAGCTTTCTCCACAAGCTTCTCAAATGAATCATCCAAATGATCCACCAACTGCCTCCCAAGATAACTATCCAAGCCGGTCACAAACTTCTCATTCTTCTGATAAGCAGACTCAATATACGACCGGGCATACTTGGACAAAGCTTCGAACTCAGAAACATACTCAAGAACTGATCTTCCACCTTGCTTGAGCTCCACAAACTTCTTGAACAGAACAGACTTCTGAGCTGTAGAAATGAACTTAGCTTCAAATCTGACTTGGAATTGCTCCCAAGTAATCTCTTCTTCCGGAGTAGTGATGGTAATAGAGTTCCACCAATCAGAAGCTCTCCCTTGAAGCTGTCTCGATGCCAACTTCCTCTTAGTTGCATCATCAATTTCCAAATCACCAAAGATCCTTCTACAAGCATCTATCCACCTCTGGACCTCGATGGTGGATTCTGTTCCCAAGAAAACCTTCCCTCCAAGAGCAGTATAATCCTTGCACAACTTAGCAAAATCCACTGGTTTCGGAGTTTGGACTTGAACTCCAACATCTACTGCTGCCCCTGGAACTGGTATCCTTCTCATGATCGAAGTCATCATAGCTTCGAACATAGCTGCATAATCAGCAGTTCCCTCAGTAGCACGGCCTTCCCTAGCAGCTGGTCTCCCTCTTCGACTCATTCTCAATATCAATAAAAAGGAATGATTAGAACATCTAGAGAAACAACTGCAAAAAGGACTCAAACTCTACTAAGCTACTATATTATATATAGTACCCATCCATCAAAATACAATTACGTCTCTCATACGTAGTTACGTCAGTGAGCGTTGGGTAAAATCGATTAACCAATGCTCTGATACCAAATGTGACGACCGCCCATGACCCCTGCACCGAATCTAGAGAAAGTGCGCTGTAAAGTGTGCCAGGCGACCATGGACGATTGTCAAGGTAAATTAAAACAACAGAATCTATCGTATTGCTCACAGCACATGGACAAAATACAATAGAACATATGTATAGTGAAGCTTTACAGAACAAAATGCCATCATATAAAACTCCATAATAGTTGAATACAAGCATCCAAATAGTCAATACATCAAGCCTCACTACATATCTCTCAGAGAATACAAAACAGCGGAACATCCAGTACATATAATAAGAAGATAATATGCAACCCTCCAGCTCGTCTTCGATATCAGCATTGTGAGAAGAGAACAACACCTGTCACCTGTTTCCTAGTCTGCCCGTCCCAAAAATGGAAGAACAGCCCAAGACAATAAGAATTAAAACATAAAGCCTTGAGTCAGACAACAGTCTTAGTGAGCAGTAAATTAACTAACAACATACCAAAAGAGCATAAAGGAAAAGGAATAGGAATACAACCCTCCCACTCCAACCTCATTCTACAGTGATAGCCCCAGACACACACTAAGCAGAGCAAACATAGCAGAGCATACAATTTAAAGTAAAGCTACTATCACTTGAGTCAAGGGCGATGTTTTCCAAGTACCAAGGCCTAAATCAGATAAGCACCCAGAAAATGCCGCTCTTGAGTCCGAATGACGATACAACCAAACATCCATGACTCTGGCTATCACTGTTATCATTGCTTCGATATCACCGTTAATTGAATGACCGGCACATTCTTTCAGCCGTCCGTCAAGGGCTAATGGAAACCCCGGTTCTAGACATAACTCCCGCACGTCGTCGCAGCCCGTGCCTAGGACTATCGAATCTGCCCAGAGTACTCGACCATCAACAGTTGGCCGTTGGGACTATCGAATCTGCCCAAACGTACTCTTGCTTAGAGCATGCTAGAACCTTCAACAACGATGCTATCCAAGCCTCCTAGTCATCCTCCTCGACGACTATTCTCATATCCATTCATTATCCTCAACTCGAATCATATCACCGAGTTATCAACATGCTTGGAATGATCCCGTCTGGATTAGACCAAGTCTTCATCACATGATGCCTCGCTTCATTACATCCTCGCAAAGCCTCATCTCAACATCACATCATCAAATCTATGCATAAGAGCTTCATCATCCCGCTACATATGCCACGAGCAGCTTTCCCAATTCAAGAGCCTTTCCCTTGGCTTTTGAATCATCTTCGATCTAAATCTAATCATCAATCATCTAGTTCATAATAATCAATCAAATCAAACATCAATCCAAGCAATCAAGCATTCAAATATGATCTAAGTAGACAATTATAACAATAATGGCATTTTCGTAATTAAAGAGTTGAAAGTCCAATAAGCATGAAAACATGAATTATATCTCTACTAACTTGATGAATGAACTTGCATAGGTTAGCATATGATAAAATGGATGTAACATCATCATGAACAATGGATCTATATGGATCTACACTTAGGATGAAGAAAATGCATGGAAATCACTATTTTAACACCAAATCGAGCCAACAATCCGATATACTCCTTTGGATCCGTGTGAGAGATAATCACCACTCACCAAATCACCAAAACAACCTCAAATCAACACACTTCAGATCTGGACAGCGAAGGATCAAGCTTGATCTATCACGAATCCGCTTCAAACGAAGAAATCTCACTTGAAAAGATGAAGATCTTCAACTTTAGCTCTTGAATCTTCAATCTTGATCTTCGATTTGGATGAAAGGAATCACTAGATTAGAGTGGAGAAAAGAAGTGAAGAAGTGTAGAAGTCGAGCTCTCAAAATGGCAGCACTTCGTCGCTTCAAAAATCCGGATCCCAAAAATGAAGAGAAGCTCTCCTATTTATAGCAGAAAATACCCTAAGTCGTAACTCGTCCGCCTTCATGAGTCGTCTACGACTTACGACTCAACACCCTACGACTTAACTTCTGGCTTCAACGACTTAACACACTTCTGCCTATGACTCACGACAAAACAGCTATCTCCTAAGTCGTCTCCGACTTATAGCATGCGCCTACGACTCACCAGACCCCCTGTCTACGACTTAAATGCGCACGCGCCTTACTTGGTTAGACGACTCATCAGATAACTGGGATACGACTCATCAGATAACTGGGGTACGACTCATCAGATAACTGGGGTACGACTCATCAGATAACTGGGGTACGACTCATCAGATAACTTGGGTACGACTCATCAGATAACTGGGGTACGACTCATCAGATAACTGGGGTACGACTCATCAGATAACTGGGGTACGACTCATCAGATAACTGGGGTACGACTCATCAGATAACTGGGGTACGACTCATCACTTAACTCGGTCAGCTCTTATGTCGTAAATCCCTAGGTCGGTCACTTACTTAGGTTGTCTATCCCTTAACTCGGCGACGACTTACAACCTACGACTTAACACTTGCCGAGTTAACTTTGACCTACTGACTTAGCCCAGCTACGACTTATCTCCTTAGGTCGCACTTTCCTTAAGTCGCTCACGACTTACTACTTAACTCGGAAATCCCCTGGGTAGCTCCTATCCCCTAAGTCGTATACGACTTATGACACTAAGTCGTGAACGACTTAGGACTTAGCCATTTTTGCTCAAAATCTGAAATGGCTCAAAAATGCTAAAGTTCCCGATTTTGTCGAACTTGTCGATCCGTAAAAATATGGGTCGTTACATTCTCTCCCCCTTAGGAATTTCGCCCCCGAAATTCCAAACAAACAAAGCAATCAAAGACTATTCTGTACGCCTACCATCCATCGCAATCAACAAACCATGCATCCAATTCTAGCTTAGCGTACAGAATTCTAAAACTAGAACAAGTTACAATATCGCGAGATGACACGACACTTTAGGGCCATACCTTGAAGAGTTCAGGATAAGCTGCCTTCATCCTCTCTTCCTCCTCCCACGTGCAGTCGTTATCATCATCACTCCATTGTATCTTGAGCAACTTAACTACCTTCCTCCTAAGCTGTTTCGTGTCGGTTTCCACAACACGAAGCGGCTTACGAGGTCTTCTATCGACTGGATTAACTTCGAAATCTTCATAGCTATCAGCAGAAACCACCGTATCCGAGTCATGCACATACTTCCGTAGATATGATACATGAAAAACATTGTGCACACCCGACATCTTCTTTGGCAACTCCAATCTGTAGGCGAGCTTTCCAATTCGCTTGATAATCGGGAATGGTCCAACAAATCTCGGAGTCAATTTTCCTTTCCTCCCGAATCGAATAACATTCTTCAGTGGAGAAATCTTCACAAAAACCATATCTCCTATGTCGAATTCCAAATCCTTTCGACGCTTATCAGCATAACTCTTCTGACGGTCTTGGGCTGCCTTCATTCGTTGCCGAATGATCTCTATACAATCTAAAGTCTGCCGAATCATCTCTGGCCCAAGCATCAACTTTTCTCCAGTTTCCAACCAACATGTCGGAGAGTTACACGGTCTTCCATACAATGCCTCATACGGTGCCATACCAATGCTTGACTGGTAACTGTTGTTGTATGCAAACTCCACCAAATGAAGGTGATCTTCCCATGATCCTCCGAAATCCAAAACACAAGCTCTAAGAAGATCTTCCAAAACTTGGTTGACTCTCTCGGTCTGACCATCCGTTTGGGGATGATAAGCTGTACTTAAACACAACTCGGTTCCCAAGACTTCCTGGAAGCTCTTCCAAAATCCACTAGTGAACAATGGGTCTCGATCGCTCACTATACTCTTCGGAATACCATGGAAACGAACTATCCACTTAACATACAACTCAGCCAACTTTGACGCAGTCCTAGTCGATCGAACATGAATGAATCTCGCACTCTTGGTCAGACGATCCACAATGACCCAAATCCCTTCATTTCCCGTTCCTGTTCTAGGTAGTCCATCAATAAAATCCATCGATATCTGCTCCCACTTCCATGTAGGAACTTCTAATGGTTGAAGCAATCCGCTTGGCTTCTTCTGTTCGGCCTTCACCAACTGGCAGTTCATACACTTGGAAATAAAATTTCCAACATCCTTCTTCATACCTTCCCAGTAGTAGGTTCTCTTCATATCCCGATACATCTTATTTCCACCTGGATGAATTGTCAGCTTTGAGTGATGACTTTCCTTCAGAACTTCACTCCTCAATTCATCTATATCGGGAACAACTAGTCGTCCTTGCTTCCGAAGCCAACCCTCTCGATCGACCTCGAATCCTTTATCCTTTTCTGGATCCAATCCAGATTCCAATTCACGGATAATCTTGACAAGCTTATCATCTCGCTTTTGGCTCTCACCAATCCTTTCCACAAGAGTGGGTCTTATTGATAAGTTTGCCAACATCTCAGGTTCCAATTCGCATCTAGGCCTGAAGTCAAATCCAGCTAAATACTCGAGATTCTTCCATTCAGAATACATGGCTCCCAATCCTGCATGTCTTCGACTTAACGCATCTGCCACTGCGTTACCTTTTTCCGGAGTATAAGCTATACCAAAATCATATGATGCCAAAAACTCTAGCCAACGTTGCTGCCGAAGATTCAAATCCTTTTGGGAGAAAAGATACTTCAACGACTTGTGATCCGTAAACAACTCGAATCGAACTCCCAACAAATAATGCCTCCACATCTTCAGAGCAAATACAATCGCCGCTAATTCCAAATCATGAGTTGGGTAATTCCTTTCATGCGGCTTCAGTTGTCGACTGGCATACGCAACAACTTTATCCTTCTGCATCAGCACTGCTCCAAGTCCAGTACCACATGCGTCGGTGTAAACCACCATCTCATCATTCCCACTAGGAATAGTCAAAACAGGAGCACTCATCAATCGCTCTTTCAGGATTCCGAAAGCTTGCTCACACTTAGCATCCCAACTGAACACTTGGTTCTTCTTCGTTAATCCTGTTAACGGTGCAGCTACCTTGGAGAAGTCTTTGATAAACCGTCGATAATATCCTGCTAATCCAAGAAAACTTCTCACATCAGATGCATTCTTAGGTCTAACCCAGTCCTGGATTGCTGCTACCTTGGCGGGATCAACCGCTATTCCATTTCCAGAGATAACATGGCCTAAGAACCTCACTTCACTCTTCCAGAAGTGAAACTTCGAAAACTTAGCCTTCAACTGATGTTTCCGCAAGATTTCCAAAACAATACGCAAGTGCGTCTTGTGCTCCTCTTCCGTTCTGGAATAAATCAGAATATCATCCACGAACACAAGTACGAACTTGTTCAACTGATCTCTGAACACTCTATTCATAAGATCCACAAAATATGCTGGTGCGTTAGTCAATCCAAACGGCATTACCAGCCACTCAAAGAAACCGGATGGTGTCGTAAAAGCAGTCTTCGGCACACTATCCTTAGCCACTCTTAACTGGTGAAATCCCGTTGCCAAATCCATCTGAGAAAACACCTTAGCTTCGTGAAGCTGATCAAACAGTCATCTATTCTCGGCAATGGATACTTGTTCTTCTTAGTCACCTTATTCAGCTCACGATAATCGACGCACAATCTCAACGACCCATCTGTCTTTGTTGCAAACACAACTGGTGCACCCCACTCGGACACACTACGTCGAATGAATCCTTTCTGCAAAAGATCATCAACTTGCATCCTCAACTCTTGCTGTTCCCTAGGCGCCATCCGCCTAAGAGGCATCACAACAGGTCTGGCTCCTTCAACTAGATCTATACGAAACTCGATCTCTCTATGCGGCGGCAACCCTTTGACTTCGTCAAAGACATCCTCGAATCTATTAGCGATTGGCACCGATGACAGTCCATCCCGTGGAACAACCAGCGAATACATGAAGCTCATGAAGACGCCTTCCTCACGCTTACATCGTATTACAACCTTTTGCCCCTCCACATTCTCGACTGTCACTTCCAACCTCTCGCAATCAACCTTAGCCGCATACTTCCTAAGCCAGTCCATACCCAAAATAATTCTGAACCCCGCAAAGTTCAGAACAAAGCAATCACAAACAAAAGAGCAACCATGACTCGATACAACTAGACCACGGCATAACATACACAAACAAGACGAACCCCCAACTGGATTAGTCACAACCAATGGCCTATCAACAATATCCGGCTTCAAATCTAACCGGCCTACGAGTTCATTACAAACAAACGAATGCGATGCTCCAGTATCAAACAAAACTCTAACTGGAACACCACATAGGAAAAGAGTACCTTGAACCACCACACTCTTTCCCTTCTCTTCAGCAGTAGGAGCTTTCGAAGACGACGGAACAGCTCCCAAAGCATAAGCTTGCACAATCTGCTTATCTCTCCTCGGTTCTGGACAATTCTTCCTGAAATGCCCCGGCTTGTCACAGTTGTGACACTTCATCGGCACCTTAGGATTCTTACAATCCTTCGAGAAATGGCCCTTCTACTGACAGTTGTAGTAAGTCACCTCGCCTTTCGGCTTCTTCTGACCATCCTTACCCTTCTGCTGCTGCTGCTTCCTCTTCTTGTTTCCACCATGCTGGGGTTTAGACTCTTTCCTGGTCACAGCAACAACAGATCCTTCCTTAGGAAACAGACTCTCATGCCTAAGAGCTTTCTCCACAAGCTTCTCAAATGAATCATCCAAATGATCCACCAACTGCCTCCCAAGATAACTATCCAAGCCGGTCACAAACTTCTCATTCTTCTGATAAGCAGACTCAATATACGACCGGGCATACTTGGACAAAGCTTCGAACTCAGAAACATACTCAAGAACTGATCTTCCACCTTGCTTGAGCTCCACAAACTTCTTGAACAGAACAGACTTCTGAGCTGTAGAAATGAACTTAGCTTCAAATCTGACTTGGAATTGCTCCCAAGTAATCTCTTCTTCCGGAGTAGTGATGGTAATAGAGTTCCACCAATCAGAAGCTCTCCCTTGAAGCTGTCTCGATGCCAACTTCCTCTTAGTTGCATCATCAATTTCCAAATCACCAAAGATCCTTCTACAAGCATCTATCCACCTCTGGACCTCGATGGTGGATTCTGTTCCCAAGAAAACCTTCCCTCCAAGAGCAGTATAATCCTTGCACAACTTAGCAAAATCCACTGGTTTCGGAGTTTGGACTTGAACTCCAACATCTACTGCTGCCCCTGGAACTAGTATCCTTCTCATGATCGAAGTCATCATAGCTTCGAACATAGCTGCATAATCAGCAGTTCCCTCAGTAGCACGGCCTTCCCTAGCAGCTGGTCTCCCTCTTCGACTCATTCTCAATATCAATAAAAAGGAATGATTAGAACATCTAGAGAAACAACTGCAAAAAGGACTCAAACTCTACTAAGCTACTATATTATATATAGTACCCATCCATCAAAATACAATTACGTCTCTCATACGTAGTTACGTCAGTGAGCGTTGGGTAAAATCGATTAACCAATGCTCTGATACCAAATGTGACGACCGCCCATGACCCCTGCACCGAATCTAGAGAAAGTGCGCTGTAAAGTGTGCCAGGCGACCATGGACGATTGTCAAGGTAAATTAAAACAACAGAATCTATCGTATTGCTCACAGCACATGGACAAAATACAATAGAACATATGTATAGTGAAGCTTTACAGAACAAAATGCCATCATATAAAACTCCATAATAGTTGAATACAAGCATCCAAATAGTCAATACATCAAGCCTCACTACATATCTCTCAGAGAATACAAAACAGCGGAACATCCAGTACATATAATAAGAAGATAATATGCAACCCTCCAGCTCGTCTTCGATATCAGCATTGTGAGAAGAGAACAACACCTGTCACCTGTTTCCTAGTCTGCCCGTCCCAAAAATGGAAGAACAGCCCAAGACAATAAGAATTAAAACATAAAGCCTTGAGTCAGACAACAGTCTTAGTGAGCAGTAAATTAACTAACAACATACCAAAAGAGCATAAAGGAAAAGGAATAGGAATACAACCCTCCCACTCCAACCTCATTCTACAGTGATAGCCCCAGACACACACTAAGCAGAACAAACATAGCAGAGCATACAATTTAAAGTAAAGCTACTATCACTCGAGTCAAGGGCGATGTTTTCCAAGTACCAAGGCCTAAATCAGATAAGCACCCAGAAAATGCCGCTCTTGAGTCCGAATGACGATACAACCAAACATCCATGACTCTGGCTATCACTGTTATCATTGCTTCGATATCACCGTTAATTGAATGACCGGCACATTCTTTCAGCCGTCCGTCAAGGGCTAATGGAAACCCCGGTTCTAGACATAACTCCCGCACGTCGTCGCAGCCCGTGCCTAGGACTATCGAATCTGCCCAGAGTACTCGACCATCAACAGTTGGCCGTTGGGACTATCGAATCTGCCCAAACGTACTCTTGCTTAGAGCATGCTAGAACCTTCAACAACGATGCTATCCAAGCCTCCTAGTCATCCTCCTCGACGACTATTCTCATATCCATTCATTATCCTCAACTCGAATCATATCACCGAGTTATCAACATGCTTGGAATGATCCCGTCTGGATTAGACCAAGTCTTCATCACATGATGCCTCGCTTCATTACATCCTCGCAAAGCCTCATCTCAACATCACATCATCAAATCTATGCATAAGAGCTTCATCATCCCGCTACATATGCCACGAGCAGCTTTCCCAATTCAAGAGCCTTTCCCTTGGCTTTTGAATCATCTTCGATCTAAATCTAATCATCAATCATCTAGTTCATAACAATCAATCAAATCAAACATCAATCCAAGCAATCAAGCATTCAAATATGATCTAAGTAGACAATTATAACAATAATGGCATTTTCGTAATTAAAGAGTTGAAAGTCCAATAAGCATGAAAACATGAATTATATCTCTACTAACTTGATGAATGAACTTTCATAGGTTAGCATATGATAAAATGGATGTAACATCATCATGAACAATGGATCTATATGGATCTACACTTAGGATGAAGAAAATGCATGGAAATCACTATTTTAACACCAAATCGAGCCAACAATCCGATATACTCCTTTGGATCCGTGTGAGAGATAATCACCACTCACCAAATCACCAAAACAACCTCAAATCAACACGCTTCAGATCTGGACAGCAAAGGATCAAGCTTGATCTATCACGAATCCGCTTCAAACGAAGAAATCTCACTTGAAAAGATGAAGATCTTCAACTTTAGCTCTTGAATCTTCAATCTTGATCTTCGATTTGGATGAAAGGAATCACTAGATTAGAGTGGAGAAAAGAAGTGAAGAAGTCGAGCTCTCAAAATGGCAGCACTTCATCGCTTCAAAAATCCGGATCCCAAAAATGAAGAGAAGCTCTCCTATTTATAGCAGAAAATACCCTAAGTCGTAACTCGTCCGCCTTCATGAGTCGTCTACGACTTACGACTCAACACCCTACGACTTAACTTCTGGCTTCAACGACTTAACACACTTCTGCCTATGACTCACGACAAAACAGCTATCTCCTAAGTCGTCTCCGACTTATAGCATGCGCCTACGACTCACCAGACCCCCTGTCTACGACTTAAATGCGCACGCGCCTTACTTGGTTAGACGACTCATCAGATAACTGGGATACGACTCATCAGATAACTGGGGTACGACTCATCAGATAACTGGGGTACGACTCATCAGATAACTGGGGTACGACTCATCAGATAACTGGGGTACGACTCATCAGATAACTGGGGTACGACTCATCAGATAACTGGGGTACGACTCATCAGATAACTGGGGTACGACTCATCAGATAACTGGGGTACGACTCATCAGATAACTGGGGTACGACTCATCAGATAACTAGGGTACGACTCATCACTTAACTCGGTCAGCTCTTATGTCGTAAATCCCTAGGTCGGTCACTTACTTAGGTTGTCTATCCCTTAACTCGGCGACGACTTACAACCTACGACTTAACACTTGCCGAGTTAACTTCGACCTACTGACTTAGCCTAGCTACGACTTATCTCCTTAAGTCACACTTTCCTTAAGTCGCTCACGACTTACTACTTAACTCGGAAATCCCCTGGGTAGCTCCTATCCCCTAAGTCGTATACGACTTATGACACTAAGTCGTGAACGACTTAGGACTTAGCCATTTTTGCTCAAAATCTGAAATGGCTCAAAAATGCTAAAATTCCCGATTTTGTCGAACTTGTCGATCCGTAAAAATACGGGTCGTTACAATTTTACTCTATGTCTGTGATCTATGATTATTTATTTACTGTATATTCTGAGATTTGCTAAATTTTATTTACAACGTGGTATTTTGAGCAATTCAATTCCGGCATGAGTGTGTACCTATACACTTATAATGGATGCGAATGGTTGAAAATACCGGGTCATTACACATGACCGACCAAAATTCTCGAATCTCAATTTTGGAAAATTTCAACTGTACTTTCCCTTATGCTATCAGCATTATGGAAACTCCCAAATTAGAATGCGTCACAACTAGGGAATATGGGATAACCTACGTTATCCCATATTTCCAAAAAATACATACATCTTTTTAAGAAAGCTTCTCACCTTTTAAATGCCAATCTAAACAAATACGCATTTAAATGTCCATGCTTCAACACTTACGTACCTAATTGTACTATACCAAGAGGATTATGTACCCAAATAACAATAACACAAAATTCATACATGTATAATCTTAGCATAGTAACAAAGTACTACCATAATCATACATGATAATCTATTGGATAGTAAGCTAAAGTAAGTTGGTATCAAAATATACCATAGACTCTAAGGCACATCAAAAGGTGGTAGACTCGTATAGATCCATCTCGACCCCATGATGGGTATTGATGACATGCAATCTATTTCAGATAGCTATCATCATCAGTGTGACAATCCGCACCCTGGTAGCCCTAAATTTTTGCTAAATCGAAAACCCAAATCCACCAAAATACGAATCGTTGATTTTTGGTATCTTGCAAATAGCAAAAGTATATCAGAGCACTATCGAAGTAAACTCATAATGGAATAGTAAAGTATAATAAAATGTAACGACCCAGAATTTTGACTACCTAATTTTGTATATAGTTTAATAACTTGAATTCAAATATATTGATTATTCAAATATGTGAATTGTGAAACTAATATTGGAATAGTGATTTAAATATCATGATTTTCAATCTAATATTTATTGAATGGATTTATTTGTCTTATTTAACTCTTTTAATTAATGAATAATAATAGTGAATTCATTTTATAAATTTATTTATAGTAATAAACAGTTCAAATAAATAATAAGAAAATTTATTTTTATTTTTACTATTCGATTTTTGTTAACGTATTTTTAATTTAATTTATTTGATTTTTCCATAATTTTTAATTTGCAAATTATTGTTATACAATTTTTCGACAAACCAGCGGTGTTTTTGTGATTTTACGAAATTGAATAACCATTGTATATTATTATTATTTTGAGACCATGTCGTTGTTCTGAGCGCGACCGTATTTTTGCTTTATCATTCTCGATTCGTACACGAACGAAAAGCTATGCAGCAAGATGTCGGAAAACTGTGAATAATTATATCTCAACACTTCACAATCCAACACATACATTTTCACTTTTTTCTCTTTTCCATATGTTGTTCTATTACTCGCCAAACAGAAAAAAACATAAATCCACTTCTTAGAAAAATTCAAACAATTCAAACAAAAATCAAATTAATAAAAGGCATGATCTTTGAGTTAGATATGGGTAGATCTTCACATCCATACAAATTTTAGGTTGCTCGGTGGAGTTATGATATTCGACAGTGGAGTTTTTGAGGCTTAGCTATCTAGGGTTTAACCATTTTTTGAAATCAATGAGGAATTAGCTCGATTTGAGCTTAGATTTGGGTTCTTGGTGGCAGGGAGCTTCGACGGTGAGGTTTGTGGGTGGTTCGACCCTATCTTGATGGGCGTGTCGTCTTGGGTGCAGCAAGGCATGTGCCAAGTCGCATCGACCTATGAGGAGCCGAGTTTCTGATTAGGAGGTGGGTTGAGATGAGGTCATAAAGAGTTTAACAATAGTGGAGCTGGGTTGCCATTCCATTGAGTGAGGAGGGAGCAAGAAGGAGAGAGGGAGGGGGTGGATGTTGGGTTTGATAGCAGGTTTAGAGCGGGAGTTAAAGAAGAGGAAGATATGTTTTAAAAATATAATTATGGGTAATGAAAGTTTGTAATTAGTGTTTAAATATATTATTTCAAATCGATAACTTATAAAATGTTTATCTTGCTCATATGAGGTCCAATCAAGATGCGCACTTTTATGTTGCACTCGTTATGGTGAAGGCTAAGAATTTGTTTCGTGCAATTTCGAGCAAGTGAATGTTTGGGCTAAAATCAGATGTTGTTCGATTTTAGTTCAAATTGGAATGCCTAAGCATCCCTGGAATTTCGATGAGTATAACTCACCTCTTTGGTTGAATCGGTATGTTATATATCAGATAAAATTTACTGTATATTTTTGGATGAAAGATTGCTTGATTTAGTTAAATAGTCGCTTTGAAAAGCGATTGACATTTAATTTGAAAAACATTGAATTTAGTAGAGAAATCCGGATTTCTCGATATTATTATTTTTAATTTCCAGTTATATTCCTGCTTCTTTTATTACATTATATACCTATGATATAGATTGCTAAATGTTGAAATTTGATTGTTTGGCCATACTGGATATTACACTAATACTTGTGAAAAGTTAAACCTTTTAAGTGAAAAAGGGAAGTAATAGCATTTGTTAAGTGCTATCGTAAGTATTGGCCTCGATATGGTATTTTGGAAATACTGTTAAATAATGTTTGATATTGGAAATGGTTTTTGAATTGGAAAATGATTTAAAATTGATCTTGGGATCTCTATGATATTTTATTTTAAAAATGAATTTTGGAACTTTTCTATTTTAATTCAACTTCTTTATTTATTCTTTTAAATTCACACACACATATATATAAGGGTTTTAATAATGATTTTGGAAGCATTTGTCTTTATAGGAAACTATTTTAATAATAAGTGTTATTTTAAAAAGGGAAATTAAAAGAGTTATCTTTTATTTTAAAAAGGGAGATCTTATGTTTAAAGGAAGGTGGAGATATTTTTGAAATGCATATTTTTGAAACCAATTTATTTAAAATGTTGAAAATAGAAGAACATATTTATAAATGGTATGGTTTAGATTTAAAGGAGATTTATAAGCGGTATCTTATAAATAAAAAGGAAATCAATATCATTTTGATAAATTGGAATAAATAATTCCATTTGTGATTATGAAAATATATGGAATGACCCAGTTATGGGAAGTATAGGATTTTTATAATTTTAAATTGGAGTTGTAGTTATATTTAGAGTTTTTGTTTTATAAAAAGAGGCTGTAATTATGTTATATATATATATTTATAGGAATTTATAAATAATATTTTATGAAAGGAATCCTAAAATGAATTTACCGCTTATACTTATAAAGGGGTTTTATAAATTGTTTTAGATTAATAAGGGAGTTCTAAAACTTGAAAAGAGATTTTGATATTTGGGAAGAAGATTTATAAATGATTTTGGATATTTATAAAAGAGTTTTATAAATGGCTTTGGATATTTATAAAAGAGTTTTATAAATAAACTTGGAGATTTTTTAAGAGTTTTATAAATGGATTTGGAATTTTAGTAAGGAGATGTTCATAAATGAAAGAGATTTATTAAAAGGATTTATTGAAGAAATTGAGATTGGATTTCCTCAAATTGACCTTCTAGATTTTGGTGATGTGGACATTTGTTTCATCCTTAACACAAAAGTGATACTGTTTGGGTTTATGCTTATCTTCGTTTTATTTTAAAACAATATTTATTTTAATCCTTTGCTATGATTTTGAAATAAGAAATCTTTCATAATGTTTTATGAATATACTTATATTGTTGAGATAAGTATATGAATAAATTTTCTAAGTAGGGAAAGTGTAGTTTTTCTGGGAATATACTTATACCGTTGAAATAAGCATATAGATATTTTTCCAAGTATTGAAAGGAGTATATAGGGTTTGGGAATATATTTTTGAAAACGTATTTTGATACAAGTATTTACAATGTGATTTTAATTAATGAAAGGATAATTAAAGAGGCTAATAGGTGCTTTGTGCTTAATCAGTGTTATTTTCCTTTAGAAATTAAATCTTTGATTGAATTGTTTGTTATTTGATAATTAAATAACCGACTATCAAATGTTGACCTGTTTTGAAATATCGTTGTTGGTTCGGAGAGACCAGGATTGGATATATTATCCAAAAACCACTTTGAACTGGTATAAGCATTTCAAATTGGAATATCTTGAAGTTGATCAAAGATGGAGCTCTTTGAGTGCAAGGGATGCTTGCTAGTAATCCTGAGGGTGATTCCAAAATGGATGTAGTAGAAGTAAAGCCTTCGATTTGTTCATATCTTGAACAACTTGTATAGATGAATGCTGGCACTGCATTGCTGTATAGAGGGCAGTGTTAGCATTCCATGTGCGATTGCTATATAAAAGGTAAAGGTAGCCTCAAGCCTCATCAACCGAGTAGGACTAAAATAAGGGGAGATACAACAGGGCTAAGTGGGTCGCACCAATTAGGGTATTGTCATCAGCTTTCTAGATATATTCATTTATGGATTCGGTTGTGCATGAATGCTCTCGGAATGGTTGCAAAAGCAGCCAGGGTAATGAAATATTCAGTACTATCCAGTAAGGGGTAGGTCGGTCCTGTGTTGGCGGGGAGCCCATGTGTGGCTCTCGGTACATTTTCTAAAGGTGTATTGTCGTAGGTGGTACCCTGGTGCCTTGTCATTGTATTAAATCGATTCTCCAATACGAGCCTTTACGGACTTAGTTGTATGCCTATTATGCTGGAATTTAATTAATGTAACAATTTCGGCTATGATTCGATATTTACTTTAAACCCTAGATATTATTATAGTATCACTAGATTTTTATAGAAATGTTTTTGTTTATCGTATGGTAAAAGCCATTCTGTGTTTATATGGGGCATGGTCTAACGTGATACCTTTATTTTAAAAGGTTTTACAACATAAAAATCCATTTGAAGTGTGTTTCTCATGCTGGTTTACCCGACTGATCCGGGTGTTATTCTCTTATAATGCTCAAGTTAGACCGAACATATTTTTAGATCTAGTTTAGATGCCTTAGAGCTTTAGGAGACGAGCTGGATGTTCAAGTCGTATCACTTGTTATTCTTTATTTCCGTTGTATGTGTTGTTTCATTTATCAGTTTTTGTGAGGATAGGCTGCTATAACTGTCCAGGCTGATTAGTGTACTTTGATTTGATGTATGTATATTACATTTTTCTTTTTGTAAAGATCTATTATATATTATATATTACTCGTCATGATGTGGGATTTTGTTCTCTCTTTTCTTTCTTTTTCCCCAACAATTTGTCTTTCTGGCATTTAAATGTTCGGTACATGAATACCGTGGACGTATTAGTGTCGAATTTCGATGGTTGAAAAGGCAGGTCGTTACAAACATGGTATAAGAACATAGGTTGAGCGAACACCTAGGCTTTGGTGGGGTTGACTCATTTAGGATAGCGTAAGTGAGACCCTAGGATGAGTTTGAGTATTATCTATATGAGAGCGTATTTATTAGTGCTATAAAAATGTTTTATATCGTATTGATTTATCGGTTGAGTGGTATATGAATTCTGATCGGTACAGATGGAACAACTGTATGATAGGGGTTTCTAAACACTTGAATAAGACAAATCGATGTAGTATTGTTTTGAAATTGGGAAATGAAATAATTTTAGCTGGATTATATTTTATATATGAAAAGAATAATCTTCAAAAATTAATATAGATATATAAGGTGTGATTGGTTTTTAGAATGATAATATTCAATTATTATCATTTATTGTCTATTGTTGTGCTCTAGTAGTTTATGAGCAGTTATTGTTGGGTTGAATTAAATACGAACATCTTGTGAATTCAATTTCAAGATTTAGACTATAAGGTGTTCGATGATAATGTTGGGTTAAAATTAAAATTTAACCATAGTTAAAGTTGTTTATTATAATCTTATATGTGAAATGTTTGTATATAAGAAGTAACTTTATATAAGTTTGATTTATAAAGATGAGCTTTATAAATAAATAAGGATTTAAACTGAGAATTTCAGAACTTGTAACGAACATTAATTTTTGATATTTTAAAATTTGTTAATTTAATTAAAATTTTGGTAATTTAATATTGAAGGAAATAAAAATTTGTGAATTGTTAATGAAGTAACAACTAAAATGAATGGTAACAATGATAATTAAAGCTAATTATTAACCATTTGGATGTAACTCCAAATAAATGGAATAATGTAAATATTTAATTATTGTATAAAATGGATAGTTGATGGTAATTGAATAAAATCAGTATTATATAAGAATTTTAACATTTGTTTTTGAATAATGAATTCATAAGTGTAATTAAAAGTTATGGTAACGGTTGTTATAAGTTACCTGTTTATTTGGTCTATTAAATTAAAATGGGAAATCAATTAGAATTAAATGAACTTTAATGTTACATTAATAAGATTAAGACAATAACTGAGACCTGTGAATGTAATAAAATGAATAAGGAATGCTAATTTTATTCATAAAGAAATAATTGATGTAATAAAAGATTGGAACTAAGATAAAATAATTAATTGGAATTAAAAATCTTAATTAATGTGTGAAATTGACAAAATCACAAAATAATTGAAATATGGTCATTGATACAAATAAAAGATAGGAATTGGAATATATTAATGCAATGAAATATAAAACAATGTAAAACCATGTCTATAGAATAATAACTGATTTGAGTATAAAGATTGAAACCAAATAAAAACAATTTATTGGAGTTAAATTATAATTAATAGGATTAATGGCAGTTGTAAATTTAACACTGTAAATTTTGAAATAGTCAATAATGAATTGATATAGAGATTTGTTTTAGCGGATTATAAATTACTAAGTGACTTAAGGTGATTGAAAATTGTGAAATATAAAATTTGAATTGAAAATGTGATTTAATTAATTTAATTATTAATTAATTTAATTAATGTGAAAATAGCCATTTTGGCCACTGACTCAGATTTTGACAAAACCAGTTTCATCGGATCCATAACAGTGAATTATTGTAGGGTTTCAAGTTTCGTAACGATCGGACTTGTCGTTTGATCGTACTGACTCGAGACGCCTAGAATCAATTAAATTGAAATCAATTTGAAATAAGCAGATTTTAACCTAACTTCTTCATACGATGGAATTAGGACCTGGAACCCGTTCCATTGAATTTAAATTATTTGAAAACATCTATTTTGATATATGGGATTACCCATTTTCGTTCTGGAGATAGAACGGGCTTTTCAGGTCATTTATCGTTCAACGTGTAAATAAATCGTATCCATTCATTCTTTTTTTCTGATCTGCCTATAAATACCTCGTTATAAACCCTAGCCACTCCTCATTTTCAGTTTGTCTGTATGTACAATTCTCTCTGACTCCTTCTTCTCAATGGAAGACAAACCAAACAAATTCCAAATTCAATTGTAGTTCAAAATCAATCAAAAGTTCAAACTCCTCAAACTATATCGAATTATATATCGATTTGAAGCTCTCGACGAGCGCATCTCAGATCTGTAATTCATTTTCCAATTTGAACCACTGTTCGTTCAAAAATTGAAGAACTATTCTCGGCCGTTCGTTGATCGTCGATCAACTTTGTCTGATCGACGAATTGAAGGCATAGTTTTGTGGAGAGGACTGAGCGCTGTCCATCGGAGTAGATTGTTCGATGAAGTGATGGTTGGATCGAGCGTATAATTCGAATAGGGTTTGGTGAACATAGTGGCGGCTACCCTTGTTTCACGCGTTTTTGGCGAACCACGGGGGGGGGGGGGGTGTCTTGGAGCCGTGGGGCCTGGGCGGCGTCAGTAGGGTTTGGGTGGCGGTGGACGAGGCTGCGATGGCCTTGGGCGGCGAGCGAGGTAGGAAGGTAACTGCGTGTTCGTGCGGCTTGCGTGCTGGATGCCTAGGTGAGAGAGATGAGCTGACGTGTAGGGTTAGTTTTATTTTATTTTATTTTGTTTTAAAATTTTATCGTATAACTTCTTATTTATATAACTTTCGTATACGAGGTCTGATTCATGCGCAGTTTTATCCTCTAGGATCATATTGGAATTCCGAACACTTTGACGCTTGTTTGGACGAATTCTAAGGCTGTTTGAATTTTGGGTTTAAATTGGATTTAAATTCCAAGGTGAGTGTTTTAACCTACTCAGAACTTCTAAAATTTCTTATGTTTGTTAAATTAAATTCGTGATGTGATTGGAAATTTATTTATGATTGTTTGGTATATTTTGAATCATCATCTCAGTTAATTTGAATTTATTTGAATTAAATCGTTATTTAATTTATTATTGAATATAAATTACCAATTAAATACCTATTACTGATTATCAGTTCTATATTGATATTGATTGATTGATTTGGATGATGTTTGTAATGGATGTTTATTGTTGATATTGGATGAATGGATGTTTTATTTTATATCGTTATAAACTGCAAGTTCACTATGGGTTGAAATGATACATACCCGAATGATCAATAGATTAAGGAAAAACATTATGGGTTGAAATGATAGACTCGAGCGATTTTATGGATTTTATTATTAATTCGGGATTGCTGTTTGAAATGATATATAACCGTAACATTTTAAATTTCGGATTGAAATGATAAATATCTGTATCACTTGACCCTAGGGTAGAAAATTATATACGGACACCGGATTGGTTAAATTAATGATTTTGAACTTCTTAATTTTTGAATTAATTAAATGATATCTTGAAATAAAATTTGATGTATATAAATTGAAGTATTATTGGAAAATCGAGTTTTGTGTTGAAATGTGAATTGGTTTAAAAGGAATTGCTTTAAGAAATTAAATTGGAAGTTTAAAGTTAAACTTTTAAGTATAAATGAAATTCTATCGAAATTAAGTTATTGAATTTGTTTGAAAATAACTTTAAATACTTGAAATTGGAGTAATCCGAATTGATATTTGAACGTGGATTGAAGCGATATGAAATTCAATAGTTTATTGAAATGTTAAATTTAAAGGTTTGGAATTTGGTTTGTTGACTTGGAAATTGAAAATAGTCCAAATGTGTTGAAATGAAATGAATAGTTTAAATTGATATTAATTCCAAATTCATGTTTTAATATAAACGGTTTTAAAAATATATTATTTCAAAATTTCTAATTATTAAGATTTTCAAAGTATTAAACTATTTTAACCTGTATTAATTATATTAAATCATTTTAACCTATTTTAAACCATTTAATTTATTTAAACTAATTAACCTGTTTTAACTTATTTTAAATCTAATAAATCTATTTTAAAGCTATTTAATCTATTTTAATTATATTTAATCTATTTTAAATCTATATTAACTATTTATAACTATCTAAAACTATTTTCTTCTAAATTCCAAACTAAGTAAAATAGATGGGTTTATATTCAAATTCTCGATTGTTAAGTGAATATGGTTAATGATGTTATAACCTAAGTTGGGATTTAAATAACATATTTGGTTTAATATGATATTTTGAAATGAGAGTTTAGCCTATTTTGGAAATACGACTTTTGAAAGGAAATATAATTTCGAACTATGATTTCAAATGTGATATGATTTCAAAGGTGAATATGATTTCGAAAGTAAGTAATGATTTCAAAAATGATATGATTTGAATTGAATATGATATTTTGATATCAATTATGAAATGATTTTGGAAATGTAAAAGAACCATTCGATGTGCAATAAGCGATTGGTTGTTAAAGAGACCGGGATCGGATATTGTCATACTCTTTGCCAATACCGAAAACCACTTTGACAACTGTGTACACGGTGGAGATTCTAGAATGAAGTAGGATGGTGGCGACGATCCTAAAGGTATACATACCTGGACCTAACTCCCGTGAGTTAGCATAAGGTGGCTAAAACAGGAGCAATTGATGGGCTAAGTGAGGTCATTCCTCCGATCGGGCACATTCCTTCGATACTATATTCTGACTTTGCGATTTATTTAGTGGCCACCCTCGATTTTTGATTTGGGAGTGTGTTTCGAGGTGGGCGGTAGTAGCTGCTATGCGTTACCACCAGTCCGGAAGTGTAATTGGTATATCTACCCTGGCATTGGCTAGTTGTGCCGTGTCACCTACCCTAGCGCGCCTTCTACGAGTTTGTTTTATGTCATACCTATGGTGTATCCTTTGGCGGCCCCAGTTTATGGGGAGTTACGGTACTGTATAGACTATTGGCATTATAAAAATGTGTTAAGGGGGAAAATGTAATGCCTTAACGCTATTTTAATAGTTTATCTTACTGTAGACATATTATAATAGCGTATTGTACTACATAGTAGATAGTTTAACGGATCCTTAGGAGATGTGAATCCCGAACATCTCTTAAGTTACTGCACTCACGTTAGACACTGGATAAGAGATGTCAAACCCCGTAACATCTCCGACACCGTTTACACTCATATTTATTTACCGTTGATTTGACTTACATAAGATCTTTTAGTTCTGACTCGAGTGTTTTGTCTTTTCAATTCGCTCGGGTCAGCCTGAACATTTCAGGATTTGAAGACCTTATTCCAGTAGGACGAAGACGAAGATTTGTACTACTATTATTTACTATATTTATTCCACTGCATTCATACTGTTTCGCTGCATTATTTGTTTATCTCTTGTAACGACCCGCTATTTTGGACCATTCAAATCGACAATAAATCCACACATGTTGGACTTGAATAATTCAAAATATCAGATTGTTATTTAAATTTGGCAAACTCATCATATAAAGTAAATAAATCAATCACAGAATCACAGACACAGAGTAATACAATAATACGCAGTGGAATAGATAAAATAGTAGTTCATGAAGCTACTATATAAACATCAAAGTTAGAAATAAAATACAACAGAATATCTCAAATGCAGTGAAAAGTCTCCAGTACAACAGATGACTTCTCTGGACAAATCAACTAGAAGAGCTGAAAGCTGAGGCGATAGTTGGATCTCCAAAGGAAGCTCCAAACTCCAAGGGTGAGTCTCAAATGCTGTATCACTCGGTCTGACCCGAGCGTAAAGCAAAACACAAAACACTCGAGTCAGGATTAACATTCTTATACTAATAAATCCAACTCAAGTGAAATATCAACTGAAATACAAGTAACTTAAAGGATGTTTGGGATAACCATCCTCTAAGGATCTGCGGAACTATCTACAAGGTGGAAATATACACTATAACACCGTGGTCATTTTAAATTTATTTATTTCAAAATCAAAATATCATTTTCATTCAATATATCTATTTTCCAAAATAGTGTATGTTCATTAAATAATTTATAAAGTAAAGTATTTATAATTTCCTCACGTCTCACAAATCGATTCAAATTAACTCAAATTCCAAATTCAAATTTATTCATAGCTCAATTCATCAATTCCATTCAGTTCTAAATATACCATTTAAATTTTCAATATATTTCAAAGCTTTAATATTCAACATTTTCAAAGTTAAATTTAACAGTTTCATATAGCACTTGATTTAACTTTATTATTATTTAATCAGGGAATATTCACTTAATAAATTCAATATCATTTAACTAGCCTTAAATTTCATTTTACTAAGTATTTTCTTAAATTTATTTAAATAAGAAATATTCATTAAATTAAATCAAACTCAAGTTATAAATCATATCTTAAATCCCAATTTCAATAAGTTTAAATCGGTTTAACTAAATAAAATTCTTTACTAAATTCAAATTATCTTCCCAACCTTAACTTATTCAAATTATTACTGAAATCTATTTTGAAACATAAATTTAAATACTCAACCATATTATATGTATTTAATCAGTCATTCCCATTTATATAATAATTTAAGGCTCAACATTTTAAAACCATATATTCTTCCCAAAACCATAGAATTCATTTTTCAAAATATTTATATATATGGCCCAACGGTGTCTGTATATATATTCATCATATGGTTAAGTGATACGGATATTTATCATTTCAATCCGAAATTTAAATATATACGGATAGATATCATTTCGACCTGTAATCCCAATTCAATTCAAATGAAAATCGCTTGGGTCTATCATTTCAACCCATAACGATTTTCTCCTATTCTAAAGTCCGTTCGGGTATGTATCATTTCAACCCATAGTGAATTCTATACTAACAGGGAACTTGCAGAGTGATAACAGATACTAAAAAAATATAACAACAGGCATATATCATCAGTATAATAACAGATATGGGTGTCAGATGTCACAGGTGAACAGATACAAATAATAGTAATAACAGGCATATAATACTAGATACTGGTGTCAGATGTCACAGGTGAACAGTTATAGATAATAGCATATATAACAATGTAAATAACTACAGCAGCATATTCAATTGCTATTTCAAATGAAATCAAATTTAAATAGTAAAAGAACGTTAATCGTGAGTGATTGCTCACCTTTCGAGGCTAGAGAGTTTGACAATAGAGCAAGCTACGAATTCCAAAGCAAAATGAGATGGCACGAATTAGATGGAGAAAGCACGCACGACGAATCAAGAGCTGATAAATGGGAATCGATGAGAACCAAAATAATTTACATATTTTTATATTTTCAAATTCAAAATCATTGTTTAATCAACCACATATATAGAAATCAACATTATAATTTAAACATACATATAACAATATAAAATCTTTATATATCCCAAGGTTACTTTATTAAACCAAACATATAATTAAAACACATACATTTATTTCAAATCAGTATTGAATCCCAATATGTACAATATACAATTGAAAACTAAATACACATGTAGGTTATAAATTAAAAATCAATATTGTATAACATACTTTTAAAACAATGATACCATAACATATATACACTACAGGTTATATACTATATCATAATTTTAGTATAAACAAACATATCACAAATTATAATATTCAGTCTGTAAATAAATGTATAAACTTCATTGTAAAATATTTCACTACAAACACACATATAACTACATATATGGCGAGTCTATTAACTATACAGTTATTGTATACAAAAAAATGTAAAATATAACATACCTTTATGAAATATTATAATATAGCAAGCGACCTATGTTGAAGCCATACGTAATATATTTACTCTTTGTTTATAACTTTATACATATACAACAATAAAAGAAATGGGGCATGGGTGCACACATAAATATGCAGACATGTAGACAACTCTCTAATGCCATCTCTTAACCGATTATAACTATATACCTATAATATATCTAACTGTAAAAACTTTTGCTCTATAACCTCATATACACGCATATATATATAAACCCATATGTTTTTAGAAATAATCATACTGTCTCAAAAACTTAATTATAAATTCACAGCTAACTACAGACTATACTAATACATATATTTTGTAATAAAACTAATGCATATGTATATAACTGCATCTTATATAAATATATTACTAACATCACCCTTTATATATAAAGACGCGTACAACTATATATTATATCTATATATAAAATTCATAAAAAACTAACCTATATAACTAGACAGAAAGTAGAGAATAATTATATACTTACAAATGCCCAGAGGAGCATGCGAGTGAAAGGAAAATAGAGCAAGGCGGAGCAGGTGAGGGCTCGGGTGGCTCAGGACTGCTGTCGTGGGATGGCCTGTTGTGGCGAAGGCAGGGCGCGGAGGCCGATGTGGGTGGATGTGACGGTGGAAAGGTGGAAGCGTGTGGAAATGGGTGCACTGGGTGGTGCAAGCTGAAGGGGAAGAGGGAGATGCTCGGGATGGTTTTCAAGAGGAGGGAGTGGAGCTTGGGCTGTTGTGGTCGTTTGGAAAGGCGGAAAGGCTAAGGGGCGGAGTGGGGAGCTGGGAAGGCATGCGATGAGAATTTGGGTGGGCGTTGGGAGAACGCGGAGGAGGTAGGCAGATCTGGGAAGATCTTGGCTTAGGTTTCGGCAATTTAGAGGAAGGTCATGCTGAGTGGGGAAGGGAAGAGATGAGCATGAAGAAGAAAAGAATAGTTCTGGCAATAAGAAAATAAAACGGCTGAGGTTAATAAAGGCTAATAAAATAAATACATTAAAAAGTGAACCGTTCAAATGAATACAACGTATACCAATTCATACGTTTAGATTTTCAAAAATAGTATGGAACGGAAATGGTCACCCTGGAATTAAGCTGGAAGATTAAAGCAATTGATGGTTGCTTGGATACCACGGTTACAGTTTAAAAAAAATCAAAGAGAAATAAAAAGTCACGGATTCGGTACCGATACAATATATAGTTTGATTGTTTCCGTCGTGTGCCGGATCTCAAACACAGAAATGAATATACCGTTAAGATCAACACGATGAGACGATCAAAACGGTACACAGATATCAATGGTACGATCGTCCGATCAAAAGTCAATAATCGGTACCGAAAAATGCTGCTACTTTACCAGAAATAAGATAAACGGTGCAGTAGAAGTCCAAATTTGGAAAAACGAATTTCGCAGTCTGATTCAGAATGATCTGAATAAATTTTCTCCTGTTGACATATTTTGGTTTCGTAAAACTTTTAAATTCACTGTTATTAACCGGTTTGATTTGAAATAAAATTTCACAGGAAAATAAACTTCAATATTATCAGATGAAAATTTACCAGTTGCTATATTAAAATAGACGTATTCCAATAAAAAAAATTTTCTTCAAATTTTATTGTTTAAAATTTCACAAAATTTCAATTAATTTAACAAATAAAATCACTAAAAGTTTAGGGTCGTTACACTCTCCCCCACTCAAAACTTTTCGTCCCCGAAAAGGAAGGAGGTAGGAGCATAGAACAACCAGAAATAAAAGTAGATTGAAAGTCAAGATTAAAACATTAATTTGAACTATATAAATTTTACTTAAAATTTGAAAACTTCATTTGCAATTCAAGTATCTTATATACTTTAAAACCTTTCAAAAAATCCATTTGTAAAATTTCTTGCTTCCTTTATAAATACCATTTATATGTTTAAATGACACCTTTATAAATATATGAAAACCATTTGAAAACAATTATTTACATTATTACTTATATTTACAAAGAAGCTATTTGAAAACATTAAATCCATAATTTATAAATTTATTAATTTATCTCAAGATACTTTCAAATATTATTAATAAACAAATAATCATTTACTTTAAAATGTTTATTTAATTTATAACTTCTAAAATATTTATAACACTAAAATTTCTATTAAACCATGTAGTCAATAATTAAACAATACTTAAAAGAATATAGTCAACAAGGAAAGGAAGGGGAATTTGGAAAATAGAATATAGGTGAATAAATAAAGCTGAGCAGATAAGGTAGATTCAAAAGAATGGTATCGGGCATGAATAATTAATTCAAACCATAAGAATTTCAATTTCAAATATTAATATAGAATTTCTTTGTTGGAAATACTTTAATAATAAAATATTTTTATAACAAAATACTTTTATAACTCGATGTCTCAACAAGTTTATCTTCGTTCCTGTAGACTCTGGCAGTGCGTTGATCAGGCGCAAAACTAGAATTCTCCAGGTACTTAGTAGACCTGTTTCAACACCTAGTGAAAATACTGGAAAAACTTTTAAAATAGATATGGAAAGTACAATCCAAACAACAAAAACGAACAAAACCTTTGTCTAACCATGGTTCGCAGATACACAATGGTTACGCCTGGTTCCCCTAGGAAACAATCCATATCCGTAAGCTTTCTCAGCCCTGCGAGTTACGCCATGATGACTAGTAGAATGCAGGATACACAATGGTTACGCCTGGATCCCCCAAGAAACAATCCGTACCCCCAGGCAAGACTCAGCCAAGCATTTGTGCTACTATTCGCGACCTACACAGATTGCAGGATACACAATGGTTACGCCTGGATCCCCCAGGAAACAATCTGTACCCCTAGGCAAGACTCAGCCAGGCAGTTTGCGCTATGCAGTCACGATCGTAAGACCATGGGTAACGCCATGGAATTCAAAGGACACTCGAGTATCATATCCGGAAAACCAAAAATCAGAGAGAATAATATCGATAGAATGAATCCAAGATGTGGCCACAAATCGGATATCAAGCAGAAGGCACTTTCCATATCTTTACTTCGAAAATATGTATCATATAGTACCTTTTCAAATCACTTTCAAATATTGTACTTATATAATATCCATTATATATAAGATTTAATTTTCAAATCAAATACTTTCCAAAATCAATATTATATCAAATCATACTTATATAGATTTCAATTATATAAGATTTCACTTTCAAATTGAGTACCTTTTCAAATCTATAGTTTTCGAATCAATTTCATACTCATACAAATCAATTTTATATAAGTTCGACAACTCCCAAATCAAGTGTTTAGTAACATAAGGTTCTCAGATTTCAATTTGTTTTAATATCAGTTCAATTTCAAAATCATATACAATTTCACCAAATTATTTCTTCTCAAATTAATTATCTGTAGTTTCAAAGTTTCCAAAATAATAGATTTAGAAAATAAATCCAAATTTCCAAATCAATCCAATTCATTTCCAAAATCAAATGTTTTCAAAATCATCTTATACTTACGTAAGGTCTATCTTATATAAGGATAAATTTTTCAAAATAAATTTCGCTGTATGAAGAGCCATATGGGATTGAATATCTTTGCTTTTATGGGTTATATATCTTTGTAATTTAAATTGGAAATTTTCTTTTAGTAAGCAAATATATTCTAACATGACAGCTTTCAATTTCAGCGTCAAAATCTCAATGATATTAGAATATAAGATGTACATACGTCATCATTTCGCAGAATCACATTTGATCGCTCGCTCGATCACACAAGTTCGCTTTCGAACTAGTATTGTCCATTCGACTTCCCTAATGCGGACTTCGATATGGTTTCTCGACTAGAAGCCATCAGTCTCCTTGCATAGCCATATACTACGATAGAGAATTCTAGGATCAAGCCCAAAATCCATATCAAATATTCACCCTTAAGAATCGAATGAAAAATCCTAACACGAAATGGTGTAATCCACCTCGAACTTGTGTACTCAAACCTGGATCGAATTAATTATGCGAATAAAACAGCATACGTACAAATTATATATTTATTCCAACTTGTTAAATATATAGTTTCATAAAGATGTTACCCAATTAAAACATTTAACTAAATTTTATTCAAAATATATTGAAGACCAAATTCTTTTCAAAACATTTCAAATCTAAATTTCATATTAGAAAAATTCAAAATAGCCTTATTCATTTACTTAGCAAAGCAGTTTCAACTTTTTAAATTATATTACTACATACTTTAACATACATACCAAACTTATATACTTTATTTTTTCGAAATTTCTTAGCTTTGAACCGTTAACCTTGATTTGGAAGTGCTCGAACCTTCAAAATAGTCGAAGAAATCATTTTCAAATTCAAGAGTTGGAAATCAGCAACAAATCAGTAAATCAATTTTAATAGATAGGGTTATATCAAATCCAAACTCGAGGACTGAACATCGGTTCATTTCAAATCGTTTCAAATATATTTACATATATCTTTCGAATATCAAATCATACTTCGAAATTTGAAATCAAAATTGGTTTCGCAAAATCACTCGCATAGCTAAGCTATTGAAGTGGCCTATCCCCCACTCTGAAACTCGAAAATCAATGTCGATGATGCGTGCACTCATCACCGAAATTATTTTCCAGCGACATAAGTGAGTTCTGGACTTCTATTTTCTCAAACTTCTTTTGAAATTTCTTCGAAACTCATTCAAATCATTTGAAACATTTCTTATTCGGAAAATATTTTTAAATCATATTATTATTATATATTTCAAAATCTTAAAACCAATTTCAAAACACCGGGGTTCAATTCTTGAATTTCAAATTTAAAATCCTTTAGTTAAAAATCTTTTTAGATAAATCAAATTTCTTATGTAATTTTTCAAAATTACAAATCATTTCGAAACCTCAAATTATTATTTTTTTAAAAAAGTATATAATCTTTATCGAAAACATTTCACTTTTATATATAAAATAAAATCATACTTATCAAAGTAATAAATTCGATATATAACACAATTTCTAAAATATAAACAAGCCCGATTTTTCAAAGGATGGTTCAAGAATGGATTTCAAAACAAAGATAGAGATTCAAATTAAAGGAACTCAAATCAAATAGAATTCTAATTCGAAGATAGGCTCGATCTAAGGTGAGATAATTTTATTTCAAAATGGAAGATGAATATACTTATATAAACCGCGGGCGACCATAACCGGGTCAACCGTGACTTTAAGAACAAGATTGATGCAGAATTCTAAGAAAAATCATCATTCGATCGCAAGAGATAGCGACATCTAAACCAAAGATGTAAAAATCTCCGGTGAATCAATGCCAATTGTGAAGGAGTTTCACCCCTTCACACTCATTAAAAGATTGGTGGGATCCTATTTTCATAGAGATCATTCGAAGTGGAGTTATGGGATACTCCAGAATCAAAAGAATACAAATAGAGAGAGACAAGAATAAGTTTTGGAATCGTAGGGAACGTTCCAAAGTTTAAAAGAATCCTAATCGAAGCAAATCCCAACCAAGATTAGAGGTATATAACCTATATCGATACAGAAGAATTCCCATTCAAAATTTGGAAAGACTCGAATTCATAACATACGAAAACAGAAGCATAAACGTCTCTAGTTTGACAACTTCAGCTAAGCAAAAGATACAATAGAGTTTGCTTAAAACAACCTAACATACAACAGATAACAAAAGGTCCACAGATTTACCACTCCTACATAAACAAAGCATCAGTATTAATTCTTCCAGGTGGTACATCAATGGGTCCAGAACACTCCCCCTCAATGTGCCCCCAACATCTGCATTTCTGGCATAGGTGCACTACACTCCCATCTTCCTTAATGAACTGCGGGTACGCAACCTTCTTTCCATACTTTCGCACAGAACAATTCCTGGCTATATGCCCAGGCCTCTTACAGTGATAGCAAATGGTTGATTGGTCGACTGATGTAGTGGGTGCAGATTTCACTTTCTTCACCTTCTGGCAGCGACTGGGAAAGTGCCCCTCACTACGGCATCTAAAACAGAAGATCTTGGATCGAAAACGCTTGCCCTCCTTCTTCTTTCCTACATTCCTTTTCCCGCACATGACTGCATAGTGTCCCTTTTCCTGACACCGATAACAAATGACATGGTCATAAGGACCCGGTTCTGCTCTTTCTCTCCACAGCCTCTCTTGTTCCTCGATTGCTTCCTCCCGTTCCTTACGGGCCAGTGCTCTTCGTGCCCTACGGGCTGCTTTCTGCTCTTCTGATTTTTCCATTACAAAATAGTTTCCTATCATTCAAATATTCAATGAGTCCAAAATCAACAAGATAGAAGTTCAAAATTTAAGGGAAATTAAACCAAAGGGAGTTTCAAAACAAAAAGGAAAGGACTCGAACGAAGATGAGATAATTAAAATTCAAAAAGAGAAGATGGATATACTCATATAAGAATATAATTAGGGAGAAGCCAGAACGAAAGTGATTCCGCAAATCAGTTTACCATATATTTTAAGTTTGCCTAGAGCTAAAGCTCTGATACCAACTGTAACGACCCGCTATTTTGGACCATTCAAATCGATAATAAATCCACATATGTCGGACTTGAATAATTCAAAATATCAGATTGTTATTTAAATTTGGCAAACTCATCATATAAAGTAAATAAATCAATCACAGAATCACAAACACAGAGTAATACAATAATACGCAGCGGAATAGATAAAATAGTAGTTCATGAAGCTACTATATAAACATCAGAGTTAGAAATAAAATACAACAGAATATCTCAAATGCAGTGAAAAGTCTCCAGTACAACAGATGACTTCTCTGGACAAATCAACTAGAAGAGCTGAAAGCTGAGGCGATAGTTGGATCTCCAAAGGAAGCTCCAAACTCCAAGGGTGAGTCTCAAATGCTGTATCACTCGGTCTGACCCGAGCGTAAAGCAAAACACAAAACACTCGAGTCAGGATTAACATTCTTATACTAATAAATCCAACTCAAGTGAAATATCAACTGAAATACAAGTAACTTAAAGGATGTTTGGGATAACCATCCTCTAAGGATCTGCGGAACTATCTACAAGGTGGAAATATACACTATAACACCGTGGTCATTTTAAATTTATTTATTTCAAAATCAAAATATCATTTTCATTCAATATATCTATTTTCCAAAATAGTGTATGTTCATTAAATAATTTATAAAGTAAAGTATTTATAATTTCCTCACGTCTCACAAATCGATTCAAATTAACTCAAATTCCAAATTCAAATTTATTCATAGCTCAATTCATCAATTCCATTCAGTTCTAAATATACCATTTAAATTTTCAATATATTTCAAAGCTTTAATATTCAACATTTTCAAAGTTAAATTTAACAGTTTCATATAGCACTTGATTTAACTTTATTATTATTTAATCAGGGAATATTCACTTAATAAATTCAATATCATTTAACTAGCCTTAAATTTCATTTTACTAAGTATTTTCTTAAATTTATTTAAATAAGAAATATTCATTAAATTAAATCAAACTCAAGTTATAAATCATATCTTAAATCCCAATTTCAATAAGTTTAAATCGGTTTAACTAAATAAAATTCTTTACTAAATTCAAATTATCTTCCCAACCTTAACTTATTCAAATTATTACTGAAATCTATTTTGAAACATAAATTTAAATACTCAACCATATTATATGTATTTAATCAATCATTCCCATTTATATAATAATTTAAGGCTCAACATTTTAAAACCATATATTCTTCCCAAAACCATAGAATTCATTTTTCAAAATATTTATATATATGGCCCAACGGTGTCTGTATATATATTCATCATATGGTTAAGTGATACGGATATTTATCATTTCAATCCGAAATTTAAATATATACGGATAGATATCATTTCGACCTGTAATCCCAATTCAATTCAAATGAAAATCGCTTGGGTCTATCATTTCAACCCATAACGATATTCTCCTATTCTAAAGTCCGTTCGGGTATGTATCATTTCAACCCATAGTGAATTCTATACTAACAGGGAACTTGCAGAGTGATAACAGATACTAAAAAAATATAACAACAGGCATATATCATCAGTATAATAACAGATACGGGTGTCAGATGTCACAGGTGAACAGATACAAATAATAGTAATAACAGGCATATAATACTAGATACTGGTGTCAGATGTCACAGGTGAACAGTTATAGATAATAGCATATATAACAATGTAAATAACTACAGCAGCATATTCAATTGCTATTTCAAATGAAATTAAATTTAAATAGTAAAAGAACGTTAATCGTGAGTGATTGCTCACCTTTCGAGGCTAGAGAGTTTGACAACAGAGCAAGCTACGAATTCCAAAGCAAAATGAGATGGCACGAATTAGATGGAGAAAGCACGCACGACGAATCAAGAGCTGATAAATGGGAATCGATGAGAACCAAAATAATTTACATATTTTTATATTTTCAAATTCAAAATCATTGTTTAATCAACCACATATATAGAAATCAACATTATAATTTAAACATACATATAACAATATAAAATCTTTATATATCCCAAGGTTACTTTATTAAACCAAACATATAATTAAAACACATACATTTATTTCAAATCAGTATTGAATCCCAATATGTACAATATACAATTGAAAACTAAATACACATGTAGGTTATAAATTAAAAATCAATATTGTATAACATACTTTTAAAACAATGATACCATAACATATATACACTACAGGTTATATACTACATCATAATTTTAGTATAAACAAACATATCACAAATTATAATATTCAGTCTGTAAATAAATGTATAAACTTCATTGTAAAATATTTCACTACAAACACACATATAACTACATATATGGCGAGTCTATTAACTATACAGTTATTGTATACAAAAAAATGTAAAATATAACATACCTTTATGAAATATTATAATATAGCAAGCGACCTATGTTGAAGCCATACGTAATATATTTACTCTTTGTTTATAACTTTATACATATACAACAATAAAAGAAATGGGGCATGGGTGCACGCATAAATATGCAGACATGTAGACAACTCTCTAATGCCATCTCTTAACCGATTATAACTATATACCTATAATATATCTAACTGTAAGAACTTTTGCTCTATAACCTCATATACACGCATATATATATAAACCCATATGTTTTTAGAAATAATCATACTGTCTCAAAAACTTAATTATAAATTCACAGCTAACTACAGAATATACTAATACATATATTTTGTAATAAAACTAATGCATATGTATATAACTGCATCTTATATAAATATATTACTAACATCACCCTTTATATATAAAGACGCGTACAACTATATATTATATCTATATATAAAATTCATAAAAAACTAACCTATATAACTAGACAGAAAGTAGAGAATAATTATATACTTATAAATGCCCAGAGGAGCATGCGAGTGAAAGGAAAATAGAGCAAGGCGGAGCAGGTGAGGGCTTGGGTGGTTCAGGACTGCTGTCGTGGGATGGCCTGTTGTGGCGAAGGCAGGGCGCGGATGCCGATGTGGGTGGATGGGACGGTGGAAAGGTGGAAGCGTGTGGAGATGGGTGCACTGGGTGGTGCATGCTGAAGGGGAAGAGGGAGATGCTCAGGATGGTTTTCAAGAGGAGGGAGTGGAGCTTGGGCTGTTGTGGTCGTTTGGAAAGGCGGAAAGGCTAAGGGGCGGAGTGGGGAGCTGGGAAGGCATGCGATGAGAATTTGGGTGGGCGTTGGGAGAACGCGGAGGAGGTAGGCAGATCTGGGAAGATCTTGGCTTAGGTTTCGGCAATTTAGAGGAAGGTCATGCTGAGTGGGGAAGGGAAGAGATGAGCATGAATAAGAAAAGAATAGTTCTGGCAATAAGAAAATAAAACGGCTGAGGTTAATAAAGGCTAATAAAATAAATACATTAAAAAGTGAACCGTTCAAATGAATACAACGTATACCAATTCATACGTTTAGATTTTCAAAAATAGTATGGAACGGAAATGGTCACCCTGGAATTAAGCTGGAATATTAAAGCAATTGATGGTTGCTTGGATACCACGGTTACAGTTTAAAAAAAATCAAAGAGAAATAAAAAGTCACGGATTCGGTACCGATACAATATATAGTTTGATTGTTTCCGTCGTGTGCCGGATCTCAAACACAGAAATGAATATACCGTTAAGATCAACACGATGAGACGATCAAAACGGTACACAGATATCAATGGTACGATCGTCCGATCAAAAGTCAATAATCGGTACCGAAAAATGCTGCTACTTTACCAGAAATAAGATAAACGGAGTAGTAGAAGTCCAAATTTGGAAAAACGAATTTCGCAGTCTGATTCAGAATGATCTGAATAAATTTTCTCCTGTTGACATATTTTGGTTTCGTAAAACCTTTAAATTCACTGTTATTAACCGGTTTGATTTGAAATAAAATTTCACAGGAAAATAAACTTCAATATTATCAGATGAAAATTTACCAGTTGCTATATTAAAATAGACGTATTCCAATAAATTTTTTTTTTCAAATTTTATTGTTTAAAATTTCACAAAATTTCAATTAATTTAACAAATAAAATCACTAAAAGTTTAGGGTCGTTACATCTCTGATATGTGTAACTCTAATTTTGTATTGTATAAGTATAATCAAATGGTTTGTATACAGCTTCATGAACTGATATTTGATTATTATATTTTATCATTCCGCTGCGAGATTCTATTTTGTTTTTTTTTCTTTCTCTGTTTTATTCTTATTCACCCCAATAACAATCCGCCCTTCTATATGGTTTGAGTCAGCATGTGTGTCTGCTTAAAACGTACAAAAAGGCGGGATGTTACAGAACTTAAATCCTGATGTTGTTGAAATTTATTTTTCAAAGTTTCGAAAGAAAAAGGATAGCACTATTTGAAAGGTATTGATGGATAGAAATAATTTAAAAAGAATTTTAAGGGAAATAGAAAGCATTGAACTCACTTTAGTCGTTGGAAAATAATTCTAGTGAAGACTGCAACATCATCAGTGTTTATTTTCGAGTTTCTAAGTGATAGAGTGCTGCTATAGTAATTGGTTATTGAATTGTATGTGTAAAAGCAAATATGTCTTTAGATTCCAAAAGTAGGATCTGATATACAAAGGAGATATGCATATTATTATTATTTTAAAATGATTTGAAATAAAATCGGGTGTTTAAATTCTGAAATTTTTAGTTAAGTGATATTATGGACTCATGTATCTTATCCATTTGGATAATTTGGTTTGTTCATCTTGTTTTGAGGTGTTTTTTGGTAATTTTCATTATGCAAATAAAATGGGATTTTCGACGACTTTGGATGGTCGAAAACTCCTAAATGGATATTATAATTTAAGCTAAGTGTTTTTGTTGAAACTATAAGACAATAAGTTTTGGTTATAAATTTGAGAAGATAGCAAGAAATTAAACAAATTTTAAATTTTTTAAACATTTGGGTTAAGTAAAAAAAATTGAAAGTTGCATATATACTCTTTTGGATATAGGATAGTATTATATTAATATGAACTTGAGTTAAGAAATGGAATGTAAATTTGGTAAAGTTGTAGGAAATGGTTCATAAGTAATTTACTATTAAATGAAATGATTTATGAAATGGTTCTTAAATGAATTTTGGTATTACAGGAAAATACTATTGGTGAGTTTAATTGTGATTGAAAATGAAAGTGGATTAAAAAAATTGGTATAAGTAATAAACCAATTGAATAAGTATGTAAAATGCACTTAGATCATTTTATTCGCATAGCTATTTTAATCCAGACCCGAGTACACGATTTCGAGGTGATTTACATCGGTCCGGGTTAGGATTCTTCACTTGATTCTTGACGGCGAACACTTGATACAGATTCTTGATTTGATTTTGAAATTTTCTATCATAATATATGGCTATGTAAGGAAAATAGTGGTTTCTAATCAAGGAACCAGATTAGATTCCGCACTAAAGCGGTCGAGTGAGCGATGCTAGTTCGAAAGTAAAATTTTGGGATCGAGCAAGCGATCGGATTTGATATTGCATACAGATGGTATATGTACACGTACAGGCTTTAATATGATTTTGACATTTATAAATATAAGTTATTTGGTTCGATATTATTTGTATGTAAGATGCAAGTTCATGAAAGCAAAGGCTAGTTGACGCTTTTGGTTTGATGAGTAGAGTTGGTTGCTCGATAAATAGGTATATGTTTATATTTTTATTTTGGATGATTTTATGCCCTAGATATGGGAGGCTACTTGGCTTTTGTTTTCTTTTGTCGTTTTGGGCCCGTAGTGGCGATTTGTAATTTTTCTGATCGAGCTGCACAAAGGAGGTGATGTCGAAATTTTCTTCGTAATTTTAGAGACTTAGGGATCTAATAACCCATTTCAACTAAATTATTGGGAAAGCTTAAGGGTTCAAGACATTTTTCTTTCTTTAGGAATTTTGGGGACAAAATTCTTTAAGGGAGAAGAATGTAACGACCTAGAATTTTGGTTGTTTGATTTTGAATATTTAATTTATTTTAAATATTTCAATAATTGGGCTTTTATAATTTAATAGCTTGAATTCTAATATAAGGATTATTCAAATATATGAATTGTGGACTTAATATTAGAATAGTGATTTAAATATCAGGACTTTGAATCTAATATTTATTGAATGGATTTATTTGTCTTATTTAACTCTTTAAATTAATGAATAATAATAGCGAATTCATTTTGTAAATCAATAATAAAATTTATTTTTATTTTTATGACTCGACTTTTATTAACGTATTTTAAATTTAATTTATTTGATTTTTCCATAATTTTTAATTTGGAAATTATTTAAATTATCGTTTGATGATTTTTCGATAAATCAGCAGTGCTTTTGTGATTTTACAGAATTGAATAACCGACATATATTATTATTATTTTGAGACCATGTCACTGTTCTGGGTACGACCATAATTTTGTTCTATCATTCGCGGTTCGTACGCAAACGAAAAGCTGTGCAACGAGATGATGAAAAACTATGAATAATTATATCTCAACACTTCACAATCCATACCACACGTTTTCACCTTTCTTTCTTTTCTATCCGCTGTTCTATTGCTCACCTAAAGGGAAGAAACATAAATCCACTTCTTAGAAAAATCCAAACAATTCAAACAAAAATCAAATAAATTTAAAGGCATGAGCTTTGAGTTAGATATTGGTAGATCTTCACATACATACAAATTTTTGGTTACTCGATGGAGGTATAGTGTTTGACTGTGGAGTTATTAAGGCTTAGCTATCTAGGGTTTAACATTTTTTTGAAATCAAGGAGGAATTAGCTCGATATGAGCATAGATTTGGGTTCTTGGTGGCAGGGAGCTTCGACGGTGAGGTTTGTGGGTGGTTTGACCCTATCTTGATGGTCACGTCGTCATGGGTGCAGTAAGGCGTGGGCTAGTTTTTGTCAATCTATGAGGAGCTGAGTTTCTTATTAGGGGGTGGTTTATGATGAGGTCGCAAAGAGTTAAACAATGATAGAGTCGGGTTGCCGTTTCGTTGAGTGATGAGGGATCATGAAGGAGAGAGAGAGGGTGGGTGTTGGTAAAAGGTTTAGAGTGGGAGTTAAGGAAGAGGAAGATGGGTTTTCAAAATATAATTAAGGGTAATTAAAGTTTGTAATTAGTGTTTAAATATATTATTTCAAATCGATAATTTATAAAATGCGTATCTTGCTCATACGAGGTCCAATCGAGACAAGGTCTTTTGTGTTGTGCTCATTGTGGCAAAGGCTACACGATGGAACTGGTTTCGTTCAATTTGGAGCAAGTGAAAATTTAGGCTAAAATCGGACGTCGTTCGATTTTAGTTCAAATTGGAATGCCTAAGTGTCCGCTGGAATTTCGGTGAGTATAACTCATCTCTTTGGATAAGTCAGTATGTTATATGGTGGATAAAATTTAACGTTTATGTTTGGATGAAAGATTACTAGATTTTGTTAAATAGCCGCTTTGAAAAGCGATTGACATTTAATTTGAAAAACAGTGAATTAGTAGAGAAATCTGGATTTCTCGATATTGTTGTTTTAATTTCCAGTTATATTCCTACTGTTTTTATTTCAGTTATATATATGTGATATGGATTGCTAAATGCTGAAATTTGATTATTTAGCCATATTGGATGCAACACCGACACTTGTGAAAAGTTGAACTTTTTTAGCGAAAAAGGGAATTAATTGCATTTGTTAAGTGCTATAGTAACTATTGGTCTCGATATAGTATTTTGAAAATACCGTTAAGTAATGTTTTATTTTGGAAATGGTTTCCGAATTGGAAAATGATTTACAATTGATCTTAGGGTCTTTGTGATATTCTATTTTAAAAATGGGTTTTTAAACTTTTCTATTTTAATTCAACTTCTTTATTTATTCTTTTAAATTCATATATATATATATATAAGGGTTTTAATAATGATTTTGGAAGTATTTGTCTTTATAGGAAACTATATTAATAATAAGTGTTATTTTAAAAAGGGAAATTAAAAGAGTTATCTTTTATTTTAAAAAGAGAGATTTTATTTTTAAACGAAGGTGGAGATATTTTAGAAATGGATATTTATGAAACCTGTTTATTTAAAATGTTGAAAATAAAAGAATAGATTTATATATGGTATGGTATAGATTTTGATGGAGATTTATAAGCGATATCTTATAAATAAAAAGGAAATCAATACCATTTTGATAAATTAGAATAAATAATTCCATTTGTGAATTTATTGAAATATATGGGATGACCCAGTTTTGTGAAGTATAGGAGTTTTATAATTATATATTGAAGTTATGGTTATATTTAGAGTTTTTGTTTTATAAAAAGGGAGTTTGTAATTCTATTTAGATATCTATATAAGAAGTTATAAATGAATTTGGAATTTCTAAAGAGTTGCAATAAGTTTTGAAATTTATAAAAAGATGCTGTAATTATGTTATATATACATATAAAGGAATTTATAAATGATATTTTACAAAAAGAATTCTAAAATTAATTTATAACTTATACTTATGAAAGGGTTATATAATTTGTTTTAGAGATTAATAAGGGAGTTTCATAACTTGAAAAGAGATCTTGAAATTTAGGAAGAATTTTTATAAATGATTTTGGATATTTATAAAAGAAGTTTTTTAAATGATTTTGGATATTTGTAAAAGTGTTTTATAAATGGCTTTGGATATTTATAAAAAAGTTTTATAAATAAACTTAGAGATTTATTAAGAGTTTTATAAATGGATTTGGAATTTTAGTAAAGAGATGTTCATAAATGAAAGAGATTTATTAAAAGGATTTAATGAAGAAATTTGTAAAAGAAATTAAGATACGATTTTCCCAAATTGACCTTCTTAATTTTGGTGGTGTGGACATTCGTTTCATGCTTAACACCGAAGATATAGTGTTTGGGTTTATCCTTATCTCCGTTTCTTTTAAAACAATATTTATTTTAATCCTTTGATATGATTTGAAATAAGAAATCTTTCATAATATTTTGTGAATATACTTATACCGTTGAGATAAATATATGAATAAATTTTCTAAGTAGGGAAAGCGTATTGTTTTTATGAATATACTTATACCGTTGAAATAAGTATATGTATATTTTTCCAAGTATTGAAAGGAGTATAAAGGGTTTGGGAGTATATCTTTGTAAATGTATTTTGATACAAGTATTTACAAAGTGATTTTAATTAATGAAATGATTAATCAAAGAGGCTAATAGGTGCTTTGTGCTTAACCAGCGTTATTTTCCTTTAGAAATTAAATCTCTGGTTGAATTATTTATTATTTAATAGTTAAATAACCGACTATCAAATGTTGGCCTGTTTTCAACTATCGTTGTCGGTTCGGAGAGACCCAGATTGGATAAATTATCCGAAAACCACTTCGAACCGGTATAAGCATTTTGAATTGGCATATCTTGAAGATGATCGAAGATGAAACTCTTTGAAGTGAAAGGGCTATTTGCAACTAATCCTGAGGGTGATTCCTAAATGGATGTAGTAAAAGTAGTGCCTTCGGTTCGTTCATATCCTAAACTACTTGTATGGATGAACGGTGGCACTACATTACTGCTTAGAGGGCAGTGTTAGCATTCCAAGTGGGATTTCTATATAAAAGGTAAAGGTAGCCTCAAGTCTCATCAACCGGGAATGACTAAAATCAGGAGAGATGCAGTAGGGCAAAGTGGGTCGCACCTATTAGGGTATTGTCATCACCTTTCTAGATATATTCATTTATGGATTTGGTTGTGCATGAGAGCTCTCAGAAAGGCCACAAAAGCAACCAGGGTTATGAAATAATCGATACTATCCAGTAAGGGGTTGGCCGGTCCTGTGTTGGCAGGGAGTCCATGTGTGGTTCTCGGTACATTTTCTAAAGGTGCACTGTGGTAGGTGGTACCCTGGTGCCTTGTCATGGTTTGGAATCCATTCTCCAATACATGCCTTTACGGACTTAGTCGTATACATATTATGCTAGAATTTAATTAATGTAACTATTTCGACTATGATTCAATATTTACATTAAACCCTAGACACTATTATAATATAACTGGATTTCTATAAAAATGTTTTTAGTTATCATAACGTAAAAATCTGTCTGTGTTTATGTGCGGTGTGGTCTTACGGGATACCTTTATTTTAAAAGGTTTTACAACATAAAAATCCATTTGAGATGTGTTTCTCATGCTAGTTTACCTAATTGATTCGGGTGTTATTCTCTTATAATGCTCGGAGTCAGACCGAGCATATTTTCAGATCTATTTTGGATGCCTTGGAGCTTCAGGAGACGAGCTATATGTCCAAGTCGTATCCCTCGTATATTCTTTATTTATGATACATGTGTTGTTTTATTTATCAGCCTTTGTGAGGATAAGTTGCTATAACTGTCCAGGCTGATGATTAGTGATTAGTATACTCTGATTTGATGTATGTATATTACAATTCTTTTGTAAACATCTATTGTATATTATATATTACTTGTCATGATGTGAGATTCTATTTTGTCTTTTCTTTCTTTTTCCCCAACAATCTGTCTTTCCGGCACCTTGATGCTCGGTACATGAATAGCGTGGATGTATTGGTGTCGACTTTCGAGGGTCAAAAAGGCAGGTTGTTACAAATGTGATATTAGAGCTTAGGTTGAGCGAACACTTAGGCTTTGGTGGGGTTGACTTATTTGGGATAGGGTAAGTGAGACCCTAGGATGAGTTTGAGTATTATGTATATGAGAGCATATTTCATAGTGTTATAAAAATGTTTTATATTATGTTGATTTATCGATTGAGTATTTTATGAATTCTGGTCGGTAAAGAAGGAACAACTGTATTGATAGGAATTTCTAAACACTTGAATAAGACAAATAGACACGGTATTATTTTGAAATTGGGAAAATGAAATAACTTTACCTAGATTATATTTTATACATAAAAAGAATAATTTTCAGAAATTAATATAGATAGTTATGGTGTGATTGGTTGTTAAAATGATAATATTCAATTATTATCATTTATTGTTTATTGTTGCGCTTAGGTAGTTTATGAGCAGTTATTGTTGGGTTGAATTAAATACGAACATCTTGTGAATTCAGTTTCACGATTTTGACTATAAGGTGTTCGATGAAACTAAACAACACAAAATCTCACAACGCAAGGGAACAATATATATTACTCAACATAATATATTACAAAGTCATTTCAAAATGTTATATCAGAGTCATACTAATACAAATTCTATCCTAGGACAGTTATAACAGTCTGTCCCTACCTAACTAATGCAATATACATATAATACAGCGATAACAAGAAAAATAACTAGCTATCGATGAAGCCACCTGCTCCAAGTTCCTCAAAGGTAAACCTGTAGAAAAACATGAGCTACTTGGCTACCCATTCATATTTGAGCACCCGAGAGTTTATAAAAAGAGAAAATAAACTCCGGGTCAGACATGGGTCTGGTTTGAGTAAAGCATAAGTCTTTAACTTTATTAAAAAAAACCTTTAAATCAAAATCATCTCGTAAGACCACGCCGTACATAAACACAGACAGGTTTTTACCTTATGATAACAAAAACGTTTCTATAGAAAATCCATTGATATTATAATAATGTCTAGGGGTCAAAGTAAAATATGAATATAGCTGAAATGCTTGCATCTCACATTTAAACATAGTTGGGCATAACTAAGTCCGTAAAGGCACATACTGGAGAATAGATTCCATACTTTGACAAGGTAAGGATCTACCTTCCGATGGTACATCTCTAAATAAAATTCACCGGGGTCTGACAAGAACATCTTGTACCCCTGCCATACAGGACTGGCCTGCCACTTGACTAGTAGTACCACTTTGGGCCCCGAAGCATACATGAGTAGGTAGTAATCAATCTAGATTTGGAATGACCATACCCTGCTGGGAGCAACCCATATCGCTGCATAACCAATTTTTGTCATTTCCTAGTTGATGAGGCTTGAGGCTATGTTTTACCTTTCATATAGCACTTCCCACTTGGAATGCTAACACTGCCCTCCGGGCAACAATGTAATGCCAGCATTCATCCGTACAAGTAGTTTAGGATATGAATAAACCAAAGGCACTACCTCTACTATATCCATTTTGGAACCATCCTCGAGATTAGTAGCAAGCAGCCCTTGCACTCAAAGAGCTTCATCTTCAATTCCATCGTCTTTAAGAAGTCTTCACTTCGAAACGCTTGAGTTGGATCGAATCTCGGTCTCTTCGAAATAACATTCGATAGTTTTTGGTAAACTCAACCCTGGTTCTTTAGGAAATAACAGTCAAAGATAAGAGTGGAGATCACTTCCTAACTATTAGTGGACGGATTTCCTTATCATTTGTCCTAGGAGAATGAAACGAGATCTATATGCATAGTACAACATCATCGGTGATGACTGTGCGATATAACTCACGTGTATCTCCTAGATGTTTCTAAAGTTATGTTTTGGGTCCATATTTGATAGTCAGTAATTTAACTATCAAATAAACAAACAACAACCAATTCCATTTGAGATTTATTTATCCATAGCAACCACTAATCCTAAAAAAATCTTTATTTAATAAATCTCCTTTCAAAAACGTTTGTCTAAAACATTCACATACTTATCTCTTTGACATAAGTATATTCACAAAACATTTGCGAATAACTTCTAACTTCCAAATCATGTTAAAAATGATTAAAAATATATTGTTTAAATTGGAGGTAAGGATAACCCTAAATACTATCCCCTCAGTGTTAAGTGTGGTACGGATGTTCCATCTTACCATTTTTAAAAAGTCAGTTTAGAGAAACCCAGATCTTAAATTCTTTTTTATACTTCTTTCAATAAATCCTTTTTAATCAAATCTATTTCATTTATGAAATCTCTTTTACTTGAAATCCAAATCAATTTCAAAATGGTTTCCAAACTCCCAAATTCATTTACAAAACCCTTTTATAAATGTTCAAAAATCATTTATATAAATTGCTTTTATAAATATCCAAACTTTTTATATAAATTTCTTATAAATATCCAAATCATTTTCTAAAAATTCCTTTTTAAATACCCCAAAATCATTTATAAAACTTCTTTAAAAACCTTTCCCATTTAAACAACTTCCTAAATAACCTTAACCAAAATAACTTCCTTTAATAAGAAGTCCATTTTATATATATCCCTTATTTATTAAATATTCTTTGTTAAAAACTCAAATCCATTTATCCAAAGCACTTTATAAATTTCCAAACTTCTTTATAAAACTCTTTAAAAAAAACTTCGTTTTATAATATGAAAAACCATTCCCATTAGTTAAAACATCTTTAGTAAAACCATTTGTCAAATCATTCTTAAATATCATGTTAATAACTTTGAAACTATTTCAAAAGGAAAATGAAATATTTATCCTTACAAAATCAAACAATGGCTTAATGACCACAATGGTGCTTTTAATTTGGTTTCACTTATCTAGTCTAACATGCATCACATAACAACATGTATATAAGGGATCAACACATAACCATCAATCAACTTAAGTAAATGTCCAAGTTAATTGTAATAGTAGAATGGTGTTTTGTTCTGCTAATGGATGTCATTTAGCATTCGTAAGCATATGGGGTTACTTAAGAGTAAGTGACATAGAAATCCCTTAAAACAAATTTGAAAAGAAAACAGTTTAAAACAAAACTGATTACTTAAACTCAAAGAGATTTTAAATAAAATTAAAACCCTTGTAAATGAGAATCAAATCCTTGTTAAATAGTAATTAAACTCTAATTAAAGGTAATTAAACCTTATTAAAACATAATTAACTTTAATCAAAGATTAATAATAGAATCCCTTTCTAAAATAATAATTAATGAATAATTATCTTAAATAAATAATTAAATAATAATTAATTAATCCTACTACAATATATGTATATATGTGTATAGGTGTATGTGTGTGTATAACTTATCGTACTAAAAGAAGACGAGGAAGGGGGAATGGCAGTACTTCGATCACCAAGGGTCGAACCCCAACTGCTAGAAGGATAGGATCGCTAGAAGAAGTAGCTCCTATACAGCTCGGTGTCAGCTTTGCATCCTTATGCAAGGATTTTTCTAATCTGGAAGAAAAGCCGTTTAAGGGCATGGAATCTATTATTGAAGTCCTAGCTTGGCTTCGCTCTTGCGAGAATATTTTTAAGGGATTAGTTATTTCAGATGAGCAGAAGCGCTTCTTAGCATCTTGCCAGTTGCAAGATGGAGAGGTAACATTGTGGTGCAACTTTGTTACAACGGATGTTTCGAAAAAGGACTTTTCTTAGGATAGATTTAAGGAGGTGTTTGAAGGGCAATTCATACCTTTAGTGGAAAAGACCCATTTATATAGAAATTTCTTAGATCTTAAGCAATGAGATGGGTCTATATCGGAATATGAAACTAAGTTCAACGAATAGTTACATTTTGGACCAGAACTCATTGATACATCCTTCGAAAGAATCAGATGTTTGTGATGGGGATGAGGGAGGAGTTTCAAGAGAAGATGACTACACCTAAAGGGATCTTTTGTAGACCTAGTAGACATGGCTCTACGTTATGAAGTCCTCGAGAAAAAGAAGCTATTAGAAGTCCTAAGTGGTGACGACAACAAACCAAACAAAAGAAAGTTCAACCCGTAGGGGAAAAAGAGGTGGAATGGAAAGTCAAGTGGAGGAACTCAGGAGGAATGATACAAAAATGTTACTTGCAACAAGTGTAAGCAGAAGGCCCATACTCAAAAATTCTGTCAACAGGATAGTCCTATTTCTATAATAGTTCAAAAGTCTCTTTGTTCGAATTGCCTACTTATGAAGAAGGGTTAACAGGTCAAAGTTTACAGTATCAAGGATGAACCTTCAACTTCTGAAGATGTCAAAGAGAAGGGGATTCTGGAGGGTAATTTATTTGTAAATGGCCACTTATTTCGAGTTTTGTTTGACACTGGAGCTTCCCATAGCTTTATTTCTAAAAAATTAGTTAGAAGATTAGAACTTACCCCAAAATTTGTAGAAAGCCATATTTGTGTGCTAACCCCATAGGTGGTATGATCAATCTATGCATGGTTTGTAAAGATGTGTGAGTCTCATTCCTCACCCAACGCTTTCCATGCGACATGTTTGTCCTAGATTTTATGGGTTTTGATGTTTTGGTTGGTATAAATTGGTTGTCAAAGTATAGAGCTATATTTGACTGTGAAAAAGGACTATTGTATTGCAAAACAAGAGAGGGGAAAGTGGGAATCGTTATAAATTGTTAGAGATTTCCTAGACGTCTTTGAAGATGTTAATAGCCTACCCCCACATCATAAGATTGAGCTCGGTATAAACTTGACTCCTTGATGGAAACCTTCTATTCAGCCTGGACATAAGATGGATCCGAGGGAAAGAAGGTAGTTAATGAACCAGATTGAGGAATTATTGAGTAAAGGTCTGATCAGGCAAAGAGACTCGAATTGGGGAGCAGTTGTGGGTTTTGTTGCTAGGTCAGATGTTTGCCAAGGCATTGCATAGACTATCATGAATTAAACAAGCGGACATCTAGAAGCAAGTATCCTTTACCCAGCATAGATGATATATTCAAACAAGTGAAGGATGCTAGGGTATTCTCGCAAATGGATTTAGACATGGGATTTCACCAACTAAGGATAACTGAATATGATATACCCCTGACAGCTTGTAGAGGACCAGATGGATTCTTTGAGTGGTTGGTTATGCCTTATGGGCTAACCAATGCACCTGCTCATTTTGCAGTCGTCATGGATCAATTTTTTAGAGATATACTCAATAAATTTGTATTGGTCTCAACAAATGGTATCCTTATTTATTCTAAGGCCGAGGAGGATCACAAGTGCCACTTAGAGACTGTATTGGAAACATCGAGGAGACACGACGTGAAGGCTAAATTTCCTAAGTGTCATTTCTGGCAATCTGAAGTAAGACTCCTCGGACATGTAGTGTTGGAGCATAGTATAAGAAGGGCTGCCTCAAGTCGTTGATAGATAAGTAGATGTGTATGTTGTACTATGTATGTATTGTTTTGCTATGGATGCTTAGTATATGACTTTTGTATGGGTTTCATGATCTATAATATATGCCCTTTTGTGTTAGTTTGGGTTATCCTTATTTGCTAATTTCATAACGAAATTCTTTTAAGTGGGGAGAGTGTAACGACCTAGAATTTTGTCACTTTAAATATGTTTAAATATGTTTTTACATAATTAATTTATGGATTTCATAACTAAAATAAACTCATTTTAAATAATTGTAATACCCCAAAATTTTGTGAAAAATCATTTTTGTAAAATGATTTAATTTTTGAAATATTTAGATTTAAATATGGTGAAATTTTTGTAATAAATAGTGTGCAAGTATATGTGTGCACATGTACATTGAAAATAGCACAAGAAAGAGATTTTAAAATCTCTGAAATATATATATATATATGTATATGTATATATATATATAGGAAAGTAAATTCCTTATTTAAAGCATTGGATTGTAATTTAAGCATAAAGTTAAAAATGAAGTATATGCTTAAATGTATTTTCTATGAAACAAGGGGAGATTAAATAAATAAATATTTTTATTTATGTTTTCACATGTATATTCTGTGAGCAGAAAAATGTCAAGCTAAGCAAAAGAGTAACATTAAATAGGTATAAAGCATAAAACAGGTATGTATGTTATGTATAGACAGAAATAGAAAGAAGGGGGATTTCCAAAAAAAAAATGAGCAAATGAATAAATATAAAAATATGGTAGTCACACTTTTAACATGACTAGGTGAGGCCATTTTTCTGAAAAAGTAAAGGGAAGAAAATACTGCCTTTAACTAATTATTATGGCCGGGGTATTAAGGAGGAAAATGAATGAAAAATGCATGAAGATGGTTAGGTCAGAAATGGAATTTTGTTTTAACAAAACCCTAGTGGAAAAATGCATATAAATAGGCAGTTTCAGCCAGTAAAATTATCTTTACCCCGAGCTGCACAAAAATAAGAAAGGAAGAAAAAAAAAATATTGGAAGGAAGGAGAAAACACTCATACAAGGATTTTCTGGATTAATAAGAAGAAATATTTAGGTGAGTAACCTCACTGAGTTCATGGCATTAAGACCTGAGATGAGGCAGCCACTTTTTATATTGCCATTTATATATTGCTGGTTTTGATATATATGATTTCATCAATGCTTTTTGGATGTCTTATTTTAAATCTGATATGATTTAATATGGATGATTTTGGTGATCTTTGATTTGCTGAGACATTTGTCTTTGGATGTGTATCGTACTGTTTTATTTTTACTCAAAAATGTTAAAGTCCAGAATCTTAAAATTATATAGAGAATACTCTCAACTATTATAGATCTATGGCATGGAAACTTTACAAAAAAATGTTGGGAGCTGCATTATACTTGGTATAAGTGCTGAGGCTTGAAAAGAAAGATGTTAAGGGTGCAATAGAAATTTTCTAAGTGCTGAGCCCTTAATCAAATCAAAAAAAAAAACTCACAAGCTAAAATTATGATTGAACCAGATCCTGAATCTGAATCAATCATAAAGGCTTGCAGATCAATATAATAAGAACATGCCATGCCTCTTTTACAGTTGAAAATATTCTTATATCTTACTGAGATCAAGACACATTGACCCCATTTAGGAAATAACTGTCTGCTTATTTCTGAGGAGAATTATGCTAGGAAAGATTATGGATGTTTCCATGTTTGCAGTGACATGTTCACTTAGCATATTTGATGATAGGATTTAAGACAATACACTAGTAAATAAACTATGGAAGGGAAGGCCAAGAAGGCTGCTGGAATGCTTGTCATATTTGAAGTATGCAAGTTGGCACATGGTTTGTTTAAGCCCTGAGATCTTTGTGCAATGATGTGAATTAGTTCATTGCAATGTGTCCATGTGATTCCTTAATAGCAGATGAGGCAGGAATTTAAATTGAATTATACAACCTGTAAATGAAGAAATAGGAATATGGATATTTCTTAGGTTGAATGGTATGGAACCAAGATGGTTCCAGTGAATGCAAATGTTGCAAATAGATAATTATGTTTGCATGATTATGTATGCAAGTGTAAGAATGATAAATGAATATATCATACCTGAATCAACTTAATTATACTATGTTAAAGTAATTGATTGCAGGAATTTGCTTAAATAACTAGTTGGTGCTCTTATATTCTCTATTGCTTAATATCATGAATGTATTGATGTTACTCACACCAGATCTTAGATCTGACCCTTGTTTGCTCATGGCATATGGGGTGTCTCATTTTAAAATGAGGCAGCCACTTATGCTCTTTCAGGGAACGCAGGCACTAAGTAAAAATGAAGTTTTGGCTATTATGGAGGAGTGAATGAACATGCTAGCTAGTTTCAATAAGAGCTTAAATTGATTATATCTGCATGTATTCAGGAAATTTTTTTATGTTTCTAAGATTTCCAGTCATGTAATGAATATTTTATGGTTAGTGATCAAGTTGCTCTTATGATCTGTAAAGTGTTAGATTAAATTAGTTGCTCTGTCGAAATCATTGTGTGTTAAGGTTTGATTTGTTTTTGAAGTAGTGTCTGGGATATAAACAAGAAAAATATGCCCAAGCATTAGCTATAAAAATCTGGTAAGAAATATACAATTATGTGAGCAATTTCCTTGCAATTATATTATGTATTGGACAATCTTAAGTATTTTAAAAACACTGAGTTTTGGAGTAAATTTAGAATTTACCTTGAAAAATACCTTTAAGTATCTAATTGTTTTTCCTCTGAATTATGTCTACAAATGGTTCAAGTCTACTTTTTAAATTGTTTTGAGAGAGGTAATTGTATGGGAAGGCTTCAAGTATGATGCAAATGACTGGCATTTCAATTGCCATGATCAGATACCTGGCATGACACTAGGCACATGAGTTAACCAGCTTCAAACAAGTGAAGTTTAGGTAGATTCTGGTTTGTAAAATGCAAATAAAAGAATGGTCAGATTAACCACATGGTTAGACCATAGGTCAGGCAAATTGTTCACTTCAAATCAATGAAGCAAGGAACCATTTGAACCCAGTTTTCTAGAAAATGAGCAAAGATATTGACATGTACATGTATATCTGTGTACATGTTGATATTTGGGCAAAAATATAAACATAAATTCCTAGAACAGTTGTAGGAATGGGTTTCAAAAATAATAAAGCAAGAAATATTGTTTTGTATGTTAGATTATAGGCAAAAATTAAGTATATATGTGCAGATATAGGTAGATATCAGATTTCAAACCATACAGGAGAAAAATAAAAAGAAAAAAACAAAAATTGGGTTTGAACCAACCAGCATAGCACTCGAACTCGTGACCTCTCATGTGTAAGTTAGGCGCGTTTCCATTACGCCTAGATGTTGCTTGTGTTCACTTATGATCCACTTTCTTTTAGCCTGAGTTTGATACTATACAGACTTTAACACAATCATCCATATTAAAAGCTTGCTTTCCACTGATTATTACTTGATCATTTCTTAATTAGAATAACAGACTAAAGTACATGTTTCCAGTAGATTCTATGGTCAAAAATCAGGATACAATAATTAATCTTTTATCAGGGAATTATCACATTTTAATAGATTTAAAAGGATTTCTACTTACATATTATCATGCTCTGATTCTAGTAGAATATAACATAGATATCTTCATATATGTATGTTAGGAATGATTTAGATTTAAAACAATATTTTTATATTGTGAAAGATCCTGGATATATTTTGTTTATTGGATAAAGAAAATGACCCTGGGAAATATATTTGTAATGAATGATATATCTATATATCATCTCTTAACAAAAAAAAATCCTTATGAAATTAGGGTGAAAATAGGAGGGTCATTTCAGTTGGTATCAGAGCCAGGTTGCATTGATTGTTAAGTATTATAGAAATGTATTATGTCTGTTTGTTTTGGATGAAATAATTTAGATAAGAAAACAGAAATTACAGAAGTACTCATAATATACTAATACCATTTGCCCAGAATTTAGTTAGCAGACCATGGTAGGAAGAGGATCTCATCACAATGCAGGACCCAGTGCATCTCAAATGCTTGATATGCAAGAATTTGTGAGGGTTTTAAGAGATGGAATTGGGCATAGGCCTGAGAACCCACATGAAGAGCTTTCAAAACTACTGAAGACTTATTCCAATTTGGGAGGCAGGAGTTTTGAAGGAACTGAGAGTGTGATGGAAATTCAAGCATGGTTGAGAACACTTGATAGGATTTTCAATGACATGCAGTTGGATGACCAAAGGAAGAGGCAAGTAGCTTCTAGACAACTGAAAGGGGTAGCTTTAAGCTGGTGGGAGGTGATCATAGCTGGAAGAAATGAAAATGAAATCACTTGGAATCAGTTCAAGGAGATGTTGGAGGCAAGATTTGTACCAGCATCAGCCAAGACCACTTTGCTTGAAGAATTTATCAAACTTCGGCAGGGAACTTTGAATGTCACTGAATACACTCAAAAGTTTGAGGGGCTATCCAATTATGGAGCAATGCTAGTGGCAGATGAAGCATCCAAAAATGATAGGTATATAAAAGGACTGAACCCAGGACTTAGCAGAGCTATGCTACCATATGCAGATAGAACATTTGATCAAGTAATTGATCTGGCCTTGAAACTGGAACAACATGACAAAGAAAGAAAGAAATATAGGAATTTTAAGAGCAACAACAAGAAGGATAAGGGAAGATATCACCCTTATGATAAAAAGAAGGAGGAGGCAGACAACAGGAAGAGTAAAGATACAAAAGCCAATGATACTAAGAAGAAATTGGTTTGCCATCATTGTGGAAAAGAAGGACACATCAAACCAAGGTGCCCAGAGTTAAAAGGAGGAGCCTTCAAATGCTACCTATGTGGGAAAGAGGGGCATATGAAGAGGAACTGTCCTGAGAATAGACAGCAAGGGAAATTGGCAACTTTGGAAGGTAAAGGCAAATCTGCAGTGAAAATTGATGCTGAAAATCATGGCCAAGTGGAAGGTACATTACTCATTTGTGCCATACCCATACCAGTAGTATATGATACTGGAGCAACACACTCTTTGATTTCCTATGAATTAGTTAAAGTGTTAAAATTAAACTGCATATTGGTTGAAACCCCATTGCTTGTACAAAGTCCCCTAGGGAGTTCTAGTGTTTTGAACATGAATTGTGTGGATGTGGAGTTAAACATAGGAGGAAATATTTTTATTTCCAATTTATATGTTTTAAATTACCCAAATATAGGAGTTATATTGGGGGTAGATTGGTTAAGGCAATTTAAAGCCATAATTAATTTAGACTCATCCACCATATCATTGCAAAATTCTAGAGGCCAGAGGATCACAGTTCTATGTGAAGTAGCTAAGGAAGGGAAATTGTATCATTTAGTTGACTTAGAAAAAGATCTGAGTGAACTAACCATTGAAGAAATTCCCATAGTTAATGAATACTTGGATGTGTTTGAGGAAGTTAAGGGTGTTCCACACCACAGACCAGTTGAGTTCCAAATTAATCTCATTCCAGGAGCAAGTCCAATAATCAAGAAACCTTATAGAATGGGGCCAAGTGAACTGAAAGAATTGAAAAATCAGTTGGAAGAATTAGAAGGCAAGGGATTTATAAGGCCAAGCAATTCCTGCTGGGGTTCTCCAGTAGTGTTTGTAAGAAAACATGATGGTACCTTGAGAATGTGCATAGATTACAGGGAACTAAATAAAGTAACCATCAAGAATAAATACCCATTGCCTAGAATAGATGATCTCTTTGACCAACTCAGTGAAGCTAAAATATTTTCTAGGCTAGACTTAGCATCAGGATTCCATCAAATGAAGGTTGAAGACTCAAGTGTTAAGTATACTGCATTTAACACAAGATATGGCTTATATGAATTTTTGGTTATGCCATTTGGTTTGACAAATGCTCCTTCATATTTTGTTGATTTAATGAATAGAATATTTAGAGATTATTTAGACAAGTTTGTACTGATTTTTATTGATGACATTTTGATTTATTCCAAGACAGTGGAAGAGCATAAAAATCATTTGCATTTAGTTTTGTCAAGGCTAAGGGAAAATGATTTAAAGGCAAAATTTTCAAAATGTGCATTTTGGAAAGAAGAAGTGCATTTTCTTGGGCATGTTATCTCTGCCAAAGGAATATCAGTAAACCCTAATAAGGTAGTGGCAATCCAAGCATGGAAAAGGCCTAGCACCATCAGTGAGATTAGATCATTTATGGGGATGGCAGGATATTATAGGAGATTTATAAAAGATTTCTCAAAAATATCATCACCACTTACCAATTTAACTAGAAAGAACCAAGCCTTTGTATGGACAGAAAAATGTGAGCAAGCTTTTATCAAAATAAAAGAAGCCCTGATTAATGCACCAGTATTGAGAGTGCCAGAAGGAAATGAAAATTTGGTTGTGTACACTGATGCAAGTGGCTCTGGGTTAGGGGCTGTGTTGATGCAGCAAGACCAGGTGGTAGCCTATGCATCTAGGCAATTAAAGCCACATGAAACCAGATATGCAACCCATGATCTTGAACTAGCAGCAGTTGTGTATGCTTTGAAACTTTGGAGACATTATTTGTTAGGTGCCAAATTCATTTTGTACACTGATCATAAGGCACTGAAATATTTATTCTCACAAAAAGATTTGAATATGAGGCAACATAGATGGGTAGAGTTCCTAGCTGCCTATGATCTAGATATACTGTATACACCAGGCAAGGCAAATAAAGTTGCAGATGCCTTGAGTAGACAACATGCCAAGGTAGCCATGTTGATGATGGAAGAGTTTAGGGATTTGTCTATACTTACTGATTTGGAAATTGAGGAAAACAGTGAGGTACAAATGATGCCCATTGAAGAAGATGAAGGTAAAGGAAAATTAAGTATGATATCTCTGCAATCAGATTTACTTCTTAAGATTGGGAAAATGCAGGAACAAGACCTAAACATGGTGGAAAAGAAAATGCTCATATCAAAAGGGGAGGAAGTAATAAATTATCAAGTTGATAAAAATGGTTATTTAAGGAATAAAAATAGGATATGTGTTCCAGAAAATATAGAATTGAAAGAGGAAATATTAAATGAATACCATAGGAGTAAGTACTCCATACACCCAGGTAGCACCAAGATGTATCAAAATTTGAAAAGAAATCTTTGGTGGAAGGGGATGAAGTCAGATGTGGCCAGATATGTTGCAAGGTGCATGACTTGCCAACAAGTCAAGGCAGAGACACAAAGGCCATCACGACTAATGCAACCCCTTAGTATACCACAGTGGAAGTGGGAGGATATATCTATGGATTTCATAGATGGTCTTCCTAGATCTAAGAAGGGAAACACAAGTATATGGGTAATAGTGGATAGGCTAACTAAGGTAGCACATTTTATCCCAGTTAAAACAGAAAGAAATGCTCCAAAATTGGCTCAAATATTCATGAAAGAGGTAGTAAGGTTGCATGGCATACCCAAAACCATTGTGAGTGATAGGGATACCATCTTCACCTCAAGGTTTTGGAAAAGTTTTCAAGAGGCCATGGGGAGTGAATTGTGCTTAAGCACTGCCTACCATCCACAATCAGATGGTCAAACTGAGGTGGTGAACAAAGTCTTAGAGGATTTGTTGAGAGCATGTACACTGGACTTTGGAGGCAACTGGGAAGACCACCTCCATCTAGCTGAATTCACATACAATAACAGTTACCAAAGCACCATAGGGATGGCACCATTTGAAGCCTTATATGGCAAGCCATGTTTATCACCTATATGCTGGGTAGAGACTGGAGAAAGGGCTATTCTAGGACCTGAATATGTTAAAGAAACTACAGAGAAAATTGGGTTAATAAGAAAAAGAATAGCAGCAGCTCAAGATAGGCAAAAGAAATTTGCAGATAGGAAGAGAAAGCAAGTGGAATATGAAGTGGGAGACTTTGTTTTCATCAAGATTTCACCTATGAAGAAAGTCTTGAGATTTGGCAAGCAAGGTAAGCTCACACCAAGGTATGTTGGACCCTATAAAATTTTGGAAAGAATTGGTTCATTGGCTTACAAATTAGAACTACCAGAGGAAATGAAAGCAATGCATAATGTTTTTCATGTGTCCCAACTTAGAAGATGGGTACATGATAAAGAAGACATTTTGGAAGAGCCTACCAAAATTCAAATAAATCCTGACTTGGTTTATGAAAAAGAGCCAGTGGGGATTGTAGCCAAGGAAGAAAAGAAATTAAGGAGCAAAACCTTGAAACTAGTTAAGATCCAGTGGAGTAGTGATCCTAATGACTGCACATGGGAGTTAGAGGATAAGATTAGAATGGATTATCCTAAGCTTTTTGCAAATTAAAAGGTAATTTTTTTTTCTGGAAAAATTTGTTATGCATGGTTGATATGGTTGAATTTGTTTGCTTATGCATATGTTTGATAAGTTTTCAGAAAAGAAAATGATGCTTGATATAAATGTTAGAAAAATTGTGAGGACACAATTCCTAAAAGGAGGGGTGAATGTAATACCCCAAAATTTTGTGAAAAATCATTTTTGTAAAATGATTTAATTTTTGAAATATTTATATTTAAATATGGTGAAATTTTTGGAATAAATAGTGTGCAAGTATATGTGTGCACATGTACATTGAAAATAGCACAAGAAAGAGATTTAAAAATCTCTGAAATATATATATATATATATGTATATATATATATATAGGAAAGTAAATTCCTTATTTAAAGCATTGGATTGTAATTTAAGCATAAAGTTAAAAATGAAGTATATGCTTAAATGTATTTTCTGTGAAACAAGGGGAGATTAAATAAATAAATATTTTTATTTATGTTTTCACATGTATATTCTGTGAGCAGAAAAATGTCAAGCTAAGCAAAAGAGTAACATTAAATAGGTATAAAGCATAAAACAGGTATGTATGTTATGTATAGACAGAAATAGAAAGAAGGGGGATTTCCAAAAAAAATGAGCAAATGAATAAATATAAAAATATGGTAGTCACACTTTTAACATGACTAGGTGAGTGGCCATTTTTCTGAAAAAGTAAAGGGAAGAAAATACTGCCTTCAACTAATTATTATGGCCGGGGTATTAAGGAGGAAAATGAATGAAAAATGCATGAAGATGGTTAGGTCAGAAATGGAATTTTGTTTTAACAAAACCCTAGTGGAAAAATGCATATAAATAGGCAGTTTCAGCCAGTAAAATTATCTTTACCCCGAGCTGCACAAAAATAAGAAAGGAAGAAAAAAAAATATTGGAAGGAAGGAGAAAACACTCATACAAGGATTTTCTGGATTAATAAGAAGAAATATTTAGGTGAGTAACCTCACTGAGTTCATGGCATTAAGACCTGAGATGAGGCAGCCACTTTTTATATTGCCATTTATATATTGCTGGTTTTGATATATATGATTTCATCAATGCTTTTTGGATGTCTTATTTTAAATCTGATATGATTTAATATGGATGATTTTGGTGATCTTTGATTTGCTGAGACATTTGTCTTTGGATGTGTATCATACTGTTTTATTTTTACTCAAAAATGTTAAAGTCCAGAATCTTAAAATTATATAGAGAATACTCTCAACTGTTATAGATCTATGGCATGGAAACTTTACAAAAAATGTTGGGAGCTGCATTATACTTGGTATAAGTGCTGAGGCTTGAAAAGAAAGATGTTAAGGGTGCAATAGAAATTTTCTAAGTGCTGAGCCCTTAATCAAATCAAAAAAAAAGAAGAAACTCACAAGCTAAAATTATGATTGAACCAGATCCTGAATCTGAATCAATCATAAAGGCTTGCAGATCAATATAATAAGAACATGCCATGCCTCTTTTACAGTTGAAAATATTCTTATATCTTACTGAGATCAAGACATATTGACCCCATTTAGGAAATAACTGTCTGCTTATTTCTGAGGAGAATTATGTTAGGAAAGATTATGGATGTTTCCATGTTTGCAGTGACATGTTCACTTAGCATATTTGATGATAGGATTTAAGACAATACACTAGTAAATAAACTAGGGAAGGGAAGGCCAAGAAGGCTGCTGGAATGCTTGTCATATTTGAAGTATGCAAGTTGGCACATGGTTTGTTTAAGCCCTGAGATCTTTGTGCAATGATGTGAATTAGTTCATTGCAATGTGTCCCTGTGATTCCTTAATAGCAGATGAGGCAGGAATTTAAATTGAATTATACAACCTGTAAATGAAGAAATAGGAATATGGATATTTCTTAGGTTGAATGGTATGGAACCAAGATGGTTCCAGTGAATGCAAATGTTGCAAATAGATAATTATGTTTGCATGATTATGTATGCAAGTGTAAGAATGATAAATGAATATATCATACCTGAATCAACTTAATTATACTATGTTAAAGTAATTGATTGCAGGAATTTGCTTAAATAACTAGTTGGTGCTCTTATATTCTCTATTGCTTAATATCATGAATGTATTGATGTTACTCACACCAGATCTTAGATCTGACCCTTGTTTGCTCATGGCATATGGGGTGTCTCATTTTAAAATGAGGCAGCCACTTATGCTCTTTCAGGGAACGCAGGCACTAAGTAAAAATGAAGTTATGGCTATTATGGAGGAGTGAATGAACATGCTAGCTAGTTTCAATAAGAGCTTAAATTGATTATATCTGCATGTATTCAGGAAATTTTTTATGTTTCTAAGATTTCCAGTCATGTAATGAATATTTTATGGTTAGTGATCAAGTTGCTCTTATGATCTGTAAAGTGTTAGATTAAATTAGTTGCTCTGTCGAAATCATTGTGTGTTAAGGTTTGATTTGTTTTTGAAGTAGTGTCTGGGATATAAACAAGAAAAATATGCCCAAGCATTAGCTATAAAAATCTGGTAAGAAATATACAATTATGTGAGCAATTTCCTTGCAATTATATTATGTATTGGACAATCTTAAGTATTTTAAAAACACTGAGTTTTGGAGTAAATTTAGAATTTACCTTGAAAAATACCTTTAAGTATCTAATTGTTTTTCCTCTGAATTATGTCTACAAATGGTTCAAGTCTACTTTTTAAATTGTTTTGAGAGAGGTAATTGTATGGGAAGGCTTCAGGTATGATGCAAATGACTGGCATTTCAATTGCCATGATCAGATACCTGGCATGACACTAGGCACATGAGTTAACCAGCTTCAAATAAGTGAAGTTTAGGTAGATTTTGGTTTGTAAAATGCAAATAAAAGAATGGTCAGATTAACCACATGGTTAGACCATAGGTCAGGCAAATTGTTCACTTCAAATCAATGAAGCAAGGAACCATTTGAACCCAGTTTTCTGGAAAATGAGCAAAGATATTGACATGTACATGTATATCTGTGTACATGTTGATATTTGGGCAAAAATATAAACATAAATTCCTAGAACAGTTGTAGGAATGGGTTTCAAAAATAATAAAGCAAGAAATATTGTTTTGTATGTTAGATTATAGGCAAAAATTAAGTATATATGTGCAGATATAGGTAGATATCAGATTTCAAACCATACAGGAGAAAAATAAAAAGAAAAAAACAAAAATTGGGTTTGAACCGACCAGCATAGCACTCAAACTCATGACCTCTCATGTGTAAGTTAGGCGCGTTTCCATTACGCCTAGATGTTGCTTGTGTTCACTTATGATCCACTTTCTTTTAGCCTGAGTTTGATACTATACAGACTTTAACACAATCATCCATATTAAAAGCTTGCTTTCCACTGATTATTACTTGATCATTTCTTAATTAGAATAACAGACTAAAGTACATGTTTCCAGTAGATTCTATGGTCAAAAATCAGGATACAATAATTAATCTTTTATCAGGGAATTATCACATTTTAATAGATTTAAAAGGATTTCTACTTACATATTATCATGCTCTGATTCTAGTAGAATATAACATAGATATCTTCATATATGTATGTTAGGAATGATTTAGATTTAAAACAATATTTTTATATTGTGAAAGATCCTGGATATATTTTGTTTATTGGATAAAGAAAATGACCCTGGGAAATATATTTGTAATGAATGATATATCTATATATCATCTCTTAACAAAAAAAAATCCTTATGAAATTAGGGTGAAAATAGGAGGGTCATTTCAATAATAATTAATGATGGTAAAATAGTTTTCAAAATTTGTTTACAAAAATAATTAGTTCAAAAAAAATAGGAAATGTGTCTGGAAATCGTTTTCCTAATTTTCGACTTTTCTTTAACGATCCGTATTTTTAACTATTTTAAATTATTAAATTTAATATGATTATTGAATAAAAATGGTTGGAAATAGATATTTATATTTTAGGGATAGTTTGGCACAGGTCCCTAATAAGTTTCAAAATACACAAAAACCCCAATAAAAAAAGTTTGTAAATTATATACCTATAATTAAGTTATCGAATAATGGCATACACTTATGCAATTATTTAGTGAACAATTGCAGAAATTTATGCAATTATATCAAAAAACTGTAGACATTTCCATAATTATTCACTGAAAAATTGCGGAAAATTCCGCAATTTTTTCAAAAATTAGTGGAAAATTCTGCAATTATTCACCAAAAAAATTACAGAAATTTCCACAATTATTCACCGAAAAAATTGCATAAATTTATGCAACTTTTGAATATAATTGCATAAATGTCTGCAATTATTCAATGAATAATTGCATAATTATATGCAATTACTTAGTAACTTAATTCTAGGGACCTAATTTACATACTTTTTTTACTGGGGTTTTTGTGTATTTTGAAATTTATTAGGGACCTAACCCTAATATTCACTATATTTTATTTATGCAATTTATTTAATACGAACTTGAATAAAATTTTGAAATAACAATTTCGATAAGATTTAAGGAAATTATTTGTATTAGAATGAAGTTCAATATATCGAATGTGTTGATAATCAATAGCTGAAATTGAATAATAAATGTTGAATTATTTAGATGAAAATAAATAATTGTTGATAACTAAAATTCATTTGAAATTTAATGATTTATTAATGTAATTTATTGGATAATTAAATTGGTTAAATTTAATATTGGAAATTATTTAAATAATTGAATCCTGAATTTAATATGAATGAAAATGATGTCGAAAGTTGATTTAATTTTATTTAAACAAGAATGAAAATTGTTAACTTTTAAATTTGAACTTAAATTGAATTTGGAAATTTCTTGTTTTAATTAATGTATAAAAATAGTCTTTTTGGCACTGTCTCGGATTTAGACGAAACCAGTTTCATCGGATCCGTAATAGTGAATTATTATGGGATTTTAAGTTTTGTAGCCATCGGATATACAAGATGGATGATTGGATCGAGGCGAATCGACTCGAATTTGCCAGGATCTTGGTTTGTAGTCACGTGGGTTTTGGGACTCGTTCAAGAAGATGGCGGCGACGGAATTGACTGCACTTGAGGTGGTGGTGGAGCAGTGTGAGGCGCGCGTCATGGCGATGTCTGATCAGGCTCAGATGGCCTGTGGTAGCGTGCGTCTCGAGAGTTTGGTCGTGATGGTTGGGTTTTCTCTGGGCCTGGAACGTGAGGGATTAAGGAACGAGAGGATAGGTTTAGTTTTAACTGTTAATTGTTTTGTTAATTTATCTTGATTATAGTCAAATGTTTAAAAATCCATAATTTTTCCATGCGAGGTCCGATTCGAGCGAAACAAGTTGCATTAGATTCGTATCGACATTGTCTATGACATGGAGTTGGATTGGAATTTATTTTAAGCTGAAATTTTTTCAGTTTCAAATAAAGGTGAGTGATTGAACTCACTCACAAAATACTAAATTATGCTGATGTTAGTTAAATTTAAATCACGAGGTGATTTATTTTTATGACTGTTTTTTAATAATTTAACTGACATTTAAATTGACATGTGAATTGAACTGATAGAAATTTAAATCGATAGTGAAATTTGGAATTGGAATTAAATTGCTAGTTAAACACCCAATATTGATAACTAGTTAATTGTTGTGATATATGTTAGAATGCGGATTAAGGATCTTAAGGCTAGAATTAACACTAGAGGGGGGGTGAATAGTGTTTTAAGAAATTTATTAATCTTTTTGAATTTATCTTAATTTGTTAACAATGTATACACTAATCAGACACAGATATGAACACAGAATCAAACACAGATGCAAATATAAAGTAAAAGCAGTAAAGGAAAGAACACACCGGATTTTATACTGGTTCGGAGTTACCCTACATCCAGTCCCGCAACACAAGTACGGATTTCCTTTCAAAAACAATTCTTACAAATACAACCCTCGATTTCAAGGCTACGAGGTACACCGCTCTAGATTCACAATCCTCTGGGTAGAGATACTTGATTTCCGGGGCAACAAGTTCACCCAATTGATTTCCAAGGCTACAATCACACCTTTTCTCGCTTGATTGATTACAAAAAGTCTATAACTCAGATTAGCACTTGGATCTTGTAGAGATAGTGGAGAGAATCAAAACCAGAAATTATCTAGTTAGATTCGATATTGATTTTGGCAGAGTAATGGTGTAATTTGTAAATAAGAAAGTGGAGAAGAAGAAGAGAAGTTAAATCGGAGAAAAAATTAATTAAAATTCGTTGAAAACACCCTTTATTTATAGTAGATCAATACCATGTCCATTGGTGAAGGGATGTGGTGAATAGACACTTCTTTTTAAAAAACAATTTAACTATCACCATGTCGACAGGGGTACATGTGACCATGTCGACATGCCCTTGTATTTTTTGGTGATTTGTTTTTCTTTGAAAATAATTTCTATATTATATTATACTTATATTTAAAATTTAAAATATACTTATATATAGTTATAATACATAAATAACTATAAAGAACAATATTAAAATATATATAATAATTTTCTATACTTTTATATTTAAATCTTAAGTATAAATATATAAAACAGCTAAATATATTAATATCAGAATTATAGTATAAAAACTTAGGATAATAATTTAAAATCAAAGATATTTAAAATTAAGGATATTTAAAACTAAGGATATTTTCTAGGCTAAAATATATTGAAAAACCAGGACAGATGATTTTGGTTTTTAAACAGGAATATTTAAAATCATTTTGAAAAACAAGCTATATATATTTTGAAAATCATTTTTGTGACGACCCGGCTTTTTCTCTACAAAAAGTCGTATCATCAAGAAGAAAGAAAGGGATAGAAAAGAGATAAGATAGAGAAGAAAGAAAGAAACACATCAGAATCTAAACAGCGGAACGAATAAATTATATTAATCAAATAAGATATTACATTGTATCATATACATCAGAGATACACAGCTTATACAACACATACTAGACAGTTATAAACATCTGTCTAGTCATTATAACTCAAATACACTCAACAAATGACTCATACAGACTAACACAGCGGAACACTATATCTACGAACGCTGAAGCCTCCTGCTCCATTGCTCCTCCAAAGATTCGTCAAAGCAAACCTGAATCCCTTGGCTACTCGTAAAAATTTGAGTACCCAAGGTTTAATAAAACAGAAAATAAACACTTGGGTCAGACATGGGTCTGGTGTGAGTAAACGGTTAAAGTTGCTTAACTTCAAAACCTTTTGAAAACAAAGGTATCACGTAAGACTCCCCACAAATAAACATGGGTAAGTTTTTACCTTACGCTAACCAAAACATTTGATAGGAAATCCAGTTATATTATAATAGGGTCTAGGGTTTTCAAGTAAAATACAGAAATAGCTGGAATGCTTACATCTCACGTTCCAACATAGTTGGGCACAACTAAATCGTACGGCACTTATTGGATTTTGGATTCCATACAATGGCAGAGCTACCGGGGTACCGCTCGTCACAGTACGTGGCCTAGATCAACGTACCGAGGATCACTCCCAATCCCCTGCAACACAAGGCCGGAACATCCCTTACTGGATAATTCCCGCATAAGAAACCCCGCGGTTGGAGCCAGCAACCGCCCACACAGCCGAAATAAAAAGGGACTCTAGACAGAGGAATCTTATACTACTTGGGTGCTACCCACTAACCTTGCTGCACCTCCCCTGTTTTAGCCATTCCCGGTTTGATGAGGCTTGAGGCTACGATTACCTTTAATCAGAACACATCACTTAGAATGCTCATCGTCCACCTGACGATGTGCTGAAAGCATTCAATCCATACAAGTTCGTTCCGGGTTCGAACGAAACCGAAGGCATTATCTCATTACACTCATTTTGGAATCACCCTCAGAGTTAACGACAATAACCCTTGCACTCTAAATCTTCATCTTCACTTGAGATTCACGACCTATCGTTAATTTGGATCGATGTGGTATTCGGGTCTCCAGACCTGGAATACCGGTATACGGAAACCCGATCCCGGTCTCATCGAAATCCAAAACGTATCTTTAAGGCCAAGTTGTTTAAAGGTTTAAACAATTTGATTCAATTCAATACTTGAATTCACACAGCATTTAACATAGATAAATATCACACATTTATCACAGATATATTCAATATCATATCACAGCATATCATCCAATAGATATCATCCAATATTAACAATCAGCTATAAGCAACAATTATTAACCCTATATTATAATTAATTTAATTATCTTAAATTAAATTAATTACTTTAAGAATTAATTATCTAACCTTGCTTAATCAATCATTAATTAATTACAAACCTTTAATTAATTAATTACTCATTAAATATTAATCATCCTTGATTAATTATTCATTAATTACATAAAGTAATTATTCTTTAATTAATTTTACAAATTAATTATTCTTAATTATTAATACTAATTCACCTTTAATTACTTTTATTAATTACATTAATTAATAATCCTTAATTAATTATTTCCATAAATTAATTAACTAAAATTAATTATATTAATTAATTAAACTTTAATTAATCATTTCTATTAATTTACCTTAATTAATCATAAACAATAATTATCATCATGTAATTACTTACCTTAATTAATTATCTTCTTAATTAATTATATTAATCCATTGATTAATTACACCAAATAATAATCCTTAATTACTTTTACAAAGTAATCATACTTCAATTATTTCTCACTAAATAATTCCCTTTTATTAATTACATCCTGTAATTATACATTAATAACTTACAATAAGTAAATACACTTATCAATCTTATTAAGTATTCCTACTTAACCCTTTATCAAGTGATTTATCTTTAATTAATCCACAAATTAATTAACTTAATTCAATCACATTCATTTCACTAATTATACTTGAGTAATTCATCCTTTAATTACTCTTAAATAAATTAATTAATCTTTAATTACAGATTAATTATTCTTTTAATCATTAATTAATAAACCTTAATTATCAATTAATAAAACTTAATAACAGTTTAATAAATCCTTAATTACTATTTGATTAATCCTTATTTAATCTTTAATTACAAATTAATCACCCCTTAATTAATAATTAATAAAACCTAATTATTAATTAATAAACTTAATTACAAATTAAGTACTTCTTAATTACCAATTAACTAACCTCTAATTACAAATTAATTAATCTTTAATTACTAAATTAATAAGTCTCTAATCATTAATTAATCAGTTTCTAATCACTTAATTAATTAATCCTTAATTATTAATTAATAAACCTTTATTAATTTATCAATTCTTAATTACCCATTTATTAATCTCTGATTACTTAATTAATGCTTAATTACAACTTAATTAATTAATCGCTAATTACAACTTAATTTCTTAATTAATTAATCACTTAACCTTGCTTAACCCATCTTTAATTAAAACTTAAAATAAATTCTTAACTTAAATTAACATTTAATAAATCTCTTATTACTCAAAATAGTTTTAAAGATAATTAAATTTAGTCTTAACTTGGTTAAACTTAAACTTGATAACCTATGATTTATAACCCGAGGTAAACCCAAAGTTACTCGAGCATATACCAAGTAACTCACGATATCCACTCAACTTCGAGACAAACACCAGAATCTTCGAGTACGCCCCGATAATCACCTTTCTTCCCAAAAATAAACAACGCTGCCAAAACCAAACGTGTACACGTGCACGTGCACAGCGCAACCCCGCCGTCGCGACCACCGATGATCCTTCCCACATGTCGACGATGCACCCTAGAATCGATTCCAACCATCGATTACACACCACTTAACCCAAATCAAAAACACAGATTCCAGTCGAACCTGGAAAACTCGGCATCACCAGAAAACGCTCTCGAACCACCCACGCCAACCACCGGTGACGCTACAACTCGGGCCACACCTTGCCGACCTTCCACACTGCCATTTCCCAAAGCCTCGAGAAACTCGCATCACCAGAGACGATGCAGAGATCAAAATTCCGACCCCGACCTTAAACCCTAGTTTCGCCCAACGCTGACACGACGTCGATCGATTGCCACCTTCGCTATTTTTCCTGACCTCGCCGACCCTTCCTCCATCTCCAGTCGAAACCTCGACGACCACAGAACCTCCGACCATCAGAAATTCCTCAAACTCATTCTCTGGTCATCACTAAAATGCACATTCAATCCTAAACTAAAATTCATGATTTTCATTTTAAAAATCTTAGTTTTCAAAGAAGATTCAGGTTATATACATGAATCAGCAAACCATGATGATTGATTTTAACATGTTCTCAAGTTTTCCACTGTTCTTCTTGATTTCCAGAAAATCTCAAACTTATTTCACATAAACATATTTTTAAAATTTTGATTATGCTTAATCAAAGATAACTTGTTTAAATTCCTCAGCCTATAAGAGATTGTATGAAGAGAACTTGATTTTTGTTCAAGATTTAGCCTGTTAGTATAAAAACAGAGACATGCATAGGTTACAGATATTCACACTTATAAATCTACATATTTATAACATGCAAGCCAAAATTACACACATGTATATATCAGGTATTCACACTTATAAATACACATGCAAGCATTTATCATTCCAGAAATCTATCAAGCAACAAAACAATTATTACTTAGGATTTTAAGTAGATGTTTACTCACCTTTTAACCAAAATGCAGAGATGATTTTAAAACTGAGATGAAGCTTGAACTTTGAAAACTTGTTACTGGAAATCTATTGTAATCTTCTTGAAAACTGAAATGTCTAGTTGTTGCTTGATTATCTTGCTTTAACTTTCAAACTGAAAAGCTTTGATACTTGAAAATTTGAATCAGAAGAAAATGCTTTGAAGAACTGAAAACCATGGCCTCTTTGAAACTGGAAACTTGAAAACTTTAAGATCTTTGATTTCGGGTTGCATTTTGAGGATGTTACAGGCTTTGGTAATTTGATTACAGAGATTTGTACTTTTGGTTAAAGGTTTGATCTGTGATTTGCTTTTCAGGTTTTGAGATTTTAGACTACAGGCTTTAGAGAAGATGACAGGCTTGCATTTTAGTTTGAGAATTTGTTTTGAGGAATGTTTACAAGGTTTGATTTATTTCTGGTTGAAGGTTTGGATTTAGAAAATGTTTACAGGCTAGTTTTCTTGCTAGCTTTTGAAATGAGAAGATAGAAAAAAGGAAATGAAGAGGAAGATATATGTTTATATAAGTAAATTTAGACTTAATTAAAAATAAAAGAAAAATAAAATAAATGTGACACTTGTCTTCAACCTTACCTAATTACTTAACACATGTTACTTAGCATGATTTAGATGTTAACACTTGTAATTAATTACCTTTTATATTATTTCTAAAAGATTTTAAAAGCTTTTATTATTAATTTCCTAATTGATTAATACATTTCTTAATTTATAAATACTTTCCTAAACCTTAAGTAAATAAAATCTTTAAAAGGAAATAGAATATAAACCAATTATATTCTAATAAAATCATATATATTATATTTAATCCATTTTTAAATGAATATTCAAATGCTTTTGTATTTATTCCTATTAAATAAATACTCTTTCAAATTTCTATAAATAAATTTCTTTAAAGAGAATAATACAAAACAAATCTTATTTTTAAATAAAACTTTTATTCATATAATTTAAATCCAAACTATATTATTATTTTATTTTAAGATTTAAGATATATATATTTCTTTAAATTCAATTCTTAAATTCAATTTCAAAGTTAATTTAAAATCTAAATTTAAAATCAACTCAAATAAATATAGATATCCATTTTAAACAATTACATTATAAATTGTAAATAATCATCCTATTTAAAAATCAATTTAAATACACATATATATACTTTTAAACAATACTTATTAAATTTGAAATTATATGTCTATTAAAAAAAATCTATTTCTACTTATATTTAAAAACAACTCAATATTAAATTGTTTGAAAACAACAACCTTTACCAATATTTAATAATTAATTTAAAAGATTATCTCATTTTAAATTCCTCGAAATCCCGGGATATCACATTCCTTCCCCCTTAAAAGAATTTCGTCCTCGAAATTTAAAACAAAAGATAATCTAAAGTTTTTATTTTATTTTAACCAATTTTAAAACAATTCAAGCCTACTTATCAACCATACACTATCAACAAACAACTATTCATCCAAACAAACAATTTTATCCAAACAACTATACTAGCTACCCGGACACAGATCCGGATAAGCTTCCTAAAATTTCCTCGAGTTTCCCCAAGTATATATATATACCGGGATACTCGCTCAACAGAATCCAAACAACCAATTCTACTGAGCTACAGAGCTCCTACACAACTAGATCTATAAAACTAAACAGAATATCAGACTACAGATAAGTCAAACTCAACTACCAATTCCTTCAGAACTGTTGGTTCCAAAACCAATGATGGATCCTACACGTACTTCCTCAAAGATACGCGATATACTCCGAATTCCAGTTATCCAAACTCGCCATTCAATCCTGTAGATCAAACACTTATCCAAATCAGAATATAGAAGAGATCTAAAACAACTCGGAGCTGACTTCCCAGACTTACCCAATCTTATAGCTCCCTTTTACCAGAGAAAACTTCAATAATAACGAAGTCTCCAACTTCGAATTCCCAATTCCTCCGTCTCTAGTCTTCAGAACTCTTCTGACAATTCCGGACTGCCTATATCTATTCCGAACAGCTCAACCTTTGCTGATGTTTATAAAAACAAACTAGATCAAAACAATCCAACAAACGGATCCTTTCAAGATTTACAGAAATCCAGTACACAAACTCTACTTCACAAACCTCAGTAGACTAAATCTACTTCTCTTATCCGGAAAAGACAAAACAGATGCACTGCTAAGCTGAACTCAAATCCAGAAAAAATTTCCTGTAGAAATCTCTAATACTGCAACTTCCAGTTGCTTCCACTCTACAACAGCTGCAATCTTGCTTCCGCTGCACAACTCTGATCTGGAGAAGATGAGAATGTCGTCGATGAATTCGAGCACAAACTAATCACATCTCGGAAATATGGTTCAAAGATCCATAAAAAGAAAACTCAGAAGTTCTATGAAATACTGAGCTGCTTCACCAAATCCTTCTCTAGGAGACATCCTTCTACTAAGTTGAACCACCGGTACCACTCCTGAAATCAAGTCAATACAGAACTCAATCTCAAATGCAGACAAACTTCTGACTTCGCTAAAGATATCCAGAAAGTCTCAGATAACTCAAGAGAATATTCACTATCGCAAGTCACTTTTGCGATTCACTCAGCTTAATTCCAAATAAACTGTTCTCTCTTAACCACTCAGAACAGCTTATGCTTGACTAACCCATCCATCGAAGAACTGGATCCACTCTGATGCTTCTGAACTCCAACTCTAGAAAAACTGCTTAGCCAGAAGATCTTCTTGCCGGCACACGAAACACTCCTAGCTGCACTGCTGACCCAGATGCCAAAGACTCCCTATCCAAAGCTTCGAGAAACTCGGACTCCAAACCAAACAGAAAAGACTCTGCTGAACTCAGCCACAACACCGAAACATACACACTTCCTTAATTTTGTTTCAAAGAAAACATCTTCGGGAACATCCATCGTCACTGTATCTCATCATACAGCTACTATTACCTGAGGTATCAAGGTACCATCACTCGCTTTTGTTCAACCGACAGATCCAACCTTACTCATCCAAACTTCAAAGATAAACTCCGAACCATTACAGTTTCCTTCGGAGATCGATGAAATTCTTCACCACAGCAAAGCTTACTCGAGACGGTATACAGTCTCGACAAATACACTTCCAACCTCAACATTCAGACTCCAATCAATGGTAGTCGTGTTACACACAACCTACCTCATCTACCTTTATATCCTATATTGGAAAACCCGAACAGGTAACCCAACAAATAGGTAGAAATATATATATATAAAATGATACTTTTTATATAGAAATTATTTTTGGGTAAAATTATTTCATTTACCTCTTTAAAACAATACTGTGTCGAATTGTTCTATTTAAGTGTTTAGAGATCCCTATCAATAACGTTAATTACTCGTATTGACCAGAATCCATAAACTACTCAATAAACCAACCAACACAATATAAAACCATTTTATATTCACTAACAAATACGCGCTCATATCTATTAATACACTCAAATTCCCACCAGAGCCAAGGTTATCGCTAGCCTAAGCTCTGATACCAACTGTGACGACCCGGCTTTTTCTCTACAAAAAGTCGTATCATCAAGAAGAAAGAAAGGGATAGAAAAGAGATAAGATAGAGAAGAAAGAAAGAAACACATCAGAATCTAAACAGCGGAACGAATAAATTATATTAATCAAATAAGATATTACATTGTATCATATACATCAGAGATACACAGCTTATACAACACATACTAGACAGTTATAAACATCTGTCTAGTCATTATAACTCAAATACACTCAACAAATGACTCATACAGACTAACACAGCGGAACACTATATCTACGAACGCTGAAGCCTCCTGCTCCATTGCTCCTCCAAAGATTCGTCAAAGCAAACCTGAATCCCTTGGCTACTCGTAAAAATTTGAGTACCCAAGGTTTAATAAAACAGAAAATAAACACTTGGGTCAGACATGGGTCTGGTGTGAGTAAACGGTTAAAGTTGCTTAACTTCAAAACCTTTTGAAAACAAAGGTATCACGTAAGACTCCCCACAAATAAACATGGGTAAGTTTTTACCTTACGCTAACCAAAACATTTGATAGGAAATCCAGTTATATTATAATAGGGTCTAGGGTTTTCAAGTAAAATACAGAAATAGCTGGAATGCTTACATCTCACGTTCCAACATAGTTGGGCACAACTAAATCGTACGGCACTTATTGGATTTTGGATTCCATACAATGGCAGAGCTACCGGGGTACCGCTCGTCACAGTACGTGGCCTAGATCAACGTACCGAGGATCACTCCCAATCCCCTGCAACACAAGGCCGGAACATCCCTTACTGGATAATTCCCGCATAAGAAACCCCGCGGTTGGAGCCAGCAACCGCCCACACAGCCGAAATAAAAAGGGACTCTAGACAGAGGAATCTTATACTACTTGGGTGCTACCCACTAACCTTGCTGCACCTCCCCTGTTTTAGCCATTCCCGGTTTGATGAGGCTTGAGGCTACGATTACCTTTAATCAGAACACATCACTTAGAATGCTCATCGTCCACCTGACGATGTGCTGAAAGCATTCAATCCATACAAGTTCGTTCCGGGTTCGAACGAAACCGAAGGCATTATCTCATTACACTCATTTTGGAATCACCCTCAGAGTTAACGACAATAACCCTTGCACTCTAAATCTTCATCTTCACTTGAGATTCACGACCTATCGTTAATTTGGATCGATGTGGTATTCGGGTCTCCAGACCTGGAATACCGGTATACGGAAACCCGATCCCGGTCTCATCGAAATCCAAAACGTATCTTTAAGGCCAAGTTGTTTAAAGGTTTAAACAATTTGATTCAATTCAATACTTGAATTCACACAGCATTTAACATAGATAAATATCACACATTTATCACAGATATATTCAATATCATATCACAGCATATCATCCAATAGATATCATCCAATATTAACAATCAGCTATAAGCAACAATTATTAACCCTATATTATAATTAATTTAATTATCTTAAATTAAATTAATTACTTTAAGAATTAATTATCTAACCTTGCTTAATCAATCATTAATTAATTACAAACCTTTAATTAATTAATTACTCATTAAATATTAATCATCCTTGATTAATTATTCATTAATTACATAAAGTAATTATTCTTTAATTAATTTTACAAATTAATTATTCTTAATTATTAATACTAATTCACCTTTAATTACTTTTATTAATTACATTAATTAATAATCCTTAATTAATTATTTCCATAAATTAATTAACTAAAATTAATTATATTAATTAATTAAACTTTAATTAATCATTTCTATTAATTTACCTTAATTAATCATAAACAATAATTATCATCATGTAATTACTTACCTTAATTAATTATCTTCTTAATTAATTATATTAATCCATTGATTAATTACACCAAATAATAATCCTTAATTACTTTTACAAAGTAATCATACTTCAATTATTTCTCACTAAATAATTCCCTTTTATTAATTACATCCTGTAATTATACATTAATAACTTACAATAAGTAAATACACTTATCAATCTTATTAAGTATTCCTACTTAACCCTTTATCAAGTGATTTATCTTTAATTAATCCACAAATTAATTAACTTAATTCAATCACATTCATTTCACTAATTATACTTGAGTAATTCATCCTTTAATTACTCTTAAATAAATTAATTAATCTTTAATTACAGATTAATTATTCTTTTAATCATTAATTAATAAACCTTAATTATCAATTAATAAAACTTAATAACAGTTTAATAAATCCTTAATTACTATTTGATTAATCCTTATTTAATCTTTAATTACAAATTAATCACCCCTTAATTAATAATTAATAAAACCTAATTATTAATTAATAAACTTAATTACAAATTAAGTACTTCTTAATTACCAATTAACTAACCTCTAATTACAAATTAATTAATCTTTAATTACTAAATTAATAAGTCTCTAATCATTAATTAATCAGTTTCTAATCACTTAATTAATTAATCCTTAATTATTAATTAATAAACCTTTATTAATTTATCAATTCTTAATTACCCATTTATTAATCTCTGATTACTTAATTAATGCTTAATTACAACTTAATTAATTAATCGCTAATTACAACTTAATTTCTTAATTAATTAATCACTTAACCTTGCTTAACCCATCTTTAATTAAAACTTAAAATAAATTCTTAACTTAAATTAACATTTAATAAATCTCTTATTACTCAAAATAGTTTTAAAGATAATTAAATTTAGTCTTAACTTGGTTAAACTTAAACTTGATAACCTATGATTTATAACCCGAGGTAAACCCAAAGTTACTCGAGCATATACCAAGTAACTCACGATATCCACTCAACTTCGAGACAAACACCAGAATCTTCGAGTACGCCCCGATAATCACCTTTCTTCCCAAAAATAAACAACGCTGCCAAAACCAAACGTGTACACGTGCACGTGCACAGCGCAACCCCGCCGTCGCGACCACCGATGATCCTTCCCACATGTCGACGATGCACCCTAGAATCGATTCCAACCATCGATTACACACCACTTAACCCAAATCAAAAACACAGATTCCAGTCGAACCTGGAAAACTCGGCATCACCAGAAAACGCTCTCGAACCACCCACGCCAACCACCGGTGACGCTACAACTCGGGCCACACCTTGCCGACCTTCCACACTGCCATTTCCCAAAGCCTCGAGAAACTCGCATCACCAGAGACGATGCAGAGATCAAAATTCCGACCCCGACCTTAAACCCTAGTTTCGCCCAACGCCGACACGACGTCGATCGATTGCCACCTTCGCTATTTTTCCTGACCTCGCCGACCCTTCCTCCATCTCCAGTCGAAACCTCGACGACCACAGAACCTCCGACCATCAGAAATTCCTCAAACTCATTCTCTGGTTATCACTAAAATGCACATTCAATCCTAAACTAAAATTCATGATTTTCATTTTAAAAATCTTAGTTTTCAAAGAAGATTCAGGTTATATACATGAATCAGCAAACCATGATGATTGATTTTAACATGTTCTCAAGTTTTCCACTGTTCTTCTTGATTTCCAGAAAATCTCAAACTTATTTCACATAAACATATTTTTAAAATTTTGATTATGCTTAATCAAAGATAACTTGTTTAAATTCCTCAGCCTATAAGAGATTGTATGAAGAGAACTTGATTTTTGTTCAAGATTTAGCCTGTTAGTATAAAAACAGAGACATGCATAGGTTACAGATATTCACACTTATAAATCTACATATTTATAACATGCAAGCCAAAATTACACACATGTATATATCAGGTATTCACACTTATAAATACACATGCAAGCATTTATCATTCCAGAAATCTATCAAGCAACAAAACAATTATTACTTAGGATTTTAAGTAGATGTTTACTCACCTTTTAACCAAAATGCAGAGATGATTTTAAAACTGAGATGAAGCTTGAACTTTGAAAACTTGTTACTGGAAATCTATTGTAATCTTCTTGAAAACTGAAATGTCTAGTTGTTGCTTGATTATCTTGCTTTAACTTTCAAACTGAAAAGCTTTGATACTTGAAAATTTGAATCAGAAGAAAATGCTTTGAAGAACTGAAAACCATGGCCTCTTTGAAACTGGAAACTTGAAAACTTTAAGATCTTTGATTTCGGGTTGCATTTTGAGGATGTTACAGGCTTTGGTAATTTGATTACAGAGATTTGTACTTTTGGTTAAAGGTTTGATCTGTGATTTGCTTTTCAGGTTTTGAGATTTTAGACTACAGGCTTTAGAGAAGATGACAGGCTTGCATTTTAGTTTGAGAATTTGTTTTGAGGAATGTTTACAAGGTTTGATTTATTTCTGGTTGAAGGTTTGGATTTAGAAAATGTTTACAGGCTAGTTTTCTTGCTAGCTTTTGAAATGAGAAGATAGAAAAAAGGAAATGAAGAGGAAGATATATGTTTATATAAGTAAATTTAGACTTAATTAAAAATAAAAGAAAAATAAAATAAATGTGACACTTGTCTTCAACCTTACCTAATTACTTAACACATGTTACTTAGCATGATTTAGATGTTAACACTTGTAATTAATTACCTTTTATATTATTTCTAAAAGATTTTAAAAGCTTTTATTATTAATTTCCTAATTGATTAATACATTTCTTAATTTATAAATACTTTCCTAAACCTTAAGTAAATAAAATCTTTAAAAGGAAATAGAATATAAACCAATTATATTCTAATAAAATCATATATATTATATTTAATCCATTTTTAAATGAATATTCAAATGCTTTTGTATTTATTCCTATTAAATAAATACTCTTTCAAATTTCTATAAATAAATTTCTTTAAAGAGAATAATACAAAACAAATCTTATTTTTAAATAAAACTTTTATTCATATAATTTAAATCCAAACTATATTATTATTTTATTTTAAGATTTAAGATATATATATTTCTTTAAATTCAATTCTTAAATTCAATTTCAAAGTTAATTTAAAATCTAAATTTAAAATCAACTCAAATAAATATAGATATCCATTTTAAACAATTACATTATAAATTGTAAATAATCATCCTATTTAAAAATCAATTTAAATACACATATATATACTTTTAAACAATACTTATTAAATTTGAAATTATATGTCTATTAAAAAAAATCTATTTCTACTTATATTTAAAAACAACTCAATATTAAATTGTTTGAAAACAACAACCTTTACCAATATTTAATAATTAATTTAAAAGATTATCTCATTTTAAATTCCTCGAAATCCCGGGATATCACAATTTTGAAATAAAAGTAAGTGGATACAAAAAGATGTTCCACTATATTTTTCATAGGTTCCATCCTACTTAGGGTTCCATCCCTTTAACGAGCACGAAGTGGATTCCATTCCACGAATAAAATAGATTTTAAGATGTATGTGCCTTTCTATGAGTTTTAACAATATTCCTATCTATATAACTTATCTTGGAAACTTGAACTCTTGAAATTCTTGATACTCATGAGTCTTGAATCTTGATATCTTCAATCTTTGATCTTGAATCTTTATACTGTACAGTTCTTCATTCTTTAGTACATGCAAACATATCTTTATATATCTACACAATAATGTTAGTATTATATATTTTATAATCTAATTCTAAGTAAGGTTGTTGTCATCAAAACCAACTCCTCAGGGACTAACAATATATTGGCTGATTTGGATGTTGATTGTGATGGATGCGTATTGGTTGTCACTTTGGATGATTGGATGTTTATTTATTTCATATATATCCTGTTGTCACCCTGTATATTGTTGACAGTATATAAAACCGTAAATTGAATTATTTTGAATAAATTAAGAAATAGGTTGAAATGATATATACCTATGACACTTTGAATTGGATTGAAATGATATATATTCATCCATGCAACTAAAATTGTAATAACTATTCACTTTGCCATAGGATAGAAAATTATATACGGACATCGGATTGGTTAAATTAAATAGTTTTAAAATTTTTGGTTTTGAAATTATTTAAATGATATCGTTTTAAGGAATAAAATAATTGGTTTATGGAAATTGAATTATTTTCGAACTCGAGCACGAAATGCTGAAATTGAAATTTGTTTACAGAAACTGTTCAAAGAATTAAATTTGGAAGTTTGAAGTTAGAATTGAAATATAATTTGAATTATGGAAATTGATTTGTTTTAAAAGATTTGAACTTTTATTCGAACTTTGAGATATTGCTAAGTAAAAGTAATTTAAATGGATATTCCAAATTTGAGCTTGGAATGGAATCATTTTAAAAGATTTTAACCTTAAATTGAATATTGAAGTTTAAATTGATTTAACTGATTTAGATCGGGATTTTGAAATCGAACTCGAAATTTATATAAATAGAAATGGTTTAAAATTAGAATTGAATTGAAATTTAAACCATTGTATTGAATTATTGAATTGAATTTGGAGTTTAAATGATCGTTTCGAAATTGAAGTTAATTCGAATTGAAATCGAAATCGAGTTGATTTGAATTTAAATCGAAATTGAGTCGATTGAAATGAAAGATTTGAAATTGAATCTATTTGATTTGAAATTTGGACCTGGGTCCAGATTTGTATAAATGGAAAGAAGCAGTTTGATTTGAAACTATTTTCAAAATAATTATTTTAATATAACTGTTTAAAAATTTATCATTTTAAATATTCAAATTATTTGATTTTCCAAACTATTTTACTATATAAACCATTTTCAATACTCAAACCATTTTATATCAAACTGTTTTAAATCTTTAAACTATTTAAACTATATAAAACTATTCAAACTATTTTCTAAAATTTCAAAATGTGCAAGTTGGAATGTTATATTTAAATCGTGGATTTAAATGCGAATTTGGTTAAAATGAAGTTATAACCTAAGTTGAAATTCGGAACGATTTTGGAAGTGAAATTGAGATATTGGAGTGAAAATGATTTCAAGTGAAACCGGGATATTTTAAGTAAATATGATGATTTTGAAATAAAAAGATTTTTGAAGTCAATATGATATTTTTATATCAAGTATGAATCATTTTCGAAATGTAAAAGAACCAAACATTGTGTAAAACGACGTTTGGTTGTTAAAGAGACCGGGGCCTCTTATTGGCATACTCTCTGTCAATATTGGAACCACTTTAACAGCTATGTCACGAAGGAGACTCCAGAATGAAGTGGTTGGATTTGATGTACGTTGCTAGATTTGAAGAAAGAGAATGATGATGGATAGCCCCGACGCTTGTGTCAATTTGAAATGACTAAAACAGGAGCCGCGTCGGGTCAATGAGGTTAGCTACCTCTAGCGAATACACTCCTTCATATTCTATCTTTTGTTATTGATTGGTGATCATCCATGATTTTGGGAGTGTTGTGTTGTGGTGGGCCATTAGGGGTTACCACCACTCCGGATTAGGCAAACTGGTAGTATCCTACCTTGAGCATTGCCTAATGTGCCTTGCCATACTTTTATCCTTATATGAGACCACTGCGATTTTGATTTAATATTGTCGTATCACGGCGCATCCCTATCCACCGACGGTTTACTTGTGTTTTCTATGCAAACTGTAGGACAATGCTTAAAACCGCGTTAAGGGGGATAATGGTAATGCGTTAACATTATTTTGATATTTTATATTACTGATAGACATTACATATACAGCGTATTCTACCATACATAGATATTTTGATGGATTCTTAAGAGATGAAAAATCCCGTAACATCTGTTGAGTTACTACACGCACGTTATACACTGGATAGGAGATGTAAAACCCTGTAAACATCTCTTATGCTATTACACTCATGTTATACGTGATATATATTTGACTTACATAAGAATATTTTAGTTCTGACTCGAGTCTATTGTTTTACTTTATGCTCGGGTCAGCCCTGAGTTTTCAGTGCATTGAAGATCATTTATTCTGGAGGACGAAGATGAAGATTTGGTATATTATTACTAGTATTATTTCCCTGCATCATGTTGTTCTGCTGCATTACTATATTATTCTATTATATATATAACTTTAATAAATGTTGTATAAATTATAATCAAATGTATAGTATAAACAGCTTCATGAACTGTTTATTTGATTATTATATTTTGTCATTCCGCTGCGAGATTCTATGTTTGTTTTCTTCTTTTCTTATTCTTCTTAATTAACCCCATTGATTAACTGTGTTTCAGATTGTTTTCAGTTGGACATGTGTGGTTTATAGTCGACTTAAACCTCTTGAAATGTGTATCATCACAGTTGGTATCAGAGCTTTGGTTTAGTGATAACCTTAGCTTTGTGGGGTTGGACTCATTAGAGATAGGGTAGTAATACCCTAGAACGAGTTTGTTTAACTGTATATGTATATGAGAGCACGTACTTGTTAGTGTTATAAAATGTTTTATATTATGTCTACTTATCTGTTGAGTTGTTTATGAATTCTAGTCAGTGCGTGGGATGCCATGTTATCGATACGGGTTTCTAAACGCTTAAAGGAGGCAAGTCGACATAATATTGTTTTAAAATAGGGTAAATGAAATAATTTTACCTAAATTATATTTTATATATAAAAAGAAATAATCTTCCATAAATAACCATATAGGTTTATGAAAATACGTATTTATTTATGGATGTTAATTGTTAGGAGATGATAATATTTAGTTATCATCGATTATTGGTTGAATTAAACTAAAAATGAATACTTTATGAACTCTATTTCACGAAGCGTTCGATAACTAGATTGAATTGAAATCTATTTACAATAAGAATTGTTTGCAATAACAAAGATACACATTAACGAAATGTTTTCATAATAAGGCAATGGAATTGTATAAGTATATTTATAATATAGCTTATAAATAGAAAGGATTTAAAAGCTGAGAATTTGAGAACTTAAATTCCAGTTGTGACGACCCGACTTTTCGACCCTCGCAAAATCGACATCAATACGTTCATTGTATAGCATGTCGAACAATCAAGCTGTGACGCCCCACCTCTATACCCACGCTAACCAAGAACACTACGATGTAGTGCTGTCAATTAGCACGAAGAATAAGGCTGTGGAGGAGTGACCATCCATGTAACTTCTTTTTGCGAGCACCGATATGTCAGATAGAATAGAATGCATATCTTTTAAGGAGGAAATCCGACATACCGATACAAACACAAAGCTATCACACGGTGGCTATATATTATCTTCGAAAACAAACATAGAAATAATCATAACATAAATCAGTCACAGACATCCATATCACAAAGACGGAAGAAGATATGAATAAATATATAACACATGAAAGTGTACATCAGAGTAGTGGTCAGAAAGATCCACGATAATACAAAAGAATAGCATCACGTGCTATACAAAAGAATAAGTATACTACATAGAGTCTATATCTCAAATGTGTACATCCAAAAACTACTAATCTATGTAGTTAGCCAAAAGTCAGGATAATCTTGAAGAGAAGTCAAGCAGAAACACCTGTAACATCTCGGTCTGACCCGAGTATTATTTATAAGAAAATAATAAACGGATCAGTCTAGCTATAAATATCAGATGATAAGGTATAGGATAAATAATATGGCATGAACATGTAACAACCATAACGGCATACTACTATAAGTATGTAAATGATAATCAACAAAAGATCAATCAATATCACAAGAATCTTCTCAAAGATAAAATAGGGTATCATACCCTAAACTTGTATTCATAACAAGTCAATAACACATAAATTCACCAATGCACAAAAACTGATATCATATCAATGAAAATCATGAAAATTGGTGAAGCACAAAATTCCAGAAATCATCACTAGAAATCCAGAAAACACATAAAAAGGAGGGGAAGGCCTAACACATGAATGGGAGCATGAAAACTCACCTACGCGTAAAACACATGACGAGAAGCTATCTCATGGAAGCTATCCATTAAACTTTCACACAGGAATGGCCCGAAGACCATGGGGTGCTACCCCATATATGTGATGGCGAAACATCACAAAAGCGGGGTCTAGTCTCCCTCGCAGACAAAGAAACATCGCTCAATCGCTAGTCTAAATCACAAAAATGATCGTCATGATCATAAGGAAGTGTCAATTACACTAAGCCAGTAAATATATGAGTTTAGCTTCATGTCCCATAACCACTAGCTTAACTTAAATATTTACGAACAAACTGTAGATCTTCACTAGGAAATTGTCACAAAAAGGGTTCAATCGAACAAGTCCAAGAGCTAACCGACAAAGTGAACGCAAGCGTTTCATACCACTCGTTTTACTAAGTCGTTTAAGTCGATTTCTCATCCGAGTGAAGTAAAGGCTTGTATATACTAGTAGATTGGAAATCGGTTTGAGAAAACGAACTTTTGATATTTAAAATAGTGTTGAAATCGCTTTGATGAAAGAGTTTTGATATTTACTACTAGTATTGAAACCTTCATATATCTTTAAAGTGACAAGTCATAAAACGATTGTTGAAACAATCTATCACAAAAATTCACATTCGAAGACGTGAACAAAATCCAAGGAAATCGGCTCAAAATGCATCAAAGTGGAAGTTCTGTTGAATGTTTTTCAGATAAGATCGCCTACAGAGTGGGGTCCAGGGCGGTGGCAACCCCCTAGGTGGGGGTGCGGGGGCAACGCCCCTGCTACGGTGTTCGACCTGCCCAGTCAGGTGCGGGGGTCCAGGGGGCAGCCCCCCGGCGGGGTGCGGGGTGCGGGGCAGCGCTCCGACCAAAACGGTACGACCTAAGTGAAGACAAGCGGCCTACGACCTAAAGCAAAATGAGGTCTAACGACCTAAGGGTTCACGCGACCTAACACAATGGCCGAGCGACCTAACTGGAGTAAGGGAGGCGCGTGACTTAAGGTCCAACGACCTACGACTTAACCGAGTCGAGCGACCTAAAGGCACACGACCTAACTAGCAGAGGAGATTTAAGGTCGGTAACGACTTACGACTTACGAAATGGAGGGTGAACGACTTAACAAGGTTCACGACCTAAAGGGGGTCGACCCAACGAGTTATAGGTCTAACGACCTATCGGTTTAAAGGTCATGCGACCTAAAAACCACGCGACCTACGACTTAATAGAAGCCTAGGTCGGAGACGACCTACGAGATAAACCAGGCCGACTTAGCAGACGAGCGACCTAGAGTGAATGGTTCAACGACCTAACTCGAATGACTTAGCAGGAGCTTAGGTCGGAGACGACCTACGAGATAGACTGGCCGACCTAACTCGAACGACCTAGTGGGTTCGAGCTAACGACCTAACCTTTGCCGAGGGATGTTAAGTCGGAGACGACCTAAGACTTCACCAGAGCGACTTTTCAACGCAGCGACTCGCGTATGACCTAGCGAAGGCCAGAACGACCTAGTGCCAGAAAAATCACCAAAACACCGAAAATTGAAGTTTTTCGCCAATCCAATCCAAACCAAATGCAAATGTACATGCACAAGTGATAGGGAATCATTCCCAAAAGTCCAATGACAGTCATAGGCAAGATGTGAGATCAAAAATCTCACCTTTTCCATGAAATTGATGTTGGAGAGCTTAAGAGCAAAGCAAGAATCAACCCCAAGCTTGAATCTATGTTCTTCACCTTGAATTCGGAGTTTGATGTTGAATTTACTAAAGATCTTGAGCTTGGAATTTTAATTTCCCTTTCCCTCCACCATTTTTTGAAGGAGCTTGAAGTATTTGATGAAGTGATGAAGAGAAGAGGGGGTTGGGCTTAGTTAGTGTGTGTTCAGCCCATACCAAAGTCCTAAGCCAAAAAGTGACGAAAATTTCACTATCTCCAAACATATCGAAGTTTACACTCAAAAAGATCGCAAACGTCATTTTGAACTCAATGGAAGTGGTCTCGAGTCCTAATTTGACCATATGCAAAAAGTAGCTTTTCGGACTAACATCCGACTAACGATAAAATATTTAAATAAAATATTTAAATATAAAATCGATAGATATGCGGGTTATTACACAATCAAGTGCCAGAAAAACAGATAGTTATGGGAAAAGAAAGAAGATAGAAAATAGAAAAAACTAAACATATACAGAATCTCACGACGGACTGAATAATATATAATATCAATAGCTCTTTACACAAATGAAATTGTAATATACATTACCTCAAATCAGAGTATATAAATAAATAATTATCAGCCTGGATAGTTATAGCAGCATGTCCCCACAATTGCTGATAATTTCAAAACAAACACTGCAGCAAAATAAAACAAGTACGAGAATACGTCTCAGTCTCTAGCTTGTCTCCCGAGCTCCAAAGCAATCCAATCTAAATCTGTAATATGTTAGGTCTGACCCAAGCATTATTATAAAATAATAACACACGGATCAGTCTGGAAAACCAGCGTGAGAAAACACACTCAATTTGTTTCATTAAGTTATAGAATCTTTTCAAAATAAAGATATCGTAAGACCATGCCGAACATAAACACGATCGAGTTTTTACCTTACGATCACCAAACCATTTCTATAGAAAATCCAATGATATTATAATAATGTCTAAAGGTCAAAATAATAATAATCAAGTAGCTGTGATGCTCGTGCTATGTACATCACAACAATACCGGTATAAAACCAAAACTCGATATGTGAAAATTTTGGGCAATATCAATTTAATAATCTGCATTAAAAATTAAATTGATATGATAATAATTAATAATAAGATTTGAATTGATTTAATAATCATCTTTTAAATAAATATTTGACTGATAATTTATCTTCTAAAAGCTAATAAATTGTTTTCTATTTATAATGTATATATATTTGTATATATTGTAAATAGACAAGATCTGTTTTAAAAGTTAATAAATAAAGATATGTTTTCAAATTCTAATATTTTTGGTAATTTGGAAATTTGATTTAATTCAATATTAAATAAATAACCATTTGTCTTTAATATATACACAAGATTTAAAGTTAAAATGTGTTTAAATGATTATAGCTTAAAATTAAATTTAATAAAAGGTTTGTTGTTCTTTTTTTAAGTATAGCTTGATGAAAATAAGTAATAAAGTGATAATTTCTTTTATAAATTATTTTAAATTTAATAAGGAGTTATTTTTAAACAATATTAATAATGTAATGTTTTTACAAATAGATTTTTAATATGAATATAATTGTTATTTATATATTTTGGAAGAAACTATGATTTGTAAATTTGAAAGGAAGTCTTTCAAAAATGTTTAAATAAAATAAACCTTATAAATATTCAATATAAGTATAAAATAAAATAATAATAGGTAATTAAATATTTGATAGTTTTAAAATAAAACTAACCACACTCATGTTAGAAATAGAATTAAATACTTAGGTTAAATTTTATAACAAATAACTAGAGCAACTTTATATTTATAAGACAAGGTATATATGTGCATAAAATAAGATATAACATACCCAGGCAAGAAAATAAACACTTAGTTAAGTCTGGAAACTCATGTAAGGCAAGGCTGTAGGATAAGTAGGAATAAAAAAATATAGGTTCATGTTGTACAGGAATGAGTGGGTAAGCATAAGTACATACGAAATATAAAATAAAGGATAAGTATGTAGCCTGTAAGTAAAGATGTAGGCAAGCATAAGTATGCTAGGCAAGTAAAAGTAAAATAAGTTAAGTATGTAACAAGGCAAGCAAGATGTATGTAGCCTGTAAGTATCAGGCATGGCAAAAAGTAATAAGCAAAAAAATATCTATGACACATGAAAAGATAAAATAAGAAGTAGGGAACACAAAGTACTCCAACATTTAATGCAAGCAACATTTTAGTCCATTCGAAATGTTTGGAAAAAATCATTTCAACCTCAAATATTCAAAAATCTCTGATCAAAAATAAAATAAAAGAAAGTGTACCAGCTAACATTTATCCCATGTAAAACCTTGTTCTATATATATTCCCATCTCTTTTTGTTTACAACACTGCAAACCAGAAAAATATATAGCAAGCATTTTTCTTTTTTTCAAACTCAAACATCATTCAACTAAACAAAAGCAAGGTGATTTAGAGGAAGATCAAAGCAAAACCTTTACAGTTTTAAAAAGTTCAAAACTGTTTTCAAAGCTAAAGAGTGCTCTGTCCATTCTCGAAGCAACTTTAGTTCAGTTTCAAAGTTTAAATCATATCATCAACAAAGCATTTTAGAAGATCACAGCAATTCAAAGTTTCCAGATTCAAGCATTTCTTTCCAGTTTTCAAAAGCTATTTCAAAAATGCTCTGTTCATTTTCAAAACAGGTGAGTAACATCACTTAATTAAAAAAAATTTAAGAATCTGGTTGCTTGATTATCTCTATTATATAGGTGTATTTTTCTATATGTATATGTGAATGTAGAAATGCGTGTGTGCATGCTGTTATCTATGATACCTCTGCTTATAGTTTCAAACTAAGATTTAGAACAAAAATTCATGTTCTCTTGATCCAATTGTTGTTAGGTTTTAGACTATAAACAAAACTTGTTTGATCCATCATCTATTTTAGTTTAAATTTATAGTTATGTTAAAATAAACTGGCATATCTCTGGTAAACACAATAGGACAGGCAAGTATTCGTTTGGTCGAAATTCAAACATCCTAATTTATCAATTCAAGTTTATAAACTGAATCCCTAAGAAAAAACTTGATTTTTAAAATTAAAATCACTATTTTTAGTAAAAGGCTTTTGGAAGCATTTCTGGTTTAACCAGAAAATGGTAAACTAGGATTTTCTGGTGATCTACTATAATGTGGATGTCGGGGTTCCTCCTGGAGGTGGAGGAATGACTGGAGGTTGGTGGAAAATTGTTTTATTGATGAACAATTCGAGGAGGTGAGAGTAGCGATGGGGTTTTGTCCAGAACCCTAGTTTTATCTGTGTTTAGAAAATCGATCACTACGTCTTGTAGGGACGATCGAGTGTTACGAGTTCTTAGGGAATGGTAGCTGGGATATAGTCGAAGTCATAGCCGGAGTTGTACGATTTCTGGTGATCGGTGCGGCGAGAACGAGGCGATGACAAGGTTTTGATGGGTGGGTTTTCGATCGGGTTAGTTTCTGTTATTTGGAACGAGGGGCTCAATTTCGATCTGCTCGCGTATTCGCCGATCTGGGTTGCCGGAGGGACTGGGGAAGTTGACGGCGAGATGTTGGAGCCTTCAGGGTTGGTCGGAGCGACGTAAAGTCACCGTGCACGTGCACGGTGCACTTTGAATGTCAGGTGAAGTTTGCGTTGAAGGATTTGAACTCGGGGAATACTCGAGTTATTCGAGCGGTAGACTCGAAGCAGGAAGGCATATGAATCGAAGCAATCTGGGTTGGCTCGAGTCAGTGGTTGTTCAGGCATTAGTAAACTTGTCTGTTTCCAGGTTTTTAAATTTAGTTCAAATTTAAAAACAGGATTTAAACTGTGTTTTAAATATAAAGTTTAAAGTATAGATTCAAACGAATCTTTTGAATCTTAAGGTTTTAAAATGAATTTGGATTTTTAAATCAAGAATTTAAAAAAATCAAGGGTTTAAGGCAAGTCTAAATCAAAGAATTTAAATCAAAGTTAAAATAATGGATTCAAGTTTCTTGAATTCAAAACTGCGGTTTAAATCAGTTTTTAAATCTGAATGTTTGAAAAAAAGTTTAAATCAAGTAGTTTTTTTAAGTAATTTAGTTAGAATTTTTCTTATATAGGTTTATAAGTTGATTTTTAAATTTGGTTAATGTTTAAAAGAATGATCATTTTGAATCTTAAATTCAAAATGTAATTTAAATTTAAATTCAAAAGTGTAATGTTTTACACTTTAATGATAATGAAATCATTTATAAAGAAATGGATTATCTTAGAGATAATTAAGATATTGAAGTGAATTCATTAATAAGATAATTAAGGAATGACTTATTGTAATTAATTTATAAACTAATAATTTAGATTAATTGTGATTAGCGATTGATTAAGAAGTAAATTAAAGAAATGTTATTAGTTAATGAAGATAATTAACTAAGGATTATTTAAATAATAAGTTAATGTGATTAATTTTGATAATTAATTAGATTAATTTAGATAATCTATTGTAAATTGTTAATGTAATTACTTGATAAAAGTAATTAAGAGATTTATTACTTATTGTAATTAATTTTGATAATATGATTAATTTAAGTTAATTAATTTAGTTTAATTAATTTTGAGAAATCATTTGGTGATTTGATAAGTGTAATTACTTAGTGTAATTAATGGAGCATAATTACTTAGGTATGTAATTAGAAGATAATTACTTGATGTAATTAATACAAGATGAATTGTAAGTGAAGTAATTCGGGTAATTACTTTTGTAATTAATCAAGGGATTAATTAATGGAGATAATTAATTATGGAATAATTTATTTATTTAATAAGTAATTAAGGATAGTTAATTACTGATTTGTTATTAATCAAGAGGGATTAATAATTGTGTTTAATTAAAGATTAAATTACTTAATGTAATTAACTTAAAGTAATTTAATTTAAATACAAATTAGAGATCATTAATTAATATAATTAAAGATGTAATTATGAATTGTTTAATTAAGGAATAATTAATAGTGAGGTGATTAATTAATGTAATTAATTAAGGATAAATGTAATTAATTATATTTAATTAATAAATGAAGTAATTGAATGTTAATTACTATGAATGATTTAGAATAATTAATTAGTGGAATTAATTAAAAGACTAATTACTTATTATAATTAGAAAAATGATTAATCAAAGGTGTTTAATCAAGATGAATATTTAGAGAAAAATTAATTAAATTGATCTTTATTTAATTAATGGTTGTATAAGCAGGATTTATAGATGTAGTAATTAATTTAATTTACTTTAAATTAATTAGAGATAGAAGTAATTAATTTAATTCATTTTAAATTAATTATAGATTTTGAATAATAAATCATTGCTTTTGAATGAATGATATTGATATCCCATTGATTGATTGTCATCTCAGATATGAGATGAGTAATATCTATGTGATACGGATGCTTGTTTTAAGTATGAAAATATTGATTGTCTGTTTGGGGATAATAATATGGATTATTAGTTTATGATGATAATGTTGATTATCTATTGTTATATTGTGATTTATCTATCTGTGAGTATATAGATAATATTTAATTGAATTGTTTTAAACTCTAAAAACAACTTGGACCTAAAAGATGGCGATTTGGATTTCGATGAGACCGAGATCGGGTTTCCAGATTTGGATATCCGAAAACCACATCGATCCAAATTAACGATAGGTCGTGAATCTCAAGTGAAGATGAAGATTCAGAATGCAAGGGTTATTGTCGTTAACTCTGAAGGTGATTCTAAGATGAGTGTAACGAGATAATGCCTTCGGTTTCGTTCGAACCCGGAACAAACTTGTATGGATTGAATGCTTTCAGAACATCGTCAGGTGGACGATGAGCATTCTAAGAGATGTGTTCTCTAAAGGTAATCGTAGCCTCAAGCCTCATCAACCGGGAATGGCTAAAACATGGGAGGTGCAGCAAGGTTAGTGGGTAGCACCCAAGTAGGATGAGATTTCCCCTGTCTAGAGTCCCTTTTTATTCGGCTTAGTGTGTGGTTGGTCGCGCCAACCGCGGGGTTTCTTGTCCGGGAATTATCCAGTAAGGGATGGTTCCGGCCTTGTGTTCCACGGGACTTAGGGTGGGTCCTCGGTACGCTGATCTAGGACAGGTACTGTGACGGGCGGTACCCCAGTAGCCCTGCCATTATATGGAATCCAATCTCCAATAAGTGTCGTACGTATTAGTTGTGCCCAACTATGTTGGAACGTGAGATGTAAGCATTCGAGCTATTTCTGTATTTTACTTTAAAACCCTAGACACTATTATAATATCACTGGATTTCCTATCAAATGTTTGGTTAGCGTAAGGTGAAAACTTTTCCATGTTTATGTGTGGGAAGTCTTACGTGATACCCTTTCTTTTTAAAGGATTTTTAAAAGTTAAGCAACTTAAACCTGTTACTCATACCAGACCCATGTCTGACCCGGAGTTTATTTCTGTTTTTCCTAAACTCTTGGGTACTCAAATTTTTACGAGTAGCCAAGGGATTCAGGTTAGCTTTGACGAATTGTGGAGGAGCAATGGAGCAGGAGGTTTCAGCGTTATAGATATATAGTTTTCCGCTGTGTTGGTATCTCTGTGTTGTATCGAGTTGTATTAACTAGACAGGTGTTTATAACTGTCTAGTATGTGATGTATTATCTGTGTAACTCTGATTGATGTTGTATACTATGTAATATTTATGTGATTAATATAATTTATTCATTCCTCTGTTGAGATTCGGATGTTGTTTCTTCTTTCTTCTTTATCTTTTCTATTTCTCACCCCTTTCTTTCTTAAAGATGATGCAACTTTCTGGTAGTGGAAAGTTGGGTCATCACAGTTGGTATCAGAGCGCTAGGTTGAGCGAATACCTAGGCTCTTGAGTGATTTCTTTCTTGAGAGAGCGTATTTGTAATTTTAATATATATATGTATATTTATATTTCTACCTATCTGTTGGGTTACTTGTTCGGGTTTTCCAATATAAATTATAAAGGTAGATAGGGTAGTGGTGTGTGTAACACGACTACCAAGGGTTGGGGTTTGAATGTTTGAGGTTGGAAGTGTATCTGCCGAGACTGTAGACCTATTACCGTCTCGAGTGAGCTTTGGGTGGTGTAAGGATTTCATCGATCTCTGAAGGTAACCTGTAAAGGTTCGGAGTCCATCTTTGAGTATAGTTTGGATCTGTCGGTTGGACAGAAGCAAGTGAGATATCTTGATATCTCAGGATGTAGTAGCTGTGTGATGAGACGCAGTGACTAAGGATGTTTCCGAAGATGTTTCTTTGGAACAAGTTTTAAAGAAGTGTGTCTGCTTCGGTGTTGTGGCTGTGTTCAGCAGGATGTTTCTATTGGTTGAGGTCTGAGTTTCTCGAAGAGCTTTGGATTAGGAATTCCTTGGCACGGGTGTTAGCAGCGCAGCTCGGAGTGTTCTGTGTGTTGGCAAGGAAGCTTTCCAGCTTAGAAGTGGAATTCAGAAGCAGCAGAGTGGTTCCGTTTCTTCGATGGATTGTCTACATAAGTGTAAGCTGTTCTGATTGGTAAAGAGAGAACAGTTTTTTTTTGGAATTAGGCTGGATTGATCGCAAAAGTGACTTGCGATAGTTGAGCGTTCTCTTGTGTTTCAGAGTTTTTTTCTGGATGTCTTCAGGAAGTCAGAGTTTTGTTAGCATCTGGAGATCGAGTTTGGTATCGACTAGATTCCAGAAGTGGTACCGATGGTTCAGCTTAGTAATAGGATGGTTTTTGGAGGAAGATTTTAGTGAAGCAGCTCAGTTTTGGAGGAACTTCTGAGTTTTATTTTTGGATCTGTTGAACCTTATTTTTGGGATGTATTGTCCAGTCTGTGCTTGAGTTCGTCATCAGCATTTTCATCTACTCAGATCAGAGTTGCGCAGTGGAAGCATGGTGGCAGCTGTTTTAGTGTGGAACCATTTGGATGTTGCAGTGTTTGGATTAGAGAGTTTTCTACAGGAAATTTTCCAGGATCTGAGGCCAGATTGGAGTGCATCTGTTTCATCTTTGCCAGATGGGAGAAGTGAGATCTGTTTTCTGATTTTGGAATAGAGTTTGTGTTCTGAGTTTGGTTGATCTTGGAAAGATCATTTTGTTGAATTGTTTTTGATCCAGTTGTTTCTGAAGGGCGTCAGCAAGGGTTGAGCTGATCAGTAAGGATGTAGGAGACCCAGGATCGTCCGAAGAGTTTTGTGGATAAGAGACGTAGGAATTTGGAATTTGAAGTTGGAGACTTCGTTGTTGTTGAGACTTTCTCTGATTCAGGGAGCTATAAGATTGGGTAAGATTGGAAAGCCAGCTCCGAGATATTTTGGATCTTTTCTGTTATTCTTCTGAGGATAAGTGTTGGGTCTTCAGATTTGAATTGCCAGTTTGGATAACTGGAATTCGTTGTATTTCATGTATCTCTGAGGGAGTATGTGTAAGATTCTATCTCCGGTTATAGAACAAGCCGTTCGGGAGTTTTGGTTGTTGAATCAGACTTGTCTACAGTCTGATATCCTGTCTTGTTTTGTAGATCCAGATGAGTGGTAGCTCTGTAGCCTAGTAGTATTGATTGTTTGGATTCTATAGAGCGAGTAACCCGGTATTTATACTCGGGGAAACTCGAGAGAATTCTATCCAGAATTTTGTCTGGATAGTTAGATTTGTTTGTTTGGATGATTGGTTGCTATGGTTGTTAGTGTATATTGATGATATATGCTTGTGTTTTAAAAATTAAATCTTTAATTAGATTATTAAATTACCTTTGTTTTAAATTTCGGGGACGAAATTCTTTTAAGGGGGGAGGAATGTGACATCCCGGAAATTTTGGGCAATATCAATTTAATAATCTGCATTAAAAATTAAATTGATATGATAATAATTGATAATAAGATTTGAATTGATTTAATAATCATCTTTTAAATAAATATTTGACTGATAATTTATCTTCTAAAAGCTAATAAATTGTTTTCTATTTATACTGTATATATATATATATATTTGTATATATTGTAAATAGACAAGATCTGTTTTAAAAGTTAATAAATAAAGATATGTTTTCAAATATTAATATTTTTGGTAATTTGGAAATTTGATTTAATTCAATATTAAATAAATAACCATTTGTCTTTAAAATATACACAAGATTTAAAGTTAAAATGTGTTTAAATGATTATAGCTTAAAATTAAATTTAATAAAAGGTTTGTTGTTCTTTTTTTAAGTATAGCTTGATGAAAATAAGTAATAAAGTGATAATTTCTTTTATAAATTATTTTAAATTTAATAAGGAGTTATTTTTAAACAATATTAATAATGTAATATTTTTACAAATAGATTTTTAATATGAATAGAATTGTTATTTATATATTTTGGAAGAAACTATGATTTGTAAATTTGAAAGGAAGTCTTTCAAAAATGTTTAAATAAAATAAACCTTATAAATATTCAATATAAGTATAAAATAAAATAATAATAGGTAATTAAATATTTGATAGTTTTAAAATAAAACTAACCACACTCATGTTAGAAATAGAATTAAATACTTAGCTTAAATTTTATAACAAATAACTAGAGCAACTTTATATTTATAAGACAAGGTATATATGTGCATAAAATAAGATATAACATACCAAGGCAAGAAAATAAACACTTAGTAACGTCTGGAAACTCATGTAAGGCAAGGTTGTAGGATAAGTAGGAATAAAAAAAAATATAGGTTCATGTTGTACAGGAATGAGTGGGTAAGCATAAGTACATACGAAATATAAAATAAAGGATAAGTATGTAGCTTGTAAGTAAAGATGTAGGCAAGCATAAGTATGCTAGGCAAGTAAAAGTAAAATAAGTTAAGTATGTAACAAGGCAAGCAAGATGTATGTAGCCTGTAAGTATCAGGCATGGCAAAAGGTAATAAGCAAAAAAATATCTATGACACATGAAAAGATAAAATAAGAAGTAGGGAACACAAAGTACTCCAACATTTAATGCAAGCAACATTTTAGTCAATTCGAAATGTTTGGAAAAAATCATTTCAGCCTCCAATATTCAAAACTCTCTGATCAAAAATAAAATAAAAGAAAGTGTACCAGCTAACATTTATCCCCTGTAAAACCTTGTTCTATATATCTTCCCATCTCTGTTTGTTTACAACACTGCAAACCAGAAAAATATATAGCAAGCATTTTTCTTTTTTTTTCAAACTCAAACATCATTCAACTAAACAAAAGCAAGGTGATTTAGAGGAAGATCAAAGCAAAACCTTTACAGTTTTAAAAAGTTCAAAACTGTTTCCAAAGCTAAAGAGTGCTCTGTCCATTCTCGAAGCAACTTCAGTTCAGTTTCAAAGTTTAAATCATCTCATCAACAAAGCATTTTAGAAGATCACGGCAATTCAAAGTTTCCAGATTCAAGCATTTCTTTCCAGTTTTCAAAAGCTATTTCAAAAATGCTTTGTTCATTTTCAAAACAGGTGAGTAACATCACTTAATTAAAAAAATAAATTTAATAATCCGGTTGCCTGATTATCTCTGTTATATAGGTGTATTTTTCTATATGTATATGTGAATGTAGAAATATGTGTGTGCATGCTGTTATCTATGATACCTCTGCTCATAGTTTCAAACTAAGATTTAGAACAAAAATTCATGTTCTCTTGATCCAATTGTTGTTAGATTTTAGACTATAAACAAAACTTGTTTGATCCATCATCTATTTTAGTTTAAATTTATAGTTATGTTAAAATAAACTGGCATGTCTCTGGTAAACACAATAGGACAGGTAAGTATTAGTTTGGTCGAAATTCAAACATCCTAATTTATCAATTCAAGTTTATAAACTGAACCCCTAAGCAAAAACTTGATTTTTAAAATTAAAATCATTATTTTTAGTAAAGAGATTTGGAAGCATTTCTGGTTTAACCAGAAAATGGTAAACTAGGATTTTCTGGTGATCTACTGTAATGTGGATGTCGGGGTTCCTCCTGGAGGTGGAGGAATGACTGGAGGTTGGTGGAAAATTGTTTTATTGATGAACAATTCGAGGAGGTGAGAGTAGCGATGGGGTTTTGTCCAGAACCCTAGTTTTATCTGTGTTTAGAAAATCGATCACTACGTCTTGTAGGGACGATCGAGTGTTACGAGTACTTAGGGAATGGTAGCTGGGATATAGTCGAAGTCATAGCCGGAGTTGTACGATTTCTGGTGATCGGTGCGGCGAGAACGAGGCGATGACAAGGTTTTGATGGGTGGGTTTTCGATCGTGTTAGTTTCTGTTATTTGGAACGAGGGGCTCGATTTCGATCTGCTCGCGTATTCGCCGATCTGGGTTGCCGGAGGGACTGGGGAAGTTGACGGCGAGATGTTGGAGCCTTCAGGGTTGGTTGGAGCGACGTAAAGTCACCGTGCACGTGCATGGTGCACTTTGAATGTCAGGTGAAGTTTGCGTTGAAGGATTTGAACTCGGGGAATACTCGAGTTATTCGAGTGGTAGACTCGAAGCAGGAAGGCATATGACTCGAAGCAATCTGGGTTGGCTTGAGTCAGTGGTTGTTCAGGGCCTCTGGCATTAGTAAACTTGTCTATTTCCAGGTTTTTAAATTTAGTTCAAATTTAAAAACAGGATTTAAACTGTGTTTTAAATATAAAGTTTAAAGTATAGATTCAAACGAATCTTTTGAATCTTAAGGTTTTAAAATGAATTTGGATTTTTAAATCAAGAATTTAAAAAAATCAAGGGTTTAAGGCAAGTCTAAATCAAAGAATTTAAATCAAAGTTGAATTAATGGATTCAAGTTTCTTGAATTCAAAACTGCGGTTTAAATCAGTTTTTAAATCTGAATGTTTTAAAACAAGTTTAAATCAAATAGTTTTTTTAAGTAATTTAGTTAGAATTTTTCTTATATAGGTTTATAAGTTGATATTTAAATTTGGTTAATGTTTAAAAGAATGATCATTTTGAATCTTAAATTCAAAATGTAATTTAAATTTAAATTCAAAAGTGTAATGTTTTACACTTTAATGATAATGAAATTCTTTATAAAGAAATCGATTATCTTAGAGATAATTAAGATATTGAAGTGAATTCATTAATAAGATAATTAAGGAATGACTTATTGTAATTAATTTATAAACTAATAATTTAGATTAATTATGATTAGCGATTGATTAAGAAGTAAATTAAAGAAATGTTATTAGTTAATGCAGATAATTAACTAAGGATTATTTAAATAATAAGTTAGTGTGATTAATTTTGATAATTAATTAGATTAATTTAGATAATCTATTGTAAATTGTTAATGTAATTACTTGATAAAAGTAATTAAGAGATTTATTACTTATTGTAATTAATTTTGATAATATGATTAATTTAAGTTAATTAATTTAGTTTAATTAATTTTGAGAAATCATTTGGTGATTTGATAAGTGTAATTACTTAGTGTAATTAATGGAGCATAATTACTTAGGGATGTAATTAGAAGATAATTACTTGATGTAATTAATACAAGATGAATTGTAAGTGAAGTAATTCGGGTAATTACTTTTGTAATTAATCAAGGGATTAATTAATGGAGATAATTAATTATGGAATAATTTATTTATTTAATAAGTAATTAAGGATAGTTAATTACTGATTTGTTATTAATCAAGAGGGATTAATAATTGTGTTTAATTAAAGATTAAATTACTTAATGTAATTAACTTAAAGTAATTTAATTTAAATACAAATTAGAGATCATTAATTAATATAATTAAAGATGTAATTATGAATTGTTTAATTAAGGAATAATTAATAGTGAGGTGATTAATTAATGTAATTAATTAAGGATAAATGTAATTAATTATATTTAATTAATAAATGAAGTAATTGAATGTTAATTACTATGAATGATTTAGAATAATTAATTAGTGGAATTAATTAAAAGACTAATTACTTATTGTAATTAGAAAAATGATTAATCAAAGGTGTTTAATCAAGATGAATATTTAGAGAAAAATTAATTAAATTGATCTTTATTTAATTAATGGTTGTATAAGCAGGATTTATAGATGTAGTAATTAATTTAATTTACTTTAAATTAATTAGAGATAGAAGTAATTAATTTAATTCATTTTAAATTAATTATAGATTGTGAATAATAAATCATTGCTTATGAATGAATGATATTGATATCCCATTGATTGATTGTCATCTCAGATATGAGATGAGTAATATCTATGTGATACGGATGCTTGTTTTAAGTATGATAATATTGATTATCTGTTTGGGGATAATAATATGGATTATTTGTTTATGATGATAATGTTGATTATCTATTGTTATATTGTGATTTATCGATCTGTGAGTATATAGATAATATTGAATTGAATTGTTTAAACTCTAAAAACAACTTGGACCTAAAAGATGGCGATTTGGATTTCGATGAGACCGGGATCGGGTTTCCAGATTTGGATATCCGAAAACCACATCGATCCAAATTAACGATAGGTCGTGAATCTCAAGTGAAGATGAAGATTCAGAATGCAAGGGTTATTGTCGTTAACTCTGAAGGTGATTCCAAGATGAGTGTAACGAGATAATGCCTTCGGTTTCGTTCGAACCCGGAACGAACTTGTATGGATTGAATGCTTTCAGAACATCGTCAGGTGGACGATGAGCATTCTAAGAGATGTGTTCTCTAAAGGTAATCGTAGCCTCAAGCCTCATCAACCGGGAATGGCTAAAACAGGGGAGGTGCAACAAGGTTAGTGGGTAGCAAACAAGTAGGATGAGATTTCCCCTGTCTAGAGTCCCTTTTTATTCGGCTTAGTGTGTGGTTGGTCGCACTAACCGCGGGGTTTCTTGTCCGGGAATTATCCAGTAAGGGATGGTTCCGGCCTTGTGTTGCAGGGGACTTAGGGTGGGTCCTCGGTACGCTGATCTAGGCCAGGTACTGTGACGGGCGGTACCCCAGTAGCCCTGCCATTGTATGGAATCCAATCTCCAATAAGTGTCGTACGTATTAGTTGTGCCCAACTATGTTGGAACGTGAGATGTAAGCATTCCAGCTATTTCTGTATTTTACTTGAAAACCCTAGACACTATTATAATATCACTGGATTTCCTATCAAATGTTTGGTTAGCGTAAGGTAAAAACTTTTCCATGTTTATGTGTGGGAAGTCTTACGTGATACCCTTTCTTTTCAAAGGATTTTTAAAGTTAAGCAACTTAAACCTATTACTCATACCAGACCCATGTCTGACCCGGAGTTTATTTCTGTTTTTCCTAAACTCTTGGGTACTCAAATTTTTACGAGTAGCCAAGGGATTCAGGTTAGCTTTGACGAATTGTGGAGGAGCAATGGAGCAGGAGGTTTCAGCGTTATAGATATATAGTTTTCCGCTGTGTTGGTATCTCTGTGTTGTATCGAGTTGTATTAACTAGACAGGTGTTTATAACTGTCTAGTATGTGATGTATTATCTGTGTAACTCTGATTGATGTTGTATACTATGTAATATTTATGTGATTAATATAATTTATTCGTTCCGCTGTTGAGATTCTGATGTTGTTTCTTCTTTCTTCTTTATCTTTTCTATTTCTCACCCCTTTCTTTCTTAAAGATGATGCAACTTTCTGGTAGTGGAAAGTTGGGTCGTCACACGATAAGGCTCATTCGCTAATTGTGTAGGATTTTCATGGAGGTGCCCTCGGTACTTCAAGAATGGTCCTTCTACACAAGGATCAGAGTTATCCTTCCGAAGCATCATACCCGTCTAGTCGGGGTATTATAGGAAAAACATAACTGGTCTTGCTAAGACCGAGTGCATCGCTCCGGCATGCCAAAAACAACTAAAGGTATCGGTATTAATAGAAAAAGGAGCCGATTAAACCCTATGGGTTTGCCAACCCTACTGGCCATGTCTCCTATCTCTGGTTTTAGTCATTTCTGTTGATGAGGCTACATCCGGCGTTCCAGATTATGCACTGCTCCAAAAATAGATCACGGAATCCCATATGGATTCCCACACCACAATGGCCATGGAATCGCATATTGATTCCCGCATCTCAAATAGATCTTGGAATCACATACGGATTCCCATACCCAACGGTCTCGGAACCACACATGGATTTCAACATCTCAATATAACACGAAACTCCTCCATAGAACCGTATATGGTTTTGGAGTGGTAACGGTTCCAAGTCATCTCTTACGAATACACTCTTCCGCTTCCCGGGCGCTCCATACACCAATCGTCGTTTTCAGGAATGCTCAAGACCGGTTCTTTAGGAAATAATCTGACAAGACATAAGAGCAGGGATCACCCCCTAACCGTTTAAGTGGACGGATCTCCTTATCATTTATCCTAGAAGAACAACGAGTTTATACGTAAAGTATAGTGCCACCGATGGTAACTATACCATATAATTTCCGTGTTTCTCCTAGATATTTCCAGAGTTATACCCCTTCGGTGTTAAGTAGGAAACCGTTTCCTACCACCAACATTAAGAAGGTTTACATATTTGAGCCAAGATTTGATAGTCGGTTATTTAACTATCAAATAAACAAACATTCAATCAAAGATTATATTTCCCACTGAAATCACTAAGCCTCAATTTATTTTATTTTGATAAATTTGAATTCCTCATTTTAAAACTGGTATATACTTATTTCATATGAATAAGTATATTCACAAATCCTTTCTTTCAAAAATACTTGAAAACTCATTAAAATAGATATGGAAGTGCCATTCGGTATCGACCATGGATCGCAGCTCGATGATTGCGTCTCTATCCCAGAAAAACCAAACTTAACTTAGGCAATCTCTGCCTCCTGATTTCCGCCATGCAATCAATCATAGATCGCAATTTGCACAATGGTTACGTCACTATCCCAGCGAAAACATCCCAAACTGTAGGCAATCTCTGCCCTCGAATTACACTATGAAAATATACCATTACTTCCCAAAAATTTCTTTATTTCATAAATATTTCCAAATCTATTTATAAAACTTCTTTATAAATTTCAAGGTTTAACTTAGAGAAATATTCTTTTACAAATTTCAAACCATTTGTAAACTCCCTTTTCAAATTTCAAACCACCTTCACATTTACAAACTCCTTTAACCAATTCTTCACATAAAGGATTTCTTTTATAAACAATTTATTACATAATTATAATAAATAAGATTTTAAACGTCACAAAAATATCTTAACCCTTTTTGATAATATAAAATACTTTTAAAACATTTATTAATAATATAATCATTTAACCTTTAACATTTTAAAATCTAATAAAATAAAATAAATCAACCTTTAAATAGAATTAATTAACTTTTAAATAAAAATTAATTAACTTTATAATAACTATTATTAATGAAATAATTATCTAGTTCTAAATCACTAAAAATAAAATAATTCATTTCTTTAAACAAAATCAAATAAACAATTAACTTTAAAACATAATTAACCTAAATAAAGGATTTTATAAACATTTGTAAAATAATAATTAAATAAAAAATTCGTATATATAATAATTGAATAAAACATTTTACTACAAATTATAGAATTTTAAGTTAACCAAAAAGCATAACTTTCCATATTCAAAAGGAGGCTTAACGATCACAATGGTACTTAACAAGCTACCATTAAATTCAATTTAACTTTCTAAGTAAAATTACATGCATTTACATAATAACAGGCATATATGTAAATCGAATCTATAATTAACAATCAATTATTTACACATTAATTATCCAGTGTAAATCCACTAGCACTTAAAATAAATGTCCAAATTAATCTAGTAGCAAAATGAGAATTTATTCTACTAACCAAGGTCATTCACAATAAAACTCCTCCATTTATTACTCAACGGTGTTTATTTGGCCAAATAGATAACACCAATATATTCCAATTCAATTTACATTATAATTAAACAACGTAATTTAACAACAATCCATTTATCAATTTCACACATATATGATTTAATACTGTAAATAAGCTTAAAAATAAACATAAACAGTTTAATAGCAATTCGAGATGCTATATCGTGTTCCTAGATCCAGTTCAACTAATCTAATAGCATTTCAAGACGATATATCGTCATCCTAAATTAAGTTCAACAATCATCAATTTCAACAACCCAACAAGCAGAAATAAATTTCATTTACTATAAAAATATACTGATTAACCAAATGAATGAGATTAACTCACCTTGAGCTCTTTCAATTTGCCAAATGTTCCAATTTTAAATTAAAGCGAACGACGGTCGATTTAATCTAAAACTTTAGTTATTTCCAATTGTCTCCAAATCAGTTCTAGAATGTAGTGCTCGTCGCCACGATGCCATCGTCGCTTGTTTCATCTCAATCAGACCTCGTATGAATTAAATATTGTATTTATAAGATTCACGATTTATAATACATATTAATTTAAAACCTTTTTTTATTTAACCTTTCAAATTTTCTGGCCGTTCATTCCTGGATGATGAAATCTGGACCGTGAAACCCTTTTCCCTCTTCTCCTTCATTCGTGAAACCCATATCGGCCGCCTCCTTCATCTATTTGCCGTGCCTCCTTGAGATCGCCGGAGTGCCATCCAACGCCGCCATAAGAAAACCCGTCCCCCACTGCTCCAACGGCCAGAGGCCGACCTCCCCTCGACTCGCCGATTGCCAGAAAATCCCCTCTGACCACGCGTGTTCGAGCTCATCTCGAGGCTGCCGTGGTTCACCAATCACGATCACAACCATTGATCTCATAGATCTCATCACGCTCTACAAGTTTGTAGATGTAAGTTTCGGCTAATTGTTTACGGATTGGAAGAGATCGAGGAGAGAAAGAGGGTGATTTCGGCCATTGGTTTTTAGGCGGCGGCCGGAGATATCTTTTAGGGTTAGATGACTTGGGGGGGTATGTGTGTCTATATATATATATATATATAATTTACTATTTAAAAATCCTGTTCACACTTGACTTTTCCCGATCTCCAAACGAAGCATGTCTCCTGGTGTTTTATAGGTTATACCCCTATTTCGAACTCAATGGAACATGTTTCGAAAGAAAATTCCAAAGTATACAGGAGTTACGGCTTTAAACGACTGATTTTAAATTAAATTCCTTAATTTAATTTCTGCCCGTTTTCAGCTCCCACGAGCAGACAATCAATCTAATTGCTACAAAATTTAAAAACCTACAATAATACACTATTACGGATCCAAAGGAACTAGTTTTGTCAAATTCCGAGAATGTGCCTCGGGTCGCTATTTTAACGTGTCGATAAATCGATGATTTCAAAAATTGACGAAATTACTTGAAATTCCAATTTTAAAAACTTACCAACTCAATTATAATTCAAATAGAATTTATATCCATATTAGAAACCATTTCGATTCAATTTAAATCAAATATTCAATTATTCACCATATCTGTATTATGTTAAATCACCATATTTGCAATTTAAACTTATTTCACGAATTCAATTAAAAATTTCTTTTTTTGGCAAGGCATTCAATTAAAAATTTCATATTCAAATTCAATTAACAATTTAAATTCAACATTTAAAATAAATTAAATGTTCAAAACCAAACAACCAAAATTCCGGGTCGTTACACCGGTGCTTTTGAAATTTCTTTCTAAGATGGTTATATGATAATTAGTATTATTTAAAAATATTTACGAATAAAAGTGTTTCAAAAGGAATTAGAAGGAAATAAGTCCTGTACTCCCCACTTCTTTCACTGGAAAATAATTTCGGTGATGACGGCCGCATCATCGACATTCATTTCCGAGTCTCAAAGTGGGAGAGGCCACTTTGTAGCTTTGCCATTTGGTTTGATAAACAGATTTTGATTTAAAATTTCTAAATTTGATTTGAAATATATAAGAGATACGAGTATATATATTATTTCAATATGATTTGAAATGAACAGGTATTTGAATTCTTAAGTTCCTGTTAATTAATGATTTTCAATTGTAGAAATAAGGTGAATTTTTTTTGAATAGTTAGAAACTTCTAAAATTGGAAATAAGAAATTGAAGCTAAGTGTTTAAATGAAATATGAGAAGTTAAATTATAACTCTTAAATTCAAGATAATGGAAATTTAAACTTGTGTAAATTATTAAACATTCTTGTTAACTAAAATGAATAAGATAATTTGCATAACACTCAATTACATTCTAAAAACATATATAAAACTTACTAGAAATGTTTAAAAGTTGAAATGTTAAACGTAAATATGTAATAAAATATTATACAAGTTTGAACTTAAGTAATAAAAATGTTTCAAATTGAAATTGTGTTTAAAGAAATGTTTGTAAAAAAATTAAATTAAGTTGTTATAAAAAATGTTATACACTTAGTTAATGTTCTAAGAAACGTTAAATGAATAATCCGAGTAGTAAAAAAAAGAAAATACTATTTAGATAAGAACTTAAGAGAAGGTAAAAAAAATAATAAATTAAATCATATCTTTGTAAATTGTTTGTAAAATAAAAAATATATATACATAGATTTGCAAAGGATGTTTTAAGATTTAGTTGTAGCTTTCTGATATAATTATAATTTGAATAATATTGTGTAAAAGAAGATACATTTGTATAAAATGATTATAAACTTAACAAAAGATCAATGAAACAAGAAAGTTGAAATTTGAATTATGAAATGAAATTTTACTTAAGTCAAGTTGAATGGAATGAATTAATGAAATAAGTTAATGAAATGAATTATAAGATGAAAGTTAACTTAAGAAAAGTTGAATGAAATTGATTGTGATAAAATGATTTTTTTTATTAATATGAATTTGATTTATAAAATAAATTTACTTAAGAAAAGTTAATGATATGAATTAAGTAAATGAACTAATGAAGTGAATCAATGAATTAATATGAACTTAAGTTATGAAGTAATAATAAACATGAGTTACGTTATATAAAACGTTTATAATAAACTTAAATGGTCTTATAAAATGTTATAAATTATATTAGTATTAAAGCGAATATACTAAGTGGTAATGAAATAAAATTTAACTTAAATAAGGTAAAATGGACCATAAATGAATTTATATGAAATATGTTAAACATAAGTGAAATAATTGAAATTCGAATAAACTGAATGTAAATGAAATAGATGTAAATAAATTTGAAGCAAACCAATTGGATGTTAATAAAGAATGAATGTTAATAAGAAATTATAGTGTATAAATTAACTATTGACATTAGATAATGTAGATTGATATAGTTATGAATTAATTGGATGAATATTAATGGTTGAATGGTTTCTTTTGTTGCAAACCATTGTTATTACTGCTTTTGATTGCATATTATTGTTATGGTTGTGTATTAGTGCTTGTGCATATGATTTGAATTCAGAATTCATGTTAGATAGTTCTATTAAACTTGGACATGTTTCTATATCATTTTATAAGTGACTAATATTTAAATTTGAGTTGAGATAGGTACATACCAAGACCGTTTGGACGTATACGCGGTTTGATTTGCTTTTGCCCACTTAATATGAGCGAACTTGCTTATATTATTAATAATAAGGTACATATCTCGGATTACATACCGTATTTAAATTAAAATTCCTATCAGTTCAATTCACATGTCAATAATAAGGTACGTTAATTAAAATGACATTTAAATTGACATGTGAATTGAACTGATAGGAATTTAAATCGACAGTGAAATTTGGAATTGGAATTAAATTGCTAGTTAAACACCCGATATTGTTAACTAGTTAATTGTTGTGATTTATTGGCTGATTTGGATGTTGATTGTGATGGATGCCTATTGGTTGACATTTTGGATGATTGATGTTTATTTATTTCATATATATCTTGTTGTCACCTTGTATATTATTGACAGTATATAAAAACGTAAATTGAATTATTTCGAATAAATTAAGAAATAGATTGAAATGATATATATCTATGACAGTTTATTAAAAGGCTATTCGATTTTATAATGGTCGTCCACTGTATTATTAATAAATCGAGAAACAAAAACAACACACACAAAATTAAACACAAAAGTAAAAGTAACCACCAGAAAATGACAAAGCAGAGGAGAACATGATTAGAAATAAATATGCAAAATTTTCGTATTTAAACTCTAACCAAATCTCTCATAGAATCACTTTCTGAAACAAAGACGAGATCAGAAGACGATCCCCAACAAGTACTCTGACATTCCTTTCTTCTCAAATCACTGAAATAACTCGCTTCAGAAGTTTAAGAAGGCATGTCGATTCATGGGATCTCCATCTTGTTGCTTTATATATCCTTAACCACTTAGTAGCAAAATTTCGAACAGGCGGTTTGGACTTAAAATGGTTAAGAACACATTTCCAGAGCATAAATGAGAACATACGGGAGAAGAAAAGATGGCCAATGTTTTCAGGAGCACGAAAACAAAGTATACATTGGGAAATAATAGTAATTTGCCTACGTACCAGATTGTCACGAGTATGAACAGCATTGTTGATAATTTTCCATAAGAGTAGGTTTTCTTTTGGTCTAGAACCAAAAGTCCAGATCCTTGTTGACCAGGGGAATATAGAGTGGTTTTGATTTAGAAGGAGGGGCACATAAACCGAAGATATAGAGTGATAGTGAAGTTTATTCCATTACAACTATCATGACCATCATACTTAAAATTGGAATGCATTGTACTCCACAGCAATCTGAGACTGACAGAGCTAGCATGAGGTAGTTTTATGACATTATTATTTATATAGTCACTAGCAAGAGCAGATTCCAGAGTTAGTTCGAAGATTGTAGCTAATCATGGTGGACAGAATAACTCCAGGAGAACTCCAAGGAGAATGCCAGAATGAGTTGATAACACTGCATTTAACCATAGGAAGAAAGTGTGGTCTATATTTGAGCATACTTCTCCATAAGAAACTAGCATTAGAAGGTATGTCCATGGTCCAAAATGAATTATTCCTAAGATTAAAATGCCGAGTCCAAGAAGGCCATAAGGAACTCCTACCACTTAGAAGACTATCAACATAATGAGAAGCAGCAGCCTGATTCCATTGCCTTAAATCAATAATACTAAGGCCACCATATTTATGCGGAAGTTGAAGTTTTTTGTATGCAATAGGAATAAGTTTTCTTGAAAAAATATCCACATGCCACAGAAAGTGATTAAAGGCTCTATTAAGCATAGAAATTAGTCTACTGGGAATAATGAAAATCCTGAAATAATAAATGCATATAGCAGTAGCTATACTTTTAATGATAACCAATCTGGCAGCTTGTGATAATTTTTTAGTAGGCATATTGATGAGCTTATCAATAATCCTTCCAAATAATGGAAGGCATTGGGATGTTGAAATTCTGGCAATACACATGGGAGCACCAAGATATATAGCATTAGTGTCAAGTTGTTGAAGGCCGGAGAGTTGAGTAATGAGATAAGCTTCATCTGAATCAGGGCCAGTGATTCTAATATGAGATTTCCATCTATTAATGCTTAAACCTGTCATAGATGCAAAGCAATCCAAGGTACTAAAAATGTTAGTTATGGAGCCATAAGTAGGTTTCGGGAACAATAGCAAGTCATCGGCAAACATCAATGTGGAGATATTATGTTCCTTGCACCTAGGATGTCTGGCAATTTTCTTGTTTATAATCTACTGGTTGATGAGAACAGTAAGGAGTTCCAGAACAACAATGAATAGACTGGAAGAGATAGGGTCTCCTTGCCTAATGCCTTTTTGAGTCTTAAAATAACATATTTCACCATTCAAAGATAGGGATACTTGTACCGTAGATATGCAAGTATGCAACCAAGCTAAAAAAGAAAGAGGTAAATTCATTTTCGACATGATGGATATGATAGCCTCCCACTTAACTGTATCGTAAGCCTTTTGTATATCTAACTTAAGAACACATCTTGGAGATAGATTAGCTCTGTTATAACCTCTCATAAGCTCTTGAGAAAGAATGATGTTCTTAGTGATGGATCTGCTAGGAAGGAAGCCATTTCGGTTGTTAGAAATTATATCATTCAGGCAATTTTTCATTCGAGAAGAAAGGATTTTGGCAATGCATTTGTAAATAACATTACAACATGCAATGGGCCTAAATTAGGTGACATCTTAAGGCAGCTCAACCTTAGGAATAAGTGCTAGTCTCGTATGATTTATCCCATTCAACATGATATTGGTTTTAAAGAAATGAAGCATTACTTTGCAAAAGTCAAGTTTAATTACAGACCAACAAAATTGAAAGAAATGAGCAGAAAAGCCATCGGGCCCAGCAGAACTGGTAGGCTTCATATCATTGATAGTTATATATATTTCTTCATAAGTAATCTCCTGAATCAAAGAACTTGCCTGATCATGAGAAATAGCTTTCAGATTAGTATTAGTGAGAATGGAAAGGTCGGGAGGAGGATCATGGTTAGAGAATAAGTCAGTGTAGAATGACAGAAAAGCCTTATTAATGTCATTCTTAGTAGAGCATTGGTATCCATGATGATCTTTAATAGAATGTATAATTGTGCAAGACTTCTTCAGCTTAATTGAATTATGAAATATTTTAGAATTTCTATCACCTCTTTCAAGCCAAATTTCTTTATTCTTTAATCTAAACATTTCAGTTTCCATCTTGATAGCTGATTTAAGTTGAGCAGTCAAACTATGTTCCTTAAATGAAATATCAGAATATGTTGGATTATCTTGCATAAGAAGTTGCACTGTCTGAAGTTCATCTTTGAGCGTAGTAGAAAGAAGATTACCCTTGCCAAATCTTTGAGAAGACCACATTTTCAACTTGATTTTCGTAAGTTTGAGTTTGGTTTGAAGAATAAACATAGGGCTCTCATACACTGCTGTACTCCACAACTGCTGAATCAAAGGTCAAAAATCTGTTTCATCAGTCCAAGTATTAAAAAAATTAAAGGAGTTTGGTGAAATATTAGATTAGATAGCATAAGAGAATTACCTCCACATTTTTCAATTGGTGAAATATTAGATTAGATAGCATAAGAGAATTACCTCCACATTTTTCAAAGAAGGATTGCATGCTATTAAAATCACCTAGGCATAACTAAGGTAAAGGAGATTGGTGAAGGGTGGGGAGAATATAAAAAAGAATCTACCTTGAAGGTTTAGAATTGTCTACATAAATGAAAGTGGTAAGAAATTGAAGACTGGAAGGAATATAAGTGATGTTGCAGTGGATATACTGCCTATGGGTAGTATAGCTAGTTATTTGAAAGAAATGTGGATTCCAAAGGATGAAAATACGACCATAAGTAGCATGATCATGATTATGAATATGTGACCAGGAAGGAGCTATATGAAAAGCAGCATTCACAGATGCAACTTCAAAGAATTTGGTTTCACTTAAAGCTATCATTGCAAATGATTAGAAGTGATCAGTTGTTTGATTTCATGAATTTTAAAGACATCATTTCGCCCTCTGATGTTCCAAAAGCCTATGTTTTGCATCATTTTATTTATTTTCTTTAGAGGCAGAAAGCCTAGTGACCCTTTTTGAAGATTTTTTACTGTCAGCGGAAGAGATTTTAGGAAGAATTTTATCTGTGGAGAAGTTTAAACCTTCATTAAGATCACGAGAGGATGAGAGATTGAGAGAATCATTGCATTGAGGAGAAGACTGTTTATTTTTTCTTGAGTTGATAATTGGATCAGAAAGGGATATAGAATTAGAAGGAACTATAATGGATGGATTTGGTGTGAATAAGGCTACAGAATCAGGTGGTTTAAGATTAGAATAAGGACTTAAAGGAGAATTAGCGTTATCATGGGTAATATGCACAGTGTGCATGTCAGATACATGAACAGATTGAGAGGATGAATCATGGTTTACAATGGGAGAATGTACATTGGAAGGAGAGGGAACCTTACTTGTGGGAACATTGACATTGTCAGAGATATTATTTGATACTGTAAGGACAATTTCTTGAGTAGAGAGATCAGTAGAGAGGGAGTGAATTTCTAGTGGTAAATTTGGAGGATTTAGATGAATATGAGGATTGATGAGCTCAGAGTTGTGTTGTTTTTCATTGCAAGAAATATTTCATATAATTCCCCTTCTTCCAAATCTTGCAATAAGGCAAAAGGATTATTTGTGATCAAAACATTTACAGCTGTGATGAGAGATGGACTTTGATGTACCAATACTGGCGGAGCTTGGACATTTTATCTCAGAGGACTGCCAGAATTTGATAAATGCTTATTTACCTCAGCAGTAGTATTTTCATGATTGATGTCATCAGAATCTCCATTTACTTTATCATGTTTCTTTTGCCATATTTGCTCTTTTTTTTAATATTCAAGGGGGGTCTTGGTTGATCTTTTTGTTGCACTGTATTTTTTTGCAAAGACTTTTCTTTAGAGAGGAGTTGCCATTGCTCATATAAATTAACATCATCATGCTCACAATTATTTTCATCATTCACACACTCCATATTACCATGCACACAAATAGTATCATCATGCACACAATTCGTATCACATGAATCTGTAGCATAGCCAAAATTTTTGCATACAGTACAAATTAATGGTCTCCATCCATAATCTACATACACTCTATGATATCCTCCTTCACCAACTTTTATGAATTCTGGTAGCTCTTTATCTGGAGAAATTTCTACAAGACAATTAGCATATTCCAATCTCTCCCTCTTCTCTGTAGCATCATTAAAACACACTAACTTCCCAATATGGCAAGCAAGCTAATTTATGCCCATGAGAGTCCAAGTGATATGAGGAATGTTATAAAGATGAATCCAAATTGGCACAAATTTGACCTGAGCTTGCACTGAACCAACAGCTGGTTTCCAGGTAGTGATAACAAACATTTGTCCCCTTATGAAAATAGGATCAGATTGAAGATTTTTCTGTTTATCTTCATCACAGCTGAATTTGAAAAAGTAATTTGCACCATTAGACTTTACCTCATAATTTCCTTTAAGCCTCCAAATTTTTTTGAGCTAAGTTATCACTGCCATATAATTGATTTTTTCACCAAGAAAAAACCCACTAAATATTCATTCCAGTAGTTGTAGCCTTCATTAAGCACTTCTTCATGGGGGACAAGAGCAGAGCCTGAATAATCCAGTTCAAAGTCTTTTGGGATATAGCTGCCAGCATTACGTGGCTTTGATTTGAATAGAGTGGTCCACTGGAATGAGGAAGACAGTTGAGAAGGATCATCAGACTGAGAAAGCAGATTAATATTAAAAGCAGAGAAAGATATAGGTTTAGACAAAGAGATGGTCGGAGAGGGAGGAACTGGAGTAGGCGGGCGATATGGAGGAAGGACATGAGAAGGAAGTACATGAGTAGTGGAGGAAGGGAAGGGAGAAGAAGGTACGGAGTAAGAAAAAGGAAGAAAAGTTGGAGGAATGGTGTTGTCAGAGGACATGGTTGAAGAAAAAAAAGTAAGAAAAAAAGTAATTTGAAAAAGTAAGTGTTATCTTCATCATATCTATGGTACTTTGATTTGGATTGAAATGATATATATCCTGTAACGACCCACCTTTTGGACTGTTTAAATTGACAATAAACCACACATGTCGAACTCAAATCATTCAAAAGGGAGGATTATTATGGGGTAAATAAGAAAAAGAAGAGAAAAGAATGAAGACAAAACACAGAATCTCATAGCGGAATGACAAAATATTATAATCAAATAAACTGTTCATGAAGCTGTTTTACAAATAACATTTGATTACACTTTTACAATATATCAGAGTATACATACAACACGAATAATTAAATAATGCAATGGAACAACATGATGCAGTGGAATATATAAAAAATAAATAGCATACAAATCTCCGTCTTCGTCCTCCGAAAATAAAGTCTTCAACACTGAAAAGCTCAGGTTGACCCGAGCGTAATGAAAAGACAAAACACTCGAGTCATAACTAAAAGATCTTATGTAAGTTAAACCAAATTAAGTAAATATGAGTGTAACGGCCTCAGAGATATTTACGGGATTTTTACATCTCCTATCCACTGTCTAACGTGCGTGCAATAACTTAAGAGATGTTCAGGATTCCATCTCCTAAGGATCTGTTAAACTATTTACTATATAGTAATATACGCTATTATAATATGTCTATCGGTAAAGTATTAAAATAACGTTAAGGCGTTACCCATATCCCCCTTAACACATTTTTATAAATGCTGTAGTCTATACAGTACTGTAATTCCTCCGTAAACTGGAGGGCTATCAGATGGCACTCTATAGTGTACGACACAAACCAAACTCGTAGTGGGCTCGATAAGGCATATGACAAGGCATACGAGGCATGCCAGGGTAGGATACCACCGTTTGCAGAACCGGGCTGGTGGTAACGCATAGCAGCTACTACGGCCCACCTTGGAACACACTCCCATAATCAAATCGAGGGGTGGCCACCAAATCAATCACAAAGAAATACATATGGTATCGAAGAAGCATGTTCGATCGGAGGTGCGACCTCACTTGGCCCAGGTATAGCTCCTATTTTAGTCATATCAAGCTGACCCGAAGGTGTTATGGCTACATTCATACCTCATATAGTAGCGTTCGCTAAACCATCCTACTTCAGTCTGGATTCTCCACCACGTACACAGTTGTTACAGTGGTTTTCGGTATTGGCAGAGAGTATGACAATATCCGATTTCGGTCTCTTTAACAACCAAATGCTTCACTACACCAGAAAAGACTTTTGGTAGCGTTGAAAAAACGCTACCATAACTTATGGTAGCGTTTTAGAGAACGCTGCTATACGACATGCAACTAAAAGTCTAAAACTTTTTGTTGCGATGTAGTAAACGCTACCAAAAGTCACTTTTAAATGCAACTATAGGTATTTTCTGTAGGATTTAAAAAACGCTACCAAAATTTTACATTTGTTTCTGTAGCATTTCTCAAACGCTACTAAAAGTTATTGGTTTTTTGGTAGCATATTTTAAATGCTACTATTTGCGGTTGATGGTTTATACCATTTCCAGCAATCGCTTATATACCATTCATATTAAAACGAACGATCAATCGCATAATTTTCATATATTCAAACAAATAATTAAATCACATAATTAGCATATACAAACAATTAAATCACATAATTAGCATATACAAACAATCAATCATATGATCATCATATTCAAATAATTGCAAAAACATGCTAATCTCACAATCAAATATAATATCCATAATCAATTCGATAGTAGTTTTTCAACAAAATAAGTCACATACTACAAGCATTCACAGACAAGTTTCCACAAATGGTACTAACAAAATACGACAACATATATAACAATTAAATTCATGTTCGTTGCTTGATTACCAATAGTTCTTTGTTGTCGACAGTCTTCGCTTCGAAATAGCTAATTACCTGCAAACGAGTTTATTGTCACTGTAAAATATGTCTAAAGCAATGTTTATCCATTTATATGAAGAAAATATTTGAGTTAATTTCTGTTACAATCAGGAAAGGTTTTAGAGAGTTACCACCTGTTACTTGAAAAGCGTGGTGCTCTAATAGTGCGTAGATTATGCGTGCTACTGGATGCAGAGCGTGTCTTTCATGAATTTTCAACAATTCTGGAGGGTGAAGATGATTTGGATTTTGCATCAATTATGGTTCAGGCTCTAAATTTGATATTGCTGACATCATCTGAATTGGCTGAGTTGCGAGCTTTACTAAAGCAGTCTTTAACAAATGTTTCTGGCAAGGATTTATTTCTTTCATTGTATTCTTCATGGTGTCACTCGCCTATGGCAACAATAAGCTTATGTCTTCTAGCTCAGGCATATCGACATGCTAGTGTTGTAATTCAATCACCTGGCGAAGAAGACATAAATGTGAAGTTCTTGGTACAGCTGGACAAGTTGATCTGTCTTCTAGAAACACCAATCTTTGCTTATTTAAGGTTACAGCTTCTTGAACCTGGCAAGTATGCATGGTTGCTAACACCTCTATACGGTCTGCTTATGTTACTACCACAGCAAAGTGCAGCCTTTAAGATATTACAAACAAGATTGAAAACAGTGCCTTCATACACTTCAAATGGCATACAACTAAAACGAACACCCTCAGGGAACCCTTATGCACAAATTCAGCATATTAATGAGGATGGATACAGAAATCAGGATGATAGCTTGATCAACTTTTGATCGAGGCTGCAGCAATTTGAGAAGATGCAGCAGTTGCATCGTGTACATTACAAAATGCAGTTGCAGTCACGTAGTTCAGTATCCTCTTCCATATCACAGGATAAGAATATACCCAATGAACCTCAACTTCCTTCTACCGTTCAAGACAATGGAAAGCCACCTTCTTCTCAGTCATCATGAATCACTCATGGACAAACGTGACACTAGATATTTGGTTCAAATACAAATTGTAAAAGAACATACTGCACAACTTCAAGCAATTTGACTATGGCATGACACCTAATGATATTAATTGAGGTCAAGATGCCAAAGCATGAATACAATGCATATTATTGATCTTATATTTTTGGTGAAGATGAAGTGATTTATTTTTCCTACATTGGGGACATGATGTTATATTAGAGTTAGTGTATTGCCGCAAGAGTTTCAATTGGTTACCTTGCATACTATGGTTTATGTATTCTAAATAAACGAGAGTAATGTTTATTGTACATTCCATGTATTTTTCTTGCATGTATTTGATGTAAATATATGGATGTAGCCTATATATAAAAAAAATGTATTTCCATGATTCATTTGAAAGTGGTTAGTCAGAAAAATAAGGGTTGTATACCTCAGTTATCACTCATATATAAACCGTTGATCAAATTTGGGAAGACAACCAGCAAAACAATTTTTCCGTAAACAATTCATTTGAATTGATATTTAGAAGTGTGAAAGAAAGATAAAACGCAGTTCAATATTCTTGTAATTAACCAAACTATAAGTTTTGTCAGAAAAATTACCGAGTTTATTCACCAAATTATTAAAATTTATCTGTAATATATGTGGACATCGGCTTTTAGACGGACAAGGCTTTTATCTTTTCTGCAATAGAAAAACCTCATCATACTTTAGTTTGATTTTGCTCTTTCCAACTTTAATCGTTTGTATTCATGGTGTTTAATAAAACATTGATCATAGCTCTTTCCATTTATGCACATGCTGCAGGATGAGTTTGTTAAATAAAACAAATTATGTGGAAACGTCTGAGGCACTTCTAAGTATTTCATTATTCACGTAGACCTTAGTACTTCAATACTTAGGGTCACATGTGTAGGCTATGGGTTACCACGTATTTGACATATAAAGTAGGATTTCAGATGTATATTACCGATTGGAATATGTGTTTTTTGTCAATATGTTGAATAGTTATAATTTATAGTTGAATGTATTTATGTGGGCAACTCCGAAATCTTCATTATATAATTGCTGCTGCAAATCATTATCTCACTTGTGAAAAATACCATATAGAGTATTAGGAGGCTTGTTAAAGTTGACAATGAGCTGCATGTACCTATGACAAAGGAGGAGATTGTGGCCGAGGTACTTTCCTTCTCTCAGGTTTATTACAAAAAAGTTGCGCACGATATACGTATAACTTTGATAATGGGAAAATAAATTGTGATCTGTGAGCTTTATATGTCAACTCCAAATTTGTGGTTTTTGTCTACCTCCTATATAGCTTAAACTAGCATGACCAATACCAGTTTACTTTGTAACCATGCTCGCAAAAACTAGTTTGTATGTAAAATGTCGGTCACTCTCCATTACTTAGTAATCAGAACCTTATAGAAGACTGATATCCTCAAACTGGAACAAAGTTCGATATTTACATGGAAACATGATGGGAACATGTTTGACTAATATTATAAATTTATATTAATAAAATAAGTATTATGTGTATTAGCCTATTCATAATTAAGCATAAATTCTGTATAAATAAGAGGAGATTTTGTACCATTTCAAGATACACAAACAGCCTGCAGCAATGTTCCCATTACCTTCTACAGTTGATTCTTTGGCGGCAGATTGGCAACTGGATGAATTCAACCTTGATGAGTTAATGTCTCTTTATAACTCTTCTCCAACTCAACAAAATATATCGAATGAAAACTCTACTACATCCTCTCCTCCTACACAAGACCTCAGTTCTCAGCTCATACCTAATAAACCTCGAATAAGAGATCAAATCATAATGAATATGAGCGTGAACGGAGAAAGAAATTGAATAGCTTGTACTCTTCTCTGCAAAATCTTCTTCAAGAAAAGGATCAAAATGTAAGTTTCAAGTTCAATTATTTTTCTACAAAACTATCTTTTTTTCTCTTATATGGTAGTGTGATTTATACAGAAAAAGCTGAGCATTCCATGCACTACTGATCGTGTAGTAAAATACATACCAGAGCTGCAAAAGCACATAGAAAGGCTTTTAAAAAAGAAAGAAGAGACTGTGCAGAAGATAAGTAAAATAGATGAAAATTCTTTGAACTACAATATGGTAATTAATGATGGTCCAATAATTTCTATGATGTGTGAAAAAGATCTTACAGTTCAAATATGCATCAGAAACCAGAATGAACTGATGCCCATGTCAAAGGTTGTGAATGTTTTAGAAGGAGGACTTGGAATAATGAATGCAACATCACACACAACTTGTGATGATGAAACTTTCTACAGTCTCCATCTTCAAGTTAGCTTTCTGACTTCTGCAATTATAAAGCTATCAGCGTGAATATACAATAATTGTACTTATACAGGCTGAAAATGGAATAAGAATGGAGGGGCAAATCTATAGCTCATACCTGACAAGTATTTTGAAGAAATAGGCAAAAAGGAACTATCAGCTGTTGTAACCTTGATCAAACTGTAAAGAAGAGTACTGTTTTTTACTTGTATACGTAAAATATGTGTTAACACCCAATGGAAATTCAATGCTATGGTACTTGTAAATATTATGCATTGTAGATTGTTTTTATGATAGCACATCCATGGCTGCTGACACAAGAGGGCCTTCTGCCTTTCCCACGTAGAAGCTTCTAGAATTACAAAATCGGCGTATTTTACTTAAGTTAAACTTCCCAATTCATGATCAAGAAAACTAGCATACACTGCTGATATAGTGTACCTGTCACGTTGAGATATGTACAGGTATCAGATGTAATAGATACACACGTACATAGTGAAATTGAATCGCCTTTAGTCAAACATAGTGCAAGCAAAAATACGGCAAAAGAAAGCAAAATTAACCATCTGAAGCAAAACAAAGCGAAAATGATTCATCTGAAGCAAAACAAAGCGAAATTGAATAGGTTGAAGCAAAATAAAGTGAAAATGAATCATCTAAAGCAAAACAAAGTGAAACTCAATCTTCTGAACCAGAACAAATTGAAAATGAATCATATGAAGTAGAAAAATGTAAAAATGGACCATCTGATGCAAAACAAAGTGCAAATTAGCTATCAGAAGGTAAGTATTCTCAATTTCGAATGCATTTTTAGTGCACTATTTTCTTTATCCAAGGCTTGCTATTTATGGAATACTAAGCTAGAATGGTTAATTTGATGCATGGGCATGTTTTGGAAGAGCTGAATACTGAATAATAAAAGCTGAAAAGAATATTTTTCCTTGGACTTGTTATTTTTATATGTTTGTTCTCTCTGTTTGTCTTGATATAATGAAAGCTTTCTTTATCTGCTTTTCTTTTTTTATAGTTTGAATATTCAATACTGTAATTCTACAAGTACTTGCAGAACCAGATTATGTGAAAAGCCAATAGCTGTGTAACACATATATTCAAATTATGTTATAACAGAAAATAACAGACTTTACAATTTCTAAATAAATTTCATCCATGTCCAATAATTCTGAATGATATATGCATGTACCAGTTGGATGCTTAACATGTGACATGTTAGAAATGTAATTCAACTTTTGCAAATTAATTCTTTTGTATGATGTGCATGTTTGTGTTTTCTTTTCAATACACACACTTATAAATTAATGTCACCATTTGTTTAGAATAATCTTCAAATGTAGGAAGCAAAACTCATGTTAATTATACACACGCACTCTTAAATTAATGTCACCAATTTTTTATAATAATCTTTACATATAGGAAGCAAAACTCATGTTAATAACTGCACTTATAAACGAATTACCTATTGTTAGTTAGGTGCTGATTAACAATTAGATAACTATACACCTTAAAACCATACCTGATTCAAATCTTGTAGTGTATCAAACAAATCCACCATTCCTTATCCACATAACCAGCTAAAAATACAACCCTGTACCAACCGTAGCCATCGTAAGGTATAACAACCTCTTCGTCCCACCATATCCACTCTCCAAAACCAAACCCATCGTAGGCCTCATCATAATCTTTCCAGTTATTTAAATAGTCATAAAGAAGAAGTGAACAAATATATTAAAGAAGAACATCCCCATATTGAAAAAGTTCTAGAAAATCAAAGTGTTTTGGAGAAAAACAGCGAATCATCATCTGAAGATGTTGCTACCGTTGAGAAAAACATAGTGAGAACTCCATTAAAAACAATGAAAAAACTGCTTTAGATGAGGAGACTGAGAGCAGTGAGCAAAACGATTTGAATATGGTAAATGCAGAGATTAATGAGCAAAATGATTTAAAGAAGGAAACAGTTGACAGTAGCGATGAGCAAAATAATGCAGAGAAGCAAGAACCTGATGATGAGAAAGTTTATTCAGATGTACAAAGTGAGAAAATTGAAGAAAATAATTTAAATAGGCAAACATTAAATTTTGGATATACTGATAGTTGAAAACACTGATGAACAAAATCATTCGAATACGAAACGGTTGAATCCACAAATGAGCCAAATGATTCAGATAAGAAAGCAACCAAAACACCTAAAAATCAACCCAACACCAAAACACCTAAAAATCGAAAAACAAATCGAAACTACAACACCAAAAGTAATACTCGTACAACACAGCATATAACAACCTAATTAGCAATTAATACAAGTAGGTTAATAATTAATTAAGAGGGCAAACCCATCCAGGAGGAGGGTCCTTGCCACAAGTGACCAGAACTTTCAGACTCAAAGGAATGAAAACATCAAGATTAAAGAACCCTCAACTTGATTGCAGTGCATAAGAAAACTGTAGCTTCAAGTTCCAGCAACCCTTGTCATGAACGCACAATTTCAAATTGAAAAACAAAAAACAATTTATGTACCTTGAATTAGCTGTACAAAAGCAAATCCTCGAGCAAAGGGTATCAACGATGCCGAGATGCGGAGCTGTAGATCTGATTCGTTAAGGAGCGAAGGCGGAAATTTTGTCAGAGCTAAGGGTATCGACGATGCGGAGATGTGGAGATGAGATCTGAAAAAGGAGCGTTAATGGAAATTTTGTCTTCGAGCGAGGTGGAAATTTTTTTGAGGAGCAAAGGCGAAGGAAGCTGAAGCGAGGGAGGGAAATTTTGATGAAGGCGAAAAAATTAAGTCATTGGAGGGAAGGCTTGAAAAATAAATGTAACGAGCGGTAATGTTTCAGAAGAATTAGAATAAAACGTAACCAAGCCCCCCCAAAACAAAAGTAAAGACAATATTGGTTGCATTCATACCACAAACGCTACTAATAAATGCAACTATATGTAGGTTTTCTTGTAGTGCTTATTTCACACCGGTTGGTTCTTTTACATTTCCAAAACCGATTCATATTTGATATCAAAATATCATATTCACTTAAAAATAATATCACTTTCGAAATCATATTCACTTTCGAAATCATATCACTTTCGAAATCATATCACTTTCGAAATCATATCACTTTCGAAATCATATTTACTTTCGAAATCATTATTCACTTTAAATCATATTCATTTCAAAATCAAACCTCAAAATAGGCTAAACCCTCATATCAAAATATTTCCTTTAAATCAATTAAATCTAAATCATAACAGTTCTAACTTTAACAGTTTGAATATTGAAAGTAGTTTATATATTGGAATAGTTATACATTTAAAAATAGTTTATATGTTTAAAAATAGGCTATAGATTAAAATAGTATATATTTTAGAAATAGTTTATATATTAAAATAGGTTATATATATATATTAAAAGTTGATGTATTAGAAATAGTTTATAATAGTTTAGTAGTTTAAATAGTTTAGGGATTTTTAAAATAGTTAAAACAGTTTAATATAAGTGGTTTGATTATTGGAAATGGTTTATATAGTAAATTGTTTGAAAATCTAAATAATCTGAATTTTAAAATAATAGATTTTCAAATAGTTTATATTAAAATAATTAATTTGAAAATAATAAAATCAAACTGTTTCTTTCATTTCAACAAACGTGGATCATATCCAGATTTCAAATCAACAAACTCAATTTTTATCTTTCAATTCAAATTCTCATTAAAACAATTCAATTTATATCGATTTCAAATCCATGTTTGAACTACAAATCTAAACCACTTCAAATTCAATAGATTTCAAAGTTTAAATATTCAAACGTTTACAATAACTCAATTTTTGATAAATTTCAATTATATTTCAATTCAACTTTAAAATTTCAATTTAAATTCTTTAAAAAATTCATTTAAACAAATTTCAATTCCAACATTTTAAAAGCTTGGATTTGGAAATAATTCAGTTCATATAAATCAAATTTTATTCCATAATATCATTTAACTGGATTCAAAAATTAAGGATTTAAAAATCATTTAATTTAACCAATCTGGTGTTCGTATATAATTTTCTACCCTATGGTCAAGTGATACGGATATATATCATTTCAACCCGTAATAATTTAAATTTACGGGTATATATCATTTCAACCCGCAATCCTGAATAAATTTCAAAATCCATAAAATTGCTCGATTTTATCATTTCAACTCATAATGATTTTTCCCTAATCTATAAGATCGTTCGGGTAGGTATCATTTCAATCCATAGTGATTTTCTAACAATAACTAAGGGAACTTGCAGTGTGATAACAACATATAAAATAAATATAATATCCAATCATCCAAATATCAACAATTAAACATCCATCATAATCATCATTCAATTCAACTAATAAATCACAACAAATAAACTGGTTATCATTATCAGGTATTTAACTGGCAATTTAAATACAATATTAAATTAAATGGCATTTAAATTCAATAAATTCAGATTTAACTGGAATGACAATTTAAATATACCAAACAGCAATAAATCAATTTCTAATCACATCATAAATTTAATTTAACTAACATAGGATGATTTAGTAGTCGTGAGTGGGTTAAATCACTCACCTTTGATTTTTTTGTCGATTTAAAATCCAAATATAGCCCAAAATCTAACAGTCTCGGAATGCAACCAAACCAGTTCCATATTGTTTGGAATTTCGATACGATTGCAATGGAGAAAACTGCACGTGAATCCGAGCTCGTATAGAAAAGTTATGCTAGTTAGAACAATTGAATTTTTAATATATAATAATTAATTAATTAATTAAATACACGTCACCTTTCCTCTACGTTCAATACCGAGACCACCGAACCAAGCACGCTACAAACCCCAACTTTGACCACCAAATACGCGTGCCTCCGGCCACTAGAGAATCGCCGACCACCATCAATCAAGCCAGCAAGCCGAGTCTCCCTGGCCCACACACGAGTCCTACGGCCTCGTCATGACGTCGCGCCACCATGCCCAATTAGGGTTTTCGAAACCCTAACATGCATATTCTGGCCGCCTCAAGAAGTTCTAGGTTGAGCGACTGCCAGTGTTAAACTCCTAACGACTAGCTCTACAAAACCCATATTCCAATTTCGTCGACTGATGCACAGATTATAAATCCCAAATTTGACATTGACCGTGATTTGCCATTGACTCGAGAACTTTTCAGAAAACAAACACTTGCCATAAATTCATATTGTCGAGAGCTTCGAAACGGTATATAATATGACAGTGTTTGGAGAGTTTGAATTTTGAACTTTAATGTGGATTTGAAATTAGGGTTGTGGATTTGCAGCCATTGGGAAGGAGGAAGAAGCAGATAGATTGAAGATGACAGTATGTACAGAAAATTGAAAGGCTGCTAGGGTTTCAGAAAGGAAATATATTTATATGGATAAAGATAGATAAGAATGAATGGTACAGATTGAATAGGTCGAAACGATAATAATGACCCGTAAAGCCCGTTTTGTTTCCGAAATGAAAGTGGGTCATCCAGTATATCGAAATATACATTTTCGATATTTTTAAACTCAATGGAACTAGTTTCAAACCCAAATTCCATTGAATACAAAAGTTGGCCTTCAAAATCAAATTACATTCATTTAAATTCTTTTAATTGATTTCTACGCGTTTCGAGCTCGCACGATCAAACGATAAGTCTGATCGGTACGAAACTTGAAATCCTAGAATAATTCACTATTACGAATCCGATGAAACTGGTTTCGTCAAAATCCGAGACTATGGCCAAAATGGCTAATTTCATGTTAATTAAATAAATTATTATTAATAAATTTAATCGATTTTAAATTCAAATTTAATATTTAACAATTTCTTCGCTTCTGATTATACAGAAATTAATGGTCTATTAAATTTAAATATTCCATGTCAAATTCAATATTTAAATATTGCACTAATTACAGCGTTAAATGGCAATTGCAACAAATACATTAATTAAAATTAAAATTCCGATAAATTCATTTATTTTGATTTACATCTTATTATTCAAATCAACTATCACCTTATGGATATAATTAACATTGGTTTACATTTTATTACATCAATATTCTACATTTATCATCTTAATTCATATTAACTGCAATATTAAATTGGATTAATTTCAATTGATTTCCAAATTATTTCAACATATTAAACAATAAGACGATAAATAAGCAATTGTTACTTTTACGTAATTTAATCACATTTATAAGTTTATTGCTTACAACAATATTATAAATTTACGTACACATAATTGATTTCACATTATATACTAAAACCAATTAAATAAAATGACATACAATATTGAATTTATTCCTTATTTACGATTATAACCAATTTAACTTTACAATTATTTCAGTTAATTGAAATTACATTAAAATAGTTGTCAATAACATTCAAACAATAAAATTAAATTATATTCTAATTATTTTTATCATAAATAAATCATAAATTTTAATTTCACACAATATTAAATTCTAAAATCTTATTAAATTTAATAATTTTAATTATCAAAATTTACGGGTCGTTACACTCTCCCCCACTCAAAACTTTTCGTCCTCGAAAAGGGAAAAGAAGGAATTAATATATTTTATTCAAAGTATTCAATTTATAAACAATTAATTTACATAATTAAGTATTTTAAATAAATTATACCAATTAATAAAAAATTAAATCTTCATATTCAATTTTAATAAAAGTTTGAGAATGTTTTCACTTTCACAAAAAAAAATTTCTAAGTCTAAAATTCACAGAAAATTTTGGCAGTCTCCTTTGTATGGATAGGTCCGGGAAAAATATTAATATCAATAATTTCAATATGTATATCATATTTCAAAAATAAAATATCCCAAACCACGGGAAAAACAATAAAATATCGCTATAAAACCATAATCCGAAAACGTACCTATTTGTCGGGCAAGCAACTTATTTATGAAACCAAAAGCAGTAGCTATTGCTTCCATAAGCCTGTATTTCACTTATATAATCCAAAGTAGTATTATGTACAAGAAAATATTCAGTAGTTTTCAATTAGTAAGAAAAGAAAATCAACAAGAAAATATTTAGTTGTTTTCAATTAGTAAGAAAAGAAAATCAACACAAACATAAGCAAACAAAACAGCACGACCACCATATGCAACAAAGAAATCAACCATACATCCATAGCAACCAAACTAATGATTTGTTCAGGTTCAGAAACTTTAAATCGTACAAGGTGATAAATAAACTATCAAGTGTACCCTATGCTCAATAGCCTTAGATAATTACTTAATAGATTATTTATACATCCTTATACAGTTAGAAGTATCCTTTCCCAAACATCCCATAAGCCAAAACAACCAAGAATTATAAATATTATTTAAGTTTATTCTTATTAATTTCCTTTCACGTCATTTATGTTCATTTATTTTCATTCATTCATACAATGTCATTTTTCCATTAATTTACATTCATTTACTTACATATGTTATTTCCATTCAATTATTTATATCATCAATAAATCAATTCTTAGAATATTATATAAGTTTCTTTTCAATTAAATTCTCATTCATTTACTTATATAACTTGATTTCCATTTAATATGAATATTCATGAATAAACAGTTCATACTTAAATGTTTCTACCTTTTAATTCACATTTATCTTTTCTTTTATAGTGTCAATTAATAATAAACTTATTTATGAACCATTTCGGTCATTTCTTAAGTTTATAAACATTTTTTAGACAATATTCACTTTTTATTATTCAATCTAATTATTAGCTTTTCAAAACATTAACTTATGCTTATAACATTTCTTGTACATCAAAATATAGAAACAATTCCATTTGAACACTTTCATTACTTAAGTTTTACTTGTATAATATTCTATTACATAATCCTATTTAACATCACAACTTTTTAAACATTTCTGGTTAGTTATATATATGCTTTAAGAATGTAATTGAATGTTACACAAGTTTATCTTATTCATTTTAGTTAACAAAATATTCAATAATTACATCTTCTAAATTATCGTATCTTTTGATTTACAAGTTACAAATTTCCAATTTCTTGTATTTCATTAATCACTTAACTCTTAATTTCTTAGTTTTCATTTTAGAAGTTTTCAACTATTAATAGTTAAGATTTCATTTCATTATAATAATTGAAATCCCTAATTTATAGAAACTAAAGAACTAAATGCCGGGTTTATTTCAAATCATTTCGAAATAATATATATATATATATATTCATATCTTTTATATATCAAATCATATTTAGAAATTTAAAATTAAGATTTGTTTATCAAAACAAATGTGTAGTAAAGCTACTACAATGGCCTTCCCACTTTGAAACTTGAAAATGGATGTCGATGATGCGGCCGTCATCACCGAAATTATTTTCCAGCGACAAGAGAGGGGAGTACAGAACTTATGTGACATCCCGGAATTTTTGGCAATATCAATTTAATAATCTGTATTAAAATTTAAATTGATTTGATAATTTTGTTGATAAATTTAAATTGATCTAATAATCTTCTTTTAAATAAATATTTAATTGGTGATTTTATCTTTTTAAAAGATAATAAATTGTTTCTATTTATAATGTGTATATATTTGTATATATTGTAAATAGAAATCTTTGGTTTGAATTTAATAAATAAATAAAGGCATGTTTTCTAATTTTAATATATTTTGGTAATTTGGAAATTTGATTTAATTTAATATTAAATAAATAACCATATGGTTTTAAAATATTTAAGATAATTGTTTAATAAATATGATATCTTAGCCTAAGTTTAAGATTAGTTAAAAGGTTTGTTTTAAAATATTGAATATGATATATTAATTCATTTAATAATAATAGGAATTTATAATCTCTTTTATAAATTATTTAAATTTGACCAATTATTATTTTCAAATAACATTATTAATGTATTGTTTTATATATAAATATAAATAGACTTTAAAATAGAAGTGTTATTTTCAAATTAAATATGTTGTTATATATGTATATATATAACTTGATTTTTAAAATTGATTTTAGAATTTATTTTGAATTTAAAAGTCTTGAAATAAAAAAGGGTAGATATTTAAAATGTTTGGTGGTTTAAGTTTTAAAAGAAATAAAAATAAACACATATGTTAGAAATAGAACTTATCCATAAGTTAAAATTTATAACAATAACCATAACAACGTTATATTTGTATATAGGGTATAAAAGCAAATCAGGCAAAGTAAAATATGTAGCCTGTAAGTAGTAAAGCAAGGCAAGAAAATGAACACTTAGATAATTCTGGAAAACATATGTGGCAGTGCAAGTAGGAATAAAAATATATATACAAAGATATCTAAGTACATACGAAATAAAGAAATATAAGTATATGTAGACATGGAGGACAACTTCATTTATTGCTATCATCTCTAGTACACTAGTAAGATCATATCAGCCACCAAAGAGAAGAGAAAAATCTCTGACCAAACTTAATTAAATCTTGTACCAGTAAAATAATATCACCTGTAAACATTGATCTATTTATCAATCTTTTTCATTTCATTTCGTTTACAAAAGAAACTTAGCATTCCAGAAAATACAGTAACAACTGAAGCTTTATTTCAACTCAACAAATATGAAGATCAAAATAAAAAGGTTTCAGCTAGCAACTTTCAAAAGCTTGTTTCAAAATAAAAGGCTTTGTTCTTCCTTTTCTAAAACAGGTGAGTAACATTTAATTTAAAAAGCTTAAGTATTTGAGTAAATCTGGTTGCATGTTATTTTTCTGAAGCAAAATATGGTTGTGTGTGAATATATATTAAAATTCCTGTGTATATATGAATATATAGATGGATGCTGCTGTGTATTGGTGCCTTCTTGTTTTAATTTCCAGCCTTCCAGGCTCAAGTTTTATTCAAAAATTCATATCCTCTTGATCTAATTTCTGTTAGAACTTAGGCTTTAAACAAAATTTGTTTGTTTAGTCATGAAGTAAGTTTTAAAAGTTTAATTAAGTTAAAATAATTTGTATTGACTCTGGAAACCAAAAAGAACAGGCAAGAATTAGTTTTGACTAAAATTCAATCTTTGTAATTCATTGGTTCAGGTTTATAAACTGAAACCTTATCCAAAATCATGATATTTAAAAATAAAATCACAAACTTTAGTTATGGGATGTGTGAGCAATTAGAGGTTGATCAGAAATTCGATTTTGAGTGGTTTCTGGTGACCTCAGTGGTCTGGGGTGTTGCAGCCATCACTGGTGGTAGTGGAGTGATAGGGGAGTGTGGGAAAAATGGCAGTAAGGTGATCAAGTGGCTGTGGTGGCGGCGGTGGTCGAATTTGTTTTTGAACCCTAGTTTTAGGCTTGGTAGGAATCTAGGTTGCCACGGCGTCTCTGGTGGTTCGAGTTCCACCAAACTCTAGGGATTTGTAGAGGGAAGGCTGGCGAAGGCGCTGTTGGAAGGTCGGGTATTCTGGTGGTCGGAGATTCGTGGTCGAGGTGGTTTCCAGGTGTGGATGATTGCTCCAGTTTTGGGTGTGAAGCTCGATTTCGATTTCGAGTTATTGTCAGAGTTCTGGTGATCGGGTTTTGGTTTGAGGATGATCGTCGACTTGTGAGGGTCACCGTGGATGGTAGGAAGTGGGTGGTTGGCCGGTGCATGTGCACGGTGTATTTTCGTGAATCAGGTGAAGTTGGGTTGAAGCAGTGAAGAGTACTCGAGTTTTCCTCGAGTGGATTTGGTGTTTTGCTCGGAGTAATTAGAAGTTTGACTCGGAGCATTTGAGGGCTGTCTCGGGTATAAATGGTTATGTTACAAGTTTTAAAACCTGTCTGGTTTTCAGATTTTAAAAATGATTTAAAATTTGAAAACAGGATTTTAAACAAAGTTTAAAATCAAATTTTTAGATATGGATTCAAATCTAAATTTGAATCCAGTTTTGAAATAAATTAAGTTTTACAAAAACTCAAATATTTAAACAACTTTAAATGTTAAAGTATATTTTTAATGATTTAAAACAGGTTAGCTTTGACGATTTATGGAGGAGCAAATGGAGCAGGAGGCTTCAGCGTATAGATATATATTGGTTTCGCTGTGTCTGTGTTGGTATCTCTGTGTTGGTATCTCTGTGTTGTATCGAGTTGTATTAACTAGGCAGGTGTTTATAACTGTCTAGTATGTGATGTATTATCTGTGTAACTCTGATTGATGTTGTATATTATGTAATATTTATATGATTAATATAATTTATTCGTTCCGCTGTTGAGATTCTGATGTTGTTTCTTCTTTATCTTTTCTCTTTTCTATCCCTTTCTTTCTTAAAGATGATGCGACTTTCTAGTGATAGAAAGTTGGGTCGTCACAACTTATTTCCTTTAAAAATTCTTTTAACACATTTCTTCTAAATCACATTGAAAATATGTATATCTGAAAATACTTCCAACTAATACAAATATTATATTCCAAAATCTTTGAAATATTTTTTCAAAACCCGGACTTATGTCCTCAAATCTCCAATTTATATTTACTTTATTTGTAAATTTTGTTTTACAACCAATATTTATAAAATTTTAATTCCTAACAAACAAACATATTACATACAACTATATTCATTTATAAAAATTATTCTTTTATATGAAAAACATAATACTAGGTAAAATTATTTCATTTACCGATATTTCAAAAATCAATATTGTGTCGGTATGCCCTATTAAGTGTTTAGAAATCCCTATCGATGCCATAGCGTCCTATGTACCGACCAGAATTTATAAATACTAAACAGAAAAAATTAATGAAATATAAAAACATTTTATATGACTAATAAGTACGCTTTCTCATATATATATATACGCTCAACAACTCATTCTAGGGTATTACTACCCTATCTCTAATGAGTCAAACCCCCACAAAGCTAAGGTTATTGTAACGATCTCGGATTTTACTAAGTTTAAAGTGATAATTAATTTAATTTTTGAATAAAAATTGTGAAATTAATTAGTAAATTGATTTGAATTTCTCCGAATTCAAATAAAATAGACGTTAAATCATTTGAATTTAAATTGTGTATATATATATATATATATGTGTGACTATATGAATAGATTTGAAATGATGTATATATATTGATAATTGAATTTAAATCTTAATATAAATGGTTTAAAGATATATATAAAAATATAGATAATTGATACAAGTTTAAAAATAAATAACTTTAAATTTGAAATTGATGGGTTATGTTAGAAATAAAAAAAATTAATAATAAAAATTTAAGCTAGAAATAAATATATAAAAGATAAGTTATAAAAATATAAAGAAAAACATTAGCTAAAATTTAACAACATATTAAAATAGAAATTTATTTATATTATAAAATAATAAGATTAAAGTAAAATAAAATACACTTAAATATGAAAATAAATATATGTATACACTTGTAAAAGAAAAAAAACTAATATATTCAAGAATGAAACAACTAAACAAGCAAATGAAGATAAGTATGAACAAACAAAAAGAAGACACTAGAGTAAATATCCATGTACAAAATCAAATAGGATAAGTATAATTGTACAAGCCTAATTAATGCAAGCCACCACGTTCAATTATATCAGCCACCAAAACAAAGAAAAATCACTGACTATTGTACAAACAAAAATATCACCCTGTACAAAATAATCTCACCCTGTAAACTCATTTCATATACATCACTGTAACTCATTTTTATATCAGCCTTCCTCATTTCATTCTCGTCCATTCCAGGCTGAGAAAAAAAATATGAAAATGAAAATCATTCAAAACTTAAACAAACTTCAACATAAACAACATATATCAATACAAACCAGAGATCACAAGAAAAGATTTCAACTTGCAAATTTTCAAGCCTGGTTCAAAAGAACTCTGTTCATTTTTCTGGAAAAATCAAGGTGAGTAAACTCTTTGATTTGAACTAGAACTTGTTGCTGTGAACAATATTGAAGCTTGAATGATAAATGTGTGTTTGCATGTATATATATACATGGGAAATGAAGATGCATGTTTGTACATACCAATATAAACTCTGTTCTAGGCCTACAGGTTCATCTCAGATTGTTTTTAGGCTTTGAAATCAAAAGGAAACATGTTTGTATGATTATGTTCTATGTTTTTTTAATTTAAGTAAATAAAAAAAATCTTGTCTAGAAAAAAATAAGAATACAAGCAAACCCAATATAAACAGAAATTTCGACAATCATGATTTCAGATTTTGAATATATTAATTGAAACGACTTCGAATTTGATGATTTTTAAGAGTGAAATTAAAGTTTTTTATCAAGTATTCTATGAGAAAGTCGAGGTTGATCAGAATTGTCATTTTTACCAAATTCTGGTGATCAATGGGGATTTGGTCCTTGAGATCGTGGTCATAGCTTGCTTGGAGGTCGGAGTTCATCAGAAAAATGTTCGATAAATTTATATTCCACTGTGGGGATGGCACATCAAGGATTTAGGGTTTAAACCCTTAGTTTGGTCGAGGTCAGATATTTGATTGCCGCGGCTTCGTCAGAGCACCGGAGTTGATCGCTCCAGTGGGAATAGTTGCGTTATGGGTCGACGCAGCTCTGGACGTAATTTCGTGACCACTAATGGTCGGAAGTGGGAAGCACGTGGTGGTTTTAGGGGCGTCGGTTTTGTTCCAGTTTGGGTCAAAATCATCGTTTTTGAATTCGACTGAGATTTCATCGAGTTGAGTGATTTGGTGGTATAGGGTGATGATCGTCGACATGTCGAAGGTGGCAGGATTGACTGGAGCTCATCGGAGCTCTGGTGCACATGCACGGGGACGATGATGTATCAGCTGTGTTTTTAGTTTGAGTTCGAGGGTGAAGAATCGTGCTCGGGTTCGTTCGCGAGGGAATGAGGTGTTTGGCTCGAGATTTGCTCGAGAAGCTTTGCTTGATTTTCGGGTGTATAAGGTAGGTAACAGTTTTAAGTATAAATAAGATATGTGGGGACTCGAGTTTTGGCTCGGGAAAGAAGTGGATTTACTCGAGAAATATGTTTTGTAGCTCGGGTTGCCTTGTTTTCTTAAAGGTTGTTAAACAAAAGAATTTCGTATCCAGTTTTCGAAGTAAATAAAATGAATAAGTTTCCAGAACCTTTATCAAACAAGATTTCAATCGAGTTTCAAAGTTAAATTTTAAAAGTTCAATGTTTTAAAGATAAATTGTTTTGAATATTAAATAATTTTATGTATTAGTTAATTAATGGAAGTAATCAAAAGAATAATTATTCAATGTAATTGCTTAATGAAATTGATTACTTAACGTAATTAATAAAAGGTTATTACTTAATGTAATTAAGGGATAATTACTTTGTGTAATTATATTAAAGATTGAAATTGATTAATTAAATAATTAGAGATTAATAAATTGGTTATTAAAGATAAATCAATTTGTAATTAATATTAATTAATCTAAGTTAATTAATTTGGAGAAGTAATTAAAGAATAGTTAATGAAGGTCATTAACTACGATTAATTAATAATTAATTAATGTGATTAGTTTAATAATTAATTAGGTTAATTGATCAAAGATAATCATTGTGAAATTGTTTAAGTATAATTACTTAATGGAAGTAATTAAGGAATTAATTATTCAGTATAATTAATTAAGTTTAATTGGATTAGTTCAAGTTAATTACTTAATTTTAAATTCATTTAGAATAATCACTTGACGATTTGGAAAGTATAACTACTTAGAGAAGTAATTAATAAATGATTATTGGATGTAATCAATTGAATGATGATTTGTAACTTGAGTATAATTATTTGTTAGTAATCAAAGGATTAATTAATGAATATGATTAATTCAGATTTATTAAATAATTAAAAGTTAATTGATTCATTAATTAAGGATGATTAGTTAATAATTAAAGGTTAACTAATAAATGACGAAAGGAAAATTTATTCCAGATAATTTGTAATTAACTCATGATAATTAACCCGGATTAATGATTATTCATAAGTAATACATCTGATTTAAATTAATCAGTTGATTAATAGGTTTACTTGTGAATGTTTGGACCTGAGTGAATGATTGAATTGTTGATATTCCCTGATCTGTGATGCTATGTGATATATTCTGGTTTGTGATCTGTACTGTAGTTCATTTATCTGGGATTAATGTAATATATTATCTGTGAACTGTGAATAAAACATAAGCGTTATAGTTATACCGCTTATCAAATATATTGCTGTATTTGAATTTGTGATGATTTATTGATGTTGCACTACTGTGTGAAACCCCTGGACCAAACTTTTACACACACAAATATGGATTTCACGAGGAAATCAGTTAAGTCACAGATGATTTAAATTTAATGTTTTTGAAATCGAAATTTTAATTTCAATTGATTTTGGAAATGAATTGGGTTAAATGTTAAAGCTTTTGAAAAGGAGTTTTTAAGATAAAAGTTATTTTGAATAACTTGGTAAAGTTTCCAATTTAAATAATTTAATTTGAATTTGAATTCAAAATTTGGAATTGAATTCCATGTTTGGAAATTATGGTTAAAGATGTTATAAATGTGTTTATATGAATTTAAACCATTTTAAATGTATGGTTTTGAAAATTTGAATTAACCCAAGGACTTTAACTCGTATAAATGAATTAGATTTACCGAAATGAAAACTATTTGTTTCCGAATAATAGAAGCTTTCATATAAGGAAAGAATTTCCAATTTGTGTCAAAAGAATTTCAAGTTTGAAATGAAAATGGTTTTCCGAGTTATGAATAAATCTTTGTGAAAGATTGTTGAACTTTGTATTGAAATTGGAAAGGTGTACCTTTTGTATAAAAGGTCGAAATGGAATTGTTTTGAAAGCTATGAGTTAAATCTTTGTTTTAAAGATTTAATGAGTTAATCCAATTGAAATGGAAATTGATTTGGAAAATCTATGAATAGATCTTTGTGAAACTGGGTGAACTTTAAGAGATGAATCTTTTTATGTAAAAGATTAAAATGGTAATGTGTTTAAACCATTTGAAGAAAAGTTTTGGGTAATAAGTTGTGACTTAATTGAAATCCCAATGTCCATATGTTTTTAAATATTGCGCTCATTATTCAGGTTAGCCGGGAGAGGACTTTGTGTCATATAACCCATTCCGAATACTGATACGATGTAAATGGATAGCATTTGAAGACCGGTGTTGAAGACCGGGTGTTTGCGAGAACGATAGGATAACCTATCGATTGTCTCTGCACTAAGTGGCCCCGGTATAGAGATTCCCTAAGTGATGGGAAATCCGATCGGGATTGTGACTACCCGGATTGCAAGGGCTTCTTTGGAAGTGCCTTCGGTTCTGTTCGAACTCGGAACAGACTTGTATGGTTGTATGTCTGACATTACACTTTGAGATATAAAGCTGCTTTCTTTCAAATACATTTCTGTTTGGTGGTGGAGATTTATTCTCTTAGCTTAACACCCTTCTTTGAGACGTACGAGCTCAGAGGTTATGTAGTTGAAGGTTATCAGTGATATACTCCCAATTTGGTAGTGTGGCATCCTAAGTGTTACTGTGTGTTGCTGATCATTTGCTGATCATTTTTTGATCAAAGCATGGCTTTCGTGTAAAGCGTAGCTTTGTGGACGAGACCTCATCGGACCTCACAAACCGTTAATGTTCGAAACAGGAAAGATGCGGCAAGGTTTCAGGGGTAGCTCCCCTAGGGTATGTCCATTCCTTCAGAAAAAGGTGATATTATGGTTTGGAGCCCGGATATTTACCTGTGTGGTTGCTCCAATCTCATTTTCTGTGTGATTGTTGCTGTGTGATCGAGGGCCCTCGGATAAAGGTCGCAAACGACCAGGGGTGTCATATCTCAGGTTTACTACCTGGGAAGGGGGTAACCGGCCTTGTGTTGGCAGAGAGAAGTTGTCTCTCTGGGCGTCCCTCCAGAGGCGTTCCTACGTGGCATAGGAAGTTCCTTAGCCTGACCATTTGTTGGAAAATCCAATCAAACAATATGAACCTTGTACGGTTTTAGTTGTAGAACCTGCCATTTAAAATGGTAGCTATAGTAGGCATAATATAATGGTACCTATGCTGGCTAAGATTAATATTATATTTTCGAAATGTTTCCTACACTATGCACTAGTAATAATATCAAAAGAGTTTTTCTTGCGTAGGAAGCATGTTTGACTATCATAAGGAGAAATCTCCCCCATGTGTGCGATTGCATTGTGTGTGTGCTGGGAGGCCTTATGGTAGTTTCATTTTCTAAAAAGCATTGCGGATTTCAATGTTTAAAAATTCTTTTGTTGTTTGTTTTAAAGATAAACTATTTTTGTTTACTCATACCAGTCCCATGACTGACCTAGAGTTTATTGTTCCCTTCCTAAACTCTGGGTGCCCATAAATTTTCCACACGGGCAGTCTAGAGTTGGGTTTTTCAGATAGTCAGGTTTAGTAGAGTATCAGGAGCTAGTTTAGTTTTTGGAGTTCATGGACGACTGCTCTTGCTTGTCTTTGTGAAATGTAATGGTGGTTCGAGCTTGATATTGGAGTTGGTGGATTCATTCTCTTTTTCAGATCATTTGGAGTTATCATTTCTGTTGTTTCCGCTGTAGCATTATTATTTGTCTCTGATATTGTTGTATCATATTGATATCATTGTTGTATATCATTCTGGATATTGTATTCATTGGAGTTGTATATGATATCATTCATTTCTTTCTTCCGCTGTGTTGTTATACTTACTTTGTTATAAGCTCCAGAGAGCCAGATTCGGCGTTTGAATCTGCGACATTTGAGTACAAGTGAAGTACGGGTGCCGATTTTCGAAGGCCGAGTTCAGGATCTTCACATTTGGTATCAGAGCTAAGGTTAAACTTTAGCTCAGGAGTATAACACATTAAGTAACTCATTAGAGATAGGGTGAAGTATACCCTAGAATGAGTAATCCCTAAGATATCTGTCTGTATGCCTCAGTAAATTCTCTTACTATTCACTAATGGTAAGTATGAGTGCAAGAAGAGGATGAGATAGGGGACAGGGGAATACCACCACGAATTGGCCAATACCCTGTAACAACAAGGAAACAATCTTTTCTCGATCAATCTCTTTTGTTCATCATCTTTTCTCAATTCTTTGATAGTTTCTGGTAGATCCAGGAAGGAGATTTGATATATTTGCATGGGACATAAACTTTAAATAGGTCGAATTGTTTGTTTGGATGAATTGGTTGCTTTGGTTGCTATGGTTGATAGATATAATTTGGTTTCTAAATTAAAAAGTTTTGAAATTGTATCCATATATCTATCTATTCTTTAGGTCCCAATATATTCTACAAATGGTTAGTTATCCCTTCGCACTGACCAATGCCCTTGCATATTTCGTAGATCCGGATAACTCGAGTATCTTGTGGAAAATTAAAAAGATTCATTCTCGTATCTATTATTGATATTCTGATTTGGTAAGCCAAATGCAGAATAGATGCTCAGTTTGATTTGATGAAACATTCTTCATCTATCTTTGTGTCTCCCTGCTAAATTTCTGGGATGAAATTTCTTAAGGGGGGAAATTGTAACGATCTCGGATTTTACTAAGTTTAAAGTGATAATTAATTTAATTTTTGAATAAAAATTGTGAAATTAATTAGTAAATTGATTTGAGTTTCTCCGAATTCAAATAAAATAGACGTTAAATCATTTGAATTTAAATTGTGTATATATGTATATATATATATGTGTGTGTGTGTGTGTGTGTGACTATATGAATAGATTTGAAATGATGTATATACATTGATAATTGAATTTAAATCTTAATATAAATGGTTTAAAGATAAATATAAAAATATAGATAATTGATACAAGTTTAAAAATAAATAACTTTAAATTTGAAATCGATCGGTTATGTTAGAAAAAAAATTAATAATAAAAATTTAAGCTAGAAATAAATATATAAAAGATAAGTTATAAAAATATAAATAAAAACATTAGCTAAAATTTAACAACATATTAAAATAGAAATTTATTTATATTATAAAATAATAAGATTAAAGTAAAATAAAATACACTTAAATATGAAAATAAATATATGTATACACTTGTAAAAGAAAAAAAACTAATATATTCAAGAATGAAACAAGTAAACAAGCAAATGAAGATAAGTATGAACAAACAAAAAGAAGACACTAGAGTAAATATCCATGTACAAAATCAAATAGGATAAGTATAATTGTACAAGCCTAATTAATGCAAGCCATCACGTTCAATTATATCAGCCACCAAAACAAAGAAAAATCACTGACTATTGTACAAACAAAAATATCACCCTGTACAAAATAATCTCACCCTATAAACTCATTTCATATACGTCACTGTAACTCATTTTTATATCAGCCTTCCTCATTTCATTCTCGTCCATTCCAGGCTGAGAAAAAAATCTGAAAATGAAAATCATTCAAAACTTAAACAAACTTCAACATAAACAACATATATCAATACAAACCAGAGATCACAAGAAAAGATTTCAACTTGCAAATTTTCAAGCCTGGTTCAAAGAAACTCTGTTCATTTTTCTGGAAAAATCAAGGTGAGTAAACTCTTTGATTTGAACTAGAACTTGTTGCTGTGAACAATATTGAAGCTTGAATGATAAATGTGTGATTGCATGTATATATATACATGGGAAATGAAGATGCATGTCTGTACATACCAATATAAACTCTGTTCTAGGCCTAAAGGTTCATCTCAGATTGTTTTTAGGCTTTGAAATCAAAAGGAAACATGTTTGTATGATTATGTTCTATGTTTTGAAATTTAATTTAAGTAAATAAAAAAAATCTTGTTTGGAAAAAAATAAGAATACAGGCAAACCCAATATAAACAGAAATTTCGACAATCATGATTTCAGATTTTGAATATATTAATTGAAACGACTTCGAATTTGATGATTTTTAAGACTGAAATTAAATTTTTTATCAAGTATTCTATGAGAAAGTCGAGGTTGATCAAAATTGTCATTTTTACCAAATTCTGGTGATCGATGGGGATTTGGTCCTTGAGATCGTGGTCATAACTTGCTGGGAGGTCGGAGTTCATCAGAAAAATGTTCGATAAATTTATATTCCACTGTGGCGATGGCACAGCAAGGAATTAGGGTTTAAACCCTTAGTTTGGTCGAGGTCAGATATTTGATTGCCGCGGCTTCGTCAGAGCACCGAAGTTGATCGCTCCGGTGGGAATAGTTGCGTTATGGGTCGACACAGCTCTGGACGTAATTTCGTGACCACTGATGGTCGGAAGTGGAAAGCACGTGGTGGTTTTAGGGGCATCAGTTTTGTTCCAGTTTGGGTCAAAATCATCGTTTTTGAATTCGATTGAGATTTCATCGAGTTGAGTGATCTGGTGGTATAGGGTGATGATCGTCGACATGTCGAAGGTGGCAGGATTGACTGGAGCTCATCGGAGCTCTAGTGCACATGCACGGGGACGATGATGTATCAGCTGTGTTTTTAGTTTGAGTTCGAGGGTGAAGAATCATGCTCGGGTTCGTTCGCGATGGAATGAGGTGTTTGGCTCGAGAAGCTTTGTTTGATTTTCGGGTGTATAAGGTAGGTAACAGTTTTAAGTATAAATAAGATATATGGGGGACTCGAGTTTTGGCTCAGGAAAGATGTGGATTTACTCGAGAAATATGTTTTGTAGCTCGGGTTGCCTTGTTTTCTTAAAGGTTGTTAAACAAAAGAAATTCATATCCAGTTTTCGAAGCAAATAAAACGAATAAGTTTCCAGAACCTTTATCAAATAAGATTTCAATCGAGTTTCAAAGTTAAATTTTAAAAGTTCAATGATTTAAAGATAAATTGTTTTGAATATTAAATAATTATATGTATTAGTTAATTAATTGAAGTAATCAAAAGAATAATTATTCAATGTATACTTAATGAAATTGATTACTTAACGTAATTAATAAAAGATTATTACTTAATGTAATTAAGTGATAATTACTTTGTGTAATTATATTAAAGAATGATTGATTAATTAAGATTAATTAATATAAGTAATTAAAGGTAATTAATTACTTGAAGATAATTACTTAATTAAAAGTAATTAAATAAATGATTGAAATTTATTAATTAAATAATTAGAGATTAATAAATTGGTTATTAAAGATAAATCAATTTGTAATTAATAATAATTAATCTAAGTTAATTAATTTGGAGAAGTAATTAAGAATAGTTAATGAAGGTCATTAACTAGGATTAATTTTTGTCAAAGCCAACGGGGTTAACTGGTCCCCTACCAGTTTATTGCAAAAACAATAAATGTTACAGCAGAAACAGAATTAACTAGGATTAATTAATAATTAATTAATGTGATTAGTTTAATAATTAATTAGGTTAATTGATTAAAGATAATCATTGTGAAATTGTTTAAGTATAATTACTTAATGGAAGTAATTAAGGAATTAATTATTCAGTATAATTAATTGAGTTTAATTGGATTAGTTCAAGTTAATTACTTAAGTTTAAATTCATTTAGAATAATCACTTGACGATTTGGAAATTATAACTACTTAGAGAAGTAATTAATAAATGATTACTGGATGTAATCAATTGAATGATGATTAGTAACTTGAGTATAATTATTTGTTAGTAATCAAAGGATTAATTAATGAATGTGATTAACTAAGATTTATTAAATAATTAAAAGTTAATTGATTCATTAATTAAGGATGATTAGTTAATAATTAAAGGTTAACTAATAAATGATGAAAGGGAAATTTATTCCAGATAATTTGTAATTAACTCATGATAATTAACCCGGATTAATGATTATTCATAAGTAATACATCTAATTTAAATTAATCAGTTGATTAATAGGTTTACTTGTGAATGTTTGGACCTGAGTGAATGATTGAATTGTTGATATTCCCTGATCTGTGATGCTATGTGATATATTCTGATTTGTAATCTGTACTGTAGTTCATTTATCTGGGATGAATGTAAAATATTACCTATAATTTATATATCTGTGAACTATGAATAAAAGATAAGCATTATAGTTATACCGCTTATCAAATATATTGATGTATTTGAATCTATGATGATTTATTGATGTTGCACTACTGTGTGAAACCCCTGGACCACACTTTTACACATACAAATATGGATTTCACGAGGAAATCGGTTAAGTCACAGATGATTTAAATTTAATGTTTTTGAAATTGAAATTTTAATTTCAATTGATTTTGGAAATGAATTGGGTTAAATGTGAAAGCTTTTGAAAAAGAGTTTTTAAGATAAAAGTTATTTTGAATAACTTGGTAAAGTTTCCAATTTAAATAATTTAATTTGAATTCAAAATTTGTAATTGAATTCCATGTTTGGAAATTATGGTTAAAGATGTTATAAATGTGTTTATATGAATTTAAACCATTTTAAAAGTATGGTTTTGAAAATTTGAATTAACCCTAGGACTTTAACTCGTATAAATGAATCAGATTTTCCGAAATGAAAACTATTTGTTTCCGAATAATAGAAGCTTTCATATAAGGAAAGAATTTCCAATTTGTGTCAAAAGAATTTCAAGTTTGAAATGAAAATGGTTTTCCGAGTTATGAATAAATCTTTGTGAAAGATTGTTAAACTTTGTATTGAAATTGGAAAGGTGTACCTTTTGTATAAAAGGTCGAAATGGAATTGTTTTGAAAGCTATGAGTTAAATCTTTGTTTTAAAGATTTAACGAGTTAATCCAATTGAAATGGAAATTGATTTGCACAATCTATGAATAGATCTTTGTGAAACTGGGTGAACTTTGTGAAATGAATCTTTTTATGTAAAAGATTAAAATGGAAATGTGTTTAAACCATTTGAAGAAAAGTTTTGGGTAATAAGTTGTGACTTAATTGAAATCCGAATATCCATAAGTTTTTAAATATTGCGCTCATTATTCGGTTTAGCCGGGAGAGGACTTTGTGTCATATAACCCATTCCGAATAGTGATACAACGTAAATGGATAGCATTTGAAGACCGCGTTGAAGACCGGGTGTTTGCGAGAACGATAGGATAACCTATCGATTGTCTCTGCACTAAGTGGCCCCGGTATAGAGATTCCCTAAGTGATGGGAAATCCGATCGAGATTGTGAATACCCGGATTGCAAGGGCTTCTTTGGAAGTGCCTTCGGTTCTGTTCGAACCCGGAACAGACTTGTATGGTTGTATGTTTGACATTACACTTTGAGATATAAAGCTGATTTCTTTCAAATACATTTCTGTTTGGTGGCGAAGATTTATTCTCTTAGCTTAACACCCTTCTCTGAGACGTACGAGCTTAGAGGTTATGTAGTTGAAGGTTATCAATGATATACTCCCAATTTGGTAGTGTGGCATGCTAAGTGTTGCTGATCATTTGTTGATCATTTGTTGATCAAAGCATGGCTTTCGTGTAAAGCATAGCTTTGTGGATGAGACCTCATCGGACCTCACAAACCGTTAATGGTCGAATCAGGAAAGATGTGGCAAGGTTTCAGAGGTAGCTCCCCTAGGGTATGTCCATTCCTTCTGGAAAAAGGTGATATTATGGTATGGAGCCCAGATATTTACCTGTGTGGTTGCTCCAATCTCATTTACTGTGTGATTGTTGCTGTGTGATCGAGGGCCCTCGGATAAAGGTCGCAAACGACCGGGGGTGGCATATCTCATGTTTACTACCTGGGAAGGGGTTAACCGGCCTTGTGTTGGTAGAGAGCAGTTGTCTCTCGGGGCGTCCCTCCAGAGGCGTTCCTACGTGGCATAGGAAGTTCCTTAGCCTGACCATTTGTTGGAAAATCCAATCAAACAATACGAACCTTGTATGGTTTTAGTTGTAGAACCTGCCAATTAAAATGGTAGCTATAGTAGGCATAGTATAATGGTACCTATGCTGGCTAAGATTAATATTATATTTTCGAAATGTTTCCTACACTATGCACTAGTAATAATATCAAAAGAGTTTTTCTTGCGTAGGTAGCATGTTTGACTATCATAAGGAGAAATCTCCCCCATGTGTGCGATTGCATTGTGTGTGTGCCGTGAGGCCTTATGGTAGTTTCATTTTCTAAAAAGCATTGCGGATTTCAATGTTTAAAAATTCTTTTGTTGTTTGTTTTAAAGATAAACTATTTTTGTTTACTCATACCAGTCCCATGACTGACCTGGAGTTTATTGTTCCCTTCCTAAACTCTGTGTGCCCATAAATTTTCCACACGGGCAGTCTAGAGTTGGGTTTTTCAGATAGTCAGGTTTAGTAGAGTATCAGGAGCTAGTTTAGTTTTTGGAGTTCATGGACGAATGCTCTTGCTTATCTTTGTGAAATGTGATGGTGGTTCGAGCTTGATATTGGAGTTGGTGGATTCATTCTCTTTTTCAGATCATTTAGAGCTATCATTTCTGTTGTTTCCGCTGTAGCATTATTATTTGTCTCTGATATTGTTGTATCATATTGATATCATTGTTGTATATCATTCTGGATATTGTATTCATTGGAGTTGTATATGATATCATTCATTTCTTTCTTCCGCTGTGTTGTTGTACTTACTGTGTTATAAGCTCCGGAGAGCCAGATTCGGCGTTTGAATCTGCGGCATTTGAGTACAAGTGAAGTACGGGTGCCGATTTTCGAAGGCCGAGTTCAGGATCTTCATAGTTATCGCTAAACCAAAGCTCTGATACCAAATGTAATGACCCACCTTTTGGACGGTTTAAATTGACAATAAACCACACATGTCGAACTCAAACCATTCAAAAGGGAGGATTGTTATGGGTAAATAAAAAAAGAAGAGAAAAGAATAAAGACAAAACACAGAATCTCATAGCGGAATGACAAAATATAATAATCAAATAAACAGTTAATGAAGCTGTTTTACAAATAACATTTGATTACATTTTTACAATATATAAGAGTATATGTACAACAGGAATAAATAAATAATGCAGCGGAACAACATGATGCAGTGGAATATATATAAAATAAATAGCATACAAATCTTCATCTTTGTCCTCCAAAAATAAAGTCTTCAACACTGAAAAGCTTAGGCTGACCCGAGCATAATGAAAAGACAAAACACCCGAGTCAGAAATAAAAGGTCTTATGTAAGTTAAATCAAAATAAGTAAATACGAGTGTAATAGCCTCAGAGTTGTTTACGGGATTTTTACATCTCCTATCAAGTGTCTAACGTGCGTGCAATAACTTAAGAGATGTTTGGGATTCCATCTCCTAAGGATCCGTTAAACTATTTACTATGTAGTAGTATATGCTATTATAATATGTCTATCAGTAAAGTTGTAACGGCCCGCTATTTCGAACCATTCGCATCCGTAGATGTCAGACTTGAATTGCTCAAAACAACAAAGTGTTAGTTTATATTTGGCAAAAACTTAGCATATATAGTAAATAAATCAATCACAAAATCACAGACACAGAGTATTACAACAATAAGCAGCGGAATAGATAAATAGTAGTTCATGAAGCTAATATAAACATTAGAGTCTAAAACAAAATACAAAAGAATCTCAAATACAAATGAATCTCAAATACGTAAGCAACTGACGAGTCTGAACATAAATGACTGGAATAAACTAGAATAACTGAAATCTGGATAGATAGATCTTCAAACAAAGCTCCAATCTCCAAAGGTGAGTCTCAAATGCCGTGACACTTAGTCTGACCCGAGCATAAAGCAAAACACAAAACACTCGAGTCAGGATTAACATTCTTATATCATTAAATTTAACTCAAGTGAAATGTCAACTGAAATACAAATAACTTAAAGGATGTTTGGGATTTCCATCCTCTAAGGATCCGTGGAACTATCTACTATGTAGTAATATACGCTATTATAATACGTCTATAGTAAAGTAAACTATTAAAGTAGCGTTAAGGCGTTACCCATACCCCCTTAACACATTTTATATATTCCCATAGTCTATACAGTACCGTAATTCCTCTGTAAACTGGAGGGCTATCAGAGGGCACTCCATAGGTATGGTACAAACCAAACTCGTAGAAGGCGCGATAAGGCATGTGACAAGGCGCACGAGGCAACGCCCAGGGTAGATATACCGTTTGCGGATCCAGACTGGTGGTAACGCGTAGCAGCTACTACCGCCCACCTCGAGACACACTCCCAAATCAAATGTGCACCCAATCAAATCACAAAGCAATAGAATGGTATCGAAGAAAAAGTGTCTGATAGGAGGAATGACCTCACTTGGCCCGGCATGGCTCCTGTTTTAGCTACATCAAGCTGACTCATGGGAGTCAGGGCTATGTTAATACCTCATACAGAATCGTCGCCAAACCATCCTACTTCATTCTGGAATCTCCACCGCATGTGCATTTGTTAAAGTGGTTTTTGCTATTGGCAGAGAGTATGACAATATCCAATTCCGGTCTCTTTAACAAACAACGCTTATTTCACACCGTGGTCATTTCATTTCAAATAGTTCATACTTCATATGAAAATATCATATTCATTTCAAAACCATATCAATTCGATATCATTATTCACTTTAAATAATATTCATTTCCAGAATCGTAACACTTTCGAAATCATAACACTTTCGAAATCATAACACTTTTGAAATCATAGCACTTTCGTGATTATAACAGTTGCAACTTAGACGGTTTAGATATTGAAAATAGTATATATATTAAAATAGTTATAAATTAAAATAGTTTATATATTAAAATAATTTATATATTAAAATAATTTATATATTAAAATAGTTGTAAATTTAAAATAGTTTATATTTATTTAAAGAGATTATACTGAAATAGTTTCCAAATTAGAATTGTTTCATCCAATTCCACAAATCGATTCAAATCAACTTAAATTCCAAAATTCAATTTAAATCAATCCCAGTTCAATACTTTTAATTTAAAAGGTTAAAGATTCAATTCAAATTCTCAATAAACCATTTCAATTTCTATCGATTTCAAATGCGGGTTTGAACTATCTCTTTAATTCCAATAAGATTCAAAGTTTAAATATTCAAACATTTTCAATATAAGTTTCATTTAGATTTCACATTTAACTCTAATTTTATTCAAATTGGAAAATGTTCACTTAATCATTTTAATAACAATAAAATCTCAATTTATAATTTAAATCAATATTAAGTATTCAGTCTCAATTTTATTTAAAGTTGAGAATATTCATTTAATCGTTTTTATCAAATCAAGTTATAAATCATACCTTTCAAAATCTCAAAATCAATAATTTCAAATCAATTCTTATTCAAATTCAATTATTAACCAATTTAAATTCCAAGTCAACATTAATTTATCTTCCCAACCTCTATTATTTAAGTTATAAAAATTTATTTTGTTAAATACTAATATAAATTTAAATAAATGCTTAACATATTATATAATAATTAAATTAGATTGTTATTAAATTACATCTTATTATTAAATTTATTTTATATTAAATCTTATTTTTATATATTTTTAAAACAATAAAATTTTAAGAAAAATCTTAAAATTTATATTTTCCAAAATTAACTTATAAATTAAAATTTCCAAAACATATTATTTTGAAAAATCTAAATTTTATACATATATAAAAATAGCATTTATATATTTCATTTTAAAATCAACATTCATTAAAACCAAATATATTTCCTTTCAAACATTGGAAATCATTTTCAAAATATAAACCAACGGTGTCCGTATATAATTTTCTATCCTATGGTCAAGTGATACAGATATTTATCATTTCAATCCACAATTTAAATATTTACGGGTATATATCATTTCAACCCGCAATCCCAAAATTTAAAATCAATGAAATCGCTTAGATTTATCATTTCAACCCATGATGATTTTCTCCTAATCTATAATATCGTTCGGGTATGTATCATTTCAACCCATAGGGAATTCTAAACTAACAGGGAACTTGCAGAGTGAGAACAAATATAATAATGATATAACATATCAACAACATGCATATATCATCAATAACAAGTTATAGTGTCACATGTCACAGGTGAACAGTTACAAATAGTGGCATATCATATATAGCAATTAAATAATTAACAGTTCAAATTTAACAGCATATTCCAATTATCATTTAAATGTGAATTAAATTTATTAAATATAAGAATGTTAATCGTGAGTGATTGCTCACCTTTCGAGGCTAGAGAAATTTGATAACGAACTGAGCTATGGATCTGAGCAACCAAAGTATAGTACGATGAACACGAATTTGACTCAAAGCAAAGCTGGGAGTTGGAATTGACGGAAACAAATCGAAATTAGCTTAATATAAACTAAACAAAATATATGTTATATATATAAAATTTTCTCTTAATCAATTTAAAACATTTATTTAAAATAAATTCTCTCTCTCTATATATATATATATATATATGAAAACCAAACTCATGTATACAGATATAAACTAATATATAGACTAACATATATATATATATATATTATATTTAAAAAAAACAATATCTATTGAAAAATCAAGATAACTTACCTTATTATTATTATTACTATAAACCCAAATATATGTAAACCCACTATAGTATAATATATATTACAGACTTAATATATATATATATATATATATATATATATATTCAAAAATCCAAACAAACATACTACACATACTTGTTATATGAAATTTCTTATATAATACATGCATATACCTCTGTAAACATATATACTGATGCAATTATATATATAATACTTCTTTATATAACTTTCTTATATAATATAAACAAACAAACAGGTTATATATATGACATATATAGACTTATAACAAATTATGTACAAACTTATATAAACTTTTTATATAAACAGATCTTTAAATATATATATATAAAATGCCCCACATATATATATACATATATACCTTTATAATACAATATATATAAATACTGAAATCTAGTTGGACTACTCTTGAGATGGTGCAGCAGGTCAGGCTCGAAGGAGCGTGGAAGGCCAAGGCTGCACGAGAGGAGGGAGAGAGAAGTGTCAAAGAGTTTGCAGGCTTCGACAGTGGTGACTTCGGGCGGAGGTTCTGGACGGTGGAAGAGGATGGACGTGGGAAGCGGGTTTGATGCTTTGGTGTTCGTGGAAGAGATGGCCAAGGGTAGCTGCGGCTGTTGGTGGAATCGGCGGTCACTGGATGGTGGTTGGCGAAAGGCAGGGTGGTCAGCAGGATAAGGCGATGGTGGGGTTATGGGTAGGCTAGCTGCTGACAAATGGAGAGGGGAAGTGGTACACGGCTGCTAGGATGTGGTCGGCAGTCGGTGAAAGGATGGGAGAGGGTGGCTGCGGAGGGGAAGGAGGCGGAGGTAGGTGGCGAACTGGGGTCTCACTCGGGTTTGGTAGGGGCAAACACGGGTCGACTTTGGGTTTTCTCGTGCTTGGGAAGGCGTGGTGGTTTGGGTGGCATAGCGGGTTGGTCGGAGAAGTGTGGAGATGGTGGACTCGGGTTTGCCTTCGGTATGAAGCAGGAGGACTCGGGTCAGAGGAAATGGAGAAGGGGCACGCCTTGAGATCGGGTCAGAGAAAAGGGAAGGAGCTGGTAATTTTTGGGTTTTTCTTCAGGGAAAAGGAAGGATGAACACGAGCCACGACTCGGGCGAAAGTGGAAGAGGAACAAGAACTCAGAGAAGAAGGAGAACGCAACAATGAAACTCGCCCTTTTTTCTTTCTCCAGAATGAACAAAGAAGAGAAGTAAATAGTCACAAGCAAATATATAAACCAATGGGAATGGAAAGGTCATACGTCAATTCAAGTACAATAATTAAAGCAAGTGTTGCTTGGATTACACAGCTGAAATATGAAAAGGCAAAGGAAACAAAAAGGCAAAAATACGGCACGGCTATGACAAACCGTTACGCTGATTTTGCTGCGTATCGAATGTCGACTTGCATTAATAAATATACTGTGGACATCAGCATGATGAGACAAACAGAATGTTACACAGATATGAGCGATATGACTGGGTTATGAAAACTCGATTTTTCGTTGCCGAAAATGCTGCTAAAACTCTGAAAATAAGGTAAACGAAGCTAAAGCAGTCCAAATTTGGCGAAACGAAATATGACGTCTTACTCAGAAAATGATTTACATTTTTACTATATAAAAATATTTAGATTTCAAAAACATTTTATTTTCATCAAATTAACTGATTTTAAATTTAAATAAAATTACACAACAAAATAAACTACCATATTGTCTGATGAAAATCTGGCATTTGCTACGTTTAAATAGACGCGTTACAAATATTAAATTTTCATTGCTAAATTTAATTACTAAATTTTCAAGAATAATTCAGTTAATTACGTTATTTAAACTGTTAAAATTTACGATTCGTTACAAAAGTAAAGTATTAAAATAGCGTTAAGGCGTTACCCATATCCCCCTTAACACATTTTTATAAATGTCGTAGTCCATATAGTACCATAATTCCTCCGTAAATAGGAGGGCTATTAGAGGGCACTCCATAGTGTACGACACAAACCAAACTCGTAGTGGGCTCGATAAGGCATATGACAAGGCACAAGAGGTAATGCCAGAGTAGGGTACTACCGTTTGTAGAACCGGGCTGGTGGTAACGCATAGCAGCTACTACCGCTCATCTCGGAACACACTCCCTTAATCAAATCGAGGGGTTGCCACCAAATCAATCACAAAGCAACATATATGGTATCGAAGAAGCATGTCTGATCGGAGGTGCGACCTCACTTGGCCTAGGTATAGCTCCTGTTTTAGTCATATCAAGCCGATCCGAGGGGGTCAGGGCTGCGTTCATACCTCATACAGTAGCGTTCGCCAAACCATCCTACTTCATTCTGGATTCTCCACCACGTACACAGTTGTCAAAGTGGTTTTCGGTATTGGCAGAGAGTATGACAATATATGATCCCGGTCTCTTTAACAACCAAGCGCTGGTTCTTTTACATTTCCAAAACCGATTCATATTTGATATCAAAATATTAATTTCACTTAAAAATAATACCACTTTCGAAATCATATTCACTTTCGAAATCATATCACTTTCGAAATTATATTTACTTTCGAAATCATTATTCACTTTAAATCATATTCATTTCAAAATCAAACCTCAAAATAGGTTAAACCCTCGTATCAAAATATTGCCTTTAAATTAATTAAATCTAAATCATAACAGTTTGAATATTGAAAGTAGTTTATATATTGGAATAGTTATACATTTAAAAATGGTTTATATGTTTAAAAATAGGCTATAGATTAAAATAGTATATATTTTAGAAATAGTTTATACATTAAAATTGGTTATATATATTAAAAGTTGATGTATTAGAAATAGTTTAAAATAGTTTTAGGAGTTTAAATAGTTTAGGGATTTTTAAAACAGTTAAAATAGTTTAATATAAATGGTTTGATTATTGCAAATTGTTTACATAGTAAATTGTTGAAAATCTAAATAATCTGAATTTTAAAATAATAGATTTTTAAACATTTTATATTAAAATAATTAATTTGAAAATAATATCAAATCAAACTGTTTCTTTCATTTCAACAAACCTGGATCATATCCAGATTACAAATCAACAAACTCAATTTTTATCTTTCAATTCAAATTCTTATTAAAACCATTCAATTTATATCGATTTCAAATCCATGTTTGAACTACAAATCTAAACCATTTCAAATTCAATAGATTTCAAAGTTTAAATATTCAAACGTTTACAATAACTCAATTTTTGATAAATTTCAATTATATTTCAAAAATTCAACTTTAAAATTTCAATTTAAATTCTTTAAAAAATTCATTTAAACAAATTTCAATTCCAACATTTTAAAAGCTTGGATTTGGAAATAATTCAGTTCATATAAATCAAATTTTATTCCATAATATCATTTAACTAGATTCAAAAATTAAGGATTTAAAAATCATTTAATTTAACCAATCCGGTGTCCGTATATAATTTTCTACCCTATGGTCAAGTGATACGGATATATATCATTTCAACCCACAATAATTTAAATTTACGGGTATATATCATTTCAACCCGCAATCCCAAATAAATTTCAAAATCCATAAAATCGCTCGAGTTTATCATTTCAACTCGTAATGATTTTTCCCTAATCTATAAGATCGTTCGGATATGTATCATTTCAACCCATAGTGATTTTTTAACAATAACTAAGGGAACTTGCAGTGTGATAACAACATATAAAATAAATATAATATCCAATCATCGAAATATCAGCAATTAAACATCCATCACAATCATCATTCAATTCAACCAATAAATCACAATAAATAAATTGGTTATCATTAGCAGGTATTTAACTGGAAATTTAAATACAATATTAAATTAAATGGAAATTAAATTCAATAAAATTCAGATTTAACTGGAATGACAATTTAAATATACCAAACAGCAATAAATCAATTTCTAATCACATCATAAATTTAATTTAACTAACATATGATGATTTAGTAGTCGTGAGTGGGTTAAATCACTCACCCTTGATTCTTTTTGTCGATTTAAAATCCAAATATAGGCCAAAATCTAATAGTCTCAGAATGCAGCCAAACCAGTTTCATAATGTCCGGTATTTCGATACGATCGCAATGGAGAAAACCGTGCGTGAATCCGGGCTCATATGGGAAAGTTATGCTAGTTAGATAGATTGAATTTTTAATATATAATAATTAATTAATTAATAAAATAAGTACATGTCACCTTTCCTCTACGTTGAATACCGAGACCACCGAACCAAGCATGCTGAAAACCCCAACTTTGACCACCAAATACGCGTGCCTCCGGCCACCAGAGAATCGCCGACCGCCATCAATCAACCCAGCAAGCCGAGCCGAGTCTCCCTGGCCCACGCACGAGTCCTCCGGCGTCGCCATGACGTCGCGCCGCCATGCCCAATTAGGGTTTTTGAAACCGTAACACGCATATTCTGGCCGCCTTAATAAGTTCTAGGTCGAGTGACTACCAACGTTAAACTCCAAACGACGAGCTCTACAAAACCCATATTCCAATTTCGTCGTTTGATGTACAGATTAAAAAACCCCAATTTGACTTTGACTGCGATTTGACGTTAACTCAAGCACTATTTCAGAAAAATAACACTTGCCGTAAATTCATATTGTCGAGAGCTTCAAAACAGTATATAATATGATAGGGTTTGGAGAGTGAATTTCGAAGTTTAATTTGAATTTGAAATTAGGGTTTTGGATTTGCAACCATTGGGAAGGAGGAAGGAGCAGATAGATTGAAGATAATAGTACGTATAGAAAAATGAAAGGCTACTAGGGTTTCAAAAAGGAAATATATTTATATGGATAAAGATAGATAAGAATGAATGGTACAGATTGAATTGGTCGAAACGATAACAACGACCCGAAAAGCCCGTTTCGTTTCCGAAATGAAAGTCGGTCATCCAATATATCAAAATATATGTTTTCGATATTCTTAAACTCAATGGAACTAGTTTCAAACCCAAATTCCATTGTATACAGAAGTTAGCCTTCAAAATCAAATTATATTTATTTAAATTCTTTTAATTGATTTCTACGCGTTTCGAGCTCGCACGGTCAAACGATAAGTTTGATCGCTACGAAACTTGAAATCCTACAATAATTCACTGTTACAGATCCAATGAAACTGGTTTCCTTGAAATCCAAGACAGTTGCCAAAATGTCTAATTTCATGTTAATTAAATAAATTATTATTCATAAATTTAATCACTTTTAAATTCAAATTTAATAGTTAACAATTTTCATCGCTTCTGATTACACAGAAATTAATAATCTATTAAATTTAATATTCCATGTCAACTTCTATATTTAAATATTGCACTAATTACAACGTTAAATGGCAATTGCAACAAATTCATTAATTAAAATTCCAATAAATTCATTTATTTTGATTTACATCTTATTATTCAAATCAACTATCACCTTATGGATATAATTAACATTGGTTTACATTTTATTACATCAATATTCTACAGTTATCATCTTAATTCATATTAACTGCAATATTAAATTAGATTAATTTCAATTGATTTCCAAATTATTTCAACTTATTAAATAATAAGACGATAAATAAGCAATTGTTACTTTTACATAATTTAATCACATTTATAAGTTTATTGTTTACGACAAGATTATAAATTTACGTACACAGGTCCATTATGGATACTGGCAAATTTGGTCCGAGTCCGGATCGAGCTACAATTAACATGGCACGACAAACAAAGCTATGAAAGGCAACATTCCAAATTTTAGGTCAATCGGAGTTCGTATGCTCAAATAATGGATCGATCAAAATCCATTTAGAAGATGTCAGTTCGTATCCATCAAAGTCCATCCCTCTTCGTATCCATCGGACCTCGTATCCATCAACTCCACTTCCATCATGTTCGTATCGATTGCGCATCATCAATCCATATGTTCGGTTCATATCGATCAACCCCTTCCTTCTGTTTCGTATCAATCGTTCTAGGCATCGATACGAATTTAGCAACCGGGCATCGATACGAAGACGCCTTCCAAGCATCGATACGAAGCGGCATACAAACATCGATATGAAATGAACCACACACGATCGATACGAAGAAGGCAAAGTCAACCAAGAGAAACGGTCACTCAGCATGAAATGTGGATCTCCCCTAAACTATCGCTCCATGTCATTGATGAACCACTGATCTATACGTAGCCTATCGATACGAAGAAGTATCGATACGAGCAGGGATCGATACGCACGCTTTAGCCCACTTGCAAAATGATTCTTGGATCGATCATAACTCAAAATCTACAAGTCCAAATGCTATGAAATTTTCACAGGAGCTTACTTACCACCTCAAGAATTCCTACGATCGATCGCAGCCCAAATGGACGCAATATTGATCGATACAAAAGAAATGAGGATCGATCCCAAATGATCCTTGATCGATCTGGTGGGCCCACCCACGTGTGACAAGGAGTATTCCGAGTTCAGGGAGATATATTGTAGACCTACACCTATAAATAGCACCCCTACGCCTACATAAAAAGGACTTTTGACTCGACTACGTCGTTACTCTGCCGCAACTCCATTGTAACTTGAGTGTTAGAGTGTTGTACTGTTGTAATCAGTTGTCAATCATCAATAAATAGTAAAAATTTTAAAGTGGACAGGCTACAACGCCGAACCACTATAATTTCTTGTCCTTTTCTATTTCTGCATGCTTTTATTGGTGTGATTGTTAGATTAGCCTCTTCTTCCATTTAATTTCTTCATTTTAATCTCTTCAATCACATCCGAAGAGTGTTGTGCCCAATTTGGTACAAACACTTTGGTGCTTTCACTGAGAGAACTCCGTTTTTCTCTGATTCATTGGATCTACTTCCCTTGTTAGATTGCTTAAATCTAAGGAGGAGATCCAGATCTGTCTTCTTGTGGTTCCTTCCATTCTACTCAGATTACTCAAGACCTAGGAAAGAGCTACATCAGCCATGGTGTGTACTACCAGAAATGCTTCAAATGCTGCAGATCCAGAAGGAAGGGATAGGAAAAATCCCATGCAGCTGACTACCATAGGCCAGACATCAACTAGAGCTTTAGATCCACAAGGTCCTGTGACTAGAGAGGAGTTCTAGATCCCCATGCAAGAGCTCACTCAGAGCCGTCAAGAGCTCACCTAACAGATCCGTGCCAACATGGAGCTCGCGAACCAGCTAAACGAAGAAAGGGGAAGGAGATCTAGAAGGAATCACACTTCTTATTCCTCAACTGAAAGCTCAACCTCATCTGACTTCAATCGCAGATCAACACGTCGTCCGTTGGATGGAAATTATGCGGAAGCCTCGGGGCATTAGCGTGCTGTGAATCTCAGACAAGCCGGGGTTGGTCCTTCTATAGGGCACCAAACTGGACCCTCCTCCCGAGGAGGGGCGCTTCCTTATCACACCATCCATGACCATGCAGCTTTTGCCGCTATAGATCTGGAAGCTGAGATCCAGAACTAGCCAGATTCGGGCCTTCGTCAACACATCCATGCTCATGAACCCTACGTTACCGAAGACCGGGAGCCAAGGAGGCGAGGAACGGACCGTCGACAGTGCCCGGACCATCACGCAACATGGAACCCGACCATGCCTTGGCCACGAACATCTAGATGCCTGACATTCCAGCCATGATCCGCCAAATGATCCGAGAAAGTCAAGGTCTTACCAATAACGATTGGGGAATCTCCCGAAGTCATACTTCGTTCACCAACGACATCCTTTATGCTGAGCCATCTCGTCGATTCAGGATGCCTACCTTGCCCGTGTACGAAGAAGTTTGGGTCCTAACTAGCATATATTAAAGTATGAATGGCTCATGAACGCCGCTCGGGCTGATGATGCGGTCAAGTGTAGGAGTTTCCCTATTTCCTTGGGAGTGATTGCAACTATGTGGTTCACTCGTCTACCACCCAGATCCAGTTCAAGTTTCGATCAGTTGGCTACAATGTTCGTCGAACAGTTCTGTATGCATGTTACAAGGCCAAACGATGTCAACACCTTATCCCGCGTTACGCAAAATCCAGGAGAGACTCTTAGACGTTATCTAGAAGGGTTTCATGCTGCCTGTGCTGAGGTCAGCAACCCCAATGGTAATTCTATTTTGATGGCATTAACTAAAAGGATCGATCTCGATTCCAAGTTTGGCAATTGGTTGGCTGGGATACCCTCCACTTCGTTGGATCGTTTCTATGCTAAGGCAGCCCTGTTTTTTAGGAGAGAAGACGCTAGACGATCTAGGAAGTAGGATGATGTGGGGCCCAGTGTTGAAGGCATTTAGAGTAATGTTGCTGTGAAATGGACCGACGAGAGTTCTGGCAAGGTACAATTGAATATTCAGAACAAACAAGGTCAACAGAAGGGTAATGGAGGTCAGGGAAAAAAAGAGACCCAAACCGTGGACCGAGACCCAGAGCTCCCATATTCAATCGATATACCCCTTTAAACACATCACTGGAAAATGTTTACCTTCAAACTTGTAATACTGGACAGTATAAGAAGCCATCAGCGAAATCATCATCTGAGAAAAAAATTTAGACTGGAAAATTCTACAGATTCCACAATTGTTACGTCCACAATACTTATGAGTGCCATCATTTGCATGACATCATTGAGAAATTGATTCGAGAAAGGAAGCTGGAACAGTTTGTTCGGGCGCCGCAGGATGGAGGTGCGGGCCCATCTAACCCGAATCAAGGTCAAGGCCAAGCTAGGCCCAAAGAACCCGTGCGTACTGGCAGGAGATTGGTAATAAACATAGTGAGTGGTGGTCCTCATCCAGCTGACCGGAACTGTAAGGAAATGGAGTCATATGCCAGTTCGATTAGGCATGTGGACTTTGAGTGTTCTAGTAATTTTGATGACGGTGCCCCGACGAAACAACAAAGAACAATGATAGACAACATCGTTTTCAGAAATCGAGATGCTGATAGAGTCGAGGACCCCACGATCAATCCGTTGGTCATTTCAGCCCAGATAGGTCCTGCTTGGATGAAGAGGATCTTGCTCGACATCGGAAGCTCCGTGAACATTCTTTTTAAGCGAGCTTACGACCAAATGAGAATGGAAGCGAAAGATCTAAAACCGTGTCAATCACGCATACATGATTTTAACGGAACTGCAACTATACCCACTGGGATGGTGGAGTTGCCAGTTGAGTTAGGTATTGGAGATCGCTGGAGAGTCTGGATGCTGTAGTTTGTTGTGTTAGACATTAATTCCCCCTATAATGCTTTCTTGGGCCGACCGGCCCTCGTTGAATTCAGGGTAGCAATTGCCCCATGGTGTTTGACTCTGAAGTTCCCCACTGATAACGAGGTTGGAGTAGTACATGGTGATCAGGCGGTTGGGCATGCCTGTTATGTTGCTGAACTGCGGGATGCGCGACATAAGGAGAAAGGCAAGGGAGTAGGGAACCTCTCTGCGTCCGTTTTTCAGAGAATTGACAGCTAATTCCTAGGCCTAGGCCCGGGCGCCACAATCAATTCCTTAAAGATCTTGATCCCCAAGACAATAATGATGAAGAGGAAGTCAAAGATAATCAGGCTTCCCCGGAAAAGTTGATGATTGATGTTCCGATCCACGACAATGATGACTCCAGATGGTAAAGGTCGGATCTCAACTTAGCCACCGGATGAGACAGGAATTGGTTGATTTTCTCCAGGCAAACCTTGATGTGTTTGCTTGGACTCATTTAGACATGTGTGGGATTTCGCCTGACATCGCGAGCCATGCATTAAATGTTGACCCACGGCATGTCCCGGTCAAACAAAAAAGGCGCGGTATGGATCCATAGAGATCTGTTGCCCTGAAGGAAGAGGTAAATAATCTCAAGTCGAATGGGTTTATCCATGATGCTTTATACCCGGAGTGGATATCCAACCCAATGATTGTTAAAAAATCAAACGGGAAATGGCGAACATGTATGGACTACTCAGATTTGAATAAAGCCTGCCCTAAGGATAGTTTCCCACTTCCCAAAATTGATCAATTTGTGGATTCAACGGCCGAACACGAGCTCTTATCTTTCATGGATGCATATTTCGACTACAATCAAATACCAATGCACCTACCTGATCAGGAACATACTAGCTTCGTCACCGATCTGGGACTCTATTGCTACAAAGTGATGTCGTTCGGACTAAAGAATGCTGGGGTAACTTATCAAAGGCTCGTAAACCGAATGTTCATTAATCAGATCGGAAAGACCATGGAAGTATACGTGGACGACGTGCTCGTAAAATCGCCATTGTCCATCAACCATATCAATGATTTAGAAACTATGTTTAATATACTCCGATAGTATATAATGAAGCTCAATCCGTTAATGTGCCATTTTGGAGTTGAATCAGGAAAATTCCATGGATTCATCATTAACTCCAAAGGAATTGAAGCCAATCCTGAGAAAATCTGGGCGATTCGGAATCTCGAAACTCCCAGAACCATAAAGCAAGTGCAAAGCCTCAACGGAAAGGTGGCAGCCTTAAGCAGGTTCATCTCCAAATCTACAGACAAGTGGATCCCTTTCTTCGATCTCATTAGAAAAGGAAAGCGGAATTTCGAATGGACAGAGGAGTGTGAAGGCGCATTCCAAGCACTAGTTCAACATCTAGCAACACCTCCCATTTTGTCGAAGCCGGTTGATCACGAGAAATTATACATCTATCTGGCGGTTTCAGCAAATGCGATCAGTGCTGCGTTGATTTGGGAAGAGGATCAGATCCAATGACTGGTCTATTATATCAGCAAGAGATTGACGAGCAGAAAGAAACTACCTGAAGTTAGAAAAGCTGGCTTATTGTCTCGTCATAGCCTCGAGAAAGCTCCGTCCTATTTCCAGGCTCACCCGATTATAGTCTACACCGACCAGCCGTTACGACTTACGACAGATCCAAACACGACCTGAGACGTTTGGTAGATTGCTCAAGTGGAACATCAAGTTGAGTTAATTTGATATTGCTTATACACCGAGGCAAGCCATCCAAGGACAAGTTCTGGCCGACTTCATAGCCGAATTCACCATACCAAAAGACTTGCCTGAAGCTAGTGAATCTCCAAAGCATGTGTGGAAGCTATACACCAATGGCGTATCAAACGACCGTTGCTCAGACGCTGGACTGGTACTTGAAACCCCAGAAGATCGATCCATATGCTATGATCTAAAGTTTGACTTTCGCGCAACTAACAACGAAGCCGAGTATGAAGCTCTACTCGCTGGCCTTACACTTGCCAAAGACTTAGGAATTATTGCTATGGAGATTTACTGTGATTCACAATTGGTCGTATGCTAGGTTCGAGGAGAGTATCAAGCTAGAGACCGGAGATTGGCCATTTACCTCACTTGGGTCCAAGAAGTGTTGAATCAGTTCAAATACTATGCTATCCATTGTATACTCCGAGAGCAAAATCAAAAAGTCGATTCTTTGGCAAAACTGGCTAGCACTGGCGAAGCACAACAAATGGGACTCGTCCCCGTTGGGACACTTACCGCTCTGAGTATCGACCAATTAGAGATGGACTGGGTGCACGAGGCAATGCTCGAGAAGGAGTCGTGGAAGACTCCGCTTAAGAAATATCTCGAGCATGGAGCTTTACCCGAGCACAAAAGCGAGAAAAGACAGGTTCTCCGAAAAGCTTTGCGATTTATTATCCAGAATGGAGTCCTGTACATGAGAGGGTATTCTGTTCCTTTACACCAGTGTATCGCCCACGATGAGATCAAAAGAGTGTTACATGATGTGCACGAGTGGGAGTGTGGTGACCACACCGGAGGGCAAGCCCTTGCTAAGAAGATACTCAAGTATGGGTACTACTGGCCCACTATGAACCGAGACGCATCAGACTATGCCAAGAAATGGGATAGATGCTAGAAACATACCCGAATTCCAAGAGCCCCGCCTACCGAAATCACTCAGACGGTCAGTCCATGGATGTTCGCCACATAGGGAATTGATATAATTGGGTCCTTGCCTCTGGCCAAAGGTAGTGCGAAATACGCCATTGTTGCAGTTGACTACTTTACCAAATGGGCAAGCCGAGCCCCTTGCTACTATTACGACGAAGAAAGTAATCAACTTTTTATATGCAACATTATCTGTCATTTTGGCCTCCTGCAGACGATTATCACTGACAACGAAGCCCAATTCGATAGTGTCCAGTACAAAAATTTCTGTCTACGTTACAACATCCAGAAGAAGTTCTTGGCAGTAGCTCACCCTCAAGCGAATGGATAGGTCGAAGCTGTTAACAAAGTTATCAAGTCCATTTTAAAGAAACGACTGGAAAATGCTGAGGCAGGTGGGTCGATGAACTTCCCATGGCCATATAGGCATATCAAACTACCCACAAGTCCACGACCAGCCACACTCCGTTTGCACTTTCCTATGGCTCCAAAGCTGTTATTCCAGTTGAATTAGAAGTACCTTTTCACCGAGTGACCTATTACGATCCAAAGACGAATGCCATCTTACATGCAGAATCTTTGGATCTATTAGATGAGAAGCATGAAGAGGCTGATTTGAGGGCAGCCACACACCGCAGTCGAGTCGCCTGGTTATACAACGCTAAGGTCCGACCCAAAACCTTTGAAGTTGGCGATCTCGTACTCAGGAGAATTTATCTGGTCCCTTCACACATGAAACCGACATGGGAAGGACCATATGTCATTAAGCGGAGACTTGGAGATGGCACATTCAAACTATCAACCGTTGACGGTCTTACTTTACCAAGAGCATGGAACAGCGAGAGTCTCCATCGTTATTACACATAACTGGGTTTTATTCCATTAGTCTGCTTTTCCTTTGAAATTTTTTAATGCATTTTTTGAATCCGATTGTAATAAGGCAACTGACTTTGCCATACTTTCTTATTTCAGCAATGCAATGCAAACTCATCAAGCCAGATAAAAAATTTATGAAATGCATCGTGCGACCGTCATAATGTACGAAGACCTAAGTTCCATCTCAAGGTGGGACTTATTCAAATAGGGAGTGACTATGATCCGACCGGTCACTCGCTAAGTGAAACCCCAAGCTCGGGGGCAAACAACGCTAAGGAAAAGAGGGATTGAAACACGACAATCCTCTAACAAATTCCAGCTCCCGGAGTGCGAGTTGGAGTACAAACTCCAAATCCAAACTCGAAGAGGATGGATCCGTCCATCCACGACTTCGCTTGCCAAATCAAGGTGGATGTGATCCGACCGTCTGCAACCTTGATCAACTCCTTATTCCCAGAGTGCGAACGAGATCCTAATGCCTAAACAGATGTGACTAACCATCTGTCGACTAACTCCAGATTCCAAGAGTGCGAACTGGAGTACAAATGCAAATGAGTGTGACTGACCACCCATAAACTAACTCTGGTCCTAAGAGCGCGGACTGGAGTATAAACACCAAATGGGTGTGACTGACCACCCACCAACTAACTCCGGTCCCGAGAGCGTGGACTGGAGTATATCCACCAAATGGGTGTGACTGACCGCCCATCCACTAATCTTGGTCCCGAGAGCGTGGACCGGAGCGTAAACATTAAACGGGTGTGATCGACCACCCATAAAACAACTTATGTCCCCAGAGTGCGGACGTAATCCAAAATATTAAATGGGTGTGACTGACCATCCATCGACTAACTCTAGCCCCGAGAGTGTGGACTGGAGTATAAGTACCGAACGAGTGTGACCGACCGCCCGTAAATTATTTTATGTCCCCGGAGTGCAGATATAATCCTAAGTACCAAACAGGTGTGATCGACCACCCGTAAATTAACTTATATCCCTAGAGTGCAGATATAATTCCAAACTTATGCAGGCCTGACTGATCGGCGGCATACAAGTTCAATCCCCAGAGTGTGGATATCAATACCAACAAATGAGCGAGTGTGATCCGACCACTCAAACTCATTTTACTTTAACTTTGTTCCGACTAAGTTAAATTAAAGTTAGTGAAGATGAAAAACGACTACCGACCGACCACTTCAATTCTCCCCAAAACCGAGGGCATAACTCAAGTACTAGCCGCTAGCCGAAACGGTGCAACGTTGGGACTCGACTCGACGTCTGGTTATGACCCGAAGCCATGACTTCGGGACTTAACAACCGGACTCAAGTTCGACTTAGAGACTAAATCCTCACAAGTACATTAAATGGAAATGCGAGTGTTGAAATACTTAAACAAATAAACACAGAGTTATGCTGGAAAAAACAAAATGAAGTTTTATTTCCACTATTCTTTGACAAAGATAAGTATAGAAACTTATTCGAAGAATTCCTATAAGCAAAGACCGAACCCGCATCTATACACGACCTACAAAAGCAAAAGGAAATCTTATTCTAAGCTATCTGCAAAAAGAAGAAGCAAAAGTGCAAGTATACGCCTTTGGTTTTTTATCCTTCTTCGACGTAGACCCGCTCGAACTGCCGCTCAGCTGCATCTTCGAGCCTTTACCTCCCCGGCCTGCTTTAGATGGTTTGTCTTCGGCCGGGGGAATCGGAATAGTCTACTCCTCGGAACTTACGGGGATCGAAATACCCTCCGTGTGTGGAACTGGAGGAATTGTGGCACCCTTAACGTTGGAAGAATAATGCACACTGGTATCGATGATGGTCCCACCCAGAGAAACAATAAGCATAAGGACCGGGCTGGGACCCGCCATGCCACCACCAACAATACTAGCTTGCTTGGCTTGCTCTATCTCGGCTTTAATTTCCGCCATTATCTCCTCAGACCAATCTGCACGAATCCCCATTGGCATGCTACTAGTCGGGCCCGAGGAGCTCGTAATCATCACATCTTCATCAATGACGAAAGGCATTTTGGTGATCGGGTCGCTTTGTTGGCCGAGGAGTTCTTCCATCATTTGTTCATCAAAAACGTAACTGCTTTCGTGCATCTCCTCAGCCGATGCTGCGACCGTTGTAGTTGTAGCTTCCGTCATTAGTGCCTCATGCTCGTGATGTATTCCTTGAGTTGCAGGAGGATCAAGTGATGCAGAATCTAAGGCTGAATGAAGATAGGAGAAAATATTAGTAATGTCTTCTGACAGTGTTCCTGCGTATGAGTGAATAGGAGAAGTGTTCAGAATACCTTCCTCAGTTTAGCTCCCTGGTTGACCCGACATGCCTTCTGAACCGCTCTCAGTTATCGGTGAGAGATGTGGCCTGTGAGGATCATACGCCGGAACGAATGGAGGATCGACAGAAGAAGTAGGCTCAGATTGAGACATTGCAGGCGCTTCGGAACCCGCTTTATGATGCTCAACTCCGGATCCTTCTCCAACGTCCTGATACTTAGCAGCTAGCTTTTCCTTTTCAAGAGCGACGACTGTATTGTGGAGGACTTTAGGTTCATCTCCGACAAGTATTTGAGCTTCCAGTTCGAACTCATCAATAGTTGTGGTATTTCGGATCACCTTTTCATCCTCCACCAAGCGGCTCCAGGCTCTGTACAACTGGAAGGGATAATCTTCACCGAGTCAGTTTAGATTGCGGATTCTTAAGACGTTGGCATTGTATGTGACCAGGAGATCTTCGAATTCATTCTCCATCCTGGCCTTCACCGCTTTAATTTCATTCTCAATTCTGGCCTTGGCTTCCTGAGACTTTAAGTTTGCCGCATCCCTTTCATCCTTGAGTACCACCACTTGTTCACATGCCTCTTAGGCAGATTTGTTGGCCTCATCCTTTTCATTAATGGCCTTGGCAAGTTTTGCCTTTAGCTTATTGAGCCTTTCACTGCAACATCTTTCTCCTCTGTGACAAGCGTATTCCGGTGGCCCATCTCTTGAACCAAGTCCATATGAGACCGTTGCATTTTTTCCGTGGACTGTTTTGCCTCTTCGGCTCTCTTATCGGCCTCCATCTCTGATTTCCATAAAGACTTGGCTTCATTATTAAGCACTTCTATTATCCAATTTTTCTAAGCAAGATCGGTCTCCATTTTCTTAATTATCTTGGCTCGCTCGAAAGCTACCGCCGAAGCCTTTTCTGCAGTTTTGACCCACTCCCGGTATTGGCTGTAAACATCATGCACATAGTCCTGTACCAGTTTTTCTGCATCATTGGGAATTCACTTCAAGTTCGAAGGGAAATGGAAGCCATCGAAGCAGATATTTGGGAAGTCTTGCTTTAACTTAGCAATCTGAATGGCTCCCTCTCCAGTGGGTTCTATAGCGGCCAGTTCTGTAACGATGGGAGCTTCCGCCTCAGTCCTACGGCGTTGTTCGCTAGACTATGAAGTATGAGGAGGCACTATTTGGTGGGCAGTCTCAGAGGGTTGTCTGCCGGAGCTAGAGGGTTTTGATGAACCTTTAGGTGGAGGCGATCACGACCGAGAGCGATGCCTATATTAATGTGGCCTCTCCCTCTCCCATTCATAACGCTCACACTCCTAGCTGGAGTGATGGCCACGGTCGTAATCTCTTTCAAATTTGTGCCTATAAGATTCAGAGTGAGAGCTGGATGCGTGGCATTTAGAACGAAGACTGCTAAGCATCGACCCCTGCCTCACCATTGTGTTTGTAAAATGAAAAGAGAAGCAGAATTAGTTATCTCCTGAAACTAGAAAGCATGTGATTAGAAGTTGTGTGATGTCGTGAAATGTGTGTATGCATGTGCAAACCCCCCAACGAACCGATTGTGGTGGCCCTGCTCACAATAGTTGGCTCCCCTACATCTAAAGCACTTAAGCCTACATCAGTTTGCGACGGGGAGTGAAGTCCCTCTAATCCAAAATCTTGGAATGAAGTCAAGTTATCGGGAATAGGGATATCCACCAATCCTTTCAACGAACTCTCCATTTGCGGAGAAGAAGTCTCTTGACTTATAGCAGACGCAGCAGGTAGAGATGCCACAACATTTTTACGCCTTTGAGATTTATGGGCGAGAGCCTTGACTTTTCTTTTCGATAATCGAAGACTATGCGAAGGCGCAACTGCGGGCTCATCCCTAGCTTGCAAACTCTTGTCATCATCGTGTTCGGTGATTACGACTCCAGGAGCTCTTCATCCTCCTTGCCTTACTGGAGCCACCCTGGGAACTCCTACCAGCCCGATGCTTTGATCTCCCTCTATAAGCCCCACGTCAATTAAGTTTTCATCGGTAAGGACTTCATCGATTTCTTTGAGCTTGGTCGGCATCGATTGGAGAATCCTTACTATCTCCTTAAATTTCGCTCCTTCGGGCCGCGAAATTGAAGCTGTAAAAGAAACACAGTGTTAGACTCGGCATCAACTTAAATTACCCAGTTAATCGAAAAATAAATGGGATCACTTACGTCTAACTAGCCACTGTCTGGCGAATCTTGGTGGACACCGAACGAAGAACCATTCGGTCTTGAAGTAGCTCAACTTGCTCCAAGCCCCTGCCACTACTTGGCAGTTTCAAACTGCTTCTAAAAAGGTGAACGAAGGGTTGTCCCCACGACTTTTGACGTTAAATAAATATCTGATTTCCTCAACAGTCGAGGGTCGGAAAAGATGCTCCATGAAGATAATGTATAAACTATTGAGCAGAGCATACCCATTCGGATGCAATTGAGAAGGCGCAATCCTAAAAAAGAGTAGCACTTCCCGAATAAACTGGTTGAATGGAGGCAGCGTTCCAGCTATGCACATAAATCTATTGTAGGCGGTATACCCTTCTGGGGGATTGTTCGCTCTGTCTTCCGGCCCCTGTAACAAAATATCTTCTAGAGATAGACCATGTCTGAGGCAGATCCTGCCTAACATGTCTTCGAAGATTTTAGAATGAACAGAATCCTCCGGGTTAAGAACTAAAATTGCACCCGGCAGTTCATTCGGGGTGGGACTAACTACATCTGCCGCAATGTCTGGCACTTCGATTACAGGAAGTGGCAGACTCTGAATATCCTGCGGCTCGGAGCTCCTGGGATCCATAGCTATTGAACTCAGTAAAAATCATCATTAGATGGCAATAAACCCGTGTTCCCCCTGGTGTAAAGTGAGTGGTCGTGTTGTGTAGTGCAGTGCTACATGATACTTTAAGTTTCTACAAGTTCGAAAGATGGTAAAACGACAAGACTTTGAAATTCGATCGGACTGACCGTCTTCGCCGACCGTCCCTACCATGCCATCCTGACTTCGAAGAACGATCCGTGTTAAAGTTTGTTATGTTTATCAAATTACAGTTCCATCGACGAGCTTCGAAGGATAGTCAAATATGCAGTTTAATGGTTAAGTCCAGTAATGCAAGGCTAAAGCTCGTCGGAGTCAAGTGTTCAAATATGCGAAAGGCTATGTTTTGTATCCATTAAGTTTTAACTTGGATTGTTCCATAAGAGCCGGGAATCGTATCGATCACCAGCCAAGGCTTCGTATCGATCACCAACCATGGTTGCGTATCGATCACACGACCATAGCTTTGTATCGATCGCTCCGGATCAATACGAACTCCCATAATTCCAGATCGATACGAAACTGCTCCCTCCATCCATTATTTCCAGATCGATACGAACTTCCACATTCCAGATCGATACAAAGATGCTTCCTCCATCCACTATCGATACGAGTAACTCCATCGTTCCAATCAATTGCTCTTCTTCTTCTCCAAGCTGCCAAAACTCCATTACTACTTCCTCGACCTCACTCCAACCAAATTCTGGCATCAACGGCCAAAACTCCATTACTACTTCCTCGACCTCACTCTAACCAAATTCTGGCATCAACGATGCCAGAATCGGCCACGACAATGGATGAAACGGCATTGAGTCGCAAGTCTCATCATTTTAAAGTCGATTTAACTAGTCAATTACCTTGTTTAAAGAGTCGGTTTGAAGGATTAATAGGTTATTTGATTTGGAGACGAAGGCGTTCTTTTTTGCTCGTGTTCTCGATCAATATGAAGGAAGGTTAAAAGCAAGAGCAAGTAAGAAAATTTGGCTTTGTACAAAAGGTATTTATATGCCTTCGTAACCAACAGAAAACCTTTCGTATCCCGGTAGCAAGGACCGATAGAAGCGGTCAAGGTTTCATCGATACGATTGCAACAAGGTCTTATTTGAACCACCGAGCTCCATCGATACGAAACGCCTATTTCGTATCCATAAGTTCGAAGACCCAAGACCTCGTATCCATCGATATGAAGCATCTCCAAGGACTATCCATTTCATATCAATAGCCATCGATACGAAGCATGCATTCCAACATCTCAAATTGATCCAAGAGAGGATCGATACGAAGGAGTGGCCTAAAACAACCATCAATCAATGTTACAACTTGAATTTCACATTGATCTAGGAGAGGATCGATACGAAACTTGATCCAAACAAGAACAAAAGAACTTGACAATGACCCGTGAACGTGCAAACGTGAACATGAGTCAGGTTAACATACGTGCATGTATGACGAACAAACATTTGATTTTCAAAATTGACAAGAATAGAATGCTTACCTGATGAATACCGGAACAATGAACAACAAATTGCTAGAACTCAACCCACAGTTGCAAAAAAACACTGCATGATCATTGGCAATCAACAATTCAAAATTTATAATGCTGGAAATCAGACAAAGGTTGCGTCTCTTGACGAAAAGACAACGACTATTCAACGAATCAGATAGAACTTTTTCAGATAAAGAATGCAGCTTTTCAAAGCACGTCATGTTCACACAAGACGTACTTTGGGGGGCAAATGTTATCCCACCTTTTGGCAACGCCGTGAAACCAAGGACTTGACTAGAAACCAAAGAAAATCCGTCCCGAAGATCAGTTATACACAGGTCCACTATGGATACTGGCAAATTTGGTCTGAATCCGGATCGAGCTACAATTAACATGGCACGACAAACAAAGCTATGAAAGGTAACATACCAAATTTTGGGTCAATCGGAGTTCGTATGCTCAAATAATGGATCGATCAAAATCCATGTAGAAGATGTCGGTTCGTATCCATCGCAGTCCATCCCTCTTCGTATCCATCAGACCTCGTATCCATCAACTCCACTTCCATCCTATTCATATCGATCACGCATCATCAATCCATATGTTCGGTTCGTATCGATCAACCCCTTCCCTCGTTTCGTATCGATCGTTCCAAGCATCGATACGAAGTTAGCAACCGGGCATCGATACGAAGACGCCTTCCAAGCATCGATATGAAGGGGCATACAAACATCGATACAAAAGGAACCACACACGATTAATACGAAGAAGGCAAAGTCAACCAAGAGAAACAATCACTCGACATGAAATGTGGATCTCCCATAAACTATCGCTCCACGTCATTGATGAAACACTGATCGATACGTAGCATATCAATACGGAGAAGTATCGATACGAGCAGGGATCGATACGCATGCTTCAGCCCACTTGCAAAATGAATCTTGGATCGATCATAACTCGAAATCTACAAGTCCAAATGCTATGAAATTTTCACAGGAGCTTACTTACCACCTCAAGAATGCCTATGATCGATCGCAGCCCAAATTGCACAATATTGATCGATACGAAGGAAATGGGGATCGATCCCAAATGATCCCTGATCGATTTGGTGGGCCCACCTATGTGTGAGAAGGAGTATTCCGAGTTCAGGGGCAGATATTTCAGACCTACACCTATAAATAGCACCCCTACGCCTATAGAAAAAGGACTTTTGACTCGACTACGCCGTTACTTTGCCACAAGTCCTTTGTAACTCGAGTGTTAGAGTGTTGTACTATTGTAATCAGTTGTCAATCATCAATAAACAGCAAAACATTCAAAGTGGACGTAGGCTACAATGTCGAACCACTATAATTTCTTGTCTTTTTCTATTTCTGCATGCTTTTATTAGTGTGATTGTTAGATTAGCCTCTTCTTCCATTTAATTTCTTCATTTTAATCTCTTCAATCACATCCGAAGAGTGTTGTGTCCAATTTTGGTACAAACAGAGATATTGCTAATTAAAAGTAATTTAAATGGATAATCCAAATTTGAGCTCGGAATGGAATCATTTTAAAAGATTTGAACCTTAAATTGATTATTGAAGTTTAAATTGATTTAAGTGATTTAGATCGGGATTTTGAAATCGAACTCGAAATTTATATAAATCGAAATGGTTTAGAATAAGAATAATTAAAATTTAAACCATTGAATTGAATCATTGAATTGAATTTGGAGTTTAAATGAACGTTTTGAAATTGAAGTTAATTTGAATTGAAATCGAAATTGAGTTGATTTGAATTTAAATCGGAATTGAGTCGATTGAATTGAAAGATTTGAAATTGAATCTATTTGGTTTGAAATTTGGACCTGGGTCCAAATTTGTTGAAATGGAAAGAAGTAGTTTGATTTGAAACTATTTTTAAAATAAATTATTTTAATATAAACTGTTTGTAGGATCGATTTCACCATAGAGGGGGGTGAATAGGGTGATACTAATAATAATAGAAAATAATGCGGAAATATATAAAATAATTGCAGCACATATAATAGCAGAATAATAAAAGCAAAAATAGAACAACACAGATTTTCCCAGCTTCGGCAAAACCTGCCTACGTGCTGCCCCCAAGGTTTCTACTAGAAATTAAGTAGTCAAACGCTTACACACGTAAACTTGCGATACCCGCTATCGACTAACCTAACTCTATGCTCAAAACCCTGCCACAACTCAGCCACTGAGTTGCGAATTCTCGAACTACAAAACCGTAGTTCGTAACATAATTAAACACACTAGAATTGAAAATTTTAAAAGAAAAATTACAATTTAAAAATAAAACAAAGCCCGATAAGTTTAAGCCCAAAACAACAAATAGCCGGCCCAAAAAAAGGTTAACTTCCTTTCTATACTTCGGCCGACTTCCCTTTTCTTTATTTCGTGAAAAAATATTCTGCTGTGTTCTATTTTCCTCTTTCAAAATTAGGGCTTCATGATTGAAGCTGTCGCTCTATAATCAATCGATTGAATTGAGGGATTTGCATTGCGTTGCTTTGTCAATCGACTTCTGGTTATGATATGCTTCCGGTCGCTCCAATTTCTTGAGTTCGACTGTATAATTTGGTATGTGAATTTTTCCCATTTACTTCCTCTATTGTTTTGCTTTGGCTCGAACTCGATTCGAGTTATTAATTTGGGATTTAATTTAAATCTTGGCTCTATGATTTTTTTCTTTAACTCGAATGAAATTCTACCGATGATGTTAAGGGAATTTATATAGGGATCGAAACCCTAAATTATCGTTCGTATAATTCACTTTGAATTCTTCATGAATTTATGTTTGGCTATTCGATTTTGATTGGATGCTAGTGATTACTCTGACTTGTTCATTATTGACTAGCTTTAGTCGGTTCCTTCTTTTCCCTGATGTGTTTGAATGTTGGTTCCGTAGTTTTCTGCTATGACTTTGGCATCGTGAATTTTTTTGAGACTTTGACTTGTTCACGTTACAATTGTTGCAAATCATTTCTCTTGACTTGTTTTTTCTGTGACTATATTCACACTGCTGTTTTTCAACTCCTCGACTTTGTTATTCGAACTGCTACTGTTTTGATTTTTCTATAAACTCCGCTTCATGTTATAACATTTGTATATCATCATTCACTGTTTGCTTGGAATGAGTTTTGGTTTCCACTGCATATATATATATATATATATATGTGTGTGTGTGTGTGTGTTCACGCATGTATATATGTATGTTGTGATACCTTGTTCTGCTTGATGCTATGTTGTCACCTCTGAACTGATGAACTCTGGTTCATATTGATATGTTATGTTCAATTGGTAGTTGTAGTGTCATGTGGTCTTGTAGTCTAGGCACAACTTTGTTGTTGCCTCTGTTTTCATGTGATGTCTCCATACATATATAATGTGTGTGATTGTCCTTTGGTATAACAGTCTTGTTCATTACTGCATATATGTATACATGCTGTTTCCTCTTGGAAACTGCTGCATATTTCGAATGTCCTCATGTTGCATATGTATGGTTTAGATGCATGTAGAATATAGTCTTATTCCACCGAGTCATTGAGTTTTGTGTTCAGTTGCTTCAAGTCTGTTCATGCCTGGGTTGCCTTCATACCTTCATTCTGCTTGTTTTATGTTGAGTTACCGTTTGCACTTAATTTTGATTGCACTTGAGTCATGACTGCTGTGTGGCTTTGAGCATTGCCTTGAACTGAACTGCTCTGGTTGTCACTGCATGTATATATGTATACATGTGTGTTTACACATGTATATATGTATGTTAGCTTGTGCAGTTTCTTCCAGTCTTTGTTGTTTTTAAATCCATGCCTCATTGTGTTCATTTGAGTCTACACTTGCCTTTGAGCTTCTGATTTTATATGTGGAACTGTTATGTTGAGTGGTCTTGTTAGACTTGCATTGATCTAGACATGTTGTTTTTTCTGTTGCATTCCATATATATATGTATACATGTCTGAATGCATGCATATCCTCTGTCCTCTTTGAGTACTTGCATTTGAACTTGTGTGTTGTGGTCTGTACTTCAGTGTCAACTGGTTTTTGCTGTTTTGTTCCTTGTTCGAATTTTATTCTCTGGTTGATGGTCTTCTTCGAGTTAAAATGCCTCTGACCTGATGTATGTTTGTGAGGTCTGGTTGATATTCGCCTGGTCCATCATTCTCTAGAGTCTAGTGCACCTTTCTCTGGTTCATGTTGTTATTGATTTGATCGAGACTCTATGCACATGAGTTGAATCCAGCTAATGGCTCGGGTTTGACCTTGTGCTCACCTGTCCCTGCAATTTTACCAAGTGTATATTGGTGTGCACAGCCTTGTGGCATGTACAGTGATACACTGTGCATGTCACAAGTTGTTCGTGTAGATGAATTCAAAATAAAAGATGATGAACTACCCAAATAACTGAGGCAAATAACATTTTCAGAACACACACTTTAATTTGCACTGCAAAATATTTTCTTTTTCAATTTTACTGTGTTAGTGTTTATTTTGTAGATAGTTCAAATGCTGGATACAATCTGAAATAGAGTTGAAGATAAATACGAGTGAATGAGTGATATGTAGTGAGGTGAACATTTTAAATTGAAATTTGTGATGTAATCGAAATTGTAATGTAATTGAAATTGTGTATATATACAGTGAGAGCTCAAATTTGTACCATTTGAATTTGTAATAAAATATTTGTTTGAATAAAATATTTGTTTGAATTTGAATTCTGTGTTATTATTTTATCCAATAAATATTTATTTAATTATGTGAAAAATAAAATAGTACAATAACAAATACATTTAAATGAATATATATATATATATATATATATTATCATCAACAAAAATCATATACTTGCATATTCAACAATCTCCCCCTTTTGATGATAACAAACATATATTTAGATTTTGAATGTATTAAATGTATTTGGTCATTGATGAACTCTATATGCTCCCCCTATTTGAATGCTCCCTCTCTACAACAAAGCTCCCCCTTCATATATGCATGAAAATAAATAAAAATATGCAAATTAACCTAGATGAGAATATGCAAATAAAAAATATGACTTGAATTATTTGCCAACCAAAATCTTAACTTCTCTCTCCCCCTTTTGTTATCAGCAAAAGAGTAATAGTGTTAGAAAAATAGAGATAAAATGATAGACATTAATACAACATTAATACTCAATCGGGTATAAATATTAATTTCAATAAAAAAACAAAAAAAATCATAAATACTCTGTTAGGCGCATATTCCACTTTAGAGTGATAGAGGTGATGTCGGTATATAAAACCATATAGTTGTGTCTATTTGTGGTATATTTATATCAGGAATTTGAATATCTACTAACCATGCATAACCGTTAGGACTTTTAAATGAGATTAGTAGTATTCCCAATTTTTATAGAAAAATGAATTTCTAGTATCTTCTAACCACGCATAACCGTGAGGACTTCTAAATGGGATTAGAATCAACTTGTCTATTTAATAACCAATTTTGATATGTGTTCCATACATGCATAACCGTGAGGACTTTTAAATGAGCATGAAAGCACATACACAAATATTCCAAGTAATTCACCCATGCATAACCGTGAGGACTTTTAAATGAGAGTGAATACTTTGGATGTTTTTATTGTAAAAAAAAAGTAAAATAAAAATGAATAATTTCTTGTTTAAAAATACCACATTTTAACATACTATATTGGATTTTAATAAGTGATGGTCGTTAGAAATATGATAGAAATAGAAATGGTCGTGGAATTTTTACCAACAAAAGTTATTATAAATCTTGTTTAAATTTTTAAGGAAATTTACTAAATATACCGTCTCAAGTCATAATATATGATTAATGTCGACACTCATCACTATTTCAATTACTATTTATCTTTTCAATAATCAATAGGGAGTCAGATTAGTTAATGTAGTTATTTAAGATCAAATCCAAAAACAAATATAAAATCAAATTTCTAAAATGGCTAATCTGAAACGAGGTCAACAAAAACTATTTTCTAGAAGGGGTTTTATGAAAAAAAATGTCTGCCAATTGAAAATCAGTCAAAATGACAATTATGCATATATTTTCTGTGATGCAACTAATGAATGTCTCTACATAAAACACATTCCACTAGTATTTTTTTCTATCAACTAGACTACCAGCATAATCTGTATCTGAATACCGCTTTAACTCAAAGTTATCAGATGGATATCAAAGACCAAACCGTGAGATGTGCAACAAATACCTTATAATCATTTTACAGCATTTAAAATGAGATTCATTTGGATTTGAATTAAAACCATGCAAATAAACAAACAGTGAACATAATGACAGGTCTAGAATAAACAAATATATCTACGAGTATCTTGAGTAATCATCAATCAATACAAAACAACATTTCTTACTTCCTAAACTGGTAATATCGTTAGTCCAAATAAAGTTATATGGACTAGTTTAAAGATGAAAATATAATTAGTCAACATTTTTGCACAAATTAGAATCAAAATCAATATTTATTTCCATATCACATAACTGGCTGAATTAAATCAGATTACGGTGTAGATTTTCACATTTAATATATCGTTCAAGATAAATGTACTGTTACCTATTTTACCTTTGCCGATAATTTTTAGTTGTTGCCCACTGTGATTCTGCCACCTTTGTACTAGGCTAAGAAACTTTGATTAATTGTCACGATTCGAAATCCAGCCTTCGAAAATAGGCACCCATACTTCAATTCTACTCATGTCCCGTAGATTCAAACGTTGAAATTCGACTCGTGGGAGCTTATAACACAGTAAGTATAACAACACAACGGAAGAAAGAAATGAATGATATCATATACAACTCCAATAAATACCATATCCAGAATAATATACAACAATGATATCAATATGATACATGAATATCAGAGATATGATACAATGCTACAGCGGAAATAACAACAATGGAAGAGATCACTCCAAATGATCTACAAAAGAGAATGACTCCAACAACTCCAACATCAAGCTCGAACCCCCATCATGTTGCACCAAGAGAAGCAACGTCAGTCATGATCTTCAAAAACTGAACTAGCTCCAACTAATCTACTTAACCTGATTATCTGAAAAACCCAACTCTAGACTGCCCGTGTGGAGAATTGTGGGCAACCAGAGTTTAGGAAGGGAACAATAAACTCCGAGTCAGTCATGGGACTGGTGTGAGCAACAAAAACAGTTTATCTTTAAACAAACAACAAAAGAATTTTTAAACATTGAAATCCGCAATGCTTTTTGGAAAATGAAACTACCATAAGACCTCCCGCCACACACACAATGCAAACGCAGAATTGGAGGAGATTTCTTCTTATGATAGTCAAACATGCTTACTATGCAAAATCATTTGATTATTATTACTATTAGTGCATAGTGTAGGAAAATCTTTCGAAAGTATAATATTAATCTTAGCCAACATACAACCATTAGCTACTATGTTCAATAGCAGGTTACCGCCACATTCCATAGCAGGTTATACAACTAAAACCGTACAAGGCTCGTATTGTTTCTTTGGATTTCCAACAAATGGTCAAGCTAAGGAACTTCCTACTGCCACATGGGTACGCCTCTGGAGGGACGTCCTGAGAACTAACTAGCTCTCTGCCAACACAAGGCCGGGTTACCTCTTACACTAGGTAACTACTACACGAATATGCCACCCCCCGGTCCTTTGGAACCTTTATCCGAGGCCTCGATCACACAGCAACAATCATACAGGTAAATGAGATTGGAGAAACCGCACAGGTAAATATCTGGGCTCCATACCATAATATCACCTTTTTCCAGAAGGAAATGACATACCCTAAAGGACGCAACCCTCATAACCTTGCTGGATCTTTCCTGTTTCGACCATTTTCGGTTTGTGAGGTTCGACGAGGTCTCGTCCACAAAGCTACGCTTTTTCACAAAGCCATGCTTTGATCAACAAATGATCACCAACACACAGCAACACTCAGCATGCCACACTACCAAATTGGGAGTATATCATTGATAACCTTCAACTACGTAACCTCTAAGCTCGTACGTCTCAGAGAAGGGTGTTAAGCTAAGAGAATAAATCTCCGCCACCAAACATAAATGTATTTGAAAGAAATCAGCTTTATATCTCAAAGTGTAATGTTAGACATACAACCATACAAGTCTGTTCCGGGTTCGAACAGAACCGAAGGCAATTCTATTTAAAGATGATTGGTTAATAAAAAATCAAAATTAACATCATCAATCATTTCACATAACTGGCTGATTTAATTTAGGTTATGGTGCAGATTTTCACATTTAATCTATCGTTTGAAAATAAATACAATTACCTGTTTTACAAGTACGATAATCTTTCGTTGTTTGCCCATTGTGAATCTGTCACCTTTATACTAGGCTAAGGAACGTTGATTTATCGCCCGTTGTGTGTCTGGAACAGCCAGAATCCAGATAACACTAATGTTGTTCCTTAGCCTGCCACCACACCTACACGGTAAAAGATTTTTGTGACCTATTTGTTTTTATAGGTCCATGGTTGTTAGTGGCAGAATAATTTGATGAATATGTTTAAGTAGACCCAAAACTATTAATATATGTTCCTTTTGGCACCCAAACTTGTCCAAAGAAGCCCTTGCAGTCCGGGTATTCACAATCCCGATCGAACTTCCCATCACTTAGAGGATCTGTATACCGGGCGCTACCCAGTGCAGAGACAATCGATAGGTTATCCTATCGTTTTCACAAATACCCGGTCTTCAATTGCTATCCATATACGACGTATCACTTGTTCAGAATGGGTTATATGACACAAAGTCCTCTTCCGGCTAAACCGAATAGTGAGCGTAATATTTAAAAACATATGGATAATGGGATTTCAATTAAGTCACGACTTATTATCCAAAACTTTCTTTTCAAATGGTTTAAACAAATCACCATTTTAATCTTTTAAAAAAAGATTCATTTCACAAAGTTCACCCAGTTTCACAAAGATTCATTCACAGATTTCCAAATCGATTTCCATTTCACTTGGATTAACTCATTAAATCTTTAATCAAGATTTAACTTATAGCTTTCAAAAAGAATTCACTCATAACTTGGAAAACCATTTTTCAATTCAATCTTGAAATTCCTTTAACTTAAATTGGAATTTCATTTCTAATATGAAAGCTTTTATCATTTGAAAACAAACAGTTTTCATTTCGGAAAATCTGATTCATTTATACGAGTTAAAGTCCTTGGGTTAAATTCAAATTCTCAAAACCTTTAAAATGGTTTAAATTCATATAAACATATTTATAACATCTTTAACCATAATTTCCAATCATGGAATTCAATTCCAAATTTTGAATTCAAATTCAAATTAAATTATTTAAATTGGAAGCTTCACCAAGTTATTCAAAATAACTTTTATCTTAAAACTCCTTTTTCAAAAGCTTTAACATTTAACCCCAAATCCATTTCAAAATCAATTGAAATAAAAATTTCAATTTTAAAAATTTTAAATTTAAATCATCTGTGACTTAACCGATTTCCACGTGAAATCCATATTTGTGTGTGTAAGAGTGTGGTCCAGGGGTTTTACACAGTAGTGCAACATCATTCAATCATCACAGATTCAAACACAGCAATATAGTTGATAAGCGGTATAAACTATAATGCTTATCTTTTATTCACAGATTACAGATATATAATTTATAGATAATATATTACATTCATCCCAGATAAATGAACTACAGTACAGATCACACACAAATCAGGATATATCACACAACATCACAGATCAAGGAATATCAACAATTCAATCATTCAGTCAGGTCCAAACATTCATAGGTAAGGTCAATTTATTTATCTGATTAAATTAAATCAGATTAGTCACTAATCCTGGTTTAATTAACATTAATTAATTACAAACCATTTTAATTAATTATCCTTTAATCATTTATTAATTAACCTTTGATAACAAATTAATTAACCTTTAGTTATTAATTAATCAACCTTAATTAATAAATAAATCAACCTTTAATCATTAAATAATTAACCTTTAATTATTTAATTATCCTTTAATTAATTATCTTTAATTAATTACATTAATTAATTAACCCTTAATTAATTGCCATTTAGTTAATTATCCTTAATTAATTACAATAAGTGATTATCCCTAATCACTTATATTAATAAATCACAAATGAATTACATTGAGTAATTATCCTTTGATTAATTTCATTAAGTAATTACTCCTTAAATAACATTAAATAATTAATCCTTCATTTAATTACATTTGAAAACAATCTGAGATTTAATAAGATAATTGCCTTAATACAAAATTTATATAAACCAAACAATTTTTTAAAACAATTTAACTTTAAATTTTAAATCCTTGAAAGCTTGTTTTAAAAACTTGTGAATACTTTACCCTTGGAAACTTAGTTTATATTTCTTTAAAACTTTGTTTTAAATTTGTTTGAAAACTTAATCCTTTCATAACTTAAAACTTGTTAAATTATCAAGTTAAAGAAACCCGAGCCCATTTATCAAAAACCCGAGCAAACCTTCGAGCCAACCTATCTCCTTCCTTTCAATCTTTATCTTTGTTTAATTTGAAAACCGTTAAAATTTGCTAAAAACATACGCGAACAACTTCGAGCCATCACGTTGCTTTCCTGAGGTTAACTTCGAGACATCCTTCTTCTTCTCAAACCAACTGCAACCCATACTCAAACGTGCACGTGTGCAAGTGTATGGCGACTCCACACCTCTCCGACCAACCTCCTGACCCTCGACAAGTCGACGATCATCTCGCCGTCACACACGACCACTCAGATTCGTCAATCGCGACGTAAATTGAAATCGAGCAATTCGATTTCCACAGGAACCCAACCCAATCGGGAAAAACCCCCCTAGCCATCGCCTTGGACCATCGGCAACTTTGCCGACCTCACCAGAGCTTTGTCTCGAACCAAAGCATCGATCCCCCACCTCGCGATCAACACCGATACTCCCCAGTTGTAACGACCCGCTATTTTGGACTATTCGCATCCGCACATGTCGGACTTGAATAATTCAAAATACCGAATTGTTAATTTAAATTGGCAAAACTGAGCATATACAGTAAATAAAATAATCACAGATCACAGACACAGAGTAATAAATGCAGCGGAAATAAAAGAGATAGTAGTTCATGAAGCTACTATATAAATATATAAGTTACATCAGAGTTAAACCAGATACAACGGAAGAGTAACACGATACATCAGATATAAATCAGAATACATCACTGGAATCATCGAATACTGAAAGCAGAATAGATGGCTGGATCTTCAAGCAAAGCTCCAACTCCAAAGGTGAGTATCGAATACTGGTACACTCAGTCTGACCCGAGCATAAAGCAAAACACAAAACAATCGAGTCAGGATTAACATTCTTATATCAATAAATCCAACTCAAGTGAAATAGCAATTGAAATACAAGTAACTCAAAGGATGTTTGGAATAACCATCCTTTAAGGATCCGTTAAACTATCTACTATGTAGTAGTGTACGATAAATAGATAATGCCTATCAGTAATATAAGATATCAAAATAGTGTTAAGGCATTACCATTATTCCCTTTAACACATTTTATATAAGCGTTATAGACTATACAGCACTGTAAACTCCACCGTAAACTAGTGGGCTATCAGGGAGTACTCCATAGGTATAACACAAAACAAATCGTAGTGGTCGCGTATATAGGGATACAAGTATGACAAGGCACATGAGGCAATACCCAAGGTAGTGAAACTACTGTTTTCCTGATCCGGACTGGTGAGAACGCATCGCCGCAGCGATTGCAACACCGCGAAACAACACTCCCAAAATCAAGGGTGCACCAATCGACAACAAGTAATGAGTAGTTTTCGAAGAAGTGTGTTCGCTCGAGGTAGCTAGCCCCCATTTGGCCCGGCACGGCTCCTGTTTTAGTCATTTCCAATTTGACACAAGTGTCAAGGCTATCCATTATCGTTCACTTTCTTCAGTCATCACTTACATCGTTCCAACCACTTCATTCTAGATCACGCTTCGCGTGTAGTTATTAAAGTGGTTTTCAGTTTAGACAGTGAGTATGTCCCTAACCAATTCCGGTCTCTTTAATAACTTTCGTGATTATTACACCGATTGGTCGTTTATGTATTTCAAACCAAATCAATTTCAATTTCAATTAGAATTTGTACATCAGCATTCCATTTGCCTTTCTAAAACAATTTCCATAATTTACGTTTCAAAACTTTCAAATTACCATTTCAAAATCTTATAATTCACTTTCAAATTTTTATTTATAACAATTCAAATATTGATTCAAGTTCATATATAAGTTTCATTTCGAAATCATTTAAATTAATTTAATTTAACATTTAAATCAATTTAAATTCATTTATCGATTTCATTCAATATTCATTAAGTAAATTTGTCATTCAAAACAATTTCTATTAAATTTCCAATTCATTAAATCCATTATTTAAATTCAACTTCCTTATATCAAAACTTACAAATTGAATTAAATTAAATTCATCAAATCAAATCCTTTAAATTTCAAGTCTTACATTAATTTCAATAAATCACATTTTATTTCTTGTTAAAGAAATTCAATTTCACTTATTTACTTACTTAAATAATTTTCCAAACTTAACTAATAAAGAAACTCAATTCAATTATTTAAGAAGTTCAATTCCACTTATTAAAGAATTCAATTTATTTAATTATTAAATAATTCAATCTTATTTAATTACTTAATAATTTAAAAACTTAATTATTAAATAATTTCAAACTTAATTATTAATGATTCCAAATTTTAAAACAACGTTACTCCATCAACTACTATGTTAATATTTGATTCAGATTATTAAATATTAACATTTCCTTTCATTAAAATTCAAATTTCAACTTCGTTTCAAAACCATATTATTTATTCAAATAAAATCTTCATTTTTATTTTTAAATCAAATATTGACCAATCGGGTTTTATTTAATTTTTCTATCCTAAGTCAAGTTCATTTGGGTATTTATCATTTCAACCCGATTCCATTTCAGTTCAAAAATCAAAGCATAGCAAAGGGAACTTGCAGTGTGATAACAGGGATGGTGTCAAAGTAAATAAACAAGCAATAACAACAATCAGTAAAAATCCAATAATCAATTCAAATAATCCCGAAATAATCGTATTAATTCACATTGTTGTTTGTGCAAATTAATATAATTATTTCTAGAATCTACACTATCATTTCATGTAGATTAAAGATTATTACACTATTATTTGATGCGGTTCTACACTTGACATTTCTTATTCGATTTCATACCATAAATTCAAAGGGTTCAAGGGTAATTAACCATTTCTACGTGTCAAATAATTAAACATTTAAGGGGTCATATTTTACAAATTTAACTAATCAAATCCAACACATATATCAATTCAAACTTTAACTATCCTACATCAAATTCAGTTGCATGTTATTTATCACTTATACATTTACAATTTAACGTCCAATATAAACATCAACAATCAATCAATTATCAACCAAACTGTATTACCATCGCATAATGACAGATAATGGTGTCAGATGTCATAGGTGAACAGATACAGGTAATAGCATATATAACAGTGTAAATAACTAATAGCAGCATATTTCAATTTGTCATTTCAGTTGAAATCAAATTTCATAAATAAAAGCACATTAATCGTGAGTGATTGCTCACCTTTCGAGGTTAGAGATATTAGACTACGTGACAGGTTACAAATCCAAATCCATATTCCAAGGCAAGCACGATGGCACGAGTTTGACAATCAAAGCTGATGATAAGAATAGATGGAACAAATCAGAATGGGTCGATGAAGATGATTAGTATAAGAGAACCCATATAACCATATATAACTATATATATAATAATTCATATTCTAAATCCAATGCAATTTTTTTTATTGTTTAAATCAAAGCACAAAAAGAAAAAATGCTTTTAAAGTCAATACGTTATTGAAATCAGTATATACTAATTATAAAGAAAATTACTACAAAATTTATAATTAATATAAATACAACAAGCTGGAACTGATATGTATAGAATCAAACAAAATATATACACTAACATAAATAAAACAAACGGTAACAAAGTGACAATACATACAATGAAATATATATACACGGTCACATAACAGCATGTAATATAAGCAAGATATTATATGAATAACTATATAAAATTTAAAACTAATTCCTATATAAAAATATAAGTTTGATTGTAAAACACTATAATACTTAAATAATATACGAACCAGCAAAACTCATATGCACTTTTATATGAAATCATAAGAAAATACTTTTTAAAAGTCAAAATAAACGTATATACCTACGTACTGACTGATAAAATAAATGTTTCCATATGTATCCCTTAATATAAAACAAAATGTTATATTTATATACATAAACATAAACAAACATATATGTTACAACTTTAAAGTATGATAAATGATACTTCTATTGACAAAAGATGTATGCATAAACAAATCAGTAGATTAAAACTTATAACACACATATACAAATCTGTAAACACAAACGTATTGCATTGCAGTGTCTAAAATAGAGGTCTTCAAGGGTACATTACAAAAAAAAACACACACTAATACTTCCCAGTATAATATCATACTTACGCATGCTACCAATAAAATTTTGAAATCAATATCTAGTAAAACCAAAATACTACTTTCAATACCAAATATATATTTAAACCGTACTCATAAATAAAATAATGGGTTTAAAACAGACAACACCCAAAATATCCATTCCTATATACATCTCACAACAACATCAGTTTATATATGAGCTGAACATATTTCATAATAGTTTATATGCAAAATAGATATGTTAAAGACCTATATATATATATATATATTCATCTATAAATTTGCTAACAAGTACTACTTTTATATAAATACTCTGTAATAGTATAAGCTTTATGATACATATATACTTACCTAAATATAACAAGGTAGGTCCACGTGAGCACATCCAAAAGAAGGAAGTGAAAGGCTCGACTAGAATGTAAGTTTGCTGACATAACAAAGGAGAGCAAGCTTTATGTGGAGGGGCGACACCAGAGGAAGGAAGGTGATGGGTTTCAAGGTGAGAAAACTCGGGAAGTGGCTGCTGTTGGCGACCCAGGTTAACGCGGTGGAAGGTAGCGGCACGGAAGCTAAGGCGATGACTGCGACTTCTGGAAAAGGCCAAACAGTTGGAAATCGCATGGAAAAAATAGGGTTTCGGTTGCTCAGGGGAGATGAGGAAAGAAAAAGAGGGGTGGTGATGTTGTTGGAGGAATGGAAGTGAAGTGGAAGAATAGTGGAGGCTTGAGTGTTGCGTCGGCTGGTAGAGACGGTGATGGGATAGGGCGGGAACAAAGCTCGGCAAAGGAAAGGTGGTGCGACGTAAAAATTTGAAGAAGGAGAGAAGCACAGGGAAAATTTGAGAAAGAAGAAAAAGAAAATAAGGAGGAGGAAGGGTCGGACCCTTTGGTAAATAGCAGGGAACAAAAAAAAATGTATCAGTTCCTCTCAATAATTAAAGCAAAAAAAAAATGAATTGACTACCGCAATTAAAATTGGAACAATGGAAGTCTCGGCTGGAATAATAATGACGAGTAATCGTAGATATTCCTATAGAGGATAAAGGAACAGACGGAAGAATCCAGTAGGTTCAAACCTTACCGATACGGATCACTATATCACCGATTTCGCTGTGCGCCGCACTCCAGACTTCGAAACATATAAACGAATGTACCGTAGAGATCAGCACGACGAGATGATCAAAATGGTATACGGATATCAGTGGTACGATTGAATTATAAGAATTCGAATTTCTACTAGCGGAAAAATGCAGCAAAATCGTAGAAAATAAGATCGACGGAGCTAAAGAAGTCCGAATTTTGAAAAACGAAAAATGACGCCTTGCTCAGAAGACGATTTAGAATTTTTCTATGTAAAAATATTTAGGTTTTGAAAACATTTAATTTTCATCGCTTTTTAACTGATTAAATTGAAGTAAATTTACGCGCGAAATAAACTTTCATATTTTCGGGCGAAAATTTACCAGTTGCTATGTTTAACTAGACGCATTCCAAATATCAAATTTATATTTCAAAATTTTATCATTTAAAATTTCATAAATTTTCAACTAATTACGATATTAAAACAGTTAAAATTTACGGGTCGTTACACTCTCCCCCACTCAAAACTTTTCGTCCCCGAAAAGGAACGAGGTAGGAGAATAGAAACAACCAGAAAGAAAAACAGATTTGAAATACAAAATAACAATTAATTTAAACCATATAAATTCAAATTTAAATTAATTGATATTCATAATTGATTTAATCCATTTGATTTCACTAAAATCAAGCTCAACTATTTCTAAATTCATTATCTTATTATCCAATTATCTTAAATTTACAATTTCTAAAACCATAAATTTGAATAGTCTTTTATTATAATCATATTTTTCAGCCATTTAAATTCTTTTTTATTCCAAATTATTGTTAAATTTATTCTACTTAATATATCTAATCACATATATTTAACCCATATAAATTAATTTAAACCATATAAATTTCAATTTAAATTAATTTATATTTTTTTTTCAAATTGGTTAAATCCATTTATATTAAATCAATAAATAGTCATTCGATTTAAATTTGTTAGTTCAATCGTTAATTCTAATCATATAAATTTCATTTTAAATTAATTAATATTCAATAATTGATCTTAATTCAAGGTATTTCATTAAGCTGATTCAATTCAATTTGTAAATTCTTTCAGAACAAAATTTGCTTTATTTATCTCATTCAATTAACTTATTATTCTATCATCTTTATTAGCATTTTTTATATAATTAAAATCTAAGTGCATAACATTTATTATAAACACTCAAATTTTATTTTAAAATTATTTTATATTGTATATTATCCAATTACATTTTAACTTCTGAATAATTTAGGTAAGTTATTTTGAAATGCAATTTAGTACTATACAAATAAAATTTTTAAATTCAATTTATTTCAAGTTTATATACTATTCAAAATTTAGCTTTATTTATAATTGAAAACATCTTTTAACATGATTTTAAGAATTTAATTTTCGTTTAATTTCAAACCCTTTAGAATTAATTATGTATATATTATATATATTAGATCAAATTAAATTTAAAATGATATACCCATATATATATATATATATATATATAAATCAAGTCATACTTAAGAAATTCAAATCAAAAATATTTTTCCAAAACAAAACCGTAGCAAAGCTACATAATGGTTTCTCCACTTCGAAACTCGAAAATGAATGTCGATGATGCGACCGCCATCACCGAAATTATATTCCAGCGACAAAGAGAAGAGCACTGATTTCGACATTTTAAAATTCTTTTATAATCATTTATATTCGAAAATATTTTAAATAATATACATTTTAAAACTTTAAAACCATAGTTCGAAATTATCGGACATTAAATTCTCAAATTCTAATTTAAATTCATTTCAAATTCCAAATAAAATTATAACTAAGTTTTATAAATTCATATGTTTATTATTTCAGACAACAAATCCATTAACAAATTGAATTTCAGAGGAATTTATACTTATATAAAATATAGTCATACAAAACTATTTTGTTTACCTAATTTGAAAACAATATTGTGTCAGTTTGCTCTGTTAAAGTGTTTTGGAAATCCTATCGATAGCGTTGATCAGACGAATCGATCAGAAATCCAAATCAACATCAACAACTCAAACAACACAATATATAAAACATTTTTAATATTAATTTACAAATACACTTCCTCGCTTGACAATGCAAGAATAGATTTCAAAACATGAATAGAGATTCAAATTTGATGGACTCAATCAGAGAGAATTTTGAGTCGAAGATAGATTCAAAATAGAGATAAGATGATTAAATAATTAAAATAGGAAGATGTGTAAGTTTATTAAGTCGCGGGTAACCTTAACCGGGTCAGCCGAGACTTCAAGAATAAGATCGATGTAGAATTCCGAGGTAAATCAACATCAGATCTCAAGAGATGGAATTCAGGTATAGCAGGAGATAGATAGCATCGTAAACCGATGATACAAAAATCTTCGATAAATCAATGCCTATTGTAAAGGAGTTTCACCCCTTTACAAATCATTCGAAGTTCGGCGAGACCGCCGATTCATTATGAAGATCATTCGAAGTGGAGTTATGGGATACTCCAGAATTCAGACGAATACGAATAGTGAGGGACAAGAAGGAATTTCGGAACCGAGGGAACGTTCCAAAATTCAAGGGAATTGAGTTAAAAGGAAGAGATTGAAACTCGAATGAGAGTGATTCTGTAAATACATTTACCCTATATGCTAAGTTTTGCCTAGAGCTACCAAAGCTCTGATACCAACTGTAACGACCCGCTATTTTGGACTATTCGCATCCGCACATGTCGGACTTGAATAATTCAAAATACCGAATTGTTAATTTAAATTGGCAAAACTGAGCATATACAGTAAATAAAATAATCACAGATCACAGACACAGAGTAATAAATGCAGCGAAAATAAAAGAGATAGTAGTTCATGAAGCTACTATATAAATATATAAGTTACATCAGAGTAAAACCAGATACAACGGAAGAGTAACACGATACATCAGATACAAATCAGAATACATCACTGGAATCATCGAATACTGAAAGCAGAATAGATGGTTGGATCTTCAAGCAAAGCTCCAACTCCAAAGGTGAGTCTCGAATATTGGTACACTCAGTCTGACCCGAGCGTAAAGCAAAACATAAAACACTCGAGCTAGGATTAACATTCTTATATCAATAAATCCAACTCAAGTGAAATAGCAATTGAAATACAAGTAACTCAAAGGATGTTTGGAATAACCATCCTTTAAGGATCTGTTAAACTATCTACTATGTAGTAGTGTACGATAAATAGATAATGCCTATCAGTAATATAAGATATCAAAATAGTGTTAAGGCGTTACCATTATTCCCCTTAACACATTTTATATAAGCGTTATAGACTATACAGCACTGTAAACTCCACCGTAAACTAGTGGGCTATCAGGGAGTACTCCATAGGTATAACACAAAACAAATCGTAGTGGTCGCGTATATAGGGATACAAGTATGACAAGGCACATGAGGCAATACCCAAGGTAGTGAAACTACTGTTTGCCTGATCCGGACTGGTGAGAACGCATCGCCGCAGCGATCGCAACACCGCGAAACAACACTCCCAAAATCAAGGGTGCACCAATCTACAACAAGTAATGAGTAGTTTTCGAAGAAGTGTGTTCGCTCGAGGTAGCTAGCCCCCATTTGGCCCGGCACGGCTCCTGTTTTAGTCATTTCCAATTTGACACAAGTGTCAAGGCTATCCATTATCGTTCACTTTCTTCAGTCATCACGTACATCATTCCAACCACTTCATTCTGGATCACGCTCCGCGTGTAGTTATTAAAGTGGTTTTCGGTTTAGACAGTGAGTATGTCCCTAACCGATTCCGGTCTCTTTAATAACTTTCGTGATTATTACACCGATTGGTCGTTTATTTATTTCAAACCAAATCAATTTCAATTTCAATTAGAATTTGTACATCAGCATTCCGTTTGCCTTTCTAAAACAATTTCCATAATTTACGTTTCAAAACTTTCAAATTACCATTTCAAAATCTTATAATTCACTTTCAAATTTTTATTTATAACAATTCAAATATTGATTCAAGTTCATATATAAGTTTCATTTCGAAATCATTTAAATTAATTTAATTTAACATTTAAATCAATTTAAATTCATTTATTGATTTCATTCAATATTCATTAAGTAAATTTGCCATTCAAAACAATTTCTATTAAATTTCCAATTCATTAAATCCATTATTTAAATTCAACTTCCTTATATCAAAACTTACAAATTGAATTAAATTAAATTCATCAAATCAAATCCTTTAAATTTCAAGTCTTACATTAATTTCAATAAATCACATTTTATTTCTTGTTAAAGAAATTCAATTTCACTTATTTACTTACTTAAATAATTTTCCAAACTTAATTAATAAAGAAACTCAATTTCAATTATTCAAGAAGTTCAATTCCACTTATTAAAGAATTCAATTCATTTAATTATTAAATAATTCAATCTTATTTAATTACTTAATAATTTCAAAACTTAATTATTAAATAATTTCAAACTTAATTATTAATGATTCCAAATTTTAAAACAACGTTACTCCATCAACTACTATGTTAATATTTGATTCAGATTATTAAATATTAACATTTCCTTTCATTAAAATTCAATTCCAACTTCGTTTCAAAACCATATTATTTATTCAAATAAAATCTTCATTTTTATTTTTAAATCAAATATTGACCAATCGGGTTTTATTTAATTTTTCTATCCTAAGTCAAGTTCATTTGGGTATTTATCATTTCAACCCGATTCCATTTCAATTCAAAAATCAAAGCATAGCAAAGGGAACTTGCAGTGTGATAACAGGGATGGTGTCAAAGTAAATAAACAAGCAATAACAACAATCAGTAACAATCCAATAATCAATTCAAATAATCCCGAAATAATCGTATTAATTCACATTGTTGTTTGTGCAAATTAATATAATTATTTCTAGAATCTACACTATCATTTCATGTAGATTAAAGATTATTACACTATTATTTGATGCGGTTCTACACTTGACATTTCTTATTCGATTTCATACCATAAATTCAAAGGGTTCAAGGGTAATTAACCATTTCTACGTGTCAAATAATTAAACATTTAAGGGGTCATATTTTACAAATTTAACTAATTAAATCCAACACATATATCAATTCAAACTTTAACTATCCTACGTCAAATTCAGTTGCATGTTATTTATCACTTATACATTTACAATTTAACGTCCAATATAAACATCAACAATCAATCAATTATCAACCAAACTGTATTATCATCGCATAAATGACAGATAATGGTGTCAGATGTCATAGGTGAACAGATACAGGTAATAGCATATATAACAGTGTAAATAACTAATAGCAGCATATTTCAATTTTTCATTTCAGTTGAAATCAAATTTAATGAATAAAAGCACGTTAATCGTGAGTGATTGCTCACCTTTCGAGGTTAGAGATATTAGACTACGTGACAGGTTACAAATCCAAATCCGAATTCCAAGGCAAGCACGATGGCATGAGTTTGACAATCAAAGCTGATGATAAGAATAGATGGAACAAATCAGAATGGGTCGATGAAGATGATTAGTATAAGAGAACCCATATAACCATATATAACTATATATATAATAATTCATATTCTAAATCCAATGCAATTTTTTTTATTGTTTAAATCAAAGCACAAAAAGAAAAAATTGCTTTTAAAGTCAATACGTTATTGAAATCAGTATATACTAATTATAAAGAAAATTACTACAAAACTTTATAATTAATATAAATACAACAAGCTGGAACTGATATGTATAGAATCAAACAAAATATATACACTAACATAAATAAAACAAACGGTAACAAAGTGACAATACATACAATGAAATATATATACACGGTCACATAACAGCATGTAATATAAGCAAGATATTATATGAATAACTATATAAAATTTAAAACTAATTCCTATATAAAAATATAAGTTTGATTGTAAAACACTATAATACTTAAATAATATACGAACCAGCAAAACTCATATGCACTTTTATATGAAATCATAAGAAAAATACTTTTTAAAAGTCAAAATAAACGTATATACCTACGTACTGACTGATAAAATAAATGTTTCCATATGTATCCCTTAATATAAATCAAACTGTTATATTTATATACATAAACATAAACAAACATATATGTTACAACTTTAAAGTATAATAAATGATACTTCTATTGACAAAGGATGTATGCATAAACAAATTAGTAGATTAAAACTTATAACACATATATACAAATCTGGAAACACATACGTATTGCATTGCAGTGTCTAAAATAGAGGTCTTCAAGGGTACATTACAAAAAAAAACACACACTAATACTTCCCAGTATAATATCATACTTACGCATGCTACCAATAAAATTTTGAAATCAATATCTAGTAAAACCAAAATACTACTTTCAATACCAAATATATATTTGAACCGTACTCATAAATAAAATAATGGGTTTAAAACAAACTACACCCAAAATATCCATTCCTATATACATCTCACAACAACAGCAGTTTATATATGAGCTGAACATATTTCATAATAGTTTATATGCAAAATAGATATGTTAAAGACCTATATATATATATATTCATCTATAAATTTGCTAACAAGTAATACTTTTATATAAATACTCTGTAATAGTATAAGCTTTATGATACATATATACTTACCTAAATATAACAAGGTAGGTCCACGTGAGCACACGCAAAAGAAGGAAGTGAAAGGCTCGACTAGAATGTAAGTTTGCTGACATAACAAAGGAGAGCAAGCTTGATGTGGAGGGGCAAAACCAGAGGAAGGGAGGTGATGGGTTTCAAGGCGAGAAAACTCGGGAAGTGGCTGCTGTTGGCGACCTAGGTTAACGCGGTGGAAGGTAGCGGCACAGAAGCTAGGGCGGTGACTATGACTTCTGGAAAAGGGCAAACAGTTGGAAATCGCATGGAAAAAATATGGTTTCGGTTGCTCAGGGGAGATGAGGAAAGAAAAAGAGGGGTGGTGATGTTGTTGGAGGAATGGAAGTGAAGTGGAAGAATAGTGGAGGCTTGAGTGTTGCGTCGGCTGGTAGAGACGGTGATGGGATAGGGCGGGAACAAAGCTCGGCAAAGGAAAGGTGGTGCGACGTAAAAATTTGAAGAAGGAGAGAAGCATAGGGAAAATTTGAGAAAGAAGAAAAAGAAAATAAGGAGGAGGAAGGGTCGGACCCTTTGGTAAATAGCAGGGAACAAAAAAAAACGTATCAGTTCCTCTCAATAATTAAAGCAAAAAAAAAATGAATTGACTACCGCAATTAACATTGGAACAATGGAAGTCTCGGCTGGAATAATAATGACGAGTAATCGTAGATATTCCTATAGAGGATAAAGGAACAGACGCCAGAATCCAGTAGGTTCAAACCTTACCGATACGGATCACTATATCACCGATTTGGCTGTGCGCCGCACTCCAGACTTCGAAACATATAAACGAATGTACCGTAGAGATCAGCACGATGAGACGAACAAAATGGTATACGGATATCAGTGGTACGATTGAATTATAAGAATTCGAATTTCTACTAGCCGAAAAATGCAGCAAAATCGTAGAAAATAAGATCGACGGAGCTAAAGAAGTCCGAATTTTGAAAAACGAAAAATGACGCCTTGCTCAGAAGACGATTTAGAATTTTTCTATGTAAAAATATTTAGGTTTTGAAAACATTTTTGTAAAGACCCAAAAACTCGGCCTTCGAAAATTGGCACCCGTACTTCACTCAAAATGCCATAGATTCAAACGCCGAATCTGGTTCTCCGGAGCTTATAACACCATTAAGTATAATAACACAGCGGAATAAAGAAATCAATCAATATATATAGCATTGGTACAATGACAAATACAAAAGCTGATACAATAAGATACAACAGAATGATACAACAGATATCAATATACATCAGAGATATGATACAAGAAATAGCAGCGGAAAGAAAATAGATAACACCAGCAGCGGATAGAATATCTCCAATAGAATGCTCCAATCCATAGCTAGAGGAAAGCAAGGTCAGTCCATGAACTCCAAGAACTGAACTTGCTCCAGATAATCTACTAAACCTGAATATCTGAAAAACCCAACTCTAAACTGCCCGTGTGGAAAATAGTGGGCACCCAGAGTTTATGAAGGGAACAATAAACTCCGAGTCAGTCGTGGGACTGGTGTGAGTAACAAAAACAGTTTATCTTTAAAAACGAACAACACAAAAGAACTTTAAACATTGAAAACCGCAATGCTTTTGGAAAATGAAAGTACCATAAGGCCTCCCGCACACACACACAATGCAAATGCAGAATCGGAGGAGATTTCTCCTTATGATAGTCAAAGATGCTTACTACGCAAATCATTGGATATTATTACTAGTGCATAGTGCAGAAAACATTTCGAAAGTATAATATTAATCTTAGCCAACATAGACATTCCGAACTATGCCTACTATAGCTACCATCTAAACAGTGGTGACCACCATAAGTAAATGGCAGGTTCTACAACTAAAACCGTACAAGTTCCATATTGGGAATTGGATTTCCAATAAATGGTCAGGCTAAGGAACTTCCTTCCGCCGCATGGGATCGCCTCTGGCTGGACGTCCCGAGAGACAAACTGCTCTATGCCGACACAAGGCCGGGTTACCCCTATAACAGGTAACTCACGAATATGCCACCCCCCGGTCCTTTGGGACCTTTATCCAAGGCCTTGGTAACCAACATCACACATAATAAATAAAGTGTGTCCACATGAGTAAGTATCTGGGCTCCATACCATGATACCACCCTTTTCCAGAAGGAAATGACATATCCTAAAGGGCGCGACCCTCATAACCTTGCCGCAACATTCCTGTTTCGACCATTTCCGGGTTGTGAGGCCCTGACGAAGTCTCGTCCACAAAGCTACGCTTTGTCACAAAGCCATGCTTTGGGTCAACAGATGATCAAAGTAATGATCATAAAGATAAGTGATCAAACAAATGATCATATCACAAATGATCAAACAATGATAATCACACAACAACACTCAGCATGTCACATTACCAAATTGGGAGTATATCGCCGATAACCTTCAACTACATAACCTCCGAGCTCATACGTCTCAGAAAAGGGTGTTAAGCTAAGAGAATAAATTCTCCGCCACCAACAGAAATGTATTTGAAAGAAATCTGCTTTATATCTCAAAGTGTAATGTCAGACATGTAACCATACAAGTCTGTTCCGGGTTCGAACAGAACCGAAGACACTTCCAAAGAAGCCCTTGCAATTCCGGGTATTCACAATCCCGATCGGATTTCCCATCACTTAGGAAATCTCTATACCGGCGCGACTCACTCGAGCACTAAACTTCGCCGGCGTTCTGGCCATCGACACCGCCTTCCCCACGTCAACGTCAACTCACTCGAGCACCACGATCACTCAGCTCGACGAAATCTCAGTTGAATTCGAAACGATGATTTCGACCCAAACTAGAACAACCACTGATCACCAAAGCCGCCTCGCTCTAACATCTCCGGCCACCCGAGGTCACGAAACTCCGGACAAACACTCGCCAACGTCTACGCTTCCATCCCCTCGAGTATTGTTGAACTCGATCAACCAGTGGCATCGCGTGATCAAAATTCCCGAAGCATACGAAAACTAGGTTTAGAAATAACAACGAGCAACCACTATCGCCACCGAACTCTGACCATCCACCTACCATTTTTCCTCCACTCACCAATCATTCCTCCACCTCCAGGAAGAACTACTACCTTCCAGATCCACTAGATCAACAGATTTTCCCAAAATCCCCAAATTAATGCAAACCAAAATTGCACTTCCAATACTTAACAAAAAAATGTGAACTTAGTTTTAAAAATCCTAATTTCAGATAAGAATCCAAGTTATAAACCTGAATTGATATTTTAAGATGTTTGAAATTATCACTTATTTTAAACCTTAACTGTTCTTAGGAATTTTAGAGCAGACTCTAATTTATTTAACTTAAATTCAAGTTTAAAAATTTACTTTATAATCAAACAAACATAACTTGTTAAGATACGAAGTCCTAACAATCAATATATTAAGCAGAGATGATCCAGAGTTTTAGAAATCTATAAGCAGAGGTGATTACAGGATATCAATCCACACACATGCAATAACACATATACACAGCAATGCATTAAGGTATATACACATCTCAGACAATGATTAAGCAACAGATATATACTTTAGTATTTTAAAATTTAAGTTACTCACTTTGATTTGCAGAAGAAAACAGAGCTGCTTTTTCATTTGAACTAAGCTTTGAACTTCTAGCTGCATCCTTTCCTTTAATCTCTGATTTGTAGTTGATTGTTGTTTGTTTAAGTCTGAGTTTGTATTGAATTGGATTGTTGTTTTACTAAATTTTTGTTTAAGTATGAAATGGTGTTTACTTAGCTCGAACTGAAATGAGGAGCTTGATAAAAAGAAGAAGTGCATAGGGTAATATAATGTGTTTTTGTACAAGTGATACTTGGTTTGGTCAGAGATATTTCATTTTCTTTGGAGGCTGATATGATCTATATTATGTACTAGAGATAATAACATTAAATGCTAGTGTCCTTTATGTCTTCATTTGCAAGCTATACTTACATATTTCGGTGGCTAAAGATATGTTTTCATACTTATGTATGTTTCCTGTCTTCTTTTTGCAGGTTCATTTACATAGATTTTTTTGTTTTATTTCTTATTTGTTTAAGTGTACATACTTATCTTCCTTTCTTATTTACTTGTTTTTATGTCTACTTGTTTCATTTGTTTGCAAGCCATTCTCATGTACATGAATATAATTTATTTGTTTGTGCTTGAATGTATTTTATTTTATTTTCTTTTGTTTTCTTTTTAACTTGTCTTTATAATATTACTTTATAAATAAATTTCTATTTTAAATTTGTTGTTTAAATTTTATTTAATGAATTACTATATATTTGTATACCTTATCTTTCATTCATTTCTTATTATTTTGTAAAATAAGTGAGGATATATTTTATTTTAAATTTTCTTTTATTATTTGAACGTGTATTTTCTTTTGTTATTTGAATGCATTTCTGTATTTAATACGTTGTTAAAACTTATTTAATGTGTTTATTATTTTTACATTTATTTGGTAATATAGGTGAATTTCTATATTATTTTAATTTGTCATTAGATTTTATCCAATGTGTTTATCCTATACTTTTATATCATATATATTTTCATTTTTTAAATTATTTATTTACAATTTAATTTCAAATCAAATATATATAGATATATATTTTTATAATTTCAAATTGACTCATATATACCCAAATATATACACATTCACATATATACATATATATACAATATTTAAAGTTTAAATGATTTATACTAAATTTATTTGTCTTCGGGGAAACTCGCATCACTTTAATCAATTTATTTTACTATTTTTATTCAAAAATAAAATTAATTATTAATTTAAATATATATAAAATTTGGGGTCGTTACAGACTTCCCCCCTTAAAAGAATTTCGTCCTCGAAATTGTGAAGGAGACACAAAGATAGAATGTTTCATCAAATCAAACTGAATAGCTATTCTGCATTTGGCTTACCAAATCAGAATATCAATAATTGATACAAGAACGAATCTATTGAATTCTTCACAAAAATACTCGGGTTATCCAGATCTACGAAATATGCAGTGACATCGGTTAGTTCGAAGTGATAACTAACCATTTGTAAAATATACTAGGACCCAAAAGAATAGACAGATATATGGATACAATTTCAAAACTTTCAGTTTAGAACTAAAGTATACCTATCAACCATAACAAACAAAGCAAACAATTCATCAAACAAACAATTTTGGCCTACTTGGAGTTTATGTCCCTTATTAATATATCGAATCTCTTCCTGGGTCTACCAGAAATTATCAAAGAATTGAAAAGGAGATGCTGAACCCAAGAGATTGATAGAGAGAAGATCATTTCCTTGTTGTTACTGAGTATTGACTATTTATAGTCGTATTCCCCTGTCCCCTATCTTATCCTCTTCTTACACTCATACTCACTATTAGTGGATAGTAAGAGAATTTACTGAGGCATACAGACAGAAATCTTAAGGATTACTCATTCTAGGGTATACTTCACCCTATCTCTAATGAGCTACTTAATGTGTTATAATCCTGAGCTAAAGTTCAACCTTAGCTTTGATACCACGTTGTAAAGACCCAAAAACTCGGCCTTCGAAAATCGGCACCCGTACTTCACTTGTACTCAAAATGCCATAGATTCAAACGCCGAATCTGGTTCTCCGGAGCTTATAACACCATTAAGTATAATAACACAGCGGAATAAAGAAATCAATCAATATATATAGCATTGGTACAATGACAAATACAAAAGCTGATACAATAAGATACAACAGAATGATACAACAGATATCAATATACATCAGAGATATGATACAAGAAATAGCAGCGGAAAGAAAATAGATAACACCAGCAGCGGATAGAATATCTCCAATAGAATGCTCCAATCCATAGCTAGAGGAAAGCAAGGTCAGTCCATGAACTCCAAGAACTGAACTTGCTCCAGATAATCTACTAAACCTGAATATCTGAAAAACCCAACTCTAAACTGCCCGTGTGGAAAATAGTGGGCACCCAGAGTTTAGGAAGGGAACAATAAACTCCGAGTCAGTCGTGGGACTGGTGTGAGTAACAAAAACAGTTTATCTTTAAAAACGAACAACACAAAAGAACTCTAAACATTGAAAACCGCAATGCTTTTGGAAAATGAAAGTACCATAAGGCCTCCCGCACACACACACAATGCAAACGCAGAATCGGAGGAGATTTCTCCTTATGATAGTCAAAGATGCTTACTACGCAAATCATTGGATATTATTACTAGTGCATAGTGCAGAAAACATTTCGAAAGTATAATATTAATCTTAGCCAACATAGACATTCCGAACTATGCCTACTATAGCTACCATCTAAACAGTGGTGACCACCATAAGTAAATGGCAGGTTCTACAACTAAAACCGTACAAGTTCCGTATTGGGAATTGGATTTCCAATAAATGGTCAGGCTAAGGAACTTCCTTCCGCCGCATGGGATCGCCTCTGGCTGGACGTCCCGAGAGACAAACTGCTCTCTGCCGACACAAGGCCGGGTTACCCCTATAACAGGTAACTCACGAATATGCCACCCCCCGGTCCTTTGGGACCTTTATCCGAGGCCTCGGTAACCAACATCACACATAATAAATAAAGTGTGTCCACATGAGTAAGTATCTGGGCTCCATACCATGATACCACCTTTTTCCAGAAGGAAATGACATACCCTAAAGGGCGCGACCCTCATAACCTTGCCGCAACATTCTTGTTTCGACCATTTCCGGGTTGTGAGGCCCTGACGAAGTCTCGTCCACAAAGCTACGCTTTGTCACAAAGCCATGCTTTGGGTCAACAGATGATCAAAGTAATGATCACAAAGATAAATGATCAAACAAATGATCATATCACAAATGATCAAACAATGATCATCACACAGCAACACTCAGCATGTCACATTACCAAATTGGGAGTATATCGCTGATAACCTTCAACTACATAACCTCCGAGCTCATACGTCTCAGAGAAGGATGTTAAGCTAAGAGAATAAATTCTCCGCCACCAACAGAAATGTATTTGAAAGAAATCTGCTTTATATCTCAAAGTGTAATGTCAGACATGTAACCATACAAGTCTGTTCCGGGTTCGAACAGAACCGAAGGCACTTCCAAAGAAGCCCTTGCAATTCCGGGTATTCACAATCCCGATCGGATTTCCCATCACTTAGGAAATCTCTATACCGGCGCGACTCAGTGCAGAGACAATCGATAGGTCATCCTATCATTCTCGCAAATACCCGGTCTTCACCACCGGTCTTCAAATGCCATCCATATACGACGTATCATTATTCGGAATGGGTTATGTGACACAAAGGTCCTCTCCTGGCTAAACCGAATAGTGGGCGTAATATTTAAAAACATATGGATATTGGGATTTCAATTAAGTCACAACTTATTACCCAAAACTTTGCTTTCAAATGGTTTAAACAAATTACCATTTACAATCTTTTAAAACAAAAAGATTCATTTAAACAACCTTCAATGGTTTAAACCATTTCCACACTTTAATCTTTTAAATAAAAGATTCATTCACAGATTTTCCAAATTAATTTCCATTTCAATTTGATTAACTCGTTAAATCTTTAAAACAAAGATTTAACTTATAGCTTTCAAACAATTCCATTTTAAATGGTTTAAACAAATCATTATTGTAAACCTGTTAAAAATAAACAGATTTAATTCATAGCTTTCAAAAACAATTCATTCGTAACTTGGAAAACCATTTTTTAATTCAAACTTGAAATTCCTTTAATTCACATTGGAAATCCATTTCTTATATGAGAGCTTTTATCAGTCGAAAACAATTAGTTTCCCAAACCATTGAATTCAATTCTAAATATTGAATTCAAATTCAAATCAAATTATCAAAATATCAAGTTTTATTATATAAAATAACTTTTACATTCTAAACTCATTTACAAAGCTCTTAATTTCAATTTCCAAAACCATTTAGATTCAAGAATTCAATCTTTAAAACTATCAAAAAAATCTGCAACTTAATTTATTTCCACGTGAAATCCATATTTGTGTGTGTATGGTGTAGTCCAGGGGTTTCACACAGTAGTGCACCATCATTCAGTCATCACAGATCAGAATACAGAAATATAGTTGATAAGCGGTATATCATAACGCTTATCGTTTATTTACAGATCACAGATCACAGATATATATATATATATATATATATATATATATATCACAGATAATAGTTTACATTCATCCTAGATAAATAAACTACAGTACAGATTACACACAAATCAGAATATATCACAAAGCATCATAGATCAGGGAATATCAAACAATTCAATCATTCAGTTAAGTCCAAACATTCACAAGTGAATTTATTAATCAACTGATTAATTTAAATCCGATGTATCAATTATTAATCCGGGTTAATTATCATAATTTAATTACAAATTATTTGAAATAAATCTTCCTTTCAATTTATTAGTTAACCTCTAATTATTGACTAATCAATTTCTTAATTAAGGAATCATTTAATTAATTTTTTTATTGAATTAATCTTAATTAATCACCATCGTTAATTAATCCTTTAATTTATTAACAAATAATTTACTTAAATTTCAAATCATCATTTAATTAATTACTTTCAGTAATTATCATCACCATCATTAATTAATCCTTTAATTATTTTCATTAATCAATTCTTCTTTAATTTATCAAAGATAGACCACTTGCTTAATCACCATTAAAATCTGAAACTTTCATTTATCTCAAAATCTGGAATTCAAAGTCAGACTTAATTTCAGGTTTTAAATTTCTTTGATTTTTTTAACTTTGTTTACAATCTTTCCTTTACAATTTAAATTCCATTTTAAATTATAATTTTTTTTCCTTCTCAATACTTAACAATTTTAAGTATTAAAACAATTTAAATTTTAAAACCTTATTTCCCAAAACTAAATTTCCAAACTGAACTGAAGTTATAATTAAACTTTTAATTTATGACCCAGTTCAACATTTACATCAAAATATCAAAACAGAACTGGTTCTGTTTCAAAAAATATGGGTAACATTTACCCGAGAAAAACACTCTTTTACTCGAGTTTGAACCCCGAGCAAACCCCTACTTCACCGTGCTTCGAGAAAAATAACCAATTTCCCGTGCTTGGCTCCGAGTTCCACCTTTCTTCCCCAAAACTTCGAATAGCAGCTGATACACACGTACATGGGTGTACGTGCACAAAACTTCGCCGGCGTTCTAGCCATCGCCACCGCCTTCCCCACGTCAACGTCAACTCACTCAAGCACCACGATCACTCAGCTCGACGAAATCTCAGTTGAATTCGAAACGATGATTTCAACCCAAACTAGAACAACCACTGATCACCAAAGCCGCCTCGCTCTAACATCTCCGGCCACCCGAGGTCACGAAACTCCGGACAAACACTCGCCAACGTCTACGCTTCCATCCCCTCGAGTCTTGTTGAACTCGATCAACCAGAGGCATCGCGTGATCAAAATTCCCGGAGCATATGAAAACTAGGTTTAGAAATAACAACGAGCAACCACTATCGCCACCGAACTCTGACCATCCACCTACCATTTTTCCTCCACTCACCAATCATTCCTTCACCTCCAAGAAGAACTACTACCTTCCAGATCCACTAGATCAACAGATTTTCCCAAAATCCCCAAATTAATGCAAACCAGAATTGCACTTCCAATACTTAACAAAAAAAATGTGAACTTAGTTTTAAAAATCCTAATTTCAGATAAAAATCCAAGTTATAAACCTGAATTGATATTTTAAGATGTTTGAAATTATCACTTATTTTAAACCTTAACTGTTCTTAGGAATTTTAGAGCAGACTCTAATTTATTTAACTTAAATTCAAGTTTAAAAATTTACTTTATAATCAAACAAACATAACTTGTTAAGATACTAAGTCCTAACAATCAATATATTAAGCAGAGATGATCCAGAGTTTTAGAAATCTATAAGCAGAGGTGATTACAGGATATCAATCCACACACATGCAATAACACATATACACAGCAATGCATTAAGGTATATACACATCTCAGACAATGATTAAGCAACAGATATATACTTTAGTATTTTAAAATTTAAGTTACTCACTTTGATTTACAGAAGAAAACAGAGCTGTTTTTCATTTGAACTAAGCTTTGAACTTCTAGCTGCATCCTTTCCTTTAATCTCTGATTTGTAGTTGATTGTTGTTTGTTTAAGTCTGAGTTTGTATTGAATTGGATTGTTGTTTTACTAAATTTTTGTTTAAGTATGAAATGGTGTTTACTCAGCTCGAACTGAAATGAGGAGCTTGATAAAAAGAAGAATTGCACAGGGTAATATAATGTGTTTTTGTACAAGTGATACTTGGTTTGGTCAGAGATATTTCATTTTCTTTGGAGGCTGATATGATCTATATTATGTACTAGAGATAATAACATTAAATGCTAGTGTCCTTTATGTCTTCATTTGCAAGCTATACTTACATATTTCGGTGGCTAAAGATATGTTTTCATACTTATGTATGTTTCCCGTCTTCTTTTTGCAGGTTCATTTACATAGATTTTTTTGTTTTATTTCTTATTTGTTTAAGTGTACATACTTATCTTCCTTTCTTATTTACTTGTTTTTATGTCTACTTCTTTCATTTGTTTGCAAGCTATTCTCATGTACATGAATATAATTTGTAACGACCCGTATTTTTACGGATCGAAACATCGTAAAACTATTGTCATTAGGTCGTAATGTTGTTAAGTCGTCTAGGGTTCAAGTCGTTCGAAGCTTAAGTCGAGTAGAAGTTAGATCGTGAGCGACTTAAGAGAATGGAGCGACTTAAGGAATTGACCGACTTTAGAAGGTTGGCAACCTAAGGATTCTGAAGTTAGGTCGTATGATAGCTTAAGTCGTATGTTGAGGCTTAGGTCGTAGACGACTTAAGAGTTTAGACGTCCTAAGGAGTTTGGGATAGGTCGTATAGGAGATAGGTCGTGTGATATCCTAGGTTGTGGGATAGGTTAGGTCGAGTGAACGACCTAAGTATTGGAGCGACCTACAGGAAAGGCAGCGACCTAAGAGAGTTAACGACCTAGGAGATAGGCAGGTTAGCGACCTAAGGAAGTTAGGTCGGCAACGACCTAAGGAGCTGGTGGTAGCAGTGAGCGACCTATAGGAAGTAAGCGACCTATAGGAGTTAGCGACCTAAGGGTTAGTAACCTATAGTAGTTAGCGACCTAGTGGTTAGCTGGTTAGCGTAGTTAGGTCGTGAGCGACCTAAATCCAGTAGTAGAATAGTTAGGTCGTTAGACGACCTAAGGTGTTAGGTCGCGTGTGTGTTAGGTCGTGTATGTGTTAGGTCGCAGGAGCGTTAGGTTGCGAAGAGGCGGTCTGTTTAGGTCGCAGATTTGTTAGGTCGTAGGTCGCATGGATGCGCAGAAGTGTTAGGTCGTAGGTCGTAAGTCGTGACATAGTTAGGTTGTGCATTGTTTAGGTCGCGTGAAGGCTTAAGCATTAGGTCGGAGCTGTTGTTAGGTTGCGTCTCAGTTAAGTCGTTAGGTCGCTGAGAGTTAGGTCGTGGCTTCTGCTAGGTCGTAAGTCGCAGGACTGGTAAGCCGTGGGGTTTTAGGCCACAAGATTTTATAAGTCGTAGGTCGTGGCTCTATAGGTCGTGGACGACCTAAAAGTGGACGACCTAAGGGGGAAATCAGCCTATAAATAGGAGGGTTTTTCTCACTTTTTGGGATCCAGATTTCGAAGCGACGAAGTGCTGCCATTTTGAGAGCTCGACTTCTACACTTCTTTTCTCCACTCTAATCTAGTGATTCCTTCCATCCATATCGAAGATCAAATCGAAGATCGAAGAGCTTAGATTGAAGATCTACATTCTTCGAAGAGAGATTTCATCGTTTGAGGCGGATTGGTGATAGATCGAGTTAGATCCTTCGCTGTCCAGATCTGAAGTGTGTTGCTTTTGGGTTGTTTAGGTGATTTGGTGAGTGGTGACTATCTCTCACACGGATCCAAAGGAGTATATCGGACCGTTGGCTTGATTTGTGTTAAAGTAGTGATTTCCATGCATTTTTGTAAACCTAAGTATAGATCCATGTAGATCCATTGTTCATGATGATTTGACATCCATTTTACTAAGTGTTAACCTATGCAAGTTCATTCATCAAGATTATAGAGATATTGTTCATGTTTCATACTTGTTAGACTTTTGACTCTTTAATTACGAAATTGCCATTATTGTTATAATTGTCCATTTAGCTCATATTTGAATGCTTGTTTACTTGGATTAATATTTGACTTGATTGATTGCTATGAATTAGATGATTGATGATTTGATTTAGACAAGTTGGTCGAAGATGATTCAAAAGCTAAGGGAAAGGCTTTTGAATTGGAAAAGCTGCTCGTGGCATATGTAGCGGATGATGAAGCTCATATGGATAGATTTGATGATGTTGTTGAGATGGAGCTTTGCTATGATGATGATGAGGCAAAGCATGATATGAGATAGTCTTGGTCTAATCCAGACGGGATCATTCCAAGCATGTTGATAACTCGGTGAAATGGTTCGAGTTAGAGGATAATGGTTTGCTCGAGAGGCGCTTGAGCTAGTATGGAAATAGTCGTCGAGGAGGATGACTAGAAGGCTGAGATCTCATCGTTGTTGAAGGTTCTAGCATGCTCAAAGCAAGAGTACGTTGGGCAGATTCGATAGTCCCTGAAGACTAATGATTGATAGTCAAGTACTCTGGGCAGATTCGATAGTCCTAGGCACGGGTCACGATGACGTGCAGGAGTTATGTCTAGAACCGGGATTTCCATTAACCCTTGACGGACGGCTGAAAGAATGTGCCGGTCATTCAATTAACGGTGATATCGAAGTAATGATAACAGTGATAGCCAGAGTCATGGATGTTTGGTTGTATCGTCATTCGGTCTCAAGAGCAGTGTTTTCTGGGTGCTTATCTGATCTTGGTTTAGGCCTTGGGGGTTTGTACTTGGAAAACATCGCCCTTGACTCGAGTGATAATTGATTTACTTTAAATTGTATGCTTTGTTGTGGTTGCTTCTACTTAGTGTGTGTCTGGGGGATATCACTGTAGAAAGAGGTGGAGTGGGAGGGTTGTATTCCTATTCCTTTTTCCTTTATGCTCTTTTGGTATGTTGTTAGTTAATTTACTGCTCACTAAGACTGTTGTCTGACTCAAGGCTTTATGTTTTAACTCTTATTGCCTTGGGATGTTCGTCCACTTTTGGGACGGGCAGACTAGGTAGCAGGTGACCGGTGCTGTTTTGCTTCCCACGATGCTGATATCGAAGACGAGCTGGAGGCTTGCATATTATCTTCTTATTATATGTACTGGATGTTCCGCTACTTTGTATAATTCTCTGAGTGATATGTAGTGAGGCTTGATGTATTGACTATACTGATGTTGTATTCAACTATTATGAAGTTTTATTTATGAGATTCTATTTCTATGAAGCTTCACTATATATATATTCTATTGTATTTTGTCCATGCGCTGAGAGTAATACGATAGATTCTGTTGTTTTAATTTACCCTGACAATCGTCCATGGTCGCCTGGCACACTTTATAGCACACTTTCTCTAGGTTCAGTGCAGGGGTCATGGGCGGTCGTCACATTTGGTATCAGAGCATTGGTTAATCGATTTTACCCAACGCTTGCTGACGTAACTACGTATGAGAGACGTAATTGTATTTTGATGGATGATTACTATATATAATATAGTAGCTTAGTAGAGTTTGAGTCCTTTATGCAGTTATTTCTCTAGGTGTGCTAATCATTCCTTTTTATAGATATTAAGGATGAGTCGAAGAGGGAGACCAGCTGCTAGGGAAGGCCGTGCTACTGAAGGGGCTGCTAATTATGCTGCTATGTTCGAAGCTATGATGACTTCGATCATGAGAAGGATGCCAGCTACGGGGCCATCGGTGGATGTTGGAGTTCAAGTTCAAACTCCAAGACCGATGGATTTTGCTAAGCTGTGTAAGGACTATACTGCTCTTGGAGGGAAGGTTTTCTTGGGAACAGAATCAACCATTGAAGTCCAGAGGTGGATAGATGCTTGTAGAAGGATCTTTGGTGACTTGTGAATTGAGGATGCAACTAAGAGGAAGTTAGCATCAAGACAGCTTCAAGGAAGAGCTTCTGATTGGTGGAATTCTATCACCATTGATACTCCGGAGGAAGAAATTACTTGGGTGCAATTCCAAGCCAGATTTGAAGCTAAGTTCATTTCTACAGCTCAGAAGTCTGTTCTGTTCAAGAAGTTTGTGGAGCTCAAGCAAGGTGGAAGACCAGTTCTTGAGTATGTTTCTGAGTTTGAAGCTTTGTCCAAGTATGCCCGGTCGTATATTGAATCTTCATATCAGAAGAATGAGAAGTTTGTGACAGGCTTGGACAGTTATCTTGGGAGGCAGTTGGTGGATCATTTGGACGATTCATTTGAGAAGCTTGTGGAGAAAGCTCTCAGGCATGAGAATCTGTTTCCTAAGGGAGGATATGTTGTTGCTGTGACCAGTGAAGAGTCTAAACCACAGCAGGGTGGTAACAAGAAGAGGAAGCAGCATTAGCAGAAGGGTAAGGATGGCCAGAAGAAGCCGAAGGGCGAAGTGACTTGCTACAATTGTCAGCAGAAGGGCCATTTCTCTAAGGATTGTAAGAATCCGAAGGTACCGATGAAGTGTCACAACTGTGACAAGCCGGGGCATATCAGGAAGAATTGTCCAGAACCACGGAAGGACAAGCAGATTGTGCAAGATTATGCTTTGGGAGCTGTTCCATCGTCTTCGAAAGCTCCTACCGCTGAAGAGAAGGGAAAGAGTGTAGTGGTTCAAGGTACTCTTTTCCTATGTGGTGTTCCAGTTAGAGTGTTATTTGATACTGGGGCGTCGCATTCGTTTGTTTGTAGTGAACTTGTAGGCCGGTTAGGTTTAGAACCGGATATTGTTGATAGGCCATTGGTTGTGACTAATCCAGTTGGGGGTTCATCTTGTTTGTGTATGTTATGCCATGGTCTGATTGTATCGAGTCATGATTGCTCTTTTGTTTGTGATTGTTTTGTTCTGAACTTTGCGGGGTTCGAAATTATTTTGGGTATGGACTAGCTTAGGAAGTATGCGGCAAGGGTTGATTGTGAAAGGTTGGAGGTGACAGTCGAGAATGTGGAGGGGCGAAAGATTATGATACGATGTAAGCATGAAGAAGGCGTCTTCATGAGCTTCATGTATTCGCTGGTTGTTCCACGGGATGGACTGTCATCGTTGCCAATCGCGAATGGATTTGAGGATGTCTTTGACGAGGTCAAAGGGTTACCGCCGCATAGAGAGATCGAGTTTCGTATAGATCTAGTTGAGGGAGCCAGACCTGTTGTGATGCCTCTTAGGCGGATGGCGCCTAGGGAACAGCAGGAGTTGAAGGTGCAGGTAGATGATCTTTTACAGAAAGGATTCATTCGGCGTAGTGTGTCCGAATGGGGTGCACCAGTTGTGTTTGCAACCAAAGCAGATGGATCGATGAGGTTATGTGTGGATTATCGTGAGCTGAATAAGGTGACTAAGAAGAACAAGTATCCATTGCCAAGAATAGATGACTTGTTTGATCAGCTTCACGAAGCTAAGGTGTTTTCTCAGATGGATTTGGCAACGGGATTTCACCAGTTGAGAGTGGCTAAGGATAGTGTGCCGAAGACTGCTTTTAGAACACCATCCGGTTTCTTTGAGTGGCTGGTAATGCCGTTTGGATTGACTAACGCGCCAGCATATTTTGTGGATCTTATGAATAGAGTGTTCAGAGGTCAGTTGAACAAGTTCGTGCTTATGTTCGTGGATGATATTCTGATTTATTCCAGAACTGAAGAAGAGCACAAGACGCACTTGTGTATTGTTTTGGAAATCTTGCGGAAACATCAGCTGAAGGCTAAGTTTTTGAAGTGTCACTTCTGGAAGAGTGAAGTGAGGTTCTTAGGCCATGTTATCTCTGGAAAAGGAATAGCGGTTGATCCCGCTAAGGTGGTAGCAATCCAGGATTGGGTTAGACCTAAGAATGCATCTGATGTGATTAGTTTTCTTGGATTAGCAGGATATTATCGACGGTTTATCAAAGACTTCTCCAAGGTGGCTGCATCATTAACAGGATTGACGAAGAAGAACCAAGTGTTCAGATGGGATGATAAGTGTGAGCAAGCTTTCAGAATCCTGAAAGAGCGATTGACAAGTGCTCCTGTTTTGACTATTCCAAGTGGGAATGATGAGATGGTGGTTTACACTGATGCATGTGGTACTGGACTTGGAGCAGTGCTAATGCAGAGGGATAAAGTTGTTGCGTATGCAAGTCGACAACTGAAGCCGCATGAAAGGAATTATCCGACTCATGATTTGGAGTTAGCGGCGATTGTTTTTGCTCTAAAGATGTGGAGACATTATCTATTGGGAGTTCGATTTGAGTTGTTTACAGATCATAAGTCGTTGAAGTATCTTTTCTCCCAAAAGGATTTGAATCTTCGACAGCAACGTTGGCTAGAGTTTTTGGCATCATATGATTTTGGCATGGCTTATACTCCGGGAAAAGGTAACGCAGTGGCAGATGCGTTAAGTCGAAGACATGCAGGATTGGGAGCCATGTTTTCAGAATGGAAGAATCTTGAGTATTTAGCTGGATTTAACTTCAGGCCCAGATGTGAATTGGAACCTGAGATGTTGGCAAACTTATCGATAAGACCGACTCTTGTGGAAAGGATTGGCGAGAGCCAAAAGCGAGACGATAAGCTTGTCAAGATTATCCGTGATTTGGAATCTGGATTGGACCCAGAAAAGGATAAAGGATTCGAGGTCGATCGAGAGGGTTGGCTTCGGAATTAAGGACGACTAGTTGTTCCCGATATAGATGAATTGAGGAGTGAAGTTCTGAAGGAAAGTCATCACTCGAAGTTAACAATTCATCCAGGTGGAAATAAGATGTATCGGGATATGAAGAGAACCTACTACTGGGAAGGTATGAAGAAGGATGTTGGAAATTTTATTTCCAAGTGCATGAACTGCCAGTTGGTAAAAGCCGAACAGAAGAAGCCAAGTGGATTGCTTCAGCCATTAGAAGTTCCTACATGGAAGTGGGAGCAAATATCGATGGATTTTATTGATGGACTACCTAGAACAAGAACGGGAAATGAAGGGATTTGGGTCATTGTAGATCGTTTGACTAAGAGTGCAAGATTCATTCCTGTTCGATCGACTAGGACTGCATCAAAGTTGGCTGAGTTGTATGTTAAGTGGATAGTTCGATTCCATGGTATTCCGAAGAGTATAGTGAGCGATCGAGACCCATTGTTCACTAGTGGATTTTGGAAGAGCTTCCAGGAAGTTTTGGGAACCAAGTTGTGTCTGAGTACAGCTTATCACCCTCAAACAGATGGTCAGACCGAGAGAGTCAACCGAGTTTTGGAAGATCTCCATAGAGCTTGTGTTTTGGATTTCGGAGGATCATGGGAAGATTATCTTCATTTGGTGGAATTTTCGTATAACAACAGTTACCAGTCAAGCATTGGTATGGCACCGTATGAGGCATTGTATGGAAGACCGTGTAACTCTCCGACATGTTGGTTAGAGACCGGAGAAAAGCTGATACTTGGGCCAGAGATGATTCGACAGACTACGGATTGTATAGAGATCATTCAGCAATGAATAAAAGCAGCCCAAGACCGTCAGAAGAGTTATGCCGATAAGCGTCGTAAGGATTTGGAATTCGACGTAGGTGATATGGTTTTTGTGAAGATTTCTCCACTGAAGAATGTTATTCGATTCGGGAAGAAAGGAAAGTTGACTCCGAGATTTGTTGGACCATTCCCGATCATCGAGCGAATTGGAAAGCTCGCCTACAGATTGGAGTTACCAGAGAAGATGTCGGGTGTGCACAATGTTTTTCACATATCGTATCTACGGAAGTATGTGCACGACTCGAATACCGTGGTTTCTGCTGATAGCTGTGAAGATTTCGAAGTTGATCCAGTCGATAAGAGACCTCGTAAGCCGCTTCGTGTTGTGGAAACCGACACGAACAGCTTAGGAGGAAGGTAGTTAAGTTGATCAAGGTACAATGGAGTGATGATGATAACGACTGTACGTGGGAGGTGGAAGAGAGGATGAAAGCAGCTCATCCTGAACTCTTCAAGGTATGGCCCTAAGGTGTCGTGTCATCTCACGATATTGTAACTTGTTCCAGTTTTAGAATTCTACATGCTAAGCTAGAATTGGATGCATGGTTTGATGATTGCTATGGATGGTAGGCGTGCAGAATAGTCTTTGATTGCTCTTGTTTTTTTGGAATTTCGGGGACGAAATTCCTAAGGGGGAGAGAATGTAACGACCCGTATTTTTACGGATCGAAACATCGTAAAACTATTGTCATTAGGTCGTAATGTTGTTAAGTCGTCTAGGGTTTAAGTCGTTCGAAGCTTAAGTCGAGTAGAAGTTAGATCATGAGCGACTTAAGAGAATGGAGCGACTTAAGGAATTGACTGACTTTAGAAGGTTGGCGACCTAAGGATTCTGGAGTTAGGTCATATGATAGCTTAAGTCGTATGTTGAGGCTTAGGTCGTAGATGACTTAAGAGTTTAGACGACCTAAGGAGTTTGGGATAGGTCGTATAGGAGATAGGTCGTGTGATAGCCTAGGTTGTGGGATAGGTTAGGTCGAGTGAATGACCTAAGTATTGGAGCGACCTATAGGAAAGGCAGCGACCTAAGAGAGTTAACGACCTAGGAGATAGGCAGGTTAGCGACCTAAGGAAGTTAGGTCGGCAACGACCTAAGGAGCTGGTGGTAGCAGTGAGCGACCTATAGGAGTTAGCGACCTAAGGGTTAGTAACCTATAGTAGTTAGCGACCTAGTGGTTAGCTGGTTAGCGTAGTTAGGTCGTGAGCGACCTAAATCCAGTAGTAGAATAGTTAGGTCGTTAGACGACCTAAGGTGTTAGGTCGCGTATGTGTTAGGTCGTGTATGTGTTAGGTCGCAGGAGCGTTAGGTCGCGAAGAGGCGGTCTGTTTAGGTCGCAGATTTGTTAGGTCGTAGGTCGCATGGATGCGCAGAAGTGTTAGGTCGTAGGTCGTAAGTCGTGACATAGTTAGGTTGCGCATTGTTTAGGTCGCGTGAAGGCTTAAGCGTTAGGTCAGAGCTGTTGCTAGGTTGCGTCTCAGCTAAGTCGTTAGGTCGCTGAGAGTTAGGTCGTGGCTTCTGCTAGGTCGTAAGTCGCAGGACTGGTAAGCCGTGGGGTTTTAGGTCGCAATATTTTATAAGTCGTAGGTCGTGGCTCTATAGGTCGTGGACGACCTAAAAGTGGACGACCTAAGGGGGAAATCAGCCTATAAATAGGAGGGTTTTTCTCACTTTTTGAGATCCGGATTTCGAAGCGACGAAGAGCTGCCATTTTGAGAGCTCGACTTCTACACTTCTTTTCTCCACTCTAATCTAGTGATTCCTTCCATCCATATCGAAGATCAAATCGAAGATCGAAGAGCTTAGATTGAAGATCTACATTCTTCGAAGAGAGATTTCATCGTTTGAGGCGGATTGGTGATAGATCGAGTTAGATCCTTCGCTGTCCAGATCTGAAGTGTGTTGCTTTTGGGTTGTTTAGGTGATTTGGTGAGTGGTGATTATCTTTCACACGGATCCAAAGGAGTATATTGGATCGTTGGCTTGATTTGTGTTAAAGTAGTGATTTCCATGCATTTTTGTAAACCTAAGTATAGATCCATGTAGATCCATTGTTCATGATGATTTGACATCCATTTTATTAAGTGTTAACCTATGCAAGTTCATTCATCAAGATTATAGAGATATCGTTCATGTTTCATACTTGTTAGACTTTTAAGTCTTTAATTACGAAATTGCCATTATTATTATAATTGTCCATTTAGCTCATATTTGAATGCTTGTTTACTTGGATTAATGTTTGACTTGATTGATTGCTATGAATTAGATGATTGATGATTTGATTTAGACAAGTTGGTCGAAGATGATTCAAAAGCTAAGGGAAAGGCTTTTGAATTGGAAAAGCTGCTCGTGGCATATGTAGCGGATGATGAAGCTCATATGGATAGATTTGATGATGATGTTGAGATGGAGCTTTGCTATGATGATGATGAGGCAAAGCATGATATGAGATAGTCTTGGTCTAATCCAGACGGGATCATTCCAAGCATGTTGATAACTCGGTGAAATGGTTCGAGTTAGAGAATAATGGTTTGCTCGAGAGGCGCTTGAGCTAGTATGGAAATAGTCGTCGAGGAGGATGACTAGAAGGCTGAGATCTCATCATTGTTGAAGGTTCTAGCATGCTCAAAGCAAGAGTACGTTTGGCAGATTTGATAGTCCCTGAAGACTAATGATTAATAGTCAAGTACTCTGGGCAGATTCGATAGTCCTAGGCACGGGTCACGATGACGTGCGGGAGTTATGTCTAGAACCGGGGTTTCCAATAGCCCTTGACGGACGGCTGAAAGAATGTGTCAGTCATTCAATTAACGGTGATATCGAAGTAATGATAACAGTGATAGCCAGAATCATGGATGTTTGGTTGTATCGTCATTCGGTCTCAAGAGCAGTGTTTTCTAGGTGCTTATCTGATCTTGGTTTAGGCCTTGGTGGTTTGTACTTGGAAAACATCGCCCTTGACTCGAGTGATAATTGCTTTACTTTAAATTGTATGCTTTGTTGTGGTTGCTTCTACTTAGTGTGTGTCTGGGGGCTATCACTGTAGAAAGAGGTGGAGTGGGAGGGTTGTATTCCTATTCCTTTTTCCTTTATGCTCTTTTGGTATGTTGTTAGTTAATTTACTGCTCACTAAGGCTGTTGTCTGACTCAAGGCTTTATGTTTTAACTCTTATTGTCTTGGGCTGTTCGTCCACTTTTGGGACGGGCAGACTAGGTAGCAGGTGACAGGTGCTGTTCTTGCTTCCCACGATGCTGATATCGAAGACGAGCTGGAGGCTTGCATATTATCTTCTTATTATATGTACTGGATGTTCCGCTGCTTTGTATAATTCTCTGAGTGATATGTAGTGAGGCTTGATGTATTGACTATACTGATGTTGTATTCAACTATTATGAAGTTTTATTGATGAGATTCTATTTCTGTGAAGCTTCACTATATATATATTATATTGTATTTTGTCCATGCGCTGAGAGTAATACGATAGATTCTGTTGTTTTAATTTACCCTGACAATCGTCCATGGTCGCCTGGCACACTTTACAGCGCACTTTCTCTAGGTTCAGTGCAGGGGTCATGGGCGGTCGTCACATAATTTATTTGTTTGTGCTTGAATGTATTTTATTTTATTTTCTTTTGTTTTCTTTTTAACTTGTCTTTATAATATTACTTTATAAATAAATTTCTATTTTAAATTTGTTGTTTAAATTTTATTTAATGAATTACTATATATTTGTATACCTTATCTTTCATTCATTTCTTATTATTTTGTAAAATAAGTGAGGATATATTTTATTTTAAATTTTCTTTTATTATTTGAACGTGTATTTTCTTTTGTTATTTGAATGCATTTCTGTATTTAATACGTTGTTAAAACTTATTTAATGTGTTTATTATTTTTACATTTATTTGGTAATATAGGTGAATTTCTATATTATTTTAATTTGTCATTAGATTTTATCCAATGTGTTTATCCTATACTTTTATATCATATATATTTTCATTTTTTAAATTATTTATTTACAATTTAATTTCAAATCAAATATATATACATATATATTTTTATAATTTCAAATTGACTCATATATACCCAAATATATACACATTCACATATATACATATATATACAATATTTAAAGTTTAAATGATTTATACTAAATTTATTTGTCTTCGGGGAAACTCGCATCACTTTAATCAATTTATTTTACTATTTTTATTCAAAAATACAATTAATTATTAATTTAAATATATATAAAATTTGGGGTCGTTACAGACTTCCCCCCTTAAAAGAATTTCGTCCTCGAAATTGTGAAGGAGACACAAAGATAGAATGTTTCATCAAATCAAACTGAATAGCTATTCTGCATTTGGCTTACCAAATCAGAATATCAATAATTGATACAAGAACGAATCTATTGAATTCTTCACAAAAATACTCGGGTTATCCAGATCTACGAAATATGCAGTGACATCGGTTAGTTCGAAGTGATAACTAACCATTCGTAAAATATACTAGGACCCAAAAGAATAGACAGATATATGGATACAATTTCAAAACTTTCAGTTTAGAACTAAAGTATACCTATCAACCATAACAAACAAAGCAAACAATTCATCAAACAAACAATTTTGGCCTACTTGGAGTTTATGTACCTTATTAATATATCGAATCTCTTCCTGGGTCTACCAGAAATTATCAAAGAATTGAAAAGGAGATGCTGAACCCAAGAGATTGATAGAGAAAAGATCATTTCCTTGTTGTTACTGAGTATTGACTATTTATAGTCGTATTCCCCTGTCCCCTATCTTATCCTCTTCTTACACTCATACTCACTATTAGTGGATAGTAAGAGAATTTACTGAGGCATACAGACAGATATCTTAAGGATTACTCATTCTAGGGTATACTTCACCTTATCTCTAATGAGCTACTTAATGTGTTATACTCCTGAGCTAAAGTTCAACCTTAGCTCTGATACCACGTTGTAAAGACCCAAAAACTCGGCCTTCGAAAATCGGCACCCGTACTTCACTTGTACTCAAAATGCCGTAGATTCAAACGCCGAATCTGGTTCTCCGGAGCTTATAACACCATTAAGTATTATAACACAGCGGAATAAAGAAATCAATCAATATATATAACATTGGTACAATGACAAATACAAAAGCTGATACAATATTATACAACAGAATGATACAACAGATATCAATATACATCAGTGATATGATACAAGAAATAACAGCGGAAAGAAAATAGATAACACCAGCAGCGGATAGAATATCTCCAATAGAACGCTCCAATCCATAGCTAGAGGAAAGCAAGGTCAGTCCATGAACTCCAAGAACTGAACTTGCTCCAGATAATCTACTAAACCTGAATATCTGAAAAACCCAACTCTAAACTGCTCGTGTGGAAAATAGTGAGCACCCAGAGTTTAGGAAGGGAACAATAAACTCCGAGTCAGTCGTGGGACTGGTGTGAGTAACAAAAACAGTTTATCTTTAAAAACGAACAATACAAAAGAACTCTAAACATTGAAAACCGCAATGCTTTTGGAAAATGAAAGTACCAAAAGGCCTCCCGCACACACACACACAATGCAAACGTAGAATCGGAGGAGATTTCTCCTTATGATAGTCAAAGATGCTTACTACGCAAATCATTGGATATTATTACTAGTGCATAGTGCAGAAAACATTTCGAAAGTATAATATTAATCTTAGCCAACATAGACATTCCGAACTATGCCTACTATAGCTACCATCTAAACAGTGGTGACCACCATAAGTAAATGGCAGGTTCTACAACTAAAACCGTATAAGTTCCGTATTGGGAATTGGATTTCCAATAAATGGTCAGGCTAAGGAACTTCCTTCCGCCGCATGGGATCGCCTCTGGCTGGACGTCCCGAGAGACAAACTGCTCTCTGCCGACACAAGGCCGGGTTACCCCTATAACAGGTAACTCACGAATATGCCACCCCCCGGTCCTTTGGGACCTTTATCCGAGGCCTCGGTAACCAACATCACACATAATAAATAAAGTGTGTCCACATGAGTAAGTATCTGGGCTCCATACCATGATACCACCCTTTTCCAGAAGGAAATGACATACCCTAAAGGGCGCGACCCTCATAACCTTGCCGCAACATTCTTGTTTCGACCATTTCCAGGTTGTGAGGCCCTGACGAAGTCTCGTCCACAAAGCTACGCTTTGTCACAAAGCCATGCTTTGGGTCAACAGATGATCAAAGTAATGATCACAAAGATAAATGATCAAACAAATGATCATATCACAAATGATCAAACAATGATCATCACACAGCAACACTCAGCATGTCACATTACCAAATTGGGAGTATATCGCTGATAACCTTCAACTACATAACCTCCGAGCTCATACGTCTCAGAGAAGGATGTTAAGCTAAGAGAATAAATTCTCCGCCACCAACAGAAATGTATTTGAAAGAAATCTGCTTTATATCTCAAAGTGTAATGTCAGACATGTAACCATACAAGTCTGTTCCGGGTTCGAACAGAACCGAAGGCACTTCCAAAGAAGCCCTTGCAATTCCGGGTATTCACAATCCCGATCGGATTTCCCATCACTTAGGAAATCTCTATACCGGCACGACTCAGTGCAGAGACAATCGATAGGTCATCCTATCGTTCTCGCAAATACCCAGTCTTCACCACCGGTCTTCAAATGCCATCCATATACGACGTATCATTATTCGGAATGGGTTATGTGACACAAAGGTCCTCTCCCGGCTAAACCGAATAGTGAGCGTAATATTTAAAAACATATGGATATTGGGATTTCAATTAAGTCACAACTTATTACCCAAAACTTTGCTTTCAAATGGTTTAAACAAATTACCATTTACAATCTTTTAAAACAAAAAGATTCATTTAAACAACCTTCAATGGTTTAAACCATTTCCACACTTTAATCTTTTAAATAAAAGATTCATTCACAGATTTTCCAAATTAATTTCCATTTCAATTTGATTAACTCGTTAAATCTTTAAAACAAAGATTTAACTTATAGCTTTCAAACAATTCCATTTCAAATGGTTTAAACAAATCATTATTGTAAATCTGTTAAAAATAAACAGATTTAATTCATAGCTTTCAAAAACAATTCATTCGTAACTTGGAAAACCATTTTTTAATTCAAACTTGAAATTCCTTTAATTCACATTGGAAATCCATTTCTTATATAAGAGCTTTTATCAGTCGAAAACAATTAGTTTCCCAAACCATTGAATTCAATTCTAAATATTGAATTCAAATTCAAATCAAATTATCAAAATATCAAGTTTTATTATATAAAATAACTTTTACATTCTAAACTCATTTACAAAGCTCTTAATTTCAATTTCCAAAACCATTTAGATTCAAGAATTCAATCTTTAAAACTATCAAAAAAATCTGCAACTTAATTTATTTCCACGTGAAATCCATATTTGTGTGTGTATGGTGTAGTCCAGGGGTTTCACACAGTAGTGCACCATCATTCAGTCATCACAGATCAGAATACAGAAATATAGTTGATAAGCGGTATATCATAACGCTTATCGTTTATTTACAGATCACAGATCACAAATATATATATATATATATATCACAGATAATAGTTTACATTCATCCTAGATAAATAAACTACAGTATAGATTACACACAAATCAGAATATATCACAAAGCATCATAGATCAGGGAATATCAAACAATTCAATCATTCAGTTAAGTCCAAACATTCACAAGTGAATTTATTAATCAACTGATTAATTTAAATCCGATGTATCAATTATTAATCCGGGTTAATTATCATAATTTAATTACAAATTATTTGAAATAAACCTTCCTTTCAATTTATTAGTTAACCTCTAATTATTGACTAATCAATTTCTTAATTAAGGAATCATTTAATTAATTTTTTTTATTGAATTAATCTTAATTAATCACCATCGTTAATTAATCCTTTAATTTATTAACAAATAATTTACTTAAATTTCAAATCATCATTTAATTAATTACTTTCAGTAATTATCATCACCATCATTAATTAATCCTTTAATTATATTCATTAATCAATTCTTCTTTAATTTATCAAAGATAAACCACTTGCTTAATCACCATTAAAATCTGAAACTTTCATTTATCTCAAAATCTAGAATTCAAAGTCAGACTTAATTTCAGGTTTTAAATTTCTTTGATTTTTTTAACTTTGTTTACAATCTTTCCTTTACAATTTAAATTCCATTTTAAATTCTAATTTTTTTTCCTTCTCAATACTTAACAATTTTAAGTATTAAAACAATTTAAATTTTAAAACCTTATTTCCCAAAACTAAATTTCCAAACTGAACTGAAGTTATAATTAAACTTTTAATTTATGACCCAGTTCAACATTTACATCAAAATATCAAAACAGAACAGGTTCTGTTTCAAAAAATATGGGTACCATTTACCCGAGAAAAACACTCTTTTACTCGAGTTTGAACCCCGAGCTAACCCCTACTTCACCGTGCTTCGAGAAAAATAACCAATTTCCCGTGCTTGGCTCCGAGTTCCACCTTTCTTCCCCAAAACTTCGAATAGCAGCTGATACACACGTACATGGGTGTACGTGCACAAAACTTCGCCAGCGTTCTGGCCATCGCCACCGCCTTCCCCACGTCAACGTCAACTCACTCGAGCACCACGATCACTCAGCTCGACGAAATCTCAGTTGAATTCGAAACGATGATTTCGACCCAAACTAGAACAACCACTGATCACCAAAGCCACCTCGCTCTAACGTCTCCGGCCACCCGAGGTCACGAAACTCCGGACAAACACTCGCCAACGTCTACGCTTCCATCCCCTCAAGTCTTGTTGAACTCGATCAACCAGAGGCATCGCGTGATCAAAATTCCCGGAGCATACGAAAACTAGGTTTAGAAATAACAACGAGCAACCACTATCGCCACCGAACTCTGACCATCCACCTACCATTTTTCCTCCACTCACCAATCATTCCTCCACCTCCAGGAAGAACTACTACCTTCCAGATCCACTAGATCAACAGATTTTCCCAAAATCCCCAAATTAATGCAAACCAGAATTGCACTTCCAATACTTAACAAAAAAATGTGAACTTAGTTTTAAAAATCCTAATTTCAAATAAGAATCCAAGTTATAAACCTGAATTGATATTTTAAGATGTTTGAAATTATCACTTATTTTAAACCTTAACTGTTCTTAGGAATTTTAGAGCAGACTCTAATTTATTTAACTTAAATTCAAGTTTAAAAATTAACTTTATAATCAAACAAACATAACTTTTTAAGATACTAAGTCCTAACAATCAATATATTAAGCAGAGATGATCCAGAGTTTTAGAAATCTATAAGCAGAGGTGATTACAGGATATCAATCCACACACATGCAATAACACATATACACAGCAATGCATTAAGGTATATACACATCTCAGACAATGATTAAGCAACAGATATATACTTTAGTATTTTAAATTTTAAGTTACTCACTTTGATTTGCAGAAGAAAACAGAGCTGCTTTTTCATTTGAACTAAGCTTTGAACTTCTAGCTGCATCCTTTCCTTTAATCTCTGATTTGTAGTTGATTGTTGTTTGTTTAAGTCTGAGTTTGTATTGAATTGGATTGTTGTTTTACTAAATTTTTGTTTAAGTATGAAATGGTGTTTACTCAGCTCGAACTGAAATGAGGAGCTTGATAAAAAGAAGAAGTGCACAGGGTAATATAATGTGTTTTTGTACAAGTGATACTTGGTTTGGTCAGAGATATTTCATTTTCTTTGGAGGCTGATATGATCTATTTTATGTACTAGAGATAATAACATTAAATGCTAGTGTCCTTTATGTCTTCATTTGCAAGCTATACTTACATATTTCGGTGGCTAAAGATATGTTTTCATACTTATGTATGTTTCCTGTCTTCTTTTTGCAGGTTCATTTACATAGATTTTTTTGTTTTATTTCTTATTTGTTTAAGTGTACATACTTATCTTCCTTTCTTATTTACTTGTTTTTATGTCTACTTGTTTCATTTGTTTGCAAGCCATTCTCATATACATGAATATAATTTATTTGTTTGTGCTTGAATGTATTTTATTTTATTTTCTTTTGTTTTCTTTTTAACTTGTCTTTATAATATTACTTTATAAATAAATTTCTATTTTAAATTTGTTGTTTAAATTTTATTTAATGAATTACTATATATTTGTATACCTTATCTTTCATTCATTTCTTATTATTTTGTAAAATAAGTGAGGATATATTTTATTTAAAATTTTCTTTTATTATTTGAATGTGTATTTTCTTTTGTTATTTGAATGCATTTCTATATTTAATACGTTGTTAAAACTTATTTAATGTGTTTATTATTTTTACATTTATTTGGTAATATTGGTGAATTTCTATATTATTTTAATTTGTCATTAGATTTTATCCAATGTGTTTATCCTATACTTTTATATCATATATATTTTCATTTTTTAAATTATTTATTTACAATTTAATTTCAAATCAAATATATATACATATATATTTATAATTTCAAATTGACTCATATATACCCAAATATATACTCATTCACATATATACATATATATACAATATTTAAAGTTTAAATGATTTATACCAAATTTATTTGTCTTCGGGGAACTCGCATCACTTTAATCAATTTATTTTACTATTTTTATTCAAAAATACAATTAATTATTAATTTAAATATATATAAAATTTGGGGTCGTTACAATTTTATTTTCATTGCTTTTTAACTGATTAAATTGAAGTAAATTTACGCGCGAAATAAACTTTCATATTTTCGGACGAAAATTTACCAGTTGCTATGTTTAACTAGACGCATTCCAAATATCAAATTTATATTTCAAAATTTTATCGTTTAAAATTTCATAAATTTTCAACTAATTACGATATTAAAAAAGTTAAAATTTACGGGTCGTTACACCAGTCAACACACGACCTCGAAGATCAACGCCAACCAAAACTGTCAGTCGAACCCAAGTTCGCCGTCCCCTGGCCACCACAGTCACCTAGGAATACTCCGAGCATTTTTCCCACGACCCCCCGAGTCTCGAGTCTCCTCCAGCCTTAGTCACTACCACTATCATTACGCCGTTCGCCAAAAATTCACGAAAAATCAATTCCCGTTCAACCCATAAATTCTCCACGAATTTATGTTTAAATTTTTTGATATTATCACCAAAATTCAGCATTTTCAAGAACGAATCCAAGTATATAATCAAAACATGAATTCCATAAAATGGATTTTCTGACTTAAATTGATTCTCACTGTAATATCCAAATTTCAAGATATTTAATCAATATTTCCACCTAAATCTATTTTTAAAAATGATATTATACACGTGCGAACATTTTTCATTCAGAGGTTAAATCCTAAAAAGGTCTAGGTGGGATGATTTTGGATTTTTAAACAAGTTTTAGACTTGTAACCTATGAACAAAACTTAAATACAGACATGCACATCATCATTCCCATATATATATATATACAGACATACAATCATTCAAACACATTCCAGATCATACTTCAAGCATCAATCACAATATCAAAAGATATAGGCAGATATAAGGGAGTTTGCTCACCTGAGTTTGAAAGACAGAGTAGATTGTAAATTTGAAAGACTGGGAGAAGATGTTGATTTCTGAAAATCTTGATTTACTTTGATCTGGAAGTTGCGTTTGAATCAGGTTGAAGTTGTTGCTAGTTTTAGTTTTGAAAAGATGCTGGCATTAGAAAATCTCAGGTTGAAGAAGAAGCTTTGATGGACGAACTGAATTGAAAAGCTTGATATATATAAAAAGAAGTTTACAGGTGATATATATTTTTTTGTACAACATAGGACAAAGATTTTTTTTCCTTAGTGGCTGCATTAATTATCATTGTCTTATTTCCCAAGCCTACATACTTCTATATCTATTCGTTCCTTGTTTACTTCCAGGTTTACATGTTTACATTTCAGCTTGTACATGAATATAATTTGTTTTGTACAAATACCAGGGATTGTTTCATCTTTTGGTGGCTGATGTCTTTATTTTGGTGGGTTGCAAATCCTATTTTTGGTGGCTGCATTAATTACTTTGTTGTCATTTCTTTTTATATTATACATTTGAGTACATATCTTCTCTGGCAAACTCAAGATTTTATATTTTCTTTTGTCTTCAAGTCTGGTTTCATACCTGTATATATATAATGTTGTCTTTGTTTTGTCTTCTATTTTAACTTAAAATTTAAATTCAAATCCAATATATATATATATATATATAAATTCAAATCCCAATTTCAAATCCTATTCTCGATCTAAAATATCCAAATTAATTCTCAATTAATTCATAGTTTAACTAAAATTTGATATTAATTACCAATTATTTCACAATTTTTATTCAAAAACTAAATTAATTATCAATTTAAATATATATAAAAATCCGGGGTCGTTACAGATTTGTTACCATCGTGTGCCTGGAAAAGCAAGAATCCAGATAACACTGTTGTTGTTCCTTAGCCTGCCACCACACCTACACGAGAAAAGATATTTGTGACCAATTTGTTTTTATAGGTCCATGGTTGTTAGTGATAAAAGATTTTGAAATATATGTTTGTGTAGACCCAAGACAATTTATATTTGTTCCTTTTGGCACCCAGATTTGTTTGACTTTAAGGGATTTTACATTTGTGCCTTTAGGAATCCAAATTGGAATGGTTTTCACGTGTTTGGGTCTATACCAGCAATTGTTGTGATTGTGTCCAATTTTTCTACAAATTGTGCACTCGGATTTGACTTTATTAATTTCACTTCTAACATGTTCGGATTAAGTATACCCAAGTCCTTGTTTAACAGTATTGACAGTTTGTTTCCTTAATAACATATTTAGTGATTTTTCTCCTTTGGAGGATTTCCCTAAAGTTGTAGATACTTGTTGGACTTGTGTATTGAGAGATTCATTTTCATTCAATAACAAAGTGCACTTTTTAATAGAATATTCTCTCCTTGTGTTTTCACTTTCTTTCAAAATCAGAATATCATTTTCAAGTGATTTAATTTTAATTTCCGACTTTTTAATCTCTTCTTCAAATGATGGACACTTAGGGCTCTTATTTCGATAGTTTTTAACCAACTGATCAAGCTGTTTATTTAGTTCTATCAAACTATCTCTTTGTGATTCAATTTTAGCGTACTTCTCCCTAAGTCGTTCAAAACAGCCATTTACTTCGTGAAAATATATAAGTAATTCTGAGTGAGTAAGTTCTGATACCTCGCTTGGCTCGTCATCATCACTATCACTTATTTCTCCTTGAAGACACAATTTTGCTTTTTCATTTTCACTGTCAGTGCTTTCATCACTTTCATCAGTTTCATCCCAAGTAGCTGCAAAACCTTTCCTTTTCTGTTTCTTTCTTTGGCTGAGTTGATTCTGGGGACAATTTGGCCTGATATGACCAGTTTTATTGCACTTGTGACATATGATCTCCTGCTCTTTTGAGTTGTCTAGTACTTTGACTATTCTGCTTTTCAATTGTTGATTTAGAGCTGGATTTCCATATATGCGGTTCCACTTTTTGAATATCTTTATTATCAGTGCCAACTCAGCTGCTCCATCATAATCATCATCATCATCTTCTGTTGTTCCTTTGAGAGCTATTGGTTTCTTTCGAGTATCACCTCCTTCATGTTCTTCCTTGAATTTCATTTCTAGCTCATAAGTGGTGAGATTTCCAATGAGTTCTTCAAATTTAACTTGTTTCAAATCTTTGGATTCTTGAGTGGTAGTCACTTTAGCTTCGAAATTTCGTGGAAGAATTCTGAGAATTTTTCAAACTATTTCCAGCTCCGTGTATGGTCTTCCTAGGGATTTTGATTTGTATACGAGATTGGAAAGTCGTCCATACATTTCTTTGACACTTTCATCCTTTGCCATTGTGAAATTTTCGTATTCGCTGCTGAGCATGGAAAGGCGAGATTCTTTGACTTGGGAGGTTCCTTCGTGAGTCACTTCAAGTGTGTGCCAAATTTCCTGCGCAGCTAGACAATGTGAGACACGATTAAATTCAATTTGATCTAATGAACAAATAATAGAATTCATAGCTTTAGCATTAGCATTCTGTAGTTTATTTTCAATATCTGTCCATTGATCCATCGTTTTTTCAATTTCTTGATTATCTACCACTATAGTTGGTGTCCTATATCCTGTCTCTACAATATTCCAAGCATCAATGGTTTCCAGAAAAATTTTCATTCTATTGTTCCAGTAAGCATATTCACCATTGAACATGGGTGGTCTAACTATGGACTGACCCTCAGCAAAAGCATTATTAAAAGAAGCCATTTAAAAAAATCAAATTTTTAAAAACAAAAATTGGTTTTTGAGCTTTTTTTTTGAAAAAATGGTTTTTGTTCCTAGCTCTAATACCACTTGTAGGATCGATTTCACCCTAAAGGGGGGTGAACAGGGTGATACTAATAATAATAGAAAACAATGCGGAAATATATAAAATAATTGCAGCATAGATAATAGCAGAATAATAAAAGCAGAAATAGAACAACACAGATTTACCCAGCTTTGGCAAAACCTGCCTACGTGCTGCCCCCAAGGTTTCTACTAGAAATTAAGTAGTCAGACGCTTACATACGTAAACTTGCGACACCCACTATTAACTAACCTAACTTTTCGCTCAAAACCCTGCCACAACTCAGCCATTGAGTTGCAAATTCTCAAACTACAAAACCGTAGTTCGTAAACTAATTAAACACACTAGAATTTGAAAATTTTAAAAGAAAAATTACAATTTAAAAATAAAACAAAGCCCTATAAGTTTAAGCCCAAAACAACAAATAGCTGGCCCAAAAAAAGGTTAACTTCCTTTCTATACTTCAACAGACTTCCCTTTTCTTTATTTCATGAAAAAATATTCTGTTGCGTTCTTGTTTTCCTCTTTCAAAATTAGGGATTCGTGATTGAAGTTGTCGCTCTATAATCAATCGACTGAATTGAGGGATTTGCGTTGCGTTGCTTTGTCAATCGACTTCTGGCTATGATATTCTTTCGGTTGCTCCAATTTCTTGAGTTCGACTGTATAATTTGGTATGTGAATTTTTCCCGTTTACTTCCTCTGTAGTTTTGCTTTGGCTCAAACTCGATTCGAGTTATTGATTTGGGATTTAATTTAAATCTTGGCTCTGTGATTTTTTGCTTTAACTCGAATGAAATTCTGCCGATGATGTTAAGGGAATTTATATAGGGATCAAAACACTAAATTATCGTTCGTATAATTCACTTTGAATTCTTCATGAATTTATGTTCGGCCATTCGATTTTGATTGGATGCTAATGATTACTCTGACTTGTTCATTATTGACTTGCTTTAGTCGGTTCCTTCTTCTCCCTGATGTGTTTGAATTTTGGTTCCGTAGTTTTCTGCTATGACTTTGGCATCGTGAATTTTTTTGAGACTTTGACTTGTTCACGTTACAACTATTGCGGATCGTTTCCCTTGACTTGATTTTTTCTATGACTATATTCACACCGCTGCCTTTTCAACTCCTCGACTTTGTTATTCGAACTGCTACTGTTTTGATTTTTCTGTAAAATCTGCTTCATGTTATAACATTTGTATATCATCTTTCACTATTTGCTTGGAATGAGGTCTGGTTCCACTGCATATATATGTGTGTGTTCACGCATGTATATATGTATGTTGCGATGCCTTGTTCTGCTTGATGCTCTATTGTCACCTCTGAACTGATGAACTCTGGTTCATGTTGATATGTTATGTTCAATTGGTAGCTGTAGTGTCATGTGGTCTTGTAGTCTAGGCACAACTTTGTTGTTTCCACTGTTTTCATGTGATGTCTCCATACATATATAATGTGTGTGATTGTCCTTTGGTATTGCAGTCTTGTTCATTACTGCATATATGTATACATGCTGTTTCCTCTTGGAAACTGCTGCGTATTTCGAATGTCCTCATGTTGCATATGTATGGTTTAGATGCATGTAGAATATAGTCTTGTTCCACTGAGTCATTGAGTTTTGTGTTCAGTTGCTTCAAGTCTGTTCATGCCTGCGTTGCCTTCATGCCTTCATTCTACTTGTTTTATGCTGAGTTACCATTTGCACTTCATTTTGATTGCACTTGAGTCATGGCTGATGTGTGGCTTTGAGCATTGCCTTGAACTGAACTGTTCTGGTTGTCACTGCATGTATATATGTATACATGTGTGTTCACACATGTATATATGTATGTTAGCTTGTGCAGTTTCTTCCAGTCTTTGTTGTTTTTGAATCCATGCCTCATTGTGTTCATTTGAGTCTACACTTGCCTTTGAGCTTCTGATTTTATATGTGGAACTGTTATGTTGAGTGGTCTTATTAGACTTGCATTGATCTAGACATGTTGTTTCCTCTGTTGCATTCCATATATATATGTATACGTGTCTAAAATGCATGCATATCCTCTGTCCTCTTTGAGTACTTGCATTTGAACTTGTGTGTTGTGGTCTGCACTTCAGTGTCAATTGGTTTTTGTTGTTTTGTTCCTTGTTCAAATTTTATTCTCTGGTTGATGGTCTTCTTCGAGTTAAAATGCCTCTGACCTGATGTATGTTTGTGAGGTCTGATTGATATTTGTCTGGTCCATCTTTCTCTAGAGTCTGGTGCACCTTTCTCTGGTTCATGTTGTTATTGATTTGATCGAGATTCTATGCACATGAGTTGAATCCAGCTAATGGCTCGGGTTTGACCTTGTGCTCACCTGTCCCTGCAATTTTATCAAGTGTATATTGGTGTGCACGGCCTTGTGGCATGTACAGTGATACACTGTGCATGTCACAAGTTGTTCATGTAGATGAATTCAAAATAAAAGATGACGAACAACCCAAATAACTGAGGCAAATAACATTTTCAAAACACACACTTTAATTTGCATTGCAAAATATTTTCTTTTTCAATTTTACTACGTTAGTGTTTATTTTGCAGATAGTTTAGATGCTGGATACAAACTGGAATAGAGTTGAAGATAAATACGAGTGAATGAGTGATATGTAATGAGGCGAACATTGTAAATTGAAATTTGTGATGTAATCGAAATTGTAATGTAATTGAAATTGTGTATATATACAGTGAGAGCTCAAATTTGTACCATTTGAATTTGTAATAAAATATTTGTTTGAATAAAATATATGTTTGAATTTGAATTCTTTGTTATTATTTTATCCAACCAATATTTATTTAAGTATGTGAAAAATAAAATAGTACAATAACAAATACATTTTAATGAATATATATATGTTTATTATCATCAAACAAAATTCATATACTTGCATATTCAACACTGTTTAAAAATTTCTCTTTTTTAATATTCAAATTATTTGATTTTCCAAACTATTTTACTATATAAACCATTTTCAATACTCAAACCATTTTATATCAAACTATTTTAAATCTTTGAACTATTTAAACCATTTTAAACTATTTAAAGCTATTCAAACTATTTTCTAAAATTTCAAACTGTGCAAAGTTGGAATATTATATTTAAATCGTGGATTTAAACGCGAATTTGGTTAAAATGAAGTTATAACCTAAAGTTGAAATTCGAAATGATTTTAGAAGTGAAATTGAGATATTGGAGTGAAAAATGATTTCAAGTGAAATTGAGATATTTTAAGTAAATATGTTGATTTTGAAATAAAAAGATTTTTGAAGTGAATATGATATTTTGATATCAAGTATGAATCGTTTTCGAAATCTAAAAGAACCAACCGTTGTGTAAAATGACATTTATTTGTTAGAGAGACCGGAGCCTCTTATTGGCATACTCTCTACCAATATTGGAACCACTTTAACAACTGTGTACACGAAGGAGACTCCAGAATGAAGTGGTTGGATTTGGCTTATGTTGCTGGATTTGAAGAAAGAGAACGATGATGGATAGCCCCGACATTTGTGTTAATTTGAAATAACTAAAACAGGAGCCGCGCCTGGCCAATGAGGTTAGCTACCTCTAGCGAACACACTCCTTCGTATTCTATCTTTTGTTATTGATTGGTGATCACCCGTGATTTTGGGAGTGTTGTGTTGCGGTGGGCCGTTACGGGTTACCACCAGTCCGGATCAGGCAGATTGGTAGTATCCTACCTTGGGCATTGCCTCACGTGCCTTGTCATACTTTTATCCTTATACGAGACCACTATGATTTTGATTTAGTGTTGTCGTATCACGGCGCATCCCTATCCACCGACGGTTTATTGGTGTTTTATATGCAAACTGTACGATAATGCTTAAAACCGCGTTAAGGGGGATAATGGTAACACCTTAACGTTATTTTGATATTTTATATTACTGATAAACATTATATATATAGCGTATTCTACTATATATAGATATTGTGATGGATCCTTAAGAGATGGAAAATCCCGTAACATCTCTTGAGTTACTACACGCATGTTATACATTGGATAGGAGATGTAAAACCCCGTAAACATTTCTGACTCTATTACACTCATGTTGTACATGATATTGATTTGACTTACATAAGAATATTTTAGTTCTGACTCGAGTGTATTGTTTTACTTTATGCTCGGGTCAGACCTGAGTTTTCAGTGCATTGAAGATCATTTATTCTGGAGGACGAAGACGAAGATTTGGTATATTATTACTAGTATTATTTCCTTGCATTATGTTCTTCTGTTGCATTACTTTATACAACTCCGATAAATGTTGTATAAATTATAATCAAATCTATAGTATAAACAACTTCATGAACTGTTTATTTGATTATTATATTTTTTCATTCCGCTGCAAGATTCTGTGTTTGTTTTCTTCTTTTCTTATTCTTCTTAATTAACCTTATTGATTATCTGTGTTTCAGATTGTTTTGAGTTGGACATGTGTGGTTTATCGTCGACTTAAACCTTCCGAAATGCAGATCGCCACATTTTCGGTGTCTAAAAGTTGTCGGAAAATGTTGTGCACATTTGTGATAACATACACACATTTACAAATAAGTTAAAATATATTTTGATAAATATATAGATATTTTTACTAAATTAAATATAATAAGGTGACATGACTTATTATGAAATTTTAAAACAAAATAAAACGTAAAATACAAGTCACGTAATATGTCATTTCTTTTGAAACATAAGTGCTTAAGCCATTAAATGAATGTATTGGAAAAGGGGGGAACATGGAATTTTCGAACATAAGAGGGGGGATAACAGTTGTAATGTGGCGTTCAAAGCGAGGAGGGTATGTACTTAAAGGGCCTTTATGTAATTCAATTATTCCACTTTGTATATATATAATTTCATGAATTCTTACTTACACTTTTATTTCATTTCCATTTTCTAAAACATTTCCAAGCTTGCTAAAGTTTTTTCATGGCTTCCTGAGCTTTATAAAAATCTAAGTTTTTCACTTTTAAAACTTTCAAAACCTTGCATAAAGCTTTTCCTTTCATTTCTTCACCTCCACCCCTCCAAAACAGATCTCACCTTCTCTTTTCTCTCCACGGCTGAAACCAAAAGGCCCTAGGCTAATTACTTTTACACTCTTAAGCTCTCAAAAACCTTATTTTTCCAAAGGCATGGCAAAGACATAGGTCATATTCAAGTTATAACATAAGTTTGGTTTACTTTATTAAACTTTTGGTGAGTAGATTCTAGCCTATGACTAAGTTTTTAAATTTTAAATTATTGCTTGAATTGTTGTAAATATTATGTTTGTTTGGTTAGAAATAGTGTTGACTTGAATGTATGTATATGTGTTTGGATGAGAAGTTTTATAGTTTGAAAATTTGGAAGTTGAAAAGTCAAGTTAGTTGCAAGTTATAATCTTTGCTTGTATATGTTGGTTATGGCATGCTTATGTGTTTGTCATTTGGTTATGATATGATTATGTATGTTATGAACATGAATACATGAGTGTATGCTAAGAAAGTTAGCACCTTTACTAGTTTAAGCGACATAGGATTCTTTGTGTAAAAATTATGATCTTTGGGTTTAAAATACAAAATCATTTCAAGATTTAATCTTTGTTTTGTTTTACAAAATATGTATTTTATGTTTACAGAAATAAGCAAGCTTTCCAAGTGATAAAGACTTCAAATAAAACTTAGAAAAACAATTTAAAAGTTATGGTATCCATAGCGATATTCGTTATGGATGCAGTCAACTTTTTGCAAAATAGAGTTTTACACTTAAGTATATTTTAGAAATATTTTCTAAACTTATAATAGGTATTAAGATAGTTAATTAAGTGTTTGTTAAGTAATTATTAATAAATTAAGTTTTGGTACTTAATAATTAATTAAGTATTAAGTAAGATTTATTAATTATAATTTAAGTCAAGATTAGTTAATAATTGATTATCTTGTAAAGATAGATTAATTTTTATTAATTTTTATCTAAGTAAGATTAACTATTAGTTGATTACTAATTAAGTATAAGATCTATTTTTAATTAATTATTAATTAAGTATATGATTAAATATTAATTAATTAGTAAGTAAGGATTTAAATATTTATTTAATTGCTAATTAAGTTAAGGTCTAATTGAGAGTTAATTTATATTTAATCATTAGATAAAGGTTAAATATTATTTAATCATTTAATTAAAGATTAATTATGATTTAATTATTTATTTAGAAAGCTAATGATTATTTAATCATTTATTTAAAGGATGATTATTATTTAATTATTTATTTAGAAGTTAATTATTTTTTACTTATTAATTAAATGATTAATCATTATTGAATAAAGAGTCTTAATGTTATTTAATTATTAAATAAAAGTTTTAACTACTTTATTTCTAAAGATCGATTTTGTTTTTGAAAGCAACTCCCTTTTAAAGAGTGTTTTAATACAACGGGATTTCTTTGTCGATTACCCTTAAGTAACCACAAATGAATATGAAATCCAATGGCATCTATTTAGCAAAATGAACACTATTCTGCTAATTAAATTGTATTTGACATCTATTAAGCAAAAATAAAATGAAGTTCTGCTATTATGGTAACTTGGACATTTACCTATATATTGATTGATTATTATTGGCTGATTCTCTTTACATATCTGCTTGTTATGCAAATACCCATGTTATAACTAGAAAGTTAATCTCAATTAAATGAGAACCATTATGGTCGCTAAGCCTTTTTTCGAACTTGTGAAGTCAAATATTTAAATTTTATCCTTTTGAAAATGGTTTAAAGTTTCTTATCATTTTAAATATGGTATTTAAAGGATAATTAAGCAATTATTTTATTTAAAATGTTTGAAGCTAATTTAATACTTTTTAAATGATTATTTAAAATCATTATTTTGTTATTGTGGTTTAAAGATAATTAACAAAAGAATGTTTAAATAATAACTTGTTTATTTAAAGATGTTTTAAATAATTAATTGTTTATCAAGGGAACTTTATTGACTAAAGTTAATTAAATAAGTTTTGGTTTAAATAAGGGAAGTTTATAAAAGGAGTTTTATAAATTGAAGAGAGATCTTAAAATTTGGGAAGAAGTTTTATAAATGATTTTAGATATTTATAAAGTAAGTTTTATAAAGAAACTTGGAGATTTACAAAGTGTTTTACAAATGGATTTGGAATTTAAGTGAAGGAGATTTCATAAATGAAAGAGATTTACTAAAAGGATTTACAGAAGTAAATTATAAAATAATTTGATATTAGATTTCCTTTAATTGACCTTCTAAATTTTGGTGGTATGGACATTCGTTCCACACTTAACACCGAAGGAATAGTGTTTGAGCTTATCTTTATCTCCAGTTTAAATAACATTTTTTTCAATCCTTTTTATATGATTTTGAAATAAGAGATCTTTCATATTGTTTTGTGAATATACTTACGCCAGTGAGAAAATCATATGAATATTTTGATAAATATTTTGGAAAGAGATCTAAATAAATGAAAGATTTATTTTGAGGCATAGCGGTTGCTATGGGTAATTAAATCTCCGGATTGTTATTTGTTTGTTTGTTTGATAGTTAAATAACCGACTATCAAATCGTGGCCGGTTTTGACTCACGAAGTATGTTGTGTATATTCGAGTTTCCCGGTGAGGACTCTAATACTTTTTGCATGCTTTTGAAAGAACCGGGAATGAGTCAATCAGAAATTATCGATTGTTTCGAAGAGACCGTCATCAGATATGTTATCTATAAACCACTTCAAATCAACATGCGCATTCGAATGAAAGACATCTTGAAGATGATGGAATCGAAGGCAGAGACCTTGAAGTGCAAGGGCTACTTGCTACTAATCCTCCAAAATGGATGTAGTAGAAATGGTGCCTTCTTTTCGTTCAGAACCAGAACGAACTTGTATAGTTGAATGCAGACATTGGATTTCTGCCTAGAGGGCAGTGTTAGCATTCCAAGAGGGAATTGCTAGAAGGAAATGATAAGAGTGCATCCTCTCAAGCATCACACCCCGATAATGGCTAAAACATGGTATGTCACAAGACTATGTGGGTCGCTCCCATTAGGGTATGATCATCACCTTATTTAGAGTCAATATCTGTATGTATGCTTCGGAGCCCATTTTTGGTTGTTGATCACAACCTAAGGGTGATCATATTCGGCATTATACAGTCAGGGGTAGGCCGGTCTTATCATGCGGGTTGCAAAGGTAACTGCAACCCACGGTACATTTTATTTAGAGGTGCACTATTCGGAAGGTAGTCCCTTACCTTGCCATTTGTTGGAATCCATTTTCCATATACGTGCCTTAGCAGTTTTTAATTGTATACCTATTATTACTGTCATGTGCACACATTATAGCCACTTGATTATTGAATACTTTAATCCCATAGACATTATCATAATATCACTGAATTTTATAATATAAAAACCCATCCATGTCTATGTGCGATGTGGTCTTACGAGATACCTTTTATTTTAAAAGGGTTTTTAAATATAAAAATCCATACGTTTGTGTTTGTACCAAAATTGGGCACAACACTCTTCGGAAGTTTTTGAAGAGATAAAGTGAAGAAATTAAATGGAAAAAGAGGAATTATCTAACAAAAACTCCTAATTTCAGATATGAAAATAATTAAAATGCAAGGAGACACAAGAATTTAGAGTGGTTCGGCGTATTGCCTACGTCCACTATGAAGTTGATAGCTTTATTGATTTTTCTTTGGAGATTACAAGTGATTTCAATGAGTTACAGCGAATAACAATGATTTGCAGCAGTGAATTTCGTGGGTAGCAGCAGCAATGGAGTTTAGATCTGGATCCGGTAGAGTCTGGGCATTGGAGAATTCAAAGAAGAAGAAGCCACACCTTTTCTGTATGCCCTAGGGCTCTATTTATAGGTGTAGGAGGCTGGTATTTCGCTCAAATCTTGGGAGACCCTCTCTGGCACGTGACCAGGCCCGCGCTCCCAAGCCCGTGAAGTTTCGGCCCGATCCGTGATCGATACGAACAGATTTCGCATCGATCAAGATTTCATTAGATGGAGTCGAAATTTGGCGTGGGCATTCTTTAGCATGTACGTAAGCTTCTGTGAAAATCTCATAGCATTTGGACTCGTAGATTAGGAGATATGATCGATGCGAAATAGGACTTTCGGTTGGCTGTTTCGTTTGACTCCCTCATTTCGACTCGCTCTTATTCGACTCGGTACTGTTCGAATCGTTGTTCGACTCGGTCTTGTTCGAATCGCTGTTCGACTTGATGATGTGGCGTTTGAATCTCTGGATCACTCCGCCTTTGATGCCGTTTCGATCAAGTCGTTCTACGACTTTCGCCTTGCTCGTATCGATGGTATTGCCTTGTTCGCATCGATAAAAGATGCGTAGTTCGCATCGATGGAGGTAACCTTTATTCGTATCGACTGCTGTGCTTTGCTTCGCATCGATGGATACGAAGTAGAAGTCTTTGGATGGATGCGAAGTTGACATTGGATGATCGAGTCGAAATGTGGCTCTCTCATGGATGCGAAGCGGAGCAAGTCGAACAGAGGCTATCTGATGGATGCGGAGTGAGTCGAACAGAGGCTATCTGATGGATGCGAAGCGAGTCGAACAGAGGCCGTTTTTATCTAATTTTGCATCGATCGTAACTTGAGCATACGAACTCGGATTGACTTGAAATTTGGAACGTTGGCTCTCATAGCTTCGCTTGTCGTGTCATATCAATTTTAGCTCGATCCAGACTTTGACAAAATTCGTCGATATCCATAGTGAGCCCGTGTATAACCGATCTCTAGGACGGACCGTCATTGGTTACTAGTCAATTCCTTGGTGTCACGGCCTTGCCTAAAGGCGGGATAACATTTGCCCCCCAAAGTACATCTTGTGGAAACATGATGTGCTTTGAAGTGCTGCAATCTTCATTCTGAATAGTTATCGTCTTTTCGATGAAAGCTATAATTTTCGACTGTTTTTCTTGATAATGTAAACTGTTGACTGTCAACTGCTGTACCCTATATTGTTGCAACTGATTGTTGTACGCTAGTGATTAGCTGTTTGTTGTTGTAATTGTTATCAAATGAGTTTCCAATTCCTGTAAATCTGGAATGTTGAATATTAGTCCGACATATATGCATATATGTTAATCTGACTCTCGCTGACGTTCACGAGTCGTTGTTAGTTTATCTTATATTGAATTCCATATCGATCCTCTCCTGAACCGACGTGAAATTCGTTGTAACAACGCTCGATGGTTGTTTTTGAATGTGTCTTCGTAACGATCCTCTCCTGAATCGATGTGAAGGATTGAAATATTGTTTTCGCATCGGCACCCATTGCATTGATGGATACGAAATGAGCAGCCCGCATTGATGAATATGAGCTTGGATGGATACGAAACGATCATTCGTATCGATGGTTACGGACCTCGATGGGCCCCAATGCAGTTGTCTTCATTTTCGAATCAATGTGGACCATAAAAATGAATACGAAACGCGCCTTCGCATCGATGAATATTGGCCTCTGGATGCCGTGGCTTGATGGATTCGAACTGACTGTTCGTATCGATGCTCTGGGGAAGGAGTTGGAAACGATCGATATAAAAAAGGATTTCGTATCGATGGATGCTGGGTCCGACGGATATGAAGCGCTTGTTCGACTCGACCTTGTGGTGACACTTCATGGCCAGTTGAACTCACTGGGAGGTGAATCGTTTTTTACCTTTGTGCTCGAGTCCATATAAATACTGTGGACTTAGCCATTTTCCACTTTTTACTTTTTAATTTTCTGCCTTGATTTCGTATCGCTCCAGAGCCTCTCAAAAGAAAAACCCTCATCTTTGAATCGATTCAGAAACCTTTAACCAGTTATCAAAGTCAGGTAATCGATTGAACAAAGTCACTCCTAAAATGACGAGATTAAAATTCTCACTTCCTTCCATTCGAATTCATGTCCAGACATGGTTTGGGGAAGTAGATATTGCGCGAGGTCGAGGAAGGAGAAAAGGGAGTTCGAATCGATATGGGGGAGATGGAGTGTGGAGGAAGATGGCTTGGTCTTTGTTTTCGTGTCGATCCGGAGGGCTTCGAGATGATGAGATGGAGGCCTTCGTATCGATCGATGGCGATGTTGTTGCATCGAGTCGAGATGATCGACGCGATTGTCTTGAGCGTGTTGATCGATGCAAAGGGGTAGCGTCTGATGGATTCGAAACCCAGGGTCCTCGATCGATTCGAAATCATCGAGTCGAAGAGGATCGATACGACGGCGTCCCAATTGATGGATGCGAACACTCCTCCTGGATCGATTCGAAGTCCCCAGCCTTTTGACTGAGTCGAACTTGCGCGCAGACGAATACGAATTATCGATGCAAACAAGGCTCTCGTGACCGATACGAATTGAATGTTAAAGAATTTGTAATTCCTTGCACACTTGAACAACTGACTCCGACGAGCTTCAAACTTGCCTAATTGGACTTGACCGCTGAACTGCATATTTGATTTCCCTTCGAAGCTCGTCGATGGAACTGAAACTCTAACAAAATGATAATAAACTTTAACTTGGATCGATGGCACGGTTGTGACGGTCAGCGATGACGGTCCTTCCGACTAAATTTCGAAGTCTCGTCGTTTTCATGTTTTCTCCAATTCAGTAGAACTTTTCAAGTGATATACAGTACCGCACTGCACAACACACTCACACACTTTACATTGGGGGATGCACGAGCGTTATTGTTTGTTTAACAATGATTTTTCATAAGCTAGTTAGTCATGGAACCTTCAAGTTCTCAACAGCAGGAACTCCCGAGTTTAATTCCTTCAACCATCGAGATACCGGTTATTGAAGCGGATGTTATAGACCAAGCTCCGGACGAGCGTCCAAGTGCCCGGTTCATTTGTCGTCCACATGATTCTGTGCCGTCCGGTATCTCTGAAGATATGCTGGGACAGATTTGTTTAAGGCATGGCTTGTCGCTTGATGACGTGCTACTGCTTGGGCCGAATGACAGGCCGCATGATTTCCCAGAGGGGTTTACTGCTTTTAACCGTCATGCATGTACGGCGGGAACACTTCCTCCTTTCAACCAATATATAAGGGAGATGTTATCATTTCTTCGCATAGCTCCATCCCAGCTACACCCCAACGGGTACGCTTTGTTGAATAGCACCTTCATCCTATTTATGGAGATTCTCTTTTGACTGCCAAAGCTGATCGAGATCAGATATCTATTTAATGTTAAGAGCCATGGGGACAACCCTTCTTTCACCTTCTTGGAAGCGGTTAGGAACTGCCATATTGTAATGGGCTCCTAGGGAAGGCTAAGTTACTTCAAGAATGAATGGTTCTATGTTCGGTGCCCCCCTGGATTTGCCAGGCGATGGTTGGATAGACGTAAGCGTTGCCATCTTTCTCTTGAACACGCGAGATAATAATAACCGACTTCAAAACTGACATACTTCTCTTCTTTTATAGCCGCAATTTCTTGACCCGATGGTGGATATTTTAGAGAGCTAGTCCGGATCCTCCAAGCGGTTCCGAGCGAAGAGAGGCATATCGACTTGGTTTTGACTGACAGAAACTTGAGGACTGTCGGGCTAATTGAACGGAGGCAAAATATACGACTGAAAGGGACACTTAGAGCGGTCTCGAAGAAACGGGTGAAGCGCAAAGCGCCCGGAGTCATAATAGCCGAAGAAGTTGATCCGGAGAGAACGCCTACAGATACCGAGCTCCATGCTAGGCCTTCTTCCGATGTCCAGGATTCAGGAGGAAGGAGAAAAGGCAAGGTTGTTGCTCACAATCATTCTAAATCCGAGAGATTAAAATCCGTGGTTGTGTCCTTGCCCGTCCCGGGGATTAGAATTTCTGAGGCTCCTCCCCCGCCAGTAGAGAATCCTTTTGAAGGGATTGCTGATATTCTGATTCCGGATTATGTGTCGTCTCAACACGACACCGGGATGGAGGAGCTTGATAATGCTCTTGAACTGAGCGGGTCGCTTACTACGAGTGCGGCCGACATTTCCGGTTGGTCGGGGGGTTGCACATGCATACACTTCACTGCACTACATGATTCTTAGCCGTAAATCGTCCAACTTAAGAAACCACTAAATCTTCCTTCGTCTCTCATTTTCAGGTACAATGTCCGGAAGAGGGTCAATGCTCGAGAATCTTCGCTCGGCCCAAAAGGCTTCTTCTTATTATGATTCCCATAGGAGAGACTCGGATAGAGACCGTGATCGCGAGTACTCTAATCAAGATAGATATGGGCGTGACAGGGACAGAGAATTCAGACATCGGTCTAGATCACGCTCTCCTCCTCTTAGACTTCTATTTCCACCTCCTGTTCTTGTTCCACATCCACCAGAGCCTCCTCGTCACAGGCCATCTTCTCATACTTCTAGATCCGAGACTCATCTTTAGAGAGTTGAGACCACGACCTCCATAATTGCAGAGCAGGTCCCCACTGAGCCCACAGGAGAAGGGGCCGTTAAATTGGCTCAGATGAGGAAGGATTTTCCGAACATATGCTTCGATGGCTACGTCTTCCCACCTCACTTAAAGAGAATCCCCTCTGGAGTGTAAAACACGATGCATGAGTACGTTCATGACATCTACACCCAGTACAGAGAGTGGGTAAAGGCTGCAGAGAAAGCTTCTAAGGTGGCCTTTGAGCGAGCCAAAGCACTTGAGAAAATGGAGATCGAACTTGCTCAAAGGGACCGGATCATTCAAGTGCTCACTACTGAGGCCGAGTCTTCTCGGAAATCTGAAATTGCGGCCACCAAAAAAGCTGATGAAGCGAATGTGGCCATGGAGAGGTTGAGGCAGACACATGTTGCCTTGGTGGAGGAGATGGGCTAACGGAATACTACAGTTACCACCGAGCGGGATGCGGCGGTCAAGGAACTTAACGAGCTCAAGGCTAAATTTTCCGACATGGCCAAGGAAAGGGATTACGCAAACAACGCAGCCCAGGAGGCATGCAAACAAACTGTTCTTCTTAAGGGTGAGCGGGATGCGGCTGTGGCTAAAGTCCAAGTGGCATTTAGAAGTGTTGCTGACTTTACATTTAGGTTTCGGCATAACAAAGCTTGCACTGTCTTTTCGCACTTAGGCGACCCCGAATCTATATATATGATCTAAATTGATTTTATATACTAGTATTTTTATATTGGTAAAATAAGGAATCTTGGGAAAATGAATTAAGAGAAGTGATCCATTGAAGTATATATATATATACATGAAAAAAAAACTCAATAGAAAATTCATAAATTATAAATTGAATATAAGTAGTGGGTCACTTCAGTTGGGTGGAGACTGAGGTTGAGGAGAAAGTGAAGTCGGCCGAGTCCAGGCTAGAGGCTGACATCGAAGACCTTCTCGTTGTTTACAACGCTAACGTGCTGAGGCACAAGGGTCTAGCCTGGCTCGATGATTATCTAGCGCATCTTTACAACACTTGGGGCCGACTGGTTGAGGAAGAGAAGGAGGTGCATCTGGGTGAGTCTATGGATGAATTTGAACTCGAGAATCGCATTCTGAATGAAGATGAAAGGAAGATTCTTCACGAGTCAATGATTCTACATGAGATCGAAAGACTTGGCGCCCAGCACTTTGAAATAGGAGAGGGTTCAGGGGTTGATCATCATGAGGTTCCAGCGTCAACCCAGCCCGATTCCTCGTTTGCGGTCGATCCCCAAGCTATTCCTGCCTACAATCCGGATCAGCCGCAGATGTCTCCGGCCACAGCGCAAGTCACTGAAGTCGTTCCGCAGCCTACAAATCAAACTGAGGAAGGTATTCTGAACATTCCACATATCTTTGTTAAGTCGAAATCTTCGCTCTAGTTAAGTTCTAACAATTCTATTATTCTTTGTCCGGTGATTGATGCTGCACCGGTCGTGCCTCCTGCTACTCAAGAATCGTATCAGATGCAGGGGTTATCGTTACTGAAGCAACTACCGTGACTACCGCCGCGTCTCTTGACGACATGCAGGGAAGCACGCTTGTGTTCGATGAGCAGCTGATGGAAGAACTCTTTCGCCGTCATGACGACCCTCTTGCCGACTTGCAATTCGTCATGGGTGGAGGCGCTCCTGCTACAATCTCATCGATGTCAATTACTGACGCTCCCAGCGGGGCTCGAGCGGTTAATGAAGAGGAAATCTTGGCATAAATCGCCGCTGAAATGGATGCAGCAGCACATGGTGGCAATTTTGGAGGTGGAATGGCGGCACCCGGTCCAGCTCCGCTCAGAATGATATCGCCCGGCGGCACATTTTCCGACACTGGTGCGGCCATTCCATCTTCCACATCTGATCCTATCCCTCCAACTCCACCGGCAGGCAGCATTCCTATCCACTCGAGTTCGGAGGAGGATGTTGATATCATGCCCCCATCTGGAGACCAGCCACCGAAAGGCAAAGGCTCAAAGAGGAAGGATAGTGGTAGCTCCAATGGGACTACACCGAAAAGGAAGCCACGGAAGAAGAAAGATTAGACATGCTTCCTTGGTGTAATTCTGACTTTCATTTTGTTGGCCGTGTATAGATGCGGGTTCGGCCCCTGCTAGTAGGAATATTTTGGAACAAACTTGTATACGAACTCCTTTTACAAACAATAGAAATGAAACTTCTCTTTTTTGGCTTCCTTTCTATCATTGTGTATTTGCCTAAGTGTCTCAATATCTGAAGTGCACTTGTGGAGTTTCAACTTCCGAATCAAGTTTGTTTTTGTTCGCCACGTTCGGTAACTGTGGACATGGTTTGCGACTGGGTAGCGAGTTGAATTTTCATGTCTCACCGCTTCAGTCAATGGTCGATGCCTAAGTTCTGCCCCCTAGTCTTAGGGATGAGTTGTGGAACATCAGTCAGCGATTGATTCTCGCTTATAACATGTTGAGTCTAGTGCCACTGAATGAATGTTTGAGACAAGCGGAGATTGAGCGGTTTATTCATGCGTGTTCGATTGTCGATGGTCATCTCCGCACTCTAGGGATCCTCGTCTGTTTACTGGCAGTTGGTCACACCGGCTTAAGTTTAAATCATACGTCCGCGCTTTGGGGACTTTGAATCGACCTTCGTACTCCGACTCGCACTCTTGGAGTTCAGAGTTAATATTCTACTTCAATTCACGCTCTGGGAACTTAAAGTTGATGTTTAAACTCCGTTTCGCACTCTGGGAATCCGGGGTTGATGTTTATGGTCCAACTCGCACTCTGGAGTTTGGAGTTGATGTTTACACTCCGACTCGCACTTTGGGAGTTCGGAGTTGTCGTTTATACTCCGTTTCGCACTTTGGGAATTCGGAGTTGATGTTTATGCTCCGAACCGCACTCTGGGAGTTCGGAGTTGATGTTTATACTCCGACACGCACTTTGGGAGTTCGGAGTTGATGTTTACACTCTGACTCGCACACTGGGAGTTCGGAGTTGTCATTTATACTCTGTTTCGCACTTTGGGAATCCGGAGTTGATGTTTATGCTCCGACTCGCACTCTGGGAGTTCGGAGTTGATGTTTATACTCCGACACGCACTCTGGGAGTTCGGAGTTGTTGTTTATACTCCGTTTCTCACTTTGGGAATCCGGAGTTGATGTTTATACTCCGACTCGCACTCTGGGAGTTTGGAGTTGTTGTTTATACTCTGTTTCGCACTTTGGGAATCCGGAGTTGATGTTTATACTCCGACTCGCACTCTGGGAGTTTGGAGTTGATGTTTACACTCCGACTCACACTCTGCGAGTTCGGAGTTGTCGTTTATACTCCGTTTCGCACTCTGAGAATCCGGAGTTGATGTTCATGCTCCGACTCGCACTCTGGGAGTTCGGAGTTGATGTTTATACTCCGACACGCACTCTGGGAGTTCGGAGTTGTTGCATATACTCTGTTTCGCACTCTGGGAATCCGGAGTTGATGTTTATACTCCGACTCGCACTCTGGGAGTTTGGAGTTGTTGTTTATACTCCGTTTTGCACTCTGGGAATCCGGAGTTGATGTTTATACTCCGACTCGCACTCTGGGAGTTTGGAGTTGTTGTTTATACTCCATTTCGCACTCTGGGAATCCGGAGTTGATGTTTATACTCCGACTCGCACTCTGGGAGTTTGGAGTTGTTGTTTATACTCCGTTTCGCACTCTGGGAATCCGGAGTTGATGTTTATACTCCGACTCGCACTCTGGGAGTTCGGAGTTGTCGTTTATACTCCGTTTCGCACTCTGGGAATTCGGAGTTGATGTTTATACTCCAACTTGCACTCTGGGAGTTCGGAGTTGATGTTTACACTCCGACTTGTACTCTGGGAGTTTGGAGTTGTATCAGGATCATGGATGGTCGGTCCACATCCACCCTGAGTTAACAAGTGAGGTCGTTAGATGGACGGGTCCATCCTCCTCAAACTTGGTTCAGATATGGACGAAGTCGTTAGGCGGACGGATCTACCCTCTTCATAGGCATATTTTTAATACTCCAATTCGCACTCTGGGAACTGGGAGTTAAGTGAGGGATTGTCGTGTATCAATCCGTTTTTGACTTTGACGTGATGGCTTGTCCCCGAGCTCGGGTTTCGCTTAGCGAGTGACCGGTTGCATCACAGTCACTTTCTATTTGAATAAATTCCACCGTATGGTGAAACTTAGCTCTCCATGCATAGTGATGATCATATGAAGCATTTCAAGTAAATCACAGCTCTAGCTCGAAGAGATTGCATTTTATTGCTGAAATAAGAAAATATGGCAAAGTCAGTTGCCTTATTACAAATTCTAATTTCGAAATGCAGAAACAAATTGCGAAATGGAAAATTAACTAAATGGATAAACATAGCCTGTTATGTGTAGTAGCGGCGAAGACTCTCGCTATTCCAGGCTCTTGGCAAAGTAAGACCGTCAACGGTCGATAATTTGAATATGCCATCTCCGAGCTTTCGTTCAATAACATAAGGTCCTTCCCATGTCGGCTTCATATGCGAAGGAACCGGATAAATTCTTTTTAGGACGAGATCGCCTAGTTCAAAGGTTCGCGGGTGGACCTTGACATTATACAATCGGGCGACTCGACTTCGATGCACGGCTGCCCTCAAATCGGCCTCTTCACGCTTCTCATCTAGTAGATCGAGAGATTCAACAAGTAATATAGCATTTGTCTTTGGGTCATAGTATGTCACACAATGAGAAGGTACTTCTTGTTCAACCGGAATAACGGCTTCTGAACCATAAGAGAGAGAGAGAATGGAGTGTGGCCGGTCACAGTCTTGTGGGTTGTTCGGTAAGCCCATAATGCCATAGGAAGTTCATCGACCCACTTGCCCCCGACCTTTTCCAGTCGTTTTTTCAGAATGGATTTTATAACTTTATTAACTACTTCAACCTGTCCATTTGCCTGAGGGTGTGCAACTACAGAGAATTTCTTTTGGATGTGAAATCGTTTGTAGAAATCTTTAAACTCAGCACTGTCGAATTGGGTCCCATTGTCCGTAATAATGGTGTGTGGGAGACCAAATCGACAGATGATGTTGCGAACTACAAAGTTGATTACTTTCTTCGTTGTTATGGTAGCAAGGGCTTCGGCTTCAGCCCACTTGGTAAAGTAATCAACTGCGACGATGGCGTATTTCATACCACCTTTTGCCAGAGGTAGAGCACCAATGATGTCGATGCCCCACATTGCAAACGACCATGTGCTGACCATTTGCGTTATCTCGGTAGGAGGAGCTCTAGGAATTCGGGCATATTTCTGGCACCTATCACATTTCTTTGCATAATCCGACGCATCACAATTCACGGTCGGCCAGTAATATCCGTATCGAAGTATTTTCTTGGCAAGTGCTTGACCCCCAGTGTGATCGCCACATTCTCCCTCGTGCACATCGTGCAATACTCGTTTAATTTCATCGTGAGCGATACACCGGAGTAGAGGGACTGAGTACCCTCTTCTGTACATGATTCCATTCTGGATGGTAAATCGTGAGGCCTTCCAAAGGACTTGTCTCTTTTCACTCCTGCGCTCCGGCAGGGTTCCGTGCTCAATGTAATTCCTGAGTGGAGTCATCCATGAATCGTTTTCGAGGACGGTTTCGCATATCCGGTCTATTTCTGCCCGGTCAATGCTCGGGGAGGATAACGCTTCTACGGGAACGAGTCCTATTTGCTGAGCTTCGCCTGTGCTGGCTAGCTTCGCCAATGAATCGGCATTTTGGTTGCGTTCCCGTGGTATACAATAGATGGCGTAATAATCAAACTGATTCAGTATTTCCTGAACTCGAGCTAAGTAAGCAGCCAACCTTCGATCTCTTGCTTGATACTCTCCCCGTACTTTACACACAACTAACTGCGAATCACAATAAATTTCCACCGCGATAATTCTCAAATCTCTGGCAAGTTTCAAGCCAACTAAGAGGGCTTCATATTCAGCTTCATTATTAGTCGCATGAAAATCGAACTTCAAAGCATAACATATGGATCGGCCTTCGGGAGTTTCAAGTACAACACCAGCGCCCGAACACCGGTCGTTTGATGCACCGTCGGTATAAAGCTTCCAGACGTATTCGGGGGATTCATTGGTTTCGGGCAAGTCCCCTGGAATGGTAAATTCAGCTATGAAATCAGCTAGGACTTGTCCTTGTATGACCCGTCTTGGAGTGTAAGTAATGTCATACTGGCTCAGTTCGATGTTCCACTTGAGTAACCTACCAGACGTCTCAGGCCGCGAAAGGACCTGTCGTAACGGTTGGTCGGTGTAAACAATAATTGGATGTGCCTGGAAATACGGTCGGAGTTTTCTTGATGCAATAACAAGGCAATAAGCCAACTTCTCTAATTTCGAATAATTCCTTTCGGCCCCAGTCAATCGCTTGCTGACGTAGTATATTGGCTTCTGTATCTTGTCTTCTTCTCGAATTAATGCAGTGCCGATAGCGTTTTCTGATATCGCCAAATATACGAACAACTTCTCATGATCAATAGGCTTCGACAGGATAGGTGGTGTGGATAGATGTTGCACTAGTGCTTGGAAAGCGCCTTCACACTCCGTGGTCCATTCAAAGTTTTGTTTCCCTTTTCGGATCAGATCGAAGAAGGGGATGCATTTGTCAGTGGACTTTGAAATGAACCTGCTCAATGCTGCTACTTTCCCATTGAGACTCTGGACTTGCTTTATGGTTTTCGGAGTTTTGAGATTTCTGATAGCCCAGATTTTTTCAGGATTAGCTTCGATCCCTCGAGCGTTGACGATGAACCCAAGGAATTTTCCAGATGCAACTCCAAAGTGACATTTCAGTGGATTTAGCTTCATTTTGTATTCTCGAAGTATGTTGAACATAGTTTCCAGGTCTTTAACATGGTCGGTGGAGAGTCGTGACTTCACAAGCATGTCGTCTACATATACTTCCATTGTTTTCCCGATTTGATTGGCAAACGTCCGATTGACCAATCGTTGATAAGTAGCCCCGGCGTTCTTGAGTCCAAATGGCATAACTTTGTAACAGTAAAGTCCGAGATTGGTTACGAAGCTGGTATGTTCTTGATCGGGTAGATGCATCAGTATCTGATTGTAGCCAGAATACGCATCCATGAAGGATAAGAGTTCATGCCCAGCTGTCGAATGTACCAGCTGATCAATTCTGGGAAGCGGGAAACTGTCTTTGGGACATGCTTTATTCAGATCGGAATAATCGACACATGTTCTCCACTTTCCGTTCGGCTTTCAGACGAGCACGGGATTCGACACCCATTCAGGATATAGCGCATCTCGGATGAACCCGTTCGCTTTAAGCTTTTCTACTTCTTCTTTAAGGGCGGCAAATCTCTCTGGATCCATACCATGCCTTTTTTGTTTGACCGGGACATGCCATGGTCAATATTCAGAGTGTGGCTCACGATGTCTAGCGAGATCCCGCACATGTCAGAATGCGCCTAGGCGAATACGTCAAGATTCGCCCGTAGAAATTCAACCAATTCTTCTTGAGTTTGCTGGCTTAGCTAAGACCCAATCTTTATCATCTTCGAATCATCATCATTGTCAATTGGGACATCGATCGTCAGTTCGGCCGGGGATGCTTGACTTTCTTTAGATTCTCCTTCGTCTTCAGTTTCTCTTGGGTCAAGATCCTTGAGGAATTGGCTGGGGTGCCCGGGCCTAGGCCTGGGCATTAATTGTCAATTCACTACACCAAACAACCCATTTTGTAACACTTTTCCGCTTTCAATTTACAACGCTAATAACCGTTACAAATTTCTAACGGTTATATCCGTTACAACCATTTACAACGGTTATTTCCGTTAGTAAATATGGTAATTTCGTAAATAATTAAAAGCATTATGGATAAGATTGTAAATTTATCTTTAATCAATGTTATCTCATTTCTCACGGTAATTTCATTTCTCACCCTCTCGCATTTTATTTCTATTTCGTTCGTACCGCCTCCACTGTCTGCCATCGCTTCCGCAGTCTTCTGCCGCCGCCGCCGTCTTCTGCCGCCGCCGCCGTCTTCTGCCTCCGCCGCCGTCTTCTGCCACCACCTCCTTCCTTTTTCCTATCAAATCGATAAGGATGAAGGAAGATCTAGGTTTCGCTTTTCCACCTCGGTCCACTCGGGTATGAACATTTTTTTCAAATTCATAACATTTTCTTACATATGAATTCGAATTCAAGCTTAGCAACATTTTCACATTCAAAATCAGAGTTACTATTAGTAACACTTTCACATTCAAAATCAGATTTATGAATTTTTGTTTTCTTTGCAAAAGTTGGTATTGATTGAGCTGTTCTTTGTTCAATCTTTAAAATAAATATTTATTTGCAAAATTTGAAGAGAAGTTTGATTTCTTACTTGTGATGTATCCCTCTATTCGCTCTATTTTCCTATTGAAAATTTATAATCAAAGTATGAATATACTTCTGACAGTCAGGTATTATGTTCAAATATTTCCCTTATGCAGAAATGCTGATATCAAGTCATCTATTGAGAGCCACAAAAAAGCATTTGACACTGTTTATCTGGTACGTCTTACATGCCTGTTATAACATGTAAAAATACATGTTTTACGTTGGTTATGTGGCAAGTCTAGCATTTTTTACGTCTCTTATTTTCCTTTTGCAGAACGATGCTTCCATGTCTGATGTCATCGATCTTGTTTCTGATCTATGCCCATCTAACAAGTAGTGAATCATGGAGCATTCAATTTATGATCTAAGAGATGATTGGAGAAGAATTTCAATTATTTACATATTATATTACATTTTCATTTCGAATAATAGTTCAATGCTATGACTGAATTAAATTCCTGGTGGCAGCTCAAACTACAAATGATATATTCAATTTTACAAGTGATAGTTGGGAACCTGCTGAAGGCCTTAGGTAAATTTGCTTCTGCATATTTATTTGTAGAAATGTAAGCTGATACTGAAGATGCCTTTCATTTTCAATTTGAACCAGTGAATGCAAAGAGAAAATCAAATAGTTTGTAGTAAGTGGGTGTAGAAACAATATTTTACCATTACCTATAAGTTCATTCTTCATTCATGTTGATTCTTTTTTTCTTCTCCTTTTCATTGAAAATTGAGTCAACTGATCTTGTTGTTAGGGCAAGGTTGATATTATTTGTGGTGGACCTCCTTGCCAAGGAGCAAGTGGACATAACCGATTTAGGAAGGTTGATGATCCATTTTAAAGATGAGAAAAATGGTCAAGTGACAGTATTCATAGCCTGACAAAGGAGTTACCAATACTTGTCGACCATAGCCTCCTTGATTCCTTTAGCTTCTGCTCTTTTGGTTGCAAGGTATTTTTAAACTTCAATTTGAATATATTTTAAGAGAGATTTTGATTCTATTAACTCTTATAACAAAGCATATTATTGGTACATCCAAAGACTTTAATAAGAACAAGAGCTAGAAAATAAAGGCAATTATGGCTGATTCATCCAAAGAATTTAGTAAACATTGTGTTAATTTATAGGTAAATTAACTATCTTTTTTTTGTTGAAAAAAACAGTATGTATGAAGTGGATATCATGGGTATATAAAGTGAAATAAAGATTGCTCCAAGGTGAGTTTTGATTTGTTGATGTTTTTAATCTCTATTGAACTCAAAGTCATTGTATGAAGTCTTCTTATTATATTGGCCACCATCATTGTTGCATGAACTTGTACTTTGGTTATGTTGTTTTGAAGCACTAAGATTGGTATTTCTGAAATTAACAGATTCAGTGTTATCTTGGTCTGTAAAATGGTAAACAAATAGAAAACATTTTTCCTAGTAGAATGATCATGCTGATAAAATAAATCAAAATACACTCAGTTTTACAATTATATGCAGAAAATAAATCAAAATAAAACTACAGCTTCCCAATTGAATTTCAATTTGGGCACATATGACCATTCCAGCGGTTATATGAATGATATGGAATACATATAGATAACTGCAACATGATTCATGCTAGGACCCATTAGTCATAAACAATAGGTAAACAGTTTTTATGATAACTCTGATTAGGTTCACATGGCTCGGTTAAATTACTTGTGCTGAAATCATAAAAGTACTGAATTTTTGAATCTTCGATGTCGAAAAGAAATAGTCCACTTCAGTAATAATGCAAAAGTGCAACTTCTTGCTATTTTAGCGGGCTAGTCATAAGCAATTAGTAAGGAACTGTCAAATTATGACTTTATGTCTCAGAAACAAGAATTAAATGCCTATCTATGTACATGTGTGTTCATGATATTCTAGTACCCTGAAATTAAGTTAAACAATTGACCTGAGTCTTAGCCTTCTGATTTGTATGTAGTGCGAGTTAATATCTAAACTCAACAATATAAATAGTTTAGGTTGTTTAATTTCATACTGTAATGTTTTTGCAGTTGAGTTATATAACATATGAGTTGAGCTGTAACACTTGTATGGGGTTTTTGGGTTGTATTGTTTTTATTTTGCATAGAAATTGTTATTTCAATTGTTACTATAAATTAACAGATGCTTTGTGTTGCTACTTAGTAACTCGTACTGAATGAGTCATTAATAGATGCTTTGAGTTACTGCTATCTCAACTGTTTGCTGTCAATTAATAGGAGTCAGTAAACATTAACAGATGCAAGCAAATATGAGTTAGTTCATTTTGAGACTGACAAGGAATTTATATTAAAAACATATTTTTTCTATGTTTAAAATAGCAAGTGAAAATTTCCTTGCTATTAACAAGCATCTGTTATTCCCTTTTTGCTAATATACTAGCAACTCTTTCAAAATGCAAATCAGTGCATTTCATTGTTCTGTACATATAAGTTATTGCTTCAGAAATCATCTTCATTGCTAGTTAAGTGTCATTGTGAATACAAGACAAGTCAATATGATAGTTCAACATTGGTGCTGCAAATATAAAATCAGTATTTCATATCAGTGCATGTGTTGTTTCACTGTTATGTGTATGGTTAATATCCTAGTGCATTATTGGCAATTACTTCTTAAAGTAAGGCTCACATTTCTTGATTTAACAACCATCCTAATGCATAAAAGATCTTTGCAGCATATCTTATGTTTCACAGCATGTTTGCATGAAAAGAAACATGTCTTTGCTTGCCTATTTTCTAAATGCCTGTAATTGTTTTCTCACTGCATTTGTCTATATTCATGATGTTCCCAGCACGTACCCATGAAGTTGCATTTACATGTATCCATGAAGCTGCATATGCTTGTATTCATGAAGTTACATTTTCCCATACACATAATGTTGAGCTTCTCAGTGTTTGCAATGTTTTAGTTGCACGTGTTTCTAATGTTTCAGTAGCCTGCAATATAATTCACCACATAATTAGTTGTTGTTAACAATACAAACTTAGTCCTTTGTCCACTCAACAAGTAAAAACATTATTAAAATTTTTCACTAGTCCATAATCGTTACTTCTTTTTGGTATACTTTTTTTGTGCAACATAGTAGAAATGTATTCTCATAGTAGATCATTGACAGAGGGTAAATCTGGCAAAGCTTGAAACATCCACATTGTGGAGATATTGGAAGCACTTCAATCTTGTGAGCAATTTTCACCCTTCCTATTTTCTTATAGACTAATTTTTTATATTATGCCTACCATAAAAACTTATTTCAATTTTAGATGTTGAAAACTTATTTCAACTTTATGCTTGTGTACTTTGAAATTGCGCAACCACAAAACCTGTTATAGTCAAAACCAGATCTATTTTTATAATAAATGTTCAAGGAAGCCTAAAGTTGAACTAAGTTTTTCTGCTGGATATACTTTTAAAATATGTCCTTTTCTTATTGAAAATTGGATAAATTCAACATGTAGTTGTTATTTTCCTTTATCTGATTGTTGTTTGCTCTATTATAACTGAATAAGGTGAGTATCAATCCCAATCCGTCCAAGGAGCAGCTCATCAATTTGGTGCAACACCATTTCATATCACAGGTAAATATAAATCTACTACTATAATGTTGTAGTTTTTGTATAAGGTGAGCCATTTCTACTTTATCGGCAAATAATGCATGGATTTCTACTATGCTCTCTGTTTTTTTGAAAGATAGTACAATGTTAGCTTTCATACCTGAGATAGAACAACATTTGCCTTGTTAACGTACTACTGTTTTCTCAGCTATTCTGTTGTTGATTTCATTGTTTATTGGCCTGGACTCAAATACTGCATCAGCCCCAACCACTTCGTTGAAATCTTTTGATCCTCTGTAAGTGCCTGCAAAAATAACGCAGTTGAATAGTTACATGTATATGAGTTTTAACTAAAAATTACATGGTATTATTTCAGTAGCGACAACGTTATCAAAGTTTTGCATTTTTACCTCCCAAATGACTCTGTGCATATGACATTTTTAATTGAAAAATAAACTTTGAGTTCAGTTATACTAATCAATAACAGAACCTTTCATAGAGTTGACATTATAACATACTCATGAATTTTTATTTCAATTCGTTTTAATATTCAGGCTTTAATAGAAGTAGCAGAAGAGAGGCAAAAATCAGAAGCTAGTGTTAATGGTGGTTTTGTAGTTTGGCTGGAGTGTCGTGTTCGTTGTTTGTAAGCTTCTAGAGATATGTTGTAGTAGTGAAATTTGAAGTTGTCACAATGAACTTTGTAGAATTTGGTATGTACTATTTTGTACGTTTGATGCTTTTTAACAATTTGATGATATGTTAGTTTTGAATTTTAGTTTTGTGTTTTCTATTATTATATATTCATATAGATATAGTTGAATGAAATACTATTAGATGCTGAATAAGATATGGTTCTGCTATACCAAATTTGTAACACTTATAAGTGTTGGTAATTTTGCTATTTACTTATACAAGGAATTCCTAACGCTTATAACCGTTGGAAACAAAAATATTTCCAACGGTTATAACCGTTGGGAATGTGAAGTAATTCCCAATGGTTATAACCGTTAGAAATTACGGTGTTTTCCAACGGTTATATTCCAACGGTTATAACCGTTGGGAATGACCAAAATTTCCAACGGTTATAACCGTTACAAAATATGTAAAAAAAATTGTAACATACCTGCTACCAACGGTTATAACCATTGGGAATTAGATTACCAACGGTTATAACCGTTACAAAATGACAGTTCTGGTGTTGTGATTATCAGCAAAACACTACAAGAAAATGTTATATTGATACCAAGTGGGGATTCCACGGGAGGTTGCTTGCTATAGTTAACTAGGTAATGGTTATATTGGTTAGTCTTAATAATAATTTAACGCCATTGATAATAACGGTTGAGAAAATTTTACGGCCAAAATTTTATTTCCCTCCATCATTTTTCTATGCCGCCCAAATCCCCTTTTCCTTTTTGATATCACTTCCTCTTCAGATTCTCCTCGTCACTGCAATTCTTCCTTAATTTCAGATCTCAACATCGATTCCAAGTGATTTCGCTCGATTCCTCAAGCCTCCGCAACCCTCAAAGCACGATTCCTCAAGTGATTCACTGGAATCCTTCTAGGCAGCTGAAGCGTGTCTTCTAGGTTCGATTCCTCAAGCGGTTCTTCAAGGCAACTGAAGAAGTATTTCTACTTCGCTTTCCTCAAGAAGTTCTCGGTATTTCAACTTCGTGAACTGGGTGTCGGTAATTTTTTTATTAAACTTAAGCATTTTGTGATTTTTATAGATAATGTTGATATATTTATGATATATAACGATTATTTTGATTATTAAACTAATCGTAAACACTGGATTTAATAGCTATAAATCATATCAAGCAGTCATATAAAAACTAGTCTATATGACTAATCGTAAACACTGGATTTAATAGCTATAAATAGTATCAAGCAGTCATATAGTCTATACCAACCATATTTGGTTTGAAGTGTTTAATCGTAAACACTGGTTTCAGGTTTTGAATATGTGAAGCTTATTTTAGTTTTTACCAACCATAGTCTATACCAACCATATTCTTCCTTATTTTAGTTTTTACCATTTTGTGTCATGTTTCCCTGTGTTATTGTGATTAGCATTACCTGAACTTGTTGTGGTTAAATACTTAAATGTCAACTGGATACTTAATTTCGTAAAATAGAAACTGTGTGCAATGAATCTGTGAACTGTGATGGATACGTTTGAATACATAGTTTTAGTCATGTGCTATTAAATTAGACTAGTCCTCAAAACGATAGCCTTGTTCAATCATTTTCTAGTCTTGAGAATATAAAAATTGATTGTCTGTTGGTAGCTCTGGCTAATCAACTGGTATAATTATTACCTATTTTTATTAGGTGAAGCAGTTAGATGAAATGTTAACTGCACCCCTTTCATGTATGTTACGATCATCTAATTTTATGTTATTTATTCATAAAGTAGTATAATTTTCTCTTTCCTGAAGCACCTGAATTGCTTGCATTTCTTAATTTTGTCTATTAAGAGAAATTATTCATTCATAGCATCTGGGATCAATTTTGTGTCCTTAAATAAATATATTAGATGTAAACTGTAGTAATAATTTGAATGATACAACGGTTTATGCTTCCATCACACTACAAGCAACTTGTAACATCATGATGAATTAGCACTCATCTTCTATTTCTACTATGCTTAATTATTATGTTAATCCTAATCAAATTTCTATGTTAATCAGTCTTAGTGTATCCATACATTATGCATATGATGGTCAGATGTAGTCGGCTTTTTTTGTTTTTTCATATCTGATTTTGGTCAGGTGATTATGTTGTTGTTCTCTGAATCATGTGGACATAACAAATCCCATGTTTCCCCTGTTTTCATTAGATTATATAATACTTCATTCTTACGTTTTCTTTCACTCTCTGTATTTTTTTAATCTCAATAGATCTAGAAAAGAATAGTATGTAGAATCATGAATTTGATTTTGTACCATTGCACTATTTTAAGATATTATTTGTTGGAACTTTATGATTAACCAATGATGGATGTTTTCATATTTGTTGGAACTTTATACTTAATGATGGATGTTATTTTATTGTATGACCATAATCAGTCCAATTAGTATACTTAATGATGGATGTTATTTTAGACTAGTAACAGTATCAGTTCATGTATTGATGGGCTCTTGGACATTTTTAAACATCTAAGTTTTATTTTATTTTTTATGTTTGTTGGTTTTTGAGGTGTCTCTTCCTAGAACTGTTGGATGCTGGTAGGTACTAATATGGGACCTTGGTCATTTTTGAACAGTTTATTTTTATTATTTCTTGTTTTTGTTTAACATACAAGATATTGGATAGGTTCAGCTATCTTCTCAATTTTATACTTGTAAATATCGATGAGTACTAAATTATCATGTTTTTTTAGAAATTTGCTTATTGCAATATTGTATATGGCGATGGAAAAAGATTGGGTGCATTTACACAGGTAATAGTACAATTTTAGCTTAAAATTGAACTTGGAATTTATAATAATGATTTTTTTTGTCGTTAAATATTTTATTTTCACCGTAGAACTAGTAAGGAGTATGAGCAAGGAATTTTGTGCATGCAGCAAAGAGAAATTCAGGAAATATGGAAAAAAAAATTGTGTCCTTGCTCAGATTGTCGAAATCTTAGTCGTCATCATGATGACATTATTGTTGAGCACCTGATTATAAGGGGAATGGATCCTTTATACAAGTGCAGTATGTGGTATAGTCATGGTGAGCAGGTAAATGTAGCTAAAAAAGTGAAGTTGGATGACACATATGAATTACTTCAAGCCATTCACTTTGAAGATGAAGATTTTGTCAACCATACTTTTTTCTCCGATGATAAGCAGAATGATGATGCACAAAAGCGAACGGATGTTTTCCTTAAAAATTTGGAAGATGCAGAAACACCACTGTACCCTGATTGTGTAGATCAAACGAAATTATCTGCTATCACTGCATTGTATAACCTTAAATGTGAAACTGGATTATCTGATACTGGTTTTGATAAGCTTCTAAGTGTGCAACACTTGTTATTACCCAAAAATAATGTCCTTCCAAAGACTTTATATGAATTAAAGAAGTTTCTCAAAGTATTTGACATGGGATTTGAGAAGATTCACGCCTGCAAGAATGATTGTTGTCTTTTCAGGAAAGAGTACAAAGATTTGGATAGATGTCCGAAATGTGGGTCTTCGAGATGGAAGACAAATGAGCGGACGAAAGAGATAATGCAAGGTATTTCGGCCAAAGTATTGCGATATTTTCCAATTATTCCAAGATTCAAAAGAATGTTTAGATCCCAACAGATGGCAGAAGATCTAAGGTGGCATTTTAGTAATAAAAGCAATGATGATAAAATGCGTCATCCTGTGGATTCTTTGACATGGAGCATGGTGGATGGTAAATGGAAATCATTTTCAAGTGATCCGCGTAACCTTCGACTTGGTCTTGCTACCGATGGTTTCAACCCATTTGACATTAAGGGCTCCAAGTATAGTTGCTAGCCAGTGATGCTTGTGACATATAATCTCTCACCTATATTGTGTATGAAAAAAGAGAATATTATGTTAACATTATTGATCCCTGGTCCAAAGCAACCTGGGAATGATATTGATATATATTTAGCGTCTTTGATAGAAGATTTGCAGCACTTATGTAGTAACAGGGTAGAGATTTATGATGCATTTAGCAAGACACTTTTTAACTTAAAAGCAATTTTGTTATGGACTATAAACGACTTTCCAGTGTACGGAAATCTTGCTGAATGTTGTGTAAAAGGGAAAAAAGGTTGTCCATTATGCGGTGTTAATACTCATCATCGATGGCTAAATCATAGTCGGAAAAATGTCTATATGGGGCATAGAAGATTTTTACCTCTATTAGATCCATTAAGAAAACAAAAGGCTTGGTTTGATAACAAAGTGGAGAAAGGTAACAAACCGAGAATTCTTACAGGTAGAGATATTTCTGTTATTTTGAGAGATTTTCCAAATGGTTTTGGAAAAATTGAAAATGTTGAAATAGAAAAAGGCAAGAAGACAAAGTAAAGAAAATGCACCACCTACGAAGAAGATAAAACCGATCCTACAAAAGTAGAGCTATCAAGGTGGAAAAAAAGATCAATTTTCTTTGAATTACCATATTGAGAGGTTAGTGTTCAAAATTTATTTTGTTCGTAATAATCTAACTATAAAATTATATAATATTAAATTGTCATATTAATGATGTTTATAGGAACTTCCACTCCGCCACAATTTAGATGTGATGCATATTGAGAAAAACGTTGGCGAAAGTTTACTCAGCACAATGTTGCATGATAGCAAATCAAAAGATGGTATTAATTCTAGAAAGGATTTTGAGGATTGGGGAATTCGACATGCTCTATATGCACAACCTCGTGGGAAGAGAACATATCTTCCACCGGCGCCATATACTTTGTCTAGTTCTGAAGAAATATTTTTTTTGCAACAGATTGTATGACTTTAAGGGACCAGATGGTTAATGCTCAAATTTCAAAAGATGTGTGTCGTTGGAGGATTGCAAAGTTAGTGGATTGAAGTCGCATGATTATCATGTTTTAATGCAACAAATGCTATCGGTTGCAATTAGAGGATTGCTCCCGAAAAAGCCAAGGAAAGCAATAACTCGTTTGTGTATATTTTTTAATAAAATATGCCAGCGTGTTCTTGATAGAGAGAAGTTGCAAAAAATGGATGATGAGATCGTTAAAAATTTATGCGATCTTGAAAGATATTTTCCACCTTCGTTTTTCGACATAATGATACATTTAACAATTCATCTTAGTAAAGAAGCTCGATTATGTGGACCGGTTCATTTTCGATGGATATACCCCTTCGAAAGGTATATGAAAACACTTAAAGACTATGTAAGGAACCATGCATGACCTAAAGGATGCATTGCAGAAAACTATCTCGCAGACGAATCCATGAGATTCTTTGATGATTTTCTACAGAAATCATCAGAATTAGGGGAGAAAGAAGGTAGAAATGAAGATTATGAGAATAATGATGCAATACTCGAAGGACGTCCAATATCATCATGCAAGACAATTACATTGACGGCTAATGAGAAGGAAGTTGCTCATTTGGCCGTGCTAATGAATATGGCTATAACAGAGCCATATTTAGAGTAAGCACATATTTTTTTATTTTTTTCTGTCTTAACATATGTGTAATTATAAATGTAACTTAGCATTTTATATACATATCATCTTTGCTCCCGATTTCAGCTTATAATGTTATTAAAAATCCCCATGCTGATCTACCATCCTTTTCACAAATCACCTTCTCTACTCTTCTATCTGTTTTAGAACTTCTTCCATTTTTTCAATGTTTAAAGCATTTGCATAAGCTTGTAGTCTACTATTTTGAGTGAAAGTATCATCAAGAACACCCATGTCTTTCATTTCTTCATATATAGTTTCCACCTTGTCATGCTGACCAGCTCGTGAGTAGAGTGACATTAAGATACTGAAAGGAAAAGACGTGAGTCGCTTGAGCTACTTCATTGTTTTGAATATAGACTCAGCTTTGTCAATGGATTTCTCTTCATAGTAAAAGTTTAGAAGAGCCTCATAAGTCTGGTGAACTTTATATTGTTCTGGGATGTTGTTGAAGTAATTCTCAGCTTGTTCAATGCCTTTAACGTTGTAGAGCAGGTTAAGTCGAACAGCATGGTCACCCACAGTTAACGGGAAGCGCCTACTGTCACTCATGTACTTGGATACCTATTGTTTAAAAGTGAAAATTAATATTTATGTGGTACAAACATTTTATTTATTTGATACTCAAATGTGATCCATAACATGACTGTATTAACACAATACAAATGTGTCCAACTATGACTCTATGATGCTATATTCTTAAAGTTTTGGAACACACTACATACAAAAGCAAATGCCAATGAACAAAATTACTACGGCACACAATGATGATACAGTGACATTCAAGCTTTCTAATACCATCACAAAAATGTTAAAACCACTTCACATGTACATATTTATAAAAGTTCAGCTCAAAGCTTTGTAGTACACTGATACAGTGACATCTAACTAAGCATGACATTAATTTTCAATGTCTAAAGAAAGCTATCTTACTGTAATTTTTTTCACTGTTCCATTGCAAGTTGCTTGTGTCTGTTTAAATCATTGGTGAATCCAGTCAAGTATACTTAAGGCTTTAGTGGTATTGATATCACCAAAATCTGCCAGCATGGTTGCAAGTGTGCGATCAGAGAAAGCATAGAAATCAGATTACCATAGGATGACATGATGGCATGAACTAAAATCTCGTTATATTTGCTAATATCATTAGTTATGCTTTATCGGACTATCTTTAATTAATATCATGAAATTATATATCGTTACTGTTTTTTTTACATACTGTTTTTTTTTGTTTAACAAAGAAAAGAAAGCCTGGATGAAGCAAATGTGCATCAAGCGGTAAAAGTTATTTATAGTACTAGTGTAATATTATTATATTTGACATTTAATTTCATTATTAATATAATTTGCTTTTGATTAATAATAGAACAAACATGGTAAATAATATGACACATGTCACTTACTGGATTGGACTGCGACAGACGAAATTGTTGCGGAAAGAAGAGTTGTGCCAAGTAACCCAAAGGAGCTTGTCCAACAAATCCCTTTAGGTTCTGATGCTAATAAAATTATAATAGACACTGTGAGAAAACCAGATGCTTTCTTGTGGAGACCTTCACTTTATTCGACAAACATTGGAGACGTTGTTGGTGAGATAGTAGCATGGCCGGTTACTAGAGTTGTTTTGCGCAACTTCGATAACTTTGAAAAAGCTGATAATGGGATAATGTTTCATATTTTTTACTAATTAATTTTTTATTTTCAATGTACAAAAAGAATAATATGTTTTTTTATTAGAGTAAAAGAAACAACGTAAATCATAAATGCAAATTAATCGATTGGAGTGGGAGTGAAGAATTAGTTGCAGATGGACGACTGCATTCGAGTGATCCAAAAGAACTTGTGAATGATCTTCCTCTTGGTCCGGCTGCCATTGCAGTTTGGATAGATAATCCAAAAATCGAAGATGCTTTTCTATGGAGGCCCACTAAAGGATTGACCCAAGTTGGAGAAGCCATCGGTACCAAAGTTGCATGGCCTGAATCTAAAGTAGTTATCGAAACAATTAACACTGCGTCATCAAATAATCATACGAGTAATGTTGGAGTTGTCGAGCAGGTAGGTATCAAACTTATTTATATGCGATTCAATTATTTTTCATCGGAAAAATTATTGAAGCACATACTAAAATAACCTTTTTGTTTAATTGATAGAGTACGAATTTTATGGAAAAAAGTAAATGCAAGTTGATTGATTGGTCGGGAAAGAGAGAAATAGTTGCGTTAGGCCGCGTGTCTTCAACCGATCCAAACACAATGGTTCATTGTGTCCCTTTGGGAAAAAATATAGATAAAGTTTGGGTAGATCTTGTAATAATTCCAAAAGCACGTCTATGGAGAACAACGTCCGATTTAGAAGTCGTTGAAGATGCACTTGGTACTATGATAGCTTGGCCTGCTGCGAATGTTATAATGGAATCGATTTCTAGTAAGTATAATTCAAGCTTTGTTTAGATATGAAACTTTTTTCATTTGGTTGAATACTATCTGCCCACTGATAAATTGTGTACTATAATTACAGTAATTATTTATTACACATTGCATTTTAACTCTAGCTCATATACTTTACATGTATTACACATTGCATTGTATCCTTGACTTTGAGCAATCAGTCCATTTTATATTAAAAAATTCATGTGTTTTGTTACTTCAGTAATTAGAAAGTACAAGGTTTAGTGAAAATAAAATTGCACATCCAATAAATTTAGTCCTTGACCTAGCAATCAACTTGTTAATTAGCAGTTCATAAATATATATAGTTAGGCAATGCATTATTACTTGTATCTTTATGCATTATTGATTGTATCATACCTAATGTAGCTTACCAAGAAAATTATATGTTCACTCCATTATGCAATTGTTGTAACACATAACTAAACTACAAAAAATGAGATATTCTGCCTGAACTTCTCTAGTTCCAGTTAATCAATCCATGTACACTACATTTCCTATAAGGTGGATATATTTTCACTGTATAGAATTTTTTTCATATCCACAAACTTTTCATAATATGAAAACCTTACAATTTTTCTATTGTTCTTCAGTGAAAAAAGAATGTGTTGGTTGAATCAAAATGAGTAGGAAGTGAAAATAGTTTTTCAATGTATCATCTTTTCAAAATTAAACTACTTTAAAATGTGCACATATAAACTTTGTGAAAAGATAATATTACTTAGCGACAAAGAAACTATTGTTTTCTTCATAATGTAAAGAAAGATTTATAATATTATTTGAATCTTACATCTTCATATATAAACTTTTCCAAATATCTTGCTTTTGGTTTTTCGAATGGATCTTTAGGTGGAAGATGGTAACTGTCCCATTTGTCATCAATGTATTACCACCATGACGTGCATTTTTTAATTTTTTTTACATAAACCGGTGACGGCCAAAGCTTTTACTCGCTACATGCTTGGTTTAGGATTTACTCCCGGCATTTTATATATTATAGGATGTTGAGATTTTGGCAGTTTGATGTTTGGATTTGATTCAGGATTGATCAGATACAGAAATGTTGAATTGATGGTTTGAAAAGAAGCAAATACTTTGTTTTAATAGAATGGTTTCAGTGTACATCATCTTGTGATCATCTTGTATTTCCAATGTTGAAAGCAGAGCCAGATAATTTTTCACGTAAAAGATGAACACTACCATAGCTATCTAGATTTACCTTACCCGAATTAACTGCCTAGGACGTTCTTACCATGGTTATAAATTGTAAATTTCTTTATTGTTGTATGTTACTGCCCTACGCAATCTTCACTCTATCAGATGTACTCAACTGCGGTTGTAAATTTTTGCACCATAGATTGTGCCATGATAACCATTGTTGCTAGTTTTCAAAGAAACTTTGCACATCTCTTCACTGTTTAGCCACCTTTTCTTCAAGTTGGCCTCTTGAATCCTCCACAACCACATTCAACTTCAATATTTCTAGTCAGTGATAATTATTTTTTGTAAACATACTTGTTTGTTTCAGCGCATGCCAAAAATAGGTGGTCGCCAATAATATTTAGCATTCTCATTCATGATATAAAGAAATGGTGTAGCAATATTACCTTTCGACAAAAAAAAACTAAAACGAACAACTAATTAACTGCAATTCCATTTACACAAATAATTCATGCACAATAAAGAATGTAAACTAAGAAAAGAAGAAAATAAATCAGAAACATGGTCCCTACATGCAAAAAGAAGTGTAAACAATAATATGAATTTAAATAATAGAAGAAGATATAGGTCGGGATGAAATCAGACATCCGAATAATAGTGATATCTTTTTTTGGAAGTTGACCATGGTAGACGAATAGAAAAATAAGTATGCAATAGGGGAGAAATACCTCCAAAAGTTTTTAGCAGTCTCCATCTTGGATCATAATTAGCTGTCTAACTAACCAGGACTGCAATGAGATTTACTACATATGGGCTCAGCTAAGATATTACTGGTTAAAGCAGTAGAGTATGTGTATCATCCCAACTTTGTAGAAATGTGATGCATGTGTTTTGGCCATATGACTGGCAAGCTCAATACCATTTTGATCTCATGATAATGTCTGATGACTAGTGATCTATTTCTCAGTTTTTAGATTTCTTGGTAACGTTAACATAGTCAAAATTGATATTTCTATGTTGCTATCTATATATGTTTGTATTAAAATCAATTTTGATGCAAATTATTCAAATTGAACAACTGATGTTAATAAGAAACCGGTCATCATTGTGAAATGATACCAAAGAATGATTGGACTTATATACTTTTATGTGATACATACTCAGCTGTAGGTAGACCTGGAACTAGAATCATAGGAAATACAGATATATGCACAACACATTTCATATTTCACCTGATATAGCATGAAACAGAGCACAGATTTGGAAAGCTTTTGAAACTGATTTCAAAATTTGCAGTTGAATGCTTTTACTTCTATGCTTTAAAAACTGAGTTGCTTGCTGATTAAATTTTGCATGCATGCTAGCTTTGCTTTTGCATTTTGAACTTTTAGTGCTTGAATTACAACTGCAATTGCATGCAAGTTTTGAAAAGGAATGCATTTTTTTGTACCATATTAGGGTATAGATTGATCACAATAACAGATTCATTACGGGTTATGCTAGTTTCAGTAACTTAGTCTTTGGCGATGCATCTTTCGTACTTATACATACTTGTATATATTGACTAACATATGTATGTTTGTGTTTCTTCTTCACAGGTGTTGTATGATGCTTTTGAGGTTGATACATGATGTCGCACTCTTTCTCCTTTAAATCAGTCATGCTTTTGAGGTTGATACATGATGTCGCACTCTTTCTCCTTTAAATCGGTCGCACTCTTTCTCCTTTAAATCGGTCATGCTTGTCGACGGTCATTAAAATATTTTTTTAGTATGTATCGTTTTGGTATGCTACACTCAATTTGTGTACTTATGTTTAATTTTTATCACAAATATTTATGTTTAATTCTTCATGTATGAAATATTATGGATATATATATATTTTGTGATTTGGCTTATGACTCAATTTGTGTATTTATGTTAATGTGATGAATGTGGTTTTTTTGAGTTATAATATATAAGTAGAATTGAAAATTGTAGGCTGTGAATGTTATGGCAGCAAAAAATGTGCAATAGAATTTTTTTATAGCGTTCTAACTATGCAATAAAAAGAAAAATTGTTCATCTTTGTTATATTATAGCATCATGTTAGTGCTATACAAAATATTTTGCAAAGAGTACATACTTTTCATAGCAATAAGACGGTGCTATAATAGATAGTAATGAATTTTCTATAGCATTTCAATGTGTCATAAAAGGTTGACACGGTGATTCCATAGCGCGTTCAAATGCTATAATAATATAACATGTCGACATATTTATAGCAACTGAAATGCGTCATAAAAAGTTCGATAGCACGTTTCATAATGCTATAGAAAAGCAGTTGCACCAATATGGCCTATTTTAGATGGCAAGAAAAATACGTTTTCCATTGCAAGTATGACACGCTATAGTATCTACCAGACTTTTTACAACATGTTGATCTATGGCGATTATAGAATCGCTATAGAAAGTTTTTATAGCGGTTTTTACACGCTATAAAAAGTCTTTTTTGTTGTAGTGAAACGGACGCAGAGAGATTCCTCTACGCCCTTTCCTTTCTCCTTTTGCTGCGCCTCCCGCAGCTCAGCAACATAACAGGCTCTGGCAGTAGCCTGATCTCCTTGAATGATTCCCACTCCACGATCAGTGGGAAATTTTAAAGTCAGACACCACGGGGCAATGGCTGCCCTGAATTCAGCGAGGGCCGGTCAGCCCAAGAAAGCATTATAAGGGGAGTCTATATCCAACACAACAAACTGTAACATTCGTACTCTCCGGCATTCTCCAACTCCCAACTCCACTGGTAGTTCCACCATTCCGGTGGGTATTGTAGCACTTCCGTTGAAACCGTGGATTCGGGATTGATAAGGTTTCAAGTCTGTGGCTTCCATTCTCATTTGATCATAGGCTCGTTTAAACAAAATATTCACAGAGCTTCCACTGTCAACTAAGATTCTCTTCATCCAAGCGGGACCTACTTGAGCTGAGATGACCAGTGGATCGATAGTGGGGGCTTCGACTTTATCAGCGTCCCTGTTTTTGAACATGATGTCATATGTCATCGTCTTCTGTTGCTTGGTCGGAGCCCCTTCATCAAAACTACTACAACACTCGAAGTCCGCATGCCTGATAGAGCTGGCGTACGACTCCATTTCCTTCCAGCTCCGGTCTGCTGGATGAGGACCACCACTTATTGTATTAATAACCAACCTCCCGCCAGTTCAAGCGGGTTCCTCTTGCCTTTCCTGATTCGGCGCACGATTCTGATTTGATGGGCCCGCACCACCAGACTGCGGCGCCGGCACATACTGATCCAACCTCCGTTCATGTAATAGTTTTTCAATGAGGTCTTGTAAGTGACGACACTCATTGGTATTATGGCCATAACTCTCATGGAATCTAAAAAACTTCCCTGTCTGGATCTGTCTTTCAGTTGGTGGTTTCGGGGCAGGTTTCTTGTATTACATGGTATTGCAGGTCTGCAAATACACATTTTCCAACGACGTGTTCAATGGAGTGTAATTATCGTACATGGAAGCTCTATGCCGTGGACTACGATTCTGATCGCGCTTTTTGCTTTGATTTCCATTGTCCCTCTGCTGATTCTGTTTATTTTGTACGTTCAACTAATCTTTTCCAGAACTATCTCCGGACTGTTTAATAGCGATGTTACTTTGGATTCCTTCGATGTTGGGCCCTACGTCATCCTGCTTCCTAGACTGTTTCGCACACTCCCTTCTCAAGAATTGGGCTGCCTTGGAGTAGAAACGGTCTATTGACGCAGGTGGTTTCCCAGCTAACCAATTTCCGAACTCGGAATCAGGGTCAATCCCCTTAGTCAATGCCATCAGGATAGAGTTATCATTGGGATTGCTTATTTCTGCACATGCAGCATGGAATCGCTCCAAGTAACGTCTAAGCGTTTTCTCCGGGAGCTTGAGTAACACTAGACAAAGTGTTAACATCCTTAGACCTCGCTACGTGCATACGGAATTGTTCAACAAACTTGGTGGCCATCTGGTCAAAGTTAGAGATAGATCGTGGTGGCAAATGAGTAAACCACATGGTTGCAATGCCCCCTAGGGAAATAGGGAAACTACGGCACTTTATTGCGTCATCAGCTCTCGCAGCGTTCATTAGCCATTCATACTTCAGGATGTGTTGATTGGGATCAGAACTTCCTTCATAGACTGGCAAAGTTGCCATCCTAAAGCGCCGAGGTGGTTCAGCATATAATATGTCATCGGTGAAAGGGGTATGACTCCGGGAGATTCCCCAGTCGTCATTACTGAGACCCTGACTTTCACGGATCATTTGACGAATCATTGTTGGTATATCTGGCATTCGGATACTTGGAGCATGTTGTGCCAAGGTGTGGTCGGGTTCCACAGCGCGAGTCTGGACCGGACGTGGTCGACGGTCCATGCCTCGCCTCCTTGGTTCAACATTTTCTAGGACATGAGGTGTTGAGTCAAGATTTTTATAGAGTTTTGATTTCTAACAAAGGGATAAGTCATGATCGACAAAAATAAGGTATTCATTGTTTTAAAGAGACAAGGTTGATTATTTGGTATGTTAGTAGTGTTATTTATGTTAAAATCTATCCTCAAATAATCTCATACCTTCAATCTTTGAATATATATATATATATGTATGTATGAGTGCACATTAACTGTGCAATCTGAGCTAAACCGGTCGACCGGTTAAAACCAGGCGGTCGACCGTTTCTGCCCAGAATGCACAGATAACGTGCACAAGTGTACATAACGTATATATATTCAAATTCCTGTCTACTGGTTCATTTTGACCTGTCGACCGTTTTCAAACAGAAAGCAACCTTTCGTATAGACACTTCCTTTTCTTCAACTGTTGCTTCTCTTTCTCTTCACCAATGATCATGACCTTTGTTTGTACCTTTTCACAAAGGGTTACAACTGTTTATTTCTTATATAAACATCATGAAATCATTATTCCAATTGACCAATTCTATTTATTCTAATTTCTATTCTATTGATCACTATCTTGAACTCTCATGCGCTCAAATTGCTCATATTCTATCATATATCGTTTTGAATCCTAGAATTTATTTAACATTCTTTTGATTCAATACGATATCCACTTCCAAATCTTCATATATACAAATATTCTATTTGAGGATAAGATTATAGGAAGTTTGTACTACAAGTGACAAAATTGTGTTAGCAAGAACACATACCGTCAACAAACAATTATATTCATCTTTGTTGAAGTACTCGGTGTTGTAAGAGGCAAGTGTTGAAAGTCCTCAGTGTATTAGAGGCGTGAAATCCCGTTCGTCTGCTCGGGTGTTGTAAACCTGTTCCTCCGGGTGAAGCGAGGTAGTTGGTAGTGAAAATCTAGATAGAAGTCTGGGACTGGACGTAGGACGGTGCTCCGAACCAGTATAAAAATCTCTGGTGTGATTTTTCTATTTTACTGAATTTTCTATTATCTGTGATTAGTCATATATTTGTGTGTTATACATCAAATTACACGATTCGTGTGTACTATATTAGCACGTACACATTTTCATTTGGTATCAAAGCTCGGTCATTATATAACCGTAACACAGTTATTTGATATATTCTTGTAATATGGCAAATAACGCAAGTACTAGCACTTAAAACACCACTTACACAGAAGGTCAATCGGCACAAAGACCCCCATTTTTCAATGGTCTTAACTATAGCTATTGGGCAACACGTATGTCATTCTTTATGCAATCAAATAGTTATGATGCCTGGAATGCTACTCAAAAAGAAATAGTGAATCCAACAACTGATTATTCAGAATGGACAGCGGCTGAGAAAACGGCGGCAGCCGTAAATGCAAAAGCAATAAATATGTTGTTTTGTGCATTAGAACAAAATGAATATAACAGTGTTAGTATCTGCACTACTGCATATCAAATTTGGCAAACGCTGAAAACCACTCATGAAGGTACTAACAAGGTTAAACAAGCCAAAATAGACATGTTGAAAAGTCAGTTTCAAAATTTCAAAATGAAACCAAATGAGACAATCAATGATATGTATTCACAGTTTCAAACTATTCACCATGCACTTATTGGCTTAGGACAAAAGTATTCTGATTTTGATGTTGTTTCAATAGTCCTACATTCTCTGACTAGTGAATGGGAAGGAAAAGTATTAGCAATTGAAGAAGCTAATGACTTTTCCGTCATGAAGCCAGATGAATTGATGGGAAATCTAATGTCCTATGAAGCTAACTTGCAGACTAGAAAGGAACAAAAAGAAGAAAAGAAAAACGTGGCATTCCATGCTGAAAAAGACGAAAATGAATCAGAGTCTGAAGATGAAGATCTGGCATTCATTGCAAAAGGTTTCAAAAAATTCCTAAAACAGCGAAAAGCCAGTCGTTATAACAGAAAGAAATCTGGATCAAATAAACCAACATCATCCACTACAGAATGCTTCAACTGTCACAAAAAGGGGCACATGCACAAGGATTGTCCGGAGCAAAAGAAGAAGTCAGAAAATGACAAATTAAAATATAAGAAGGACAAATCAAAGAAACGAGCATTCTCGGTAACATGGGATGATACAGACTCATCAGAAAGTGATAGTGATATGGAAGATGAACAAGCAAATGTCAGTTTCATGGCAACAGAAGATGAGGTACAAATTCTTACATTTGATGAAGTACTTGATATTAATGCTGAATTGATAGTCAAATATAAAGACATAAAACGACAGTTAAAAGAAGCCAAAGCAGATTTGAGTAGAGCAGAATTTGAACGAGATATGTTAAAAGACGAGAAGAAAATATTAGAAGAAGAACTTGAAAAACTTCAAGAATCATCATCTAATGTTGACTCTCAATTATCTCTTTTGAGTCAAGAAATTGAAACTCAAAAAGAGAAAAATGATGCTCTCACTACTGAAAATCATGAGCTTAAGGCAAAAGTCAAAATTCTGGACCTAGAAAAGGCTAGTTTACAAACTAAGTTAGATGACATTACTCAAAATGTTTCTAACTTTAACAAAGGTCGAGAAAATTTGACAAAAATCATTAAAAGTTCACAATCTGTTTCAGATAAACAAGGTTTGGGATATAAGAAACAAGAAACCAAGAAACATCTTGGTAATGAAAGGAAGAAGAAAGTACAAAAGACTGAAGCTAAGAAAAATCTTAGTTTATTATATTCCAAACCAAAACCAGTTGTGAAATTTCAGAAGAAAAATGTCAAGACTATCAAAATATGGGTTCCTAAAAAAAATAACAATTTGATTAGGAACAAATATATTCAGAATTTCATGAATACTGTGCATCTTAATACTAATTATATATAAAGGGGATACCGGACCCGTATGGTTTTGGACTCCTAAGACCTAACTCTTAGGACCCCATAAAAAGTGGGTACCATGGACTTAATTTTATTTTTTGCAGGTCCCACTTAAGAAAAGAGGAAAGTGAATCTTAACTCTTGATCTATGGTAGTAGTTTTATGTTGCTTATAATCTAGCTTATATCATTTACATCCTTTATTTAACAACTCCTTTTCGTCGATGACAAAGGGGGAGAAAATTGTGCTAACAGTATATATGCAGGAAAATATAGATTTACAGGCACAATCTTAGGGGGAGATCATATACAGGGGGAGATTCATAACTATGTTGTCATCAATCAAAAAGGGGGAGAATGTTGAGTCAAGATTTTTATAGAGTTTTGATTTCTGACAAAGGGATAAGCCGTGATCGACAAAAAGAAGCTATTCATTGTTTTAAAGAGACAACGTTGATTATTTGGTATGTTAGTAGTGTTATTTATGTTAAAATCTATCCTCAAATAATCTCATACCTTCAATCTTTGAATATATATATATATATGTATATGTATGAGTGCACATTAACTGTGCAATCTGAGCTAAACCGGTCGACCGATTAAAACCAGGCGGTCGACCGTTTCTGCATTACAGATAACGTGCACAAGTGTACATAACGTATATATATTCAAATTCCTGTCTACTGGTCCATTTTGACCTGTCGACCGTTTTCAAACAGAAAGCAACCTTTCGTATAGACACTTCCTTTTCTTCAACTGTTGCTTCTCTTTCTCTTCACCAATGATCATGACCTTTGTTTGTACCTTTTCACAAAGGGTTACAACTGTTTATTTTTTATATAAACATCATGAAATCATTATTCCAATTGACCAATTCTATTTATTCTAATTTCTATTCTATTGATCACTATCTTGAACTCTCAAGCGCTCAAATTGCTCATATTCTATCATATATCGTTTTGAATCCTAGAATTTATTTAACATTCTTTTGATTCAATACGATATCCACTTCCAAATCTTCATATATACAAATATTCTATTTGAGGATAAGATTATAGGAAGTTTGTACTACAAGTGACAAAATGGTGTTAGCAAGAACACATACCGTCAACAAACAATTATATTCATCTTTGTTGAAGTCCTCGGTGTTGTAAGAGGCAAGTGTTGAAGTCCTCAGTGTATTAGAGGCGTGAAATCCCGTTCGTCTGCTCGGGTGTTGTAAACCTGTTCCTCCGGGTGAAGCGAGGTAGTTGGTAGTGAAAATCCAGATAGAAGTCTGGGACTGGACGTAGGACGGTGCTCCGAACCAGTATAAAAATCTCTGGTGTGATTTTTCTATTTTACTGAATTTTCTATTATCTGTGATTAGTCATATATTTGTGTGTTATACATCATATTACACGATCCGTGTGTACTATACTAGCACGTACACATTTTCATGAGGCTCAGGAGTTTGCTCTCGTTGGTTACGTTGAGGATCAGCTTGGTTTCTAGCATCAACCCCTTGTTCGGTAGTGGTGGTAGTAACAATGTTGCTTGTGACATGATAAGGAGCATCACCTCCTCGGGATGAAGGTCCGGTATGATGACTAGTGGATGGTCTAGTTCTGGGTTGTCCAAGATTCGAAGCACGTTGGTGCCCTGTGGCCTGGGTGTAGCTTACATCCAACCGTGGGAGCGTGGATCGGTGATGACCGTCAGATGAGGCTGAACTCTCTGTGGAAGAATAAGAACCTTGGTCTCTTATGGATCTTCTGCGCCTTTGGCGATTTAACTGGTTGGTCAACTCTGTGTTGGCGCGCAGTTGTTCAGTTAGCTGTTGTCGACTCTAGGTCAATTCTTGGAGCAGCATCTGAAACTCTTGTCTGGTAACCGGGCCTGTTGGATCTAAAGGTCCGACGGCATCTTGGTTTGATGGAGGCAACTGTGCGGGATTCTGCCTGTCCCGTCCTCCCTGATCAGCAGCTGTAGAGGTAGTTCGTGTACTTACCATGGTGAATTAATGAAAGTCCTTTCCTAGATCTGATGAAGATCTGAATAGAATGGAAGGGCTTCAAAGTTCTAGATCTGGATCTTCTTCTTGGATTTATGCAATCCGATATAGATAGGAGATCCAAAGAGCAGGAGAAAAATTAGGTTCTCTCAGTGAAAAAACCAAAGTGTTTGTACCAAAATTGGACACAACACTCTTCGGAAGTTTTTAAAGAGATAAAGTGAAGAAATTAAATGGAAAAAGAGGAATTATCTAACAAAAACTCCAAATTTCATATATGAAAATAATTAAAATGCAAGAAGACACAAGAATTTAGAGTGGTTCGGCGTATTGCCTACATCCACTATGAAGTTGATAGCTTTATTGATCTTTCTTTGGAGATTACAAGTGATTTCAATGAGTTACAGCGAATAACAATGATTTGCAGCAGTGAATTTCGTGGGTAGCAGCAGCAATGAAGTTTAGATTTGGATCCGGTAGAGTCTGGGCGTTGGAGAATTCAAAGAAGAAGAAGCCACACCTTTTCTGTATGCTCTAGGGCTCTATTTATAGGTGTAGGAGACTGGTATTTCACTCAGATCTCGAGAGACCCTCTTTGGCACGTGACCAGGCCCACGCGCCCAAGCCCATGAAGTATCGGCCCGATCCGTGATCGATATGAACATATTTCGCATCGATCAAGATTTCATTCAATGGAGTCGAAATTTGGCGTGGGCATTCTTTAGCATGTACGTAAGCTTCTGTGAAAATCTCATAGCATTTGGACTCGTAGATTAGGAGATATGATCAATGCGAAATAGGACTTTCGGTTGGCTATTTCGTTTGACTCCCTCATTTCGACTCGCTCTTATTCGACTCGGTACTGTTCGAATCGCTGTTCGACTCGGTCTTGTTCGTATCGCTGTTTGACTCGATGACGTGGCGTTTGAATCTCTGGATCACTCCGCCTTTGATGTCGTTTCTATCGAGTCGTTCTAGTACATTCGCCTTGCTCATATCAATGGAATTGCCTTGTTCGCATCGATAAAAGATGCGTAGTTCGCATCGATGGAGGTAGCCTTTGTTCGTATCGACTGATGTGCTTTGCTTCGCATCAATGGATATGAAGTAGAAATCTTCGGATGGATGCAAAGTTGACATTGGATGATCTAGTCGAAATGTGGCTCTCTCATGGATGCGAAGCGGAGTGAGTCGAACAGAGGCTATCTGATGGATGCGAAGCGAGTCGAACAGAGGCTATCTGATGTATGTGAAGCGAGTCGAACAGAGGCCGTTTTTATCCAATTTTGCATCGATCGTAACTTGAGCATACAACTCGGATTGACTTGAAATTTGGAACGTTGGCTCTCATAGCTTCGCTTGTCGTGTCATATCAATTTTAGCTCGATCCGGACTCGGACAAAATTCGTCGATATCCATAATGAGCCCGTGTATAACCGATCTCTAGGACGGACCGGGCGTTATGTTTACCAGACTGACTCGAGCGTTATGTTCTTATAATGCTCGGGTCAGCCAGAGCATATTTTCTAGATTAGCTGGATGCCTTTGAGCTTTTAGAAGACCAGATGGCTCTCCAAGAGGTATTCACGTATCTTATATTCTTTAGCTGTATTATAGTGTATGTATTTATTTGCAAGTGTAAGGACAGGTTTCTAAAATTGTCTAAAACAGTGATAGTCTAGTGTATTCTGATTTGGGCTATGTATATAAATGATTTCTTCTTGTAAAGATCTTGTGTATAATATACATTTCTCGTCACAATGTGAGATTCTGTTCTATCTTTTCTTTCTTTAACCCCAAATTACATGTGTTTTAGACACTTAAATGACCGACACACGAATATTGAGGATGTATTAGTGTCATCTTTAGGTGCAAGAAAGACAGACCATTACACATTTCATCCAACGTAATCAGTTTCATCTTTAGATCATATCCAAATCCATTCTAATACCAATAATTTCTCAAAGAAATTCTTTCGTTATGAAGTTGGTATTTCTTGAAAAAACAATTATTTCTTTGTGCAATGGAATAGGTATTCATAAATATTTTATGAATTCCCTTATGTATAAAACTGATTTGGTTTTAGTTTACAAAACTTATATTCAAAACATAAATATGTCATCCAATGGCAGTCCTTTCCAAACTTCTTTTTGGGGAGATTTATATAAGATCCCTCACAAACAATTATTACATGCAGACTTTTGACTTGCACAACCTGCCAACTCCTTGACCTAGGATATGCTGGGGTTTCTTATAAACCCTCATCTTATATGATTTTGTAAACTATTATTTAGATGAAATAATATTAACCTTGTGTACTAGTCTTATGTACATGACCTTATAGAAATAAATTAACTCAACTTCACTCACAATTAATCGAACTTTGTCCAATAAAGTTCGATTACTCATTATCGATACATCATTATATATCATATGGAGGAGTGGCTTTTGAGATTGAATCTTTATTCATTTTTAGGTACGTTAGGAACTCTTTCCAATATACTTACTCAACTGATCAAACTGAGTCAATTCTTCTGCGTGTTATATTATTTATTTTCGTTTTATATTCTATGAGCTTACCATAGGCTTATGCATGTGTACCAAATACACATGTTCATGTTTGTGATAACTCATCGGTGAATATGATGAAGTATGTGGAACTGTTTTGGTATTAATAGACTTATGATTGCATACATTTATATGTATCAATCCTAAGAGTTCATTAACTCTTATGATGCTTCCACAAATGGGTGCACAGCCCTTAATTGTCTGAGATATAATCAACCAGTTCATATGATTTATAATCATATAATAAAGATTATTTCTAAAACGGCTTAGTCTATAATTCCAAAATAATTGTAAACAATTTTAGATACTTTAGTATTTTCATTTTCATCACTTTTGTTGTGAAAACAAATACCACATTACAGCTTTATTTCATAATAAATATTCATAATATTCACATTGAAAAATAACAATGTTTATTCTTTTAGTCGACACTGAAAATTAGTCACTATTTCATAAATAATTTTCATAACTTGATGCAATCAATAAGTGCTATATGACATGCTCCCATTATTTCCGCCATTACTGTAATAGTATACTAAATTTGGAGGTTCACCATTCACTTAATATAAATTATTTATTTCATATATTGGAGCTAGTTTACAACGAAGAGTTCTTTGATCAAATATCTTGGTATAGAAAAAAATTCTCTATATGAAATTACATTTTGGAATAGAAATCATATTCCTTATTCCAATACTAAGTATCAATTATTATTTTACAATTCTCGTTTTTGATGTCTTTTTATGAAGCAAAAGTGACCATTCACTCTCTTCATCCCAACTGTACCTTAAACGACATCTACTCTTGTACATTCGTTATTCTTTCTAAATGATCGAACCATTCAAAAAATATTCATACTAAAACATCATAATGAACCCTTTACAAAAGTGCACTCGATCATTCTTAACATTTAAGGACATTATATAAGTTGCACCTTGCGTAAACTGATCAAACTGACGTTGTGATCGAGTTCTTAGATATATATTGTAGTTTTGGTCTTTTGTTACATTTAACACAATACGATTCTTTTGTAGTCAACCAAATTGAATACTCGATCTCACAACTGTTTATTGGCATATTTCAAATACACTAATTTCATCGAAATATTGTACATTACAAATTGTGATTGTTCTCCATATAACACTTATATGCGATAGTATATGGATCAAATATCCATAGTCTTATATTGCTTTTAGAGTTCGAAACTCATTGAAAGCAATACACGGTAAGCATGTAAGTGGCCAAATTACGAATGTATTAAGTAGTTATAAAATTAGGTACTTGTATGGGTATAGAAAACATTAACATGCAAAAAGTATTAGTAGTAAGTATATATATTATATTTCTATTTGTCAACCTTCAATTCAATTCATTTGTATATCTTAATTGATAAATGTTTCATCAATCGTATTAAATGCATAAATTTATTAATGTATATTATTGTGACATTGTAAAACATATGTTCTTACAATATTAGAAAGGTTAAATGTTATCATTTCATTTTTTCTAATAAGGCTCCCACTAGTCTTTTATGTTTCACCAAACCCTAAGTCAAAATATTGAAGTCTTTCTACTTCACTAATGGGTGTTAGGACTCGTCCATCTTGGAATTTTGACCTTGAGTCTGCTCAACAAGTCATAGCTTCCACGAATGATGGATAACTCCTTATCGGTTGTATCATATACAACTCCTAACCCTTTGGTACCTTGTCCTAATTCTGCTTCGACCTTGAATCTCCTCAACAAATCAAAATAGAATTATCCACTCATACCTACCACATCGCGATGGCCTAAGTGTAGTATATGTGCCTTAAGTATATTTATTCAGTATATTAATAATACTACACATAACATCCCCAGCTTGGGTTCTACACATAACATCCCCAGGTTGAGTCTGCTCAACTACTAAGGGATATGCGAGTAATTTATTAATGTATATATGGTAGAGGATAACATTATATTGAAAATTCATTATCTTTAATATCTTATATTGAGTGATATCGACTTATGGAATATTGTATTTCTTATGAAATACTCTTGTGATTCAAGTGTCGGACACATCAGAAATCACTGTATACGTACATTTACATACATATTTATTCCTTTAGTTTGTTTAGGGTTTCTTAATATTCCACCTTTAATTTATATATTCATATTATATAAGTTTTATTGTTATATAGCTTTTTATATTTCATACTACTTATATAATAGTCTTATGTATAATATTATATTAAATAAACATTATTTAATTAATTAGCATTTTAATTAATTTTATATTATTGTAATATAACATTTATATTAAATATTTATTATATACTATAACCTTTATAGTATAACACATATGTCATATATGTGTATATTATTTAATAAATTAACCTTTTAATTAATTTATTTATTTAGTTAACCTTTAATTAATTAATTAATTTAGTTAAAAAAATTTAATTAAATTATATTAATTTCAAAAATCATATTATATACATACATGTATACTTATGATATCTTAAACATTTTATAATATCATAATATATATCAAAAATATATAATACATGCATTTACTTTTTATTAATTAACCTTTTAATTAATTTATATATTTTATTAATCTTATTAATAAGTTTGATTTTCATAATTAATTTCTTCTTTTTTCAAACATTTTGAATTTTTTTTATTATATTATAACTTTTTCAATATATGCATATCTTATTTTAAATTTATAATCTTTTATTTTAATTTTCAAATAATTTTGAAACTTAGTCCACGCCTCTTCTATTAGGGCCATCTCATATCCGTTTGGGTCAGGTCGGTAGCCACGTAGGACAGAGTGCTTGATTACCCAGACCCAATCTTTGACAATATGCAATGCCACGGAATTTCGGTCACTTCGTATTTAAATATCTGAATTATTCAAATATTTGATCCTTGGATCTAATGTTATTAAAATGATTTAATAAGATTATTAACCCCCTTTTAAATCACAAGTAATGAAATTATTTTGGAAAAATATTTACAAAAATAAATACTTTGAAAAAATAGCGATAATGTGATCGAAAATTGTTTTATCGATAAACAGCTTTGTAATTATCAGAAGTTGTTCAGATTTTTTTTACATACACTTATTTGCTTAGGAATTAATAAAATGAAATATTTTTTTTTACCATTTATGGAAATAAACTTATTGGATGATGTCATGGTTGACGTCATCAAAATATTTAGGAAATGAGCTTAAATGGAAATACTTAAGTGTTAAGAAGTGATAACGGAGAAGTGATGGGAGGTAAGCCTTACGACATGAAAAGGGGGTGAGAACAAGCTTATGATACACCATTTGAAGCATATAAAAGGAGGGGCACACCCTTGAGAATTAATCACAAATTCACAAAGCCTAGAATGAAGTATGAGAATAAAAATGGTGGAAGTGCTTAAACACCGATCCTCTAATTCTTCTCTAACATTTTCATGTCTTAACCAAATCATCTCCAATCTCTTTTAAACTTTGGCTATAGGCCTAAAACATCATGAGAAGCATAATTAACACGTAAGTAGTAGGAGAAGGTAAGAGGAAGAAGGGGACCTTGGAGGGGGCCGTGAGCAATGGGAGGAGGAGGAGAAGTGTGGCCTTGGTTTGAAAGTGCTAAAGGTTGGATCTTTAGGCTTTTGGTGATGGTTGGATCTGTTCTTGAGTTTGGTTAGGCTTGAGCATGGGTTTGGCATGGGTCTAAGTGATTTATCTCTCTATCTTGTTTGTATGTATTGTGTGTGTATATATGTTGTGTGCAAATTATAAAGTTAAAATGACATTAACTAATTAAACTTATAAACTTTGGACTCCTCTTGTTTTTGAAAGAAAATTGCAACTTTATATTGTATAACATCACTTCTATTACCTTCTTAAACATGCGGCGTGTCCTTGGCCTGATTTTTAATGGTTTTTTAACTTGCGTGTTAAACTAAAGTCTGTTTGAAAGTGTTTGAAGCGAGAATAGTCGTTATAAGTGCACTTCTGAATCCCTTATTTTTGGGAATTTTTATAAATAAATGCGAAGATATTCTTAGGAGTTTATTTCTATGGTTTTTAAGTACCCTAATGGTAGTACTAGCTGTAAAAATTACAAGTCTTAAATCATTTGTTAAAGTGGTTAAAACTAATCACAAAGATCGTGTTTTTCAATATGTTCTTTAACAAGAACTTTTAACAGCATTTATAAATGTTGTAGCAAGTCGCTTATGGTTTTAAGTGTTCAAAAATGATATTTAAACTGGTATTTTTTTTAGTCTTTTTGTAGATGTTTTCAAACATGTTTTGAAGTATATTAAAGTTGGTTTGAAGTTTAAATATATTTTTAATAATTATATATGTATTTTCGAAGTAAAGAGGTTTTAGAATATAAAACATGTTTTTCATCAAATTATAAATTATTTATTTTCAAGTAATATTTTCATAGGTATTTAAAACCTATTTACAAGTATTTTTAAAGTATTTATTCATAAGTACAAGTTTTGAAAAAGGGTAACTGACTAGGCTTAACACTAAAAGCCGACGAAGTATGCTCTTCTATTATGGGACTTAAGATTGATATCGAGTAGGGATATGAGCAATAGAGCCCTAGCCTGCCGGTTTTCCTCTTTGCTGAGGAATAGTTAAGTCAGGGATGTTGAAAATCTGTTAATCATATTATTCTCTAACTTGTTAATGGAAATCATTAATACTATACTAAACGCTAAAAGCCAACGAGTATGCTTGTCTATTTATGAAATTTAAGAATGAAGTGTCTAGGCAAGGCTTTGATACAACCAGTGCTCTAACTACATGGCTTCACTCTTTAATAAGGAATAGTTAAGTTGAAATGTTGGAAACGGGTTAAGTATACGAACATTGATTTGTATAAGCAATTGTTTTAACTAGATAATTGATTAGTCGACTATCGAACTTAACCTAAACTTAGATCTTTAATTTTTTTTACATATAATAACAAGTATGGAATGGTTTTGGGTTTGTTGTGACAATGTGTTAATATCATTTATCTTTAAGCCTTTTTTATTATACTTGTGAATGTAAATATGTCTTTAAAAGAATGTTTTAAAGATAAGCACAAATGAAATGGTTTTGGGTTTGTAGTAGCAATGTTTAAGTAACATTAGTCTTAAACCTTTTTGAATAGATTTTTGAAAGTACTTAGATCCTTTAAATGGATATTTTGAAGGAAATTACTAGTAAGGACTCTTTTGAAAAAAGGATTGAAAAGGCAAAGGTTTAATGTAAGAAATCTTGATAAATGATTTGTGAATATACTTATACCATTTGAGATAAGTATATAAATACCTTTTGAAGTATTAAAAGAGTACAAATGAATAATAGTGATTGAAAAATGATGTTTTATTAGATAAAAGAAGTTTAAGTGATAAAAGAGGTTTTAATTAATAAAAGTATTAATTAAACAAAAAGGGATTAGAAATCGCTTATGTGACTTAATCGTGCTTTGTGTGAGTTGATCGTACTTTATATGTTTACTTGTTCATGGAAAACATTTAGTTGTATACTTAGCACTAAAAACCGATAAAGTAGGCTTGTCTATCTATAGAAATTGAGACCGATGTTCGTGTACGGATATGAGCAATAGAGCTCTAACCTACCAGCTTCACTCTTGATCGAGAGATAGTGTAAGATGAAAATATCGAAAACGTGATCAGTATATAAGACTCCATATGTGATCTCTCTCATTATCACCGAATGACCAAGTATGTCGATTCAGTCTTGAAGAGACTGGGATCAGTAAGTGTTTACTTATCGAAAACCACTTCAAGACTCAGATACATGTTCTATTTCTTGGAAGTGGATATGTTCGAGATGTTGGAATCCATGTGTGATTTCGAGATTTGTTCGAGATGCTAAAATCCATGTGCGATTTCGAGATTTGTTCGGGATGTGGGAATCTAATTGGGGATTCATATTCTGTTCATGTGATGAAGACTCGTGTGAAAAATGCCAAACATAACCTCGACATCGAAAATGGCTAAAGGCAGAGTAGGATGCACGACCTGGGGTTTAGCTGACCCGCATCAGGGTGTTGCCAACTCAATATCTAGAGATACTTATCGAGTGTTGGCCGACGGGAGTTGATGATATTTGATTCACGTTGTTCTTGTTTATGTTCAGATGATGGGCCTCTTGTGTTTACCTTATGGTATATTTTATTTAGAGATATATGGCGCTTGGAGGGTAGTTTTTGATCGTTGTGCATGGAGTTCAGATTCGGCTTCTCCGAAGAGATCTCCATGCAAAATCCATTAAGCAAACATTCCTTATCAGTTTTGATTGTAACCTCTAATATGTTGTTGAATGTAACCAATGTAACCATTCCAACTATGTTATGATAATTATATTCTACACCCTAGACATTGTCTATCATACCATATTATGTACTTAATAGATGGTGGTCCTTTTGAGGGGATAACCATTTTGGCATTCCATGCGGTCTCAAAGTGCTATTATATGCTAGCTACATATTTCTTGAGTTTCTCATACCAGACTTATGTCTGACGCTTGGTTTTTGCTCTCCTTTAGTTCCTCACGTGCTCTTTCGGGTAGTTTGAGAAAGGCATGCTTTCGTTGATGTTCTTTGAAGCTCAAGAAGATGAGCTTGATGTTTAACCCACCTCGGTGTTCTTATTTCTGCTACATTACTATTTAATGTATCATTATTTGTGAGGATAGGTTGTGATAACTGTCCAGGCCGATGATAGTACTTAGGTTTTGTAACTTCAAAATTTCTGTATCAGATAACCCTTTATACTGTTCTTTTGATATTATATATTTCCATTCTTGTAGTGAGATTCCGATGTTGTGTTCTCTTCTTTCTTGTTCTATTCCTATTTCTTTTTATTTTACTCTAACAATTCATCTTTCTGGCACTTGGATGCTTGGCATGCAAATACCGTGGATGTAGTAGTGTCGACATTCGGGGGTTGAAAAGTCGTATTGTTACACAATACCTTTCTTAGACACCCTACTAATTAAGTTGTGAGCTTAATTGGTTATCCCTAACATGAATAATTAGACCGCATAGGCTATTAGGCTTTTATACCTTTGTTGGAATTGGGCCAACCCGTAGTGGAAGTTATGGGTGAATTTCAAAAAAAAACCCTATTGGATACATACTGGGCCTATGAAATCTAATTTACTTAGAACATTTCCAAATTTTATTTAAATAAAATCTCTTATTTTATTTAAATTCATAAATTATATACAATTTTATTTAATTTATATTCAATTAAATATAAAAGTACATATATATGTATCGTATATGTAAATGTATGTGTGTGCATGTGTAACATAATACTCCGTGCAAGGTATAACATGCCCATACATAACTGTTGAGATTTACATCACAACGAACGTGATAGCTCATCCTATATGTACTAAATGTTGTCCAAATATATGTATGTATGTAAACTTGTTATTTATCTAAATATGGAAAACTATGTATATATATATGTGTGTGTGTCTATATAACTTATATGTGAAAATATTAATGATTTATATCTATATACTATTGCATTAAATATTAAATAATCACACACACATAATATAAACTTTTTAGAAATCACTTTACACATATACATATATGTATGAATTATAGTAACAAAATTATTATTATTATATTTAAATATATATATATATAAGTATATTTATAATATCTCAATATGTATATGTAGTAAATTAATTATGTATTTAAAATAAATATATTTTTAAACCTTTTCAGATCGAATGCACAACACAAAAAATTTTATTTATATTTTATTGCATTAATATATGTATATATATTAATTATTCAAAATGAATAAAATAATAAAAAAAATTCTTGTTATATTATTTGGATTTCGAATTTTTATAAAATCAAGCATGATATTTCAACGTTATAAAAAAAATTCTAGAATTTTCCCAATTAAAATAATATTTTTAATTAATTAATTATTCCCGTTTATTAATTAATTTTTAAAAAATATAAAAATGATTTTTAAATTCTTATTTTATGGATGAGAGTTCATATGGTGATAATATAAATTTTTTTACAAATTTAAAATTTTAGTTTTTGAAATATATTTTATTTTATATGATTTATTTAATTAGTATATTGATATAAATAATATTAAATAATAGTAAATAAATATTAAAATTAATTTGCAGCCATTGAAATATATAATCAATGTAGATATGCATTTATAAAATATAAGTTCATTTAATAACATGATATTTTGATATAATTAAATACAAGTCGTATATTTAAAATTAGGTAGTATATTAATACATGCATATACATATACATATACATATACATATACACATACATGTACATATACATGTACATATACATATACATACATACATACATACATACATATATTAATAAAATGATAATAATTAAAATAAAATTTATTTGGCTATGCACTTCAGAACTGTATATAAAAATGTATTTTTTTGATAAAATAAAACATACATGTAACCTATCTAATATGTGACAACATTAATGATACATATAAGAATCTCACCTAACTAGCAATATAATAATGATATATATAGTAATAATATAATATTATCCGTAAATTATAAATCATATATAGTATAGTAAATACATACCTAATATTAATGCCTTAGAGCACACCTTGTAATGATATATTCTCCCTCCTCGGAAATCTTCTCGATTTGGTAGATTGCTAATCCTTGAACCGTAGACCTATAGCTATCCAATAGCTTTCGCCTTTTGAATTGATTTCAGATGAATTTGTTGAAGCTCCTTGTTGATGATGTCGGCCAACAATGATGGAGAAATGGCAACCAAAAAGTTCGTTTTGCATTAGGGTTAGGGGTCTTCTTATAGTGGGAGAAATAGAGAGAAATATGGATCACAATAATACCATTTCTCATCAAATCTCAACCAATGTGAAGACCCAAATTTTTGAGATAAAAATAATTTTAAAAGAAAATTGGAAATCAGTTAACAAAGAATATTTAAAGAATAGAATAGTTTGAAAATAAATATTAAGAGTAAGTGAAATAATGAAATAAGAGGATAGTAATTTTTTTTCAATGAATAATAATAAAAAGAAAATGATCAAGTATGAGTGAGTTTTACATACATATATCTCATATGTATATATATATATATTAAAAATGAGAAGACAGAGAAATATCAAGTGATAAAATAAATCTTTCTTATAATTAAATTGCATAAAACCAGTTTAGTATTATTTGGGCATAAATACATTTTTAAAATAAGTCAAGAGAAAATTAAATAGTTTGAAATAATAACTAGGAATAATAGTAAAAAGGGGTATGAGTGAACTATTCAGGTTTAACAAGAATATACAATGAAGCTAAGTCACAAAAAAAATGTATAGGTGAATCATGCGAATGGCATGTACACAGAAAAGCAGAGAAGCAACTGCTCTTACCTGAAATAGAAATCAAAATGAAAATGGCACATTTATCCATAAACATATATACATGATTCTCTAGATTGTATGAGGATGAAATGGGCTTTTCTCTCTACTATACCCTAGCTAAATGTTTTAAAATAAGAGGAGAGCAGCAGTTTGTTTCTGAGAGTATACAGAGAAATAAAAGGAAAAAGAAAAGCAAAACTCACATTATCTTCAAGCGTAAGCATTCTCGGGAAAAATAGGAAGGAAGGTGAGTGATTAATCACTTATGAGATTTGAGGCATTAAGACCCAAGTTAAGGGCAGCCAAGATATTTTATATAAATTACATTATGATTTTTCTGTTTGATTTTATTCTCTGGATGAAAATATGCTGATCATGGATGGTATTCTGGTTGAACTTTTGGATGAGATTTTAATCTGTTTTGATCTGTTGTGATGGTTTCAGTTTTGTTTTAAAATATAAATAATCAAACAAATACTCTAATCACAGAAATAGATTTTATATTCTAGTTTTTATATGAAAATGAACTAAATGTTTTACTGAGAAATAGGGTATCAATGAAAGAAAAGAAGTAGGCAGTGTGAATAATGAGATTCATGCTTATGCCTAGTTTATATTAAAAATGATATGAACAATGCAATATTACAAATATGTGCTGATTTGTTCAGATCATAAGCTAATATGTTTTTATGGGTTTTTCTCAAAAACCATATCCTATGTTCACAGTAAAAATAAAAATAGTATTTCACATGACTTCTTAAAATTTATGTAAACAATGGGGAAAATCTCTAGAAATACATATACAATCAGGTTTTAGAAAGTGTGATTAAGCAGAGATGACGTGGGAATGAGATGTGCAATTTTGCATGAATGTTTTGTATGTCTGGATATAATCTTTGAGTGAACTTAATAATTTTTGAATTATGAAAAGAAGAGAAGAATATAAGTATTTTTGGAATTAATAAAAGAAAAATTCCTCAGAAAATAAATAAGCATGGTCTCTAAATTATAAAATAATTTAGGAGTAGTGCCTTGATCTACTCATCATCAGGTGGATGATAGGTATATGCATGACTTGCTTAAGTCCTGTAGGCCTCTGTGTAAAGGGTTAACAGAACTGAGCCCCTTTGCAATGCACACATGGTGTTCAATGGCAAGAGTTCAGACCAAATAAATAAAAAGATGAGAGTGAGAAATTATGCTATGGAACTTAGTGAGTTAGTCCATAGGAGCTTGTACATGTACAACTGAATGAAGTGAATGGATGAATACTTGAATGTATGTTTGTTAGTTAAGCTTACATATATATACAGGTACTCAGATTTTTACATGAATTTGTATAGCATAACACATATCAGCTCTCTTCCCAGTTATAGGAATTTACAAATTATTTTAATCCCTGATTTCACTCACACCAGAATTTATTTCTGACCCTATTTGTTGCCTTTGCAATATTTGGGGTGTCTCATTTTTATTGAGGCAGTTTAAAGTATTGCTGCAGGGAAAGATGCATGAGTGGCTTGCTTGCATGGATATTTGAAGATCTTGATGAATTTAAAATGCTTAAAGAAGTAGCAGTATAATTTGTAATAAATAACCTAGGCAAAGTTTCTTTTATCTTATGTATTCTCAGCATTGATGCTTGCTTTGTTCACTTGAAAAGATCATGTAAAAACTTAAGTATTCTATGTGTGTTTATGAGTTACTGATTTAAGCAACTTATTTTGATGATCTCTGGTGGAATATGATGAAGGAAATTATGCCATGTAATATGATATGTGGACATACATTCCTTGGCAATGTTTAAGTGATTTTAATGATAAATATGAGGTTGTTTTTGAAAGGTATGTAATAAATTTGTTAAGTGGATGGCTTGAATCTGGTCTTGGCTAACCAGTAAGGCTTGACCATGACTTATAATTGATATAAGTCCATGCAAAGGCTTGAAGACATAGCCTGTAATCCTGTTTGGGCATTTGATTTTCCAATAAAAAACTTATATTGCTTGGTGTAATAAGCTCATATGCATGCTTGGTACTTGTAGGCTTCACTGCAACTATACTTAACTAAATCCTATTATCTAGATACTTGATTCAAGTCTGGTTGCATTTGGTCATAGTCAAAACCTGTTGTAATTTGTAGTATCATGTGGTCTTGTTTGTAATGAGCATTTTCATTACCCCATAGAATAGTGATCACTATCATTTGTTATTTACTTAGGAAACATCAGTTGTCTTCATTATAGGTTCATATGAAAGTTTTGCATTTGTCTGATTTTTGACATTGCCTTAATCATACTGTCTGCACACATATTCTAAGTCTCCATTTGGTATGTTAGTTTGAGTTAGCATTCTGGTTTGATTGTATTGCTTTTCTCTGCTTAGCCTTTGAATTAGTTTGTCATTTCAATATTCACCTGATCATTGCTACTTTATAAACCAAAGCATGAGTATTTTACCTGACATAAAATTGTTTGAATTTGAAATGAGAATCCCGGCTAAACTAATATGCATGAGTTATTTTAAACACCCTTTATTTGATATATAGAACAATAAGTATCAAATTACAAAATCCCAGAATTTAAATGTATGGCTTGTAAATCCAGGAATCAATTAATTTGAGAAGTAAAACAAGAAAATAATAAGTGGTAATATTTGATCCTAAAATTAATCAAGCTTGAGTTCAAAGGAAGAAAATTAAAAAGTAGAAATGGCTATGTGACACCAAATCTCTGAAATATGAGAAATAATGTGTGATTGAATTTCCTTGCTAATTCAAATACTCTGATAAGCAAGGAAACATTTATATATCTTCATATATATAAATGACATGATTCGACTTATATACTAATATTTTTATATTGGTAAATTCTGGATCTTGGGAAATTTATTAAGAGAAGTGATCCATTGATTTATATATATATATATATATATATATATATATATATATATATATTGTGTAAAAAAAACTCAACAGAAAATTCACTAAAAATAAATCCAAAAGAAGTGGGTCACTTCAGTTGGTATTAGAGCTATGTTAACAAGAACATAGCATATGAAAAAAAAAATTAAAATAATAAATATAATATTCTCAGTAGGAATAAATTGCTGAAATAATTAAATTAGAAACAAGACTAACTGGCTATGCAATTGAATAGTGAAACATGGTAGGAAGACCACCAAGCACTGGAGCAGGATCCTCTAATGCAACACCATTGGTCAATTTGCAAGATTTGGTGAGGGCATTTAGGGAAGGAGCAGTGCAGAGGGAAGGAAATCCTCATGAGGAGTTAGCTAAGCTATTGAAAACATTTTCAAATTTAGGAGGCAAGGATTTTGAAGGCACTGAAGGAGTCATGGGTGTGCAAACATGGCTGAGAACCTTAGAAAGAATATTTGCAGACACGCAAAAAAATGATCAAAGGAAGAGGCAAATAGCTTCCAGAAGGCTCAAGGGAGCAGCACTAGATTGGTGGGAGGTAATCATCACAGGAAGACCAGAAAATGAGGTAACATGGGATCAATTCAAGGATATGCTTGAAGCTAGATTTGTTCCAGCAACAGCTAAGGCAACACTGCTTGAGGAATTTATAAAATTGAGACAAGGGCCAATGAGTGTGACTGAATACACTCAAAAATTTGAGAGCTTATCTAAGTATGGAACCATGCTCATAGGGAATGAGGAATCAAAGAATTCAAGGTTTATACAAGGATTAAATGCTGGTTTAAGTATAGCAATGCTACCATACAAAGACAAAACATTTGATCAAGTCATAGATCTCACTCTTTCTTTTGAACAACATGATAATGCCAAAGAGAAATTCAGAAACATGAGGGCTAATAACAAAAAGAAGGGGAAAAATAGAGCACATCCCTATGACAAAAAGAATGCAGATAAGAAGGTTGAAGGAGAAACTAGTGGGGAAGCAAAGAAGAAAGTTACTTGCTACAACTGTGGTAAAGAAGGACACATGAGCAATAAGTGTCAAGCAGCTAAGAAGACCCCATTCAGTTGCTATAATTGTGGGAAAGAAGGCCATATCAAAAGGAATTGCCCAAAGTTCAAGAAAGGAGCAAAGGTAGGAGCATTGGAAGGCAAAGCAAAGGCAAGTGCAGTGGGAAATTCTGGGCAATTGGAAGGTATACTTCTAATTAAAAATTATCCAATCTCAGTTATATATGACACTGGGGCTACACATTCTCTAATATCACAAGACAGTGGATAAATTGGCACTCATATGCAATTTAGTTGAAAAACCCTTATTTATTCAGAGTCCCCTAGGTAGCTCTTGTCTGTTAGATTTAAAATGTTTGGAAGTAGAACTAAACATAGGAGGAAATATGTTTAAATCTGACTTATTTGTGTTGAAATATCCTGGAATAGGAATTATTCTAGGGGTAGATTGGTTGAGTAAATTCAAAGCAATTTTGAATTTAGAAAATTTTACTATTTCTTTGAAAACAGAAAATGGTAAAAATATTATAGTCATGAGTGAAATAACCAAAACCAATTGCCTTAGTCAAATATGGAGCATGATTGAAAAAGAATTGACTATAGAAGATATAGAAGTGATAAAGGAATACCCAGATGTTTTTGTAGAGGTAATAGGAGTTCCAGAAGATAGGCAAGTTGAATTTCAAATAAGGTTAATCCCAGGAGCAAGTCCTATCATCAAGAAACCTACCTAAATGAGTCCAAAAGAATTAGTGGAATTAAAACAGCAATTGGAGGAATTGGAGCAGAAAGACTTCATAAGGCCTAGCAGTTCAAACTGGGTTCACCAGTGGTATTTGTGAAGAAGCAAGATGGTACAATGAGGATGTGTATTGATTACAGGGAATTAAATAAAGTCACCATCAAAAACAAATACCCACTCCCCAGAATTAATGATTTATTTGACCAATTAAATGGAGCAAAAATCTTTTCAATGCTAGATTTAGCCTTTGGATTCCATCAGATGAAGGTTGAGGAAGAGAGTATTAAATACACTACATTCAACACAAGGTATGGGCTATATGAATTTTTGGTAATGCCTTTTGGATTGACAAATGCACCATCTTATTTTGTAGATTTAATGAATAGGACATTTAGAGATTTTCTAGACAAATTTGTGGTTGTCTTTATTGATGACATATTGGTGTATTCAAAATCAGAAGAGGAGCATGCAAAGCATTTGCACCTGGTTTTGTCAAGACTAAGAGCACATAATTTAAAGGCAAAATTTATCAAGTTCACATTTTGGCAAAATGAAGTTAAATTTTTGGGACACATTATATCTCAACAGGGGGTTAGTGTAGACCCAAACAAAGTCACGGCAGTGCAATCATGGAGTAGACCCAAATCAGTGACTGAGGTGAGATCATTTTTGGGAATGGCAGGTTACTATAGAAGATTTATAAAGACTTTGCAAGGATAGCCATTCCACTAACCAAACTAACCAAAAAGGAGCAACCATATGTATGGACAGAAAAGTGTGAACAAGCCTTTGAGTCATTGAAGAAAGCATTGATGGAAGCTCTAATCTTCCAAGTTCCAGAGGGAAATGAAGGATTAGGGTATGTACAGATGCAAGTGGGTCTGGGTTAGGGGCAGTACTTATTCAACATGGTAGAGTCATAACATATGCATCAAGGCAACTCAAGCCAAATGAAACAAGATATGCTACACATGACTTAGAGCTTGCTGCTGTTGTATATGCATTGAAGCTATGGAGACACTACTTGTTGGGTACTAAATTTGAATTGTTCATAGACCATAAATCACTTAAGTATTTGTTTTCCCAAAAAGACTTGAATATGAGGCAACATAGGTGGGTAGAATTTTTAGCTGCCTATGATCTTGATATATTGTATACTCTAGGAAAGGCTAACAAAGTAGCAGATGCATTGAGTGGGCATCAAGCAAGATTGGCAAGCTTAATGATGACTGAATTCAAGGATTTAACAATCCTTAGTGAAGTAGAAATGAAGGAAGAAATTGGTGCATCAGACAATATACAGGGTAACATGATTGAATATGGAAAATTAAGTCTCATCTCCTTGAGATCAACCCTGGTTGATAAAATAGAAAAAATGCAAAATCAAGATACTAATTTAAAGGAAAAGAAGGACATGATATCACAAGGTATATCAGTGGAAAGTTTTGAAGTTGATGATAAAGGCTACTTAAGGAAGAAAGGGAAGCTCTGCATACCCAATGTGGAAGAACTGAAGCAAGAGGTTATGGATGAGCACCACAAGGCCAAATATACCATACATCCAGGAGGTACAAAAATGTACCATGATCTTAAAAGGAATTATTGGTGGCCAGGAATGAAAGGAGCAGTGGCAAAGTATGTAGCAAAGTGTTTAACCTGCCAACAAATCAAGGCAGATTACCAAAGACCCTCAGGCCTACTGCAACCTTTAAAAGTGCCTACCTGGAAATGGGAAAGTATCTCAATGGATTTTGTGGATGGCTTGCCAAGAACAAGAAGAGGCAATGATAGTATTTGGGTAGTGGTTGATAGGCTCACAAAAACAGCACATTTTATTCCAGTAAATTCAAACAGAAATGCTCACAAGTTAGCTCAATTACTTGTGAAAGAGATAGTAAGATTACATGGCATCCCCAAGACTATCATTAGTGATAGAGACACCTTGTTTACCTTAAGGTTCTGGGGTAGCTTTCAAGAAGCCATGGGGATAGAATTAATCTTAAGCACAGCCTACCACCCACAAACAGATGGGCAAACTGAGATTGTTAACAAGATTTTAGAGGATTTACTTAGAGCATGTATACTTGACTTTGGAGGCAGCTGGGAAGATCATCTCTACTTGGCTGAATTTGCTTATAACAATAGCTACCAATCCACTATAGGTATGGCTCCATTTGAGGCCTTGTATGGAAAGCCTTGTTTATCTCCTGCATGTTGGATGGAGGTAGGTGAAAGAGTATTGCTTGGACCAGAACATGTGAAGGAAACTTCTACAAGAATTGAATTAGTAAGGCAGAGAATGAGAGCAGCACAAGAAAGACAAAAGGCATATGCAGATAAAGGGAGAAGACCAGTGGAATTTGAGGTAGGAAATTATGTATTCCTCAAAGTTTCACCAATGAGAAAAATACTGAGGTTTGGCAAGGCAGAAAAATTAACACCAAGATATATTGGTCCACATGAAATTATTCAAAGAATAGGAACTTTGGCTTATAAGCTAAAATTGCCGGAGGAATTGAGTAATATACATGATGTATTTCATGTATCTCAATTGAGAAAATGGGTGCATGATAAGGAGACCATTCTTGAATCTCCTACACATGTTGAAATTCAAGAAAAACTGATTTATAAGAAAGAACTAATGGGCATTGTGGCTAGAGAAGAAAAGAAATTGAGAAGTAAAGTAATTAAATTGGTTAAAATCCAGTGGAGCTTAGATGAAAAAGATTATACATGGGAGGCTGAAGATAGGATGAAGGATAAATATCCTAATCTATTTTCTGCTTAAAGGTATACCTAAAAATTTTAATATTACTTATGTGTACTTGATTGGTCTTGAATGCATGAGTTTCTGAAATTTCTGAAATGAAATTATACTATGTAATGAAAAAAAATAGTATAATAATAATTGTGGGACACAATTCCTTTTAGGAGGGGAGTATGTGAAGACCCAAATTTTTGAGATAAAAATAATTTTAAAAGAATATTGGAAATCAGTTAACAAAGAATATTTAAAGAATAGAATAGTTTGAAAATAAATATTAAGAGTAAGTGAAATAATTAAATAAGAGGATAGTAATTTTTTTCAATGAATAATAATAAGAAGAAAATGATCAAGTATGAGTGAGTTTTACATACACATATCTCATATGTATATTGTTATCCCGCCTTTTGGCAAGGCCGTGACACCAAAAAGTTGACTGGAAAACTAAAGACAGTTCGTTGTAAAAGATCGTTATACACTGATTCGCCATGGATATCGATGAATTTTGTCCAAGTCCGGATCGGGCTACAATTGATAAGACACATCAAGGAAAGCCATAAGAGCCAGCATTCCAAATCTCGAGTCAATCCGAGTTCGTACGCCCAAGATATCATCGACGCAAGTAAAGGACATAGCCTTGTGTTCGTCTCCATATGGTTCGCATCCATCAAGGTCGACTCCATCAGGATTGACTCCATCCACTTCGTATCCTTAGAGCAAACCCTTAGCTCGAATCCATCGTCCCTGTATTACTTCGAATCCATGAGAAGCACCATTGCTTCGACTCCATCAAAACACCCTCAACGTTCGAATCCATCCAAGGCCTCCCGTGGTTCGAATCCATTAGAATATTTCCAGCTTCGAATCGATCAAAGGGAAGGTCTTCGAATCTATGCAGTTGAAGCCTTCGAATCCATCCAGACATAGTTGCTTCGTATCGATCGAATGGAACGCGTCACGATCGATATGAACGAACCCTTGTTCGAATCCAGGAACGATCATTGTCTTCGAATCCATCAAGTCAGAGCGGCAAAATCTCAGGACGACTCGATCAAACCGGAGCGAAAAGTGGGTCAACATGAAGAGCGTGCGCCACGTCAACCTGCTCACGCACATTACCATCGAGTCGAGGCAATCGATTCGAACGGAATCGATTCGAACCACACTTCCTACCGAATACTCCAATCTCGTATCGGTCATATCTCCTAAACCACAAGTCCAAATGATATGAAATTTTCACAGAAGCTTAAGCACATGATGAAGAATGTCCACGCCAAATTTCAGCTCGATTGGATGATTTCTTGATCGATTCGAACCAAGGGTCGAAGCGATCCCAAAGTGGGCCCGGATCTCCAGATTTCGGCCATGTGGGCCCCCTGACGTACCAGAACTGGTCTCCCCTCATTTTAGGCGAAATATCAGCCTCCTACACCTATAAATAGAGCCCCTGGTCATTCAGAAAAGGGGTCGGAGAATTCTAAGTACTGAAGAGCGCCCAGATTCTGCCAGATCTACTCCAGAACACCGCCGCTGCTTTAGATTGAGATTTAACTTAGAAATTCAGTTGTATTACATTAGAAGAGATTGTAATCATCGAGTGAACATCAATAAAATTATCAACTTCAGAGTGGATGTAGGCAAGATCGCCGAACCACTATAAATCTCGTGTTTCTGTTCATTATTTCTGAATTGTGATACTCTGTTTGCTTAGATTTGAGATTTGTTTGTGAATATTGTTGATTTATATTCATATACTGGTGCTTTCACAACATTCGGGGTTTGTGACCAATTTTGGTGCAAACATATATATATATATATATATATATATTAAAAATGAGAAGCCAGAGAAATATCAAGTGATAAAATAAATCTTTCTGATAATTAAATTGCATAAAACCAGTTTAGTATTATTTGGGCATAAATACATTTTTAAAATAAGTCAAGAGACAAATAAATAGTTTGAAATAATAACTAGGAATAATAGTAAAAAGGGGTATGAGTGAACTATTCAGGTTTAACAAGAATATACAATGAAGCTAAGTCACACAAATAAATAATGTATAGGTGAATCATGCGAATGGCATGTACACAGAAAAGCAGCGAAGCAACTGCTCTTACCTGAAATAGAAATCAAAAAGAAAATGGCACATTTAGCCATAAACATATATACATGATTCTCTAGATTGTATGAGGATAAAATGGGCTTTTCTCTCTACTAAACCCTAGATAAATGTTTTAAAATTAGAGGAGAGCAGCAGTTTGTTTCTGAGAGAAAACAGAGAAATAAATGGAAAAAGAAAAGCAAAACTCACATTATCTTCAAGCTTAAGCATTCTCGGGAAAAAGAGGAAGGAAGGTGAGTGATTAATCACTTATGAGATTTGAGGCATTAAGACCCAAGTTAAGGGCAGCCAAGATATTTTATATAAATTACATTATGATTTTTCTGTTTGATTTTATTCTCTGGATGAAAATATGCTGATCATGGATGGTATTCTGGTTGAACTTTTGGATGAGATTTTAATCTGTTTTGATCTGTTGTGATGGTTTTAGTGTTTTTTTAAAATATAAATAATCAAACAAATACTCTAATCACAGAAATAGATTTTATATTCTAGTTTTTATATGAAAATTAACTAAATGTTTTACTGAGAAATAGGGTATCAATGAAAGAAAAGAAGTAGGCAGTGTGAATAATGAGATTCATGCTTATGCCTAGTTTATATTAAAAATGATATGAACAATGCAATATTACAAATATGTGCTGATTTGCTCAGATCATAAGCCAATATGTTTTTATGGGTTTTTCTCAAAAACCATATCCTATGTTCACAGTAAAAATAAAAATAGTATTTCACATGACTTCTTCAGATTTATGTAAACAATGGGGAAAATCTCTAGAAATAAATATACAATCAGGTTTTAGAAAGTGTGATATTGCAGAGATGACGTTGGAATGAGATGTGCAATTTTGCATGAATGTTTTGTATGTCTGGATATAATCTTTGAGTGAACTTAATAATTTTTGAATTATGAAAAGAAGAGAAGAATATAAGCATTTTTGGAATTAATAAAAGAAAAATTCCTCAGAAAATACATAAGCATGGTCTCTAAATTATAAAATAATTTAGGAGTAGTGCCTTGATCTTCTCATCATCAGGTGGATGATGGGTATGTGCATGACTTGCTTAAGTCCTGTAGGCCTCTGTGTAAAGGGTTAACAGAACTGAGCCCCTTTGCAATGCATACATGGTGTACAATGGCAAGAGTTCAAACTAAATAAATAAAAAGATGAGAGTGAGAAATTATGCTATGGAACTTAGTGAGTTAGTCCATAGGAGCTTGTACATGTACAACTGAATGAAGTGAATGGATGAATACTTGAATGTATGTTTGTTACTTAAGCTTACATATATATACAGGTACTCAGTTTTTTACATGAATTTGTATAGCATAACACATATCAGCTCTCTGCCCAGTTATAGGAATTTACAAATTATTTTAATCCCTGATTTCACTCACACCAGAATTTATTTCTGACCCTATTTGTTGCCTTTGCAATATTTGGGGTGTCTCATTTTTATTGAGGCAGTTCAAAGTATTGTTGTAGGGAAAGGTGTATGAGTGGCTTGCTTGCATGGATATTTGAAGATCTTGATGAATTTAAAATGCTTAAAGAAGTAGCAGTATAATTTGTAATAAATAACGTAGGAAACTTTCTTTTATCTTATGTATTCTCAGCATTGATGCTTGCTTTGTTCACTTGAAAAGAACATGTAAAAACTTAAGTATTCTATGTGTGTTTATGAGTTACTGATTTAAGCAACTTATTTTGATGATCTCTGGTGGAATATGATGAAGGAAATTATGCCATGTAATATGATATGTGGACATACATTCCTTGGCAATGTTTAAGTGATTTTAATTATAAAGATGAGGTTGTTTTTGAAAGGTATGTAATAAATTTGTTAAGTGGATGGGTTGAATCTGGTATTGGCTAACCAGTAAGGCTTGACCATGACTTTTAATTGATATAAGTCCATGCAAAGGCTTGAAGACATAGCCTGTAATCCTGTCTGAGCATTTGATTTTCCAGTAAAAAACTTGTATTGCTTGGTGTAATAAGCTCATATGCATGCTTGGTACTTGTAGGCTTCACTGCAACTATTCTTAACTAAATCCTATTATCTAGATACTTGATTCAAGTCTGGTTGCATTTGGTCATAGTCAAAACATGTTGTAATTTGTAGTATCATGTGGTCTTGTTTGTAATGAGTATTTCCATCACTCCACAGAATAGTGATCACTATCATTTGTTATTTACTTAGGAAACATCAGTTGTCTTCATTATAGGTTCATCTGAAAGTTTTGCATTTGTCTGATTTTTGACATTGCCTTAATCATACTGTCTGCACACATATTCTAAGTCCATTTGGCATGTTAGTTTGAGTTAGCATTCTGGTTTGATTGTACTGCTTTCCTCTGCTTAGCCTTTAAAATAGTTTGTCATTTCAATATTCACCTGATCATTGCTACTTTATAAACCAAAGCATGAGTATTTTACCTGACATAAAATTGTTTGAATTTGAAATGAGAATCCCGGGCTAAACTAATATGCATGAGTTATTTTAAACACCCTTTATTTAATATAGAACAATAAGTATCAAATTACAAAATCCCAGAATTCAAATGTATGGCTTGTAAATCCAAGAATCAATTAATTTGAGAAGTAAAACAAGAAAATAATAAGTGGTAATATTTGATCCTAAAATTAATCAAGCTTGAGTTCAAAGGAAGAAAATTAAAAAGTAGAAATGGCTATGTAACACCAAATCTCTGAAATATGAGAAATAATGTGTGATTGAATTTCCTTGCTAATTCAAATACTCTGATAAGCAAGGAAACATTTATATATCTTCATATATATAAATGACATGATTTGACTTATATACTAATATTTTTATATTGGTAAATTCTGGATCTTGGGAAATTTATGAAGAGAAGTGATCCATTGATTTATATATATATATTGTGTAAAAAAAACTCAACAGAAAATTCACTAAAAATAAATCCAAAAGAAGTGGGTCACTTTAACCATCCATCTCCAAACCCCTCTAGCCTATTTAGCCGCCTCCTACAAGCCATATTGCTGCTGAAATAACATCGTACATCATGGGCTAACAACCCATTTAAGCCTAAATGAATATTATTAATTATATCCAAATCGCATATCGATCAATATATTTATAACTATTATAAATATATACAATAATATTATTCCACAAATCATATTCAAAATTTTATATTTAATATTTCATAAATATTAATTAAATTAATTAATTTATAACAATTATAAACTAATTAAATCGTTTGGTCTAAAGAGAATTTATAATTCCGGTTGTGTGACTCGTCAGGTGAAAATTCGATCAGCGATTAACATCAAACTATTTGAATGTAATGTTCACACACCATTTAGCAGGTGGTGTTACATTTTAGCCAAATTTATCGCTTATTGAGTTTTGGTAAAATCCAATTTTATATTATTAAGTGTTACCCGGTTGTCACATTTATTACGCCAATTCTCTTTGTCCAAACTATATCATTATGGACTTATGGAATTTGGTAATGGTCAAAATTCCAGTTTGATCCATATTCAACTCTACAGTCCAATCACAAAGTCCGTGGTTCAATAATAACAATTATCATTAACCGAAATGCTCCAGCCAGACTTTGACTTTGAGGTGACTTGAGTTGACCGTGATACTAACCTTGTATAACCAATGAGACGAATCCTCTCTTGAATAGTGCTTCACTTCCAATACTTCCACTCAACCCAACTATAGTCACTCGATGGACATTATGCCATGATTTGACTATAATCAAATAGGAGCTTTCATATTGAAGATCCAAAATATTCTCAAGTCGAGTGAACTGTGTAAATCAGTTACATCGATATTTTCTGCTTGACCTTGGTTATATTAAACAACAAAAAACTATCCAGTTGGTCGTTCCATAGTTATCCAATAACTATCAGTATGTAACCTCTTGGTGCCCCCAGCAGTTATGAGTAATACACTTCCCAACATTTGAAGAGTGTTACATACTCTAGTCTCAATGGTTGCATCGATATCCAGTCTTGATGCATCTTAACTAGGAACATTTAAAACGGTATATCTGTTTTTATTATGATAAATTACTCACAGTTATAACAATTTGTAACTAATATCACAAAACATACCATTTAGGGATTTCTGTTAAATATAATTTTAATTTAATTAATTAATATAACACATTATATTAAGTATTAATAGAAAGAAAACACCTTTATTTCAAACAAGATTGGTCAACGAGTTTGAATATGTAACAAATTACATAATTGCCCCTAGGGCATGCCCCTAACTCTATCAATTAGATATATCCTACATCAGTATAATGTATACACAATCACTGATACTCCCTTGCGGTGGGCAGACTTCTGTTTTGTAACAATACTGACCTCATATTCCAACCCATTTTAATGACTATACATGTCATTCTTCTCTGAGCTAAGCTTTAGCTAACTTTAATAATTCATACCAGTCATAAACGTATACTTGAGGCTACATATATTTCCATGTGTATTCATTTTTATTTCATTATATTCCTTAAATGTTCAACTACTCATATTCGATTATTTTTATTTAATTGACTCCTTGTTTCATTAATCTTGGTTTAATATCATTTACCGCTTTTCTGGAACTTAAAGGATTTAAGTATCTTTTACTATTTACTTTCTTCTCTTATTATCAAATATTTATTTCTACCCTTTTTTAACCCTTACTATCCTTCCTTATTTAGTGGACTCCCCACACCCAAATAATTTATATATTTCTTACCTTTTTCATTTCATTACTTGCCTACCTTTTGATCGTTTACTATTTGATTTCTATCTTGTCCTTATTACACATATAAATATATAAATTTTACCATTTAAATATTATTATTATCATAACTACAATTCCTGAGTCATATTTAAAGATTTCTGCATTTTAATGCATTGGAATCACATCTCCCACAAAAGGAAAGTTTAAAATTGTAAATATCTATATCTTATCCAAAAGGGAATTTGTGTTACGTTTAGAATGACAAATAATTATATTTTTTTAGTTATTAAAATATACAATACAAAATAGGGTAAATATCCCTATTTTTTACTTCTTTTAGGCTTATTCCTTGTTATTTCAAACGGTACACCTTTATTTATGAATTTGAACTAGATAATCTATAGAAATTTACATTGCAACATCCTACATTCCAATGAATTTGTTAGAACCTTGTATTTTGATGTTTTGATTATGACAACTATATAAGTATATATTATATGAACTAACCAAAATTGCAGGAGAATATACTATTCTACTTGACGATAGATCGAAGACCAAAGATTTCAAAGAGAAGTTTCAATATTTATAATTGGTTTGTCTATAGTCTAGTTAGTAGTTAATAATTGTTAAAATCTCACCTAAGTGGTATATGAACGCATACATGCTTTTAAATCTTATTCAAATTAATATACACAACTTAGGTTTTGATTATAAAATTTATATAACATCTTGCTCTCAAACCTAGGTTAAACAGGCAGAAAATGACAGATTCAGTCGACTGAACTTGGGTCGTCAGTCGATTGAAACGTGCACACATGCACAAATTTTTTTGAACATTCAGTCGACTTAACACCATGGTTCAGTTGACTGAATCAAGTGTCTTTTCAAAATATTTTTAAAATTCAAAATCTTTTGAATGTTCAATCAACTTAATCTATTTCCTCAGTCGACTGAATATTCATAACGGCTAATTTTCTGAATGGTCACCACTTTTCAACAAACAGAAACATCTGTTAATTCAATAGTTGTTTCCGTATCTATTGGCCAAATATTTTCACAAATAGTTACAACTTTTTAACTATAAAGATAGCCATGATTTCAGATTGCAAATAACAACATTATTCTCTAGTTCTATTCTATATTCTTGCTAACTAATTTTTTCCATTTGCTTTCATAAATGCTTTCAAATCACTTGCACATTAAAGCACAAATCTATTTGTGATTATAATTACTTCCAATCTTTACACTATATACCACAAAGGAGAAGATTATAGGAAAGGTGTACTCTAAAGACTCATCCGTGCTATCTATAGAGCACATTCAGTTAAGAAAACTTTCTGTATTGTAGAAGTCTTGTTCAGTTGCTTAGGCGGTAGAAGTCCTATTCGATTGTCTTGGTGGTAGAAGTCCTGTTCGGTTGGTCAGGCAGTGTAATACATGTTTCTCCGGGTTAAGTGAGGGTTGATAGTTAAATTCCAGAAGGAGACTGGGACTGGACGTAGAATGGGAGTTCGAACCAGTATAAAAATCCCTAGTGTCATTTACTTTACTATTTACTTTTTATACTCATATCCCGCACTAGTAGTTAACTTATATTATATTCCATATTACGATCCATAGCAGCACCTTCATTTGGTATCAGAGCAAGGTCATCTTATAACCGTAACACGGTTATTTGATACACTGTTAATATGGAAAATAATACTAACACAAATTTTGTTGAAGGTCAATCCACTACACGACCACCACTATTTAATGGTTTGAACTATAATTACTTGTCAACTAGAATGAGAATTTTCTTGCAAGCAAATGGATATGATACTTGGAATATTACTCAAAATGAATACACTATACCCACTACACCATTTGCTGAATGGTTAAATACACAAAAGACTGATGCTACATAAAATGCAAAAGCTATGAATATGCTATTTTGTGCCTTAGACAAAACTGAATTTAATAGAGTTAGCATTTGTACAACTGCTTAGCAAATTTGGAGAGCTCTTAAAATCACACATAAAGGAACTAACAAAGTTAAACAAAGCAAGATTTGTATGCTTAAAAATTAGTTCCAAAAATTCAGAATGAGACCACATGAAATCATAAATGATATGTATTCTAGATTTCTAGACATACATCATTCACTATTGGCACTAGGAGAAATTTTTTCAGATTTTGATATTGTTTCTAAAATTCTAAACTCTTTAACGGATGAATAGGAACGAAAGGTCTTAGCTATTGAAGAAGCTAATGACATTTCTACCATCAAACCTGAAGAGTTAATTGGAAATCTGATGTCATATGAAGTAAATTTGCAGGCTAAGTGAGATCAAGCACAAGATAAAAGTAATATCGCATTCAAAGCTAAACAAGAGGACTCAGATTCAGATGAAGATGACATGGCATTGATCGCAAAGAATTTTAAAAAGTTTTTGAAATTCAGAAAGAATAAGAAATTTGGAAACAATAGAAAAGATAATACCAGCAAACTTCTAGTCTCAAATCTTGAATGCTACGAATGTCATAAGAAAGGCCATGTGAAGAAAGACTGTCCTGATAGAAAGAGAGACAGATTCAAAAATAAGAAGGACAAATAAAAGAAGAAGCAGACATTCTCAGTATCATGGGATGATTCAGAATCATAATCATCATCAGACAGTGACACAGACAGTAATTCTGAACAAGCCAACATTTGCTTTATGGCTTCAATTGACAATATAAGTGATTTATCTTTTGAAGATTTAATTGACATAAACTCAGAAATATTAGATAAACTCAAGGAAACTAAGAGAAAATATAAAGATGTCCTAGAAAGACTAAAGAAAACTGAAATAGAAGTTGATATGCTAAGAGATGAAAAATAAATTTAGAAGAAGAACTTATTAATACACAAGAATCTTTATCTAATGTTTCCTCTCAACTCACTATGCTATCAATTGAAGTAGAAGTGCAAAAAGAAAAGAATATGACACTAGCATCAGAAAATCATGATTTAAAATCAAATGTAAAAATTCTTGAGTTGAATAACACTAGTCTCAAAACTAAGTTACAGGGTATTACTAAAAATGTGACAAATTTCACTAAAGGAAGAGAAAATCTTTCAAAAATTATTAGTAATTCTCAGTCTAGTGATAATAAAAATGGATTAGGATATAAAAAATATTCAAAACCAAAGAAGAATAATATATCTTATAAAAATTATAATTTGCATAATAATTTTTTGAAAGCAAAATCAAAAGCAAATGTTGTTACTCAAAAGAAAGAAGTTAGTATATCAAGTACTACAAAAATTTGGGTACCAAAAACTAACAATAATCTAATTAGAAACAAGTATATAAAATCATTTACATCTACTATTCGTAAAAATAAAGATTTTATTTATAAAGGGAATTCTAAACCCACATGGGTTTGGCTTCCTAAGATATAACTCTTAGGACCCTAATAAAAAGGTGGGTAACAACGTTATTTATATATTTTTTGCAGGTACCAACTAGGAAAAGAGGAAAATGGATACTAGACAGTGGTTGCTCAAAACATATGACAGAAAACAAAGATATGCTGATAAATATTATCTACTCGGATGGAGGATCTGTCACATGTGGAGATAACTCCAAAGGATATATCATCGGCAAAGGCGATGTGAGCAATGACGGTATATCTAACTTACCTCTTATTACAAATGTTTTATTAGTAAAGAATTCAAAACATAATTTACTTAGTATAAGTCAGCTATGTGATAAAGGTTTTTATATAACCTTTTCTGAAAATAAATGCAATATTTTTGATCAAAATAATAACCTTATTTTTGAAGGAACAAGAGAAATAAATATTTATATATTAAATATGAAAATCAATTATAACACAAATATGTGTCTACTAGCCAAAGATAATGATCCTTGGTTATGACACAAAAGATTTTGTCACATGAATTTTAAAGCTATTAACAAATTATCTAAGAATAATTTAGTTAGAGGATTACCAAAGATGAATTTTAAAGTGAAAAATATTTGTGATGCTTGTTAGTTAAGAAAATTAACTAAATCTTCTTTTAAATCAAAGAAAACGATTTCTACTTTACAAGCACTTGTGGTATTACATTTGGATCTTTTTAGACCAACTCAAACTCAATCTATAAATCATAATAGATATGTTTTTGTAATAGTAGATGACCTTTCCAGATATACTTGGACAATATTTTTGAAAAATAAAAGTGATACTTTTGAAAAGTTTAAAATATTTGCTAAAAGAATTCAACATAGTAAAAATAAAAAATATTAGGAGTGATCGTGGAGAATTCGAAAATGAGTCTTTTGAAAATTACTGTAATAAGAAATGAATTGTTCATAAATTTTTATTTCCTAGAACTCCACAACAAAATGGAGTTGTAGAAAGAAAAAATAGAACTGTTCAAGAATGTGCTAGAACTTTATTAAATGGAAGTACTCAACTAAAACATTTTTGGGCAGAAGTTGTAGCAACTGCTTGTTATGTTTTAAATAGAGTTTCCATAAGACCATTAGCTAAACATACTCCTTATGAGCTTTTTAATGGAAGAAAACCTAATATTTCTTATTTTAAATTTTTTGGAACAAAATGTTTTATATTAAATACAAAAGATAAGCTTGGAAAATTCGATCTAAAATCCGATGAAGGAATATTCATTGGTTATTCGGAACGAAGCAAAGCTTACAGAATTTATAATAAAAGAACTAAAGTAATCGAAGAAACACTTCATGTGTCATTCGATGAAAACTTCAAAAATAATCATAAAATAGAAAATAAAGAAACTATTTCTAAATCTAATGACTCAGATGATGATCTTGATAATTCTGAAAATAATTTTCAAAATAATAATAATATAAGATCACCACCAAGACTTTTAAGAAATCATTCTACTGAAAATATAATTGAAGAAATTCACACCAAGGTAAGAACTTGAAATCAACTAAATCAAATGGGTCACGTAGCTTTTCTTTCGAATATTGAACCTAAAAATCCTAAAGAAGCTTCAACTGATGATTACTAGATAATAGCCATGCAAGAAGAATTAAATCAATTTGAACGTAATGATGTTTGGGACTTAGTTCCTAGACCTACTAACCTAGCTGTTATTGGTCCAAAATGGGTTTATAAAAATAAAGCTGATGAGAAAGGAAATATTATTAGAAATAAAGCTAGACTTGTTGCTCAAGGTTATAATCAAGAAGAAGGAATATACTATGATGAAACATTTGCACCCGTAGCTCGTCTAGAAGCTATACGTATTTTATTAACATATGCTTGTTTTATTAATTTTAAACTTTATCAAATGGATGTAAAAAGTTCTTTCCTAAATGGTTTTATAAAAGAAAATGTATATGTAGAACAACCTCCTTTATTCACACATGAAAAATATCTGGATCATGTTTACAAATTAAAAAGGGCTTTATACGGTTTATAACAGGCACCTCGTGCTTGGTATGGCCGTCCTAAAAGTTATTTACTTAATTCTGGTTTTAAAATTGGTAAATTAGATCGAACTCTTTTTATAAAACAAGATAAAAATGATATTTTAATAATTCAAATTTATGAAGATGACATTATTTTTGGTTCTACAAACGAAAAATTATGTCAAGAATTTTCAGAAATTATGACAAGAGAATTTGCAATGTCTCACATGGGAGAACTTTCATATTTTCTTGGATTACAAATTAAACAATTAACAAATGGAATTTTTATTAATCAAGAAAAATATTGTAATAATCTCATAAAACGATTTGGTATGGAAAATACTTCTGCTAAACCTACTCCTATGAGTACTACATTATATCTCGACAGAGATGCAAATGGCAAAAGTGTTGACCAAAAACTATATCGTAGTATGATTGGTTCATTACTATATTTAACAGCTAGTAGACTTGATATAATGATGAGTGTTTGCTTATGTGCACGATTTCAAGCAAATCCCAAAGAATCATATTTGCAGGCAGTGAAGCGAATTTTGCGATACTTAAGCAAAACTAAAGACTACGGTCACTTTTATCCAAAAGAATGTCCATTTGAGTTAGTATCCTATAGTGATGCTGATTTTGGAGGATGTCGGACGGATCGAAAGAGTACTAGTGGTACTTGTCACTTTATTGGACAATCTTTAGTATCTTGGTTTAGTAAGAAACAAAATCGTGTTTCACTTTCGACGTGTGAAGTAGAATATATCTCTGCTGCTTTGGCATGTGCTCAAGTAATCTACATGCAACAAACACTACAAGATTTTGGATTTAATCTTTCAAATTCAACAATTTATTGTGATAACACAAGTGCAATAAATTTATCAAAAAATCCAATAAATCATTCTAGAACTAAGCATATAGATATAAGACATCATTTTCTTAGGGATAATATAGAAAAAGGAAATATTTCACTAGAATTTGTTTCTTAAGAAAATTAGATAGCTGACATATTTACAAAACCTTTAAATTAAAATATTTTTATCAAATTATGTCGAGAGTTAGGTATTATATCCTTACATGACTTACATTTTAAAATTTTAAAAATATTTTGGAAAAATAATTTTTTTTACAAAATTGCTGCTGCTGCCACTCGAACTTGGGTCGGTGGTAAGGGAATTTCATGTCTTTCCATTTTGCTATTGTGTTACTTGCTACACTTCACACTATCTTCCTCGCATCTCATGAATGGTTATTATTTCCTATTCATTTCCTACCTCATAAAGTTTTCTGGCTATAATTGATCATTTATTTTGAATCTCGGCTTTGTCTACCTTAATTTAGCCTCATTACTTATATATAAAGAGTTTTATCTATTCATTTTTATTCATCATCTCTAAAACAAAATCTACGCTTAAAGATTTTTTTTCCATTCTCACAATATCAACATGGCTTCGCAAAATGATTCAAATCAATCATCTATCAGCTTTAACACACCTTCCTCAACATCGTCAAACCACTCCAACACCCCTACCCCTGTTTATATTCCTGTAAAAGTCACACCATTACTGACTCACCATATAGGATATACTCCACAAGGTAAAAGAACCAAACGTACTCTACATTTTGGTTCTCCATCAACTAAGGAGAAAATCGACGATACTCACCATTACTAGAGAGAGACTCTAAAACTCTAGCATGAACTCTACTATGAACAGAAAGTAAACGCTAAGCGTTTAAGTTTTTTGGAGCAGGTCGTGTTGAAGTTCTGCGGGTCTTCATCGAAGGAGACTGTACATCTACCTTCAACTATCCGTTCTCAAGCTCCACAAAATCCTTGGGAACCTAGTCCACAACGCACTCAGGTGTGACCAAACTCCTGGGAACACGAAAATGGTTGGTCACCCATTCAGCCATTACAAGAAATCACGAAGATTGAACCACCCTCCGACGACTCTCATTCTTTAGAAATTTAGATTCCTTTGTATATTTATTCTTGTTAAAGTATTGTACGATTGTATAAATGTTTTTATAATGTTTTATTAAATAATAAAACATAAATATATCAAAGTTTTTACTATAAAAAAATTTATTCCAAAAACTCTTTGCTTCATAGGTTTAATAGGCTTACATGCACAGTTTCAGTCGACTGCTCCACATAATCCAGTCGACTAAAACTTCAAACATCTGTTTTTTATAATACATAAGCCAGTCGACTGCCTATGTAATTTCAGTCGACTGAATTCGGTCATTTCTAGGAATTACTCGCGGGATTAATTTCTCTGCATATAAGTCGACAGAATTATAATTTCAGTCGACTGAAAATTCATAGTTCCTAATTTTTTTCCAGATTTCAGTTGACTGATCCAAAAATTTAAGTCGATTGAAATAGGCAAATTCTAGGCAAAATAACTCGGGATCAAACCCTGTAATTTTCAGTCGACTGCTAATTTCAATTTAGTCGACTGGTTTCTTGTTTTCTGGTTTTAAAAAAAAGCTTTTTGCACAAATTCCAACCCATTTATCCACCTACCCTATATATACATCATCTTCTCACCCAAACTCTACCTCACTTCAGAAAGAAACCCTAGCCCCTAAAATTTTCAAATCAAATTCTCTACTCCAAATTCCAATCAATCTCAATGGCTCCAAGAACTAAATGACCACGCCAATCAACTGCCGGACCATCGGAAAGCCAAATCAAGTCTTGGTTACACGATGAAACAACCATCACTCGATTCAAGGCCATGCATAGCTCTAGAATATTTGATGTCTCCTTTGTCAACTACTCGAATTTCAATACCTATGGGATCTGAGAAATGGTGGAAGCTAGTGGTCTTGAAGCATTGCTAAGCTTTGATGCAAAAAACATCAAGATCTACCCTCTTCTCATCAAGCTATATTTTGAAAATATGAACTTGGATCACCAAAATACAAGGAATAAAGACGATTTCATATTGACTCTAGTATGCAGCATTCCAATTTACCATCCACTACAATGACTTGGATTTATTCTTCATTGTCCATCCGAAGGCCTCGACATCTACGATGTAGAAGTCAACATGGATAATCGAGATGAGGTCTCTCATCAGTTCCTTTTCGATGATATGACCGTGCTCAAGTCCATCGCATTACGATCAAAGGCACGTATCCTACATCGTGCCCTTATCCGCTCCATCCAACCTCATACCAAAAGCTACGAGAAAGTTTACAAGCATGACTTCCAAGCGCTTTACGCCGTCTACTCTTCCTAAAACATCAATTGGGAAAAAGTCATTCTTAATGAGTTCCTCACCGTCAATCATAAGAGGAGCTTCAAGACGATATTCTATGGAGCATATATCATGCAGCTTCTCTAGAATTTCGGTGTCACAATGCCCGATGCCAATTTCATAACCATTGGAGAGCTTAACTCTAAGATGCTAAGTCTTATGGGCTTTCCAAAACGCCCACCACCGCAAGAAATAATTAGCTTCCAACAATGGGCGGCTAGTCAAGCTCAAGGGATTCCTCAACCCGGCATGCCCCACATTGGCTCCTCCTCCTCCCAACCTTCCCGCCAAGTCGAGGAAGAAGAAGAAGGCGATGACATCATAGAACTCTATGGAGATTTTCCTCCTAAGGAAGGTCTTATCACCCTCTCGTGGAATCAAAGCAAGCTTAATCAACATTTGGTCAATGTTGAAAAACGTCGTCAATACCTACAAGAAGCTCAACTTAATCAAGGGCTTCTTGAATAGAATTTGGGAAAAGATGTCATGCATTGGCTCAACTTCCACTAGCATAGCCGAGAATCCTTCTGTTCCTTTCTCATGGACAACATCCGAGGAGGAAGAGGAGGAAGAATCCTAAAGTTAGGAAGTGTAGTGAATATTTTATTACTCTTATGCATGTTTTTTGTTTGTTTTAGTCATTTGTATCCATAAACATCTAATGTTTATTTCACTTACGTTATTTTTTATTCAATGTTATGCCATTCTCAATTATTATCTATCACATCTATGCTTTGCTTATTAACCATGCTTTCATTGATTAACAATATTCATATTCAATTGCACTCTAATGGATATACATCTAGTATTCCTTTTTGTAAATGACGAAGGGGGAGAAATATGAAGATAAGCAGGTAGTTCATTGATTCAGGGGGAGTTTTATTATTTTGTTGCTTTTTATAAGTTCTATAAAATTTTGAACTTACATAGTTGTCATCATCAAAAAGGGGGAGAAGGTTAGAACCTTGTATTTTGATGTTTTGATTGTGACAAATATATAAGTATATATTATATGAACTAACCTAAATTGTAGGAAAATATACTATTCTACTTGACGATAGATCGAAGACCAAAGATTTCAAAGAGAAGTTTCAATATTTATAATTGGTTTGTCTATAGTCTAGTTAGTAGTTAATAATTGTTAAAATATCTCCTAAGTGGTATATGCACGCACACATGCTATTATATCTTATTCAAATTAATTTACATAACTTAGGATTTGATTATAAAAATTTATATAACATCTTGCTCTCAAACCTAAACAGGCAGAAAATGATAGTTTTAGTTGATTGAACTAGGGTCGTCAGTTGACTGAAACGTACACACATGCACAAATTTTTTTGAACATTCAGTCGACTTAACACCATGGTTCAGTCAACTGAATCAAGTGTCTTTTCAAAATATTTTTAAAATTCAAAATCTTTTGAATGTTCAGTCGACTTAATTTATTTCCTTAGTCGACTGAATAATCATAACATCTATTTTTCTAAACAGTCACCACTTTTCAACAAACAGAACCATCTGTTAATTCAATAGTTGTTTCCGTATCTGTTTGTACCAAAAATGGGCACAACACTCTTCGGAAGTTTTTGAAGAGATAAAAGTGAAGAACGAAAATTAAAACCGTGGATTATCTAACAAAAACTCCAAATAACAGGAAATAAATTGCAAAGACAAGCGATTTAGAGTGGTTCGGCGTTTCGCCTACGTCCACTATGAAGTTTAATGATTTTATTGCTCGGTTACTTGAAGATTACAGTAGTTGGTAATGTAATACAACTAAATTCAAATGCTAAGTGTCAATCTAAAGCAGCAGCGGTGTTCTGGAGTAAATCTGGCAGAATCTGGGCGTTCTTCAGTACTTAGAATTATCCGACCCCTTTTCTGAATGACCAGGGGGTCTATTTATAGGTGTAGGAGGCTGGTATTTCGCCCAAAATGTGGGGAGACCAGTTCTGGTACGTCAGGGGGCCCACATGGCCGAAATCTGGAGACCCGGGCCCACTTTGGGATCGATTCGACCCTTGGTTCGAATCGATCAAGAAATCGTCCAATTGAGCTGAAATTTGGTGTGCACGTTCTTCATCATGTGTTTGAGCTTCTGTGAAAATTTCATGGGATTTGGACTTGTAGAACTCGAGTTATGATCGATTCAAGTTGGTGTTATTCGTATTCTGGAGTCGTTCGAATCGATATGCTCGAATCGATTCGTTCGAATCGATCTTCCTGCTTGTGAGGATGGTGACGTGGTGCGCTTTCTTCGAATCGGTCCGCTTTGCACTCCGCTTTGACTGGGTCGAATCCATGACTTGGATTCGAAGATGGTGGAGTCGAGGGCAAGCTGCGTCTCCCGGATTCGAAGTGAAGCTATCTTTTATCGATTCGAAGTGAAGCTTTGTCTTATCGATTCGAAGGTAAGCTTTGTCTTATCGATTCGAAGGTAAGCTTCCACGATGGATTCGAAGTGAAGCAATGTCTTCTGGATTCGAAGTTCCCTCTCTTGATGGATTCGAATTGTAGACAGCTCCAATCGATTCGAACTTAAGGTATCCTTCGAATCGATTCGAAGTATAGCTAACTACTTGGTCCGGCTGGATTCGAACGAGAGCTTCTATGCTGATGGAGTCGAAGCAAGGGAGAGCTGCTGGAGTCGAGGCAATGGAAGTTCGATGGATTCGAACTGTTTCCTGGCCAATGGATTCGAACATAGGCGAAACCTATGGATTCGAACTAAAGGTGCCCTACTCCATCTTTTGTCGACGATATCTCGAGCATACGAACTCGAATTGACTCGAAACTTGGATCGTTGGTTCCCATGGCTCTGCTTGACGCGTCTTATCAATTGCAGCCCGAACTGGACTCGGACAAAATTCATCGATATCCGTAGTGATCCTTACGTGTAACCGACTTCCGAGACAATCTGTTACCGGTATCTAGTCAAGTCCTTGGTGTCACGGCCTTGCCAAAAGGCGGGATAACATTTGCCCCCCAAAGTACGTCTTGTGTAAACATGACGTGCTTTGAAAAGCTGCAGTCTCTCATTGGATAGCTACATCATGCTTTATCGAAAGTTGCATTCTGTATTGTTGTAATCGACCGTCGCACAATAGTGACTGGCTGTCAGTTTTTTGAGTCGTGACGAGATGAACATTCGATCCCTGTAAATGATAGAGATCAAACATTAGTCAGAAATACGTGCATACGTGTATTATCTTGGCTTTGATTAGCGTTGCGTGATCGCAAGTCGTTGTCAGTTCGGTTTACTATCGAAATCTGCGTCGGTCCTCTCCTGGACCGATTTGAGATTTGAGTTAAAACATTGCTTTTATGATTATCTATGATCATCCTTTCGTACTGATCCTCTCCTGAATCGGTATAAGAGTAGACAAGCAATTTTAAACATTGGAACGGTTTGTCCATCTGACCAGTGGTATTTGACGGATGCGAAGCTATGTTTTTTGATCCACTTCAAGTTGAGGGTTTCGAGGTGGGCACTTCGAATCGATGGTTCTCCGAATCGATATTGCGTGGATTTGAATTTTTCTGAGTTGGTGGATTTGCCATTGAGGGATTCGAACTTGACTGTTCGAATCGTTGGAGTCGAACGTTCTCCCTGGCTCTTCTGACGTTGCGCCTCGAATCGATGAAGCTTCGCTTTGATATTGTATGGATGGATTCGGAGGGATGGATTCGAAGTAGATTTGTAACCTGCGTACCCCTGAGTTCGAATCGATGAAACCATTTTGCCTGTTTCGAATCGATAGAGGCTTCTTAGTGATCGACTCGAAGATACTCGTTCGAATCGATAGGCTGAAGCCATTTTCTCCGGTTGCATCTGACCGGGATGCGAAACGTCTCGCAATCCCCTATATATATCGAGATCTCTTTTCACTTTCATTTTTTACTTTCTTACTGTTGCGAGAGCCCTTTCTTCGAATCGATCTTTCAAGGTTCTGCGCTTTGCACGAGTTGATCAAACTCCTTCAAGTTTTCATCTGTAATCGAATTCAACCAGGTAACCAAGGGATCGATTCGAACAATGAAAGATAAAACTGGAAACGTCATCACTAATCTCGACACCTCTCGAAAATTATGAGGAACTGTGCAGTCGAGAGTGGGTCGACTCGATGAATCTGAGGAACGAGTTCGTTCGCGTCGAATCGATCTTGAGTGCTAAAATGGAGGAGCGTCGTTACTTCGACTCGATCAATTCGACGCCCAGCTGATGTCATCCTGATCGATTCGAAGGAATCGACTGCTGATCGATTCGAAGGAATCGACTGCTGATCGATTCGAAGCTACGCGGAGCTTATGGATTCGAAGCGCTCTTTCTTCTTAAGGCGTTTACCGAGTCGACCTTAATGGAGTCAAGGCGTATGGATTCGAACAGCATCGATTCGACTTATGTCGATTCGAATCGATCGATTCGAACGTCCTAACACTTGTTCTTCTGATTTGCTCCAACATCTGAGCTGCGACCAACCTCAAGTTGAACTTTGACGAACATAATGAACTCTTAGCATACTTGACTCCGACGAGCTTCGGCCTTACATAGTCGAACTTGACCGAAAGATTTGACCTCCTTTTTGAGGCTCGTTGATGGAACTGTGACTTAACCAACAATATAACTGACTTGTACACGAGGTTGGTTCGTAGTGTTCGGATGTTGTGGAAGTGACGGTCAGCGATGACGGTCATTTTCATTCTCAAATTCCCAAGATATGTTGTACGAACATCTTGTTTTATTCTGTTAAATTTGCTCAAGTGATGCATATCATTTGTACTGCACGACACGTTCACACACACACTATACTGGGGCATGTACGGGCTGGTTATGAACTTAACGTTGCTTTCTGATGAGTTAGCTAATTATGGAATCTTCGAGCTCCCAACAACAAGAGGTGCAGAGCTCGACTCCTCCTGTGCTTGAGATTCCTGACATCCCTGCCGACGTAATCGATCCGGCTCCAGATGAATTGCCGGAGGCGATATTTATCGAGGACCCTGTTGATTCGGTTCAGTCCAACATATCTGAATCCTTGTTGGGACGAATATGCTTAAAGCATAACATATCTTTGGGTGACGTATTATTGCCCAGCGCTACCGATAGACCGCACAATCCACCTGAAGGATATACAGCATTCTACCGTCATGCTTGTGCGGCTGGAACTCTTCCTCCCTTCAATCAATATATCCGAAGGATGTTATCATATTTAGGGATCGCTCCTTCACAACTTCATCCCAACGGGCACGCGCTGCTGAATAGTGTCTTCATAATATTCATGGACTGTCTTTTTCGCCCGCCTAGGCCCTTCGAGATCAGACACATATTTAACTTCAAGAGCAGGGGTGATAGCCCGTCGTTTACATTCCTGGAGGCAGTTAGAAATTGCCAAGTTGTAGTTGGAGCTTGGACGCGCCTGAGCTATTTCAAAAACGAATGGTTCTACGTTCGATGCCCTCCGGGTTTCGCTAGGCGATGGTTGTCTAGACGTGAGCGCCTTAACCTGTTTCTTTGACCAATATCCCTTCGGTATAAAAATTGACATTTCATTCCTTTTACAGCTATTATCTCTAGGCCCGATGGAGGGCGTTTCAAGGGCACTGTCCGGAGTCTTCAAGAAGTCCCAAGCGAGCTGAGGCATATCGACTCGGTGCTGAACGACTACAACTTAAGAGTTCTGGGTTTGATTGACATTAATCAAAGCATAGTTGTTGAGGGATTTTCAAAGTCCGTCTCCAAGAAGGAAAATAAGAAGAAACCCAAGAAGAGAAAAGCGAAGAGGTCACTCGGGATCAGAATAATCGAGGCGAGTGACGAAGAAAGAACTCAGACGGATTCAGAGCCGATGGCTGACCTTTCGGGAAACTTGGAGGAATCGGGAGAAAAACGGAAAGGCAAGGCCGCCGTTTCCAAAAAACTTAAGTCAAAAGGGGGAAAATCTGTAGATGTGTTTCTTCCCGCTTCCGGAGTTATGATTTCTGAGGCCGCCCCTTCTCATTCGAGAGATTCTCTCAAAGGGCTTGACGATATTCCTATCCCAGATTATATATCAATCTCTCATAATCCTGGGTTGGAGGAATTACAAGATGTCCTAAATATGAGCGAGCCCTTTCCTTTAAGCGCGGTCAACACTTCCGGTCGGTTTGGGGGTTTACACATTTACACACACTTCCACGACACTTCATGACTTATGCATAGTAAACATTGCTTTATGGGATTTTAATCCGTAACTCTTTCTTATCGCAGGTGAGATGTCAGGACGTGGCTCCACTTTAGATAGGCTTAGGAATGTGCGCCAATCTTCTCCATTTTATGATTCCCGTAGGAGAGAGACGGATAGGGACCATGGGCGAGGCTACTCGAGTCAAGAACGTTACGATAGAGACAGAGATTACTCGCGTAACCGTTCTGGCTATGATTACTCTGACAGAGATCGGGGATACCAACACCGACCACGATCTCGCTCTCCTCCGCCTCCCAAGGCTCCAGTAGACCTCCCAGGGCCATCTCATCAGCAGCAGTTGCCTTCTCAGTCTTCTCGGCCTGATGCTCAACGGCCAAGAGTGGAACCAACGGCAGCTGCTATAATTGAACAAGCTCCGGCCGAGCTGACAAGCGAGGGAGCTGCCAAACTCGCCCAAATGAAAAACGACTACCCGGAGATTTGCATGGACGGCTACATCTTCCCGCCTAACTTCAAAAGAATTCCACCAGAGGCTGAGACCACTGCTCATAACTACATCCACGACTTCTACGCTCAGTACAAGGAGTGGTATAAGGCAGCCGTGAAGGCTTCTAGTGTAGCTTTTGACAGGGCGAAAGTCATTACCGAACGTGACGTTGACATTGCGAAGCAGAAACGCATCATTCAAGTTCTTCAGTCCGAAGTGGAAACGTCCCGAAAGTCAGAGCTTGATACACTTAAGAAACACGAGGGTGTCGTGGCCAAATTAGCGAGGATGCAGCAAGAACACTGTGCTACAGTGGAAGAGATGGGCCACCGCAATACCACCGTTGCAGCTGAACGAGACTTAGCCGTTAAAGAGCTGAACGAGCTCAAGGCCAAATTCGCTGAAATGGTGAAGGAGAAGGACGATGCGAACGCTACTGCTCAAGAGGCTTGCGACCAAGCAGTATCCCTCAGAGCCGAACTTGCTGCGGCGGCGGTCAAGGCTAAGTCTGTGGAGGCGGAGATTCAGGAAAAAAATCTTGGAGGAGAGGTCCAGGCTAGATGCTGAGTTTGACGATCTCTTAGTCACGTATAACGCTAATGTGCTGGAACACAGAAATCTAGCGTGGCTGGGAGATGACTCCATGATCTTGTATAATGCCTGGACCCGGCTGGTGAATGAGAAGAGAGCGGCGCATCCAGATGGAGCACTTGACGACTTTGAACTGGAGATGCGCCTGCTTACTGAGGATGAGAGGAAGACCCTTCATGAGGTGGTAATTTCTATGGCGAAAGAAAGACTCGGCGTCCAATCATCAGAGACAGGCGAAGGTTCGGGGACCGCGCATCACGAGGCAAGTGTTGGAGCCGTAATCTCAACATTGCCCGAGACTAATGGTGCGGTAGACCCCCAATCTGTTCCTGCATATAATCCTGACCAACCGTTATTATCTTCCGCCGATGATTCCACCCATGTTTCGATCCAGACTAAGGAAGGTATTTGAACGCTTCTCGTAGTTTTGTTGTGAAGAACCTTAAGCAACACACTTGGCTAACAACCTTCGTTTTGTCGTATTTCAGTGACCGAAGCTATAGTTTCTGCGCCCCTTGCCTTATCAGTTTCTCAGCAAACACAAGGGGTAGTTTTTTCTGAAGCCATCACGACTTCTACTTTGATTGGCGAGGAGGGAGATACAAATATGTTTTCTTTCAGCGCTCAGATGATTGAGGAGCTTCTCAATGAACCCATCGATCCCTCTGCCAACCCGTCCGATGTTGTGAATGAGGCTGTTCCGGCCGCTAGTTTACCTATGCCAGCCATTGGCACAACTGATGCGGCCCAAGCATCTCGTGAGGACGACGTTTTAGCTGAGATTGCTGCCGAGATGACAGCAGGGAATGTTGGTTCTAGTCCGCCCGGGCCCGCCCCGTTAATGGTGATTTCGCCGGGTGGTACTGTATTGATCGAGACCGCTCCTGTCCCTCCTCCTGCTACTACTCCTATGCCCCCGGCTCGTCCTCCTAGAAGAACTTCCGTCGCCTCCAGCTCTGAGGAGGATGTTGACATCATATCGCTGCCGGAGGGCAAGCCTGAAAAGAGCAAGCGATTGAGGAAGAAGTCGGGCAGCGGATCAGGTGGAGCTACTCCAAAGAAGAAGATAAGGAAGAAGAAAGAATGAACTTCTTTCCCTAAATCTTTGTCGCGTAGGGTAGCATTTTGTCGATTTTTCTATAGCCGTGTATAGATGTGGATTCGGCTCCCACTGGCAGAATTTTTCATAAACACTTTGTAATCAGATTCTTTTTGTTGATAATGGAAATGAAAATCTATTCTCTTTCTGTCTTCAACTTGTTATGTGTTATGGTTCTGCCCCCTGTACTGGGGAGAAGTGTGGAGTTGACGTATGTTTATACTCTGCCTTGTGTACTGGAAGCACGGAGTTAATTAATGTTTACACTCCAGTTCGCGTCCTCGGAAGCTGGAGTTCGTTAATGTTTAAACTCCAGTTCGCGTTCTCGGAAGCTGGAGTTCGTTAATGTTTATACTCCAGTTCGCGCTCTCGGAAGCTGGAGTTTTTAGGAGAATGTTTATACTCCGCCTCGCACTCTGGGGGCACGGAGTTAGAAGAATGTTTATACTCCGCCTCGCACTCTGGGAGCACGGAGTTAAGTAAAAAGCTTGTGCCCAGCTCGCGCTCTCGGAGTACTCTGGGGTTTAGGAAAAATGTTTATACTCTGCCTCGCACTCTGGGAGTATGGAGTTAGTTAATGTTTATACTCCAGTTCGCGCTCTCGGAAGCTGGAGTTTGTTGATGTTCATACCCAGCTCGCGCTCTCGGAGTACTCTGGGATTTAGAAAAATGTTTATACTCCGCCTCGCACTCTGGGAGCACGGAGTTAAGTAAAAAGTTTTGTACCCAGCTCGCGCTCTCGGAGTTCTCTGGGATTTTGTAAATGTTTATACTCCGCCTCGCACTCTGGGAGTACGGAGTTAGTTAATGTTTATACTCCAGTTCGCGCTCTCGGAAGCTGGAGTTTGTTGATATTTATACCCAGCTCGCGCTCTCGGAGTACTCTGGGATTTTAGAAAAATGTTTATACTCCGCCTCGCACTCTGGGAGTACGGAGTTAAGGAAAAAGTTGTCGTGTACCAACCCATTTCTGACCTGATGTGATGGCTTGCCCCCGAGCTCGGGTTTCATTTGGTGAGTGGTTGATTGCTTCATAGCCACTCCCTGCTTGAATAAATTCCATTGTGTGATGGAATTTAGCTCTTTGTGCATCGTGATGTTGTACATTGTATTTAATGAATCACAGCTCTGGCTCAAAGAGATGGCATTTTATTGCTGAAATAAGAAAACATGGCAAAGTCAGTTGCCTTATTACAAATTCTAATTTCGAAATGCAGAAACAAATTCTAAAACAGAATTGAAACTAAATAGATAAACATAGCCTGTTATGTGCGATAGCGACAAAGTTTTTTGCTATCCAAGGCCTTTGGTGAAGCTAGACCATCAGCGGTCATCATCTCATATACATCATCCCCGAGCTCTTGCTTAATCTCATGTGATCCCTTCCATGTTGGTTTCATGTGCAGTAGTGCTGGGTATTCTTTTTTAATGACAATCTCATTGCGTTCAAAAGTTTTAAGTCGGTCCTCGGCATCGCGTAATTGGGCGACTCGTTTTCGGTGTATGACTGTTCGCAAGTCAACCTGATCGCCCTGGACGACTCCAACTCCGTTGATGGTGGGAAACTTTAAGGTCAAGCACCATGGGGCAATTACGGCTCTGAATTCAGTAAGGGCAGGTCGTCCTAAGAAAGCGTTGTATGGCGAGACTATGTTCAACACAGTGAACTGTAATGTTCGAACTCTCCTATGTTCCTTAGATCCCAACCTAACTGGTAACTTCACCACCCCAATAGGTACGGTAGAGCTACCGTTGAATCCATGGAGGTGAGTTTGGCAAGGTTCCAAATCCTTGGGATTCATCCTCATTTGATTATAAGCATGTATGAAAAGGATATTCACGGAGCTCCCGCAGTCAATTAGTATCCTCTTCATCCAAGCTGGGCCTACTTGTGCCGATATCACGAGTGGGTCAGTAGTCGGGCTTCCGACATAATCAGTATCATTGTCTCGGAAAGTGATGTCGTTAATTGTCGCTCTCTTTTGTTTGGTCGAAGGTTTATTGTCCAAGTTATCATCGTACTCAAAGTCTGTTCGTCTAGCCAAGTTGTTATATGATTTCCTTTCTCCCCAGCTTCGCTTCGCTGTACGAGGACTATCACTTACAACATTAATTACCAGTCTTCCTCCGACACGACCTGGTTCTTCCTGTCTTTCTGGATTCTGTACATGATTTTGATTTGAGGGGCCCGCCTCTTTAGACTGCGGTGCCCGTACAAACTGATCTAACTTCCTCTCTCTGATCAACTTCTCAATGAGATCCTGCAAGTGCCGACATTCATTGGTGTTGTGGCCATAACTTTCGTGGAATCTACAGAACTTCCCTGTTTGAATCTGCCTCTCCGACGATTGCTTCGGAGCCGGCTTCTTGTATTGCATAGTATTGCAAGTCTGTAGGTACACATTTTCCAACGATGTATTCAATGGTGTCTAATTATCGAACATTGGAGCCTCACGCCGTGGACCTCGATTTGGATCTCTTTTCTTATTCTGATCATTGTTTCCTCTTGGCTGAGTTTGCTTGTTCTGTATGTTCAACTGAACTTTCCCGGAATTGTCACCGGACTGTTTTACTGCTACATTGCTCTGTATCCCTTCACTCTTGGATCCCGCATCGTCTTGTTTCCTAGACTGTTTCGCGTCCTCTTGTCGTAAGAATTGCGCGGCTTTGGAGTAGAAACGGTCCAACGATGCGGGCGGTTTTCCAGCTAACCAGTTTCCGAATTCAGAATCAGGGTCAATCCCCTTTGTCAATGCCATTAAGATTGAGTTATCGTTGGGGTTACTAATCTCCACACACGCCGCATGGAATCTCTCTAAGTAACGCCTTAGCGTTTCCCCACGAGCTTGGGTAACACTGGATAAGGTGTTGACATCTTTGGGTCTAGCGACATGCATGCGAAATTGTTCAACAAATTTCTTAGCCAATTGATCAAATGAAGAGATAGACCTAGGTGGTAATCTCGTGAACCACATCGTTGCAATTCCACCTAGAGAGATGGGGAAACTTCGACATTTTACTGCGTCATCGGCCCTTGCGGCGCTCATTGACCACTCATATTTCAAGATGTGTTGGTTGGGATCAGAATTTCCTTCGTACATAGGAAGGGTTGGTATTCTGAATCGCCGGGGAGGTTCAGCACTCAGTATCTCGTCTGTGAAGGGAGTGTGACTACGGGAAAGTCCCCAGTCATCGTTGGTAAGGCCTTGGCTTTCACGGATCATTTGACGTATCATAGTCGGGATGTCCGGCATTGCTACATTTTGAGCTTGCTGAGCTAAGGTGTGGTCGGGTTCCACAGCGCGAGTTCGGACTGGGCGCTGTCGACGGTCCAAATTTTGCCTCCTTGGCTCTGAAAGATTTTGGGTATCAACCCTTGTTTCTACTGTGGCAGCTGCGGCATGATTGTCCGCGGTGCGCTGTGTAGTAGGGCCTCCTTGTGTGGAAGGCCCGGCCTGAAAGCTGGTTGACGGTCCTGCCCTCAACTGTCCAATAGTTAAAGCGGGTTGATATCCGGTCATTTGCGCATGACTCCCGTCTAATCGAGGACGGGTAGATCTGCGATAGTAGTCTGATGAAGCAGAACTTTCAGTGGATGAGCGGGAAACTTCATCCCTTCTGGACCTCCTACGGCCCTGGCGGTTCAGTTGGTTTGTCAATTCGATATTGGCACGCAACTGTTCGGCTAATTGTTGCCGACTCTGAGTTAGCTCTTGAAGCAATGCTTGGAATTCTTGTCTAGTGACTGCCCCAGACGGATCTAAGTGGGCAGTGTTGTCTTGGTTGGACGGCTGCTGTTGAGCAGGATTCTGTCCATCCCTACCTTCTTGTCCAGCAGCTGTAGAAGTGGTTCTCGTGCTAACCATTTTGAACGATGAATCCTTTTCCTAGATTTTATGCAAATCTGAGTAGAATGGAAGGACTGTGAATCGAAGATCTGGATCTTCCTCTTGGATTTGTGCAATCCGGTATCGATGGTAGATCCAAGGAGCAGGAGAAAAAAGCTGGTTTTTTCTCAGTGAAAGCACCAAAGTGTTTGTACCAAAAATGGGCACAACACTCTTCGGAAGTTTTTGAAGAGATAAAAGTGAAGAACGAAAATTAAAACCGTGGATTATCTAACAAAAACTCCAAATAACAGGAAATAAATTGCAAAGACAAGCGATTTAGAGTGGTTCGGCGTTTCGCCTACGTCCACTATGAAGTTTAATGATTTTATTGCTCGGTTACTTGAAGATTACAGTAGTTGGTAATGTAATACAACTGAATTCAAATGCTAAGTGTCAATCTAAAGCAGCAGCGGTGTTCTGGAGTAAATCTGGCAGAATCTGGGCGTTCTTCAGTACTTAGAATTATCCGACCCCTTTTCTGAATGACCAGGGGGTCTATTTATAGGTGTAGGAGGCTGGTATTTCGCCCAAAATGTGGGGAGACCAGTTCTGGTACGTCAGGGGGCCCACATGGCCGAAATCTGGAGACCCGGGCCCACTTTGGGATCGATTCGACCCTTGGTTCGAATCGATCAAGAAATCGTCCAATTGAGCTGAAATTTGGTGTGCACGTTCTTCATCATGTGTTTGAGCTTCTGTGAAAATTTCATGGGATTTGGACTTGTAGAACTCGAGTTATGATCGATTCAAGTTGGTGTTATTCGTATTCTGGAGTCGTTCGAATCGATATGCTCGAATCGATTCGTTCGAATCGATCTTCCTGCTTGTGAGGATGGTGACGTGGTGCGCTTTCTTCGAATCGGTCCGCTTTGCACTCCGCTTTGACTGGGTCGAATCCATGACTTGGATTCGAAGATGGTGGAGTCGAGGGCAAGCTGCGTCTCCCGGATTCGAAGTGAAGCTATCTTTTATCGATTCGAAGTGAAGCTTTGTCTTATCGATTCGAAGGTAAGCTTTGTCTTATCGATTCGAAGGTAAGCTTCCACGATGGATTCGAAGTGAAGCAATGTCTTCTGGATTCGAAGTTCCCTCTCTTGATGGATTCGAATTGTAGACAGCTCCAATCGATTCGAACTTAAGGTATCCTTCGAATCGATTCGAAGTATAGCTAACTACTTGGTCCGGCTGGATTCGAACGAGAGCTTCTATGCTGATGGAGTCGAAGCAAGGGAGAGCTGCTGGAGTCGAGGCAATGGAAGTTCGATGGATTCGAACTGTTTCCTGGCCAATGGATTCGAACATAGGCGAAACCTATGGATTCGAACTAAAGGTGCCCTACTCCATCTTTTGTCGACGATATCTCGAGCATACGAACTCGAATTGACTCGAAACTTGGATCGTTGGTTCCCATGGCTCTGCTTGACGCGTCTTATCAATTGCAGCCCGAACTGGACTCGGACAAAATTCATCGATATCCGTAGTGATCCTTACGTGTAACCGACTTCCGAGACAATCTGTTACCGGTATCTAGTCAAGTCCTTGGTGTCACGGCCTTGCCAAAAGGCGGGATAACAGTATCTATTGGTCGAATCTTTTCACAAATAGTTACAACTTTTTAACAATAAAAATAGCCTCGATTTCAGATCGCAAATAACAACATTATTCTCTAATTCTATTCTATATTCTTGCTAACTAATTTCTGCCATTTGCTTTCATAAACGATTTCAAATTACTTGCACATTCAAGCACAAATCTATTTGTGATTATAATTACTTCCAATCTTCACGTACTACACTATATACCACAAAGGAGAAGATTATAGGAAGGGTGTACTCTAAAGACTCATCTGTGCTATCTATAGAGCACATTCAATCAAGAAAACTTTATGTATTATAGAAGTCCTGTTCGGTTGCTCAGGCAGTAGAAGTCCTATTCGGTTGTCTAGGTGGTAGAAGTCACGTTTGGTTGATCAGGCGGTGTAATACCAGTTTCTCCGGGTTAAGTGATGTTTTATAGTTAAATTCCAAAAGGAGTTTGGGACTGGACGTAGAACGGGAGTTCGAACCAGTTTAAAACTCCATGGTGTCATTTACTTTACTATTTACTTTTATACTCATATTCCGCACTAGTAGTTAACTTAGATTATATTACATATTACGATCCATAACAGCACTTTCAAAATTAAATTACTAATTAAATCCCAATAATTTATTTTGATAACTTCTAATTTACATTTATTTGCATAAATCATTTAATCTACAAATATGGAACTACTATATATTTTATCAAAATCAGAGACTACTATTACCCAATACTTTCCAGATTTAAACACATCTATTATGTTATATGAAAGCTGAGTATAGATCCGCATGCCACTTTGTTTCCAATTTTCTCAAAAATCTCATGTGCTGCCATGTGTCCCAATGATTTGATTGTCTCATACATTTCCATTACTTTTCCTTGTTACCGTTATTTATTAATACAAATGAAAATGGACCCATTAATGTTTTATAAATATATTCCCAGTATACTTCTGAGGCATTTATTGGCTTCTAATTCTATTACTTATATTATACTTTCTCACTATATTATCTCTCCCCCTTTTTAGTTTCATTTGTGTGCTACAAGTGGAAAACAATTCTTTTATCAATCTAAATCAAAATAAAAAAAATTGAATAATTTTTAGTCAATCTCTTTAGCTTTTTAATCTAAATAGAATTGGATTGAATTTGTTAATAGTTTTTCACTTCATACTCATCTTGAATTATTTATGAATTTATTCATATTTTGCAGCAATTATTTTCCTAATAATTACTTTTAATGTTATTGTTTTATGGAAAAATAATCTGTAGACATTTAAAAATAAACTTAGTTTACTCGTTCGATCGAGCTTGATTAAAAGGTGAGAATTATTTTATTATTTGTCATCTCATTTAATTTGATGTTGAATTTTTGTTAACCTAAAAATGGATTAATACCATAGATTGAGTGTGAAAGCACCAGCCCTGTTCTTACAGAGCAATAATGTGGAAAATAAATATAAAAAGAGAAGAAATAGTAAAAAGACGAGAAGATTTTTATAGTGGTTCGGCTGTTAACGAAGCCTACATCCACTTTATGACTTTCTATTAACCGACTCTATTACAAGTTGGATCTGATTACAATATAATTGGATCTTCTGAGTTAGATCAAGTCACAAGTACAAGAGTTCGCTGGAGAATCACAGTGAATCCCTAGATGACTATTGTGTGGGTGGAGAAGAGTGAAGAATAATCTCTGTAGACTTTCCGCAGCCAGTCCAGAAGATCCCCTTTATGTTGCAAGTAGGACTATATTTATAGGGCTTGGAGAGCTATTGGGCTAGGCCACTTTGCTCGAAGCCTGCAATTGATGATATGAGAGTGCACTGACAATTTCATTGCAATCCAACTTAACCGGGCATGGATCGCTAGCAATCCATGTACTTAAGGTATTTTTGGATGGTTTTCCTTTGGGTTGCATTCCTTGCCTTATGTAGTTTCTTTCCATGTAATTTCGTAGCTAGTTGCCTTGTTTCGATGATGATTCATGTACTGGTTGGATTGAACTATGACTGGAATCAGATAGGTCTTTGCTTCTCGAACTAGGTTGCTTGGAAGGCTATGAAACATGACATACACCCCTAGAAAAGATATTGACTCATGATGCAAGAGGTTTGAATGACCCATGATGAGTCCTTATGGATCGCTAGCGATCCACAGGTGATGGATCGCTAGCAATCCATCCCCTTAGCCAATTTTTGTGTATTTTCTCTTGAGTCCTTCTTGGCCTATCCTTCTAATCTTTTTGGTTGATTCTTGAGTTGTTTTTCCTTGGCCAAAATGTTCTAACTCCTATTGAATTCTGCTGGGTTAAAAACCCGATTAACATTTGTCCTCCAGAGTACGCCTTTGTTGGAAACAAAGTGTACTGTAGAAGTAATTGCTTTTGAGTTTCCATTTTGTGAAATTTAATTGATCGTGTTGAGGTTATCATGCGAATTTGGCTTTGGCTATTCAGCCATCTGTTGAGTTTTTGATGTGAATCGTCGTTGCTCGTAACAATAAATCAATTTCGACCCCACAATTTTCAAGATGCTCGCAAACAACATATAGATCATGCATGGAAAGTTTGAAGAAGATCCGCTGCAGCCTGATGGATCGCTAGCGATCCATATTCTATAGAAGACTTAGCAAAATTTCTTCAATTAATCCCCTATTTAACTTTGCTCGAGCCGGCCCTTCTCATTATCCTACGTTCACGTATTTCCTCTTGCGAGCTGAGCCATCCATGACCAAACCCTAAATTTGCTTTTGCTACCGACCTTCCATTGCTTGGATCGCCACGTACTCAAAGTCGAACTTTTTTTCTTTTGACCTGAGGTTAGTGATGATGTGGCTACCGTGTTGGTGGTGTTTGCTAATGGGTTTGGGGCAATTGATGAGAATGGTGAAAGAAGCGGGTTGATTGCGATTTATTGGAGGTAGATAGTGGATTTGTGCCTTGCACTTGAGATATTCTACTATCTTCGTTCAATAAATCAAAATCGATTAGCGCATGGCCTCAATGGCTTCGTCGAGGAGATTTACTATGGACTTGATCATCCTGGATTAATTTTACTATCGCATGCCCAGTGTACCTGAAAATAGAACGAGCTTTCCGTGTCACTTTGGACAATGAATCTGTTATCGATCGTTGACTGACAACGAGTAAGTATAGGAGGAATAATTTCAATGAATGATATGGAAAGATTTTTTCCTTTCTCCACTGCGAGTGAACTATCTACACAGGATAGAGCGTTCGTAGTGTTCAGGGCATCGACCCTATTCCATATAGATAACACACTGCACTTGCCCTAGTCAACGCTTGGATTTCGACGAGTTGACACAGGTCAACACCCTTTAGGAATTCAAGCGGTAAACATAGGGGGATTTCTAGTTATAAATAGAATTACCTGAGCACGTTGGATACAAGTTCGGTTATACAGAATGAAGCATTCTTCATCCCGACGTAAGTCCAGTGGAGGAAGCCCGACACTTTTGGGAGTGGAATCGTAATCATTTATGCTTTCGCATACGGTTCTAGCAGCGCCTACTTCTTTGGCACCACCAGCCAAATATGGTCAATTGGTGCTTGTGGTCCGGTTGTTGACCGAACCCCTCCGAACTTTAGAGTTTTACACAACCCTCCAAAGAGAGCTTCCACTGTAATTTTCACTAAAGTTCTACACAATATTTGTTTGCATCATGGCATTCCGAATGATGATGTGTGCCTTCCACTGAGAAACGAGTTTGCACACATGCCACCTTCGTGGTACACCGCCTACCATTGGTACATGTGCTTGAATAGTGTAGTGCCCTCATTCAATCATTTCTTGAGAGAGACTCTTTTGAATTTGGGAATAGCTCCATTTCAGATTCATCCCAACGGATACGCAATTTTGACTTGCCTTCACGTTTTGTTTATGCGGACATTCAATCGTGCCCCAAGCTTCGATGAGCTGGATATTTCCTCTCATTCAAGAAGAGAGACGAATGTCCATCTCTTGTGATTATAAGGCTCAAAGAAACGACAAAATCATGCTGCAACTCCATAGTAACTTGTCCCAGTTCAAGACCTAATATTTCTTCATTAGATGCCCTGAAGGATTTAATCGTCTTTGGACAACGGGGGTGAGTTTTCTCTTCACTTGTTGAGATTTATTATGATGATGCGGGGTTTTATTAGACTGAATACTCCTTGCAGTTATTCTAAGGCCAAATAAAGACCCATCACTAGATTCCATCTTCCATACTCTAAAGGCCATAGATGCTAGAGAGAGATCGGTCAAATCTTTGTTAATGGATGAGAATTTGCATCGGTATGGATTTTTGCATCCTGGGAGGTCTACCGTCATAGTTGAAGTTCTGTCCCCTACTCATTCCAGGATTTAACACACTCCACTTCTTCATCGCACGATTATGAAGAGGGCAGTCTACCAGGTGGAGAAGGCCCATTCGATGGATCAAATGAGGAAATCCGTGAAGAAAAAGGCATTATGATCGGAACCAGTAGCCCGATTAGGATGCCCTCGATCCCAGAGGAGGGGGAAGAGGAGTTCAAACAGCAAGAAGGCAAGGCCACGGTGATCGTAGAAAAGGATGAAGGTGAAATTGAGAGCCGAAGTAGCTATGATTCCTCCTCTAACGATGAGGAATTTGATGCAAGTTCCAGTGAAGGAGATTCGAATCATGTGACGAAACTCCGAAAATGAGTCCCATTGTCCCAGATTCACCTCCCCAAGAGATTATTGCTAAAGATACTCCCCCAGCAGTCGAACGACTCCATGGTTCTCCGCCTAAGGAAACCGATATCAACTTTGGGGACATGAGCAACGTTTATGTAGACATTGCAGAACTAAAACAAAACCATTCAAAAGGAAACAGATATCAACGGTTTAAGTCGACAATAAACCACACAAGCCGAATCCAAACCATTTAAAAGGGAGGATTGTTATGGGGTAAATAAGAAAAAGAAGAGAAAATAAAGAAAAACAAAACACATAATCTAACAGCGGAATGACAAAATATAACAATCAAATAAACAATTCATGAAGCTGTTTTACAAATAACATTTGATTACACTTTTAGAATATATAAGAGTTATATATACAGCAGGAATAAACAAATAATGCAGCGAAACATCATGATGAAGTGGAATAAAAATAATAAATAGTAGACTAATCTTCATCTTCATCCTCCAAATAAAATGGTCTTCAATACACTGAAAAGCTTAGACTGACCCGAGCGTAATGAAAAAACAAAACACTCGATTCACAAATAAAAGATCTTATGTAAGTTAAATCAAAAATAACTAAATATGAGTGTAATGACTTTAGAGATGTTTACGGGATTCTACATCTCCTATCCAGTGTCTAACGTGCATGTAATAACTTAAGAGATGTTCGGGATTCCATCTCCTAAGGATCCGTTAAACTATCTACATACATAGTACAATACGCTATTATAATAGTTCTATAGTAAAGTAAAGTATTAAAATAGCGTCAAGGCGTTACCCATATCCCCCTTAACACATTTTATATAAATGTCGTATTTTATGCAGTACCGTAATTCCTCCGTAAACTGGAGGGCTATCGGAGGGCACTCCATAGTGTACGACACAAACCAAACTTGTAGTGGGCACGATAAGGCATATGACAAGGCACGCGAGGTAATGCCCAGAGTAGGATACTACTGTTTTGCGGATCCGGACTGGTGGTAATGCATAGCAGCTACTACCGCCCACCGCGAGACACACTCCCATAATCAAAATCGAGGGGTGGCCACCAAATCAATCACAAAGTAATAAATATGATATTGAAGGAATGTGCCTGATAGGGGGAGCGACCCCACTTGGCTCGGCGTGGCTCCTATGTAAGTCATATAAAGCTGACCCGAGGGGGTCAGGGCTGCGTTCATACCTCATACAGAATCGTTTGCCAAACCATCCTACTTCATTCTGGATTCTCCACCAAGTGCACAGTTGTTAAAGTGGTTTTCAGGTATTAGCAGAGAGTATGAAAATATCTAATCCCGGACTCTTTAACAAGCAAACGCTTATTTCACACCGGTTGGTTCTTTTACATTTCCAAAAACGATTCATATTTGGTATCAAAATATCATATTCACTGAAAAATCATATCACTTTCGAAATCATATTCACTTTCGAAATCATATCACTTTCGAAATCATATTTACTTTCAAAATCATATTCATTTCAAAATCAAACCACAAAAATAGGTTAAACCATCATATCAAAATATTCGCATTAGAATCAATTAAATCTAAATCATAACAGTTCCAACTTAACAATTTGAATATTGAAAGTAGTTTATATATTGAGATAGCTATACATTAAAAATAGTTTATATTTTAAAAATAGTTATAGATTAAAATGGTTTATAAATTAGAAATAGTTTATATATTGAAATAGGTAATATATTAAAATAGTTAATGTATTAAAAATGGTTTATAATAGTTACAATAGTAAAAAAATAGTTTAAAATAGTTTTATTAGTTTAAAATAGTTTAATAGTTCAAATTGTTTAAGGATTTTAATATAGTTAAATATAGTTTAGTATAAAATGGTTTGATTATTGGAATGGTTTATATAGTAAATAGTTTGAAAATATAAATAATCTAAATTTTAAGATAATAATTTTTAAACAGTTTATATTAAAATAATTAATTTGAAAATAATATCAAATTAAACTATTTCTTCCATTTCAACAAATCTAGACTATGTCCAGATTTCAAATCAACAAAACTCAATTTAAATCTATCGATTCAAATTCTCAATAAAACCATTTCAATCTATATCGATTTCAAATCCATGTTTGAACTAAATGTGTAACGACCCGAAAAATTTAATGGTTTTAAAGGTATATTTAACTGGAAATTTGTGAAATTTTAAACAATAAAATTTGAAATTAAAAATTTAATATTTGGAATACGTCTATTTTAATATAGCAACTGGTAAATTTTCATCTGATAATATTGAAGTGTATTTTCCTGTGAAATTTCATTTCAAATCAAACCGGTTAATAACAGTGAATTTAAAAGTTTTCCGAAACCAAAATATGTCAACAGGAGAAAATTTGTTCAGATCATTCTGAATCAGACTGCGAAATTCGTTTCGCGAAATTCGGACGTTTCTAGCTCCGTTTGGATTTTCCCGTACGAAATAGCAGCATTTTCGGTACCGATTATCGACTTGTGGTCGGATGATCGTACCACTAATATCTGTATACCGTTTTGATTCTATCGTCGTACCGATCTTAATGGTATATTTATCTCTGTATTTTAAGGACCGGTACACAACGGAATCGATGATAAAGATCCGTCGAAACGGTAGCGTAAATTTTGACTTTATACTTTCTTTCGGTTTCAAATTGAAACGTGCTGTAGAAGCTAAATTAATTTGCCTTAAATGTTCAGATGAATCATAGCCCAACCGTCATATTTCATTTCAACTCTCACCTGTTCATTGTTGAAATTTGTAACGGTTCAAAATTGCTTTAACATCAGCTGAACATAAGGTGATGGTTACCATTCCTTTATATTTTTTTATATTTGGTTCTGTCATCTCCTTTCCTCTTCTATTTTCTACCCTCCTCCTTTTCTTTATTTCTTTTCCTCTCCAGCTTTTCATTCTTTTCAAAACCAAAGCCTGCAACCCCATCTCCCCCTCTACATCGCCACCACCTTGCGTGTGACCCGACACCGCAACTCCACCGCTCAGCAGCACCCATCTCGACCCCACAGTCACCGAACCCTGACAACCCGACCTCCTACGCAGGCTCCTCCACCCCGCCTCTTCACCACCGACGCCGGCGAATCGCTCCACCACCACAACCGTGTCTCCTACCTCATGCCGACCAGTGTCGCCCCGACTCCCACGTCCGCCGATCATCCCACTTCCTCCCCTGATCTGCGACCCCGCAAACCTACTCAAACTCCGATCAAACCCAACATCACCTCCCTCGGCGTGCGCCTTCCCTCCGCAATCACCCAGATTTTCCCTTCGTCCCTCCCCTGCTCCACCTGGCAGCGTCGCCAGCAGTCTCCACTGCCACGCCCACTGACCCACTGCTACTAGTCTTCCTCTACCTCTTGAAGCCGCCCCGTTCATCTTTTCCCATCCATGTCGAACCCGCCCGTGCTGCCTCCGCCTTACCTTTCGCCGAAGCCCACCACCGGACAACCTGGCTGACCTACCTCCTATCGCCCACCACCCCTTCACCTTGCAACCCGTGGCCACCTTATGCTCTTCTTCTTTGTATATCAATATTGTGTTCTTATGTGTTACAGTGTTTATAAAGTAAGTATCTTATTATATAAATATATATATATATATATATATCATATTATACTTCATTTGTGAAATTATATATATATAAGGTTGAAAATATTATACTTCATTGTTTAAAAGTGTATAGCTATGTGTATTTGAGTATAGGATCTGCTATATATAAAAAGAAGCATTGGTCGTATATATAGTTTGCATGTCTGTATATATTAAGTTGTCGGTGATTTTATAAAAACATATATATTTTCTTATATATATATATAGTTTTGTAAGTTTAGTGTTTAAATGGAAAATGTCTACTGTAATTATATGCATATACAAGTATTGAAATCATTTGTGAAGTAATAACATAAGTTTTATATATTTAGGTAGTAAGTTATTTTGTAAAGTAGGGTCTGCATATATATTTTTGCTTATATGTGTTAGTTCATTTCTTATATGATCTGCATCTGTTAGTTGTATATATTAGTCATATTCAAGTAAGTTACTATATAAATGTTTGCAATATATTATACTATTAAGGAAATTTATAAAAAAATTCACGTCCGTATATATATTATATTATAAAAAGCATAGTCTGTTACATGTTGTTGCATATACTATTTTGGAATTACTGTACAAGTTTAATAGTTATATATATATAGATATGTTTAGACAGTAGCTTAGAAAAGTTATAATATGTACTTTTATAATATATGGGGTTTTTAACTTCTAAGTTGAAGAATATGTATATATTATATATGTGAATCTATCGTTTGTTTATATTTCTTGTACGTAAGTATTTTGCATTTTAGTATATATATATATATGTATATGTATTTATTTCAAATATATATATATATATTTGATTTTATATGTGTGTTTTAATTTGAAACGATGGATTTTGAAATACATATATTTATTTAATTTGATATATGTTTGAATTCAGCATATTATTTTTATATATATGTATATAGTTATATATAATTATATATGTTCACTTATACCATTTACCATCATCGATCCAGTTCTAATTTGATTTCGTCAATTCCTATTTATCAGCCTTGCTCGTTAACTTCACGTTCAATCTAGCTTTGCTTTGGATTCGTAACTCATCTCATTCTCGTTCATCTCTAGCCTCGAAAGGTGAGCAATCACTCACGATTAACGTTCTTTATTTATTTAAATTTGATTTCATTTGAAATAGAAATTGAAATATGCTGCTGTGGTTATTTACATTGTTATATATGCTATTATTTGTATCTGTTCACCTGTGACATCTGACACCAGTATCTAGTATTATATGCCTGTTATTACTATTATTTGTATCTGTTCACCTGTGACATCTGACACCCGTATCTGTTATTTATACTAATGAGATATGCCTGTTGTTATACTTTATTATCTGTTATCACTCTGCAAGTTCCCTGTTAGTATAGAATTCACTATGGGTTGAAATGATACATACCCGAACGGACTTTAGAATAGGGGAAAATCGTTATGGGTTGAAATGATAAACCCAAGCGATTTTCATTTGAATTGAAATTGGGATTACGGGTCGAAATGATATCTACCCGTATATATTTAAATTTCGGATTGAAAAGATAAATATCCGTATCACTTAACCATATGATAAATATATATACAAACACCGTTGGTCCATATATATAAATATTTTGAAATTGAATTCTATGGTTTTGGAAAGAAATATATAGTTTTAACAAATGTTGATTCTTAGAATTTTATATAAAAATGGTAATGATATATATAGATTTAATAATGATATTTAATTTAATTAAGATGGATTTAATACATATAAAATGTTAAGTATAAAATTTATATTTCAAAATAGATTTTGGTAAAAAAATTGAATAAGTTAAGGTTGGGATGATAATTTGAATTTAGTAAAGAATTTTAGTTAATTAAACCAATATAAAGCTTATTGAAATTGGAATTTAAGATATGATTTATAACTTGAGTTTGATTTAAATAATTTAATGAATATTTCTTGTTTAAATAAATTTAAGGAAATATTTAGAAAAAATGAAATTTAAGGCTAGTTAAATGATATTGAAATTATTAAGTGAATATTCCTTGATCAAATAATAATAAAGTTAAAACAAGTGTTATATGAAACTGTTAAATTTAACTTTGAAATGTTGAATATTAAAGCTTTGAAATATATTGAAAATTTAAATGGTATATTCAGAACTGAATTGAATTGATGAATTGAGCTTTGAATAAATTTGAATTTGGAAATTGAGTTAATATGAATCTATTTGTGAGACTTGAGGAAATTATAAATACTTTACTTTATAAATTATTTAACCCATATATATACTATCTCGGAAAATAGTTATATTTGAAATGAAATGATATTTGGGTTTTGAAGTATAAATTAAATTGAAATGACCTCGGTGTTATACTATATATTTCCACCTTGTAGATAGTTCTGAAGATCCTTAGAGGATGGTTATCCCAAACATCCTTTAAGTTACTTGTATTTCAGTTGATATTCCACTTGAGTTGGATTTATTTATATAAGAATGTTAATCCTGACTCGAGTGTTTTGTGTTTTGCTTTACGCTCGGGTCAGACCGAGTGATACAGCATTTGAGACTCACCCTTGGAGTTTGGAGCTTCCCTTGGAGATCCAACTATCGCCTCAGCTTTCAGCTCTTCTAGTTGATTTGTCCAGAGAAGTCATCTGTTGTACTGGGGACTTCACTGCAATTGAGATATTCTGTTGTATTTTTTTCTAACTCTGATGTTTATATAGTAGCTTCATGAACTACTATTTTATCTATTCCGCTGCGTATTATTGTATTACTCTGTGTCTGTGATTCTGTGATTGATTTATTTACTGCATATGCTGAGTTTTGCCAAATTTAAATTAACAATCTGATATTTTGAATTATTCAAGTCAGACATGTGTGGATTTATTGTCGATTTGAATGGTCCAAAATAGCGGGTCGTTACAGTTGGTATCAGAGCTTTGGCTCTAGGCAAAACCTAGCATATATAGTAAATTTATTTACAGAATCACTTTCGTTCGAGTTTGAATTTCTTCCTTTTGACTCGATTTCCTTTGAACTTTGGAACGTTCCTTGCGGTTCCAAAATTCATTCTTGTCTCTCCCTATTTGTATTCTTTTGATTCTGGAGTATCCCATAACTCCACTTCGAATGATCTCTATAAGAATAGGCGATTCCGCCAATCTTTGGATGATTTGTAAAGGGGTGGAACTCCTTTACAATTGGCATTGATTCACTGGAGATTTATATATCTTTGGTTTAGATACTGCTATCTCTTGCGATCGAATGTTGGTTTTTCTTGGAATTCTGCATCGATCTTGTTCCTGAAGTCACGGTTGACCCGGTTAGGTCGCCCGCAACTTGTATAAGTATATCCATCTCCTATTTTGTAAGTTAATTGTCTCATCTTCGTTCAAGCCTATCTTCGAATCAGAAATTTTATTTGATTAGAGTTCCTCTAATTTGAATCTCTATCTTTGTTGAAATCCATTCTCTAATCATCCTTTGAAAATCGGGTTTTGTATTCTAGAAATTATTTTCTAAACCGAAATTATTATTTTGATAAGTATGATTTTATTCTATATATAAAATTGAAATGTTTTCGATAAGGATTATATACCCTTTTAAAATAAGAATTTGAGGTTTCCGAAAGGATTTTGAAAAAAAAAATTTATAAGAAATTTGATCTATCTAAAAATGATTTATAACTAAAGGATTTTAAAATTGAGATTCGAGAATTGAACTCCGGTATTTTGAAATTGGTTTTAAGATTTTGAAATATATAATAATAATATGATTTAAAAGTATTTTCCGAATAAGAAATGTTTCAAATGATTTTAATGAGTTTCGAATGATTTCGAAGAAATTTCAAAAGAAGTTTGAGAAAATGGAAGTCCAGAACTCACTTATGTCGCTGGAAAATAATTTAGGTGATGAGTGCACGCATCATCGACGTTGATTTTCGAGTTTCATAGTGAGGGAGAGGCCACTTTAGTAGCATTGCTACGCGAGTGACTTTGTGAAACCAGTTTTGATTTTCAAATTCCGAAGTAATATTTGATATTCGAAAGATATATGTATATATATTTGAAATGATTTGAAGTAAGCCGGTGTTCAGTCCTTTAGTTTCGGATTTGAAACCTATTTTTTGAAATTGATTTACTGATTGGTTGATTTCCAACCCTTGAATTTGAAAATGATTTCTTCAACTATTTCGAAGGTTCGAGCACTTCCAAATCAAGGTTAACTTTTCAAAGCTAAAAAATTGAAAAGTATTTTGATAAAGTATATAAGTTTGTTTGAATGTTTAGGTATGAAGTAATATGATTTAAATAAGTTGAAACTGTTTTGTTAAGTAAATGAATAAGGCTATTTCGAATTTTTCTAATATGAAATTTAGATTTGAAATGTTTTGAAAAGAATTTCGTCTTCAATATATTTTGAATAAAATTTAGCTTAAATGTTTTAACTTAGTAACATCTTTATGAAACTATATATTTAACACGTTGGAATAAATATATAGGTTGTACGTATGCTGTTTTATTCGCATAATTAATTTGATCCAGGTTTGAGTACACAAGTTCGAGGTGAATTACACCATTTCGTGTTAGGATTTTTCATTCGATTCTTGATGGCGAATATTTGATATGGGTTTTGGGCTTGATTCTAGAATTCTCTATCATAGTATATGGCTATGCAAGGACACTGATGGCTCTAGTCGAGAAACTATATCGGAATCCGCATTAGGGAAGTCGAATGAACAATACTAGTTCGAAAGCGAACTTGTGTGATCGAGCGAGCGATCAAATATAATTTTGCGAAGCGATGACGTATGTACATCTTATATCCTAATATCATTGATATATTTTGACGCTGAAATTGAAAGCTGTCGAGTTAGAATATCTTTGCTTACTAAAAGAAAATTCCAATTTAAATTACAAAGATATATAACCCATAAAAGCAAAGATATTCAATCCCATATGGCTCTTCATACAGCGAAATTTATTTTGAAAAATTTGATCCTTATATAAGATAGACCTTACGTAAGTATAAGATGATTTTGAAAACATTTGATTTTGAAAATAAATTGGTTGACTTAAATTATATTGATTTGGAAATTTGGATTTATTTTCTAAATCTATTATTTTGGAAACTTTGAAACTAAAGATATTTAATTTGAGAAGAAATAATTTGGTGAAATCATATATGATTTTGAAATTGAACTGATATTGAAACAAATTGAAATTTGAGAACCTTACCTTACTAAATACTTGATTTGGGAGTTGTCGAACTTATATAAAATTGATTGTATGAGTATGAAATTGATTCGAAAACTATAGATTTGAAAAGGTACTCAATTTGAAAGTGAAATCTTATATAATTGAAGTCTATATAAGTATGATTTGATATACTATTGATTTTGGAAAGTATTTGATTTGAAAATTAAATCTTATATATAATGGATTTTATATAAGTACGATATTTGAAAGTGATTTGAAAAGGTACTATATGATACATATTTTCGAAGTAAAGATATGGAAAGTGCCTTCTGCTTGATATCCGATTTGTGGCCACATCTTGGATTCATTCTATCGATATTATTCTCTCTGATTTTGGTTTTCCGGATATGATACTCGAGTGTCCTTCGAATTCCATGGCGTTACCCATGGTCTTATTGTTCTCTCGTGACTGCATAGCGCAACTGCCTGGCTGAGTCTTGCCTAGGGGTACGGATTGTTTCCTGGGGGATCCAGGCGTAACCATTGTGTATCTTGCAATCTGTGTAGGTCGCGAATAGTAGCGCAAATGCCTGGCTGAGTCTTGCCTGGAGGTACGGATTGTTTCCTGGGGGATCCAGGCGTAACCATTGTGTATCCTGCATTCTACTAGTCATCATGGCGTAACTCGCAGGGCTGAGAAAGCCTACGGATATGGATTGTTTCCTGGGGGAACCAGGCGTAACCATTGTGTATCTGCGAACCATGGTTAGACAAAGGTTTTGTTCGTTTTTGTTTGGATTGTACTTTCCATATTTGTTTTTAAAAGTTTTTCCAGTATTTTCACTGGGTGTTGAAACAAGTCTACTAAGTACCTGGAGAATTCTAGTTTTGCGCCTGATCAACGCACTACCAGAGTCTACAGGAACAAGGATAAACTTGTTGAAACATCGAGTTATAAAAGTATTTTCGAAAGGAAATTTGTTTCGACTATAAAGGTATTTTATTATAAACGTATTTCCAACAAAGAAATTTTGAATTAATATTTGAAATTGAAATCCTAATGATTTGAATAAATTATTCATGCCCGATACTAATCTTTTGAATCTATCTTATCTGCTCAGCTTTATTTATTCACCTATATTCTGTTTTTCCAAGTCCCTCTTCTCCTTGTTGACTATATCCCTTTAAATATTGTTTATTTATATACTATATGGTTTAATAGAAATTTTAGTGTTATAAATATTTTGAGTTATTAATTAAATACAACATATTTAAAGAAATGATTATTGATTTATTAATAATGTTGAAAAGTATCTTGAGATTAATTAATAAATTTATAAATTATGGATTTAATGTTTTCAAATAGCTTCTTTGTAAATATAAGTAATAATGTAAATAATTGTTTTCAAATAGTTTTCTTATAATTAAAGGTGTCATTTAAACATATAAATGGTATTTATAAAGGAAGAAAGAAATTTTACAAATGAGTTTTGAAAAAGTTTTAAAGTATTAAAGATAATTGATTTGCCATTGAAGTTTCAAATGAATATTTCAAGTAAAATTTATATATAGTTTCAAATTAATTGTTAATCTTGACTTTCAATCTATCTTTTCCATCTGGTTGTTTCTATTCTCCTACCTTCTTCCTTTTCGGGGACGAAAAGTTTTGAGTGGGGGAGAGTGTAACGACCCGAAAAATTTAATGGTTTTAAAGGTATATTTAACTGGAAATTTGTGAAATTTTAAACAATAAAATTTGAAATTAAAAATTTAATATTTGGAATACATCTATTTTAATATAGCAACTGGTAAATTTTCATCTGATAATATTGAAGTGTATTTTCCTGTGAAATTTCATTTCAAATCAAACCGGTTAATAACAGTGAATTTAAAAGTTTTCCGAAACCAAAATATGTCAACAGGAGAAAATTTGTTCAGATCATTCTGAATCAGACTGCGAAATTCGTTTCGCGAAATTCGGACGTTTCTAGCTCCGTTTGGATTTTCCCGTACGAAATAGCAGCATTTTCGGTACCGATTATCGACTTGTGGTCGGATGATCGTACCACTAATATCTGTATACCGTTTTGATTCTATCGTCGTACCGATCTTAATGGTATATTTATCTCTGTATTTTAAGGACCGGTACACAACGGAATCGATGATAAAGATCCGTCGAAACGGTAGCGTAAATTTTGACTTTATACTTTCTTTCGGTTTCAAATTGAAACGTGCTGTAGAAGCTAAATTAATTTGCCTTAAATGTTCAGATGAATCATAGCCCAACCGTCATATTTCATTTCAACTCTCACCTGTTCATTGTTGAAATTTGTAACGGTTCAAAATTGCTTTAACATCAGCTGAACATAAGGTGATGGTTACCATTCCTTTATATTTTTTTATATTTGGTTCTGTCATCTCCTTTCCTCTTCTATTTTCTACCCTCCTCCTTTTCTTTATTTCTTTTCCTCTCCAGCTTTTCATTCTTTTCAAAACCAAAGCCTGCAACCCCATCTCCCCCTCTACATCGCCACCACCTTGCGTGTGACCCGACACCGCAACTCCACCGCTCAGCAGCACCCATCTCGACCCCACAGTCACCGAACCCTGACAACCCGACCTCCTACGCAGGCTCCTCCACCCCGCCTCTTCACCACCGACGCCGGCGAATCGCTCCACCACCACAACCGTGTCTCCTACCTCATGCCGACCAGTGTCGCCCCGACTCCCACGTCCGCCGATCATCCCACTTCCTCCCCTGATCTGCGACCCCGCAAACCTACTCAAACTCCGATCAAACCCAACATCACCTCCCTCGGCGTGCGCCTTCCCTCCGCAATCACCCAGATTTTCCCTTCGTCCCTCCCCTGCTCCACCTGGCAGCGTCGCCAGCAGTCTCCACTGCCACGCCCACTGACCCACTGCTACTAGTCTTCCTCTACCTCTTGAAGCCGCCCCGTTCATCTTTTCCCATCCATGTCGAACCCGCCCGTGCTGCCTCCGCCTTACCTTTCGCCGAAGCCCACCACCGGACAACCTGGCTGACCTACCTCCTATCGCCCACCACCCCTTCACCTTGCAACCCGTGGCTACCTTATGCTCTTCTTCTTTGTATATCAATATTGTGTTCTTATTTTTTTGTTTTAGTATTGTTTTGAAATATAATATATATTATATGTTTTATACTGTTTTATATATATTATGTGTTACAGTGTTTATAAAGTAAGTATCTTATTATATAAATATATATATATATATATCATATTATACTTCATTTGTGAAATTATATATATATAAGGTTGAAAATATTATACTTCATTGTTTAAAAGTGTATAGCTATGTGTATTTGAGTATAGGATCTGCTATATATAAAAAGAAGCATTGGTCGTATATATAGTTTGCGTGTCTGTATATATTAAGTTGTCGGTGATTTTATAAAAACATATATATTTTCTTATATATATATAGTTTTGTAAGTTTAGTGTTTAAATGGAAAATGTCTACTGTAATTATATGCATATACAAGTATTGAAATCATTTGTGAAGTAATAACATAAGTTTTATATATTTAGGTAGTAAGTTATTTTGTAAAGTAGGGTCTGCATATATATTTTTGCTTATATGTGTTAGTTCATTTCTTATATGATCTGCATCTGTTAGTTGTATATATTAGTCATATTCAAGTAAGTTACTATATAAATGTTTGCAATATATTATACTATTAAGGAAATTTATAAAAAAATTCACGTCCGTATATATATTATATTATAAAAAGCATAGTCTGTTACATGTTGTTGCATATACTATTTTGGAATTACTGTACAAGTTTAATAGTTATATATATATAGATATGTTTAGACAGTAGCTTAGAAAAGTTATAATATGTACTTTTATAATATATGGGGTTTTTAACTTCTAAGTTGAAGAATATGTATATATTATATATGTGAATCTATCGTTTGTTTATATTTCTTGTACGTAAGTATTTTGCATTTTAGTATATATATATATATGTATATGTATTTATTTCAAATATATATATATATTTGATTTTATATGTGTGTTTTAATTTGAAACGATGGATTTTGAAATACATATATTTATTTAATTTGATATATGTTTGAATTCAGCATATTATTTTTATATATATGTATATAGTTATATATAATTATATATGTTCACTTATACCATTTACCATCATCGATCCAGTTCTAATTTGATTTCGTCAATTCCTATTTATCAGCCTTGCTCGTTAACTTCGCGTTCAATCTAGCTTTGCTTTGGATTCGTAACTCATCTCATTCTCGTTCATCTCTAGCCTCGAAAGGTGAGCAATCACTCACGATTAACGTTCTTTATTTATTTAAATTTGATTTCATTTGAAATAGAAATTGAAATATGCTGCTGTGGTTATTTACATTGTTATATATGCTATTATTTGTATCTGTTCACCTGTGACATCTGACACCAGTATCTAGTATTATATGCCTGTTATTACTATTATTTGTATCTGTTCACCTGTGACATCTGACACCCGTATCTGTTATTTATACTGATGAGATATGCCTGTTGTTATACTTTATTATCTGTTATCACTCTGCAAGTTCCCTGTTAGTATAGAATTCACTATGGGTTGAAATGATACATACCCGAACGGACTTTAGAATAGGGGAAAATCGTTATGGGTTGAAATGATAAACCCAAGCGATTTTCATTTGAATTGAAATTGGGATTACGGGTCGAAATGATATCTACCCGTATATATTTAAATTTCGGATTGAAAAGATAAATATCCGTATCACTTAACCATATGATAAATATATATACAAACACCGTTGGTCCATATATATAAATATTTTGAAATTGAATTCTATGGTTTTGGAAAGAAATATATAGTTTTAACAAATGTTGATTCTTAGAATTTTATATAAAAATGGTAATGATATATATAGATTTAATAATGATATTTAATTTAATTAAGATGGATTTAATACATATAAAATGTTAGGTATAAAATTTATATTTCAAAATAGATTTTGGTAAAAAAATTGAATAAGTTAAGGTTGGGATGATAATTTGAATTTAGTAAAGAATTTTAGTTAATTAAACCAATATAAAGCTTATTGAAATTGGAATTTAAGATATGATTTATAACTTGAGTTTGATTTAAATAATTTAATGAATATTTCTTGTTTAAATAAATTTAAGGAAATATTTAGAAAAAATGAAATTTAAGGCTAGTTAAATGATATTGAAATTATTAAGTGAATATTCCTTGATCAAATAATAATAAAGTTAAAACAAGTGTTATATGAAACTGTTAAATTTAACTTTGAAATGTTGAATATTAAAGCTTTGAAATATATTGAAAATTTAAATGGTATATTCAGAACTGAATTGAATTGATGAATTGAGCTTTGAATAAATTTGAATTTGGAAATTGAGTTAATATGAATCTATTTGTGAGACTTGAGGAAATTATAAATACTTTACTTTATAAATTATTTAACCCATATATATACTATCTCGGAAAATAGTTATATTTGAAATGAAATGATATTTGGGTTTTGAAGTATAAATTAAATTGAAATGACCTCGGTGTTATACTGTATATTTCCACCTTGTAGATAGTTCTGAAGATCCTTAGAGGATGGTTATCCCAAACATCCTTTAAGTTACTTGTATTTCAGTTGATATTCCACTTGAGTTGGATTTATTTATATAAGAATGTTAATCCTGACTCGAGTGTTTTGTGTTTTGCTTTACGCTCGGGTCAGACCGAGTGATACAGCATTTGAGACTCACCCTTGGAGTTTGGAGCTTCCCTTGGAGATCCAACTATCGCCTCAGCTTTCAGCTCTTCTAGTTGATTTGTCCAGAGAAGTCATCTGTTGTACTGGGGACTTCACTGCAATTGAGATATTCTGTTGTATTTTTTTCTAACTCTGATGTTTATATAGTAGCTTCATGAACTACTATTTTATCTATTCTGCTGCGTATTATTGTATTACTCTGTGTCTGTGATTCTGTGATTGATTTATTTACTGCATATGCTGAGTTTTGCCAAATTTAAATTAACAATCTGATATTTTGAATTATTCAAGTCAGACATGTGTGGATTTATTGTCGATTTGAATGGTCCAAAATAGCGGGTCGTTACAAAATGTCTAAACCACTTCAAATTCAATAGATTTCAAAGTTTAAATATTCAAACGTTTACAATAACTCAATTTTTATAAATTTCATTTATATTTCAAAATTCAACTTTAAAATTTCAATTTAAATTCTTTAAATGATTCTTTTAAACAAATTTCAATTTCAACATTTTAAAAGCTTGCATTTTGAAATAATTCAGTTCATATAAATCAATTTTTATTTCATAATATCATTTAACTGGATTCAAAAATTAAGGTTTTAAAAATCATTTAATTTAACAAATCTGCTGTCCGTATATAATTTTCTACCTTATGGTCAAGTGATGCGGATATATATCATTTCAACCCGCAATAATTTTAATTTTACGGCTATATATCATTTCAACCCGCAATCCCGAGTTAAAATTGAAAAATCCATAAAATCACTCGGGTTTATCATTTCAACCCATAACGATTTTTCCCTAATCTATAGATCGTTCGAGTATGTATCATTTCAACCCATAGTGATTTTCCTAACAATAATTAAGGGAACTTACAGTGTGATAACAACATATAAAATAAATATAATATCCAATCATCCAAACATCAACAATTAAACATCCATCACGATCATCATTCAATTCAACCAATAAATCACAACAAATAACTGGTTATCATTATCATGTATTAAATTAACAATTTAAATTCAATATTAAATCAAATGGCAATTAAATTAAAATTAAATTTGAATGAAAATTTAAATATACTAAACAGCAGTCAATAAATTTCTAACCACGCCATAAATTTAAATTAACTAACATAAGATGGTTTAGTAGTTGTGAGTGGGTTAAATCACTCACCTTTGATTTTTCGTCGATTTAAAATCCAAATAAAGCCCAAAAATCTAACAGTCTCGGAATGCATCCAAACTAGTTCAGTGTCGTCCGAAATTTCGATACGATCGCAATGAAGAAAACAGCGCGTGAATCCGAGCTCGTATGCAAAATTTATGACAATTAAAACGTTTGAAAATTAAAATTAAAATTAAGATAAATTACAGGGTAAAACATAATTATGCTTACCTCACCGAAACCCTACCTCCACGCTAACAATTAATGTGCTCGAACCAGACATCTGCCGACATGTTCATCAAGATTTTGCCGCCTCCATGATCGACAAAGGCCAAATCCAGGACCACCAACGTGCTGCGCGCCTGAAGCCGCCTCCCTAAGGTCACCGTGACTACTCTGGCGTCGCCTGGTGGTGGCCACCACCGCCACCTTCTATCAATTTTCTGGTGATCTCTGATGGCCTTTGACCCAAAGTAACCATATGGATGCACTTGTCTCGACTCCCTCTACGTGCCGGTACTTCTAGACCATTGTATAGTCGAAGATTCGTCGTTGAAATCGAAACCCTAGGATGGACGGTCGAGAATAAATCATCAATTTCTAGCCAAACCGTGATCCGATTGCAAAAACGAATTGTAGCAGTAGATTGCGCTCTTTGAGAACTTTCCAATGATATATAATTCGGTATAGTTTGAGGAGTTAAAATTTTTCGATTTGATTTCGATTTGGAAATGAATTTGGGTTTCTACCATTAGAAGAAGGAAGAAACTGATGAGGAACTGAAAAGTACATACAGTAAATAGAAGGGCTACTAAGGTTTAAGAAAAAAAATCTATTTATATGGGCAAAGATAGATAAAAATGAATGGACATATCGAATTAGGTCGAAACGACAATAACGACCCGAAAAGTCCGTTCCGTTTCCGAAACGAACGTAGGTCATCCCATATATCAAAATACATGTTTTCGATAATTTTAAACTCAATGGAACCAGTTTCAAAACCAAATTCCATTGTATACAGAAGTTAGCTTTTAAAATCAGATTATATTCATTTAATTTCTTTTAGTTGATTTCTACGCGTTTCGAGCTCGCACGATCAAACGATAAGTCCGATCGCTACGAAATTTAAAATCTTGCAATAATTCACTATTACAGATCCGATGAAACTGGTTTCGTCGAAATCCAAGACAGTAGCCAAATGGCTAATTTTCACGTTAATTAAATAAATTATTATTAAATTAGTTAAATCACCTTTAAATTCAAATTTAAAAGTTAACCGTATTATCTTTCTTCATTACAGGTAAATTTATAATCCATCGAAAATAAAATTTCCATGCCAAATTCAATATTTAAATATTGCACTAATTACAGCGTTCAATTGCAATTGTAGTAAATTCATTAATTATAATTTAAATTCCAATAAATTCATTTATTTTGATTAAAATCTTATTATTCAATCATCCAATACCAATATGAATTCATTTGACAACAGTTCACTTTTTTTTATTACATTCTTATTCTACAGTTACCATCTTAACTCATATTAACGCAATATTTGATTACATTTAATTTTATTAATTTCCAAATTAATTCCAACGGATTAAATAATAAGACGATAAATAAGCAATTGTTACTTTTACGTAATTTAATCACTTTAATAGGTTTATTGCTCACAAATAAAGATTATAACTACTTACCACACCACTGATTTCATATTCTATATTAACCAATTCCAATTAATTACATACAATCTCACCATCAAATACAACATTTAATTTATTTCATTATTTACAATTATAACCAAATTAACCTTACAATAATTTCAATCGATTAAAACTGCATTAAAATAGTTATCAATTACCTTAAATCAAACTTATTAAATCACATTCTAATAGTCTTTCCCATTTGTAAATCATAAATTTTAATTTCTCCCAACATTAAATTTCAAAATCTTATTTAATTTAATATTTTTAAATTATCGAAAAATACGGGTCGTTACACTCTCCCTCACTAAAAACTTTTCGTCCTCGAAAAGGAACGAGAAGGAATTTAGAAACTTGATATAATTTTATTCAAAACATTCAATTTATAAACACTTTATATTTACATAATTAAGTATTTTAAATAAAATATATCAATTTATAAACAATTAAATCTTCTTATTCAAGTCTAATAAAAGTTTGAAAATATTTCCACCTTCATAAATTTTTCAAAGTCCCAAATTCATGAAAAAATTCGGCAGAGTCTCCTATGTACGGGTAGGTCCGAAAAATAATAATATCAATAATAACAATATATATCATATTTCAAAAATAAAACATCCCAAACCACGGGAAAATAATAAAATATCGCTATAAAACCGTAATTCAAAAACGTACCAGTTTGTCGGGCAAACAACGCTTTATTCATGAAACCAAAAGCAATAGCTATTGCTTCCATAAACCTGTATTTCATCCAAAATAGTGAGAATTATATACAAGAGAAATATTTAGTTATTTTCAATTAGAAACAAAAGCAAATCAACACAAAACACATTCAAACAAACATCACGACCATCATATGCAATCAAAGTATCCATCATACATCCATAGCAACCAAACTAATGGTTTGTCTAGTTCAGAAACCTTTCATTATACAAGGGTGATAAATAAACTATCAAGTGTATTCTACGCTTAACAGCCTTAGATAATAACTTAATATATTATTTATACATCCTTAAACAATCTAAAGTATCACTTCCCAAACATCCCATAAGCCAAACAACCAAGAATGTAATACATTATTTAAGTTTTCTCGATTGGTTTCCTTTTCTTGTGACGACCCGGAAATTTTGAACATTTGAAATGGAATATTTAATTGATTTTAAATATTTAGAGGTTAGTTTAACTTGAATTTCAAATATCAGAATGAATTTGGCAATTTAAGTTTTTGAATTAAATTATTAAAGGTTGGGTAAAATATTGAATTTTCAGTTTTATACTGATAAAAAATATTTCAAAGGCTTGAAAAATCTATATTGATAATACAAAAGATAATGGAAGCTTCAGAATTGAATTTGGAAATGTTTTGATCAGTTTTGAAATTATATCGTTTAAATCGATATTTAAAAATAGCTTTTCGAGGCACAGTCTCGGAATTCGACGAAACTAGTTCCATTGGATCTGTAATAGTGTTTTATTATCGGATTTCAATTTTCGTAGTATTTGGAGTTGTCGTATGACCGTACGGTTTGTAAACGCGCTAAAATCTATATCGAAAATTCAGTTCAATAACTGAGTCCAAAAAGCTATCTTCTCCATACGATCGAGTTAGGCGTCGAAACCTTTTCCAGTGCGTTCGAAATAGGGGTTTAACATTATAAACGCCTAGCGGCACGCCTCGATAGGAGGTTGAGATTTTGAGTTGCGTAATTTGAAACGATTTAAATTGAATTTAAATTTAAATATAAATACAAATAATATTGTTGCAAGCCCTTATATACACGTATAGAAATTGTGAGCACGTGTTTCCCTACCCTTCCAGATCGCGTACAAGTGTCTCCCCTTCTTTTTATTAACAGCAACAAAATAATGACTAAGTATTGAAAACAAATCAAAAAGAAAAACTGAATTCCATCTTCAATTCGATCTAAATCAGATCGAAATTCCCCTTCAGCAAAGAATATATGGCCGAACAAATCACGGCTTTCCTCTTCAAATTTCATCTCGCCTTCTTCTTCTATTGTGCATGAATCAAGCTTTTTGAATCCTCGATGATTTGCCATCGATTACCAGATCTGAAAAGGCGCGACTAATCCACCTACGCTCAACGATTCTTCGGCATTCCCGCTCTAGCTTCATCGATTGGCGATTGAATTCGCATGGCAACTGGAAGGGGCCGTGAGTGATGAATGGCAGGTGGTAGATAGCGATGTGCGCGCATGGGCTGCGATGTACACAGGCAGAGCAACAATGGTCGGCAAGTAGGCGATTCAACTATGTGGTGAGATGATCAGCGTTTTGGTAGCTCGTTTCGACGATGGCAGTAAGGTTTAAAAAATCGTGAAAACAAGCTGAAATGAAAATGGGTTGCATGCATAGTTAAAGGTGAGATCTTCTCACTTAATTGAAATAATTAGAATTTCAATTTTTGATTGACTGTTTGGAAGTGATAGTATATATGATAGTGTGTGTGTATATATATATATATATATATATTTGGAGTGATTGATTTCCTGCATTATATAGCGGATGAGACCCTATGCGCCGCATAATAGCGGATGATATTATATAAACCCATATACCGCGATATTCCACCTTGAAGTGGAATTGGTATTTAATTGTTGTGCTAACATCTGTGGATGCAGGGAAACAGGTTGGAGGGATCCAACTGGATTCCTCACATTGTTGAATTTATTTGTATATGTTGTGATGTGATAATCTGTGAATGATTATATTGGTGTGAATGATTATATTGATAAATGGGATTTATTTGAAGGCTATAGTTTAGCCGAATATATTTTGGTATCGTAGGATACCAGAAATAAATAAAATTGGTTTTTTGGAAATTAAAGTAGAAAAATTGGAGTAAATTAATTTTAGAAAATTGGATAAATTTAAAGGAAGGAAATTAAAAGCATAAAAGTTGATTTTTGTAATCTTATCAAATTAATTCCAAAATATGGGAAAAAGATTTTAATAAATGGATTTTGAGTAATATTATTTAAAAGTTGAAGAATTTATTTAAAATTGGATTTTAAATAATTTGGGAGAAATAAAGGGATTTATTTTAAAAGGTAATAAATTTTTAGAAATCAATATGAAAATTGATTTGGTATTTGAAAATAAATCTTTGGGAAATCAATATGAAAATTGATTTGGTGTTTGAATGAAAATTGATTTGGTATTTGAAAATAAATTTTTGGAAATCAATTTGGAATTTGATTTGGTGTTTGAAATAAATTTGGAATTTGATTTGGTGTTTGAAAATAAATATTTGGAAATTTATTCCGCAAAAGAAAAGTGATTTGAAATTGGTTTACAAAGTATTGAAGTGTTAAAATATATCTTGCGAAGAAATTGTGAAAATAAATAATTGGGAAATTTTTTATTTAAATTGATGATTGTTGTGAATGTTGTTTGATAGTTAAATAACCGACTATCAATATTGACCTTTGAAACGACACTTGAATTTGTTTTCAAAACAAGCGCTCATTATTCGGTTAAGCCGGGAGAGGACTTTATGTCATAAAACCCATTCCGAATAATGATACGACGAAATGGGATTGCATTTGAAGATGGTGTTGAAGACTAGGTATTTTCGAAAACGAAAGGATTACCTGTCGAATGACTCTGCACTGAGTTGCTCCGGTATAGAGATCTCCATATGTGATGGGGAGTCCGATCGGGATTGTGGATACCCGGATTTGCAAGGGCTTCTTATGAAGTGCCTTCGGTTCCGTTCGAACTCGGAACGGACTTGTATGGATGTGTGTCTGATGTTACACTTTGAGATGTAAAGCTGGTTTCTATCAAATACATTCCTGTTGGTGGCGGAGAATTTATTCTCTTAGCTTAACACCCTTCTCTGAGACGTACGAGCTCAGAGGTTATGTAGTTGATTGTTACTAGTGATATATTCCTAATTTGGAAATGTGGCATGTTAAGTGTTGTTGATCATTTGTTGATCGAAGCATGGCTTTTGTGAAAAGCGTAGCTTTGTGGATGAGACTTCGTCGGACCTCACAACCCGAAATGGTCAAAACAGGAAGGATGCGGCAAGGTTGTTTGGGGGTAGCGCCCTTAGGGTATGTCCATTTCCTTCTGGAAAAAGGTGGTATCATGGTATGGAGCCCAGATACTTAATTTATGTAGTTGCTGCAAATTTATTACTTAGTGGTTGTTGGTGTTGAGGATCCTCGGATAAAGGTCGGTAACGGCCGGGAATGGCATAGTCGTGTGTGGAGTTATCTAGTTACAGCTTTATTGCACCAGAAGCGTGAGATAACTCGGCCTTGTGTTGGTAGAGATCCGGTTAGGTTCTCGGGGCGTCCCTTCAGAGGCGTACCCATGTGGTGTAGGAAGTTCCTTAGCCTGACCATTTGTTGGAAATCCAAAGAAACAATACGAGCTCTGTACAGTTTTAGTTGTATAACCTGCCATGGAATGTGGCGATAACCTGCTATTGAACATGGTAGCTATAGTAGGCATACTACGAAATGTGTATGCTGGCCAAAATTAATATTATACTTTCGAAATATTTTCCACACTAGGCATTAATGATAATATTAAAAGATTTTGCGTATCAAGCATGTTTGACTATCATAAGGAGAAATCTCCTCCAATTCTGTGTTTTGCATTGTGTGTGTGGCGGGAGGCCTTATGGTTGTTTCATTTTCCAAAAGCATAAACGGATCCTTTTTGTACAAATATCTGTTTTAAGATCTCACACCAGTCCCATGACTGACTCGGAGTTTATTGTTCCCTTTCTAAACTCTGGGTGCCCATAATTTTCCACACGGGCAGCCTAGAGTCAGGTTATCAGTTGTTTTGGAGCGAAGTCAGAAAAGTATGCTGTGGAGATCAGGAGGTGAGTTGGATGGCGGGACGTACTTCCGTATACTATTATCATTCCGCTGTGTATTCAATCATATGGGCGGGTTATTATAACTGCCAGTGTTGTTGTTGTAACTCTGATGATGTATTGTATGAACTGATATAGTTCTTTTGTTTAAAGATTATTCATTTATCTATTATATATTGTTCCGCTGCGAATGTGAGATTCTGTTATTGTTTCTTCTTTCTTCTTCTACATCTTTCTTCTTTAACCCTAATGATTCGGTTTTCTGGCATTCGATGGTTCGGCATTCGATACAGTGGGCGTATTAATGTCGACTTTCGGAAGTCGAAAAATTGGGTCGTTGCATTTCTTTTCATTTACTTTCATTTATTTTCATTCATTCAGTTTTATATACAAAATATAATACTAGGTAAAATTATTTCATTTACCCATACTTCAAAAACAATATTGTGTCGGTTTGCCCTATTAAGTGTTTAGAAATCCTATCGATGCCATAGCGTACTATGTACCGACCAGAATTTATAAATACTAAACAGAACAAATTAACACAATATAAAAACATTTTATAACACTAATAAGTAAGCTCTTTCATATATATATATATATACACACACACACACACACTCAGACGAACTCATTCTAGGGTATTACTACCCTATCTATAATGTGTCAGACCCCACAAAGCTAAGATTATCGCTAAACCTCGCTCTTATACCACTTGTAACGACCCACCTTGTTGGATGGTTTTAAGTTGACAATAAACCACACATGCCGAATCCAAACCATTCAAAAGGGAAGATTGTTATAGGGGAAATAAGAAAAAGAAGAGAAAAGAAAGAAAAACAAAACACAGAATCTCACAGCGGAATGACAAAATATAATAATCAAATAAGCAGTTCATGAAGCTGTTTTACAAATAACATTTGAATAGACTTTTACAAGATATCATAGTTATACATACTACAGGAATAAACAAATAATGCAGCAGAACATCATGATGCAGTGGAATAAAAATAATAAATAGACTAATCTCCATCTTCATCCTCCAAATAAAATGGTCTTTACTACATTGAAAAGCTCAGACTGACCCGGGCGTAATGAAAAGACAAAACACTTATGTCGGAACTAAAAGATCTTATGTAAGTTAAATAAAAAAAAAAGTAAATATGAGTGTAACGGCTTCAGAGATGTTTACAGGATTTTACATCTCCTATCAGTGTCTAACGTGCATGCAATAACTTAAGAGATGTTCGGGATTCCATCTCCTAAGGATCCGTTAAACTATTTACATACATAGTACAATACACTATTATAATAGGTCTACAGTAAAGTATTAAAATAGCGTTAAGGCATTACCCATATCCCCCATAACACATTTTATATAAATGTCGTAGTCTATACGGTACCGTAATTCCTTCGTAAACTAGAGGGCTATCAGAGGGCACTCCATATTGTACGACACAAACCAAACTCGTAGTGGGCGCGATAAGGCATATGACAAGGCAGGCGAGGCAATGCCCAGGGTATGATATTACCGTTTGTGGATCCGGACTGGTGGTAATGCATAACAGCTACTACCGCCCACCTCGAGACACACTCCCATAATCAAAATCAAGGGGTGACCACCAAATTAATCACAAAGTAATTAATATGGCATCGAAGAACTGTTGCCGATAGGGGGAGCGACCCCACTTGGCCCGGCGTGGCTCCTGCTTTAGTAATATCAAGCTCACGGCTGTGTTCATACCTCATATAGAATTGTTCGCTAAACCATCCTACTTCGTTCTGGATTCTCCACCATGTGCACAGTTTTTAAAGTGGTTTTCGGTATTGGTAGAGAGTATGACAATATCTGATCCCGGTCTCTTTAACAACAAAACGCTTATTTCACACCGGTTGATTCTTTTACATTTCCAAAACCGATTCATATTTGATATCAAAATATCATATTCATTGAATAATCATCACTTTCGAAATCATATTCACTTTCGAAATCATATCACTTTTGAAATCATATTTACTTTCGAAATCATATTCATTTCAAAATCAAACCACAAAAATAGGTTAAACCATCATATCAAAATATTCACATTTTAATCAATTAAAAATCTAAATCATAACAGTTCCAACTTAACAATTTGAATATTGAAAGCAGTTTATATATTGAGATAGTTATACATTAAAAATAGTTTATATTTTAAAAATAGGTTATAGACTAAAATGGTTTATATATTAGAAATAGTTTATATATTGAAATAGGTTATATATTAAAAGAGTTAATGTATTAAAAATAGTTTATAATAGTTACAATAGCAAAAAAATAGTTTAAATTAGTTTTATTAGTTTAAAATAGTTTAATAGTTTAAATAGTTTAAGGATTTTACAACAGTTAAAAATAGTTTAGTACAAAATGGTTTAGTTATTGGAATTGTTTATATAGTAAATAGTTTGAATATCTAAATTTTAAAATAATAGATTTTTAAACAGTTCATATTAAAATAATTAATTTAAAAATAATATCAAATTAAACTATTTCTTCCATTTCAACAAATCTAGACCATGTCCAGATTTCAAATCAACAAAACTCAATTTTAATCTTTCAATTCAAATTCTCAACAAAACCATTTCAATCTATATCGATTTCAAATCCATGTTTGAACTACAAATCTAAACCACTTCCAATTCAATAGATTTCAAAGTTTAAATATTCAAACGTTTACAATAACTCATTTTTGATAAATTTCATTTATATTTCAAAATTCAAATTTAAAATTACAATTTAAATTCTTTACACAATTCTTTTAAACAAATTTCAATTTCAACATTTTAAAAGCTTGGATTTTGAAAAAATTCAGTTCATATAAATCAATTTTTATTTCATAATATTATTTAACTAGATTCAAACATTAAGGTTTTAAAAATCATTTAATTTAACCAATTCGGTGTCCGTATATAATTTTCTACCTTATGGTCAAGTATTACGGATATATATCATTTCAACCCGCAATAAATTAAATTTTACGGGTATATATCATTTCAACCAGCAATCCCGAGTTAAAATTCAAAAATCCATAAAATCGCTCGGGTTTATCATTTCAACCCATAATGATTTTTCCTAATCTATAGATCGTTTGGTTATGTATCATTTCAACCCATAGTGATTTTCCTAACAATAACTAAGGGAACTTGCAGTGTGATAACAACATATAAAATAAATATAATATCCAATCGTCCAAACATCAACAAATAAAACATCTATCACAATCATCATTCAATTCAACCAATAAATCACAACAAATAACTGGTTATCATTATTAGGTATTAAATTAACAATTTAAATTCAATATTAAATTAAATGGCAATTAAATACAATATAAATTCAATTAAATTTGAATGACAATTTAAATATACCAAACAGCAGTTAATAAATTTCTAATCACACCATAAATTTAATTTAACTAACATAAGATGGTTTAGTAGTTGTGAGTGGGTTAAATCACTCACCTTTGATTTTTCATCGGTTTAAAATCCAAATAAACAACAAAAATCTAATAGTCTCATAATGCAGCAAAACAAGTTCCATGTCGTCCGAAATTTCAATACGATTGCAACGGAGAAAACTGCGCATTAATCCGAGCTCGTATGCAAAAGTTATGACGATTAAAACGTTTGAAAATTAAAATTAAAATTAAGATAAATTACAGGGTAAAACGTAATTTTTCTTACCTCACCAAAACCTACCTCCACGCTAACAATAACGTGCTAGAACCAGACATCTGATGCCATGTTCATTAAGATTTTTCCGCCTCCACGATCGACAATGGCCAGATCCAAGACCACCAACGTGCTGCGCGCCTGAAGCTGCCCCCCCCTTAAGGTCGTCGCGACTGCTTCGACATCGCTTGGTGGTGGCTTCCGCCGCCACCTTCTATCAATTTTCTGGCGATCTCTACCGACCTTTGACCCAAAGTAACCATATGGATGCACTCATCTGGACTCCCTCTACGTGCCAGTACTTCCTGATCGTCGTATAGTCGAAGATCCGTCGTTGAAATCGAAACCCTAGAATGGAAGGCCATGAATAAATCGTCGATTTTTGGCCAAACCGTGATCCGATTGCAAAATCAAATTGTAGTGGTAGATTGCGCTCTTCGAGAGCTTTTCAATGATATATAATTCAGTATAGTTTGAGGAGTTAATATTTTTCGATTTGATTTTGATTTGGTAATGAATTTGGGTTTCTGCCATTAGAAGAAGGAAGAAACTGATGAGGAACTGAAAAGTATGTGCAGTAAAATGGAAGGGCTGCTAGGGTTTCAGAAAAAGAAATCTATTTATATGGACAAAGATAGATAAAAATGAATGGACATATCTAATTGGGTCGAAACGACTATAACGACCCGGAAAGCCCGTTTCATTTTCGAAACGAAAGTAGGTCATCCCATATATTAAAATATATGTTTTCGATATTTTTAAACTCAATGGAACCAGTTTCAAACCCAAATTCCATTTTGTACAGACGTTAGCTTTTAAAATCAGACTATATTCATTTAATTTGTTTTAATTGATTTCTACGCGTTTCGAGCTCGCACGATCAAGCGATAAGTCGAATTGATACGAAACTTGAAATCTTACAATAATTTACTGTTACGGATCCGATGAAACTAGTTTCGTCAAAATCCAAGACAGTGGCCAAAATGGCTAATTTTCACGTTAATTAAATAAATTATTATTAAATTAGTTAAATCACGTTTAAATTCAAATTTAAAAGTTAACCATATTATCTGTCTTGATTATAGGTAAATTTATAATCCATTAGAAATAAAATTTCCATGTCACATTCAATATTTAAATATTGCACTAATTTCAACGTTCAATTACAATTGTAGTAAATTCATTAATTATAATTTAAATTCCAATAAATTCATTTATTTTGATTAACATCTTATTATTCAATCATCCAATAACGATATGAATTCATTTGACAATAGTTCACTTTTTTTTATTACATTCTTATTCTACAGTTACCATCTTAACTCATATTAACGCAATATTTAATTACATTTAATTTTATTAGTTTCCAAATTAATTCCAAAGGATTAAATAATAAGACGATAAATAAGCAATTGTTACTTTTACGTAATTTAATCACTTTTATAAGTTTATTGCTCACAAACAAAGATTATAACTACTTACCACACCATTGATTTCATATTCTATATTAACCAATTCTAATTAATTACATAAACTCTCACCATCAAATACAATATTTAATTTATTTCATTATTTACAATTATAACCAAATTAACCATACAACAATTTCAATTTATTAAAATTGCATTAAAACAGTCATCAATTGCATTAAATCGAGCTTATTAAATCACATTCTAACAGTCTTTCCCATTTGTAAATCATAAATTTTAATTTCTCCCAACATTAAATTTCAAAATCTTATTTAATTTAATATTTTTAAATTATCGAAAAATATGGGTCGTTACACCGAGGGTTTTAATTCTCACTCCAGTCATGCTATTTCTAGAGCTTGCCTGAACCCCATTGTAGTCGCTTCCCGAACCGGTTTGTGAAGTCCTATTAGGCCACCTACGACACGTCACAAATTCCACTAGGGCCACGTACACTCATATATGAATTATTTGAGCTTATTTTTTATCGCTAAAGTTACTTCATTTTTTTTATTAGATACTATGGGAGGTCGTGGACTATATAAAGACCTTAAACAATTTACAAATGCACAACATGGGTCGAGACGGACTTCAAGCCGCCACCGGCCGCGAGAAACCGAGGAAGAATGGAGAAGGGGAAAAGATCGGGAAGCTGAAGCTCGTCGCCGGGATGATAGGGACCGAGGCTGAGTTTATAGGGGTGGATATGAGAAGAGGAAGACTCCCGATGATTGGGAAGAGTCCTCCAAAAAGTCGAAAGTTGATCATGATCCTCATCCTTCCAAGCACCATACATTTGCCCCGGCTCTACTTTCTACCGGAATTAAGGTCCCGAATTCTATAGTTCAAGTTGTTCCATCAACCTAGACCCTGTCAACTCATGTTGTGGCTGCTTCTGGTTCTTCACGCCCTCATAGGAGACCTGCTTATATTCTTCCGTCTTGTCCACCCAAGCTTGAAGCCGTGTTCCCCAGATGGTTCTTAAAGGGAGTTTAATTCGATCGTGACATGCGTCCAATTCATAAGGATTCTTTTATTCCCTATCTCCAAGCGATTCATAGCAACTTGGATCAAGGTGAAGGATGGGAGAAATTATGTAAGTAGTTGGCGGACTTAAACCGTAACAACTATCTAGAGATCCTTTCTTTTGAGTCGGAAAAAATGATTATGAAAGGATGCTAACAAAACGTGACGCCAGAATTGACCAATTGATAAAGGAGAGAGATGATGCCATTCGAGAGAGTAAAAGAAATGCTAGTTTTCTAAAGGAATTGAAAGAGGCTCATGCGAAAATTGAGATCGTGTTCAGAGTTGAAATCAAGAAAGCCCACGCTAATGAATTCAAGCTGAAAAAGGAGCTTGAAACTCGAGATGAGATCATCGAAGCTCAGAAGAGAACCATTGCCGGTCATGTTGAAACCGTCGAAGCTCATAAGACTACAATTGCTGATTATGCGGGAATGGTGGAATCCCAAGATAAGACCGTCTCTAACCAGGCTCAAGTGATTGCTTCGCTTCGAGAAAAAGTCGTGCAACTTAACGCTGCATAGACTAAAGTCGAAGTCGAGGAGGCCGCTATGACGATGGACTACTTGGATCTGCAAGATGCCATTGAAAGGAAGATGGCGAAGATGGATGACACCATCTTGAACTTCTACGTCAACTCCCTATTGCATCAAAGCAGCATTTGTTATATGGGTCCCAAATTCTCGCATACTCTTGTTGTGGTTTGGGTGGAAGTCCTGGCCCATTTCTGAGAAAACGGGGATGCGTACACTGAACAAGGGTTGAAGGATGCCTATCTTAATGAAGAATCAAAGAAGGCTTTGGTAGAGGGCCGAGAGTTCATTCAGGTGGATTGGAGCAAGAAGCCACCGATGCAGCTGCAATTACATCTGTTAATGCACTATCAGATCCTTTTAGTTCTAGGCCTGGCGAATCATCCAAGCAGCCTCATGATCAGATAGGAATCATTCCAGCTTCAGCCGGTGTCACTTTGTGTCTTCCCCTTCAGCAAGTATCACTGAAGCCTTGGGTGGTCCTGAAACTTCGCGCCATGATCGTGCAACCATCCAGAGAACGAAACAGTGTGGAGTATGAGATTGAGATTCACGGTCACACTTCTGATGCAGGTAACTTCCTTGTTTCTCCCGAGTTTAAAGATTTTCAGCTCACACCACAAGAACAAAATGAATTGAATGCTATCCTTTTTGATCTTATAGGTCCGTCTTCTTTGCCTGTCGAACTAACAATTTCTCCAGTCTCGGGGCCTACTGCCATTTCAACTGCTTCAACGCTTGTTTTTGTGGCTGCTTTGATCACTACGCCCGTCTCTGGTTCAGAACCAGGACCGAAGTCTGAGAAAATTACTGCGTTTCATGGCCTGGACGACCCTTTCGTATCTCTAGAGGGCGATTTAGCAGCAGTTGACACTCGAGAGTAGATAGACCAAGCTGGCCAGCTAAGTAAAATTGAACAACGAATGGTGGCAGTTAAGAAGGAAAAGGTTGAGGAGAGAAACTACAAGGAGCTCCCACAAGTCTCGAAAGTGCAAGACCAAAGGGGAGTCTTCCAAGGGGTCGAAGAATAAGGAGGAGACATGAGCATGGAGCCTATAATTGATATCTTTGGCAGAGATACTACTCCTGGTGGGGATGTTGAGAGGAAGAAGAAACTTCCGACCAAAGGCGGGAAGGGAAGTGGTAGCAAGAAACAATGACAGGCTCGAGTTACAATGGAGCCAGATATTGGAACATTCTGATTTGTTTGACATGTATTTTGTACAAGTGCAAAGTCCACACTTATTAATTTTGTTTTTGCAGCATCCATACTTCTCTTTTTATTGGGCGATAATGTGTGGGTACGACCCCTACATTTTGACTTTGTAGAGAAAATTTTATAAGGAATGAAAAGATTAATGTTTCTACTACTATTTCTTCTGTGTTATTCCTTATTTATCACGTACTTAGCTTGTTTTTATACTACTTATGTGTGCACATGACAAGATTTCTTGTTCTGAAATTTCTATACTTCACATTGTCGTGCCATGTTTTGTGGTCTATGATGCCTTTATTTCCGTGATTTCACACATTACGTATGAATTTTTTCCAGTTTCATATCTAGATTCGTTGTGATTGCCAAAATTATTTGTTTGGAGAAAAAGGATTATAGAGTGGTTTTCCTTTCAACTAAATATTGGTATGTGTATGCCCCCTACTTTACAGGGTTGTTTTCTCCGAACACTTAATAAATGACCAGTTGATCCAAGCGATTCCTCGGATGTCATTAGCCGAGTCTACTTTGCGGCTTCTATCTTCAAGAACTTGTGGCTCGAGCATCCCGACTCCAGAGATTTTATTGGTCAATAATCAGAATTCTTTGCCGATTTCTAGTTACGTGACATTACTGGACTCACTTCAATTACTTTTGATAGTGGGAGTGGATCCTTGTTAGTCCTGCAATAGACGAGTTTCTCGGTGTCAGGACAATTTCGGTACTTACAAGATTTTAATGGTTTGCTGATGGTGCTGGAGCAACATTAAGTAGTGCTTGCGCGGAATGCCCGACTTTTAAGGGTGACAGGCTTACAAAATGCGTAGCTTTTTGAGAGTGCGTGACTTACGAAATGCGTGGCTTTTAAGAGTGCGCGACTTACGAAATTCGCAGCTTTTTGAGAGTGTGTGGCTTATGAAATTCGCAGCTTTTAAGAGTGTGTGTGGCTTACAAAATGCGTGCCTTTTTAGAGTGCACGGCTTTTAAGAGTACATGGCTTACAAAATGCGCAGCTTTTAAGAGTGTGCGGGGCTTACAGAATGCGCAGCTTTTAAGAGTGCGTGGCTTTTATTTTGAATCGATTTACTTTTCATGACTTTACAAGTAGGCTTAGCATACTTGGGTGTGGTTTCACTTCCCCAAGCAGCTAATGTATGATTTTTGAGTCGGTTTACTTTCGCCGACCCGACGAGTAATTTATATGAACACGGTTTTATTGGTTCAGGAAGCTAAAGAGATTTCATTAATAAAATGGAAAGTAAAGCAACTTTTTCCTATTTGCAACACCCTCAGTGTAGTCGGGCGGCTTATTTGCAAAAATAGGAAATACATAAATAAAAGATAAATAAAGTAATGCCAAAGCGAGTTACTATTCCAAGCATTGGGAATCTAAATTCCATTGACTGTGGTCAGCTTGAAAGTGCCGTCTCTGAGTTTTGCCTGATTGAGTAAGGCCCTCCCCAGTTTAGTCTGAATGTTCCTTGGGCCGGATAGAACCATTTTAGGATGGAATCTCCCATTTCGAAGGTACGATTGCAGGCCTTGGAGTTAAAGTGCCTTGTTACCCTTTTCTTGTGAGCCGCAGTCTTTAGGTTGGCTACCTCACGTTTCTCGTCAATCATATTGAGTGACTCGAGCAGGAGCTGCTCGTTCTCTTTTCGATTGAACTTCGTTTTTGATAAGAGGGGACTTCCAATTCAACCGAGATCATTGCTTTAGATCCGTATGCTAGGCGAATGGCGAGTGTCCAGTTGCTGACTTGTGCATCGTTCGGTAAGCCCATAGTGCAAGTAGGAGCTCATCAACCCAGTTTCCTTTAGCTTTCATCGGCCGTTTTTTGATAGTGGACTTGATGATTTTGTTTTTCCGCATCCACTTTCCCATTTGCTTAAGGGTGTTCTACTGTAGAGAAACTCTTTTCGATGTGGAAATGCTTGCAAAAGTCCTTGAATTTAACGCTTTCGAATTGAGTGTCATTATTTGTGATGATTTTCTACGACACTCAAAACCTGCAAATAATATTTTTAACGACAAAGTTAATTACTTTCTTAGTGGTAATAGTAGCATATTTGGCCCCTCCTTTAGCATTTGGGAGCAGGCCATTCAGGTCAATTCCCCAAACCGCAAACGGTCATAGGCTAACCATAGGCGTAAGTACTGTGGATGGAGTTCTCTGTATTTTGGTGAACTTTTGGCATTGCACACATCTCCTGGCGAAGTCTACTATGTCACGACTGATGGTTGACCAGAAGTAACCGTATCTGAGGATCTTCTTCGCTAGAGTCTTCCCTGCAATGTGGCTTCCACAATTACCTTCATGGACTTCCTTAAGGATATTTTTCGCTTCGCTATACATGTCTAAGTAGGGGAGTATAAAATCCCTTCCTATAAAGAAATCTATCCCGTAAGACGAATCGTCGTGCCTTCCGGAGTAGCTTCTTCCACTCGTTCCTATCCTTGGAGAATGTGCCTTCGATCAAGTAATCTTTGATTGGTGTCATCCATGATTTTTCTTCCTCTATGGTTTCCATAATCCAACCTATATCCATATCATCTATGCTGGGTGATGTAAGCGTTTCGATTGGGGCCAGTCCTATTGACTGAGCATCTCCTGAACTGCCTAGTTTGGCTAGGTGATCCGCTTTCATATTCTATTCCCTTAGAATGTGACTTAAAGTGTAGTGCTCGATGTTCTACAGCAATTCCTGCACTCTTGACAAGTAGAGGGCGAGGTTACCCCTTGTCGGTTACTCTCGTTTCACTTGAAAGATGACTAGTTGAGAATCGCTATAGATATGCATAGATTTTATACCTAATTCTTTAATGATTTTTAATCCAGCTATCAAAGCCTCGTATTCCTCTTCATTGTTGGTGGCAGGAAATTCCAATCTCAGAGCGTAGCTAACAGATCGTCCTTCGAGGGTTTAAGTACCACCCGTGCTCTTAAACAGAATTCATTTGACATGCCATCAACAAAAAACTTCCATTGCGGCATCATATCTGAAATGGTTTCTCCTTCACTGTTCCACTTCGTAAATTCGGCGATGAAATCTACCAGAGCTTGACCATTGATAGCTCTTCGTGGGTGATAAGTGATTTCGTATTGGCTTAACTCGATGTTCCATTTCAGAAGTCGACTTGATGTCTTTGGGCGATACAACACCTATTTTAGAGGTTGATCTGTCAAAACCTTGATGGGATGAGATTGGAAGTATGGTCGTATCTTCCTTGATGCGATCAGCAAGCAATATGCGAGTTTTTCCAATTTTAGGTAATTCTTTTCAGCTCTAGCGAACCACTTACTGATAGGGTCATTGGACCATAGCCTCTTCACGTACCAACGCTGCACTCAGAACATGAGTCGATACAGCAAGGTAAACGAACAAATCTTTCCTGTATATCGGCTTAGATAAGGCCGACGGGGTTTCCATATAATGGAGTAATTCTTCAAAAGCTGTCTGGCAGGCTTCATTCCATTCGAAATTTTTCCTTCCCTTTTTTAACGCGTCAAAGAATGGTATGCATTAGTCAGTCGCTCGGGAGATGAATCAGCTCAGTGCTGCGATCTTTCCATTTAGACTTTGCAATTCCCTTTTGATCGTGAGGGATTTGACATTCCTTAGGGTGGTAATCTGTTCCGGATTAGCTTCAATGCCCCTTGCATTCACAATGAAACCAAGGAATTTGCCAGAAGCGACGCCGAAGGACCATTTCAATGGGTTGAGCTTCATTCCATATTTCCGCAAAATCTTAACCATTTCTGCTAGGTTGTCTAAGTTATTCTCTGATATGCATGATTTGACAAGCATGTCATCCACGTATACTTGCATCATCTTCCCAATCTGGTCTTTGAACATTGTGTTTACCAGTCATTGGTAGGTTGCCCCTGCGTTCTGTAGTCCGAAAGGCATGACTCGATAACAGTATAATCCAAGGTCGATAATGAAATTAGTATTATCTTGGTTGGGTTCATGCATCACGATTTGGTTGTATCCCGAGTAGGCATCCATAAATGATAGTAGCTCATGGCCCACCGTGGCGTCAACAAGTTGATGGATCTTGGGCAATGGGAAGCTATACTTTAGGTAGGCTTTGTTCAAGTCCAAGTAATCAATGCAAGTATGCCACTTCCCATTGGACTACTTTACTAAAACCGGATTTTGTACCCATACGGGGTAGGTTGCATCGTGGATGAAGCCGTTTCCAACAGCTTATCCACTTCCTCTCTTAGTGCAGCAGACCGTTACAGTCCTAGGGTGCGCCTCTTTTGCCTCACTGATGTGTGGGATCATTATTAAGTGTGTGACATGTTATCTTCGGCAATATCCCACAAATATCGAAATGTGTCCAAGTGAACACATCCAGATTGGCATGAAGAAACTTGACTAATTCTTGTCGTGTTTTGGTTCCAAGATGTGATCCTATTTTTAGTACCCGTATCGGATCATCCATGTCTATAGGAACATGCACTGCAATCCATGCCGGTGCAGCCCGTTCTTCCCCTGAAATCTTCTTTCTAGGGTCCATAGCCTTATCGAATCAGCTATGGTCCCCAACCCTGAGGTAGTTCTGTAGTTGCAATGCTGATGGTTCACGAATGTGGAAAGTTCTCTCCATATTCTTTCCCTTCTCTTTCTTTCTTATTTCATGCAATTCAGCGACGTAGCATTCCCTTGCGACGTTCTGGTCTCCCTTTATCATTCCAACTCCGTTTTCCAAGGGGAATTTCATAGTAAGACACCACTGTGCCAGGATAATTCGAAAATCAGCGAGGGTCGGCCATCCCAAGAATGCATTATAGATCGACATCTCGTCAATTATCATAAAGGTTTGGGTGAGAACCACACTCTGACATCCTATTCTGAGTTCAATAGGCAGATCGATTGTGCCAACTGGTTGTAGTGGATGGAAGGTGAATCCTTGGATTTTGGTTCGACATGCAGAGACAAACTTCATGTTAAGCTTCATTTTGTCAAACGTATGTCGAAACAGAATGTTTACTGATCCTCCGGTATCGACCAACACCCTTCGCACTCGAAACAGAATGTTTACTAATCCTCCGGTATCGACCAACACCCATCGCACGACAGCGGGTCTGATTCCTATCTTTACCATCGTTAGATCTAAATTTGGAGATTCTATTCCTTCACTATCCCGGTTTCAGAACACGATGTCGTCATTGAGAATCCTCTGTTGTTTAACAGGGGTCCCGTCTTCGATTGCAAAGCAATTTTCCTTTGGAGCATGTTTGAGTAAACTAGCATATCTTTACATCTCGCCCCAACTTTTCTATGCCAAATGAGGACCTTCCGAATGGTATTGATGACAAGCCTCCATTCAGCTCGCTTGGATCCTTCTTCGCCAGATCTAAATTGCTTTCCTTGGGTGTTAGGAGCATGAGGTTTGGTTGGCTGATCAAAATTTTGGGGTTTCTTCACATATTGTTGGAGCTTGTTTTCTCGAATCAGTTCTTCGATCACGTTCTTCAAATGGTCACACTCGTTTGTGTTATGGCCGTGGGTTTCGTGGAAGCAACATAACTTCCCCGACTTCCTTTGTTGCTTAGACTCTTCTTTCTGAAGCGGCTTCGGGTACTCTTCTGTTCCCTGAGTTGCTAGGTAAATATTCTCTAAGCTATCGTTCAACGAAGTGTATTCTCCGCATTTCAGGCCTCTGAGTTTCTTTCTGCCTCCATTACACTTGCCGATATTTTGATGCTGATTCTTCCTTTTGTGGTCCCCATCTCTCCCAGCAGTTACTTCAAAATTCCTGCCGTTTTGATTGACCGCTACATTACTCTATATCAATTCATTTGGTCCCATATTGATATTTTTACCTTCTAACATATTTGCCTCTTCCAATCTTAAGTGCTGACTAGCCTTTCAATTGAATTCTTTCATGGTGGTTGGTTGCTTCATTTTAATCCATCTTCAAAAATCTGTCTTTGGATGGATCGAGCGGACTAAGGCCATGAAAATGATATCCTCATTTGGATTGCTCACTTCAGTGATGGCTATGTTAAAGCGTTTCATGAACAATTTTAACGATTCATTGGGTCCTTGGAAGTAACCAGATAGAGGCATCACGTCCCTTGGCTGAGCCGCGCGAAGTCTAAATTGTTCCAAGAACTTCCTAGCTAGCTCGTCAAAGGTTGAGAAATCATGGAGGGAGCATGGTAAACCACATGGAGGCGACTCCTTCCAGATAGATGGGGAAACATCTGCAACAAACCGCATCTGTTACCCTTGCACCATCCATATTCCAAATGTACTTGTATAAGTGCTATCGAGGGTCGATAGTTCCATTGTAGGAGGGTATGGCTAGTGCATGGTGAATTCTATGGGGTATTCTACCCTCAGGATACTATCGGCGAAGGGAGTTCGGCTCGGAGCGGAACCCCAATCATATCCTTTCTACCCTTGCTTTCCTCTATCAAGCGTCTAACCATGTCCGCAACGAATTCCTTACTTGTTTGTTCATCCTCAAGTCGGCTGTCAGTAGCTGCGCCAAGTGTTTGTCTTTACAAACGGTCTTGGTTGGCTGGCATAAGTCTAGGCCCTCCAATTTTTGGGCGAGTCACTCCTGTAGAGGTCCGTTGGCAGGCGGTTGGTCCCTTGGGTGGAGTTTGATCGTTTGAGTTCAATTCACCTTCTTTAAGTCATTCATCTTCTTCAGAGTCAGTATCTACGACTAGTACGTCCTCCCGTGGAGTTTTCACTTTTAAGTTCTGGTTTGCAGCATGTGCTTTTGCAGTGGGTGGAGTATTAATGTTTTCTTCTGTCATGTTTCTTGGAACTCCACCCACTACTTCTTTTTGCTTTTGTCTTTTGTTTCTTCCGTTCAAGCCGGAAACAGAAGAATGCTTTTGCTCCGTAGCAGCCATGGCTTTAGGCACTGTTCTGGGAGTAGTTAGTGATTGGAGCGCTAAGAGAGTATCTATCTTACCCATACTGTTTGCCATTTTCTGGTTAATTTCATCAACCATCTTGTTCAATTCTCCCATAATTACAACTTTATGCTGCGTGGAGGATCCTGGATCCTGATCTCCAAAGTTAACTCCTAACAATAGGCTATTGGGTTTGTTGACTTCAATATGCTGAGGGTTTTTTCTTCCTTAATAAAGGTAGCTCCTATGGATCTTCCGGAGGTATTCTCTTTCTTCTATGTGCCATTGATTCTCAGCGATAAATAGTCTAGGCAAAGATTGAGGGTCTAACTTGTAACACCCCTAATTTTTGATAATATTATTCATGAGATTTAATTAGATAAATTAAATAGAATAATGTAAATGTTAAGTGATAAGGGGGTTGAGATTTGAATAAATCTAATTAAGGTCGTTCTTAATAAAATAATTAAATGGGCTTAAAAATGGGATATAAGCTAATTAATTTACAAAAGGGTATATTGGGTATTTACCGCACATAACCCTTAACCCCTATATATTTTCGTTCCTACCATTTTATTTCCCATTCACGTCATTTTGAAAACGCAAAACAAAAACTTAAAGAGGAGCCGACCATTAAGAGAAGAGAAATCAAAGTAAAGCTAGGGAATTCAAGCTTAGGGGAAATTAATCTCAATCCAATCTCTTTATCTTAATCAAGGTGAATAATAATTCCATCTCTATTTTGTATTATAATCATATGTTTTCTAATTTAAGGGTAAATTCGTTTTTATGATGACTTGGATGATGACATGCTTGAATCACAATTTATTTGATTCAAACAAGGATGTTTAAATGATTTCTCACGGTTTTAGGGAGAAATCGATTTATGTTGATGTTTAAATGCCATGGAAAAATTTAATGTTATGTAAAACATGACTTTAGAGTTGGGGTTTAATTTTATTAATTTTCCAAGCTATGGAAAGATAATTATGAATTTTCAAAGGAAAATATGGTTATTTAGGTTTATAAATTTATTTCAGAAAATATATTAAGAATTTGGGTTTGAAATTTTGATATGTTAGATAACACGATTAAAGTGAATTTTTGGGGATTTTTCCTAAATGAATAATTATGCAAACTAAATTATTTTAGAAGAGTGACTTCTTTGCAATATTGGTTTTGCTTATTGGAATGGCTTATTTGTAAACTTAACCATGGTTTAGATCTGAAATTAGCGTCGGTTATTTTAGTAAAGAATTTGAAAAGTCAAGGCAACCAATCTTTTGTTTACACATGGAAGGTTAGTTAGAAAGTGTTTTCTTTAATTAATATTTAATCAAGTTAACCCATAAAAGTTGGTTCCACCTTCTTTAGAAGTACCTTTCGACTCAGAGCTTCCGCCTTCAATCAAGTCGAAACCCACTAAGCCATAACAAATACATAGGCTATCATGTAGATGATACATAGTGGATTGGAGCAAGGCAAAAATCTAGGTGTCGAAAGCATGGATTCCGATGGGGTCGATACCTTTTATTTGTTTTAAAAGAGAAGTGCCTGCTTTTGTTTTATTTTAGCCTTCAAAGGATTCGAAGGATTCGAAGCATATGTTTTCGAAAGAAGTTTTCCAAGGGCTTTCGAAGGGGTTGCCATCATCTTATGTTTTAAAGAGTAAGCTTTCAAAGGGTTTCCTTACTTATAAAATAATGCTTTCGAAAGAAGGGGTTCCGACCTAGTCGAAGCCTTACCGCCGTTCTTTAGCCATTCGATGGTATTGAAGTCATCAACGCTTTCGATAGGTTATGTTTGTTTTTAAAGGTGTTTTAAGTCACTTTCTAAATGTTTTAAAAAGGGTCCAATGGTTTCGAAGGCAATGGCTTCGAAAGGGGTTTCGACACTATCCTCCAATGTGTTGTTTAAATGGTTTGATGCTTTCAAAAAAGATGGTGACGACATCATCATATTTTCTGCAATACTTTTATATGATAAAGGATGGTTTCGAAAGAGAACCTTTCATTTAAAATTCACTTTGACCTAAATGATATTTTTCAGAATAAACCCAATGGTTTCGAATTGGGGACTTTCAATGGTTTCAGAAGGGTTACTTCGAATGGTTTTGAAAGGTGTACTTTCAATGGTTTCGAAGCTAAGCTTCTAAGTGTTATTAAGTAATACTTTAATATGTTCAAAAGGTTTCGAAAGAGATGTTTTAAAGTGTTTCAAAAGGCAGAGGCCTAATGTTTTGAAAAGAGATTTATATGCTTTCGATGGAGGTTATCCAGTGAAGTCGAAAGTAAGGATTTGAAGGTTTCGACAGCCTTAGTTTTCAAAGCAAATCACTTAATCTCATTTTTGAAAGAAAAACCATGGCATAAATATATAGTATTTTGAAAGGGAGTTTTTGAAGAAGTTTTCTTTGATTAAAAGGTTAAAGGATTAACCAAGTTATTGTGTATGCTTCTTCATATATGTATATATTCGCATTTTAATGGGCCCATAACTGAATTTTGGGGAAGGGCAGAATAACTAGCTAGGTTGACCCAGTAGTGAATATAAAGTAAGTTAACTCCTGAATGAGTAGATTTGCATCAAGGAGGTCAGGAAGACCAGAATATAGAATGCTAAAATATTAAAGGAAGATATTGGCACGGGCCAATAGGTTTATAGTTAGCCCATGAAAAATATGTATAAAGGAAGATGTCAGAAAGATAGGCTCATAGTAAGCCCATGAAAACTATGATTTGATACTGGCAGAGGCCAGTAGGTTTGTAGTTAGCCCATGAAAACTATATATGGATGAAGATATTGACAGATGTTAATAGTTCCTAGTCAGTCCATGAAAACTAGTATAAGAAAAGAGGATATTGGAGTCACCAATAGGTTCCTAGTCAACCCATGAAAACTAGGATAAGAGTAAAGATATTGGAGTTACCAATAGGCTCATAGTGATCCCATGAAAACTATGTAATTGGACAGGGAGTCCTTAGATATTTTACCGGTTATTAGTCAGCCCATGAAAATTGTTAGGTTAATAGTAATCCTAGAAACTATAATTTAGATAGATTGTCAAAATGAAGTGGGATGGGTAATCCAGAATTGATTCATTTGTTTTTCATATCATCATATCATATTGTTTTGAATTGTTTTAACCATTGTGGATGCAGGAGCATATTATATGGTTTTATAAATGTTTTAGGATACTAATGTGGGGAAAACCTGTTCCGCTAAGCGGCGTGGTCTCACTAAATATCTACATGATTTGAGATGGTAGATTATTATTCATATAGGGCTTTATGTCTGACTCGAAGTTTATGTTTTCCCCTTAAAATCTTGGGTACTCAATTGATTTTGAGTAGTTTGAGAGTTGAGTTTTTCAGGTACCTCATTAGACGAATAAAGCTTCCGGAGACGTGCAGGAGGCATGATAGCTATATAGAGTTCTCTTTTATTTGATTCCGCTGTGTTGTTTGTAATGACAAAGTTGTTATATTGCCTGTATATACTCTAATCATCCAAGGGGGCATCTTCATATGTCACTTGGCATATATTGTAATAAATATATTTTCTCGGAACGTGGTTTACGATTGTGGGATTATGTAATGAATTGGAAATGTTTTGAAATGGAATGTGATCATGTTTGTAGTTTTAAAATTCTTGCATATTCATGTATTTCTGTGTATCAATGAATCTAACACCATCGTATTTGGTCACCGAGGATTAATAACTATAGATGACTGCAACATCCGTAGCCGTTAGTTTTAGGCCTCCAAGTAGGAGGATGTTACATGTTGGTATCGGAGAATAGGTTTATGAAACCTTAAAAGAAAGTTAAACCTAAAAGCTTTTTCAAACATAATCTAATGAATCAGAAATATGATCGGGGCTTGGGATAACACTATAGTAACGTACTTGTATTTGGTGTATATATATAAGTACGTATTCCCCTCTCTCTTAGACCGTTCTTCTGTATCTTACTAAGGCTCGTATGCGGATTTACGAGAAAGAAGATATCGAAGCAGGAAATGGAAGAGGAAATTTCGATGGAGGAAGCACCATAACCAATGGAAATGCTTGACCTAATACTAGAACGAACCAAGGTCGACATGCTAATGCTAACAAAAATGCTGAAGCCAATGTGGGTGCTGGAAATCCACCAGTAGATATGGGGGCGATGTATCAGTTCTTCGTCAATATGATGCAAGTAGGAGCTGCTGTTGGAGTTGCTGGGAATGTTGGAGGAGCTAATCCTGTGGCTCCAGTTCGGAATAACTATGCTAAGTTGAGCAGAGACTACACCAGTTTATGTGGAAAACCGTTCATGGGAACGGAGGATGCTATTGAGGTAGAGAACTGGCTGTTACAGTGTGAGCGCATCTTTGCTGATCTGGGTTTAGATGAGGAGCAGAAGAGAAGGTTGGCCTCTAGACAGTTGCAGGGGTCAGCACTTCACTGGTGGAATAGTGTCACTGCCAGAGTTCCGAAGGAGGAGTTGACATGGGCTGAGTTTAGAAGGAGATTTGAACTAAGGTTTTTATCTAAGGTTGCTAAGTCAGCGTTGATGAGAAAGTTTATGGATCTAGTTCAGGGAGATATGTCAGTTATCGAGTATGTCACTAGGTTCGATGAGTTGTCTCGATATGGATATGTTGTTGTTGACACTGACATCAGAAGGAATGAGAGGTTCATTCGGGGATTAAGACCTGAGCTTGCTAGGGCGACCATGACACATATCCATGATCCTTGTAATATTGTTGTGGAGATGGAAATTCACCATGAAGAGATGCTTGCTGTTTGCTAGAGGGAAGCCAGTAGAAACCCAGGGTTCTCAGGGAAAGAAAAGGAAGTTATTTAAGAAGAAGGGAGCCCAGAAGGGAGATATTGCCTAGAAGGCAAAGGCTGATTTAGTTCGCTACAAATGTGACAAGAAGGGTCATTATGCAAATGAGTGCCAGTCAAAAAAGGCAAAGATGACTACAGACAAGAAGAATGTAAAGTGCTTCAACTGTGACTAAGTTGGGCATTATAAGAACCAATGTACAGAGCCAGTCAGGGTGGACAAGGGAAGGTCTTTGCTATTGGATTATCTACTAAGCCAACTGTAGTTGATAAAGGAAAGACTGTGATGGAAGGTACGTTTTTGATTCAGAGTATACCAGTTAGGATACTATTTGATACTAGTGCATCACATTCATTTATATCTCAGTGTTTGGTTGATAGGTTATGCTTAGAACCCACATACCTTATTACTTCGTTAAGGGTTGCGAATCCAATAGGAGGGTATGCAACTCTGGGGATGAGATGTGACCTGTTAGAACTTGATTTATTAGGTCATAAGTTTGCATATAGTCTATATGTTTTTGATTTTGTAGATTTCAGAATCATTTTGGGTATGAATTGGTTGAGAAGGTATGAAGCCAGGATATTTTGCCAGGATGGGGAGATATCACTAAGACACCCTGATAGTCATAACCGAATTATATTATCAGTGGAGAATTCTGATCGGAATAGTTGTTCTTTGTTAAGTGAAATGGAAGTGGGAGAAGTGCTAAGTCAGATTCGAGTAGCAAGGGAGTTTGCAGATGTGTTTGAGCTAGTCACAGGACTACCACCGAAACGAGCTGTTGAGTTTCAAATAGATCTTGTGCCAGGAGCTGAACCTGTGAGTAGACCACCTAGCAGGATGACACCTACCGAGATGAAGGAATTGAAGGTGCAGCTGGTGGATATAGAAGGAAGGGATTTTATTAGACCAAGTAGTTCGCCTTGGAGAGCGGCTGCGGTATTCGTGAAGAAACAGGATGGGTCGTTGAGGATGTGTATCGACCATCGTAAGTTGAATGAGAGGACGATAAAGATTAAGTATCCTTTGTCGACAATTGATGACCTGTTTGATCAATTGAGTGGAGCCAGAGTGTTTTCCCAATTGGATTTGGCGATAGGTCTCCATCGTTTGAGAGTGGCGAAGGACAACATTCCTTTGACAGCATTTCAGACTAGATATGGTTCGTACGAGTTGTTAGTTATGCCATTCAGGTTGACGAATGCACCTGCTTTCCTTGTGGTTTGATGAACCGAGTATTCCAAGAGTATTTGGATAGATTCGTGTTGGTGTTTATAGATGACATTTTGGTATACTCTAAAGATGAAAGAGAGCATGAAGATCATCTTAGAGTTGTGCTTGAGATGCTGAGGCAGAATTAGCTAAAGGCGAAGTTTTCCATGTGTCATTTTTGGAAGAAAGAGGTTAAGTTTTGTGGTCACATGGTTTCAGAGAAGGGGTGATCAGTCGATCCAGATAAGATCGAAGCTATTAATAATTGGATGAGACCAGAAACGGTGACTGAGATTAGAAGTTTTCTTTGACTTGTTGGATATTACGGGAGATTTATTAAGGATTTCTCGCGGATAGCAGCGCCTTTGACTAAGCTTTCTAGGAAGGAGGTGAAGTTTATTTGGTCCGACAAATGTGAGGAAGCATTCCTTAAGTTAAAGCATTTGTTGACCAATGCACTAATTTTGGTAGTTCCAAACGGATATCAAGGATTGGTGGTATATACTGATGCATGTGGAATGGGATTGGGAGCTGTGTTGATGCAAAATGGTAAAGTGATTGCCTACGCTTCACGATAGCTTAGACTACATGAGGTGAGATATCCTACTCATGATCTGGAGTTGGCTGCGGTGATTTTCGTATTGAATATTTTAAAGCATTCTCTCTTGAGCGAGAGATTTGAGCTATACACAGACCATAAGTCTTTAAGGTACTTATTCTCTCAGAAGGAGTTGAATATGAGATAGCAGAGGTGGCTAGAGTTTTTGGCTGCTTATGATTTTGGTATAGAGTATACACCAGGGAAAGGCAATAAATAGTGGATGCTCTTAGCAGAAGACACCAGAATGTGGTGTTGACTATGTTGGCAGAATGGAAGGATCTATAAGCTTTGGCCATTTGTGTTGTGCAGTTAAGATCAACTGCTAGTTCTAGTCAGAGTACTGCCATGTTGTCCTGTTTAGAAGTTCGACCAATGTTGATCGAGAGAATCATTTCTAAGAAGAAGGAGGATCCATTATTAGCTGAGAAGATTAGAGGACTTGAGGTTGGAACCGAGGTCGATGATTTGAAAGATTTTTGTCTTGACCAGAGAGGATGGTTGAGAAAGAAGGGGCGATTATGTGTTCCAGATGTTGAGAACTTAAGGAAAGAAGTTCTTGGGGAATGTCATCGATCCAAGTTTACGATTCATCCTGGAGGGACCAAGATGTATCAAGATATGAAGAGGAGCTTCTATTGGGAAGGTATGAAGAGGGACGTTGGCTTGTGGGTTAGGCAGTGTGCAAACTATCAACCAGTGAAAGCCGAACATCAGAAGCTGAGTAGGTTGCTTCAGCCTCTAGAGATTCCAGTTTGGAAATGAGATTCAATATCCATGGATTTTATTGACGGGTTGCCAAGGTCAAACAGAGGAAATGAAAGTATATGGGTCATAATGGACAGATTGACCAAGAGTGCCCATTTCATTCCAGTAAAGTCAACCAGGACGACACCTGTTTTGGCTAAGCTGTTAATGAAGAACATTGTTAGACTATATGGAGTTCCTAGTAGCATTGTCAGTGACAGAGATGCTTTATTCACTAGCGAATTCTAGAAGAGTCTATAGAATGTGTTAGGCACTATGCTCAAGATGAGTACTGCATATCACCCTCAGACGGATGGGCAGACAAAGAGAGTCAATAAGGTACTCGAGGATTTGTTGAGAGCTTGTGTGTTGGACTTTGGTGGATCTTGGGAGGATCACCTACATTTGGTTGAGTTTTCCTATAATAATAGTTATCAGACTAGCATTGGAATGACGCCTTTTGATGCTTTGTATGGAAGGCCATGCAAATCACCAGTATGTTGATTGGAGACTAGAGACAGATTGGTCTTAGATCCAGATTTGGTTAGGGAGGCGTCAGAGAATATTGAGCTGATCCGAGAACGGATGAAGGAAGCTCAATCCAGGCAGAAGAGTTACGCAAATAAAAGGCGTAAAGACCTAGAGTTCTCAGTGGGAAACAAGGTTTTCATTAAGGTGTCACCAATGAAGGGTGTGATACGATTTGGAAAGTCGGGGAAGCTGGCCCCAAGTTATGTTGGTCCATTCCAGATTATAAAGAGGATTGGAAAGCTCGCATATAGGGTAGAGTTGCCAAGCAGTATGGTAGGTGTCTATAATGTATTTCATGTATCTCATATTTGCAAGTATGTGCATGATCCAGAGACTACTATTCCTCCGATAGGGTTGGAAGATCTAGTAGTAGAGCATAATTTGACTTTTGTTAGACAACCTGTTAGCACCAAAATTGGTCACTAACCTCATTGAGAAAGATTATGTAGAGAGATTAATGAAGAAGATAAATTAGAACTGAAAAATAGTGTAATTCAATGCCAAAAGAACAACAAAAACGAGAACACCAGATTTGTAGTGGTTCGGCGTAACTGCCTACGTCCACTTTGAGTTTTGATCTTTATTGCTTTCATAAGTAGTTGAATACAGATACAATCCATATATTAATGACTTGAATACAAGTTTTAACTGAAAATAATAAGTCTTCAAAGCGGCAGAGTCTCCCCAGTGTTCTCTTGAAAAAGGTCCATTTCACTGTGCCCCTGCCCCTCTATTTATAGACGAAGATGGGTTAGACTTCCCTCTTGGGCCTAGGAGTGAGATACTTCGGCCCGTGGAGAGTGACTTCTACGCACCGTTCCATGCAAGCCGAACGAGACATGCCAGACGAGACAAGCCGGACCACATTTGGCCAAACTAGGAACTATGCGCTATCGTGGTTGAACGATGTTTGCCGAGCGAGGCTCTGTGCCGATCGAGGCTCTACGCCGAGCGATGGCTTTGCATGCCGAATGGGAACTCTGTGCCGAGCCTCTCGTTACCAGGTCAAATAACCGGTTAACACAACCAGTTGGGGTTGTAGCGAGAGATGAAAAAAGATTGAGGAACAAGACAGTCAAGTTGGTGAAAGTTCAGTAGAGCGATAATGAGAAGGACTGGGAGATAGAGGACAGGATTTGAGATACTTATCCAGATCTGCTTTGAGGTTATGTCTATATTAGATTTATATATATATATATTAGCTAGTTAGATAGACTAGTATGGTTGTTAGGAGTCGTTACAGATGATTGTTATGTTTAGTATTTAGTCCTTACTGAATTTCGAGGACGAAATTCTTTAAGGAGGGGAGCTTGTAACACCCCTAGTTTTTTATTACATTATTCAGGAGATTTAATTAGATGAATTAAATAGAATAATGTAAATGTTAAGTGATAAGGGGGTTGAGATTTGAATAAATCTAATTAAGGTCGTGCTCAATAAAATAATTAAATGGACTTAAGAATGGGTTATAAGCTAATTAGTTTACATAGGGGTATATTGGGTATTTGCCGCACAGTACCCTTGACCCCTATATATTTTCGTTCCTACCATTTTATTTCCCATTCACGTCATTTTGAAAATGCAAAACAAAAACTTAAAGAGGAGCTGGCCATTAAGAGAAGAGAAATCAAAGTAAAGCTAGGGAATTCAAGCTTAGGGGAAATTAATCTCAATCCAATCTCCTTATCTTAATCAAGGTGAATAATAATTCCATCTCTATATTGTTTTATAATCATATGTTTTCAAATTTAAGGGTAAATTCACTTTTATGATGATTTCGAAGCTGACATGCTTGAATCACAATTTATTTGATTTAAAAAAGGATATTTAAATATGATTTCTCACGGTTTTAGGGAGAAACCGATTTATGTTGATGTTTAAATGCCATTGAAAAATTTTATGATATGTAAAACATGATTTTGGAGTTGGGTTTTAATTTTGATAATTTTTTAAGCTATGGAAAGATTGTTATTAATTTTCAGAGGAAAATATGGTTCTTTTGGTTTATAAATTTATTTCGAAAAATATATTGAGAATTTGGGTCTGAAATTTTGATATGTTAGATAACATGATTAAAGTGAATTTCTGGAATTTTTGGGGATTTTTGCTATGTAAATTGTTAAGAAAATTAAATTATTTTAGAAGAGGGACTTCTTGCAATATTGGTTTTGCTTATTGGAAGGTTTTATTTGTTAACTTAACCATGGTTTAGATTTGAAATTAGCGGCAGTTATTTTAGTAAATAATTTGAAAAGTTAAGGCAACCAATCTTGTGTTTACACGTGGCAAGTTAGTTAGAAAGTGTTTGCTTTAATTAGTATTGAATCAGGTTAACCCAGAAAAGTTGGTTCCGCCTTCTTTAGAAGTACCTTTCGACTCAGAGCTTCCGCCTTCAATCAAGTCGAAACCCACTAAGCCATAACCAATACACAGGGTATCACATAGATGATACGTAGTGGATTGGAGAAAGGTGGAAGGCTAGGTGTCGAAAGCATGGCTTCCGATGGGGTCGATATCTTTTATTTGTTTTAAAAAGAGAACCGCCTACCTTTGTTTTATCTTAGACTTTGAAGGAGTCAAAGCATATGTTTTCGAAAGAGGTTTTCCAAGTGCTTTCGAAGGGTTGCCATCAACTTATGTTTGAAAGAGTAAGCTTTCGAAGTGGTTTCCTTACTTATAAAATAATGCTTTCGAAAGAAGGGGTTCCGACCTAGTCGAAGCCTTGCTGCCGTTCTTTAGCCTTTCGATGGTATTGAAGTTATCAATGCTTTCGAAAGGTAGTGTTTGTTTTTAAAGATGTCTTAAGTCACTTCCTAAAAGTTTTCGAAAAGGTCCAAGGGTTTCGAAGGCAATGGCTTCGAAAGGGGTTTCGACGTTATCCTTCAATGTGTTGTTTAAATGGTTTGAAGCTTTCGAAAAAGACGGTGAAGGCGTCATCATATTTTCCCTAATACTTTTATATGAAAAAGGATGCTTTTGAAAGAGACACTTTCGTTTAAAATTCACTTTGGCCGAAATGATATTTTTAAGTATAATGTTATCCCGCCTTTTGGCAAGGCCATGACACCAAAAAGTTGACTGGAAAACTAAAGACGTTCGTCATAAAAGTTCATTATACACTGTTTCACCATGGATATCGATGAATTTTGTCCGAGCCCGGATCAGGCTACAATTGATAGGATACAACGAGCTAAGTCATGGGAACTAGCATTCCAAATTTCAGGTTAATCGAAGTTCGTATTAATGAGATATGATCGATACAAGTTAGATAAAATGCGCTATTCGTATCCATCAAAAACCCGTTCGAATCGATCAGATTCGTATCCATTATATTTGCGTAGATCGAATCCATCAGGTGTTCTCGTGTCCGCATGTTCGAATCCATGACGTTCGACTCGATCAGTCCACGCTGCTTCGCATCCATCGGTGCACCTTGTTTCGAGTCGGTCAGTTTCGTACCCATAAGCCTTAGTTCGCATCGAATTCATAAGAGAAAAGAGGCTTGATCGAATCCATCGAGAAGCCTTGATTTCGTATCCATTTGATGCTGTCTTCGTATCCAACTACCATCGATGGATTCGGGCAACGTCTCTGATATGAGTAAGGCGAAGTTTAAGGGGAGACGCGGTCGACTCGGAGTAAAAGGAGGATCTACCCGAAGGATGCGCGCCACGTCACTGCAAAACCACGTGCTTTATCGATGCGAAGGTCATCGATACGAAACCATGGATTCGAACAAGGCAGCGCACACGGAACCTTGATCTCGTATCGATCATATCTCACAAATCCCTGATCCAAATGCCATGAAATTTTCACAATAGCTTCCATACAAGGTAAAGAACCCCCCTGCCGAGTTTCAGCTTGATTGGAGCATTTTTTGATCGATACGAAGTTATTTCGAATCGATCGCAGATTGAGTCGAAACTTGGTGGGACCGGACGCGTGGGCCCACTCACGTGCCAGAAGAAGTCTCCCGAAGTTTGAGCGCGATCTCAGCCTCCTACGCCTATAAATAGCCCCCTGAAGCCTACAGAAAAAGGATCTTTCGGCGATTCAACGTCCAGACTCTGCCGGATTCAATTCTACATCTTATGATCACTATTGTATTCGAATTTCAGAGCAACCATCAATTGTAATAGGCTGTAATAGATTGAAGTCATCAAGTGAATCAATAAAATCATAAGCTTCAGAGTGGACGTAGGCAAGATCGCCGAACCACTATAAAATCTGTGTTGTTTACTGCTGTTCTTTTCAATTTCCTGAGTGTTCTTCATTTTTGTTTCTCTACATATTTGTTATCCGTGAATTGTGATTGCGTACTGGTGCTTTCAACGACTATCGGGTGTTTGTGACCAATTTTGGTGCAAACATATAAACCCAATGGTTTCGAAAGGTGGACTTTCAATTGTTTCGTAAGGGTTACTTCGAATGGTTTGAAAGGTGTACTTTCAATAGTTTCGAAGCTAAGCTTCTAAGTGTTATTAAGTAATACTTTAATACGTTCGAAAGGTTTCGAAAGAGATGTTTTAAAGTGTTTCAAAAGGCAGGGGCCTAATGTTTTGAAAAGAGATTTATATGCTTTCGATGTAGGTTATCCAGTGAAGTCGAAAGTAAGGTGTGACGCCCCACCTCTATACCCACGCTAGCCAAGAACACTACGGTGTATTGCTGTCAACTAGCATGGAGAATAAGGCTGTTGAGGAGCGACCATCTATGTAATTGCTTTGTGCGAGCACCGATGTGTCAGATAGAATAACATGCATTTTTATTACAGGAGGAAATCCGACATACCGATACAAACTCAAAGCTACTACACAGTGGCTATAATAGTTTAGGACAATAGATATAAAAATAACAAAGATAACATAAATGCGGAATACAGATGGAGCGAAAAGTCTCATATATATAATAACTGATATAAGTTACAATACATTTGACACAATACAAATGATACAACTACAACTGTCGACTCAAGAAGTTATATATACACGTACATTATCGACTAATATACATGAATACATTATCATCTTAAAATAGACACACTGACTACTACAACAAGACGAAGACCACTTCAAATGATATAAAAATCTTCATAGCTCTAGCAGCAACCCAAAGCTAAAAATCTACAACCTGTAAATACTCGGTCTGACCCGAGTATTAAATTCAAAAGAAAATAATACACGGGTCAGTCTAATTCAAACTCAGTTATTAATGCACAGAAGCAATAATAATCAAACATCAAATAGACGAAAGTCAGAGAAATTCTCCTTCTATCCGACTCTTTTAACAAAGAAATCGGATAACGAAAATTCTAACACTAAACAGTGTTAAACAATAAATCAGCAGATTTAAAACATCAACAGAGATAGATGAAAAGATTTCTAAATGAAGATGATTTAGAAAAGAATGTAATTGCCGAAAACGGCGATTAACAACAAAAATAAACAAGGATGAATGAAACTGATCAAGCAAGTGCAGCAGGTACAAAGGCCCAACGACCAAGTGCACAAAACAATTTCAAGTGAAGGCAAATGAAATCAAGTACACATGAACCTAAGGAAATCATCAGAGAACAAGTCACAGCCGAAATGATCCATCGCAGTGCAAACTAATATGACAACAAGTATGACTGGGATGCATACATAAACAAGAGATCAAGTTATAGCATGGCAAGTGCAGACTCAATTGAAATTATACACTACAGGTGCTATGCTCAAATACAACAAGACTGGTTCAATTACGATATGAATACAATGCAACTGGCAACTATGTAAATAATGCAACTGATGATAGTGAATGAGACAACACTTTAAACTCAAATAAACAGCAGCCTCAACATCAACAAAAAAAATGGATGCAAATCCAAGTCAACATGAAACTGCAAACATGACACAACAACCAAAAATGTCATAATGCAGACAACAAGCTCATGGACCAACTACAATGGAGAGACCTTTGCAAGTATACAAGTTCAGAATGACATGTGCAAACCACACTGGAACAAAATGACAACATCAACATGGATGCAGGTACAAGGCTGTCAGCAAGTAAATTCAAAGTGACAGTAACCAGTGTGCAATAGGAAAGACAAGTCGAAATTACAAAGTGAACCAAATGCAAATAATACAATGCATCAATGCAATGTATCAGACTCAAGCTAATAATCAACTCAATTACAACTACTGTAAGTATAAATGCAGTGACACTCAACATATAGGCATATGTTACAGTGCAACATGAACTTGCTCAAAGGTCAGAAGTAAATACAGTGTGCACATGACAAAGAGATCGAGATCAAGGCTAAAACAAAGATGGTCAGAGTAAAAGTCTACAATGAAACCAGAGTGAATATCAACATCAGAGACTTAGCCTAAATTCAAGAATATATGCATACACACATACATATGTATGTATGCACATATATAGTCTTGAATAAACAGAAGTAATGTATAACAAAATGGAACAGTGGATAGAACCATCAGACAAGTAATCGAGTGGGAACATGATCAGCAGACCAAAGTTCACGCAATAAAAACATTAAAAATGCAGACGACCAAATATGCAAACCAAATAGCGATGACTGGACAGGTGAAGTGTTATCAGGTTGAAGTCAAATTATGGTAACAATATGAACACAATCAATCTACAGCTTATACATGAATGCCATAACAATCAGAGACAAATGTAACATGCTCAAAAATAAGCACATATAGGCAACTCGACCAACAGACTGAACCAACTAGGCAAATGAATCAATGTGCAAGCAAAGAACAGAGGGCGAGACAGTGAAAACTCAAATGAACAAATTTATCACAATTTCATGACAAATCAAGTTACTGAATTCATGCTACAAGGGTGAATGGAAATGGTCAAGCTAACTGGAGTCGAGCCAATAGAAAAAAATCATCACAAAATCACATAATTCTGAGATTAAATTAGATGTGAGAATTTACTCACCTTCAATTCGAGATCGCAAGCAAATAAGCAGCAGCGAGACCGAAGCCAGAGTCACCACAAAGAAAACCACAAGCCAGAGCTACAGAGAATCGACGAAGTCGTATTCGCCAGAGAATCTAAATATCGAAAGCCCCAAGGAGCAAGCGAAGAAGAGCGTCTAATACTATCAAGCAGTACAGAGCTTCGATCGAACTACAAAACTCTCAAGCCCTAATTTTGACAGAGAAATCAAAGAATACATCGTCGCCGCCATTTTTTTTATTTTCTTTCGTCTAGGGTTTTTGATATGGAAGAATGAAAGAGAGGGGATCGGGTTTGCCCCTGATATCATCTCGGCAAAGCCAAGAAACATGGGCCAAGATTCAAATTGTAAAGCCCGGTCAACATTTTTATAAAAGAATTTCAAATTGATTTTAAATTTCAATAGCAATAACAATCGTTTGATGACAATAATCAATTGATGCAAAATACTGGGTTGTTACAGACTTCCCTCCTTAAAGAAATTGCGTCCTCGCAATCACAAGGAATAAATGGATAAAAGGTAACAACCATAAGAGCATGGCAATGTCGAATGCATAAGCAAAGCAAATGTCAGCAGGGGAAGTATTAGATATGAAATCAAAAGGTTCGATTGCTTCAAATCAAAAGAATCAACATCGAGGGGATCAAGGAATCAAAATCAGACGAATCTATAAACAACCTCAAACATCATCATCGACTGATAAAAACAAGATCAATCGAGTTCTAGCAATTGAAAGAAAAGGAATCAGAGCATAAATCACATACTGCACGAATTGAATGTGAGTAAATCAAATTACTCACCTGAATCGCCAGAGAAAAAGACGAAGATCGAATCTCAAAATCGTAAATATTCAATCATCAAAAACGATAATTGAATTTTCAAATCGCAAATATTTACTTATCTCAAACAATAATCAAATCAATAAATATTTAATTATCACAAATGAAAATCAAATTTCACAAATATCTGATTATCAAAAACGATAATCAGAAACACAAACATTCGATTAATCAAATCGAAAAATATTTAATTATCTCAAACGATAATCAAATTTCACAAATATCTAATTATCAAAAACGATAATCAGAAGACAAATCAAATATCTAATTATCTCAAACGATAATCAGAAAACAAATCAAATGTCTAATTATCTCAAACGATAATCAGAAAACAAATCAAATATCTAATTATCTCAAACGATAATCAGAAAACAAATCAAATATCTAATTATCTCAAACGATAATCAGAAACAAATCAAATATCTAATTATCTCAAACGATAATCAGAAAACAAATATTTAATTATCACAAATGATAATCAAATCACACAAACATCTGATTATCAAAAACGATAATCAGAAATCAGAAATATCCGATTATCAAAAACGATAATAAGAAACACAAACATCCGATTATCAAAAACGATAATCAGAAGTCATAAATATTCAATTAACGAGTCCGGAATTAACCGAAGTAGTAAAAGTATGGTTCCATACTCCGTACTTTTGCTAAATCGTTTAAATCTCTTTATCGTTTCCTTGAAAGTGCAGGATTGTGTATTTTTAAAAATAACATTTCACATTCTCAAACGGACAAGTCCGGAATTAAGCGAACCAGTAAAAGAAAGGGGTCATAGTCCTCGATTTTGCTGAAACGTTTAAATCGCTTCCTCATTCTATTGAAAATGCAAACTGTAAGAATTTTGAAAACAATTTTAATTTATATTTTGAAACAACTTTTAAAAATAACGAATTTTGAAAATACGTGATTAAATTAGCAATATCAGTATTGCGGGAGAACCGCTTGTAAATCCATTTCAAAATTGACGGTTACTGAAGTTAACACGTCAAAATCTCATCAAAATAACTGGCATCGAAATATAATACCAAATGAATTTTCATTCATCAAAAATGTCACAAGAATCTTCTCAAAGATAGAAAGGGATATCATACCCTAAACTTGTATTCATAACAAGTCAATATCACATGAATTCACCAATGCACAAAAACGGATATCATATCACTGAAAATCATAAAAATTGGTGAAGCACAAAATTCCAGAAATCATCACAAGAAATCCAAAAAACACAAATTCTAGAAATTGACATACAAAAACCAGAAATCACAAAGAGGGGGAGGCCTATCACAAGACGGTCCGAAGACCATAGGGAGCTACCCCATATGTGTGAGTCGGAATCACACAGATTGAGGTCTAGGCTAACCAAAAAGCAAAAAGGTATGTGTGAGTGGAATCACACAAGTGGTGTCTAGCCTAACCTCGCAAACAAAAAGATATGTGTGAGTGGAATCACACAAATTAAAGTCTAGACTAACCAAAAAGCAAAAAGGTATGTGTGAATGGAATCACACAAGTGGTGTCTAGTCTAACCTTGAAAACAAAAAGATATGTGTGAGTGGAATCACACAAATTAAGGTCTAGACTAACCAAAAAGCAAAAAGGTATGTGTGAATGGAATCACACAAGTGGTGTCTAGTCTAACCTTGAAAACAAAAAGATATGTGTGAGTGGAATCACACAAATTAAGGTCTAGACTAACCAAAAAGCAAAAAGGTATGTGTGAATGGAATCACACAAGTGGTGTCTAGTCTAACCTTGCAAACAAAAAGGTATGTGTGAGTGTAATCACACAAATTGAGGTCTAGACTAACCAAAAAGCAAAAAGGTATGTGTGAATGGAATCACACAAGTGGTGTCTAGTCTAACCTTGCAAACAAAAAGATATGTGTGAGTGGAATCACACAAATTGAGGTCTAGACTAACCAAAAAGCAAAAAGGTATGTGTGAATGGAATCACACAAGTGGTGTCTAGCCTAACCTCGCAAACAAAAAGGTATGTGTGAGTCGGAATCACACCACTGCGGTCTAGACTAACCTTGCGGACAAAGAGATATGTGTGAGTCGGAATCACACCACTGCGGTCTAGTCTAACCTTGCAAACAAAGAGACATCACACAATTGCTAGTCTAAATCATAAAATGATCGTCATGATCAACGAGAAGTGTCAATTACACCAAACTAGTAAATATATGAGTTTAGCTTCATGTCCTATAACCACTTGCTTAACTTAAATATTTACGAACAAGCTGTAAATCTTCACTAGGAAATTGTCACAAAAAGGTTCAATCGAACAAGTCCAAGAGCTAACCGACAAAGTGAACGCAAGCGTTTCATACCACTCATTTTACTAAGTCGTTTAAGTCGATTTCTCATTCGAGTGAAGTAAAGGCTTGTATATACTAGTAGATTGGAAATCGGTTTAAGAAAAAGAGCTTTGTAGTAAAATAGTTTTGAAATCGTTTGGAGAAAAAGGATTTTAATATTTACTACTAGTATAGAAAACCTTTATATTTTTAAAGTGACAAATCACAAAAATGATTGTAGAAACAATCAATCACAAGAATTCACATACAAAGATGTGAATAGAATCCAAAGAAATCGATTCCAATTTCATCAAAGTAGGAATACCCAAAAATTCCTGAAATAGAAGTTATCAAAGTCGACAAAGGTGATAACAACTAATTGGAAAAGAAGAATCGATTATCAACTGGAAAAACAAAGCAAAACGAGCAGAAATGCATAAATGACTTCAACAAAAGTAAGAATCAAGTCAATGTCGAAGCCAACAATTAATAACCGCAGTCGAGTACAAAATGAATCAATCATCATTATCAAAGAAACCAACGGCAAACAAAATCAGAGTCTTGAAAATCAAGAAATTAGCAATTTCTCAAAAACAAAGTGACCGAAGTCGAATGGAAATCCAGACGAGGAAAAACACAAAATATCAAGTTCAAAATTGCTGAGACTCAAACTAGATATAAATGAAAAATCAAAATCAAATGCACATGAATAAGCGTTAGGAATTCATACCTAACAGTCAAAAATAATCATATGTAAAGATGAGAGATAAAACATCGACAAATAGTTGTAACACATGCTCCATCTAAGTTATGTTTTATAATTGTCCTAAACCCCAGGCTCTGATACCAAGCTGTGACGCCCCATCTCTATACCCACGCTAGCCAAGAACACTACGGTGTAGTGCTGTCAACTAGCACGGAGAATAAGGCTGTTGAGGAGCGACCATCTATGTAATTGCTTTGTGCGAGCACCGATGTGTCAGATAGAATAACATGCATTTTTATTACAGGAGGAAATCCGACATACCGATACAAACTCAAAGCTACTACACAGTGGCTATAATAGTTTAGGACAATAGATATAAAAATAACACAGATAACATAAATGCGGAATACAGATGGAGCGAAAAGTCTCATATATATAATAACTGATATCAGTTACAATACATTTGACACAATACAAATGATACAACTACAACTGTCGATTCAAGAAGTTATATATGCATGTACATTATCGACTAATATACATGAATACATTATCATCTTAAAACAGACACACTGACTACTACAACAAGACGAAGACCACTTCAAATGATATAAAAATCTTCATAGCTCTAGCAGCAACCCAAAGCTAAAAATCTACAACCTGTAAATACTCGGTCTGACCCGAGTATTAAATTCAAAAGAAAATAATACATGGGTCAGTCTAATTCAAACTCAGTTATTAATGCACAGAAGCAATAATAATCAAACATCAAATAGACGAAAGTCACAGAAATTCTCCGTCTATCCGACTCTTTTAACAAAGAAATCGGATAACGAAAATTCTAACACTAAACAGTGTTAAACAATAAATCAGCAGATTTAAAACATCAACAGAGATAGATGAAAAGATTTCTAAATGAAGATGATTTAGAAAAGAATGTAATTGCCGAAAACGGCGATTAACAACAAAAATAAACAAGGATGAATGAAACTGATCAAGCAAGTGCAGCAGGTACAAAGGCCCAACGACCAAGTGCACAAAACAATTTCAAGTGAAGGCAAATGAAATCAAGTACACATGAACCTAAGGAAATCATTAGAGAACAAGTCACAGCCGAAATGATCCATCGCAGTGCAAACTAATATGACAACAAGTATGACTGGGATGCATACATAAACAAGAGATCAAGTTATAGCATGGCAAGTGCAGACTCAATTGAAATTATACACTACAGGTGCTATGCTCAAATACAACAAGACTGGTTCAATTACGATATGAATACAATGCAACTGGCAACTATGTAAATAATGCAACTGATGATAGTGAATGAGACAACACTTTAAACTCAAATAAACAGCAGCCTCAACATCAACAAAGAAAAATGGATGCAAATCCAAGTCAACATGAAACTGCAAACATGACACAGCAACCAAAAATGTCATAATGCAGACAAAAAACTCATGGACCAACTACAATGGAGAGACCTTTGCAAGTATACAAGTTCAGAATGACATGTGCAAACCACACTGGAAAAAAATGACAACATCAACATGGATGCAGGTACAAGGCTGTCAGCAAGTAAATTCAAAGTGACAGTAACCAGTGTGCAATAGGAAAGACAAGTCGAAATTACAAAGTGGACCAAATGCAAATAATACAATGAATCAATGCAATGTATCAGACTCAAGCTAATAATCAACTCAATTACAACTACTGTAAGTATAAATGCAGTGACACTCAACATATAGGCATATGTTACAGTGCAACATGAACTTGCTCAAAGGTCAGAAGTAAATACAGTGTGCACATGACAAAGAGCTCGAGATCAAGGCTAAAACAAAGATGGTCAGAGTAAAAGTCTACAATGAAACCAGAGTGAATATCAACATCAGAGACTTAGCCTAAATTCAAGAATATATGCATACACACATACATATGTATGTATGCACATATATAGTCTTGAATAAACAGAAGTAATGTATAACAAAATGGAACAGTGGACAGAACCATCAGACAAGTAATCGAGTGGGAACATGATCAGCAGACCAAATTTCACGCAATAAAAACATTAAAAATGCAGACGACCAAATATGCAAACCAAATAGCGATGACTGGACAGGTGAAGTGTTATCAGGTTGAAGTCAAATTATGGTAACAATATGAACACAATCAATCTACAGCTTATACATGAATGCCATAACAATCATAGACAAATGTAACATGCTCAAAAATAAGCACATATAGGCAACTTGACCAACAGACTGAACCAACTAGGCAAATGAATCAATGTGCAAGCAAAGAACAGAGGGCGAGACAGTGACAACTCAAATGAACAAATTTATCACAATTTCATGACAAATCAAGTTACTGAATTCATGCTACAAGGGTGAACGGAAATGGTCAAGCTAACTGGAGTCGAGCCAATAGAAAAAAATCATCACAAAATCACATATTTCTAAGATTAAATTAGATGTGAGAATTTACTCACCTTCAATTCGAGATCGCAAGCAAATAAGCAGCAGCGAGACCGAAGCCAGAGTCACCACAAAGAAAACCACAAGCCAGAGCTACAGAGAATCGACGAAGTCGTATTCGCCAGAGAATCTAAATCTCGAAAGCCCCAAGGAGCAAGCGAAGAAGAGCGTCTAATACTATCAAGCAGTACAGAGCTTCGATCGAACTACAAAACTCTCAAGCCCCAATTTTGACAGAGAAATCGAAGAATACATCGTCGCCGCCATTTTTTTATTTTCTTTCGTCTAGGGTTTTTGATATGGAAGAATGAAAGAGAGGGGATCGGGTTTGCCCCTGATATCATCTCGGCAAAGCCAAGAAACATGGGCCAAGATTCAAATTGTAAAGCCCGGTCAACATTTTTATAAAAGAATTTCAAATTGATTTTAAATTTCAATAGCAATAACAATCGTTTGATGACGATAATCAATTGATGCAAAATACTGGGTTGTTACATAAGGATTTGAAGGTTTCGATAGCCTTAGTTTCCAAAGAAAATAACCCAATCTCATTTTTGAATGAAAAACCATGGAATAAATATATATTATTTTGAAAAGGAGTTTTTGAAGAAGTTTCCTTTGATTAAAAGGTTAAAGGGATTAACTAAGTTATTATGTATGCTTCTTAATATATGTATATATTCACATTGTAATGGACCCATAACTGAATTTTGGGGAAGGGCAGAATTACCAGCTAGGTTGACCCAGTAGTGAATATAAACTAAGTTAACTCTTGAATGAGTAGAGTTACATCCAAGAGGTCAGGAAGACCAGAATATATGATGCTAAAATATTAAAGGAAGATATTGGCAGGAGCCAATAGGTTCATAGTTAGCCCATGAAAACTATGTATAAAGGAAGATGTCAGAAAGACAGGTTCATAGTAAGCCCATGAAAAATATGATTTGATACTGGCAGGGGCTAGTAGGTTTGTAGTTAGCCCATGAAAAACTATATCCAGATTAAGATATTGCAAGATGTCAGTAAGTTCCCAGTCAGCCCATGAAACTAGGACAAGAGTAAAGATATTGGAGTTACCAATAGGTTCATAGTGATCCCATGAAAACTATGTAATTGGACAGGGAGTCCTTAAATATTTTACATGTTATTAGTTAGCCCTTGAAAACTATTGGGTTAATAATAATCCTAGAAATTATAATCGAGACAGATAGTCAAAATGAAGTGGGATGGATAATCCAGAATTGATTCATTTGTTTTGCATATCAACATATCATATTGTTTTAACTATTGTGGATGCAAAAGCACAATATATGATTTTATAAAGGTTTTAGGATATTAGTGAGGGGAAAACCCGTTCCGCTAAGCGGCATGGTCTCACTAGATATCTAAATGATTTAAGATGGTAGATTATTATTCATACCAGGATTTATGTCTGACTCGAAGTTTATGTTTTCCCTTTAAACTCTCAGGTACTCAATTGATTTTGAGTAGTTTGAGAGTTGAGGTTTTCAGGTACCTCATTAGACGAATAAAGCTTCCGGAGACGTGCAGGAGACATTATAGCTATATAGAGTTATCTTTTATTTGATTCTGCTATGTTGTTTGCAATGGCAAAGTTTTTATATTGCATGTATTTACTCTGATCATCCAAGGGGCATCTTCATATGTCGCTCTTGGCGTATGTTGTAATAAATATATTTTCTCTAAACGTGATTTACGATTGTGGGATTATGTAATGAAATGGAAATGTTTTGAAATGGAATGTGATCATGTTTGAAGTTTTAAAATTCTTCCATATTCATGTGTTTCTGTGTATCAATGAATCTAACACCGCCGTATTTGGTCGCCGAGGATTAATAACTATGGATGACTGCAGCATCCGTAGCCGTTAGTTTTGGGCCTCCAAGTAGAGGGATGTTACATAACTTATGAATCTATTCGATTCAAAGTAGGTAGCTAGATCTAAGTTTGAGTTCGTTTCTCAGTGGAAGCACCAAAATGTTAACCCAAAAAATGGATCAACACCCTGAATTCCATACTATGACAAAGAAAGGAACTACCTTCCAATGGTACATCTCTTGTTGAAATGCACCGTAGTCTGACAATAACATCTTGTACCCCTGCCACACAGGACTGGCCTACCACTTGATTAGTACTAGTGAATATGATCAACCCACTTTGGGCCCCGAAGCATACATGAGTAGATAGTAATCGATCTAGATTTTGGTATGACCATACCCCGATGGGAGTGACCCACATTGCCCCGCTGCATACCCAATTTTTGTCATTTCCCAGTTGATGAGGCTTGAAGCTATGTTTTACCTTTATATAGCACTTTCCACTTGGAATGCTATGTTGCCTTCCAATCGACGACACAATGTCAGCATTAATCCATACAAGTTATTAAGGAGATGAACGAACCGAAGGCACTACCCCTACTACATCCATTTTGGAATCACCCTCGGGATTGGTAGTGAGTAGCCCTTGCACTTCAAAGAGCTTCGTCTTCAATTTTATCATCTTCAAGATGTCTTCACTTCGAAACGCTTGAGTTGGATCGAAATAGTTTTGGGATAAAATATCCTATCCTGGTCTCTTTGAAACAACATTCGATAGTTTTCGGTAAACTCAACCCCGGTTCTTTAGGAAATAAACAGTCAAAGATAAGAGCAGTGATCACATCCTAACCATTAGTGGATGGATTTCCTTATCATTTGTCCTAGAAGAACGAAACGAGATTTATACGCACAGTACAACATCATCGGAGATGACTATGCCATATAACCCACATGTTTCTCCTAGATATTTCCAAAGTTACGTTTTGGGTCCATATTTTATAGTCGGTTATTTAACCATCAAATAATAAAATAATAACTAATTCCATTTGAGATTCATTTATCCATAGCAACCACTAAGCCTTAAAACAAATCTTTATTTAATATATCTCCTTTCAAAACGTTTGTCTAAAACATTCGTACATTTATCACTCTGACATAAGTATATACACAAAACATTTGTGAATAACTTCTTACTTCCAAATTGTGTTATAGAGGATTAAACAAATGTTGTTTAAATTGGAGGTAAGGACAATCCTAACACTATCCCCTCGATGTTAAGTGTGGAATGGATGTTCCATGCCATCATTTTTTAAAAGGTCGATATAGAGAAACCTAGATCTTAATTTTTTTGTTTTCTCGATAAATCCTTTTTAATCAAATCTATTTCATTCATGAAATATCTTTTACTTGAAATCCAAATCAATTTCAAAATGCTTTCCAAACTCTCAAATTTGTTTATAAAGCCCTTTTATAAATATTCAAAATCATTTATATAAATTGCTTTTATAAATATCTAAACCTTTTTATAAACTCCCTTTATGAATGTCTAAATCTTTTTCTAAAAATTCTTTTATAAATACACCAAAATCATTTATAAAACCTCTTTATAAGCCTTTCGTATTTAAACAACTTCTTAAATAACCTTAAACCAATTTACTTCTTTTAATAAGCAAATCCATTTTATAAATCTTCCTTATTTTTGAAATCTTCTTAGTTTTTAAAATCCATTTACCCAAAGCAGTTTATAAATTTCCAAATTCCTTTATAAAACTCTTTATAAAAACTTCTTTTTATAACATGGAAAACCATTCCTATTAGTTAAAAACATCTTTAGTAAAACCATTTATCAAATCATTATTCAAATATCTTGCTCTAATTGAAATATCTTTGAAACCATTTCAAAAAGAAAAATGAAATATTTATCCTTACAAAACCAAATGAAGGCTTAATGACCACAATGGTGCTTTTAATTTGGTTTTACTTGTCCAGTGTAACATGGCATCACATAACAACTGGTATATAAGGGATCAACACATAAAAATCAACCAAATTAAGTAAATGTCCAAGTTAATTATAATAGCAGAATGGTGTTTTGTTCTGCTAAAAGAGGACGTTTAGTTTTTCTAATCATATTGGGTTACTTAAAGGTAAGCGACACAAAAATCCCTTGATTTAAAACAAATTTGAAAAGTAAACAGTTTAAAACAAAGCTGATTACTAAAATTCAAAGCGATTTTAAAATATATTAAAACCCTTATAAATGAGAATCAAATCCTTGTTAAATAGTTATTAAACTCTAATTAAAGGTAATTAAACCTTAATTAATCCCTATTAACATAATTAACTTTAATCCAAGATTAATTAAATAAAACTCCTTCTTAAAATAGTAATTAATTAATAATAAATAATTAAGTAATAATTAATTAATCCTTAATTAAAATTAAAATAATAATTAATTTTAATTAAGTAGCAAATCATGGTTAACTTAATTGATTAACATTATAGTATAATGTGACGACCCGTAAATTTTAATGGTTTTATAACGTAATTAACTGAAATTTTTGCTTGAAATTAAATAGTAAATTTTTGAAATAAAAATTTGATATTTGGAATACGTCTAATTAAAAATAGCAAATGGTAAATTTCCATCTGATAATATGGAAGTAAATTCCGTTGTGTAAATTTCAATTTAAAATCAGTTAATTAGATGAAAATAAAATGTTTTCGAAACCTAAATATTTTTATATAATAAAAATGTAAATCATTTTCTAAGTGAGATGTCATAATTCGTTTCATCAAATTTAGACTCCTCTAGCTCCGTTTATCTTATTTTCTGCATTTTAGCAGCACTTTCGGTAGCGAAAATTCGAGTTTTTATAATTCGATCGTATCGCTGATATCTGTGTACTGTTCTATTCACCTCGTCGTGCTAATCACCATAGTATATTTATTTCTGTATTTTGAGGTCCGGTACGCGACGGAAATGATAATAACAGTCCGTTGTAACGGTACCAAATTTGTGGCTTTACACTTCCCCTTGCTTTTCAAATCTAAATGTGCAGCCCAAGCAATCTAATAAATTGCTTTAATAACTTTCAGATGAATCACAGCATGACCGTTGATATTACATTCATTTTGTTTCTAGTATATATTCATTTTTCCTGAAACCTTTCCCTTTCTCTCCGTTCATCGTGTCCTTTCATTGAAAATATAAGTTATTTTATAAAGTTTCTTTGAAACCGTTCATTCCTTATTTAGTCCCTTCCTCCAAATCTCTATTTCTTCCTCTCCCCTCTTTCCTTTTTCATTTGTTCTTGTTTTATAGAAGAGAAATTATATTGAGTCACCACGTCACCTTCCCTCGGCAACTACCACAACCCAAGTGCATTCGCCATCACACAGCAGCCACCTCTGCGTGCTCTCCGACCTTAAACCCACCACCTCCTCAACTAACGCACCCGTGCTTCCACATGGCCCCCCTCGCCTGACAACACTTCACCATCACTGTTTCCCCATGCCATCTTTTGCTTCCACCCTCTCCAGATTTTGCCACCAACTGTCGCAACCCCAAGGCCCACACAAGCCTCTTCAAACTTCCCTCGTCGGCCACTCCATGTAGCAGCCTCAACTATAGCCGTACAACTTCTCTCTGCTTATCTCTCCCTTCCGATCCGAGCTCGGCCTTCCATGTCACGTGTTCCACTTCGGCCCATCACCCCAACCTCCTTCATCATCCCAGACCCACGCCTCACCCATCCATTTCCGCCCTCCCCTACTCTCACGTGTAGCATCCTGGCCGAGCATCCTGGCCTTGCTCCTCTTGCCGACCACCACTTGAACAGTTTGGCCTTCCCGCTTTCCCATAATGTAGCTCGTTTTGTATGTTTATATTTATATATTATGTATTTGTTAGTTATATACATGTTTGTCAAATGATTTTATATATAAGTATGTTGCATGCGAATAAGTATATATATATATATATATAAGTTTATATATATATATATTTGTTAAAATATATAATCTGTAGAATTTGTAAGTTTAAATATATATATATTTGCAGTATATATGTTTACCTCAGTGTATATATATATATATATGTTATATAATATTTTATAATATGTTTTGATGCTATAATTCAAATTGTTGTAAAGGTTATGTCATCTTATATCTAATTTATATAAATGTTTGATTATATATACATGAATTTATATAAGTTATATATATATATTATTATTTTGATCTTGAATACATGTGGTTCATATATACATTTACTTTATTGTTCCTTAGTCAGTATTGTAACTTAGTACATGATTTTATATTAGTTTGTTTATATAAGTATATATATATATAATGATATATATTTTATGTATTATGTTAGTATATATATAGGTTACCTGTTGTATATAAAGGTGTTGTGTATTGAGACATATTTTAGTTATAAATTATGTTGCATATTCCTAGGCTCACCGCATATATATATTTGTTCTGTTTAAAGTGTTATATTATATAAGTTGTTATATATATTAGTTAATATACGTCTTTGTTTTGCTGTGAAATAGTATAATGTATATATATTAAACTTGTGTATATCTTTGATTTTGGTCTTATATATATATATATTAGTTTACAATTACTTCATATATATGTGAGTATTGTTTTATTGATATGTATGTGTAAGTTATATGTTATATAATATGTTTAAAAGGGTTTATATATTAGTTTATATAGATAAATATATATATGAATTTGGTTTTTCTAATATATATAGGTATTTTATGTGAGGGATTAAATATTGATTTGAAAAACTATAACGAATATTTTGTTCATCTTATATCAAGCTAATTTGATTGTTCTCATCGATTCCTGTTATCAGCTTTATTCGTCAAATTCGTGCCAATCTTGCTTTGCTTTGGAATTCGTAACTCATTTCATTATCGAATCTCTCTAGCCTTGAAAGGTGAGCAATCACTCACGATTAACATTCTTATATTTATTAGATTTGATTTCATTTGAAACGACAATTGAAATATGCTGCTAAATTGAACTGTTAATTTTATAATTGCTATATATAATATGCTACTATCTGTAATTGTTCACCTGTGATATATGACACCATATCCTGTTGTTTGTATTTATTTAATTTATCACTGATGATATATGCATGTTATTGATATGTTATATTATTATTATAACTGTTTTCACTCTGCAAGTTCCCTATTAGTATAGAATTCCCTATGGGTTGAAATGATACATACCCGAATGATCTTGTAGAATATGAGAAAATCGTTATGGGTTGAAATGATAAACCCATGCGATTTTCATTTAATTGAAATTGAGATTGCGGGTTGAAATGATATATACCCGTAAATGTTTAAATTGCGGATTGAAATGATAAGTATTTGTATCACTTGACCATAGGATAGAAAATTATATACGGACACCGGTGGTCTATCTTGAAAAATGATTTTTGAATTTTGGAAAGGAAATATATGGATTTTAATAATGTAAAGATATTTTATCTTGAAAATTTTAGATTTTTAAAATTACATGTTTTGGAAATTTTAAATTTATAGTTAATTTTGAAAATAATAATCTTTAAGATTTTCTTATAATTTTATTATTTTAAAAATATATATAATAAGATTTAATGCAAAAATACATTTAATAATAAGATCTAATTTAATAAAAATTTAATTTAAATTAGTATATAATATGTTTAAATATTTACTTAAATTTATATTAATATTTTAAAAATAAATTTTATAACTTTAATAATAAAGGTTGGAAAGATAAATTAATGTTGACTTGGAATTTAAATTGGTTAATAGTTGAATTTAAGAAAGAATTGATTTAAACTTATTAGTTTTGAGATTTTGAAAAGATATAATTATAACTTGGTTTATAACTTGATTTGATAAAAAAGTGATTAAATGAATATTCTCAATTTTGAATAAAATTGAGATTGAATATTTAATATTGATTTAAATATATAAATTGGGATTTAAATAAATTTTTATTAAAATGGCTAAGGGAATAATTTCCAATACGAAATAAATTAAAGTTAAATGTTCAAACATAAATGAAATTTATATATTGTAAATGTTTGAATATTTAAACCTGAATCTTTGAATGTTAAATTGAAATGGTTAAACTGAAATTGATTCAAATTGAATTTTTGGAATTTAAGATGATCTGAATCGATTTGCGAAATTTGAGGAAACTATTTTATTATATAAAGTATTTTTAATATATAAATTATTTTCATATAAATTATTTTAATATATAAACTATTTTAATTTATACTATTTATTATATATACTATTTTCAATATCTAAACTGATTTCAAAAGTGCTATGATTTCCAAAGTGTTATAATTTCCAAAGTGTTATAATTTTTAAAGCGTTACGATTCTGGAAATGAATTTTTTTAAAGTGAATAATGATATTGAATTGAATGGGTTTGAAATGAATATGGTATTTTATTTTGAAATATGAACTATTTGAAAATGGAATGACCACGGTGTGAAATAAGCGTTTGGTTGTTAATGAGACCGGGATCAGATATTTTCATACTCTCTACCAATACCGAAAACCACTTTAACAACTGTGTATGTGGTAGAGATTCCAGAATGAAGTAGGATGGTTTGGTGACGATTCTCTATGGTATTTACATAGCCCTGACTCCAGTGAGTCAACTTGATGCGGCTAAAACAAGAGCCATGTCGGGCCAAGTGAGGTCATTCCTCCGATTGGGCACATTTCTTCGATACCATTCTATTGCTTTTGTGATTTGATTGGGTGCACCCTTTCATTTGGGAGTGTGTCACAAGGTGGGCGGTAGTAGCTGTTATGCGTTACCACCAGTCCGTATCCGCAAACGGTATATATACCCTGGCATTGCCTCGAGTGCCTTGTCGCATGCCCTATCGCCCCTTCTACGAGTTTGGTTTGTACCATACCTATGGAGTGCCCTCTGATAGCCCTCCGGTTTAAGGAGGAATTACGGTACTGTATAGACTATGGGAATATATAAAAATGTGTTAAGGGGTATATGGGTAACGCCTTAACGCTATTTTAATAGTTTACTTCACTATAGACATATTATAATAGCGTATATTACTACATAGTAGATAATTCCACGGATCCTTAGAGAATGGGTATCCCAAACATCCTTTAAGTTACTGGTATTTCAGTTGACATTTCACTTGAGTTGAATTTATTAATATAAGAATGTTAATCCTGACTCGAGTGTTTTGTGTTTTGCTTTACGCTCAGGTCAGACTGAGTGTCACAGCATTTGAGACTCACCTTTGGAGTTGGAGCTTCACTTGGAGATCCATCTGTATCTATTCAGCCTTCAGCTATCCAGTTGTTTTGTTCAGACTTGTCATCTGTTTGTATTCGAGACTATATTGTATTTGAGATATTCTATTGTATTTTATTTCAAACTCTGTTGTTTATATAGTAGCTTCATGAATTACTATTTATCCATTCCGCTGCTTATTGTATATTACTCTGTGTCTGTGATTCTGTGATTGATTTATTTATTGTATATGCTGAGTTTTGCCAAATATAAATTAACAATCTGATATTTTGAGCAATTCAAGTCCGGCATGTGTGAATGTGAATGGTTTGAAATAGCGGGTCGTTACATATAAATACCGTTATTAATAAATGATTAAGTACTAGTTACCTTAATTAATTAATTAATTAATCATTAAACAGATAAATAATTAAATGATTAAATAATTAAATGATTAAATAATTGTTCTCCAGTTACTTAATTAAAGTTAGAAAACATTTCCAAAAATATTTCTAAGTAAAAACAAGTTTATATTGGAAAAATAGTAAGATTTTCCGAACTGCACGTATAGCTACTATCACTATATGGACCCGTAATTTAAAAACTTAAAATTTTAAATTTTTAACTTTTAAAACTTTAACTTTGAACTCTTGTCTTCTTTAAAACATGAAAATAAACTTTTGAAAATCAAAGTCTTAAACTTGAAAACATTTCGCTTTGAAAGAAAAATAAAACTTTCGACAAAAAGCGGATTTCTAAGTCGCTTTTGGTTAGCGAATCGCTATCTTCATGTCACGAACCCACATACAATACATACAACATTCAATCACAATATTACATTATAACATTATAGCACAGTCATAAGCAAGAATATTACTTTACAAATACTAACTAACTTTTCCAATATTCAAGGTATATCTTTATCGCCGACTCAAACTTCGGCATAAGCAATCAACACCAAATCAACATATATTCATGCAAACACAACATATAACATTACTACATACTTAGAAACATTTTAACTCAAAAATTTTACAACTTTTAAAATGTTAGTAACTTTAGTTTTAAAACATGAACTTTACTCACCGAACTTTCACTAAAACTTGAATTCGACCTAGATCTTGGTATTAACTTGCAAATAAGAAGACTTTGGATGCTTTTACACCTAAATAAGGCTCAATCATGCATGTGTTGGGTTCAACCATGGATGTTTGTGGATGGTGTGGACATATACTTTGGAAGAAAGGTGTTGTAGTGTATGTAAAAGTGGTTTAGTGGACTAAAGAGGAGATTTTGAGTAAAAAGAAATGATTTTTCTTACTTTATGATTTATGAAGAGAAGTCATGGATGTATTTTCTCAGGCTCTCAGAAATTTTAGAAATGAGGATGAAGATTGTAAAATGAAAATTATGAAACGGAAGGAGTATTTATAGGCTTAGGAAAATATTTTAAATATATAAAGTGGTTATAATTAAATATACATGAATGCATGCACCTCCATCTCCTTCCAATCCTAAAATATGTCCTCCCCCCTTTACATGTCTTGAATCATGCTAGAGCTTCCATGTGTGTATAGTAAATATATGGAGATGATTTGTATACATATAAGTGTGTTTATATGCATATATATGCCTTTTATGACATAATTTGTCACATCCATGCTTATGTATAAATATATATATATATATAAGTTAATATACATAAGTATGCTTAATTAATACTAATCCTAACATATAAAAATGTGTGCATGTTGCACCAAGTGTGCACAACGTTCCCGATGACATTTGGGTGTCGAAAAGTCGAAATATCGGAAAACGTTCTTCGGTCACATTTTCTACTTTTCTATGAACTATCTATTTTGGTAAACAAATTTTGAAAACTATTTTATCATCATTATTAAATAATAAAAATAGGTTTATTTGCTAATAAAAATCCATTTATTGATTAAATAAAATATATTTAAATATCCTATTTCAAAGTGGCAAAATCCTGGGTCGTTGCAAATCTATTTTATCATCATTTATTATTATTTAAAAGAGTTATATTTTAATTATAAAATCTATTATTTTAATATTTAAAATTTATTAAATATTCGCAACTTAAGACTGTAAAATTCCGGGTCATTACAGTGAAATATGAGAGAAGAAATATAATCATGAAACATTTAATTCGGTTATTTGATATTAATTTTGTATAGGAAGAATTAACAATTAGACTGTTTCGTTATCAAAATAATCTAACTAAATACATGCTCAATTTTTTCATCTAATTAAAGCTACATTTTTTCACCCTTTATCCAAATCACTTTTCCTTTAACAATTTCGATAAAAATAAAAATGATCAAAGAATGAACTTATATATAATAAAGTAGATAAGATATATTAGTTTAATAAAACAATACCTAGCATATAATAATAAATAGACTTAAGCATAAGTTCTCTACTATTGAAACATATTCTCACATATGTCCACCAATATTACAGTTTAAGTAGGTATGATTGTCTCATAATTTATTTTCCCAAATTAGAATAGAAGTCATTAATACAAAATGATACCTAAAGCAATAAAAACACCGAATAAAAAGTACAAATTACGTTATGTCAAAATACAAAAATTATTATATGTACTTGAACTAAAAGAGAAGTTAATTGAACATGAATGAATAATAAAAATTAAAAACAAGTATGACAAAAAGTATTCAAATCAATTTGAATTCAAATTCAAATTTTGAGTTAGTGAATGTTTTTATCAAAATTTACTTTCACTCTAATTTCCATATGAAATTAAATATATTTTCATTCTTATATAGTGTTTGTTCGTATATTTATATATCGGAATAATAAGTGGAGTTTTTTAAACACTTTAACCATTATAGATTTTGGCAACTGTTTATAAACTAATTTTTTTATGTAAGAGATTTTTCTTTCTAAAAGTGAATATAAATTACAATCTTTCGTATTTTTCAATTATTTTTAAACTAACGAAATGTATGGTTAGTTTGGTTTTTATATTTTCCATAAATTCGTTAAAGAATATGCATGATTTACTTAATACATTTATTTTTTAGTTTAGTTGATAGTTTATATTATAGGATGATGATGACACACTTCAAATTTTTATATTACAAATTTGGGCATAAATATGAACCTCGCTAGAAATATTTTCTCAACGATTTGAACACTTTTTATTTTTAGTCTACAGTAAATATGTATTGATAGTTTTTTCATTTTCTTTCAATATTCATGTACAAGTATTATTTGTGAATATATATGTGAAACGACTCAACTTTCTACTACCAGAAAGCTGCATCATCTTTAAGAAAGAAAGGGGTGAGAAATAGAAAAGATAGAGAAGAAAGAAGAAACAACATCAGAATCTCAACAGCAGAATGAATAAATTATATTAAGCACATAAATATTACATAATATACAACATTGATCAGAGTTACACAGATAATACATCACATACTAGACAGTTATAAACACCTGTCTAGTTAATACAACTCGATACAACTCAAATACAACACAGAGATACCAACACAGCGGAACACTATACATATCTATATCGCTGAAGCCTCCTGCTCCATTGCTCCTCCACAAACCGTCAAAGCTTACCTGAATCCCTTGGCTACTCGTAAAAATTTGAGTACCCGAGAGTTTAAGAAAAACAGAAATAAACTCCGAGTCAGACATGGGTCTAGTATGAGTAATAGATTAAAGTTGCTTAACTTTGAAAATTCTTTGAAAACAAAAGGTATCACGTAAGACTTCCCACACATAAACATGGGTAAGTTCTTACCTTACGCTAACCAAACATTTGATAGGAAATTCTATGATATTATAATAGGTCTAGGGTTTTCAAGTAAATAAGAAATAGCTGAAATTGTTACATGATTAAATTCCAGCATACTAGCCAACATGTGGGTAATACAATCAAATCCGAGGGCACTTATTGGAGATTGGATTCCATACAATGGCAGGGCTACTGGGGTACCGCCCGTCACAGTACCTGGCCTAGATCAGCGTATCGAGGATTACTCCCAATCCCCTACAACACAAGGCCGGAACCATCCCTTACTGGACAATCCCGAACGAAACAACCCCGGCAGTTGTGGCCACAAACTGCCCACACAGCCGAATATAAAGGGACATCTAGACAGGGGAAAATCTTGCTCTCAAGTGGGTGCTACTCACGAAGCCTTGCTGCACCTCCCCTGCTTTAGCCATTCCCGGTTGATGAGCCTTGAGGTCATGATTACCTCATCAGAACACATCACTTAGAATGCTCATCGTCCACCTGACGATGTTCTGAAAGCATTCAATCCATACAAGTTCGTTCCGGGTTCGAACGAAACCGAAGGCATTATCTCGTTACACTCATTTTGGAATCATCCTCATAGTTAACGACAATAACCCTTGCACTCTGAATCTTCATCTTCACTTGAGATTCACGACCTATCGTTAATTTGGATCGATGTGGTTTTCGGATATCCAAATCTGGAAACCCGATCCCGGTCTCATCGAAATCCAAACCGTATCTTTTAAGGCCAAGTTGTTTTAAAGTTAAAACAATTCATTTCATTATCCATATACACAGATAGATAATTCACAATATCACAGATAGATAATTCACAATATCATCATAAATAGATAATCTACATTATCCATATACTTCAACCAAAGCAACCATATCACACAGCATTACTTATCTCATATCTGAGATTTCAAATCATTCAAGGAAATCAATATCATCCATCATATATAAACAAGGATAAATAATCACACCATTTATAATTTACAAATCAATTAATTAATCATTCTCAAATTTCCATCTTAATTAATCATCCTGGATTAACTAACCTTTATTCAAGTAATTATCCTTAACCAAATATAGTTATTAACTTTAATTACTCTATTAATTAATTAACTATAATTAATTTCATTAATCCTTAATTAATTAATCAAAATCACTTATTATTGATTAATTAATCTTAATGAATCAACCCTTAATTACATCATTAATTATATAGATTAATGATCCCTAATTACATTTTTAATTTATTATTCCATTTAAATTAATTACATTAAGAAATTAATCTTTACTTAAACCATAATTATTAATCACTCTTGATTAATCCCATTCAGTAATTAACTACTCTTAATTACTTCATTTAATTATAAATTAATTACTCCTTAATTAATTTTCTCAATGAATCCCTTGATTAATTTCACAAAGTAATTTAATCCAAATTACTTTCATTATTAAAATCCTCTTCAATTAATTACATATAGTAATTACCATTAATTACTTCATTAAGTAATTACACTTCACTAATTACATTAAGTAACTATACTTATCAAATCATCCAATGATTAATTTAAATTAATTAAACTAAATTAATTAACTTAAATAAATCAAATTTATTTAATTAATTACCTTGAGTAATTAATTCCTTTAATTACACTTAAACAATTTCACAATTGATTATCTTTAATTAATCAATCTAATTATTCATTAAAATTATCACATTGATTAATTATTAAACAAATCTTAAGTTAATGACCTTCATTAACTATTAAAAATTCTTAATTTCTTTTCTTAAGAAATTAAACTTAGATTTAATCAATATTAATTACCAATTAATTTATTCTTAATAACCAATTAATCAACCACTAATTATTTAATTAATTTAAGTTTTTAACTATAACTTAATTAACCTTTAATTACTTGATTAATTAATCTTTTTATCATTAATTTAAAATTTAATCTTACTTAATTAATGATTCTTAACTCCAAATTAATTATTCCAAATTAATTAACTTAAAACTTAATTAATGAGTTTAAAACTCATAATTACTCATTTAATCATCCATATCATTAATTAATTAATTTAATTAATTATCCATTTTAATTTTCTTAATAATTTAATTTCTCTAAATTATTAAATCTTAATTTACCTTAAGATAAAACATTATTCTTACTAATGATCAAATTATCATTATCAAAGCATTTAAAAACAATTTTGCTTTTATATTCCATTTTAAATTTAAGGTTTAAAATGAATACAAATTTAAGTTTTGAAATCATACTTAAAAACTGGTTTAAACTTAGCTTTAAAAACATGGTTTAAACTTTGCTTTATAATTCAAAAATCATTTGTTTAGATTTAAAAACAGAACAGGTTTAAATGTTGAAACCTGTAACAAAAGCAACTACCCGAGCTAACCTTAATTTACTCCGAGTCTAACTTCCCACTACTTCGAGCAAACCACTCCAGCTACTCGAGAAAACCCAGACCCTATTCCCTTACTTTAAAACATATATTTTGTTTAAGTACAGATCTGGAAAACTAACCACTCACGTCCCGAAGATAAACTCGCGAAAAACAGCCAAATTCCCGAGTTAACTCTCGAGCCACTCCCTCCTATCAACTACTGACACTCCTGACACGCGTACACGTGTACACCAGCATTTCGACCTTCCGACCATCGCCGTTACCTTTAACCTGTCGACGACCATCCCATCATCGATTTTGACCTCCCAGACTTCATCACAAACCCCAAATTCGAAATCGAGTTATGGAGTTGAATCTGGAAACTACAATTATGGCCAAACTCCTCTCGCACTCACGCCTTCGACCATCTGAACCTCTACGATTCCGGCCACGACTTCAACTACGTCCAAGCTACCCTCTCTCGAAACCCCATAGCACTCGATCACTCCTAGACGATGAACGAAGCGAAATTCCTACCTTCGACAAAACTAGGTTTAGAATTTTCATACCACCGCCGCTACCACTACGACGAACTGGAACAGCTCCAGTTATTTTTCCCATCACCTACGTAGGCTCGTCCACCTCCGCAAGAAACTCCGACCTCGCTAGTGCCTCCGACCGCCTGAACTTTCCTAAAACCCAGTCCCAGTTCAAACAAGAACTGCACTTAACTCCTATCACTAAAAATCATAATTTTTGTTTTAAAATCATGTTTTGGTTAACGTATTCGAATTATAATCCTGGATTTGTAAAATAACATATTTGTGTTTTGGCTTAAATAAGAAATCTCCCTGTCATTTTGATTTCCAGATATGTTACCCAGTTAATTTAACTTAAATAAATTATTAAACTTTAGTTTATACTAAAACAAACAATTTTTGCTTTAATCCTAAGTTCAAACAACAAATATCTCAAAAGATAATGGATTTGATTTTAAACCTTAGCTTTGAAAACTAAGAACAGGGATATCTCAGGAAACATTCATACACCCACTTCTATACATTTACATATGTACATAGACATGCACCCATATATATATACATACAACCATACAAATACATAGATATGAACATGCAACAGGTTTATTATATTTAGGCTTTTAAATAAAAAGTTACTCACCTGTTAAAAGAAGACAGAGCATTTAATTTTTGAAACAGGCTTTGAAAACTTGAGTGTTGAAAATAAATGCTTTCTGATCTTAAAACTTAAATGTTGAAAGTGCTACTTGATTCTTGAACTTTGTTGAAGATGACCCAGATTTAAATCAGAGATGGACTGCTATATAACATCTCAAGTTGAAGAAAAATGCAGGCTTTGTTTTTGAACATGATTTTACAGATCTAGTTTGAAACTTTAAAAATTGGAAAGGCTAAGTTTTCTTTTGCAAACGAAAATGAATTGAGACAGATGGATATATAGATCAAATGTTTAACAGGATTGTTTATTTGCCTGGTACAAGCTTTGTTCAGAGATTTTTTTCTATAGGGGGCTGAGATGATCTATATTGTACTAGAGAGATGTTAGTATTAATGAAGTTGTCCTTATGTCTACATATATTTACCTTTATATCTTTGTACATATATTTTTATACCCCTTCCAAGTGTACATACCCATTTAATTCTTCCTGTACAAGCATGAAGACATATTTTCCTTTTATACTTTGTTTTATTCTTGCCTACTCATAATTACTTGCAGCCTTGCTTTAGTCTAATCTTTGTGATATAAATAAGTATATCTATAGTTTATTAACATATGGTTAGAATTTAGGTGATGTGTTAAGTGTTTACATAACATATATATTCCCTTTCATATTTATTTCTAACATATGTGTTTATTTTTATTTTACTTTTATTTTTAAACTTAAACTATCAAATACTTAGCCTATTATTATTTATATTTTATACTTATGTTAAAAAGACTAAATTTTAAATATTAATAAGGTTTATTTTATTTTAAATATTTTTGAAAGATTTCATTTAAACAACTATATTTAAAAAGAACAAAACAACCTTTCTTGTTTAAATCTAAACTTAGGCTAAAATCATTTTAAACAAATAAGCTTTTATCTTGAGTATTTTATAATCATATGGTTATTTATTAAATATTAAATTAAATCAAATTGTCCAAATTACCAAAAATATTAAAATTAGAAAACATGCCTTTATTTATTAAATTTAAAACAAAGCTTATCTATCTACAATATATACAAATATATATATACATTATAAATAAAACAAATTAAATTAGTTTTTTAAAAGATAAATTATCAGTTAAATATTTATTTTAAAGAAGATTATTGAATCAATTCAAATCTTATTAACAAATATTATCAAATCAATTTAATTTTAAATGCAGAGTATTAAATTGATATTGCCAAAAATTCCGGGATGTCACAATATGTCAAATTATATATATTATGAAATAAATTTTCTTAGATGTTTATTTAAATGCGTACAACGAATATGCCTACATACTAACAATGTTTATAAGTAAACAAACTTTAAATAGGAAGGATCATATTGAATATTATTAACATGCAATTAATAAAAGAGATTAAATTGGTATCAATTCCATTAATTTCATTGTGAGTATTAATTAAATTAGTTATCTTTAATAGAAATTAAATTTAGTTAAAGAATAACATTAATTCCCATTAAAGTTAACCAATTAGAGAATTAATTTTAACCAATTAATTCTATTTCGTTAAGTTCTTTTATTAGAAAATTTTTAGAAGCATTGTAAGGTTTAACTCTATAAGAGAGTATGTAGTGTGTATTATTTTGTAACTTTAACAAATGCATCTTTACTGTAGAGAAATATTAAAGTAAGAACTCATAACCTGTTCTTAACAACTACTTTACTTTACTTTTCTTTAACAAATTTAGAAAAAGGATAAATAATTGAATTTTTTTTGTAGATGATTGTCTTTAACAAAAATAATAGAAATATTAGTAGGGTAATATTTTTTATGCTTTTAGAGGCAATATCACGTTTCACATGTATGTTTAAAGGACAACATTATATATTATATATATTATCGAACATGATTATAATTTTCATCTTACATAAATAAAAATTAGTAGATTATAAGTACTATACTGTATTGATGTTTTAATGTATAGAGAAAAAATATCAGAAGCATTCGTATTGATGTTGGATTGATACATGAGAAAAAAGCCATGTCTAATATCCGATTGGATTTCCAATGAAAACGCATAGTCAATATTAGAAGTCATGATATTATGTCATAGCTTGACTACAAAATAGAAACAAGTTGAAAGTAAAAAATTATCGATCTAAGAGTCCACTTCAAATTTAAATATTTTTGGATGTAGAGTTAGGTAATAAGCGGCGTCAGTATATTGAAGGAGTAGAGGTATACCTGATATTCCCACTTAATTCCAAAAATATTGAAGGTATTGATATACACTTTTTGAATGAAATTTTTGCTTTTTTTTCTTGGAAGGTAAATTTTATCTTTGAATAAATAATGGTTTCTACAATTTTGGTTTATAATAGAACGAATTAACTTTGGCTATTTCATTCATTTTATATTATCATCAATTTGCTACAAACCACTCCAACTTCCATTTTAGTATTTGTTGCTTCTACATACGTTGGTGTCTGTTTTAAAAAATACTTTGTTCTACATTGTGATATAACCATTTATAATAATTTATTCAAATAACAGTAACAATAAATTTCAATAGTTCTTATCATTGAATGGATTTCCTTATACCTTTTGATCTAATTGTTCTCTTCAATAAAATATCATCCAAAGTATTTATATGTGTTTTTGTAAGTATTTTGTGTTATATTGATATTAGTTTGCTTTGAATTATACTTATTGCTACAATATTCAGTTTTACATTTATATGAACATTTCAATTAATATAAAGTCATTTGTTTGTTTCAAAAATTTGGGTGCATAATATGTATTAGGTATAATTTACATGTCATATTACACTATATGTATCAAAAACATATTTCAAAGTTTTGTGACATTTTACTAATTTAGTTAGTACCGTGAGATGTCAAAAATGTAATAATGCAATTGGTAGATTATTGTTTATTTGAACCAAATTTAAGACACTCTTCTACTTTGAGTACAGTTTCACTATTCCAAACTTAGAACACCGTTAGCAAAGCAAACTACGTGCATGATGTGCACGTAAATGTGCATATTTTTACTTCCATATTTAATCTAATTTAATTAAATAAATGAGCATATAGGGTGTTTTAATATGTTTAAACCAAAATTCAAATTATTTTCAAATCATCATTTATTCATTTTCATATAGAGGCAAAATGGTCGTTATTGTGCATATATTAATTTGAGAAAATTTACTTGGACATTTTCATGTTGTGTTGTAGGAATTTGAATTCAAATGGAAGAGGTCTACATGAAAATATGCATGCACAAGGGAAGACAAGCAAATGAAGATGAAAATAAATCATTTCATGACAACATGGAGGACCACACCTACCCACTTACCATGATCCCCTGTTAAGAGCTAATGTACATGTTAATGGAAATTAAAGCTACATGCACATTTGAGTAGAGGATTAATTCATGCTAATGATAACTTGGTGGCCATACTTCCTCAAGGGCAATTTGGGTAGTCCCCAAAAATATGATTATGGTTTCAAAGCTTGTATAAATACCTCATATGTTCATGTAATTAAGCTCTTAGCCTCCTATTTAGTTAGTTTAGTTTTAGGCTCAAAAACAGACAAAAAATATTCTCTTTTCTTTTTCATGAGTACTTTGCCATTTTCTTCATGTAATTTTCATTTATGCAATGTTAATTCATGCTCTTTTCTATTTACATGCACTCTTTCTTTTCATGTTAGTAGTGTAGATCTTTTTATTTATGCAACCAGATTAGTTTTATTTTATTTTAATTAGCTCTCTTTTTACTTAGATTGCATTTTCCACTTGTTTTTGTTTCATGTTGAATGCTACATTTGTTGAAATGATAACAAAAATATGAGAGGCTAAACCCCTTCAATTTAGGGGTAATGAAGCTCTCTTAATCATGTAGATTCAACATTTGGATAACTTGAAATCTCTTTTTGAGCTTAATGAAAATGTTTGATGTGGTTAAACTTTGTTGTTTTAGCTTTGAATTTGATAGCCTATGTTGTTGACACCAATAGGCTATGCTTAAACAAACATAAACACAAATTACCTCTTCATCTACATATGATGTTGGTAATGAAGTGATTTTAAAATCAAAATTTGGTGGTCTATATTACTAATCAATAGTAAATAGATCATTTTTAGAATAGATTTTATTTTCAAGCTCACTGTCAATTTTCATGAGAGTTAAGAAGTGGTTTAGTGGGTGTGTTATAGTTTGATGGTTTATGTTGGGCTAATTAATAGCATAAATAGGCCATGCTTATGATAAACACATCAACTAAATTCACTAATGACCAAAAGAGAGATCATAATTCATTTTGTTGATTTATGTGATCATGAGAAGGGATTTAACTCTAAATTGCCTTTAAATTCTCATATTTTTATCCATTTTAGCTTTTGTTAGTTTTTTTTACATTTTTTGGCTTAACACAACTTAAAATCTTGGTTTAATTTGATTGAATAGAAAATTTTAAATCGATATAATTCCCTACGGATCGATCCATACTCGCCACGTACTAGAATTGTACGCCGTGTGCTTGCGGTTATTTTTGGTTTAAAATTTTCGGCTATTTTCTAATCTGATAGGAAGTTAGCCGGTTAAACAAGTTTTTGGCGCCGTTGCCGGGAAATTATTTTGATTTTAATTTCTATTCTTCGAATTATTGGTTGTTTGATTTTTGTGTGCTTTCATTTTGTGTGTTAACTTGCCTTTAAGAAAAAATTTGTTGTGTTTGTTGTGTGAATTTTGCTTTCATTTTGATTTGTTTGCTTGTTGTTGTTCTTCTATTTGAATTTCTATTTAAAAGAAAAAAAACATACACAATTTCAAAACAAAAAAATTTCTTTTATTAATTTGCATTTTACATTAACATTTTTTTTACATTTACATTTTTCTTCCATTAAAAGAAAAAAGAAAAACTGTGCACTGTGCACATATTTCTCTACACACAGTTGCATTTCTGCACTTCATACCCTTAACCATCACTCTACCACCACAGTGCCACACCAAATTCATTTCCCCTTCTAATCACTACCATAACCCTCCAGTGCACAAGACAGTGCCTTCTCTACACATAACACTCCAACCCACAGCAGCACTTCACTGCCTCCATACATCACATCATCACTGACTGCCTTCAGTTTCCCCAAACAAGTGCACAACCCCAAGCAAGTGTGCACCACCTTCTGCTGCCATAACCAATACTTCAACTTGCATCAACAACCACTACCATTTCATTACTACCTCTCCTTGCCAACCGCATCATCTCATCTATTTCCAAATTACTGCATTACTAACCCACAGTCCACCCCCTTCAATTCCACTGCACATTGTCACAATAGTGCAACCATCGCAACCCCAAACTGCCTGTCAATTCCATCCATTCTCTATGCACAGTATACAACTGTCATCAACCATTTTAAACTACTACCCATACATATTCATATATACTCCAATCTCCATAGCATAACACACTGTGCACATACCTCCTCATTCAACCATCATCCCACTACCCTCTTCGACCAAGTTCACAACTTCAAATACCCATCCTCTTACCTCTTCAACCTGCAAGCGTAACTACTTCCCTGACCACACTCTGACATCCACCTCTGAGCATCTCCGCAACCACCCACATACACTACCCCTTCACCACAAAAATTGTCACCGTCTTGCTATTCACCCTATACATCAACCACCAGCCCATACAAACTTCCTCATACATATCACTACTTTCACTGCCTTAAACCTTATGAACTACTGCTTCCATATCTCCTCTGCATAAACCTGTGCAGTTAAAGCGCTCGGCATATTCAATGGGGCAGAGGTGCAAAAAGTCATAGCGGGGATACAGCGAGGATATAGCGGGATATAGCGGATGACTCTAAAATAGCATATAAAACTCGTACTTAATGGTTTTATGAATATATAAATGGTAATTAAATGACAAATTAACATTCAATTGAATTATAATTAATACATAAATTATTTTAAATAAAAACATGTGCGATTATACTATAAATAAATGTAAAACTGTTAGATAACATAATTGATTTAGTAGAATATTAGAGTATTTTCATTTATGAAAACATATTAAAAATTCAATTAAATAAATTGATTTCATAATTTTAATAACGTATAAATACCATTTTCAATTCATTTCTTTTGAAGAAGATATAACGGAAATAGTGGATTATAGTGGGAATAACGGGATATAGCAGAAATAGCAGGGCATAAAGCAGAAAGGCAACATTTGGGGCTATATGGAAAAATCGTAGTGGTAGAAATCTGCTATGAGATATAGCAGGGTTATAGCGGGGTAATAGCGGGGCATTGACTGCACAGGCACAAACCACTTTCCATTGTCATCATCAACAACATATTGCTGCCTATTGCCATCATCCTGTTTCACTGCACCTCTGCCCCTACTACTGCTGCCATTCCCTCCTACAGTGCCACTGACCCACTACACACAACAGCATATCCACTCACCTCTGGCCACATACCCCTGCAGTTCATCCACTACCATCTCACAACAGCCATCACTTCATTAGACCAAACAATTACTTCCATTACAATTGCTACTGACCACCTTGTTGCTGCCATTACAAAAATTTCTCACTCCCTCTGTCAGACATACATTGCCACTCAATCCTCCTCACTAAATTGCATATCACCACCGTTCTCCCACTCCTAATCACATCAGCCAATCTTACATCATTAATCACTGACCATCACATACTTTCACATCAACCAGCATCCATGAAACACCCCACACCCCTTAATATACCCAAAAAGACACATTAAGAGGCGTGGTGCATTGTAGGTATAACTGAAACTAACAGAGACTAAGATTCATAAGACAAAAATAGGTAAAAAGAGCGGAAACTAAAGTAATAACTTAATTAAAACAAAGCTTCATAATTACTTCATAAATAAGTCAAATACCAAATACAACATCCATAACTCAAAACCCATCATGTCTTATGAAATAAAAATTCATAGTCTCAAAATCAGAGTACATAATATCCCTCATAATAAGCCAGTACATAGAAAAAACAAAAGCTAAAAATAAAGGGAATACATAGTAGAATTCTCCTCCAAGAAAACTCCAAGCAATAGCTATCTACTGACTTCTCCCTTGATTGCCTATGGGAGGGAAAGGGGGAAATAGAGGAGTGGGACAGACTAAAAGTCCGGTGAATGATAGTAATTACTAGAGTCTTTAAGAAAGATAAAAGTAATAGACTTTACAACAGTTCAAGTTTATAGAGAGGAAACAAAGGAAATAGGAAAGAGATAAACTGGAAATAAATACGATTTAACTATTGCTCAATTTATAAGATAGATTAACTTTGATTGCTTGCACGTGTCCTTGATTTCTGCTTTGGTTAGGCTGAATTCCTAATTCTGTAATTAGGAAGTAATCCTAATTCTACCCTTTTTGATCGGCCTGCTACTCCATAGACCTTATTGTGGACCAGCCGCTATATAACTCCCTACACAGCAGCCAATGGTATCTATGAAAGATGCATAGAGCAACTACTGTGGGTCCGGATGACATATATAGCTCCCTACACAGAAGGCAATGGTGTCTACTAAAGACACCCATACTCAACGCTTGGAACTCATAGCTATTACTAAGCAACCGAATGGAAGTCACACGCGTAATTGCCACCTTTCCCATGCTACCTTTTGCTCCACCTATTGGGTCTTCTTATTACCTCCAACTTCCAGCATAGCGTGCCCCTCATCTCACTTCAGGCTAATGTGAGATCACCGTGTGTCCATAGAAAATAGGGGAAATGCTGTTGGTACTGGCCCTTCATCCAAACAATATCTAGTTACACCCCTTATCCAAATCCCCCATGATTTGATTCTATTTGACCAATTACTACCATTCTTAGCATAAGCGTGCCCTCATCTCACTTCAGACTAATGTGAGACACCGTTTTGTCTAATAGGGAATGCTATTTGGTACAGGTCTACTTTCATCTTTGCTTATTAACTTAGATAAATTATTTAAATAAGCCTTTATTATCATTTTTACTTTCTACGCTTATTAATTTACCCCAAGTCTTAAAATAAGCCCCATTCTATTATTTTTCTTATTATAACCTACGCTATAATCGTGCTTATTACTTAACCCAAGGTCTAAGTGTGAAAATAAGCTCTTTCATCTTTTACTCTCTTTTTTTAGTTATAATTCTATGTTATAACTAAGCCAATTAATTAGTCTAATTCTAATCACAACTAGGCATAATTTCAGTCTTAATTCCATTTTATTACAGTCTTTATAATTTACATCTCATAATTATAAATAGGCCAATCTCTTTAATTCAGTCCAATTAATATCATAATTAGGCATAATTTCAGTCTTAATTCCATTTTATTACAGTCTTTGAAATTTGCATCTTATATCCCATTATTTTAGTTTTCTTATAATTTAATCCGTATTCGTGTTAATCCTATTCTAATCCATACGCGAAGAAGGAGGAATAAAAGAAAACTGAAAATAGAAGAAAATCCAAAGCGTAGAAAGAAGATGTAAATAACATATAAATAACAATAAATAAACTAAAATACTGTAAATAAACGGAAAAGCTATAATTACCAGAAATAAACCAAATTTACTGAAAAGAATAGCTGAAAGGAAATAGACTGAAAATAATTTGAAAAACTGTAAATAAACTGAAAAGGCTATTCCAAAAATCGTAGTAAAACTACAATTATTGGAAACCCTATTATTTTAAATTACTTAAAGAAATCTTAAAATAATTACAACCACTTACCTCTGGTCCTTAGCTCTTCCCTTTAGGCCTTCACGGATCCACTTGGGATTGTTAAAATATTTTTATTAAAAAGATTCTCTCCTTGGAAAATTATTCCTTTTAGGGTCCTTCCTGAAAAGGTGAACCCAAGCGGAGAAAATCTAGAATGAGAAAAAGTGTTAGGCCTAGGGTCTTATTTATAGGGGTAGAAGTGGATCTCAGGCTGTTGGATTTGGAGATTGAATAGGAGTCGTCGGATGCAAGGACGGAAGGACCAGATTGAATAACATAGTGCAAATGACGCGTTAAAATCGTGCAGCATGAAGAAGAAATCTTCTTCGCTTCATACATTGGGCGGGTCGACCACCAGGTCGACCTTCACCCCCCTAGGTCGACCTAGGTGATGGTTAGGTCGACCTCCTGGTCGACCTCGCCCATATAATTAATTTTATTTTCAATTTCTTGTTTATTTAATAACTCGTTCATATTAGCTCGGATTCTGACATTCTACATATGGAGATTGACCAGAAAATTGCCACAGACACAATGGTGCAACTTCCGTGGCTCAATTTTGATAATTTCACAAAGTTTTTTTTATTATTTAGTTAATTAGTGAATTATTTATTACGGGTTAAATTTCGGGTTGTTACATTCTCCCCTCCTTAAGGGATTTCGTCCTCGAAATCTCTAAGGATAAAAGAATGAACTAAGTGTTTTCATCCAAGTTCTACAACCAACTACTCAATCATCAACCATTCATCTATTGTCCTTAAGTTTTTCTAACACAATTTATGATACTTATGCAATTAGTGTAGTGTCAATATCCCTAACTAATGCAAAAGATTAGGCGGTCCACTGATTCAGTTGACCTCCTTTTATGCAATCATGTACGTGCTATGTATCCAAATGAATGCAAGAATTTCCTAATGCTAACTGATAGTTCTATATGCGTGCTACAAACATCATCCAAATGCAACAATCATGTGATAAACATCCATTTATAGAAACCATGGAAACAAAATAGAAATGCGCACACATCCATATGCATATGCTCTAGTGTCCTAGTTAGGTCAATCCCTAAAGAATAATAGTGCCTAGCGTACCTATATGCGTCCATAGCATCCACTAGCAAACACTTGCAACCACTAGCATACATCATTCTTAACATGTTCTATTAACATGTTTACATCAAATCCTACCATCCATGGGTTAAATCCCAAGTTCTACCCTCCCAAAGGATAATAAAGGAAAGAACCTATTCAAAACTAAAGATGGAAAAAGGAAATTCTAAAACCTATTATCAAAGAGACATGGATATGGGATACAAATTTTCTCCTAATCAAATTAGTCTTCTCCAAAACCTCTCTAACCATGTCGGGACCAAGATACAACCAACAAGAAGTTGTCTTACACGGCCTTCCTAAAAAGTGCTTCTAATCATGTCGGGACCAAGAAGCAACCTTTCCGTAGACTACAACCAACCAGAAGTTGTCTTACACGGCCTTCCGAAAAAGTGCTTCAAAAGGTGCCATTCCAATGCTAGCTTGAAAACTACTACCATATGAATTCCACTAAAGAAAGATGCTTTTCCCAAGTTCTTCCAAAATCAAGAATACTCATTCTCAACCATGCTTGTCTTAATATCCTACTAATTTCATTTTACTGTTCTTCATGGATCAACATTCCTAGGTTCTTACTAGTGTCCTATACACTTTACGGAAACTTCCATTATTACTTCTAAAAGTAGTTACTACTATCTCCTTACACCTTTTCCGTTACTCCTAGGAAATGATTCTTATCTACTCCACATTTAAGAGTTTGGTTTGGTATTTATCACCTTGTTTTAAAAACTAAGGTTTCTAGAAATTTTAAAACATCAAATACCAAAACCTTTGTCTTTAAAAGTGTTATCTTTTCAGTTTCTATTAATTTCAAAAATACTTGGTCACTTGATATTATTTCCCAAACCTAGAGGGAAAAACTTCCAAATTTTTAAGTCTAAAACTTATATCTCTTTTTTAAAAGACTTTTACAATTTTCTATAAAAAATTGAATTTTCAAATTTACTTTTATTAAGTTTTTACATTTCAAAAACTTATTTACTTTTTAACCAAACCATTTTCTTTTAAAATTTCTTTAAAACATCCTTTATGGGTTTTCAAAACATCTTCTTATTATATCTTACGGTCTCATACCTTAATATATTGGAACTACTTTCTCTTAGGAGAAGTTATCAACGCTAAAATCTTCTATGAACCTTTTAAAAGAGAATTTCATGTTTATGTGAAATTATAAGGAACTTTTTTATATTTTTCGAAATAGGCTATATAAAATATGGTGCTTTTCATAACTTGTATATCTCTTTCATGTATTCCTTATAACTTGCACAAAAATTTTTTTTATTGGTTTCATAGAAAATCATACCATTATTCTTTTCATTCCAATAGATTAAAATATGTTTAAATTATATTCTTCCATGATAAATATTTTCTAATATCTAACTTACACATTTTCCTTTCAGAAAAGCTTATCTTCAAAACTATTTTAATATTTCCATAACTGCAAAAACACTTCCTTATACTTATTAATAATAAGTGTACTTTACAAAACCATTTTGTTTCTATACTTAGAAATTACCTTTTAAAATACATTTTTATTTGGGTTAAAATGGATGTTGCGTAAAACACTGTTACTACAACCCAAAAAAATTACTAGTGTATGGATTTAATTAAATAAATACCAATTAATCTCATATACCTAGGTAAAAATATTTCTCTTGAGAGTCATTTACTATAACAATAGTGATATAGCCTATGCTCCACTTATTTTCCCCTAAAACATTTATTACAACAATAAAAGTTGTAATCTACGTTTTCAATACTTGATACACTCTAGGTTTTTATGTTTAAAATCTTTGTTTACTTATAATGAAACTAGTGAGTTATATATATATATATACTCTATAATTTTTCAAAAAGAATTCCAATTTTTTATTATATAAAACCAGCTTAAATTTCATACCATTCTTCAAAAACCCCATGTTTATTTTCTGAAAGAAAATATTAACAATGAAAATTTTCAATTCCAACTATTTCAATTTTTTTTCAACTTTTTAAATCTTGAAAATTTTATTTTATTGGGTTTAGCATAAAGTGGGTCTTCCTACTTACTACCCTCAGAGTACTTTTCCTAAACTAAAGGCTTTTACTCCTATTCCTCTTGTACACTCATATTTATTCTAAGGCATCACCGTCAAATCCACTTATCTGAGACAATTATAATTTCTGCAATTACCTACACATGGACTTTCTTCTCTGCTTATCTACTGAATTTTATTGTACATCTCTAACCTTTTGCCTACCTCTCTTTGGATTTCCATAATCCCAATCCTAAATGTACAAAACCGTTCCTACCATGTGCAAACCTTCTCCATGTCCTAAAAACACACTTCCTTATGCCTAAAGTGTCACTTAAAGAGTTCTGTCTTCAACTATACGAAGAACCTCCTTAAGATGATAACATGCTCCTCCAAAGTTCTTGGAAAACACCAAAATGTTGTCCACGAATACCACCGTGAACTTACTTAGGACATCTCTTAAAACGTGGCTCATCAAATCTACAAAATAGGCTAGGGCATTGGTTAGTCCAAAAAGACATAACCAACCACTCAAAGAGTATGTCGGGTGTCCTAAATGCGGTTTTATTAATGTTGTCATCAGCGACCCTAAGTTGATGAAATCTAGTGGCTAAATCAAACTGGGAGAATACTAAAGAGCCAACTAACTAGTTGAAAAGATCATCTATCCTAGAGAGTGATAATGGTTCTTCTTTGTGAGCTTATTCAATTCTCTATTGTCAATGCAAAGTCGAAGAGAACCACCTGGCGCTCCCTATTCCAATATGTTTCCTCTTATGAAACCTTTCTCCAAAGCTCACAGATCTGCTTGCTCAATCCATTCCTTTCCCTAGGCACCATATGCCCTATGGGTAATGCTACTGGCTAGCCAAATAAATCCTGAAGTCAATCTCTCTCTTAGGGGGGTAGTCCCATAACCTCCTCAAAGATGTCTGGAAAAATCTATGACGACATGAACCAAATCTAACTATGATGATGATGAATCGAGGAATAAAGGAAGCTCAACATAACTGACCCTTGCGGGTCGTAAGAAATCTCGAGAGTCCTACTGACGCATGTCTCTAGTCTAATGACTCCCCTCTCGTAATCTGATATAGCTCCATATGTGGATAGCCAATCTATTCCCAAAATCATCCCATACCTCGAAAATATAGGCGTCATAGTCAAATTCTACGCCTAGGATATAAATTTTCAAACCCCTACAAACCATAGACAAGGGTGTCGATTCTCCCATGGGGTTTGAAACAACAATGGGGTTTACTACTAAAGAGATGTCTAAGTGCAAACAATCTACCAAAGAACTAGAGATGAAAGAGTGTGATGCTCTAGGATCGAAAAGAATATGAATGGGAAAATCAGAAATAGAAACCAAATTTTTCGACCTTGATTTGATCTACTGCTGGAAGGTGCTGTATCCAAAGCCTGAATCTGCGCTGCAGGTGCACTCGCTCCCTTCCTCATCTTCTGAGGACAAAACTTACTAAAGCGACCAAGCTGTCCACAATTGAAACACCTTTCCTCCATTCTTGCCTTCTTACAGTCTTTTGCGTAATGACCATTCATTCTACAGCGCTTACATTTCCTATTTTTCTTGATTCTCTTCTAAGGTCCCCTTTCTTTCCTCTTATCCTTCTTTCCCTTCCACCATGGCTTCTTAGAGCTTGTAGGAACTGGCTTTAGCTCTTCTTCCAGCTGCCAAGATATAGGTTGACCACTTTGTCGATCCTCTAAACCTAATCGCCTAAACTTTCGCTCTATATCTTCCAACCTAGCTTGTGTCTCCTTGAAATTCTTCGTGCCAGAAAATGTTTCGCCCCCTATTCTAGTGAAGCCGTTGCATAGCTTAGAAAAATCGGCTGGTGTAGGTGGACTAAAGGAATTTCCACCTACCGGTGTTGTGTTGGGCGCTTTCCCTTGCACCCTTGGAACCGTACCTCTACGGAACCAGTCAACCATACTATGCAAAGAAAAGGAAACTTTGGCTTGAAAGAATCGAAAGAAGGTTGAACTGGACTTTTGAGGGGATTTTTATAAAAACTCTTTTATACTTAAAAACTATTTCAAAGAGTTCTCTTTTGAAAAATACTTTAAAACAAGTTATTTTGAAAAATACTTTACTTTTAAAATAGATTTTTAGGAATCCAGTAACCTTAGGCTCTGATACCAAGTGAAACACCCCACACCCCTTAATATATCCAAAAGAACACATTAAGATGCATGGTGCGTTGTAGGTATAACTGAATCTAACAGAGACTAAGATGCACAAGACAAAAATAAGTAAAAACGGCAGAAACTAAAATAATAACTTAATTAAAACAAAGCTTCATAATTACTTCATAAATAAGTCAAATACCAAATACAACATCCATATCTCAAAACCCATCATGTCTTATGAAATAAAAATTCATAGTCTCAAAATCAGAGTACATAACATCCCTCATCATAAGTCAGTACATAGAAAGAACAAAAGCTAAAAATAAAGGGAATACATAGTAGAATTCTCCTCCAAGAAAACTCCAAGCAGCAGCTATCTACTGACTTCTCCCTTGATTGCCTATGTGGGGGTGGGTGGGAGGTAAGGGGAAAATAGAGGAGTGGGTCAGACTAAAAGTCTAGTGAATGATAGTAAATACTAGAGTCTTTAAGCAAGATAAAAGTAATAGACTCTACAACAGTTCTAGTATATAGAGAGGAAACAAAGGAAATAGGAAAGAGATAAACTGGAAATAAATACGATTTAACTATTGCTCAATTTATAAGATAGGTTAACTTTGATTGCTTGCACTTGTCGTTGATTTCTGCTTTGGTTAGGCTGAATTCCTAATACTATAATTAGGAAGCAATCCTAATTCTACCCTTTTTGATCGGCCTGCTACTCCATAGACCTTACTGTGGATCAGCCGCTATATAACTCCCTACACAGTAGCCAATGGTATCTATGAAAGATGCATAGAGCAACTAATGTGGATCCGAACGACATATATAACTCCCTACACACAAGGCAATGGTGCCTACTAAAGACACCCATACTAAGCGCTTGGAACTCATAGCTATTACTGAGCACCCAAATGGAAGTCGCACGCGTAACTGCCACCATGCCCATGCTACCTTTTGCTCCACCTATTGGGTCTTCTTATTACCTCCAACTTTCAGCATAGCATGCCCCTTATCTCACTTTAGGGTAATGTGAGATCACCGTGTGTCCATAGAAAATAGGGTAACTGTTGTTGGTACTGGCCCTTCATCCAAACAATATCTAGTTGCGTCCCTTCCAAACCCCCCGTGATTTGGACTTCTATTTGACCAATTACTACCATTCTTAGCATAAGCGTGCCCTCATCTCACTTCAGACTAATGTGAGACACCATTTTGTCTAATAGGGAATGCTATTTGGTACATGTCCTACTTTCATCTTTGCTTATTAACTTAAATAAATTATTTAAATAAGCCTTTATTATCATTTTTACTTTCTACGCTTATTAATTTAACACAAGTCTTAAAATAAGCCCCATTCTATTATTTTTCTTATTATAACCTACGTTATAATCGTGCTTATTACTTAACCCAAGGTCTAAGTGTGAAAATAAGCTCTTTCATCTTTTACTCTTTTTTTAGTTATATTTCTACGTTATAACTAAGCCAATTAATTAGTCCAATTCTAATCACAACTAGGCATAATTTCAGTCTTAATTCCATTTTATTACAGTCTTTATAATTTACATCTCATAATTATAAATAGGCCAATCTCTTTAATTCAGTCCAATTAATATCATAATTAGGCATAATTTCAGTCTTAATTCCATTTTATTACAGTCTTTGAAATTTACATCTTATATCCCATTATTTCAATTTTCTTACAATTTAATCCGTATTCGCATTAATCCTATTCTAATCCATACGCGAAGAAGAAGGAGGAATAAAAGAAAACTGAAAATAGAAGAAAATCCAAAGCGTAGAAAAAGATGTAAATAACATATAAATAACAGTAAATAAACTAAAATACTGTAAATAAATGGAAAAGCTATAATTAATAGAAATAAACCAAAATTACTGAAAAGAATAGCTGAAAGGAAATAGACTGAAAATAATTTGAAAAACTCTAAATAAATTGAAAAGGCTATTCCAAAAATCATAGTAAAACTACAACTATTGGAAACCCTTTTATTTTAAATTACTTAAAGAAATCTTAAAATAATTACAATCACTCACCTCTTGTCCTTAGCTCTTCCCTTCAAGCCATCACGGATCCACTTGGGGTTGTTAATGTATTTTTTATTAAAAAGATTCTCTTCTTGGAAAATTATTCCTTTTAGGGTCCTTCTTGAAAAGGTGAACCCAAGTAGAGAAAATCTAGAATGGAAAAAAGTGTTAGGCCTAGGGTTTTATTTATAGGGGTAGAAGTGGATCTCAGACCGTTGGATTTGGAGATTGAATAGGATGCAACCACGTCATAGGCTGAATAGGAGCCGTCAGATGCAAGGACGGAAGGACCAGATTGAATAAAAGAGTGCAAATGACGCGTTAAAATCGTGCAGCACGAAGAAGAAATCTTCTTTGCTTCATACATTGGGCGGGTCAACCGCCAGGTCGACCTTCACCCCTCCTAGGTCGACCGACCGGTCGACCTAGGTGATGGTTAGGTCGACCTAGCCCATATATTTTATTTTTTTTCTTTCCAATTTCTTGTTTATTTAATAACTCGTTCATATTAGCTCGGATTCTGACGTTCTATATATGGAAATTGACCAGAAAATTACCACGGACACAATTATGCAACTCCCGTGGCTCAATTCTGATACTTTCACAAAGTTATTTTATTATTTAGTTAATTATCGAATTAATTATTATGGGTTAAATTTCGGGTTGTTACAATCCATTTAACATCATTCAAACACTACTTCAGTCAACAACCATCTTCCATACATCACTTGCAACTACACTTGCAACAACTTCATTTACAAAAAAACCGCATTCTTGATGTCGAAACTGCCTCCACCTAAACCTCATCACCAACTTTATTCTTCATCTCACTGCACCTAATAATCAACCTGCCCATTAACTACTTCCTCTCCTCGGTTCTACCCATCTGGTCCATCTTCATCCATAAAAAACATCAACCACTCCACTGCCTTTAACCACTGCTCCACTGCTACATTGACACAGTGCAACTTCACCTCTACATCACCTGAAGTTGCATACTGACTTCATTGCTCCTTCACGTCCAAACCATTACTGCAACAGTTCACTTCCCTCACCAATAACACTTCACAACCTCATCAAACAAACAACCATATTCTTCTGTGTGCATAGCCATCAGTAACTGCTGCATATCAATACAACAACCTACTTCAACCTCTACTAGACCTCGCCAATCACCTCTGCCCCTTTGACCATCCCCAAATCCCTTCTAACCCGCAACCCGAAACCACCGCAACCACATAAAAAATTCCAACATACCTGATTCGTGACTTCTACCAATTCGATTCGCTACTACACCCTTTTCTTTTGATTTTGATTTTAGGAATTAATGTGAATTTTGATTTCTTTTGAATTTGATTTGGTTGCAGAGTTTAGTTTAGCGAATCGGTGAAAGAACTATGGTTTAGTGAATTTGATTTTTGTAGAGTTGTGTATTTTTTTTGAAACAGAGGGATAATGAGGGGTTTTTGTTTATGCAAGTTGATCCAATTGGGTCGAGCCCTAATGTAGTTAAAAAAACAAAAAAAACTAAACAAGCAAGAATTTTTTTTACAATTGTTTTCTTTTCTTTTAACTTCTTCTTTCATATAAATACAAAAAATAGAAAATTTTCCATTTAAGTTTTCTTTTGTTAAAATTTTTTGGTTAAGTTTTCCTTTTATTTTGTTAAGTTTCTTTTGTCTTTTGTTTTTCCCCTTTTTTTTATAAAGAATTATTTCCTTTTGTTTTTTTCATTTCATCCTTATATATATAAACAATTGTATATATCTTGTTCAAAATTTTCAGGTTGCACGTAGCAGAATTGCTTGCCAAAAATAAATTGCTTGCTTGGTTATATATATAAAAAATTTACCGCTTTAAAAATAATTTGCTAATAATTCTGCACGCTCTGGTATCGTTCCATTATCCCTTGTTTTTATTTTGTTTTGCATTGTTGGTTGCTTGCATTTTAAAAATAACTCAAAAACAAATTTCAATCGTAGTTGCATTATTAATACACGTTTAATTTCAGTATTGCAATTCATCTTAGAATTTGACTAATAATAATGGTTAGACATTTTAAGGGTGTCACCAGCTCACCTAGGGCTTAATTGTATATTGACAAGTTGTCCTCTTTCGACAATTTAATTTCTTGGTGTCTAGGCTACGGTAGAGCAATAACCATTTGTAAATATTACGGTGGTTGTTTCTCTAAAGGTACTTAAACCTTCGGTTGCATTGCTACGGCGATTCGTGGTGCACCGATAAATCCTGTCAATTACCTGGCTAAGAACTATCTTGTTGGATTAAGACAAAGTGTGATTATATAGTTTTGGGTTAGGAGATACTTAGGATAGAAAATTGTAATTAAGTCCCTTGCATTCATTTAGTTGCATTAGTTTATGCAAATTTTAAAAAAAAATTCAAAAGGCAAAACTAAAAAAATATAAATATTCCTTAACTTAGTTTTTTAAATCCTTTGAAAATTTTCAATCAAAAAATATATGTAATCTTTTCAAAAACAAGCATATAAAAAAAATTGAAAATCCAGAAAAAAAACAAAAATCAAATTTCCCTTTTGAAAAAAATAAATTCCTTTTTGTAAATAATTTTCCTTTAATAAAAAAAATCTAAAAAAAGAAAAAATAACTTTTGAAAATGTTTGAATTTCCTAACTCACATGAATTTAACGATAGTTGTGAAAATCAATATAATCCATATAGTTTCACATCAAACTCTTATGGATATTTTAATAAAAACTATTGTATAAATAATCCGAATTTTGAAACTCAAAGTTTTCAAAATGATGACCAACCCACAAATCTTGAAAAAAAGCATTGAAACGATTTCGTCTGTACTTGAACTCTTTAAACAATAAAATCAAAGAATAAATGATTTGTGTAATTCATATTTGTGCAATGATTCAAGTCAAAGTTTTCAAAATAATAAAAATTTGAATTCACTTCAAATTCAAATGATTTTGAGTATAACCCATGCAAATTCAATTTTGAATTCCAAAATGAAGTTCAATATCAAAATGAAAACGAAAACAACTGTTTAAATGATTTTGGCAATGGAGTTGTTTCAATGATGTTGAACATTTTTACGCTCAACAATTTCGAATTGAAAATCCTCAAGTTAATAATTATATATTTGATTTTATGGAGCAAATGGATGAAATTCACAAAGATCACACGGATTTGTTGTTTGAAACATACAAAAAACAACGTGAGCAATAAAATCAAATCCCAACGTGTGATGATTCAAATAATAATCCACCTTTTACCAAGATCGACGATTTTTAAATAATAACTGTTGAAATTGAAGATGATAATCTTAATGAAGTTGTTGAAAATGCGGTAATTGAGTTGGATTTCAATTCGTTTGAAAGTGTGGAACCAAAGTTAAAATTCGATCTTCCTTTCTCTGATTTTGAAAAATTGAATGCGACAACTTTAGATTTTGAAATTGATACATGCAATAAAGTTGTTGATAATCCAACAAAGGAAGATTAATTTTGTGAACATAAATTTTATGGACTTTTCGAAAATGAGTTGTTAAATTCTGAAAGGGAAGATTTAAATTACCATTCTGATTTTGAAATTAATAATTTTGAAGAATTTCTCGATGATAAGTTTGAATTTCAATTTGGTGAAAGTAAACTTGAACTTCAACCAATATCAACCCCAAAAATCATCAAAAATAAAATAACTCATACGATTTATAAAATAACATTCGTTTTTTCCAAATCAACATTCAAGTTTAAAATCTTTTATGCTTTGGTTTTCTGTGCTTAAGCTATGTCTCTCATACTTGACGAGACAAATGAATTCGTCTTTGAAAGACCGTTTCATTTACTCTTTAACAGTATATTTTATGATGTCATGTAAATAATAATCCTTTCATTTTCTTGTAAATATAGGTCATATTTTTATTTTTATTTTATTTTCTTCTTTCACTTGGGTTGACTATGGGGACACAGTCAAAATCAAGTGTGGGTGGGAGTCTCGTCTTCTTTTTGATTTTTCATGGTTTATTTTTTGCATTTTCTTTCCAAAACTTTAAAAAAAATTCCAAAACAAATTTCTTTTTTTTGCATTTTGATTTATTTTTGGTAAAACACTATAAGATAAGTATAGGTTTTGGTTATTAAATTCAAATTTTGGAAAATTAACCGTCTCAAAAAAATAAAAATAAAGTTTAATTACAAGTAACTATGGTTTAACTAGTATATAGGAAGATTCATGGATGATAATTATGAAGTATATCCTAATTGAGATCTTTGTTTAAAAGAGTGGTTAATTTAAATTAAAGGCTATAACATTTTTGATCTTTTAAGTTAAGTGGTGCTAAGATGATATTGTAAAACTCTCTCTTCAGAAAAAAATTTATAGAAAAAACAAACAAAAATTGTATATATGTATATAGTTTAAACACCTAGAGTCATGTGTTCACACGCAAGTGTGTACACTCGCCATGCTCTGTACCCATCTCACGTAAGCTCGAAAGGCAGTGCATGATTGGTATATCTAGCCTTATTTTATCTGAGTTAGGTGTTTGTATATAAAAATTCTTTTATTAATAATGCCTACAGTCAATAGGTGTATACACTTGTGTGTACACTCGACATGCTCTATATTCCCCTCACGTAAGCTTGCAAGGCAGTGCATAGGTAATATATCTGGCCTCATTTTTCCGACTTAGGCGTATGTAAATATTTTTAATATCAATAAAATTTCAAAAAAATAGAGAGTAAGAAATTGAAATCCAAGCACTATTTTTACTTATTTGATTTGACTTGTTATTCAAAAGAAATGAAAATACAACTTTGAAAAAACTTTGATAATCAACCAAGGATCCATTTTATAGTTGCACTCTGTAATCAACCGAAACAACTAGCCAAACTAGAGTTTAATTGTGATGATAACTTAATTTTTGTTGGAAATTTTGACAAGTAAAATGACTAATATTTCATGATGATGACCAAAAATTTTATTTAATTAACTTAATTGTGTCAATTTGAAAGTAAATTCTTTATTTGTAAATATTTTCAAAAACTTGCACTCATATCTTTGTAAATAAATCTTGCATTTAGAAAATTTTCACTTTGCATTTGGATTTTGTGGGTAGTATCTGCTGAAAACCCCCACGAGACAACACTCGTCCTACTAGGGACACCTAGAGGTTTAACAGCTTGTTGCATACGCTCAATGCAAATCGTGCTCCCTACGAAACAGATTTATCTTAGTTTTAGTTTATTTGAGGACGAATAAAAAGATAAGTGTGGGGGTATTTGATGTGCACGTAAATGTTCATGTTTTTACTTCTATATTTAATATAATTTAATTAAATAAATAAGCATATAGGGTGTTTTAACACGTTTAAACCAAAATTCAAATTATTTTCAAATCATCATTTATTCATCTTCATATAGGGGCAAAATGGTCGTTTTTGTGCATATATTAATTTTAGAAAATTTACTTGGACATTTCCATATTGTGTTGTAGGAATTTGAATTCAAATGGAAGAGGTCTACATGAAAATATGCATGCACAAGGGAATACAAGCAAATGAAGATAAAAATAAATCATTTCATGACAACATGGAGGACCCTACCTACCCACTTACCATGATCCCCTATTAAGAGCTAATGCACATGTTAATAGAAATTAAAGCTACATGCACATTTAAGTGGAGGATTAATTCATGCTAATTATAACTTGGGGGCCACACTTCCTCAAGAGCAATTTGGGTAGTCCCCAAAAATATGATTAGGGTTTCAAAGCTTGTAAAAATACCTCATATGTTCATGTAATTAAGCTCTTAGCCTCCTCATTAGTTAGTTTAGTTTTAGGCTCAAAAATATATATAAAAAAATTCTCTTTTCTTTTTCATGGATACTTAGCCATTTTCTTTCATGTAATTTTCTTTTATGCAATTTTAATTCATGCTCTTTTCTATTTACATGCTCTCTTTCTTTTCATGTTAGTAGTGTAGATCTTTTTATTTATGCAAGTAGATTAGTTTTTATTTTTTTTAATTATCTCTCTTTTTACTTAGCTTGCATTTTCCTCTTGTTTTTATTTCATGTTGAATGCTACATTTGTTGAAACGATAACAAATATGATAGGCTAAACCCCTTCAATTTAGGGGGAGTAAAGCTCTCTTAATCATGTAGATTCAACATTTTGATAACTTGTGATCTCTTTTTGTGCTTAATGAAAATGTTTGATGTGGTTAAAATTTGTTGTTTTAGTTTTGAATTTGATAGCCTATTTTGTTGACACCAAATAGGTTATGCTTAAACAAACATAAACACAAGTTTCCTCTTCATCCACAAATGATGTTGGTAATGAAGTCATTTTAAAATTAAAATTTGATGGTCTATATTACTAATCAATAGTAAATAGATCATGCTTACAATAGATTTTATTTCAAACTCATTGTCAATTTTCATGAAAGCTAAGAAGTGGTTTAGTGGGTGTGTTATAGTTTGATGGTTTATGTTGGGATAATTAATAGCACAAATAGGCCATGCTTATGATAAACTATAACAACCCTAGATTTTGCATATATTTTAATTTTGACTTTATTTTTATTTTAAATTATTTAAACTCGTTCTATTTAAAAATTTTCATTTTAATATATAAATGATGATTATTAAGTGAAATATAGTTTCAAACTAGTATAAATTGGATATTTCACTGAAAAGTGAAATTCTGGTCAAACTGTTCAATCTTTGACTTTTAAACTTCAAATTTAAATTATATAAAATCTTAAATTTTATCTTTTATTATAAAAATAGATGTAATAACTTGAACACTGCTTTTTGTTTCGTTGAAAACGGAGTTAAACTGTAAAAGTTATGTATATTTCAATATTGAGTGCAATTTGTTTTATTCTGCAATTTTGTTATTTTAAATTTGTATAAATTATATTTTCTTTGTCCTATTTTATTTTAATATGTGTTAATATGTTATTTTATGTATATTTTTATCTTTTAATAATTTTAAAGTGATAATATAATTTGTCCAAAGTTTACTTGAATTTATTTCAATTTATAATGCCTAGTTTCCATTTTTCTGCTATTTTCTTCATTAAAATTATATTTAATTAAAATTTATTTATTTATTTTGTGAATTCATTTTTATTTTGTGTTCTTATCTTTATTTATAAATACTTTTCAAGTACATAAAAATTTTCCAAAGTTCATTGCATTTATTTTCAAATTTTCTAGACTAGTTTGCAATTTTGTGCTATTTTCTTATTTTAACCTTATATAATTAATAAATATTTATATATATTTTATATTTTGTTATATTTTCGAATTTTTGACTGAATGTATTATTATTCTCAGTAATATAAACTTATATAAAGAAATTAAAAGAAATTTGAAAGGTTATGACTTTTGATTTGCCTAAGGCCTTTTATCTTCTAACCTTTCACATTTGTAACTTACCTTTTCATCAATTAGCCTTTACTATCCACATCTTTCAGCTGCATACTCTATTTTCTATTCGCGTACATTCATTTTCATTTCTGAAACAAAAGAATTTCGGCCATGGCTATTGAGGAAAGTTTGGGTAATGATTTTCAACTTTTTCTTATTCTTTTTCTACTTGTTTACATTGATTTTTGCACTTGCTCTCTTCTTCTAGGCTTGGCTCCTCCTCAACCAGATCTGGTCCGACCTCCACCACCCCCTTTCTCTGATCAATACCCATCCTAATACACCACCAAGGCAGGCCAATCACATCCATGGCAAGGAGCACCACCAAAATCAACAAAAACCACCACATATTACACTAGCCGAGCCTAGATTGTTAGCACCACCTTCTACCACCATTTACCGCCACTACCACCACCACCTCTGACCTGACCTCCACCCTTTGCCACATCATCCACCATCACCAGCATCCACTGGCCGTGACCCATGACCTCTGGCCGAACCTATTTGTGCCAAAGATGTGAGGTTATATTGCATTGTTTAGCCTTGAACACCTAGTTTTTGCACCTAGACTTCACCACTTTGTTAACGCATGCTAGGCCGACCCTATGGAACCCAAAACCAGATCCAAACCCACCCCTTAGCCATGCATTTCAGATCTGGAGCTGAAGCATAGATGGTAGAAAGCAAGTGCAAACACTTTGGTTTTGTTTTATGCAGTTGTTCCTAACATTGTTTAGTGGCATCCTGTTTTGAAACTTATGTTTTATATATTTGTTTTGTGTAATGTTTTCAAGGGGTATAGCTTTGGCTCTTCCAATCTCAAATCATTGTCGTGCTTTCGTGCCTCTGGAAATCTTTGTTGTGTGTTTGTGGTTGTCATCTCTAGCTTGAACAAGTGAGTAATTCTCACCAGACGCTGTGTACTTATATAACTAGTAAACTGACACCATTTGAATCTGTAAAATTATATCATCCTGTTATAACTGTTATATTATGATCATATAATGTTTACCCTGTTATTATATATGGTATATCATCTATTACTGTTATTTCATGCTATTCTGTATTTTTATCAGTTTATCACACTGCAAGTTCCCTGTAGATTAGGTTCACTATGGGTTGAAATGATACATACCCGAACGGACTTTAGGGGAAAGATCGTTATGGGCTGAAATGATAAGCCTGAGCGACTTTTATTTATTTTATTTAACTTGGGATTGCGGGTTTGAAATGATAAAACCCGGTTTTCTTTGTAAACTGCGGATTGAAATGATACATATCCGTATCACTTGACCTAGGCTAGAAAATTTTATACAGACCCGTGTTTTATATATTTTTATGAATTTTTTTAAAAATATTTTAAAAATGTAAATATTATGATATTTTGATTTAAACTTTATTAAAATGATTTTTATAAAATATTTGTGATTTTCTACAAGTTAAATAAGTGAATTAAGTAAATGGTGAAGTAGAATTTGAAATATAAGTAAATTTTGAAATTTATGATTTTGTTTATAAATGAAATTTATGTAAAGTATGAATATATGACAAATTTGATTTAAAAGATGAATTTAATGATTTTCATTAAGTAATAATAATTTTAAAAATGTTAATGATTTTGTATTACTTAAAATATGAAATAAATGAATATTTAAGCTGAATTTGGAAGTATAACTTAAATTGAATTTTGTGAAATTTGTTTAAAAGTGAAATTTTAATTAAGTAAAATAAATGGGAATAAGTATATTTTGGAAATTTAAACTTAAGTGTTAAGTTAAATTTTTAATTAAAGAAATGAAAATTTAGTTGTTATTTAACTTGATTTTTGTATTGAAATTTGACTTTATAAAAGCATAGAAATAAAGGTATATAAATGATTGTTTTTAAAATGTGAAAATATATGATTTTATAAGTTAAAAATGATTTATATTAAAAGTTAATTACGTGTGAAATTGTAAATAAAACTCTGAATTTGATTTGACAGCATTTTTTTTTTGCAAGGCAAGCGGGGTTGGCTGGTCCCCTACTAGTTTATTGCTAAAAAGATAAGACAGGCACAAAAACAGAGGTGACTGGAACAAACAAGTCACCAGACAAACACAAACATCACAGGAAGAGGAAAAAAAACATAGAGAAAAAAAGACAAGAACTAAATAAAAAAATACAGACAGATTTGCTAAGGCCAATCAGTAGGAAAGAAATCACTGAAGTCAAATTTACTCTCCCTCATTCCAATCTTGATGTTAGCCTTCAAAGCATTCCATAGCAGGTTGATGTTCCTTGATTTATTCTCAAAAATTCTCAGGTTTCTTTCATCCCAAATTAATGCCACGTACCTTTTGATCATAAAGAATTGCACAAATCTCTCTTTCTTTCTCCATTTTGTTGCTTTGCCAATCAGATCCCAATCAAAACTGGTTAGACCAAGAAACTGATTATGGTTCATGCTACTCAACAGTTTGGTCCACAATCCCCTGAGCTCACTGCAATCAAAAAACAAATGGTCCACAGTTTCAGTATGCATATTGCAGATGACACAATTCTGATCAACCGCGATCCCATAATTCAGTAATTTGTCTTTGGTCAGGAGTGCTTTATTTATGACCTTCCACAGCATTAAGTTGTCTCTGGCACTAGAATTCACAGTCCAAATAACCTTGTGCCAATTTCTTGTAGCAGTGACAGGAGCATTATCAAGAAGTTTGTAAACTGAGGAGACAGAGTGACACTTTCTATTCCATTGTATATCATCATAAGTACTATGGTGATGCGTTTTGTCCTGAAAAATGTTCCATACTGCTCTGATAACCTGATTGCTAGAATAAGGCAATAGGATCTTGCCATCATGAATGTAGTCAGCAGCTTTGGCATTAGCACTAATACCAGTTTGATTAATTTGCTGTGGGGATAATATTTTGCCAAGTATAAGGCCATCCGCCATCCAAGGAACAGCCCAGAAATTGGCAGTGCTCATTGGAGAGATCAACACTTTGATATACGGCAAGAGAGAGGGCCTTAATTTCAGCAAGCTCTTCCATGTCCAGCTGCAATTTGGAGGGACTGTCATAGTCCAGAAGTTCTTACTGCCCAAGTTGTGATTTTTGGTCCACCTAACCCATAAAGAATCTCTATCAGCTAACAAATCATTCAGCACAGAACTGATGGCAGCTCTATTCCACTTGTGCATATTAAGAATTCCAAGACCTCCATTATGTATCTGCTGCTCCATGATGGTAAAGGAGCAGGGAATGACATTCTTAGAAAGAATGGAGCCAGTCCAGAAGAATCTTAGCATGGCAGATCTCACCATATTCACAAGTTTGTTGGGAAGAATAAAGACCCTACTCCAATACACCATCATGGAAGATATAACAGATTTGATAAGTACAAGTCTTCCAACTTGAGAGAGAAAGCGATAGGAAAATGTAATGTAAAGATATTACAGCATTGGAAAATGCTGTAATTGTTTTAAATGAACCAAATAGCAAATTTGAACTAAGGGTTATTATAGCACTTTGTTAGTGCTATAGTTGTTAAATTTAACTAAAATTTTAATTGAAACTAAATTAAGATATTACAGCATTTTAAATGCTGTCTTTTGTTAATGAACTGTTTTAAAACATAACATTTCGTAGCATTTCCTAAGTGCTGCGAAAGTTGAATTTTCATTGTTTTAATAAACTTAAATGGTTAAATGATCTTTGAAAAAGATTAAATTTTGGAAATTAAATATTTAATTATTAAATATAATGAATTGACTTTAAATGATTTAAATGGAATAGTTGATTTGGGAAATACAACTATTTTGAAATGTGATTAAATGGTATTTAAATTTAAATTAAATAAATGATGATAATAAATCTTGGAATGAATAATTGAAGTTTATATTAGTATGAAAATATTTGGTTTACTTGTAATTTGAATCTATTTAAAAGATATTGGACTTATGAAATATAGGATAATAAGTTTTGGAATTTATTTTAAAATTTGAATAGTTATTTTGTGGATTAAATCTATATCTGAAATTTATAAGATTTGAAATGGTCTATGGAAATTTAATTGAAATAAATGATTAAATTGAATTGAAACTTTGGAAATTTTAATACTTGATTTGAAAGTATAATAATTACACTTTTAAATGGTTTAAATGAATTATTTTGATTGAAATATAAACTATTTAAAAGGTGACTTGGAATGATAATAATGAATTATATCTTTAAATTTAAAAGGTATTTAAAGTTGAATATTTAGATTTGAACTCAAATGATATTTTGGTATATTAAAATGATTTGAAATGAAGTTTTGGAAAGATTGATATTTTGATATATTAAAATGATTTGAAATGAAGTTTTGGAAAGATATGATATTTTGATATATTGAAATGATTTGAAATGAAGTTTTGAAATGATATGATATTTTAAATATATTGAAATGGTTTGGAATTGATTTAATCTTTATTTTGATAAAGATTTGGATTTGAAATGATATTCTATTTTGAAGTATAAACCGTTTTTAAATTATAACCACGGGTTATAATAACGATTGGTTGTTAAAGAGACCGGGATCAGATATGAACATACTCTCTGTCGATACCGAAAACCACTTTGACAACTGTGTACGCGGTGGAGTTTCCAGAATGAAGTTGGATGGTGGCGACGATCCTAAGGTATATACGTGGACCCAACTCCCGTGAGTTGGTATAAGGTGGCTAAAACAGGAGCGATTGACGGACCAAGGAGGTAGCACCTCTGATCGGACACACTTCTTCGATACCATTCTATTACTTATGATTGATTTGGTGCGCACCCTTGATTTGGGAGTGTTGTTCGAGGTGGGCGGTAGTGGCTGCTATGCGTCACCACCAGTCCGGATGCGTAATTGGTATATCTACCCTGGCATTGCCTTGTGTGCCGTGTCACCTACCATATCGAGCCCACTACGATTTTGGTTTAAAGATCCGACCGCGTTAAGGTTCACCATCCCCTTAACGCTATTTTCTATATGATTATACTTTACTAATTAGACACTACTGTATATAGAGTATATTACTACATAGTAAATAGTTTAACGGATCCTTAAAGAATGGGCGATCCCAAGCATTCTTTAAGTTACTTGTACCTTATTACAGTTCACTTGAGTTGGTTTACATTATATAAGTATATATTGTCCTGACTCGAGTGTTTTGTGTTTTGCTTTACGCTCGGGTCAGCCTGAGTTATTCACAGATTTGGATTTCCACTCTCTTGGAGATTCGAATCGCTGGAGATTATCTGCTTGTCATGTCCTATCTATTCCAGTTTCGTTGTTCTACTCAGCTTGTACTTGGTTATTTATTGAGACCTCTGTTGTACTCTATTTTCTTCTGTTATATCTTATGTAACTCTGATATATTTATATAGTAGCTTCATGAACTACTATTTCTTTTACTTCCGCTGCATTATTTTACTCTGTGTCTGTGATTATATTTATTTACTGTATATTCTGAGATTTGCCAAATTTTATTTACAACGCGGTATTTTGAGCAATTCAAGTCCGACATGTGCAGATGCGAATGGTTGAAAATATCGGGTCGTTACAGTTGGTATCAGAGCTTTGGCTTTGAGGCAAAACTTAGAATGTATGGTAAATTTAGTTACAGAATCACTTCTCATCCGAGCTTGAATCTCTTCATTTCTATTTGATTTTCTTTGAATTTTTGGAACGTTCCCCGCGGTTCCAAAATTCATTCTTGTCCCTTACTATTCATCTTCTTTTGATTTTGGTGTATCACATAACTCCACTTCGAATGAGCTTTATAGTGAATTGGCAGCCTCGCCAATATTCTAATTTTCTTGTAAAGGGGGAAACTTCTTTACAAATTAGCATCGATTCACCAGAGATTTATATCTATCCTTGGTTTAGATGCTAATATCTTTTATTACTCCAAAATCTATCTCTTGAGATCGAATGTAGATTTACCCTAGAAAAATCCACAATGATCTTATTCATTAAGTCACGGTTGATCCGGTTAAGGTTGCCCGCGATTTATTTAAGCTTATACATCTTCCTACTCTGTTTTAATCATCTTGTCTTTGTTTCTAAAATATCTCTAAACATTTTGAATTGTATTTGTAAATCTATGTTTGTTTTATATATTGTGTTGTTTGAGTTGTTGATGTTGATTTGGGCTTCCGATCGATTCGTCTGATCAACGCTATCGATAGGATTTCTAAAACACCTTGACAGGACAAAACTGACACAATATTATTTTAAAATTTGGTTAATGAAATAAAATTTGATATAAGTAAATATTATGGAACTTAATAAATTGATTTAAATTGATTATTTGAAATGATAATACTTGATTTATCACTTTATAAATGAATTTATAAATAGTTATTTATAAATTTGATTAGGGAACTGAAATGAATTTAAATCAAGAATTTGAGAATTTAATTTCCGATGGTTTCAAACCTTGTGTTTAAAGTTTTAAAAAGTTATATTATTTAAAGTATTTTTGAATAGAAATTTGTTTCCAAATAATTTTAAAGTTTAAAATTTTGTGCTCTTCTCTTTGTCGCTGGAAAATAATTTCGGTGATGACTGCAGCATCATCGACTTTTATTTTCGAGTATCGAAGTGAAGAAACCATTCTGTAGTCTTGCAACAGCTTTGTTTTGGAAAAAAGTTTAATTGATTAAAATTTCTAAAATATGATTTGATTTATAAAATATATAGATATATGGTTTAAATTGATTTGACATATTATGTACATATATTTATTTACCTCTAAATGGTTTGAAGGGAATCAGAAATTTAATTCTTACATTTTATCTTAAAGAATAATTGAAATGATTGAATTAAAATGTTTATATTGTATACTAATTTTAGAAAGTTTTATTTGTATAATTCTCAATTGCATTCCAATATAACCTACCTTAAATTTTAGAAGTTAACAATGTAATTGGATAATATACAATATAAAAAGTTTTTATAAATAAAAATTTGAGTGGTTATAATAATTGTTGCACACTTAAATTTTAGTTATAAAAGATTAACAGAGATAAATAGAATAAAAGGTTAATTTAATAATTTACAATATAAATGATGTTAAAGGAATAAATTTAATTTTAATTAGGAATAAAGAAGAATTAAATTTATTAAGTACATTATGAGTATAATAAATGATTTTGCAAATCCATGATTTTTGAAATTGTTAGTTTAAGAAAATTTGATGATAAGATAATGAAATTAGAGACAATAAGATTTATTTAACTTGTGTAAAATTAATTATCAATTTAAGCTGAAACCATGGAAATTTCAAACCTATTATCTTATTTTGTTTTTCAAACTTATTATCTTATTTTGTTTTCAAACTGTCTTTTGGTTATTCTTATTTTCCTCAACTTGCTACAGACTGGTATAGGCATCTTTTTATAATCTTTCTGTTTAGAAATCTTTCTATAATCTTTAATAATCTTTGGTACTTATTTTAATTTGAGCATTACTTGCCATCCACCTTGTTAAACTTACATATAACAATAGTTGTCAAGTATAATCTCAATCTCCTGGTCATCCTATCTTAATCTTATTTCACTCTATTTTTTTCTGTGCTTTCCCGTACTTCATTCCTTTTCGGAGACGAAAAGTTTTGAGTGGGGGAGAGTGTAACAACCCTAGATTTTGAATATATTTTAATTTTGACTTTATTTTTATTTTAAATTATTTAAACTCGTTCTATTTCAAACATTTCATTTTAATATATAAATGATGATTATTAAGTGAATTATAGTTTCAAACTAGTATAAATTGGATATTTCACTGAAAAGTGAAATTCTGGTCAAACTGTTCAATCTTTGACTTTTAAACTTCAAATTTAAATTATATAAAATCTTAAATTTTATCTTTTATTATGAAAATAGATGTAATAACTTGAACACTGCTTTTTGTTTCGTTGAAAACGGAGTTAAACTGTAAAAGTTATGTATATTTCAATATTGAGTGCAATTTGTTTTATTCTGCAATTTTGTTATTTTAAATTTGTATAAATTATATTTTCTTTGTCCTATTTTATTTTAATATGTGTTAATATGTTATTTTATGTATATTTTTATCATTTAATAATTTTAAAGTGATAATATAATTTGTCCAAAGTTTACTTGAATTTATTTCAATTTATAATGCCTAGTTTCCATTTTTCTGCTATTTTCTTCATTAAAATTATATTTAATTAAAATTTATTTATTTATTTTGTGAATTCATTTTTATTTTGTGTTCTTATCTTTATTTATAAATACTTTTCAAGTACATAAAAATTTTCCAAAGTTCATTGCATTTATTTTCAAATTTTCTAGACTAGTTTGCAATTTTGTGCTATTTTCTTATTTTAACCTTATATAATTAATAAATATTTATATATATTTTATATTTTTTTATATTTTCGAATTTGTGACTGAATGTATTATTATTCTAAATAATATAAACTTATATAAAGAAATTAAAAGAAATTTGAAAGGTTATGACTTTTGATTTGCCTAAGGCCTTTTATCTTCCAACCTTTCACATTTGTAACTTACCTTTTCATCAATTAGCCTTTACTATCCACATCTTTCAGCTGCATACTCTATTTTCTATTCGCGTACATTCATTTTCATTTCTGAAACAAAAGAATTTCGGCCATGGCTATTAAGGAAAGTTTGGGTAATGATTTTCAACTTTTTCTTATTCTTTTTCTACTTGTTTAAATTGATTTTTGCACTTGCTCTCTTCTTCTAGGCTTGGCTCCTCCTCAACCAGATCTGGTCCGACCTCCACCACCCCCTTTCTTTGATCATTACCCACCCTAATACACCACCATGGCAGGCCAATCACATCCATGGCAAGGAGCACCACCAAAATCAACAAAAACCACCACATATTACACTAGCCAAGCCTAGATTGTTAGCACCACCTTCTACCACCATTTACCGCCACTACCACCACCACCTCTGACCTGACCTCCACCCTCTGCCACATCATCCACCATCACCAGCATCCACTGGCCGTGACCCATGACCTCTGGCTGAACCTATTTGTGCCAAAGATGTGAGGTTATATTGCATTGTTTAGCCTTGAACACATAGTTTTTGCACCTAGACTTCACCACTTTGTTAACGCATGCTAGGCCGACTCTATGGAACCCAAAACCAGATCCAAACCCACCCCTTAGCCATGCATTTCAGATCTGGAGCTGAAGCATAGATGGTAGAAAGCAAGTGCAAACACTTTGGTTTTGTTTTATGCAGTTGTTCCTAACATTGTTTAGTGGAGTTTTGAAACTTATGTTTTATATATTTGTTTTGTGTAATGTTTTCAAGGGGTATAGCTTTGGCTCTTCCAATCTCAAATCATTGCCGTGCTTTCGTGCCTCTGGAAATCTTTGTTGTGTGTTTGTGGTTGTCATCTCTAGCTTGAACAAGTGAGTAATTCTCACCAGACGTTGTGTACTTATATAACTAGTAAACTGACACCATTTGAATCTGTAAAATTATATCATCCTGTTATAACTGTTATATTATGATCATATAATGTTTACCCTGTTATTATATATGGTATATCATCTATTACTGTTATTTCATGCTATTCTGTATTTTTATCAGTTTATCACACTGCAAGTTCCCTGTAGATTAGGTTCACTATGGGTTGAAATGATACATACCCGAACGGACTTTAGGGGAAAGATCGTTATGGGCTGAAATGATAAGCCTGAGCGACTTTTATTTATTTTATTTAACTTGGGATTGCGGGTTTGAAATGATAAAACCCGGTTTTCTTTGTAAACTGCGGATTGAAATGATACATATCCGTATCACTTGACCTAGGCTAGAAAATTTTATACAGACCCGTGGTTTATATATTTTTATGAAATTTTTTTAAAAAAATTTTAAAAATGTAAATATTATGATATTTTGATTTAAACTTTACTAAAATGATTTTTATAAAATATTTGTGATTTTCTACAAGTTAAATAAGTGAATTAAGTAAATGGTGAAGTAGAATTTGAAATATAAGTAAATTTTGAAATTTATGATTTTGTTTATAAATGAAATTTATGTAAAGTATGAATATATGACAAATTTGATTTAAAAGATGAATTTAATGATTTTCATTAAGTAATAATAATTTTAAAAATGTTAATTATTTTGTATTACTTAAAATATGAAATAAATGAATATTTAAGCTGAATTTGGAAGTATAACTTAAATTGAATTTTGTGAAATTTGTTTAAAAGTGAAATTTTAATTAAGTAAAATAAATGGGAATAAGTATATTTTGGAAATTTAAACTTAAGTGTTAAGTTAAATTTTTAATTAAAGAAATGAAAATTTAATTGTTATTTAACTTGATTTTTGTATTGAAATTTGACTTTATAAAAGCATAGAAATAAAGGTATATAAATGATTGTTTTTAAAATGTGAAAATATATGATTTTATAAGTTAAAAATGATTTATATTAAAAGTTAATTATGTGTGAAATTGTAAATAAAACTCTGAATTTGATTTGACAGCATTTTTGAAATGTAATGTAAAGATATTACAGCATTGGAAAATGCTGTGATTGTTTTAAATGAACCAAATAGCAAATTTGAACTAAGGGTTATTATAGCACTTTGTTAGTGCAATAGTTGTTAAATTTAACTAAAATTTTAATTGAAACTAAATTAAGATATTACAGCATTTTAAATGCTGTCTTTTGTTAATGAACTGTTTTAAAACATAACATTTCGTAGCATTTCCTAAGTGCTGCGAAAGTTGAATTTTCATTGTTTTAATAAACTTAAATGGATAAATGATCTTTGGAAAAGATTAAATTTTGGAAATTAAATATTTAATTATTAAATATAATGAATTGACTTTAAATGATTTAAATGGAATAATTGATTTGGGAAATACAACTATTTTGAAATGTGATTAAATGGTATTTAAATTTAAATTAAATAAATGATGATAATAAATCTTGGAATGAATAATTGAAGTTTATATTAGTATGAAAATATTTGGTTTACTTGTAATTTGAATCTATTTAAAAGATATTGGACTTATGAAATATAGGATAATAAGTTTTGGAATTTATTTTAAAATTTGAATAGTTATTTTGTGGATTAAATCTATATTTGAAATTTATAAGATTTGAAATGGTCTATGGAAATTTAATTAAAATAAATGATTGAATTGAATTGAAACTTTGGAAATTTTAATACTTGATTTGAAAGTATAATAATTACACTTTTAAATGGTTTAAATGAATTATTTTGATTGAAATATAAACTATTTAAAAGGTGACTTGGAATGATAATAATGAATTATATCTTTAAATTTGAAAGGTATTTAAAGTTGAATATTTAGATTTGAACTCAAATGATATTTTGGTATATTAAAATGATTTGAAATGAAGTTTTGGAAAGATTGATATTTTGATATATTAAAATGATTTGAAATGAAGTTTTGGAAAGATATGATATTTTGATATATTGAAATGATTTGAAATGAAGTTTTGAAATGATATGATATTTTAAATATATTGAAATGGTTTGGAATTGATTTAATCTTTATTTTGATAAAGATTTGGATTTGAAATGATATTCTATTTTGAAGTATAAACTGTTTTTAAATTATAACCACGGGTTATAATAACGATTGGTTGTTAAAGAGACCGGGATCGGATATGGACATACTCTCTGTCGATACCGAAAACCACTTTGACAACTGTGTACGCGGTGGAGTTTCCAGAATGAAGTAGGATGGTGGCGACGATCCTAATGTATATACGTGGACCCAACTCCCGTGAGTTGGCATAAGGTGGCTAGAACAGGAGCGATTGACGGACCAAGGAGGTAGCACCTCTGATCGGACACACTTCTTCGATACCATTCTATTACTTATGATTGATTTGGTGCGCACCCTTGATTTGGGAGTGTTGTTCGAGGTGGGCGGTAGTGGCTGTTATGCGTCACCACCAGTCCGTATGCGTAATTGGTATATCCACCCTGGCATTGCCTTGTGTGCCGTGTCACCTACCATATCGATCCCACTACGATTTTGGTTTAAAGATCCGACCGCGTTAAGGTTCACCATCCCCTTAACGCTATTTTCTATATGATTATACTTTACTAATTAGACACTACTGTATATATAGTATATTACTACATAGTCAATAGTTTAACGGATCCTTAAAGATTGGGCGATCCCAAGCATTCTTTAAGTTACTTGTACCTTATTACAGTTCACTTGAGTTGGTTTACATTATATAAGTATATATTGTCCTGACTCGAGTGTTTTGTGTTTTGCTTTACGCTCGGGTCAGCCTGAGTTATTCACAGATTTGGATTTCCACTCTCTTGAAGATTCGAATCGCTGGAGATTATCTGCTTGTCATGTCCTATCTATTCCAGTTCCGTTGTTCTACTCAGCTTGTACTTGGTTATTTATTGAGACCTCTGTTGTACTCTATTTTCTTCTGTTATATCTTATGTAACTCTGATATATTTATATAGTAGCTTCATGAACTACTATTTCTTTTACTTCCGCTGCATTATTTTACTCTGTGTCTGTGATCTGTGATTATATTTATTTACTGTATATTTTGAGATTTGCCAAATTTTATTTACAACGCGGTATTTTGAGCAATTCAAGTCCGACATGTGCAGATGCGAATGGTTGCAAATATCGGTTCGTTACATAAACACATCAACTAAATTCACTAATGACCAAAAGAGAGATCATAATTTCAATTTGTTGATTTATGTGATCATGAGAAGGGATTTGCATCTAAATTGCCTTTAATTCTCATATTTTTATCCTTTTTAGCTTTTGTTAATTTTTGACATTTTTTAGCTTAACACAATTTCCAATCTTTATTTAATTTGATTGAATAGAAATTTTTAAATCAATACAATTCCCTACGGATCGACCCGTACTCACCACATACTAGAATTATACGTCGTGCGCTTGCGTTTATTTTTAATTTAAATTTTTCGGCTATTTTCTAATTCGATAGGAAGTTAGCCGGTTAAACAGTGCATATTTAAATTTATATATTAAACATATAATAAACTCATATTCAATTACATAGCTTGCATCTGAAAACTAATAGACATACTTAGTAATGTAGTGCTTACCATGTTAGTGATGTGCACGTTAACGTGCATATTTTACTTTCATATTTAATCAAATTTAATTAAATAAATGAGCATATAGGGTGTTTTAACATGTTTAAACAAAAATTCAAATTTTTTTCAAATCATCATTTATTCATCTTCATATAGGGGCAAAATGGTCATTTTTGTGCATATATTAATTTGAGAATATTTATTTCCACATTTTATTTTTATTTGTAGGAAAATTGGATGGAAATTACAAGAGGCTTCATGGAAAATATGCATGCACAAGAGGAAACAAAGGAATGAAGATGGAAATAATTCAAACTCATGTATCATGGTGGACTCCACCTACCCATTTACCTTTACAATTAGAAGCTAATGCACAACTTAGCGGAGCTAAAAGTTTCATGCACATTTAAATGGAGCATGCTAATGATAACTTGGTGGCCACACATCCTCAAGGGTATTTTGGGTAGTCCCCAAAAATATGCATTAGGGTTTTAGGCTTGTATAAATGCCCCATATGTTCATGTAATAAAGCTCTTAGCCTCATTTGAGCCTCCTCTTTAGTTAGTTTAGTTTTATCTCAAAAATAAATTACAAACTCTCTTTTCTTTTTCATAGCTGCTTAGCCATTTTCTTCTTTCATGTAACTTTCCTTTTACGCAATTTTACTTCATGCTCTGTTATTTCATGTTCTTTACTTTATGCAATTAGTGTAGTTTTTACTTCATGTAAGTAGATTAGCTTTTATTTTAGTTTAATTAGTTCTCTTCTTACTTTGCTTGCATTTTTCCTCTTATTTTTGTTTAATGTTACAATCTACATTTATTTATATGATAACAAATATGAGAGGCTAAACTCCTTCAATTTAGGGATAATAAAGCTCTCTTAACCATGTAGATTCAACATTTTGCTAATTTTTTTATCTCTTTTTGTGCTTAATGACAATGTTTGAATGGGTAAAATTTTGTTGTTTTAGCTTTGAATTTGATAGCCTATGTTGTTGACACCAATTAGGCTATGCTTAAACAAACACAAATTACCTCTTCATCTACATATGATTATGGGTAATAAAGTGGATTTTAAAATCAAAATTTGATTTTTATGTTTCTAATCAATAGTTAATAGATCATGCTTAGAATAGATTTTATTTTTAACTTCATTGTCAATTTTCATGAGAGTTAGAAAGTGGTTTAGTGGGTATGTTAAAGTTTGATGGTTTATATTGGGCTAATTAATAGCACAATATTCCATACTTATTGATAAACATATCAACTAAACACACTAACGACCAAAAGAGAGATCATAATTTCATATATGTTGATTTATGTGACCTTGAGAAGTACATTGCCTCTAAATTGCCTTCAAACTCTCATATTTTTATCCATTCTAGCTTTTGTTAGTTTTTACATTTTTTTAGCTTAACACAACTTCAAATCTTGGTTTAATTTGATTGAATAGAATTTTAAATCTAAACAATTCCCTACGGATCGACCCATACTCGCCACATATTGGAATTGTACGCCGTATGATTGCGGTTATTTTTAAATTTAAATTTGATTGGCTATTTTCTAAACCGATAGAGATTTAGCCGTTCGAAATGTTAGAAATAACAAATTTGTGAGGTTTTTTATCTTTGTATAGAGTCGTTTTTCTCAAAAAATGTAAAGATACACTTTGTACACTTCGAGATTATTAAAGCGGATCTACCAAAGAAAGTTTATCAATAGCATACGTGAAAAAACAAATAAAAATTACTATCCATGAACATATGCTCTCGCATTCATACAATAAAGAAACTTTTTAAAATGTGCTATTAGATAAATTATATGATGAATCCCATATGCGTAGCACGGGTTCGCACTTGTGCAGTATTAAATCTAAATTATCAATCAAAGAATATATATGCATGGCTTACATATTCATTATACATATACAATTAGGTCTACAATTCCAAAATACATTTAGGCATATAGGAATAGATTTACAATGATATAAATCCAACATATATGTAGATATATAATTTTCCCACTCACTAGCTTTCCAAATCTCCAAATATAATACCTGTTATTCCAATTTGACTCCCTTTATTCTCCCTATTTGAATACATATACCGCAAGCATACATAAATCTATCGAAAATCTTGATCAGAGATGAGATTTGGATTTAATATAGATTCAGATTTGGATTTATAATTTATCTTAGCTTTGACGATTTGATTCAACCCTATTCTTCTTCTTAAATATCATATGTTATTCTTTAATTGTATATGCGTATTGTTAACCCAAAAAATGGATCAACATCCTGGATTGAGTGTGAAAGCACTAGCCCTGTTTTTTCAGAGCAAAAAATATAGAAAATGAATGAAAAAAGAGTCGAAATAGTAAAGAGACACAAGAATTTTATAGTGGTTCAGCTGTTAACGAAGCGTACATCCATTTTATGTCTTTGGTTAATGAACTGCTGCTATAAAATTGATTTGGATTACAATATGATTGAATCGCCTAAGTTAGACCTAAATCACAAGTACTTGGATGCAACCGGAGGATCTTAGTTGCTCCTTTGTGACTATTGTGTGGGAGAAGTAGAGTGAAGAATAGTAATGGTGGAGTTGCAATAGCCAATCTAGAGATTCCTTTTATGTTGCAGATGGGATGGTATTTATAGGGGTTAGAGAGCACTTGGGCTAGAGCTGCTTTGCCAAAAGCCTGTAGTCGTCATGCAGAGGAAGCCCAAGAAGTTTAGAGGTTATCGGAGAAAACTATTTAGATCGGTACTGATCCAATTGGGTCGGATTGGTACCGATCTAAATAGTAAAGCATTTTCGATGCTTTGACTATTTGGTTGTCTTCCTTGCTTTGATATGATGCTCTCCATGTACTTTTGTAGCTTGTTGATTTGTTACGATGATGGTTCATCTCTGAGTTAAAGTGAACTATATTCTGAATCAGATGAACCTTCACTCCTTGAACTCGGATGCTTGCAATTTTACCAAACTTGTTAGGTGAGCTTAGTGGAGTCATAGGAGTGTGATGCAAGAGATTTGGAAGATGAATGATCGACCAATTTGGATCGGTACCGATACAATTGGATCAGATCGGTGCCGATTCAAAAAGTTAGGCTATTTTTAGCCCATACTTCTTGGAGACTTTTGTGATGCTATTTTAGGTCTTTTGGTTAAGTTTTGAGCCGTTCTAGCTTAATCTAAATGTTCTAACTCCTTCCGAATTCTGCTGGGTTAAAAACCTGGTTAACATTTGCCCCCCAGAGTATGCCGTCGTTTAAGATAAGGTGTGCTCTGGTATTGATTATCTTTGGATTTCTTTTTCGATGAGTTTTGACATTCATGTCGAGCTATTTGTGAAGTACTAGTTATCTGTTCAGTCCTTAGTGTGGATCCCCATTTTTCGTGATTACGGAGTGATCTTGACTTGATAATTTCTAGAATGCATACAAACATCATGTAGAACATGTCAGAGGAATTTGGGATCATTTGGAAGAATCAATTTGGGTCGGTATCGATTCTAACACTTAGAATTTTTTAGCAAATTTTTGCTTACTTAAACCTTACTCCGAACCGAGGCATTTTCACTTTTGATAGTTATCCATTTTTAACTTTAATTCTAATTTCAATTCTCAATACTGAGGATGCAATCTTTGCCCCGAAATTTACACGGGGCCTTTGGTCGGTAAGTAGTTCCAACGTGATGCTTTTAATTAGCTGCTTGGTTGGTTATTCATTAACCGTTTATTCTAGTTTTAATTATAATTCAGCTCATCTATACCGTCAAAGCTATCTACACCTTGGAGATTACGTATTTCTTTAGTTTGGTACGAAAACTCCTTATGATGATTCCAAGACGGCGTAATCTCGATGAGAGATGGTAGAATATTGGACGGTACTCGATCAGTGGTGAAGCTGAGTTTTGCCTCAGATGAGTGTACACCGTTCTGGAGCTAAATCTTGATTTCTGTCTTCAACTGTCTCTTTTTGAGGAATTGGTTAGGTTTTGATTGTTGTATTGAATGCTAGCATGACAATTTGTTCCAAAATTGGATATAGTGGATGATTCCATCACATTGCTTTTCTTGTTTCTGCACTTTCAATGATCCTGAAAAGAGAAGTTTTCCGCTTCGCTTCAGATGGCGGTTCCGTTATCGATTTCTCATCGACAATGGGTAAGTTCCTAGAAAATAATCTTAAAGTACAACATAGGTAAGCTATGTACAAAGGATGGTCCGTTCGTGGTGCTCGGTTCACTTGACCCACTTTGTATAGATAAAATATGCTCTTGCCCCGGTCAATGCCCTTCGACTTACGTCGAATTCCCTTAGATTCTGGGCGTTGGTCATACGGGGATTTTATTCAAAGTATAACATACCTGACAACGTTGAATGCTAAGTTTTGTTGTTGAAGATGACTTTCCGGTCATCCCATCTTTAGTCTGACGAAGAACTTCCATTCCTCCAGGAGCTGGATCCTCTGCAGCTTAGGTTTTGCCTTCTATTCCCGCTGTGTTGAGTTGATTGATTATGGTTGAATTATAAGGTACAATTATTGTAGAGTTGTAGTCGAAGTTCAATCAGGCGCAGCTTTAGTCTTTGGAAACTAATGCATGAGTTATTCGATTGCGAATATCCATCATTTGTGGTTTTTGGAATTCAACCTGCATACCAGCTTCTATCTTCGGCGACTATTAGCTTAATTGCTCGGTTTCAAGGATTTCATTTTCTAGAACTATGAGGTAGCTTCTTCTAGCCAGTTGTATGACTGTTCGTGTTTATGCTCAGTCGAGTTCAAGCTCAGTTGAATTCGTTCGACAAAGTGTTGGTATATATGCCCCGGTCCGTTAGGCCGATTACTCTAAATACTAATTCGATATGTTTTTGGGAGACTAGGTCTTCGGAGCAATACGATTTCCCTAGTTTGACTGACACGATAGACCCTTTCTTCGGGAACTAGGGACTTTGCTACTTGATTCCAAGCTCTGCATTTTATAGTGATGTCGATATGTTTTGGAAAGATGCATTTCAAGCAGCTTTTGCTAAAGTAAATTCTTCTGAGTCTGGTGTTGAGATCCTAATCATGTATTAGTTTCTATCTTCGAAAACTTGTGTACGAATGACTCAACTCTGTGGATTTTTCCTTAATGTTGTGGATATTCAGATAATGTGAGATTCCAAAAGGTAGAGATGAAGTCTCGGTCAAGCTCTTGCTTCTGTTTCCGAAAGCTAATGTATTGATAGTTTCACTTTAGGGGTCTCTTCTTAGCATCTCCAATTTTCGGCAAATGGTGTTTCCTTTGCAAGTTGGGACTATGTGATCTATTCGGACCTTAAGTAGGTCATCAACCCTTCTCGTTATCGCCAAGCTTTGAGCGACAGTAAATTTCTAAACGCTAAATCCTTCGTTTTCTTGGTTAGTAATTTTGTTGCTGGCATGCTCTATTTTGTGAGACAAAACCGTTATCTAACCAATCTCGCGGTTATACATGTTTGGACTTGGCGATGCTTCTTTCAACCAAGTATTTGCGCATTCATCTCTATTAAAGGGACTAACTATTTTTAATGCCTGTATTTGGGCATTTGTGAGAGATGGAAAGTTGTGGGATAAATGATTCAATTGCTCCTAATCTGGCTCCTAATCTTATTCTGGGATTGAGGATGTTCGACGATTTCTGATTGTCCAGGAAATTTCCCTGCTTGTCCTTAGCTGTGCATGCCTTGGTTAAATGCCACCATCGTCACGGATGTCATGTTCATGTGTCAGCTCCTACCTTCGAGAGTTGGCAACTTAGTTTCTTGGTTCCAAGCAAACTTTTCTTGAAGCTGCCTATCTCTGGACGACATCAAATTTCTTCCTAGGTTAAATACTAGAAGTTCGGTCGTGTACTAGCTTCTATATCTTAAACCTGGCACGTGACCGGCTCGATCCCCAGAATTTCCCTTCGGCACCGCCTTATCTTCGAGTAGTGGTAGATTCCTATTATGTAAGGTCGAACCATCCGATTGACCTTTGGAAGGTTATGTCTTCCTGTTGTTGCATATCTTCGGACAACAGTAGTTTTCCGAAGACAACGGTAGTTAGGGACCAGCTTCTATCTACGAAAGCTGGTGCATCGATGGCTCACTACGTTGGGTGTTTCTCATTGACACTGTATGTTAAAGTTTTCTTGGCATTGCTGGGGCAACGCTGGTACTTATTGAATAACAAATTTCTCAATTTTACTGGGGCGGTACTTAGGAAGCAGAAATTTTCCCACCGTTGCCGGGGCAACATCGATACTTAAGAAATAGAAAGTTTCAAGACGTTGCCGGGGCAATATCGGTACATAAGAAACAGAAAGTTTCCTAGCGTTACTGAGGCAACACTAGTACTAAGGAATGAGAGAAGGCCTTGGCGTTGTCCGGGCAACACCTACACTCAGGAGGTTGGGATCGGTTTTCCCATCAGTTTGGTGGTGCCTTAAACCCAGTTGGGTACTAGTTTCATTCTTCGGAAACTAGCACTTCGATAACTGGAATGTAGAAGTCTTTTCTTAGTGCTGCCTATCCTTAGGCAGCGTTAAAGTCATGTTGATTAGGATTGAATCGTTCACTCGATCCTATAAATTTGAGTAGATTTCTTTTAACCCAATATGGCTGCTTTCTCAATGTTGCTTAACTCTACGATACGCCATGTTCTGGAAGGATGAGAGTCCCAAGCATGTCCGTTACTTAGCTCTGTTTATCACTAACAAATGCTCCTTTTTGTGGTACATGGTCATTGCTTAACCAATTCCATTGTTACTCTTATTGTGCAGGGTCAAATTTCCTTCGACCGATTTTTGTTGCAAACTGACTTCCATTTGCGGAACCCGTTAATCTCAAGTGCTAAATTCTTAGCACTTATAGAAGATTAGAAATTATAGGGCCGAGTCATTACATTGCCCCCAGTACACTTGCACTCTTCCCATCGTGATCATGGACCGAAAGAGTTTGGTAGTGCTTTCCTTGAGTCTATGATAATTAGCTTTGCTTGTTCGATGACATATGTGCTCTACTAGGGTGTTAACGTTGTTGGAAGTACCCTCCTTATTCATTGATTTCAATCTTCAAGAATCAATAGTTTACCTTCTCGATTCCATGTGTTCTCTCCATGTCTATCTTTGGACAACAATTAGTCTTCCGCAAGCAGGAGTCGAGGTATTTGATCGATCCTGCATGGTTGATTATACCAACCATAGCAATAGTCTAGGCCGCAATGAATCTATGACTATCGGGAGTTATCCTTCCCAACGTCATTAATCTCCGAGCGATGTCAAATTGCTGAAAGATGAGTAGTTCTTTCCGGGCGTTGCCAATCTTTGGGCTATGCTGGATTCTTGCAAGTTGGGGTTTGGGAGCTCGGTCGAGTGCCTGCTTCTACCTCTGGAAACCGGTGCGTTGATGACTTGATTCTAGAAACGTCTTCCATCGTCGTCTATATCTAGTCGACGGTAACCTCCTTTTATCGCTTATTTCTAAACGATGATGAATTTTAAGGAGTTCGATTTTCTTGTTGATATGACGGTCTGGAGTTCTTGATGTTGTTGAGGCAATATCGATGTCTTGCAGGTTGAAGCAGTTTCCCTTTCAATTCCAGATTCATTTCGCATACTATACTTCTCTGTTGCGATTTCCAAAATTCTCTGTTCAGCATAACAGAGTCATGGAGTGATTTTTTTATCCTAACCAAATGTTAGTATGTTATGTGTGCCCCAAACTACGGGGTAGGTTATTTCGAACACTTGATGTTCTGGGTGGCTATTTGGATGCCCTCAGTCGAAGTTGCATTGTAGCTCCGTTCTCCAATGGTTCTGGTCACTTGAATGCCCTGACTTTAGACATTTTTCGTATTGAATTTGATCAAAGATCAAATTTCTTTGCCGATCTTTTGGTTTGGGAGCTTTGCGGCACTACCAGAGCAATGTCGGTTCTTTTGGTAGTAGGGATCTATTCATGTTAATCAGTGGGATTGTGCTTACTTGAATGTGGTTCTACTAATCCAAGAAGCGACGCAAGGCTTATGGGATGCACGCAAAAGCTTCAGGCCTTCTCGATGCTGCCGGAGCGACACCGGTTCTTAGAAGGACATGAGATTGATATGACCCGTCGATCCGGAATGGTTAAGACCTTCTTGACATCACTAGCCTTTAGGCAACGTGATGAGCTCGCGCTTGGAGAATGTGGTTCCTGGCTCAAGAAGCGATGCACGACTTGTGGGCAGGCACGGAAGAGTTTTGACGCTTGCTTGAAAGTGATCCCACTAGCCCAAGAAGCGATGTGCGGCTTATGAAATGCTTTTTTGGAAGCGATTTTACCGATTCAAAAAGCAATGCGCGGCCTAAGAAGTGCGTGGCTTATGAGATGCTTGGCTTAGAAAGTGCGCGGCTTATGAGATGTGTGGCTTAGAAAGTGCACGGCTTAGGAAGTGCGCGACTTATGAGATGCACGGTTTAGGAAATGCACGGCTTATGAGATGCACAGCTTAAGAAGTACACGGCTTATGAGATGCACGGGTGAGGAAGTACATGGCTTATGAGATGCATGGCTTTTGAAATTTGGGCCTCCCCGATGCCACCGAGGCGACATCAGTTTTTGGGAGGCATGGATCGAATTTTCCCGTCGATCCGGCGGTTTGACTTCACTGGAACGAGGTTTCATAGGTTCCAAGAGATAATCAGTTTTTGAATCAGGTAACCATGGCTTGGATGATCCTTCTTTGTTTCGGGGACAGATTGGGTTGCCATAGTGGAAAGATCTATAGATGGTCGTGTAAAAATGAATATGAAGAAGAGCCTATGGGAGTTTAGGGCAAGACTCTTAGCTTTTGGTTCAAATTACCTTCATAGGTTGGGTCTTCAACTAGCACACGGTCTAAGAGGAATAGGAACTGGTCACTGAGGGTGGTAAAGGAAGAGTTGGGAAGGAGTAAGCGAGTATTATGGCTCTATTTTGTTTGTTGCACTAGCCAGGTCATTAAGTCCGTAGTTGTCATGATGCTAGAATTTTCGATCCGGCGTAATAGGACTGGGGTATGATTAGTCTCGGCCTTTCTTGTGGCTATTCAAGTGTGTGTGGTGTAGCCTAGGAAGTGCACTTGAACTGTGTCCAGGGTTTCTTCATAACTTGTCTGTTACCCCTGGTCCAGTGGGTGCGGTTATGTCTTCTAAATGATTAAAGCCTAGGAAAGCCTCTATCTTTGAAGACATATATATTAGGGATCCGAGATACTTGGTTCTTCCGGATGTCAAATCTTGGCTTAATTCGAGTTGGTCTCTGATTGATCACAAGGTCGGTTCATTTTTAGTTTAGTTTCTTTAAGCGACTTCAAGGCTATGGAATTCAGCAATGTTTGCATCTTCGGTCGTTAAAAATGATTTCGACGATTCTATGGAGTGACTAATGTGATTGTCGATTTGTGGCCTCGGAGCATGACTTTGTTGTCTTTAGGGAGCTCTAGATCAGATGACCATTGACCTATCGACTCGCCTTCATGATGCTTTAGTTCGTGAAGGATTTTTTTGGATTAGATGACCGCTAATCTACCGGTTCGCCATCACGACACTTTAGTTCATGAATGACCTTCATGTTTGCAAAGGGTTTTTGGATCAGATGACCACTGATCTACAGGTTCGCCTTCACGAGCTTTAGTTCAGGAAGGACATTCACATTCGCAAAGGGTTTTTGGATTAGATAACCGCTGATCTACCGGTTCGCCTCCACGACGCCTTAGTTCATAAAGGACCTTCACATTTTCAAAGTGTTCTTGGATCAGATAACCGTCGATCCACAGTTTCGCCTTCATAATGCTTTAATTCATGAAGGATCTTCACGTTCACGAAGGGTTTTTGGATCTGTTAACCGGCATCTTGGCCCGGTTACAAAACGACGGTTGAAGAAATTATCATTAGCACTAGACAAGATTCTGATCAAGGAGAGACTGGAGGTGGTAGCAAGTTGTCAGGCCCACAATAAAGCAAGAGCATTCGGCCTGCCTGGCCTGGTGCGCAGATTCACCCACTATGGGCAGAGGCACCTTGTTCCTAAGCCCATGAAGGAAGTCCAACCCATCTTCCTCTATAAATAGAAGGGCAGGGGCACAATGAAATAGATCCTTTTTTGGAGAACACTGGGGAGACTCTACCATTTTTGAGACTCATCTTCTCTACTTAACAACTTCATTCAAGCATTTGATTCACGAATTGTATTTGTAATCAACTATTAAGAAGATCAATAAAGTTTAACCTCAAAGTGGACGTAGGCAATTACGCTGAACCACTATAAATTTGGTGTTCTTACTTTCTGCATTTAAATTAGCATTCTCTTCCTTGTTTAATTTATCTTCATCACTTATATCTCTACACAATCTTTCTCTACGAGGTTAGTGACCAATTTTGGTGCTAACACTTTGGTGCTTTCACTGAGAATTGAATTCTCAGCTTGATTCGATCTCATCATCTACTAGTGGATTTCCATATTCGCGAGATAGATCCAGTTGTTTACTAGGAAACTTCCTATTCTACTCAGGTTTGAAAGAAATCTAAAGGAAGCTGATAGCCGTATTCATAGAAACCAAGTCTATGTAAGATATGGGGACTAGGCGTTGAAGTTTGCAGTCATGTTGAATAGAGGCCGACCCCCCTCTGAAGCCAACTTAGCCGATCGCCCCAGAAAAGGAGTATGCCGACCGCTCCAGAAAAGGTGTATGCCCATCGCTCCAGAGAATTCCCCATGCCGAGCAGAATTCCCATGCCGAGCAGCATCCAGGTCGAGCAGAGCTCCCATGCCGAACAGAATTCCCATGCCGAGCAGCATCCAGGCCGAGCAGAGCTCCCATGCCGAACGGAATTCCCATGCCGAGCAGCATCCAGGCCGAGCAGACATCCCATGACGAACAGAATTCCCATGTCGAGCAGCATCCAAGCCGAGCAGAGCTCCCATGCCGAGCAGCATCCAGGCCGAGCAGAGCTCCCATGACGAACAGAATTCCCATGTCGAGCAGCATTCCTATGCCGAACAGCCTTGGCCGAACAGCTTTGGCCGAACCACTCCAGACCGATCCACTTTGGCCGAACAGCTTTGGCCGAACCACTCCAGGTCGATCTACTGTGCCGAACAGCCTTGGCCGAACAGCTTTGGCCGAACCACTCCAGACCGATCCACTTTGGCCGAACAGCTTTGGCCGAACCACTCCAGGCCGAACCACTCTGGACGAACAGTCTTGGCCGAACAGCTTTGGCCGAACCACTCCAAGCCGATCTACTATGCCGAACAGCCTTGGCCGAACAACCTTGGCCGAACCACTCCAGGCTGACCCACTCTGGCCGAACAGTCTTGGCCGAACAGCTTTGGCCGAACCACTCCATGCCGATCCATTCCACCGAACAGCCTTGGCCGAACAGCTTTGGCCGAACATACCTCTAGGCCGAACGCCCTTCCAGGCCGACCATAACTCTAGGCCGAATGCCCTTCCAGGCCGACCATACCTCTAGGCCGAACACTCTTCCATGTCGATCCATACCTCTATGCCGAACACCTCTGTAATGCCGAACGGTATTGTATGCCGAACGACTCGGTTGTGCCGAACAAGAATGAATGTCGAGCACCTCTGTAATGCCGAACGGTATTGTATGCCGAACGACTCGGTTGTGCCGAACGAGAACGAATGCCGAACACCTCTGGAATTAAGTTACACCGGTCCCTTATACGACCCCTATTTTCAAAAAAAAAAATTCGGGTACGACCCAAATTTTCAAAACTCAACTTAATAAAGGAACATTATATCCACTTCATTGACATCCCATGATCGACTAGGGCATAGAGGATCTAGCGGCAGCTTATGAACGACATCAAGGGAACGGACAAGCAACCGCTATTCAAGCGGTACTCCCAAAGGTTGGAGAACATAGATGATATGACTCTAGCAAACGCCAAGATGACTCCAAGCAAACCAATGCTCTAAGCAATTTATTCCAAATACTAACAAGGGTATCATACTGATCGCGTTTGAGGAAAGTCGACCTTCAGATATATTTTGGCAGCTAGTTAGCTAAAGAGCCTCCTACGACTATGGATCGTTTCTTTTACAAAATGAATCAGAACTGAAGTGAGGAGGAGTGGAGCAGACTAAGAAAAATAACAATGAAGGCCCGTTGGCTAAGGATGTAGATGCCAATAGCCGAAACAAGACTTCAGAATTCAGCTCATATGCTCTTTGAAAGATTCAATTGACAACCTCTACTTGAAGACTCATGACTCGGAGTGGTACTGGAAACCAACCTCGAGAGAGTACACCAAAGTCTAAGGAAAATCAGGGGAATGTTGTATATTCCCGGATGCTCGCTGATCCTAACACGGGCGATTACAAACACCTCCGAGGTGTGATCGAAAAGATGACCTGGAAAGGAAAGCTTCAATAGTATGTACAAGTCGGCGGGCAGCGAATATCCGATGCCTATTAATAAAGGGCTATGATTATCAATTGGACGGTTGACGGCCAACATCCCTTTGAAAGGAGCCAGGGGCGGAGTCGAATAGCGAGCACACGATGCTGCTTCACATATCAATGAGATTTACCATAATCTTCTTTGAATTATTTCCATTTCCATCTCTATTTCAATTGTTCTATGAACTACGACTAGCTTGAACAAAACTACTTTCAAAACGATGCAGGTGTCCAGGTACTCAGATTTGGTTGCCAACCAATCTACGCAGACCATGATCGGACGTGTGGAGTTACATCTGGACGAGAATAATTCTATTGCTCATCATCAACCATATGCCTTTGATTTGGGGCTATGGATTAAATACAATGTACAACATCACGATGCACGGAGAGCTGAATTCCATCCTGCAAGTGGAATTTATTCAAGTAGAGAGCGGCTGCGATACGACCAGCCACTCGCTAAGTGAAACTCGAGCTCGGGGGCAAGCCATCACATCAAGGTTAAAAATGGGTTGATACACGACGATCCTTCGCACAACTCCGTACTCCCAGAGTGCGAGACGGAGTATAAACATCTACTTAACTCCGTACTCCCAGAGTGCGAGACGGAGTATAAACATTGATCAACTCTGTACTCCCAGAGTGCGAGACGGAGTATAAACATTAATCAACTCCGTACTCCCAGAGTGCGAGACGGAGTATAAACATCTACTTAACTCTGTACTCCCAGAGTGCGAGATGGAGTATAAACATTAATCAACTCCATACTCCCAGAGTGCGAGACGGAGTATAAACATCTACTTAACTCCGTACTCCCAGAGTGCGAGACGGAGTATAAACATTGATCAACTCCGTACTCCCAGAGTGCGAGACGGAGTATAAACATCTACTTAACTCCGTACTCCCAGAGTGCGAGACGGACTATAAACATTGATCAACTCTGTACTCCCAGAGTGCGAGACGGAGTATAAACATCTACTTAACTCCGTACTCCCAGAGTGCGAGACGGAGTATAAACATTAATCAACTCCGTACTCCCAGAGTGCGAGACGAAGTATAAACATTAATCAACTCCGTACTCCCAGAGTGTGTGACGGAGTATAAACATTCGCTTAACTCCGTACTCCCAGAGTGCGAGACGGAGTATAAACATTAATCAACTCCGTATTTCCAGAGTGCGAGACGGAGTATAAACATCTACTCAACTCCGTACTCCCAGAGTGCGAGACGGAGTATAAACATACATCAACTCCATACTCATCCCAAAAACTGGGGGCAGAACCAAAGCAAAGCATACTAGTTGAACATTTGTCTAAAAGAAGATTGCAACGAAACGATTAAAAGACGACTGTCAAGCAATCAACTGAACGGAAATATTCAGCATGAAAGACTGCGGTTTTTCAAAGCACGTCATGTTTACACAAGACGTCCTTTGGGGGGCAAATGTTATCCCGCCTTTTGGCAAGGCCGTGACACCAAGAACTTGATTAGAAACCAGTGACAGTTCGTCTTGGAGATCGGTTACACAAAGGCTCACTATGGATATCGATGGATTTTGTCCGAGTCTGGATCGAGCCACGATTAACAAGACATAACAATCAAAGCCAGGGAAGCCAATGTTCCAAGTTTCAAGACGATCCGAGTTCGTATGCTCAACTTATGATCGATTCAAACAACCGACCATCCATCCATCAACCTCCACATTTGACTTGGAGACCTAAACTGCTTGGAATGAATATGGCCCGATCATCCACTCCAATCGAGTCATAGAACAAAGTTCGACAAAATACAGATACCCCTCATGAAGCTCAGTGACGCTGGGATCCGTCTGAAGTGGACGTGATTTGATCATCTACACATCAAATCCTACCCTGAACACGAAAGGTTGTTCGAAAGCCCAACTTGAAGTAGCTATGGTAGACTGCGTACTCGCTAACCATCGCTGTCAATATATGGACACGACTGCACCTTGGAACATATGCAACTTACTTTGTCTACTCAACAATCTATTATCCTTATTTTCTAGAAGGAGATACGGAACAAATTGTAAGAGATTTGGCCATCTAACCCAACATGGATGTGATCTAACCATTTGTCATATACCTCCTTCCTTGACTTGATTGGAAGAGCTATAATCACCAAGCGGACGAGAATCGATCGTCCATTTTTCAAATTCCGTCCCTTATCCTGGGGGGCAGAATCCCATTCCGTGAGCAAACGTGGTTCGATTGTTCATTCGACGACATTAGCCTCGATACAGTAGATGAATACAAATTAAAGAATGGAAATACGACTGCTCTCAACTTAAACCTCCAAATCCCCAGAGCGTGGACTGGAGTACTCTAAGTCCCCAGAGCGTGGACTAGAGTATAAACGACTTAAACCTCCAAGTCCCCAGAGTGCGGACAGGAGTACTCTAAGTCCCCAGAGCGTGGACTAGAGTATAAACGACTTAAACCTCCAAGTCCCCAGAGCGCGGACTGGAGTACTCTAAGTCCCCAGAGCGTGGACTAGAGTATAAACGACTTAAACCTCCAAGTCCCCAGAGTGCGGACAGGAGTACTCTAAGTCCCCAGAGCATGGACTAGAGTATAAACGACTTAAACCTCCAAATCCCCAGAGCGCGGACTGGAGTACTCTAAGTCCCCAGAGCGCGAACTAGAGTATAAATGACTAAAACCTCCAAGTCTCCAGAGTGCGGACTGGAGTACTCTAAGTCCCCAGAGCGTGGACTAGAGTATAAACGACTTAAACCTCCAAGTCCCCAGAGTGCGGACTGGAGTAATCTAAGTCCCCAGAGCGCGGACTAGAGTATAAACGACTTAAACCTCCAAGCCCCCAGAGTGCGGACTGGAGTACTCTAAGTCCCCAGAGCGCGGACTAGAGTATAAATGACTAAAACCTCCGAGTCCCCGGAGTGCGGACTGGAGTACTCTAAGTCCCCAGAGCGCGGACTAGAGTATAAACGACTTAAACCTCCGAGTCCCCGGAGTGCGAACTAGAGTACTCTAAATCCCTAGAGCGCGGACTAGAGTATAAATGACTTAAACCTCCAAGTTCCCAGAGTACGGACTGGAGTACTCTAAGTCCCCAGAGCGTGAACTAGAGTATAAACAACTTAAACCTCCAAGTCCCCAGAGTGCGGACTGGAGTACTCTAAGTCCCTAGAGCGCGGACTAGAGTATAAACAACTTAAACCTCCAAGTCCACAGAGTGCGGATTGGAGTACTCTAAGTCCCCAGAGTGCGGACTGGAGTATAAATGACTTAAACCTCCAGGTCCCCAAAGTGCGGACTTGAGTACTCTAAGTCCCCAGAGCGCGGACTAGAGTATAAACGACTTAAACCTCTAAGTCTCCAGAGCGCGGACTGGAGTATAAATGACTAAAACCTCCAAGTCCTCAGAGTGCGGACTAGAGTACTCTAAGTCCCCAGAGTGCGGACTAGAGTATAAATGACTTAAACCTCCAAGTCCCCAGAGTGCAGACTGGAGTGCTCTAACTCCCCAGAGTGCGGACTCGAATATAAGCAAATCGGATCTCCAAGTTCCATGAATATGAACTATGACACAAATGACTTGAATTTGTAAAATCCCTGACATACGGGCTAGAAAGTATTCTAAGTGCTCGTAGCACAGAATGGAAGTTCAACGACTCCCGAAGAGTTTCCGAGTTATATGAAGGTGGACTGAGAAGTCTATGTTACTCACAACTGCTCGGATTAAAATCACAATCACAAAGAAAACTGAACAATAAGAGTCTTTTGTAAGACAGAAAAAGGAACTAAACCTTATTCAGAAATGAGTTTCTATTACAACCCCTCCAAAGTTCGGAGTCGACATTCTATTTACAAGGACTGAGGAAATAGATGGAAATAATTACATGACTTAAACTAACTCTCCAGAGCATTTACCCTTGGTACTCTTCTTTGATAAAGGGGTAGCAACTGAAGGAGTACGGGGGCCTTCCATGGGCTTGGACCCACCAGGAAGGATGACCTTCAACGGCTTGTTCAAAGGATCGTCCAAGTCCACAACTCGGGGCTCTACTATTACCTTGACCGTCTCCTCCTTCTCTATCTCAAGCCATTCCTCCATGCTCAATTCGGATGTGTGCTCAGAGGCGCTTGTAATTTCTACTTCATAACCCCCGTCGGTAGGAGAGGAGGTTTCAGACTTGTCTTCATCAAGCGCTCCGATCACCTGAGCGTCTGGACCAGGAGCCTCCCCTGCGTGAGTGGCTTCACTTGTTTTCTCCCCCACTTCCTTGGCGACATCGCTCCTCGGAGTGGGCTCGGGGTCAGAACGGCCTGCACAAAATCGTGGAAAACAAGCATTAGAATGCAATAGTCCTGCATAAAAAATAATGACTTTCGAAATCTTAAAGAGAATCTTAAAGAGAAGGATTATCTACCAGGTTTAGGCAAACTCTCAGCCATCCGGGGGGTCTCACCCTCTGGAACGGGAGACAGAATGCGGACTAAAGTACTCTAAGTCCTTGAGTGCGGACTAGAGTATAAATGACTCAAAAACCTCTACGTCCCCAGAGTGCGGACTACGGTACTCTCAGTCCCCAGAGCATGGACTAGATTATAGACGACTTCAGAAAAATCCCTAAATCCCAGAAGCGGACCAGATTACTCTAAGTTCCCAGAGTGCGAACTAGAGTATAAACGAGTTGACAAAAATCTCTGCCTCTCGAACTGTGGACTAAAGCATAAACCGTTCGACAAATCTCTAAGTCCCCGGAGCGTGGACCGAAGCATGAACACAAATTGGGCGCGAGTCAACCGGGGGGAGAATAACACTAAGTCACCAGAATGTAGAGTGGTGTATAAACATCGATAAATAGACGAGTGGATTCCGACCATTTTCTATTCCTCAAACTTTGGCCTGGAATCGACAGGAGGATTATTAACCCGCTGAGGATGGAGTTCGACCATCCAACTAGTGACCTGGCCAAATCAATGCTGGGGGCAGGGCTACAAAACACTAAAAAGCCGAATACAACAACTTACTATAGCTCTAGCGTGGCGTTCTTTATAACTTGAGGCAGCGACTGCAGGGAGGCCTCAATACAGAACCAATCGAAATAGCATCCAAAGCTATGAGCAACCTACTATATCATACCTCAGACCAAGGGTCAATGCCGATCTGCACCAAGCACATACGAATGTGAATCGGATGTTTTTTGAAAAACTATGACCCCCAGAGTATGGAAAGGAGGGTAAACCACGAATACTTGGTTAAAAATTCTCCAGCATCCTCGTTTGATTCGTCAGGAGGAGTATGAAACTGGATGAGCATAACCCGACTGCATTTGTAGCCAACTTTACCCCGAGATCTGATTACAGAGCATGAACCAAAGTGGACGTGGATGACCATCCACTGTCCAAATTACGCCCTGAAACTTACGTGGCATCGAAGTATTCCTCTTGGAATGAAAAACCACGATAAAATCCAAGATAGGCGAGACCTAGTCTACCATCGACTGACATGATCCCACGATCCAATGGGAAAGAGAGTAAAGCTAAAGTGGGCGTGGCTGGCCTTCCTACTTATCGGTATATGCCCCAAACCTGGGGGCACGAGCGAGAAGCAAGATGAATGTGAACCGACTATTCACCAATCACCTCTATGTCTTTGGAGTTTAGGTGAAAACATAAATATAGCTAGGACGAGACTCAACCGTCCATGTAGTATATTTATCAACCCGAGACTGGGAGAAGACGCATGGTCATCCAAAAACTGGCTACGATAGCTCAGTATTAAAACTTATATATAGTGCTTACAGCTACTCAAGGCAACGACCGAAAGGATGCCTAGAGATAGAATCATTAAATCGATGCCAAAGCTTGTGGGCAACTGACTGTCACTCCAACCCGAAGGGCGGGTGAAGGATCATGAATGCATTGAATAGAAAATGCGTTACTCGAATATACAAGCAAATTCAAACTCATAGCAAGATCCAGCTATACAGTTGCATGCCACTCGAGGCTGACCCCCACTCGACATTTCCTCTAATGCGCTTTTAAGCCTGATCTTTGGCCTTTTGCAGATAATTAATTAGAGCATTCAGAGCCCTTCATTATTTGACTTAACAACTCATGACAAGACTCTAGGATTCGACCAGAATAACCATCAACATTGACCGTCCCAACCATATTTCACATTGAATGCTATGCGAAATAGTTACATCTTTACTCAAAGAATCTGGGATGGCACCTGCTAAGCTGACGGTCGACATTACAGCCAGCCATGGCGACCCTTTCCGGGTGCTGAATATCGGATCACAGCTCAGTGCAGTGATGATAAAAGAATTAGTTGGATTTTTTTGAATAAATGATGATATGTTCCCTTGGACCCATTCTGACATGCATATGTGATTTCATTAACTATCGCGAGCCATGCATTGGATATCAACCCGAAGCTACAAAAGCTAGCACAATCATATTGATTTCATCATGAAAGCTCCACTCTTACTTTTAGGCTCACCCCATCAAAGTCTATGCCTACCAACCATTGCGACAGGGCATACAATGACCTGAGACGTCTAAAAGACTACTTAAATATAATATTGAACTAAGCTAATTCAATATCACTTATTTCCCACGAAGGGCTATCCAAGGACGGAAATTAGCAGACCTCACACCCAAATTCACTACCTCAGATGACTACTCGAAGAGTAGCAGAGAACCAACCATGAGATGGAAAATGTACGCGGATGGAGCATCCAATGATCAGTGTTATGGCATAGGAGTCATGATAATGACTCCTGAGGAACGATCAATCTGCTACGTCCTAAAACTCGATTTACCTGTAACAAACAACGATGCTTAGTATGAAGCCTTGATTGCCAGCCTCAAACTTTCTAGAGGATTTGAAGTGAAAACTTTACATATCTTTGTGATTCTTGATTGGTAGTATACAAATTTAAGGAAGTTGATCTTGCTAGGGGGCATTGTTTTGCTCCTTATCTCGGCCAAGTCCAAGAGCTGCTAACCGAATTCACGTATTACATCATTACACACGTATTCAACGAACAAAATGAAAAGGTGTCATGGTTGACTCCTATCAAAGACTATCTACAATGAGGAATACTTACTGAACGGAGGAATGGAAAACGACAGATCCTCCTCAAAGCTTCACGCCAAATAATCTAAGAATAAGTCGTGTGTCAAAAGGAGTCTATCCATCCCCATGCTTCGGCATATCGCCCATGATGATATCTTGAGCAAATTCTATGAAGAAGAATGCGGTAATAACATCAGGGGGAAAACCATCATAAAGACGATACTCTGCTACAGGTATTACTGGCCAACTATCAACCCAGAAGCGGTTGATCATGCTAGACAATGTGACGAGTGCAAGATGTTTGCAAAAAATCCGGGAACCCCGCCGATGGAAATTATTCAAATGGCTAGTTCATAGCCGTTTGCCACTTGGGAGCACTGAAATCATCTTCTTGTCGATCCTAAAGGTGGTGCGAAATACACCATCATAGCAGTTGATTACGTCACCAAATGGGCAGATGAAGAACTCTTAACCACGACCAAGATGAAGAAAATAATCAACTTCTTTATCCGTAACGTCATCTGTCCTTATGACCTTCCATGATCCATTATAACTGCAAATGGACAGGTTGAAGCTGTGAACAAAATCATAGAGTCTATACTGAAGAGAGGTTTGGAAAACTCCTCAAGTGGCTGATTGCAACCCTTAATTCACAGAAAATACAAACAAGGAATCGCGATTGAATTACAATTAAACTGGATGGAGTTGGCGATGACTTATGAGCATATAAAACGCATCTGAGAGCCAATGGCAAGAACATGTACCCGAACGTGCATGTGTACATCCAAAAAAGTTCGACTTCTTGAAATCAACAGAAATTGAATTCTCACTAAGGGTTATTAAGAGAAGACTAGATCATATAGCCAAAGCTTATTAGCTCTGCAGAATCAGACACGGATGGCCACTAATGAACTACAACCCTGGATTTATAATATTGGGAATCAACCGAGCATCACGATGACCAAAGAAAGATACAACACCTTGGGAGGATAAACTGGAGGATAATGACTATTCAAGAAACATGGTGGATTTCTTTCTGAAGACAAGGAATACTCGCTGATTCAAAGCGTGTTGTGTTGCTTCACACGACACACTTTGGGGGGCAAGTGTTAACCGGCATCTTGGCCCGGTTACAAAACGACGGTTGAAGAAATTATCATTAGCACTAGACAAGATTCTGATCAAGGAGAGACTGGAGGTGGTAGCAAGTTGTCAGGCCCACAATAAAGCAAGAGCATCCGGCCTGCCTGGCCTGGTGCGCAGATTCACCCACTATGGGCAGAGGCACCTTGTTCCTAAGCCCATGAAGGAAGTCCAACCCATCTTCCTCTATAAATAGAAGGGCAGGGGCACAATGAAATAGATCCTTTTTTGGAGAACACTGGGGAGACTCTACCATTTTTGAGACTCATCTTCTCTACTTAACAACTTCATTCAAGCATTTGATTCACGAATTGTATTTGTAATCAACTATTAAGAAGATCAATAAAGTTTAACCTCAAAGTGGACGTAGGCAATTACGCTGAACCACTATAAATTTGGTGTTCTTACTTTCTGCATTTAAATTAGCATTCTCTTCCTTGTTTAATTTATCTTCATCACTTATATCTCTACACAATCTTTCTCTACGAGGTTAGTGACCAATTTTGGTGCTAACAGGATCAGATAACCGCTGATCTATCGGTTTGCCTTTATGATGCTTTGATCATGAAGGACCTTCACATTCGCGAAGGGTTTTTGGATCAGATGACCGCTGATCTACCGGTTCGCCTTCACGATGCTTTAGTTTATGAATGACCTTCACATTCGCAAAGGGTTTTTGGATTAGATGAAGGCTGATCTACCGGTACACCTTCACGATGCTTTAGTTCATAAAGGACCTTCACGTTCGCGAAGGGTTTTTGGATCAGATGACCGCTGATCTACCAGTTCCCCATCATGACGCTTTAGTTCATGAAGGACCTTCACGTTTGCGAAGGGTTTTTGGATCAGATGACCTCTGATCTACCGATTCACCTTCATGACGCTTTAGTTAATAAAGGACTTTCACATTCGTGAAGGATTTTGGATCAGATGACCGCCGATATGCCAGTTCGCCTTCATGATGCTTTAGTTCAATAAGGACCTTCACGTTCGCGAAGGGTTTTTAGATCAAACGACCGTTGATCTACCGGTTCGCCTTCACGACGCTTTAGTTCATGAAGGACTTTTGGATCAGGTTATCACTGATCTACCGGCCTTCATGGCACTTTAGTTCATAAAGGACCTTCGCGGTGCTCTAGTTCGTGAAGGGTTTTCTGGATCAAATAACTTTTGATCTACCGGTTCGCCTTCACGACGCTTTAGTTCATGAAGGACTTTTGGATCAAATGACCGCTGGTCTACTGCTTCGCGCCTTCACGACACTTTAGCTCATGAAGGACCTTCACGGTGCTTTAGTTTATGAAGGGCTTTTTGGATCAGATGGCCGTTGATTTACCAGTTCGCCTTCACGACACTTTAGTTCATGAAGAACCTTCGCGACACTTAAGTTCATGAAGAGTTTTTAGGATCAGATGACCATTGATCTATCGGTTCGCCTTCATGACACTTTAGCTTAAGAAGGACCTTCGCGATGTTTTAGTTTTTGAGGGGTTTTTTGTAGTCAGATGTCCAGCAACCAGATGGCCATGGAGTGATGATTCATCGAATCTAAGAAGAATTTTGGTCGGATGTCCAGCGACCAAACAGCCTTGGAGTGATAATTCATTGAATCCAAGAAGTGATTGGGATTCGACTTGCGGGAACATAGTTTTATTGGTACCCGAAGACTAGAGGATTGGATCTGTTTGCTCGACGATCCTTCGGACAGGCCTTTTCGATGCTACCAGAGCAATGCCAGTTCTTAGAAGGAGGGATCGATATGACCCGATGATCCGAGGTTAGTGGGCCTACACTCTTCATTCATAGTTCGAGGGCGTAGAAGTGCTTCCTTTGCTGTGTTGTGTACAATGCCCCCAGTGTCCCGGTAACGCTCATTTGGAAAAGGAAAGTAGATAAGAATGGATGAGAAGGCACCGCTTTAGGTTGCTACCCCTTCCTCCATAGCTAGCTAGCTAGACTGTTATTTGATAGTCATCCTCTCGTCAGTTGGCCAGGACGCTTCTCCGCTAGTCTTAGCGGTCTTGCTTGAGCAGAAAGTACTCGAGGGCCTATAGCTCCTTCGCCGTTTGGTGTGTTCTTTGGTAAATTACTGGGGCCTTTTTTATAGTCTCCTTTAGCACTATGTATTTGCACTTTTTATTTTATTTGTAACTGTGAAATTATGTTGTATCAAGTATAGTGCATTGGATTTGTTTATTGTTTTCTTCTTTTGTATCACCATCTTTTGTATCGTGTGTTACATGAGTAGCAAGAGAATCATAACTCGAGTTTCTACATCGTTCAATTCAACCTTCTTCTTTTTTTAATTAGTTTGGATCGATGGTTTTTTCGAATCAAAGATTTGCACTCTAATCATCTATAGGTAATCCAAGAATTGATGCTTAAATAGATAGTTGAATAAATGGTGTAGCCTGGAGCAGGTTTCCATTGTTAGCTTCAGTTTGGTGGGCGTTTGCTTCATAGCAACCAGGCGTTGTTTCTACAGTCCTTCCAGATGCAGATCTTTTTTTGGGAGCCATAAAAATAGCACATCTCTAACTTTTTTCAAGCTAATTTTTCAGATCTAACTTCTGGATCAACACAATCCAAAGTGGATAGCTAGATCTAAGCCTGGATTTCAAGTTCTCAATGAAAGCACCAAAATGTTAACCTAAAAAATGTATCAACATCCTAGATTGAGTGTGAAAGCACCAGCCCTGTTTCTCAAAGAAAACAATATAGAAAATGAATGAAAAAAGAGACGAAATAGTAAAGAGACATAAAAAATTTATAGTGGTTCGGCTGCTATGAAGCCTACGTCCACTTTATATCTTTTATTAACTAACTGCTGTTACAAAATTGATTTGGATTACAATATGATTGAATCGCCTAAAGTAGATCTAAATCACAAGTACTTGGAGGCAACCGGAGGATCTTAGTTGCTCCTTTGTGACTATTGTGTGGGAGAAGAAGAGTGAAGAATAGTAATGGCAGAGTTGAAGTAGTCAGTTCAGAGATCTCTTTCATGTTGCAGATGGGATGGTATTTATAGGGGTTGGAGAGCACTTGGGCCAGAGCTGCTTCGCTAGAAGCCTATACTAATCATGTAGAGGAAGCCCAAGAAGTTTGGAGATAACCGGAGCAAACTATTCGGATCGGATCGGATTGGTACCGATCCAAATAGTTTAGTATTTTCGATGCTTTGATTACTTGGTTGTCTTCCTTACTTCAATATGATGCTCTCCATGTAATTTCATAGCTTGTTGTTTTGTTTCGATGATGATTAACCTATGAGCTAGAGTGAACTATATTCTGAATCAAATGAACCTTCACTTCTTTAACTTGGATGCTTGGAATGTTACAAAACTTGTTGGGTGACCTTAGTAAAGTCATAGGAGTGTGATGTAGAGATTTGGAAGACCAATGATCAACCATTTCCGACCTGTGTCGATCCAATTGGATTGGATCGATGTCGATCCGAAAAGTTAGGCTATTTATGGCCCATACTTCCTGGAGACTTTTGTGATGCTCTTTTAGGTCTTTCGGTCAAGTTTCGAGTCATTCTAGCTTAATCTGAATGTTCTAACTACTTTCAAATTCTGCTGGATTAAAAACTTGGTTCACATGTATACAATCTATAATTTTATTTAGAATTTAGAATTTTGTGGAGAAGAAAAAATGGCAGACCTTCGCCATTGCTTCAGAAAATATGAGAAGAAAAGTGAGGGGTTATGTCCATATTTATAGGGGTTCGAATCAATGTCAGTCGTTATGTTAAATTTTTTTAAATCCTAGCTACCGGCCATGTCAAAATTCGCAGTCGACACATCCACTGATCGACTGATCCAAATCAAGGGGTCGATTGATTGGTTTTGGTTAATTATCTTCCCTATTTGATTACGTTGATTAACTCCTCTTATACAATATTCTCTCCGTTTTTAGCTGATTAACACTGACGTTAATTATTCTTAAACATTAAGTAAACATTAACCTACAGTTAACATTAACAATGCTTAATTATATTTATTTCCGTAATTACATATGTATTTATTTACAATTCGAAATATTCAAACACTGATAACTTTTTCGTTTGAACTCCGATCGTAAAAATTTATGTTTGAAAATTGATCAGAAAATCACCACGAACCCAACGGTGCAATTTTTGTTGCCGAATTCTGACATTTATAAAAATTCTATTTATTGTGTTATTATTTATTAACTATTTTCTTTTTAGTTAATTATCATTAAAATTATCGGGTGTTACAATCTCTCTCCAAATATACTTTAATTATAAAATTATAACTACCATACAAGCAATCAAACACACAAAACAAGCAACTATCAATCAATAACAATGAACAACAATAAACACCATGCAACCATCAAATAATAGCAAACAACAACAAACACCAAGCAATCAACAAGCAATAATAAGCGACAAGCAATGATTAATCAATAGCAAACAAGATAAGCAACTATAACTAGCACACGGACTGTCAAACATGCAAACAAAAACAAAATCAACAACAACAAAAATTAGACAACAACAAAATCAAACAACAACAAACATCATCAAGTAGTAGCTAGCAAACATAAGCAATGACAAACAATAGCAAGCAGCAATAACCAGTAACAATCAACAATAAACTATCTGCATACAATTATTAAACAACCAATCAACAAGCAACAAAAATCATACAAAGCAATGGATAACTCAGAAAGAGTCTATACTGACACGAACTGTAACTAATCAATAGTCAAACATGCATGTCAAACCATAAACTTTAATAAGCCTGTTCGACATCTAAGATAAGAAAAACGCCTAAGTAGTGCAACTCGTTTCATGAATACAATACACAAAAGTTTGTTACATCTCCCGCAACGAAATGAAAAACTTACATGATATGCTGGATCATCGAGTCTTAAAACTCTCAAATAAATCCTATGCCTTAGCTTTCTTTTTCTTCCGAACAGAACTCATTCTCCAAAGGAGAAAACTCTACTAATCAAAGCATCATTTGGTGAAGATCTACTAATGCTTGCGTTTACTCAAGTTCAAACTCTCCTCAATTGCACAATATTAATAGGGATAATATACTAAGTGCACTACGATGCTCACCTAAGCATGTATCATCTCGTTACATAGAAGATTATCCGAATCATCATAAAACTAGTCGTGAAATCCTTTCCGGTACCACCCATAGCAACCTTAGCTATATTACACTAAAATTTAAAATAGCTAAAGATCATCCAAAATGACACGATACTGGTTCCAACCCTTCGTTTGCTCGCAAGATTTATTTGTTAAATTAGGGTCGGCCACCTGACTCTTCTTATGCGAACTCTGATCTAGTTCCTTGACCTGACTACTGAAATCTCTTCGCATAATCATGGTCTCCTAGTCGTCTCAAGAATTCGACTCAAGTGCTCGCCTATAAGAATCAAGTGAAAAACCATTTTCTAACTGGTGCAAATCACCTAGAAACTCTACGCTTGAACTAGAGGTTTAGAACTGGCACATGAATGGACCAATATTTAGAAAATACCCCTTTTGGCATATGGAATTACTCCAATCACCTAAGGTTTACTAACTTAAAGAAATTTTTTTAACACGAAAGACTCTAGGCAAACATCTATTAATCATCTACTCGGTCTTTGCTCATTACTGGGCATCCACTAAACCCTATTTGGAAACAAATCCCAAGTCTCACTTCATCGGCCAACCCCAATCAACTTGCAAGCGCGTGCATTAAGTTCGAATGGTAGTACTATCAGTCGCTTCACCTTAGCTTTGCAACTAAGGTTATTTATACAAGGTTTGTCCTTACTAAAGAACTTACCTACTATGAATGAGGTAAAGTCTAGCCTATCTACCGAGTAACCAGCGATAGATAAATATACTGCTCAAGTATCGAAAGGAACGGAAGTGATTTCTCCAAAAATAGAGCATACTTCACTACATAAGCCCCTTATATTTTTCCTGCAGTAGGCCTGCGAGGACCCGGTAATGCCTGTAAGGCATAATTCATCAACACTTACCAACCCCTCAGTAATGTAGGACAATTCTTCTTCAAGTGATCAAGCCAATCGCAATTGAAGCACTTATGTTTCGCTTTAATTGAATGACATCTCCTGGTGAAGTGCCACTATGTGCCACATGAGTGACTTACTAGGCTAGGTTTTTTCTTCATATAAGCTCGATCTTCCTTGTATCTTGGTTTTTAAGCTTGGGTTTGAGATTCGGCTTGCTTTCAACTTTCGCTACCTCAAACGGTACCTCGCAAATATAAAACTAAGCAATGAATCCCCAACTAACGCTTTAAGAACCAAGCAAACTGCTTTGTCCACACTAATGGAGTACTGACCGTCTCAATCCTTAAACCAAACCAAAGGATTGAAATGGTCAACATACTCCCCTACCGATAAGGTACCCTACATTAAATGGATGAAGTGCTCAAGCAATACCCCCTTCTCGATCTTAGAAATGATCTGAGACCCAAAGGGATGCCTGAATGCATTCCAAGTCACGGGCCTTCTCTTCGGCCATCTCTAAACCTATGTCCTACTCAGCCAGAGTCTCCCCTCTCCAAATGTCGAGAAGCAACCTTCCTTATGAGAACATTCTTTTAACCTATATAAATGGAAGCCCTCTCATAAGCACATGTGTAAGGCTGGGTCTCAGCAACAGTCTTAGGACATAGATATGGCTTCCCTCTAAGGCTAAGGAAATCCCAACATAGCTTCAAAGAGTCTAAAGCTGGTGGAGCTAGAAATACAAGTGCCACAAGGCCCACACCACCTTTGACTCCAACCGCATCTTTAGAAAATGTTCATGAGCGGTGAAACATCTTTTGCGGTAGCTGAATAGTTTTTGAACTAATCAGGCATCTCACACTGCCTATTCACCATCGCTCGTGTACTTCATTTGCTAATACTGATAGTCTGATGAAGATACCTTAGTAGCCAGGGATAGAAATAAGTCAAAGTCCAGAAGACAAGCGGTGTATACAATGTAATATAATAGAAAAATACAAGTATTCTCTCGCAATGTATCTCCTTTTACCAGATTAATCAACTCAAACTAGTCTTCTTGGTTCGAGTGTTGAGCCTAAGCACTAATACCAAATGTAACAACCCACCCTTCGCAGTACCAAAACATCATTGTCTCTTATCAACGATTGACTTCCAAATATCACAAAAGACAGATTGTTGGGTTAAAATTAGAACGAAACACTAAACCAAGACATTGATAGGATCTCACAATGGAATGATTATATATAATATACTGAATATATGTTTGCACCAAAAATTGGCACAAACATCCAATAGAAGTTTTGAAGAGGAATAAATGAAAAATGAAAAATGAAAAAAGAGGTTAATAATAAATAAACAGTAATAAACTGAAAGAATAACATGCACACAACGATTTATAGTGGTTCAACATTGTTTTCATACGTCCACTTTGAATAGATTGCTTTATTAATCACTTTATAATCTGAGTACAATAGGAATTAGATGAAAATCATTAGTTACAAAATAAAATAAAGCAACTAGCAACATAAAGATCTCGAAAATAAACAACCAAGTCTATATTTATAGACGAAGATGGCCAAATATCTCCCTGAAAATTCATCAGAAGGACCTTTAGAGCCATATGGACCCACAAGAGGGATCGCATGGCCCAATTCCTAAAAAAGAGGGATCGATACCAATCCCTACTTTGGTTGAATTTTGGGGTGCGATCCCTAAGGTAGCTTCCTCATGCTAAAATATTCTTAGCCTCCAAATTTCATGCCAATTGGATCAGTAGAACTTGAGTTATTGCTTAATCTTTGCTTCAATAAGGATTGCTTGCTGATTCCTGCCGATCCCTACCAAGGGAAGAGTGCCAATCCCTCCCTCTTTATCTTTTTGAGGTGCGATCCCTAAGTTAGCCTCCTTAGGGTCCCCATATCTTGCTCACAAAATTTCATATGCATTGGACTTGTAGATCTTGAGATATTGATTGTTTTCTATTAAAATGCTATGTATTTCCTAAAACATATCAATCCTTATTATAGAAGCCAATTTATGCCGATCCCTCCTATATATTGAATAATATTTCATACTTCGAACATTCTGCCTTGCATATCTATCGATTCCATTCAACCTCGACTTCGTGTTATCATCCATACTTGACTTTTGGGCCACATAACCATCACTCTGGACTCATTGGCCTTAATAGTAGTCGAATCTAACCTGTGTAATCAGTTTACCATAGCCAGGTCAAAATGTCGGATAACACTTGCCCCCCATAGAACGTCTTGTGATGAACATGACGTGCTTTGAACCGAAGCAAGTTAGTGTCGTCAGAAAGAAACCCTTCCAGTTTCTCTAAATAGTCACCATTGAATTAATTTTCCAAAGTGTTGTATCTCTTTGTTTGTCGTGACGCTTGGTCCATCTTCGATAGTATAAACACAGAGTTATATTCTGTTAGTTAATATATATAAGTCCGGCTCCATGAGACCAATAATCTTTGGTTATCTGGTCCAACCTCAAACTTCAAGGTTTCGGGTTGATTTCAATTTCTATCGATTTCAAAAATCGAACTTTTAAACCATACACATGCACGTTCAGATACATGTTCTTGTTGTTGGCTCTCGGACGCATTCGTATGCTCATGAGTCATCGCCAAAGCATTGAGTAAGATGCAATTTCATTGCATTTTAAACATACGTGCTTTGAATAATTTCCATGCCTATCATGTTCATAGATGATCCCTCTTCTTTCTTTTCTTCTTTCTCTTTTTTTTTCTTTTTTTAAAGTGTCCATAGGGATCGACATACTTTTTGTTGATCCCTTTTCTCCCTTTATGCTTGCAAGGATCGGTACCTTTTATGCCGAACCCTCCCTCCTTGATTCGAGTGCCGACCCCTCTTTCCTTATATAAGCTAATATCTCTCCTTCCCATCCTTCACATATCCAATATTTCAAACTACTTCCCATTCACCGAACCCTCTCTTACCTCCGAAAAACTCGAAACCTTCCTTCCCTACTTAAACATCGCCTTCGTCCATAACTTAACCTTTAGATCTAGCTTTAGATTGTCACTTTGCCTCCCATTCGAACCATAATCCAACCTTCCTCCCGGAATCGCTCGTCCTAGGTTCATTCAGGTAGGTTACTCGCCTTCAATTTTATCTTATGACGAGGTGTTGGATTCTACATCATCGACGTCGAGGGTGAAGTTCAATGTAATGTTGAAATGACAGCCGAAGTTGCCTGGAAGAGGGGGGAGTAGGATTTGATAGGGTTCGACAAAGCAAAGAAGAGGAGGAAGAAGGGAGTGCACAACAAAGGGTTTGGTTGTGTAGGAAGGGAAGTTGGCAGGTTGGTAGAGGAGTGATTGGTAGAAGCTTGATGGGAGGAAGGGATCGGTATTGGAAGTTTTGTGGAAGGTTGAGAACAGTAGTGGAGGGATCGGTGGAAATGGTTAGTGTGATAGGATCGATGTTTTTTGTTAAAGGAAAAGGATCAACATCTTTTGTTTGGAGAGGGGGATCGGTCGTAATGCTCTGGGGTAGGGATTAGCATATAGGGGTCGGTATATGGAGATCGGCAAGTACTTGACTAATTCTTAGATTTTGAATTGAACTCGAAAACTTTGAGCAACCAAAACCACTTCCATCTCAATGAATTTGAACATATAACAACCATGAACAACAGGACTTGCATATTCACTATTGAACTCGAAATTGAACGATCAAATCCTTGGGACTTAGAATATGAACTAAAACTTAACACATGGACTTGTATAACAAATTTCACCCTTTGATATGCCAATAGTCAATCCCAAAGCTTATACAACTGATCAATCTCTTTGCCGGTTGAGATGGTCAGCGATGACGGTCACTCTAGTCGGAATCTAGAGTCTCGTCATTTAATTTCACTTTCTTGTTTTAAGTTGTTTATTTCTGCACTACAGTACACTAGACCACACTGGCTTACACTTAGCATGGGGAACATGTAAATTTTTCTAATCTTGATTATCAACTGAGTATAGAAGATATGGACTTCAGACATTCAGAGCGTCTAGCTGCAATGTCTTTCGGATCAGCCTCGTAACATAGTAGTTCCGAAGCTGAGTCGAGTTATGCAATCATATCTGGTAGGCATTCCACTGGTCATCAAACTGAACAAACTGAAGTTTCCGGCCCATCAGCCAACCTATTTTCTGATGTTCCCGTTTTCCTGGCAGAAGATATAAGTCATGCCCCCGATGATGTAGAAGGTGTTATACTTTTAGATAACCCGACGGATTCTCAAGAATCCAGAATTGGTGATGTCTCCCTTCGCAGACTATATTCCAGACACAAAATTCCATTCAAAGATGTCTTGGCTCCTTCAATAAATGACAGGGCTCACTTGCCCCCGGAGGGGTACATAGCATGCAATAAATTCATGTGTTGGGCCGGATGCATACCGCCCTTTAATTCTTTCATCCGGGAGATGCTTAAATATCTTGGAATAGCCCTCACTCAGCTTCACTTGAATAGCTATGCCTTTATCCATGGCACTTTCTTATTATTCATGAGCGTTCTGTTCTGCCCGCCAACTCCTAAGGACATAAGGTTTATTTACAACTTTAAACGATGGTCAGGAAGTCCTTCTTATTTTTTCCTCGAGCCTTCACCCAACTATCAAGTCTTAACAGGTGATGGGAACAAACTCACCCTTTTTAAACACAAATGCTTCTACATTTCATGTATGCCTGGCTTTGCAAGGCGATGGTTGGAAGGACGTAAGTGTCGTCTTCGCTTTATTCTCAAATTCCTTAATCTAAGTCATATTCTAAATCAACTAACATTCTGAATATCTATAGGTGTCCGTCCACGTCCAATGGGCGATAGTTTTTCAAGAGTAATTTCTACAATTCGCACCACCCCGGTCGAAAACAAGGACATTAGACTCCTCGTAACTGGCGAGTGGTTATCTCTGTTCGGGCAACTTGAAGAAGGCCGCAGCATCGGGTTTCCTAGAAGCACCGCACTGCCAAGGATCATTATAGAACAAGAATGGGACATCAATAACCCTGGCATGCCCCCAATTGAGGGGACTCATGTAACGACCCACTTTTCCGTACAATTTAAATTGACAATAAACCACACATGTCCAGCCCAAATCGAATGGAAAGGCGGATAGTTAGGGAAAAGAAAGTAGAAAGAAGACAAGAAGAAACTAAACAACACAAAATCTCATAGCGGAATGAATAATCTATAATATATACAACAAGTCTTTACACAAAAACAAAACTGTAATTTATATATATACAGACATCAATCAGAGTTTACTAACCTATTCAGCATGGACAGTTATAACAACCTGTCCTCACAATTACTGACAAACGCAACAATGTAAGCAATGGAATTATAATCATCTACGTGAATACGTCTCTGGATCTCCAGCTCCACTCCTGAAGCTCCAAAATATCCATCTAAACCTGGAAAATATGCTCGGTCTGACCCGAGCATATAGGAAAAACCACGCCCGGGTCAGTCTGGTTAAACCAGCATGAGAAAACACAAGCAACTTGATTTTTTAAGTTTAATAACCTTTTCAAAACAAGGTATCTCGTAAGACCTTACCGCAAATAAACACGGACGGGTTTTTACCTTACGATAAACAAAACTCCTTTATAGAAAAATCATCTGATATTATAATAGTGTCTAACCGCCAAAGTAATAATAACAAGTAGCTGTGATGCATGTGCGGTGTACATCACAACGATACTAGTCATAAAATAAAAATCCGATAAGGCTCGTTCGCTAATTGTGTAGGATTTCCATGGAGGTGCCCTTGGTACTTCAAGAACGGTCCTCCTTCATAAGGATCAGAGTTATCCTTCAAAGGGTCAGTACCTGTCTAGCCGAGGTACATAGGAAATACATAACTGGCCACTAGGCCGAGTGCATCGCTCCCAGCATGCATAAAATAAATGATAGGGACTTGCTAGAAAGAGAGATGACTACACCCTCATGGGTTATCTAGGCCCCTTAGCTATGCATCCTATCTCTGGTTTTAGTCATTTCCACTGATGAGGCTATGTCCGGCGTTCCAGCTTACACACCGCTCCAAAAATAGATCACGGAATCCCATATGGATTCCCACACCACAATGGCCTCGGAATCACAAATAGATTCCCCCATCTCAACAGATCTTGGAATCTCACATAGATTCCCATACTCCAACGAGTCACAGAACCACATATGGATTTCAACATCCCAAAATATAACTCATCTCCTCATTTTAACCATATATGGTTTCGGAGTAGGTCATGGGTTTCGAGTCCTCTTACGAGTACACTCTCCATTTCCTAGGTGCTCCAAAAACCATTTGTCGATTTCCGGAATGCTCAATGCCGGTTCTTTAGGAAATAATCAGACAATACATAAGATCGGGGATCACCCCCTAAACGTTTAAGTGGACGAATCTCCTTATCATTTATCCTAGAAGATCCACAAGTATATACATACAGTATAGCAAACCGACGGTAACCGTACAATATAATTCCTGTGTTTCCCCTAGATATTTCCAAAGTTAAAAACCTTCGGTGTTAAGTAGGGAATAATTCCGTACCACCAAAATAAAGAAGGATTACATATTTAGGTCAAGTTTTGATAGTCGGTTATTTAACTATCAAATAACAAACACTCAAGCAAAGCTTTCATTTCCCACTGAAATCACTAAGCCTCGTTTAATTTAATTTCAATAAATTAAATCTCTTTATCAAAAACAGTCATATACTTATCTCACTAGAATAAGTATATTAACAAATCATATCTTCAAAAAAGAAAATACTTGAAACCTTTTAAAATAAATATGGAAAGCACCATTCGGTATCGACCATGGATCGCGGCTCAATGGTTACGTCTCTATCCCAGAAAAACCAAACTTAACTTTAGGCAATCTCTACCTCTCGATTTACGCCATGCAATCAATCATAGATCGTAGTTTGCACAATGGTTACGTCGTTATCCCAGCGAAAACATCCCAAACTGTAGGCAATCTCTGCCTTCGAATTACGCTATGAAAATATACCATTACTTCCCGAAATCTTTTATTTCAATAATTGCCTCAAAATAATGCTTATAAAGTTTCTATAATAATTTCCCAGTTTAATTTAGGAAAATACCCTTTAATAACAGTTTACTATATAATATATTATTTTTAAAACGATATTAATATTTGAACAAATTATCTTTGAAATAATAAATATTTTAATATTGATTAATTCTTAAATAATAATAATTAACTTTTAAAAACAAATCATTTTAAGATAACTTAAATTAATAATTAAAATATGCTTTTAAATAATTTAAATAATTAAATAACTTTGAAACAATAATAAAATACTTTCAAATAACTTTTAAGAATCATAAAATAGTTAACCTTAAATCATTATCAAATAATTATTAATTATCCTCAAAATGTCATTAATAATTAATAATCATCCTTACAACTACCTTGGTTCAAAAATCAACTTCAAGATTTGGAAGAGGCTTAATATCTCCATTGGTACTTAATCAAGTCACCATTAATTCCAATAACTATCAAGTTATAATCCAAGTATTCACATAACATCACATATGTAAATTAAATTCATAATTAACAATTAATCGTTAATACAACACTTATCCAATACTCATCGATTGGAATGTAATTAAGTGTCCACACAATCGTAATAGCAAAACGGGAATTTTTTCTGCTTAATAAAGGTCCAAATTAATTTATCCAATTAATAATAGCAGAACGGTGATTTATTTTGCTAAACATGGTCCAATTAATTTAATTAGCAGAACAATGATTTGCTTCCGCTAAACAAATGTCTAATTAACCACATCCAATTCAATTTAATTCAACAAAGAATTTTATAAGTTTATAAAAATTTAATTCAATTACTTGTCAATCAAAGAAGTTTATAAAATGATTTATCCTTGATTAATTAAAATTAAACAGTCCATTAATAATTCATTAATTAACTAACATATAATTAATTGAATAAGAAATTTCTTATTCGTTCACTTCCAATATTATAAATCATTAAATTTTTGATATTGCAGAAAGCTAGACGACATTAGTTAAGAAGGAACTAGTAGTCGATGGGAACACGACGCACAAACTCTCGTGTTGATTTGATTTAAAATAAAAGAGAAATAATGCTTTTAAGTTTATAGCTTATTAAATACAAAAATCCCTTTAATTCAATTATCCTGCTTTTTAAACCCACTTGACCCATCAACCCAAAATCCCGGCCCAACCCTTTCTTTTTTCTTCTTCAAGTTTTCTTTCCAGCCTTCCTCCCTACTTTCTTTCATTCGAACAAACCCAAGCGTGCACGAAACTGTGCAGGTAAGCATGCACGTACACACTGCCTTGATCGTCCATACGTGCCACCGACCATCATCGCCGATCACCCACGACCCTCGCATCCCACCTGCCCACGTGAAAACCACGACAACTCCTTTGGTTCGAAAACGAGCTTCCCACCCAAAACTGGAACGAGTCCGTATTCACTTAACCACCTCACCACGACCTCATAGACCACCATCCACCACCAGAATTCGCCCACGTCATCGCCATCACCTCCGCTACCATTTCCCCTATATGCGTACGTTCCTCCTTCTCTCACGTCTTCGCCATTATCACACGAACCAAGACACAAATAAATCCACACTAAACCCTAAATCAAAGTCTCCTCGCCCCCCTACTCAATTAAAAATTAATGCGACATTTTTCCCAGGTGCACCACCGCCTACTCCTCCTCCACAGCCAACGCCATCACCTGAAATCGCCTCGATCACCGGAATTTTCCAAAAGCCCCAAAACCGATCAACTCCAAAATTCTTTGCGCACACAACCCTAAAAATCCTCAAAACTATCTTAAAAATCATATTTTTTTCCCCAACGATCATAACCATATATTCATTGATTTAATTCTGATGTTTGAATTTCGGCCATATCTGAACTACTTACTGTAAATTGGAGTTTTCTTCCTCCATGCTTGATGAAAATTAATGAAATAAATTTTAAAATATTCTATGCTAAAAAACAAACACTTTTCATTTTGGAATCAAGATCTAATGCTAAATAGATGTTGAGATATTGGTTTTTCAAGTGGAAAGTTTAACTGTTTATAAAAAAAACATAACAGAGAAGAAAAGTGCAGGTTTTTTTTGTTGTAGGGTGAACTACCAGGTCTAATACATATATACAAAGGCATGTATACATATCAACACATGTATATTTGACATAAAACAAGGATTCATTCAAATCACAGATATACAAGTATATATATAACAGTTAGTGAAATTTTGAAATGTTTTACTCACTGTTTTAAAATCAGACGAACACCCTGCTTTGTCTTCAAGCTTTGAACAACTTGATCTTCTTTCTTTAATTTTAATTGCAGGTTTTTTTATATAAGTGTGAACAAATGAACAAGCCTGGCCATCTATATATATAAGGGGATGGAAGTGGAATAGTACAAGCAATAGGGAGGCTATGTACATATGCATAGGGTAGCTGAGAATTTGCATGTACATGCCCTTCATTTTCTTTCATTTTCTTTTTCTTAATTTTCTTATGTGTGCTGATTTGATCTTTGAGATTGATTTGATTTTTTGTAAGCTTGATTTTATTTTTCATGTATGATTTGATATATATATGCTTGACCTTGATGTTTGTGTGCTTGATTTAAGTTTTACCATAATGAAGTTTGTATGTGTATATAAATATAAATATACATATATATATATATATGTATTTATATTTACATATACATATTTTTACCATACACATATTTACATACTTACATATTTACGTACAAACTATTTTATATAAACATATTTTTTTTGAAAAGATAAACCACCTCATTAAAAACCTGATCCTATACCCAGTGTGGGAATAGGACAGGGAAAAAGAGTGCGGCGCTTTATTAACAACATATTAACAAAGCAAAGGTATAATACCAATGTATATACAAACGTCACAAATGCCAACAAGGTAGACATATAGAAAAATAAAAAACAAATGCAGCATCACTCAAATAACAGTACTCCAGTCCATCCAAACCGAACAAAAAAGGAAAAGAGAATCACACCCAACTTCAACCAGAGTACTGGCGATTCATTCCCCCATCAGATCAATGCCCCATCGTTCAAGGATGTTCTTGCTTCTATTAGAAATAAAACTCATCTTCTTCAATTTGTTGTTACCCAGAAGTTTCAGATCTATTTCAATCAGCTTCCATCGATCCCGATTCGAGAAGTAGCGGCCATCATGAAGTCTACAATTTCGTTCCTGCCAGATGTGGTGAATTATAGTAGAAAAGCTAGCAAAAGCTAATCCGGTTGCTTGATCCGTTGCAGCGAAGTTTGTAATAAGCAACTGGCATCCCTCTTCCAATGTCAAAGATCTCGGTTGAGGTAAATCTAAATTCTTGCAACACGTAGTCCATAAATAGGCAGAGTAAGGACACGCAAAAAATAAATGGGTATGGTTTTTAGGGAATTGGTTACAAAGTAAACAGATAGTATCAGATACATATCCCCAATCTATTAGTTTATCTCTGGTAGGCAAACGATTGTAAATAGCTTTATAGGCAGTTAAAGACATCCTAGGATTATTGCACTTGTTCCAAATAATTTTGCCCCATTCAACATTAGGATAATGAATTCTAGTCTCATTCCAAGCAGATCTGAAACTAAAACCTTTTAAATCACTAGTCCATTTCCAATAATCAGAGGAAGACGAAGAATCTATATGAACACTTGAAATCAGATTATTTAGTTGCCTAGTGAATGGAAGTAAATCCAGATTAAAAACTCCGTTTTGAATGATAGAAGATACTTTATCAGTCTGATGGCCATATAGATATAAGCTATCCCATCCAAGAATAGAAACCAAGCTTTCACTATTAATCCAAGGATCATGCCATAACAACGTATTTCTACCATTTACAATGACTCTAGAAATATTATTCCGAGCAACCTGTCTATGCTTGAGAATGGATTTCCAAGTACAGGAGGAGTTGTTATCAATCTCCATGGTCCAAAAATGCTTATTGTCGCAATACCTTTTGCTCATCCAGCGAGACCAAACATTTTTAGAATTAATAAAATGCCAAAGAAGTTTAAGACTTGCCGCTTTTCTGATATCCACAAAATTTCTCAAGCCAATTCCTCCTTCTGATTTAGGGCGGCATAGAGTATTCCAAGCGATTTTATGAACTTTACCATTCCATATAAAATTGGCACACATTTTATTTAATTTGTCAATAGTGGCCAAAGGGAGCTGGTAAACCATCATCCAATACATTACCATAGGAGTTATTACAGAATGGATTAATTCAATTCTTCCAGCCAGGGATAATAATTTGCTATTCCAACCATTTAATCTATTATTAATGTTATCATAAAGAGCCCCACAATCAGCAAAATGAAGATAATTATGTGATAAAGGCACCCCTAAGTATTTGACTGGAAGTTTGCTCTCTTGCATATTAAGAATATTCATAATCTCATGCTTACTTGTAGTGCCTTTACTAAAATACAGCTTAGATTTACTATTGTTAACATTTAACCCCACATAGATTTTAAGCTTCTCTAGACATTTACTAATCACCCTGGCACTTTTAATGGAAGCCCGAACAAAAATCATCAAATCGTCAGCATAAAGTAGGTGAGTAATTGCCGGTTCAAAATTAAAAGGAGGAGTAATGTCCTTAACTTTGTAAGCCTTCATCATCAAAATAGAGAAATACTCCATAGCCACACAAAACAAATACGGCGAGAGAGGATCGCCTTGTTTAATACCTCTAGTGCTAGAGATCAGGCCTTTAGGGTAACCATTAATCATAATAGAAAAAGTAGGAGTAGAGATGCAGTTGTAGATTAATTTGACCAATTTTTCAGGAAAACCCAACTTTCTAAGCATATGGCAAATAAATTTTCTATTAACCATATCATATGCTTTGTGTAAATCTAGTTTCAAACAAAATTTACCAGCACCTTTTCGATTAAAAAATCTTACCTGTTCATGAGCTAGTAATATATTTTCCGAGATAGCTCTTCCAGGAATAAAAGCAGATTGAGCTTCTGAAATTAGATAGCTAAGGAAAGGCTTAATTCTGTTACAAATAACTTTAGCAATAATTTTGTAAATAACATTGCAGCACGATATAGGCCTATAATCAGCAAGAGAAGTGGGATTATTAATTTTTGGCACCAGAGTTATGAAAGTAAGGTTCACACCTTTGTCTAATTTGCAGGTAGAAAAAACCTGATTTATCATACGAGTCATGTTACTTTTTAACTCATTCCAGTGTAGTTTATAAAATTTTGCAGAGAATCCATCTGGGCCCGGACTACTGTTATCAGAAATGGAAGTGATGGCTTTGAAAATTTCATCCGAGCTAACACTGGTAGATAAGAACTCTCTACCTCCCTCATTAATACGACAGATACAATTAACATCAGGTAACGTAGTATTAATATTATCATCATTAAAAATCTGAGTAAAATATAAAATAGCTTCCTTTTCTATCTTATTGGGATCATGCACAAGTTTACCTTCAATAGAAATAATGGAATTAAGATTAGATCTGTGCTTCCTCATCGACATTTTAGAGTGAAAAAATCTTGTACATTCATCCCCTTCTGTGAGCCAATCCACTTTAGCTTTTTGAGAAGCGTTGAGAAATTCTATATGATTTTGATCCTTCCATCTTTTACAGGCTGCCATTAAGTTGTCAAAAGCTGCAGAATTATCTGGGTTGCTGTCTACACACTGAAGAGCTGCTGCATACTCCTGTTCCAATTCCTTCACTATTTGACTGTCTAATCTTCTTCTAGAACTCCAGTCTTTAAGGTACAGTTTACAAACTTTCAACTGTTGTCTAAAAATATGTAACTGAGAGCCCTCAAAAGATAACTTAAATGCATTAGAGAAACATTCCCCATATCCCTCTAATAAATTCCATGTGTTCACATATCTGAATGGTTTTCCTACAGTTGATATAGGGGGATTAAGTAATTTAAGGCATATAGGGATATGGTCACTGATGGGATTAGAGACTCCAAAGCAGGCTAGGTTAGGGAATTTGTTCATTAAAAGATCATTACATAAAATTTTGTCAATTTTAGTAGCCATTCCCCTTTTTCTCCATGTATAGTTGAACCCCAAGATAGGCAAATCAACCAAACCCGAATTGATCACACAATTTTTGAAGCCTTCCATTTGGCTGAAAGGGACAGAATTACCCCCTTTTTTATCTGAAATCGATAGAATATTGTTGAAATCATCAATCAAACACCACGGCACATCAGTATATATTGACTCCTTTGATATAATATTCCATAGAAGTTCTCTGTCCTTTAGAAAATTACTAGCATAAATAAAGGAAATTTTCATTTTAAATCCCCCATAATTCACAATATTCAACGAGATATGCTGAGAAGACATATGAGTAGGCTCAACCTGCCAAATAGAATTATCCCAAATAACAAGGATTCTTCCTTTACAAGAGCAAATGTTATTGTCTAAAGAAGACCAGCCACTATTCATTTTAGACATTAGCTTAATTTTGGCTTCATTACTATGTTTATTCTCTAGCAAACCAACCAAAGTTGGTTTATGAGTTGTTAGAAATTTAAACACTGCTAATTGTTTTTCAGCAGCATTTAAACCTCTAACATTCCAAGCAATAATAGTCATTTAACTTTAGAGTGGCTCCTTGTTTGCCTTTTAGGAGGAGCAGTGGATATAGAAAGGACATTACCATTTTTCTTATTCATCTTTCTATTATTTATCTCGTCAATTTCATCAACAAATTCCTGGTTAACTTCAACAAAATGTTCAACATTCATAACAGGTTCCTGCGAACTAATTGGATTATCCTCCACAGCAATCTGATTTATTAACTCCTCGTCAGAGTCAGAAAGAGTATCAACAAGATCTTCTCCAGCCCCTATCAATGAGCTAGGACCTCCCTCTGCTTGCTGAACCTGCTGGCTATCATTAAGATGACAAAGAGAATTAAACATACCCTTTTCTTCTGTTAATTGTTTTGAAACATTATCTTTTAATAGACTTCCTACCGCATTTGCACTCAATGTCTGAGACTTACTTACAACTGTTTCTGAAACAGATGCAAAACCTTCCTCTGGGTTTTGGACTTGTATATCAACACATGTTACAGACTCACAATTTTGTTCAACAGATGATGGCTGTCCAAGACCTTGCACGTTATCCTCAGCTTGAATATTCGACGAACGAAATTCATGATCCAGAACCAAAGGATTGAGACAATTTACATTAGTTATGATACTAGTATGTTTAAGATTTATGTTATCATGTGCCTGTAAATCTTGTTGTAATAAATTTAATTCCGCATCCCTGCAATTCCCATTGTTAAGTTGGAACGATCCAGTTTCAAATTCTCTACTAGCGTTGTTAAAAGCATCTTCAGTATTTACTGGCAGATTATTACTAATTATATCATCTTCCCTCATAGACTGCATAGATTCATTACAATTTGCATTAGTTTTCGGAATCCATTTACTAGTTTTTTTTATTTTACAGAGATCAGTAGAATGTCCAAAAATTTTACATTCCTTACATAGTATAGGTTTATAGTCATATCTAACTGAAATTTGAAGTTCTTCACCATTATGCATTAGCACATCAACATAGTTAGGAAATCCATCCTCAGTAGACATTTCTATTAGCACCTTAGCATAAGCAATTCTGGATTCATCCGCTGTTATTTTGTCCATTTTCATTGGTTTACCCAGAACACTAGCTATAGCACTTATAGCTTCCTTATCCCATAAATCCAGTTCAAGATTATGCAACTTCACCCAAATTGGCATTGTAGATAGTAAATCTCTGCTAAACCTCATCCCTGCCTGCCACTTCTTGAGAATTATAATATGATTGTCAAACAGATAAGGACCTCCCTTCAACACATTCTCACAATCCGATGCCTCTAAGAATCTGATAATAAAAAATCCATTATCCCGAGCCAATAAGTTAAACTGTTTTTTAGGTTTCCATGTACGTTCAATATACGCTTTCAAATGTATATGATACGGTCTGGATCCATAAACATAAAATATAATTGAGTTCATCCACTTATCAGCAGCCCTCTTGTTCATTTCAATGTCGATTACAGCCTTTTTCTTCTGATTAACTAAAACTGGTTGTCTGTAAGTTAAGTCTACTAATTCATCTGTTCCACCAATTCCCCCATCAACAGCATTTCTCCAATCTTTATTACGCCCTTCAGCTAAACCAGTCTTGAACCTATTCCAGTCAGTCGCACGTTCAACGAACGGTTTTCGATAATTTCCTGAATTACCATAAAGTTCCGAATTGTTGGAAATATAATTCTGATCTCTGGCCCGATAATGGTTCGCCTGTTTGATGATACCCGGATTATTCGCACTTCCAGATCGACCATTTACCAGTCGATTGTTATTAACTAAATTCTCCAAATTCCGAGTTTGCACACCATCGTTATCGAATTTCCCAGATCTTTCCAATAATATTTCACAACTAGGGTTCGGAACAGAGACTCCAGATCTACCATGTTGATTGTCGATACTTATTTCTGACACCCTAGCTTCATCATCAAAAGCGGATCCAGATCCATCATGATCATCCGGAGGTTGAAAAAGGGAATTGAAGCCGCCTTGAGATCCACATAAAGCTTGTGTATATATATATATATATATATATATATTATCATAAGTTTGAAATGGTGAAGTATAAAAATTTATATAATCTAATTTATATATTCAGATATCTCCAATATTAGAAAAATCAAATTATTCGACTTATAAAAATTAATATTTCAATATTTAAAATTAATTAATTATTTCAATAACAGATGCTAAAAATCCGGGGTCGTTACAACTCAGGATGATGTCGAAGAAGGCAAAATTAGGGGTGCCCAAACCAATGAGCCTGGCTACGCTGATGCAGGCCCGAGCAAGGCGCATGCGGTTATACCATCACAAGGCGCGCAACTTCACACGCCGGCTAAGAGTAGAAAGAAGCTATCATATAAGCTAGCAGGAGAAAAACTACAAAGGATCCGGAGTTTGTTATCACTTCTGTCGACGAAGAGTCATCTTCCCAACATTTAAAAAGCTCGATGAAAGGGTTTTCAAATCTCCAAATCCCTGATGACATCATGACTTATGACTTCCCTAACATCAATATTGATGTACTCAATTCTCCCACTAGAAGTGGTGATGGCATTCTTCCTACTGGCAAAGGAGAGAAAACTCCCATGAGCAAGGCTGTAGTAACCGGTCCGTTAGGGGGACACTAGGACACTCATAATCACGTGCACTTCACCACACGATTTTCATCTATCTTTTGTGCAATGGTCACTTGTACTCTGGTATTTGGTTTTTTGCAGGTTCAATGTCTTAGTCCCGAGCTTTTGATCGCTTGAGAGGCTCCTCGATGCAATACAGATCCAAACATGATTCAAGATCGGGTAGGCGTAGAGAGAGGGATGACGATCGAGAAAGAAGTCGTTGCTTGAGGGAATCTTCATCTTCAAAACATAAATCACAATCTCGGTCGTCCCATCAGGAAGTGTAACCTAGTCTTCCTGTGCATAGTGGCGATCAAACCTCTTTCCACGGTCCTCTAGCTGCCGTACTGCCTGAGCAATATTCTGGTTCATCCAGCTCCAAGCAGTCTCGTGACCACAGGTCGAGCAAACGTCCAATCGTTGCTTCCAATCCGTCTTTGCCGACTACTCTTGAAACTTCCAAAGCAGAGAAATTGGTTGAACTTAAGGTCATTCTCCCAACGATTAGTTTTGACGGGCTTAAGTTTCTCCTCTTTATTTATACAATCCTAGGGAATGTTAAGGAAAGTTCTCTCGCATGCGTCAATGATGTTTTTGTTCAACATGAATCGTTCCAGCACTTGGTAGAAAAAATCTCTAAGGTGTCTATTGAGAGACATCATGAAATCGATCACTTAAAGCTAGAGACGATCTACGTTAAAGATATAATCAAACACCAAGACACTGAAATCTCAGACTTGATGGTAAAATTGACTGAGGTAGAAAAAGTGCTAAGGAAACATTTGAAGCGGTGAGTCGTCTAGAGGCTCCCTACAAAAAGGAACTTGATGTTGCTCTCAACCGCAGTGGTGCACTTGCCTTGGAAAAAGATACTTTGCAAAAGGAGAAAATATTCTAGCCCACCACATTGAGGAGCTTGAAGAACTTATTAAGAAGGAGAGGGAAGAGAAAATCGAAGCTCAAGAAGAATCACAAAGATATTGCGAAGAGGATGTTGAGGCCCAGACTTTGAAGATTAAGCTTGATGGACAACTTACTTAAATTGAAGTCATTAAAGAAGAGGCGAGGGAAGCAGGCCGTAATGAGATGAAAGAACAGCTCAAGGCCCAGGTAGAGGATGCCAAGAAAGCCAGTCGAAATGAAATTAAGGACATATTTGATCTCATGATCATTGAATACAATGCTAAAGTCCTTCTCCACTGCGATCTGAGCTTTCTTGGTGAGGGTTATCTTGAGTTGCTTACCGAGGCCTTGGAATATATTGTTGAAATGAAAAAGAAAACCCTCAGCAAAGCTGATTTGGACAAAGAGAAACTAGTGTGGGAGATCCTTTGCGAAAATGAACTCCTAGACCTTACCGCTGCAAGACTCCAATATTTCAACATTTTAGCACCTTCCGGCAAAGGGAAAAATATCGCTAAGTCTTTGAAGTCTGATCTTAAGGGCCCCTCTTCTTTTCAAGCAGCCGGAGCATCAGTTTCTTTCGGCCCGGTACAGGATCCGAGCTATGATCCAGACAGAGTTGGTTATCAATCTAAAGTGTTGACCCCTATTCTGGAAGGTAGCAGTCCAGCGACAACCGAGAGTCAGTCGGACGTAGGTATTCCACTTTACTCTCCACTTTTAAAGAAGTTTCATTTTCCATACCCAATATTCATATGCTTATCTTCTTGTTTCCACAAATTTGTCGGTCTTCCAACTCATAGCCAAAATCTAAAAAGCGATGTCACCATGGAGCAAAAATTGACATCTACTGAGATTCCCACGACCACCGATGCTCCAAGGCCTAATGCTCAAGTTATCGGAGCACTTGATGATGATAAAGCTGAAGATCCACTGTCACTGGATGAATATGATGATGTTGTGATCACCGACACCACTAAACACACCAATGAGCTTAGCTTAAAGGAGCGCATCGAGAGGGTGGAGTTGTTGAAGAAACAAGCCAAGACTGAACCCGTTATTGTGGATATCGAGGATCCAAATCTCATCCCATTACAAGTTATCCAACTTGGCGGGTCGATTTCTTAAAAGTCCCCTCCTACTTTCGAAAGCTCTCCCACCAAAGGCGGTAAAGGATCGAGGAAACAGACAGACAGAAGGTCTGGTGGCACTACTCCCGAAAAACCCAAAAATGAGAGAAGACAAAAGAAATAGCCATCGCTTCAGCTCTGTTTGTACATAACTTGTATAGCTATTTTCCCTTTTGCTAGCTGTGATTGTACGGGACCGGCCCCCGTTTTTCGAATAAACTCGTATCATAATTTAGAAGTTTATTACGCAAATAAAAGTTTTTTATTTTCTGTTGAACTCTCATGTGAATTGTTACTTAAGTGGTTGAGTTATTACTTTCCATTCAATGTACCTGTAATTTGTTGCTCGTTTACTCGGATAATAATCCATTTATTCTATCCCAAGGCCTCGACGTGGTCGTGTCCCTGAGTCGAACCAATCACGGGACTCGTGCCCTAGTGTTGTGCTATCGGATTCAGCGGTTTGGGTGATTATACTCCTTCCCCCAGTCTTGGGTTAGTGGAGTTAGACGGTGGATGGTCGAACTCCGTCCTTAGGGAGTTTATCTCCTCTTGTCGGTTTCAGGCCAGAGTTCATGGAATAGTGAATGGTCGAACCGCACTCATCAATCTGTTTATACTCATATCTGCACTTTGGGGATAAGAGTTAGTTGGTAGGTAGTCAAATCGCACCTGGCTAGTGTTTATACTCCATTCCACGCTTTGGGGACTTAGAGTTATTTCGAAAAATAATCAGATCGTACTTTCCTTAATTGGTTAATTTGCCCCCAAGTTTGGGGGTTTGACTTAGCAAGCGATCAGTTGTATCACGATTTCTTTTGATTCATGAATGTCCCATTACTTGGTAGGATTAAGTTGGTCATTGGATGGTCGAACCACATCCATCCCTCGTTGGGCATTCCATCCATCGGGTTGTGAATGTGGATCGTCAAATGAACGGTCAGACTATTCTCATTTCGTTCAGTTCAATCGTGAACTTATGTACTCGATTTGCTCCAAACTCCGGGAGCCTGCTCGAACATGCCAATACTAGTTAGTCCAGTATCGTAACTGAAATGTACCGCTACAGCAAACACAGACATGAAAGAAATTCAAAACTTTATTTTCTAAACAGAACGAATGACATAATTTGCCTTATTACTTATCTTTGAAAATCAAATGCTAAATCAAATCCTGAAATTAAATACAGCCGAATGAAAAAAAATAAACTAAGTGAAATACCATCGTAAATGCTCGCTTTTCCATGCCCTTGGGAGTGTGATGCCATCAACAGTCGCTAGCTTGAAAGTTCCCTCTCCAAGCCTATATTCAATGACGCATGGTCCTTCCCAAGTAGGATTCATATGTGACGGGGCAGGGAGCACCTAGTCCAAGATGAGATCATCGATTTCAAAGGTCTAGGTCGGACTTTGGTGTTGTAGTATCGGGCGACTCGGTACCGGTGCACAGCTGCCCTTGAGTTAACTTTTTCACGCTTCTCATCTACAAAGACTAGAGATTCCAAGAGGATATCTTTATTCATTCTATTATTGTAGTAGGTTACTCGATGAGAAGGAACTTTTAGCTCAACAGGAATAACGACCTCGGAACCGTAAGTAAGGGCAAATGGAGTATGGCCAGTCGCAGACTTTTGGGTGGTCCTATAAGCCCATAGTGTTGTTGGAGTTCATCTACCCTCTTTCATCTAGCCTTCTGCAAATGCTTCTTTAGAATGGAATTTATAATTTTGTTCACAATTTCAACTTGTCCATTGGCTTGAGGGTGAGCGGCTACTGCAAATCTCTTTTCAATATGATGCCGACGTCAGATCTCTTTGAATTCAGCACTGTCGAATTGAGTCCCATTATCTGTTACAATAGTTTATGGAAGAACAAAACGACATATGATGTTTCAGACAATGAAGTTGATTACTTTATTTTTTGTGATCATAGCTAATGGTTCCGCTTTGGCCCATTTGGTGAAGTAATCAACCACGACGATGGCATACTTCGCACCACCTTTAGAGATCGTAAAGAGCCAATAATATCTATACCTCACATGGCAAACCATGGGCTGACCATTTGTGTAATTTCTATTGGTGGAGCTCTTAGAACTTTTGCATATATCTAGAACTTGTCGCATCGCCTTGCATAATCAGTAGCATCTCGATTGACGGTCGGCCAATAATACCCGTAATGGAGTATTTTCTTTGATAGAGTTTGCCCCTCGTGTGATCGCCACAATCTCTTTCATGAACTTCCTTTAGGACTCATTTTATTTCATCATGAGCGATAAAAAGGAGCAGGGGAATAGAATAACCCTTTATGTACATAACTCCTTCCTATATGATATATCGTGAAGCATTACGAAGGACTTGTCGCTTTTCGTTCCTTTGTTCAGGAAGAACTCCCCATAGCAAACAGTCTTTAATCGGAGTCATCCGCGATTCCTTTTCAGGCTCTGTCCCTAATACTCGATCAATTTCCATCAGGTTGACGCTTGGGGCATTTAATACTTCGACTAGAACCAAGCCCATATGTTGTGCGTCCCCGATGCTAGCAAACTTTGCCAATGAATCAGCCTCACTGTTTTGATCCCGAGGAATGTGTGTAATGTTATAGTACTCAAAGTCAGTCAACAACTCTTGTAATTGGGTAAGGTTTAGAGAAAGCTGTTGTCCTTTAGCTTGGTAATCTCCCCTGACTTGGTATACTACCAACTGTGAGTCGCAAAAGATTTCAAGAGACTTTATTCCTAGTTCTATGGGGAGTTTAAGTCTAGCAATTAGAGTCTCATACTTGGCTTCGTTGTTTGTTGTAGGGCATTCAAGCTTTAAAGAATAGCAAATTGATCGATCTTTGGGAGTTACAAGCACAATCCCAGCTCCAGAATAATGATCATTGGATGCTCCATCTGTATACAACTTCCACCGTATCTTAGGGGTTTCACTACCCTATGGGAAATCATCTTGCGTAGTAAATTCTACTATAAAATTTGCCAGTGCCTGACCCTGGATAGCCCTCCGAGGAAGATAAGTGATGTGCGAATTGGTTAAGCTCGATATTCCACTTGAGTAACCTTCCAAACGTATCAGGTCGCTGCAGGACTTGTCGTAACGGCTGGTCGATGTAAACATTAATAGGGTGTTCCTGGAAGTAAGGGTGGAGCTTTCGTGATGCAATCAACAAATAGTATGCCAGTTTCTCTATCTTCGGATAGTTCCTTTCAACTCCTGTCAATCGCTTGCAAACATAATAGACTGGTCTATAGATCTGATTCTCTTCACCGAACAACACGGCACTTATAGCATGTACCGCCACAGCTAAGTAGATATATAAATCTTCATGATCCACTGGCTTTGATAAGATAGGTGTTCTCTCTAAGTGGTTCACCAAAGCTTGAAATGCGTCTCTACAGTCCTGTGTCCATTCAAAATTCCTTTTCCTTTCATAAATCAAGTCAAAGAAAGGAATGCATTTATCGGTAGCTTTGGAAATGAATCGGCTTAGGGCAGCGACCTTCCCATTCAGGCTCTGTACTTGTTTGATAGTCTTTGGCGCTTGGATATTGCGAATAGCTTGGATCTTCTTGGGATTAACTTTGATTTCGCGGGCATTAACGGTGAAACCCAAGAACTTTCTTGATGCAATGCCAAAGGAACATTTCAGAGGATTAATCTTCATTTTATAATGTCGGAGGATGTCGAACATTTCTGCCAAGTCTCAAACATGGTCGCTAGATTGTCGTGACTTCATGAGCATATCATCCACATATACTTCCATCGTTTTTCTGATGTGATCTTTAAACATTCTGTTAACCAGGCGCTCGTAGGTCGCTCCTATATTCTTTAGTCCAAACGACATCGCCACATAGTAGTATAATCTAACATCGGTAATGAAACTGGTGTGCTCTTGATCGGGAATATGCATCGAGATTTGGTTATATCCTGAGTACGCATCCATAAAAGATAGCAATTCGTGTCCCGCGATTGGGTATACCAGCTGGTCGATCCTTGGAAGGGGAAAATTATCTTTTGGGCATGCCTTGTTCAAGTCCGAGTAATCAATGCATGTCCGCCACTTCCCATTTGCCTTTCTCACAAATACAGGATTAGATACCCACTTAGGGTAGAGGGCATCGTGAATAAACCCATTATCTTTAAGTCTATCCACCTCCTTTTTAAGAGCGACAGATCTCTCCGGATCCATGCCACGTCTTTTTTGTTTCACCAGGACATGCCTCTGGTCGATATTCAATGCATGGCTCGCAATGGCAGGCGTGATCTCACACATGTCAGAGTGAGTCCAAGCGAACACGTTGAGATTCGCTTGAAAAAATCCAGCAAGTTCTTTCGTCATCGGGGGGCTGAGCTGCGATCTAATCTTTAGGACCCGTGATGGGTCATCGTGGCTGACCGTGATGTCAATCGTCAGCTCAGCCGGTGCAATCTTGGTCTCTTTGGGCTCCTCCTCGTCATCTCTCAGATATATATCGCTATAGAACCGACTGTGGTGCCCGAGCCAAGGCTCAAGCACTAGTTGTCAATCTTCAGTGGCTTGGGTGCGAACTGACTTGTCCACACCCTTACCTTTCTCCTTCCAGTGAGCATCCATGTACTCAGCTACATAACAGGCACGTCCGGTCGCCTGATCACCATGAACAACTCCAGCACCATTATCTGTCGGGAGCTTCAAAGTCAAACGCCATGGGACAAAAACTGCCCGGAACTCAACTAGGACCGCTCGTCACAGAAAAGCGTTGAATGGAGAGTCAACATCCAAAGCAACATAAGGCAAAATCCACACTCTCCTATGGTCACCTTCTCCCAACTCTATAGGTAATTCGACATAACCAACAGCTTCAGTTGCAGCACTATTAAAGCCATGAATGCGGGCTTTAGACATTTCAAGTCCTTGGCTTCCATCCTCATCTAATTGTAAGATTTTTTGAAAATTATATTTACAGAACTTCCACAGTCAACCAATATCCTTCTCACTAAAGCGGGGCCGATCATGGCCGAAATGACTATTGGGTCGATCGTTGGAGCCTCCACCTTGTCTACATCTCTGTTTCTAAACAAGATATCATCTGCTATTGTACATTGCTGTTTTGCCGAAGCTCCATCTTCCATATTTGAACATTCAAAATTCACATGCTTAATCGTGCTAGCGTAGCGCTACATCTCATGCCAACTTTTATCAGCCGGATGTGGTCCTCCGACTATTGTATTGATTACCAATTTTCCATCGGTCCGCGCAGGCTCCTAAGCCATGTGCAGTGCTTGTCCTCGGTTAGGGTCAGATGTCCCTTGCCAGCCATCCTGCGGGGTTTTTACAAACTGATGTAACAATCTTTCTCAAATCAGCTTTTCGATAATATCCTAGAGATGCCTTGATTCATTTGTGTTATACCCATACCATTTATGAAACGGACAATATTTCTCGGTTTATTTCTTCTTTTCCGTTGATTCTTTTGGTGGAGGCTTCTTGTACTACATGATATTGCAAGTAGACAAATAGATATTCTCTAGGGACGTATTCAGTGGTGTGTAAGTATCGTACATCGGAGTCCTAGGCTTCCCTCTTCCAGAATCCCTCTTTCGTCCTCGGCTCCAATCTTCGCCTTTTTTTGTTGATTCGGTTTGCTCTGTACATTCACTTGAATTTTTCCCGAGCTATCATCGGACTACTATACTGCAATATTACTCTGTACTCCCTCTCCACTCAGTCCCGCAATATTCTTCTTCTTGGAGCATCTGGCTTCCTCCTTCCTCAAATACTGAGCTGCCTTTGCGTAAAAGCGTTCTAACTTTACGGGTGGCTTGCCAGCTAACCAATCGCCAAAATCAGATTCTGGATCAATCCCTCCTTTTACATCCATCAATATTGCATGGTCATTCGAATTACTAATTTCTGTAATACCTGTATGGAATCTCTCCAAATAATCTTTCAATGATTCTCTCGGAGCCTAGATCACACTGGATAGGGACATTACATCTTTAGAGCGAGTTGCGTTCATACGAAACTACTCCACAAACCTTGTTGCCAAATCATCAAATCTAGAGATCGATAGTGGAGGTAACCTTGTAAACCACACTATTGCTATTCTAGAGAGAGTTATGGGAAAACATCTACACTTGGTTACATCATCTGCTCGTGCGGAATCCATCAGACATTCATATCTCATGATGTGCTGCCTAGGGTAAGTTTTTCCCTCATAGGCAGGCATCAAAGGCATGTTGAACTTCCTTGGATACTCTGCATGTAGGACATTATCGATGAATGGGGAATGGCTTCTCGAGATTCCCCAGTCATCATTGGTCAAGCCTTAGCTCTCTCTTACTAGCTGTCTAACCATAGCCGACAAATCCAGCATTTGGATAGTTGATGCCAAGCGGTGGTCGTTTCCACCTCACATGAATGGTCCAGTCGATGTCTATAGGCCGTTCCATGCCTCTTGGTTCAACATCCTCCCGATGTATATCTCATAAATTCACTTTATCTCCATTCCGAGGAAGCATTTGTTCAATATTTGACTGAACTCCATCATCCAAATTAGCCGCATCAACTCCAGCTTGAATCCCGGTGTGCAAAGGTAAGTTCCCTCCTTTGGAGGAGGGATCGGTACCGATCCCTATGGAGGGATCGTCACCGATCGGTCCTGGCAAACCAAGATGGTCTGCCTGTTGATGCCCTGAAGTTTCTATGCGATATCCGTCTGTTCTCCGATGCCTATGCCTGTAATACTCGTTGGATGAACTAGAGCTCTCCGTGCCGAGTAAGGGGTATGGTCTCTCCTAGCTTTTCCTCATTGTTGCTGACTGAGTTGGTTTATTAGGTTGATATTGGTCTGAATCTACAGATTTAATTGTCGACAGCTATGCATTAGCTCTCTTATTAGATTCTGAAATTCAACTCTTGTAATAGAATTTGTTGAATTCCGGACTTCAACTGGTTCAGCATTCACATCCATTGGTTGACTGCTCGGGCCTCCCTGTTGGATGCTAGTATTCTCATTACCTTCCATGTTTTGAGAAGTAGATCTAGTGTTCCTCACCGTTGTTGATAGCTTTGCTTAGATTTTTGCAAATTTGAGTAGAACGAGAAAGCTTCTTGAAGATAACTATGGATCTCCTTCGGGGGATTTATGCAATCCAGTAGCAACAAAGGGAGCCTAATAAGCTGAGAATCAAGGTTCTCAATGAATGCATCAAAATGTTTGCACTAAAAAATGGCACAAACACCCAATAGAAGTTATAAAGAGAAATAAATAAAGAATATAAAATGAAAACAGAGGATAATATCAAATAAACAACAGCAAATTGAAAGAACAACACGCACACAATGATTTATAGTGGTTCAGCGTTGTTTGCCTATGTCCACTTTGAATATATTGCTTTATTAATCACTTTATAATCTAATTACAATAGGTATTGGATGAAAATCATTAGTTACAAAAGAATATAAAGCAACTAGTAGCATAAAGGTCCCAAAAATGAACAACCAAGCCTGTATTTATAGACGAAGATGGCCAAATATCTCCCTAAAAATTCAGGAGAAGGACCTTTAGAGCCATATGGACCCACAAGGGGAATCGCATGGCCCAATTCCCAAAGAAGAGGGATCGGTACCGATCCATACTTTGGTCTAGTTTTGGGGTGTGATCCCTATGGTAGCTTCCTCATTGTAAAATATGCTTAGCCTCCAAATTTCATGCCAATTGGATCAGTAGAACTTGAGTAATTGCTTAATCTTTGCTTCAACAAGGATTGCTTGTTGATTCCTGCCGATCCCTACCAAGGGAAGAGTGCCAATCCCTCCCTCTTTATCTTTTTGAGGTGCGATCCCTAAGTTAGCCTCCTTAGGGTCCCTATATCTTGCTCACAAAATTTCATATGCATTGGACTTGTAGATCTTGAGATATTGATTGTTTTCTATTAAAATACTATGTATTTCCTAAAACATATCAATCCCTATTATAGAAGCCAATTTATGCCGATCCCTCATATATATTGAACAATATTTCATACTTCGAACATTCTGCCTTGCATATCTATCAATTCCATTCAACCTCGACTTCGTGTTATCATCCGTACTTGACTTTTGGGCCTCACAACCATCACTCTGGACTCATTGGCCTTGATAGTAGTCGAATCTAACCTGTGTAATCAGTTTAACATAGCCGGGTCAAAATGCCGGATAACACTTGCCCCCCAAAGAACGTCTTGTGCTGAACATGACGTGCTTTGAACCGAAGCAAGTTAGTGTCATCGGAAAGAAACCCGTCCACTTTCTCTGAATAGTCACCATTGAATTAATTTTCCAAAGTGTTGTATCTCTTTGTTTGTCGTGACGCTTGGTCCATCTTCGATAGTATAAACCCAGGGTTATATTCTGTTAGTTAATATATATAAGTCAGGTTCCATGAGACCAATAATCTTTGGTTATCTGGTCCAGCCTTAAACTTGAAGGTTTCGGGTTGATTTCAATTTCTATCGATTTCAAAAATCGAACTTTTAAACCATACACATGCACATTCAGATACATGTTCTTATGGAGCTAGAAATACAAGTGCCCCAAGGCCCACACCACCTTTGACTCCAACCGCATCTTCAAAAAATGTTCATGAGCGGTGAAACATCTTTTGTGGTAGATGAATAGTTTTTCAACTAATCAGGCATCTCAGACTGCCTATTCACCATCGCTCGTGTACTTCATTTTCTAATACTGATAGTCTGATGAAGATACCTTAGTAGCTAGCGATAAAAATAAGTTAAAGTCCAAAAGACAAGCAGTGTATACAATGTAATATAATAGAAAAATACAAGTATGCTCTCGCAACGTATCTCCTTTTACCAGATTAATCAACTCAAACTAGTCTTCTTGGTCTGAGTGTTGAGCCTAAGCACTAATACCAAATGTAACAACCCACCCTTCGTAATACCAAAACATCATTGTCTCATATCAACGATTGACTTCCAAATATCACAAAATATAGATTGTTGGGTTAAAATTAGAACGAAACACTAAACAAAGACATTGATAGGATCTCACAATGGAATGATAATATATAATATACAGAATATATGTTCGCACCAAAAATTGGCACAAACACCCAATAGAAGTTTTGAAGAGGAATAAATGAAAAATAAAAAATGAAAAAAGAGGTTAATAACAAATAAATAGTAATAAATTGAAAGAATAACATGCACACAACGATTTATAGTGGTTCAGCATTGTTTGCATACGTCCACTTTGAATAGATTGCTTTATTAATCACTTTATAATCTGAGTACAATAGGGATTAGATGAAAATCATTAGTTACAAAATAAAATAAAGCAACTAGCTACATAAAGCTCTCGAAAATAAACAACCAAGTCTGTATTTATAGACGAAGATGGCCAAATATCTCCCTGAAAATTCATCAGAAGGACCTTTAGAGCCATATGGACCCACAAGAGGGATCGCATGGCCCAATTCCTAAAGAAGAGGGATCGATACCGATCCCTACTTTGGTTGAGTTTCGGGGTGCGATCCCTAAGGTAGCTTCCTTATGCTAAAATATTCTTAGCCTCCAATTTTCATGCCAATTGGATCAGTAGAACTTGAGTTATTGCTTGATCTTTGCTTCAACATATATTGCTTGTTGATTCCTGGTGATCCCTACCAAGGGAAGAGGTTTGATCCCTCCATGTTTGTCTTTTTGAGGTGCGATCCCTAGGGTAAGCTCCCTAGGGTCCCCGTATCTTGCTCACAAAATTTCATATGCATTGGACTTGTAGATCTTGAGATATTCATTATTTTCTACTGAAATGCTCATTATTCCCTAAAACATACTGATCCTTATGGAAGTCAATATATGCCGATCCCTCCTATATGTTGAACCATATTTCATACTTCAAAATTATGCCTTGCATATCTATCAATTTCATTCAACCTCGACTATATGTTATCATCCGTACTTGACTTCTGGGCCCCACAACCATCACTCTGGACTCATTCGCCTTGATAGCAGTCAAATTTAACCTGTGTAGTCAGTTCAATATAGCTGGGTCAAAATCTCGAATAACAATATAGATGAATAGAACATGATGAACTATATATATAAGATACTGTACTAGCGAAAGCAACTGATAAATAAATATTAATATAGAAAATCAAAATATAACAACTCCCACCAAAGGGAGTTTTGAATAATATCTGACACAACAAATCACATATACATACATAATATATGTCTGTCACATATTGCAAAAATAGCAAGTATATATATCCAAAATATTAATGCTACACCTCCGAAATACTCTAGCTACGCATCTTGATAGCATATCCCTTAAAGCACCTGACTTTCAAATTATTCAATCGAGTATCTAAGATTTGTCATGACATGAACAGACAAATTCAAAATGCGGGTCAAACATAAAGCTTGATGTGAGGGGAACTATTTCAAAATACTGTGTATCAAAACTATATACATATAGGATAGGAACTACTAAGGTACAGCTAGTCCTCTCCACAAATGTGGCTCAGGGATAATCCAAACTACCTATAAACAAGTAAGTAAAGTAAACCGATCCCAAAAGTAAGGAATCATACCATAACCTGCTTTTCTCCTATAATCAATGAGTCAACAAAAATAATATAATTTGACTAATACCTAATGGTATACCATGATAAGGTAACCCAATATACAAATGTCGAGACAATATAAGTATCATAATATATGCATATCCTAGATTACATAATAATATTATCAACCAACTAATATAACATACACAATATAATGATAAACGAGACAGAGAATACAAATCGATACTCATCATTGCCGATGGGTGGAGTCCATAATGGACATTAACCGCGATTCAATTATCCCTATGTAGGGTCCAAAATAAATAGAGTCGGTACCTAATTATACCATAAACCTCAAGGTGTATCCAGTGTGATCGAACTCGTGTAGATCTCACCATACCCCATATCAAACATAAGTGATATATGACATACTCTAGATATCTGACACCTATATAGATCTCACTATAATCTAATGATTCCCATTGAGGGTCCAAATTAAACAGAGTTGATTTCTTAATCATACCACATACCCCAATCGCATCCTGATTGATCGAACCCGTGTAGAACTCACCATACCCCATATCGAGGATAAGTGATATATGACCTACTCTAGATATTTGAGACCTTTGTGGACCTCACCATACCCCGTATTGAGCATAAGTGATAAATGATCCACTTGTAGATGATTGTCACCATCTCCCCCTTAGTCATCATGGATTTCTTAGCAAATTCATATAACGCCTCTACAAAAGAGAATAATAGGCACATCCTATATAATATGTCATCGGGATGAGAAAGGAACACTGATGCCATATTTATATATTTCAAATGTAAAATCACGTAATCAAATACATCTATCATAGACAAAGACTGATATCTCGTCATCGTCTATCATACGGATGGCCTTACTATAAGACTAATAATAGGCATGACCACTAATATATGGCGAATGCAGCGTATGATCACTAATATAAGATCAATATTATGTACATGCCGATAATATTCATCGAACTATGCGTACCTCGAGGTCAAAGCCCAATGGTACAGATTTAATTCGATCGATTACACACGCTCGCCGGACATGATCATATGACCAATCGTCTTACCGATCCCATTCCCAATTTTTGTTGAACCCATAAGAATCACTTAACATCTGCATCTGGATCTAGAGCTTAGCCTCACTTTCTCTTTCCCCGAGTAGCATATAGTCTTCCCAAAGTTGCGTCGAAGCTCTACATGAACCCACATATGAAATCGGGGAAGAAACCCAGATAAAATGCTACCGAACCAAGGAATTACTACCCAGGTCAGTGCATCACCTGCCAACTGGTGGTCTACCATCGATCGACTGGTGGTAGCATATCCTAGGCAGTAAAGTCTGGAGCAAAGGCCAGCGATCCATACGACCACCGATTTGTGCACCATTTCCTCAATTACTTAGTCCGATGAGTCGCCTAGCTTTCAAAGCGGGCCTCCACCCCATCAGACCTCCTAAGGAGTTCATTGTTTGAAGTTTTGGAAGTGGATCCTTACGTATTCAAAAATCGATTTTAACACGAAATTAACTTTTTGCACGTGTAGAATTCAAAGGGCGACTATAGCTACCCGGGTACCTCAAATCACACCAAAACTTACCCAATCGACTATTTAGCCTTATGTGATGCCTACACGTGCTAGCATACTCATTCGTGCATATTTGCACATGTGTGCACAAGCATACTTCACAACACAAGTCACGTTTCAGACTTCACCGAAGCGATTACTCGGTCTAGTGTACTCTTTAACAACTTAGCGCACAAGATAGTCACTATGGCTATGTTAAATGCCCATAAAACACTTGTACACATCAATATATTAACAAAAAAACATACAGAACAATTCTAGGTGTAATACACAAATTCTTTTGATTGTAATATATCTTTAAATATACATGTACGTATACTTACCCAGATCCACATACATACACGTATATTCCATAAGCAATTTTACCATTAATTAATCAAATCTTACTTTTATCTACTAAACTTTTCAACAGAAGTAAAATATCTTTTTGTATTATTTTATAAAATCTCATATCATTTTATAAAATACAATGCTAGTTTATAAATCCATTTAAGCCTTTGAAATACTAAATCTCTTTATTTAAATTAAGTATTACTTTCATAAATATTTTATAAAATATTGTATCCATTTTATAAGACATCTTCTTCATATTATTTTATGAAATCTTATACTCTTTAGAAAAATCTCATTCATACTTATTTTATACAATATTATTTTTCTTAATATTTTATAAAATCAATCTTTTTATAGAATATCACTTATATACTATTTTACAAAATAGAATTTGATAAAATCGCTATTTTGTAAAATATAATTTTTTATTTATAAAATTATTCCTTTACATAAATAATATTTATAAATAAATCATTCATTAGTAAAGATCATTTCTTTACTTTTAAATAATATTGTACTAATTAAGCTTCATTAATCAGTTAATTAGCTTATTAACATTTCTAAAACCATTTAAATTAGTTTTCTTATTACTAACAAATGACAAGCACTTAATTTTGTCATCTAATAGGTCTCTAAGCCATCACAACATCACATATAATCACTCAGTTATCCCGAAATCCATTTCTAAGCTTAAGGTTTTAAACAAATAGTGAGACAATATAATCATTTTCATAACATGGATACATGCCTAATTCAATCCAAATAATCTCCAAACCACTTCATATAATCTTCAATGAACAAAATAAAGAAGATTAACAAGGAAATATACATTAAGAATCATCCCACTCACCTTCTCTTTTCCTAAACCAAGCTCTAATCACCAAAACCCATGTTTTCCCTCTCTTTAAATCATAGAAGAAGCTCCAATCACAACTTCAAGCTAATTCGTTGATGGGTTTTGGAAAGAATTGCATGAGAGAAATTATGGTGATTTTTATTTAAATTTAAAAAATTTATTTGAATGGTTTAGGGATTGGAGATTAAGGAGAGATTAAGGAAAGATTAAAGGAAGACTAGGAGAAGAAGAGGAGGTAGTAACTTGAAATGAAAGTGGAATGAGAATTATGAAGAAGGTTAGCCAATGGGCCATAGTCCAAATTCATTTCATCCACTCAAAAATCACTATTCACTTCAAAAATTCTTCGACTCCAAAGATAGTCAAGTTTATACTCAGTTTTCTCGCATTGGAAAAGCTAACTCAACTACGAGTGTTTCGAATCCCAATTCATCCATCTTTGAAAAATTGAGTACAATAGGCATTTCGATAACCATGACTTAATATTTAAATACCGAGTGGTTAAAATGCGGGTGTTACACTTTATGTCTAACCCATGTTTTTATTATTTTCCATAAACTCACAAGTACTCATTTAAGTAGGCTGGGTTTGTGGGCTTAAACAGGTAACTTTTGAAAAGACAGATAAAGAAGCCAAAGATAAAGGAGGAGGATTATTTTGCAAATAAAAGTTATTTTACTCCACCGTTGTAAAACTAGAATTTATAACTAGTTATGTGCTTGCGTCGACATCCTCATATGTCGGACACGACACTAGTATTTGTCTTTATTTATATTTTACCCCTGCAAGGGAATGAGAAGGGTTAATGATGATGTAATGAATTATGTGAAACCATTTGATGAAATGAAATTATTTTCTGGGTTTACTTAGTGTTGTCAAAAAAATATTGATCTCATTTTACTGCCTGAAAATAATTTTAGTTATGACTGCAGCATCATTGGCGTTTATTTTCGGATCTTGAAGTGGGGAATGTTACAACTTAATATCAAAGCATAGGTTAAGGGACAACTAAGAAAAACAGAGCTAAGTATATATTAGATGATTAGAAAATGAACACCTTAGAAAAAGGTATATGTTATATGTAACGACCCGACATTTTGAACCATTCGCGTCCATTATAAGTGTATAGGTAGACACTCATGCCGGAGTTGAATTGCTCAAAATACCGCGTTGTTAATTTAAATTTGGCAAAACTGAACATATACAGTAAATAAATATAATCACAAATCACAGACACAGAGTAATAAGTGCAGCGGAAATAAAAGAGATAGTAGTTCATGAAGCTACTATATGAATATATAAAATACATCAGAGTTTACAACAGAAGAGTAATACGATACATCAGAGTTAAACCAGATACAATGGGAGAGTAACACGATACATCAGATACAAATCAGAATGCATCACTGGAATCATCGAACACTGGAAGTAGAATAGATGGCTGGATCTTCAAGCAAAGCTCCAACTCCAAAGGTGAGTCTCGAAAACTGAACCACTCAGTCTGACCCGAGCGTAAAGCAAAAACGCAAGACACTCGAGTCAGGATTAACATTCTTATATTAATAAATCCAACTCAAGTGAAATAGCAATTGAAATACAAGTAACTCAAAGGATGTTTGGAATAACCATCCTTTAAGGATCCGTTAAACTATCTACTATGTAGTAATGTACGATAAGTAGATAATGTCTATCAGTAATATAAAGATATCAAAATAGCGTTAAGTCATGGCCCATTCCACCCTTAACACATTTTTATTCCCAAAAGCATATACAAGACCGTAGTTTCCCCAAAACCGGAAGTCACCAGAGGGCAATCCATATACTAAAGGTACAAATCAAAATCGTAGTGGTCGTGCATAAATGGAATACAAGTATGACAAGGCACATGAGGCTATACCCAAGGTAGTGATACTACCGTTCGCCTGATCCGGACTGGTGAGAACGCAACGCCGCAGCGCCCGCAACACCGTGAAACAACACTCCCAAAATCAAGGGTGCACCAATCGACAACAAGTATAAGTAGTTCGAAGAAGTGTGTCCACTTGAGGTATCAATCCTCCATTGGCCCGGCACAGCTCCTGTTTTAGTCATTTCCAATTTGACACAAGTGTCAAGGCTATCCATTATCGTTCTCTTTCTTCAGTCATCACGTACATCATTCCAACCACTTCATTCTGGATCATCACTCCGCGTATAGTTATTAAAGTGGTTTCGGTTCAGATAGAGAGTATATCCATTACCGATCCCGGTCTCTTTAATAACTTTCGTAATTATTGTTAGTCCATAGGATAGTGGTTTTGATGACAACAACTATAGAAGTGTTATAAAATATATATGTGCAGGAAATCTATATGCAGGTATCAACAAAAGAAGACTGTACAGTAAAGAAGACAAAGATCAAGAGTTCAAGATTGAAGACTCATGAGATTCAAGATATTCAAGAGTTCAAGACAAATAATATAGTTAGGTTAGATATTTGTTAAAACTCCTTGAAAGCACTATCATTCTTTTTTATCCAATTTACTCGTGGACTGGAATCCACTTCGTTCTTGTTAAAGGGATGGAACCCTAGTGAGATGGAACTCACGAAATATCTAGTGGAACGGATAGTAGCCCTATTTTGTTATCCACTAATTTGGATTCAAAATGATTTTCAAAATTATCTCTTGTTTCATAAAATGATTTTCAAATATTCCTTTTCAAAAGAAAAACCTTCGTTCGTATTTCCAAAAATGTTTTAGCCTCAAAATCATATTTATCATTTTATATTTTGATTTCAAAATTGTCCTTGATATTTTAGCCTCAAAATCTATTTTAATATTATATTTACTTTAGTTTATTTACCTTGATTTTAAAAATATTTTAGTATATATACATATATATATTCATAAGTATTTCTACTTCTAAATACCTTATACAAATACATAGAGTCCATTTGAATAAAGTTGCATATGTTTTAAATCATCATTTTCAAAGAAAAGCAAATCATCATTTTTAATAGACCATGTCGACATCATAGTTACTCGTCATGTCGACATGCTTCCTGTTATAGCAAAGGTTGTTTTCAAAAGAAGTGTCTATTCGTTTAAATCTCTTTGAATGGACACATCCATTCATTCTCTATAAATAGAGACTGTTATGGACGTTTTCCAGTAACTACTTTCTTTATTTTCTCTCCTCTTTATTCTCTTATCTTATTTTCTAATCATCCTATCCATATTCTGCCGAAATCTTAAGTGAATCAAACCAGAATATCTCTAGTTTGATTCTCTGCCACTCTCTTCAAAGAATCTCAGTGCTTATCAGAGTTATAGATACATTTGTACTCAAAGAAACTTGTTTAGGGTTATAAAGGTGTGATCGTGTCCTTGGAAATCGATCGGGTGAACTTGTGTCCTGTGAATCAAGTGGTTCTACCCAGAGACCTGAGAATCTGGAGGGTGTACCTCGTTGCCTTGGAATCGAGGGATTGTAATCTAGATTATTATTGAATAGAAAGCCGTACGAGTTGTGCGGGACTGGATGTAGGGTAACACCGAACCAGTATAAAATTCCTGGTGTGTTCTTTCCTTTACTTGCTTTTTATTTATATTTGCATCTGTTTGTGATTCTGTGATTTGATCTATGATTGTGTATTTGCATTAAGTTAGTTAAATCAATTTAAATCAAAGAAGTTTTAAAGGAATTCTTAAAACACTATTCACCCCCCCTCTAGTGTTAAATAGCCTTAAGATCATCTTCCGCGTCCCTTTCATTTGGTATCAGAGCAAGTTTTTCAAAGTATTCATAATCTGATTTTTGAAAAGTTCATGGCTAAGTTTGAAATGTTTCCTAAAAATAATTCTTTAATGATCAAATCATTGTGGTCTCATAAATTGATGCATGATAGTTATATAGAATCAGGTAATCTACAAAAGTTGCTCACTGTGCAGGAATCTTGCTTCATGGCGACAAATGAATCTATTCACAATGGACAAGTTGTGCAAATAAGGAAAAACAAGTGGATACTTGATAGTGGATGTTCAAGACATATGACAGGAAATCCAGAGATACTCAATGACATTATTTACAAGGATGGAGGATTGGTTAATTTTGGGGATAATTCAAAAGGTTATGTAGTTGGCATCGGCAATGTAGGTAATTCTGAAACTCCTATTATTTCAAATGTTTTGTTAGTTCAAAATCTACAACATAATCTACTTAGTATTAGTCAGTTATGTGATAAAGGATATAGGATTAAATTTGAAAAAGACAAGTGTCACATCGAAGATAATAAATCTAATATTATCTTTGAGGGAGTTAAGAAAAAGAATATCTATATTCTCAGTATGAAAATTTCAAATGATAATCTATGTCTTTTGGCCAATACAAGTGACCCTTGGACTTGGCGTAAGAGATTTGGACATTTGAATTTTAAACTCTTATCTAGACTATCCAAACTTGATCTAGTAAGAGGCCTCCCTAAGATGCAATTTAAAGTAGATAGTATATGTGATGCATGTCAATTAGGAAAACTTAGAAAAAGTTCCTTTAAACTTAAAGATATGATTTCTACTTCAAAACCTCTTGAGTTACTTCACCTAGATTTATTTGGTCCATCTCAGATTCAATCAATCAACCATAGTAAATATGTCTTTGTAATTGTGGATGATTATTCCAGATATACATGGACAATCTTTCTGAAACATAAAAGTGATACTTTTGATTATTTTAAAAGTTTTTCAAAAAGAGTTCAAAACCAACTTTCTTCCAAGATCATCACTATTCGTAGTGATCACGGTGGTGAATTTGAAAATGAGAAGTTTGAGGAATTCTGTAATCAGAAGGGAATTACTCACAATTTTTCGTTTCCAAGAACTCCACAACAAAACGGAGTAGTTGAGCGTAAGAATAGGACGATTCAAGAGTGTGCTAGAACTCTACTTTCTGATAGTAAATTACCAAAACATTTTTGGGCTGAAGCAGTTGCAACAGCCTGTTATATTTTGAATAGGATTCTAATTAGACCTCTAACCAATAAAACACCTTATGAACTTCTTTTCAATAAGAAACCTAAGGTATCTTATTTCAGAATTTTTGGAAGTAAATGTTTTATCTTAAATACAAAAGATAATTTAGATAAGTTTGATCCTAAATCCGACAAAGGAATCTTTATCGGATATTCTAACAGGAGTAAAGCTTATAGAGTTTTTAATCTAAGAACAAACACTATTGAAGAAACTTTACATGTTTCCTTTGATGAAAATTTCAGAGAAGTTGATCAGACTAATGATGAGGATGACTTAGTTATTTCTAATCATGAATCTGTAGATGCTACAAATGAAACTTTTCATCCAAATAAAAAGATTAGGCTTTTAAAAGATCACCCTGTAGAAAATATTCTAGGAGATATGCAATCTGTTGTTAAAACTAGGAATCAATTAAACAGTATGAGTCATGTTGCTTTTATATCCTCAATAGAACCTAAAAATCCAAAGGAAGCATCAACTGATGATTCATGGATTCTTGCTATGCAAGAAGAATTGAATCAATTCACCAGAAATGATGTTTGGGAACTTGTTCCTAGACCTGAGGATAAATCCATTATAGGCACTAAATGGGTATATAAAAATAAATTAAATGAATTAGGTGAGGTCGTTAGAAATAAGGCTCGACTCGTTGCACAAGGTTATTGTCAAGAAGAAGGTATAGATTATGACGAAACCTTTGCACCCGTAGCAAGATTAGAAGCTATTAGAATTCTGCTTGCTTTCGCTAATTTCAATAATTTCAAACTTTTTCAAATGGATGTCAAGAGTGCCTTTCTAAATGGTTTTGTAAAAGAGGAAGTTTATGTTGAACAACCTCCACTGTAACAATCCGATATTTTAAAGCGAAATTTTAATAAATAAATAAAAAAAAAACATTTCGAAATATTGATTTGAAATTTTTAAAGTGTAATATCTAGCATAAAACGAAAAAAAATTTAAAACGTTACATTTCGTTACGTTTTGTCCGTTCTTAACTTTACATTAGAATCAAATTTTATTTATAATGATAATAACTATCTTTAAATTTGGTTTAAAAGATACGTTATATTTTTAAGAAACCGTTAGCATTTTTTTTAAATAAAAGAAACAAGTAACGGTTGCACGTTACTTCGGGCGTTACACTTTTCGTTCGTCGTTCCTTGTCCGTTTGATCTTTTCTTGCGTTAACAGCGCTATTTCAGCTGTATATTTTCAGTTTGAAAATTTCAATAGAATATTGCATTGAATTGTTCACGTGAGAATTATTATTTCATTTCCCTCTTTGTCTCCCGTGCGTTTCTCCAAATTGAATGCCTTTAATTATTGCTTTAATTTCTTTACCGGTTCCAAAACTTTTCGTTTGCCTCCTCTTTACAAGTTGTGAACAGCTGCCTTTTTATTTTTCGCAAGCAAACAAAAGTTTCCAGAGAAAAATTTGTATTCTCTACTTCAGCTTTCACTTTAGATTTCGTGACCAAGGTATGGCCACGTCTCCTTCCCTTCAATTTCTTTTTTCTTCTTTTTTGGTTTGCCTTTGTTTTGCTGTTGTCCCCTGTTTCTTTGCCGCCAACCCCATACGAGACCAAGCTGGCCACGCCCTACCCATTCGTCACCCCTATACTCGGCCAGTCACCGACTACGTACCCCTGTCCTCCACCACGCCAACTACCAGACCCACTGACCCGTGCCAGATCGCCACCACGCAAAACCCACCTACCTCGGATCCAGACCCAAACCCAGTTGTCACTGCCTCAAGTCCAACCAACATCCACCACGTCACGATCTCCACGCCACGCCTACACCAGTCAGCCTACCCACCACCCAGGTTCCAACCCCGAACCCCACCCTATCCACCACGAGGCCAACCACCGAACGAACCCAGCCTGCCCTCCTCCACGACTCACTGCAGCCACATCACGCCAGTTACCTGACCTCGCCGACGTCAGCCCTCCATCGGTTGAACCCATCACCAGACCCAGACCTGCCACCACTTTCCAGTCCTCCACCAAAGCCTTTTACCACGTGACTTGTCCCCACGCCATCAACACCAACTCGAAGCTGCCACGTCCCTACCACCGAACCCAGACAAAGTCCTCCGCCCTTCCGAAGGAACCTACCCCATACCAGATCTGAGACCACCGCATGCTCTTCTTTCATGTTGTTTATTTTTGTCGCCCCTGCTTTGTTCTTGCTGTACCATTTTTGTTGCCTACCCATACTTGGCCAATCACCAGAGAAATGTAAAAAGGAATTTGTATGTTGGTATCTTAGTTATAGTTTCCACCGAGCCCTATTTCGAGAAAAATGTCTTTGTAACTTGTATTTGTACTTCAGTTATTTTTGGCACTGACTTGTTTTGAAAAAAAAAGAAGAACTAAAATTTATTTCAGTTTTGTTTTTAAGTTTAGATATGTTCGATCTCTGACTTCTGTTTTGAAAACGAAGATTTCTTTTTTTTTTGCTTTAGTTTTGTCCTTGTATAAACCAAAGAAGTGAAAGGAAAATGTTTGTTACTTTAAAAATATATAGTTTTAGTGGTCGGGCTAATTGTTATCGATTCTCAACTTGTTTCTTTTCCGTTTGTTGCTTCATTTGAAAATTTGTTATTCGTCCATTTTTAGATTTGTCTATTTATTTGCTTTATTCTTTTGACTTTAGATTTGAATCTAGTCGGCGAAATCCGCTAACAATAAATCGTGCTTCCCGCGTGCTTTCGACTGATAGCGTACTTCTTTCTTTCTGAATCTCCAGCTCCGTAGAGGTGAGTAAATCTCACACGAATATCTATACTTATATAATTGTGAAACGACCGCAACTGAATGTGTAGAAATAAATAAATAAATAAATGATGTTATAATTACCTGTGATTTATTTATAGTAGATGTAAATTGTTAAAACTGCATATCGTATCATCTGTTATATTCTGTTCTTGTTTTACTGTTATTCTATTCTGTTAAATCACACTGCAAGTTCCCTGTAGAATAGAATCACTATGGGTTGAAATGATACATACCCGAACGGACTTTAGAATAAGGGAAGGTCGTTATGGGCTGAAATGATAGGCCTGAGTGATTTTCAATTAAATTTTATTTACTTGGGATTGCGGGTTCGAAATGATAAAACCCGGATTTTTCTTTGTAAATTACGGATTGAAATGATATAGTATCCGTATCACTTGAATTAGGCTAGAAAATATTATACAGACCCGTGGTTATTTTTCTGTATTTTCTGAATATTTTTAAATAATATAAAATTTTAATAATATTAAATTGATTTAAACCAAATTTTTCAGTGATTTATTTAAAATAGAAATGATTTTTCTATGTGATAAATATAAGTAAATGGAGGAATATTGATTTTAAAAAAAAAACGAAACTTAAATTTGAAATTTTGATTTAAAGAAAGATGAAACTTAAGTTAATTTAATTGAAATGAAATTTAGTTTTAAATTGGTAGAAAATGAAGTTTAAGTTTAAATGTTGAAATGAATGTAATAAGCAAATTGGTAAGTTTTGGTTTTTAACTTGTAAAATTTCTCTTGAAACAAAATTTGTTAAAGGATTGAAAATGAACATTTTAAGGTATGATTTTATAAGTTTTAACTAGGTAGAATCTGTAGCACTTGTTAAGTGTTGTGGTTTTTATAAATGAACCAAAAGACTAAAATGAACTAAAGCTATGATAGTACTTGGTAAGTGCTGTTGTAGCAGAAACTAAAATTTAACTTGAACTAATGAAAAGCTACTGTAGCACTTGTTAAGGACTGCAGTAGACTGAAATATGATTTTGTTTAAAACTGAACTGATATAACAATTTTAAATATTGTTTTGTTGAATAAAAATTGTTTTCGAATATAACTTACCGCCACACTTTTAAATACCGTGGAAGCTGAAAATTTTAATGCTTTTGTTTAAGTGAATAAGTGAACTCCGAAGGGTTAGATTTTGGAAATATAATATTGATTTAAAGGAATAATGACTTTGTGTTGAAATGGTTTAATTCGAAGTATATTTTGATAAATTGTTTTAAATCTATAACCACGGGTTATAATAACGATTGGTTGGCAAAGAGACCAAGATCGGATATGGACATACTCTCTGTCGATACCGAAAACCACTTTGACAACCGTGTACGCGGTGGAGATTCCAGAATGAAGTAGGATGGTGGCGACGTCCTTAAGGTATTACGTGGACCCAACTCCCGTGAGTTGGCATAAGGTGGCTAAAACAGGAGCGATCTCGGACCAGTGAGGTAGCACCTCTTCTCGGACACATTCCTTCGATATTATACTCTTACTGATTTGACTAGATGGCCATCCTCCGATTTGGGAATGTTGTTCGAGGTGGAACGGTAGTGGCTGCTATGCGTATCCATCAGTCCGTGTGCGTAATTGGTATATCTACCCTGGCATTGCCTAGTTGTGCCGTGTCACCTACCATACCGAGCTTTACTACGATTATGATTTTAAGATCCGACCGCGTTAAGGTTCTCCATCCCCTTAACGCTATTTTCCGATATGATTATACTTTACTTATTTAGACACTATTATAATAGCGAATATTACTATATAGTAGATAGTTTAACGGATCCTTAGAGGATGGGCGGTCCCAAGCATCTTCTAAGTTACTTGTACCTTTACTACAGTTCATTTGAGTTGGTTTACATTGTATAAGTATGTATATCCTGACTCGAGTGTTATGTTTTATTTTACGCTCGGGTCAGCCTGAGTATTCACAGCTTTGGACTTCACTTTTCTGGAGCTCGGAATCACTGGAGATTCTGCTTATCTAGTTATCTTCCCATTTCAGTTTCAGTTGCCTTATTTCAGCTTTTGTTTTGGAGACTTGTGTATTTGGATCTCTATTGTACTTGTTTCAGAACTATATTGGGTTTCAGACTATATAATTTGTATTTGATTTGAGACTATGTATTTTAGTGGCTTCATGAACCACTATGGTTATTTTTAAATTCCGCTGCGAGTTATTCTGATATTTCTGTGTCTGTGATTCTGTGAATGATTTTATTTGCTCCAAATTTTATTACAATCTGTTATTTTGCATTATTCAAGTCTGACATGTGTGGATTATTGTCGATTTGAATGGTCCAAAATAGTGGGATGTTACATCCACTCTTTGAAGATACAAAATTTCCAAATCATGTTTTTAAATTAAAAAAGGCCCTGTATGGTCTAAAACAAGCTCCTAGAGCTTGGTATGATAGACTTAGGTATTATCTTTTGCAATCTGATTTTGAAATAGGTAAAGTAGATAACACACTTTTTATTAAAAGAAATAAAAATGATATTCAACTTGTACAAGTGTACGTAGATGATATTATTTTTGGATCAACCAATTCTGACATGAACAAAGAATTTTCTGACATTATGACAAAAGAGTTTGAGATGAGTCATATGGGTGAACTTAACTTTTTCCTAGGATTACAAATCAAACAATTAGATAATGGTATCTTTATCAGTCAAGAGAAGTATGCGAGAGAGTTAGTTAGTAAGTTTGGCTTGACCAATGTGAGTGGAAAACCAACTCCCATGGCAACCAATATAGCGTTAAGTAAGGATGATCTATCCAAAGACGTAGATCAAACCTTGTATAGAGGAATGATTGGATCACTTCTCTATATAACTGCTAGTAGACCAGATATCATGAACAGTGTCTGTCTCTGTGCAAGATATCAATCTCAACCCAAGGAAACTCATCTAAAAGCTGTGAAACGTATCATTCGATATGTTAAACACACCTTTGATTATGGATTGTTCTACCCTAAGAATGATTCATTTGAATTAGTTTCCTACTGTGATGCTGACTATGCTGGGTGTAAGTCAGACCGAAAGAGTACAAGTGGAACTTGTCACTTTCTAGGTCATTCCTTAATTTCCTGGTTCAGTAAAAAGCAGAATACTGTTTCCCTATCAACAACTGAAGCAGAGTATGTTTCTGCTGCTTTAGCTTGTTCTCAAGTTTTGTATATGCAACAAACCTTGAATGATTTTGGTATATCTATCACAAAATCTCCAATTTTCTTTGATAACACTAGTGCCATTAGTTTGTCCAAAAACCCAACTCTCCATGCCCGAACTAAACATATTGACATTAGACACCATTTTCTAAGAGATAACGTAAATAAAGAGAAAATTTCTCTTGATTTCGTTAATTCTGAAAATCAAATAGCTGATATTTTAACCAAACCTTTAGGAGAACCTGTCTTCACCAAGTTAAGAAGAGAATTAGGTATATGTTCTCTTTCTGAAATATAGTATATAGTATAGTAGTATACATAGGGTATATATGAATGATTTCTTAACCATAGCATTTTACAACACCATGTCGACATAGTATTCATGCGTCATGTCGACATGAAACGGTAAAAATGACAATTCGTTTTTCCCTCTAATTTTTGAATGGGTGGTTATTTAATTCACCCATTCCGAGTTTCTCTTCCCTCCAATCATTATTTCTTCATACTACTTTCTGGAAACATCAAATCCATGGCTTCCAAATCCAATCCTAATCAAATTTCACCGGTTCCTTTCCCTTTTCCTTCACAAGGCCCTTTCCAAAACTCCATACTTGCTCGTGTCATCAAAATAGAGGAGAAAGTTGATGATTCGCTGCAGATGTTAACTGAAATGCAAGTTCAACAATTGAGAATGGCAAGAGAGCAAGAGAAACAAGGGAATATTCTGAGGAATCTTCAAAAATTCCTCATGGATAATCATGCCAATCCAATTGTAATTGAAGATTCTTCTAACATAGAAGCAAATGAAGAAGGAGAAGAAGACGAAGACGAAGAAGAAGAGGAAGAACCAATGGAGGAAGAAACTGATGATGAAGCAGTATGTGTAGGGGAAGTCTGTTTTGATGCTTATGGGAACATTGTGGAACAACATGGAAATTTCTGTTTCCATTACCCAAATTGTCCTGTCCACAAGTCTCCCATCATCAAAAACAACTGTTGAGTTGTTTATTTTCTTGTTTTAGTTATGTGTTTATAAGTTTAAATAGTCATGTATATAGTAATATTGAAATGAATAAAATAATCTGTGGTTACACGTATTATTCTCATTCTTATATTACTCATATATATCATTCTGAGTATACAATATTTAACATTGTTATATCTAGTTTCAGTATTATTAATGATAACACTATCATTAATATCATAGATTTAGGGGGAGTTAATGTCATTTTTTTGTTGATGACAAAGGGGGAGAAGTATAAAATAAGTTAGTTAGGCATAGATTAAGGGGGAGTTATTAGATTTAGGGGGAGTTATAAGGAGAATATAAATATTTTATAAACAAAGGTTGTCATCATCAAAAAGGGGGAGAATGTTAGTCCATAGGATAGTGGTTTTGATGACAACAACTATAGAAGTGTTATAAAATATATATGTGCAGGAAATCTATATGCAGGTATCAACAAAAGAAGACTGTACAGTAAAGAAGACAAAGATCAAGAGTTCAAGATTGAAGACTCATGAGATTCAAGATATTCAAGAGTTCAAGACAAATAATATAGTTAGGTTAGATATTTGTTAAAACTCCTTGAAAGCACTATCATTCTTTTTTATCCAATTTACTCGTGGAATGGAATCCACTTCGTTCTTGTTAAAGGGATGGAACCCTAGTGAGATGGAACTCACGAAATATCTAGTGGAACGGATAGTAGCCCTATTTTGTTATCCACTAATTTGGATTCAAAATGATTTTCAAAATTATCTCTTGTTTCATAAAATGATTTTCAAATATTCCTTTTCAAAAGAAAAACCTTCGTTCGTATTTCCAAAAATGTTTTAGCCTCAAAATCATATTTATCATTTTATATTTTGATTTCAAAATTGTCCTTGATATTTTAGCCTCAAAATCTATTTTAATATTATATTTACTTTAGTTTATTTACCTTGATTTTAAAAATATTTTAGTATATATACATATATATATTCATAAGTATTTCTACTTCTAAATACCTTATACAAATACATAGAGTCCATTTGAATAAAGTTGCATATGTTTTAAATCATCATTTTCAAAGAAAAGCAAATCATCATTTTTAATAGACCATGTCGACATCATAGTTACTCGTCATGTCGACATGCTTCCCGTTATAGCAAAGGTTGTTTTCAAAAGAAGTGTCTATTCGTTTAAATCTCTTTGAATGGACACATCCATTCATTCTCTATAAATAGAGACTGTTATGGACGTTTTCCAGTAACTACTTTCTTTATTTTCTCTCCTCTTTATTCTCTTATCTTATTTTCTAATCATCCTATCCATATTCTGCCGAAATCTTAAGTGAATCAAACCAGAATATCTCTAGTTTGATTCTCTGCCACTCTCTTCAAAGAATCTCAGTGCTTATCAGAGTTATAGATACATTTGTACTCAAAGAAACTTGTTTAGGGTTATAAAGGTGTGATCGTGTCCTTGGAAATCGATCGGGTGAACTTGTGTCCTGTGAATCAAGTGGTTCTACCCAAAGACCTGAGAATCTGGAGGGTGTACCTCGTTGCCTTGGAATCGAGGGATTGTAATCTAGATTATTATTGAATAGAAAGCCGTATGAGTTGTGCGGGACTGGATGTAGGGTAACACCGAACCAGTATAAAATTCCTGGTGTGTTCTTTCCTTTACTTGCTTTTTATTTATATTTGCATCTGTTTGTGATTCTGTGATTTGATCTATGATTGTGTATTTGCATTAAGTTAGTTAAATCAATTTAAATCAAAGAAGTTTTAAAGAAATTCTTAAAACACTATTCACCCCCCCTCTAGTGTTAAATAGCCTTAAGATCATCTTCCGCGTCCCTTTCAATTATTACACCGATTGGTCGTTTATATATTTCAAACCAAATCAATTTCAATTTCAATTCGCAAATCAACATTTCATTTGTCTATCAAAACAGTTTCCATACTTTACGTTTCAAAACTTCCAATTTACCATTTCAAAATCTTATAATACAATTTCAATTTTATTCAAAACAATTCAAGTATTGATTCAAGTTCGTATATAAGTTTCGTTTCGAAATCATTTACATTTAATTTAATTTAACCTTCAAATCAAATCCAAATTCATTTATCGATTTCATTCAATATTCATTAAGTAAATTTATCATTCAAAACAATTCCTTTTAAAATTTTCAATTCATTAAATCAACTACTTAAGTACAACTTCATTATATCAAAACTTACAATTTGAATTAAATTAAATTCATCAAATCAAATCCTTAAATTTTCAAGTCTTATATTAATTCCAAAATATCACATTTTCATTTCTTGTTAAAGAAATTCAGTTTCAGTTATTTACTTTCTTAAATAATTTTCCAAAACTTACTTAATAAAGAAAACTCAATTTCAATTATTTACGAAGTAAAATTCACTTATTCAAAAGTTCAATTTCTCTTATTAAAGAATTCAATTCAATTTGATCATTAAATCATTCAATCTTATTTAATTATTAAATAATTCAAAACTTAATTATTAAATAATTTCACAGTTTAATAATTTCAAACTTAATTATACTTCAAATTTAATTATTAAATCATTTCAAACTTTAACAATTTCAAACTTAATTATAATTTCAAACTTAATCATTAAATCATTTCAAAATTTAATTCAATCATTTCTCAAATTAAACAACATTCTTTCATCAATTACATTATTAATAATTTGTTTCAGATTATTAAATATTAACATTTTCCTTTCATAAAAAATTCAAATTTCAACTTCATTTAAAACCGTATTATTTATTCAAATAAAATATTCGTTTTATTTTAAAATCAAATTATTGACCAATCGGGTTTTTATTTAATTTTCTATATCCAAGGTCAAAGTTCAATTTGGGTATTTATCATTTCAACCCGATTCCAATTCAATTCAAAATCAAAGCATATTAAAGGGAACTTGCAGTGTGATAACAGGGATGGTGTCAAAGTAAATAAACAAGCAATAACAATCCAATAATCAATTTAAATAATCCCGAAATAACCGTATTAATTCGCATTGTTATTTGTACGAACTAATATAATTATTTCTAGAATCTACACTATCATTTCATGTAGATTAAAGATTATTACATTACGGTTCTTCACAAGTCATCTATTTACAATTTCATGCATCATCAATTTAACAACATACATTCAGTGGTTCAATATGTAATTTAAACAAATCCTACGTGTCAATAAATTTAACAGTAAAAGGGGTCATATTATACAAATGTTGTAACGACCCTGAATTTTGAACGATTTAAATTGAAAATATTTGATTAATTTTAAATATTTGAATGATGATTTGACTTGAATTTCAAATTATCAGAAGGAATTGGCGATTTAATTTTGAATTTAATCTATTGAAAGTTGAATAAAATTTGAATCTTCGATTTTGAGCCGGTTAAAAATAATTTAAAGGCTTAGAAAATTCATATTGATAATACTGAAGATAATAGAAGCTTCAGAATTGAATTTGGAAGCGATTTGTTCGGTTTTGAAATTGTATCGTTTAAATCGAATTTAAAAATAGTCTTCCGAGGCACAGTCTCGGAATTTGACGAAACCAGTTTCATTGGATCCGTAATATTAAATTATTACCGGATTTCAATTTTCGTATTTATCAGAATTGTTTTGTGAACATACGACGTATAAACGCGTATAAAATTAAATCGAATTCAAAATTGAATTTCTGTAACAACCGGGATTTTTGCCCGAATTTTAATCATCGATAAAAGATTGAAGTTGACAGATAATTTGTTGTTATTGTTGGAATTTTATAACGATTAAATCTTTGTAAATTAATGATTTAATATCGATTGTTAAAATTTGAATTGGAAATTGTAAATCGATTTAAATTCTTTTGTTAAACTTTATTAATACGAAATGAATATATATGCATAGTTTAAATTTTTAACAACAAAATTAAATAAAAACAAATCAGATTTAAAAAGAAAAATAATAATAAAGAAAAAGAAAAAGAAAAAGAAAAAAAAATATCAAAACCATACCTTTAGTACAAAGAAATTACACCGGCCCATACCTAAACCCATACCGATCCCCTTACCCTTTCTTCTGTTAAACCCACGAATCCCCTTTCTCTTCAATCAGAAAACAAACGGAAAAAAAAAGGAAATAAAAATGGTGACGAGGGAAAAAAATTAGGGCTTTCGACGATCTCGTTCGATTCTCTGGCTTGCGATTGCTCTTCCTTCGATCTGCAAAGACTAGGGCTTCGACTTCGCTTCGTCTTCGATTATTTCGCTCGCGACTGCTCCGATAACTAAGGTGAGTGGTTTCTCCCCCGCTCACATCTAATTCCTACCTCGAGTGTATCAGTGTTCGAATTCGACAATTTTCGTTCGTATTTGACTGTCAAATTCTTCCTTTGATTTGTCGGCATTCGACTTTGTTTTCGAAGTCGATTTTAAAATGTTTTTGGGTTTGATGATTTAGAGTTCATTCGTGACCACCACGATTCGATGCTCGTCGACATTGGTCACTTGAATTGTTTGATCTTGCTTTAGTGGATTTCGTCCTTTAATTGTTTCTCTGGTCACTGTCTTTGGCCCTTCTTCGTACAACCTGTTCTGGTTTTACTGATTTGCATTTGTAGATTGGTTCATTTTGGATTTGAACCGTATGTATGCATTCTAGTTGTGATATCCACTATCATCAGTTTTAGTTGCATTTACTTATGAGATTGCATTTATCAGTTCACTTGAGTTGGTCTATTCTGTTTGGTTTGAGGGTTCCTGAATCTGGTCCTTGTTATTGTTGTATTCGAGTTGATGTTGTCTGCATCCATTACTTGAGTTGCCATTTCATATGCTTGCACTACTTTGATGTTGCCTGCATTCATGCGTTTGATATTTCAGTCTAATAATCTTCACTCTGTATGAAAAGAGTTTCACCTGACACCATACATGTAGACTTATACATGATCATAAGTTTGATTTATTTCTGGTTCATTTGGAGTTGCCATCTTCTGACTTGTTTACCTGAACTGTTAGCATTGACTTTACTTGACTGCTTGACCTTATGCATGTAGTCATATAGTAGCTGGAATGAGTCGTGTTGCTTGATTCACTGCAACCATATTATCACAGTATATTTGTTTGAGTCTGGGTCCATTTCGAGCTTGAGTTGCTTTGTTGAGTTTTTGTCCACTGTTCATTGCATACAAAATGTTATTTGGGTTTGTTTACATGTGCACTACTTGGATCACCGTTCATCATGTCACTTGTTGGTTAGGATGAATTGAGTTGCATACTGTGTCTGGTACACATTCTTGGTTGGTTGGCACTGTTAAACTTCATGTTGAGGTTGCACTTCCCTGTTTGCTACTTGACCCGGAGTTTGGCCCTCACGTAGTTTGTCTGCACTTATATATTTCTTGGTGGTTGTGACCACTGCCTGTTTCAATCTACGTATGGTTTAGATCATAGTCTCGACCCTGCCCACTGTTGCATCTTGCATTCATTAGCTTGTATCACTGTCTTCACTGTGAACTTTTGGCTCTGGCATTCATTGATTATAGCTCCACTTGTTATTTGTTCAGTCTGCATTCCTTTGTTGATGTTGTGCATCTGTAGCTTCACTGATTATATTCATATTCATCATGTTGGCATTCTTTTATATGGTTTGTTGTTTTCGCCTATGTGCTTCGACTTTGGCATTTGCTTTGTTCTAGACTATAAAATTTATACTGTTTAGTTACAGTATTAAATATAAATGTACAATTCGTACATTCATGTTTTGGAAACTGTTTGCACCCAGTTGCATTCTAGTCTTCATACATATGTATGCAGTGACGTATGTATATACATAAATTGATATGTATATATGTATATTCGAACTGCATTTTATTATCTCTTGGAATGGTTGACTGCATTTTGGGATTGAATTACGACTTGGTGGAGTTGCTGTCATTACTATTGGCACTGACTTCATTTTGTTTGCACTTTGATGGTCTAGTTGCTTTGTGCACTGGGTCAAATTCGAGTTGTGTTGCTTTGCAGTTGTGTTGAGGCAGTTTGTATATGAATAGGCTGTCTTGACCACTGGGTTATACTTGTATTTGTGTAGTCTGATCTCCATGATGTGGGTGTACGCTTGTATTCGCAGTTTACCACCCTTTATGTGCATGTTTTTCACTTGGCATATAACTGCCAGGTTTTGTTTTCGTAAGTAATACTTGATGACTTTAGTTCTCGATAAATGTTGAACTTATTTTATGGTTCAACTCGACATTAACTTGATAATGTCTTCGAGTTCTTTGTTTAAGTGCTTTTAAATATGTACAGTTCTGATTTCACTTGACCCTCTATAGTCGTGGCATTCATTGTGTACTTACACTTGTATTTCATGGTTGTATATGTTAACATACTTCAAGTGGTGGCTGCATTTTTGTTGCAGTTTGACCTTGTGATCATTTGTGACTTTATATTCGGTGGTGGCGAGGCAGTGCACGCGTGCGTGCACTGCAGCCACCCAAAAATCGACAGTTTTGAATTGATATTTCTTTGCGTCGTGATGCATTGATCTTTTATGCTATATTGGCGAGGCCGTGCACGCGTGCGTGTACGGCAGCCAATAACACTGTTTATCTCTGTTGGTGATTTAAATATGTTGATTTATTGTTAAACACTGTTTAGTGTTAAATTTTCGTTATCCGATTTCTTTGTTAAAAGAATTGGATAGACGAGAATTATTGTGACTGTCGTCTATTTAAATTATTACTGCCTCTATGCACTAATAAACTGGTTTGAATTAGACTGACCTGTGTATTATTTTCTTTTGAATATAATACTCGGGTCAGACCGAGTATTTTTACAGCTTGAAGATTTTCGAGCAGCGAAGTTAGAGAGAGAGTAAAGAATCATTTATTTCGAGAAAATTGTATTTTTAGATATTCCGCTGTATCTGTATTAAAATTGTATGAACTCTGATGTATATAAAAAGATTTATAGTAATGAAATAAATTCTCATTTGTTTTAATTCAGTGTTATTATTCTGTGTTTCTGTGGCTGATTCTGTTTAAACCTTATAAACTAAATAACAATTCGTCTTTTTGAACGTTTCTAGTTGGTTTAATTACTGACTGGAGACGGTCAAAAGGGGGAATGTTACAGAGTGGTATCAGAGCTTTGGTTTACACAAAGCTTAGTTTATGATGTTTAATATGAATAGTTACTAGAAACACTGTAAAAGGAAACGTTTTTCAAATCCAAGGAAGTATAAAATTGTTTTTAAAATAAAGATTTTTAACTTAAGAAAAGTTAAATTGAATTGAATTAGTATTAATAAATATATGGATTTGAAATTTTAACTAAGGAAGTTAAATAAATTGAATTTGATTTGATAAATTTTTGAGATGGAAATTTAAACTTGAAGGATAAGTGATTATATAATATGAATTGAAAAGTTTAAATTAATAAGTTGTATAACTTATAAAATGAGAAAATTTGAATAAACCAGTTGTTAAATGTTTAAACAGTTTTGTTAAGTAAAACAAAATCTGAATTCTGAGATGTGATATGAATTTGACTTTAGTAAAAGTTAAATAAAATGATTTTTGAAAGAAAAATCTAAGTAAAGTTAAATAAAATAGAATTTCAAATAAATTTGAGGCGAACTTAAGTTTTATGGTGAAAATAAATGCAAGTGAAGATAAAATGAAACATAGTTAAGTAATGTTGAATGAAGTTGAATTGATATCAAAATGAATTGATAAAGTGAAGAATGAATATGAAATTGAGTTATAAAAAGGAAATTCAACTTTATTTTGTAAAAGTGAATTTGTGAATATGGTGAGTATTAGAATTCAATCAGAATTGGAATATAAACCAATTGAAATTAAGTGTGTTGAACCAAATTGAATGTAAGCAAAGTAAATAAATTTGGTTAAATTGAATGTGCATTGGTTTTGCTAGTTGATCGTATAGAAATTCATTAAGTGTTGATGAAATTGTATAAATGGAATTTGGAAGCTATGTGAATTGAATTCAAATTGAAAGGTAGGTAAATCTGAATAGAATCAATTTTGATTCGAATTGAAAGCAAACTAACTTGAATATAAATTAGTGAATGTGAACTAATTGAATATGAATGAATGTTAGTGAAATTTTATGTGAATGAATCAAATGCGATTAAATTGGAAATCAAGTCGATGAATGATTTACTAAAGAACTAGTTGATTATCTTGGAAATGGAAAACTGATAAATTTATATAATAGTTTAAATTGGAATTTTTGAATTATTATAACCGGCTTAAATTGAAGATTTGAAAAGTGTTAATAAAATATTGGAATTGTATAAGTGTTAAAAGTGAAATATTTAATGGATTTCATAAGTGAATGGAAATTACAGAATTGAAATTGTGAAGTTATAAAATGAATCGAAGTTGCGAAATAAAAGAATTTATAAGTAATTCACTTATAAATTAAAATTCTGATATAAAATTGAGTTATAAAGGAATGGGTTAATAAAGGAAATTTTTATGAATTGAAGTCTTATGAGTAGAAGTGAAATTTATAAACATTGTTTATAAATTCGAAACTGACTTATTTTGATAAGTAAAATTCTGTATAGTTGTTAAAAGATGTATATTCACGATTTTGGACAGTGAATATATTATTGAATAAAATGGACATGTTTGGGAAAGTGATATTTTAAAACGAAGTTAATTGTTTTAAAAAAAAAGATGTTTTTAAAGGCATTGAATATCGAAACCATAGATTTCAACATTCATTGTTGAAATAGACGTTTTCGAAAATAAGGAAATGGTGGACTATAACACTGTTGTTATAGTAAATGATTTCCGAAAGGAAATGTTTTGTATAGTATTGGGATTTATACATCTATCTAAATTTCGAATTCCTATACTAGTGATTTTGAGTTGTCGTAACGATGTTTTACGTAACATTCGTTTTAACTCAAATAAATATGTGAAAGAGAATGATTTCCTTAAAGATGAAATATATACTTAATTTTGATTAAAGTATATCGAATCTTTTCAAATGTTGAAAATAGAATGGATTTGTGAATTACTTATTTTTAAATAAGTATGGAAATGTTTTTCCAAATATGAAATGTTGTGAATATATTCCGTAAGGAATAAATGATTTGAAATTCATTTTTTTGAAGTCGAAGTTGAAAAGTTAAATGAGAAATTTGAACAATTTGTTCAATTTGAATTTTTTTCAAAAAGATTGAATCGTTAAGTTAAAAATTGAGTTTAACTTCGACATCAAAGACAATATAAGTTGAGCTTTGAATTTCAGATGATGATTTGGATTGCATGTCTAACATTGTGAATTGATGACATAGCAATTGATCTCTATTAAATATATATCTGTTGGTGGCGGAGAATTTATTCTCTTAGCTTAACACCCTTCTCTGAGACGTACGAGCTCAGAGGTTATATATCGATAGACATCAATTATGTGTTGAGAATTGACGATGTAAGCGTGAAATCCAAATTGAATTTGAAAGTCGATAATAAATGGAATTTTGAATATGAATTAGGTTTTGAGATAACCTTAAATTTCCAAATCGACTTAGAGGAAAATTTTGAAATCCTCTATTTTGTTATGAATATGAGATATGTAAGTTTTTAGAACTTATATATATGAATGCGGTAAATTTGAAACCGTTAGTTTAGAAACACATTGTTATGGAAATCTTATGTATGTTTACATAGATGTTATATGTACGAAATGTGAAATGAAAGTACTACATATATGATATTATGTTTTCTAAACTGAGGATGTGGAAAAGTACCTTCCATTTATTATTAAAGAAGGTATTGGAACTCTCGATGAGTGTCCATTTGAAATTCGTAGCTACGTAGAATTTTAGTCAGAGTGACTATTTGAATCGGAAATCCTTCGCGATAGTTCATCGCGATGAGATTAGATTTGATTGATGATGTTAGCGTAATTTGAGGGGCGAGATGCCCACAGTTACGAGCGATTCCACTGGGATAGTGGCGTAACCTCCGAGTAAACTGCAATCTAATGCCAGGCGAAATTTGAGGGGCGTGATGCCTACAGACACGAGCGATTCTACTGGGATAGTAGCGTAACCGCCGTGTGTACTGCAATCTATGGCGACAACCATGGCGAAATTTAAGAGATGAGAAATCTACAGCCACAAGCGACTCTACTGGGATAGTAGCGTAACCGCCGGGTGGAACTGTAATCCATGGGGGAACGTGCTTTCCATATCCATTTTTAAAAGAATTTTTAAAAGTATTTTCACTGGGAATTGAAGCAAGTATATTTAGTACTTGGAGATTTTTAGACCTGCGCCTGGCCAGCGTATGTCTAATGTCTGTGAGAACGAAGATGGACTTGTTAAATTTCGAGTTAGCAAGTATTTTCAAACTGTAAATAGCGAATCAATAGTTTGAAATTAAAATTTCAAAAATTCCTACCTAATAAACTAAGAAAGAGGATCTTTGAAATGTTTTGAAAGTCCACAGCTTTGGAAGAGATATGATATAAATCTCTAATGTGAAGAATTTTAAGTTTAAATCTGAGTGTTGTAAATAAAAAAAAAATGTTAGTAAAAGACTTTTGGGTGTTGATTTTAGAAAATCAATGGACAAAAAGAGAAGATAAACAAAACTAGTGAGATTAAACAAATGAAATGAATCCTATATTCATTTATTTGTAATAAGCTTCAAGCTTAGTAAAAATTGAGTAAGGTATAAATATCGATGAAATTTTAACAACTTTTCCTTTTCGTGGACGAAAAGTTTTTAAGGAGGGGAGTTTGTAACGACCCTGAATTTTGAACGATTTAAATTGAAAATATTTGATTAATTTTAAATATTTGAATGATGATTTGACTTGAATTTCAAATTATCAGAAGGAATTGGCGATTTAATTTTGAATTTAATCTATTGAAAGTTGAATAAAATTTGAATCTTCGATTTTGAGCCGGTTAAAAATAATTTAAAGGCTTAGAAAATTCATATTGATAATACTGAAGATAATAGAAGCTTCAGAATTGAATTTGGAAGCGATTTGTTCGGTTTTGAAATTGTATCGTTTAAATCGAATTTAAAAATAGTCTTCCGAGGCACAGTCTCGGAATTTGACGAAACCAGTTTCATTGGATCCGTAATATTAAATTATTACTGGATTTCAATTTTCGTATTTATCAGAATTGTTTTGTGAACATACGACGTATAAACGCGTATAAAATTAAATCGAATTCAAAATTGAATTTCTGTAACAACCGGGATTTTTGCCCGAATTTTAATCATCGATAAAAGATTGAAGTTGACAGATAATTTGTTGTTATTGTTGGAATTTTATAACGATTAAATCTTCGTAAATTAATGATTTAATATCGATTGTTAAAATTTGAATTGGAAATTGTAAATCGATTTAAATTCTTTTGTTAAACTTTATTAATACGAAATGAATATATATGCATAGTTTAAATTTTTAACAACAAAATTAAATAAAAACAAATCAGATTTAAAAAGAAAAATAATAATAAAGAAAAAGAAAAAGAAAAAGAAAAAAAAAATATCAAAACCATACCTTTAGTACAAAGAAATTACACCGGCCCATACCTAAACCCATACCGATCCCCTTACCCTTTCTTCTGTTAAACCCACGAATCCCCTTTCTCTTCAATCAGAAAACAAACGGAAAAAAAAAGGAAAAAAAAATGGTGACGAGGGAAAAAAATTAGGGCTTTCGACGATCTCGTTCGATTCTCTGGCTTGCGATTGCTCTTCCTTCGATCTGCAAAGACTAGGGCTTCGACTTCGCTTCGTCTTCGATTATTTCGCTCGCGACTGCTCCGATAACTAAGGTGAGTGGTTTCTCCCCCGCTCACATCTAATTCCTACCTCGAGTGTATCAGTGTTCGAATTCGACAATTTTCGTTCGTATTTGACTGTCAAATTCTTCCTTTGATTTGTCGGCATTCGACTTTGTTTTCGAAGTCGATTTTAAAATGTTTTTGGGTTTGATGATTTAGAGTTCATTCGTGACCACCACGATTCGATGCTCGTCGACATTGGTCACTTGAATTGTTTGATCTCGCTTTAGTGGATTTCGTCCTTTAATTGTTTCTCTGGTCACTGTCTTTGGCCCTTCTTCGTACAACCTGTTCTGGTTTTACTGATTTGCATTTGTAGATTGGTTCATTTTGGATTTGAACCGTATGTATGCATTCTAGTTGTGATATCCACTATCATCAGTTTTAGTTGCATTTACTTATGAGATTGCATTTATCAGTTCACTTGAGTTGGTCTATTCTGTTTGGTTTGAGGGTTCCTGAATCTGGTCCTTGTTATTGTTGTATTCGAGTTGATGTTGTCTGCATCCATTACTTGAGTTTCCATTTCATATGCTTGCACTACTTTGATGTTGCCTGCATTCATGCGTTTGATATTTCAGTCTAATAATCTTCACTCTGTATGAAAAGAGTTTCACCTGACACCATACATGTAGACTTATACATGATCATAAGTTTGATTTATTTCTGGTTCATTTGGAGTTGCCATCTTCTGACTTGTTTACCTGAACTGTTAGCATTGACTTTACTTGACTGCTTGACCTTATGCATGTAGTCATATAGTAGCTGGAATGAGTCGTGTTGCTTGATTCACTGCAACCATATTATCACAGTATATTTGTTTGAGTCTGGGTCCATTTCGAGCTTGAGTTGCTTTGTTGAGTTTTTGTCCATTGTTCATTGCATACAAAATGTTATTTGGGTTTGTTTACATGTGCACTACTTGGATCACCGTTCATCATGTCACTTGTTGGTTAGGATGAATTGAGTTGCATACTGTGTCTGGTACACATTCTTGGTTGGTTGGCACTGTTAAACTTCATGTTGAGGTTGCACTTCCCTGTTTGCTACTTGACCCGGAGTTTGGCCCTCACGTAGTTTGTCTGCACTTATATATTTCTTGGTGGTTGTGACCACTGCCTGTTTCAATCTACGTATGGTTTAGATCATAGTCTCGACCCTGCCCACTGTTGCATCTTGCATTCATTAGCTTGTATCACTGTCTTCACTGTGAACTTTTGGCTCTGGCATTCATTGATTATAGCTCCACTTGTTATTTGTTCAGTCTGCATTCCTTTGTTGATGTTGTGCATCTGTAGCTTCACTGATTATATTCATATTCATCATGTTGGCATTCTTTTATATGGTTTGTTGTTTTCGCCTATGTGCTTCGACTTTGGCATTTGCTTTGTTCTAGACTATAAAATTTATACTGTTTAGTTACAGTATTAAATATAAATGTACAATTCGTACATTCATGTTTTGGAAACTGTTTGCACCCAGTTGCATTCTAGTCTTCATACATATGTATGCAGTGACGTATGTATATACATAAATTGATATGTATATATGTATATTCGAACTGCATTTTATTATCTCTTGGAATGGTTGACTGCATTTTGGGATTGAATTACGACTTGGTGGAGTTGCTGTCATTACTATTGGCACTGACTTCATTTTGTTTGCACTTTGATGGTCTAGTTGCTTTGTGCACTGGGTCAAATTCGAGTTGTGTTGCTTTGCAGTTGTGTTGAGGCAGTTTGTATATGAATAGGCTGTCTTGACCACTGGGTTATACTTGTATTTGTGTAGTCTGATCTCCATGATGTGGGTGTACGCTTGTATTCGCAGTTTACCACCCTTTATGTGCATGTTTTTCACTTGGCATATAACTGCCAGGTTTTGTTTTCGTAAGTAATACTTGATGACTTTAGTTCTCGATAAATGTTGAACTTATTTTATGGTTCAACTCGACATTAACTTGATAATGTCTTCGAGTTCTTTGTTTAAGTGCTTTTAAATATGTACAGTTCTGATTTCACTTGACCCTCTATAGTCGTGGCATTCATTGTGTACTTACACTTGTATTTCATGGTTGTATATGTTAACATACTTCAAGTGGTGGCTGCATTTTTGTTGCAGTTTGACCTTGTGATCATTTGTGACTTTATATTCGGTGGTGGCGAGGCAGTGCACGCGTGCGTGCACTGCAGCCACCCAAAAATCGACAGTTTTGAATTGATATTTCTTTGCGTCGTGATGCATTGATCTTTTATGCTATATTGGCGAGGCCGTGCACGCGTGCGTGTACGGCAGCCAATAACACTGTTTATCTCTGTTGGTGATTTAAATATGTTGATTTATTGTTAAACACTGTTTAGTGTTAAATTTTCGTTATCCGATTTCTTTGTTAAAAGAATTGGATAGACGAGAATTATTGTGACTGTCGTCTATTTAAATTATTACTGCCTCTATGCACTAATAAACTGGTTTGAATTAGACTGACCTGTGTATTATTTTCTTTTGAATATAATACTCGGGTCAGACCGAGTATTTTTACAGCTTGAAGATTTTCGAGCAGCGAAGTTAGAGAGAGAGTAAAGAATCATTTATTTCGAGAAAATTGTATTTTTAGATATTCCGCTGTATCTGTATTAAAATTGTATGAACTCTGATGTATATAAAAAGATTTATAGTAATGAAATAAATTCTCATTTGTTTTAATTCAGTGTTATTATTCTGTGTTTCTGTGGCTGATTCTGTTTAAACCTTATAAACTAAATAACAATTCATCTTTTTGAACGTTTCTAGTTGGTTTAATTACTGACTGGAGACGGTCAAAAGGGGGAATGTTACAAATGTCAGTTAATCAAATTTTACATTTAATTAATCTATATCAATTCAATTTCACACTATTTATCATTTTACATTAACAATTTAACGTCCAATATAAACATCAACAATCAATCAATTATCAGCCAAACTGTATTATCATCGCATAAATAATTTACAGATAATGGTGTCAGATGTCACAGGTGAACTGATACAGGTAATAGCATATATAACAGTGTAATTGACTAACAGCAGCATATTTCAATTGTCGTTTCAATTGAAATCAAATCTAATAAATAAAAGAACGTTAATCGTGAGTGAGTGCTCACCTTTCGAGGCTAAGATAGATGAACGAGAAGATGACACTGATACGCACACTGATATAGATACTGAATTTGAATTGCGAATCCAATCAGAACAAAATCGGCTCGAATTTAACGGATAAGCTGATAGAAAGAAAAAAAACCAGACGAAATCTAATCAAAACCAGATCGATGCAGATAAGATTTTGAACAAAAGTATATTATATTATATATATCCAAATCACATTATATATATATTTATAGGTTGCACCTAAACTTACATGTCTTTATTATATTTACAATAATTAGTATAAAACAATGTAGCTTACTTTAAAAACCTTTTCTTAAAAATCAACAATAAACTAATACATATACCAAAAATTTTAGTACAGTTATATGCAAGTTTGAAGACATCATTTGAGAACTGCAACATCACTTGTATTATATATTAACTTATCACTTAATATACTTAATTTATAAATATATACATATGCGTTTCAAAATTTCCTGGGCAACAACATATGTCTCGGCCAACATGTACACTATGGACTATCAATATCAATATATACTAGTATGTAGACCTATATGCGTATATGCATAAAATATTCTAAAATAATATTCAAATGAGCAAATTATATTACCAGACTCACGCATGCTACCTAGAACAACACTCTTATTATTATACTATAAAATCAGTTTCTTACATATCCATTTTTTTCGTGCTAAGATTCGAAAACCAATGTATACAAAATAACCTATATAATATTCTTAAAAGAACATATATCCAAACTGGTACACTACACTTATTAAAATCCAAGTATATATATATTTAAATTACTGTATGTGTTTGACACGGAAATCCATATGCAGCACTTTGAAACACATGTATAAACAAAAAAAAATTAGCTATAAAAGATTATAAATAAAACTTTTTTACAAGGATTTTTATACTGCAAACAAAACTTAACATATAATATATATAAACACACTCACCAAATACTTACATATATACAGTTGATTTGCAAATATAGGTATAAAATTACTAACAAACAGACCGTTATATTTAAATACATACTTTAAACAAATAAAAATAAACTTCTGCAACTTAAATCATTACGTAAAACAGACGTAAAGCAAGATGTATAAACTTCATCCAATTGAAGCGGAAGCATCTAACACATTTATATAGTATAAAATATACTGACACCCGTATATAAAACATAATATTTATCAGACATATATAAATTTAAAACAGTTAAAATAAACTTTTATATAAATTTAACTTATACATTAATAACATTTAAAATAGAACTTACATATTTAAGATGAGGGAAGGGAGAGAGGTCTCGGCATGGCCATGGTAGATGGGGAGATGGTCATGACAATGCTTTGAAGGGTGGAGTGCCTCGGCCAAAGGTGGCTGACGAGTTGATGAGTCTGATGGAGGATCTCGGGTTTGGGCGAGGGGGTCGGAAGCTCCAATGTGGGATAGCCGGCGTGCATGGGAGGGAAAGAGGTGGGGTTTGGCGCTGATTGGACGTGACTGTGGTGGCGATGTACTTCTAGGTTGCGGATGGTTAGGAGGAGGATCGGAGAGGAAGCTGATGTGGAGGGTGGTTGGTGCTTGGTGACGTGGGTGCTTGCTGGGGAAGGAGGCGGTGTAGTGGGTGTTGAAACCGGAGGTGGGGAGATGCGGGTATTGGGTTCGGCGAAGAGAGAGGCAGAGGCCGGTGAGCACGGCGGAAGGCTGCTGCGTTCAGGTGGGTAAATGGCTAAGGCGGATCCGATGGATATGGGCGTGACGTCTAGTGGAAGTGTGGTGTTCAGTGTATTGTTTTAGAATGGAGACAGTAGGGGAGGATAGGAAGAAAGGAGGGACACATCTGGGTAGGAAATGGGAAGATGGAAGGCCAAATTAAAGTTTGCAAAAATGAACAGGTTAAGCTATACGATTTTATGTAAATATCAGTGGAAAGTTTGTTTATTTGCAAATGAAAATGACAGGACCAATAGTCGGATTCAAAAGTAAGTGGTATTGAATATAGGGAATGGTAAAGGACAGTTTGTTGAATTCAGTAATTATGAACGGCTATTGACCATTGGTTTCTGACACTGGACAATGAATGGTCACTAGAAACAAAGGGTTTAAAACGTGTACCGATCCGGTCAATTGTTTCACGGTTTCGCCGCGAACCGGGCATTGAAATACAGAAATAATTATATCATAAAAATCAGCATGACGAGACGATCAAAACGGTATACAGATACCGGTAGTACGATTGGATTATAAAAATTCGAATTTTCTAATAGCGGGAAAATGCAAGAAAAACGCTGAAAAATAAGATCGACGGAGCAATAGATGTCCAAATTTGGGAAAACGACCAACTGACATCTTGCTCAGAAGATGGTTTAGAATTTTTCTATGTAAAAATATTTAGGTTTCGGAAACATTTTATTTTCATTACTTTTTAACTGATTAAATTGAAGTAAATTTACGCGCGAAATAAACTTTCGTATTTTCGGACGAAAATTTACCAGTTGCTATGTTTAACTAGACGTATTCCAAATATTAAATTTATTTTTAAAATTTTATTGTTTAAAATTTCCCAAAATTTCAACTAATTACGTTATTAAAACAGTAGAAATTTACGGGTCGTTACACTCTCCCCCACTCAAAACTTTTCGTCCCCGAAAAGGAACGAGGTAGGAGAATAGACACATTCGGAAAGAAAACAGATTTGAAATACAAAATAACAATTAATTTAAACCATATAAATTCAAATTTAAATTAATTGATATTCAATAATTGATTTAATCCATTTGATTTTACTAAAATCAATCTCAACTATTTCTAAATTCATTATCTTATTATCCCATTTCTCCAGTTTACAATTTCTAAAACCATAAATTTGAATAATCTTTATTATAATCATATTTTATTTTCAACAATTTAAATTCTTCTTTATTCCAAATTATTGTTAAGTTTATTCTACTTAATATATCTTATCACATATATTTAACCCATATAAATTTATTTAAACCGTAAAAGTTTCGATTTAAATTAATTTACATCTATTAATTTCTTTTAAATTCAAGGTATTTTCATATGTTGATCAAATTTCAATTTAATAATTCTTTCAGAATAAATTTATTACATTATTAATTGAGTTTTACTTATTATCCTATCTAACTCTATTAACATCTTTATAATCAAAATTTAGTGTATAACATTTATTATAGACACTCAAATTTTATTTATAAATTCAATTTATCTTATATATTATCCAATTACATATTCAACTTCTGAATGATTTAGGTAAGTTGTATTAGAATGTAGTTGAACAATATACAAATAAAATCTTCCCAATTCAATTATTCAAGTTTAAATATTTATTCCAAATTTTGGTTTCATTTATAATTAAAATCATCCTTTAACAAAATTTAAGAATTTAGATTTTCCGATTAACTTTAAACAATTTAGAGATATATATAGTATATTTATATCAATCAAATTAATTTTTTTTTAAAATAAGATACCTATATATATATAAATCAAAATATACCGAAGAAATTCAAATCAAAAATATTTTCCAAAACAAAACCGTAGCAATGCTACAGAATAGTATCTCCACTTCGAAACTCGAAAATGAACGTCGATGATGCGGCCGCTATCACCGAAATTATTTTCCAGCGACAAAGAGAAGATCACTGATTTCAACATTTAAAAATTCTTTGAAAACGATTTCTATTCGAAAATACTTTCAATACTATATACTTTAAAATTTTAAAAACCAAAGTTCGAAATCACCGGAAACTAATAAATTCTCAAATTTCTGAATTAGATTCATTTCAAATTCCAATAAATTTATAACCAAGTTTATAAATTCATTTATTTATATTATGCAATAGTCAATGGTTTGAAAATCAAATATTATTATTTCTAACAACAAATTCATTAACAATTTAATTTCAGAAAACTTATATTTATATATAATATAATCATACAAAACTATTTTGTTTGTCAAATTTGAAAACAACATTTTTTTTATATAAATTTAGAAATACATTTCTTTGCTCGACGATACAGGAATGGATTTTCAAAATAAGGATAGGGATTCAAATTTGATGGACTTAAATCAAGAGAAATTTGATTCGAAGCTAGGTTTGAAACCAAGACGAGATAATTAAATAACAAAATAAGGCGATGGATAAATTTATATAAGTCGCGGGCAACCTTAACCGGTCAATCGTGACTTCAGGAATAAGATCGATGCTGGATTCCGAGGTAAATCGACATTCGATCTCAAGAAATAGAATTCAGGTATAGCAGGAGATAGACAGCATCGTAAACCGAGGATACAGAAATCTCCGGTAAATCAATGCCTATTGTAAAGGAGTTTTGCTCCCTTACGAATCATTCGAAGATTGGCGAGACCGCCGATCTATTATAGATACCATTCAGAATGGAGTTATGGGGTGCTCCAGAATTGAAAGAAGGCGAATAGTGAAGGACACGAATGAATTTCGAAACCGAGGGAACGTTCCAAAATTCAAAGGAATTGAGTCAAAGGAAGAGATTGAAACTCGAATGAGAGTGACTCTGTAAATACATTTACCCTATATGTTGAGTTTTGCCAAGAGCTACCAAAGCTCTGATACCAACTGTAACGACCCGACATTTTGAACCATTCGCGTCCATTATAAGTGTATAGGTAGACACTCATGCCGGAGTTGAATTGCTCAAAATACCGCGTTGTTAATTTAATTTGGCAAAACTGAACATATACAGTAAATAAATATAATCACAGATCATAGACACAGAGTAATAAGTGCAGCGGAAATAAAAGAGATAGTAGTTCATGAAGCTACTATATGAATATATAAAATACATCAGAGTTTACAATAGAAGAGTAATACGATACATCAGAGTTAAACCAGATACAATGGGAGAGTAACACGATATATCAGATACAAATCAGAATGCATCACTGGAATCATCGAACACTGGAAGTAGAATAGATGGCTGGATCTTCAAGCAAAGCTCCAACTCCAAAGGTGAGTCTCGAAAACTGAACCACTCAGTCTGACCCGAGCGTAAAGCAAAAACACAAGACACTCGAGTCAGGATTAACATTCTTATATTAATAAATCCAACTCAAGTGAAATAGCAATTGAAATGCAAGTAACTCAAAGGATGTTTGGAATAACCATCCTTTAAGGATCCGTTAAACTATCTACTATGTAGTAATGTACGATAAGTAGATAATGTCTATCAGTAATATAAAGATATCAAAATAGCGTTAAGTCATGGCCCATTCCACCCTTAACACATTTTTATTCCCAAAAGCATATACAAGACCATAGTTTCCCCAAAACCGGAAGTCACCAGAGGGCAATCCATATACTAAAGGTACAAATCAAAATTGTAGTGGTCGTGCATAAATGGAATACAAGTATGACAAGGCACATGAGGCTATACCCAAGGTAGTGATACTACCGTTCGCCTGATCCGGACTGGTGAGAACGCAACGCCGCAGCGCCCGCAACACCGTGAAACAACACTCCCAAAATCAAGGGTGCACCAATCGACAACAAGTATAAGTAGTTCGAAGAAGTGTGTCCACTTGAGGTATCAATCCTCCATTGGCCCGGCACAGCTCCTGTTTTAGTCATTTCCAATTTGACACAAGTGTCAAGGCTATCCATTATCGTTCTCTTTCTTCAGTCATCACGTACATCATTCCAACCACTTCATTCTGGATCATCACTCCGCGTATAGTTATTAAAGTGGTTTCGGTTCAGATAGAGAGTATATCCATTACCGATCCCGGTCTCTTTAATAACTTTCGTAATTATTACACCGATTGGTCGTTTATATATTTCAAACCAAATCAATTTCAATTTCAATTCGCAAATCAACATTTCATTTGTCTATCAAAACAGTTTCCATACTTTACGTTTCAAAACTTCCAATTTACCATTTCAAAATCTTATAATACAATTTCAATTTTATTCAAAACAATTCAAGTATTGATTCAAGTTCGTATATAAGTTTCGTTTCGAAATCATTTACATTTAATTTAATTTAACCTTCAAATCAAATCCAAATTCATTTATCGATTTCATTCAATATTCATTAAGTAAATTTATCATTCAAAACAATTCCTTTTAAAATTTTCAATTCATTAAATCAACTACTTAAGTACAACTTCATTATATCAAAACTTACAATTTGAATTAAATTAAATTCATCAAATCAAATCCTTAAATTTTCAAGTCTTATATTAATTCCAAAATATCACATTTTCATTTCTTGTTAAAGAAATTCAGTTTCAGTTATTTACTTTCTTAAATAATTTTCCAAAACTTACTTAATAAAGAAAACTCAATTTCAATTATTTACGAAGTAAAATTCACTTATTCAAAAGTTCAATTTCTCTTATTAAAGAATTCAATTCAATTTGATCATTAAATCATTCAATCTTATTTAATTATTAAATAATTCAAAACTTAATTATTAAATAATTTCACAGTTTAATAATTTCAAACTTAATTATACTTCAAATTTAATTATTAAATCATTTCAAACTTTAACAATTTCAAACTTAATTATAATTTCAAACTTAATCATTAAATCATTTCAAAATTTAATTCAATCATTTCTCAAATTAAACAACATTCTTTCATCAATTACATTATTAATAATTTGTTTCAGATTATTAAATATTAACATTTTCCTTTCATAAAAAATTCAAATTTCAACTTCATTTAAAACCGTATTATTTATTCAAATAAAATATTCATTTTATTTTAAAATCAAATTATTGACCAATCGGGTTTTTATTTAATTTTCTATATCCAAGGTCAAAGTTCAATTTGGGTATTTATCATTTCAACCCGATTCCAATTCAATTCAAAATCAAAGCATATTAAAGGGAACTTGCAGTGTGATAACAGGGATGGTGTCAAAGTAAATAAACAAGCAATAACAACAATCAATAACAATCCAATAATCAATTCAAATAATCCCGAAATAACCGTATTAATTCGCATTGTTATTTGTACGAACTAATATAATTATTTCTAGAATCTACACTATCATTTCATGTAGATTAAAGATTATTACATTACGGTTCTTCACAAGTCATCTATTTACAATTTCATGCATCATCAATTTAACAACATACATTCAGTGGTTCAATATGTAATTTAAACAAATCCTACGTGTCAATAAATTTAACAGTAAAAGGGGTCATATTATACAAATGTCAGTTAATCAAATTTTACATTTAATTAATCTATATCAATTCAATTTCACACTATTTATCATTTTACATTAACAATTTAACGTCCAATATAAACATCAACAATCAATCAATTATCAGCCAAACTGTATTATCATCGCATAAATAATTTACAGATAATGGTGTCAGATGTCACAGGTGAACTGATACAGGTAATAGCATATATAACAGTGTAATTGACTAACAGCAGCATATTTCAATTGTCGTTTCAATTGAAATCAAATCTAATAAATAAAAGAACGTTAATCGTGAGTGAGTGCTCACCTTTCGAGGCTAAGATAGATGAACGAGAAGATGACACTGATACGCACACTGATACAGATACTGAATTTGAATTGCGAATCCAATCAAAACAAAATCGGCTCGAATTTAACGGATAAGCTGATAGAAAGAAAAAAAACAGACGAAATCTAATCAAAACCAGATCGATGCAGATAAGATTTTGAACAAAAGTATATTATATTATATATATCCAAATCACATTATATATATATTTATAGGTTGCACCTAAACTTACATGTCTTTATTATATTTACAATAATTACTATAATACAATGTAGCTTACTTTAAAAACCTTTTCTTAAAAATCAACAATAAACTAATACATATACCAAAAATTTTAGTACAGTTATATGCAAGTTTGAAGACATCATTTGAGAACTGCAACATCACTTGTATTATATATTAACTTATCACTTAATATACTTAGTTTATAAATATATACATATGCGTTTCAAAATTTCCTGGGCAACAACATATGTCTCAGCCAACATGTACACTATGGACTATCAGTATCAATATATACTAGTATGTAGACCTATATGCGTATATGCATAAAATATTCTAAAATAATATTCAAATGAGCAAATTATATTACCAGACTCACGCATGCTACCTAGAACAACACTCTTATTATTATACTATAAAATCAGTTTCTTACATATCCATTTTTTCGTGCTAAGATTCGAAAACCAATGTATACAAAATAACCTATATAATATTCTTAAAAGAACATATATCCAAACTGGTACACTACACTTATTAAAATCCAAGTATATATATATTTAAATTACTGTATGTGTTTGACACGGAAATCCCTATGCAGCACTTTGAAACACATGTATAAACAAAAAAAATTAGCTATAAAAGATTATAAATAAAACTTTTTTACAAGGATTTTTATACTGCAACCAAAACTTAACATATAATATATATATAAACACACTCACCAAATACTTACATATATACAGTTGATTTGCAAATATAGGTATAAAATTACTAACAAACAGACCGTTATATTTAAATACATACTTTAAACAAATGAAAATAAACTTCTGCAACTTAAATCATTACGTAAAACAGACGTAAAGCAAGATGTATAAACTTCATCCAATTGAAGCGGAAGCATCTAACACATTTATATAGTATAAAATATACTGACACCCGTATATAAAACATAATATTTATCAGACATATATAAATTTAAAACAGTTAAAATAAACTTTTATATAAATTTAACTTATACATTAATAACATTTAAAATAGAACTTACATATTTAAGATGAGGGAAGGGAGAGAGGTCTCGGCATGGCCATGGTAGATGGGGAGATGGTCATGACAATGCTTTGAAGGGTGGAGTGCCTCGGCCAAAGGTGGCTGACGAGTTGATGAGTCCGATGGAGGATCTCGGGTTTGGGTGAGGGGGTCGGAAGCTCCAATGTGGGATAGCCGGCGTGCATGGGAGGGAAAGAGGTGGGGTTTGGCGCTGATTGGACGTGACTGTGGTGGCGATGTACTTCTAGGTTGCGGATGGTTAGGAGGAGGATCGGAGAGGAAGCTGATGTGGAGGGTGGTTGGTGCTTGGTGACGTGGGTGCTTGCTGGGGAAGGAGGCGGTGTAGTGGGTGTTGAAAGCGGAGGTGGGGAGATGCGGGTATTGGGTTCGGCGAAGAGTGAGGCAGAGGCCGGTGAGCACGGCGGAAGGCTGCTGCGTTTAGGTGGGTAAATGGCTAAGGCGGATCCGATGGATATGGGCGTGACGTCTAGTGGAAGTGCGGTGTTCAGTGTATTGTTTTAGAATGGAGACAGTAGGGGAGGATAGGAAGAAAGGAGGGACACATCTGGGTAGGAAATGGGAAGAAGGAAGGCCAAATTAAAGTTTGCAAAAATGAACAGGTTAAGCTATACGATTTTATGTAAATATCAGTGGAAAGTTTGTTTATTTGCAAATGAAAATGACAGGACCAATAGTCGGATTCAAAAGTAAGTGGTATTGAATATAGGGAATGGTAAAGGACAGTTTGTTGAATTCAGTAATTATGAACGGCTATTGACCATTGGTTTCTGACACTGGACAATGAATGGTCACTAGAAACAAAGGGTTTAAAACGTGTACCGATCCGGTCAATTGTTTCACGGTTTCGCCGCGAACCGGGCATTGAAATACAAAAATAATTATATCATAAAAATCAGCATGACGAGACGATCAAAACGGTATACAGATACCGGTAGTACGATTGGATTATAAAAATTCGAATTTTCTAATAGCTGGAAAATGCAAGAAAAACGCTGAAAAATAAGATCGACGGAGCAATAGATGTCCAAATTTGGGAAAACGACCAACTGACATCTTGCTCAGAAGATGATTTAGAATTTTTCTTTGTAAAAATATTTAGGTTTCGGAAACATTTTATTTTCATTACTTTTTAACTGATTAAATTGAAGTAAATTTACGCGCGAAATAAACTTTCGTATTTTCGGACGAAAATTTACCAGTTGCTATGTTTAACTAGACGTATTCCAAATATTAAATTTATTTTTAAAATTTTATTGTTTAAAATTTCCCAAAATTTCAACTAATTACGTTATTAAAACAGTAGAAATTTACGGGTCGTTACATTATATGTGATGTATTTTTATTTCAATATAGATATGTAGGTGGATGTGTCTACCCCTCTATATTGATTTCGCTCTCTTTACTTTTGTTTCTTATGAGCCCTTGCTTATGCAAAAAGCAATAATTGACCTAAGTATTAGACACTTGTCTTTAGCAAGTAAAGGGAGAATGCTTGTAGAAGAACTTATAGTACTCAAACTAATGATCAAGGAAGGGAAGTAGCATCGGAAGTGCATGATGAAGCTGGTATCCAAGTGCCTGCCCTGGCTGCCGATGGAATGGATGTGAATGCTTTGTTCCACCAATTTATGAGGAGATGATGAGGTAATAGATAGTCGAAGTTGTTGAGCCTAGACTAGTAGTCGAGGAGTGGATTTTTCTAAGATGAGACATGATTATAAGAATTATGGAGGAAAGGTGTTCATGGGAAAGGAGTTTGTTTTGCAAGTACTAAACTAGTTGAAGGTGTGCAAGCGCATATTTGGGACCTAGGGTATGATAATGCTCAAAAGAGGAAGTTATCTTCTCATTAGCTTCAAAAGGATGCTCTAGACCGGTAGAAGGCTATAATTTCTAAAGTCACAAAGGAGGTGATAACCTGGGAGTAGTTTGAGGAGTGATTCGAGGCTCAGTTTATCCTCGAATCATAGAAGATTGCTTTATGTATATAGTTCTTGGATCTGAAGCTGGAAGAGATGACTTTGGCAGAATACATTTAGGGTTTAACACTCTATCGAAGTATGAAAGGGAGCATATTAATACTTCACTAAAGAAGAATGGAAAAATTCATAAAGGGTCTAAAGAAGCGGCTAAGCCACAAGGCGATGACACATCTGCTAGCTCCTTTCAAGATGGTGTTGACATGGCAAGGAGATATGTGACAAACCCACCCCCCCCCCGAAATGGACCTAATTTCAAACTAATAAAAGCCCATCGTACCTTAGGCCCATCTCAAGGCAAGTTTTAGGTTGATAAATTAAAACAATACATGGTACATAGAGCTATCTATTAATACTTTTAGAATCTCACAGCAGAATGGATAAAATATAATATCAGAACAAGTACCCATTTTATAAAGAAAATCATTTTAGAAACATAACATGTTAAATATTAAAATATGTTTACATAAAGTCTCTATAGTACAATATCTCAAAATAACATAACTGCTCGAACTGGGTAAAATAAAAATACTTAAATAGCATAAATAGATAAACAACTGCCATAAGTCTTCACCTCCACCTTCGTCTCCTAAATCAGCATTACAATCTCTAACATATGTTGTAATGAGGAGTGGGTCAGAACAACAATGTTTGGTGGAATGGAAATCTAAAGCTTTACCACAATTGTATTTGGGCAGTATTATTTAAACAAGAAATAAATCTTACGTATTAAAATCATAACATACGTATAAATTCAACTATAAGCCCGAAGGCCCATCCAGTCCAACTATACAAAAGTCAACTGCAAGCCCAAAGGCTCTTCCAACCTACTTATACAATTCTAACATAACTATTATTAACAATGTAAGAGGAAACACCTGAACTAATAAATAACCTTTATTGGGGATTAGGCAGACTCTAACCATTTAATACCTATAAAATAGGTAGATCCCCATCATTTAATACCTAACCCATTACCAAATTTTAACGCAACAATCATTAACGATGCGAGAGAGAGAGAACCTCCAAACCACTTAATAACTTTTCTACTAAGGATTAGGCAGACTCTGACCAGACCTATAAAATAGACAGGTCCCCCTTATTTACTACCTAACCCAAGGCAAGTCCCAACATCGTTCACGCTAGCTGACATCATAAGAAATCCGATTAGGTCACTTAATACTTCTTCTAAGAAAGAGGCGGACCCTACCATAGTCACTTAATATATCAATTTGGAAGTGGACCTCTCCAAAGGATTTCACCTACCACATCCAAAATGCAATCCATGACCCACTCCTGATGCCTCACATTAGTCTGACTACTCATAGGTATTGGTAGCCAGATTAACCGAGAAGGTTTACCCTAAAAATTTAGGACTAACCTCGCGTCCACTATTGTTATTTATTATAGGCAGTGTCCCACATTAGTTCGCAAAGCTATGCCACTGGTAGCCGGATTTAACTGAGCAAACTTCCACGTAGCTTTGGACTAACCTCACAATTCTATAACTTAGTCAAAATGTATATGTATATCCACTATATACATATGTCATCCTACCCGAATAATAATTGAGGCCATATAAGGTATGCCCTTATTACACCTCTAATTAGGGATTAACTCCCTAATTTACACTAACTTCTTTCCTATAAATTACTATTACCTAACTATTCTAATAATACTAATTATCATGCTCAATACGCTATAATCTATACGCTATTGGTTTTAATGGTCAATACATTAATATTATATACATATATTTTTATGAATTTAAGGTCTAATCATTACATTACAATAATTTTATAATAATTCGCTTATAAGATATTTTGAAATACCAGTCTTATACAAATCTATAATTCCAATAAGAAATGCCACTACCATGGCCAAATAAAATAGATTCATATAAACATGGAATACCTCCAACTTGTTCCATATTAATAAATTAGAATCCCTTCTCTTTTTTAAAGAAAAGATCTTACTAATTAGATCGCTTATGTTCAATTCAACCTTTATATACATCATTTTGGAGTGACAAAGGAGTTCCTTATTTATTTAGGTAATAGAAATAGCCGGTGCATACTACGAACAGTTCAATTCATACTTTATGCACCATTTCTAATTTATTTTCTTTTTTAACCCTTTAACGCTCCAATTTAAAACAGGGAAAATAGGTTGAATGAACCATAGATTATCTAGTCTAAACAAATAATTAGATTCTAATATATTAGTACAAAAACAACTATAATTCCAATAAATACAAAAATTGATATTTACTTAAGGAAATTCTGGGGGTTTTAGATGTTATATTTCATTTACCAAAATTTCTCAAGACATACATCAAATCCAAATAAATATTACTCAATTATAAAAATGTGAAAAACTTGATAATTCCACTTACAGAGAATTGTTTGCTTCCTAGCTGGATTTTATTCCACCATGCCTAGATCTCCCTTTTTTTAAATATACAACAAAGTGAATTTTGTATAGAAATTAGATTTGGAATCATAAACTAGAGGAGTAGAATCAGGAATTAAACATCTAAAACTTTTACCTAAAAATCCTAACTAATTCTGGAACCTAAAGAAGAAGAAGAAGATATCTGATTTATACTGCTCCTAATTCTCTGTTAGATATTTCCCACTTTTGAATATACAACAAATAGATTGTGTGTGTGTGTGTATATATATATATTAGATTTCAGAAAATAGAAGATAGAAAGAAGAAGGATTCATTTAATTAGAGATTAGAAATTAGAATTACTTACCAGAAAGTTTACTATTTTTTGAAACCCTAAGGGGAAAGATTTTGACAAAGCTTCGCCGTTGTTTAGAAAATTTCATGAAGGAAAAATGAGGGTCTAGGGGTCTATTTATAGAGGTGAGAAGGAACCAAAACTATCAAATTTAGAAAATAAAATCCAAACCGTTTAAAATAAGCAAACCCTAGCAGCCGTAAAGCGTCACCGGTCGATCGCCTTGACCCACCGGTCGACCGCTAGCGGTCGACCGGTCCCTTACCTATGGCTATTGCTTTTCTTCTTCGTTTGATTTATGTTATCTATTTATTAAATTCCTTAATTAATTTATACGTTACCCAACTTATAATTAACATTTACTTAAATATTAGGTCTCCCTTAACGTTAACTATTTATATTCAAACTTTTAAATTCAAATTCAAATATTTAAATTTTAAATTTGAAACTTCAAACGTCCATAACTTCTTCGTTTGAACTCCGATTTCAACATATTATATATAGAAATTGATCAGAAATTCACCATGAACACAATAGTGCAACTTCTGTGACCAAATTCCTCCATTTACAAAATTTTCATTTTTAACCTTATTTTAATTTAATTTCTTATTAAATTTTACGGGAGTTACATTCTCCCCCCTTAAAAAGGATTGTTCGTCGAAGGAAATTATATTGGTTTAGAAAACCGTCGAACAAATTTAGAAATAAAAATAACCGCAAGCGCACGGTGTACGAATGTAGCACGTGGCGAATACGGGTCGATCCGCAGAGAATTGATGATTTTAAAATTCTATTCAATCAAATTAAACCAAAGTCGAGTGATTGTTAACTAACTAAAAAATGTAAAAACAAACTAAAACTAAGGAGAATAAAAATATGAGATTAAAGAGCAATTTAGAGGTAAATCCCCTCTCATGATCATATAAATCAACATAATGACATTATGATCTCTTTTTGGTCATGTGTGAGTTTAGTTGATGCATTTATCATAAGCATGGCCTAATTGCGTTATTAATTAACACACTTAAACCATCAAACTTTAATGCACCCTCTAACCTACTTACTAACTTTAATGAAAATGATATGAAATCAAAAGTAGAATCTATTTTAAGCATGGTTTATTAACTATTGAATTAGAAACATAAACCATCAAATTTTGATTCTAAATCCACTTCCATTACCATGATCATATGTAGATGAAGAGGTAATTAATGATTCATATGACTAAGCATAGCCTATTTGTTTTGAACAATATAAGCTATCAAACTCAATATTAAACACAAAACCACACAAACATCTACTTTCCATTAAGCACAAAAGAGACATAAAAGAAATTATGTTGCATCTACATGATTCAAGAGAGCATCATTACCCCTAAATTGAAGGGATTAGCCTCTCATTTGTGTTACTATGTCAACACTAGTAGAAAGCAACATGAAATAAACAAAAATAAAAAGAAGAGGAAAATAAAAGCTAATGGAAAAGATAACTACTATTCTACTTGCATAAAATAAAAGAGATCTACACTACAACATGAAAGGAAATAAACAAGAAAAGGAAAAGAACAGGTATTAAATTGCATAAAAAAAGAATTACATAAAAGAAGAAATGGGTAAGTGGCCATGAAAAGAAAGAGAGCTTTCATTTTATTTTCCTAAGAGAAGAGAGCCTAAAAGAGAGACTAAGGGAGAGAGAAGGATTACATGAACATAATGGGTTATTTATACAAGAATGAAACCCTAATCCATAATTTGGGGAATGCCCAAACTACCCCTTAGGAAGTGTGGTGGCCAAGTAACCATTAGAATCCATTAATCATCATTTAAGTGTACATGAAGCCATTAATTCCATAAGCATATGCATTAGCCTCTAATGTGTACATTAAGGTAGGTGATTAGGTGGGGTCCTCCATGATCTTCACATTGAATTATTTCCATCTTCATTCCTTTGTGTTCTTTTTGTGCATGCATATCTTCTTCATGAAACCACTTGTAATGGAAATCAAATTCCTACAAAATAGTATAGAAATTTCTAATTAAATTTTCTCAAGTTAATTTATGCACAAAGAATGACTATTTTGCCCTTGGATGAAGATGAATATGTGACAATTTGGAATTAATATGGATTTTGATTAAAACAAGTTAAAATACCCAATATGATCATTTATTTGAATTAATTAGATTAAATATGGTGGTAAAAATATGCACATTTACGTGCACATCAAGGATTTTTCCTCAAAAATCCCCAAATGAAGATAGTGTAACGTGCGCACTCAACAACCATGTTATACAACCAATTTATTTACAATAATCAACACAACCATCTACTCAACAAAAATGCATGTGATTATGTAGGGAAATGTACTATAGGTGAGCTCAATCCTAGAGTGAATGCAAGATCGTGACGTATAAGCATATATGTAAACATCCTAAATATACATAAAATTCTATGAGTGCAAAAATGACTGTAAAAAGTCTCTAACCATCGAATCTAGTAACAATGATGCAACTAAAACCTATATTTTTGGAGAGAAAAGTTTACCAGAAAAAGCTTGGGATGAGAAACCTTCACCTTTTCTACAGTTTCCCATGTTCATTCCGCGGGGTTACCTCCCCATCTACTCGAACAACCTAACTTTCTTCATTACGAAGCCTCTTAATACCGTGCTCCACAACGCGTGTGGTGGCACGGGGGGGGGGCGATGGGCTTCATTTCAACATCAATTGACTAACTAGGCTCTACTGTAGAGGCAATGTCATGCAGACATTTTTTCAAATATGCAACATGAAAGATGTTATGGACTCCCGCTAACTGGTTTGGAAGCTCTACCCAATAAGCAAGTTTCCCCACCCACTTTAAAATCCGGAAAGGCCAAATGAACCTAGGCCCCAACTTCCCAGATGTACCAAAGCTCATAACATTTAAAAGAGGGGAAATCTTAATGGATACCATATCCTTAGCTAAAAACTCAAATTCCTATTTTTGCCTGTCGGCATAGGACCCCTAACGGTGCTATGTGGCTTCATTTACCACCTAGACATTTTCATATTTTCTAACGTCCTCCAAAATCCATAATGCAAGCTCTCAACAAATCTTTGAAAATTCTTGTATGCCCTTTCCGTCTAACCGTCGGTCTGCAGGTGGTAAGTGGTGCTGAGATCTAATGTTGTTCCCAAAGCATATTGCAAACTTCTCAAAAATTCCCTAGAGAACAAAGGGTCTCCATCACTAGCAATGCTAACTAGAACTCCATGGAGCTACACCACTTTCTTGATATAAATCTATGCTATAGATTCTACAATCCTATCACTTCCAATGGAAATAAAATGAGCTAATCTAATATAACCTAGATAGCTTCATTGCTTCTACGCAACCCATCTATAAAGTCCATTAGTATATGCTCTCAATTCCAAGTCGGAACCTCCAATGGTAACGACAACCCTCCGGGCTTGGCTTGCTTAGCGTTAATTCTTTGGCACGTCAAACATTTAGAAACAAATTCAGTGACTCTCTCTTCATTCTTGACCAATTAGAAAATTATCTTCATATCCATATACACCTTATCACATTTGGGGTGAATGGTGACACTCCACAAGCTTTGGGTTTAAAGCATTATAATCTAATTTTCTACTAACTTCTAGTCTTATCTTGGGTTTATCGCTAGTTAAGTACCCTTATTAAATTTCCTTATTTACGATGTTCCTTAATATATATTTATTTAGTAGACTAATCTCATCCCTAAAATCAACATAGTGATAAAATAGGAACATGCCTTATACCATATCAAATACTTTTCCCCTAAAGGAGAAAACTAACGATTTCGATCCAAAACTCTAAAAGAAAATTCTGTTGGAAGCTACCCTTAGTCATTAACTGGTGTTAATGATGTTGGTATCCTAATGCTTCTTACCAATTTAAGATGCACATTCCTAGAATGTCATTCCACCATTTCCCCCTTTTCTATATTTTCCTTCTTAGCTCTAATAAATATTCATTACCTATAATAACTGGTCATTAATGTCAAAATTGCTAGTCTCCAATCAATTCTTATAAATCCATTTCAGTCTATTATCGTTTTCAAAACATACTTATTATGAGCATTCAAGTCCTCCATAAATACCATATTATATTCATTAATCAGTCCATTATTCAATTTCCTTTTTATTCTCTATTAATTACAAAATTATTGCCCACTAAATATGTAATTAATGTCTATAAATCCTAGTCCTATAATTACTACGATGTTTATAATTAATACGAATACGCTATAAATTACGCTATTTATATGTTTCTTATTTCTAATTAATAATCACTAAACTAGAACATTCCTTTCCATATTTTATTTCATCAGATCCATCCTTCCAAATAGGATTACTATTAAAAAAATCATAAGTTAACCACAAGTGATATTTTGGCTTTGTTTGAAATTACAAGGGATTATTCCTTTTTCATTTTATTGAAATAGACATTGTAAACTATGGAAAAGAATATCCATATCTTATACCTCTCTTTCCCTTTTTGGCATATACCTTTTCAATTCAAATGTTGTACTTTTATTCATTTGAGAAATTCGGTAATTTACGAAAATTACACAAAGCCTACTCCTAATAAATCAAAATATGGAAATTCACATTCCAAGGGCAACCTAACTTACAACCCAATTATCGATTTGGAATATCTTAACAACTTTACTAACATTCTACAAATAAGTGTTTGGGATTGATTTCAAATTTCCAGATCAGGTTGTACATACTATTCTTATTTTATTCATATACTAAAACCTTTGACACTTTCTTACTTTGATAGTGATCCCTATCTACTTCATAAATATAAACTTAGAAACCCAAATTACGCTAGCACGCATCATTTGAAATTCAATCTTGCAAAAGAACTTCCATAGTTCAGGAGAAAATTTTTAAGCATACTTTTCAAAAGAGTTTCCAACTTTCCAAAAACAGTTTGGGGAATTGAATTTTTAAAACACATAAATATCATGTTTTATTTTATTCCATATATCTATTCCATTTTTATTCAACATTTGGACAAAACCTTCCAAAAAAAATTTGGACCTAACTTTTCACAATTTGCAAAACATTTACCGCTTTATTCTTAATCCTAAAACTAAAGATTCTAAAATTTCTTAGTAAAATAATTTCTTTCTCAAATAATTTTACTTCAAAGACTTACTTCATCAAAAGTAGGGTCATTAACCCAAAACATTGAAAAATTCAATTGCGAAATCAAACCATCAAAAATTAAAAAGGATTGCTTAATCCTAAAAGGAAGCAATGTAATTTCCCTCTTTACAAAAACTTTCTAAATCAAAGATTTATTCCTTTGAAAGTTAATATTCAAAAACATCTTCTATAACTTTAAACAATGAAAAATGAAGTAGAGAAGGTAAACTCCTATCCTATCTTTTTCCTATCTCATTCTCATCAATTCTCTCCTGCATTATCTCTAGCTAGATTACTATTAAACCAAAAATTGGTATAACACCCATGGAGCTAAGAACAATGAGCCAATATTTGATTCGAGTTCATATGTCCATACGACCAAGCATGGTTTAGTTGGAGTTAATTAAATCAAGAATAAGCTTAGCATTCAAGGGTAAGTACGAGTGGATATCATTATGAAACAGATCTATAATACTCATGAACTTTGAATGTTACACATTCGAAAACAAATTTGAGATCTCTTAAGGTCACTTTAAATAATATATTTGAAAGCCCTTAAGGTCACTTGTAATAATAAATTCAAGAATCTATTTGGTCTTTAGGAATAGAACATTCAAAGTCTATGTCATATATTCAAAGTAGAGAGAAGATAAGTAATAAATGTGTGCATTAGCCCATTAAGCATGTTAATGAACTAAATAAATAGTCCTTACGTACATAGTCCAACGTCCATATGTATGAGGCAAAATAAAGGCTATGCATATAAACACTAGTTTGGATCGAAGTTCATGTGATCCTATGTGAATAGTATCGCATTTGCTTTAGGCCCAAAGAGCTTCATTATATACATGCATGTGTTTGATAATGTCCAAGATGCGTAATCATAGTAATAGGCATGTCCAGGTTTTCGTTTATTACAATAGAGCATGGTTACAATTAAATTGGAGATATTTCTCCCAAATCAATTTAGGGTTACAAGAGTTTAATTGTGAGAGGAGAGGCGAGAAATGAGTGCCACTTCCTTCATGCCCTAGGTCCTTATTTGTAGGGGAAGATGGATTCAGCATGATGCTTTATGCAGCCTTCGGCCTAAATTATCTTCGGCATGCATAACCTTCGGCAATTTTAATGACACCGTGTATCATAGACAATCTTCACTATTCTTCATTAATAGGTGGTGGAATCAACCTCAAACGACATTAATATGATGCAGTATTAATATGGAGTGGCATTGATATGGATTGGCATGGAAATGGAGCGGCATTGAAATGGAGCGGCATTGAAATGGAGCGGTATTGATATGGAGCAGCATTGATATGGAGCGACATTAATAACAGACAACATTGATAATAAGCAACATTAATAACAGGCGGTATTGATAATAGGCGGCATTGATGATAAGCGGTACTGATACGAGTGGGCATTACTTCGAAGGGTGACATTAGAATAAGGCGACATTGGAGAGATGTGATATTAATCCAGAGCGGCATTGATTCTTCTGACTATGTGGAAGAAGTGTTCCATTGATGGAATACTGCATTATTCATTCAACTCCATAAGTATGCAGCGTTGATGAAATTCGATGACTTCTACTTTTTTAACGACACACGGCATTGTAGATGATTCTTTATTGACGAAGCGTGGCATTGTATATTTTCAGCACCGATCTATCTTCATACTCTTGGCATTAGCTATTATGCGATGTTGTGACTATGTTGGTATGCCGCATATTTCTCGGCACCAATATTAGCGGTGACATTTGACTCTTTCATGTTGCCATTATATGCTTTATAATGGTCGTCATTATAAAGGCCTTAACATTCCTTCTTGTAATGAAGTTCGACATTCCTTCTACTTGTCATATATTTCCTTGGAAGCCCAACTTTAGATTCATCAATTCGATATCATACTCTCTTTAGAAAATATGTGGATAACATTTTCCCCCATGTATAGAAAAAGCTTTTTACACTTTAGTATAAAACCAAGAATTTTCTTGCTTTCTCAGTTCTTTGTGAGATTTTCTTTCCAATCCCTTTTTCCTATAAAACATAAAGTGAGTGATAACTTTCGTTATTAACTTTAAACTCAATATCAATTTGAAGCAATCCTTTTTTGGATTTGATTGAGCTATAAATAGGTATATATTGTCGTATGAGTCAGGATTAATAAATAACAATAAATTTTCAGATGGAAGCCCAGAAGATCATCTGGTAATATCATAGGATGAAGCATCAGAAATTTTCTCTGGCAATATCATGAATAAAATACTAGAAATCCATTTGGCAGTAATAATATTCTGAGTAAGAAGCTAAAAAGTTATCTAAAAAGATGACCAGAAGATCCATCTAAATAGAAGACCAGAAAATCGTTTAGCAATAATACAAGACCAGAAAATCATCTTTTAATACTAATCCAAATAGAAGACCAGAAAACCAACTGTCAATACTAATCCAAATAGAAGACCAGAAAACCATCTAGCAACAATAACCTTAATAGAAGGCCGGCAATCCTTCTAGTAATAATAGAAGACCAGAAAACCCTATCTGGTAATAATAGAAGATTAGAAATCCATCTGATAATAATAGAAAATCAGAAAATCCATTTGATTACAAACTTGAGTACTTTTCCAGATGTGATATTTGGTAGGGATTCTACTTCTACCCACTTAGTGAAATAATCAATGGCCACTACAATGTATTTGGCTTCCTTTTGGAGATAGATAGTGGTCATATTAGGTCAATTCCCCATATGTCGAAAGGCCATGGAATTGAGATTGAAGTTAACTTACTTAGAGGCAAATGTGGGATTTTACGAAACTTCTGGCACTTTTTACATCTTTCTGCATAGTCAATGGCGTGGTTAGTCATTCGAGGCCAATAAAAGCCTTTTCTCGTGAAATTCTTAGATAGTCTTATTCTATTAGAATGATCCCCACAAAATTCTTTATGGGCTTCTTTCAATAGTTTTAGTCCACTTTCTAGATCCACACATCTTAAGTAAGGAAGAGAGTATCCCTACTTATAAAGTATATCATTCATCATAAGGAAATTTTAAGCCTAATACTCAATCCTTCTTGCCACCTTTTTATCGGTTGGTAATGTTCCCTTTACAAGGTATTCAACAATGTGTGTCATCCAATTATTCTTATAGCGATCATCTGTCTCTGAACCAATTATTCTTATAGCGGTCATCTACCTCTGAATGGGAAAATCTCCCCAAAGGGATTTCATTTTCATTCTCTCTATCCTCCTCTTTATGTGCTAGAGATTGAGATCTGGTTTGTACCGTCGATTCTTTTTCTAACTCAGGCATCTTCTCCTCTATACTAGGATTTGGTTGATAGCCCACTAGAACGATCCGAGTTTCTAGCGCTCCTCGTGAACTTGCCAATTTAGCTAAAGCATCAGCTTGGGAGTTATTTCCTCTTGGTACTTGGTGTATTGAGAAATCCTCAAATTGGTTAAGCATTTTCAATACCTTCTTTACATATAAAACTAACTTGGCGTCCATTGTCTGGTATATTTGTTTCAACTGATTTACCATTAATTGGGAATCACTGAAAATTTTAATTTTGGGAATTTTCAGTTGTACGGCCAAAGTGAGTCCTGCCACCACTGATTCATACTCTACTACATTATTGATGGCCAGAAATCCTAAATTAATTGCATAATGTAAGCGATGTCCATCGGATGTGATAATGTCATATCCTACTCCAACACCCTGTTCATTTGAAGCTCCATCTACAAATAATTGCCACTTAATCTTTAAATCATTTTCCTTTTCTGACCGTTCTTTGATGAAACTTGCACACTCGTTAACAAAATCAGCTAGGCTTGTCCTTTGATTGTAGCTCGAGGTAGAAATTCAATGTCATATTGACTAAGCTCTATCGCTCATTTTAGCAATCTTCATAAGGCTTTTGGTTTACTTAAAATTTGCTTAAGTGGGAAATTGGTTAAAACCTTGATTGGATGTGCTTGAAAGTAAGCTCTTAGCTTTCGTGTTGTAATCATTAAGTAGTGTGCTAGTTTCTCTATATCTAGATATCTAGACTCTGCATCTTTTAGCCTTCTAATGTATACTGAAAGTTGAATTCCTTTATGTTCTATTATCAATACAGAACTAATTACATCTTCGAAAACTGCTATATAAAGATAAAGTTTCTCTCCTTCTATAGGACTAGACAAAATTGGTAGTTTTTCAAGATGGTCTTTCAACTCCTTGAAAGCTTTTTGACAGTCTTCTCCGCATTCAATTTTTTTTCTTAATTACATTGAAGAATCGAATGCATTTGTCGATGGCCTTGGAAATGAACCGACTCAATGCCGCTACCTTTCAGTTTAGACTTATTAAATCTTTACTTGTTTTGGGCTCTACTATATACTTAATAGCTTGAATCTGGTTAGGGTTAGCTTAGATTCCTCGAGCATTGACAATGTATCCTAAGAACTTCCAGGACTGAATTCCAAAAGAACATTTCTATGGGTTGAGCTTCATTTGATACTTTTGCAGTACCCCGAGCAAGATCTTTCAAATGGCTGCTTCCTTCATGAGACTTAACTAGCATATCATCCACGTATACTTCCATATTTCGACCAATTTGCTCCTTGAACACTCTGTTTACCAATCTTTGGTATGTGGCGCCTGCATTCTTTAACCCAAAAGGCATTACCTTATAACAATAAGTTCCCCAATCTATTATGAAACTAGTGTTCTCCTTGTCTGGCTTGAACATGGGAATTTGATTGTAGCCGGAATAAACATCCATGAAAGATAAGAGTATGTGCCCACTGGTTGCTTCAATCAACTGATCTATTCTTGGAAGGTGGTAGCAGTCCTTTGGGCATGCCTTTTTTAAATCAGTATAATCAACACACATTTTCCACGTACCGTTGGATTTCGTGACCAGCACTGGATTGGCTAACCACTTTGGATAAGTTACCTCTTTGGTGAAACCATTCTCAAGCAATTTTTTGACTTCCTCTTTTAAAGCATTGGATCGAATTTTATCAAATTTCCTTTTCCTCTACCGGATAGGTGTGATATTTGGATCTATATTCAAAGCATGGCACATAATGGTTGGATCTATTCCGATCATATCAGAATGGGTCTAGGCGAATACATCTCTGCTGGATTGAAAAAATTGAATTAGCTCCCTTTTTAGTTTGCTATTCAGTTCCTTCCCAATTTTTATTGTCTTTGTCGGATCAGCTGGATCTAAGCATACTTCCTCAAGATCTTTCATAGGCTTCATTCGTTATTGGTCGCCTCTAAAATCTAATTCAGTGACTATTTAACCACCTTCTATTTCATCCTCCATCAGGTTTATTTCCTTTCGCTTCCTTTTCGTTCCAAAGAAATTGAATTTTCTTAACACACACTTAGTTTTCTCAATAGGCTTTGTTTTTGCTTTGGATGATTGGTTTGAAGAACCTCATTTCCATTAACCCATTTTTCCCCAAGTCATAGTAAGAAAGATTGTCCCATTTATATTGCTCAAGAGTGGCAAAATACACTTCACGAGAGCAAAATTGTTCTCCCCTTATTGTTCTCCAACCATTTTTGGTTAAGATTTTCACCATCAAATAATTTGGTAAAACAAAAGCATCAACTTAATCCAAATCTGGCCTCCCAAAGAATGCGACGTAATAGGATGGTTGATCCATGATGACAAAGAGAGTCTCGAATGTCCTGGAGTTCGGCGGAATCCCCATCAACACCAAAAGCCTTATTTGCCTAATAGGAGTTGGTCCTTTGTTGTTGAACCCAAAAATGGGTTCAAAGCTCGGCTCCAGCTTCAACCCTGAAATTCCCATTTGATTGAAAGCATGTTTAAAGATCACGTTGACCGCGCTTTCCGTATCCACCAAAATTTTGGATACCATGGAGAATCCAATTTGAGCAGTAACCATGAGTGGATTATTGTATGGATAACAAACTCTTCCTCTTAGCTCTTGTGGAATGATAGTTAGGCTGTGCATCTGAATTTGGAACCTGGGATTCTTAAGAGGTGGTTCTTCGTAAATAGAGAAAAACCCTTCCTTCGCTTCTCTAACATAGTGGTCCCTAGCTCCTTTACTACTTCCAGTTAGATGTGGTCTTCCATGGATATGTCGATCCTATTAAGGAGCGGTACAAAATCTGGTTGTCCATCACCTTCCACTAAGTTGGCAACATTGTTTTGGAGTCTTTGGAGGGGATCCTCAGAATAAGTAACCTTTTGACTATCTTTAACAAACGCCTTTAAGCGCCCATAGCGAATCATGCGTTGGATTATGCTTGCCAAAACACGTCATTCATTAGTTTTATGCCCATTCGACTTATGATAAGTACAATAGCCTTTTCCCTTCTTGGTTTAGGATTGGTCTTAGCTTTGTATGAGATCGGAGAATCATCGTTTTACTTTTCTATTACGATATGTAAGGTAGCAGCTTATTCAAAACAACATGATTAGCATCAGGGACCGCCTCCCATCTTGGTTTTTTTATGGTTGTGGTTATAGCATGTTTTCTTGGTCTCCTTTTTGGCCTGAGCTTTCTTCTTAGCATGAAATATTTCATCCATACGAATGAAATTGTCAACCTGGAAATGGAAGTCTTGTAAGTCTCTGCATCCGTGTATATAGAGTTCCTTCCAGAATGGGATTTGCTTAATCAGCCCCAAATGTACTGCCACCAACTTGTCCCTTTCAGTCATATCATTTTCTTTTAGTGCCTGGACATTGAACATCTTTAGATAATTGCCCAATAACTCCACTGGTCTTTTTTTGATATTAACCAGCATAGCGTAGTTGTTGGTAGGGTCTTTACAAATACAGAACTACGCTGAGAATTCATAATAGAATTGCTTCCAGGAATAGATGGTTTTCTCACAGTACTACTTATACCATTAGGCTGCTGCACCTTAGAAAGTATTTAGGAAAAGCCTGCAATGCACAGCTCTAGATGTGTTGTATAAGTCCATCTGACTTTCGAAGGCAATCAAGTGATCATCTGGGTTAGTGGTTCCATTGTATTTTAAGGATGGAATTTTGATATGGGACGGGATCCTGGTGGAAATGATCTCGTCTGTGAAGGGAGCTTCTCGGTGGTTATTGTTGACCATCTCATCAAGAATTCTTTTTCCCTTAAGATTAAGTATATCCTTTATCATTTTCTCGGCCATGTCTCTTAGACAAGCTTTATCATTGTGGTAATTTCTTTTACTAGGTTTTTATTCTTTGGAGGTTGAATTTCCAGATTGCTACTTAGACTTCTCCTCCAATCTTCCTTGGTAATTTGCCTTAACTTTGTTATCTGGTAATGACTTTGGAGAAAATTTGGTTGCTTCAACTTGCTGATGATTTCTTCTTTTTTGTGGAGTCATAACGAGTTTGCTTTTGCTTTTATCTTTAAGCCAAGAGGCATCCAAGCCCCTTCTTATAGACTTTGCTTTACCTCCCCCCATGAGCTTGGTGGTTTTGGAGGATTTCTGAGCAAGGATTCCTTTCAGAAGTCCTTTCACTATTAAACTTTATTTTTCTAGGTCTTTAATTTTAACTTTGCCGTTGGTAGGTTGTGCCGGCTCTAATAGTTGTCCAGGTTTTTTACTTCCTAAGTTGAAGTTAGGAATAACATTTTCTTCTAATGTCGCCGTTTGTATGACTTCTTCATTTGAAGCATTAACTAGCCTTGATTTTCCCATTTTTCTGGAATAAAGAAACTTTACATTTTAGTTTGGGAGAGAATATGGGGAGACAGAGGTTCAAGCCCTCCTTCTAGCGCCAAAATAACACCTATGGAGCCATGAACGATGAGCCAATTCTTGATTCGAGTTCATATGGCATACGACTAAGCACAGTTTAGTTTATGTCAATTAAATCAAGAATAAGCTTAGCATTCAAGGGTATGTACAAGTGGATATCATTATGAAAAAGATCTATAATGCTCATGAACTTTGGATGTTGCACATTCGAAAGCAAATATGATTCCTTTGAACACAATATTCGAGATCTTTTAGGGTAACTTGGAACAATATATTCGAGAGCCCTTAAGGTCACTTGGAATAATAAATTTGAGAATCTATTTGGTCTTTAGGAATAGAACATTCAAAGTCCTATGTCATATATTCAAAGGAGGGAAACGATAATTAAAAACTGTGTGAATTAGTCCATTAAGCATGTTAATGAACTAAATAAACAACCCTTATGTCCAAAGTCCAATGTTCATATGTATGAGGCAAAATAGAGGCTATGCATATAAACATTGGTTTGAAGCAAAGTTCATGTGATCCTATGTGAATAGTATCACATTTTCTTTGGGCCCACAGAGCTTCATTATATGCATATTCGTGTTTGATAATGTCCAAGATGCGCAATCATAGTAATAGGCATGTCCAAGTTTTTGTTCATTTCAATAGAGCATGGTTACAATTAAATTGGAGATTTTCCCCTAAATTAATTTAGGGTTACAAGAGTTTAATTGTGAGAGGAGAGGAAAGAAATGATCACCACTTCCTTCATGACCCTAGGTCCCTATTTATAGGGGTAGATCGATTCGGGATGATGCTTTATGCCGCCTTCGGCCTGACTTATCTTTAGCATGCATAACCATAGGCAATCTTAATGACGTTGAGTATCATAGATGATCTTCGGTATTCTTCATCAATAGGTGGTGGCATCAACCTGAAGCGGTATTAATATTATGCAGTATTAATATGAAGCAGCATTGATATGGATTGGCATGGAAATAGAGCAGCATAGAAATGGAGCACCATTGATATGGAGCGGCGTTGAAATAGAGCGGCGTTAATATGGAGCGGCAATGAAACAAAGTGGCATTGATAACAAACGACATGATAATAAGCAGCATTAATAACAGGCGGTATTGATAATAGATGACATTGATGATAAGTGGTATTGATATGAGTCGGCATTACATTGAAGGGTGATGTTAGAAAAAGGCAACATCAGAGAGGTGCGGTATAAATCTGGAGCGTCATTGATTCTTCTGACTATATGAAAGAAGTGTTCCATTGATGGAATATAGCATTATTCATTCTACTCCATAAGTATGTAGCATTGACGACATTCTATGACTTCTACATTATTAACGATATGTAACATCATAGATGGTTCTTTATTGACGAAGCACAACATCGTATATTTTTTGCACCGATCCATCTTCATACCGTTGGCATTAGCGATTGATGCGATGTTGTGACTATGTCGGCATGCCGCATATATTTCGACAGCGATATTAGTAGTGACATTTGACGCCTTCATGTTGCCTTTATATGCTTTATAATGGTCGTCATTATAAAGGCCTCAACATTCCTTCTTGCAATGAAGTTCAACATTCCTTCTACTTGTCATATTATTTCCTTAGAAGCCCAATTTTGATTTATCAATTCGATATCATACTCCCTTTAGAAAATATATGGATAACAATTACTTATTCTATTTTATAAGTTCCTAATGCTATTCCTTTCCAAATCTTTCACTATTGCCTTTCTTTATATTTTTCCTACTTAAATGGCTTCTAAATCTTTTAAGCAAGTTCCATTTCCATTTTAAAAAGAAGAATTTTTAAAGAACTTCCAAATTTATGAAATAGGAGAAATCATCAAGTCCAACTCATGCTTTATTTTGCATTTAAAAGAAAAATCCCTTTATCGAAAAAATATTTAAACAAAAAACTTTTTAACCCAATCAAAATTCTAAACAAGAGTTTCAAAAATGAAAAACCCCTTTTAACCAAAAACCTTTTAATCAGAACTTTTGACTCCAAAACTTCCTTTTAAGTTATGATTTTCCAAATATCCCTTGCTTTTTCAAAACAACAACTTCTCGATAAATCTTTCTGAAAATCCATTCAAAACATTTCAAGGAAGTTTCCAAAAAAAAATCTTTTTATCAAATCCTTCACGTGGAGTTAGATTTCAAATAAACTTTTTCAAAACAACAACTCCTTAATAATTGTCTTCTCTATTGCATTTTCTTCTTTTTTTCATCCCTTGCTTCTGGATATTTACAACTATACCACCTTATAGTAATTAATTACTACCTAACATGCTTATTTACTATTTCTATAAATGTTGATTATTCGTAATAAATGATTATTATTCCAACCTGACAATCCCTAAAGACATTTATTTATTCATTCCAATCTTTCCTATTATCTTTCCATTATTTCCCTAATAATCTCTTTAATCGATCAATTTATATCCTTATTAATTGTAACTCCCTACTTATTGCATACTTAATGCCCTATTAATCTTAGAGTTACAACCTTATCCACTTACATTCCTTACAATATGATCTTTGTCGTCCATTCCCTACTCCATTCATTTTTCCAAATCATAGTCGCCTCGTCCCTCCTTTTGGAGTATGGTCGCAACTAATTCTGTGGTCGGAAACTATAGAGTAAATTCAAATTTAGTGTGTATATATATTATAGATTTTTGAAAAATACTTCTAAAAATAACAAATATGCCACTCATACGTATACCTATCCCTATTGATCAAGTAACCTAAGCTCTGATACCAGCTATAACAACTCACCCCAAAACAGATATAATTTCGATCTAATAAAAGCATGTCGAACCTTAGGCCCATCTCAAGGCGAGTTGTCAGGTTGATATACACAGAGCTATCTATCAATACTTTCAGAATCTTGCAGCGGAATGCATAAAATATAATATCAAAACAAGTACTCATTTCATAAAGAAAATCATTTCAGAAACATAACATGTTAAATACTACAACAAGTTTACAAAAAGCCTCCGTAGTATAATATCTCAAAATAACATAACTCTTTGAACCGGGTACAATACAAATACTTAAATAGCATAAATAGATAGATAACTACCACAAGTCTTTACCTCCACCTTTGTCTCCTAAATCAGCATTACTCTCTCTAACCTCTGTTGTAATGAGGAGTGGGTCAGAACAATAAATGTTTAGTGTAATGGAAATCTCAAGCTTTAACATAATTGTACTTGGGCAGTATTATTTAACCAATAAATATGTCTTATGTATTAAAATCATTATATTATGTATAAAGTCAACTGTAAGCCCAAAGGCCCTTTTAGTTCAACTATACAAAAGTCAACTGTAAGCCTAAAGGCATTTCCAACCTGCCTATACAACTCTAACTAACTAGTGTTTATGATGTAAGAGGAAATGCCCGAACTAATAAATGCCCTTTATTAGGGATTAGGCAGAGTCTAACCATTTAATACCTATAGAATAGGCAGATCTCCGTCATTTAATACCTAATACATTCCCAAATTCTTACGCAACTATCGTTAACAATGCAAGAGTGGTTTTCTCTAAACCACTTAACATCTTTTTATTAGGGATTAGGTAGACTTGGACCATTTAAGACCTGTAAAATAGGCAGGTCATCGTCATTTAATACCTAACCCAAGGCGGGTCCTTACATGCTAGCTGACATCGTACGAAATCCCATTGTGTCATTTAGTACTTCTTCTAAGAAAGAAGCAGACCCTACCATAGCCACTTAATACCTAAAACCCGAAGCGGACCTCTCCGAAGGATTTCACCTACCGCATCCAAAACGCAATTTATGACCCATAACCCACTCGTGATGTCTCACATTAGTTTGATTATTTATAGGTGCTGGTAGCCAGATTAACCAGGTAGGTTTACCCTACAGAATTGGGACTAACCTCGTGTCCACTGTGGTTATTTATTATAGGCGGTGTCCCTCATTAGTCTGCAAAGCCACAACGCATGTAGCCAAATTGAACTGGACAGACTTCCATGTAGCTTTGGACTTACCTTGCATCCCTATAACTTAGTCATAACTTATACATACATACATACATACATACATACATACATACATACATATATATATATATATATATATATATATATCCACTATATACATGCATCATCCTACCCGAATAATAATTGAGACCATATAAGGTATACCCTTGTTATGCCTCTAATTAAAGATTAACTCCCTAATTTACAGTAACTTCCTTCCTACAAATAAATATTACCTAACTATTCTAATAATGCTATCACGCTTAATACGCTATAATCAATAGGTTATTGGTTTTAGCGGTCAATATGTTAACATTATATACGTATATTTTTACGCGCGAAATTTAAGTTCTAATCATTACATTATAATAATTCGATAATAATTAGCTTATAAGGTATTTTAAAATATTAGTCTCATACAAATCTAAAATTTAAACAAGAACTGCCACTACTATTGTAACATCCCGAAATTTTTCGACTTTCGAAAATTCAACATCGATACTCACTTTATCGACTGCCGAGCCATCGAATGCCGGAAACCCGAAAAGTTATGGTTTTAAAAAGAAGAGGTAGAAGAAAAGATAGAAGAAAAAGAAAGAAGAAGAAGAAAGAAAAAAGAAGAACAACAGAACACACATCAGAACAGAAAACAATATCAGAATCTTACACATCGCAGCGGGGCAATATATAATAAATAACACTAGTCTTTTAAAACAAAGAACTATATCAGTTTATACATACATCAATCAGAGTCATATACAACAATGGACAGTTATATAACTTGTCCCCATACAGAATACACAGCGAAATAATACAAAAATATAGGTGATACGTTTCGCCATCCAGCTTGCTTCCAAAGCTCCAGAATATCCTGATAACATAACTCTAGGCTGCCCGTGTGGAAATTGGTGGGCACCCAGAGTTTAGAAGGGAACAATAAATTCCGAGTCAGTCATGGTGACTGGTGTGAGATCGTAAAACAGTTATTTTTCACAAAGAAAATAAAACAAATTCACAATGCTTTTGGAAAATGAAACTACCATAAGACCTCCCACCACACACACAATGCAAACGCAGAATTGGAGGAGATTTCTCCTTATGATAGTCAAAGATGCTTGATACGCAAAATCAAATCATTTTTGATATTATTATTAGTGAATAGTGTAGAAATCATTTCGAAAGTATAATATTAATCTTAGCCAGCATAGGCATTCCGCACTTATGCCTACTATAGCTACCATCCAAACAGTGGTGACCACCATAAGTGAATGATAGGTTCTACAACTAAAACCGTACAAGGCTCGTATTGTTTCTTTGGATTTCCAACAAATGGTCAGGCTAAGGAACTTTCTATCCACGATGGGTACGTCCCTGGAATAGACGACCCGAGAACCTAACGGATCTCTGCCAACACAAGGCCGGGTTACCTCTGCAAAAATAGGTAACTACTGACACGCGTATGCCATCCCCCGATCGTCACCGATCTTCCCGAGGATCCCCGATTCGCAACAACCACAAAGTAATAAATTTGCAGCAACCACAGAGGTTAAGTATCTGGGCTCCATACCATGATACCACCTTTATCCAGAAGGAATGACATACACTAAGGGGCGCTACTCCCTAGAACCTTGCCGCATCCTTCCTGTTTTGACCATTTCCGGGGTGTGAGGCTCGACGAAGTCTCGTCCACAAAGCTACGCTTTCTACAAATCCATGCTTCGGGTCAAACAAAATGATCAACCTATGATCACAAAGATATAAGATCAAACAAATGATCATATCGCAAATGATCAAACACTGATCATTTCACAGCAACACTCAGTATGCCACGTTACCAAATTGGGATATATCGCTGATAAATTTCAACTACATAACCTCTGAGCTCGTACGTCTCAGAGAAGGGTGTTAAGCTAAGAGAATAAATTCTCCGCCACTAACAGAAATGTATTTGAAAGAAATCAGCTTTATATCTCAAATTGTAACGTCAGACACACAATCCATACAAGTCTGTTCCGGGATCGAACAGAACCGAAGGCACTTCTCACGAAGCCCTTGCACATCCGGATAAATTTCTAATCACGTCCGGACTTCCCGTCACTAAGGGTGATAAAACCTCTAAACCGGAGATCAGCCGATGTAGAGTAACTCGACGGTAATCCTTCCGTTTTCAAAAATATCCGGTCTTCAACACCGGTCTTCAAACGCAATTCATAACGACGTATCACATATTCGGAATGGGTTATACGACCCCATGGTCCTTTCCCGGCTAACCCGAATAGTGAGCGCTTATTCAAAAACAAGTGTGGCATTCAAATTCATCCAATTCACAACAAATACCTACTCAAGGTAATTATTGATAGTCGGTTATTTAACTATCAATAAAGATGCGCGACATCATCAGATTCCAAATAATTTTCCCAATTATTTATTTTCCAAAATATCTTTACTAGATATAAAATTTCCACACTTTCAAAAATAAATCAATATTTATTTTTAAACAACTTCCCTTTCTTTTATAAATTCCATAGTGAATTTATATCTTTCAAAATATCTACTGATATACGATTTTCAATCGTTTTCAAATATTCAATTTCAATTTATCTTTAAGAAGGTAAATTCTCAAAAAAAAACGTTTCATTTCATTTTGGAAATGCATTTCCCTACTTATTTAATAATAAGTATTTCACAAATCATTTATTTTCAACACTTGGAAAATATTCGATATACTTAAATCAAATTAAGTATGTATTTCATTCTTTAAGGAAATCCATTTTCTATAACAACATCAATTTGAGTCAAAACGAATGTTACGTAAAACATCGTTACGACAACTCAAAATCATTAGTATTGGGATTCGAATTTTTAAGATAGATATATAAATCCCAATACTATATAAAAACATTTCCTTTCGGAAATCATCTACTATAACAACAGTGTTATAGTCCATCATTTCCTTCTTCCTCGAAAACGTCTATTTCAACAATAAATGTTGAAATCTATGTTTTCGATATTTAACACATTTTTAAAACATCGTTAAAAACAATTTAACTTCATTTTAAAATATCACTTCTTCAAAAATGAATCCATTTTATTCAATAATATATTCACTGTCCAAAATCGTGAATATAATTCACTTAACCCAATTTCAATCATTTCTACATATTTTATTTCAATAAAAATTCGCTATCCAAAATTGCGAATATATCTTCTTTAATAATCTTCTATATTTAATTTATCAAATTCAATTGATTTCGAATCTATAAAAACAACGTTTATAAATTCTATTTTTATTTTATAACAACTTTGATTTAAAATCTTCTTTATTAACTTCTATACTTTACTTATCAAAATAAGTGATTTCGGATTTATAACCAACTTTTATAAATTCCAATTCCATTTATAAAAACTTCAATACCAAATCAATTTCAATATTGATTTCTAAATTTATTTTCAATTTTAAATAAAATTTCCATACTGATTTCTCAAAAATTCATTTCCAAATATTAAATCAATTACAGATTGATTTCTAATTTATTTATCACTACTAAAATAAATTCCTTATTTTTCTTTCAAATTATTCAATATCCTGTTTTTAAATGGATTCTTCAAATTGAAATCATTTTACATTGATTTCCCAAATTATTTCAATTTACCGATTAAATTTCTAATTGGATTTCCAACTTATCTCTTTTTAAATAAATTCCTTTTAAAGAAAATAAATTTCAATTGTTTCTTTCAGTCTATTTAAAAATCCAATTTTAAATTAAATTCTTCAATTTATAATCACTATTTTACGAAATCCATTTATTTAACATTTTCACTTGATTCTGGAATTAATTCGATAAGATTATAAAAATCAACTTTTTATATTTTTAAAATTCCTTTCTTCAAAATTTATTCAATTTCTAAAATTGATTCACTTAGAAATTTCTACTTGAATTTCAAAAATTCAACTTCGTTTATCTTTGGAATCCAATGATATCAAACATCCATTCAGCTAAATTTTTGTTTTCAAACAATTTCCAGGCATCAATATGATCAATATAATCATTCACAGATTCATATCATAGTATAAATAAATTCAATCAATACGAGGGGTCCAGTTGGATCCCTCCAACCTGTTTTCCTGCATCCAAAGACGTTAGCACAATACCAATTCCGCTCCAGTACGGAATTATCGCAGTATATGGGTTTTATAAAAATCCGCTTACTAACGGCGCAATAGGGTCTCATCCGCTATACGAGGCGGGAAATCAATCAATCCAATATATACATATGCCAATATGTATATATTGCTATATATAGATATATATATCCTACTATATCTAATATCACATCAACATAGCAATCATATCAAACAATAAATAACTGAAAATTCCACTTCAATTTTGAGTGAGAGAAATCTCACCTTAGCTTTAAATTTTGCAATCTCATTTCCAATCCGGCTTCACTTCACGATTTTTGAACCTTGTATAAATATTTATACACAATTGATTAATATTCGAATTAAATCGAACAATTAAATTCCACTTAATGATTTAAATTAACTTGTGATTTTATTTTGACTAACAAATTCTTTTAAACAATTTGATTTAACAAAAATTAAACTCAACAAATCTTCTTTTGATAGATTTAAATTAACTTACCCTTAAATTAAATTTATCCAAATAATTATTAAATTCCTTTTTCTTACCGAAAATTATATTTTAACCATTTCCCTTTTTAACAAATTTTAAAATCGTTAAACAAGTAAAATTACGGTTAAATCACCTAATCCATTATTTTAATTTTAAACTAATTCTCTCATATATTTTTTTTTCTCTGTTTACCTACAGAAATTGAAAACTGTATAAATTTTAAACATCTTTAGATCTTCAAACATTTAAATTTGAATTAACCTAAATTATTAAAACAAAAACAAAATCGATACCTTCCTGTTTTCGACTCGACATCGCCCTCCATCCACGTTCGACTCCGCGACCATCGACCCCCACTTCCCCAGTCTCGAAGTCGCCGACCATAAGCTACAACCACGCGAGCGCCGCCGCCTTCACAGCCTACTCACGTACATCGTGAATCCCCCCACCACGCGGAAGCGCTTCACCTGGCGCTGCCTCGATCGCTTCGGTGATGCTTGAGAATCGCCTTCACCTCCGGTTGCCACGAGCTCGCGAGAAACTCCCCAGCCCAATCGCGACGACCTCCCCAAAATCGAAATCGCGATATCGATTTAAAATGTCTGGCCGCCATCGCAACCCCACTACTCGCCTCGCTGAATCTCGCATTCGAGCCCTAGCTCACGCGATGCCCTTCAATCGCCGTCTTAAATCGCGACGTTGCCCATGCTTGCTCGGCTCGAGCTGTCGCTCGAAATTGAGCGTCTCTGCCCTGTGATTTAAATACGAAATCGAGTTCGATTTCGTTTTATATTTTTTTCAATTTCATTCTGAACGATAGAAGGTAGAAGGGAAGACTTTTCCTTCGGCCATTAATTGTTTTGATTTCTCGTTTGTTCGAATCTGAAGAGGGAAAGGGGAATTTAAAAATGAAAGAGTATGCTCTGCACGATTTTTATCTCGTGATGCTCGGCATGTTTTTAGGCGTGAGATAAGGGAAAGAATCGTACTGAGTTTGACCAAGTTTTAAAATTTAAATTCGAATTCAATTTAAATTTTAATGCGTTTAACCGCCGTACGGTCACGTATTAACTATGAAAAATACGAAAATTGAAATCCGGAAATAATTCAACGTTACGGACCCAATGGAACTGGTTTCGTCGAATTCCGAGACTGTTTGAAAAATGACTATTTTTAAATTCGATTTAAACGATATAATTTCAAAGCTGAACAAATCATCTTCAAATTCGATTCTGAAGCTTCAATCATTTTCAGTATTATCAATACGAATTTTAAAAGCTTTTGAAATATTTTTCTTCAGCTTAAAATTGAAGATACAAATTTTTATTCAACTCACACTAGATTAAATTAAAAATTTAATCGCCAATTTCAAAGTTATTTCGGGGATTCAAATTAAATCATCGTTCAAATATTTAAAATTAATCAAATATTCTCAATTTAATTTGTTCAAAATTCAGGGTAGTTACAGACTTCCCCCCTTAAAAGAATTTCGTCCCGAAATTACAAGTCAGGAAGAAAAAGCCCTTAACTCGTCTACTATCTTTCAACATCTAATAGTTTTATCAAATTTCAAAACAAATCTTTCTACTAAAGATTCGTTATCATTCAACTAAATTTCAACTTCAATTATAAGTTTCAAACAACATTGTTTTACTTCAAAATTCAAATTCGAGTTTGAATTCAAATTTTAACTTCAAAATTTTCTCAAAAATTTTCTAACACTCGAAATTTTCAAAAAATTTCGCCAGCGTCTCCTTTGCGCGGCTAATACGGCACGACTACAAAAGGTCCCTACGGACTCTCAGATTTCAAAAAGAAAAAGAAAACGCCAAGCGGCTAGACAAGAAATCATCAAAAACTCATACCGAAATTCAAATACATACCTTTTTCGAGCAATTCAATTTTATCTTCGAAATCAAAATTCCAATTCCTTTTATAGCACCTGTATGTCCTACTAGCCATAATATCTAGTTACACATTCAAATCATTTTGCAAATGCTGTTACCCAATTTTCAATATAACTGCTTATATCATCTTTACTTCACTATTGAAGTTACACCTATTCAATTTTGTTCAATCTTTACATTTCAATTTCATTTGAATTCAATTTTACCTTCTTTTCTGAATATTGAATTTTTATCAACTATCTTTCATTCAACTGCACTATTTAAATTAGTTTCAATTACTAATTCAAATTCATATCAATTCAATTTATTTTAATTCTACTTATCTTTAAACTGGATTTCCAATTTCCATACGAATTTTAATTCATCTTTCATTTACAATTATTCAATTCAATTCATTTGCTTACAAATTCGAAATGAGTTTCAACATTTAACTTCATAAATCAAATTCAATTCCAGTTATATTCACTTATACTTACTTTGATTTAACTTCATTCTTTAAGTTAAAATTATTATATCAAAAATCAAATTGTATAAGTTATCAACTTGATAATATTTCATAAATATGGTATTCCAGAGTCTACCAACATTTCAAAGCCATTTTGAAAACAATTCAAATTATCCTGGAATTTCCAAACAAAACCCAAATTTTTCAAACAACTTCCATTTAAAACAATTTGGCAGCAATTCCTCTTTTGGAAACCCGAAAATGAACACCAACGATGCCGCGGTCATCATCGAAGTTATTTTCCAGCGACCTAAAAGAGTTTAGAGCTTTTCATTTCTTCAAAACATTTTTCCAAAATCTTTGAAATTCATTTTCAAATCAAAAAGATTTAAACTTCCAAATCTCCAAAATTTTCAAATTCTTTTCAAAACATTTCCAAAACTTCTCTGGAATCCCGTTTTAAATTACAATTCACATTTATAATTTACATTCTCAAATTTCGTTTGTATATGAATTTTATTTCTTAACTTTGGAGTTATGATTTCAATTTCTTGTTCAATTTCAGTGATGATAATTCACTATTATTACTTCCTAACATCCATGCATCCATATACTATGGTAACTCATAGAAAATTATTTCTTTTCTATACAAAAATAGTTTTGGGCAAAATTATTTCATTCACCCTTTTTTTAAAACAATATTGTGCCGAATTGTTCTATTCGAGCGTTTAGAAACCCCTTCGATCCAGTTGCGCAGACTGTGCCGACGAAGGTTCATATGCCACTCAATAAACCAATCATCACAATATAAAACAATTTTTTTATATTAACTAACAAATACGCGCTCATATCTATTATTACACTCAACTCATTCTAGAGTACTACTGACTCTATCTCTAATGAGTAACACCCAACAGAGTCGGGTTGTCGCTTAACCATATGCTCTGATACCAAATGTAACATCCCGAAAGAAGCGGTCACAACCGGTAGGCTTTTCAACCATCCCAGCCCCACCGTGGCTTACACTGGTACCCCAAACTTGCTTTTACGGCCAGCCTCTCGACTGTCACGGCCTCTGCCTAACCAACCCATCCCTCTCAGGGACATGTAGGGGTAAGAGTCTCCCGTTCGCCACCTAACTGCGAAGCGAGAATCCCCTATCATGCTGTAATATAGCAAGACTGGTGTGAGATCGTAAAACAGTTATTTTTCACAAAGAAAATAAAACAAATTCGCAATGCTTTTGGAAAATGAAACTACCATAAGACCTCCCACCACACACACAATGCAAATGCAGAATTGGAGGAGATTTCTTCTTATGATAGTCAAAGATGCTTGATACGCAAAATCAAATCATTTTTGATATTATTATTAGTGCATAGTGTAGAAATCATTTCGAAAGTATAATATTACTCTTAGCCAGCATAGGCATTCCGCACTTATGCCTACTATAGCTACCATCCAAACAGTGGTGACCACCATAAGTGAATGATAGGTTCTACAACTAAAACCGTACAAGGCTCGTATTGTTTCTTTGGATTTCCAACAAATGGTCAGGCTAAGGAACTTCCTATCCACGATGGGTACGTCCCTGGAATAGACGACCCGAGAACCTAACCGGATCTCTGCCAACACAAGGCCGGGTTACCTCTGCAAAAATAGGTAACTACTGACACGCGTATGCCATCCCCCGATCGTCACCGATCTTCCCGAGGATCCCCGATTCGCAACAACCACAAAGTAATAAATTTGCAGCAACCACAGAGGTTAAGTATCTGGGCTCCATACCATGATACCACCTTTATCCAGAAGGAATGACATACACTAAGGGGCGCTACTCCCTAGAACCTTGCCGCATCCTTCCTGTTTTGACCATTTCCGGGGTGTGAGGCTCGACGAAGTCTCGTCCACAAAGCTACGCTTTCTACAAAGCCATGCTTCGGGTCAAACAAAATGATCAACCTATGATCACAAAGATATAAGATCAAACAAATGATCATATCGCAAATGATCAAACACTGATCATTTCACAGCAACACTCAGTATGCCACGTTACCAAATTGGGATATATCGCTGATAAATTTCAACTACATAACCTCTGAGCTCGTACGTCTTTGAGAAGGGTGTTAAGCTAAGAGAATAAATTCTCCGCCACCAACAGAAATGTATTTGAAAGAAATCAGCTTTATATCTCAAATTGTAACGTCAGACACACAATCCATACAAGTCTGTTCCGGGATCGAACAGAACCGAAGGCACTTCTCACGAAGCCTTTGCACATCCGGATAAATTTCTAATCACGTCCGGACTTCCCGTCACTAAGGGTGATAAAACCTCTAAACCGGAGATCAGCCGATGTAGAGTAACTCGACGGTAATCCTTCCGTTTTCAAAAATATCCGGTCTTCAACACCGGTCTTCAAATGCAATTCATAATGACGTATCACATATTCGGAATGGGTTATACGACCCCATGGTCCTTTCCCGGCTAACCCGAATAGTGAGCGCTTATTCAAAAACAAGTGTGGCATTCAAATTCATCCAATTCACAACAAATACCTACTCAAGGTAATTATTGATAGTCGGTTATTTAACTATCAATAAAGATGCGCGACATCATCAGATTCCAAATAATTTTCCCAATTATTTATTTTCCAAAATATCTTTACTAGATATAAAATTTCCACACTTTCAAAAATAAATCAATATTTATTTTTAAACAACTTCCCTTTCTTTTATAAATTCCATAGTGAATTTATATCTTTCAAAATATCTACTGATATACGATTTTCAATCGTTTTCAAATATTCAATTTCAATTTATCTTTAAGAAGGTAAATTCTCAAAAAAAAACGTTTCATTTCATTTTGGAAATGCATTTCCCTACTTATTTAATAATAATTATTTCACAAATCATTTATTTTCAACACTTGGAAAATATTCGATATACTTAAATCAAATTAAGTATATATTTCATTCTTTAAGGAAATCCATTTTCTATAACAACATCAACTTGAGTCAAAACGAATGTTACGTAAAACATCGTTACGGCGACTCAAAATCATTAGTATTGGGATTCGAATTTTTAAGATAGATATATAAATACCAATACTATATAAAAACATTTCCTTTCGGAAATCATTTACTATAACAACAGTGTTATAGTCCATCATTTCCTTCTTCCTCGAAAACGTCTATTTCAACAATAAATGTTGAAATCTATGTTTTCGATATTTAACACATTTTTAAAACATCGTTAAAAACAATTTAACTTCATTTTAAAATATCACTTCTTCAAAAATGAATCCATTTTATTCAATAATATATTCACTGTCCAAAATCGTGAATATAATTCACTTAACCCAATTTCAATCATTTCTACACATTTTATTTCAATAAAAATTCGCTATCCAAAATTGCGAATATATCTTCTTTAATAATCTTCTATATTTAATTTATCAAATTCAATTGATTTCGAATCTATAAAAACAACGTTAATAAATTCTATTTTTATTTTATAACAACTTTGATTTAAAATCTTCTTTATTAACTTCTATACTTTACTTATCAAAATAAGTGATTTCGGATTTATAACCAACTTTTATAAATTCCAATTCCATTTATAAAAACTTCAATACCAAATCAATTTCAATATTGATTTCTAAATTTATTTTCAATTTTAAATAAAGTTTCCATACTGATTTCTCAAAAATTCATTTCCAAATATTAAATCAATTACAGATTGATTTCTAATTTATTTATCACTACTAAAATAAATTCCTTATTTTTCTTTCAAATTATTCAATATCCTGATTTTAAATGGATTCTTCAAATTGAAATCATTTTACATTGATTTCCCAAATTATTTCAATTTACCGATTAAATTTCTAATTGGATTTCCAACTTATCTCTTTTTAAATAAATTCCTTTTAAAGAAAATAAATTTCAATTGTTTCTTTCAGTCTATTTAAAAATCCAATTTTAAATTAAATTCTTCAATTTATAATCACTATTTTACGAAATCCATTTATTTAACATTTTCACTTGATTCTGGAATTAATTCGATAAGATTATAAAAATCAACTTTTTATATTTTTAAAATTCCTTTCTTCAAAATTTATTCAATTTCTAAAATTGATTCACTTAGAAATTTCTACTTGAATTTCAAAAATTCAACTTCGTTTATCTTTGGAATCCAATGATATCAAACATCCATTCAGCTAAATTTTTGTTTTCAAACAATTTCCAGGCATCAATATGATCAATATAATCATTCACAGATTCATATCACAGTATAAATAAATTCAATCAATATGAGGGGTCCAGTTGGATCCCTCCAACCTGTTTTCCTGCATCCAAAGACGTTAGCACAATACCAATTCCGCTCTAGTACGGAATTATCGCGGTATATGGGTTTTATAAAAATCCGCTTACTAACGGCGCAATAGGGTCTCATCTACTATACGAGGCGGGAAATCAATCAATCCAATATATACATATGCCAATATGTATATATTGCTATATATAGATATATATCCTACTATATCTAATATCACATCAACATAGCAATCATATCAAACAATAAATAACTGAAAATTCCACTTCAATTTTGAGTGAGAGAAATCTCACCTTAGCTTTAAATTTTGCAATCTCATTTCCAATCCGGCTTGACTTCACGATTTTTGAACCTTGTATAAATATTTATACACAATTGATTAATATTCGAATTAAATCGAACAATTAAATTCCACTTAATGATTTAAATTAACTTGTGATTTTATTTTGACTAACAAATTCATTTAAACAATTTGATTTAACAAAAATTAAACTCAACAAATCTTCTTTTGATAGATTTAAATTAACTTACCCTTAAATTAAATTTATCCAAATAATTATTAAATTCCTTTTTCTTACCGAAAATTATATTTTAACCATTTCCCTTTTTAACAAATTTTAAAATCGTTAAACAAGTAAAATTACGGTTAAATCACCTAATCCATTATTTTAATTTTAAACTAATTCTCTCATATATTTTTTTTTCTCTGTTTACCTACAGAAATTGAAAACTGTATAAATTTTAAACATCTTTAGATCTTCAAACATTTAAATTTGAATTAACCTAAATTATTAAAACAAAAACAAAATCGATACCTTCCGGTTTTCGACTCGACATCGCCCTCCATCCACGTTCGACTCCGCGACCATCGACCCCCACTTCCCCAGCCTCGAAGTCGCCGACCATAAGCTACAACCACGCGAGCGCCGCCGCCTTCACAGCCTACTCACGTACATCGCGAATCCCCCCACCACGCGGAAGCGCTTCACCTGGCGCTGCCTCGATCGCTTCGGTGATGCTTGAGAATCGCCTTCACCTCCGGTTGCCACGAGCTCGCGAGAAACTCCCCAGCCCAATCGCGACGACCTCCCCAAAATCGAAATCGCGATATCGATTTAAAATGTCTGGCCGCCATCGCAACCCCACTACTCGCCTCGCTGAATCTCGCATTCGAGCCCTAGCTCACGCGATGCCCTTCAATCGCCGTCTTAAATCGCGACGTTGCCCATGCTTGCTCGGCTCGAGCTGCCGCTCGAAATTGAGCGTCTCTGCCCTGTGATTTAAATACGAAATCGAGTTCGATTTCGTTTTATATTTTTTCAATTTCATTCTGAACGATAGAAGGTAGAAGGGAAGACTTTTCCTTCGGCCATTAATTGTTTTGATTTCTCGTTTGTTCGAATCTGAAGAGGGAAAGGGGAATTTAAAAATGAAAGAGTATGCTCTGCATGATTTTTATCTCGTGATGCTCGGCATGTTTTTAGGCGTGAGATAAGGGAAAGAATCGTACTGAGTTTGACCAAGTTTAAAAACTTAAAATTTAAATTCGAATTCAATTTAAATTTTAATGCGTTTAACCGCCGTACGGTCACGTATTAACTCTGAAAAAAACGAAAATTGAAATCCGGCAATAATTCAACGTTACGGACCCAATGGAACTGGTTTCGTCGAATTCCGAGACTGTTTGAAAAATGACTATTTTTAAATTCGATTTAAACGATATAATTTCAAAGCTGAACAAATCATCTTCAAATTCGATTCTGAAGCTTCAATCATTTTCAGTATTATCAATACGAATTTTAAAAGCTTTTGAAATATTTTTCTTCAGCTTAAAATTGAAGATACAAATTTTTATTCAACTCACACTAGATTAAATTAAAAATTTAATCGCCAATTTCAAAGTTATTTCGGGGATTCAAATTAAATCATCGTTCAAATATTTAAAATTAATCAAATATTCTCAATTTAATTTGTTCAAAATTCAGGGTCGTTACAGACTTCCCCCCTTAAAAGAATTTCGTCCCGAAATTACAAGTCAGGAAGAAAAAGCCCTTAACTCGTCTACTATCTTTCAACATCTAATAGTTTTATCAAATTTCAAAACAAATCTTTCTACTAAAGATTCGTTATCATTCAACTAAATTTCAACTTCAATTATAAGTTTCAAACAACATTGTTTTACTTCAAAATTCAAATTCGAGTTTAAATTCAAATTTTAACTTCAAAATTTTCTCAAAAATTTTCTAACACTCGAAATTTTCAAAAAATTTCGCCAGCGTCTCCTTTGCACGGCTAATACGGCACGACTACAAAACGTCCCTACGGACTCTCAGATTTCAAAAAGAAAAAGAAAAAGCCAAGCGGCTAGACAAGAAATCATCAAAAACTCATATCGAAATTCAAATACATACCTTTTTCGAGCAATTCAATTTTATCTTCGAAATCAAAATTCCAATTCCTTTTATAACACCTGTATGTCCTACTAGCCATAATATCTAGTTACACATTCAAATCATTTTGCAAATTCTGTTACCCAATTTTCAATATAACTGCTTATATCATCTTTACTTCACTATTGAAGTTACACCTATTCAATTTTGTTCAATCTTTACATTTCAATTTCATTTGAATTCAATTTTACCTTCTATTCTGAATATTGAATTTTTATCAACTATCTTTCATTCAACTGCACTATTTAAATTAGTTTCAATTACTAATTCAAATTGATATCAATTCAATTTATTTTAATTCTACTTATCTTTAAACTGGATTTCCAATTTCCATACGAATTTTAATTCATCTTTCATTTACAATTATTCAATTCAAATCATTTGCTTACAAATTCGAAATGAGTTTCAACATTTAACTTCACAAATCAAATTCAATTCCAGTTATATTCACTTATACTTACTTTGATTTAACTTCATTCTTTAAGTTAAAATTATTCTATCAAAATTCAAATTGTATAAGTTATCAACTTGATAATATTTCATAAATATGGTATTCCAGAGTCTACCAACATTTCAAAGCCATTTTGAAAACAATTCAAATTATCCTGGAATTTCCAAACAAAACCCAAATTTTTCAAACAACTTCCATTTAAAACAATTTGGCAGCAATTCCTCTTTTGGAAACCCGAAAATGAACACCAACGATGCCGCGGTCATCATCGAAGTTATTTTCCAACGACCTAAAAGAGTTTAGAGCTTTTCATTTCTTCAAAACATTTTTCCAAAATCTTTGAAATTCATTTTCAAATCAAAAAGATTTAAATTTCCAAATCTCCAAAATTTTCAAATTCTTTTCAAAACATTTCCAAAACTTCTCTGGAATCCCGTTTTAAATTACAATTCACATTTATAATTTACATTCTCAAATTTCGTTTGTATATGAATTTTATTTCTTAACTTTGGAGTTATGATTTCAATTTCTTGTTCAATTTCAGTGATGATAATTCACTATTATTACTTCCTAACATCCATGCATCCATATACTATGGTAACTCATAGAAAATTATTTCTTTTCTATACAAAAATAGTTTTGGGCAAAATTATTTCATTCACCCTTTTTTTAAAACAATATTGTGCCGAATTGTTCTATTCGAGTGTTTAGAAACCCCTTCGATCCAGTTGCGCAGACAGTGCCGACGAAGGTTCATATGCCACTCAATAAACCAATCATCACAATATAAAACAATTTTTTTATATTAACTAACAAATACGCGCTCATATCTATTATTACACTCAACTCATTCTAGAGTAATACTGACTCTATCTCTAATGAGTAACACCCAACAGAGCCGGGTTGTCGCTTAACCATATGCTCTGATACCAAATGTAACATCCCGAAAGAAGCGGTCACAACCGGTAGGCTTTTCAACCATCCCAGCCCCACCGTGGCTTACACTGGTACCCCAAACTTGCTTTTACGGCCAGCCTCTCGACTGTCACGGCCTCTGCCTAACCAACCCATCCCTCTCAGGGACATGTAGGGGTAAGAGTCTCCCGTTCGCCACCTAACTGCGAAGCGAGAATCCCCTATCATGCTGTAATATAGCAAGACTGGTGTGAGATCGTAAAACAGTTATTTTTCACAAAGAAAATAAAACAAATTCGCAATGCTTTTGGAAAATGAAACTACCATAAGACCTCCCACCACACACACAATGCAAACGCAGAATTGGAGGAGATTTCTTCTTATGATAGTCAAAGATGCTTGATACGCAAAATCAAATCATTTTTGATATTATTATTAGTGCATAGTGTAGAAATCATTTCGAAAGTACAATATTAATCTTAGCCAGCATAGGCATTCCGCACTTATGCCTACTATAGCTACCATCCAAACAGTGGTGACCACCATAAGTGAATGATAGGTTCTACAACTAAAACCGTACAAGGCTCGTATTGTTTCTTTGGATTTCCAACAAATGGTCAGGCTAAGGAACTTCCTATCCACGATGGGTACGTCCCTGGAATAGACGACCCGAGAACCTAACTGGATCTCTGCCAACACAAGGCCGGGTTACCTCTGCAAAAATAGGTAACTACTGACACGCGTATGCCATCCCCCGATCGTCACCGATCTTCCCGAGGATCCCCGATTCGCAACAACCACAAAGTAATAAATTTGCAGCAACCACAGAGGTTAAGTATCTGGGCTCCATACCATGATACCACCTTTATCCAGAAGGAATGACATAAACTAAGGGGCGCTACTCCCTAGAACCTTGTCGCATCCTTCCTGTTTTGACCATTTCCGGGGTGTGAGGCTCGACGAAGTCTCGTCCACAAAGCTACGCTTTCTACAAAGCCATGCTTCGGGTCAAACAAAATGATCAACCTATGATCACAAAGATATAAGATCAAACAAATGATCATATCGCAAATGATCAAACACTGATCATTTCACAGCAACACTCAGTATGCCACGTTACCAAATTGGGATATATCGCTGATAAATTTCAACTACATAACCTCTGAGCTCGTACGTCTCAGAGAAGGGTGTTAAGCTAAGAGAATAAATTCTCCGCCACCAACAGAAATGTATTTGAAAGAAATCAGCTTTATATCTCAAATTGTAACGTCAGACACACAATCCATACAAGTCTGTTCTGGGATCGAACAGAACCGAAGGCACTTCTCACGAAGCCCTTGCACATCCGGATAAATTTCTAATCACGTCCGGACTTCCCGTCACTAAGGGTGATAAAACCTCTAAACCAGAGATCAACCGATGTAGAGTAACTCGACGGTAATCCTTCCGTTTTCAAAAATATCCGGTCTTCAACACCGGTCTTCAAATGCAATTCATAACGACGTATCACATATTCGGAATGGGTTATACGACCCCATGGTCCTTTCCCGGCTAACCCGAATAGTGAGCGCTTATTCAAAAACAAGTGTGGCATTCAAATTCATCCAATTCACAACAAATACCTACTCAAGGTAATTATTGATAGTCGGCTATTTAACTATCAATAAAGATGCGCGACATCATCAAATTCCAAATAATTTTCCCAATTATTTATTTTCCAAAATATCTTTACTAGATATAAAATTTCCACACTTTCAAAAATAAATCAATATTTATTTTTAAACAACTTCCCTTTCTTTTATAAATTCCATAGTGAATTTATATCTTTCAAAATATCTACTGATATACGATTTTCAATCGTTTTCAAATATTCAATTTCAATTTATCTTTAAGAAGGTAAATTCTCAAAAAAAACGTTTCATTTCATTTTGGAAATGCATTTCCCTACTTATTTAATAATAAGTATTTCACAAATCATTTATTTTCAACACTTGGAAAATATTCGATATACTTAAATCAAATTAAGTATATATTTCATTCTTTAAGGAAATCCATTTTCTATAACAACATCAATTTGAGTCAAAACGAATGTTACGTAAAACATCGTTACGACGACTCAAAATCATTAGTATTGGGATTCGAATTTTTAAGATAGATATATAAATCCCAATACTATATAAAAACATTTCCTTTCGGAAATCATCTACTATAACAACAGTGTTATAGTCCATCATTTCCTTCTTCCTCGAAAACGTCTATTTCAACAATAAATGTTGAAATCTATGTTTTCGATATTTAACACATTTTTAAAACATCGTTAAAAACAATTTAACTTCATTTTAAAATATCACTTCTTCAAAAATGAATCCATTTTATTCAATAATATATTCACTGTCCAAAATCGTGAATATAATTCACTTAACCCAATTTCAATCATTTCTACACATTTTATTTCAATAAAAATTCGCTATCCAAAATTGCGAATATATCTTCTTTAATAATCTTCTATATTTAATTTATCAAATTCAATTGATTTCGAATCTATAAAAACAACGTTTATAAATTCTATTTTTATTTTATAACAACTTTGATTTAAAATCTTCTTTATTAACTTCTATACTTTACTTATCAAAATAAGTGATTTCGGATTTATAACCAACTTTTATAAATTCCAATTCCATTTATAAATACTTCAATACCAAATCAATTTCAATATTGATTTCTAAATTTATTTTCAATTTTAAATAAAATTTCCATACTGATTTCTCAAAAATTCATTTCCAAATATTAAATCAATTACAGATTGATTTCTAATTTATTTATCACTACTAAAATAAATTCCTTATTTTTCTTTCAAATTATTCAATATCCTGTTTTTAAATGGATTCTTCAAATTGAAATCATTTTACATTGATTTCCCAAATTATTTCAATTTACCGATTAAATTTCTAGTTGGATTTCCAACTTATCTCTTTTTAAATAAATTCCTTTTAAAGAAAATAAATTTCAATTGTTTCTTTTAGTCTATTTAAAAATCCAATTTTAAATTAAATTCTTCAATTTATAATCACTATTTTACGAAATCCATTTATTTAACATTTCACTTGATTCTGGAATTAATTCGATAAGATTATAAAAATCAACTTTTTATATTTTTAAAATTCCTTTCTTCAAAATTTATTCAATTTCTAAAATTGATTCACTTAGAAATTTCTACTTGAATTTCAAAAATTCAACTTCGTTTATCTTTGGAATCCAATGATATCAAACATCCATTCAGCTAAATTTTTGTTTTCAAACAATTTCCAGGCATCAATATGATCAATATAATCATTCACAGATTCATATCACAGTATAAATAAATTCAATCAATATGAGGGGTCCAGTTGGATCCCTCCAACCTGTTTTCCAGCATCCAAAGACGTTAGCACAATACCAATTCCGCTCCAGTACGGTATTATCGCGGTATATGGGTTTTATAAAAATCCGCTTACTAACGGCGCAATAGGGTCTCATCCGCTATACGAGGCGGGAAATCAATCAATCCAATATATACATATGCCAATATGTATATATTGCTATATATAGATATATATATATCCTACTATATCTAATATCACATCAACATAGCAATCATATCAAACAATAAATAACCGAAAATTCCACTTCAATTTTGAGTGAGAGAAATCTCACCTTAGCTTTAAATTTTGCAATCTCATTTCCAATCCGGCTTGACTTCACGATTTTTGAACCTTGTATAAATATTTATACACAATTGATTAATATTCGAATTAAATCGAACAATTAAATTCCACTTAATGATTTAAATTAACTTGTGATTTTATTTTGACTAACAAATTCTTTTAAACAATTTGATTTAACAAAAATTAAACTCAACAAATCTTCTTTTGATAGATTTAAATTAACTTACCCTTAAATTAAATTTATCCAAATAATTATTAAATTCCTTTTTCTTACCGAAAATTATATTTTAACCATTTCCCTTTTTAACAAATTTTAAAATCGTTAAACAAGTAAAATTACGGTTAAATCACCTAATCCATTAGTTTAATTTTAAACTAATTCTCTCATATATTTTTTTTTCTCTGTTTACCTATAGAAATTGAAAATTGTATAAATTTTAAACATCTTTAGATCTTCAAACATTTAAATTTGAATTAACCTAAATTATTAAAACAAAAACAAAATCGATACCTTCCTGTTTTCGACTCGACATCGCCCTCCATCCACGTTCGACTCCGCGACCATCGACCCCCACTTCCCCAGCCTCGAAGTCGCCGACCATAAGCTACAACCACGCGAGCGCCGCCGCCTTCACAGCCTACTCACGTACATCGCGAATCCCCCCACCACGCGGAAGCGCTTCACCTGGCGCTGCCTCGATCGCTTCGGTGATGCTTGAGAATCGCCTTCACCTCCGGTTGCCATGAGCTCGCGAGAAACTCCCCAGCCCAATCGCGACGACCTCCCCAAAATCGAAATCGCGATATCGATTTAAAATGTCTGGCCGCCATCGCAACCCCACTACTCGCCTCGCTGAATCTCGCATTCGAGCCCTAGCTCACGCGATGCCCTTCAATCGCCGTCTTAAATCGCGACGTTGCCCATGCTTGCTCGGCTCGAGCTGCCGCTCGAAATTGAGCGTCTCTGCCCTGTGATTTAAATACGAAATCGAGTTCGATTTCGTTTTATATTTTTTTCAATTTCATTCTGAACGATAGAAGGTAGAAGGGAAGACTTTTCCTTCGGCCATTAATTGTTTTGATTTCTCGTTTGTTCGAATCTGAAGAGGGAAAGGGGAATTTAAAAATGAAAGAGTATGCTCTGCATGATTTTTATCTCGTGATGCTCGGCATGTTTTTAGGCGTGAGATAAGGGAAAGAATCGTACTGAGTTTGACCAAGTTTTAAAACTTAAAATTTAAATTCGAATTCAGTTTAAATTTTAATGCGTTTAACCGCCGTACGGTCACGTATTAACTCTGAAAAAAACGAAAATTGAAATCCGGCAATAATTCAACGTTACGGACCCAATGGAACTGGTTTCGTCGAATTCCGAGACTGTTTGAAAAATGACTATTTTTAAATTCGATTTAAACGATATAATTTCAAAGCTGAACAAATCATCTTCAAATTCGATTCTGAAGCTTCAATCATTTTCAGTATTATCAATACGAATTTTAAAAGCTTTTGAAATATTTTTCTTCAGCTTAAAATTGAAGATACAAATTTTTATTCAACTCACACTAGATTAAATTAAAAATTTAATCGCCAATTTCAAAGTTATTTCGGGGATTCAAATTAAATCATCGTTCAAATATTTGAAATTAATCAAATATTCTCAATTTAATTTGTTCAAAATTCAGGGTAGTTACAGACTTCCCCCCTTAAAAGAATTTCGTCCCGAAATTACAAGTCAGGAAGAAAAAGCCCTTAACTCGTCTACTATCTTTCAACATCTAATAGTTTTATCAAATTTCAAAACAAATCTTTCTACTAAAGATTCGTTATCATTCAACTAAATTTCAACTTCAATTATAAGTTTCAAACAACATTGTTTTACTTCAAAATTCAAATTCGAGTTTAAATTCAAATTTTAACTTCAAAATTTTCTCAAAAATTTTCTAACACTCGAAATTTTCAAAAAATTTCGCCAGCGTCTCCTTTGCGCGGCTAATACGGCACGACTACAAAACGTCCCTACGGACTCTCAGATTTCAAAAAGAAAAAGAAAAAGCCAAGCGGCTAGACAAGAAATCATCAAAAACTCATATCGAAATTCAAATACATACCTTTTTCGAGCAATTCAATTTTATCTTCGAAATCAAAATTCCAATTCCTTTTATAACACCTGTATGTCCTACTAGCCATAATATCTAGTTACACATTCAAATCATTTTGCAAATTCTGTTACCCAATTTTCAATATAACTGCTTATATCATCTTTACTTCACTATTGAAGTTACACCTATTCAATTTTGTTCAATCTTTACATTTCAATTTCATTTGAATTCAATTTTACCTTCTATTCTGAATATTGAATTTTTATCAACTATCTTTCATTCAACTGCACTATTTAAATTAGTTTCAATTACTAATTCAAATTCATATCAATTCAATTTATTTTAATTCTACTTATCTTTAAACTGGATTTCCAATTTCCATACGAATTTTAATTCAACTTTCATTTACAATTATTCAATTCAATTCATTTGCTTACAAATTCGAAATGAGTTTCAACATTTAACTTCACAAATCAAATTCAATTCCAGTTATATTCACTTATACTTACTTTGATTTAACTTCATTCTTTAAGTTAAAATTATTCTATCAAAAATCAAATTGTATAAGTTATCAACTTGATAATATTTCATAAATATGGTATTCCAGAGTCTACCAACATTTCAAAGCCATTTTGAAAACAATTCAAATTATCCTGGAATTTCCAAACAAAACCCAAATTTTTCAAACAACTTCCATTTAAAACAATTTGGCAGCAATTCCTCTTTTGGAAACCCGAAAATGAACACCAACGATGCCGCGGTCATCATCGAAGTTATTTTCCAGCGACCTAAAAGAGTTTAGAGCTTTTCATTTCTTCAAAACATTTTTCCAAAATCTTTGAAATTCATTTTCAAATTAAAAAGATTTAAACTTCCAAATCTCCAAAATTTTCAAATTCTTTTCAAAACATTTCCAAAACTTCTCTGGAATCCCGTTTTAAATTACAATTCACATTTATAATTTACATTCTCAAATTTCGTTTGTATATGAATTTTATTTCTTAACTTTGGAATTATGATTTCAATTTCTTGTTCAATTTCAGTGATGATAATTCACTATTATTACTTCCTAACATCCATGCATCCATATACTATGGTAACTCATAGAAAATTATTTCTTTTCTATACAAAAATAGTTTTGGGCAAAATTATTTCATTCACCCTTTTTTTAAAACAATATTGTGCCGAATTGTTCTATTCGACCGTTTAGAAACCCCTTCGATCCAGTTGCGCAGACTGTGCCGACGAAGGTTCATATGCCACTCAATAAACCAATCATCACAATATAAAACAATTTTTTTATATTAACTAATAAATACGCGCTCATATCTATTATTACACTCAACTCATTTTAGAGTACTACTGACTCTATCTCTAATGAGTAACACCCAACAGAGCCGGGTTGTCGCTTAACCATATGCTCTGATACCAAATGTAACATCCCGAAAGAAGCGGTCACAACCGGTAGGCTTTTCAACCATCCCAGCCCCACCGTGGCTTACACTGGTACCCCAAACTTGCTTTTACGGCCAGCCTCTCGACTGTCACGGCCTCTGCCTAACCAACCCATCCCTCTCAGGGACATGTAGGGGTAAGAGTCTCCCGTTCGCCACCTAACTGCGAAGCGAGAATCCCCTATCATGCTGTAATATAGCAAGACTGGTGTGAGATCGTAAAACAGTTATTTTTCACAAAGAAAATAAAACAAATTCGCAATGCTTTTGGAAAATGAAACTACCATAAGACCTCCCACCACACACACAATGCAAACGCAGAATTGGAGGAGATTTCTTCTTATGATAGTCAAAGATGCTTGATACGCAAAATCAAATCATTTTTGATATTATTATTAGTGCATAGTGTAGAAATCATTTCGAAAGTATAATATTAATCTTAGCCAGCATAGGCATTCCGCACTTATGCCTACTATAGCTACCATCCAAACAGTGGTGACCACCATAAGTGAATGATAGGTTCTACAACTAAAACCGTACAAGGCTCGTATTGTTTCTTTGGATTTCCAACAAATGGTCAGGCTTAGGAACTTCCTATCCATGATGGGTACGTCCCTGGAATAGACGACCCGAGAACCTAACCGGATCTCTGCCAACACAAGGCCGGGTTACCTCTGCAAAAATAGGTAACTACTGACACGCGTATGCCATCCCCCGATCGTCACCGATCTTCCCGAGGATCCCCGATTCGCAACAACCACAAAGTAATAAATTTGCAGCAACCACAGAGGTTAAGTATCTGGGCTCCATACCATGATACCACCTTTATCCAGAAGGAATGACATACACTAAGGGGCGCTACTCCCTAGAACCTTGCCGCATCCTTCCTGTTTTGACCATTTCCGGGGTGTGAGGCTCGACGAAGTCTCATCCACAAAGCTACGCTTTCTACAAAGCCATGCTTCGGGTCAAACAAAATGATCAACCTATGATCACAAAGATATAAGATCAAACAAATGATCATATCGCAAATGATCAAACACTGATCATTTCACAGCAACACTCAGTATGCCACGTTACCAAATTGGGATATATCGCTGATAAATTTCAACTACATAACCTCTGAGCTCGTACGTCTCAGAGAAGGGTGTTAAGCTAAGAGAATAAATTCTCCGCCACCAACAGAAATGTATTTGAAAGAAATCAGCTTTATATCTCAAATTGTAACGTCAGACACACAATCCATACAAGTCTGTTTCGGGATCGAACAGAACCGAAGGCACTTCTCACGAAGCCCTTGCACATCCGGATAAATTTCTAATCACGTCCGGACTTCCCGTCACTAAGGGTGATAAAACCTCTAAACCGGAGATCAGCCGATGTAGAGTAACTCGACGGTAATCCTTCCGTTTTCAAAATATCCGATCTTCAACACCGGTCTTCAAATGCAATTCATAACGACGTATCACATATTCGGAATGGGTTATACGACCCCATGGTCCTTTCCCGGCTAACCCGAATAGTGAGCGCTTATTCAAAAACAAGTGTGGCATTCAAATTCATCCAATTCACAACAAATACCTACTCAAGGTAATTATTGATAGTCGGTTATTTAACTATCAATAAAGATGCGCGACATCATCAGATTCCAAATAATTTTCCCAATTATTTATTTTCCAAAATATCTTTACTAGATATAAAATTTCCACACTTTCAAAAATAAATCAATATTTATTTTTAAACAACTTCCCTTTCTTTTATAAATTCCATAGTGAATTTATATCTTTCAAAATATCTACTGATATACGATTTTCAATCGTTTTCAAATATTCAATTTCAATTTATCTTTAAGAAGGTAAATTCTCAAAAAAAAACGTTTCATTTCATTTTGGTAATGCATTTCCCTACTTATTTAATAATAAGTATTTCACAAATCATTTATTTTCAACACTTGGAAAATATTCGATATACTTAAATCAAATTAAGTATATATTTCATTCTTTAAGGAAATCCATTTTCTATAACAACATCAATTTGAGTCAAAACGAATGTTACGTAAAACATCGTTACGACGACTCAAAATCAATAGTATTGGGATTCGAATTTTTAAGATAGATATATAAATCCCAATACTATATAAAAACATTTCCTTTCGGAAATCATCTACTATAACAACAGTGTTATAGTCCATCATTTCCTTCTTCCTCGAAAACGTCTATTTCAACAATAAATGTTGAAATCTATGTTTTCGATATTTAACACATTTTTAAAACATCGTTAAAAACAATTTAACTTCATTTTAAAATATCACTTCTTCAAAAATGAATCCATTTTATTCAATAATATATTCACTGTCCAAAATCGTGAATATAATTCACTTAACCCAATTTCAATCATTTCTACACATTTTATTTCAATAAAAATTCGCTATCCAAAATTGCGAATATATCTTCTTTAATAATCTTCTATATTTAATTTATCAAATTCAATTGATTTCGAATCTATAAAAACAACGTTTATAAATTCTATTTTTATTTTATAACAACTTTGATTTAAAATCTTCTTTATTAACTTCTATACTTTACTTATCAAAATAAGTGATTTCGGATTTATAACCAACTTTTATAAATTCCAATTCCATTTATAAAAACTTCAATACCAAATCAATTTCAATATTGATTTCTAAATTTATTTTCAATTTTAAATAAAATTTCCATACTGATTTCTCAAAAATTCATTTCCAAATATTAAATCAATTACAGATTGATTTCTAATTTATTTATCACTACTAAAATAAATTCCTTATTTTTCTTTCAAATTATTCAATATCCTGTTTTTAAATGGATTCTTCAAATTGAAATCATTTTACATTGATTTCCCAAATTATTTCAATTTACCGATTAAATTTCTAATTGGATTTCCAACTTATCTCTTTTTAAATAAATTCCTTTTAAAGAAAATAAATTTCAATTGTTTCTTTCAGTCTATTTAAAAATCCAATTTTAAATTAAATTCTTCAATTTATAATCACTATTTTACGAAATCCATTTATTTAACATTTTCACTTGATTCTGGAATTAATTCGATAAGGTTATAAAAATCAACTTTTTATATTTTTAACATTCCTTTCTTCAAAATTTATTCAATTTCTAAAATTGATTCACTTAGAAATTTCTACTTGAATTTCAAAAATTCAACTTCGTTTATCTTTGGAATCCAATGATATCAAACATCCATTCAGCTAAATTTTTGTTTTCAAACAATTTCCAGGCATCAATATGATCAATATAATCATTCACAGATTCATATCACAGTATAAATAAATTCAATCAATATGAGGGGTCCAGTTGGATCCCTCCAACCTGTTTTCCTGCATCCAAAGACGTTAGCACAATACCAATTCCGCTCCAGTACGGAATTATCGCGGTATATGGGTTTTATAAAAATCCGCTTACTAACGGCGCAATAGGGTCTCATCCGCTATACGAGGCGGGAAATCAATCAATCCAATATATACATATGCCAATATGTATATATTGCTATATATAGATATATATCCTACTATATCTAATATCACATCAACATAGCAATCATATCAAACAATAAATAACTGAAAATTCCACTTCAATTTTGAGTGAGAGAAATCTCACCTTAGCTTTAAATTTTGCAATCTCATTTCCAATCCGGCTTGACTTCACGATTTTTGAACCTTGTATAAATATTTATACACAATTGATTAATATTCGAATTAAATCGAACAATTAAATTCCACTTAATGATTTAAATTAACTTGTGATTTATTTTGACTAACAAATTCTTTTAAACAATTTGATTTAACAAAAATTAAACTCAACAAATCTTCTTTTGATAGATTTAAATTAACTTACCCTTAAATTAAATTTATCCAAATAATTATTAAATTCCTTTTTCTTACCGAAAATTATAATTTAACCATTTCCCTTTTTAACAAATTTTAAAATCGTTAAACAAGTAAAATTACGGTTAAATCACCTAATCCATTATTTTAATTTTAAACTAATTCTCTCATTTTTTTTTTCTCTGTTTACCTATAGAAATTGAAAACTGTATAAATTTTAAACATCTTTAGATCTTCAAACATTTAAATTTGAATTAACCTAAATTATTAAAACAAAAACAAAATCGATACTTCCTGTTTTCGACTCGACATCGCCCTCCATACACGTTCGACTCCGCGACCATCGACCCCCACTTCCCCAGCCTCGAAGTCGCCGACCATAAGCTACAACCACGCGAGCGCCGCCACCTTCACAGCCTACTCACGTACATCGCGAATCCCCCCACCACGCGGAAGCGCTTCACCTGGCGCTGCCTCGATCGCTTCGGTGATGCTTGAGAATCGCCTTCACCTCCGGTTGCCACGAGCTCGCGAGAAACTCCCCAGCCCAATCGCGACGACCTCCCCAAAATCGAAATCGCGATATCGATTTAAAATGTCTGGCCGCCATCGCAACCCCACTACTCGCCTCGCTGAATCTCGCATTCGAGCCCTAGCTCACGCGATGCCCTTCAATCGCCGTCTTAAATCGCGACGTTGCCCATGCTTGCTCGGCTCGAGCTGCCGCTCGAAATTGAGCGTCTCTGCCCTGTGATTTAAATACGAAATCGAGTTCGATTTCGTTTTATATTTTTTTCAATTTCATTCTGAACGATAGAAGGTAGAAGGGAAGACTTTTCCTTCGGCCATTAATTGTTTTGATTTCTCGTTTGTTCGAATCTGAAGAGGGAAAGGGGAATTTAAAAATGAAAGAGTATGCTCTGCACGATTTTTATCTCGTGATGCTCGGCATGTTTTTAGGCGTGAGATAAGGGAAAGAATCGTACTGAGTTTGACCAAGTTTTAAAACTTAAAATTTAAATTCGAATTCAATTTAAATTTTAATGCGTTTAACCGCCGTACGGTCACGTATTAACTCTGAAAAATACGAAAATTGTAATCCAGCAATAATTCAACGTTACGGACCCAATGGAACTGGTTTCGTCGAATTCCGAGACTGTTTGAAAAATGACTATTTTTAAATTCGATTTAAACGATATAATTTCAAAGCTGAACAAATCATCTTCAAATTCGATTCTGAAGCTTCAATCATTTACAGTATTATCAATACGAATTTGAAAAGCTTTTGAAATATTTTTCTTCAGCTTAAAATTGAAGATACAAATTTTTATTCAACTCACACTAGATTAAATTAAAAATTTAATCGCCAATTTCAAAGTTATTTCGGGGATTCAAATTAAATCATCGTTCAAATATTTAAAATTAATCAAATATTCTCAATTTAATTTGTTCAAAATTCAGGGTAGTTACAGACTTCCCCCCTTAAAAGAATTTCGTCCCGAAATTACAAGTCAGGAAGGAAAAGCCCTTAACTCGTCTACTATCTTTCAACATCTAATAGTTTTATCAAATTTCAAAACAAATCTTTCTACTAAAGATTCGTTATCATTCAACTAAATTTCAACTTCAATTATAAGTTTCAAACAACATTGTTTTACTTCAAAATTCAAATTCGAGTTTAAATTCAAATTTTAACTTCAAAATTTTCTCAAAAATTTTCTAACACTCGAAATTTTCAAAAAATTTCGCCAGCGTCTCCTTTGCGCGGCTAATACGGCACGACTACAAAACGTCCCTACGGACTCTCAGATTTCAAAAAGAAAAAGAAAAAGCCAAGCGGCTAGACAAGAAATCATCAAAAACTCATATCGAAATTCAAATACATACCTTTTTCGAGCAATTCAATTTTATCTTCGAAATCAAAATTCCAATTCCTTTTATAACACCTGTATGTCCTACTAGCCATAATATCTAGTTACACATTCAAATCATTTTGCAAATTCTGTTACCCAATTTTCAATATAACTGCTTATATCATCTTTACTTCACTATTGAAGTTACACCTATTCAATTTTGTTCAATCTTTACATTTCAATTTCATTTGAATTCAATTTTACCTTCTATTCTGAATATTGAATTTTTATCAACTATCTTTCATTCAACTGCACTATTTAAATTAGTTTCAATTACTAATTCAAATTGATATCAATTCAATTTATTTTAATTCTACTTATCTTTAAACTGGATTTCCAGTTTCCATACGAATTTTAATTCATCTTTCATTTACAATTATTCAATTCAATTCATTTGCTTACAAATTCGAAATGAGTTTCAACATTTAACTTCACAAATCAAATTCAATTCCAGTTATATTCACTTATACTTACTTTGATTTAACTTCATTCTTTAAGTTAAAATTATTCTATCAAAAATCAAATTGTATAAGTTATCAACTTGATAATATTTCATAAATACGGTATTCCAGAGTCTACCAACATTTCAAAGCCATTTTGAAAACAATTCAAATTATCCTAGAATTTCCAAACAAAACCCAAATTTTTCAAACAACTTCCATTTAAAACAATTTGGCAGCAATTCCTCTTTTGGAAACCCGAAAATGAACACCAACGATGCCGCGGTCATCATCGAAGTTATTTTCCAGCGACCTAAAAGAGTTTAGAGCTTTTCATTTCTTCAAAACATTTTTCCAAAATCTTTGAAATTCATTTTCAAATCAAAAAGATTTAAACTTCCAAATCTCCAAAATTTTCAAATTCTTTTCAAAACATTTCCAAAACTTCTCTGGAATCCCGTTTTAAATTACAATTCACATTTATAATTTACATTCTCAAATTTCGTTTGTATATGAATTTTATTTCTTAACTTTGGAGTTATGATTTCAATTTCTTGTTCAATTTCAGTGATGATAATTCACTATTATTACTTCCTAACATCCATGCATCCATATACTATGGTAACTCATAGAAAATTATTTCTTTTCTATACAAAAATAGTTTTGGGCAAAATTATTTCATTCACCCTTTTTTTAAAACAATATTGTGCCGAATTGTTCTATTCGAGTGTTTAGAAACCCCTTCGATCCAGTTGCGCAGACAGTGCCGACGAAGGTTCATATGCCACTCAATAAACCAATCATCACAATATAAAAAAAAATTTATATTAACTAACAAATACGCGCTCATATCTATTATTACACTCAACTCATTCTAGAGTACTACTGACTCTATCTCTAATGAGTAACACCCAACAGAGCCGGGTTGTCGCTTAACCATATGCTCTGATACCAAATGTAACATCCCGAAAGAAGCGGTCACAACCGGTAGGCTTTTCAACCATCCCAGCCCCACCGTGGCTTACACCGGTACCCCAAACTTGCTTTTACGGCCAGCCTCTCGACTGTCACGGCCTCTGCCTAACCAACCCATCCCTCTCAGGGACATGTAGGGGTAAGAGTCTCCCGTTCGCCACCTAACTGCGAAGCGAGAATCCCCTATCATGCTGTAATATAGCAAGACTGGTGTGAGATCGTAAAACAGTTATTTTTCACAAAGAAAATAAAACAAATTCGCAATGCTTTTGGAAAATGAAACTACCATAAGACCTCCCACCACACACACAATGCAAACGCAGAATTGGAGGAGATTTCTTCTTATGATAGTCAAAGATGCTTGATACGCAAAATCAAATCATTTTTGATATTATTATTAGTGCATAGTGTAGAAATCATTTCGAAAGTATAATATTAATCTTAGCCAGCATAGGCATTCCGCACTTATGCCTACTATAGCTACCATCCAAACAGTGGTGACCACCATAAGTGAATGATAGGTTCTACAACTAAAACCGTACAAGGCTCGTATTGTTTCTTTGGATTTCCAACAAATGGTCAGGCTAAGGAACTTCCTATCCACGATGGGTACGTCCCTGGAATAGACGACCCGAGAACCTAACCGGATCTCTGCCAACACAAGGCCGGGTTACCTCTGCAAAAATAGGTAACTACTGACACGCGTATGCCATCCCCCGATCGTCACCGATCTTCCCGAGGATCCCCGATTCGCAACAACCACAAAGTAATAAATTTGCAGCAACCACAGAGGTTAAGTATCTGGGCTCCATACCATGATACCACCTTTATCCAGAAGGAATGACATACACTAAGGGGCGCTACTCCCTAGAACCTTGCCGCATCCTTCCTGTTTTGACCATTTCCGGGGTGTGAGGCTCGACGAAGTCTCGTCCACAAAGCTACGCTTTCTACAAAGCCATGCTTCGGGTCAAACAAAATGATCAACCTATGATCACAAAGATATAAGATCAAACAAATGATCATATCGCAAATGATCAAACACTGATCATTTCACAGCAACACTCAGTATGCCACGTTACCAAATTGGGATATATCGCTGATAAATTTCAACTACATAACCTCTGAGCTCGTACGTCTCAGAGAAGGGTGTTAAGCTAAGAGAATAAATTCTCCGCCACCAACAGAAATGTATTTGAAAGAAATCAGCTTTATATCTCAAATTGTAACGTCAGACACACAATCCATACAAGTCTGTTCCGGGATCGAACAGAACCGAAGGCACTTCTCACGAAGCCCTTGCACATCCGGATAAATTTCTAATCACGTCCGGACTTCCCGTCACTAAGGGTGATAAAACCTCTAAACCGGAGATCAGCCGATGTAGAGTAACTCGACGGTAATCCTTTCGTTTTCAAAAATATCCGGTCTTCAACACCGGTCTTCAAATGCAATTCATAATGACGTATCACATATTCGGAATGGGTTATACGACCCCATGGTCCTTTCCCGGCTAACCCGAATAGTGAGCGCTTATTCAAAAATAAGTGTGGCATTCAAATTCATCCAATTCACAACAAATACCTACTCAAGGTAATTATTGATAGTCGGTTATTTAACTATCAATAAAGATGCGCGACATCATCAGATTCCAAATAATTTTCCCAATTATTTATTTTCCAAAATATCTTTACTAGATATAAAATTTCCACACTTTCAAAAATAAATCAATATTTATTTTTAAACAACTTCCCTTTCTTTTATAAATTCCATAGTGAATTTATATCTTTCAAAATATCTACTGATATACGATTTTCAATCGTTTTCAAATATTCAATTTATCTTTAAGAAGGTAAATTCTCAAAAAAAACGTTTCATTTCATTTTGGAAATGCATTTCCCTACTTATTTAATAATAAGTATTTCACAAATCATTTATTTTCAACACTTGGAAAATATTCGGTATACTTAAATCAAATTAAGTATATATTTCATTCTTTAAGGAAATCCATTTTCTATAACAACATCAATTTGAGTCAAAACGAATGTTACGTAAAACATCGTTACGGCGACTCAAAATCATTAGTATTGGGATTCGAATTTTTAAGATAGATATATAAATACCAATACTATATAAAAACATTTCCTTTCGGAAATCATTTACTATAACAACAGTGTTATAGTCCATCATTTCCTTCTTCCTCGAAAACGTCTATTTCAACAATAAATGTTGAAATCTATGTTTTCGATATTTAACACATTTTTAAAACATCGTTAAAAACAATTTAACTTCATTTTAAAATATCACTTCTTCAAAAATGAATCCATTTTATTCAATAATATATTCACTGTCCAAAATCGTGAATATAATTCACTTAACCCAATTTCAATCATTTCTACACATTTTATTTCAATAAAAATTTGCTATCCAAAATTGTGAATATATCTTCTTTAATAATCTTCTATATTTAATTTATCAAATTCAATTGATTTCGAATCTATAAAAACAACGTTTATAAATTCTATTTTTATTTTATAACAACTTTGATTTAAAATCTTCTTTATTAACTTCTATACTTTACTTATCAAAATAAGTGATTTCGGATTTATAACCAACTTTTATAAATTCCAATTCCATTTATAAAAACTTCAATACCAAATCAATTTCAATATTGATTTCTAAATTTATTTTCAATTTTAAATAAAATTTCCATACTGATTTCTCAAAAATTCATTTCCAAATATTAAATCAATTACAGATTGATTTCTAATTTATTTATCACTACTAAAATAAATTCCTTATTTTTCTTTCAAATTATTCAATATCCTGTTTTTAAATGGATTCTTCAAATTGAAATCATTTTACATTGATTTCCCAAATTATTTCAATTTACCGATTAAATTTCTAATTGGATTTCCAACTTATCTCTTTTTAAATAAATTCCTTTTAAAGAAAATAAATTTCAATTGTTTCTTTCAGTCTATTTAAAAATCCAATTTTAAATTAAATTCTTCAATTTATAATCACTATTTTACGAAATCCATTTATTTAACATTTTCACTTGATTCTGGAATTAATTCGATAAGGTTATAAAAATCAACTTTTTATATTTTTAAAATTCCTTTCTTCAAAATTTATTCAATTTCTAAAATTGATTCACTAGAAATTTCTACTTGAATTTCAAAAATTCAACTTCGTTTATCTTTGGAATCCAATGATATCAAACATCCATTCAGCTAAATTTTTGTTTTCAAACAATTTCCAGGCATCAATATGATCAATATAATCATTCACAGATTCATATCACAGTATAAATAAATTCAATCAATATGAGGGGTCCAGTTGGATCCCTCCAACCTGTTTTTCTGCATCCAAAGACGTTAGCACAATACCAATTCCGCTCCAGTATGGAATTATCGCGGTATATGGGTTTTATAAAAATCCGCTTACTAACGGCGCAATAGGGTCTCATCCGCTATACGAGGCGGGAAATCAATCAATCCAATATATACATATGCCAATATGTATATATTGCTATATATAGATATATATCCTACTATATCTAATATCACATCAACATAGCAATCATATCAAACAATAAATAACTGAAAATTCCACTTCAATTTTGAGTGAGAGAAATCTCACCTTAGCTTTAAATTTTGCAATCTCATTTCCAATCCGGCTTGACTTCACGATTTTTGAACCTTGTATAAATATTTATACACAATTGATTAATATTCGAATTAAATCGAACAATTAAATTCCACTTAATGATTTAAATTAACTTGTGATTTTATTTTGACTAACAAATTCTTTTAAACAATTTGATTTAACAAAAATTAAACTCAACAAATCTTCTTTTGATAGATTTAAATTAACTTACCCTTAAATTAAATTTATCCAAATAATTATTAAATTCCTTTTTCTTACCGAAAATTATATTTTAACCATTTCCCTTTTTAACAAATTTTAAAATCGTTAAACAAGTAAAATTACGGTTAAATCACCTAATCCATTATTTTAATTTTAAACTAATTCTCTCATATATTTTTTTTTCTCTGTTTACCTACAGAAATTGAAAACTGTATAAATTTTAAACATCTTTAGATCTTCAAACATTTAAATTTGAATTAACCTAAATTATTAAAACAAAAACAAAATCGATACCTTCCTGTTTTCGACTCGACATCGCCCTCCATCCACGTTCGACTCCGCGACCATCGACCCCCACTTCCCCAGCCTCGAAGTCGCCGACCATAAGCTACAACCACGCGAGCGCCGCCGCCTTCACAGCCTACTCACGTACATCGCGAATCCCCCCACCACGCGGAAGCGCTTCACCTGGCGCTGCCTCGATCGCTTCGGTGATGCTTGAGAATCGCCTTCACCTCCGGTTGCCACGAGCTCGCGAGAAACTCCCCAGCCCAATCGCGACGACCTCCCCAAAATCGAAATCGCGATATCGATTTAAAATGTCTGGCCGCCATCGCAACCCCACTACTCGCCTCGCTGAATCTCGCATTCGAGCCCTAGCTCACGCGATGCCCTTCAATCGCCGTCTTAAATCGCGACGTTGCCCATGCTTGCTCGGCTCGAGCTGCCGCTCGAAATTGAGCGTCTCTGCCCTGTGATTTAAATACGAAATCGAGTTCGATTTCGTTTTATATTTTTTTCAATTTCATTCTGAACGATAGAAGGTAGAAGGGAAGACTTTTCCTTCGGCCATTAATTGTTTTGATTTCTCGTTTGTTCGAATCTGAAGAGGGAAAGGGGAATTTAAAAATGAAAGAGTATGCTCTGCACGATTTTTATCTCGTGATGCTCGGCATGTTTTTAGGCGTGAGATAAGGGAAAGAATCGTACTGAGTTTGACCAAGTTTTAAAACTTAAAATTTAAATTTGAATTCAATTTAAATTTTAATGCGTTTAACCGCCATACGGTCACGTATTAACTCTGAAAAATACGAAAATTGAAATCCGGCAATAATTCAACGTTACGGACCCAATGGAACTGGTTTCGTCGAATTCCGAGACTGTTTGAAAAATGACTATTTTTAAATTCGATTTAAACGATATAATTTCAAAGCTGAACAAATCATCTTCAAATTCGATTCTGAAGCTTCAATCATTTTCAGTATTATCAATACAAATTTTAAAAGCTTTTGAAATATTTTCTTCAGCTTAAAATTGAAGATACAAATTTTTATTCAACTCACACTAGATTAAATTAAAAATTTAATCGCCAATTTCAAAGTTATTTCGGGGATTCAAATTAAATCATCGTTCAAATATTTAAAATTAATCAAATATTCTCAATTTAATTTGTTTAAAATTCAGGGTCGTTACAACTATGCCCAAATAAAATAGATTCGTACAAACATGGAATGTCTACAACTTGTTCCATATTAACAAATTAGAATCCCTTCTCTATTTTAAAGAACAGATCTTCACAAATTAGATCGTCTATGTTCAATTCAACCTTTATATACATCATTTTGGAGTGAGAAAGGGGTTCCTTATTTATTTAAGTGATAGAAATAGGCGGTGCAAATTACAAACAATTCAATTCATACTTTATGCACCATTTCTAATTTATTTTCATTTTTAAACCTTTAACACTCCAATTTAAAATAAGGGAAATAGGTTGAATGAACCATAGATTATCTAATTCTAAATAAATAATTAGATTCTAATATATTAATACCAAAAACAATTGTAATTCCAACAAATACAAAGATTGATATTTACTTAAGGAAATTCTGGGGGTTTTAGATGTTATATTTTCATTTACCAAAATTTCCCAAGGCATACATCAAATCCAAATAAATACTATTCAATTACAAAAAACTTGATTTTTCCACTCATAGAGATTGTTTGCTTCCTAACTGGATTTAATTCCACCACGCCTAGATCTCCCTCTTTTGGAATATACAATAAAGTGAATTGTATATAGAAATCAGATTTAGAATAAAAAAATAAAGGAATAAAACTAGGAGTAAAAAAGAATTAAACATCTAAATCTTTTACCTGAAATTCCTAACTAATTCTGGAACCTAAAGAAGAAGAAGATATCTGATTTATACCGCTCCTAATTCTATGTTAGATATTTCCCACTTTTGAATATACAAAAAATAGATTGTATATATACATATTAGATTTCAGAAAACAGAAGATAGAAAGAAGAATGATTAGTTAAAATTGGTGATTAGAAGTTAGAATACTTACTAGAAAATTTACTGATTTTTGAAACCCTAAGGGGAAAGATTTGACAGAGTTTCGCCATTGCTTTCAAAATTTTATGAAGGAAAAATGAGGGTCTTAGGGTCTAATTAAAGAAGTGAGAAGCAATCAAAACCAACAGATCAAGAAAACAAAAAACCAAACCTTTTAAAATAAGTAAACCTTAGCCGCCTTAAAGCGTCACCAATCGACCGCCTTAATCCACCGGTCGACCCTTAGCAGTCGACCAGTCGTGGTTCAGAGGTCGACCGGTCCCCTACCTATGACTACTGCTTTCCTTCCGCATTTGATTTATGTTATCTATTTATTAAATTCCATAATTAATTTATACATTACCCAACTTATGAATAATGTTTACTTAAACGTAAAGTCTCCCTTAACATTAACTATTATTTAAATTCAAATTTTAATATTCAAACTTTTAAACTTTTAAATTCAAATTCAAATATTTAAATTTTAGATTCGAAAACTTCAAACGTCCATAACTTCTCCATTTGAACTTCAATTTCATCATATTATATATGAAAATTGATCAGAAAATCACCATGGACACAGTGCAACTCTCATGACCAAATTCCAACATTTACAAAATTTTCATTTTAACAATCTTTTAATTACTTAATTTTTTATTAAATTTTAGAGGCCTTTACATGATATTACCGCTTGTATCTAGAGAAGAGAAAGGTTGATGTTAGGCTCAATGGTGGAAAGAAGAAGAGATTTAATGTATTAGAAGGGCGAAAAGAATCAGCAGAAAGGAAAGGCTTCTCGTGGAGGAACTTAGAAGCCACATGTGGTATATATTACTTGTTTCAACTGTAGGTTGAAGGGACACTACTCTATTAAGTGTACCCAGCCGAAGAACATGGAGAAGGAAAGTGCTTTAATTTTAATAGCCATGCATAAGTAGAGGCTTGCGTGGAATTGAAGCAGGAAATAGTGTATGCTTTGAAAAGTCCTTTTATCGGACCGACAGTCGAGGAAAAAGGAAAGGGTGTTGTGCTTGGATGTTTCATTTTGATTTACAGTATGCCAGTTAGAGTTTTGTTTGATACTAGTGTCACACACTCTTTTATTTCAAAAGACTTGGTAGATAGGCTAGAATTAGACACTACCTATTTGATTACGTCCTTACGTGTAGTTAATCTGATCGGTGGTTATGCCACTCTTGGGTTAGGTGTATAGACCTTAAGTTTGATTTGTCTTGACATATGTTTTGCTTGTGGCCCTTATGTATTCGACTTTGTAGGGTACGGGGTAGTTTTGGGTACGGACTGGTTAGTGTGTTATGATGCTAGGATCTTTTATCCTGATATAATTATCGCCTTAAGGAACCTAAGTAGCGGAGAAAGAATCATGGTAGCATTGGACGTAAGGGGAAGAAATTTGGATTGATGATGTATGAAATAGAAAATCAGGAGGATGAGATCAGTAGAGTACTTGAAGTTCAGGAATTCACAAACATCATCGAGCCAATAATGGGATTACAACCTAAAGAGCGATAAACTTAATGCCGAGGGCACAACATGTTCCCAGACCACCTGGAAGAATGCCGCCTAAAGTGATGGAAGAATTGAAGAAGCAAATAGTGGAACTTGAGCATAAATGTTTCATTAGGCCGAGTAGATCATCGTGGGGAGCACTGCCGTATTCATGAAAAAGTCAGATGGATCACTAAGGATGTGTATTGACTACAAGAAGTTGAATGAGATGATGGAGAAGAATCATTATCCATTGTCCAGTGTAGATGACTTGTTTGACCAATTGACTTTGGTTTTAGAGTATTCACGCAGTCAGATTTGGCAACTGGATTCCATCAACTAAGGGTAGTTGAGGATAGCATTCCTTTGATCACGTTTAAAACAAGATAGGTTCATGTAAGTAGTTACTTATGCCTCTTGGACTGACCAACGCCCCAACATTCTTTGTAGATCTTATGAACCGAATCTTTCATGATCAGTTGGATAGATTTGTATTGGTCTTCATCGATGATACTTTGGTGTATTTTTAGAAAGAGAGAGACCATGAAGTCCATCTTATATTGGTGTTGGAGACATTGAGATAACACAAACTAAAGGTGAAGTTTTCTAAGTGTCATTTTTGGAGATAGGAAGTTAAGTTTCTTGGTTATGTTTTCTCAAAGAATGGATTAGCAATGGATCCATCGAGGATAGTGACTATTAATGATTAGAAGAAACTAAAATGGTTACCGAGATGAGAAGTTTCTTGGGATTGGCTAGCAATTATCATAGATTCATTAAAGATTTCTCGCGTACAGTAGCATCCTTAATTAAGCTGACCAGGAAGAACGAGAAGTTTATGTGGGCTGATAGAAGTGAAAGGCCATTTCAGTTGTTGAAGAGGTTATTAATGAATGCTCCTGCTGTGCAACGAAAGGGAATCATGGCTTAGTAGTGTATACAGATGCATGTGGAACTGGTTTACGTGCAGTACTGATGTAGAAAAGGCAAGTGATAGCTTATGCATCAAGGCAATTGAGACCTCATGAAGTCAGATACCCGACTCATGACTTGGAGTTGGCGGCAGTGGTTATCGCTTTAATGATTTGAAGACATTATATATTGGGAGAACAGTTCGAGTTGTATATAGACCATAAGTCTCTTGAGTATTTATTCTCTTGGAAGGAGTTGATTATGAGACAACAAAGATGGTTGGAGTTTTTGGCAGCATATGACTTTGACATTGACTATACACTGGGAAAGGGGAATAAGGTTGCTGATGCTTAAAGTAGAAAGCAGCAGAATGGAGTGTTGGCCTTAATTAAGATTTGGAAGACGTTAGAGACATTAGGATCGTATGGAGTGCATTATAGGATGTAAGTAGGATAAAGTTGTGATCCCATTGCATTGGAATGTCTGGAAGTTCGTTCGACACTTATGGATAGAATTGCTATAAGGTAGAGAGAGGATCCATTATTAGTCGAAAGGATTAGGCGATTGGAAATAGGTGCATAGCATCTGAAAGGATTCGAGATAGACTCGAAGGATGGCTTAGGAAGAAAGGAAAACTTTGTGTTCCCAAGGGGAGATCTTCAGAAAGAGGTCTTAAAGGAAAGTCCTCGATCTAAGTTTACCATTCATCCCGGGGGTAAGAAGGTTTACTACGACATGAAGTGTGTCTTCTTTTTTGGAAGTGATGAAGAGAGACGTAGGTGAATATGTGAATAAGTATTTCACAAGTCAATAAGTGAAAGCTAAGCATCAGAAGCCAAGCGGTTTACTTTAACCTTTGGAAGTATCAACTTGGAAGTGGGACTCGATGTCTATGGACTTTATGGATGGGTTGCTAAGGTCAAGAATGGGAAATAATAACATTTGGGCAATAGTTGATAGATTGACTAAGAGTGCCCACTTTATCCTGGTGAATTCGACCAAAACAGCAGCTAGTTTAGCGAAGCTATATGAGAAGAATGTTGTGAGCTCTATGTGATTCTGAAGAACTAGATTTGATCGTGCTAGATTGAAAGTTGTGCAATCAAGGAAGAAGAGTTGTACCAATAAAAGAAGAAAGGAACTGGAGTAAGCAGTGGATGACCATGTGTTAATGAACTTTTCACTGATGTGAGGTGTTATGCGCTTTGGGAAGGCGGCAAAATTGGCTCCTAGATATGTAGGTCTGTCTCCAATGGTTGAGAAGATTGGAGAACTTATGTATAATTTGAGTAATCGAATAGTTTAGCAGGTGTGCATAATGTCTTTCATATATTGCATTTGAGGAAATGTGTGTATAACCCTAGTAAGGTGTAGAATCGAGGGCGGTAGAAGGGACATATCTATAGAACCATATTTAACTTGTGTTAGACGACCAAAAGGGATAGTACATCGTGATACAGAGGAATTGAGGAACAAAGTTATTAAACTTGTTCATGTCCAGTGGAGCGACGATATGGATTACTGTACATGGGAGGTAGAGGATAGGATTAGGAACATCTATCCTAAATTGTTTAGACATTCATGTATACAAAAGCGTGCTTTGTTTGTCTATTGTTTATACTTGTAACGACTCTAGTGAATTCATGTGTTAGTAGTTACACTAATGCATTTATGTTTTATGATTTACATTAGTGGGGTACTAGTATAACCTGTTGTACTTGTGTGTGCTTATGTGATGATGACTTTACATTTTTAGGGTGCTAGTGTAATTTATATTCGTCGTTATCTGAATTTCGAGGATAAAATTCGTATAAAAAGGGGAGACTATAACACTCCATATTTTGGAGTGCCATAATATGAAAAATTAAACTAATAATAATAATTTAATAAATGACGATTAAGATAATTAAAGTTATTTAATCAGAAGAATTGTCTAAGAGAATTTGATTAATTAAGTATGGGACACTTTATAAAGTTAATTAAATGGACTTAGGGTAATTGAAGCAATTATGGTTTGCCTTAGAATAAATAAATTTGATTTTTGAACGGGAAGAATTTTGTATTGATGGAAATATATTAATGAGATTTGGCAAGGAGGGATATTAGTCCAAGCCAAAATTGCTAACATGCTTGCCCTTGCCATATTCCCCTCATTCCACTTCATTTCAGAGCACACAAAGCTTAAAACATCAAAGCCAACCACCATTGTAAGCAAGAGAAGAGGAAAACAAAGGAAAAAGGATTCAAACTTCCATTTCTCAAGAAGGAAGAATATTAAATCAAGGTTTTCTAAACTACGGTAGGTAAAATTTTCTCGAAAACTATGCCAGACCCATTTATGTTCGAAATTGAAATGAAATGGATGATTTGGATGATGATAAATATGTTTAGATGATTAAACATTATTTTAAATATGTTATAAGATTTTTATGAAAGGAATTTAGTCATGTTTTAGGGTAAAACATGGTTTATTCCTGTCCAAATGCTATGGAAATTTAATATGGTGTTTATAATGATAAGATGAAAATGAGTTTTTAATTTCATAATTTTTGAAAATTATTTGAAATTATTACGAATTTTCTAAGTTGGGGAAATTCTTAATTTTGGTAAAATTAATTATAGAAAATGTTAAAATAATTATTTTGACCTGAAATTTTTATGTAAAATAAAATAGAACGAATAGAATTTTTGGTGAATTTTTAGGAGTTTTATCATTAATTTTCGATTTTATTTGAATTATTTGGCAAAGAAAATAGTTAATTATTATAAGACAATTAATTAACTAATCAAGAAAATAATTGTGACACACCTCTACACCTATGCTACCAAACAATATTACTAGGTAATATTGTCTGATAAAACGGAGAATGATACGATATTGGGCTATCACATGTGAATATTCTCTTGGGCCATCGGTACGTTTTTCAAAAATCATAAACTACTTACCTATATGTACTCGATATTGGAATAAAGCAAGAAACACATGTGTTTCCAAGATAGAACAATACACGGTATAAAATAAATCACAAAGAACACAGAGACATAAATATAGTGATAACATATAGTAGAGAATATACACAAGTTTATGTAGGTCTACAAAATGAACCGAATGTCCACTATCTATCAAATAAATACTATGTATATGTCCAATGCATACATCTCAACATCATGAACATATACAAGGCTACATAAATAGATAATATACATTAGTCAGCTAATAAACTAGCCTCTAACTATGCCCTACAAACACAAGGTGGCCGCTTTGCCCATGAACCTGAAATGTCTCGGACCGACCTGAGTATTATATAAATAATACACATGTCAGACTATGTTTAGAGTGTATATGTCAATGTGTAATAAAAACGGTATAAACTAGTGTAACTCAAGGCAATATATAAGTACCTCAAATGTGTCAACATCATCTAATACCATGCACATATAATATCACCCATAGTAAAGAATAGTCGTTAGTCATCACATCAAATGGAACATGACTAATATGAGTGATCAACTAAACAATCAAGCTATAATATAAATACAACATCTAATAAAGTATATATCGATCACCAGCCCTAATGAGAGAAGCAAGCTCTTGACATCATGGCCCTAAGGGATAAGTAAATGATACGATATGTAGACTCATAATGTAGTACGCAAATATGACATAACACACAAACAAAACACAATAATCTATCTCAACGGATAATCCTAATGAGAGAAAAGAACCCTCGACCAAGTGGCCCACTGAAATAAATATATCAAATCATCGACAAATATCCCTCGGCTAAGCGCTCTAAGAGAGAACGATAAACAAGCACACAACAAGTCTCCAATGTTATACAGAAAGACGAACGCGTAGTTGTCTTAGGTTAGGCTATCTCGGATGATAGACGAGCACACAGCCGGTCCCTAATGTCATATAATCATCAACTCTAACAAGGTGATAACTTCAAATATCTCATCAAAAATGAATCTAGCTAAGTCATCCAGATGGGAGATTGACGTACCACGACACTGCTCCAGGAAACGCTAATGGCCGCAAGCCCATTCCTATAGTCCCTTGGTTACTCCTAGAATCGTGCACCTATATCCATCTGCCCGTCATAAACACGCTGTAAGACTACACTATGCATTGGTCGCGACTCCTACTTGCCCTTGGTAACGGACCATTCATCCTTAAGTGACGTCTGGGAAATGGCTCTAATGAGAGTAATATCTCTCAACCTCAAACTCATTAAATCATCAAATTGACATCACGGAACTGGGACGTGACCCCGCAATCAGGACCACTAGGATGGATACTAGCCTATTTGGCAGGTCCTAATCACGCGCTCCTTATAGTGGTGTAAACCCTATGACGTAGATTCTGAAGGAATACTCTTGATTAGATGAGTCCTAATGAGTAACAATAAGTACTCTCGACCCCACGAGTCCGAAGGAGAGCATCTCAATATAATTTATCCTCAACTACTAGCCCTAAAAGTATATAATATTACTCAACTAGTTAGTCCTTAGTGGATGAATCCATAAATTCCCAATATAACTCCAACTTGTAGCCCTTAAAGAGCAATAGACTCTCGACTACTAATCTCTATAAATGAGTCACCTCTAGAGGATGTCATGAATTCTTAACCTCACATTACAAACGTGGGTGACATTCACTTAGAAAAGTAATCAAATAAATATCACTTAAGCATCCTATACCACTCAGTGTTACCCGATCATTTACTAAGGGCTTGTAAATTACACTCAATACAAACATACGATATTCTATACGATGAGTCAAAGGAATAACCAAAAAAAAATACTGAACATCCCATACACTCGATATTACTAATTCGTTTATTCGAAATCTCATTATATAAAACTATACACCAATCAACCAATTACTGATTAAATGGGTGTTTTATTCAAATTATTCGTTTCCAAAAAAATTGTATTAAAATTCAAATATCAATATAAAATTTCAAAGAGATTTTAAATTATAAAATTCTTACTCTATCCAAAAATCTTTATCTAATATCAATCTTCAATATTTTAAAGCCCCTTTTTTAATTACCAAGAAAATCTTCCTTTAAACACTTATTTAATTTCAAAATCACTAAATTAAATTTCGGAACAATTCATAAAACCAAACTTAAATACCTTAAAACATTTATAAAGGAGGTTTATAAGCTAAAATTCCTTTAAAACCCAAATTCAAATTATATTATTATTATTTTCATAGAATAATTTTTAATCCAAAAACAATTCCAAAACCCTTATATTCAATTTTCGAAACCAATATTTAATATCTTTATTTACTTCCAAACATTTTTTGAATCACTTTTGAAATATAATTTATTAAACTAACATCTTCTTTTCATTATTTCAAAATAATGCCAAAACGAATTTTCCAAATAGAAATTTCTTACTATACCAAAATTCAAACTTCTCATTTCCTTTAAAAAGGGATTATATTAATACAATTCACCACACAATAAATATATCACATTTAAAACTCATTACGTTTCCCAAAAATATTATTTTATAGAGCTTCACATTTATTTAAGTTCAATGAAATAATCTCATTACCTTAAATAGAAAATTTAAATTTTCTTTACAAAAAATCCTTTTAAATCATTTTATGACAAAAATTAAAATAAATATCTATCTATTAATTCACTTTTAAATTTATTTCTTTTTCTATAATTTAAGCCTAAACAATTAAACAACTTAAAAGAAAATAATTTATATAAAATATTGCATCTATTTTATTCTTTTATCTTTATTTTTAAGCCAAACCAATTTTAAAATTATCACAATAACCTCTGTAAAATCTTAACCCTTTTAAAACTCCTTCACATAATCAAATTCTGAAAGCTCCCCTTTCAAAAATATTATGTAGACTTCAAACAAATTTATATAAATATTTTATACAATATTTAAATCGATTTTCCATTTCTTGATCAGTTTTGGATACAAATATCAATCTAATTCATACCATAGAGTAACTAAGATATAGATATCAAAGCATCAACATCCATATACAGTTAAAAGTTAAATAAACCATGGTATGCATCTAAATTTCAACCAAATCAAACCATACCAAATCAATTCATTTATAATACACTTAATTAATAGCATGAAAGAGGACCTATGCTAGATCATAGATGTGAGTAAATAAATATACCCACCTCACGTAGCCTCCAAACTAAGCAATTAAGCTTGAAATTGCTTCTATTTTCTAATTCGGGTACTACTTTGATTTCACCATCAACATCTCCCCATCCAGCTTAACAACTAGTGCCCCAACACCTCGGAACTAGCCGCCAATTGCACCCCTATGACATCAAATTCCACTACGCTACCCCGAAGTCACACGCCAGACCACACCTCAGCCTACCTTGCCACCTACGCCTGTCGGTGCTACGACTCCTCGCATCGTGCACTTGGGCACCACCACCCTCCGACATCATGTGATCCCACTTCATCGCCACTAACTCGATGCTGAGCTACCTCCTCTTGACGCATGCGGCTAGCGACGATGATTGAAGCGCGTAGCCTTTTTTAATTCCGCATTTTATTTTTCCTTTTTATTCCTGAATGCGTTAAGCAACTTAGGGTAGGAAGGGAAAAATGGGTAAATAGATTTGGCTTTGAGTGGCTAAGGGCTAGAAAGAAGAGGTCTAGAAGAGTTGAGACGAATAAGAGATGTTCTAAACAATAATTATTCACAAACTAACCCTTATGCAAGTAAAATCCATATTTTAACTCTTTTATTTGCATTTAAGATCTCTTTTATCACACACACATAACCATCTAGACACAATAAAAACACACACATATATATAACCCTATCATCTATTTATGAATAAATTTTCAACTTGATTGAATTCTCTGTTTACGCAAAATATTTAAATTCATGATTATTAACCATCATAATTTATTCAACATAGTAATGTCAACTAAAATTTCTTTTCATCTATTTCAATTATATAACTGTCATTACTGCAATAAAAATATTTTATTCAAATTCAATTTATTTTTTGAAAAAGAGTTTATTAATTAATCAATTTACTAAAACGAAATCCTTTATCATATAAGATTTAATTCAATAAATTATATTTCCAAAAATAAAACTATCCAAAAATTGAAATCAAACATTTTAACTTTATTTAAAATTATTTATTACAATAACGTAGAATGTCGGGTTGTATAGTAATTAATAATTTCTACAAAGAAAATGTAAAAGCTTAGATTGACCAATGAGAATTTGAGACAAAACAAGGTTTGTTGTAAACTAATTACTTTGAATGGAAATAAAACATTTTCAAGTTAATTACAGAAATACTGTCTCAACTTGTGATAATCCATATAATAGTCAACTTGCAATAGTGCATATCACCCTACGACAACACTTAATCTATCAACTTGCGATGGCACTTAAACTATCAACATGCAACAGCTCCTAAGAGCAAAACGTGCGATAGCTATGTGTTTTTCAACTTGCGATAGTTAATGGAATCAACTTGCGATAACTAAGAGGAACATCAACTTATGACAGCAATTAGGAAGTTAACTTGCTATAGTTACTTAGGACTCAACGTGCGATAACTAGTAGAGCTATCAACTTGTGACAGCTTATAAGAGCTCAACTTGCGATAGCTAATAAAAGTATCAACCTATGACATTGAGTGTCATCTTATGATAGCCTAAAGAGATCAACATGTGATAGCTTATGTAGAAGCCAACATGCGATAACTAGGGTCAATATGCGATGGCTGATATGAACTCAACTTTTGATGACTAGGCTTACCATGCGATAGTTAGGAAATCTATAATTTTCTATATAAAACATGAACATACTTAGTGCACTCTGGAAGCCACTTTTCAAGTGTTAATTGAGAATTTCATATGAATGGAATTGTGTGAGAAATTTATAAGTTAAAATTGTGTCAACCTATTTTAAAATGGAAGAAAGCTTAGAGAATTTAAGAGATGATTGTGTATCATGTAAAGCAAAGATAAAAATGTCTAATCTAAATAATGGGTAGGGTACCTAATAGATAAATGAAAGAAAAAGATCGAACCAAGATCTTAATGATATACCTACTCATAGATTTGTTGAATGTCAGGGTTCCAAGACTACTAATGTTTAAAATTCAATGGTATATGGTAGTGTGCCACGATAAGGTTTCAATTCCGATATCTAAACTTTAAAGTACATTTATGTCAGAGTGCCAAAGCATTAGGATAGTATTACAAATAACATCGGCAATGCGAAACGAAAGTGTTTTAGGACTAAGAGGGACTAATAACATTTAGTAAGAACGCTTGCTAGAATGTATTTAGAATGCTTACGTTCAACCTCTTCGGAGAGTCATGGTGGCCCTAAGCAGGATGGATCCCATAGTTGAATACGTGGTCATTTCATCAAGTAACGTTGTAAAGATTAAATTAGTGATAGACGGACCTAGGGAGGTAATCACTAAAATAAGTTAATGATAAATTTTATGATGACACCTAAATAAGAGACTATGTGATGTTTGTGAGAGTGATCGATGATTGTATGACATGGTTCATAACAACTTGACAATAAGTATATGGTATACTTAAATTGATGGATGAATATAAATATAACATGGTTAATAATTGAATGTTAAGTATATGGTATACTTATGATTTGAAAATGATGCTATATTTGTGCTTATGATGTGATGATTGTTTACATTATATGATATAACTATTGTGTGTAAGTGAGGGGAAAACTCGTTTCGTGCTTTAGCGGCGTGGTCTCACTATGTGTATGTCAGGGTAAAGTTTTACTCATACCAGGCTTTATGTCTGACTAGTTTTTATTATTTCCCATAAACTCATGAATGCTCATTCGAGTAGGATGTGTTTGTGGGATTAGATAGGTAACTTTTGGAAAGACAGATAAAGAAGTCAAAGCATGAGACTTATTTTGCAAATAAAAATTATTTTTACTTCACCGTTGTAAAACTAGAATTTATAATAGGTTATGTGCTCATGTCGGCATCCTTATATGTCAGGCATGACAATTATATTTATGTTTATTTATATTTTACCCTTGTGTGGGAACGAGAAGGGTTAATGAAGATGTAAAGAATTATATTAAATCATTTGATGAAATGAAATTATTTAGCTGTTCTATTTAGTTAGTGTTGTGAAAAAGATAACAATCTCACTTTATCGCTTGAAAATAATTTTGATGATGAATGCAGCATCATCGACGTTCATTTTAAGATTTTGAAGTGGGGAATGTTAAATCGTAGCCCCCTAAGAACCCCAAGGAAGCACTGCAGTAGTGGAGAGGCGAGTCACTAAGACAATACCTCAAGTACTAGGTAAGTAGAACATGAGATCAGATGTTGACTAGAGTCAATTCGCTTCGAGAATCTAGTATATAATTAACCCTTAGAGTTTGAGATGCTAATTAGGAAACCATATGTTGGAAAAGTTGACCTTACAACACATTTGATGTGCTGCATTAAGCATATCACTACAACGAAATACCCATTTCGCAACTGGCAATGTCAGTTGTAATAGGCCTATTAGAACTGGCAACCACCAGTCTTAACATGCAAAGTTGTAATAGAGTCGAAACATTTTATAACTATGCAGTACCGTTGTAATAACGCCTTTTACAACTGTTTTTTCCAATTGTGATAGGTATTTTGCAATTGGTTTTGTCCGTTGTAATACGTCTTTTACAACCATTTTTTAAGTTGTAATAGGTCTTTTGCAACTCTTTTTGCCCGTTTAAAAAAAATCAAATGTAAAGAAATCCATGCATTGTTGTAATGCATACCTATAGACTTAGCTTCGTATTGCAACTGAAACCAATGTTTGACTAATAAGAACCAAAATCATTCACATACTTATTCTTCTTATCGAATTTCACAAAATTCAATATGTGAAACTTCAAAATACATACAATTTCAAAAAAAATACAACTTCGAAATATACTACTACAAAATGCATGACACATTGGTCCTTTGCTTTGTAAGTATTGCATTCGGACTCATTGTGTAAATATATGGTGCCTCTATATGCTCCTTCATCAACAACAACACTTCTCCTTCTTCTCCAGCATATCAAATTTCTAGACAGAATTTTGGGAATTAATGAAAACAATTATATAATTTGGCAAGACGTGGAGTATGAATGGAACCACCGAAATGCCCAAGTTGTACTTGCTTTGATCGCTTAGCCTACTCAGGATCACTATATATTGTTAAATTAAGGGCAATATGTATTTATATGTTCGTGCATAAAAATATATTAATTCTTATACCTCAGACCCCTCATTGCTGCAACCATCACTCCTATTCCAAATGAAATTTATTCTTAATCCCCATCATCTAACACCATCCTCAATCTGACATTGACAAACTTGTTCCATTTCCCGACCATCTTTACAACACAAACCCTAATGCCACTTTCTGGGTTGGGTAGAGAGCTAGGAATGCTTGGAGTGGATTCAGAGAGGTTTATGTACCAGTCGCTCCTATTCTAAATATTTATGACTCTTGGAGACTAATTTACATAGTTACGTCTTGTTTCAAGATCATAATGAACATATTTGGTTTGTTTTTAATACCGTACATTGATGATAGAAAGTATATGTTCAAAAAACATCATTTTTGCTACAATTTATAAAAGAGTGAATTAATAAGTATGAGAAATATTAATAGGTTAAAGATGGGTACACTTCAGATCACCTAAAAGGATAAGAAAATTAAAAAGTTCAACACATGTTATACTTACTTCTTCATAAAATGTAAAATAGTCAAGTTCACATATTAATTTCATTATATATATTCTATTCAACGCCCAATATTTTGTTATCATTACATGAAACAGAGCAATCAACACTCCTTTTTAGTACAATCTTTGGGTATTACCTGCCATTTTAAAAAAAAAAAATTAATAAATTAAAACCATATGTGATACGAACAATTCATGCAGTATCACGGTAAGATATCATCAAAAGGAGTAGACCCAACAAAAGGCAGCATCAACTAAGATAAAGATCTAAAATCATGAGAATATTCACTAAATATGGTGCCTCAATATGAAGTGTTATGTGAAGGCAAGGATAATGTGGTAGAGACACTGGTAATAAAGCCGTCCATGCTTCTCTACTGCAGAACGAAACCACTAATCTTTAACTGCAAGTTGTCAGTCCAGCCTCCCCTATTCAGCAAACTGTCAATAGCAAAAGCGAATTAGTCAAAAGGATTTGCAAAAGGAAATCTACTGTGATAGAAGAAAAAGAAGCACAAAATCACCATCTGAAGTCTCGTTGCCCTCCTTTACCACTAGATTTAGATCTAGAGCCAACACCACTCAAATCACAAGAGCCGACATCACCTTAATTTGCAAGTGTCGGCATCCCCTCAAACCCAGATTTGGGGAAACGAGCTACGAGAATGTTGAGTATAAAAGGGGGAAGGGTGAGGAGAAAGTTTTCATTGAAGATGTTTTAAAGCCGACATTATTTAGCTAGCTCATATCTCTAAAGTGTTTAGAAATGTTTGAGGTGGCTTAGCTTTTTTAGGATTAGGAATAGGGTTTTCTTAGTTTCTGGTCAGGATTTTAGCCAAAAATTTTCCTTGGAGCTCCAAATTTTGATTTAGAGCCAAAATAAAAGCTGAAAATGTCAAAGAAGAAAGTTACAAATGAAAATACCTAATACATATGGAAGTAATGCTTTATATTATACACAAGATGCAATACAAAATATTTCTAAATTTATTTTAGAAAATTTCAAAATTTTCGAAGTATCAAATGTTAAATAAATTATTAAATATTAAATACTAAAGAATAATTTTTTTTTTTGAAATTGTACTTTTTGTACAACAAATCACTGTGACAACATATCACATGTGAATAAACATACGAATCACGCTACGCAAGTTTCGAACTTGTGAGCTCTCGCACCAAAGCCAAATCACTTAACCACTAGGACAATGGTGCTTGTCTAAAGAATAAATATTATTTCTTGATTCCTAAATATTACTTATTAATTATTAAATATTAGTGTTAATTATTAATTATTTAATAGTAATTATTAATTATTGCTTCTTATTTATTAATTATTACTTAGTACTTCTTAACTATAATTTAATATAAATTATTATGTATATTTAACTAATTATTAATAGTGACTATTAATTACTAACTATTAAATATTTAGTATTTAATTTTAAATGTTAATTATTAATTATTTAATAGTAATTATTAAGTAAAAAATTATATTAAATATATTAATTATTAATTATTAGTCTTAATTATTACTTATTAAATATTAATTATTTAATAGTAATTATTAACTATTAATTATTAAAATATTACTTCTATTTATTAGTTATTTATTATTAAGTATTGCTTCTTGATTATAATTGAATATTAATTATTAAATGTTAATTATTAACCATATATTATTAATTATTAATTAATAACTATAATTATTAATTATTGTATACTTAATATTAATTATTAAAAGGTATTTGTTAAAATTAATTCTTAATTCTTAATTATTCAATATTTACAATGGTCAAAAGTAATAAGTTGTTATAGACCTCTATTACAACTGGCTAAAACAAACAGTTGCTAAAAATACATTTATTACAACTGTTAGAAAAAACCAATTGTTTAAAATACATTAATTACAAATGTCAGAAAAAACCAACAACAACAACAACTAAGCCATTATTCCCAAACAAGTTGGGGTCAGCTAGAGATGGAACCCAAAACTAAATGAAAAAAAATCAATTTAAAAGTTATAATAATAACAATAATGAAATAAAGTCAATTAATAATAATAACTAAGTAAAATAAAATAAAATAAAAATATATATGTATATATATGTAAGAGGAATGATAATAATAATACTAGTAGCGATAATGATACTAATAGTAGTATTGGTCAAAGACCAAACCTACGTCTTAGGCTCATGTTCCCTAGTCCTATAATCTAAAACTTATAAAAATCAACGCTCATGGTTCTGGTACGTGAATCGCTAACTTCCACTCGCTCCGATCCGTCACCAGTTCTTCGGATATACCACAATCCTTCAAATCCCTTTTTACTACTTCCTCCCATGTCAACCTTGGTCAACCTCTACCTCTCTTTGAGCATTCAACACGGCCTATAATTCCAACACGCACAGGTGCCTCGGGCGGCCTTCGTTGAAGATGTCCAAACCATCTTAAGCGATGTTGAATTAGCTTCTCCTCAATTGGTGCTACTCCAAGTTTATCACGTATATCATCATTTCTAATTCGGTCTCTTCTTGTATGACCGCAGCTCCATCATAGCATATGCATCTCTGCTACGCTTATCTTTTGGATGTGTTGGCTTTTAGTAGCCCAACATTCTACGCCATACAACATAGCAGGCCTCATTGCCGTTTTGTAGAACTTTCCTTTAAGCTTTTGTGGGACCTTCCTGTCACAGAGAATCCCAGACGCTTGTCGCCATTTCATCCATTCCGCTCGAATTCTAAAACTAACATCTTCATCAATCTCACCATTATACTGCAACATTGATCCTAGATATCGAAATGATTCCTTATTGGGAATTATTTGTCCGGCCAGAGTGACATCTCCATCCTCCGACCTGACACCGCTGAACCCGCACTTCATATACTCTGTTTTAGTTCTGCTAAGCCTAAATCCCTTTGATTTTAAAGTCTGTCTCAACAGTTCCAGTTGTCTATCAACCTCAATCCTACTTTCATCAATTAGCACAACATCATCAGCAAATAGCATACACCAAGGAATCTCACCTTGTATACCCTTCGTAACCTCATCCATCACTAGAGCAAAAATGTAGGAACTCAAAGCTGACCCTTGATGTAATCCTATGTTAATGGGAAAGTCACTGGTTTCACCATCGCATGCTCTGACACTAGTCACAACATCATCGTACATATCCTTGATAAGTGTAATGTACTTTTTTGGGACTCTCTTCTTTTCCAGGCCTCACCACATCACCTTTCGTGGTACCTTTTCATAAGCTTTCTTCAAATCAATAAATACCATGTGTAGATCCTTCTTTTTCTCCCTAAACCTCTCCATAAGTTGTCTTATCAATAAAATTGCCTCTATGGTCGACCTCCCAGGCATGAAGCCAAATTGGTTTTTTGAAACACTTGTCATTCTTCTTAGTCTATGCTCAATGACTCTCTCCCAAAGCTTCATTGTATGACTCATAAGCTTAATTCCTCTGTAGTTTGTGCAACTTTGGATATCTCATTTTTTCTTAAAAATTGGTACTAGTATGCTTCTCCTCCACTCATCTGGCATCTTATTTGATATGAAAATATTATTTAACAACTTAGTTAGCCAGGCTATCCCTGCATCTCCAAGGCATCTCCACACCTCAATGGAGATGTCATCAGGCCCCAATGTCTTGCCTGCTTTCATCCGTTTTAGTGCCTTCTTTACCTTGGATTCTTGAATTCTCCGAACAAAATGTCTACAGGTGTCATCAGAAGAGTCGTCTGTCTCGATCGTAGTGCTATCACCTTCTTCATTAAATAGCTTGTCGAATAATCTCTCCATCTATTTTTTATCTCCTCGTCCTTCACCAAAAGTCTATTATTGTCATCTTTGATGCATTTAACTTGGTTGAAGCCTCTTGTCTTCCTCTCGCGGAGCTTAGCTATCCTATAGACGTTTTTTTTACCCTCCTTCGTACTTAGGTTATGATATAGATCTTCATACACCCGACCTCTTGCTTCACTCACCGCTCTCTTTGCGTTCTTCTTTACCACTTTGTACTTTTGCATGTTGTCCTTGCTCCTGTGATGATGTAAGCACTTATAGCATTCCTTCTTCTCTTTGATAACCTTTTGCACATCACTGTTCCACCACCAAGAATCTTTAGGTTCGCGTTTATTTCCTTTTGCTATCCCAAACACCTCGGTAGCCACTTTCCGAATGCGTCTTGCCATCTCATCCCACATGTGATTTGCTTCTCCTTCCATATTCCATGCCCCTTCTACCATCACTCTATCCTTAAACACCCGTGAGGCATCTCCTTTGAGCTTCCACCATTTTGTCCGACTAGTCTTGGCTCCTTTACCTTGTTGAACACGTATTCGGAGACGAAACTCGGATATCCAAAGCTGATGTTGTGAGACGACACATTCTCCAGGTATGACTTTGCAATCTACACAAGCTCGTTTGTCGTCCCTTCTAGTAAGGACAAAGTCAATCTGGCTGAAGTGTTGGCCACTACTTAAAGTAATTAAGTGTGACTGTCTCTTCCTAAAGAAGGTATTAGCTATCATGAGGTCATAAGCAATAGCGAAATTCAATATTTTTTCTCCTTCTTGGTTCCTATCGCCGTATCCAAAACCACCATGCACTCTCTCAAACCCCCACTAGTTGTACCAACATGACCATTGAAATCTCCTCTTATGAAAAGTTTTTCGCTACTAGGCACATCTCTAACCATGACATCTAGCTCTTCCCAGAAATTCCTCTTGACGGCTTCACTTAGACCTACTTGTGGGGCATAAGCACTAACGACGTTCAGAATCATATCACCCACTACCAACTTAACTAGGATGATCTTATCCCCTTGTCTCCTAATGTCAAAATGTCAGAAAAAAAATTTCTTAAAAATACGTTAATTACAACTGTCAGGAAAAACCAGTTGTTAAAACCCTTTATTAGAACTGTCAAAAAACCAGTTGTTAAAAACACTTTATTACAACTATTAGGAAAAACCAATTATTAAAAACCCTTTATTACAATTGTTGTTTTGCGAACATTGTAAATAACTAGTGGTAATAGGGTCATTTTCTTGTAGTGTGCTCTCTTTTTTATACGTTTCAAGTAACCCCCCCTCCTGGTCCATTAATTCATGTTTGTATATGTCTTACAAAATAAGTGATTTTTGTAAAACTACAAAATATTTGAATATATTATTTAAAGTAAAAGATAAAAATTAAAATATCTAATTTGTAGTCTATATACTTTACCATGAAGTTTCTACATTCGTTCAAAGTTGGCACAAAGCAACGCAACCATCATTTTGACAATTTGTGTACTTGTTTAATTGAATCTGAAGAACAACAACATACAAATAATTCTTTCATTTGGTGTGGAATTAATGTAAAAAAATGGGTATGATGCTAGGTATCATCTCTTTATAAGTTTGATTTCACTTAAATAATTCTTTCAACGCAACCATGCTGAAGATTTGAGTAAATTTAATTTGGGAGACAAATAATACCTGGTAAGTTGTAGTGAAAAATTGGCGATTGATAACAATTCAACACCACAGTGCGCTGCGGAAGCGATTTCAAATCAAGACCTAGTATTGTCTATTTGAATACCAATGCAACTTAAAATATCAATTATAAGAACACAATCAACAATATGAAAAACAGGAGACACGGAAGATTTAACGTGGTTCGGATATGAAGATCCTACGTCCACGGAGACCCAATAACCCTTTTATTATTATCACCAGAGATTACAAGCCAATACAATGATTAGAGAGATACAATAGGTGGAGACTCTCTAATCAATTACTCAGTTGAAGAGATTAATAATAGAGCACTCAAAATAGAAAACCCCCAATTTGATTTCGTTAGGGTTTCTATTAATTACAATTATTGAAAATCTGATTAAAACCTAATCGCTTGATTTGGAAGATGATTAGGAGATAATATATAGGTGAACTAAATGATCTAGATCATCCATCCACGTCAAAAGAATCTACACCATCAGTTTAGAGAACCAAACTTCGGAATTTACAAAATTGCCCTTCAGAATTCGGAACTGGAAGTATATCCTTCGTCGCCTCAGACGTCTGACCAGGAGGGTCAGACGTCTGTAGAATGTTTCGGGAAACATTTCTGAAACAGGGTCAGACGTCTGACCTGGGTAGGTCAGACGTCTGCAGGAAGTTTCGGGCAACAATTTGAACCAGGGTCAGACGTCTGACCTGGGTAGTTCAGACATCTGCAGGAAGTTTCAGCATGCAGTAGCTTCACCTCTTCTGACAATTCTTCTTCTTCCAATCAACTCCAATGCTCTCCAATGCATAGCTCTACCGAATCTTCACATCAAACACATATATGAATCACATAAATTCAACACTCCACCTCGATTCAATATATGTATGTCTCATCAACAAAGTATAGGGGTTATTGGATCTCGCGCACAATGGCGCCTAAGCAGTTGGAATCAAATGGATCAAATTTGAGCAATGCTCAAACTTATCCTTGGGAAGTGCCTTCGTCATCATATCTGAGGGGTTATCTGAAGTATTCACTTTCAACAACTTGATCTTACTCCGTTCTTCCTCCAGCATAAGAAAGAAACCTCTAACATCAATGAGCTTCGTTCGTGAACTATAAGCCTGATTATGAACAAGATGAATTGCACTCTGACTGTCTGAAAATAGCTCCATGGTCTTCTGCACCATAAAAAGATCATCCAACAATTGAAGTAAATACAAACCCTCCTTAGTTGCTTCAACAATCGATATCAATTCTGCTTCGGTAGTTGACAAAGCTACAATAGATTGCAGCTTTGATCTCCACGAAATCGAGCCTATGCCAAGTGTAAAAACATAGCCCGACACTGACTTCCGTGCATCTCTATCCCCAGCATAATCTGAATCACAGTATCCTCTAAGAGAGATGTCGCCATCCACTCCACCATATAACAAGCCAACAGATGAAGTGCCTCTAAGATACCTAAGTATCCACTTTACTGCTTGCAAATGTTCCTTGCCTGAGTTAGACATATATGGACTTACAACACCCACTGCGTGGGCCAAATCTGGTCTAGTGCATACCATAGCATACATAAGACTACCAATAGCACTGGAATAAGGTATATCAGCCATATACCTTTTATCTTCTTCCGATGTGGGAGATTGATCTTTTGACAATTTAAAATGAGAGCCTAATGGAGTACCAACCGGTTTGGCTTTCTCCATTCCAAAAATCGAGTGAGGACCTTCTCGATGTATTGCGCCTGAGTGAGTCTCAACTCTCTCCGCTTTCTATCTCTACAAATCTCCATACCCAATATTCTTTGTGCTTTTCCCAAATCCTTCATATCAAACTTCTTGCTAAGTTCAGTTTTCAACTCCAAAATTCTTACCATACTCCGAGATGCAATTAACATATCATCAACATATAACAACAGATATATTAAATCATTATCACATCTCTTGAAATAAACACACTGGTCTTTGAAGCTTCTAGAATATCCTTGTGAAAGCATAAACTTATCAAATCTCTTATACCATAGTCTAGGTGGCTGTTTTAGTCCATATAGAGATTTGTTAAGTTTACAAACATAGTCAGGCCTGCTATTATCAAAGAACCCCTCCGGCTGCCGTAAATAAATTTCTTCATTCAGATCACCATGCAAGAATGCGGTTTTCACATCTAGTTGCTCCAATTTCATATCATAATGAGCCACTAATGCCAATAGAATGCGAATGGAGGTATGCCTAACAACTGGAGCAAAAATATCATGATATTGAACTCCTTTCTTATGAACATACCCCTTTGCTACTAACCTTGCTTTATATCTGAAATTTCCATTGCCGTCATCTTTTACTCTATAGATCCACTTACAACCAATAGCTCTCTTGTTGGTGGGAAGGGGCACCAAATCCCAAGTATGATTTTTCTGCAAAGATTCAATCTCCTCTTCCATAGCAACTAACCAACTGGAACTGTCAACTGAAGCAATAGCGTCTCTATAATCTATGGGTTCGTCATGGACAACATTCAAAGCATATGTTGCCATGTCATCGAAGTCAATGTCTTCGATGCTCAATCCAACAAAATCATTAAGCCAATTAGGCTTCTTCTTCTGTCTAACAGGTCTGATCTCTGAACTAGCTCCACCTTGAGTCTGATCCTCTGTACTAATCTCTGTACTTTCCTCATCAACCACGGTGTCATCGGAAACACCTTCAGAACTTCTATGAAAAGGAACAGTAGATGACTTACTTTGTGTTTGGTATTCTTCATTTGTCCTCTCATTGTCATCTGATGAGGAAGGCTCCACCTTCAACATAGCCTTCTCATCAAAAGTCACATGCCTGCTGGTAACAATCTTCCTGCTAATAGGACACCACAATCTATATCTCTTCACTCCTCTTCTATAACCTAGAAAGATACACTTGCGAGCTCTAGGTTCCAACTTCCTTCTGCTCTCATGTACGTAAGCTGGACAACCAAACACTTTGAGGAATGAATAGCTAACAGGCTCTCCTTTCCATATTTCTTCTGGGATCTTCATGTCTATGGCGGTAGAAGGTGTGCGGTTGATGAGGAAAGCCGCCATAGATAAAGCTTCTGCCCAAAATCCCTTTTTCAACTTTGCTGTCAATCTGAGGCAACGAGTTCTCTCCAATAATGTCTGATTCATTCTTTCAGCAACTCCATTGGACTGGGGGTCGCCAAGTGTGGTGTAATGCCTCTTGATACCTTCAGACTCACAATAATCGATGAATTCTTGTGATACAAATTCATCGCCATTATCTGAACGGAGAACTTTCAATTTCTTTCCTGACTGCTTCTCAACTGTAGATTTCCACTTTCGAAACCTGTCAAAAGTTTCACTCTTCGACTGTAGAAAATATACCCAAACTTTACGAGAGAAATCATCTATAAATGAAATGAAATACCTGGCTCCACCTAAGGAGGGGCAAGGGGAAGGTCTCCAAACATCTGTGTGAACATACTCTAAGACAGCCTTTGCCTTATGCTCTCCAGTACCAAAAGAAATCTTCGTCTGCTTCCCAAGAACACACTCTTCACAAAAGCCAAGCTTTGAATGATGAACACCATCAATCAAACCTCGCTTTCTCAACTCATCCATGCTGCGCTCACCAATGTGACCCATCCGTAAATGCCATAATCTGGAAGAGTCCGAATCAACAGAAGTAACAGAAGCTGATTCGCCAACTACAGTAGTGCCCTTCAAAAGATAAAGATTTCCTGCCCTTACTCCTTTCATAACTATCATAGAACCCTTTGATATCTTCATCTTCTCTCCTTCAACTACAATCTTCAAACCAAGCCTACTCAGAGCCCCAATAGATATCAAACTTCTTCTCAAATCAGGTACATGTCTAACATCTGTAATAGTACGAATAACACCGTCAAACATTCTAACTTTCACACTACCAACACCAATCATACGGCAAGAAGCATCATTGCCCATCAGAACTTCTCCTCCATCAATCTCATGGTAAGTGGAGAAACAGTTCCTATCGGGTGTCATATGATAGGATGCGCCAGAATCGATCAGCCATAGGTTGCTCTTCCCAGAAGAGCCAGAAGTTGTAAACACATCGGTATCACTCTCTGTATCTGACTTCTCAGCGGTAGATGCTGAAGCTTGCTTTGGGTCTCTTCTTCTACCTTCAAGCTTGGGACAAGTTGCTACAAAGTGCCCTGGCCTTTTACAATAATTGTAAGTCAATTTATTAGGCCCCCTAGACTGAGACCTTGATTTATTTTGACCTCCACCATATTTTGACTTGCTTTGGCTTCTACCTCTCTGAACAGATAAGCCCTTCGTATCACTGTCTAAACTAGTGCTTGCTAATCTATCCCTCAACACTTCATTATGAAGTCCAGCTTTAACATCGGATAGGCTAATTTTACTACGACCATAAATCATAGAATTAACAAAAGCAGTGTACTCCTTAGGCAAGGAACATAAAAGGATTACCGCTTGAGCCTCATCTGTAATTTCAACTTCCGCTGCCTTCAAATTCATTACTAAGGTGGTTAGGGCATCCACATGCCCCATGAGATCAGCTCCAGGCTTCATCTTGTACGAATAGAGTTGTTGTTGCAGAATTATTCTGTTAGTGAGAGACTTGTCCTGATATGCATCAGATAATGCATCCCATAATTCCTTTGCCGTTTTCTTTTGAGAAAATTCTCTAAGAACCTCATCTGAAAGACTTAGCTGGATGGTAGTTAGGGCTTCATCTTCCATCTCTTCTAAAGTTTCACTATCTAACTCTTTCAGCTTCTCAGGCGCAGAAATTATCTTAAAAATCTTCTCCTTCTTTAATACGGCCTCCATCTTCATCTTCCAAGTTCCAAAGTCTCCCTTTCCATCAAAACGAGTAAGTCCATAATTGACCTCAGATCTACCAATAGATTTACTTGAAGTAGCCATTAATATCCAAACGGAACAATAACACCAGCTCTGATACCAAACTGTAGTGAAAAATTGGCAATTGATAACAATTCAACACCACGGTGCGCTGCGGAAGCGATTTCAAATCAAGACCTAGTATTGTCTATTTGAATACCAATGCAACTTAAAATATCAATTATAAGAACACAATCAACAATATGAAAAACAGGAGACACAGAAGATTTAACGTGGTTCGGATATGAAGATCCTACGTCCACGGAGACCCAATAACCCTTTTATTATTATCACCAGAGATTACAAGCCAATACAATAATTAGAGAGATACAATAGGTGGAGACTCTCTCTAATCAATTACTTAGTTGAAGAGATTAATAATAGAGCACTCAAAATAGAAAACCCCCAATTTGATTTCGTTAGGGTTTCTATTAATTACAATTATTGGAAATCTGATTAAAACCTAATCTCTTGATTTGGAAGATGATTAGGTGACAACATATAGGTGACCTAAATGATCTAGATCATCCATCCACTTCAAAAGAATCTGCACCATCAGTTTAGAGAACCAATCTCCGGAATTTACAAAATTGCCCTTCAGAATTCGGAACTGGAAGTATAGCCTTCGTCGCCTCAGACGTCTGACTAGGAGGGTCAGACGTCTGCAGAATGTTTCGGGAAACATTTCTGAAACAGGGTAAGACGTCTGACCTGGGTAGGTCAGACGTCTGCAGGAAGTTTCGGGCAACAATTTGAACCAGGGTCAGACGTCTGACCTGGGTAGGTCAGAGTCTGACCTGGGTAGGTCAGACGTCTGCAGGAAGTTTTAGCATGCAATAGCTTCACCTCTTCTGACAATTCTTCTTCCTCCAATCAACTCCAATGCTCTCCAATGCATAGCTCTATCGAATCTTCACATCAAACACATATATGAATCGCATAAATTCAACATAGGTGTATATACGAATGAACGTTGTGCAAGCAGATTTACCAAAATATAACAAATTTGAATTCAATTAAATAAACTTATTGTATGATGAAAAAGTAAAATCTATTGTAAATTTTTATACATCTACAATTTTGCTTATAATGATTCAACCTGACACGATATTTGAAAACAAATGTCATTGGATGTTGTAATCAGTGTACTGTTAATTTTATAACATGATAAGACTATATTTCATTGGGCTTTCACTACTATGATATATGGATTAAACCTATTACCCATTATAATCATTTTTTGAGAAAAATTACCCATTATAATCTAATAACCTAAATGTGTTTCTTCTAAACAAATAGACATGACGAAAGTTTGTGGTAGGTTTTCAAATGTAAATGTACACTATTAGTTGCAAAAAGAATAAATTTATACATATGACCTTATTTAGCCTAGAAATATTGAACTATTTTCAATTTCAAGCAATGTAAACTAAAATGTGTATATAAAAAAAATGAAAACTATACCAAAGACTATTGCTCATGTTGAGGCATTTTGTTATTTCCATCGATGCTTCTATGCCACGCTACGTAACACAAATCACAAAGAGGTTATCAAGACAAAATCATATTTGCTGGTCAATAGCATATATGCAACTTAGTCCTCTTATCTTGACCTTATAAATACATACCATTTTGCAACTTGCATCTCACACACACTAAACATTAAAACAAACAAAACTAACCTGTAAAGTGGCATCCAAGAATTAGAAATTTGTGCCAAAGAGCTCATCTTCTACTACCATTTCGTAGGTAGACTAAAATAATTCATAGGAAGAGAACTCTACTTGGAATACACAAGCGCAAGTGTCATGTTTGTAGAGACAGATGTTGACGTCCATTTTTACCAGTTTGGGTCTTAACTACAACCACCTTTCCCATTTATAGATGAGTTGCTCTGCAACACTGAATATACTGATGCTGTTTTTGGTTGTCCCTTGCTACTGTTTCGGGTAACTTGTCTGGGTTATGGTGGTTTGATCATTGCGCTCTATCTCAACCACACCATGTCGCACGCATCAGGCCTTCTTCAGTTTATGAGAGTTGTAGCACAAATGACACACAGATTCAAACATCCAACCATCAAACTTGTATGGAACCATGAGCTGCTAAGTGCATGTGACCAACCAAATCCGTCGTGCATGCACCACAAATATGATAAGACCTCACATTTGTTGTTTCTTGGCTGAACTTGTCAGGCAACCCAATAATTGTAGTCAGAGTACATTAATGTTTTGATAAAATATTATCTAAATGTGAACAAGATAAAAGTTATACTTTAAAATACATGTAAAATATATAAGCAATTAAATAATGAGCACCTACATCTGTAATAAAAATGAACAGATTGTTTACATTGATAAAGTGGTTTAAAAACCATGCCAAGTATCAATTTAACCTAAAATATATTTGAACCATTTTTCGATTAGCAAAGTATGTTCACAAGCCATTAGCCTACTACAAACTTCATTTAACTTGTTTCCTATGTTAACATTAGCCATATGATCAAATAAGAATATTGTGTAGTCAACAAATTTATATTAACAACAAGCATTTGATTGTTACAAATTTGTGATCTCAAATGACACGGCAATGAATTCAAAGACACCCGTGGGTTAAAGTATTATGCATAAACCTTATAAATAAGAAAATAAATAAACTCTTGTAATCATAGTCATGATTTAAATAACTATACCAGCAACCTTCTTATAACTTTGAGATATAACTTCAACTATAAAATAATAACAACTACTAAATATTAAAGAATTAAAACGAAACACCTCAGTTTGCCATCTTATTCAACTGTATTGATTGTATATATTTCCTCTTTAACCATTTAAAATAGCACAAAAGTATGAGTAGAATTAAAATATTAAAGCTAGAACAGTCACATACCTTCATGGAATCATTGTGATTTTTCGGATTCAACAAGGTATGAAATCAATGAACTATAGTTCTTCAAGTTAAGAGATGCAAGGATTTTTTTCTATGAGCACGGTGTTTTATGGAAAAGATAAGTTGAATCTATGATGAAAGATGGAGACATCATGGCCAAGGATTTATTTTGCTTAGGTTTCCGATTTCAATTTGAGGATAGAAGATTTTATTGCAACTGATATTTCATTTCGCCCCAAATAAATTTCACTCCACTTGGAAATTATTATTTCTAACATGGTTTGAGGCGCTTGTTCATGCCCTCGTTATTATTTTTTGGGACAGTGCACTATTCTGTCCTTAATTAACCATTTGTTAAAAATACGTTAATTACAACTGTCAGGATAAACCAGTTGTTAAAAACCCTTTATTAGAACTGTCAAAAAACCAGTTGTTAAAAACGTTTTATTACAACTCTTAGGAAAAACCAATCATTAAAAACTCTTTATTACAATTGCCGTTTTGTGAACATTGTAAATAACTAGTTGTAATAAGGTCATTTTCTTATAGTGTGCTCTCTCTTTTATACGTTTCAAGTACCCCACATCCTGCTCCATTAATTCATGTTTGTATATGTCTTATAAAATAAGTGATTTTTGTAAAAGTGCAAACTATTTGAATACATTATTTAAAGTGAAAGATAAAAATAAAAATATCTAATTTGTAGTCTATATACTTTACTATGAAGTTTCTACATTCGTTCAAAGTTGGCACAAAGCAACGCAACCATCATTTTGACAATTTGTGTACTTGTTTAATTGTATCTGAAGAACAACAACATACAAATAATTCTTTCATTTGGTGTGGAATTAATGTAAAAAAATGGGTATGATGCTGGATATCATCTCTGTATAAGTTTGATTTCAGTTAAATAATTCTTTCAACGCAACCATGCTGAAGATTTGAGTAAATTTAATTTGGGAGACAAATAATACATGGTTAGTGTATATACGAATGAACGTTGTGCATGCAGATTTACCAAAATACAACATATTTGAATTCAATTAAATAAACTTATTGTATGATGAAAAAGTAAAATCTATTGTAAATTTGTATACATCTACAATGCTTATAATGATTCAACCTGACACGATATTTGAAAACAAATGGCATTGGATGTTGTAATCATTGTACTGTTAATTTTATAACATGATAAGACTATATTTCATTGGGCTTTCACTACTATGATATATGGATTAAACCTATTATGCATTATAATCATTTTTTGAGAAAAATTACCCATTATAATCTAATAACCCAAATGTGTTTCTTCTAAACAAATAGAAATGATGAAAGTTTGTGGTAGGTTTTCAAATGTAAATATACACTATTAGTTGCAAAAAGAATAAATTTATACATATGACCTCATTTAGCCTAGAAATATTGAACTATTTTCAATTTCAAGCAATGTAAACTAAAATGTGTATATCAAAAAAAATGAAAACTATACCAAAGACTATTGCTCATGTTGAGGTATATTGTTATTTCCATCGATGCTTCTATGTCAAGTTACGTAACACAAATCACAAAGAGGTTATCAAGACAAAATCATATTTGCTGGGCAATACATAAATGCAACTTAGTCCTCTTATCTTGACCTGATAAATACATACCATTTTGCAACTTGCATCTCACACACCCAAAACATTAAAACAAACAAAACTAACCTGTAAAGTGGCATCTAAGAATTAGAAATTTGTGCCAAAGAGCTCATCTTCTACTACCATTTCGTAGGTGGACTAAAATAATTCATAGGAAGAGAACTCTACTTAGAATGCACAAGCGCAAGTGTCATGTTTGTAGAGACAGATGTCGATGTCCATTTTTACCAGTTTGGGTCTGAACTACAACCACATTTCCCATTTATAGATGAGTTGCTCTGCAACACTGAATAAACTGATGTTGTTTTTGGTTGTCCCTTGCTACTATTTCGGATAACTTGTCTGGGTTATGGTGGTTTGATCATTGCGCTCTATCTCAACCACACCATGTCGCACGCATCAGGCCTTCTTCAGTTTATGAGAGTTGTAGCACAAATGACACACGGATTCAAACATCCAACCATCAAACTTGTATGGAACCATGAGCTGCTAAGTGCATGTGACCAACCAAATTCGTCGTGCATGCACCACAAATATGATGAGACCCCACATTTGTTGTTTCTTGGCTGAACTTGTCAGGCAACCCAATAATTGTAGTCAGCGTACATTAATGTTTTGATAAAATATTATCTAAATGTGAACAAGATAAAAGTTATACTTTAAAATACATGTAAAATATATAAGCAATTAAATAATGAGCACCTACATCTGTAATAATAATGAACAGATTGTTTACATTGATAAAGTGGTTTAAAAACCATGCCAAGTATCAATTTAACCTAAAATATATTTGAACCATTTTTCGATTAGCAAAGTATGTTCATAAGCCATTAGCCTACTACAAACTTCATTTAACTTGTTTCCTATGTTAACATTAGCCATATGATCAAATAAGAATATTGTGTAGTCAACAAATTTATATTAACAACAAGCATTTGATTGTTACAAATTTGTGATCTCAGATGACACGGCAATGAATTCAAAGACACCCGTGGGTTAAAGTATTATGCATAAACCTTATAAACAAGAAAATAAATAAACTCTTGTAATCATAGTCATGATTTAAACAACTATACCAGCAACCTTCTTATAACTTTGAGATATAACTTCAACTATAAAATAATAACAACTACTAAATATTAAAGAATTACAACGAAACACCTCAGTTTGCCATCTTATTCAACTGTATTGATTGTATATATTTCCTCTTCAACCATTTAAAATAGCACAAAAGTATGAGTAGAATTAAAATATTAAAGCTAGAACAGTCACATACCTTCATGGAATCATTGTGATTTTTCGGATTCAACAAGGTACGAAATCAATGAACTATAGTTCTTCAAGTTAAGAGATGCGAGGATTTTTTTCTATGAGCACGGTGTTTTATGGAAAAGATAAGTTGAATCTATGATGAAAGATGGAGACATCATGGCCAAGGATTTATTTTGCTTAGGTTTCCGATTTCAATTTGAGGATAGAAGATTTTATTGCAACTGATATTTCATTTCGCCCCAAATAAATTTCACTCCACTTGGAAATTATTATTTCTAACATGGTTTGAGGCGCTTGTTCATGCCCTCGTTATTATTTTTTGGGACAGTGCACTATTCTGTCCTTAATTAACCATTAATAGAGGCTGATTTTATATTTTGCCTCTACCATTGAGCCTCTAATATCCACCATTTTGGCGGTGGTTATTGAAATTTAATAGACTACTAGAATTCACATAAATCAAATAGGTGAAATATTATGAAAATGTAAATTACTAATAGACCGAATAGTGAGGGAAGGCAACGGTGGTGTAGCGACTAAAGAAGATCAACTCGAAAACAGACTCGTTGGTTGCCTCCTCCCACCAAAGATCCAGATTGTCTTCGACTATGATGTTGCGGTCATGCTTTAACAACCTAAAGTCAACAATGGAGGAGCCGAACATCCCGAGCACCCTTACTTGCCATTGGAGGAGTGATGACTCTGCGCCAACCATAACAGCATGAATAATCATAGATGCGGTTCTTGGACTCCACCCCGACAATGAGCTGGCCATTGGTGCAGTGAGGGGGCTGTCGCCAATGAAATCTGTTTTGATGGATTCAAGTTTGTGTTTGGATTTTGAGACGAAGGAGAGGCGAATGGAACGCGGAGAGGGAGGAGAGGGCGGAAGAGCTTGGGGTGGGGGAAACGTGATTTTGATATAGGGCTTATTGATTTAAGATTTAAGTGCGATGTCTTATTTCAGGCAGAACTTAAATTTTTTTACCACTTTCCAAAGGTGGGAGGATGAAAAATGGAAGGCGGAAGGATGAAAAATTTATGACAAAATTTTTATTTTTTAAAAATACTTTTATGTATCACTAATCAATCAATCGCTTATATTAGTTGCTAAATATAAATTTTTGTTTATTATTATTTACAAATTATTAATAATGAATCATTATACAATAAAAAATTAATTTAAATTATTAATCATTATTTATCAATTATTGTTTATGAGTTATCAATTATAATAAATTATTAAATATTACGTATATATTATTATTTATACCTTATTATTAAAAATTATTAGTTAATTATACTATATTATTAATTATCAAAAACAATTATAAATTATTGAAATATTAGTTATTAATTATTAAAAATATTAATTATAAATCATTATATAATAAAAATTAATTTAAAATTATTAATCCTTATTATGAATTATTCTTTATGAATTATCAATTATAATAAATTATTTGGTATAAATTATTAAATATTAAGCATATATTATTATTATACATTATTATTAGAAATTATTAATTAATTACTTAGTTATTAATAATTAATTATACTATATTATTGTTGATTCCAAAAATGGGCATCAACACCCAATAGAATCTAGTAGAGATTAAATGAAGAATGAAATAAAAACAAAGTAAAAAACATAAAGGAACACACAGATTTTTTATAGTGGTTCGGCAATCTTTGCCTACGTCCACTTCATATTTTTATTGATCTTCCACGTGATTATGATTACAAGAATTTTTGGATCAGCTGGGATCCATTAGTACAAAAGCAAAGAATAAAAATGGCAGCGTCTCGGTAGAGAAAGCATGATCCCTTTTCTGACACCATGCCTGCTGCATTTATAGGGGAATACGTACATAGATCGGACTGAAATTTTGGCAGAAAGTTCGGGAGACCAAGATGAGGCTACCAAAAAATTTGCAGGCCCATCGGGGCCCATAATAGGGATCGGTAACGATCCCTATTAATGCATCTAAATGGGCTACAATCCCTATGAGGGATTCCCCATGATGTTAGATACTTGCTCTCCAAATTTCGTGCAATTCCGACGTACGGTTTGTGAGATATTGCATTTTCCATGAAGTAGTATTGCTTGAATTCTGATTTCTACCGAGCCCTCTAGAGGGATAGGTACCGAACCCTCCAAATTGCTCCAAATGCCATGCGGTCCCTACAGGGTATTCCACACATCCTAATTAGCTTATACTCCAAGTTTCATGTTGATAGCATCTGTAGATTTTGAGTTATTGACTGATCATTGTTGCAATATGTAGTGAAAGCTGAATATGGACGATCCCTTTTGTACCGATCCCTTTTAATAGGTGAAGTAATTTGCTCATAACTTGATCATACGGACTCCGAATGACTTGAAACTTGAAATGTAGCCTTATGGGGCCTTCCTTGTCACTATATATCGATCTTACCAAGTTTGGGACGAAAATTGAGGATATGTGTCGATTCCCTAGGGAAAGGGATAAGCACTGATCCCTCGCCTAGGGGAGGCATTATTCCATAATTAGAATATTCTGGAGAGTCTATCTCTTGGCCTTGGTTGATCGTCGCTTCATATCATTGCCTGCGCTTGATCTTTGAGCCTAATAATCATCTCTCCGGGCTGTCCTCCTCGATGATCGTCTAGTCTAACTTTCTAGTCAGTCTGAATATAGCCGGGCCAAAAAGTCGGATAACACTTGCCCCCCAAAGTATGCCTTGTTGCGTACATGACGTGCTTTGACTTGATGTCAGGTAAGGGTCGTCAGAGAGGATTCCACTCAGTGTCTCGAATGGTCATTATCCTTCCGTTGCTGTTGAGCTCCTTTGTGGAGAATCGAATCTCTCTATGTTTGTCTTGACGCTTGGTTGTTATCAAACGATGTAAGTTCAAGAGTTGAATCTGTCGGTAACCGTCTGCACTCAGTTCCATTGAGCTGATTAGTCAAGTTAGTATGCTTTGGTTATCTGGTCCAATTCTTTCTCTGATTTTCCCATGCGAGAATCCAATTTTTCCCGATTTCAAGAAATCGAATTTTCAGGATATACATGTGCACGTTCAAGTACATGTTTTTGTTGTTGGCTCTCGGATGCATTCATATGTTCATGGGTCGTTGCCAATTTGGTGGAATGCAATTCAATCATTTGCAATTTTTTGTCCACCAATCCTTCTCGCTCTAAATATTTATGGATACATGATGAAGGATTGGAGAAGTTGATGTTGAAAAGACCGTTGATGACGATCGATTATGGGTTTGAAGCATATGGGTCGGTCTTGAGGTTGAATGTGGCCTGCTGCATTTGATCACGTAGGAGATAAGATGAGCGACGGTTTCGATCAATTGCAGGCATGGTTAAGCTTGGGTACTGATGGCAAGAGGAATGGTGTTTCTTCAAAAATAATGTTGATTGTAGGACTTCTCTCAATATTCATTTGATTTTGTCATGGGCAATTCACCGAAGCAGAGGAACGGATAAAACCTTCCTATACATGATTCCTTCTCGGATGACGTAGCGTGAAGCTTTGCGGAGGATCTAACGTTTTTCACTCCTCTGGTCAGGAAGGATTCCCTATTGTAGATAGTCTTTCATAAGAGTCATCCATGACTCCTTGTACGGCTCCATCTCCTACGATTGATCTCGATCTGCTCGATGCTTGGAGCTTTTAGTACTTTAACTGGACCAAGCCCGTTTGTTTCACATGCCCAGAATTGGCCAGCATGGCCAGTGAGTCGGCTTTCCTATTTTGGCCTCTGGGTATGTGTGTAATGTTGTAATATTGGAAGTCTACCAGTAGCTCTTGGACCCTGCCGAGACAAGGAGCAAGTTGTTGCGCCCTAGCCTGATAATCTCCCCTAACTTGACATACTATTAACCAAGAATCAAAAAAGATATGTAAAGTTTCTCCTCCCATTTCTCTAGCAAGTTTGAGCCTGGCGATCAAGGCTTCATATTTAGCTTCATTATTTGTTACAGGGAAGTCGAGTTTCAGGGCGTAGCAGATTGATCATTCCGCAGAAGTCATTAACACAACTCCGGTGCCAGAACACCGATCATTGGATGCTTCATCCATGTACATTTTCCATCTGTTGGTCGACTCTCCATTGCTCTTCTAATAGTCGTTTGATGCGGTGAATTCAAATATAAGGTATGCTAATGTCTGTACTTGGATATCTCTTTAAGGGAAATAAGTGATATCGAATTGGCTTGGTTCGATATTCCATTTGAGCAACCTTCCAGACGTCTAAGATTGCTGTAGGACCTGTCGTAACGGCTGGTCGATGTAGACGTTGATGGGGTGAGTTTGGAAGTAATGGCGAAGCTTTCATGACGCAATCAACAGGAAGTACATGAAATTTTCCAGCATTGAGCAATTTTTGTCAGCACATATCTATCACTTGCTAACATAATATACTGGCCTTTGAATCTGATTCTCTTCATGTAACAGTATGGCACTTATGGCATGTACCGACACCACTAAATGGATGTATAAGTCTTCACGATCCAGTGGCTTGGGTAGGATGTGAGGTCTCTCTAAGTGATCTACTAGAGCTTGAACCGCATCTATGCAATCCAAGTCCATTCAAAGTTCCTCTTCCCTCTCCTGATCAAGTCGAAGAGAGGAATACACTTGTCGGTGGCCTTGGAGATGAAGCGCCTTAGGGCGGCAACCTTCTCATTTAAGCTCTGTACTTGCTTAATCGTCTTCGGTACCTAGATGTTTCGAATTGCTTAAATCTTCTTAGGGTTGGCTTCAATTCTGCGAGAGTTGAACTTTAAACCCAGGATCTTCCATGACGCAACACCGAAAGAGCATTTTAAGGGACTGAGTTTCATTCCATATCTTTGGATAAAACTGAACATCTCCGCTAGGTCATCGATGTGGTTGTTTGATCATCGTGACTTCACAAGCGTATCATCCACATATACCTCCGTCGATCGCCCAATCTGATCTTTGAACATCCGATTGACTAGTCTCTGGTAAGTAGCTTCAGCATTATTTAGACCAAGTAGCATTACAACACAATGGTATAACCCTATATCAGTAATGAAGTTGGTGTGCTCTTGGTCGAGGACGTGCATTAGGATCTGGTTGTATCTGGAGTACACATCCATAAATGGAAGCAGTTCATTTCAAGCGGCCGAGTCTACCAGCTGGTCGATCCTCGAAAGTGGAAAGCTGTCTTCTGGGCATGCTTTATTCAAGTAGGAGTAGTCGACACATGTCTGCTACTTTCCATTAGCTTTTCTCACAAGAACTGGATTGGATACCCATTTCGAGTGGAGGATGTCACAGGTAAACCTATTGTTTTTTAGTTTATCTACCTCCTCTTTAAGTGCAGCAAATCACTCTGGATCCATGCCGCGTTGCTTTTATCTCACCGAGACATGTCTCGGGTCGATATTCAATGCATGGCTCACGATAGTCGGTGGGATTACACGCATGTCAAAATAGGTCTAAGCGAACACATCAAGATTCATTTGGAGAAAACCAGCTAATTCCTTCATCATCGTTGCACTGAGCTATGATCTGATCTTCAGTACCCGTGATGGGTCACCGTGACTGACTGTAATATCAATTGTCAGCTCAGCGGGTGCAGCCTTGGATCCTTGAGTTCAAACATAGCTATTTCTCGTAACAATCAATGTGAAATATGGTTGGGAGGTCCAATGATGATGGTTACTATGGTCGAATCCCCGAGTCTTGTCCTAGTTATTAAGTCTGATAGTGAAGGGCTCTAAGTGCTTTGAGAAATTATCTGCAAATGGCTGAATATCAGGCTTAGAAGCATGCTGAATCAAATGTCGAGTAAGGTTCAGCCCCATGTTGCGCGCAACTGCATAGCCATCTCTTGCTTTGAGTTTGAATCTGCTTGTATATTCGAGTAACGCGCTTTCCATTCAACGTATTCATGATCCGTTACTCGTCGTTCGGGTTGGAGTGATGATCAGTTGCCCATGAGCTTGGGCATTGATTCGATGATTCTATCCCTAGGCATCCTTTCGGTCATAACCTTCGGTCATTGTAAACACGAGGTATGAATCACAGTATTGAGCTATTGCAGTCAGTCTTTGGATGATCACACTTTCACCCTCGGTCTCAAGTTGATAAATGTACTGCATGGACGGTCGAGCCTCATCCTAGTCACGTTTATACTCCCATTAAGCTCCAAAGACTTAGAGTTGATCGATGAATGGTCGGTTCACATTCATCTTGTTTCTCACTCGTGCCCCCAAGTCTGGGCATATGTCGATAAGTAGGAAGGCAAGTCATGTCCAATCAATGATTGATGCTCTCCCTGCCGGAACAAAGGCAAGGATCAGTGTGCGGATGGTCGAGCTACGTCCGTTTCGTATTGCTCTTCTAGTTAAATTATGGTAAGAGTCAACGAATGAACAGTCATGTCGCATTCATTCGGAGCAGAACGGTCAGTCGCATCCATTTTGATTTATATTCTCCCACCAGATCTAGGGATTGAGTTGGCTCAGGTGCAGTCGGGTCATGCTCATCCGGTTTCATACTCCTCCTAACGGATCGAAGGAGGGTGCTAGAGAATTAATGATCAAGTCGCATTCATTCGTGGTTTATTCTCTTATCCATGCTCTGGTGATCGGAGTTATTCGATGGACGTTCGGGTCACATCCATTTGTGGTTGGTGCGGATCGATATGGACCCTTGATTTGATGGTATGATATAGTCGATCACCCGTAACTTCGAATGTTGTTCCGACTGGTTTTGTATTAAGGCCTCCTTGCGGTCGTTGGCTTAAGTCATAAACAACACTAAGCCGGAGCTATAGTGAGCTATCGTATTCATCTGTTAGTGATTTATACTCTTTCCCCCAGTCCTGGGTTCATGGAGTTAGTTTGTAGATAGTCGAGTTCCATCCTTAGCGAGTTTATACTCCTCCTATCAATTTTAGGCCGGAGTTTGTGGAATAGAGAATGGTCGGAATCCACTCATCTATTCATGGAATTTATGGAATAGAGAACTGTCGGAATCCACTAATCTATTCATGGAGTTTGTGGTATAGAGAATGGTCGAAATCCACTCATCTATTCATGGAGTTTTTGGAATAGAGAACGGTCGAAATCCACTAATATATTCATGGAGTTTGTGGAATAGAGAACGGTCAAAATCCACTCATCTATTCATGGAGTTTGTGGAATACAGAACGGTTGAAATCAACTCGTCTATTCATGTAGTTTGTGGAATAGAGAACGGTCGAAATCCACTCATCTATTCATTCATGTTTGCATCCACACTTTAGAGATACGGTTTAGTTGATGGGTGGTCAGTTCGCACCCAGTTTGTGTTTATACTCTAGTCCTCACTCTGGAGACTCAGAGTTATCTCACGGGCAGTCGGTTTCCACCCAGTTTATGTTTATAATCTAGTCCGCACTCTATGGACTCAGAGTTATCTTGCAGGCAGTCGGTTTCCACCCAGTTTATGTTTATACTCTAGTCTGCACTCTAGGGACTTAGAGTTGTTTGATGGGTGGTCAATCACACCCGTTATTGATTTATACTCCATCTTCCAAGTCGAGGTAAGAGTTATCGAATGAATGGTCGAATCACGTTCTTTCATGGAATGGAATTCTTCCCCCAGCATCAAGGACAAAACTTGGAAAGTGAGACGATCGATTCGTATCTGCTTGGTGGTTGTAGCGCCTCTTGTTAAGTCAAGGAAGAGAGTAGGCGATGGATTGTCGGGTCACATCCATGCTTGGGTTGGATGGTCAGGTCACATCCACCTCAAGCTGTAGTCGTGTCCATGCGTTGACGGTGGTGATTGATGAGTAGGCAGTCAGTCGCGTCTACTTTAAGTCGAGCTTTTGAATTGCCTTCTGTGTTCAGGGCAGGAGTTAATGTGTGGACGGTCGAATCGCGTCCACTTTAGTTGGACCTCGGTTATGCTGAGCTTCGAGAGAGGCATACGTATTTTGGCGAACTTCAAGTATGAGTTGGGGAGTGGATGGTTGGCTTGCATCCACTCCAAGTCTTTCTTTGGTCTCCAAGTCAGGCATGGAAGTTGATGAGTAGACGATTAGTCGTGTCCACTTTTTGCTGGATCCTAACCTTGTCGGGCTTTTCCATTTTGAGTCCTTGGCCCTAAGTCAGGGGCATATGGTAGCTGATGAGCGGTTGAATCACGCTTATCTTAATGAAATTCCAAAGGTCAGATCATGGTTCTCTGAGATTGGTTGGCACCCAACTCTAGGTACTTGGCTACCTGCATCGTATTCAAGTAGTTTAATTCAAGTTGGTCGTAGTTCACAACATAATTGAAATTGAAATTAAAATAATATAATTCAAAGAAGATCGAAATAAATCTCATTGATAAGTGAAGCAGCATCGTGTGCTTTCTATTTCACTTTGCCCCTAGCTCCTTTCAACGGGATGTCGACCGTCAGCGGTCCAATTAATAATCAAAGTTCTTTATTGATCGGATGTTCTCTGCCGGCCATTCTGCCGGGCTTGTACATATTATTGAAGCTTTCCTTTCCGAATCAGCTTTCCGATCACATCTCGGAGGTGTTTGCAATCACCAGTGTTAGGACTGTGTGCATCTTGGAATATACTACATTCCTCGGATTTTCTCTAGGCTTCGGTGGACTCTCTCAAGGTTGGTTTTCAGTACTGCTCTGAGTTGTGAGTCTCCAAGTAGATGTTATCGATTGAATCATTCAAAGGAGTATATGAGTCGAATTTTGAGATTTTGGGTCGTCTCCTAGAATCTGAGTCCTTAGCCAACGGGCCTGTATTGCTTTCTCTCTTAGTCCGCTCTACCTCCTCCTTGCTTAGGTTCTGATTCACTTTGTAATAGCAATGATCCAAGGTCGTAGGAGGCTCTCTAACTAACTAGCTGCCAAAATTTGTTTGGGGGTCGATTCCCATCATCAACGTAATCAATATGATATCCTCGCTAGCATCTAGAATAAATTGGATAATGCCATCACATCCTTGGTGTGAGTCGCATGCATTCTAAACTGCTTGACAAACTTCTGATCCGGTTGGTTGAATGAGGAGATGGATTTGGGCGATAATCACATAAACCACATGATCAATACACCTTCGAGGAATATAGGAAAGCGTCTGCATTTGATGGCACATATCGCTCTAGAGGAATTCACATGCCACTCGAATTTCATAAGATGTAGTCCAAGGTCGGTTTTCCCTAAGTAAACCGATATGGTTGGTACATTGAATCTCCAAGGATATTCTGGACACTGAACGGTTTCAATGAATATGCTTCGACTGGGAGAGATGCTTCAGTCATCGGCGATCCGGTTCATTTTTAAGTTACAACTACTTGTTATGCTTGTGAATGATGTATGCGTGCCCGAGATATGAGAAAAGTAAGATGGACCGGTATTGAGGGATAGTGGTAAGTTACTTGGAGTCGGACCCGAGAAAATCTACTATTTGCTTGGAGTCAGCAGTTGGTTTGCTTGAAGTCACTGAATTCAAAGTGCTGGGTCAGTGAAGAATGGTGCTTGGAGTCATCTTGGCATTTGCTTAGAGAAAATCTTGGTTTTACTCGAGTTTGGTTTTGGGCCAAAGTTTCTTGGGTTTTCTTAGAGTCACATCACCTATGCTCTCTAACCTTTGGGAGCATCGTTTGAGTAGCGGTTGCTTGTCCGTTCCTTAGTTTCAATTCAGAAGCTGCTGCTTGATCCTCTATGCCCCGGTCAGTCACATGACATAAGGAAAATGGATAGAATGCACTATGTTTAAGTTGAGTTCATAATCCAGAATGCGGGAGCACTGCGCTGCGGCATGGGTTCGATACCCTATCCATAAATTTTAAAAAAATGGATCGTACCCGATCCATATTTTAATTTTTTGGTATAAGGATCGGTCACATGGGCTTTTGAGAGAGGGCTCGGTAGTATAGGGTTCAATTGAAATGCCTTGGTGAGGGATTGGTATATATACTTTAAAGAGGGATCGGTATATATGCTTTGCAGAAGGATAGGTATATATACCTTAAAGAGGGATCAGTATATGTGCTTTGTAGAGGGGTCGGTATATATCCCTTTTGGAGCGTTCGATATAGATCCTCGAGGGATCGGTGTACATATATGTGGAAGGGATTGGTATAGCTCCTGGAAGGATCGGCATACCTATATGTTGGAGGGATCGGTATAGGTCTTGGAGGGATCGTATGAAGTATGGAGGAATCAGCATATGGAGTATTGAGGGATCGGCATACGAAGTATAGAGGGATCGGTATTGATGTCTTTCAGAGGGATCGGTATACAAATATGTATGAGAGGGATCGGTATATACACATTGGAGAGGGATCGGTATATATACTTTATAGAGGGATCGGTGTATACACCTTGGAGAGGGATCGGTCTATACACCTTGGAGAGGGATCAATATATATACTTTGTAGAGGGATCGGTATTGAGCACGTATATGTATTTAGGGGTCGGTTGAATTGCCTTGGTGAGGCTTTGGTCATTTAGGCTAAGGGATCGGTCAATTTGGCTTGGGGAGAGGGATCAGCCATTTTGGCCTTGATAGAGGGATTGGCTATTTTGAGGATCGACCATTTTGGCCTTGACTGAGGGATCAACCATCATGGCCTTGAGAGAGGGATCGGCCATATTGGCCTTGGGAGAGGGATCAGCCATCATGGCCTTGAGAGAGGGATCGACCCTTCGCTAACTTGAGTGCAAACTTCAACATATAATCCCAAGAACTTGCATACACGAGTGAATCTGATCCCTTCCAAATAGATATAAACACATGAATGCATGAACAACTCTAAACAAGAACACTAGCATCATCATTCCCATCAACTCTGTGCGAAGTTGATTTAATTCTTCTAACCATGGCTGTCAGCTTTCTTTAGATTTCCTTCAAATCTGAGTAGAATAAGAAGTTAGTCGGTAAATAACTGGATCTACCTCGCATATATGGGAATCCATAAGTAGACGATGAGATCGAATCAAGTTGAGAATTCATTTCTCAGTGAAAGCACCAAAATGTCGAAGCCAGAAATGGGCATCAACACCCAATAGACTCTAGTAGAGATTAAATGAAGAATGAAATAAAAACAAAGTAAAAATCATAAAGGAACACATAGATTTTTATAGTCGTTCGGCAACCTTGGCCTACGTCCACTTCATATTTTTATTGATCTTCCACTTGATTATGATTACAAGAATGTTTGGATCAGTTGGGATCCATCAGTACAAAAGTGAAGAATAAAAATGACAATGCCACGGCAGAGAAAGCAGGATCCCTTTTCTGATGCAATGCCTGCTGTTATCCCGCTTTTTGGTCAAAGCTGGAATATCAACAAATTGGCAAGGAATGATGGATATCAGGATTAGAGTTCAATTGGAAACAAGGCTGCAATGGATGTCGTCAAAATTTGGCTGAGCTCCGATCAAGGCAGAATTGATTGGGAATGACAATCAAGGTTAGGAGAGGCTATGTTTCAATTTTCAGGACGATCGGAGTTCGTACGCACAAGATATGAATGAATTAAGATGCACAGAGCACGGTTCGAATCGATGTACTTCGCATCGATGGATGTTGGTTCGAATCGATGAAGGTTCGAACCAGTTGAAGTTTACTGCACTTCATATCGACATGGTTCGTATCGATGAAGACGAAGTCAGACATTTGCTCTGGGACAACATGTTCGAATCGATCGAGACAAAGTATAATGCTTCGAATCGATGAGGTCAAGGAGAGTTCGAATCCATCGGGTTAGGGTATGTTCGAATCGATCGATTCGACGAGACCGATTTGAAGCATGCCCCTAGGATCGATGGGTACGAATTGGAAATATGCACTAGTCAGGGAAACACGCACATACGGATCGATTCGAAGAAAATCAAAGGCATACGAGAAGGATACCTTGGGAGCTGGCTTCGTAGATACGAAGTCATGGACACGAAGGATGGGTGATCGCATGGATTCGAGGGATTCAGGGACAATGTTCATATCGATCGTGCTCGAATCGATCGATACGAAGGAAATGAACGAATGGATACGAGCTGAGGTACGAAGCATGATTAAGAGTGTGAACTGTGAAGTATGCGCAACTCATGGGAAGAAACGTTCAATGCGGCGACAAAGATGGAGTCGACCCATTCGACTCGGAGTAAAAAGTGGATTGACCCAGGAAAGGCGCACCGCATCATCGCAAAGGCGCGTGAGGCTATTGAGTCGAGCCTATCGATTTGAACGAATCGAGTCGAAGCAAGCGTGCCAGCCAGGAATGCAATCTTGACTCGATCATAACTCGAGATCCACAAATCCAAATGCAATGAAATTTTCACAGTAGCTTACTGACAACCTAAGGAATGTTCATGCCAAATTTCATCTCAATCGGAACAATTCTTGATCGATTCGAACATAGCTTCGAATCGATCCCGAAGTGGGCCCGGATTTCCAAAAAGCGGGCATGTGGGCCCCCTCATGTGCCAGAACTGGTCTCCCTTCATTTTAGGCGAAATATCAGCCTCCTACACCTATAAATAGACCCCCTGGTCATTCAAAAAAGAGGTCGGATAATTTGAAGAACTAAAGAGCGCCCAGACTCTGCCAGATTTACTCCAGATCACCATTGCTGCCTTAGATTCAAATTATAATCATAAAGTCTGTTGTACTACGCAGTAGGAAATTGTAATCTTCAAACATCAAGCAATAAAACCATAAAAACCTTGGAGTGGACGTAGGCCGGAGATAGCCGAACCACTATAAATTGTGTGTCACTGTTCATTATTCCTGGATTGCTGTTTGTTGTTTACTTAGATTTGATATTTGTGTTTGAATATTGCTGATTTATATTCATACACTGGTGCTTTCACAATACTTGGGGTTTGTGACCATTTTTGGCGCAAACACTTTGGTGCTTTCACTGAGAAGAACTAGCACTCGTTACACCAATTCAAAGTTTAGCCTTGAAAGTTTGAAGGATTCGGATTGACGCTACAATGACTCGACAAACAAGACAAAGAGCTGAGAGAAGCCAACAAGGAGGAAGTCAAGAGGCATCCTACGGAGCTGGAGAAGGACGAGCTTCGATTTACATTACCAGAGATTAAATGGAAGCTATGGCAAATTCATTACATGAAAGGTTGCTGAAGAGTCAACAGGATATGATGCAGACTTTCTTCGAGCAGATGAGAGCTGCAGGAACACAGAACCTTGGACCAACTATAGCGACTGCAAATGTGGAACAAGGAACTAGGGTTGCGGAACCCAATGGAGGACAGAATACAGAACCGGAAGGCAATCAACAAGGGCTTGGGGGCAGGCCCACAGGATCCAACGCAGAAGGACCTTTGGAAGGAGTTCAGCAGGCTAGAGCCAACGTTGCGGCTAATGAGCCACATGAAGAATATGTGCCGGAGTTCCCTCGGGAGCATGGGGGGCTACACCTAACAGGCAATGCTGGATTAATGGAAATCATTAGGAAGACTATGCGTAGAGGTTCGATCAATAGAGACTTGGAAGGAGTGAACAGGAGTTCGTTCGCTCGGGAAATTAGGATGGCTCAGAATCCACCTAAGTTCAAGTTACCTAGCGTGGAAGTATATAATGGAAAGGCTGACCTGACCGATCACTTGATGAGATACACTAGACACATGGAAGTGCTGGGGGGCATCGGAGGAAGTGATGGCCAGATGTTTCCCTTTATACTTGACAGACCTAGCGGCAATGTGGTTTAGGCAGTTGGAGGAAGGATCTATCAGGAATTGGAGGGAATTGGTGGACAGGTTTTTGGGACAGTTTCGGGTTCATATCAAAAGACCTAAGAACGTGATGACGTTAACATCGGTAAAGCAAAGAACGGATGAATCTCTTAGAGCATTTTAACTCGATTTAATGCGGCGGTTTCTTCGGTGGATCAGCCGGATCCATCGATGGTTTTGATGGCGGTAGTGTCGGGAGTCAGAGAGGATTCAGATTTTAAGGTATCTTTAGTACGAGACCCACCACTGGATCTCGGGGAATTCTTTCACGAAGCTGAAAGATTTCTTCGGCAAGAAGACGCATGTATGGATTTAAAGCTAAAGGAGGTGAATGTGACCGGGGGTGGAGGACCATCCGACGGAAGCTCGGATAAAGATAAAGGAAAAAGGAAGCTGGACGAAAACTTTGAAAAAGCTAGGAAACGATGGAAGGATCCAAGGTTTTCCACATACACAGAATTAAACAAGACACTAGAGCGGATATACATGGAAACTCGGAATCGCCTTCCTTACCGGAGGCCGGCTAGGAGAGAACCATCCGAGCGGGAGAGGGCATCAGGAAAGCAATATTGTCTCTTCCACGATTTGGACGGGCATGATACCAACAGCTGCAGGCATTTAAAGGACATAATTGAGGAGCATGTGAGGAATGGACAGTTGAGGCAGTATGTTGGAGTACGGAATGCAGCGGTGGAGCAGGAGCAACCACCGCCTACCTCGAGCCATGATGGTGCGAGGCCCAGGAATGATGGTCGATTGGTCATCCATTGACCAGGATAATATGAAATAAGTAACAAACCATTGGCGAGCAACTGAGTCATTTACACATGTATGGGGACGGAGATAGCCCCTAGGCATGCTCTGAATGATGATAAACTGCAAAGCCATGGTTTGTGAAATCTGTTTTTTGTTTTTGATTGGACACTTGGTTTTCTGATTTGGTTTTTGGAGTTTGGATTGAACTCTTGATTTTGCTTGTTTTTCTGGTTTCGACATTCATTCGGATGATTGTTCTCCGTTTTGGATGATGATTTCGATTTTTGATATGGATTTCTGGTTTTCCGATTTGATTTGGATTTTGGATTGGATCTTGATTGGATTCTTTTTGGTTTTTGATAAACGGTCGTCAGGTATGGATTATGCCTGGCAAGGGGTGAGTCGTCCTGCCCGAACGCGGTAAAGTGACTCATTCAGGTCGTCGAGTATGGACTATGCTCGGCAAGGGTCCGGAGTGACCAGGATTCGGCCTAGGACTTAGGCCCCCTATTATTGATTATTGTCTCAGGTCGTTGAGTATGGGCTATGCTCAACAAGGGTCTAGAATGACAGGATTCGGCTTAGGACTTAAGCCACGGCATTACTTACGCCCAGGGACACTGGGCCACGGTCGTCAGGTGTGGATTGCGCTTGGCAAGAACCCGGAGAGGTTAGCTTAACGTCCAGGGACATTGGACCACGGTCTTCAGGTGTGGATTGTGCTTGGCAAGAGCCCAGAGAGGTTACAGATTTGGATATCGACCCGGAGAGGTCTTGGATTCAGTTGTTGGATAAGGATGGATTAATAACTCAGTCTTCGAGTTTGGATGGGCATGGAATTGGCTACAGACTTTGGACATTGGATTTGGAAACTATTCAAAACATGCCTTCTTATCACAAGGCATGTTTTGGGGGGCAAATGTTATCCCGCTTTTTGGTCAAAGCTGGAATATCAACAAATTGGCAAGGAATGATGGATATCAGGATTAGAGTTCAATTGGAAACAAGGCTGCAATGGATGTCGTCAAAATTTGGCCGAGCTCTGATCAAGGCAGAATTGATTGGGAATGACAATCAAGGTTAGGAGAGGCTATGTTTCAATTTTTAGGACGATCGGAGTTCGTACGCACAAGATATGAATGAATTAAGATGCACAGAGCACGGTTCGAATCGATGTACTTCGCATCGATGGATGTTGGTTCGAATCGATGAAGGTTCGAACCAGTTGAAGTTTACTGCACTTCATATCGACATGGTTCGTATCGATGAAGACGAAGTTAGACATTTGCTCTGGGACAACATGTTCGAATCGATCGAGACAAAGTATAATGCTTCGAATCGATGAGGTCAAGGAGAGTTCGAATCCATCGGGTTAGGGTATGTTCGAATCGATCGATTCGACGAGACCGATTCGAAGCATGCCCCTAGGATCGATGGGTACGAATTGGAAATATGCACTAGTCAGGGAAACACGCACATACGGATCGATTCGAAGAAAATCAAAGGCATACGAGAAGGATACCTTGGGAGCTGGCTTCGTAGATACGAAGTCATGGACACGAAGGATGGGTGATCGCATGGATTCGAGGGATTCAGGGACAATGTTCGTATCGATCGTGCTCGAATCGATCGATACGAAGGAAATGAACGAATGGATACGAGCTGAGGTACAAAGCATGATTAAGAGTGTGAAGTATGCGCAACTCATGGGAAGAAACGTTCAACGCGGCGACAAAGATGGAGTCGACCCATTCGACTCGGAGTAAAAAGTGGATTGACCCAGGAAAGGCGCACCGCATCATCGCAAAGGCACGTGAGGCTATCGAGTCAAGCCTATCGATTCAAACGAATCGAGTCGAAGCAAGCGTGCCAGCCAGGAATGCAATCTTGACTCGATCATAACTCGAGATCCACAAATCCAAATGCAATGAAATTTTCACAGTAGCTTACTGACAACCTAAGGAATGTTCATGCCAAATTTCATCTCAATCGGAACAATTCTTGATCGATTCGAACATAGCTTCGAATCGATCCCGAAGTGGGCCCGGATTTCCAGAAAGTGGGCATGTGGGCCCCCTCATGTGCCAGAACTGGTCTCCCTTCATTTTAGGCGAAATATCAGCCTCCTACACCTATAAATAGACCCCTTGGTCATTCAGAAAAGAGGTCGGATAATTTGGAGAACTAAAGAGCGCCCAGACTCTGCCAGATTTACTCCAGATCACCATTGCTGCCTTAGATTCAAATTATAATCATAAAGTCTGTTGTACTACGCAGTAGGAAATTGTAATCTTCAAACATCAAGCAATAAAACCATAAAAACCTTGGAGTGGACGTAGGCCGGAGATAGCCGAACCACTATAAATCGTGTGTCACTGTTCATTATTCCTGGATTGCTGTTTGTTGTTTACTTAGATTTGATATTTGTGTTTGAATATTGCTGATTTATATTCATACACTGGTGCTTTCACAATACTTGGGGTTTGTGACCATTTTTGGCGCAAACACCTGCTGTATTTATAGGGTAAGACGTGCATGGGTCGGACTGAAATTTTGGCAGAAGCTTCGGGAGACCAAGATGAAGCTACCCAAAAATTTGCAGGCCCATCGAGGCCCGCCCACAATAGGGATCGGTACCGATCTCTATTACTGCATCCAAATGGGCTGCAATCCTTAGAGGGATGCCCCATGATGTTAGCTACGTGCTCTCCAAATTTATGCAATTCTGACGCATGGTTTGTGAGATACCGCATTTTCCGTAAAGTAGTGTTGCTTGAATTCTGATTTCTGCCGATCCCTCTAGAGGGATAGGTACTGATCCCTCCAACTTGCTCCAAATGCCATGTGTTCCCTATGGGGTGTTCCACATGTCCTAAGCTTATACTCCAAGTTTCATGTTGAAAGCATCTGTAGATTTTGAATTATTGACTGATCATTGTTGCAATATGTAGTGAAAGCGGAATATTGACGATCCCTTTTATACTGATTCCTTTTATACCGATCCATTTTAAAGGTGAAGTAATTTGGCCATAACTTGAGCATTCGAACTCCAAATGACTTGAAACTTGAAATGTAGCCTCATAGGGCCTTCCTTGATCTTGCCAAGTTTGGGACAAAAATTGAGGATATGTACCGATTCCCCAGGGAAAAGGATAGGCACTGATCCCCGCCTAGGGAAGGCATTATTCCATAATTAGAATATTCTGAAGAGTCTATTCTTGACCTCAGTGATCGTCGCTTCATATCATTGCCTACGCTTGATCTTTGAGCCTAATAATCATCTCTCCGGGCTGTCTTCTTCGATGATCGTCTAGTCTAACTTGTCTAGTCAGTCTGAATATATTCGGGCCAAAAGGCCGGATAACAATTATTAATTATTAAAATAATTATAAACTATTAATTATTAAATATATTAATTATTAATTATTTAATATTAGTATTAATTATTACTTATTAAATATGAATTATTAATTATTTAGTAGTAATTATTAATCATTAAAATATTACCTCTTATTTATTAATTATTATTTATTACGTCTTGATTATAATTGAATGTTAATTATTAAATGTTAATTATTATGTATATATTATTAATTTTTAATTAATAATAATTATTATATATTAAGTATTAATTATTAAATTTATTTATTAATTATTAATTATTTAATAGTAATTATTAGTTATTAATTATTCAATATTTACAACAGTCAAAACTAATAAGTTATTATAAATCTTTATTACAACCGGCCAAAACAAATAGTTGTTAAAAATATGTTTATTACAACTATCAGGAAAAACCAATTACTAAAAACCCTTTATTATAACTACTAGGAAAAACTGGCTGTTAAAAACCCGTTATTACAACTGCCGAGAAAAACCGGTTGTTAAAAACCCTTTATTACAACTGTTGTTTTGCGAACGTTGTAAATAACTAGTTGTATTAGGGTCATTTTCTTGTAATGTATGGAGGAAGTTGGAGATACAAGGGAAGTAATAAGTCATTGTTTTCCTCTTTTTTATCTGATTTAGCAACTGTGTGGTTTAGTCATTTGGATCATGAACCCATTAGCATTTGGGTTATACTGAAGGAAAAGTTCATGATTTAGTTTAAAGGCAATTTCATCCAGTTTGAGGACGAAATGTGCTTGGCAGGTATCAAGAAACTAGGACTGAGAAACTCTATGAAGCTATCTTGTACGAATCAATGCCATAACTACTTTTATACGTTATTGGATGAATGAATTGCCCATATATCTATTGTGACTGGAATCAACAAGAAGATATATATATTTACAATGAACATAAGAAAAATCCAACCACCAACTTAGACGACTCCTGCTATCAGGCCAACAAGTACATATGCATGGAGGATTCCAATATTGAAGTAGGGATAATCACTTTATACCAAGTTGGAGATGAAAAGCCTTATGATAAAAGCAAAAGAAAGATGGACGAGAAAGCTATAAGAAAGAAACACTTTAGAGGAGGACAAAAAGATTCCTTGTACAGAGCATGTAGAAACTCCAAAAACGAATCTATATTGCAATTAGGGAAACCATGGATTTTGGTGAACCTATGACCAGAGAATCAATGGCATTAGAAATGGGAACTGACAAATAGCGCATCTTCCGTGAGGTCTATGTCATGACATCAATGAAGCCAACATCTCAAATATACCATCAATAAGCGCATCTGAAATAAAATGGTTGTTGTGACAACCCGCACTTCCTGACACACTGATCTAAAGTCTAAGGTGACTTTCGGACTCACTCGGTGCCAAGAAGTAAGAGCTGTCGGTATTTTTTTTACATTTCAAAGACTAAAGATATGAGGATAAAATCTAAGATATACTATACTTTCAGACCTCACAACGGACGGTAGAAAAATATAAATACTGAAAATAGTCATCTTAGAAAATATCCAAAGCACATTCTCAAAACAGTACATAGTCAAATCTACGGAATATAGAAATACATCAAATAGTTTGATAAAATACTATATACGATAAACATTACATGGAGAGTAATAGAAAATAAAAAGCAACTCTAATGCCAAGCTTGTTAGAACCTCCAGTTTATGTTTCAATGATAACAACTATACAATCATATATATATATACCTTATCAAGATTGCAAGTATATGTTACAAGAAGACACCATGCTCGAAGATAGTGAGACTTAAAGAGAAACGAAGATTTAGTGACCATACTACTATTAATAGGGCTATTCTACTATAAAAGAGTCTTAGATAAATTATTGTTAAGGTCTCCTTGAGTATATATACGCATACACAATCATACTCTATTCATACTCTATTTCATATGCATCAAAAGTAAGCTAGAAAACTTTTTTTTATTACCTGCATACGTCTTAAATAAAACGATAGACGTCTGTCATATCCAAAATCTGTCAATTTTGAAAAGACACTTCTATTTGAAACAAAAAGAAATCACCTTTCAACGAAAGGTTGCAGCCATTAAAGTGAATAGACTTTCTCAAATAGCAACAACTCTTCATCTACACCTTTCTGAATCTATAAATACTACTTTGATTGAGAAGTAGAAATCAACTAACATGAATTAATCTATTCTTTCCTCTCTTTATTTCTAAACACTTTCTTGTGTATACATTGATTCACAAATTCTCAATATATTATAACCAAAATATAATTTTGGTTAAACCGCTTCCTACAACTCAAAGCATTCATATTCACATACTCAAAGGAGATCATAGGAAGATTTGTACTATAAGTCAAAAAATTTATTATTTGGAACACAAGATTGTCAGAGATATACTTTTGTATTAGCTTATTCCTTCGGGCGAAACGAGGGTAATTTGGTTAAAGGAAACACCGAAGGGGAGCATCAGGACTAGACGTAGGACGGGAGGTCTGAACAAGTATAAAAAAAATCCGCTTTGCACACTTTTTTACTTTACTATTTATTGTTTAATACAACATTAGCTCATACACTTACATATTATACACAAGTTAGATAATATACAATCCACAAGACTTTCATTTGGTATCGGAGCAAGGTCATTTCAATTTACAGTAACACACAATTGAAATCATTAAATGGCAAGTACATTTCAAGAAAGTCAATCAACTGCTCATCCTCCACTATTTACTAGTTCTAATTATGCTTATTGCTCAACATGCGTGCGAATTTTTATGGAAGCAAATGGATTAGAAATATGGCTAGCAACTCAAAACAAATGCAAAGCACCTGAAACCGATATTGGCACATGGACCGATGCACCAAAAGCAGAGGCATCTAACAATGCAAAAGCTATGAATGTATTATTTTGCTCACTCGATAAAAATGCATTTTCACGAGTTATGCTTTGCACTACTGCTTATGATATATGACATACCTTACAAATTACCCATGAAGGCACAAATAAAGTTAAGCGAACAAAAATTTCTATTCTAGAAAATCCATTTTCATCTTTTAAAATGAAATCAAATGAATCAATATTGACATGTATGCTAGATTTCAAACTATACAACACGATCTTATGGCACTAGGAGTTAAATTCACTCATTTTGATTTAGTCACATGAATTTTGAACTCTTTGACAAACGAATGGGAAAGAAAAGTTTTAGCCATTGAAGAAGCTAACAATCTTTCCCAACTCAAAGTCGAAGAGTTAATAGGAAATCTAACGTCGTATGAAGCTAATTTACAGGCAAGAAAAGAAAAATATCGCATTTCATGCAAATAATGACAACTCCAACTTGGAAGAAGATGCGATTGTTTTCATCGCCAAAAATTACAACAAGTTCAAGAAGTTCAAAAAGATGATGAAATTTCAAAACAACAGCAACACAAATTCCTCAAATCAAACATCAATGAAATGATTCGAGTGTGATAAATTTGGCCATATGAAGAAGGACTGTCCACTACTCAACAGTGATAAAAAGAAAAAGAAATTCGAAAATTTCAAGAAAAAGAGAAGAGCATTTCAAGTAACTTGGGATGACGCTGACTCTTCCTCTTCATCCAACAACGACAGTGACTTAGAACAAGCAAATGTTTGCTTCATGGCTAGCACAAATGAGGTACGTCCTGAATTAACATATGATGAAATTCTTGAAATTAGTATAGAATTAGATGACAAGTATAAAGAATTAAAAAAATTAAATAAAGAGAACGTGGGAAAATTAAATAGAGCTGAATTGGAAATTGGATTGTTAAAAAATAAGAAAACTATATTAGAAGAAGAATTAGAATTAGCATAAAAGGAATGTAATAAATTATCATCTCAAAATGCTACTCTAACACATTATATAGAAAATAATAGAATATAGAATCATAAACTTGAAAAGGAAAAATGTGAATCGAAAGAAAATTTAGAATTAACTAATATAGAAATTTTTGATCTCAGAAATAAACTAGATAAAATTACTAACAATGTTTCAAAATTTAATAAAGGAAAGAAAAATCTAGAAAATTTGATAACATTTTCAAAACCATCAGGAAATAGAAAGGGATTATGATTTAACACAAAATTTGGAAAATTTGATAATAATTTCAAAACCATCAGGAAATAGAAAGGGATTATGATTTAACACAAAAAATCATAAATTTTCAAGAAATAATTTGGTTTCTAACAATAATCAAGGATTAAAGAAGTATAGTACATTATATACTAATTTTAGAAAATCAAAATCTAAATATGAAAATAAGGGAACAAAAATGATTAAAATATGGATTCCTAAAACAAATAACAAATTGATTAGACAAAAACACATAGATGTATATCTAAAAGATATAGTTCATAATAAAAATTACATCTCTAAAGGTTCCGAACCATCATGGGTATGGCTACCTTCTCCTACTAACACATAGGACACTAACGAAGGAAGTGGGTACCAATTAAGACTTTTTATTATTTTGCAGGTACCCAAAAAAATTAATAATAAGGAGAAATGGATACTCGATAGTGGATGCTCCAAACATATGATGGGAATAGCAAACATGCTATCAAACATCACTTACATTGTGACGACCCACATTTCAGAATTGTTTAAATCGACAATAATCCACACATGTCCAACTTAAACAATCCGAAACGTAGATAATCAATGGGGTTAAATCAGAAAAATAAGAAGAGAAGAAGAAAATAAAACACAGAATCTCACAGCAGAAAAGATAAAATATAATAATCACATAACAGTTCATGAAGCTGTTTACTATACATTTGATTAAAAATCTATACACATTTATCAGAGTTATATATATACATCAGGGATAAATAATCAATACAGTAGAATAGTATGATGCAGGGATAATAATAATAGTAATATTCCAAAACTTCGTCTTCGTCCTCCAGAGAATAGTCTTCAATATGCTGAAAAACTCAGGACTGACCCGAGCGTAATGAAAAGACAAAACACTCGAGTCAGGACTAAGATACTCTTATGTAAGTCAAATCAATATCACAAATATGAGTGCAATAACTTAAGAGATATTACGGGTTTTTTTCCATCTCCTAAGGATCCGTTAAACTATTTATATATAATAGTATACGCTATAATTGATAATGTCTATCAGTAAAATAAATATCAAAATAGCGTTAAGGCTTTACATTGATCCACCTTAACACATTTGTACAGTTCTAAACCAAAGTCATAATGGGCTCGTATATGGATAAATATGACAAGGCACGTGAGGCAATGCCCAAGGTAGGATTCTACCAGTTTACCCTTTCTGGCTGGTCGTAACCCATCCATCATTAGCTAGAGGTAGCTAACCTCATTAGCTAGACATAGGCTCATGTTTTAGTCATTTTAATTATGACACGAATGTCAAAGCCATCCATCATCGTTCTCTTACTTCATTCCAGTAAACGTCGTCAATTCAACCACTACATTCTGGATATCATCCATCGCGTACACAGTTGTTAAAGTAGTTTCAATATTAACAGAGAGTATGCCAATAAGGGGCTCCAGTCTCCTTAATAACCAATCGTCATTTACACACCAGTTGGTACTTTTACATTTCAAAAACAATTCGTACTTGATATCAAAATATCATATTCGCTTCAAAATCAAATCCATTTCGAAAATCATCATATTTACTCAAAAATCGTATTCGGTTCGATACGTCATTTCACTTGAAAAATATCATTTCACTCCAATATCTCGATTTCGCTTCAAAAATGGTTTTGAACTTCAATTTAGGTTATAACTTCATTTTAACCCATTTTGTATTTAAATCCAAGATATAAATATAAATATTTCACCTTTTGACCAATTTGATTTTTTTTTAGAAAATAGTTGAATAGTTTTAAAATAGCTTAAATGGTTAAAATAGTTTAAATGTTGAAAATAGTTTATATAATATAGTTTGGGAAATCAAAAATTTGAATATTTAAGAAGATAGATTTTTATACCGTTTATATTAAAAATAATTTATTTGAAATAGTTTCAAAGCCAAACTGGTTCAATTCCCAATTTTTCCATTTCAAATCAATTTCAAAATTCCATTCCTGATTTAATCGATTCAATTCTGATTTCAAGTTGACTTCAATTTCAATTCGAAATTAATTTCAAATTCAAATTTCAAATTAATTTAAATTTTAACTGTCCGATTCAATGATTAAATTCAACTCAATTCTTAAATTTAAACCATTTCGATTTATATAAATTTTGAGTTCAATCTCCAAAATATCGATTCAAATCACTTAAATCAAATTTGATTTTCAGTATTCAATTAAAAATCCAAATCTTCAAATATAATTCAATTCCAAGCTAAACTTTGAAATATCGTTCTTTTACTTAGCGATATTCAAAATTCGCATAAAAGTCAAACCTTTAAAACAAATCAATTTATGGAATTCTAATCATATTTCAATTATAATTTCAAAATCTCAACTTCAATTATTCAGACAATTTCGTTTACCAAATTTAAATCTCAACATCTCAAGCTCCAGTTCGAAAATAATTTGATTTCCAAAAATTCAATTTTTTTCCTTAAAAATCAAATCATTTAAATAATTTCAAAACAAAAATTTCAAAATCATTTAATTTAACCAATCCGGTGTCCGTATATAATTCTATGTCCTAAGGCCAAGTGAATCAATTATTTCAATTTAATTTCAAGGATGGATATATATCATTTCAATTCAAAATAAATGCTATAGGTATATATCATTTCAACCTATTTCTTAATTTATTCAAAATAATTCAATTTACAGTTTTATACACTGTAAACAATATATAGGATGATAACATGATATATCAAAATAATTTAAACATCCAGTCATTCAAATATCAGCCAATTTTCATCCATCACAATGAATCAATCAAACAGTCAATAATCACAAAAATCAACCAATTATCGAAAATCAGGGATTTTATTAGCAGTTTAATTCTAATTCAATTTAACCATCGATTCAAATCCTATCAATAAATGCAGATGTCAATTAAATGTCAATTTAAATTTATCCAACAACCATCAATAAATTTAAATTACTTCACGATAAATTTTTTTTACTAACATAAAAAAAAGTCAAACGTGAGCGTAAAACACTCACCTTTTTATTTGAAATTGAAATTGTTCTAGCTTCAAACAAATTTCCAATCTGACTCCAAGCTGTAGACAACGTCGATACGGTCGCAATGCAATTTCTTGCTCGAATCGAATCTCATATGGAAGATTTACGATTTTATTAATAACGATAAAATCAAAATATTGATTAACTAAATTAACTCAATACCTATCTCCTTTCACATTCAAACACGCTTCTTCTTCCAACTGAAGATCAAGACCTCACTGCTGCCCTTTTTTTTATAGCAAAGAATCGCTCGCCACATCTTCACGTCGCCGACCATCGTCTCCAGATCGCACGCACGCACAAACGAAGGCCCAAAACGTGACCAAAACCCTCGCCCACTGCCGCTCGATCGATGAGCTCACCATCTCACCGCTGCTCGACTCGCATACGACGCCTCCATCCCCAGGCCGACATCGTGGCCCTCTCTCCCTTCTTTTTTTTGTTCGAGCGTGCTCGCCGTTTCCTTTAGAGGAGCGCCGCCTCCACTCACGTTCGCCTGGAAAAATCGAAATCGCGGATCCCCCTTTTTTTCCCTCGATCTATAGTTTTTTTAATATTTTATGTTGTTCGATCTGTAGTTGAAAAAGTAAAGAGCGAGAGATGGGTGGGTACGGCTGAAACGTGTGAGTTGTTGAGATATTTATTAATATTATATTTAAATAATAAGAAAATATCTGATTCGATTAGCTCGCGAAATCACGAACTCCAAACGAAGCGTGCCGCCTAGCATTTATATTGCTTTACCTCTATTTCGAACACAATGAAGCTAGTTCCGAGGCCTAATTCGATCGTATGTGAGAGATAGCTTTTTAAAATCAATTTATTTTATCGAATTCCTTAAATTTATTTCTACGCCTTTCAAGCTCGCACGGCCAAATGACAAGTCCGATCGCTATGAAATTTGAAATCCTATAATAATTCACTATTACGGATCTAATGAAACTAGTTTTGTCGAAATCCGAGATAGTCGCCAAAATGGCTATTTTTACTCGTCAATTAATATATAAAATTTCAAATTTTAAATTATTCATATTTAAATCCAATTTTAAATGTTAACCATCTTCGTACCTATTTTGAATAAAATTTAAATCAATTTCTGATATCATTTTCAGTCATCTTAAATCCAGAATTAAATTATTCAAAAAATTCCAAAACTTAAATTTTAACAATTTAATTATCCAATAAACCAATATTAATAAATCATTAAATTTATTTCTACCCATATTTATCCAATAATTACATTAAATTTAATAATTTAAAATAGCCAAAAATATGGGTCATTACATACTCCCTCACTCAAAACTTTTCATCCTCGAAAAGACGTTAAGTATGGAATTTAACATACAATATTTTATTCAAAATTTATCAACTTATAAAACATTAAAATCTTATTTGAAAAATATTTCTACGCTTCTACTACGCCATTCCGTTATCGATTTTATGGAAAATATAATTTATATAGAAAAACAAGTTATAAAATTTTAAAACTTCAAAGTTTTTCTAACTCCCGGATTTACGGAAAATTTCGGCAAAGTCTCCTTTGCGCGGCTCTATCGAAAAAATTTACAATATCAATATATATCACAAATATACCAAAAAGATATCAAATATACATGTCATCTAAATGATGAAGCATCCCGAAGGGCAAAAATATAAAATCGCGGTATGTAATCCGAGATACGTACCTTATTATTAATAATACGAGCGAGTTCGCTCGTATTAAGCAAGCAAAAGCATATATATCCCCATATATGCCCAAACGATCTTCGTATGTACCTATCTCAACTCAATTTGGAGTGTTAGTCACTTATAATAAGATGTTGAACATGTATAAGTTCCAATAAGTATAAAACATGCATTCTGAATCCAAATCTCAAGCACGAGCACAAATATGCAACCATACAACCATCGTATGCACTCAAAACAATTAAACTAGGATTTACAGCAAAACAAATCATCCGACAAATCAATATTCATTCAATTCAATTCATAACTATCACAATTTTCATTTCAATGTCAATATTTAATTTATACACTCTCATTCTTATTAACATTAAATTTTTATTAACATTTTATTTGCTCATTTTCCATTTATTCATAACATTGCATCGACTTATATTCAATCTCATTTATTTCCAAATTATTTTTCATTCATTTAAATGTTATTAAGCTCACATCCACTTATTTCATTTCAATCATTCATATAATTAATTACACTTAAGAAGTAATTTAATTCCATACCACATTTCATAGATTTAAAATTGATTCACATTCACTTATTAATATTCATTTCGTTAATCATATAATGGATTTATAATCAATTCATTCGCTTTTAATATGATTTACATTCAACTAATTTGGTTTCAATCCATTCTTTTCTTTTAATCAATATTTATTACATTCACATTTGATTTATTTCAATTCACTATACTCACATTCAATCGATTTGTTCCAATTATTTACATTTATTTCATCCACATTTAAATTTAATTTACATTCCATTGATTGCTTTTTTTATCCAAATGCTTAACCACATTCATAATTTGGTTTTCTTTCAATTTATTCAAATTTATTTCATTTACATTCAATTTATTCAATTCAATTTGTGAAATTCCAATTGTTTCACTTTTTTTTGTTTAACCTATTTCATATATATTCATTTATGAATCATTTATAAATTATCTAAATTCATTATAAATATTTTATACAACACAATCACGTTTATTATTATTACTTCATATTTTAAGTTATTATTAACTCAACGATTTACTTCATTTATTCAAATTCATATTATTAATTTACTAAGGTAATTTTTATTTTATAACTCAATTCATATAAATAAATATATAATTTCCTTCCACGATCAAATCATTTAACCTCTTTTAAGTTAAATTCAATTTATAATTTATTCCAATAACTTATTCCATATTATATTAGGTAACTTTTTTTTCTTCCACTCTGATTCATGTTTAGTACAGCTTTGCATTTACCAAGTTATTGTCATTCTTCTTGTTGTCATGATTATTTTGGTAAATACAGTACGCAGATTCTACTGTTGTGAAATATACGCATCATTGTAAGTCCCTGCAATTTTCCAACCTTTCTGCAATTGAATGTGGGTCTTCAATGTGCAATGACGCTTATCCCTCTAATTGAAGTTTTTATGTTTCAGTACTTATATAGTTACCTAGTATCATAGCAGTCGATTTACTGTGGTTTTCCTTTTTGTTTTTACAGTTTTTTTTGTCCAGTATGAAGAAAAGCGATTTCAGTAGTCGGGCTAAGTCAATTTCCATCAGATGTGAACAGAGCTTAAATGAGTTTTTATTCTGTGAGTTTTGTCAACTAGCAATGCTTGGGTTTGTATCTTCAATTGTTGTTGAACTTGTTACAGGAAAGAGACTACTACTTATTTTATTTCAATTTCAGTACTTATATAGTTATTTTTTTTAAACTACTCCACTTGCAATTTATTTATTTATATCCAATTTAAATTAAATTCAATTAACCGTATTAATTTTACTTAAACTCGTTTATTTTATTTTATTTTATTTCTTTCACACTTAAATTACATTTCATTTTAAAATTCAAGTTCGTATTCATTTTTAATTCATCATATAGCTTAAATGCAATTAATCCACTTTACTAAATTATCTAGTTTCATTTAATATCCAATTCAATTTATTTAATATTAAATTAAACTTCATTTTATTTTAATCCATTACTCAGTTTATTTAATCTTATTCAAGTTAAATTTTCTTATCATTCCCATTCAACAAATTTAAATTCATTTTAGCTTATTAATTCTCAAATCTATAAGTTATACAATTTAACTTCTTAAAATTTCATTTCGTTATTTTATCTACTTCATTTCAAATGCAATTCATTTTTTTAAGCTTTCATGAGTTAACTATATTTTATTTACTTCATTTCACTAACTCAATTAATTTAACATTTCTTAAGTTAATTATTTTATTTCATTTCTCGAATTCAAATTTCTTTTATCTGCTTAATTAAAATGTTTAACCATTTTAGATTTCCTTTTGGTATGATCCATGGTCTGCTAAAGGTGTAATCCTAGCTAATATTATTGATTATGAGACCAGAATAATTTCTGGAATTCATGACAAAGCTTTTGTTGATAGATATTGGAGTGATGGAACTGTTTCCTTACCTTATTGCAGTTCCTCTGTAGTTAGAGATGCTTGGAATGTTATTCGAAGTAAGATATATAACACCTGTAATGTTCAGGTAATATGGAATGAAAAGTCTCAATCTATTACTTCAGTATACAAAGTCCTAGATTCTGCCATGGTTTATCCTTTTTTTCCTTGGTATACTAGAATTTGGAACTCTCAATCTATCCCTAAGGAAAACTTGTTCATGTGGAAAGTGCTGAAGAATGGCATTCTTTCTCATCAAAAACTTAAAGCCTGTGGGGTAATACATAGTGTTACATATCTTTTGTGTGGTATTGGTGTGGAAACTGTGTCACATTTGTACTTTGAATGTGACTATTCTTTCTACATCTGGAATAGAATTTTACATCACTATGGCTTGCATAATCCTAGAAGAGTGTCTAGTGTGGAATGGTGCAACATTTTCAAAGCTACTAGATGGAAGAATGAAAGAGGAAAATTGATGTTAAGAATTCTTAATAAGTCTCTATATCTCATTTGGATAGAGAGGAACATTAGAGTGTTTAAAGGTCAATCCACCTCTAAACATTTAATGGTCCTTTCTATTATTAGATCCATGTAGCTCTAGATTTCCTTTTGGGATGATTGTTATGGCTTATTGGTGTGTTTGTTGTATCGTTTTCTAACAATTTTTTTTTTCAATAAAATGGTAGGGGTCCATTCAACCCCGCTGGCTTTGCCAAAAATAATAATATTATTTTTACTTCCCTATTCAAATCTACAAGCTATAACTTATTTTTTTTCTATTCAAAATTTATAGCTTACAAACTTATTTCTTATATACTATTTTAAAATTTTAAGTTCAAAACTATTTTCATATACTTATTAAATCGCACATAGAATATATTTTTTCAAAATCAAAAACTTGTTTTAATTGAAAAATAAATTTCTTTTGGTAGAAATTTTCACTCAGAAACTCGAAAATGAACACTAGCGATGCTGCAGTCATCCCCAGAATTATTTTCCAGCGACAAAGTGAGTTTAATGCTTTTATTTCTTCAAAAATCCTTTCGAAATATTTTTCTAACCAAAACGCTTTCAAATAATACTATTATTAATTTTTAAGGCTTTGAAAAAAACAATTTTGAAAACAAAAAGGATTTCAAATTCTAAAGTTCTCAATTTTTAACACCATTTCTATATATAAGCTATATTATAAATATACTTATACAAATTTTCTCACATTATCACCAAAATATTTCATTAATTTACAACTTGGTCATTTTAATCAATTCTTATTTTAATTTTATTTCAATTCAATTTAATTATCAAATTCTTCCTAAAATAAAATTCATTAAGTATTCGTTTTTTTTTCAACCAATAATCGATGATAGCTAAATATTATCATCGCCTAACAACAAACATTCATTTAAAATTATCATTATATATATACAATATAGATTAGGTAAAATTATTTCATTTGCCCTATTTTAAAACAATATTATATTGACTTGCCTCTTTTAAGTGTTTAGAAACCCTTATCGATAACACGACATCCCGCACATCGACCAGAATTCATAAACAACTCAAAAGATAAGTAAACACAATATAAACATTTTATAACACTAACAAGTATGCTCTCTCATATATACACTCAAACAGACTCACTCTAGGTATTTCTACCCTATCTCTAATGAGTCAAACCCCCACAAAGCCAAGGTTATCGCTATACCTGGCTCTGATGCCAACTGTGACGACCCACATTTTAGAATTGTTTAAATTGACAATAATCCACACATGTCCAACTTAAACAATCCGGAACATAGATAATCAATGAGGTTAAATAAGAAAAATAAGAAGAGAAGAAGAAAACAAAACACAGAATCTCACAACGGAAACGATAAAATATAATAATCACATAACAGTTCATGAAGTTGTTTACTATACATTTGATTAAAAATCTATACACATTTATCAAAGTTATATATATACATCAGGGATAAATAATCAATACAGTAGAATAGTATGATGCATGGATAATAATAATAGTAATATACCAAAACTTCGTCTTCGTCCTCCGGAGAATAGTCTTTAATATGCTGAAAAACTCAGGACTGACCCGAGCGTAATGAAAAGACAAAACACTCGAGTCAGGACTAAGATACTCTTATGTAAGTCAAATCAATATAACAAATATGAGTGCAATAACTTAAGAATGTTACGGGTTTTTTTCCATCTCCTAAGGATCCGTTAAATTATTTATATATAATAGTATACGCTATAACATATAATGTCCATCAGTAAAATAAATATCAAAATAGCGTTAAGGCTTTACATTGATCTACCTTAACACATTTGTACAGTTCTAAACCAAAGTCATAATGGGCTCGTATATGGATAAATATGACAAGGCACGTGAGGCAATGCCCAAGGTAGGATTCTACCAGTTTACCCTTTCTGGCTGGTCGTAACCCATCCATGGCCGACCGCGACAATCAATCCAAATGACAAAAAGTGCACCCATCGAATATGAAATCACAATAGTAATACGAGGGATAAACGTCGCTAGAGGTAGCTAACCTCATTGGCCAGACATAGGCTCATGTTTTAGTCATTTTAATTATGACATGAATGTCAAAGCCATCCATCATCGTTCTCTTACTTCATTCCAGTAAACGTTGCCAATTCAACCACTACATTCTGGATATCATCCACCGCGTACACAGTTGTTAAAGTGGTTCCAATATTGACAGAGCGTATGCCAATAAGAGGCCCCGGTCTCTTTTGCAACCAATCGTCATTTTACACACCGGTTGGTACTTTTACATTTCGAAAACAATTCGTACTTGATATCAAAATATCATATTCGCTTCAAAATCAAATCCATTTCGAATATCATCATATTTACTCAAAAATCGTATTCAGTTAGATACGTCATTTCACTTGAAAAATATCATTTCACTCCAATATCTCGATTTCGCTTCAAAAATGGTTTTGAACTTCAATTTAGGTTATAACTTCATTTTAACCCATTTTGTATTTAAATCCAAGATTTAAATATAAATATTTCACCTTTTGACCAGTTTGAAATTTTTTTTTAGAAAATAGTTGAATAGTTTCAAAATAGCTTAAATGGTTAAAATAGTTTAAGTGTTGAAAATAGTTTATATAATATAATTTGGAAAATCAAAAATTTGAATATTTAAGAAAATAGATTTTTAAACCGTTTATATTAAAAATAATTTATTTGAAATGGTTTTAAAGCCAAACTGATTCAATTCCCAATTTTTCCATTTCAAATCAATTTCAAAATTCCATTCCGATTTAATCGATTCAATTCTGATTTCAAGTTGACTTCAATTTCAATTCGAAATTAATTTAAAATTCCAATTTCAAATTAATTTAAATTTTAACTGTCCGATTCAATGATTAAATTCAACTCAATTCTTAAATTTAAACCATTTCAATTTACATAAATTTCGAGTTCAATCTCCAAAATATCGATTCAAATCACTTAAATCAAATTTGATTTTCAGTATTCAATTAAAAATCCGAATCTTCAAATATAATTCAATTCCAAGCTAAACTTTGAAATATCATTAATATTCTTTTACTTAGCGATATTCAAAATTCGCATAAAAGTCAAACCTTTAAAACAAATCAATTTCTGGAATTCAAATCATATTTCAATTATAATTTCAAAATCTCAACTTCAATTATTCAGACAATTTCGTTTACCAAATTTAAATCTCAACATCTCAAGCTCCAGTTCGAAAATCATTCGATTTCCATAAATTCAATTTTTTCTCTCTTAAAAATCATATCATTTAAATAATTTCAAAACAAAAATTTCAAAATCATTTAGTTTAACCAATCCGGTGTCCGTATATAATTCTCTGTCCTATGGCCAAGTGAATCAATTATTTCAATTTAATTTCAAGGATGGATATATATCATTTCAATTCAAAATAAATGCCATAGGTATATATCATTTCAACCTATTTCTTAATTTATTCAAAATAATTCAATTTACAGTTTTATACACTGTAAACAATATACAGGATGATAACATGATATATCAAAATAATTTAAACATCCAATCATTCAAATATCAACCAATTTTCATCCATCACAATCAATTAATCAAACAGTCAATAATCACAACAATCAACCAATTATCGAAAATCAGGGATTTTATTAGCAGTTTAATTCTAATTCAATTTAACCATCAATTTAAATCCTATCAATAAATTCAAATGTCAATTAAATGTCAATTTAAATTTATCCAACTACCATCAATAAATTTAAATTACTTCACGATAAAAAAAAATTACTAACATAAAAAAAAATAGTCAAACGTGAGCGTAAAACACTCACCTTTTTATTTGAAACTGAAATTATTCCAGCTTCAAACAAATTTCCAATCTGACTCCAAGTTGTAGACAACGTCGATACGGTCGCAATGCAATTTCTTACTCGAATCGAACCTCGTATGGAAGATTTACGATTTTATTAATAACGATAAAATCAAAATTTTGATTAACTCAATACCTATCTCCTTTCACATTCAAACATGCTTCTTCTTCCAACTGAAGATCACAACCTCGCTGCTGCTCTTTTTTTTTAGCAAAGAATTGCTCGCCACATCTTCACATCGCTGACCATCAACTCCAGATCGCACGCACGCACAAACGAAGGCCCAAAACCCTCGCCCACTGCTGCTCGATCGATGAGCTCACCATCTCACTGCCGCTCGACTCACGTACGGCGCCTCCATCCCCAGGCCGACATCGTGACCCTCTCTTCCTTTTTTTTTGTTCGAGCGTGCTTGCCGTTTCCTCTACAGGAGCGCCGCCTCCACTCACGTTCGCCTGGAAAAATCGAAATCGTGGATCCCCTTATTTTTTTCTTCTTTTCCCTCGATCTACAGTTTTTTTTATTTTACCTCGTTCGATCTGTAGTTGAAAAAGTAAAGAGGGAGAAATGGGTGGGTACGGCTGAAACATGTGAGTTGTTGAGATATTTATTAGTATTATATTTAAATAATAATAAAATATCCGATTCGATTAGCCCGCGAAATCACGAACTCCAAACGAAGCGTGCTGCCTAGCGTTTATATTGTTTTACCCCTATTCCAAATACAATGAAGCTTGTTTCGAGGCCTAATTCGATCGTATGTGGAAGATAGCCTTTTAAAGTCAATTTATTTTATCTAATTCCTTAAATTGATTTCTATGCCTTTCAAGCTCGCACGGCCAAACGACAAGTCCGATCGCTACGAAATTTGAAATCTTATAATAAATTACTATTACGGATCCAATGAAACTGGTTTCGTCGAAATCCGAGACAGTCGCCAAAATGGCTATTTTTACTCGTCAATTAATATATAAAATTTCAAATTTTAAATTATTCACATTTAAATCCAATTTTAAATGTTAACCATCTTCGTTCCTGTTTTGAATAAAATTTAAATCAATTTCCGATATCATTTTCAATCATCTTAAATCCAGAATTAAATTATTCAAAAAATTCCAAAAATTAAATTTTAACAATTTAATTATCCAATAAACCAATATTAATAAATCATTAAATTTTATTTCTACCCATATTTATCCAATAATTACATTAAATTTAATAATTTAAAATAGCCAAAAATACGGGTCGTTACATACATGGACGGTGGCATGGTCACTTTTGGGGATAATTCCAAAGGATATGTTATTGGGATTGGAAACATCATCAATGTTGGTATATCTACTTCTCCTATTATTTCAAATGTATTATTAGTTAAAAACTTAAAACATAATTTACTTAGTATAAGTCAATTGTGCGATAAGGGATTCAGAATCGATTTCGAAAAAGATAAATGCAATATCTTTGAACAAAATAAAACTTTAATTTTTGAAGGAACAAGAAATCGAAATATTTATATTCTAAACATGAATATTAATCATAATAATGATTTATGCTTAACCGTAAATCATGATGATCCATGGATATGAAACAAAAGATTTGTCACATAAATTTCAAATATATAAACAAATTAGCTAAAAACAATTTGGTAAGAGGATTGTCCAAAATAAATTTCAAAGTTAAAAACCTATGCGATGCATGTCAACTTAGTAAATTAAAGAAAAGCTCGTTTAAGTCTAAAAAAGAAATCTCTACTAAACAACCTCTTGAATTACTTCATTTGGACTTATTTGGTCCAACTCAATTACGTTCGATAGATCACAATAAATATGTTTTTGTAATTGTACACGATTTTTCAAGGTGTACTTGGGCATTATTTTTAAAACATAAAGTAATACATTCGAAATGTTTAAAATTTTTGCTAAAAGAATTAGGAATCTAATGGACTTAAAAATCAAATGTATAGACGTGATCACGGTGGAGAATTGAAAATAAACTATTTACAAATTTTTGTAATAAAAAGGGAATTAGCTATAATTTTTCGTTTCCACGAACACCACAACAAAACAAAGTAGTTGAAAGAAAAAAATCGCACCTTGCAAGAATGTGCTCGAACTCTCCTAAATGGTAGTGGCTTACCAAAGAATATTTGGGCCGAAGCAGTAGTTACTGCATGTTATGTATTAAATTGTGTAACTCTTAGACTTATGACAAAAAATACATGTTATGAAATGCTCTACAAAAAGAAACCACAAGTATCATATTTTCGAATATTTGGATCAAAATGCTTTATCCTAAATACAAAAGGTAATCTTGGTAAATTCGATCCAAAAGCTGTTAAAGGAATTTTTGTTGGAAATTCCGATCAAAGTAAAGCATATAGAATTTTTAACAAACGAACATATGTTATAGAGGAAAGTGTTCATGTCTCGTTTGATAAAGACTTTAAAAATATAAATAAAAACGATGAAGAAATTTTTGACACTAATCAAAATAAAGCCATTGAAATTATAATTGAAAATAATAATGATAATCAAAATAAAAATGGTTTGAAATCACCACCCTATATTTTAAAAGATCATCTTATTGATAACATAATTGGAAATTTAGATAGTAAAGTTTCGACTAGAAGACAAATAAATCAAATGAGTAATGTAGCATTTATATCTAATTTTGAACCAAAAAATTACAAGGAAGAATCAAATGATGATTTTTGGATTTTAGATATGCAAGAAGAACTTAATCAAGTTGAACGAAATAATGTTTAGGAACTAGTACCAAGGCCAAACGATCGATCAATAATTGGAACAAAATGGGTATTTAAAAAAAAAGCAGACGAAAATGGAAATATTATACATAATAAAGCAAGATTAGTGGCACATGGATATAATCAAGAAGAAGGAATTGATTATGATGAGACTTTTGCACCTGTGGCACGTCTTGAAGCCACAAGAATATTACTTGCTTTTGCGTGTCATCGTAACTTTAAGCTATTTCAAATGGATGTTAAAAGTGTTTTCTTGAACGATTTTATAAAAGAAAATGTTTACGTTGAACAACCACCACTATTTGTTCATGAAAATATCCAGATCATGTTTTCAAACTTAAAAAGGCATTATACGATTTATAACAAGCTCCTCGAGCTTGGTATGATCGATTAAAATCACATTTAACAAATTCTGGTTTTCAAATTGGTAAAATAGATACAACATTATTTATTAAAAGAGAACAGAAGGATATATTAATTGTTCAAATTTATGTTAATGATATTATATTTGGATCTACTAACAAAAATTTATGTAATGAGTTTTCTGCAATAATTACAAACGAATTTGAAATGTCACACATGGGTGAATCTCTTTTCTTTTTAGGATTACAGATAAAACAATTAAATAATGGAATTTTTATAAATCAAGAAAAATACTGTAAAGAATTACTAAAACGTTTTGGAATGGATAATACATCAAGTAAACCCACTCCAATGTGTACTACTAATGATCTAGACAAAGATGAACATGGAAAAGAGTTCGATCAAAATCTATATCGAAGCATGATAGGATGTTTACTATACTTAATAGCTAGTAGACCAGATATTATGATGAGTGTTTGTTTACGTGCAAGATTTCAAGCACAACCTAAGGAATCACATCATCGGGCAGTTAAATGGATTTTACGATATTTAACCAACACTAAAGATCGTGGTCTATTTTATCCAAAAGGCAGTACGTTTGAGCTCGTATCTTACAGTGATGTAGATTTTGGCGGATGTAAATCAGATAGAAAAAGTACAAGTGGCACATGTCACTTTATTGGTCAATTGTTAGTTTCGTGGTTTAGTAAAAAGAAAAATTGTGTTTCTATTTCGACATGTGAAGCCGAATATATTTCTGCTGCCTTAGCTTGTGCTCAAGTAATATATATGCAACAAACACTTAAAGACTATGGAAAAATAATAAACAAATCTCCAATTTATTAAGATAATACTAGTGCTATAAATTTATCTAAAAATCCAATTAATCATTCACGAAAAAAACATATCAATATTCGTCACCATTTTCTGAGAGATAATGCTGAAAAGAAATAATAACTCTTGAATTTGTTAATGCCGATAATCAAATAGCAGATATTTTTGTAAAACCGTTAAGTGAACTAACTTCTATTAAATTAAGACAAGGTTTAGGAATTTGTTCGTACAATGAATTGGTTAAATAAATTTGTAGAAATAATATTTGTTCACTTAAATTTGTAGAAATAGCTCATATAGACTTTTAACTGCACTTAGTTTTATACACTTAGAATTAATAATAACCACATAAAAATTAAACTAATAACAACCATTTAAATAACTAACTACTCTCTGTTAAATTTTTATGGCTTAACTCCTTTTCCTCAACCTATTATCTAAGTATAGCATAACCTTATCTTATAAATTCAGCTTATATTTTACCTAAAAACAAATAAACACAAATACATTATTAAAACAAATAATACACCAAAATGTCTTCTGATCACGACTCCACCTATTCAGCTATTGACTATAAATCCCCCACGTTTGATAGCACTTACGTATCACCAACTAAATCCACACCTATATCAACTCGTTCAGTCTCTCTAAATATTGTTGCATCACCAACATACAACACTGGTTTTTATCCTAAAGAAAAGAAAGCTAAACGTTCAATTGATGAAATCAATATCTCTCGCCGACAAAGTCGATGAGATATATCACTATCAACAAGAAATGATCAGCACTAAATGTGAACTGTATTACTAGCAACGACGTCAAGGATCTCATCTAAATTTTCTCAAAAAGTGTATTCTAGCAATTTGTGGACATTCACCAAAAAAAATTGCATACATCAAAAACTCCTTGATTATAAGAAACTCCTACAAAAGTGCATAACATTACTCCGAGAAATCTTTGCAAACCGAGACCATCAAACAAAGCTTCGATTGACACTCCAGCTCGTCCAAGTTGGTCTCCACTGAAGCCATTAATTGATGATACAAGATTTGAAACAAATTCATGGGATATACAATAAAACAACAATTTTAAATTCTCCGACAAAAACTAAACTTATGCTAGGCATCATATGACTTATGTTTATTTATTAATTTTTGGTATGTATATTGTTTTGTTGTATTAAAATTTCAATAAAACTTTCATTGATATTTAATTTTTTCAATATGTCAGAAAATACATACCACAAACGTTTGTGAATATACCACATACGTTAGTCACAAGGTACAGGAAAAAATTTTCTATAGCCACAGACGTCTGTCGAATCTCTCTGTTTATTTTCTCTGCAGCCACAAACGTCTGTAGAACCATCACAGACGTCTGTCGAACCTTTCTGCTTCATTCTTACTAAAGTCACAGACGTCTGTGACTCCCTCATAGATGTCTGTCGTTGCTCCAGCCACATATTATTCAGCAGCCATATATAAACAAATTTACTCCATTCTTCACTTTTACCTCCATTTCAATACCCAATTTATGAAACCCTAGCCTCCATAACCTTCAATTTCATCAATCAATGGCTCCCAAGAAGGTGACCGTCTCCAAAAAGCAAAAACAAAGCCAATCTTCCTCCTCCTCTCAAGCCCCGGTTACACAACCTCATATAAACCAATGGCTCTGTAACAATCCCAATGCTATCAAATGATTTGAGGCGCGTTCCCAAAAGAAAATCCCTGGTCCTTTCTATCGCGTTGGAAATGTGATAGAATATGAAATTCAAGGAATAACTACGGATGTCGGTTGATGCAACCTAATTAGCTACGATGCAAACAAGGTAATTATCGATCCTCTAGCTATTTACCTTTTCTACTCCAATTTATGTAGTGCAAAAATTTGGAATTCGGAAAATGAGGATGGATGGTTGTGGTCTAGCATTTATGGAAAAGAAATCAAAATTGATGTATATACGGTTGGCCGTATACTAGGATGTTCTTATAAGGGAATTGACTTAACGGATATACCAAATCATAGTCTTTTACCCAGAGATGAAGTTACCTATCAAATATGGGAAGATGGGATGCCCCAATGGAAATCCATTTACCTATGCCTACGTGCTAGACTACTAAATCGAATGATAATTAACACAATCATTCCCCGTCTAGGTAGTCATGAGAAAATTTATCCCAATGACCATCGAGCTTTGTATGCAATATTTGGTCGCCTACCGGTAAATTGGGAAAAATTTATTCATGACAAAATTAAAGGTTTTTGGACTCAGCATCTCGCTCAATTGTATATGCTCCATACATAATGCACATCTTGCAAGATCTTGGAGTTCTTTCGTACTTATCACAATACAAAGAAATTCCAACAAAAGATAGTGGTCCACGATATCTATCATTGATGCATCTTCCCAAAACCCCACCTCGTATCATCCCCTTCGACCAATGGACTCTACAACAGCATCAACAAGAACATCATGGTCCTCCTCCAACTAGTGCTTCTCAGAAGACTTACTCCCCTCATCCTTCACAACAACCACTTTCCTCTAGTCATGCTACCGAATATTATTCGGACTTTGAAATACAAGAAGCTCGCATTGAACCAACCTAAAACGAATCTCTTCGTGATTTGGCACTTAAAAACCAAAAGATAATCACAGCTAATCAACAAGCTTTAAATAGAAAGATGACTGGATTGGAACGTTCTTTCTCCACAAGGATGAAAAAATGGAGAAGACTTTGGACAAAGTGGTCTCCACTTTAGGCAAAGTTATACGCAAAGTATGTGGTCGATCATCTTCTTGCTCATCATCCTCGCCTTCACCAACACCTCCACCTAGGGCTCAAACACCAGTTTATCGCTACGTCTCAAGATAGAGGTGACCGAGGGAAGACTCCTATTCATGCACAAATTGAGCAAGAAGACGAAGATAGTGATGACATGTACATGTCTGATACTCTGCATTTCAACAACAATCGTACATGGCATTTCAAGGCCTTTCAATTAACGAAGATGAGGAGTACAATGACCAAACACAATGATCGGGTACATACGAGCAGGATCCATCTTCATATTGGGAATATTACGAGAACTATGGGGGCTTATCTTACTCATAAAATCAGTACAATTAGAGTTTTATTTTATTTTGCAATTCTTATGGTTGTTTGTTTCACTATTTACAACTGTTGTTACAATTGTCTCTAATTTTATTTGAACTTCCATATTTCATTTTCCATGATCGTAATGGATAACATGCTATGTCTATTTCATATCTCTCTATCTTATATCATTTCCCACTATTTTGATAATGACAAAAGGGAGAAATGTATGCATATACATAGGGGGAGACAAACATAATAATACTTCCATTTTTTTATTGTATAGTTGATTTTTGATTGTAAAGTTGTCATCATCAAAAGGGGGGAGATTATTAGAACCTCCAGTTTATGTTTCAATGGTAACAACTATACAATCAAAAATATATAGACCTTATCAAGATTGCAGGTATATGCTACAAGAAGACACCATGCTTGAAGATATTGAGACTCAAAGAGAAACGAAGATTTATTGACCATACTACCAATAATAAGGTTATTCTACTATAAAAGAGTCTTAAATAAATTATTGTTAAGGTCTCCTTGAGTATATATACGCATACACAATCATACTCTATTTCATATGCATCAAAAGTAAGTTAGAAAACTGTTTTTATTACCCGCAGACGTCTGAAATAAAACCACAGACGTCTATGACAATTCTCGGGTTAAAATTTTCTAAAGTCACGGACGTCTGAGGTCTTACCACAAACGTCTGTCATATGAAAAAACTGTCAATTTTGAAAAGACACTTCTATTTGAAACAAAAAGAAATCACCTTTCAATGAAAGGTTGCAGCCATTAAAGTGAATGGACTTTCTCAAATAGTAACAACTCTTCATCTACACCTTTTTGAATCTCTAAGTACTACTTTGATTGAAAAGTAGAAATCAACTAACTTGAATTAATCAATTCTTTCCTCTCTTGATTTCTAAACACTTTCTTACGTATACATTGATTCACAAATTCTCAGTCTATTATAACCAAAATATAATTTTGGTTAAACCACTTCCTACAACTCAAAGCATTCATATTCGCATAATCAAAGGAGATCATAGGAAGATTTGTACTATAAGTCAAAAACTACGTTATTCGAAACACAAGATTGTCAGAGATATACTTTTGTATTAGCCTATTCCTCCGGGCGAAGTGAGGGTAATTTGATTAAATGAAATACCGAAGGGGAGCTTCGGGACTGGACGTAGGACGGGAGGTCCGAACCAGTATAAAAACTCTGGTTTGCATGCTTTTTATACTTTATTATTTATTGTCTACTATAACATTAATTCATATACTTACATATTATATACAAGTTAGATAATATACGATCCACAAGACTTTTAAAGCTCGCCTCTCAAAGTACTATCGCTGGGCCTATCACCTAGTGCCCTATCCTCCTATGGCGGGAAAAAAGAAAGGAAAATGGGGTGGGTTAGACAAAAGTCTAGTGAATGAGTTACATCATTAATATATGGTGATCACATGCAATTGGCTTTTATGATACTCTATGTGACCTAGAGTGTCCTATAAGTGTCCGTGAATTACTTGTTTCTTTATTTAAGAAGTTTAGCTCAATACACACCTACATTAAGGACTTGTGTAGGCTGATATTTAGGATCGAACAACTAATAGAGTCTCAAGACAGCTAATGATCCGCTAATAGCAACTATAACTATTTGATATGCACGTAAATGTGCATATATTTACATCCATATTTTATCTATTTTTATTTAAATAAATGTCATATTTGGGTATTTTAACATGTTTAAAACCAAAATTCAATTATTTTTAAATCATCATATATTCATCTTCATTCAGGGGCAAAATGGTCATTTTTGTGCATGTGAAAATTTGAGAATTTTTACTTGGACATTTTTTAATGATTTTTAGAGGAATTTGGATGCATATGGAAGAGGCTTTTATGAAGATACATGCATGCACAAATGAATACAAAGGAATGTAGTGGGAAATAATCCAAGCTCATGATCATGGAGGACCCCACCCACTTACCTAAATCTACAATTAGAAGCTAATAGACAACTAAATGGAGGTTAAAGTTTCATGCACATTTAATGATGGATTAATTAGTGGCTAATGGTTACTTGGTGGTCACATTTCCTAAAGGTCATTTTGGGAAGCACCCTAAAAATTAAATTAGGGTTTTATGCATGTATAAATAGCCCTCTTATATACATGTAAAGGATCTTCTTACCATTCATTTTACTTAGAAAATTAAGCAAGCAAATTGTGAGCTCAATGTTACATGAAATAAAAATGGCTTCCTAGCCTCTTTCTCTTTTCTTTTCTACATGCTTTTATTTACTTTTATGCTCATTTTTATTCTTATGCTCTCTTTCATTTCATGTTTATAGTTTAGATTTACATTTATGCACTAGTTTAGTTCATTTCCTTCTAGTAGTTAATCTTCTTTTTCTTTGTTTATTCTCTACTTTATTTTATTTTCAATGTTGAAATCTCTATGTGTTGAAATGATAACACAAATGAGAGGCTAAATCCCTACAATTTAGGGGTAATGAAGCTTTCTTTTATCATGTAGATTCAACATAAATTTTCTATGTATGATCTCTTTTGTGCTTCATGAGAAAATGGATGTTTATGTTTGTTTGTATTTTATGTTGAATTTGATAGCCTACTTTGTTCATAACAAATAGGCTATGCTTATCTCATTAATCACAAATTGCCTCTTCATCTAAATATGATCATGGCAATGAAGTGAAGTTTTAATCAAAATTTGATGATCTATGTTACTAATTAATAGTAAATAGATCATGCTTAAACTAGATTTTTGTTTCATTTTCTATGCCATGTTTCATGAGATTTGAAAAAGTAGGACTAGAGTTGTATTATAGTTTGATGGTTGATTTGTGTTAATTAATAACTCAAATAGGCCATGCTTATGATAAATACATTACTTATCCTTCTTAGATTAAAAAGAGATCATCATTTGATTTTATGTTGATTTATGTGAAAAATATAAGAAAGTGGATTTGCCTCTAAATTGAATTTTAATCACATAGTTTTTAATCTCAACATTTGCTTAGCTTTCTAGTTTTCAAAACAACTCCACTTTTGGTTTAATTCGATTGATTAAAAATTTAAAATCTAACAATTCCCTACGGATCGATCCGTACTTGCCATGTACTAACGTTTGTACGTCGTGCGCTTGCGGTTAAATTTTTATTTCAAAATTCGTTCGGCAATTTTCCAATTCGATAGAAATTTTGTCGTTAAACAAGTTTTTGGCGCCGTTGCCGGGGAATCTCTTTGATTTTATTTTATATTCTTCAAATTATTTGATTTTTGTGTGTTTCATTTTGTGTGTGTTGCATTTACAAAAAAAAGTTGTGTGCTTGTTTTGTGTGCATTTGATTTGTGTGAGTGTAGTTGTTCTATTTGTCTTCTATTTGCATTGCTATAAAAAAAACATACACAATTTAAAAAAATACATTTTATTACTCACTTTTTTACATTTTTCTTTTTTCTCTTTAGTTTACATTTACAATTTTTGCACATTTTTCCTTGCCTAATACCACTATGCAACTGTGCTTGTAGCCTGCTACTTCCCTGTGCACTTCAATCTCATCGTCTCTGTTTAACAGTTCAACTCTCCTCTATCTCCGACAGCAGCACTTGCCTCCATCATCTTCCATACTTCTCAACATCCCTGCATAACACCTCCTGACCAAAACTGTCACAAACCTCCATACAAAACACTTCTTGAACAACTCCTCTACAAATTACAGACTGTTTGTAATCCTTCCTCTACCACCAAGCTACCACCAGCAACTGTCACACTGCAACACTTCAAACTATCATTCTCCCCTTTCTCCGACCATAACCAAAACCCTACCATCCTCGTCCCCTACTTCAAACTGCCTCACATCTCACTGCCTACACCGTGCAACACAACCAAAACTTCATTAAAGGCCTAATCATCACTTGCTTTCTGCCCAAACAACCATTACTACATCACCAAACTTACTGCACTTCATTATTGCAAGCACTGCCTCGCCAATCACGACTGCACATACAAACTTCACATAACTGTTGTATCACCATACCCCAACCATCAACAATTTCAAAACAGCAGTGCTCTACAACATCTTCATTACTACACTGCCCAAACATCACTCACAACCATACCATATTTACATCCACCACAACCTCCTCCCATATCACGGCCATCCACTTCTGTGCCTTGCTTTACTTCTTCCCTTTTCCATATTTTCATACAAACTTCAAACTTCCAAAACAATATTTCAGTCACCAACTGCCTTACTTCACTTCTTCCCATGTCACGGCCATCCACTTCTGTGCATTTCCATTTTCATTTACACCCCCACCAAGCAAACCTTCCTTGCTACCACCCTCCTTCAACCCCTTCAAGTCTGGCCATTGTCACATATCACTGCTTCTGAACTGCCACCATTATACTTGCTTAATCATAAACATCCAACCACCAACATTCCCCTCTGCAACCACACAAACAATCATCATCAATCCTCCCTCAGCAACCCTTCAACAGAGCAACACACACCTTCCTCCTACTAAAACAAACAACTCCTCTTCTAAATACTTCATTCATCAACTTAAACTCCACAAACAAAATGCCTACTTCAGCTTCCACAATCAACTCCTCTACCATCACCGCTCTGTCACCTAACCTACTTTCAACTATGACCACTTACAACTGTTGCCAATCCCCAATCGCATCTCCAAATCCTCACCGCGACCACAACCAGAGCAACCTCAAAACCGCCTCGCCTGCCAACCCGAGACCATCTCCTCAACTTCGAACGAGCCAACGACCCCGACATCAACTCCAGCAACACCTAATCGCCAATAACCTGAACCGCGACCACACAGCAGCTCGAAAATCGAGAATTCGAGCTCTCCCTCTACCACGACCTTCAACTGATTACTCGCACTTCTCCATTAGAACTCGAATCTGGAATTTGGATTGGTCGAATTTAGAATTTGGAATTGTGGAATTGTTGTTTTGTTTTGCGTTGAATTATGGAATTTGGAATTGTGGAATTTGGAAATCGAATTGTGGAAGTTGATTTTGAGAGGAACTTTAATTCGGCCGGGCTGTTTTCTTTTTTTCTTTTACTTTTTGTTTACCTTTTCTTTTTCTTTTTTAACCATTTTTCTTTTTGTTCATTCTTACTTTAAAAAAAATTGTTTTTGTAATTTGAGTTGAGTTGAATTTTTTAAGTTATCTTTTAGTTAAAAAAAACAAAAACAAAATCATTTGCCTAAAATATTTTTTTTTAAATATTTTTTGTTTAATTTATTTTGCTTCCATTTGATTTTAGTTACATCCTTATTCAAAAACAAAAACAAAAACTTTCATAAAAAGGGGTGGAGGGTTGTTTCGATTTCATATTTTTCTTAGTTTCTTCCTAGCCAAAAAAACAAAACAGTATATATATCTTGTTTTTAATTTTCAGGTTACAGAAATGAATGGAAGAATTGCTTGCTAAAACTGCTGAGCTTGCTTGCTTAAAAAAAATTCCCGCTTTAAAAAAAAATTGCTAATAATCTGCATGCTCTGGTATCGTGCTTTTATCTCTTGTTTTTATTTGAATTGCATTGTTGGTTGCTTGCATTTGCATTTATGTACAATTTTTTTTTTCAAAATACAAAAACAAAAACAAACTTCATTTTAGTTGTATTGTTAATATACGTTTAATTTTTTGTTTTGCATTCATCTCATCTTGTTTTATTTTCTAAGGGCAATACCCCAATTCACATAAGGTGAGAGATTTCATCACCTTTTCCTTAGCCCACAAATTGCATTTTACCATATAATTTGACTAATAATAAAGGTTAGACATTCGACTTAAGGGTTTCGCGAGCTCATCTAGGGCTTAATTGTACCTTCACAATTGTTTTCTTTGAACAATTTTATTTCTTGGTGTCTAGGTTACGGCAGAGTAATAACCATTTATAAATATTACGGTGATTCGTAAATATTATAGTGGTTGTTCCTCTGAAGGTACTTAAACCTTCGGTTGCATTGCTACGGTGATTCATGGTGAACCGATAACTCCTGCCCGTTACCTGGCTGAGAAATATTTTTGTTGATTTAAGACAAAGTGTGATTATACAATTTTGGGTTAGGAGCTACTAAGGAAAGAAAATTGTAATTAAGTCCTTTGCATTCATTCAGTTGCATTAGTTCATGCATATTTAAAAAACAAAAAAAATCCTTTTTTCCTTTCCTTTGAAAATTTTCAATCAAAAACAAAAATAAAAAAAATATTTTCAAAAAGGAAAAAAAATTTAAAATTCAAAAACAAAAACAAAAAACATCAAATTCCATTTTGTAAAAACAAAAACAAAAAAAAATTCCTTTTGGTAAATATTTGAAAATTCAAAAAAAACAAAAAAAATTTACAAAACAAAAACATATATTCTCTTTTGAAAAATAAATTTCACTTGGTAAATATTTTTCTTCCTTTAAAAAAAAGAAAACAAAAACAATTTTTCACTTCATTTTCCAACTCTTGTTTCATTCTCTAAACTCATTTCTAACTTCTTTCTCTTCTCGACTTTCACTTGTGCATGAGTACGTGGACTCGTGACACAACAACAAATCATTGGACTCGCGACTCAATAACTAATCGTTTAACTCGAATAGACGATCCTCCGAAATGGCGAACGAGAACGACCCTCGAACTCTTATGGATAGAATCTTTCCCGATAGAGTTTCTATTCCATCTTGCATCAAGTTACCCGCCCCTACGGGTAACCATTTCGAAATTCACTCGAACCATATTGCCACGCTTCCAAAATTTGGCAATTTTGGGCATGATGACCCCTACATCTTTTTGACGAAATTCGAACAAGTTTGCGCAACCATTAAACTCCAACAACTTTCTAATGACCGAATCAAACTTCGATTAATCCCATTCGCTCTTACGGATTATGCTGAAAAATGGTTGTACAGCTTACCATCGAACTCGATTAAAACTTGGGAAGAATTCGTAAAAGCTTTCTTAAAAAAATTCTACCCCTTGGAAAAAACGAGTAGAATCCAAAACGAAATTGTAAATTTTCATCAATTCAAGGGAGAACCATTCGGAAAATATTTTGAAAGATTCAAAGAGCTTTTGATAAAATGTCCTCACCATAACTTCGAAAAATGGACGATTTGCCAAATCTTATACAATGGACTCGAAAACAGCTCACGAACCATGCTCGAATCAATGTGCCAAGGCAACTTTCTTACCCAACATCACGATGATGCTTGGAAATTTCTTGAAAACCTTGCCGAAAAATCATCCCAATGGGAACGTTCGAACGAAAAATTAATTTACTCACGATCGAGTGCACACTCGATAGGATCTTCTTTTGCTTTGGAAGCTAAGATCGACGCAATGATTAACAAGTTCGAAAACGTTTTCTCATCAAACCAAATGAATCAAGCTTCCCAACCAATGTGTTATAAATGCAACGATCCTAATCATATAGCCGATCAGTGCCCTAATTCTGTCGAACAAATCAATGCTTTTAATAAAGCCAAAAACGACCCGTTTTCTCCAACGTACAATCTTGGTTGGAGAAATCATCTGAATTTTGCTTGGAACTAAAACAATCCCAACACGAATACGGTTCGTCCCAAGTTTCAAGCATTTTCGAATAATGCTTCGAATCCTCCCTTTCACCCCAACCATTTTCAACCAAACTTTGTGGGTCCGTCTCATAATCAACCACAACAATCAAATTTTCAACCAAATTCTGCTCATCCTCCCCAAGACGATAAACGTTTAAGTTCACTTGAGAAAACTCTTGAAACGTTGGCTAAAGCAACTACTCAAAGCCTTCAATCAAACAGCAATTTGCAAACTTTATTGACCTCATATATGTAAAACACAAACCAATCGATTGCAAAACTTGAAATGCAAATGAGTCAATTAGCCATGTCTGTAAGTGAACGCGAACGAGGAACATTCCCAAGCCAGCCCCTTCCAAATCCCAGAAATCAAAACACAAATTCAAATCAAGCCCATGTTGTTCAAGATAGCAATGTCACCCAATTGAATGCTATCACAACTTTACGTTCTGGTAAACAAATCGATAATCAAGTCATTAACCCAAACGATTTACCGGAAACTTCTCTCGACGCTTCTAAAGCAACAAACGAATCAGAACCAAACGTGGAGCAAAACGTTGAATCAAATGCCAATCAAAATTCTTCTTCTTTTACTCGAGTAGACCCGCCTACCGAGTATCGTGTTCCATTTCCACATCGTCTTCGACCGAAGAACACTCGAACCAAATGGAAAAGATGTTGGAAATTTTTAAACAAGTCAAAGTTAACATTCCACTTCCTGACATCGTTCAACAAGTCCCCACTTACGCGAAATTTCTTAAGGACTCGTGCACCCGAAAGCAATACACTCAAGTGCCCAAAAAAGTCTTCTTAGCCGCCAGTTTGAGCGAAGTCTTGTCCCAATCCATGCCCGTCAAATACAAAGATCCTGGCTGCCCAACGATTTCGTGTATAATTGGAGACAAGACGATTAACAAATTCTTGATAGACTTAGGTGCGAGTGTCAATTTGATTCCATATTCCGTGTATGAACAATTAGGCTTAGGTGAGCTCAAACCCACAAAGGTCACGCTTCAATTCGCCGATCGTTCCATTAAGAAGCCTGTGGGAGAAATCGAGGATGTGCTCATTCGAGTAGGGCAATTCATATTCCATGTTGATTTTATCGTTCTCGAAACACAACTCGTGACAAATCCCGCGAGTCAATTTCCATTGATTTTAGACCGACCATTCTTAGCCGCCTCAAATGCCTTAATCAATTGTCGTAACGGATCGATGAAAATCTCTTTTGGAAACATGACTTTAGATCTTAACATTTTCAATCTTGAAAGCCAACCGAATGAACCTCGCGACCAAACGTTGGAAGTTAATGCCATTCATGAAAACTTCGAAAATGAGACGATTGACCTTAATGATGAACGTGAGGCCGAGTACGAAAAATTATTTCATGAAATTCCCAACGAAATTGAATACACTCTTCCCTTTGAATCGCTTCCAGTTGAGTCCGAATCTCAACCCAATTCATTAATCGAGCAACTCCCAAAGTTGGACCTCAAACCACTTCCCGATCACCTTAAGTACGCATACTTAGGTGATAACGAAACATTTTCCGTCACAATTTCTACGACTCTCTCTCTCAATCAAGAAACTTCTTTACTTTCAATCCTGTCCAAAAACAAGGAAGCGATGGGATGGTCGATCTCCGATATAATGGGAATTAGTCCCGCTCTTGTTCAACATCGCATCCATTTAATGGACGATGCCAAGCCTGTTCGTGACGCGCAACGAAGGCTTAATCCAAAAATGAAAGATGCGGTGCATGATGAAATTCTTAAACTTCTCGACAACGGAATCATTTACCCAATCTCTGATAGTTCATGGGTTAGCCCAATTCACGTTGTACCGAAAAATCTGGGCTAACCGTTGTCAAGAACGATTCAAACGAACTTATTCCAACTCGTACTCAAATGGGTTGGCATGTTTGCATTGACTATCGAAAACTAAATGCCGCAACACGCAAAGATCACTTCCCTCTTCCTTTCATTGACCAAATGCTCGAACGGTTAGCCGGCCACGAATTCTACTGCTTCCTTTATGGTTATTCCGACTATTACCAAATTCCAATCGCTCTCGAAGATCAAGAGAAAACGACTTTCACGTGTCCATTCGGTACCTTCTCTTATCGACGTATGCCATTCGGACTTTGTAACGCTCCTGCTACTTTCCAACGATGCATGGTTGGCATTTTTTCTGACATGATTGAACGCTTTCTAGAAGTTTTTATGGACGATTTCTCTATCTTTGGTAATTCTTTTTCCAAATGTTTACATCATCTCGAGTTGGTTTTAAATCGATGTAAAGAGAAACATTTGACTTTGAATTGGGAAAAATGCCACTTTATAGTCAAACAAGGCATAGTCCTTGGACATATCATCTCAAATAAAGGCATTGAGATAGATAAAGCGAAAGTCGACTTAATTGCAAACCTACCCATTCCCAAATCTGTTAAGGACATTCGACCATTTCTAGGACACGCTGGCTTTTACCGACGCTTTGTAAAAGACTTTAGCAAAATCGCTCGTCCTTTCACGACTCTCCTCGGAAAAGACGTTCCATTCGATTTCAACTCTGAGTGTATCTCTTCTTTTGAACATCTTAAAAAATAACTCATTTCAGCTCCAATCATTTGTGCACCCAATTGGGATCTCCCATTTGAAATAATGTGTGACGTTTCGAACTTTGCAGTTGGTGCTGTCTTTGGACAACGCATCAACAAGATCCTTCACGTTATCTACTACGCTAGCATGACTTTGAACGACGCTCAACTTAACTACACAACCACTGAAAAAGAGCTTCTAGCGGTAGTTTTTGCTCTCGAAAAATTTCAACAATATTTGATCGGGTCACACATTACTGTGTACACGGACCATTCTGCTTCGATATCTTTTCTCTAAAAAGGATGCTAAATCTCGCTTAATTCGTTGGATCCTTTTATTACAAGAGTTTGATCTTACAATCAAGAACAAAAAAGGATCCGATAATGTCATAGCCGATCACTTATCTCGTCTTCCGAACGCACCATCTTCTTTGTCAATCAATGAAAACTTCCCTAATGAACAACTTCTTTCAATTTCTATCGATCCATGGTACGCTGATATAGTGAACTACTTAGTCACTAAAGAAACTCCCTCATCTTGGTCCAAACAGGACAAATACAAATTCATGTCCCAAGTGAAATATTTCTATTGGGATGATCCATACTTGTTCAAATATTGTCCCGACCAAATCATCCGACGTTGCATTCCGGATAATGAGATCAGGAGTATTCTTTTGTTTTTCCACGATCAAGCGTGCGGTGGACATTTCGGTCCTCGAAAAACTGCGGAAAAGGTGCTTTAGTGTGGTTTTTATTGGCCTTCTCTTTTCAAAGACTCATTCGAATTTTGCAAAACTTGCGATCGATGTCAAATGCTTGGATGAATTTCTCGACGAGATATGATGCCTCTAAACCCCATTCTTACAATCGAAATCTTTGATGTTTGGGGTATCGACTTTATGGGACCTTTTCCCAATTCTTTTGGAAACTTGTATATCGTTCTCGCTGTTGATTACATCTCAAAATGGGTCAAAGCTGTTCCTTGAAAAACCAACGACCATAGAATTGTTGTGAAATTTCTCAAAGAAAACATCTTTTCGAGGTTCGGCACGCCTCGCACAATAATCAATGATAACGGAACCCATTTTTTCAATCGATCTTTTGAAACATTAATGAAGAAATACTCGATAACCCACAAGTTATCCACTCCATATCTTCCTCAAACTTGTGGGCAAGTTGAAGTTTCAAATCGACAAATAAAACAAATCTTGGAGAAAACTGTTAACAAAAATCGAAAAGATTGGTCTCAGAAATTGACCGACGCGCTTTGGGCTTACCGTACTGCTTTTAAAACTAACCTTGGGATGTCCCCATTTCGTTTAGTTTACGGTAAAGCTTGCCATTTACCCGTTGAAATCGAACACAAAGCATTGTGGGCAATAAAGAACTTAAACTTTGATCTTGAGAAAGCTGGCGAAAATCAAAAACTACAACTCAATGAACTAGAAGAACTTAGGAACGACGCGTATGAAAACGAGAAAATTTACAAAGAAAGAACAAAAAAATTTCATGACAAGTCAATCCTAAGGAAAACATTTACGCCTAACCAGAAAGTTCTTTTATATGACTCAAGACTTCATTTATTCCCTGGGAAACTTAAATCTAGATGGATCGAACCATTTATGGTACGAATTGTTTTTCCACATGGTGTCGCAGAAATAGAAAACCCCAGGGATGGATCGATTTTCAAAGTCAACGGTCATCGTTTGAAACCTTTCTTGGAATTGCCAAATAACCAAGAGGAGGAGTTCATGATTCTTCATGAGCTAAGCTACATCTAGTAAGAATGTTAACCCTCTTTTGTAAATATGTACATATTTTTCCCCGTTACACTCATTATATCGTGCATTGACTGTGGGGACACAGTTAAATATTAAGTGTGGGGAGGGGGGGTCTCATTTTCATTTTTTTTAAGTTTCATGGCATTTTTGAATTTTCATTTTCTTTTATCTAAAAAAATATCAAAATTGCAAAATCTCAAAAACATTTTCTTTTTAGCATTTTGATTTATTTTGAAGAAACACTATAGGATAAGTATAAGTTTTGGTTAATAAATTGAAATTTTTGAAAATTTATTTGTCTTAACAAAAATAAAAATGAAGTTTGATTACAAATAACAATGGTTTAACTAGTATATAGGAAGATTCATATGTGTTAATTATGAAATATTTTCTAAATGAAAATCTTTATTTAAAAAAAGTGGTAAATTTAAAGTAAAGGATATAACATTTTTATCTTCTAAGTTAAATGGTGTTAAGATGATTTTGCAAAACTGTCTCTCTAAAAAAAATATTTGTATATATGTGTATATTTTTAACACCTAGAGTCATATGTTCACTCGCCATGCTCTATACCCTTCTCCTGTAAGCCCGAAAGGCAGTGCACGATCGATATATCTGGCCTCAGTTTATCTGAGTTACGCGTATGTATATAAAAATTCTTTTTAATAATGCCTACAGTCGATAAGTGTTCACATTTGTATGTTCACTCGCCACGCTCTGTATTCCCCTCACATCAGTCCGCAAAGCAGTGCATGGGTAATATATCTGGCCTCAGTTTACCTGAGTTAGGCATATGTAAATATTGTTAATATCAATAAAATTTTCAAATAAGAGAGAGTAAGAAATCGAAATCCAAGCACCATTTTAACTTGTTTGCTTTGACTTATTATTGGAAAGAAATGAAAATACTACTTTGATAAACCTTAATAATCAACTAAGGATCTATTTCATAGTTACACTGTATTATCGACCGAAACAACGAGTTAAACTATAGCCCATTTGTTTCGATAACTTCATTTTTATTGGAAATTTTGATGAGTAAATGACTTAAATTTTCAAGATAATGACCAAAACATATATTTAAATTATTTGTGTCAATTTAAAATTAAATCCTTCATTGTAAATATTTTCAAAAACTTGCATTCATCTCTTTGTAAATAAATCTTGCATTTTGTAAATATTTTCACTTTGCATTCGGATTTTGTGGGTAGTATCCGCTGAAAACCCTCACGAGACAACACTTGTCCTACTGGGGACACCCAGAGGTTTAACGGCTTATTGCATACGCTCAATGGAATCGTGCTCCCTACGAAAATGGATTGATCTTAGTTTTCCTTTATTCGAGGATGAATAAAAAGATAAGTTTGGGGGTATTTGATATGCATGTAAATGTGCATATATTTACATCCATATTTTATCTATTTTTATTTAAATAAATGTCATATTTGGGTATTTTAACATGTTTAAAACCAAAATTCAATTATTTTCAAATCATCATATATTCATCTTCATTCAAGGGCAAAATGATCATTTTTGTGCATGTGTAAATTTGAGAATTTTTACTTGGACATTTTTTTTATGATTTTTATAGGAATTTGGATGCATATGGAAGAGGCTTTTATGAAGATACATGCATGCACAAATGAATACAAAGGAATGAAGATGGAAATAATTCAAGCTCATGATCATGGAGGACCCCACCCACTTTCCTAAATCTACAATTAGAAGCTAATGGACAACAAAGTGGAGGTTAAAGCTTCATGCACATTTAATGATGGATTGATTAGTGGCTAATGGTTACTTGGTGGCCACACTTCCTAAAGGGCATTTTGGGAAGCACCCTAAAAATTGAATTAGGGTTTTATGAATGTATAAATAGCCCTCTTATGTACATGTAAAGGATCTTCTTACCATTCATTTTACTTAGAAAATTAAGCAAGCAAATTGTAAGCTTAATGTTACATGAAATAAAAATGGCTTCCTAGCCTCTTTCTCTTTTCTTTTCTACATGCTTTTATTTACTTTTATGCTCATTTTTATTCTTATTCTCTCTTTCATTTCATGTTCATAGTTTAGATTTACATTTATGCACTAGTTTAGTTCATTTCCTTCTAGTAGTTGATCTTCTTTTTCTTTGTTTATTCTCTACTTTATTTTATTTTCAATGTTGAAATCTCTATGTGTTGAAATGATAACACAAATGAGAGGCTAAATCCCTACAATTTAGGGGTAATGAAGCTTTCTTTTATCATGTAGATTCAACATAAATTTTCTATGTATGATCTCTTTTGTGCTTCATGAGAAAATGGATGTTTATGTCTGTTTGTGTTTTATGTTGAATTTGATAGCCTACTTTGTTCATAACAAATAGGCTATGCTTATCTCATTAATCACAAATTGCCTCTTCATCTAAATATGATCATGGCAATGAAGTGAAGTTTTAATCAAAATTTGATGATCTATGTTACTAATTAATAGTAAATAGATCATGCTTAAACTAGATTTTGGTTTCATTTTCTATGCCATGTTTCATGAGATTTGAAAAAGTAGGACTAGAGTTGTATTATAGTTTGATGGTTGATTTGTGTTAATTAATAACTCAAATAGGTCATGATTATGATAAATACATCACTAATCCTACTTAGATTAAAAAGAGATCATCATTTGATTTTATGTCGATTTATGTGAAAAATATAAGAAAGTGGATTTGCCTCCAAATTGAATTTTAATCACATAGTTTTTAATCTCAACATTTGCTTAGCTTTCTAGTTTTCAAAACAATCTCCACTTTTGGTTTAATTTGATTGATTGGAAATTTAAAATCTAACAATTCCTTGTGGATCGACCTGTACTCGCCACGTACTAACTTTTGTACGCCGTGCGCTTGCGGTTAAATTTTTATTTCAAAATTCGTTCGGTGATTTTCTAATTTGATAGAAAATTTGTCGTTAAACACTATTGTACATAGTTTTCCCTACAATTGCCAACCATGCGACCACATTTCCCACAACTACGACTACACGTAATTAATCCAACATAGATGTCCCTACAATTTCCACCATGGGACTACATTTTCCATAACCACGACTACAAGAATCCTAGTTACTCATTGCGGGAGAGCCCGCAATGCCGACTCGTCAAAGTGTCTCATCATTGCTGCATCTGTGTCCACCTCTCAATGGTAACGTAACATCACTTATTGCACGATGCCAGGATCCATCAACAACACAACATCAAGCACTTCCAGCACCAGCTACTATAGATATGAGAGATCTTCCCGCATATGAGGCCCTTGATTCGAATCTATCAGTTGTTTTTTCATACCTACTCATTACTCAAGCACCTTCTTTCATGTTTCCGTTCCTTTGCGTACCCCGCTGCGTTTTGGCCTGAGGGAATGCATCCTCTTCTTAGTAATAGACGCCGCTTCGAATATCCTCTCAAAAAAATACCAAGGAACTCCCATTAGTGTCGGGCCGCACACTCCATCAAGCATTATCTTCAGTGTTGCGTGTCCACCATAGAACCTCATGTGAGTGCAATTTTCAATAAAGTCGCCCTAGCCGAATATCGACCCATGCAAGATAAATATCATTTACCCAGTCCTACAATGTCCTAGTGTCGCCATATAGGGAACCATTTTCCATACTTATACTAACATACACACAAACACACACACACACTACTCCTAGAGCGGTTGACTGGCTCAAGTGAGCCAGTCGACCGGTCATGAAGTTTTATTATTAAAATTTTCTTCTGTTAATTATCATTTGTTTGTTTATTCACTATCATCCTCCTTCGCTCTGTTATAGTAAATTGTTAATTACTATATGGCATTTGCAAACCCTAATTAAAGTAAACCTAAGTTTGTGAATCTTACATTTATAATTGTCCAAACTCATATCCAATTTCATTTTGCTATAAATCAGTTTAACCTAGGTTTAACATCAATTCTTATCAACTTGACAAAAAAGGGTATACTCAGATTTATCGGTTTCTTGATTTACAAGTTAACATTATTCAGATCTAAATTAGAAAAGAGGAATCATATTCTTATAATAATGATCAAATTTCCAATTCAATTAAACAAGATTTCTAATTCAATTTCTAGCAACCAAGATCATATAGAGTTTACCAAAATTAATTGTATGTAAATCATCTATTTGATAATGAATCCACTCACCTCAAACCAAAGCTATCCCCTCCGGATTACGCCTAGAATCTCCTCCGTTCGCTTGACCTCTACTAGATTTACTATTCTTCGTTCTCTCTACTTTTGTTTTAATTGAATTTGCAGAAATTTATGATTTGAGGAGAATAGGATTTCAGTTTGTAGAGAGACAAAGTTTGGACATTCAGTAGAAGATTAGGGTTTTCTGAATTTGCTTAGGGTTGTAATTATAGAGGTAGAAGCAAATTAGCTGCACAATCAAACATTATAAAATATGGGTCGTTGGCTGCTCGAAACCCTAGCTGTTTCACCATGACCGGTCGACCGCTATAGATGAGGGCAATCGACCACTTACGGTTGACCAGTCCCAATCTACCTGTCAACTGGTGGTTTTCCATTTTTAAATATTTTTTCAAATTTTTTCACTTAATTATTTTTGATTCTGAAATTTAAAACGTTAATAACTTTTTCGTATTAGCTTCGTTTTCAAAACGTTATATATGAAAATTGTCTAGAAAATCACTACGAACACAACGGTGCAAGTTTCCTAGAAATTTTTTAATGTTTGTCAAAATTCCATTTTTTCCCTTATTATATTTAAATTTAATTCTTTTATTAAATTTCCGCTTAAATTTTCAGGGTGTTACATTATCCCTCCTTAGAAAGGTTCCGTCGAAATATCCAAGGATGGAAAAATGTAACTAATGCGTACAAACATCAATAACTTCAACCATGTAGTCATCTGCCATTTCTGGCAATCATTTCCCTTTGTAAAATTTGTAATGTAAAATGTACATGTAGGCGTGGAATGCATATGAACCTATACTAATGCAAAAATTAGGAGGTCTCCTAATCTAGTTGACCCCATGAAATGCAAATGCTTACGCCATGTATCCAAATGTATGCAACAATTCAATCCATATGCAACAACCATGTGCATATAACTCAATAAAATAAGACAAGCGACGGTGTATGTGTATGCTAACTAAAGATATTTTTCTGTATGTGCAAGAACAAATAAATACATACATTAGTATCAACCATCCAAAACATGTCATATTGACACGTTCATGACCATTCTTAGCATCCAACGGTGCCTTCCTATGAGGTATGCTATTCTAGAACCTAACACGTAAGTAGTCTATGCTTATTTATCTAAAATGGAAATGTAGCAGAAAAGAGTTATGGGTGGGTAGCTCGGATCTTCTCCTCAGGCTCCCATGTACTCTTTGATGGGTCATCTCCCCACTGGACCTTAATAAGCTTGATAACCTTGTTGCGGAGTCGCTTTGTACCATGCTCAAGAATAGAGTGAGTGCACGGTGAACAAGTGACTCCCTCTCTGCCTCCAACTCCTCTAGCTGACTTGGCTCGACTACAACGGTGGTATCATGTAAACATTTTCGCAAATGTGACACATAGAAAATGTCATGTACTCCCGCTAACTTCTTAGGCAGCTTTACCCTATAAGCTAACTTCCTAACTCTATCGGTAATGCGAAAAGGCCCTACAAACCTCAGTGTTAACTTTCTCGAACTACCAAATCTCATAACATGCCTAAGCGATAAGATCTTCACAAAGACCATGTCGTCCACTGCAAACTATAATTATGTGCATCTCATGTCAGTGTAAGGCTTCTGCCTATCTTGTGTGGTTTTCGTCCTCCTACGGATCAAGTCTACCTTCACTGTGGTTTCCATCACCATATCCGGTCCAAGAATAATCATATCATAGTGTCCCATCGACACGATGTTGATCTACAGAGCCTTCGGTATAACACCCCAATCGATGACATCCCAATACTCCCTTGATAACTGTTATTTTAAATGAACTCTACTAGTGGCAAGTGATCCTCCCAAGAGCCTCCAAAATTCAATATGCACATCTAGAGTAAGCCCTCTAATACCCGATTCACCCACTTCGTCTATCCATCCTTCTATGGGTGATAAGCGGTACTCAAGCTCAACTTGGTGCCCAAAGCCTCCTATAGACTCCTTCAAAACTCGCTGGTAAAAAGCAGATCTCTATCACCAATGATGCTAGAATTAATTCTATGTAACCTAACAATCTCTCTCATGTATGGTGTCATCAAAGATGTACCAGCCCTCGCACTCCTAACCAGAATAAAATGTGAGCATTTGGTTAGTCGGTCGCCTATGACCCAAATACTCTTACTTCCTCTTCTACTCTTAGGCAGTCCATCGATAAAGTCCATAGAAATACTCTCCCACTTCCACCGAGGAATATCCAATGGCTGCAACAATCCTCTTGGCTTCTTCTGCTCCGTCTTTACCTTCTGACAAGTCGTACATCGAGCCACATACTCTGCCACATGCTTCTTTATACAGGGTCAATAAAAGACTCTCTTTATGTCATGGTATAATTTGTCTCCATCTAGATGAGTGGTTATCCTAGAGCGATGAGATTTGAGTAGTACCATGTCAATCAAATTCATAATAAGAGAAACACATAACCTACCATCTCTCCATAACCATCCCTTCGAGTCAATGGCATAACGCCTCAAATGACTCAACAGTTCTTCTCTACTAACCCTCTTAAAAATATTTAAAAGCTCCTTGTCATGCTTCTAACTCGACCCAATACGGTCCATAAATGTAGGCTATATATCCAAAGCTGCTAATAATCCTGGAGTGCTGTCTGACGATGGTCGAAAATCGAATGTGAAATGAACTTCAAATGCTTTCACTCTAAGAACAAATGACTCAACACCACATGCTTCCTAGTCAAGGCATCGGCTACAACATTGCCCTTGCCCGGAGTATACGAGATATCAAAGTCATACGATGCTAAAAACTCCATCCACCTCTACTACCTTAAGTTCAAATCATTTAGGAGAATAAATACTTCAAAGACTTATGATCCGTATATAGCTTAAAGTGCTCCCCTAAAAGATAGCATCTCCATGACTTGATTGCAAAGACAATGGCTGCCAACTCAAGATCATGGGTAGGAACATTTACACACAAAAAAAGAAAGGGGAATAGTCGACCACCATTTCAAGGAAGGAAAAGAGGAAATCGAGTTTTGTAAGTAAGAGATTTCATCTTTAAGGAGAAGAAAAGCTTTTGATCAACTTCTAATCAAACAAGGTGAGTAAAATTTTCCTTAAAAACCTTCCAAACTCGTTCGAATTCGAATTCATTATTGAATGAATGTTTGAAAGATTGCTAAACCATGCTTTAGTGACAAAAATGCTTTTATTTACGGTTTATGAATATAATCGCTAGGAATTAGTAATGTGTTAGGGTAAAACATAATTTAATCTCCTCCATATGTTATGAAATTTTGTATGATATTTCTAATGATGAAATAAATATGGACTTTTAGTTTCATAATTCTTTGAAATTATATAGAATTTATATGAATTTTCTAAGTTGAGGAAACGCTTAATTTTGGGAAATTAATTATTAAAAATATTTATTTTGATCTGAAATTTTTATAGAAGACGAAATATGATGATTTAGATTTTTGATGAATTTTTGGGATTTTTTCCATTTTGAATTTATATGAATTATTTAGCAAAGGAAAGAGTTAATTACAAATGGATAATTAATTAAGGAAGTAATTAACAATTTGTAAAAAAAGAAAAATGCAATTTCTCAAAATGACTAATGAGAATTCGATATGTAGTAGGTTTTGGTGTAAAGTAATTACTTTGAATGGTAATAAATCTGTTTTCCACTTAATGTCCAAACTGTCATATCAACTTGCGATAGCTAATGTCAACTTGCAATAGCTAAATAATACCTATCAACTTGCGATGGCTAAGGTCAACTAGTGATATCAATATGCAATGACTCTAAGGCGTATCAACATGCGAAAGCGTGTAAAGGTGTCAACTTGTGATAACCAAGTAAAATATCGGCTTGCGATAGCTAATGTCAACTTGCGATAGCCAAGTAAAATGTCAACTTGTGATAACTAATAAAATATCAACATGCGATAACTAAAAGAGATGTCAATTTGCAATAGAATTAAAATGTTGACTTGCAATAGGTTGTAGATGTCAACTTGCAACATCATTATAATATCAACCTATGATTGGTTATATATGTCAACATGTGACAGCTAGATAAAGTGTCAACATGCGATAGCCATGTAATGTAAACATGTAATAGCTTGGTTAAATTTGACACCCAACGTCTATGCCTGCGACAACTTTTCAATATCAATTCCTTAAACAAAATAAGGAAGATTTTAGTGACATTTTGGAAGCCGGTTTCCAAGATATTGGTCGTGAATTTCATAAGAATGAAATTATAAAGAAATGTTATAAGTTAAAAGTGTGTTAACTTATTCGAACTTTGTAATGGAGTAAGTTTAGGGAAGTAAGGGAATGATAGTGTTATCATTTAAATTAAAGATAAAGATTTTTTATCTAAAGGATTTGTAGGGTACACAATAAATAAACAAAAAGAAAGGATTGAACTAAGATCATAAAGATATAATGACTCAAAGAGATTATTGTATAGTAGGGTTTCAAGTCTAACTAAATCAGAAATTCAATAGGTATGTGACAGAGTGATGAGACTAATAAAGTCAAAATTTTAATGTGCATATGGCAAGGTGCCAAGACTGGTAAAGTTTAAAATTTAATAAATTATGGACGGGTACCAAAACACCAAAATGAATGTAGTAAGTGAATTAAATCGTGGAACGAAAATGTTTCTGGAACAAGGAGGGGTCATTGACACTGTAAGAACGCTTGCTAGAATGTATTCAATGTTCTTACATTCAACCTCCTAAGAGAGTCAGGGTGGCTCTCATGGTAGAAGGAGCGGCTATTCCATCGGCGACAATGTTCGAAGGAAAGATAAATCAGTGATAGACAAGCCTAGGGAGATAATCACTAAAATAAACTAATGAGAACTTTAAGATTGATGCCTAAATAAGGGACTAGGTGATGTTTGTGAATGAGGTTGATGATTGTATGACATAGTTTGTAACTTATTGATGACAAGTATAGGGTATATTTGAATTGCAAATGGTTGAATGCAAATATGACATAGTTCATAAATGAATGTTAAGTATAAGGTAAACTTAAGCCTTAAAAGTGATGCCATATGCATGCTCATTCTGTAACGTTAATTACATAATATAATGTAATTGATTTGTTGGGATAGTGAAATGAAAACCAGTTCCATGCTTTAGCTGTGTAGTCTCACTAGATGACCGTTTCTTTAGGTTGAATTTACTCATACCAGGATTTATTCTGACCCGTGTTTTTATTATTTACCATAAACTCATGGATACCCATTTGAGTAAGCTGAGTTTATGGCTTAGGTATATATCTCTTAGAAAGACGAATAAAGACTTCGAAGACAAAGCATGAGGCCTGTTTGCAAATAATGGTTATTAGGAAATTCCGCTGTGTAAAACTAGAAATTTATAACTAGTTAAGCATCCTTGTTGGCATCTTCCTATGTCGGGCATGACACTCTATTTATATTTTATTATATTTACCACTGCATGGGAATGAGATTGGTCAATAATGATGTAATGACTTATGTAAAACAATTTGATGTAATGAAATTATTTAACTGCTCTATTTACTTGATATTGTGGAAAAAAACTGATCTTGTTTTGTCGCTTGAAAATAATTCTGGTTATGACTGTAGCATCATTAGCGTTCATTTTTGAGTCTTGAAGTAGGGATTATCACAGTGATGTTGAAAAGTAATGCTTAGCGCTACACATGACTATATCACAATTAGACTCCCATTGTTAGTACATTAGTCATGGTTGCATTCCAATGACTATGTGAAGTGGACGTAGATATCTATATTAATACGGTTGACATCGTTCGAGCGAATGAACCTATGGAAGGAGACGAATTATCGATCCTTATTTGTTGTTAGTCGAGAAATGTAGGGCATAGGATGTGTTTACCACTGAGGTTGTTTACTTGATGCTCTGGTAAGCAATTTATCATTGGGATTGTTTACTCAACACGTGCCTTGGCATCGTGATGTATACTCAGTATGGGGAACCCAAACGGTTTATCATTGAGAATGTTTGCTCAATGAATAGTTAGGCAGTTTACCATTAAGAATGTTTTCTCAATGAACAATTAGGCGGTTTACCATCGAGATTGTTTACTCGATGCATTCCTAGGTTTACTCAGTTCTCTAGATGTTCCAACCTTTGGGTTGAAATCTTTGTAGACCATTAGTGGATGTAGGTGTATTAAGGATTGTTACCTTATTGTGTATAAATGGATTAATTCTTTACACATACCACACACACAAAAATGAACTTCCCTAGGTCATGTGGATTATAACTAAGGTTTAATTACTTATCAACACCATACCACTAGTGATATTATTCGCTCATCGAACCTTATCTGGTCCCCTTTATTTTACACTCTTCGTATATATTACAGGAAGACACGGTAGTAGATGAGGTAACAAGGATAAGGTGCATGGGGGAAGTGACAGTGCGCTTTGGAGAATATTTACTCATAGTTATTTTCCTATGTACCATATTGTATTCATTGATCGGACTTATGTGTATTCCTATTTGGATATTCACTTAGACAATTTTGTATGGACCGTGACTATTTTGTGATAGTATTGATTTGGGATATTTTCAGTATTCATGTTTTCTTTTCTTTTGTCGTGAGATCTCAAAGTTTAGAATGCTTGAAATTTATATTTGTCTCTATATCGTGTAAACAACAAAACATAAGATTTGTACTTCTAGCACGACGTCAGTCAAACGCCATTTCTAGGCCTTCGATTGGTATGTCCGAAGATGCGGGTCATTATAATTACCATTTAACCCTTATTGATGTTATATAATTTAAATCTAGTTTAAATATACTTTGATATCATATATCAATATATATATATATATATATAACTTTTATATACGCACCCAACAAATTACCAACGGCACCCTAAACAATTCTAGAGGCTACTCCATTTTATTACTATAAATACAGTAGTTCATAATTCATAATTAATTTATAAATATTATAAATCAATTAAATCAAATGGTGTTTTGAAGAATGAATAGATTTGTTTGTGCGACTCATAGGTGTGAATTTATCCAGCGATTAATATTCGAACAATTCAATACTAATGTTCACTCATCCCCTTGTTAATGGTGTGATAGTTTGACCTAATTCATCACTTACAAATCTTATGAGCAAAATCTAATTTTATAAATTAAAGCGCTACCACTTGGTAATAACTTACGCTAATTCTCTTCATCAACAATATATCACATTAGGACTTACAAAAATTTGGTTTTGGAGATATTCCAATATCATCCACATTCAACTCGGTTAGTCCATAAACAAAATTCTTGGTTCAATAATAATATTTATCATTAACCGTATTACTTTTTTGACTTTAAGTTTACTGCAGTTAACCGTGATACCAACTTCTACAACTAAGGAGATGAACTTCATTGAACAATGTTTCACTTTCAATGCTTCAACCAGACCCAACTATAGTCTTCGACGAATGCTATGCCACAATTTAATTATAATCAAATTGGAGTTTCCATATTGAATTCAATGGTATTCTTAAGTTGAGTCAATTGTGTAATATTGTCACCTTAATATTTTCCATTTGAACCAGTTGTTGTTAACTAATAGGAAACTCTCAGATGATTCATTCCTTGGTTATCCAATAACTATTAGTATGTAACCCCTTGGTGCCCCAATAGTCATGAGTAATACATTGACCAACATTTGAAGAGCGTTATGTACTCAGGTCTCAACGTATGTATTGATATCCTTTCTCAAAACATCTTGACCAAGAATATTTAAAATAATATGTTATTTAAGATTGTGATAATTTTCTCATGATTACAACTCCGTGTAATTATTATCACAATAACATATCATTTAAGAACTTTTTATTAAATATATTTAAATTAATTATTTAACTGATATATATCACAATATAACAATATATATAACATAAAACAAAGACCTTTTATTTCAAGTAAGATTTATCACAGTGTTAAAATTTATAATAAATTACAGAATTGCCCCTAGTGCATAATACTAACTTTATCAATTCCGACCTTGAGCTTGCTCAACAAATCATATGCCCACAAGCAATGGATAACACTTTATCGGTTGTATCTTACGCAACTCCTAACCATGGTCTTTGTCCAAATCTCGATTTCGACCTTGAGTTTGCTCAATAAATTGAAAGAGATTATTCACTCATACCTATCATTTTGCGATGGCCTAATTATAATGCATGTACCTAGAGTTTGCTTAAAAAATACATGTATATATCTTACCTCATCTAGAAATATATTAATATTACTACACATAAAATCTCTAGCTTAAGTTTGCTTAACAACTAGTGTGTATGCTGATGGGACCGGGCCAGGCAGAAGCGGGTGAAATAGGTAGATTTCAATTTTACCCCTTATTTTGGATATATTGAAGCTATGATGTGTAAAGAGTTTATTAGATCCAATCTAATATTTTTTAATTAAAATCTTATTTATTTAATTGTTTAAAAAGAAAATTTATGTGACGACCTACAAATCCGTACCCTTTGAATCGACAATAAACCACACATGTCCGACCCAAAAAGCACAAAATGACGGAAAGTCATGAGAAAGAAGAGAGAGGGTGAGAAGAAAGAAAGAAGAGAGAAGAAGAGAAGAAGAAGAAGAAGAGAGAAACAGAACCAAAACAATATAAAATCTCATATCGTAGTGGAAAAACATATAATATCATATCAATGACCTTTACAAAATAGAAACTGTAATATCATATACATACATCCATCAGAGTTCAATAATCAATCACTAATCATCAGCCTGGACAGTTATAGTACCCTGTCCTTACAAATGCTGATAATTCAAACAACAAAGCAACGGAAAAATAAACATATATGTGGAATATGACCAGAAGACCTCTAGCTCTCTTGCTGAAACTCCAAAGCATCCAAATCTGTATCTGTAAACATACTCGGTCTGACCCGAGCATTGAAAGGGAAGAACGCCCGGATCAGTCTGGTAAACCAGCGTGAGAAAACACATCTTAACTGAATTTATTTTAAAAGTTATAAAACTTTCTTTTATCAAAACAAAGGTATCTTGTAAGACACGTCCACACATAAACACGGATGAGTTTTTACCTTACGATAACCAAAACATTTCATATCAAATCCCGTTATATTATTACCAGTGTCTATTATACAAATAATAAGAATCATAGCCGAAATTGTTACATTGATTAAATTCCATCATATAGCCACAAAGTATGTAATACAAACAAAATGGCAGGCACGTAGCGGAGTTTGGATTTCCATACAAATGACTAGGAGAAGAGACTACTATTAGCACTAAAATTGGTCACTAACACCCTTGAATAGAGTTGTGTGGAGAGATTAATGAAGAAAGTAAATTAAAACAGAGGAATAACGCGATTGAGTGCAAAAAGAACAACATAAAAGGAAACACCAGATTTATAGTGGTTCGGCGTGATTGCCTACGTCTACTTTGAATATGATCTTTATTACTTTTTCAATCGCTCAAGTACAGATACAATCCATAAACAAAAAACTTGAATGCAAGTTTAAACAGAAAAGAAGTGAGTACAAAAAATGGCAGAGTATCCCTGGAGTTCCCGAAAAGAGGTCCCCTTCAACTGTACCCCTGCCCCTCTATTTATAGATGAAGATAAGTTGGACTCCTCGTGCAAGCCCATTACTAAGGTAGCTCGGCCCATAGCTGTTTGGTAGACCGAACCAGTTACGCCGATCCACCACCACCGACCCACCTGTTGCCGATCCAAGGGTTGTCTCATTGCTGACTCGAAGCAGGCCCTCGAGGAACTCGAAGCAAGCGGTGGATGGCTCGAAGCAAAGAAATGCTGGCCGCGTCACTCTGTTGTAGGTCAAAGAACTTATTAACCTCAAGGTTCACTGACCCAGGTATGCCGACCCACACATGCCTAACCATTAAGGTCAAACCACGAATGTCGAACCACAATCGACCGACCCGTCTTGGCTTTCCTTCCTCGACCGAGCGATGCATGCCGACCTACTATAACTACCTTGACCGAGCGATGCATGCCGAACTACCATAACTTCCCTGACCGAGCGATGCATGCCGACCTATCATAACTTCCTTGACCGAGCGACGCATGCCGACCTACCATAACTTCCTTGACCGAGCCACGTTTAAAGGCCGATCCACTTAAATGTACCGAGCCACTCAAACACGCCGGACCATACATGTAGGCCGAACCACGCGCCTATCATACTAATTGAGTTACACCGGACCCTCATATTTCTACATCTCTTTTGGCTTGAATCCCGTCTAGGCCCAACCATAGCCTCTGCGACTATCGCCTTGTAGCCGGGCCAAAGTGCCGGGCAACATTTTCCCCTCAAAGCGTGTCTTGTGAATCGACATGGCGCGCTTTGAATTAGCGAGTAATCCCTGTTTCCAGAGGCTAGTTCGTTTGAAATGATAACTGATTGTCGCTTTTTCACTTGCTATTGACGAAGCTTCACGTCCTCTGAATGTATTAGTTCAGTCTCAAAGAGATTCTTGAAATCTTGTTTTAACTTTTCCAAAGCTAAATGTATGTGACCTTTCGAAGGTTAGACCATTCTAGAATTCATAAACCAATATGTCTCCACCAACTTGATGGCATCTGTCCCTTCGTATAGTTTCATCTTTCATTACCATGATGTGCGATACGTTCATGTACACACTTTCTATATTTTTATTCTTTTTTTTATATAACAAAATTGGGTTGGCATATGGAAGCCGAACCACTCGGTCTGTTCCTTTGGCAAAAAGATGGGCCGACATACCAATACTGACCCACACGATCGATACTTGCTTCACCGACCCAATAAACATGTGTTGACCGGTTCCATCGGGTATAGCCAGTTCATCTTCTCCCTTCTTCATATAAAAGCCCCGTCCTTTGCTCCTTTCTCCCCTTCTTATTTTCACTCTACTTTCACAAGCTCGCATCCTTCCTATTTCCCCAAATTTGCCAACTTGCTTCCCATCGAACCCTGTACCTCTCCCCTCGTGATTTCAGTTGTTCTCGAATTCGATCAACTCCTCAACCTAGCATCTCGAAACTGCTGCAAACCTCAAGTTTTCTCCATAGGTATGAATTTCCTTTCAAACTCGAAATCACATACGAAGTTTCAGTGCTTGAGTGGATGGCTTCCCCTTTTCCTTGGTTATAGTAATAGGTAGAGGATAATTGAGAAGAGAGGAAGAGATAAATCAAGAGGAGGACTGGACTTTAAGTTAGGGCTTCAACCGTCTTTGATGGTTGATGGCAATAGTCTCGTAGAAGGAGTAGTTGTTGTTTTCATAATTCGAAAGTCAGGACTTAGAAGGAGGAAGGAAGATGTCGCGTGGTGAAGAATTCAAAAGAAAAGGAAGGGTTCTGTGATCCGAGAGTAAACGTGGGTCGGTCACGTTGAGAGAAATGAGAGTGTGGTTAGGTAGCTATGTGTTACGTTGTGGGTCGGTCAGAGTCCAGGGGAGCGGGTCGGTATTCCGAGCGAGGGAGTCGTTCGGTATTGAGGAGGAGCATGGGTCGATAGGAAATTAGGAATGTGGGTCGGTATAGACCTAGAGGGCTGTTAGGTGATTAGAGAGTGAGAGAGGAGAATGAGTGGGTTGGCTATCTTGGTCTAGAGAGTCGTTCGGTGGCTCGTAAGAAGGTTGGTCGGTTGGAACCGAGTCTTTGGGATTAGCATTGGCAATCTAAACCATCTCACCTTGAACATAATAAAAACCAAGACCACATATTCCCACGCCTGATCACAGAACAATGAACGATAACAAGAACCAAAGCATATGACCATATATAACTGATTTGGACCAACAACTCCATAATTTTAATGATTGCAAATGCATATTTAACTCAATAAAAGCAAGCAATAGCCTTCACCGCATATGATGCTAATGTCTGATCCCAGGACTTTTGCTACCGACCATAGGACAAACTTTGGTGACGGTTAATAATAACGGCCTTCAAAGATGATAATTTTAAGCTTCATTGTGCTAAATTATTCTTTAGGGCTTTAATTTATCTGTACTCTTTGCTTAAATCATCGCACTAGTTCACACACAACACGGGGGAATACTTTGTTGTTATATCTGATATCTATTGTCTTTCAAGTATAGCTTAAACATGTATCTATTCACATCGATCGTTCTTTAGAGATGTCCAAAAAATCAAGCTCTCCTAAAGTTTCTGACAAGCCTGAGCCAAGTTCTCGGCAGGAGGCAGTGGGAACTTCGAATCCATCATCAGTCCCTACACCTGGCATCCCAGATCCGCCTATTGTGGTTATAGGTCCGGCTCCTGACGCTGTAGACGGGGCCGTTGTTTTGGATGATCCCATCGACTCCCAAGCCTCGAAAATCGGCGAATCCACTCTCCGTCGATTATGTTCTATCCATGGAATCCCCTTCGAGGACGTTCTGGTCCCGTCGGCACTAGATCGGCCTCACTTGCCCCCAGCCGGATATACAGCGTGCAACAAATTTATGTGCTGGGCTGGAAGCGTTCCACCTTTTAACTCATTCCTCCATGAAGTGTTGCAGTATATAGGGATTGCTCCAGCACAACTACACCCTAATAGCCATGCATTTATTCACGGTACATGCATTCTTTTCATGAGCGTCTTATTCAGACCCCCTACTCCTGAGGATATCCGTTATATTTACCGCTTCTAGAGACGTATTGACAGTCCATCCTTCATATTTCTCGAGCCACACCACAAATGCCAAATCCTGACTGGTGCATGGAGTAAATTTTCCCAGTATAAACAAGAGTGGTTTTACGTACGCTGTCCTCCTGGTTTTGCGAGAAGATGGCTAGAAGGGAGTAAGTTTCATTTTTAGCCAAATCTTTGTCCTAGGGCTCGAAGTGTATCCTTTCTGAACTTCTTTCAACTCTTGTAGGTATCTTCCCACGACCTGAAGATGCCGGGTATTCTGAGGCCGTCGAGGCCATCCGAGCTATTCCTGTGAGAGATCGGGACATTAAATCCATAATTACTAGTGAGTTGCTCTCGAAGTTTGGACTACTGGAAGGGGACCGTCGGACTAGCCTTCCAATCGGTGCAACTATAGCAGGAACCGCTGCAGAAATAGGCAAAGAGCAAGCTGGACCTTTGGTGCCCCCTATAGGAGGGGCCCCCGACACAACTGAGGAAGGTGAAATTAAAGAAACCGAGGTGTTAGAGGCGACCGAAGAGAACATAAGTTCCGGCCAAGTGCCAGTATCTGATGCACCCGACACCGATGAACCACCGCCTCCTTCGAAAAATAAAAAGAGCCTGGCTTACAAGCTGAAAAAGAAAAAGGTTGGCGGAACATCAAAGGTTACGATAACTCCGATCGAAAAAAATCGCCTCCCCAAAATTTAGAAGGCTCATTAAAAGGCCTATCAGACTTGACCATTCCTGACGACATATTGAATTATGGTTTCAATAACCCTGAGGCTATGGGATTCAACTCGCCCGTGAAAAGCGATGAAGGCGCTCAGACTCACCATCAAGGAGAGAAAACTCCAATAAGTAAAGCAAAAAACACTGGTCCGTCGGGGGGAAACACTAGGACACAAAAACACTTACACTCCACCCTGCACTTGAATTTCACTCATCGTGTGTTTTCTACTAACTCGCCCTCATTTGGTTTCGTGTGCAGGTGATATAGGGTGTACACACGGCATTGATCGCCTTCGTGGATCCTCTATCTTCTACCATTCTAGTCGAGATTCTGGATTGGGCAAACGATGAGACATGGATGACAGCGGTGATAGAGATTATCGTCCCATAGAGTCGTCATCTTCCAGAAGGAGAACTTACAGCCATTCTTCATATCCAAACGATCCTCCCTCTCAGCCGGAGCATAGTAGGGAGAAATCTGCTCAGAAGGGATCCCAGTTCGAAGTTCCTCGCGACCAACATTCTGGCTCGTCGAGTACCAAGCAGTCCCGTGAACCTTATAAGAAATCCGTGACTCCGGTTAGGCAGACCCCTCCAGCCTCCGCACATGATCCGTCGACAGCGGAAAAATTAGCTAAGCTCAAGGCTACATTCCCGAAGATATGTTTTGATGGCTTGAAATTTCTCCCCGCGATTCATCCTATCCCTGGACATGTTAAACAGAGCGCCATTACTTGCAACAACGACGTTTATTTTCAACACAATGCGTTCGTACACTTGGTAGAAAAAGTTTCAGAGGTTTCCATTGAACGCCAACACGAGATTGATCACCTCAAACTCGAAGCTATTTATGAAAAAGACATCATTAAGGGTCAAGATGAGGAACTATCCTCATACAAATCTCAGCTCGAGACTGCCCAGAAAAATGCTAAGGAGACAGCCGAGGCAGTTAGTCGCATGGAGGCCACTCACAATAAAGAACTTAGTGAGGTAGTCCAATGCAGCGGCGCTCTTGCTTTGGAGAAAGACTCTATTCAAAAAGAAAAAGACATTCTCGATCGACGGGTCAAAGAACTAGAGGAATTGCTCTCTAAAGAGAGAGAAGAGAAAATTGCAGCGCAGGAAGAGTCACAAAGATACTGCGATGAAATCGTCAAAACACGGCTTCTAAAGACAAAACTCGATGAGGAGCTTTCCAAAGTTGAAGCGCTAAAAGAGGCAGCTTGCGAGGAGGGTATGAAGATGGCGCTCATAGAAGTCGACTCTCGTCTTGAGGCAGCTACCGAGGCTAGAAGAGAAGAAATTAAGTGCTTATTCGATCCGCTCATTGCCGAATACAATGCACGAGTTCTCATGCACCGTGACCTATCTTTTCTAGGCGATGGCTATCTCGAATCATTGGCCAAAGCATGGGATACTTTGATAAAGATTAAAAGATTCGAGCTAGGCGTCGAAGAGGTTGATGAAGAATCTCTTGTGAGGGAAGTGCTTCGAGGAAATGAACCTTCAGACTTATCCGCGACAAAAGCCTTCTTTGGAAGAGGCTCCCCGTCATCAAAGGGTAAGGACGATATTGCTGGCCCATCCGGCACTGAGTCTCCAGTTCCTCCTCCCGTTCAGCCAGCCGATAGCTTGTCACTTGGGCCTCCCGAGAAGCAAGTCGGTTATGACCCAGAGAAGCCCGGGCTTGGTGTTCACATTCTATCCCCTATTCTGGAGGGTAATACTCCCAAGACGACCGATAGTCAAATGGAAGCCGGTATGTAGCTTTTCCTTCTAGAGTTCAGGAAACCATTGCTTTTGGTGAGTAATAGATGTATTCTGACATTTGCCTTTTATGACTTCATATAGGCTATTCTGACCCCGAACCAATTCCAAGGAGCGATGTCGCCACGGAGCGGGAAGAGAAAGCGGCTGAGGCACTTCACACACAAGATACCCCTGGTCCCGATGCTCAAGTGATCGGGGCGCTAGATGAGGATAAACTTGAGAATCCCTCGCTTGTAGATGAACGCAACGAGGCCGAAATCACGCTTCCGAGCATACTTCCAAGCTTAGTATGAAGGAGCAAATAGAGGAAGAGGAGAAAAAGAAAGCCGAAGTTAAGATAGAACCTCAGGTGGTGGAACTCGATAACTCCCTAAATAGGCCCCTGAAGGTCATTCTCCTCGGTGGGACCATACCTTTGGAGGTCCCTCTTCCTTCCTCGGATACCACATCGCTGGGAAGCAAGGGCTCCAGGAGAAAACGTTCAGCCGAGGAGACTTCGGAGAAGCCGAAAAAGGAGAAAAAGTCAAAGAAGTAGCTACCATCTGGTCATGCCTCGCTCAGCTCAAATAAGCCAAAATCATGTAGTTGTTTCCTTTTTTATAGTCATTGTAGGTAGACTTTGGCTTCGGACTTCGGAGAAGTTGTAATGGAACTTAATTTCTGACTAGTAAATAAAATTTTGTTTCTCCGTATTTCCCAAACTCTCATCGCTTAGTTTATCACCTAACATGTAATTGAAATTCAGAGTCTTGTGGGTGACGTAAACTCATGTCCGCTTTCAAAGGACTTGGGGATTTTTTGAATCATTTATATTCTAACCAGCGTTCCGGGGACTTAGAGGTTTCTTGAATCGCTTATACTCCAGTCCGCACTCCGGGGACTTAGAGTACTCTAGTCCGCGCTCTGGGGACTTAGAGGTTTTTTGGATCGTTTATACTCTAGTCCGCACTTTGGGGACTTAGAGTACTCTAGTCCGCGCTCCGGGGACTTAGAGATTTTTTGAATCATTTAAACTCTAGTCTGCACTCTGGGGACTTAGAGTACTCTAGTCCGCGCTCCGGGGACTTAGAGATTTTTTGAATCATTTATACTCCAGTCCGCACTCCGGGGACTTAGAGATTTTTTTTGAATCATTTATACTCTAGTCCGCACTCTGGGGACTTAGAGTACTCTAGTCCACGCTCCGGGGACTTAGAGATTTTTTTTAATTATTTATACTCTAGTCCGCACTCTGGGGACTTAAAGTACTCTAGTTCATGCTCCGGGGACTTAGAGATTTTTTGAATCGTTTATACTCTAGTCCACATCTGGGGACTTAGAGTACTCTATTTCGCGCTCCGAGGACTTAGAGATTTTTTGAATCGTTTATACTCTAGTCCACACTCTGGGGACTTAGAGTACTCTAGTCCGCGCTCCGGGGACTTAGAGATTTTTTGAATCGTTTATACTCTAGCCCGCATTCAGGGGATTTAGAGTACTCTAGTCCTCGCTCCGGGGACTTAGAGATTTTTTGAATCGTTTATACTCTAGTTCGCATTCTGGGGACTTAGAGTACTCTAGTCCGCGCTCCGAGGACTTAGAGATTTTTTGAATCATTAGCTGATCGACTTTTAGTTTTGCGCATGTGTTCATACGCCGTACATTTTAATGCAATTTTATTTTTCCATGAAATTATAAAATACAAAACACTAATAGCTCATAGGAAAACAGCTTCAAGCCTTTATTGATTGTAGAAAATAATGACAAACTGAATTGTCTTATTACATGTCAGAAACAGAGAACAACAAAAGAAACGTATCCTGGAAATAACTGCTACTAAAATGCCAAAGAAATAAACTAAGTGTAATAAAGATGCAAATGCTCGCTATTCCATGCTCTGGGGAGCGTCACGCTATCAACAGTCGCTAGCTTGAAGGTTCCTTCTCCAAGCTTTCGTTCAATGACGTATGGACCTTCCCATGTGGGATTCATATGTGATGGGACTGGAAAAACTCGCTTCAAAACAAGGTCGCCCACATCAAAAGTTCTTGGTCGAACCTTTTCATTATAGTATCGGGCGACTCGGTGCCAATATGCGGCTGCCCGCAAATCAGCTTCTTCATGCTTCTCGTCGATAAAGTCCATTGATTTCAGTAAAAGATCTCGATTCATCCTAGGATCATAATGAGTCACCCGGTGAGAGGGAACTTTAAGTTCCACGGGTATAACAGCTTGAGTGCCGTATGCCAAGGTGAATGGAGTGTGGCCAGTCACGGACTTGTGGGTGGTTCTGTAGGCCCAGAGTGCTGTTGGAAGCTCATCCACCCACTTCAGCTTGTCCATTTGCTTTGGGATGAGCGACTGCTGCAAACCTTTTCTCAATGCAATATTTTTGGCAGAACTCTTTGAACTCTCTACTCTCAAATTGAGTTCAGTTGTCAGTAATGATAGTGGGAGGCCAAAGCGGCATATAATGTTTCGTACAACAAAATTAATGACCTTTTTGGTGGTGATTGTAGATAAGGGCTCCGCTTCTGCCCACTTGGTGAAGTAATCGACCGCGACAATTGCATACTTCGCACCACCTTTGGAGATTGGCAAGGAGCCGATTATATCGATCCCCCATATTGCAAATGGCCATGGACTAACCATTTGTGTGAGTTCATTCGGTGGTGCTCCCGGGATTTTTGCGTACTTTTGACATTTGTCGCATCTCCTTACATAGTCCGCGGCGTCCCGATTCACGGTCGGCCAATAGTATCCATAGCGGAGGATCTTTTTGGCCAGCGTCTGCCCCCAGTATGGTCGCTATATTCTCCTTCATGAACTTCTCTTAAGACTCATTTTATCTCGTCGTAGGTGATGCACCTAAGTAAAGGAACCGAGAATCCCTTCCGATACATTATTCCACCCTGCATTATATACCGCAAGGCCTTGCGAACGACTTGTAGTCTTTAGTTCTTTCTCTCAGGCAAGGTTCCATGTAGTAGCTATTCTTTGAATGGGGTCATCCACGACTCCCTTTCAGTTTTCGTTCCTAACACAAGATCTACTTCCATTTCGCATATACTCGGGGCATGTAAGGTTTCGACGGGAACCAAGCCCATCTGTTGTGCATCACCAGTACTTGCGAATTTTTCCAACGAGTCGGCTTCCCCATTTTGTTCGTGCGGAATGTGCGAAATATCGTAGTATTCAAGGTCCGCCAATAGTTCTTGAACCCAAGTGAGGTATGGGGCAAGCCTTTTCCCCTTTGCCTGATAATCCCCCCGTACTTGGTACACCACCAATTGTGAGTCACAAAAGATTTCAATTGATTTCACTCCAAGTTCTTTGGTAAGCTTCAAACCCGCAATCAATGCTTCATACTAAGCTTCGTTGTTCGTCGCGGGGAAATCAAGTTTCAAAGCATAACAAATTGATCGGTTCTCGAGAGTTACAAGAATAACGCCAGCCCTAGAACAACGGTCGTTGGATGCTCCATCGGTGTATAGCTTCCATCGAACGGTGGGAACTACATCACCACCACTTGGCTCATCTGATATGGTGAATTCTCCAATAAAATCTACTAGCACTTACCCTTGGATAGCCCTCTATGGCAGGTAAGTGATATCGAACTGACTCAACTCAATGTTTCGTATGAATAACCTTCCAGAAGTCTCTAGTCGCTGGAGCACCGCCGTAGAGGTTGATCAGTATAAACACTGACCGGATGCGCCTGAAAATACGGACGGAGCTTGCGTGATGCGATCAGCAGGCAGTAGGCTAGCTTCTCAATCTTAGGATAATTTCTCTATGCCCCCGTTAAACGCTTACTAACATAGTACACTGGCTTTTGAATTCGGTCCTCTTCACGAATCAAAGCCGCACTGATGGCATGCTGAGATACGCCAAGTAAACATACAACTCCTCATGATCTGCAGGCTTTGACAGAACCAGGGGCCTCTCCAAGTGTGTCACCAGAGCTCGGAATGCGTCTTCACAGTTCGGCGTCCATTCAAAATTTCTCTTCCCTTTCCTTATCACATCAAAGAAAGGAATACATTTGTCGGTCGCTCTGGATATAAATCGACTCAGCGCGGCGACTTTTCCATTCAGGCTTTGTACTTGCTTTATAGTTCTGGGTGCTTGTATGTCTCGAATAGCATGAATATTTTCTGGGTTGGCTTCGATTCCCCGTGCATTAACAATGAAACCCAAAAACTTCCCCGACGCAAAACCAAAGGAACATTTCAGTGGATTGATTTTCATTCCGTAAAATCTGAGTATATCAAACATCTCTGCTAAGTCTCGTATATGGTCGTTTGACTGTTGTGTTCACGAGCATATCATCACATAGACTTCCATCGATCTACCAATCTGGTCTTTAAACATCTGATTCACCAAACTCTAATAAGTTGCCCCTGCGTTCTTTAATCCAAAAGGCATCACTACATAACAGTATAGTCCAACATCTTTGACAAAACTGGTATGCTCCTGATCCGGAATGTGCATTGGGATTTGATTGTATCCCGAATACGTGTCCATAAATGACAATAACTCATGGCCTGCTGTCGAGTCGACCAGCTGATCAATTCTGGGCAAAGGAAAACTATCTTTAGGACACGCCTTGTTAAGGTTTAAGTAATCAACACAGGTCCTCCACTTCCCGTTTGCCTTCCTTACCAGTACGGGATTAGATACCCATTCAGGATAGAGGGCGTCGCGGATGAACCCATTGGCTTTGAGTTTATCCACCTCCTCTCTGAGAGCAGCAGACCTCTCCGGGTCCATGCCTCTTATCTTCTATTTCACTGGCACATACTTCGGGTCAACTTTCAATGTATGACTTGCAATGGCAGGAGAAATCCCGCTCATATCAGAGTGGGTCCAAGCGAAGACATCCAGATTCGCTCGGAGGAAGTCAGTAAGATCCTTAATCATCAAGGGGCTGAGTTGTGATCCAATCTTAAGCACTCATGATGGGTCATCATGGCTGACTGGAATGTCAATCGTCAGTTCAGTCGGTGCTGCCTTAGCCTCCTTGGGTTCTTCATCGTCATCTCTCGGATCCATGTCTCTATAGATTCGACCTTGTTGCCCAAGCCAAGGCTTGGGCATTACTTGTCAATTTTCAGCAGCACGGATGCGGACAGAGTTGTCCACACCATTTCCCTTCTCCCTTCGTTGGGCCTCTCTCAGCTCAGCCATATAACATGCATGACCAGTCGCTTGATCTCCATGCACTACACCAACTCCTCTATCAGTTGGAAATTTCAAGGTTAAACACCACGGGGCCAAAGCTGCCCTAAACTCCACCAGGGCCTGTCGGCCCAGAAAAACATTATATGGGGAATCAACATTCAGAACAATGAACGGTAGGATCCGTACCCTCCTACGTTCACCTTCTCCTAATTCAACTAGCAATTCAATAAAACCTATTGCATCAGTGGCTGCGCCATTAAAGCTGTGAATGCGGGCTTTAGATGGTTTCAGATCCTTCACCTCCATCTTCATTTGGTCATATGCCTTTTTGAAGATAATATTAACAGAACTCCTAGTATCAATCAGTATCCTTCTCACAAGCGTCGGTCCAATCATAGCTGAGATAACCATCGGGTCAATAGTAGGGGCCTCCACTCGATCGATATCCCTGCTTCTAAATACAATATCAACCGTCATCGTTCGTTGCTATTTCACTGGGGTCCCGTCTTATGTATTTGAGCAGCATTCGAAATCCGCATGCTTCAGGGAACTAGCATAGCGTTCCATTTCTTGCCAACTCTTGTCTGCCGGATGAGGTCCGTCGATTATCGTGTTTATAACCAGCCTTCCTCCAGTCCGAGCGGGCACCTCAGGTTGATGTAAAGCTTGCCCACGATTGGGGTCGGATGTCCCCTGTCCGCCTTCCTGTAGATTCTTAAAAAACTGCTATAACTTCTTATGTCAAATCAGTTTTTCTATAGCATTATGGAGGTGCCTACATTCCTCGGTATTGTGCCCGTAGGTCTCGTGAAACCGACAGTACTTTGCAGTATGTTTCTGTTCCTCAGTGAATTCCTTAGGGCGCGACTTTCGATATTGGAATGTATTACAGGTTGATAGATAAATATTCTCCAAAGATGTATTCAGAGGAGTATATTCGCTATAGGTCGGGATTCTTGGTTTCCACTTTCCTACTTCCCTCTTTCGCCCGGAATTTCCTTCTTCGGATCCTTTAGACTACTCTGGCTTATTTTGGACATTGACTTGGACCTTGCCAGAGTTTTCACCGGATTGTTTTACCGCAATGTTGCTTTGCACTGCTTCCTTGCTGGGCCCGGGCGCACTGCTTCGTCTTGACCACCTGGCCTCTTCCCTGCTCATGAATTGGTTCGCCTTTGAATAAAAGCGTTCCAGGGTAGTCAGTGGTTTTCCTGCCAGCCAATCACCAAACTCTGAATATGGATCCACTCCCCGCATCACGGCCATAAGTATAGCTTGGTCATTCGGATTGCTAACTTCGGTAGCTGCAATATGAAATCTTTGCAAATAATCCTTTAACGACTCCCCCGGAGTCTGGATTACACTGGATAAGGACATCACGTCCTTCGGGCGAGTGGCATGGATCCTAAACTGCTCCACAAATTTCACCGCTAGCTCATTTAACCTGGAGAACGATCGCGGGGGAAGTCTGGTGAACCACATGGTAGCGATTCTGGATAAGGTTATTAGGAAGCATCTGCATTTGGTCGCATCATTTGCCCTAGCCGAGTCCATTATCCACTCGTATCTCATTATACGCTATCGGGGACCATTCTTCCCTTCATAAGCTGGAATAGTAGGCATACTGAACTTCCGGGGGTACTCCGCCTGTAGGATAGTATCTATGAACGGAGTATGGCTCCTAGATACACCCCAATCATTGTTGGATAAGCCTTGATTCTCCCTCATCAGTTGCCTGACCATGGCTGATAAATCCGGGGTCTGGATGGGAGGTGGCAAGTTGGTATCCGTCCTGCGTGATCAATCTGGCTGGTGCCTCCTCGGCAGGCGATGATCTAAGTGCACATCTCGAGGACTTGCTTCACTACGACCCTGGCGAGGCAGTGGGCCAGCCCCTAAGCGTGCTCCAGATCCTAAGTTTTCCCCTCCAGGTTAGGAGCGACTCCCCAGGTGCAAATGAGGAGCCACGGTTCCATGTAGGGAATTTGGACCATTTCGGTCGGTTTGCCCTTGGCGAGTCGTCACCAATTGCTCCGTTGCTCCAGTTTGTGCCGTTTCGATTCTACGGTGTCTACGCCTGTGGTGTTCATCTGACGAAGCAGAGCTGTCGGATGATGAGTAGGAAGCTGGGCTTCCTCCAGCGTTCTGACGCTGCTGCTGAGCGATATGGGTCATCAGGTTGGCATTCGTTTGAATTTGCTTGTTAAGCTGCCTCCTGCTTTCCACGAGCTCCCTCATCAGCTCATTGAACTCTGCCCTGGTGATGGCTTCTGGTTGGTTTAAGATGGTGGTGGGATTTGCACCTGCATTAGCTTGCTGATTACTTGGTCCCACTTGCTGGACGCTGGCGGTCTCATTAACATCTGCGTTGTGAGAGGCGGATCTGGTACGTGGTCTTGCCATCTTAGAGTTATTCGTAGGAACTCTGAATAGAATCTATGAACTCTTGAGAATGAACTCGAATCTCCTTCGGGGGATTTCCTCAATCCAGTAGCGACAAAGTAGATCCTAACAGCCTCAGAATGCACAGCTCTCAGTAAAAGCACCAAAATGTTAGCACCAAAATGTTAGCACTAAAATTGGTCACTAACACCCTTGAATAGAGTTGTGTAGAGAGATTAATGAAGAAAGTAAATTAAAATAGAGGAATAACACCCTGGAGTTCTCGAAAAGAGGTCCCTTCAACTATACCCCTGCCCCTCTATTTATAGATGAAGACAGGTTGGACCCCTCGTGCAAGCCCATTACCAAGGTAGCTCGGCCCATAGCTGTTAGGTAGACCGAACCAGTCACGCCGATTCACCACCACCGACCCACCTGTTGCCGATCCAAGGGATGTCTCGTTGCTGACTCGAAGCAGGCCCTCGAGGAACTCAAAGCAGGCCCTCGAGGAACTCGAAGCAAGCGACGGATGGCTCGAAGCAAAGAAATGCTGGTCGCGTCACTCTGTGATAGGTCAAGGAACTTATTAACCTCCTCAAGGTTCACTGACCCAGGTATGCTGACCCACACATGCCGAACCATTAAGGCCGAACCACGAATGCTGAACCACAATCGACTGACCCGTCTTGGCTTTCCTTCCTTGACCGAGCGATGCATGCCGACCTACTATAACTTCCTTGACCGAGCGATGCATGCCGAACTACCATAACTTCCCTGACCGAGCGATGCATGCCGACCTATCATAACTTTCCTGACCGAGCGATGCATGCCGACCTACCATAACTTCCTTGACCGAGCAACGCATGCCGACCTACCATAGCTTCCTTGACCAGGCCACGTTTAAAGGCCGATCCAGTTAAATGTACCGAGCCACTCAAACATGCCGAACCATACATGTAGGCCGAACCACGCGCCTATCATACTAACTGAGTTACACCGGACCCTCATATTTCTACATCTCTTTTGGCTTGAATCCCATCTAGGCCCAACCATAGCCTCTGCGACTATCGCCTTGTAGCCGGGCCAAAGTGCCGGGTAACAACTACCTTCTGGCAGTACATCTCTAGAAGAATGTACCGAGGATCCATCACAAGATCCTCTACCAACACAAGACCGGCCTACCTCTATAACTAGATTGTACCGAATATGTCATCCCCCGGTCATTACCGACCTTTATCCGAGGGCCCTCATAGCATACATCCACAATAATTTACATCCCAAACGTCATAGCGGGAAGAAATATATCTAGAAGGGGATGATCATATCATAATTGGGAATAACCCACTTAGCCTTGCTGCATCTAACCCTATTTTGACCATTTCCGGGGTGTGAGGCCTGAGGTAACGATTACCTTTCACATATCACGTCATCTTTGAATGACACATTGCCATTTTCGTTGACTACTAATTGCCTTTCATAAAAAATATAACCCTTGAGCTCGTATGTCACAAGGAGGGTGTTAAGCTAAGAGAAGTTGCCTTCTCCACCACCACAAATACGTGTTTGTAAAAACCAATGTATGTAATCTCAGAAAATGCACTGTCAGACATTCATCCATACAAGTTAGTTCTGGGACTGAACGAAACCGAAGGTACTTTCCTACCACATCCTGTTTTGGGAATCACCCCTAGGATCAGTAGCAAATAGTCCTTGCATTGGATATTTCATAACGAAGAGACTACTGCTACTATATGTATATTGGGATTTTAACCCCAAATGATCAACAAGCAGTCCTTCACTATGAAAATCCTAAATAGCAATGCCATCAATAACCTGCACAATCATCTCAAATAAGTTGGTCCGAAGTGGTTTTCGGATAAATCTGATCTCGGTCTCTTCGCACCAACAACGATAAATAGGCCAATATTTATTTGATAGTCGGTTATTTAACTATCAAAGCAAACAAACAAATATCTAGCACCGTACGCAATCACTAGGCTCTTTTAATTAATCTTTTATTAATTAAATCACTTTCCAAATATTCACTTCAAATTATCTTCAAAGGATATATTTTCAAAACCATTTCAATATTTGGAAAACATTTCCATATACTTATTTTAGTAATAAGTGAATTCACAATTTATTTTATTTTCAAACCATATAAACTCCATTTTAAAATATCACTTCCCAAAACATTCGTGTTTGTGCCAAAAATGGTCACAAACCCCAAGTGTTGTGAAAGCACCAGTGTATGAATACAGATCAACAATATTCAAACACAAATATCAGATCTAAGCAAGCAACAAACAACAATCCAGAAATAATGAACAGTGACACACAATTTATAGTGGTTCGGCTATCTCCGGCCTACGTCCACTTCAAGGTTTTTATGATTTTATTACTCGATGCTTGAAGATTACAATTTCGTGTGTTGTACTACAACTAATTTTCTGAGCTAAGTCTGAATCTAAGGCAACAATGGTGATCTGGAGTAAATCTAACAGAGTCTGGGCGCTCTTTAGCTCTCAAAAATTGTCCGACCCCTTTCCTGAATGACCAGGGGCTCTATTTATAGATGTAGGAGGATGATATTTCGCCTAAACTGAAGGGAGACCAGTTCTGACACGTGAGGGAGCCCACATGCCCGCTTTCTGGAAGTCCGGGCCCACTTTGGGATCGATTCGAAGCTACGTTCGAATCGATCAAGAAATTGTCCAATCGAGCTGAAATTTGGTGTGAACATTCTTCAACATGTGCTTAAGCTTCTGTGAAAATTTCATAGTATTTGGATCTGTAGATCCCGAGTTATGATCGATTCAAGATGGTGTTCTTCGCCCTATGGATTCGTTCGAATCGATATGGTTCGAATCCATAGGGTCGAATCCATGCTCCTGCACGTGAAGGCGATGATGTGGTGCGTGTCCCTCGTATCGATCCGCTTTTCACTCCGTATTGACTGGGTCGACTCCATGTTCTTCGCCGTTTTGACTGGGTGGATTCGTGGTAATGGATTCGAAGGTATGCTCCTTCGAATCGATAGAGCGTACGTTCCCTTGGTATCGATCAGAGCACTCCATAGTCGATTGATTCGAAGACTTTACTGCTGAATGGATTCGAAGATGGGAATGCTCAATGGATGCGAGGTAATGTGTTCGAAGACAATTACAGGACAGATTCGAAACTCCTTCCACTTCTCGGACTCGAAGCGTGGAATGGCTTCGATGGATTCGAAGTGTGATCCGTTCTGATCGATTCGAGGCTGAGGCTCGTATTCGATGGATACGAACCATGGCCTTGTCCCGATGGATCCGAACATAGGCTGTCTCATGGATTCGAACTAAGGCCTCGTGGATGGATTCGAAGTAACTCGTAGGAACTGACTCGAACGAACATTCTTTGATGGTTCTGAACCATATGGAGTCGAACTGATGGATCCGAACGACCATCGCCTCATCGATTCGAAGCATCTTGACTCAAGGGATTCGAATGGCTTTAGCTTCATGGATTCGAACAGAGCTTGACTTGATGGGTTCGAACGGTGCCTCCACCTATGGATTCGAACCTAGGGCTATTCCCTCCACTTCTCATCGATGATAACTTGAGCATACGAATTCGGATCGACTCGAAACTTGGAATATTGGTTTGCATGGCTCTGCTTGACGTGTCTCATCAACTGCAGCCAGATCCGGACTTGGGCAGAATTCATCGATATCCGTAGTGAACCTGCGATGCACAATTGATATTCATGACTAGTAATCATTGATTTTCAGTTAATCTTTGGGTATCTCGGCTTTGCCAAAAGTTGGAATAACATTTTGCCCCCCAAAACATGCCTTTTGGTAAAAGGCGTGTTTTGATCAGTCTCAAGTCAAATGCAGTGAGTTCATGTTTTACTCATAGCTTATAGCATTTTTAATCAAGTCCATGGCTGTTCGAAGCCGAATTGTTATCAGTTTTTTCTAGTGGAAGTTAAGAATGAAGTTCTACATTCTCTCCATACTATCGGTGGTCACTCCGGACCCTTGCCAAGCCCATTCCAGACTTAGCGATCGAATAGAAAGATCCTATTGCACTCCGGCGTTGCTTTCTATTCCTTGCACTCTGGCCCCAGTTAGGGCGTAAAGCGATGTCTTGGTCGTTCTGGACCGATCGTAGCCTCTCCGGGCTCATGCTGGATCCCATCCTGTCACTTTTCGGTGAAGAGGAAACAACGTTAAGTGGGTCGATCCTGTCGCTCTCCGGCGAAGCGACCCACTTCTTGTACTCCGGTTCAGTGTATCTGAACATTAAGCGATGTCATGACCTGAATCATTGGCCTATCACAGCCTCTCCGGGCTCTTATCGAATCCCGATCCAATCACTCTCCGGTGAATAGGAAACGATGCTTAAGTGAGTCGATCCTGTCGCTCTCCGGCGAAGCAACTCACTTCTTGCACTCCAGACCCTGCCTCTCCGGGTAGGGTCATAAAGCGATCATCTTTATATTGATATTTAATGTTTATCCTTTAACTCTCCGGTCAAAGGTTTATTTTAATAAGTGCTTCTTTATTAAATTCAAATCCTAGGTGTTCAATCTCAAACACCAGGAAAAACAAGACAACGCCTCTCCGGGCGGTGCGGTCTATTTCCATCTTAGAGCATGCCTAGGGATCTCTCCGGTTCCCGTACATGAGTAAGTGGGATAGCCGTTTTATTTTGGAAATCAAATCTAAGAAAACTAATCGACCAGAGTCCAAATCTTGAACTTGGCCCTTGCCATCACAATCAGTTGATGACGAGTCGTGATCCCGATCTAGGATCATTCCTGTTAGGTGGAGGCAGTGGTTGTTCAGGTCTTACTGTCGCCGCCCGTTCTCTGGTATATTGTGGCAACCTACCACTCCTGGCATGTTCTTCTACCTCATCCCTTAGGTGGCGACATTCATCGGTTGTGTGCCCATCCAGCTCATGGAATAGGCAGTATTTTCCAGTCCTGCGTTCCCGCTCCGTGGGATCTCTCCTGGGTGGTTTTCGATAGGGGAGTTGCTCCCGAGTTTCAGTGTAAATCCTTTCTAGGCTTGCCGTCAAATCTGTGTATTGCCTGAATCTAGGCTCTTGGAATTTCTTCCGTTTCTCAAGACCATCATGCACGTCATCCTGCTTTCTCTTTCCTTTGTCCGCCGTGGGCTGTTCTCTGGCAGTTCCTTCGCCTTGTACAGCGTTTATTACCTGCCTCTCGGCTCGTGATTCTTCTAATCGAATGAATCGTTCAGCTTCATGGTAAAACTCTCCAAGATCTTGCGGTGGGTCTCTTGTTAAAGAGTCTTTGAATTCGGTGCCTTCTCCAACTCCTGCCACTACCGCCATCAAAATCATCGATGGGTCCGGGCGATCTACAGAAGCCACTGTTGCATTAAATCGTAACATAAAATCTTTTATGGACTCTCCGGTCCTTTGTTTTATTGATGCCAAAGTCATCACGCTCTTGGGTCGTGTTACGTGAACCCTAAACTGCTTCATGAAGCAATCCACAAGCTCGCCCCATGTCCTGATTGATCCTGTCTCTAGCTGTCTAAACCAGAGCGCAGCCAAATCTGATAAGAATAAGGGGAAACATCGTGCCATTACTTCCTCGGATGCTCCCAGCACTTCCATGTGTCTGATATATCTGGTGATATGCATGGTCGGGTCTGACTTTCCGTCATAAGGATCCAGCATTGGTAGTTTGAATTTTGGAGGGTTCCTTGCATTCCGGATATTCAGAGCGAACGGACTTCGACTAACCTCTTCCAATCCTCCGCCTGACAATCCCCCTCTCATGATCCGTCTCACTAGGCCAATCATTCTTTCATCTCCATCCAGGGGTTGCCCCCTTGTCATGTCTCTGTCTTGCCCTCCGAGTCTTGTAGGGAATTCTGGTACGTACTCTTCGGGTGGCTCGTTAGCATTTGTGTTGGCCCTAGCCGGTTGAGCTCCTTCCAAAGGTCCTTCTGCGTTGGATCCTGCGGGCCTGCCCCCAAGCCCTTATTCCACATTTACAGCCGCTGTAGCTGGTCCAAGGTTCTGTGTCCCTGCAGCTCTCATCTGCTCGAAGAAATTCTGCAGCATCTCTTGTTGGCTTTTCATCATTCTTTCCTGCATTAGGTTATTCATAGCCTCCATCTCATCTCTAGTAATGTAGATCGAAGCTTGTCCTTCTCCAGCGCCAGAGGATGCCTCTTGACTTCCTCCCAGTTGGCTCCTCTCAGCTCTTTGTCTTGTTTGTCGAGTCATTGTAGAGCCAAATCTGAATCCTTAAAATTGCAAATCTAAACTTTGAATCTGGTGTAGCGGGTGCTAGTTCCTCTCAATGAAAGCACCAAAGTGTTTGTGCCAAAAATGGTCACAAACCCCAAGTGTTGTGAAAGCACCAGTGTATGAATACAGATCAGCAATATTCAAACACAAATATCAGATCTAAGCAAGCAACAAACAGCAATCCAGAAATAATGAACAGTGACACACAATTTATAGTGGTTCGGCTATCTCCGGCCTACGTCCACTTCAAGGTTTTTATGATTTTATTGCTTGATGCTTGAAGATTACAATTTCGTGTGTTGTACTACAACTGATTTTCTGAGCTAAGTCTAAATCTAAGGCAACAATGGTGATCTGGAGTAAATCTGGCAGAGTCTGGGCGCTCTTTAGCTCTCAAAAATTGTCCGACCCCTTTCCTGAATGACCAGGGGCTCTATTTATAGATGTAGGAGGATGATATTTCGCCTAAACTGAAGGGACACCAGTTCTGACACGTGAGGGAGCCCACATGCCTGCTTTTTGGAAGTCCGGGCCCACTTTGGGATCGATTTGAAGCTACGTTCAAATCGATCAAGAAATTGTCCAATCGAGCTGAAATTTGGTGTGAACATTCTTCAACATGTGCTTAAGCTTATGTGAAAATTTCATAGTATTTGGATCTGTAGATCCCGAGTTATGATCGATTCAAGATGGTGTTCTTCGCCCTATGGATTCGTTCGAATCGATATGGTTCGAATCCATAGGGTCGAATCCATGCTCCTGCACGTGAAGGCGATGATGTGGTGCGTGTCCCTCGTATCGATCCGCTTTTCACTCCGTATTGACTGGGTCGACTCCATGGTCTTCGCCGTTTTGACTGGGTGGATTCGTGGTAATGGATTCGAAGGTATGCTCCTTCGAATCGATAGAGCGTACGTTCCCTTCGTATCGATCAGAGCACTCCATAGTCGATTGATTCGAAGACTTTACTGCTGAATGGATTTGAAGATGGGAATGCTCAATGGATGCGAGGTAATGGGTTCGAAGACAATTACAGGACGGATTCGAAACTCCTTCCACTTCTCGGACTCGAAGCGTGGAATGGCTCCGATGGATTCGAAGTGTGATCCGTTCTGATCGATTCGAGGCTGAGGCTCGTATTCGATGGATACGAACCATGGCCTTGTCCCGATGGATCCGAACATAGGCTGTCTCATGGATTCGAACTAAGGCCTCGTGGATGGATTCGAAGTAACTCGTAGGAACTGACTCGAACGAACATTCTTTGATGGTTCTGAACCATATGGAGTCGAACTGATGGATCCGAACGACCATCGCCTCATCGATTCGAAGCATCTTGACTCAAGGGATTCGAATGGCTTTAGCTTCATGGATTCGAACAGAGCTTGACTTGATGGGTTCGAACGGTGCCTCCACCTATGGATTCGAACCTAGGGCTATTCCCTCCACTTCTCATCGATGACTTGAGCATACGAATTCGGATCGACTCGAAACTTGGAATATTGGTTTGCATGGCTCTACTTGACGTGTCTCATCAACTGTAGCCAGATCCGGACTCGAGCAGAATTCATCGATATCCGTAGTGAACCTGCGATGCACAATCAATATTCATGACTAGTAATCATTGATTTTCAGTTAATCTTTGGGTATCTCGGCTTTGCCAAAAGTTGGGATAACAATTCGTTTTAAGGATTTTTCACTTTAAAAACGTGAATATATTTCCTTTTATAAAAATCCATATTTAGCTTATCAAATTAAATTGATTTCACATTTATAAAATAGTGTTTATAATTCACATTTCTATTTTATAAAAACTTCCATTTTTTTTAAATTCCTTTATTAACCAATTTCCCGTTTATCTCATTTATAGGCCAAAATACCATTATAAGTTAATTTACTTATAAATCTCTTATTAACAAATTCATTCTTTTTATAACTTCATCAATTCATAAATCTTATTTACTTATAAGATTCATTTATAACTTTATTTTAAAACTTATAAAACTCTTTTACAATTCCATTACTTCTATTTATAAAATGTCAATTTTATAAATCTCATATATAAAACCACTTATAATAAATTCAAATTTCTCAATTTAACTTATTTTATAAAATAGTTAACTACATCTTTCGAAAATCATATTTAAGTATATTTCACAAAACCATAATTTTTATAACATAAAAATTATAACTTTTTTTTAAATAAATCCATTTCTTTAACACTTCGAAAATTAATAAAACATATACATTTTCAAAATCACTTTGAAATCCTTTTTAAATTGAAATCATCATTTCTATATTTTAAAATTCCAAAAATGTGGCCCAATGTTGCAAAAGTACTAAATAAGGGGATTCACATCAATAATAGCAAACATGGCATCCATTACATCAAATATCACATAATACAACATATATAACAATATGTGTAAATAAACATCAACCATAGTGAGGAATCCTGTTGGATCCCTCCAACCCGTCACCTGCAACAAATATGCATATGATAAAATATGTACAATGTCTGCTTCGAGGCAGACGCGCGTACAAAGGGTCATCCGCTCATACATGGCAACGTATAGGGTCTTATCTGCTCCAATAGGCAGGAATATATCCAACTACTAATTTATAGCATAACATCCAAACAATCATCAAACTGCATAAAATAAATTTATTCCCACTTATATAAAAATATAAGCGAGACAGAGAGAGTGAGTTTTACTCACTTTGCTTGCAGTCGTCGATGCAGCGTTTTATTTGGAATAAAATTAAACGAGCATTTAATTTAACCTCAAATTGCTGCTAGCTCCAAATCCATCCAAACCAACTCAAAAATGTAGTGCTCGTCAATACGAGTCTAACGCCGCTTGTTTCGTGCGAAACGGACCTCGTATGAAGAAGTTATGATATTTATAAGTTACACGATTTTTATAAATAAGTTAATTAACTTCATTAACTTAATTACCATCATTAGCTTAACCTAAACTCCCCCTAATCCTTCTCCCTCTTCTCTAATAATACGTTCGCGTAACTACCCATCAAGATGTTCAATTTCCTCATGCCGCTCCTCTCTCCATCATCTATTCGACGATCAGACGACACCACGCGATGTGCAAAGCCTCGCTCGCCCTATTCCAGCCGACCGCACCCCCTAGCCTCGTCGATGACGCGCAAAATGAAGATGAACGGCATGCATTTCATGGAAATTTGCCACCGTCTCAAGTTGTTATAGCCCAGATCCACCGTTGGATGTGTATATCTCCTCGTGTTCTACGACTTTCATTTAGTAAGTTTTTTCTAGTTGTTGATGGATTTGGAGAAATCGAAGGAAGAAAATCGCACGTTTCTGGCCATCGAAATTTAGGTGGCGGCTAGGTTTTAGTTTTAGGGTTTGGGACAAATAAAGGCCCTTATATAGACCACCAAAATGACAATATTCATTCGAAAATTTTCCGAACTCCAAATGAAGAGTGCCGCCTAGCGTTCATAATGTTTCACCCCTATTCCGAACACAATGGAATATATATCGGAGGCAAATTCCATCGTATTTGGAAGATAGGTTTTCAAATCGAATTATTTTAATTAGAATTACTTAAATAAATTTCTATGCGTTTCAGCTTAGCACGACCAAACCATAAGTCCGATTGACATAAAATTTGGAATTCTATAAACTCACTATTACGGATCCAATGAAACTGGTTTCATCGAAATCCGAGATAGTGTCAAATATGACTATTTTAACACGTTAATTAAATCGATAAATTTCCAAATTTCTATTAATTCACTTTTAAACCAATTTTAAAAGTTTACTACCTTCATTCTAATTCAAATAGAATTTAAATCAACTTTAGAAATCATTTCTATTCACATTAAATTCAAAATCCAATTATTTCTGCAATTTCAAATATTAAGTTTAACAATTTAATTATCAAATAAATCGTTATATTTGAAATATACGTTATTCAAATTATAAAATTAACTTTTGAATATTTAAAATCAATTAAATATTCCAATTTTGAATGACTGAAATTCTAGGTCATTACATTCTCCCCTACTTAAAAGAATTTCGTCCCTGAAATTACCAAGTAAGAAAAAGCCGCAAAATCCATTAACTTTTCAAAAACAATTCGTTCAAACTAGATTACCAAAATCATTTAAACCTTTTAGCTTTTCCAAAATCCATTGTTAAACTTCTTACAAAAACTTTCTAAGTTTTCAAATCCATTCATAGTTATCTTTTCAAAACCAACTAATATCGTTTATTCATTCATCCTAACTTATAACTCTAAAATCAAAATTTTAGTTATAAAATATTTTCCAAAAAAATTCTAACGCCTTAAATTTTCAAAAAAAAATCGCCAGAGCCCCCTTTGCATGGTTCGATTGGAAAAAATCACAATATATATAATATCACAAATATACATCTCATTTTAATGATGAGGCATCCCGTAGGGAAAAAAGTGTAAAAGTACGATATGTAATCTGAGATATGTACCTTATATATTATTAGCGAGCATATATAACTAATATAGCGCGAAAGCAAGCTCCAAATGCGAAGCATACGCCATCCGCACCTACTAAACACTCAACAACCAATGAGAACAAATATATTGAAAGTAATATCAATATATAACATACTATACAATATTCATATGAAAATGAAACACACGCAACATAAGTGATCATCAATAACTAACATCCATCCAATATAACCAAATCAATATACATTCCAAATTTTATCAACATCCATTTATTCATATTCAATTAGTTTACATACACTAATTTACATCCAAGTTAGCTCGCTTTCAATTCAAATCAAATTCAATTCTATTTAGATTCACTTTCTTCCAATTTGAATTCAATTATTTAGTTTTCAATTTCGTTAATTCAATTTCATTAATATTTAATGAATTTCTATACAATCAACTAACATCCAACTAACAACCAATGCATATCCAACATAACCAAATTAATTTACTTTACACTCAAACATTCATATTTACTTCGTTTACATTCAATTTGGTTTAACATATTTAATTCTGATTGGTTGATATTCAATATTCACATTCTTTGCTAATACTCAACTTAGATTCAAATTATGTTGAATCACATTTCATTCCATACAATCTCTATTTAAGTTTAATTTAACGTTTTATACAACACTTCCATTGCTATTATTAATTCACAACTTCTTAACTTAAGTTTTATTCCAACATTCCCAATTTAAGTTATACTTAATCTAACAAATAATCATCCCAAACCATATTCAATTAGCTAATTTATTTTACAATCAAAGTTGAATTTCATTTAACAATTCAAGTTTATATTCATATTCATCACTTCAACTTTTAGTTCACTGACATCCAATTCAACTTCATTCAAATCTTAACTCAAATTAAATTTCTTTTTATATTTCTTAATTTAACTTCCTTTCCTACATTCATCTTATTTAACTTAAGTTTCAACTTATAATTCCAATTCAGAATCCATTTCTTAACATTTCATAATTAACAAATCTAATTTTTTTTTTGTTTCCAACTTATTATTACAAAATTCATAAGTTATACACTTATGAACTTCAACTTTCATGAATATATACTTTGTTCGCTTTCATTATCATTTTATAATTTCAAATCATGGTTATATAATCACTTTACAACTTAGGTTTATATTCACTTTTATTTGATTCATCAATACGCTTAATTCAATTCACTAACTCCAATTTATTTAACTTTACCGAAGTTAAATTCTAATTTCATATTCCAATTTTAAAATTTTCTAATTACAAGTTCAAAAACTCTTGTTTTTAACTTGTTATTACTTAATGTATAAGTTATACAACTTAGTTATTTTAACTTTCAAATTCATATTATATAATCACTTACCACTTACGTTTAATTTTCATTTCAATAACTTATCTAATCAAGTTCAAATCCAATTCACTTTATTTAACTTTCCTTTAGTTAAATTTCAAATCATATATTTTATTATGCTAACTCAAATTTATTTAACTTTACTAAAGTTAAATTTTTATTTCATATTATAAGTCCAAACTCATTTCACTTGTATTTATCAATTTCAAACTTGGATTTTAAATTCAAATTTGTTTATCACAACAAAACTTAAATTTTCAATTTGCTAATGGTAGCAAGTCCATCACCTAGAAACTCGAAAATGATACTGATGATGCTGCAGTCATCACCCTTATTATTTTCCAGCAACGGTACTGAATTTAGTGCTTTATATTCTTTTAAAATCCCTTTTTATATTTATAAATCACATTTATAAATTTTCTACTTATATAATTTCACGATTTTACTTTACTTATATAAGATTCATTCCAAATTTATTTATCTTATTTAGATTTATAATAATATAACATCTTCAAACTTTGAAAAACAACTGCCAAAATCAACGGGATTCAAATTCTCAAATTCTTAATTTAAATCCATTTTTTATTTATAAATATACTCATGTAGTTCCATTTCTTATATACAAGATTATTTCACAATTGTATATCATTTTAATTATAACTCCATACTTTATAATTCACTTGCTTATCTCTACTATTAATAATGAGAATTCCATGAACAAAATTCAACCGTGTCTTTTTGAATTTCCCAAAAATACCCTTTACATCTCCATAAAAAAATATTGATGATAGTACAACTATATTGGCTAAAATTATTTGAACCGTCTTTCAATTTGCATGACATCTCTTCATAGGCCATATTATTAAACTTCATAGCAACATCTCATCTCAATTAGATGATATTGGAACTAATTCCTTCTTCATCCCTTAACTTATATACAACAACAATTAATATATTTTGGACGATGTGGGACTAATTAAAATATATTTTAAAACATGAATTACACTTGTGCATGCGTCATTTTGCACACTAGATAACTGAAGAATACGGTACTTAAAGTCATTATGCTACAAAACAAATTTTATATCATGTAGCTTTTGTCTTCCTTGATTCAGCAACCAATGCACTTGCTTGCAGGTTGAGGTAGTAGAAAGTATTAAAATGTGAATAAGTGTACTAAAACTACCTCATTTCTCACTGACAGACTTGCAAGGGAGATAACCTGAACCGTCTCATAGATAGGAGGTTGCTCTAAAGAAATAATTTGCATTCTGCTTTCACCTTCCTTTTCCATTCTCAGCCTTAAATCTTTATTTCACATTTCATATGGGAATGAGGAGAAATTTTGTTTTAAGACCTTTGTGATGTTTACACGCATGTATATGTCCAATATATTTGGTTTGCCACAGTTTGACTAACAACAATCTGTATTATGAGTAAAACTACAGTGATTTAACTTGGTTCAGCAATCAATACATGCTTTTGAACAATGTTAGTCTGATATTCGGTTGTATCAATGAATAAATAAAATTGAATGTAATAGATGCATCATTCCTTTGGTATTAACATGATAAGGTTAAAATTTGCAAGAGCAGCAACATGTAGGTTGCATACTAATTGGTTGCAAACGTATACTATGCTGTAACGTAAAATTAAATGAGGAATTCATTAAATAGATTACAGTCATCAAGTCGTTCTGTTAACATTGCATACCATCTTATGCAAGTATACTCATTTACCAAATAATACATTTTAAAAGGAAGTTTTGTTCCAACTTCCACCCATGTAGAAGCATGGGCCTCATACTAGTATAATTTATTCTTTTACAATTGTTGTTTTCATTTAGATTATTCAAACAGCTTTTATTAACTTATATATATTTACATTTTCAAACAACTAAACAATCAATTTATATACACCATAATCATTTCTAAAAAATTGTTCCTTTATATATAAAATATAATCGAGGTAAAATTATTTCATTTACCCAATTTAAAAACAATACTACATCGATAAGCCTTGTTCAAGTGTTTAGAAACCCATATCGATAACGTGGCGTCCCACATACCGACCAGAATTCATAAGCCACTCAACAGATACATCAGCACAACATAAATCATTTTTATACCACTAACAAATACAAACCCATATATATAATACACTCAAACTCAATCTAGGTTGCCATTGACCTTATCTATACTAAGTACACATCAAAGCCTAGGAATATACTAAACCTAAGCTCTGATACCAAATGTGACCCACAAATCCGTACCCTTTGAATCGACAATAAGCTACACATGTACGACCCAAAAAGCACAGAATGAAGGAAAGTCATGAGAAAGAAGAGAGAGGGTGAGAAGAAAGAAAGAAGAGAGAAGAAGAGAAGAGAATAAGAAGAGAGAAACAGAACCAAAACAATACAAAATCTCACATCGCAGCGGAAAAACATATAATATCATATCAATGATCATTAAAAAATAGAAACTATAATATCATATACATATATCCATCAGAGTTCAACAATCAATCACTAATCATCAGCCTGGACAGTTATAATAACCTGTCCTTACAAATGCTGATAATTCAAAAAACAAAGCAACGAAAAAATAAACATATAAGTGGAATACGACCAGAAGACTTCCAGCTCTCTTGCTGAATCCCTAAAGCATCCAAATCTGTATCTGCAAACATACTCGGTCTGACCCAAGCATTGAAAGGGAAGAACGTCCGGATCAGTCTGGTAAACCAGCGTGAGAAAACACATCTCAACTTAATATATTTTAAAGTTATAAGGATGTTCTTTTATCAAAACAAAGGTATCTCATAAGACACGCCCACACATAAACATGGACGAGTTTTTACCTTACGATAACCAAAACATTTCATATCAAATCTTGTTATATTATTACTAGTGTCTATTATAAAAATAATAAGAATCATAGCTGAAATTGTTACATCGATTAAATTCCAGCATATAGCCACAAAGTGGGTAATACAAACAAAATGGCAAGCATGTAGCGAAGTTTGAATTTCCATAGAAATGACCAGGTCAAGGGACTACCTTCCAGCAGTACATCTCTAGAAGAATGTACCAAGGATCCATCACAAAGATCCTCTACCAACACAAGACCGGCCTACCTCTATAATTAGATAGTACCGAATATGTCATCCCCCGGTCGTTACCGACCTTTATCCGAGGCCCCTCATAGCATACATCCACAATAATTTACATCCCGAACAGCATAGCGGGAAGAAATATATCTAGAAGGGGATGATCATATCCTAATTGGGAATGACCCACTTAGCCTTGCTGCATCTAACCCTGTTTTGGCCATTTCCGGGGTATGAGGCCTGAGGTAACGATTACCTTTCACATATCACATCATCTTTGAATGCCACATTGCCATTTCCGTTGACTACTAATTGCCTTCCACAAAAAATACAACCCTTGAGATCGTATGTCTCAAGGAGGGTGTTAAGCTAAGAGAAGTTGCCTTCTCCGCTACTACAGATGTATGTTTGTAAAAACCAATGTACGTAATCTCAGAAAATGCACCGTTAGACATTCATCCATACAAGTTCGTTTTGGGACTAAAACGGAAGGTACTTTCCTACCACATCCTGCTTTGGGAATCACCCCTAGGATCAGTAGAGAATAGTCTTTGCATTGGATATTTCATAATGAAGAGACTACTACTATATGTATATTGGGATTTTAACGCCAAACGATCAACAAGCAGTCCTTCACTATGAAAATCCTAAATATCAACGACATCAATAACCTGCATAATTGTCGCCAATAAGTTGGTCCGAAGTGGTTTTCAAATAAATCTGATCCCGATCTCTTCGCACCAACAATGATAAATAGGCCAATATTTATTTGATAGTCGGTTATTTAACTATCAAAGCAAACGAACAAATATCTAGCACCATACGCAATCACTAGCCCCTTTTAATTAATCTTTTATTAATTAAATCACTTTCCAAATATTCACTTCAAATTATCTTCAAAAGGATATATTCTTAGAACCATTTCAATATTGGGAAAACATTTCCATATACTTATTTTAGTAATAAGTGAATTCACAATTTATTTTATTTTCAAACCATATAAACTCCATTTTAAAATATCACTTCCCAAAACATTCATTTTAAGGATTTTTCACTTTAAAAACATGAATATATTTCCTTTTATAAAAATACATATTTAGCATATCAAATTAAATTGATTTCACATTTATAAAATAGTGTTTATAATCCACATTTCTATTTTATAAAAACTTCCATTTTTTTAAAATTTCTTTATTAACCAATTTCCCGTTTATCTCATTTATATGCCAAAATCCCATTATAAGTTAATTTACTTATAAATCTCTTATTAACAAATTCATTCTTTTTATAACTTCATCAATTCATAAATCTTATTTACTTATAAGATTCATTTATAACTTTATTGTAACACTTATAAAAATCGTTTACAATTCCATTACTTTTATTTATAAAATGTCAATTTTATAAATCTCATATATAAACCATTTATAATAAATTCAAAATTCTCAATTTAACTTATTTTCGAAATAGTTAACTTCATATTTCGAAAATCATATTTAAGTATATTTCCCAAAACCATAATTTTTATAACATAAAAATTATAACTTTTATTTTTTTAAATAAATCCATTTCTTTAACAGTTCGAAAATTAATAAAACATATACATTTTCAAAATCACTTTGAAATCCTTTTTAAATTGAAATCATCATTTATGTATTTTAAAATTCCAAAAATGTGGCCCAATGCTGCAAAAGTACCAAATAAGGGGATTCACATCAATAATAGCAAACATGGCATCCATCACATCAAATATCACATAATACAACATATACAACAATATGTGTAAATAAACATCAACCATAGTGAGGAATCATGTTGGATCCCTCCAACCCGTCACCTACAACAAATATACATATGAGAAAATATGTACAATGTCTGCTTCGAGGCAGACGCGCGTACAAAGGGTCATCCGCTCACACGGTAACGTATAGGGACTCATCCGCCTCAATAGGCAGGAATATATCCAACTACTAATACTATAGCATAACATCCAAAAAATCATCAAACATCATAAAATAAATTTATTCCCACTTATATGAAAATATAAGCGAGATAGAGAGAGTGAGTTTTACTCACTTTGCTTGCAGTCGCCGTTGTAGCGTTTTATTTGGAATAAAATTAAACGAGTGTTTAATTTAACCCAAAATTTCTGCTAGCTCCAAATCCATCCAAACCAGCTCTAAAATGTAGTGCTCGTCAATATGAATCTAACGCCGCTTGTTTCGTGCGAAACGGACCTCGTATGAAGAAGTTATGATATTTATAAGTTACACGATTTTTATAAATAAATCAATTAACTTCATTAACTTAATTACCATCATTAGCTTAACCTAAACTCCCTATAATCCTTCTCCCTCTTCTCTGATAATACGCGTGCGTAACTACCCATCACCGCGTTCGATTTCCTCATGCCGCTCCTCCCTCCATCATCTATTCGACGATCAGATAACACCACGCGATGCGCCAAGCCTCGCTCCCCCTACTCCAGTCGACCACACCCCCTTTGCCTCACCGATGACGCACAAAATGAAGATGAATGACATGCCGTTCGTGGCGATTTGCTACCATCTCAAGTCGTTATAGCCCAGATCCACCGTTGGATGTGTATATCTCCTCGTGCCCTGACTTTAATTTAGAAAGTTTTTTCTAATTGTTGATGGATTTGGAGAAATCGAGGGAAGAAAATCACACGTTTCTGGCCAACGAAATTTAGGTGGTGGCTAGGGTTTAGTTTCTAGGGTTTGGGACAAATGAAGGTCCTTATATAGACAACCAAATGACACTATTCATCCGAAAATTTTCCGAACTCCAAACGAAGCGTGCCGCCTAGCGTTCATAATGTTTTACCCCTATTCCAAACACAATGGAATATATATCGGAGGCTAATTCCATCGTATTTGGAAGATAGGTTTTCGAATCGAATTATTTTTATTAGAATTACTTAAATAAATTTCTATGCGTTTCAGCTTCGCACGACCAAACCGTAAGTCTGATTGACACAAAATTTAGAATCCTATAATAACTCACTATTACGGATCCAATGAAACTAGTTTCGTTGAAATCCAAGACAGTGTCAAAAATGACTATTTTTACACGTTAATTAAATCGATAAATTTCCAAATTTCTATTGATTCACTTTTAAATCAATTTTAAAAGTTTACTAACTTCATTCTAATTCAAATAGAATTTAAATCAACTTTAGAGATCATTTCTATTCACATTAAATTCAAAATCCAATTATTTCTGCAATTTCAAATATTAAATTTAACAATTTAATTATCAAATAAATCATTATATTTGAAATATACATTATTCCTTATAAAATTAACCTTTGAATATTTAAAATCAATTAAATATTCCAATTTCGAATGAATGAAATTCTGGGTCATTACAATTTATATTAAGTATATTATAATGAGTGTATCAAATACACTCGTATGTGTAAAGTGCATATGTCAAAAATAAATAGGTGTATATGGTTAATGTGTGCATTTATAGGTGATGAGACTTACACCACAACGGACACAATTTCCCTTTATATATGCCTTTGTTGTCCATAGTTTTATTTTGAAACTATATAAAATTAATTATGTATGTATATATATTATATACAGTATACTTATATTTATATGTTATAAGTTGTAGAATAAGTTCTTTTAGCTAATTGACAATAGTTTACTCATATTTATAATATGATAATTAATGAGTTTTAGTCGGCATTTAAGAAGAGGAATGGTGGAGGATTTTCTCCTTCCTTTACTAATTCATTTAATGTCATTTCAAACCAACATTTAGCATTTAAACCTTTATACATATTAAATTTAGTGGAAATTAGGTCGAAAGACTTCCCATTTCAAGGTAATAAGTTTTAAGGACAACACTTATGAATAATTAGTTTTAAGGACAATTTATAGGAAGATGATAAATTCATTTATCTTTTTAAGTTATACAGGAAAATGATAAATCCATTTATCATTATTTCTGTGTAACTGAAAAAGATAACTTCATTTATCATTTTCTTATAAATTGTCCTTAAAACTAATTTTTTAGAAGTGTTAGTCCTTACTTATTACCTTGCACAAAGAAGCTCTTTGAGTGAAAATCCCCTTAAATTTAACTGAGACTAAGGTATATGTATTGAAATCTAAAATTAACTTGTTTTGACTTAGAAAGGATTCAACATTAGATATAAGATTTTACACAAAAGTCCCTTTTACAAAATTTGAGTTTGAATAACACACACACACATATGTATATGTATATGTACAAAAAACTATATTTCAAATTTAAAATAACATATATATGTAAACGTATAATTCGATGTATATTGAAAATTAAAATTAGCAATTTGAAATCTAGCTTTAGCTTAAGAAGAATTAAAAATAGGTTTATAATATTGCACAAAAGTCCACTTGTGAATTTTGAATTGAAATAACTTTTAAACATATGTAAGTAATAACTAAAAGATTTTACATTCAAAACGACATATATACAATGTAATAACTAAAAGAATTTACATTCAAAACAACATATATACAATGTAATAACTAAAAGATTTTACATTCAAAACAACAAATATACAAAACATGTATGCAAATTTTCAAAATGATTTAAACTAATCAACATATGTAGTTCACTTATGTATGTGTAACAGGTTATAAATTATATCAACTAATTAAATTAGTTTCAAACTAATTTTTTGTATTAAACATTAACTTCTAAAGCAATAGCAAAACAATAGAGAAGACAACTTAGATATATATATATATATATAAATTCATTGTGTAATGTTTGGATGTAAACTATTCAAACAAGATGAATATATAATCAAATGAGATGTATCATATATGACATCTAAGCTATATTAACATGATGTATCCCATGATCAAATGAGATTGAAAATTACCTTATGATGTAGTCTAAAAATCACATCTTGAATGAAAATATCTCCTCAGATCTCCGCGATCCATACCCAAACCTTATAAAAGATGGATGAACCACTTTTTTTTTTATTTAATGTTATTTTCATTGATTTGGAGTTGTTTTTAGTTCAACGGGGAAATGAATTTTTGGCTATGGCAAAGTGGAGGGGAGAAAAAAAGTTAATTGTGGAAAAGAATTAATGAATGAAAGAAATTATGTTTTAAAGGAATGATTGAAACATTTACAGCTCCTTCATTAAAACCTTCCTTTCTTTAATTCCTCGTCAATTCTCTATAAAAAAAAGACCCTCTCTTTTACATGTATGGTCAGCCAAGATTGTTGCCATCATATGGCAAAAAATGTCCAAAGTTCATTAAGTAATTATCTTTTATTTAAACCATTTTAAAGTTACACCGATATCGTATATTGATGCATGCAAATATAACTATAATATATGCATTCAAATAATTACAAATAACTCCCAAATATCAAATAAATTAAATAATAACTTAATTAATTTACAACATTATATAAATTAACTTAATCATGTGGTTTTTGGAAAATTCATCATTACGGTTGCACGACTCAAAGGTGTAAATTTAGTCATCGATTAAATTGAACAATTCGAAGATTAACGTCCACACATCACCTTAACTAGTAGTACGACATTTTGATCGAATTTATCGCTTACACATCTTTCTCGTAAAAACTAGTTTTACAATTATAAGTGGTACATGGTAGTAACGATTATTTACACAAATTCTCTTCGTCAATATTATATCACATTAGGACTTATGAAATTTTGTTTTGGTCAAAATTCCAATATTGTCCACATAAAACTTAATTAGTCCAAACACAAAAACCTTATTTCAATAATAAAAAATATCATTAACCGTACTACTCTGCCCATAGATTTTGACTTTAAGTTGACTATAGTTGACCGTGATACTAACCTTATATAACACAACACCAAAATTGCTCTTTTCCAAAGGTTATAATTGTTATAAATGAAATTTTTAACAGTTATACCCAAAAAGAGAAGGCGCGCGACTATTTTGTAACAGTTTCCCAATGATTATAATCGTTAAGAATAGGGAATTCCCAATGGTTAAAATCGTTTGAAAATTCACCATTTTCAATGATTATAACCTTTTGAAAATTCACCATTCCCAACAGTTATAACCATTGGCAAAGCTGTTACAAAACTTGGAATTTTCCAACGGTAATATCCGTCGGAAGTTTAGTTTTCTTGAACCAACATGTAATTGCGTTGCATTGTTACTCCTATTATATAATTGATAAAACAAATACAAGTTTGTAGCAACAAAAAATATATATACAATCAATTTTCAAAACAATTAACATCAAACATATCAAATTCTAACACTTCCACATACATAAAAACTTCAACTATATCCCACGTCCACAATTTTATACAACATATTGCATCTTTTAAACTTTATTGTCTCTACTTGTTTTGAATGATGAGAAACACTACAACAAAAATACCCTATTACAAACAGGGTCGACCTTTGGGTAAAGCGGGGAAAGCATCCGCTTTGGGCCTCCTCAAAAGCTAGGGCACCATTCAGTAGAAATTTTATTATGCGCTGCTTAAAAGAAAAATCAATTGTCGATTAGGCGCGGAGGTAGAACTCCAGAACTAGAACCGCCGCATGACTCTTCCTGAACCGCTTGTCCAAGAAATTGTTTCAGCATGATTGAGTGGAGATGTAATTTTGTGTGTCGCAGATCTAGAGATGGAGGTTTGCTTGAATTTTGTTTAGTATTGGATGAAACTCACTATCCTTTTCCTTTTAAGTAGCCTGATTTGATCACGTTTCTTGCAGTCTAGTCTTCCTAGTTTGTGTTGCCAATAATAGAACAAATTTGGATGATCTTGTTTGTGTTTGTCCAATTTTATGGCCATTGCTGCATGAGTAATATTGATATATGCTTTGAAATTCTTGAGATGTTGATTTAATTTGTTTTGCTTAATGCTCCTATATTCCTAGTTTCTCAATCTAGTTAAAATGTGTATGGAGAGTGCTCTAGTCTAGATCCAGTGCTTAAGTTTAGATGTGTACGGACACTGCAGTTTGGAGTCTGAACTACTTTGCATGACGATTTTGGGTTTTTACCACTATGGCCAAGATTGGGTTATATATCTTAGGTTGCTGAAGATCGGTTTGCTAGGGTTGATGTAAAATTCACAATTTGCTGAAGAATGGTTAGTTAATATAAAATTTGTTGGTAAAAATTGTGGAATTTATAGTTAATGTTTTTAAGTAAAAGAGAATTTTTGATGATTTAATTAACAATGGTAGAATTAGGGTCTTGGTTTTACAGTTGGCTTTAGGTACCAAAACTTCTAGGACCGGTGTAACGACCCCAGATTTTTAATTTATTTAAATTAATAATTAAATAAATTTTTGAATAAAATAGTGAAATAAAATGATTAAGTGATGCGAGTTTCCCCGAATCCATATATATTCTGTATAAATCATTTGAAATTAAAAATATATATGTATACGCGATATATGAGAAAATTTGAAGTTAATATATATGTATATTGAATTCGAGTTTATAAGTAAATATAAGATAATAAATATATAAGTAAGATAACATTGCAAAGTAATAAAACAAATAAACATATCTATGAACCAATACATAATTAAGTAAAACAAGAAAGAGCAAACATTTATGTACAAACTAAAGGTGGATCAGTAAAACAAAATATAAAACTAAAAGTAAATAAAACAACACAGCAAACAAGTAATAAGAAACAAAACAAAGTAAAAATAACAAACAAAGACATAAGTATGTAAAAGCAAACAAAAATAAAGTTGCAGCCACCATAAAGATCTCGAACAGGTACAGCCGAACAAACTATATATTCGATTGTACAAAGTTAAGTAAGGCAAGCCTTAACATATCTCTTCAGCCGTGCTTGTTGTACAAAGCATTAAATACAAGTATGTAGGCTGTAAACAAGGCAGGGGACAAAGTCAATTCAAGCTTGCTTAGGACCATTTCACCCATGTACAAACTAAGTGATATCCCTGCAAACTCATCTCCTAGATATCAAACCACTTCATTTCGTTTTCGTTCATCAAAGTTAAGCAAGCCTGGAAAGAAAAAAAAAGAGTAAACATCATTGTTTTGCAAATTCAAATACAAATCTGCAGTTCCAGTAGCAGGCTCTGTTCAATCTTGTGCCAAGTGAGCAAATTTTTAATTTAAACCTTTAATCTATTTATATGTGTTGATTGTGAGCAAACTCAACCTGATATGTACATCTAAATAATCTGTGAATTAATCTCGAAAATATGCTGATTTATGTTGTGATTTTGCTAGCATGTTTGCATATGTTTGGGAATGTTGATGTGCATAAATAGGCTCTGTTCCAGGTTTCAAACCCTGTATAAAAAGAAAAAAAATTAAAATTAATAAGAAGTGTTAAATAAATCTTCATGCAAATGTTATAAATTTCAGATTTTTAATTAAAATAAGTTGTTTAAACTTGAGTCATAGTTATAATTTGGTTTCAAGCTTGAATATCAAGTGTTGTCTCTGTAACTTGAGAATTTGCAGTTAGAACAAATTCTTGTGATAAACTCAAGTATAATAAATCCTTGATTTGATTTTAGAACCTGAATAAACACACAAGGAGATGATTTTTAAAGCAAATATGATAAATTTTCATTTAGTACTTCCAGTGAAATTCGAGTTTGAACAAAATCTGCAATTTTTCCAATTCCTGACATTTGATTCAATTATAAATGCTATAAACTGATTCGAAGCAAGCTTGAACGTTAGTGATTTCATGAAAATTATAAAAGAATTTTTCCATTACGTGAATTGGGAGTACGGGGTCGAATTAGGGTTTTAGACTCAAGATGATTAGGTCTGACAAACAAGGTGCGTACACCACCTCTGACGCATCGAGCTCGAAGATGTTGCTTGGGATGATGGCCTGGTGTGTCGACAGGTTATGGCCGAAGTCGCGACACTTCAGGTGAACTAGGCGAGGAGAACGAGGCGGTTAGGTTGGATATGTTTAAGCTTCAGTTTCAAAGAGAGGGTGAAAATTTGATTTCGAGTTTTTTTTCGTTGAATCGAGTTCTGGGTTCGAGTGTAGGGACGAAGTTCGATTTGTCGAGGGTAGCGACGTTCGCCAGAACGGCGGCGCGTTGAGGTGCACGTGCACGTGCACGTTTCATTTACTGGTTGTTCCAGTTTTGGGGAAGGCGATATCGCCTCGGGTTCAATCTCGAGAAAAGCAGGGGTTCGACTCGAAGCAGGAAAAGGAAGGGTGGAACTCGAAGTAGAGCTCGGGTAAGTGAGTGTTTGACTCGGAGGAGGTATGGGGTAGCTCGAGTACAATTTGATTTCCAGGTTTAAATAGAACTCAGTTCTGTTTTCTTTTAAAATTTAAACTGAAGTTCAAATTTAAAGTCAGGTTAAAACTAAATTTTAAATTTTAAAGTTTAAGTATGAATTTAGGCTTAGGTTAAATCTTAGTTTGGAAAATAAAAGATTTAAATTTAAATTGTCTAATAACTAAAAATGGTTAAGTAATTTGAAAGTATATTTTAAACAATTTAGATTTAAAATGGAATTTGAAATCATGAAGGAATAATTTGTTTAGTTTATAAATTAATGATTTAGTTTTATTTATAACTAGAGAAATGTTATTAGTTAATTATAGATAAATGTTAGATTTTAATTTAACTAAAAGTTTTTCTAATTTGATTTCAAGGTTAGTAAGTAAGATTTTTTTTAATGATAGATAAGAAGAAAATTAAGATAAATGACTTGTTATTTTATTAATTAATTGATTAGATAATTAAAGATAAATAAATTTATAATTAGTGATTTATTAATTAAGTAATTAATTTGAGAAGAATTTATCTATTAAAGGTTAATTATTATAAATGATTAAAGGTTGATTTTTCAAGTAATTACACAAAAATAAATTAAAGGATAATTAGTTAAATGGTAATTAATTAAGGATAATTTATAAATTAAAGGTTAATTAATTTATGAAGGTGATTAAGGAATGATAAATTGAGGATTAATTAAGCAACAATTAACACTTAATTAATTAATAATTAAAGGTAGTTAATTTGAGATTTATTTAGTATTAATGGCTAATTAATAAATGATTAAGGAATAATTAATCTGATTTAAATTTATCAGATGATAAATTTGATCCTACTTATGAATGTTTGGATTTTATATTGAATGTTAAATTGTTTGACATCCCTGATGTACGATGCTTTGTGATATACCCTGATTTATGTTGTGATCTGAAATTTCTATTTCTGTGATATATTGTTATGTGAATATGAAACCCTTGACCCGTGAAACGACACTTGAATTTCGATGCGATAGGGAGTCGGATTCCAGTTGGTTATCCGAAACCCACATCGAATTGTAATTGTGAATCTTTGTGACTGATAAATTTATTTTATCTATGAATCTGTGAATGAAGATAAGCGTTATGGGTTATACCGCTTATCGATATATCTGTGATGATTGATGTTGTGCACTATTGTGTGAAACCCCTGGACTACACTCTTACACACACAAAAATGGATTTCACGTGGAAATCGATTAAGTCACAGATAATTTAAATTTGATGTTTTTGAAATTGAAATTTTAATTTCAATTGATTTTGAAATTAGAAATTTGGGTTTAAAGTGAAAAGCTTTTGAAATGGAATTTCAAAGATAAAAGTTATTTTGAATAACTTAATCGAGTTTTGAAAATTTAAATAATTTGATTTAAATTTGAATTCAAGTTTGAAAATGAATCCTATGATTTGGAACTAGGGATTAAAGATGATATAAATGTGTTTGTATGAATTAAACCATTTTAAAGTATTAATTTGGGAATTTGAATTTAAACCAAGGATTTCAACTCGTATGAATGAATCAGATTTCCAAATTGAAAACTGTTGTTTTCAAATGATAAAAGCTTTTAGATAAGAAAAGAAATTCCAGTTTAAATTAAAGGAAAGTGAATTGAAAAATGGATTTTCCAAGTTATGAATGAATTCTTTTTGAAAGCTATGAATTAAATCTGTCTATTTTTAACAGATTTAAAGTGATGATTTGTTTAACCCATTCGAAATGAAATTGTTTTGAAAACTATGAGTTAAATCTTTGATTTAAAGATTTAACGAATTAATCAAATTGAAAGGGAAATTGATTTGGAAAATCTATGAATGAATCTTTGTGAAATTAAGTGAACTTTGTGAATTGAATCTTTTTGTTTAAAAGATTAAAATGGTAATTTGTTAAACCATTTGAAAAGAAAGTTTGGGTAATCAGTTGTGACTTAATTGAAATCCCATTATCCATTTGTTTTTGAATATTGCGCTCACTATTCGGGTTAGCCGGGAAAAGACAATTGTGTCATATAACCCATTCCGAATAGTGATACGTCGTATATGGATAGCATTTGAAGACCGGTGTTGAAGACCGGATATTTTTCGAAAAATGAAAGGACAACCTGTCGAATGTCTCTGCACTGAGTCGCGCCGGTATAGAGATTTATATCACTCTTTTGTGACGGGAAGTCCGGACGTGATTGAGAATTATCCGGATTTGCAAGGGCTTCGTGAGAAGTGCCTTCGGTTCTGTTCGAACCCGGAACAGACTTGTATGGATACATGTCTGACATTACACTTTGAGATATAAAGCCGATTTCTTTCAAATACATTTCTGTTTGGTGGCGGAGAATTTATTCTCTTAGCTTAACACCCTTCTCTGAGACATACGAGCTCAGAGGTTATGTAGTTGAAGTTATCAACGATATATCCCAATTTGGTAATGTGGCATGCTGAGTGTTGCTGTGTGATGATCAGTGTTTGATCATTTGTGATATGATCATTTGTTTGATAATTTATCTTTGTGATCATAGGTTGATCATCTGTTGACCCAAAGCGTGGCTTTTTGAAAAAGCGTAGCTTTGTAGACGAGACTTCGTCGAGCCTCACAACCCGGTAATGGTCGAAACAGGAATTGTGCGGCAAGGTTTTCAGGGGTAGCTCCCCTAGGGTATGACCATTCCTTCTGGAAAAGGGTAGTATCATGGTATGGAGCCCAGATACTTACTCATGTGGATACACTTTCTTTATGATGTGTGATGTTGGTTATCGAGCGCTCGGATAAAGGTCCCAAAGGACCGGGGGTGGCATATCTGAGGTTTCTTTTATCCCTTAGGAAAAGGGGTTGCCGGCCTTGTTTGGCAGAGAACAGTTGGTTCTCGTAACGTCCCGCCAGAGGCGTTTCTTTCGTGGAATAGGAAGTTCCTTAGCCTGACCATTTGTTGGAAATCCAAACAAAACAATACGAGCCCTGTACGGTTTTAGTTGTATTACCTGCCATGGAATGTGGTGGTAACCTGCTATTGAACATGGTAGCTATAGTAGGCATAAGTGCGAAATGTCTATGCTGGCTAAGATTTATATTCTACTTTCGAAATTGTTTTCTACACTATGCACTAGTAATAATATCAAATGATTTGATTTTGCGTAGTAAGCATCTTTGACTATCATAAGAAGAAATCTCCTCCAATTCTGCGTTTGCATTGTGTGTGTGGTGGGAGGTCTTATGGTAGTTTCATTTTCCAAAAGCATTGCGAATTGACTTTAAAATTCTCTGCTATTTGTTTTAAAGATAAACTGTTTTTGTTGCTCACACCAGTCCCATGACTGATCCGGAGTTTATTGTTTCTTTTCTAAACTCTGGGTGCTCATAATTTTCTACACGAGCAGTCTAGAGTTTGGTTTTTCAGATATTCAGATTTAGTAGATTATCTGGAGCTAGTTCAGTCTTTGGATCAGACTGCACTTGCTTATCTTTGTGCCTCGTTATTGGGAGTTCGAGCTATTTATGGATTGGCGCTTTGAAGATGGAGATTATCCGCTGCTGATGTTATCATTTTCTTTTCCGCTGCTATTTGTTGTATCATATCTCTGATGTATATAGATATTCATTGTATCATCATTGTATCTGGATATTGCATCAGATATTGTATATCTATATTCTTTTATTTCCGCTGTGTTGTTTACTTAATGTTGTTATAAGCTCCGGCGACTCGGATTTGAACGGTCGAATCTATGGCATTCGAGTACGATGTAAAGTATGGATGTCGATTTTCGAACGCGAAAATCTGGGACGTTACATTTGGTATCAGAGCTAAGGTTGAACTTTAGCTCAGGAGTATAACACGTTAAGTAGCTCATTAGAGATAGAGTGAAGTAAACTCTAGAATGAGTATATCCCTAAGATATCCGTTTAAATGTCTCAGTAAATTCTCTTACTATCCACTAATAGTAGATATGAGTGCAAGAAGAGAACGAGATAGGGGACAGGGAAATACGACTATAAATGGTCAATACCCTGCAACAGTGGAAACAACTTTCTTATCAATCTTCTTTGATTCGTTTCCAAATTCTTTTGATTTCTTCGTATCAGCTACAAGAAGAAGTTTCGGCGTAATGGTGATGCCCTATGAATCGTTGTAGAAAGTCCTTACTTCGTATTTTCATTGTTTTCTTATCAGTTTTTGATTTAAACTTTAATGAATTTGAAATTGGAAATTTTAAATTTGAGTTAAATTGATTAATAGAATATGAAGGCTAAATTGAATTGAATCAATTAAAACGATTTCGTTTGAAACTAAATTTGAAATTCTATTATAATTTCTCGGGTTGATCGAAGTCCGAAGAGGGACAAATTGGTATGTATTCTGAGATATTCCGACTTGAGTTCGGAATCCGTATCTTGTGTTTGAGGAATTATAGGAGATCGAATCTGTCTATCTCTGTGTTGTTTTCGTGCCTGCGAATTTCGAGGACGAAATTCTTTTAAGGGGGAAGTTTGTAACGACCCCAGATTTTTAATTTATTTAAATTAATAATTAAATAAATTTTTGAATAAAATAGTGAAATAAAATGATTAAGTGATGCGAGTTTCCCCGAATCCATATATATTCTGTATAAATCATTTGAAATTAAAAATATATATGTATACGCGATATATGAGAAAATTTGAAGTTAATATATATGTATATTGAATTCGAGTTTATAAGTAAATATAAGATAATAAATATATAAGTAAGATAACATTGCAAAGTAATAAAACAAATAAACATATCTATGAACCAATACATAATTAAGTAAAACAAGAAAGAGCAAACATTTATGTACAAACTAAAGGTGGATCAGTAAAACAAAATATAAAACTAAAAGTAAATAAAACAACACAGCAAACAAGTAATAAGAAACAAAACAAAGTAAAAATAACAAACAAAGACATAAGTATGTAAAAGCAAACAAAATAAAGTTGCAGCCACCATAAAGATCTCGAACAGGTACAGCCGAACAAACTATATATTCGATTGTACAAAGTTAAGTAAGGCAAGCCTTAACATATCTCTTCAGCCGTGCTTGTTGTACAAAGCATTAAATACAAGTATGTAGGCTGTAAACAAGGCAGGGGACAAAGTCAATTCAAGCTTGCTTAGGACCATTTCACCCATGTACAAACTAAGTGATATCCCTGCAAACTCATCTCCTAGATATCAAACCACTTCATTTCGTTTTCGTTCATCAAAGTTAAGCAAGCCTGGAAAAAAAAAAGAGTAAACATCACTGTTTTGCAAATTCAAATACAAATCTGCAGTTCCAGTAGCAGGCTCTGTTCAATCTTGTGCCAAGTGAGCAAATTTTTAATTTAAACCTTTAATCTATTTATATGTGTTGATTGTGAGCAAACTCAACCTGATATGTACATCTAAATAATCTGTGAATTATGATCTCGAAAATATGCTGATTTATGTTGTGATTTTGCTTGCATGTTTGCATATGTTTGGGAATGTTGATGTGCATAAATAGGCTCTGTTCCAGGTTTCAAACCCTGTATAAAAAGAAAAAAAAAATTAAAATTAATAAGAAGTGTTAAATAAATCTTCATGCAAATGTTATAAATTTCAGATTTTTAATTAAAATAAGTTGTTTAAACTTGAGTCATAGTTATAATTTGGTTTCAAGCTTGAATATCAAGTGTTGTCTCTGTAACTTGAGAATTTGCAGTTAGAACAAATTCTTGTGATAAACTCAAGTATAATAAATCCTTGATTTGATTTTAGAACCTGAATAAACACACAAGGAGATGATTTTTAAAGCAAATATGATAAATTTTCATTTAGTACTTCCAGTGAAATTCGAGTTTGAACAAAATCTGCAATTTTTCCAATTCCTGACATTTGATTCAATTATAAATGCTATAAACTGATTCGAAGCAAGCTTGAACGTTAGTGATTTCATGAAAATTATAAAAGAATTTTTCCATTGCGTGAATTGGGAGTACGGGGTCGAATTAGGGTTTTAGACTCAAGATGATTAGGTCTGACAAACAAGGTGCGTACACCACCTCTGACGCATCGAGCTCGAAGATGTTGCTTGGGATGATGACCTGGTGTGTCGAAAGGTTATGGCCGAAGTCGCGACACTTCTGGTGAACTAGGCGAGGAGAACGAGGCGGTTAGGTTGGATATGTTTAAGCTTCAGTTTCAAAGAGAGGGTGAAAATTCGATTTCGAGTTTTTTTTCGTTGAATCGAGTTCTGGGTTCGAGTGTAGGGACGAAGTGCGATTTGCCGAGGGTAGCGACGTTCGCCAGAACGGCGGCGCGTTGAGGTGCACGTGCACGTGCACGTTTCATTTACTGGTTGTTCCAGTTTTGGGGAAGGCGATATCGCCTCGGGTTCAATCTCGAGAAAAGCAGGGGTTCGACTCGAAGCAGGAAAAGGAAGGGTGGAACTCGAAGTAGAGCTCGGGTAAGTGAGTGTTTGACTCGGAGGAGGTATGGGGTAGCTCGAGTACAATTTGATTTCCAGGTTTAAATAGAACTCAGTTCTGTTTTCTTTTAAAATTTAAACTGAAGTTCAAATTTAAAGTCAGGTTAAAACTAAATTTTAAATTTTAAAGTTTAAGTATGAATTTAGGCTTAGGTTAAATCTTAGTTTGGAAAATAAAAGATTTAAATTTAAATTGTCTAATAACTAAAAATGGTTAAGTAATTTGAAAGTATATTTTAAACAATTTAGATTTAAAATGGAATTTGAAATCATGAAGGAATAATTTGTTTAATTTATAAATTAATGATTTAGTTTTATTTATAACTAGAGAAATGTTATTAGTTAATTATAGATAAATGTTAGATTTTAATTTAACTAAAAGTTTTTCTAATTTGATTTCAAGGTTAGTAAGTAAGATTTTTTTTAATGATAGATAAGAAGAAAATTAAGATAAATGACTTGTTATTTTATTAATTAATTGATTAGATAATTAAAGATAAATAAATTTATAATTAGTGATTTATTAATTAAGTAATTAATTTGAGAAGAATTTATCTATTAAAGGTTAATTATTATAAATGATTAAAGGTTGATTTTTCAAGTAATTACACAAAAATAAATTAAAGGATAATTCGTTAAATGGTAATTAATTAAGGATAATTTATAAATTAAAGGTTAATTAATTTATGAAGGTGATTAAGGAATGATAAATTGAGGATTAATTAAGCAACAATTAACACTTAATTAATTAATAATTAAAGGTAGTTAATTTGAGATTTATTTAGTATTAATGGCTAATTAATAAATGATTAAGGAATAATTAATCTGATTTAAATTTATCAGATGATAAATTTGATCCTACTTATGAATGTTTGGATTTTATATTGAATGTTAAATTGTTTGACATCCCTGATGTACGATGCTTTGTGATATACCCTGATTTATGTTGTGATCTGAAATTTCTATTTCTGTGATATATTGTTATGTGAATATGAAACCCTTGACCCGTGAAACGGCACTTGAATTTCGATGCGACAGGGAGTCGGATTCCAGTTGGTTATCCAAAACCCACATCGAATTGTAATTGTGAATCTTTGTGACTGATAAATTTATTTTATCTATGAATCTGTGAATGAAGATAAGCGTTATGGGTTATACCGCTTATCGATATATCTGTGATGATTGATGTTGTGCACTATTGTGTGAAACCCCTGGACTACACTCTTACACACACAAAAATGGATTTCACGTGGAAATCGGTTAAGTCACAGATAATTTAAATTTGATGTTTTTGAAATTGAAATTTTAATTTCAATTGATTTTGAAATTAGAAATTTGGGTTTAAAGTGAAAAGCTTTTGAAATGGAATTTCAAAGATAAAAGTTATTTTGAATAACTTAATCGAGTTTTGAAATAAATAATTTGATTTAAATTTGAATTCAAGTTTGAAAATGAATCCTATGATTTGGAACTAGGGATTAAAGATGATATAAATGTGTTTGTATGAATTAAACCATTTTAAAGTATTAATTTGGGAATTTGAATTTAAACCAAGGATTTCAACTCGTATGAATGAATCAGATTTCCAAATTGAAAACTGTTGTTTTCAAATGATAAAAGCTTTTAGATAAGAAAAGAAATTCCAGTTTAAATTAAAGGAAAGTGAATTGAAAAATGGATTTTCCAAGTTATGAATGAATTCTTTTTGAAAGCTATGAATTAAATCTGTCTATTTTTAACAGATTTAAAGTGATGATTTGTTTAACCCATTCGAAATGAAATTGTTTTGAAAACTATGAGTTAAATCTTTGATTTAAAGATTTAACGAATTAATCAAATTGAAAGGGAAATTGATTTGGAAAATCTATGAATGAATCTTTGTGAAATTAAGTGAACTTTGTGAATTGAATCTTTTTGTTTAAAAGATTAAAATGGTAATTTGTTAAACCATTTGAAAAGAAAGTTTGGGTAATCAGTTGTGACTTAATTGAAATCCCATTATCCATTTGTTTTTGAATATTGCGCTCACTATTCGGGTTAGCCGGGAAAAGACAATTGTGTCATATAACCCATTCCGAATAGTGATACGTCGTATATGGATAGCATTTGAAGACCGGTGTTGAAGACCGGATATTTTTCGAAAAATGAAAGGACAACCTGTCGAATGTCTCTGCACTGAGTCGCGCCGGTATAGAGATTTATATCACTCTTTTGTGACGGGAAGTCCGGACGTGATTGAGAATTATCCAGATTTGCAAGGGCTTCGTGAGAAGTGCCTTCGGTTCTGTTCGAACCCGGAACAGACTTGTATGGATACATGTCTGACATTACACTTTGAGATATAAAGCCGATTTCTTTCAAATACATTTCTGTTTGGTGGCGGAGAATTTATTCTCTTAGCTTAACACCCTTCTCTGAGACATACGAGCTCAGAGGTTATGTAGTTGAAGTTATCAGCGATATATCCCAATTTGGTAATGTGGCATGCTGAGTGTTGCTGTGTGATGATCAGTGTTTGATCATTTGTGATATGATCATTTGTTTGATCATTTATCTTTGTGATCATAGGTTGATCATCTGTTGACCCAAAGCGTGGCTTTTTGAAAAAGCGTAGCTTTGTGGACGAGACTTCGTCGAGCCTCACAACCCGGTAATGGTCGAAACAGGAATTGTGCGGCAAGGTTTTCAGGGGTAGCTCCCCTAGGGTATGACCATTCCTTCTGGAAAAGGGTAGTATCATGGTATGGAGCCCAGATACTTACTCATGTGGATACACTTTCTTTATGATGTGTGATGTTGGTTATCGAGCGCTCGGATAAAGGTCCCAAAGGACCGGGGGTGGCATATCTGAGGTTTCTTTTATCCCTTGGGAAAAGGGGTTGCCGGCCTTGTTTGGCAGAGAACAGTTGGTTCTCGGAACGTCCCGCCAGAGGCGTTTCTTTCGTGGAATAGGAAGTTCCTTAGCCTGACCATTTGTTGGAAATCCAAACAAAACAATACGAGCCCTGTACGGTTTTAGTTGTATTACCTGCCATGGAATGTGGTGGTAACCTGCTATTGAACATGGTAGCTATAGTAGGCATAAGTGCGAAATGTCTATGCTGGCTAAGATTTATATTCTACTTTCGAAATTGTTTTCTACATTATGCACTAGTAATAATATCAAATGATTTGATTTTGCGTAGTAAGCATCTTTGACTATCATAAGAAGAAATCTCCTCCAATTCTGCGTTTGCATTGTGTGTGTGGTGGGAGGTCTTATGGTAGTTTCATTTTCCAAAAGCATTGCGAATTGACTTTAAAATTCTCTGCTATTTGTTTTAAAGATAAACTGTTTTTGTTGCTCACACCAGTCCCATGACTGATCCGGAGTTTATTGTTTCTTTTTTAAACTCTGGGTGCTCATAATTTTCTACACGAGCAGTCTAGAGTTTGGTTTTTCAGATATTCAGATTTAGTAGATTATCTGGAGCTAGTTCAGTCTTTGGATCAGACTGCACTTGCTTATCTTTGTGCCTCGTTATTGGGAGTTCGAGCTATTTATGGATTGGCGCTTTGAAGATGGAGATTATCCGCTGCTGATGTTATCATTTTCTTTTCCGCTGCTATTTGTTGTATCATATCTCTGATGTATATAGATATTCATTGTATCATCATTGTATCTGGATATTGTATCAGATATTGTATATCTATATTCTTTTATTTCCGCTGTGTTGTTTACTTAATGTTGTTATAAGCTCCGGCGACTCGGATTTGAACGGTCGAATCTATGGCATTCGAGTACGATGTAAAGTATGGATGTCGATTTTCGAACGCGAAAATCTGGGACGTTACAACCGGCCCTGATTACAACGTCCATTTTACAACGGGCATTGGTTGTCTGTTGTAATAGAAGGCTATTACAACGGTCCATTCAGGACCGTTGTAATAGATGCCCTATAAAATGCCCTTTTTACAACGGGCAATGACTGCCCGTTGTAATTAAATGCTATTACAACGGTCCTTTCATGCTCGTTGTAATAGATGCCAATTTTACAACGTTCACAAAAAGCCCATTGTAATAGATGCCAATTTTACAATGGTCACAAAATGTCCGTTGTAAGAGGTGCCAATTTTACAACGCTCATAACGCCCGTTGTAATAGGTGCCAATTTTACAACGATCATAAAATGCCCGTTTTAACCGAAGCCAATTTTACAACGATCATAAAATGCCCGTTATAATAAATGTCTGTTGCCAATTTTCGACAATCAATAATTAATAATTACAATGCTTTCTTAAAATTAATATTTTTTATTTATTAATATTTAATAATTAATCATTAATAATATTATATTAATCATATGTTACTAATTACTAATTATAATATTATATTACTAATTACTAATCATTAATAATACTATATTATTTATTAATATTTAATAATTAATCATTAATAGTATTGTATTAATCATTTATTACTTATAATAATTAATGATTATTAATAAATAATTACTAATTATTATATATAATCAGTCATTACAATAAAAATACTCTATTACAACAGGGTTTTACAATGGTCCAAAAACACTCTATTATTTTATTTACCGCCGTACGCCCTAAATCTCAAAATCATCCTGAATCTCCAAACCCAAATCTCTACACCCCCCTCCTCTTCATCACCCAAATCTCAAATCTCCCATAACTATCGTGATAATTAACAACCAAGACTTGTTGGAAGTTTTTTATCATAAAATTATTTAAATTGATTGCCACTACGAAGGGGGGGTCCAGGTAGGGTGGCAACACCCCTGTGTGGGGGTGTGGGGGCAACGCCCCTGCTGACGGCGGTCGACCTGGCTGGGCAGGTCGCAGGGGTCCATGGGGCAGCGCCCCATGGCGGGGTGCTGGACAACATCCCATCCGAAAACAGTACATTTTGTCTGCTGTTTAAATTTGAATTCATAATTAAGGCTAATGTCCAATATTTAATAACTAATATTTAATATTTAATTATTAGATGTCTTTAACAACTTTCATAATTAATTATTTAATAATTTCTATTTATAATGTATAAATAATAATACATACTTATATTTTGAAATTTTCATGAAATTCATAAATAAAAAAATAAAAATTTTGTAAAATATTCGAAATTTCATAATATTCAAAAATGTTAAAAAATTTCAAATTGTGAGTTTTATTTTATAACTATGCTATTTGACATATACAAATTATTCTAGCTCTAACTAACAAAATGGCTCCACCCTTTGACATATACATAATTTATGAATAATAATTAATAATTATTATTTATTATTTTCAATTAATATTTTTTTATAAATATAATTTTTTTATAATTAATTATTAATAAATTATAGTTAATAATTTATAATAATATATAAATAATGATATATAAACAACAATATATACTTAATAATATATAATTTATAATAATTTTCGTTAGTTCCCTCTTTTGCAAAATTCTAGCTTTATGCTTTACTTTATTTCTCATGGTTTTTTCCAAACCAAGTACGTGAACCATTCAAAATGAATTTTACTAAAATAATTAAACAAGAGAACCTGGCGCTACTATGGAATAAAATTATAAAGCTCGTGGGTAATTTTCGTTTACCACTAGACCTTTATTTTTTGCGTAGAACCGTAAATCCCTAATCGCTTCTTCATCGCCTAAATCCCTAACCGCTTCTTCATCGTCTAAATCCCAAGCTAATTTTCACCGCTTCTCATGAGAATAGGCTGCCCGTTTCCTCCAACTCCAGATCTGAGATAATCACTCGTTCAACCAATTTCAAATCTGAAATGCCACCAAACAAAATTCCATCGACAGCGACTCCAACTCCGTCGCTCGCACCACTCCAAATCTACCGCTTGCAGCAAGATAATCGCTCCAAATCTACCGCTCCAAGTTCTCGTTTTCTCGCTTTTTTCTTACAAAATCCTTGTTGGTTTTGAATTCGGCTAGGGTTGATGCGTTTGATAGTGGACTAAAGTTGGGTTGATATAGATCTGGGAGGAGGAAATTGACGAATTTGACAGTATCTGCTCATCAATTTGGAGTCGTAGGTGATGAATGCATTGATGATACCGAGGTAACGCTTCTTTTGAATTTTGGTAGTTGGTCGATTTTAGTCTGCTGGAACCGTGCATTTTTATGTAATTAGCTAGTTTTAATTCATAGCACTGATCCTACTGTGATAAGAATATATCTGTCCTTTACAAAACAATCTAGCCGAGTGAAAATTTTCTACCTTTATAATAAATTAATCAATAAACGATGTCATATTATCCATTCAAGGGCCATGTTTTGATCAGGAAAAGGGGCTACATGATTATTTATGTGATTGCATCTGTCCTCTTTTTGGTATATCCATAATCACCTTGTGATATATTCGAGGGGTCAAGGAGATATAATTGAAATCTATTGTGTTTATCCATGTAGGTTTGAACCCTCCTATTAATATTTTTATTATTTTTGTTTCCAAAAAGAAAATGTGCCAATAGCTGTATGAGAAGAATACTTATTTATTTACTTATTTTTTATTCCTCTTTAATTTTGCAATCTTTTATCTCCTCCTGAGTTAATCTATCATTGCCAGTTCTTTTCCACTTTTAAGTTTTGGTTGATTTAGATAAATTGATTGCTTATTTGATCTTATTTTATGTGGCAGTAAAGAATAATTATATTGAATTTTGAAATGGATTTAAGCAAGAGATCCGCTGCACTCGACCTGGTCGAATAAGAAGATTTTCCAATTTCATTGAGTGATTTTCGCTAAAAAATAATATTTGCTCACTACGGTGAAGGTTTTTGAATAATTGTCGGCTTCTTAATGATTATTTGGTTTGTATTCCTGAATGTTTGAAAGAATGCCTATCTACAGGTTTTTAAGAAGCTTGGGCTGGAGAAATTTGGTCCTATGGACAAGAAACACGATCCTTGATCCTAATTGCCATTAAACAGTTCTCCAAATGCACGATTAGTCCAAACCTTCTGGCACTGCTATAGCTGTTATTAAGGTATAATTGGTAAAATTATATTTAACTTATTTTTGTATCTGCCCGTGTTGAGGAACTTTTACGGGTTATGTGATGCTCCTACGTTTTACAAGGATATGGTATAGTTGCTTATTTTAACTTTCATATCAACTATATGACCCATAATGTAATCATATATAATTTATGTAGAACATCATCATTAAAACGCGAAATAAATAATTGCAACCACAATAGTTATGCATTTGGCCTACCATGGAAACGTAAAGGTTCTGTGTAGGTTTGACTGCCACTGCTTTTGTAATTTGTCAGCTCTTTCAAATTCTAATTTTATCATTTTGAGTATTTTGAGTTCAACCGATTCTTGCCCAACATTTGTAATAATGAATGACACCAGAGGTAAAAATTATATTAAAGATTCAGTAACCTCTCCAGTCCAGTTAGATATTGGAAAAATGAAATAAAAATAAACATTTATTAGTTTTTTCCAGCCTATCTTAGTTTATTTTTGCTCTACATTTCTTCACCAGTAACACACCATATCTGTAAATTTACAGTTTCTTCAACATCTTTTACATGTTTGAATTTGAATTTGTATCGTATTTTATTTTATTAAAAATTATATAAAACTTGTTTAAAACGTAGAGATCTTATAGTTGGATAGACAAATTGTAAAAACTCATGGATGTACAAAAAACTGTGGTTCATACTAGACTAGAATTTGATTTATTGAAATTCATATAGGTAATGCAATTTAATGCTAATATTCCAACTTCAATAGTTGATTTTCATTTTTGATGGTTTACCATTCTCCTCCTATCTTAACAAAATAAATAAATAAGTAAAAGAGAAATACATGTTTTTGTTTGTATTTTTATGCGAGGTTCATAATGGATCCACGCATGCTTCATGCATGGTTTATTTATGTTACCACACATCACGAATGTACTTTTGATGTTGTTTAATCAAATTTAAATGTTAACCCCGTTTGAATGGATAAATTTGTCCATCAGTTTTACCAGAGACATAAAGCGAAGTCAGGGGTGAGAATTATTCGTTGGACCACCAATAGTATATTTGTTCAGAGGCGTTCAATGTTTCGTGTTTCATACTTTTTTTTGGTTCGGTAACAGGAAGAAAAATCAGCAAGTCAGCACCAGTTTATCTTACATGCTGCTTTAGATATTGTGCAGGATCTTGTATGGACAAATTGTAATAACTATTCATGTATCTTATCTAGTTAAGTAAAACTGATTCCCTATATATGTTGCTTTTGGCCATGCTTACTCATTTGTGTTAGGATATGCATGCTTATCATTCTAACACACATACACATATGTATGTATGTAATTTAAATTATCTTTGTATGTATTGCAGGACATAGCAGAAGCAAATGAATTTTTAAACAAAAAAAAGGTGTTATGTGGGTTTTGATTAACTAAAATATTATGGTTCAAAGTTTGCTTCAATGTCGTTCGGTCTAAATTTTAAATCTTGTGTTATTATTTATATGTACTACGCGTTATGTTAGTTTAGGGTTGTATTCGATGTTTTGTAACTATGTAAAATTTTATGAATGATGTGAATAGATAAATCTTTTTGTTATTTTGAAATATGAATTTCTTTTGCTATTTTTAGTAAATATGAATAAATATGGTTGTCATTAGTATAATAATTTTGCTTCAATTCAAATTAGTTTAAAATTTACACGTGCATTGCAGTAGTTTTATTTTTTTTCTCATTTTAATTTTTTTAACAACGGGCAAAAACAATTGCAAAAGACCCTTTTGCAACGGACAAAAACAGTTGTAAAAGGATTAATTGCAACGGACAAAAATTGTTGTAAAAGATCCTTTTGCAACGGGCAAAAACCGTTGTAAAATTCATCCACTCTATTACAACATCACATAATACAACGGGCCTAGGCCCGTTGCGAAACCCCTATTACAATGGGCATTGCCCGTTGTAAGAGGGGTATTTTGTTGTAGTGAAATTAAAAGGAACGACAATACACAAAAAAGAAATATATAAATATATATACACATGTGATCATAGCAAACACAACATGCAGACTACAGTACAAACCCATGCCAATTCTATTCCCCATAACAACAAATTTATAACCCTCCAAACCCTAACTGAGTTATCCAAATTCCCACCATGCACCACTTACCTCCCACCCCAACCCTCACCCTCCTACCCCTTATCCTTCTGCACCGCCTAACACTTCGCCGGCCCACCATCTCCGCTCAACAATGAAACACACACGTGCACACCCCATTCCTCCTCCCCATACATATCATCTTATCTGCACTCCAGCTAAACAATAGTTCCCCCGCAGCAGCCAGGTACAGAACTACCAGGCTACCACTAATTAATCACCCCATCTGACGACCCGATGTGCTTTCCTGCTTTAGCGAAGTCTGACTGCACACATACTTATAAATCATTCAACACCACCATTCTTCTTCACATCTCATAAAACAACAAACATTCTGCTCTCTGACCTCCATTTGAACAGCGAACAACATCAGGTTTGCATAATCTTTTTGAATATAGATTAAACTAATATTACTGCAAAAATATAACCAACTTCTATAAATCAAGCAATTTGAATTTCAATAAGATTCTACTTCAAACAACAAACACTAATAAAACGCAGCATGTAAAGAATTTCATCAAGCAGGTAAGCTACATGTAGGATCAATCACCCAAAATAATACCAATAATGTAATTTTTGACCCAACTCACAATCATAATTCAAGTTGAGATGTAGCCATTTTAGACCTATTGAATATTATACTTATCACAACTGAAATATGTTTTTAAGGACTGAAATTACCGGTTTGAGTTGATTAACAAGAGCCATATGTCACCTCCTTAAAAAGAATAATGCATAGAATATGAGTGATCACATATCTCTTGTTTTGAAAAACTACTTATACAACATATATTTTAAAATGTAGTAATAAATAATATGTTTTTCATTATTTTTCCATTTTTTAGTTGTTATTTATGGGTGGATAAATTCATCCTTGCTCTGCAACATTATTTTTACATATATAGATACTAACATAGCATGGTCATTTATTAATTTTGTACATAGCTGCAAAATATTGATCCATGCTCTCCGATATATTTTTAAACATAACATAAAGTTATTTATTAATCTAGTACATAGCAGTGGATATGACATCAACTAACATAAGTGTGTAAGCAAGTAGACATGACACTTAAATGCAAATTATACGTTAAATATACAGAGCAATACATAATGCAACGAAATGACTACATTAGGGCTACACATATGGCACATATACACATGTTATATAAATGGGACCAAGTAGATAAATATACATAAAGCTATTGACTAGTTAATTTTCACTCTATAGATCAATGCAAATGCATCACCATCGACATACTTAACATAAAGTCTCACATTTATCTCGCAAACCAATTCAAAATTTCCAACTTCTGAAACCGGTTGCACCCAAAATAATATCCACCTAATCCATAAACACTATGTGGATGAATAATGTCAATATACAAAAATCTAAGTTGGGTTTCACCTAAATAATCAGAGTGCTTAATAAACTTTAAATGTGCAAGGGATTATTGTTGATATACAATTTAAATTATATTTTTTTTGAGACAAAAGGATGGGATAATCCCAGCCTATAAATATCATAACCATCACAGTAGTACAGCAGTTACATAAACTTTCAATTACAACCACAACACAAAAACCCAAGTTTACCAAGCAAAAAAAATAAAAAAAATACAACATAGAACGAGCACTAAACACAACATACACTACATATTAACTACAAGACATACCGCACCCAAACACAACAAAATATACATAAACATAACAAAAGAAAATAAGAGGCATGCTGGCATAAACTTCAGATATCATTATCGCTTCCTCTTCTTCTCTTCGCCACTCTTTTACCAATGGTATCTTGACTTTCTTTGACTCGCCTTTGCAGTTCAGGTAGAATGAGCCTCCATTCCTGACCATATAAGCAAGTACCACCTATCCAAAATGCAATATTAGAGATAGCATTTCTAATTAGAATTTCAAAAGGCTTAAAAATTTGTTTGAAACACCTATTATTCCTTTCGATCCATATAACTCAAGATAAACTCAGATTGAGTAAATCAACAAGACATCTATCAACAGAGCAAGAAATAAGTTTTCTATCTTCCTCCCAGTACCAGTATTGATCAAAGAAGTGTAGCACCTTTCTGATTTGCAGACATTTTAAACAATTGATCCAGAGAAGGTAAGTAAAAGGACATTGAAAGTATAGATGATTAATATCTTCATCTCTATAACAACAAAAAACAAATTTTGTGTCTAAATTCATTCCTTTGTGTTTGAGAAGAATTTTAGTATTTAACTTCTTGCTGATAGCCAGCCACATATGCATTCTAAACTTCGGTGGTGCATGAGCTTTCCACAGTGATTTATGATACCTGATTTTCCTACCACCAAAGTTTATAAGCCTGTAGATAGAGCTCACATTAAAAATCTTTCTGCTGTCTAACAACCATTCTGCTTCATCCAGATCATCCTCAAGAGAGACTTGATCAAGTAGACTAACAATCTTAAAATATTGAATGAGGCTATCACCCTCAAGCATTCTGTTAAAATTTAAGTTCCATTTAAATTCACTTTCCCTGTGGATGTACAAATCAGCTACCTTTGCATTTTGATTATAAGAGATTAAAAACAGATCTGGGTAAAGATTTTTTAATGCAATGTCACATATCCATTTGTTATGCCAAAAGAGAATTTTCCTTCCATCATCCACCTTCCATTTAAGGCCAACATTAAAAATTTCTTGCTGCTTCATTATAGCTTTCCAGAAACTTGAAATTTGAGAGTGGACAGAGACCCCCACTGTGTACTGTCCATTATAATAGGCGGACTCCATCCATTGCTTCCACAATGAGTCTTTCACCCCAACCATTCTCCAAAGCCACTTGCATAATAATGCACAGTTTAAATCACCAAGTGAGACAGCTCCTAATCCACCTTGGACTTTAGATTTGCATACAATCTCCCATGCCACTAAATTATTCATACTACTACCATTTCTGCTTCCTTTCCAAAGAATTTTTTTCCTAATACTATCATTTTTTTTATAACCCACTTTGGCAATTTATAAAAAGACATCCAATACAGTGGTAAGGCTGATAAAACTGAATTCAACAAAACTAGTCTTCCTGCCTTTGAAAGAGCATGACTTTTCCATCTGGATAGCCTAGAACTCACTTTATCAATTAAAGGAAGCCAATCATCATGCAATAAGACAGTTGGTCTAATTATCATACCCAAATAGGATAAAGGAAAAACACCAACTTGACAATTTAGAGTCGAAGCAACATCTTGAATGTTAAAATTTAGATCACCTACAGGAATGACAGAACTCTTCTTGAAATTAATTCTCAAACCAGATAAGTTCTCAAAGCCATAGAGAATTAGCTTCAAGGCAGCTAAATGATGAGGTAAAGGAGAACTAAAGATAATTGTATCATCAGCATACTGTAATGAAGAGATTCCACCTTTGACAAAAGAGCTACCTATGGCCTCAACCAAATTTTGCTGTATAGCCACATTAATAAGTCTAGCAAACACATCAACAACAATATTAAAAAGAAGTGGGGAAAGGGGGTCACCTTGCCTTAATCCCCTCTTAGATGAAATTTTCCTACTCTCACTACCATTAACCAAGATAGAAGAAACTCCACTGTGTAAAATACCTTTAATCCAATTCCTCCATTTTTCACCAAAACCTCTAGCCTTCATAACCTCAATCAAGAAATCCCAATTTATAGAATCAAAGGCTTTTGAAAAATCCAGTTTAAGAATAACAGCCTGTTTCTTATTTTTAATACAATGATGAATCATTTCATGAACAACAGCAACATTCTCCATTATACTTCTGTCCTTAATAAAGGCTGACTGACTATTAAGAACCAGAGAATCCATTAGCCCTCTAAGTCTATTAGCAAGCACCTTAGTGATAATCTTGAATATGCAATTAAGAAGATTAATAGGTCTGTAATCTCTAACATTATCTGCTCCATCACACTTGGCAATTAAAACTACTAGAGCATGATTTAAACGATCAAACTCCAGAGTATCATTAAATAGATCAGTAAAAAGAGCTATGATGTCAGTTTTAACTAGACTCCAATACTTTTGAAAGAAAAAAGTAGGGAAACCATCAGGTCCAGGTGACTTATCAGTAGATAGTTCAAATAATGCTGTTTTGATTTCCTGTTCTTCAAAAGGCACTTCCAGACTTTTTAAATCCAATCCCCTATTTTTCCCATAGATCAAATCCCAATCTAAAGTTGAAACACTATTATGTGAAGAACCAAAAAGGTCTTTGTAATAGTTGAAAAATTCCTGCATAATTAATTCCTGCTTATATATCTCCTTTCCATCGATAACTAGATGATTTATCAAATTCTTCCTTCTTCTACCATTAGCAATTTTATGAAAATAAGCAGTATTTGAATCTCCATTATTTAACCAATTCACCCTAGATCTCTGCCTCCACATAATTTCCTCTTTATCAATCAAAAGCATTAAATCTTCTTCCTTCTTATTAAGAATATCCATTTCCTCAACAGTGATAACACCTAATTCTTCCTTATTATTAAGGCTTAAAATATCTTCACAAAGTAGTCTTTTCTTCTCCTTAATACTTCCAAAACAGTTTTTTTCCCAGTTCTTCAGAAAGCTTCGTAAATTTCTCAATTTAAAAATTATTTTTTTAGGATCATTATTTTCACACTTGAAACTTCTCCACTTGTCCTCAATCAAATTATCAAAGCTACTTTCCAAACACCACATCTTCTCAAATCTAAAAGATCTTTTAATTTTAACATCATCTCCCGTATCCAGTATAATTGGACAATGATCTGATATAACTCTAGCATGTCCAAATTGTGAAGTAAGAGGGAATTTTTCATCCCACTCATTATTAATTAAGAATTTATCCAGCCTAGCCATAACTGGGATCTCCCTACCATTACTCCATGTAAATTTCCTATTACTTAATGGCAGATCAATTAAACCACATTCATTAACAAATTCATCAAAAATCATCATATCATTGACTTTTCCTTCCCTCCCACTTCTTTCACCAAAAAATCTAGTAATATTAAAGTCTCCCCCAACAACCCATGGACCCTTAATATCACTAATACAACTACTACAATTCTCCCAGAATTCCTTCTTATCTTTTTTATTACATGGAATATAAACATTAGTGATATTAATCCTGCTCTTATCTCTAATAGCTTCAAGGACAATATGAATTATGTTATCATTACTACATTCCTCTACCAAAATCCATTTATCACCTTTCCAACCAATAAAAAGCCCACCACTACTCCCAACAGAATTAACAGCTCTCCATTCATCCAACATATTGCCCCCAATGGATCCAAACAGAAAATCATCAGACTTAGCAATTTTTGTCTCTTGTAAAAGAACAATATCAGCATATAAAGAACAAATTAAATTCTTCACTCTGGCGCATTTTTAGGGGTGCCCAGTCCCCTAACATTCCAAGACAAAATATTCATTTATCACTATTGAATGCCCTTAATATTTCTAAGGCTTTAATGTTATCGATATCAGATTCACCATTTTTAAAAATTAAACCCATTTTCTTAGCAGTCTCACATAGCTGCTTGGAAGAAAAAGAATTTCAAACAGCAGGAATATGTATACTACCATAGAAAGGGTGAGCAGACTTACTAGATGAAGCAATGCACTCCAAAGATTTAATTTTAGCCCTCTTTCCAGCTCTGCTCAAGGTGTCATCTTTCCTTCCAATCAGCCTTGCACTCCTTCTGATATTGCATACATCATCATCAGCCGATAGAGAATTATCACTGACATCAATGATAGGTACAGAATCTTTGGTGACTTCAACAATCTGAATGCTGCTATCTTCCGAAGTATCTCTAGTGGTAATGATTTGAACACTATCTTCCTTAGAAACATAAGTAACATCATCTTCAACAGTAGTAAGACCTCTGCTAACACAATCTCGGAATTTCTAATGAATTCATCAACCTTCTCCTGATTATCAGCCCTAAATACAGTAGCGTTAGCATCATCAGAATCAGTCTCGGCATCTTCCACAACAACTTGATCAAGTACATTAAATATATTCTCAGTGTGAATTTATTTGCAGAATGATTTATTACTATGTAAACTCTTCTCACCACTAGCTTCATTAACATGAGTGACCACCACACCCTCATTAGTAATATCAAGATCTATCAGATTATCATCAGTATTAACTGCAATTTCTTTCTTTCTCCAAACCTTGCCAGTATTTGAATTAAACTTCATACTATTACATTCCTCAAACTTCAAATCTCCCATCCTCGACGTAGGCTTCACTGCTACAGAGTAGTTTGCATTTCCAACAATAATGCCAATCGTCTTCGGAATAGGAATAGAAACATCCTTCTCAATTTCAACATCAAGAAAGGAATGATCAAACTTTTTCCCATCATCTAAATCCATTTGAAGGAGAATACCAATACCCGACAGCACTTCTTCCAAAACTTCAAAGTCCCAACATAATTTCGGTAGATTAGTAAGCCTAATCCACTCTTTAGAATTCAGGTTTCTATCGATTTTTCCTTCATTCAGATTCCACAATCTAAGACTGATAGATTTTCCCCGAAATTGAATCTGCCTTCGCATGGAAGCCTCCAAAGCAAGATCGAAAGAAGGGAATAAAACTTTAAATTCATTAAAGAACTTCTTAATCTCCCAATTATGATTACCAAAATTTTGTGTACGCAAATCAGCAATCTCCTTAATCATGAATTCACCTCTAACTAAAGTAATAATCACACATCTTCTGCTTCTTTTATAAGCCCTTCCTAAGAAGTCTGAATTATCAAGAACAACCGAAAGAGATTTGTTAGAGTCAACTACGCTTACATGCATGTCATTATCAGAGGTACGTGCTGCACCGCCAGATCTTCCTACCAATAAAGCCGGTTCCTTCCCCTTCATTCTTCGATTATCATGGCGTCGAGGGCATTGAATGGATCTATGACCAAACTCGTTACAATAGAAACAGAGAACACTGTTACGACAGTCTTTAGCGATATGATTTGCCATTCCACACCTGAAGCAAAGTTTTCTCTCTTTAATTTGTTCAATTTTTCTTGGAACCGAGAAAACCCTACGAATTTTAGGCAAAGATAAATGCCTTAGTTGATTTGAGATGACAACTTGAGCATAAGAAATTCCATTTGTCTTTAAAGTATTTGATGCTAAAACGGTTGATATGAAAGGTTTGAGAAGATCTTTAATTGAGTTATTGGTATGATTTGAATTCAGAGAGGAAGAGAGAGGAGGAAAAGAAGTCACGTGATTGTCTGCCATTTTTTATTTTTCTAAGAAGCATGTGTTTTTTAAGGAACATAACATTGCTTCCTTAATGTTTGCTGATATCACTTATTTTCATTATAGATTGACTTAAATTATAGAATCTTTCCATGAAAATTCGATGGTATGGAGAGTAGTTGCATGAGCGCTCAAAAGGGATTTGCACTAAAAAAGTTGATCAAAGATTTACATTAAAATTTTGATGGGACTAGAAGGAAGAAAGGGTAAGAGGAAGAATAAGAGTTAAAAATGGAAAGAAAAAAAGTCAGTGTACTGACCTAAATAAATAAAAAAATTAAGAACATAAATATTATATATTGAAGAACCCAAATGAATAAAAGTAAATCCATGGCAGATTAACCTAATAAAATTTAGTGTATTAACTTATTAAACTTATTATATGCTGATTACTAACAAAATTAGTCAACCTGAATAAAAGCTTCCACGTTGAAACTAATCTTTAGCATTGACCTACATAGCAACTTACTTCTTCCAAACTACCTAGTTCCAAGAATACATGGTGTAGCTCATTGATAGTGATTCCAGATTAGAATTGTTGTTCGCATCTCCATCCCAATATAATAGCCAAAAGCCTTCCACCACACTCGCTATTTAAAATGGATAACAAATAACATTACTTGACAATAATATCACATGGACATTAGTTAGGCATGCACTCACACTTGTAAGCTTGGTCTAAAATCTTTCCCCACATACATTATTTGGATAATGAGTATTAGAAGTAAATGAAGAAACAAACGCAGCCGAATGAAATGAACAACAAGTTAATGAAATAGGTCATTTATCTCAAAGTATGGGTACATATTGTATTTGTAATAAGCCCAATAACCCGCAACACAGTTTTATCGCAAATCATTATAAATAGCTGCATATAGCACAATGTATATGTACACTTGATTCTATCAATATATTTTCTGATTTCACAAATATCCATACTCAAAAATCTTCATCTCAGTTTTGAATATGGTATCAGAGCAATTCAAAACTGTTTAACCAACTGAACAGTGCTTGGCAAGATCCATCAGAGTTCATCTCATCATTTGAATTGGTTGCAGATCATCAAAGTTTTCCACTCATCATTTGAAACTGCTGAAGTTTCAGTTTTCTGAATTCTTTAACTCATCAAGATCGTCATCAAGCCGTGCCAAGAAGAGTTGTTAGAAAATTTTCATCGTTCAAGTCTTCGGCTACTTTTAGTTAAAAGAAAAATTAAAGAAACTGAAACAAGGATCATCACCAAGCCACGCCAGTAATCAAGATCATTGACTGCTTTCTGATCTCATTCAAGATATTGGTTGAAATTTACCTGAATAATTAGCATTCACTCAGTTTCTTGTCTGCAAAATCAGGTTCTTGATTCTCCTTCTCATTTGGATAGCTTGTTTTTCATTCTTTCTTAAATCTTAATCATGGCTGAAGGAGACATAGACAACAATTCATCAACATCACCAAACCCAAGATCAAATCCTACACCATCAAATACTTCAGAAAACATATCAAAAATCATAGTAAGTCCACAAACTCAGGTAGATGAAACAAACTATCTGCTATGGAAGTTTCAAGTTCAAACAGTAGTAAGAGGATATGGATTGGAAGAATAAATTCTTGGAACAAACAAGAGCCATAGCAATATATTTCAAATACTGAAAGAAATTTGATTTTAAACAAAGAATACACAATTTATCAAAGGAAAGATAGTTTATTATGTTCATGGATATATATTATCTACAATAAGTGCAAATTTGTTACCGCAACTAATAGGATGCAAGAATGCTCATCAAATTTGGTCTACTGTAGAGCAAGTGTTTAGTTCTTAATCAGCAGTGAAAGTCATGCATTATAAAAGACAATTGCAAAATTTAAAGAAGAATGGCATGCCTATGAGAGAGTATCTATCAAAAATTCAAACACTGTGTGACTTACTTGGGCAGCATGATATGCAGTGAGTGATACTAAACAAATTTTGCCAATCTTGGGTGGATTAGATGATGAATATGAAGCCATTGTAGTAGTAATATCATCTAAGGATATTACAACATCCTTATCATATGTGCACTCCACTCTCCTTGCTCATGAAGGCTGGTTGGATCAGAGAAATCCAACTGTTTCTAATCTATCAATTAATTATATCACAAACAAAGGCAGAAATCAAGAAAGAACTCAATCAAGAAATGAGTCAAACAATAATAATCAATGAGGCAATCAATCATATAGATACAGAGGCAGAGGTGGCAGATGGAGTAACAACAATGATGGTGGACCAAGATGTCAGATTTGTGAGAGATTTTTGGACATACAGCAAACAAGTGCTATTTCAGATTTGATGTTAATTACACACCCGGGCAACAAAGCAGTCAAAAACGAAGTGCAAATTTGGCCAACATACAACAAGAAACCAGAAATCAAACTGATTTCACTAAAGGCAGTTTCAATGATACAACTAAAATAGAAGATACTCAAGATGATACATGGTATCCAGATTTAGGAGCTACAAATCATGTTACCAATAATCTGAGCAATCTAAATCTGGGAAACAAAGAGTACAAAGGTAAACAGTGTATAGACATGGGTAATGGTGAGTCAACTAAAATTACTCATATTGGTAATGGTAATATACAAGGTGAAAGGGTACTCTATCTTAATAATCTTTTAAGGGTTCCACAAATTAAGAAGAATTTGCTTAGTGTATCTTAATTTGCTTGTGACAACAATGTATATTTTGAATTTTATCCAAGATACTATTTAATAAGAGATATACTAACAAATAAAATTCTCTTGCAGGGTAAAACAGTGAATGGACTTTACAAATTTATTCCAGCTGATTCAAGAAGCACTGGAAACAAAAATCTGTGTTGTAATCTTTGTCAATCATCTCAAAATAAAAGGAGTATGAGTACATTTGACATATGTCATTGTAAGCTAGGTCATCTAAGTGTAGATGTTGTAAAAAAGTATTGAATAATAATAAAATTTCTTTCGACGATGCATCAATTCCATATGTGTGTACATACAGTCAATTAGGAAAAAAAATCACAAAATGCCATTTCAAGATTTTGAAACCAAATATAATAAACCATTAGAACTTGTTGCTACAGATTTATGAGGACCAGCTCCCATTGATACAGACTATGGTTTTAAATATTACATATCATTTATAGATTCATACTCAAGATATGTTTGGATATATTTAAGATTAAAAGCAAAATCTGAAACATATTTTGCAGTTTTACAATTTATAGCATAGGCAGAAAAGCAAACTGGTAATGAGGTCAAAGTCATGCAAACTGATGGTAGTGCAGAATTCAAATCACTTAAGGAGTATTTTCAAAAGAGAGGGATAATACAGAGAACTACTTGTCCTTACACAACTGAGAAGAATGGTTTAATCAAAAAGAAAGCACAGACATATAGTTGAGACAGGACTTACCATGTTGGCTCAAGCATCTCTACCCTTGAAATTTTGGTCAGATGCCTTTGGAACAACAGTATACTTGATTAAAAAATTGCCAACCAAGGTACTACAAGAAAAAAGTGCAACTGAGATGCAGTTCAATGTACAACCTGATTATGAAAGTCTTAAAGTATTTGGCTGCTTGTGCTTTCCATGCTTAAGACCATATAATAGCCACAAGCTGAGTTTCAAATCTTCACCCTGTACATTTCTAGGATATGCAAATAATATAAAAGGATATAAATGTTTGGACAGCGAAGGAAGAATCTTCATTTCAAGACATGTTGTCTTCAATGAAGATGTATTTCCATGTAATGAAAAGGAGATTAAGACAACTCAGAAGAGTTATAATTCAAAGTTCTCAAAGCCTCCTTTACCACACAATCAAGAAATGTATATTGAGGATCAACTCAGTGATTCTGGACTACAACACACAGAACCCAATAATGGGTCAGGTCATGAGTCAGACAAATCACCCATGAGTCCTCATTATGCAACCCATCAGGATATCAGTTATCAGTCGGTTGATCAACAAAGGAGTGATCAAGCATAAATATCAAGTTCACAGTCTGAATCTAAGGATAGATCCAATCATCAATCCTCTGCACCTGCAACAACTGGTCACCATATGATTACTAGGGCAAAGAGTGGAATTTTCAAACCAAAAATATGCATTGCAAATCTTGATACTAAAGAACCATATACTTATCAACAAGCTTGTAACATCTCGCCTGAGGCCCAAAACTTACCGCTACTGATGCTGCAGTCATCCGTAGCTGTTATTTCTTAGCGACCGAATGCGGCATAGTTAATATTGATACACTGGAACACATGAATATGAATTATTTTTAAATTCCAATAAACAGAATTTCCCATTTCATGCAAATTACAATTTAAGATTTAATTACATAATCCCAGACGTTAACTACGTTCAGATCACATATACATGTACAAAATACAATAAGAGTGACATACGAAGATGTCCTCTTATGATGATCAGAGAACTAATAAATATGAACTTTATAGTTCTTAGTACATCATAGCGGAAAACACAAAATAGCTCCTATGTAGCTAGCACTGCCTCATGCACGTCTCTGAAAGCTTATTTGTCCAAAAACCTGAATGTCTCCCACTCTCAAACTACTCAAATTAATTTTTGAGTACCCGAGAGTTTGTGGAGAAACACAAACTTCGAGTCAGACAATAAGTCTAGTATGAATAATCCCTTATCATCTCTTATCATAAATAGATAGCTAGTGAGACCACGCCGCTTAGCGGAACGGGTTTTCCCCTCACTAGTATCCAAAACAAAACATGAAAATCATTTACTATGCCCATGCACCCAAAATGATTAGTCTTAACATAATATGAAATAAAACCATAAATCATATATATTGGATATCCTATCCACCCATTTATTAGATATCCCATCTAAAAGAAATTTATTGGAGTTCCCCTCTAAAATCTTTAAAATGACTATTCTTCAAAAGAAGAATAGGACTATCCGTCCCAAATTCATTAAAATAAATGCAGATTATCCATCGTACATTGTTTTATAAAAGTTGGTGTGGGCTATCCACCGCACACTCCATAGTTTTCCTAGGATGACTATGAACCCTTGGGTGCCCAATCCCGAGGCTAACCACCTATGGCAAAACATTCTTTACTTTAGAAATTTGATGTGGGCTATCCACCGCACATTCTATGGTTTTCCTAAGTTAAACAAGAACCCAACACTTAGCTAATTAAAATATCATGATCCCTATGATTATGTATAAAAATTCATGATCTGCATGATTATTTATTTTCTCCAGGTATACCACCTGTTTAACCTATTCCCATTGGTAGCCCCAATTAGGTTAAATTAAATAAAAACACATTGATAGCCCCAATGTATATTTCCGAAAGCATATTTCTATTTGTAACCCTAAACTATGTATCGAAAACAATAAACCCACACTGGTGTCACCAAGGTTTATTTACATCCAATTTATATAAGGATCCCCCTTACATATTCAAACAAAGATAAGTATTTTACGTTATAACCATTCGAAGTAACCCCTTCAAATTAGCAAAATTTACTTAAGGAAAAATGGCTAAAACAACCTTTTAAACCCCTTCGAATGAAGCTTTATTCGAAAGCAAATAAATATCCAAAGTTAGCCCCTTTGGAAGCCTCCCTTTTGAAAGCATCATAAAATCATACCTTTCGACCTTATCGAAAGGTCCTACCTTCGACCTTGTCAGAAGGTTTCTTTTCGACCTAGTCGAAAGGTTCCACTTTTCAACTTTGTCGAAAGCCTGGGGTATCCCCCCTATAAAACCATTTAAAAACTTTTCAAAAGCAATGAAACTCAAAACCTTTCGAAATCATTGAAACTCAAAACCTTTCGAAATCATTGAAGGTAACTCCTTCGAAACCTTTCGAAATCAAACCTTTCGAAACCAAAACCTTTCGAAATCAAAACCTTTCGAAGTCAAAACCTTTCAAAATCAAAACCCTTCGAAACCATTCAAAAACAGTGAAGTGTTGGTGTTGGAACCAATCCTTTGAAATCAATGGAGAGAAGTGGCAAGTTTTATAAAACAAAAGATAACCTTTGACTCCATCTGGGTCGAAAGGTTTGGAAGCAGCAACTATGCTTCCGACCCTATTGAAAGGTTTCATTTAAAACAAGAAAGCAAACCAATCGAAACCTTTTTCTTTTAAACCATTTGACAATGTCGAAAGCTCTTTGTTGAAAGCTAGCAGGCGTATTTTCTTTAAATCCAAAACAAAGTTTCATTTCCTTCGAAAACTCTAACCTTTCGTCCCTAAACCTTTCGACCCCTTTCAATTCACTATGTACCAGTCGCCTAATACCATGTGCATTGATTTTTGACCTAGTCGAAAGGTTTGATACCTTCCGACCTTGTCGGAAGGTTTGGAATGGAAGCGGAAGGTCTTGCTGAAAGAGTTAAAATAGTGAAAATTGTACTTTAAAACAGTTCTTTTGTACCCCACCTGCCTTGTTTGTTTAAATCTGATTGGTTGCCAGAATTTTATATTCAAAACTGCTGCCGACTTTCCTTATTTGGAAATTTAAATAAATTTGAAAAGGCCTCTTTCTCCTTTATAGTTATACAAAACATTTAAGTCCCATACCTTAAATAATTTTATATAACTATTAAAAAATCATGAAAAATTCTGGAAAAATTCTAGAAAATCAATTAATATGTTCTCTTCAACATATTAAAATTTCAAAGCATATGAAGATCAAAACCACTCGGAATTTAACCAAAACTGAATAAAAACATGTTAATTAATCCATTAACATTTAAAACGCCTATGTCTTATCCAAAGAAAGGTTTAAATGGTTATATCCTAACCAAGACACAAACATGAATCGGGTATAACCCATGGCCGATCCATATAGAGAAAAAATGAGATGATAAACATGATTATTCACCTTGACTAGTTGATTGGAGAATGAGATAATTTCCTAGCTTTAATTCCTTATCATTTTCTTCAATTTATGCTCTTCCTGGAGCTTTTAATGGCCGGTCGAAAGTAGGTGAGGAGTTAATGAATGAGAAAGTAAAAATTTATTAAGGTGGAGGAAGAGAATTATACTAAGAAATCTAGCCCCATTTCCAAGTTTACCCCTTAGGAAAATTCCTCCTTCTAAATTTAGTTAAGTCTTATTTTAGTTCATTTATTAAGACACGGCAATTTGATTTATTAATCTCATCTCTGTAATTATGCACATTATTCTATTTAATTTATCCAATTAAATATCCTGAATAATGTTAATTAAAATTCAGGGGCATTACAAAGCTATACAAAATGAAAAATGGAAAGCAGCTATAGATGAAGAATATACAACACTCATGAAAAACAATACATGGAGCCTAATAACCGTACCAAGTCATAAAAATTTCATTGGGTGTAAGTGGACCTACAGGTTGAAAAAAATGCAGATGGATCAATATCTAAGAAAAGTCAGACTTGTAGCAAAAGGTTACTCTCAACAACAAGGATTCGACTTCAATGAAACTTTCTCACCAGTTGTTAAACCAACATCAATTAGGATCATTCTCACAATTGCTTTAAATAAAAATTGGAAAATAAAGCAACTGGATGTCAACAATACATTTCTAAATGGAATTCTTCAAGAAGAGGTATATATGGAGCAGCTGATGGTTACAAACAAGCTGGAAGTAAACTGGTCTGCGAACTCAACAAAGAAATTTATGGACTCAAACAAGAACCAAGAGTGTGGTTTGAGAAATTAAAGACAACATTGATCAAACTTGGCTTCAATAGTACAAAATCAAATAACTCTTTATTCACTAAATTTGCAAGAAATACTATTGTATATGTACTAATATATGTAGATGATTTTATTGTTACAGGAAACAGCAATAATGAAATTAGCAATCTCATTAAACAATTGAATAAAGAGTTTTCTATCAAAGATCTTGGAGACTTACATTACTTTCTGGGGATTGAATTCAAAAGTTTACCAAACTCAGTTATTCAATTAAGTCAGAAGAAATACATATCTGAAATTTTGATCAAAACCAAAATGGATCAGGCAAACAGTCTACCTACGCTAATGACAACCAATCTACATTTATCAAAGAATAGAGGAGAACCAATCACTGATGTTAAACAATACAGAAGTATAGTTGGCGCATTACAATATGTAATAATTACAAGGCCAAAAATTGCATATAGTGTGAATAAAGTTAGTCAATATATGCAAAATCCTCTAGATAAGCACTTGAGAGCAGTAAAAAGGATTCTCAGATATTTAAAGGGTACAATAAATCATGGTCTAACTTTGAGAGACTGTACTAATCTAAATTTATTTGGCTTTGCAGATGCAGATTGGGCAACTGACCCAGATGATCGTAGGTCAACATCTTGTTACTGTATTTACATAGGCAAGAATCCAGTGTCATGGTTTTCTAAAAAGCAAACAACCATCTCAATATCTAGTACAAAAGCCGAGTACAGGAGTGTTGCAAATGCAACAGCAGAGATAATATGGATCAAATCATTATTAAGTGAACTAAAGATCAACATCAACATCAAAATTACAATATGGTGTGATAATCTAAGCACTGTGGCCTTAACAACAAATCCAATTATACATTCTAAAACCAAACATATAGAATTGGACTTGTATTTTGTCAGAGAACAAGTACTGAAGGGAATTATTGAAATAAATCACTTATCAAGCACTTACCAAAGGGCAGTTATACTCACCAAAGCTTTATCTGCCAAAAATTTCTTGCATCTGAAGCAAGAATTAAATGTCGAAGACTTCAACAATCAAACTTCCAAAACCCTAGATTTGAATCGGTTTCAAATCTAGGGTCAGATCTGACCACAAAAGCTCCATATTAAGCCATTACTTGAAGATCTGAGCAATCCCTGCAAGAGATGAAGAATCAAGCTCTATACCAGATAGTTCATCAAAACCCTAGCTCAAATCAACTCGTTGAAGCTCAAGCAAAGCTCAGCAGAGTCAAAGCTCAAACCTTTCTTCGAAGATCTAAAAGATTTGTAAAAAGAATTGAAGATCATTTGAGAAGAGACGAAAACCCAAGCTCAAATTGTGGGAAGATATCAGAAGTAAATGAAGAAACAAACACAGCCGAATGAAATGAATAGTAAGTAAAAGAAATAGGGTATTTATCTCAAAGTATGGGTACAGGTTGTATTTGGAATAATCCCAATAACCCGCTACACAGTTTTACCGCAAATCATTAGAAATAGCTGCATATAGCACAATGTATATGTAAAATTGATTCTATCAATATATTTTCTGATTTCATAAATATTCATACTCAAACATCTTCATCTCAGTTTTAATTAATGAGCATCATGATTTACAAACAAAAATTAGAAGACGGCATACATTTCGGCAGTGAGTAAAACTATGTGAGTTTACAATAAAAATAACACTACTTTGCATGGAAAAACTAATGACTTTCTATGCACGACTTCAGTCATTTCAGTAGTTTCAAACTGCAGTATATCTAATAGACTACTCTCATCCTATAAATAGAATGGCTACTGATAGTAGGAAAATGCTTAGAACAATTACAAAAGGTATGCATAGAGTTTAAAAATAATACCAACACTCAATTTAGCATTTTGATAAGTATCCAACTATATAATATCATAATGTAGACATATTGTTTATAAGTAATCCAACTATATAAAGGAAGAGATTGATACCAAAAAGGTTTTCATTAATTTGTAAAGCATTATCAAAAAAGGAAGAATTCTAAAGCATTCTACATAAGATATAAAGACTAACGGAAAATATAAGTTTGTGTGACTGGTTTGTAATAAAATGAGATAAAAATTCTTTATAATTACTTTATAAAACTTCATAACTACTACATAAAAATACACATAGTAATGCTATATCATAAGAAGGTAACAAAATGTTCGATATGTCGCCATAATGAAAAGGAAATATGTCATTGTGTAAGTAAAAAATTTGAGTCCCAACTTCCTTTCTTTAAAATTAACAAAAGAAATCAGCTTTTCTATGATAATACAAGCTCTTAAAGTAAGAATCCATTTTAATTCTAACAAATCCTCAAGAACTTTCATAACTACCATTTCACTTGCTTTTGCTATAGCTCATGATTCATAAAAAACAATTTTTATTTATTATTTATGTAGTGGATTTTAACAATTTACAATTGAATACAATATATTGCTCGTTCTAATTAGAAGTCAGCATAGAAATTACATCACCCGTTTTTAATTAAAAAGCATGTTTTAACTCACCATTTTGATTCATTAAACCAAACCTATCAACTTTGATACAAAAGTTTAAAAAACATGAGCAAATTGTACGAAATTTACATATTTTATGGAAAAATAATCGCAATTGATGTCGGTTGATTTTGATTTAGGCCGGAACAGCAAAATTGAAAACTTTGAAGTCCAACCTAATGTTGTTGTTCTATGTAGAAAAGATGGGTAAGAATTTAAGATTTAGAAGACTTCAATTCAATTAGATGTTTCCATTTGAATTTGAAAGCAAATATATTAAGATATTGAGATTCAAAGATGCAAGAACATGAAGAAACCCAAGATTTGAATGAGGGCAACAACATAGTTAATGTGTTAGAAACGAATAAGTAAAAATAGAAACAGAAATTACACATTTGTCCATATTGATTCAAAATTTGGCCAATGGAAAAAAACCGTAGAATGCCGGGTAGAAACCCTAAAAAAATAAGTGTTAAAACAAGACTGTTTTGGTGTAATGCCGAGGAGATGAATTTTTTTTATTGAAAAGTGTTTTAGTTTCAATGCTTCAATTCAAACTCAACCATAGTCATTCAATGGACATCATGCAATGATTTAACTATAATTAAAGTGGAGTTTCCACATTAAAGTTCAACAATATTCTTAAGTCGATAAAACTGTCTAATATTGTCACTTCGAGATTCTCTGTTTAACGCTAGTAATATTAACCAATAGAAAACTCTCGAGTAAGTCATTGCATAATTATCTAGTAACTACCAGCATATGTAACATCTTGGTACCCCCAATAACCATGAGTTATACACTATCCAACATTTGGTGAGCGGTACACACTCTGGTCTTAATGGATGTATCGATATCCTTTCTCGACATATCTTGACCATGAATACTTAAAATAACATGTTATTTTATATTGTGGTAATTTTATCATGATTAAAACTCTTTGTAATTATTATCACATAACATATCATTTAAGAATTTTTTTACTTATATACTTTAAATTAATTGTATCACCATATATAATAGAAATCAAATACTATTATTATGAACAAGATTGATCATAAACTTAGATATATGTAACAAATTACATAATTGTCCATAGGGTATATCAATAACTCTAACAATCTCCCATGCACTTAGGGTCAATTATGGAATCTTATTCTCATTCCTCCAATCGGTTTTCTAAAAACGATCGGCTAGTTCCTTAGCGGACGGATATGCTATGTTGTTTTATTTATCTACTGTGTCAATTAACTCTCTCTGACGCTGATAAATTGTCTTTATCATATGGAATTAATCGGAATATGTTTCTTAACTTCTAGTAAGTTCTAGTTCCTTCATGATTTGCATCACAACACTGTTATCTTATAACGATGATATGAGATTATAAACATTTGAAATCACTTCAAGCTCAGCTATAAATTTGTGTGTGTGTACATATACACACACCAACATTGCTTTTACTGCGGTGCTAATTAAGGCGATGTAGTTGGCCTTTTGATTGAGTTAGCCACAATCTCTTCTTTTGGTACATTTCCAACTTAAAGTCCTTAAATAGATTTGAACATGAATTACGATTTGCATATTATTCTCGATATCACTTATGAAGTTTGAGTTTGAATACTCCTTCATAAGGAGTTCGTTGTTTCTATAAACAATTCTCTAGTATTGTAAATATGCAAGAACACTCTAAACTATCATTTAGTGATCTTGATTCGGAGTTGACTCGCTTTTTGTATCAGATACATAAGAAAAATCTAATATCGTCAACAGTACAACATATATGATTATTCCTATTGCCATGCATAATGAATCCATCTTACATGCTCCGTATTAAACATTTTAATATGGTGTCTGTGTATATCGTTTGGGACATTCTAAACATCCTTTATACTGATTTTAAAAGATGTCATTTTAAAATACAACATCGAGAATTAAACAACCAAACTAAAAAAATTAGCATGTGTACATCGTTAATGATCATAAGTTTTTTGTTTACTTATGGTTTTAGAAATATTATAGTAAGTATAATATTCTTCTTACAGAAACACACTTCATTTGCATTTTGATTTCAAATTATTTGATTTTTCTATCAAAATACCTACCAAAAACTGATGCATATTGAACGATATTTTCGTATTAGTTCTTGGATCCTATCTAAATTAACTTAAGCACGTTGTATAAAGAATCTATTATGTTAATTTCAACAGTTGAAATTTATGATGTTATTCTATCAATGTAGCTTGCTGTATTCCAACTGCATTGGTCTTCTTCTCGAGGACACACTTGTGGCTGATGGATCATATCCTTTTGGGTACAACAATCAAAATCATATTTAAATAATGTACTTGGAATCAATATTGAATCATTGCATTATGTCATATGGTAAAGTCAATATTCTTCATGGCTTATTGACAACCGAGGAAAAAAAAATCTTGACATTGATAGGCGACTTATAATTTTTCTTTAATGCAAGATGTTAATAAGAAAACTTGTCAACATCTCAAAGAAAAGTTTAAATTATAAGTAAACCCTTTGAAACCACCTTTCGATCAGATGGAGATACTTTAAACCTTTCGAATCCCTTTATCCAACAATCTAGGTGATTCAGATCTCCCTTAAGTCCACCTTTCGAAAAGATTATGGCAATTGAAACTCCTTTTAAACGACCCTTCGACTCGGTCGAGATGCTTATATTCCTTTTAAAAATACTTTTCGATCTAGTTGAATTGAGTTAGAATTCTATCCCTCCTTACGAAGTAGTCAGGGTGATTTGAGGTTAAGACCCGATGATCTAAGAGTTGCAATTGAATTAATGGGTTTCGACTCCTTCGAAAGGTAGCTTTTCGATCAACACTGATAAAAGAAAACCATAACCAGAATCACGCAGAAGCATTAGATCAACTAATATATCCAGAAATACCATATACTTGCTTTGATAATATTTTCCTTTATTACTAGAAGCTTAAGTAATACAAAGAAGTCAAATCCCCAATCTAATTTTAGAATTAGGGTTTACAAATTCAAGAAAGAACAAGTATTGAGTGAATGAGATCAGATCCCCTAAACCATACCCCTAGGGTCTTATTTACAGGTGCGGGTCGACCCCTTTTGAATCGGTCATCTCGACTTAGTCGAAAGGGTGCCTTGGAGACCTTTCGTTGTTGTTAACATCGGGGCATCCTTCTACTTTTCTTTTAAATTGAACTTGAGCGCTTTCGAACTGGTCAAAAGGTGTAGATGCGCTCTCTACTTTGTTGTTGATGTGCTGTCGCAAGTAGGAAAGGATATGGGCTTTCGATTCTGTAGATAGGTGAACCTTTGGGGCTTCGAAGGAGTTGGACACAGCAGAAGATTTGAATGCGGAAGGTAGCTTTCGAAGGCATACTTGTTGATTAATGCAGAACCCCATCCTTTGGTGTATGAGAATGCCATATTAAACTTAAGTAAGCTTTCTTTTGTAATTGTGAATGGTCTCAACTGGTTCGAATGGCTAATTTATGCTTTTGAATGGGTAGCTCTGGCCAAATGTTCTTCTGTGGAATGTGAATGAAGGCGAAACCCACTATTTCGAAAGGTTTGGTGCGCATGTGAAAGCTTGTAATCTGTTGTCTTCGGAAGGTGTTCCTCAACTCATTCGTAATGTCATCTTGCATGCGGAAGCAACCGTTTTGGAAGGAAACAATTAAAGCAAAAGGGTTCTCTTGTCCCCTTCCGACCTCTTTGAAAGCTCATTGCACTTCCAACTTTTGTAGAAGCATCCCTTCGACTCTTTCAAAAGGTTTTGTTGATGCTATCATTCCTGTGAATCCTCCTTTACATTCTTTGTAATGACCCGTATTTTACGGATCGAAAGATCGTAAAACAATTGTCATTAGGTCGTAGTGTTGTTAAGTCGTCTAGAGTTTAGGTCATCCAGAGTTAAGTCGTGTGGAAGATTAAGTCGTGGAGCGACCTAAGGAAGTTTGCGACCTAAGGAAGTGGATGATCTAAGGGTTAGCGACTTAACAAGGTTGGCGACCTAAGGGGGGTTGGCGGTCTTATAAGTGAACGACTTAGGAGTTAACGGCTTAAGTTAGTAAGCGACTTAAGGAGGGTAGCGACTTAAGAATTAGCGGCAACGACCTAGTAGTTAGCGGCTTAAGGATTAGCAGTATAGGAGTTAGCGAGTTAACGACCTAAGGAATTAAGCGGGTTAACGACCTAAGGGAGGTAGGTCGTTCGAGCGACTTAAGGGAGATAGTTAAGTGGTTGTAGTTGGGTCGTGAGCGACTTATGGGGTGTTGTGTTAAAGTTAGGTCGTAAGCGACCTAAGGTAGATCACTTTGTTTAGTTAAGTCGCGTAAGCTGCTAAGTCGTTAGGTCGTGTGTCTCTGAAGGTCATGCATGTTTTAAACCGTGTACGTAGTTAGGTCGCGTAAGGGCTTAAGGGTTAAGTCGTTAGGTCAGCAATGCTGTTAAGTCGCTAAGTCGCATGCATGTGTGTTAGGTCGTATATGTACTAAGTCGTTGAGTCGCGTGGGTACTTAAGTCGTTAGGTAGTGTCTGTGTTAGGCCGCGTATGCTTTAGGTCGCGCATAGGCTCGTGAGTGATAGGTCGTTAGGTCGTGGGGTTTGTTAAGTCGTGGACGACTTAAGGGGGCAGACGACTTAAGGAACTACCTATAAATACGTAGTTTTTCTTCACTTTTTGGGATCGGGATTTTGAAGCGACGAAGTCCTGCCATTTTGAGAGCTCAAGTGCTGCACTTCTTCACTTCTTTTCTCCACACTAATCATGTGATTCCTTCCATCCAAATCGAAGATCCAAGAGCTTAGATTGAAGGTCTTCAACCATCAAAGTGAGATTTCATCGTTTGAAGCGGAATTTTGGCGGATCAAGCTAAATTCTTCGTTGTCCAGATCTGAAGTGTGTTGCTTTTGAAGTGTTTAGGTAATTCAGTGAGTGGTGGTTATCTCTCACACGGATCCAAAGGAGTATATCAGATTGGTGGCTTGATTATGTGTTTAAAATAGTGATTTCATGTATTTTCGTAAACTTAAGTATAGATCCATTGTTCATGATGATTTGACATCCATTTTACTACATGTTAATCTATGCAAGTTCATTCATCAAGTTGTAGAGATATTGCTCATGATTCATGCTTGTTAGATTTGGACTCTTTATTTACAAGATTGCCATTATTGTTATAATTGTTTATTAGATCATGTTTGAATGCTTGATTACTTGGATTAATGATTGACTTGATTGATTGTTATAAATTAGTTGATTGATGATTTGATTTGGACAAGTTGGTCGAAGATGATTCAAAAGCTAAGGGAAAGGCTCTTGAATAAGAAAAGCTGCTCGTGGCGTATGACGCGGATGATAAAGCTCATATGGATAGATTTGATGATGATGTTGAGATGAGGTTTTGCTATGATGAGATGAAGCGAGGCATGATGTGAGATAGCCTTGGTTAAATCCATACGGGATCATTCCAAGCATGTTGATGACTCGGTGAAATGGTTCGAGTTTGAGGATAATGGTTGGCTCGAGAGGCGCTTGAGCTAGTATGAGAATAGTCATCGAGGAGGATGACTAGAAGGCTGAGATTTCATCGTTGTTGAAGGTTCTAGCAGGATCAAAGCAAGAGTACGCTGGGTAGATTCGATAGTCCCAAAAGACTACAATTGGTGGTCGAGTACTCTGGGCAGATTCGATAGTCCTAGGCACGGGCTGCGACGACGTGCGGAGTTCTGTCTAGAACCGGGGTTACCATTGGCCCTTGACGGACGGCTGAAAGAATGTGCCGGTCATTCAATTAACGGTGGTATCGAAGCAATGATAACAGTGATAGCCAGAGTCATGGATGTTTGCTTGTATCGTCATTCAGTCTCAAGAGCGATATTTTTTGGGTGCTTATCTGATCTTGGTTTAGGCCTTGGGGGTTTGTACTTGGAAAACATCGACCTTGACTCGAGTGATAATTGATTTACTTTAAATGTTTGCTTTACTATGTTTGCTTCTACTTAGTGTGTCTGGGGGCTATCACTGTAGAAAGAGGTGGAGTGGGAGGGTTGGGTTCCTATTCCTTTTACCTTTATGCTCTTTTGGTATGTTGTTAGTTAATTTACCGCTCACTAAGACTGTTGTCTGACTCAAGGTTTTATGTTCAACTCTTATTACCTTGGGCTGTTCATCCATTTTGGGATGGGAAGACGAGGTAGCAGGTGACAGGTGCTGTTCTTAGTTTCCAATGATGTTGATGACGAAGACGAGCTGGAGGCTTGCATATTATTTTCTTATTATATGTACTGGATGTTCCGCTGCTTGTATATTCTCTGAGTGATATGTAGTGAGGCTGGATGTATTGACTATTCAGATTTTTGTATCAAACTACTATGAGGCTTATTTGATGCAATTCTGTTCTGTGTAGCTTCACTATGTATATTTTTCTCTATTGTATTTTATCCATGCGCTGTGAGTAATACGATAGATTCTGCTGTTTTAACTTACCTCTGACGATCATCCATGGCTGCCTGGCACACTTTTCAGCGCACTATTTCTATGTTTAGTGCAGGAGTCATGGGCGGTCGTCACATTTGGTATCAGAGCCTTGGTTAATCGATTTTACCCAACGCTCGCTGACGTAACTATACTACGTATGAGAGACGTAATTGTATTTTGATGGATGATTATTATATATAATATAGTAGCTTAGAAGTATTTGAGTTCCTTATGCAGTTGTTTCTTAAGGTGTGCTGATCATTTCTTTTATAAATATTAAGAATGAGTCGAAGAGGGAGACCAGCTGCTAGGGAAGGCCGTGCTGCTGAGGGGGCTGTTGATTATGCAGCTATGTTCGAAGCTATGATGACTTCGATCATGAGGAGGATGCCAGCTCCGGGGCCAACGGTTGATGTTGGAATTCAAGTTCAAGCTCCAAGACCGGTGGATTTTGCTAAGCTGTGTAAAGACTATACTGCTCTTGGAGGGAAGGTTTTCATGGGAACAGAGTCAACTATTGAAGTTCAGAGATGGATAGATGCTTGTAGAAAAATCTTTGGTGACTTGGGAATCGAGGATGCAACTAGAAGGAAGCTCGCATCAAGACAGCTTCAAGGAAGAGCTTCTGACTGGTGGAACTCTATCACCATTGATACTCTGGAGGAAGAAATTACTTGGGAGCAATTCCAAGCCAGATTTGAAGCTAAGTTCATTTCTACAGCTCAGAAATCTGTTCTGTTTAAGAAGTTTGTAGAGCTCAAGCAAGATGGAAGAACAGTCTTGAGTATGTTTCTGAGTTTGAAGCTTTGTCCAAGTATGCCCGGTCGTATATTGAATCTTCATATCAGAAGAACGAGAAGTTTGTGACAGGCTTGGACATTTATCTTGGGAGGCATTTGGTGGATCATCTGGACGATCCATTTGAGAAGCTTGTGGAGAAAGCTCTCAGGCACGAAAATCTGTTTCCTAAAGAAGGATCTGTTGTTATTGTGACCAAGGAAGAGTCTAAACCACAGCAGGGTGGAAACAAGAAGAGGAAGCAGTAGCAGCAAAAGGGTAAGGATGGCCAGAAGAAGCCGAAGGGCGAAGTGACCTGCTACAATTGTCAGCAGAAGGGCCATTTCTCCAGAGATTTCAAGAATCCAAAGGTGCCGGTGAGGTGCCACAACTGTGACAAGCCGGGGCATATTAAGAAGAATTGTCCAGAACTGCGGAAGGACAAGTAGATTGTGCAAGCTTATGCTTTGGGGGCTATTCCATCATCTTCAAAAGCTCCTACCGCTGAAGAGAAAGGAAAGAGTGTGGTGGTTCAAGGTACTCTTTCCATATGTGGTGTTCCAGTTAGAGTGTTATTCGATATTGGGGCGTCGCATTCTTTTGTTTGTAATGAACTTGTAGGCTGGTTGGGTTTAGAACCGGATATTGTTGATAGACCATTGGTTGTGACTAATCCAGTTGGGGGTTCGTCCTGTCTGTGTATGCTTTGCCGTGGTCTGATTGTATCGAGTCATGATTGCTCTTTTATTTGTGATTGTTTTGTTCTGAACTTTGCGGGGTTCGGAATTATTTTGGGTATGGACTGGCTTAGGAAGTATGCGGCAAAGGTTGATTGTGAAAGGTTGGAGGTGACAGTCGAGAATGTGGAAGGGCGAAAGGTTGTGATACGATGTAAGCATGAGGAAGGCGTCTTCATGAGCTTCATGTATTCGCTGGTTGTTCCACGGGATGGACTGCCATCGGTGCCAATCGCTAATGGATTTAGGGATGTCTTTGATGAGGTCAAAGGGTTACCGCCGCATAGAGAGATCGAGTTTCGCATCGATCTAGTCGAAGGAGCCAGGCCTGTTGTGATGCCTCTTAGGCGGATGGCGCCTAGGGAACAACAAGAGTTGAGGGTGCAAGTTGATGATCTTTTACAAAAAGGATTCATTCGACGTAGTGTGTCCGAATGGGGTGCACCAGTTGTGTTTGTAACCAAAGCGGATGGATCGTTGAGGTTGTGTGTGGATTATTGTGAGCTGAATAAAGTGACTAAGAAGAACAAGTATCCATTGCCGAGAATAGATGACTTGTTTGATCAGCTTCACGAAGCCAAGGTATTTTCTCAGATGGATTTGGCAACGGGATTTCACCAGTTAAGAGTGGCAAAAGATAGTGTGTAGAAGACTGCTTTCAGGACACCATCTGGTTTCTTTGAGTGGCTGGTAATGCCGTTTGGATTGACCAATGCACCAGCATATTTTGTGGATCTTATGAATAGAGTGTTCAGAGATCAGTTGAACAAGTTTGTACTAGTGTTCGTGGATGATATTTTGATTTATTCCAGAACTGAAGAAGTGCACAAGACGCACTTGCATATTGTTTTGGAAATCTTACGGCAACATCAGCTGAAGGCTAAATTTTCGAAGTGTCATTTCTGGAAGAGCGAAGTGAGGTTCTTAGGCCATATTATCTCTGGAAGCGGAATAGCGGTTGATCCCGCCAAGATAGCAGCAATCCAGGATTGGGGTAGACCTAAGAATGCATCTGATGTGAGAAGTTTTCTTGGATTAGCAAGAGACTATCGTCGATTTATCAAAGACTTTTCCAAGGTGGCTGCACCATTAACAGGATTGACGAAAAATAATCAAGTATTCAGATGGGATGCTAAGTGTGAGCAAGCTTTCGGAATCCTGAAAGAGCTATTGACAAGTGCTCCTGTTTTGACTATTCCAAGTGGAAATGAAGAGATGGTGGTTTACACCGATGCATGTGGTACTGGACTTGGAGCAGTGCTGATGCAGAAGAATAGAGTTGTTGCGTATGCAAGTCGATAACTGAAGCCGCATGAAAGGAATTATCCGACTCATGATTTGGAGTTGGCGGCGATTGTATTTGCTTTGAAGATGTGGAGACATTACCTATTGGGAGTTCGATTCGAGTTGTTTACAGATCATAAGTCGTTGAAGTATCTTTTCTCCCAAAAGGATTTGAATCTTAGGCAGCAACGATGGCTAGAGTTTTTTGCATCATATGATTTTGGTATAGCCTATACTCCAGGAAAGGGTAACGCAGTGGCAGATGCGTTAAGTCGAAGACATGCAGGATTGGGAGCCTTGTTTTCAGAATGGAAGAGTCTCGAGTATTTAGCTGGATTTGACTTCAAGCCCAGATGTGAATTGGAACTTGAGATGTTGGCAAACTTATCGATAAGACCGACTCTTGTAGAAAGAATTGGCGAGAGCCAAAAGCGAGACGATAAGCTTGTCAAGATTATCCGTGATTTGGAATCTGGATTGGACCCAGAAAAGGAAAAAGGATTCGAGGTCGATCGAGAGGGTTGGCTTTGGAAGCAAGGACGACTAGTTGTTCCCGATATAGATGAATTGAGAAATGAAGTTCTGAAGGAAAGTCATCACTCGAAGTTGACAATTCATCCAGGTGGAAATAAGATGTATCGGGATATGAAGAGAACCTATTACTGGGAAGGTATGAAGAAGGATGTTGGAAATTTTATTTCCAAGTGCATGAACTGCCAGTTGGTAAAAGCCGAGCACAAGAAGCCCAGTGGATTGCTACAGCCATTAGAAGTCCCTACATGGAAGTGGGAGCAAATATCGATGGATTTTATCGATGGGTTACCTAGAACCAGAGCGGGAAATGAAGGGATTTGGGTCATCGTAGATCGTTTGACTAAGAGTGCAAGATTCATTCCTGTTCGATCAACCAGGACTGCATCAAAGTTGGCTGAGCTGTATGTTAAGTGGATAGTTCGATTCCATGGTATTCCGAAGAGTATAGTGAGCGATCGAGACCCACTGTTCACTAGTGGATTTTGGAAGAGCTTCCAGGAAGTTCTGGGAACCGAGTTGTGTTTGAGTACAGCTTATCATCCCCAAACAGATGGTCAGACTGAGAGAGTCAACCGAATTTTGGAAGATCTCCTCAGAGCACGCGTTTTAGATTTCGGAGGATCATGGGAAGATCACCTTCATTTGGTAGAATTTTCGTATAATAACAGTTACCAGTCAAGCATTGGTATGGCACCGTATGAAGCATTGTATGGAAGACCGTGTAACTCTCCGACATGTTGGTTAGAAACAGGAGAAAAGCTGATACTTGGGACAGAAATGATTCGACAGACTTCGGATTGCATAGAGATCATTCGGCAACGAGTGAAGGCAGCCCAAGACCGACAGAAAAGTTATGCCGATAAGCGTCGTAAGGATTTGGAATTCGACGTAGGTGATATGGTTTTTGTGAAGATTTCTCCACTGAATAATGTTATACGATTCGGGAAGAAAAGAAAATTGACTCCGAGATTTGTTGGACCATTCCCGATCATCGAGCGAATTAGAAAGCTCACCTATAAATTGGAGTTAACAGAAAAGATGTCGGGTGTGCACAATGTTTTTCATGTGTCGTATCTACGGAAGTATGTGCATGACTCAAATATAGTAGTTTCTGCAGATAGCTGTGAAGATTTTGAGGTTGATCTAGTCGATAAGAGACCTCGTAAGTCGCTTCGTGTTGTGGAAACTGACACGAAACAGCTTAGGAGGAAGGTAGTTAGGTTGCTCAAGATACAATGGAGTGATGATGTTAACGACTGTACATGGGAGGTGGAAGAGAGGATGAAGGCAGCTCATCCTGAACTCTTTGAGGTATGGCCATAAGGTGTTGTGTCATCTCACGACATTGTAACTTGTTCTAGTTTTAGAATTCTGCATGTTAGGCTAGTAATTGGATGCATGGTTTGTTGATTGCTATGGATGGTAGGCATGCAGAATAGTTTTTGATTGCTCTTGTTTGTTTGGAATTTCGGGGGCGAAATTCCTAAGGGGGAGAGAATGTAACGACCCGTATTTTACGGATCGAAAGATCGTAAAACAGTTGTCATTAGGTCATAGTGTTGTTAAGTCGTCCAGAGTTTAGGTCGTCCAGAGTTAAGTCGTGTGGAAGATTAAGTCGTGGAGCGACCTAAGGAAGTTTGCGACCTAAGGAAGTGGACGATCTAAGGGTTAGCGACTTAACAAGGTTGGCGACCTAAGGGGGGTTGGCGGTCTTAGAAGTGAACGACTTAGGAGTTAACGGCTTAAGTTAGTAAGCGACTTAAGGAGGGTAGCGACTTAAGAATTAGCGGCAACGACCTAGTAGTTAGCGGCTTAAGGATTAGCAATATAGGAGTTAGCGAGTTAACGACCTAAGGAATTAAGCGGGTTAACGACCTAAGGGAGGTAGGTCGTTCGAGCGACTTAAGGGAGATAGTTAAGTGGTTGTAGTTGGGTCGTGAGCGACTTATGAGGTGTTGTGTTAAAGTTAGGTCGTAAGCGACCTAAGGTAGACCACTTTGTTTAGTTAAGTCGCGTAAGCTGCTAAGTCGTTAGGTCGCGTGTCTCTGAAGGTCGTGCACGTTTTAGACCGTGTATGTAGTTAGGTCGCGTAAGGGCTTAAGGGTTAAGTCGTTAGGTCAGCAATGCTGTTAAGTCGCTAAGTCGCATGCATGTGTGTTAGGTCGTATATGTACTAAGTCGTTGAGTCGCGTGGGTACTTAAGTCGTTAGGTAGTGTCTGTGTTAGGCCGTGTATGCTTTAGGTCGCGCATAGGCTCGTGAGTGATAGGTCGTTAGGTCGTGGGGTTTGTTAAGTCGTGGACGACTTAAGGGGGCGGACGACTTAAGGAACTGCCTATAAATACGCGGTTTTTCTTCACTTTTTGGGATCGGGATTTTGAAGCGACGAAGTCCTGCCATTTTGAGAGCTCGAGTGCTGCACTTCTTCACTTCTTTTCTCCACTCTAATCTTGTGATTCCTTCCATCCAAATCGAAGATCAAATCGAAGATCCAAGAGCTTAGATTGAAGATCTTCAACCATCGAAGTGAGATTTCATCGTTTGAAGCAGAATTTTGGCGGATCAAGCTAAATTCTTTGCTGTCCAGATCTGAAGTGTGTTGCTTTTGAAGTGTTTAGGTGATTCGGTGAGTGGTGGTTATCTCTCACAAGGATCCAAAGGAGTATATCGGATTGGTGGCTTGATTATGTGTTTAAAATAGTGATTTCATGCATTTTCGTAAACTTAAGTATAGATCCATTGTTCATGATGATTTGACATCCATTTTACTACATGTTAATCTATGCAAGTTCATTCATCAAGTTGTAGAGATATTGCTCATGATTCATGCTTGTTAGATTTGGACTCTTTATTTACAAGATTGCCATTATTGTTATAATTGTTTATTAGATCATGTTTGAATGCTTGATTACTTGGATTAATGATTGACTTGATTGATTGTTATAAATTAGTTGATTGATGATTTGATTTGGACAAGTTGGTCGAAGATGATTCAAAATCTAAGGGAAAGGCTCTTGAATAAGAAAAGCTGCTCGTGGCGTATGACGCGGATGATAAAGCTCATATGGATAGATTTGATGATGATGTTGAGATGAGGTTTTGCTATGATGAGATGAAGCAAGGCATGATGTGAGATATCCTTGGTTAAATCCAGACGGGATCATTCCAAGCATGTTGATGACTCGGTGAAATGGTTCGAGTTTGAGGATAATGGTTGGCTCGAGAGGCGCTTGAGCTAGTATGAGAATAGTCATCGAGGAGGATGACTAGAAGGCTGAGATTTCATCGTTGTTGAAGGTTCTAGCAGGCTCAAAGCAAGAGTATGCTGGGTAGATTCGATAGTCCCAAAAGACTACAGTTGGTGGTCGAGTACTCTGGGCAGATTCGATAGTCCTAGGCACGGGCTACGACGACGTGCGGAGTTCTGTCTAGAACCGGGGTTACCATTGGCCCTTGACGGACGGCTGAAAGAATGTGCCGGTCATTCAATTAACGGTGGTATCAAAGCAATGATAACAGTGATAGCCAGAGTCATGGATGTTTGGTTGTATCGTCATTCGGTCTCAAGAGCGATATTTTCTGGGTGCTTATCTGATCTTGGTTTAGGCCTTGGGGGTTTGTACTTGGAAAACATCGACCTTGACTCAAGTGATAATTGCTTTACTTTAAATGTTTGCTTTACTATGTTTGCTTCTGCTTAGTGTGTCTGGGGGCTATCACTGTAGAAATAGGTGGAGTGGGAGGGTTGGGTTCCTATTCCTTTTACCTTTATGCTCTTTTGGTATGTTGTTAGTTAATTTACCGCTCACTAAGACTATTGTCTGACTCAAGGTTTTATGTTCAACTCTTATTACCTTGGGCTGTTCATCCATTTTGGGATGGGCAGACGAGGTAGCAGGTGACAGGTGTTGTTCTTAGTTTCCAACGATGCTGATGACGAAGACGAGCTGGAGGCTTGCATATTATTTTCTTATTATATGTACTGGATGTTCCGCTGCTTGTATATTCTCTGAGTGATATGTAGTGAGGCTGGATGTATTGACTATTCAGATTTTTGTATCAAACTACTATGAGGCTTATTTGATGCAATTCTGTTCTATGTAGCTTCACTATGTATATTTTTCTCTATTGTACTTTATCCATGCGCTGTGAGTAATACGATAAATTCTGCTATTTTAACTTACCTCTGACGATCATCCATGGCTGCCTGGCACACTTTTCAGCGCACTATTTCTATGTTTAGTGCAGAAGTCATGGGAGGTCGTCACATTCTTTATGGTTTCGACAAGGTTGAAGTGAAGACAGATGGTAACGCTTTCCCCCCTAGCGAAGGGAAGCTCTTGACTTCCCAAGCCTACTGTTTCGAAACCCATCTTCATTTAAGCATAAAATTTCCCACCTTTTGATATTCCCAAATGGATCTTGGCCGTTCATTTAAATTTGATTAGATGGCTTTTCCTGCATCCGCTTCTTTTATGAATCATGCTTCCTTCTCCTCTTTTTCATTTACCTGCTATTAAGAAACTCAAAGCGAGAATCAAAATTTTCAATTTCTTATTAAATTCCTAATCTCAGTAAACACTAATTCAAATTCGAGGTATACGTCTATTGTTCACGTTTAACTTTCAATTTAGTGTTTGAGTTTGCATTACCACTTTAATTTTTGAGAATTATTCAAGTTTTTCATTCGTATAAAATTATCTTTAAATTCACTTTTTATGTTGATTTCGCTCAATCTATGGTATCGATTTTGGGCTTGAATTTAAATTCATCAGATTTGCGGCTATCTGCCATTGTTGTGTACGAACCCAAGCTCGAACTCTATTGCACCCAATTTTAACTTGTTTTTCTTTTTATTGAATCAATTATGCTTCGAGCTTGAATTTGGCGTTTTTGTTGTTGTCGAATTTAATTGTTAGCCTTTAGAAGCATTGGGTTAAAAATTGAATTAGGGAGAAAACTCTTTTCTAGTGGCTTCAAAGAGAAGGTAAAGTCGTACAAACTAAAACTCAATATTGTAATTTGATTTTTCAACCCTTTCGAAGGGGTTAAGGCGGTTAACTCCGCTCTACTTTTCCAACCTCTTTCGAAGGGGTCGAAAGGAAGTCAAGCATCTACCTTTAAGTGAACCCTTTTGAAGAGGTTGACGTGGTTGACGAGAGATGGACTTCGTCGAAAGAAAAAAATATGTTTCGACATATTCTGACACCTTTCGAAGAAGTCATCTTAAAGGGTTCAATTTAATGGCTACACAATATATATGTTCGAAAGCCCAACTTTTTTTAAAAAAAGATTCAAAACTTAATGTATATAAAGGTGGATTTAATTTGTTATTGGACTTTATTTCGAGTAACTTCTGCGTAATTTTTATTTACTCTAGAAGTTGTTAAAAGTTAGAAATTTGTACTTCCTATCATCAACTGGATTGAAAGTAGTGTATTTTTTGCTAAAGTTGAAAACCTTATGAAATCTTTTGACTTGATCGAAACCTCCCAAATTGAGACAAGCCTAGTTGTTTGTATGCTTTCGAAACTCTACTTCCCCATTTTGACTTATTCGAGACCCATTATAACCAATAGGAATATAATTATCATTTTCTCAATATAAACACAATCGAAATGTTTCATAGACTTTTCATTTGTGTCAAAATCACTTGGATCCAAGTCTTTTGACTTAATGAAAGTATAATGTTTCGATAATATTCATATTCTATGAGTAAAATAAAATCTGTAGGTTTTCGACATTGTCGAAAGGTTTATTTGGCTTGATTATGCAATGTTGTTCATAGTTTTAATTATATATATATATATATATATATTCAAATTAGTATTGTAGGGTTAGTTGAACCTATTAATAGTAAGGTTTTTTCAGACTTTCGACATTGTCGAAGGGTGTGTTTAGGTGTTTCTATTCCATCTACCCCTTCGATATCATCGAAAGCTCAATGAATTTCATGATCCAAATTAATTTTAACACTCTTTCGAAGATATGGAATTATATACTTTGGTGGATATTTGAATTAATGCAATAGGTTTTCGACATCTTCGAAAGGTGTTAATAATGAAACAAATTATAACTTTTAATGAAATGGTTTCACCTGACAGGATAATGGGTTTGAAAAAACTTCCAAGAAACCTGAAAAGGATATAGCTCCAAAGGCAAAATCTTCACCAAAAAAGGTTGAAGCCATCTCAAGACATTCTCTGATATCTTCTCAAGATGAAGTCGACACCATTCTTAACGACTTCGGAATCACAGGAGTTGGAAGCTATTCCTCCTGGTGAAAGTGATACTATCCAAAATCCCCTCGAAGGATATTTTGCTTACACTGCCATCCACATCTGGCATGACATCTTCATTCCATTACCAGATTTCTTATCTAGATTCCTGAATCACCTTGGCATAACACCTATTCAACTATCACCAAATGTATATACTTATCTTATCTCCCTAGAGCTCATGGCCATGGAATCAGGCATTCCTTCTTTAAGCGCTGAAGTTCTCAATTACTTAGTGCGCCTGGTCAAGCTTAGAAATCTTAATAGCCAAATTTTCAGGGCGAACCCCCATAAGAAACTAATTTCATAGGTAGTAAATAAGTTCAAAGACTGGGAGATGCAGTTCTTTTATGTCAAATGTTTCCCAAATATTAGTGGAGTCTTCTCTTTTCCTTGTAAGTTGATCATAATTTTCATCTTTATTAAATTACTTTCTTTTGCTAAATTACGTTTCCTTATTAGGTCCTGCTCTTAAAGATCTCAATGATGAGGGGAAGAGAATCGTGAAGCTGTTGACCGCTACTTCGTAGCATCATAAATAGACTTACACTGTTGACGCCAAACAATCTTCAAAAGCATTACGTCCTTCCCGCTGGTCAAAGAGTTTTTGGACAACCCTTTTTTGTCCAACACACTTCTAAAAGCAAGCGTTTCCTATCTTTGGGTGATCCCAAAAAAATTCTCCTATGTCTCCAATTTGTCCGGATCAACCTGGTAAGCTTTAAATATAGCATTTGTAATTTACCGTCATGTTACTCCTTGGATCATTTTATTAACTTATACTTCTGGTATTCTAGTGGTTGCTCCTCCTGCTGAATTAACCACAAAAGATCCACTTCCTCCAACTTCTGATTCTAGTACTTCAGATCTAACCCAAGCCATTGCCAGGTCAAGGATGATCGCTAAACGGAAATTGAGTGGAATGACTATGGCGGGTCCTTCTCTTAAGAAGACTAAAACAGCTAATATCCAATATTCTCCTCCTCCAAAAGAGGGCGAAACTGTTGATGTAAGAAAAACTCTAGAGGGCCCTACTCTTGAAGCTTCTATTGATTAATCCAAAACAACTCTTTCAAAGGACGACCTCATGTCCCGCATTGCTGTTTTTTATTATCCTATAATCATCGAACAAATGCAAAAGGATTTGGGCACTTCAACTCCTTCTCAGGATTTGAACCACACTGTACCCCATCAACGGTTTCTCGAATTGATTTTGAGATGATGGTACGATCAATTTTGAATTCTCTCTCATTTACTTCTATTCATCCACCTTATTTTGTTCCTGACCCGATAAGACATTGTCGCTCTCTAATTGAGCAACAACTTCTAGTACGTTCCATATTACTCGCCCATATTATTACTTATTTTTTACTAAATTCTGACTCATGTCTTCCCTTCATATTTCTAAAAGCTGGTACTCTCTTCAGGAAAGCACTTCAATGTCTTCCACCGAGGCTTCTAAGCTTCAAGAAGAAATCTCAACTCTGAATAGCCAAATTATTTCCCTTTCAACTGCTAAAGATAATGCAGAAGGAACAAGAAAGGTTGGGTGTCTCTCTTACTCAAGCGGAATCCATTATTTTTGAAGAGAGGAAAGTGAAACAAGTCCTAACTGAAGAAAATTTGGCATTAAAAATGACTTTAAAAGAGTACGAGGAAGAGAAGGCTCGGATGGTTGCTAAACAATCTTATCTCAAGAAGAAGCTGAGGAAGAAGAAAAATTCTTTAACAACGGCTATTAATACCATTTCTGAAGCAAAGCAAAAGGTGTCGCAATTTTTGAACACTTCCCTCAATGACATCATTATGAATTCTTATGAGGTCGCTCTTATGCTTGCTTATTCGGACAACATCAAAAAGCGTCCAGACTTAAGCTTTCACTCACTCGATCCTGATCTAGTCAAAATCTTTATGGATAAAATCAAAGAGATGGAGCAAGGGATCGAGGTTCCAGAGAGAGGGGAAATTGATGCCACTAAACTCTTATCTTTTGATGCTCCTCTTATAGAAGATGATTCCAACTCTGATGAGGAAGAAGATGATGAGGATGATGAAATCATCGTAGAAGAAGGCGGAAATGATGATGATTGATGATGATATCCCTAATAATGAAGATAGAGGTCAGGGTTCAAGCGGTAACAGAGGTGGTCATCACGGTGCTCATAGAGAGGATGGCGATGATATTCTTGGGCTTCAGAAAAAGTTAACCCTGATCCTATTGGTCGTGAAGCAAGCCAAACTGAACTTCCAGAACCTTTTGATCTCCACGGAAAACCCACTAATATTGATGTTGAAGAACAGGAAGGGAACACAAACTTCAATTCCTATTTCTCAAGTATAAGATTCTTTGTCTAAATGGTTTTCACTTCCAATATAACAATAGTTAATATCTTTTGATTTTAGATAAAGAAGAAATCCATTCAACTTTATAAAACCAAGCTTGAAAGAAAACAAGCGATAATAAATAGTTTGTATAGGGAGTTAGATAAACAACTAAAAGAACATAATGCACTCTCTGACAAGTATTATAAGCTTAATAGGAGCGCTATAGTATTAGCATCCTTTAAAGATCAAGAAGTTGCCCCCCGACTAAAAAGGGTGCATCTTCGATATGACAAGCTCCTGGAAGAGAACCGAGAATTAATAACACTCTTTTGGATATTGATTGAAGACAGGGATATTCTGGTGGACTTCTTATATAAAGATTATTGCAAACACCCAACCATAGATTTTTCATACTTTGGTGATTTTAACGAGGGTCTACTTAGACGTTTACATAAGAGCTATTTGGATTGGTTTGGATCCGACCCACATCCGGGGGCTTGCTGGAATTTACCACGAGTAAAATCAATCCCTCGTGAATTGCCTCCGGAAAAACTCATATTATAAGGATAAATTTATTTCTAAGTTATTCAAAAAATCAGTTTTGTATGAACCAGGTGAACATTTGTAATTATGTAATGTGAATTTTCTATATTAATTTCCTTTTATACTCAGTTGCATTTTGTTATGTTATTATAGAGTATATGTCTCTCGAGCAGTCCTATCAATAGAGATAATTTAAGCAAATATGTCAAATTAAGAAGAGACTATTTAGAAAAGGCCTCACTTTTGAATTCCTCAAAATTGGCTAAATATTTCTTTCTGAGAGTTCTTCAAAGGCCTTATATGCAACATCCCCGCCTTCGTTTTGATTTCCTTGGGGAAGAAAAGGAAAAGCTTCTTAAGAAAATTCGAACATATCATACCAAATTAGTATGCAGTTGTGATAGTCCTCCTATAGAGGAATGGACTATAGCAAATATCCTCCAGCTATTACGCCGGAAGGATTTAATGCCCCTTTCAATTCAACGGCTACTTTTTCAGCTAATTCTTCGAACAAAGTAAAAAAAATTGTTTCCCCACTTTGAGTGTAATAAAACGAGTATTTGATTATAACAATGAGATCGTTCTTTTTGTTTTACTTCCTCTTGAGTTGTAACTTCCATTATTGTAATAAAATAAACTAGTGATTTGAGTATTAATTTCGTTTTTTGTTTGTTTAAATAAGAGTTACAGTTATCTACCACGTCGCTCTTGTTAGATTCATCATCTTGTTTTACCAACATCAGAGATAGGTTGGTAGCGGATATTGAAAAGAGAAGCTTTTTTAAAGATCCTTTGTCTGCCAGTCTCCAAGGCAACACCGAAGCGTTGGAATGGTGTAGGAAATTTCTGCTTCAAAAGATAATTATTAGAGATTTTAACGATCAAATCATTAACCTGGAAGAAGATATTAAGAATAAGAATGAAAAAGTTTCCCCATTAAAGTGCCAAGTCAAATCAAATCCTTCAATCGATTTTGACCATGAGATGTCTAAACTCTTTCAACAGGTAAGCGATTTGGAAATAAAACTAAAAGATAGTCAAGCTCAATGCAAATCATTGGAATTTATCATGAGAGACAACATTCCAAATATCCATTTACCGACTTCTCCAATCACCTCATCTGTCGTAAAATCGACAAGGTCTTCATCTCTAGCGATTCAAAAATTCCTTACTACAACAAACACACCCCAAGGTTTAAACGAGAAAGCACTAGGTGAATGGTGTAGGAAGGTCAAATTTGAAATGATGAGATATTTTGATGATCAACAAAGGGTAAGATATTCGCAATGTATTAATGAATATGTAGCTAAGATTCAAAGACTTGAACATGAAAAGTATCTTCTTCAAAAGCGCATTGCTGATTTAGAAAGGCAGAATAAAACCCTTAAAGGTGCCAATAAAGCTTTCAACCGTGCTTTAAAGACTCGTATTGAATCTATTGATGATGCCAACGAAATAAGGAAAAAGGAAAAGAAGCTTAAAGAGATTCTTTGTATAAAAATTTGGCATATTGTTGATCCTTTAATTGCTAATAATCTAGGTTAAGCTGTCCAGGATTTATGAAATTTCTCTTGTGCTGTATACTAGTAAATAATTTTATAAATTATGTAAATATCACCTGGCTTGTAATCTTTTCATATAATGTTGTTTCTGAATCTGCTTTCTGATAGCTTGGACTATAGTTTTTGTATTTGTTGGTCAGTTCTGTCTTCCTTATTGATCTCGTTTTCCGTAATAATATATGGCTGAATGTCTTGGGTCCCAACTTTGGTAATGATGAGAGAGAGTCGGGAATCTGACTCTAACTATATTAATAGAAGACCAAAAATCTAATTATAAAAATAATAGTGAACAAAAAATCTAACTCTGGTATTAGTTATAGAAGTTAAAAAATTCCTTTTCTGGAAATAACTGATAGAAAGCCAAGAATAATTGTTTAATAATAAGAGTCCAGAGATCATCATCTGGAATTAAGTCATGGAAGATTAGGAATCTTTTTTCGAGAACAAATAATATGGGTCCAGAAACCTTTATCTGGAAACAATAGAAGACCGAAAACCCAGATTCGGGTATTGGTAAGATAGATCTAGAAACTAGTAGAAGACCAGAAATCCGTAATAAAGGTCTTAATATTAGAGGTCCTGAAGCCTAAATTTAGGCATTAATGAGCGAAGTCCAGAAATCAATAGTAAGAGTTCCAAAACCCAGATTTGGATATAATGAATACCAGAGATCAATAGTAAAAGTCCCAAAACCCATATTCGGGTATTAATAAGTGTAGTTATTGAACCGAAACCCAGATTCAGGTATTAATAAGTGTAATTCGGAAATCCTCTTTTGGAAATCAGTCGGAGGCTATAGATTCTTATTTGAGCCTTCTGTTTTGCACCACTCTTTGGGTCTTGATTCTTTTGATATGTGTCACACTTTAGGCCTCGTATGTCGCTTCTCGGGCTCGGACGTCTTAGTCCATTGTTGTCTTGTGTGCTTGGTTAGCTTATCCACAAGCAGGACCCAAGGACTTACCAAAACCTCTCTCTAGGAGGCGCTCCAAGTAGGACTTATAGGCGGGACTAAAGGCTTGTTCAGTGCCTTGGCCAGGCGAAAGCATGGTGGGACCAAGGGCTTACTTCGTCCTCCCTCCAGGAGGTGCTTTAGCCAGGCCATAGCATGGCGAGACTAAAGGCTTGTTTGGTGCCTTGGCCAAGCCATAGCATGGTGGGACCAAGGGCTTATTCTATCCCCCCTCCCGGGGGTGCCTTGATCTGGCCATAGCATAGTGCGATTAAGGGCTTGTTGATGCTTTAACCTGGCCATAACATGGTGTGGATAAAGGCTACTCTAACCTCCCTCCAAGAGGCATTTTGACTTGGCCAACTCGGCGCGGACAAAGGCTTTGACCGTTTAAGGTAATTTCCAAGTTTAAGGAGAATTCTACTCTCGACCATGTATATTTTTCTTAAAAAAGTGGTGCTTTATTTAATCCAATTATGATCACTTTACAAATCCATTGATTTTTCCTTGTCTAAAAAAGTTGATCACCATTCCTTCGAGTGCTACATTGATTTGTTTCGTGCCCATTCATCATGTGATAGTGGCAGTAGGATCCTCCCCGATTCTTTTCGTATTTAGGCCTTTTCTTTTGGGATGGCCAATAGTTGAGATCCTCCTTGGTTAGCAAATAAACATTCTCAATTGATGTAGTCATATTGCATTCTTTAGGGAGTATCGACTTGAAGCTTGTCTTTTGAGGATGATTTCATATTACTTGGTTCTGAAGCTTCACCTTCAACGACCAATTTCCTTTTCAAAACCTTTTGAAGCTCACATGTAGGCAATGTCCCACTTGTTGCTTGATGCCATTTTGTGCAAAGGTATTGTAATTAGCCATCATCCCTTCTTCAAAGATAGTGCCTTTGGTATAGAGTTGGATTGTCTTCTTCATTTGGTCAAACAAGTTATCACTCTTATCTTTTGTTACCCCTAAGGCAAAGATAGGTGTAGAGCCAATTTGAAAGGGGTTTAAACTCCACTTGTTTGGGTCATAAGGTTAAGCTCTTTTTCTCTTTATGATCCTTAAAGCTTCCAATCTCAACATTTGCTCTTTGTATAATTTAGAATCTTCAATAGTTCCATGGGAGAATTCAATTGAGTGTGGCTTCGAGAATCCTTGCTCGGACTTTCCAATTTTACTAAGCATGGTGGTGTAAAGTATAAAATAGGTAAGCTTGGAATAGAATGGGGTTAGAGGAAGTTGGGAGTTCAACAAGGTCAGAGGTTCGAGCCCTCCTTCTAGTGCCAAAAATGTTAACAAGAAAACTTGCCAACACCTCAAAGCAAAGTTTAAAGTATAAGTGAACCCTTCGAAACCACCGTTTGATCAAGTTTAAACCTTTCGAATCCCTTTATCCAACAATCTAGGTGATTCAGATCTCCCCTAAGTCCACCTTTCAAAAAGATTATGGCAATTGAAACTCCTTTTAAATGACCCTTCGACTCGGTCGAGATGCTTATATTCCTTTTAAAAATACCTTTCTATCTAGTTAAATTAAGTTAGAATCATATCGAAATCTCCTTTCGAAGTAGTCAGGGTGATTTGAGGTTAGGACCTGATGATCTAAGAGTTGCAATTGAATTAATGGGTTTCGACTCCTTCGAAAGGTAGCCTTTCAATCAACACTAATAAAAGCAAAACATAACCAAAATAACACATAAGCATTAGATCAGCTAATATATCCAGAAATACCATATACTTGCTTTGATAATATTATCCATTATTATTAGAAGCTTAAGTAATACAAAGAAGTCAAATCCCAAATCTAATTTTAGAATTAGGGTTTACAAATTCAAAAAAGAACAAGTATTGAGTGAATGAGATCGTATCCCCTAAACCATAACCCTAGGGTCTTATTTATAGGCGCGGGTTCAACCCTTTTGAATTGGTCCTCTCGACTTAGTTGAAAGGGTGCCTAGGAGATCATTCGTTGCTGTTAACATCAAGGCATCCTTCTACTTTGCTTTTAAATTGAACTTGAGTGCTTTTGAACTGGTCGAAAGGTGCAGATGCGCTCTCCACTTTGTTGTTGATGTGCGGTCGCAAGTAGGAAAGTATATGGGCTTTCGATTCTGTCAATAGGTGAGTCTTTGGGGCTTCGAAGGAGTTGGAACGTAGCATAAGGTTTGAATGCTGAAGGTAGCTTTCGAAGGCATACTTATTGATTAATGCAGAACCCTATCCTCCGGTGTATGAGAATGCCATATTGAACTTAAGTAAGCTTTCTTTTATAATTGTGAATGGTCTCAACCGATTCGAAAGGCTAATTTATGCTTTCGAATGGGTAGCTCTGGCCAAATGTTCTTTTGTGGAATGTGAATAAAGGTGAAACCCATTATTTCGAAAGGTTTGGCGTGCATATGAAAGCTTCTAATCTGTTGCCTCGAAAGGTGTTCCTCAACTCATTCGAAATGTCTTCTTTCATGCGGAAGCAACCGTTTCGGAAGGAAACAATTGAAGCGAAAGGGTGCTCTTATCCCCTTTCGACCTCTTCTAAAGCTCATAGCACATCCAACTTTTGTAGAAGCATGCCTTCGACTCTTTCAAAAGGTTTTGTTAATGCTATCATTCCTTGTGAATCCCTCTTTTACATTCTTCATGGTTTTGACAAGGTTGAAGTGAAGACCGATGGTAACACAAGAGAATTTGTTTTAGACATTTTAATATGTCATGTCTATTTTTGGTATGGTTAATTTCATTTCATCTTATGTAATTAGTTTTATTCTTGGATCATATCTAAATCCATTTTACTACCAATAATTTCTAAAAGAATTTCCGTTGCCATGAAGTTGGTGTGTGACAATCCGCATATTTCAACACACTGATTCAAAGCTAATGGTGACTTTCAAACTCGCATTAGTGCCAAGAAGTACGAGTTGTTGGGTTTTTTAAAACATTATAGAGACTAAAGATATACATATACGATCTAAGACATTCTACACTTTCAAATCTCACAAGGGAAGGCAATAAAATTTAAATATAGAAAATAACCATCTCAGAAAAATATCTCAAAACGTAGTCTCAGAAATAGTGCGTAGTCAAATGCAGAGTACACAGAAATACAATATATAGTCTGATAAATACTAAAATATGAATATGACAATAGTTACATAAAGAGTAATATAAAATGATAAGCAACTCCAATGCTAAGCTCGCCTCTCCATGTACTAATATCGGGTCTATCACCTACTACCCTATCCTCTTGTGGTAAGGGAATAGGTCGGACAAAAGTCCGGTGAATGAGTATCTTATTAATATATGGTGATCACATTCAATTGACTTTAGTGATAGTCTACGTGACTTAGAATGTCCTACAAGTGTCCGTGAATTACTTATTTCATTTGCCTAAGGGGTTTAACTCATTACACACCTAAACTAATGACTTATGCAGGCTCCTACTTAGGGTCAAACAACTAATTGAACCTCAAGACAACTAATGATCGGCTAATAGTTACTGAAAATATTTCTAACATAGGGGTTACCTTCAATTCTCAACCATGGGACTAAGTTTCCCACTCACGACTACACGCATCGACCATGGGATTATATTTCCCACAACCACGACTGCATGTATCCTAGTTATGCATCTAGGAGGAGCCCGCAACACTGACATGTCGAGGTGTCTCATTGTCTACATCGGTGCCCATGTCACAGACACAGAATCACTATTATGGACCATTCAAATCGACAATAATCCACACATGTCTGACTTGAATAGTTCAAAATATCAGATTGTTAATTTAAATTTGGAAAAACTCAGCATATACAGTAAATAAATCAATCACAGAATCACAGACACAGAGTAATATAATAATACGCAGCGGAATAAATAAATAGTAGTTCATGAAGCTACTATATAAACATCAGAGTTAGAAATAGAATACAACAGAATATCTCAAATGCAGTGAAGTCTTCAGTACAACAGATGACCTCTCTGAACGAATCAACTAGAAAAGCTGAAAGCTGGGTCGATAGTTGGATCTCCAAATGAAGCTCCAAACTCCAAAGGTGAGTCTCAAATGCTGTATCACTCGGTCTGACCCGAGCGTAAAGCAAAACACAAAACACTCGAGTCAGGATTAACATTCTTATATCAATAAATCCAACTCAAGTGAAATATCAACTGAAATACAAGTAACTTAAAGGATGTTTGGGATAACCATCCTCTAAGGATCTGCAGAACTATCTACAAGGTAGAAATATACACTATAACACCGTGGTCATTTCAAATTAATTTATTCTTCAAACCCAAATATCATTTCATTTCAAATATATCTATTTTCCTAAATAATTTATAAAGTAAAGTATTTATAATTTCCACAAGTCTCACAAATTGATTCAATTGAAACTCAAATTTCAAATTCCAATTTAATTCAATCTAAATTTTTCCATTTTAATTTAATTCAGTTTCTAAATAACAAATTCAAATTATATTGATTTCAAATACAGATTTGAATCACAAAATAAACCGTTTAAATTCCAATATATTTCAAAGCTTTAATATTCAACCATTTCAAAGTTAAATTTAACAGTTTAATATAGCTCTTGATCTAACTTCATTTATTATTTAATCAGGGAATATTCACTTAATAAATTCAATATCATTTAACTAGCCTTAAATGACATTTTTACTAAATATTTCCTTAAATTTATTTAAACAAGAAATATTTATTAAATTACTTAAATCAAACCCAAGTTATAAATCATATCTTAAATCTCAATTTCAATATGTTTCAAATCGGTTTAATTAAATAAAATTATCTTCCCAACCTTAACTTATTCAAATTTTTACCGAAACCTATTTTGAAACATAAATTTAAATACTTAACCATATTATATGTATTAAATCAATCTCAATTAAATCAAATATTATTATTAAATATATATATATATATATATATCATTACCATTAATATATAATAATTTAAGAATCAACATTTATTAAAACCATATATTTCTTCCCAAATCCATAGAATTTATTTTCAAAATATTTATATATATATATATGGACCAACGGTGTCTGTATATATATATATATATATATCATATGGTTAAGTGATACAGATATTTATCATTTCAATCCGTAATTTTAAATATATACGGGTAGATATCATTTCGACCCGCAATCCCAAATTCAATTCAATTGAAAATCGCTTGGGTCTATCATTTCAACCCATAACGATTTTTCTCCTATTCTAAAGTCCGTTCGGGTATGTATCATTTCAACCCATAGTGAATTCTATACTAACAGGGAACTTGTAGAGTGATAACAGATAATATAAAATATAACAACAGACATATATCATCAGTAACAATATAATATAAACAACAGGATATGGTGTCATATCTCACAGGTGAACAATTACAAATGATAGCACTTAAACAATTTAAATAATTAACAGTTCAATTTAGCAGTATATTTCAATTGTCGTTTCAATTGAAATCAAATTTAATAAATATAAGAACGTTAAATCGTGAGTGATTACTCACCTTCCGAGGCTAGAGAAATTTGACAAAGAAATGAGCTACAAATCCAGAGCAAAGTGAGATGGGCACGAATTGAACAATCAAAGCTGATGACAGGAATAGATGGAGACGATCAGAATCGGTTCGATGATAATAATTGGCATAAGTGAATATATATACAACTTATATATAAAATTATATACAACTTATAATTTAAATAAGAAAATAGCTTATATCTTTAAAACAACTTTATACGTATAATATATATACTAACACCTTTATATTAAACTTATATAACTAGTATATATTCTCAAACAGATAAACAAATGTCTAAATATGAATACCTTAAAAAAAACTATTACATATATATATGTGGATTCACCATCGAATTGTTATATCTAGGTACCTACAGCATAAACAAACTGGTATAAATGTATGACAACTTGTATATTATAACTTTAAAACAAAGCAGGAATGTAATACAACAACAACTTACTTTAATATAAATTTTATACACTACATAGATCAAATATAAGCTAAACTATCATATATATACTTACCGTACTAAGGTTCTATATGCACAAACAAAACAGAGTTTTATAATATATATATTTATAACACGTCAAAGGGAACACTAATGTATACTACTAAATAGATATGCAGACACATCTATACTACTAAATAGATATACACGCAGATTAAGAATCATATAAACTATCTGATTATATAGCCTATCATATTATAACTACAACCATGTAGACAACTTTATATTAAAAAAATATAGAATACTTTCTGCAAGAAAATACTTAGGAACTGTACGTAATCATACTTTATATAATTTAATATATTATAAACACCATTATATACTGTCATAACGTATTTGTACATATACTTCAAGCTTAAAAACCCTTATAACTGAGAAGCATGTTCGAAAAAAAATTGCCTTTGCTAACATATAAAATAAACCGTAAAGTATATATAAATATGAACAATTTAAACTTTGAAAACTAGCATACAACTAAGATTCTATACACGGAAAACTAACCTGCATATGCATAACTAAACACCAAACATCTATACATTATTTATAAACAAAAATAAACAAATATACATATATAGTCACAAGACCGCATATGTACAACTGTTTGATCCAACACTCCTTCTAGATGTATACAAACACGAGGTATATATGTATGCGTCATATTTAGATTAATACTTTATTGCTATATATATATGTATATATATACTTAAATCAATCTTTTAGTTTATTCTCATACTATTTTTCTTTATCACTAGCATATATATATACAGATCCTCATAACAAATATATATACGCACCTATATGAAAGCACAAAGGAGGAAGATGGAGGAGTACATGCGGGTCTGGGAACGTTGGTGGCTCGGAGATAGTGTTGTGGCCAGGAAAGGGAACAGCGGCCAAGGTGGACGGTGGATGGAGGAGAGGGGCTGCGCGTGTAAGGCCAGGTGGGCTATAGGCTTGGTTTGGATGGTTTAGGGAAACGGTGCTACAGGTGGGGCCGCACGTGGTCAGGGCGAAGGCAGAGGCAGAGCCGAGACCGTGGGTAGGGTGTTCGGGCGGAGGAGGGTAAGCTAGAGGTGGCGGTTCCAGGACGTGAAAAGGAATTGACGTGATATGTAAAGAAAGGAGGAGAAATGAGAGGAAGAGGCGATTTGATGATAAATCTCGGGCTGATTGAAGGGTTAGGGGAGATGTTGGGAAGGACAGAAAACTATATTAAGCGTTTGCAATAAAGTGAAAAACGAAGTTATAAAAGCCAAAATAAATGAACCGTTCGAAAAGAAGAAGAAGAAAAAACGTATACAAGTTTACACGTTTTGACTTCCCAATGATATGGATGGCTGGATTTTAGAAATAAATGTTAAAATGAGAACTAGTGGTTATTTTATTCTACAATTTGAAATTTGAATGGCCACAACTATCAAAAGTGCAAAAACGGTACCGGTGCAGTTAACCGTTTCACGGTTTCCCTCGCGTACCGAATGCCGAATCAAACAAATGAATATATTACGGAGACCAACCCGACAAGACGATCAAAATGGCATACAAATATCAATGGTACGATCGAGAGTTATAGAAATTCAAATTTCCGTTACCGGAAATGCTGCAAAATTTCAGAAAATAAGATAAACGGAGCAATGTTAGTCAAAATTTGATGAAACAAAATATGGCGTCTCTCTCAGAAGATGATTTACAAATTTTCTATATAAAAATATTCAGGTTTGGAAAACTTTTTATTATCATCAATTATTAACTGATATAAATTTAAATAAAACTACACAAGAAAATAAACTTCAGTATTATCAAATGAAAATTTACCATTTGCTATGTTTTTAAATACGTATCCCAAATATTATATTTTTATTTCAAAATTCTTTTATTGTTTAAAATTCCACAAAATTTCAATTAATTTAATAAATAAAATCACAAAAATCTTGGGTCGTTACACTCTCCCCCACTCAAAACTTTTTGTCCCCGAAAAGGAAGGAGGTGGGAGAATAGAACAACCAGAAAAGAAAAATAGATTGAAAGACAAGGACAAATAATTAATTTAAAACTCTATAAATTTTACTTAACATATTCATTTGAAAACTTCATTTGCAATTCAATTATCTTTAATGCTTTAAAAGTTTTCAAAAAAACCCATTTGTAAAATTTCTTGCTTCCTTTATAATTACCATTTATATGTTTAAATAACACTTTTATAAATATATGAAAACTATTTGAAAACAATTATTTACATCATTACTTATATTTACAAAGAGGTTATTGAAAACATTAAATCTATAATTCATAAATTTATTAATTCTCAAGATACTTTCAAATATTATCAATAATCATTTACTTTAAATATGTTTTATTTAATTAAAACTCCTAAAATATTTATACCACTAAAATTTTCTATTAAACCATGTAGTATATAAATAAACATTCTTTAAAAAGGATATAGTCAACAAGGAAAAGAAGGAGGATTTGGAAAAACAGAATATAGGTGAATAAATAAAGCTGAGCAGGTAAGGTAGATTCAAAAGAATAGTATCGGGCATGAATAGTTAATTCAAACCATAAGGATTTCAATTTCAAATATTAATACAAAATTTCTTTGCTGGAAATGCTTTTGTAATATAATACCTTTATATCGAAGCAGATTTTCTTTCGAAAATACTTTTATAACTCGATGTCTCAACAAGTTTATCCTCGTTCCTGCAGACTCTGGCAGTGCGTTGATCAGGCGCAAAGCTAGAATTCTCCAAGTACTTAGTAGACTTGTTTCAACACCCAGTGAAAAATACTGGAAAAACTTTTAAAACAGATATGGAAAGTACAATACAAACAAAAAAAACAAAAAAAACCTTTGTCTAACCATGGTTCGCAGATACACAATGGTTACGCCTGGATCCCCCAGGAAACAATCCATATCCGTAAGCTTTCTCAGCCCTGCGAGTTACGCCATGATGACTAGTAGAATGCAGGATACACAATGGTTACGCCTGGATCCCCCAGGAAACAATCCTACCCCTAGGCCATCTCAGCCAGGCGGTTTCACTACTAATGCGACCTACATAGAGTGCAGGATACATAATGATTACGCCTGGATCCCCCAGGAAACAATCCGTACCCTTAGGCTATCTCAGCCAGGCTGTTGCGCTATGCAGTCACGCTCGTAAGACCATGGGTAACACCATGGAATTTGATGGAAACTCGAGTATCATATCCGGAAAACCAAAATCAGAGAATATCGATAGAATGAATCCACAATGTGGCCACAAAGCGGATATCAAGCAGAAGGCACTTTCCATATCTTTACTTCGAAAATATGTATCATATAGTACCTTTTCAAATCACTTTCAAATATCATACTTATATAAAGTCTATTATATATAAGATTTCATTTTCAAATCGAATACTTTCCAAAATCAATAGTATATCAAATCACACTTATATAGACTTCAATTATATAAGATTTCACTTTTCAAATTGAGTACCTTTTCAAATCCATAGTTTTCGAATCAACATCATACTTATACAAATCAATTTTATATAAGTTCGATAACTTCCAAATCAGGTATTTAGTAAAAATAAGGTTCTCAAATTTCAATTTGTTTCAATATCAGTTCAGTTTCAAAATCATATACAATCCCACCAAATTATTTCTTCTCAATTTAAATATCTTTAGTTTTAAAGTTTCCAACATAATAAATTTAGAAAATAAATCCAAATTTCCAAATCAATATAATTTAAGTCAACCAATTCATTTCCAAAATCAAATGTTTTCAAAATCATCTTATATTTACATAAGGTCCATCTTATATAAGGATCAAAATTTTCAAAAATAAATTTTGCTGTAGGAAGAGCCATATGGGATTGAATATCTTTGCTTTTATGGGTTATATATCTTTGTAATTTAAATTGGAAATTTTCTTTTAGTAAACAAAGATATTTTAACCCGACAGCTTTCAATTTCAGCGTCAAAATATATCAATGATATTAGAATATAAGATGTACATATGTCATCATTTCGCAAAATCACATTTGATCGCTCGCTCGATCACACAAGTTCGCTTTCGAACTAGTATTGTCCATTCGACTTCCCAAATGCGGATTTCAATATGGTTTCTCGACTAGAAGCCATCAGTCTCCTTGCATAGCCATATACTATGATAGAGAATTCTAGAATCGAGCCCAAAATCCATATCAAATATTCGACATCAAGAATCGAATGAAAAATCCTAACACGAAATGGTGTAATTCACCTCAAACTTGTGTACTCAAACTTGGATCAAATTAATTATGCGAATAAAACAGCATACGTACAACTTGTGTATCTATTCCAACTTGTTAAATATATAGTTTTATAAAGATGTTACCTAGCTAAAACATTTAACTAAATTTTATTCAAAATATATTGAAGACCAAATTCTTTTCAAAACATTTCAAATCTAAATTTCATATTAGAAAAATTTAAAATAGTCTTATTCATTTACTTAACAAAACAGTTTCAACTTATTTAAATCATATTACTACATACTTTAACATACATACCAAACTTATATACTTTATACTTTTCAAAATTTCTTAGCTTTGAAAAGTTAACCTTGATTTGGAAGTGCTCGAACCTTCAAAATAGTTGAAGAAATCATTTTCAAATTCAAGAGTTGGAAATCAACAACAAATCAGTAAATCAATTTCAAAGGATAGGTTTCAAATCCGAAACTCAAGGGCTGAACACCGGCTTATTTCAAATCGTTTCAAATACATATACATATATCTTTCGAATATCAAATCATACTTCAAAATTTTGAAATCAAAATTGGTTTCGCAAAATCACTCGCGTAGCAATGCTACTAAAGTGGCCTATCCCCCACTCTGAAACTTGAAAATCAATGTCGATGATGCGTGCACTCATCACCGAAATTATTTTCCAGCGACATAAGTGAGTTCTGGACTTCTATTTTCTCAAACTTCTTTTGAAGTTTCTTCGAAATCATTCAAAACTCATTAAAATCATTTGAAACATTTCTTATTCGGAAAAATATTTTTAAATCATATTATTATTATATTTCAAAATCTTATAACCAATTTCAAAATACCGGAGTTCAATTCTTGAATTTCAAATTTTAAAATTCTTTAGTTATAGTTCATTTTTAGATAAATCAAATTTCTTATATAATTTTTCAAAATTACAAATCCGTTCGAAACCTCAAATTCTCATTTTAAAAAGGGTATATAATCTTTATCGAAAACATTTCACTTTTATATATAGAATATAATCATACTTATCAAAATAATAATTTCAGTATATAAAACACTTTCTAAAAAAAAATACAAACAAACCCGATTTTTCAAAGGATGATTCAAGAATGGATGTCAAAACAAAGATAGAGATTCAAATTAGAGGAACTCTAATCAAATAAAATTCTGATTCGAAGATAGGCTCGAACGAAGATGAGATAATTAAATTACAAAATAGAAGATGGATATACTTATATAAATCGCGGGCGACCTTAACCGGTCAACCGTGATTTCAAAATAAGATCGGTGCAGAATTCTGAGGCAAATCGACATTCGATCGCCAGAGATAGAATTCGGCATAACAAGAGATAGCAGCATCTAAACCGAGGGATATATAAATCTCTGGTGAATCAATGCCAATTGTAAAGGAGTTTCACCCCTTCACAATTCATTCAAAGATTTGCGGGATCGCCGATTTTTTTATAGAGATCATTCGAAGTTGAGTTATGGGATACTCCGAAATCAAAAGAATACAAATAGGGAGAGACAAGAATGAATTTTGGAACCGCAAGGAACGTTCCAAAGTTCAAAGGAAATCGAGTCAAAGGAAGATATTCAACTCGGACGAAAGTGATTCTGCAAATAAATTTACTATATATGCTAAGTTTGCCTAGAGCCAAAGCTCTGATACCAACTGTAATGACCCACTATTATGGACCATTCAAATCGATAATAATGCACACATGTCTAACTTGAATAGTTCAAAATATCATATTGTTAATTTAAATTTGGCAAAACTCAGCATATACAGTAAATAAATCAATCACAGAATCACAGACACAGAGTAATACAATAATACGCAGCGGAATAAATAAATAGTACTTCATGAAGCTACTATATAAACATCAGAGTTAGAAATAGAATACAACAGAATATCTTAAATGCAGTGAAGTCTTCAGTACAACAGATGACCTCTCTGAACGAATCAACTAGAAAATCTGAAAGCTGAGTCGATAGTTGGATCTCCAAATGAAGCTCCAAACTCCAAAGGTGAGTCTCAAATGCTGTATCACTCGGTCTGACCCGAGCGTAAAGCAAAACACAAAACACTCGAGTCAGGATTAACATTCTTATATCAATAAATCCAACTCAAGTGAAATATCAACTGAAATACAAGTAACTTAAAGGATGTTTGGGATAACCATCCTCTAAGGATCTGCAGAACTATCTACAAGGTAGAAATATACACTATAACACCATGGTCATTTCAAATTAATTTATTCTTCAAACCCAAATATCATTTCATTTCAAATATATCTATTTTCCTAAATAATTTATAAAGTAAAGTATTTATAATTTCCTTGTAACACCCCTATTTTTACGGATCGAAACATCGTAAAACAGTTATCATTTGGTCGCATTGTTGATAAGTCATCCATAGTCTAAGTCCTAGGTCGTAGAGTAGTTAGGTCGGAGTAGACGACCTAAGAAAGTGGAGCGACATAAGGAAGTTGGCGACCTAAGGATTTTGGGGATAGGTCGTATAGGAGATAAGTCATGTGGTGGCTTAGGTCGTGGGGTAGGTTAGGTCGAGTGAGCGACCTAGGAGATTGGAGCGACCTAAGAGTTAACAACCTAAGGTTTGAGCGACTTAAGGAAAGGCAGCGGCCTATGGCAGATAGCGACTTATAGGATTTGGCGACCTAGTGGTTAGCGACCTAGTGGTTAGCGGTATAGGGGTTAGCGAGTTAGCGTAGTTAGGTCGTAAGCGACCTAAGATAGTTAGGTCGTGAGCTTCTGTGTTCAGTTAGGTCGTGTGTGTGTTAGGTCGCATAAGAGCTAAGCTGCATCTGGGTTAGGTCGTAGGTCGCGTGGATGCGCTTATGTGTTAAGTCGCTAGGTCGTGAGGATGGGTAGGTCGCGTGGAAGCGCATGTGTGTTAGGTCGCGACTTAGTTAGGTCGCGTAAGGGCGAATTTGTAAGTCGTGCGCATGTGTTAGGTCGTTAGGTCGTAGAAGCGCGCATCTGTTAGGTCGTAGGTTGGAGTTTTCGCTAGGTCGCGTAGAGGCTGGAATTGTTAGGTCGTGGGTTTTAGGTCGTGGGTTTTTAGGTCGTGAACGACCTAAGAGCGAACGACCTAAGGTGAAATCAGCCTATAAATAGGAGGGTTCTTCTTCATTTTTGGGATCCGGATTTTGAAGCGACGAAGTGCTGCCATTTTGAGAGCTCGAGTTCTACACTTCTTCACTTCTTTTCTCCACTTTAATCTTGTGCTTCCTTCCATCCAAATCGAAGATCGAATTGAAGATTCAAGAGCTTAGATTGAAGATCTACATCCATCAAAGAGAGATTTCATCGTTTGAAGCGGATTTGTGATAGATCGAGTTAGATCCTTCGCTGTCCAGATCTGAAGTGGGTTGTTTTTGAGGTGTTTAGGTGATTTGGTGAGTGGTGATTATCTCTCACACGGATCCAAAGGAGTATATCGGATTGTTGGCTTGATTCAGTGTTAAAATAGTGATTTCCATGCATTTTCTTAAACCTAAGTATAGATCTATTGTTCATGATGATTTGACATCCATTTTACTACATGATTAACCTATGCAAGTTCTATCATCAAGTTATAGAGATATTACTCATGTTTCATGCTTGTTAGATTTCGACCCTTTATTTACAAGATTGCCATTATTGTTATAATTGTTTATTAGATCATGTTTGAATGTTTGATTACTTGGATTAATGATTGACTTGATTGATTGTTGTGAATTAGTTGATTGATGATTTGATTTAGACAAGATGGTCGAAGATGATTCAAAAGCTAAGGGAAAGTCTCTTGAATTGGAAAAGCTGCCCGTGGCATATGTAGCGGATGATGAAGCTCATATGGATAGATTTGATGATGATGTTGAGATGAGGCTTTGCTATGATGAGATGAGGCGAAGCATAGTATGAGATAGTCTTGGTCTAATCCAGACGGGATCATTCCAAGCATGTTGACAACTCGGTGAAATGGTTCGAGTTTGAGGATAATGGTTTGCTCGAGAGGCGCTTGAGCTAGTATGGAAATAGTCGTCGAGGAGGATGACTAGAAGGCTGAAATCTCATCGTTGTTGAAGGTTCTAGCATGCTCAAAGCAAGAGTACGTTGGGCAGATTCGATAGTCCCTGAAGGCTACTGATTGGTAGTCGAGTACTCTGGGCAGATTCGATAGTCCTAGGCACGTGCTGCGACGACGTGTGGAGTTATGTCTAGAACCGGGGTTTCCATTAGCCCTTGACGGACGGATGAAAGAATGAGCCGGTCATTCAATTAACGATGATATCAAAGCAATGATAACAGTGATAGCCAGAGTCATGGATGTTTGGTTGTATCATCATTCGGTCTCAAGAGCGGTATTTTCTGGGTGCTTATCTGATCTTGGTTTAGGCCTTGGGGGTTTGTACTTGGAAAGCATCACCCTTGACTCGAGTGATAATTGATTTACTTTAAATTGTATGCTTTGCTATGTTTGCTTCTACTTAGTGTGTGTCTGGGGGCTATCACTGTAGAAAGAGGTGGAGTGGGAGGGTTGGATTCCTATTCCTTTTTCCTTTATGCTCTTTTGGTATGTTGTTAGTTAATTTACCGCTCACTAAGACTGTTGTCTGACTCAAGGCTTTATGTTTTAACTCTTATTGCCTTGGGCTGTTCGTCCATTTTGGGACGGGCAGACTAGGTAGCAGGTGACAGGTGCTGTTCTTGCTTTCCACGATGCTGATGACGAAGACGAGCTGGAGGATTGCATATTGTTTTCTTACTATATGTACTGGATGTTCCGCTGCTTGTATATTCTCTGAGTGTTATGTAGTGAGGCTTGATGTATTGACTATTCAGATGTTTGTATTCAACTATAATGAAGTTTTATTGATGAGATTCTATTCTGTGAAGCTTCACTATATATATTCTATTGTATTTTGTCCATGCGCTGTGAGTAATATGATAGATTCTGCTGTTTTAATTTACCTTGACAATCGTCCATGGCTGTTTGGCACACTTTACAGCGCACTATCTCTAGGTTCAGTGCAGGGGTCATGGGCGGTCGTCACATTTGGTATCAGAGCTTTGGTTAATCGATTTTACCCAACGCTCGCTGACGTAACTACGTATGAGAGACGTAATTGTATTTTGATGGATGATTACTATATATAATATAGTAGCTTAGAATGATTTGAATCCCTTATGCAGTTGTTTCTTAAGGTGTATTAATCATTCCTTTTTATAGATATTGAGAATGAGTCGAAGAGGGAGACCAGCTGCTAGGGAAGGCCGTGTTGTTGAGGGGGCTGCTGATTATGTTGCTATGTTCGAAGCTATGATGACTTCGATCATGAGAAGGATGCCAGCTCCGGGGCCGTCAGTAGATGTTGGAGTTCAAGTCCACTCCAAAACCAGTGGATTTTGCTAAGCTGTGTAAAGATTATACTGCTCTTAGAGGAAAGGTTTTCTTGGGAACGGAGTCAACCATTGAAGTCCAGAGGTGGATAGATGCTTGTAGAAGGATCTTTAGTGATTTGGGAATTGAGGATGCGACTAAGAGGAAGTTAGCATCAAGACAGCTTCAAGGGAGAGCTTCTGATTGGTGGAACTCTATCACCATTGATACTCCGGAGGAAGAAATTACTTGGGAGCAATTCCAAGACAGATTTGAAGCTAAGTTCATTTCTACGGCTCAGAAGTCTGTTCTGTTTAAGAAGTTTGTGGAGCTCAAGCAAGGTGGAAGACCAGTTCTTGAGTATGTTTCTGAGTTTGAAGCTTTGTCCAAGTATGCCCGGTCGTATATTGAATCTGAATACCAGAAGAATGAGAAGTTTGTGACAGGCTTGGACAGTTATCTTGGGAGGCAGTTGGTGGATCATTTGGACGATCCATTTGAGAAGCTAGTAGAGAAAGCTCTCAGGCACGAGAATCTGTTTCCTAAGGAAAGGTCTGTTGTTGCTGTGACCAAGGAAGAATCTAAACCACAGCAGGGTGGAAACAAGAAGAGGAAGCAGCAGCAACAAAAGGGTAAGGATGGCCAGAAGAAGCCAAAGGGCGAAGTGACCTGCTACAATTGTCAGCAGAAGGGCCATTTCTCCAGTGAGTGCAAGAATCCGAAGGTGCCGGTGAAGTGCCACAACTGTAACAAGCTGGGGCATGTTAAGAGGAATTGTCCAGAACCGCGGAAGGACAAGCAGATTGTGCAAGCTTATGCTTTGGGAGTTGTTCCATCATCTTCGAAAGCCTCTACCGTTGAAGAGAAAGGAAAGAGTGTAGTGGTTCAAGGTACTCTTTTCCTATGTGGTGTTCCAGTTAGAGTGCTATTTGGTACTGGGGCGTCGCATTCGTTTGTTTGTAATAAGCTTGTAGGCCGGTTGGGTTTAGAACCGGATATCGTTGATAGGCCATTGGTTGTGACTAATCCAGTTGGGGGTTCGTCTTGTTTGTGTATGTTATGCCGTGGTCTGATTGTATCGAGTCATGATTGCTCTTTTGTTTGTGATTGTTTTGTTCTGAACTTTGCGGGGTTCAGAATTATTTTGGGTATGGACTGGCTTAGGAAGTATGCGGCAAAGGTTGATTGTGATAGGTTGGAGGTGACAGTCGAGAATGTGGAGGGGCGAAAGATTGTGATACGATGTAAGCATGAAGAAGGCGTCTTCATGAGCTTCATGTATTCGCTGGTTGTTCCACGGGATGGACTGTCATCTGTGCCAATCGCTAATGGATTTGAGGATGTCTTTGACGAGGTCAAAGGGTTACTACCGCATAGAGAGATCGAGTTTCGTATAGATCTAGTTGAAGGAGCCAGACCTGTTGTGATGCCTCTTAGGCGGATGGCGCCTAGGGAACAGCAGGAGTTGAAGGTGCAGGTTTATGATCTTTTGCAGAAAGGATTCATTCAGCGTAGTGTGTCCGAATGGGGTGCACCAGTTGTGTTCGCAACCAAAGCAGATGGATCGTTGAGGTTGTGTGTGGATTATCGTGAGATGAATAAGGTGACTAAGAAGAACAAGTATCCATTGCCGAGAATCGATGACTTGTTTGATCAGCTTCACGAAGCTAAGGTGTTTTCTCAGATGGATTTGGCAACGGGATTTCACCAGTTAAGAGTGGCTAAGGATAGTGTGCCGAAGACTGCTTTCAGGACACCATCCGGTTTCTTTGAGTGGATGGTAATGCCGTTTGGATTGACTAATGCGCCAGCATATTTTGTGGATCTTATGAATAGAGTGTTCAGAGATCAGTTGAGCAAGTTCGTACTAGTGTTCGTGGATGATATTCTGATTTATTCCAGTACTGAAGAAGAGCACAAGACGCACTTGCGTATTGTTTTGGAAATCTTACGGAAACATCAGCTGAAGGCTAAGTTTTCGAAGTGTCACTTCTGGAAGAGTGAAGTGAGGTTCTTAGGCCATATTATTTCTGGAAATGGAATAGCGGTTGATTCCGCTAAGGTGGCAACAATCCATGATTGGGTTAGACCTAAGAATGCATCGGATGTGAGAAGTTTTCTTGGATTAGCAGGATATTATCGTCGATTTATCAAAGACTTCTCCAAGGTGGCTGCACCATTGACATGATTGACGAAAAAGAACCAAGTATTTATATGGGATGCTAAGTGTGAGCAAGCTTTCGAAATCCTGAAAGAGCGACTGACAAGTGCTCCTGTTTTGACTATTCCAAGTGGAAATGATGAGATGGTGATTTACACCGATGCATGTGGTACTGGACTTGGAGCAGTGCTGATGCAGAAAGGTAAAGTTATTGCGTATGCAAGTCGACAACTAAAGCCGCATGAAAGGAATTATCCGACTCATGATTTGGAGTTAGCGGCGATTGTTTTTGCTCTAAAGATGTGGAGACATTACCTATTGGGAGTTCGATTCAAGCTGTTTACGGATCATAAGTCGTTGAAGTATCTTTTCTTCCAAAAGGATTTGAATCTTCGGCAGCAACGATGGCTAGAGTTTTTGGCATCATATGATTTTAGTATAGCCTATACTTCGGGAAAGGGTAACGCAGTGGCAGATGCGTTAAGTCAAAGACATGCACGATTGGGAGCCATGTTATCAGAATGGAAGAGCCTCGAGTATTTAGCTGGATTTGACTTCATGCCCAGATGTGAATTGGAACCTGAGATGTTGGCAAACTTATCGATAAGACCGACTCTTGTGGAAAGAATTGGCGAGAGCCAAAAGCGAGACGGTAAGCTTGTCAAGATTATCCGTGATTTGGAATCTGGATTGGATCCAGAAAAGGATAAAGGATTCGAGGTCGATCGAGAGGGTTGGCTTCGGAAGGAAGGACGACTAGTTGTTCCCGATATAGATGAATTGAGAAATGAAGTTCTGAAGGAAAGTCATCACTCGAAGTTGACAATTCATCCAGGTGGAAACAAGATGTATCGGGATATGAAGAGAACCTATTACTGGGAAGGTATGAAGAAGGATGTTGGAAATTTTATTTCCAAGTGTATGAACTGCCAGTTGGTAAAAGCCGAGCAGAAGAAGCCAAGTGGATTGCTTCAGCCATTAGAAGTTCCTACATGGAAGTGGGAGCAAATATCGATGGATTTTATTGATGGGCTACCTAGAACAAGAACGGGAAATGAAGGGATTTGGGTCATCGTACATCGTCTGACTAAGAGTGCAAGATTCATTCCTATTCGATCGACTAGGACTACATCAAAGTTGGCTGAGTTATATGTTAAGTGGATAGTTCGATTCCATGGTATTCCGAAGAGTATAGTGAGCGATCGAGATCCATTGTTCACTAGTGGATTTTGGAAGAGCTTTCAGGAAGTTTTGGGAACCGAGTTGTGTTTGAGTACAGCTTATCACCCTCAAACAGATGGTCAGACCGAGAGAGTCAATCGAGTTTTGGAAGATCTCCTCAGAGCTTGTGTTTTGGATTTCGGAGGATCATGTGAAGATCACCTTCATTTGGTAGAATTTTCGTATAATAACAGTTACCAGTCAAGCATTGGTATGACACCATATGAAGCATTGTATGGAAGACCGTGTAACTCTCCGACATGTTGGTTAGAGACCGGAGAAAAGCTGATGCTTGGGCCAGAGATGATTCGACAGACTTCGGATTGCATAGAGATCATTCAGCAACGAATGAAGGCAGCCCAAGATCGTTAAAAAAGTTATGCCGATAAACGTCGTAAGGATTTAGAATTCGACGTAGGTGATATGGTTTTTGTGAAGATTTCCCCACTGAAGAATGTTATTCGATTCGGGAAGAAAGGGAAATTGACTCCGAGATTTGTTGGACCATTCCCAATCATCGAGCGAATTGGAAAGCTCGCCTACATATTGGAGTTACCAGAGAAGATGTCGGGTGTGCACAATGTTTTTCATGTATCGTATCTATGGAAGTATGTGCACGACTCGAATACAGTGGTTTCTACTAATAGCTGTGAAGATTTCGAAGTTGATCCTGTCGATAAGAGACCTCGTACGCCGCTTCGTGTTGTGGAAACCGACACGAAACAGCTTAGGAGGAAGGTAGTTAAGTTGCTCAAGATACAATGGAGTGATGATGATAACGACTGTACATGGGAAGTGGAAGAGAGGATGAAGGCAGCTCATCCTGAACTCTTCAAGGTATGGCCCTAAGGTGTCGTGTCATCTAACGACATTGTAACTTGTTCTAGTTTTAGAATTCTGCATGCTAAGCTAGAATTGGATGCATGGTTTGTTGATTGCTATGGATGGTAGGCATGCAGAATAGTCTTTGATTGCTCTACTTGTTTGGAATTTCGGGGGCGAAATTCCTAAGGGGGAGAGAATGTAACGACCCGTATTTTTACGGATCGAAACATCGTAAAACAGTTATCATTTGGTCGCATTGTTGATAAGTCATCCATAGTCTAAGTCCTAGGTCGTAGAGTAGTTAGGTCGGAGTAGACGACCTAAGAAAGTGGAGCGACATAAGGAAGTTGGCGACCTAAGGATTTTGGGGATAGGTCGTATAGGAGATAAGTCATGTGGTGGCTTAGGTCGTGGGGTAGGTTAGGTCGAGTGAGCGACCTAGGAGATTGGAGCGACCTAAGAGTTAACAACCTAAGGTTTGAGCGACTTAAGGAAAGGCAGCGGCCTATGGCAGATAGCGACTTATAGGATTTGGCGACCTAGTGGTTAGCGACCTAGTGGTTAGCGGTATAGGGGTTAGCGAGTTAGCGTAGTTAGGTCGTAAGCGACCTAAGATAGTTAGGTCGTGAGCTTCTGTGTTCAGTTAGGTCGTGTGTGTGTTAGGTCGCATAAGAGCTAAGCTGCATCTGGGTTAGGTCGTAGGTCGCGTGGATGCGCTTATGTGTTAAGTCGCTAGGTCGTGAGGATGGGTAGGTCGCGTGGAAGTGCATGTGTGTTAGGTCGCGACTTAGTTAGGTCGCGTAAGGGCGAATCTGTAAGTCGTGCGCATGTGTTAGGTCGTTAGGTCGTAGAAGCGCGCATCTGTTAGGTCGTAGGTTGGAGTTTTCGCTAGGTCGCGTAGAGGCTGGAATTGTTAGGTCGTGGGTTTTAGGTCGTGGGTTTTTAGGTCGTGAACGACCTAAGAGCGAACGACCTAAGGTGAAATCAGCCTATAAATAGGAGGGTTCTTCTTCATTTTTGGGATCCGGATTTTGAAGCGACGAAGTGCTGCCATTTTGAGAGCTCGAGTTCTACACTTCTTCACTTCTTTTCTCCACTTTAATCTTGTGCTTCCTTCCATCCAAATCGAAGATCGAATTGAAGATTCAAGAGCTTAGATTGAAGATCTACATCCATCAAAGAGAGATTTCATCGTTTGAAGCGGATTTGTGATAGATCGAGTTAGATCCTTCGCTGTCCAGATCTGAAGTGGGTTGTTTTTGAGGTGTTTAGGTGATTTGGTGAGTGGTGATTATCTCTCACACGGATCCAAAGGAGTATATCGGATTGTTGGCTTGATTCAGTGTTAAAATAGTGATTTCCATGCATTTTCTTAAACCTAAGTATAGATCTATTGTTCATGATGATTTGACATCCATTTTACTACATGATTAACCTATGCAAGTTCTATCATCAAGTTATAGAGATATTACTCATGTTTCATGCTTGTTAGATTTCGACCCTTTATTTACAAGATTGCCATTATTGTTATAATTGTTTATTAGATCATGTTTGAATGTTTGATTACTTGGATTAATGATTGACTTGATTGATTGTTGTGAATTAGTTGATTGATGATTTGATTTAGACAAGATGGTCGAAGATGATTCAAAAGCTAAGGGAAAGTCTCTTGAATTGGAAAAGCTGCCCGTGGCATATGTAGCGGATGATGAAGCTCATATGGATAGATTTGATGATGATGTTGAGATGAGGCTTTGCTATGATGAGATGAGGCGAAGCATAGTATGAGATAGTCTTGGTCTAATCCAGACGGGATCATTCCAAGCATGTTGACAACTCGGTGAAATGGTTCGAGTTTGAGGATAATGGTTTGCTCGAGAGGCGCTTGAGCTAGTATGGAAATAGTCGTCGAGGAGGATGACTAGAAGGCTGAAATCTCATCGTTGTTGAAGGTTCTAGCATGCTCAAAGCAAGAGTACGTTGGGCAGATTCGATAGTCCCTGAAGGCTACTGATTGGTAGTCGAGTACTCTGGGCAGATTCGATAGTCCTAGGCACGTGCTGCGACGACGTGTGGAGTTATGTCTAGAACCGGGGTTTCCATTAGCCCTTGACGGACGGATGAAAGAATGAGCCGGTCATTCAATTAACGATGATATCAAAGCAATGATAACAGTGATAGCCAGAGTCATGGATGTTTGGTTGTATCATCATTCGGTCTCAAGAGCGGTATTTTCTGGGTGCTTATCTGATCTTGGTTTAGGCCTTGGGGGTTTGTACTTGGAAAGCATCACCCTTGACTCGAGTGATAATTGCTTTACTTTAAATTGTATGCTTTGCTATGTTTGCTTCTGCTTAGTGTGTGTCTGGGGGCTATCACTGTAGAAAGAGGTGGAGTGGGAGGGTTGGATTTCTATTCCTTTTTCCTTTATGCTCTTTTGGTATGTTGTTAGTTAATTTACCGCTCACTAAGACTGTTGTCTGACTCAAGGCTTTAAGTTTTAACTCTTATTGCCTTGGGCTGTTCGTCCATTTTGGGACGGGCAGACTAGGTAGCAGGTGACAAGTGCTGTTCTTGCTTTCCACGATGCTAATGACGAAGACGAGCTGGAGGATTGCATATTGTTTTCTTACTATATGTACTGGATGTTCCGCTGCTTGTATATTCTCTGAGTGTTATGTAGTGAGGCTTGATGTATTGACTATTCAGATGTTTGTATTCAACTATTATGAAGTTTTATTGATGAGATTCTATTCTGTGAAGCTTCACTATATATATATTCTATTGTATTTTGTCCATGCACTGTGAGTAATACGATAGATTCTGCTGTTTTAATTTACCTTGACAATCTTCTATGGCTGTCTGGCACACTTTATAGCGCACTATCTCTAGGTTCAGTGCAGGGGTCATGGGCGGTCGTCACATTTGGTATCAGAGCTTTGGTTAATCGATTTTACCCAACGCTCGCTGACGTAACTACGTATGAGAGACGTAATTGTATTTTGATGGATGATTACTATATATAATATAGTAGCTTAGAATGATTTGAATCCCTTATGCAGTTGTTTCTCAAGGTGTATTAATCATTCCTTTTTATAGATATTGAGAATGAGTCGAAGAGGGAGACCAGCTGCTAGGGAAGGCCGTGCTGTTGAGGGGGCTGCTGATTATGTTGCTATGTTCGAAGCTATGATGACTTCGATCATGAGAAGGATGCCAGCTCCGGGGCCGTCAGTAGATGTTGGAGTTCAAGTCCAAACTCCAAAACCAGTGGATTTTGCTAAGCTGTGTAAAGATTATACTGCTCTTGGAGGAAAGGTTTTCTTGGGAACGGAGTCAACCATTGAAGTCCAGAGGTGGATAGATGCTTGTAGAAGGATCTTTAGTGATTTGGGAATTGAGGATGCGACTAAGAGGAAGTTAGCATCAAGACAGCTTCAAGGGAGAGCTTCTGATTGGTGGAACTCTATCACCATTGATACTCCAGAGGAAGAAATTACTTGGGAGCAATTCCAAGACAGATTTGAAGCTAAGTTCATTTCTACGGCTCAGAAGTCTGTTCTGTTTAAGAAGTTTGTGGAGCTCAAGCAAGGTGGAAGACCAGTTCTTGAGTATGTTTCTGAGTTTGAAGCTTTGTCCAAGTATGCCCGGTCGTATATTCAATCTGCATACCAGAAGAATGAGAAGTTTGTGACAGGCTTGGACAGTTATCTTGGGAGGCAGTTGGTGGATCATTTGGACGATCCATTTGAGAAGCTAGTAGAGAAAGCTCTCAGGCACGAGAATCTGTTTCCTAAGGAAAGGTCTGTTGTTGCTGTGACCAAGGAAGAATCTAAACCACAGCAGGGTGGAAACAAGAAGAGGAAGCAGCAGCAACAAAAGGGTAATGATGGCCAGAAGAAGCCAAAGGGCGAAGTGACCTGCTACAATTGTCAGCAGAAGGGCCATTTCTCCAGGGAGTGCAAGAATCCGAAGGTGCCGGTGAAGTGCCACAACTATGACAAGCTGGGGCATGTTAAGAGGAATTGTCCAGAACCGCGGAAGGACAAGCAGATTGTGCAAGCTTATGCTTTGGGAGCTGTTCCATCATCTTCGAAAGCCTCTACCGTTGAAGAGAAAGGAAAGAGTGTAGTGGTTCAAGGTACTCTTTTCCTATGTGGTGTTCCAGTTAGAGTGCTATTTGGTACTGGGGCGTCGCATTCGTTTGTTTGTAATAAGCTTGTAGGCCGGTTGGGTTTAGAACCGGATATCGTTGATAGGCCATTGGTTGTGACTAATCCAGTTGGGGGTTCGTCTTGTTTGTGTATGTTATGCCGTGGTCTGATTGTATTGAGTCATGATTGCTCTTTTGTTTGTGATTGTTTTGTTCTGAACTTTGCGGGGTTCGGAATTATTTTGGGTATGGACTGGCTTAGGAAGTATGCGGCAAAGGTTGATTGTGATAGGTTGGAGGTGACAGTCGAGAATGTGGAGGAGCGAAAGATTGTGATACGATGTAAGCATGAAGAAGGCGTCTTCATGAGCTTCATGTATTCGCTGGTTGTTCCACGAGATGGACTGTCATCTGTGCCAATCGCTAATGGATTTGAGGATGTCTTTGACGAGGTCAAAGGGTTACTACCGCATAGAGAGATCGAGTTTCGTATAGATCTAGTTGAAGGAGCCAGACCTGTTGTGATGCCTCTTAGGCGGATGGCGCCTAGGGAATAGCAGGAGTTGAAGGTGCAGGTTGATGATCTTTTGCAGAAAGGATTCATTCGGCGTAGTGTGTCCGAATGGGGTGCACCAGTTGTGTTCGCAACCAAAGCAGATGGATCGTTGAGGTTGTGTGTGGATTATCGTGAGCTGAATTAGGTGACTAACAAGAACAAGTATCCATTGCCGAGAATCAATGACTTGTTTGATCAGCTTCACGAAGCTAAGGTGTTTTCTCAGATGGATTTGGCAACGGGATTTCACCAGTTAAGAGTGGCTAAGGATAGTGTGCCGAAGACTGCTTTCAAGACACCATCTGGTTTCTTTGAGTGGCTGGTAATGCCGTTTGGATTGACTAATGCGCCAGCATATTTTGTGGATCTTATGAATAGAGTGTTCAGAGATCAATTGAGCAAGTTCGTACTAGTGTTCGTGGATGATATTCTGATTTATTCCAGTACTGAAGAAGAGCACAAGACGCACTTGCGTATTGTTTTGGAAATCTTACGGAAACATCAGCTGAAGGCTAAGTTTTTGAAGTGTCACTTCTGGAAGAGTGAAGTGAGGTTCTTAGGCCATATTATTTCTGGAAATGGAATAGCGGTTGATTCCGCTAAGGTGGCAACAATCCAGGATTGGGTTAGACCTAAGAATGCATCGGATGTGAGAAGTTTTCTTGGATTAGCAGGATATTATCGTCGATTTATCAAAGACTTCTCCAAGGTGGCTGCACCATTGACAGGATTGACGAAAAAGAACCAAGTAGTTAGATGGGATGCTAAGTGTGAGCAAGCTTTCGGAATCCTGAAAGAGCGACTGACAAGTGCTCCTGTTTTGACTATTCCAAGTGGAAATGATGAGATGGTGATTTACACCGATGCATGTGGTACTGGACTTGGAGCAGTGCTGATGCAGAAAGGTAAAGTTATTGCGTATGCAAGTCGACAACTGAAGCCGCATGAAAGGAATTATCCGACTCATGATTTGGAGTTAGCGGCGATTGTTTTTGCTCTAAAGATGTGGAGACATTACCTATTGGGAGTTCGATTCGAGCTATTTACGGATCATAAGTCGTTGAAGTATCTTTTCTCCCAAAAGGATTTGAATCTTCGGCAGCAACGATGGCTAGAGTTTTTGGCATCATATGATTTTAGTATAGCCTATACTCCGGGAAAGGGTAACGCAGTGGCAGATGCGTTAAGTCAAAGACATGCACGATTGGGAGCCATGTTTTCAGAATGGAAGAGCCTCGAGTATTTAGCTGGATTTGACTTCATGCCCAGATGTGAATATGAACCTGAGATGTTGGCAAACTTACCGATAAGACCGACTCTTGTGGAAAGAATTGGCGAGAGCCAAAAGCGAGACGGTAAGCTTGTCAAGATTATCCGTGATTTGGAATCTGGATTGGATCCAGAAAAGGATAAAGGATTCGAGGTCGATCGAGAGGGTTGGCTTCGGAAGCAAGGACGACTAGTTGTTCCCGATATAGATGAATTGAGAAATGAAGTTCTGAAGGAAAGTCATCACTCGAAGTTGACAATTCATCCAGGTGGAAACAAGATGTATCGGGATATGAAGAGAACCTATTACTGGGAAGGTATGAAGAAGGATGTTGGAAATTTTATTTCCAAGTGTATGAACTGCCAGTTGGTAAAAGCCGAGCAGAAGAAGCCAAGTGGATTGCTTCAGCCATTAGAAGTTCCTACATGGAAGTGGGAGCAAATATCGATGGATTTTATTGATGGGCTACCTAGAACAAGAACGGGAAATGAAGGGATTTGGGTCATCGTAGATCGTCTGACTAAGAGTGCAAGATTCATTCCTGTTCGATCGACTAGGACTACATCAAAGTTGGCTGAGTTGTATGTTAAGTGGATAGTTCGATTCCATGGTATTCTGAAGAGTATAGTGAGCGATCGAGATCCATTGTTCACTAGTGGATTTTGGAAGAGCTTTCAGGAAGTTTTGGGAACCGAGTTGTGTTTGAGTACAGCTTATCACCCTCAAACAGATGGTCAGACCGAGAGAGTCAACCGAGTTTTGGAAGATCTCCTCCGAGCTTGTGTTTTGGATTTCGGAGGATCATGGGAAGATCACCTTCATTTGGTAGAATTTTCGTATAATAACAGTTACCAGTCAAGCATTGGTATGGCACCATATGAAGTATTGTATGGAAGACCGTGTAACTCTCCGACATGTTGGTTAGAGACCGGAGAAAAGTTGATGCTTGGGCCAGAGATGATTCGACAGACTTCGGATTGCATAGAGATCATTCGGCAACGAATGAAGGCAGCCCAAGATCGTTAAAAAAGTTATGCCGATAAACATCGTAAGGATTTAGAATTCGACGTAGGTGATATGGTTTTTGTGAAGATTTCCCCACTGAAGAATGTTATTCGATTCGGGAAGAAAGGGAAATTGACTCCGAGATTTGTTGGACCATTCCCGATCATCGAGTGAATTGGAAAGCTCGCCTACATATTGGAGTTACCAGAGAAGATGTCGGGTGTGCACAATGTTTTTCATGTATCGTATCTACGGAAGTATGTGCACGACTCGAATACAGTGGTTTCTACTGATAGCTGTGAAGATTTCGAAGTTGAACCAGTCGATAAGAGACCTTGTAAGCCGCTTCGTGTTGTGGAAACCGACACGAAACAGCTTAGGAGGAAGGTAGTTAAGTTGCTCAAGATACAATGGAGTGATGATGATAACGACTGTACATGGGAGGTGGAAGAGAGGATGAAGGTAGCTCATCCTGAACTCTTCAAGGTATGGCCCTAAGGTGTCGTGTCATCTAACGACATTGTAACTTGTTCTAGTTTTAGAATTCTGCATGCTAAGCTAGAATTGGATGCATGGTTTGTTGATTGCTATGGATGGTAGGCATGCAGAATAGTCTTTGATTTCTCTACTTGTTTGGAATTTCGGGGGCGAAATTCCTAAGGGGGAGAGAATGTAACGACCCGTATTTTTACGGATCGAAACATCGTAAAACAGTTATCATTTGGTCGCATTGTTGATAAGTCATCCATAGTCTAAGTCCTAGGTCGTAGAGTAGTTAGGTCGAAGTAGACGACCTAAGAAAGTGGAGCGACCTAAGGAAGTTGGCGACCTAAGGATTTTGGGGATAGGTCGTATAGGAGATAAGTCGTGTGGTGGCTTAGGTCGTGGGGTAGGTTAGGTCGAGTGAGCGACCTAGGAGATTGGAGCGACCTAAGAGTTAGCAACCTAAGGTTTGAGCGACTTAAGGAAAGGCAGCGACCTATGGCAGATAGCGACTATAGGATTTGGCGACCTAGTGGTTAGCGACCTAGTGGTTAGTGGTATAGGGGTTAGCGAGTTAGCGTAGTTAGGTCGTAAGCGACCTAAGATAGTTAGGTCGTGAGCTTCTGTGTTCAGTTAGGTCGTGTGTGTGTTAGGTCGCGTAAGAGCTAAGCTGCATCTGGGTTAGGTCGTAGGTCGCGTGGATGCGCTTATGTGTTAAGTCGCTAGGTCGTGAGGATGGGTAGGTCGCGTGGAAGCGCATGTGTGTTAGGTCGCGACTTAGTTAGGTCGCGTAAGGGCGAATCTGTAAGTCGCGCGCATGTGTTAGGTCGTTAGGTCGTAGAAGCGCGCATCTGTTAGGTCGTAGGTTGGAGTTTTCGCTAGGTCGCGTAGAGGCTGGAATTGTTAGGTCGTGGGTTTTAGGTCGTGGGTTTTTAGGTCGTGAACAACCTAAGAGCGAACGTCCTAAGGTAAAATCAGCCTATAAATAGGAGGGTTCTTCTTCATTTTTGGGATCCGGATTTTGAAGCGACGAAGTGCTGCCATTTTGAGAGCTCGAGTTCTACACTTCTTCACTTCTTTTCTCCACTTTAATCTTGTGCTTCCTTCCATCCAAATCGAAGATCGAATTGAAGATTCAAGAGCTTAGATTGAAGATCTACATCCATCAAAGAGAGATTTCATCGTTTGAAGCGGATTTGTGATAGATCGAGTTAGATCCTTCGCTGTCCAGATCTGAAGTGGGTTGTTTTTGAGGTGTTTAGGTGATTTGGTGAGTGGTGATTATCTCTCAAATGGATCCAAAGGAGTATATCGGATTGTTGGCTTGATTCAGTGTTAAAATAGTGATTTCCATGCATTTTCTTAAACCTAAGTATAGATCTATTGTTCATGATGATTTGACATCCATTTTACTACATGATTAACCTATGCAAGTTCTATCATCAAGTTATAGAGATATTACTCATGTTTCATGCTTGTTAGATTTCGACCCTTTATTTACAAGATTGCCATTATTGTTATAATTGTTTATTAGATCATGTTTGAATGTTTGATTACTTGGATTAATGATTGACTTGATTGATTGTTGTGAATTAGTTGATTGATGATTTGATTTAGACAAGATGGTCGAAGATGATTCAAAAGCTAAGGGAAAGGCTCTTGAATTGGAAAAGCTGCCCGTGGCATATGTAGCGGATGATGAAGCTTCTATGGATAGATTTGATGATGATGTTGAGATGAGGCTTTGCTATGATGAGATGAGGCGAAGCATAGTATGAGATAGTCTTGGTCTAATCCAGATGGGATCATTCCAAGCATGTTGACAACTCGGTGAAATGGTTCGAGTTTGAGGATAATGGTTTGCTCGAGAGGCGCTTGAGCTAGTATGGAAATAGTCGTCGAGGAGGAGGACTAGAAGGCTGAGATCTCATCGTTGTTGAAGGTTCTAGCATGCTCAAAGCAAGAGTACGTTGGGCAGATTCGATAGTCCCTGAAGGCTACTGATTGGTAGTCGAGTACTCTGGGCAGATTCGATAGCCCTAGGCACGTGCTGCGACGACGTGTGGAGTTATGTCTAGAACTGGGGTTTCCATTAGCTTTTGACGGATGGATGAAAGAATGAGCCGGTCATTCAATTAACGATGATATCGAAGCAATGATAACAGTGATAGCCAGAGTCATGGATGTTTGATTGTATCGTCATTCGGTCTCAAGAGCGGTATTTTCTGGGTGCTTATCTGATCTTGGTTTAGGCCTTGGGGGTTTGTACTTGGAAATCATCACCCTTGACTCGAGTGATAATTGCTTTACTTTAAATTGTATGCTTTGCTATGTTTGCTTCTGCTTAGTGTGTGTCTGGGGGCTATCACTGTAGAAAGAGGTGGAGTGGGAGGGTTGGATTCCTATTCCTTTTTCCTTTATGCTCTTTTGGTATGTTGTTAGTTAATTTACCGCTCACTAAGACTGTTGTCTGACTCAAGGCTTTATGTTTTAACTCTTATTGCCTTGGGCTGTTCGTCCATTTTGGGACGGGCAGACTAGGTAGCAGGTGACATGTGCTGTTCTTGCTTTCCACGATGCTGATGACGAAGACGAGCTGGAGGATTGCATATTGTTTTCTTACTATATGTACTGGATGTTCCGCTGCTTGTATATTCTCTGAGTGTTATGTAGTGAGGCTTGATGTATTGACTATTCAGATGTTTGTATTCAACTATTATGAAGTTTTATTGATGAGATTCTATTCTGTGAAGCTTCACTATATATATATTCTATTGTATTTTGTCCATGCGCTGTGAGTAATACGATAGATTCTGCTGTTTTAATTTACCTTGACAATCGTCCATGGCTGTCTGGCACACTTTACAGCGCACTATCTCTAGGTTCAGTGCAGGGGTCATGGGCGGTCGTCACATTCCTCAAGTCTCACAAATCGATTCAATTGAAACTCAAATTTCAAATTCCAATTTAATTCAATCTAAAATTTTCCATTTTAATACAATTCAGTTTCTAAATAACAAATTCAAATTATATTGATTTCAAATACAGATTTGAATCACAAAATAAACCATTTAAATTCCAATATATTTCAAAGCTTTAATAATCAACCATTTCAAAGTTAAATTTAACAGTTTCATATAGCTCTTGATCTAACTTCATTTATTATTTAATCAGGGAATATTCACTTAATAAATTCAATATCATTTAACTAGCCTTAAATGACATTTTTACTAAATATTTCCTTAAATTTATTTAAACAAGAAATATTTATTAAATTACTTAAATCAAACCCAAGTTATAAATCATATCTTAAATCTCAATTTCAATATGTTTCAAATCGGTTTAATTAAATAAAATTATCTTCCCAACCTTAACTTATTCAAAATTTTACCGAAATCTATTTTGAAACATAAATTTAAATACTTAACCATATTATATGTATTAAATCAATCTCAATTAAATCAAATATTATTATTAAATCTATATATATATCATTACCATTTATATATAATAATTTAAGAATCAACATTTATTAAAACCATATATTTCTTCCCAACTCTATAGAATTTATTTTCAAAATATTTATATATATATATGTACCAACGGTGTCTGTATATATATCTATCATATGGTTAAGTGATACAGATATTTATCATTTCAATCCGTAATTTTAAATATATTCGGGTAGATATCATTTCGACCCGCAATCCCAAATTCAATTCAATTGAAAATCGCTTGGGTCTATCATTTCAACCCATAACGATTTTTCTCCTTTTCTAAAGTCCGTTCGGGTATGTATCATTTCAACCCATAGTGAATTCTATACTAACAGGGAACTTGCAGAGTGATAACAGATAATATAAAATATAACAACAGACATATATCATCAGTAACAATATAATATAAACAACAGGATATGGTGTCATATCTCACAGGTGAACAATTACAGATGATAGCACTTAAACAATTTAAATAATTAACAGTTTAATTTAGCAGTATATTTCAATTGTCGTTTCAATTGAAATCAAATTTAATAAATATAAGAACGTTAAATCGTGAGTGATTACTCACCTTCCGAGCTAGAGAAATTTGACAAAGAAATGAGCTACAAATCCAGAGCAAAGTGAGATGGGCACGAATTGAACGATCAAAGCTGATGACAGGAATAGATGGAGACGATCAGAATCGGTTCGATGATAATAATTGGCATAAGTGAATATATATACAACTTATATATAAAATTATATACAACTTATAATTTAAATAAGAAAATAGCTTATATCTTTAAAACAACTTTATACGTATAATATATATACTAACACCTTTATATTAAACTTATATAACTAGTATATATTCTCAAATAGATAAACAAATGTCTAAATATGAATACCTTAAAAAAAACTATTACATATATATGTGTGGATTCACCATCGAATTGTTATATCTAGGTACCTACAGCATAAACAAACTGGTATAAATGTATGACAACTTGTATATTATAACTTTAAAACAAAGCAGGAATGTAATACAACAACAACTTACTTTAATATAAATTTTATACACTACATAGATCAAATATAAGCTAAACTGTCATATATATATATACTTACCGTGCTAAGGTTCTATATGCACAAACAAAACAGAGTTTTATAATATATATATTTATAACACGTCAAAGGGAACACTAATGTATACTACTAAATAGATATGCAGACACATCTATACTACTAAATAGATATACACGCAGATTAAGAATCATATAAACTATCTGATTATATAGCCTATCATATTATAACTACAACCATGTAGACAAATTTATATAAAAAAATATAGAATACTTTCTGCAAGTAAATACTTAGGAACTGTACGTAATCATACTTTATATAATTTAATATATTATAAACACCATTATATACTGTCATAACGTATTTGTACATATACTTCAAGCTTAAAAACCCTTATAACTGAGAAGCATGTTCGAAAAAAAATGCCCTTGCTAACATATAAAATAAACCGTAAAGTATATATAAATATGAACAACTTAAACTTTGAAAACTAGCATACAACTAAGATTCTATACACGGAAAACTAACCTGCATATGCATAACTAAACACCAAACATCTATACATTATTTATAAACAAAAATAAACAAATATACATATATAGTCACAAGACCGCATATGTACAACTGTTTGATCCAACACTCCTTCTAGATGTATACAAACACGAGGTATATATGTATGCATCATATTTAGATTAATACTTTATTGCTATATATGTATATATGTATATATATACTTAAATCAATCTTTTAGTTTATTCTCATACTATTTTTCTTTATCACTGGCATATATATATATACAGATCCTCATAACAAATATATATACGCACCTATATGAAAGCACAAAGGAGGAAGATGGAGGAGTACATGCGGGTCTGGGAACGTTGGTGGCTCGGAGATAGTGTTGTGGCCAGGAATGGGAACAGCGGCCGAGGTGGATGGTGGATGGAGGAGAGGGGCTGGCGCGTGTAAGGCCAGGTGGGCTATAGGCTCGGTTTGGATGGTTTAGGGAAACAGTGCTACAGGTGGGGCCGCACGTGGTCAGGGCGAAGGCAGAGGCAGAGCCGAGGCCGTGGGTAGGGTGTTCGGGCGGAGGAGGGTAAGCTAGAGGTGGCGGTTCCAGGACGTGAAAAGGAATTGACGTGATATGTAAAGAAAGGAGGAGAAATGAGAGGAAGAGGCGATTTGATGATAAATCTCGGGCTGATTGAAGGGTTAGGGGAGATGTTGGGAAGGACAGAAAACTATATTAAGCGTTTGCAATGAAGTAAAAAACGAAGTTATAAAAGCCAAAATAAACCGTTCGAAAAAAAGAAGAAAAAAAAACGTATACAAGTTTACACGTTTTGACTTCCCAATGATATGGATGGCAACGGCTGGATTTTAGAAATAAATGTTAAAATGAGAACTAGTGGCTATTTTATTCTACATTTTGAAATTTGAATGGCCACAACTATCAAAAGTGCAAAAACGGTACCGGTGCAGTTAACCGTTTCACGGTTTCCCTCGCGTACCGAATGCCGAATCACACAAATGAATATATTACGGAGATCTGCCCGACGAGACAATCAAAATGGCATACAAATATCAATGGTACGATCGAGTTACAGAAATTCGAATTTCCGTTACCGGAAATGTTGCAAAATTTCAAAAAATAAGATAAACGGAGCAATGTTAGTCAAAATTTGATGAAACGAAATATGGCATCTCTCTCAGAAGATGATTTACAAATTTTCTATATAAAAATATTCAGGTTTGGAAAACTTTTTATTATCATCAATTATTAACTGATATAAATTAAAATAAAACTACACAAGAAAATAAACTTCAGTATTATCAAATGAAAATTTACCATTTGCTATGTTTTTAAATACGTATCCCAAATATTATATTTTTATTTCAAAATTCTTTTATTGTTTAAAATTCCACAAAATTTCAATTAATTTAATAAATAAAATCACAAAAATCTTGGGTCGTTACATCTCAATGGTAACGTATTGTCACTTATCGCACCTAGCCAGGACCCAACAACAACACAACATCACGTCGTGTCACCGTGAATACTAAGGAATACCCGTTAGTGTCGGGTCACATACTTCTCCAGGCATTATCATTAGTGTTGCGCATCCATCATAGAACCTCCTGTGAGTGTAATTTATGATAGAATCGCCTCTAGTCGAATATCAACCCCTGGTGGGTAAATAGCATTTACCCAATCCGTAAAGTCCTATTATCGTCTACATTAGGAACTAGCTTCCCTATTTATACTAATATCTACACACACACACGAAATATATATACACTAACTGTTTTTATCTATAACTTGGGTCTTAGGTCGAGGTTCATACTACGCTTAGAAATGCTAACTGGTCAACCGCTTACTCTTAGAGTGGTCAATTGCTTGTTGTTGACTTCTCTAGTGAGTGCAGTCGAGTGGTAGTCGCTGTTTAATGTTTTAATAATGATTTTAACTTGTTTTTGTTTGTTACAATAAACTTGAACATACATTATCATGTAGTAACCCTAATTTTAATTTATCAAAATTATGAATATATAATAGGTAAATGTTCAAAACTTCCTATTTAATTTCATATTTGCGTAGCAAGCAATTCTTATTGATTTGAAAAAGGGTTATTTACATATTTATCAATTTTTTTAATTTACATGTTAAGATAGTTCAAATCTTGATTAGAAAAGGGCAACCATATTCGTATAACAACTAGTAAATTTTCAAATTCCATTAACAATGTTTTCAATTTGACTTTAACAACTTAGATCAAATAGGGTATACTAAAATTAACTGTATGTAATCATCTAACCAACAATATACCCACTTACCTCGAATCCAAGCTATTCCCTCTTAGTTACTCCTGGAATCTCCTTTGTTCGCTAGCTCTCCGCTTGATTAGATTTTGTAACAACCCGGAATTTTGGGTTGATTAGATAAAAAATTAATGATTTAAATTAGAGGATGTAAATCATTAATTTTGGACTTTATAATCTTTTTATAAATGATGTTTTTTTATTAGAACGATTAATTCTAATTATAGTAAAATTAGAAAATGAAGGAATTTTCTAAGTGTTAGAAATCACTTTAAAAATCATTAGTAATATTTTATTTCAAGTATATAGTTATAGGAATTTAATTGGTAATTAAATTAGCTATAATATAAAATGTGTAACGTCTCGGGATTTTCGACCCTCGAAAATCGACAATAATACGTCCACTATATTGCGTGCCGAGCAATCGAATGCCGGAAACCCGATTGTTAGGGGAAAAGAAAGAAGAAGAAGAAGACAAGAAGAAACAAAACAACACAGAATCTCATAGTGGAACGAATAATCTATAATATATAATAGATCTTTACAAAGAAGCAAAACTATATATATATACAGACATAAATCAGAGTATACAAACCTATTTCAGCTCGGACAGTTATAACAACCTATCCTCACAATTGCTGATAAATACAACAATGAATGGAGCTAAAAAATAACCATATACGTGAATACATCTCTGGACCTCCAGCTCGTCTCCGAAAGCTTCAATTTTCCAAACTAAATTTGTAATATGCTCGGTCTGACCTAAGCATTATAAATAAATAACACCCAGGTAAGTTTGGAAAACCAGCATGAGAAAACACACCCAACTGGATTTTAAAGTTAAAAAAACCTTTGAAAATCAAAAGTATGTCGTAAGACCATGCCACACATAAACACGGGTGGGTTTTACCTTATAATAACCAGCACATTTTCTACAAAAAATCCATTGATATTGTAATAAAGTCTGGGGTCAAAGTAAAATATGAATATAGCGGAAATGCTTGCATCTCACGTTTCAGCATAGTTGGCCACAACTAAGGCCGTATTGGAGAATGTATCCCATATAATGACTAGGCTACTGGGGTACCGCCCGTCATGGTGGATCACTGGATAGTAACGAATATGATCACCCCTCCGTTAATGGGCCCCGAAGCATACAAATGGGAGATAATATCGACTCTAGATAGGGATGATCATACCCTACTTAGAAGCGACGCACTTAGCTCTACTGCATCTCCCCTGTTTTAGACATTCCTAGTTGATGAGGCTTGAGGCTACGTTTACCTTTCACACTTGGAATGCTAACACCACCCTCCAAGCAACAATGTAATGCTAGCATTCAACCATACAAGTTCGTTCTGGGACAAAATGAAACGCTTGAGTGCTCCGCCTTCAATTCCATCATCTTCAAGATGTCTTCACTTCGAAATGCTTGAGCTGGATCGAAGCGGTTCTTGGATAAACTATCTGATCCCGGTCTCCTCGAAACAACACTCGATAGTTTCCTGTAAACTCAACCGTGGTTCTTTAGAAAATAAGAATTCAAAGATAAGAGCGGAGATCACCTTCTAACCGTTAGTGGACAGATTTCCTTAACATTTGTCCTAGGAGAATAAAACGAGATTTATACGCACAGTACAACATCATCATAGATGACTGTGCCATATAACTCACGTGTTTCTCCTAGATATTTCCAAAGTTACATTTTGGGTCTACACTCGATAGTCGGTTATTTAACTATCGAATAACAAACACTTAAATCAGGGATTTATTTCAAAAGGGAAAACCAACATTGGTTAAGCACATAGCAAACACTAGCCTCTTAAATTAATTTTCTCATTAATTAAAATCACTTTATAATACTTGTATATATATATATATATCTTTACAAAGATATACCCACAAATCCCTATATTTTCTATACTTAGAAAATATCCATATACTTATTTTAACGATATAAGCATATTCACAAAACTGAGAAAGATTTCCTTTCTATACAATTCTAAAATCATTTATAAATCCCTTATAAATCTCAAAAAGCATTTATAAAACTATTTTATAAATCTCTGAAATTGTTTATAAAACTCTTATAGAAACCCCTTTTAAAACCCAACCTCCATTCCAATTATAAACTCTTTTATAAATTTCAAAACATTTATAAACTCTTTATAAATCCATACAACTATTTATAAAAATCATCTTATAAATCTATAACCCCATTCCCAAAACTCTTTTATAAATATCTGAAATCATTTATAAACTAATTTTATCTTGAAAATAATCTCCCTTTAAGTCTCCAAATCAATCTACAAAACTCCCTTTTTAAAAACCCAAATCATTTTATAAACTCTATTTATATATCTCGGACATTTATAAATAAATAATAATCATTTACTTCAAACACTATTTTATAATAATAGTATTAATAATAAACCATATAAATAAATAAATAATAAATTTTAACCTTTAAAAAATCTTAAAATAATAATTATCTCCTATAACAGTATTGATAAATCTTTAAAAAATCTTAAAATACTAATAATTAGTTTTCACCTTTTTATAAATAATAATAATTATCTCCTATAACAGTATTGATAAATCATTACTATTAATTTCAAACCATATTAGTTTTTTAAATAATTAATCCTCAAAATAATAACGTAAATATCCTTAAAACAATATTAATTATAAATAAATAACTTTAAAACAATGTTAAATACCAATAAATAACCTTTTAAAACAAAATATATAAATATATAACTTTCAAAAATAATATTAAATAAACAACTTAGAAAAAGATAGATAAAAATGTTGGAATAAAATAGAAATTAAATATTTTTAAACAAAATATTTCCAAAACCCAAATTCGAATTTTAAAATCATTTCCTGTCTCAAAAACAAATTTCAACTCAAATTTCAACTCAAATTGCAATTTACAATATTTTTAAAATACTAATTTGAGGCCAATAGCTACCTAACGCTCAACCATTGATATTGATTTCCTATCACTACTAGATTTCAGTTTTGAACATAAGCAATGTCATAACCAATAGTGTTCATAAATTAGGTTTCATATCCAATAATTCATATAACAAGAATTTTATTGGAAATAAGTCAACGATATCGAGGAATCCAGTTGGATCCCTCCAAGCTATCACCCTAAATCATAGCTCGTGTGTGTGTGTGTGTGTGTGTATATATCAGCACACATATATATAAAATCAACAATGGTGAGGAATCCTGTTGGATCCTTCCAACATGTCCCCTTGTAATTGATTTCATATATTAGAAGCTTTCTAAAGCGACAATTCGTTAAAAAAACAATCAACATACAAATATCCAAAAATCCAATCAATAATTTTTATCGACTATATAATATTTCTGATTAGCCAAAAAGGTGAGTCAATTCACCGGAATTTCTGTTGTCGCCAAGGCATTCCATTTGGGACTAAAATCGAACGATTGGGTCTAAAATCGAACGACGTTCGATTTTAGCCCAAATTTCACCTGTCTCCAACTTCATCTAAACTAGTTCCATTACGAAGCTTTCGTCGTTATGAGCGCAACACAAAAATCCGCGCCTCGATTGAACCTCGTATGAGAGAGTTATTAAATTTATAAGTTGTCGATATTTTAAATTAATAATTAATAAACTGATTTCATAATTAACTATATTTACATTCTTAGATTCTTCTTCCTCCATTCAAACTTCCCTCCTTGTGCTTGCATGCACCATGGCCATGCATTCTCCTTATCCATCCTCCCTCTCTGGTCGACGAACCACTATGCCGACATCGCCATCCTTCACCTCGTCGAGAGCCACACCACGTCGACCCATCCACTTCGTCTCCGATCACCCTCCCAAATCGCGACATCCACATCACTATAGCCAACGACCAAAGTCGCGGTCGCCAAGCCACGACTGGACCCAACCAGAAAATTGCCACTGCCTTGCCTTGCTTCACTGAGCTTGAATACACCCTCAAATCGAACCAATACCTCACCAATCCCAAGTATTTTCTAACCCAAGTTTGATTTGCCAGAACCCATTACTGTTGAAATCCCAATTTCAAAATCACACGCTACAACATGGGTATAGAAATCAAGATATCGACAAATCGAGTGCAAAGGAGTTTGTTTTACAATTTTTCATGAAGAAACAAATTTGATTTTAATTTTTTAAAGATTTGAAGCTCTCATTTCTTTTTATTTCTTTTTCTCTATAAGAATTAAAGGAGGTGGTATTTAAAAAAAAGAGGAGGTATGGCTGAAGTAGGGGAGGTAAGGCAAGAATATTAGAAGTATGATGAATATTTCATATATATATATATGTTTGTGTGTGTGTGTTTTTTATATTCAATAATATATAGCTCGATGCACTTAAAAATCTCGAACACCAAACGAGGCGTGCCGCCTGGTGTGTCATATATGTAATACCCCTATTTCGAACACAATGGAACTAGTCTCGAGACCTAATTCGATCATATGCAGAAGATAGCTTTTCAAACCCAGTAATAATATAAATTTCTGAAATTAATTTATACACGTTTCGATCTCGCATGACCAATCGATACATCCAATCACCACAAAATTCATCGGCATACAATAACCCACCATTATGGATCTAATGAAACCGGTTTTGTTAAAATCCGAGATAGTGCCCTGAAAGGCTATTTTCACACGTTATTTTAAAAGAATTATTAAAAAACCAAATTAACCACTTTTAAATTTAAATTAAAAGTTTACTATCTTCATTCTTATTTAAATAGAATTTAATCAACTTTCAAAATCATTTTGTTTCACATTACATTCAGGATTTAATTATTTAAACAATTCCAAATATCAAATCAACAATTTAATTGTCAAATAAATCGCTATATTTGAAATTCAAGTTATTCAACATATAAAATTAACCTTTCAATATTTAAAATCAATTTAGTATTCCAAATTCGACTAATTAAAATTATAGGTCATTACATTCTCCCACTCAAAAGAATTTCGTCCTCGAAATTACCAAGGTAAGAAAAATGCCCCAAACCCATTAACTTTTCAAAACCAATTAGTTGAAATAGATTACCAAATTCTTTTAAGCCTTTAGCTTCATTTACCGATACCAACAAATTTCCACCCATTAAATCATTTCAGGTTATTACTCAAAATCATATTTTAGTTATAAAACTTCTTCAAAATTTCTCATAAATTTTCTAACTCTTTAATTTAAAGAAAATTTTGGCAGTGTCTCTATTGCGCGGTTCGATCGAAAATTTTACTATATACATAATCACTTACATCTCATCTTCAAGGATGAGGCATCGCATAGGGAAAAACATAAAAATATAGTATCTAATCCAAGATGTGTACCTTTTTTAGCATTAGCAAGCATATACAATCAATATAATACAAAAGTGAGCTCCAAATGCGAAGCGTACGCCATCCACACCTACTAATCACTCAACAACAAATGAGAACATGTATATAGAAAGTAATATCAATATATAACATAGCCTGTACAATCACCATATGAAATGTAGAAAATGCAACTAGAGAACCATCAAACAAAAAATATTTATCCGATTAATTCATACCCATATCAATTTGCATTTCCCAATGTCAATATTCAATTTATTAAAGCCCATACGATGTACATATATCATCCGTACATAATATCAAATCAGATCGCTCGCTCGATCACACAATTTTTCTTCCGAACTAGTATCGTCCACATGACCATTCTAGTGGGGACTCAGATCTGGTTCCTGGATTAGAACCCATCATTCTCCTTGCATAGCCATATATTATGATAGAGAATATCAGAAACAATCAAAAATCCATATCTAGTGTTCACCGTCGAGAATCCAATGAAAAAAATCCTTGTTTGGACCAATGTAAATCATCTCGAAATTATGTACTCGAATCCATATCAAACAGTTATGCAAATTATATAATATACATATAACTTACGTATTTATTTCAATTGGTTTCTCCTTATTCAGATTCTTTTATTTACATCCATTTATTTATAATCATTATTGATGCAGCGCGAGCTACGAATTCACAAGGTTTAGGTCGTTCACGACTTAGTGAAGAAGTCCTAGGTCGCTCACGACCTAACGAGGGGAAGTCTAAAGCATCCAAGCGACCTACCGAGTTAACTCGTGTCCGACCTAAGCAGTTAAGGGATAACTTGCTAAGGCGACCTAACTTGTTTTTAGATCACATACGACCTAACGAGATAAGAAGGAGGTTGCTGGGACGACCTAACAAAGCGGTCATAAGTCGGTTACGACTTAACGAAGATGAGGTACTAAGTTGTCCACAATTTATCAAAGCAGATGGCATAAGTCGTCCACGACTTATCGGAGTTGAAGACATAAGTCGTCCACGACTTAACAAGGATGATATGGGAGGAACAGTTGAGAATGCCCAAGGGATGAGTCGGGTACGACTTAAGGAAAACTGAAGCCATCTTATGTCGGCACCGAGTTACGACTTAGTTAAGTCGTACCAGCTTAAGTTGCAGAAGCCTGAGCCGTTGGTTCTTCTGCCGAGGTAATCTCTGCCGCTGATGGAAGCTGGAGCTGTTGATAAGTCGTTACCGACTTAAAGTAAGTCGTAAGTCGGCATGTGCTTAGGTCGACAATTCGTAGGTCGTTCTGTACATATGTCTTGAGTCGTATGATTTTTAGGTCGTACTTTTGTAAGCCATGGGTCGTATCTTTTGAGTCGTATGTCATCTGTTTGTAAGTCGTATGTCGTCTGTAGTTCTTTGAGTCGTACGTGATAAGTCGGTTCCGACCTAGGAGTTGTGAATATTTTTGTACTGCGTGAGTTGTAGCCTATAAATAGGCAAGTTGGGTCATTTGTAATGTTGTTGATTTTTGAATAAAATTCTCTTTTGTTAGCTTTGTGCTTTCATTCCAATTGGTAGTTGAGTGTAATCTCCTATCTCCTCTTTCGGTTAATCGAGTGCGCTCGATTCAACGATTGCAGAAGCCGATTCGCGGAATCAAGTGCGCTTGATCAACGCTTGAAGAATTGAAGATCTTTGAACCCGGTATCGTGCGCGATCAACGAGTTCGGGATAGCTAAAATTCGGTATCTTCGGATCAACGAATTTGGGTATTTCAGTATCTTCCAATCCACCGATTACTACATTCATCGATCTACATTTGTTTTGTAATATCCGCTGCATCAGTTTTTGGTATCAGAGCTTGTTCTAGCCAATCATAGCTAGATCGAGACTTGGAGCCTAATCATTTTGGAGTTTTGAAGAGATCAAGTGATAGTCGAGCTTGAAGTGAGAAGCCGAGCTAAGTAGAAGAGTGGGAGATCAAATTTGCCTCATTTGGAGAAGTTGTGTTCATCGTGTTCATCGCGAAGTAGCAACAAAGTGGGAGTTTTCGATCCATTTCATTTTGGATCAAAGTTCGAATTGTGTTAGAATTTAAAGAGTTTGTAAAGTTTCAATTATGCCACCAAGGCGAGCTAATCGTCACCAAAACGTTGAAGCTTTGTATCGAAGAGAAGAAGTTGACGAGATGGAGCAAAGAATCAATGAAAACTTTAGTGAAAAGCTTAACGAAGGAATTGGTCGGTTAGAGAAGATGATGTTAGAGATGAATCAGAATCGGAGAAGGGTTTCACCTGAATCTAACCATGGGGGAAGTAGAGTCTCACCACATTCCAATCGAGACAGAAGTGTTGACGATGATCAAAGGCATAGGAGGAACGTGGATGATCGTGAACGGAGGAATGTAGATAGAAGGGATGATGGTGGTAGGCATGAAGGTAATAGAGATGTGGGTGGACGAGATAGAGAACGATATACAACTGATTTTGAAGAGGAATATGATGGTGGTAGTGTTCAAGGACAAGGACGAGGACGAGGTAGAGATCACTCTGAGTATGATCACAAATGGAAGTCGGGGATGAAGACTGAAATTCCTGAATTCAAAGGTGGTATGCAAGCGGAGGAGTTTCTAGATTGGGTAGCTAATGTTGAAGAGATTTTTGACTTCAAGGAAGTTCCAGAACATCGTAGAGTGAAGTTGGTTGCTACGAGGTTGAGGGGTAGAGCTTTGGCATGGTGGCAGCAGACCAAACTTACACGTGATCGGATGGGAAAGTCAAAAGTTGAATCTTGGGAGAAGATGAAGAAATTGATGAAAGCAACGTTTTTACCTTACAATTATCAATCTTTGATGTATCAACGTTTGCAAAACTTGAGACAAGAAACGAAGTCTGTTAACGACTATGCTGATGAATTCTATCAACTGATTGCAAGGAATGATATTATGGAAACGGAAGAGCAGCTGACATCTAGATTCATTGGGGGACTGAGAATGCAGATACAGGATATGGTTAATATGTTCGATCCAAGATCTGTGGCAGAAGCACATCAGAAAGCGTTGGCTTGGGAGAAACAAGGACGACAAGGAGGTGGTGTGTTTACAAGTTCCAATAATCAAGTGAAGGGTGTTAGTGGAAGTTCTAATGTTTCAAAAGCTGTTGCAAAACCAGTTCTGAATGATGTTGGAAAGATGAAAGTCGGTAATGGTTTCAAGTGTTATAATTGCCAAGAAATGGGCCACAAAAGTAGCGAATGTCCAAAGCCGAAGAAACGAACTATGATTGCTGAACTTGAAAATGAGGATGGTGATGGAGAATATTCTAGTCCAGTTGAGGATGAACAGGATATTGTGTCAGGAGATGAAGGTTGTAATCTAATGCTGAGGAGATCGTGTTTGACACCGAAGCAGGAGGAAGCTAGTTGGTTGAGGAGTAATATCTTTCAGTCGACATGTACTATACTGGGGAAGGTGTGCAAATTTGTTATTGATGCTAGAAGCTGTGATAATATAATTTCTTCCGAAGCTGTGAGGAAGTTGGCGTTGAAGACTGAGAAACATCCGAAACCGTACAAGTTAGCTTGGTTGAGGAAAGGCGGGGAGGTGAAGGTTGGACGAAGGGCTTGTGTGAAGTTTTCAATTGGAAAGAAATACAAGGATGAAATCTGGTGCGATGTGGTAGATATGGATGTTTGTCATTTGATGCTGGGGAGACCATGGCAGTATGATAGGGCGGTGCAACATGATGGGCGTACCAACAGTTACAGTTTCATGTTTGAAGGCACAAAGATTACTCTAGTTCCAAAGAAGCGACAACAGGAGGAAAACAAGTTGGAGGAGATTGAAGAGCTTAAAACTTTGTTATCTTTGAAGGAGTTTGTGAAGGAAGTAGAGGAGGAACCTGAAGTGTTTTTGTTGATTGGGCGAGAGAGTCAGGAAGAGGTTGAAATCCCAGAAGAAGTAAAACCAGTTTTGAAAGAATTTGACGATGTATTTCCATAAGAGTTACCAACGGAATTGCCACCATTGAGGGATATACAACATCAGATAGATCTTGTTCCAGGTGCTGTGTTGCCACACAGACCACATTATCGAATGAGTCCGAAGGAACATGAAGAGTTGCGAAGGCAAGTGGAAGAATTGCTTGAACAGGGGCGTGTGCAGGAGAGTTTAAGTCCTTGTGCTGTACCAGCTTTATTGGTACCCAAAAAGGATGGAACGTGGAGGATGTGCACAGATAGTAGAGCATTGAATAAGATCACAGTCAGATACAGATTTCCGATGCCGAGGCTTGATGATCTATTGGATCAAATCAGTGGGTCCGTAATCTTTTCTAAGATTGACTTGAAGAGCGGTTATCATCAGATTCGCATTAGATCGGGGGATGAATGGAAGACAACATTCAAGACGAGGGAAGGATTGTATGAATGGCTGGTAATGCCGTTTGGTCTATCGAATGCACCGAGTACATTCATGAGGGTGATGAACCAAATTTTCAGACCGTACATTGGGAAATTTGTGGTGGTTTACTTTGATGATATTCTGATCTACAGTGCTAGTAAAGAAGAGCATGTTCAGCATTTGAAGAAAGTGTTAATTATTCTTCGTGAAGAACAATTCTATGCTGCTACAAAGAAATGTTTTTTCATGGCGAGGAGTGTTCTATTTCTGGGGTATGTTGTGTCGGAAGAAGGAATACAGGTTGACCAAAGTAAAGTTGAAGCTATCAGAGATTGGTCGCAACCCAAGACGATAACGGAAGTTCGTAGTTTTCATGGGTTGGCTTCATTTTATCGAAGGTTTATTCCACACTTTAGTAGTGTGATGGCACCTGTGACTGATTGTATGAAGGGTAAACAGTTTGCATGGACGGAGGAAGCCGGGGTTGCTTTTGATTGAATCAAAGAACTCTTGACGTCTGCACCAATTCTAATATTACCAGATTTTCAGCTAGTGTTTGAACTACATACTGATGCATCCAAGGTTGGGATTGGAGGAGTATTGAGTTAGAGGGGACGTCCAATTGCATACTTTAGCGAGAAGTTATCAGGAGCAAAGATGAGATACAATACATATGATGTGGAATTTTATGCTGTTTTGCAATCTATTAAACACTGGAGACACTATCTATTTCAGAAGGAGTTTGTTCTTTACACTGATCATGAGGCGTTGAAGCATTTACAAGGACAAGACAAAATTTCAGCAAGACATGCATCGTGGATTGCATATCTGCAACAGTTTACTTTTGTTGTTAAACACAAGTCGGGGGTGACGAATCGTGTAGCTGATGCTTTGAGTAGGAGGAGTCATTTGTTGACTACACTGAAGGTTGAAGTGACGGGGTTTGATATGTTGCCAGAATTATTTGTCGATGATCCTTACTTTGCAAAGTTTGTTGAAAAAGTTAAGGAGGGGGAAACAGATGAGTTCGTGATGGTAAATGGTTTTCTGTTCAAGGGAAATCGATTGTGCATACCTGATTGTAGTTTGAGGATGAAGATTGTAAAAGAGCTACATGAAGAAGGGCATGTTGGGAGAGACCGTACATTACAGTTGATTTCACAATCTTACTTTTGGCCATCGATGAGGAAAGAGGTGGAGAGATTCGTGGAGCGATGTCATATATGTCAGGTTTCGAAAGGAACTGCGACTAATGCTGGTTTATATATGCCGTTACCAGTACCAACTAAACCATGGATTGATGTAAGTATGGATTTTGTGTTGGGGTTGCCAAGGACACAGCGGGGAAACGATTCCATTTATGTGGTAGTGGATCGATTTTCGAAGATGGCACATTTTATTGCTTGTAAGAAGACGGCGGATGCTGTTCATGTTGCTCAATTGTTTTTCAAGGAGATCTATCGACTTCATGGATTGCCAGAATCTATTGTGTCGGATAGAGATACTCGATTTCTGAGTCACTTTTGGTTGAGTTTGTGGAAAATGGTGGGAACGAAGCTGAAGTTTAGTAGTGCTTATCATCCGCAAACGGATGGACAGACCGAGGTTGTGAACAGATCATTGGGAAATTTGCTGAGGTGTCTTATGCAAGATAATCTGAAGAGTTGGGATGTGAAGTTATGCCAGGCAGAGTTTGCCCATAATCATGTTGTAAATCGAAGTACTGGGTTCAGTCCATTCCAGATTGTATATTCTAGTATGCCAAAAGGACCGTTGGATTTAACGGTAATACCACACTCAAAGGGGACAATTAAGAAAGCTGCTGATTTTGTTGAGGGGTTGACGGAATGTCATAAAATCGTTCAGGAACGATTGGAGAATGAAAATGAAAAGTATAAACGATCGGCAGATCTAAAGTGAAGAAATGTTGAATTTAATGAAGGTGATTGGGTTTATGCAGTGTTAACAAAGGATCGTTTTCCAGTGGGCGCTTATAACAAGTTAAAAGCCAGAAAAATTGGTCCTGTGGAAGTCGTAAAACGAATTAATGAAAATGCTTATAAGTTGAAGCTGCCGGAGGATGTGTACACTTCTGACGTGTTCAATGTCAAACATCTCGAACCATATTATAGGAATGAACAATCGGATGTGGAAGAATTTACAAATTCGAGGATGAATTTCTCTCAACCTGGGGAGGATGATGCAGCACGAGCTACGAATTCACAAGGTTTAGGTCGTTCACGACTTAGTGAAGAAGTCCTAGGTCGCTCACGACCTAACGAGGGGAAGTCTAAAGCATCCAAGCGACCTACCGAGTTAACTCATGTCCGACATAAGGAGTTAAGGGATAACTCGCTAAGACGACCTAACTTGTTTTTAGATCACATACGACCTAACGAGATAAGAAGGAGGTTGCTGGGACGACCTAACAAAGCGGTCATAAGTCGGTTACGACTTAACGAAGATGAGGTACTAAGTTTTCCATGATTTATCAAAGCAGATGGCATAAGTCGTCCACGACTTATCGGAGTTGAAGACATAAGTCGTCCACGACTTAACAAGGATGATATGGGAGGAACAGTTGAGAATGCCCAAGGGATGAATCGGGTACGACTTAAGGAAAACTGAAGCCATCTTATGTCGGCACCGAGTTACGACTTATTTAAGTCGTACTAGCTTAAGTTGTAGAAGCCTGAGCCGTTGATTCTTCTGCCGAGGTAATCTCTGCCGCTGATGGAAGCTGGAGCTGTTGATAAGTCGTTACCGACTTAAAGTAAGTCGTAAGTCGGCATGTGCTTAGGTCGACAATTCGTAGGTCATTATGTACATATGTCTTGAGTCGTATGATTTTTAGGTCGTACTTTTGTAAGCCATGGGTCGTATCTTTTGAGTCGTATGTCGTCTGTTTGTAAGTCGTATGTCGTCTGTAGTTCTTTGAGTCGTACGTGATAAGTCAGTTCCGACCTAGGAGTTGTGAATATTTTTGTACTGCGTGAGTTGTAGCCTATAAATAGGAAAGTTGGGTCATTTGTAATGTTGTTGATTTTTGAATAAAATTCTCTTTTGTTAGCTTTGTGCTTTCATTCCAATTGGTAGTTGAGTGTAATCTCCTATCTCCTCTTTCGGTTAATCGAGTACGCTCGATTCAACGATTGCAGAAGCCGATTCGCGGAATCAAGTGCGCTTGATCAACGCTTGAAGAATTGAAGATCTTTGAACCCGGTATCGTGCGCGATCAACAAGTTCGGGATAGCTAGAATTCGGTATCTTCGGATCAACGAATTTGGGCATTTCAGTATCTTCCAATCCACCGATTACTACATTCATCGATCTACATTTGTTTTGTAATATCCGCTGCGTCAATTATTCACATTTCTTTATTCATATTCATGTATTACTCAGTATACTCTTTTAATACTAATGTCACTTAAGAATCACTCCATCAAATTTTACTTAAGTATATTATAATTATTTTATACAACACTTCTCATGTTTATTGTCACTTCACAACATAAATTCATATCCATTTCTAATCAAATTAAATTTCATTATTTAATTTTATTATTCAATTTTATCAACAACATTCTAAACCATATTCAATTCACTAATTTATTTAATTAGTTCATTCCATTTATTTATTTCAAGTCATAAACAAATTTCATTTTAAAAATCATTTCATTTAACTTAACCTAGATTAAATTTCTTTTCAAAATCCATTTTGTCTAACTTAACTTAAGTTAAATTTCATTTCAAATTTGCTTTTCTTAACAATTTATACTTACATATCTGAAAATTTGCTTTAACTTACAAATTCTCAAAATTTATAAGTTATAAAGCTTATGTTCTCATATTTTCATAAAACACTCAATGAATATTTCCAGAGTCTTAAACACCCTGTTCTTATTTCAAATTATTTAAACAATACTATAAATAATTCCTTTGTAATTCAAATCATAATCCTGAATTTTAAAATCAAAACTAGTTAAACAAAAGTCTAACGGTAGCAAATCCTCTCTTGGAAACCCGAAAATGAACGTCGATGATGTTGCAGTCATCATTGAAATTATTTTCCAACGATCGAAGAGAATTCAGTGCTTTCTATTTTCTTTAAATCCTTTTAAAATATTCTAATCAAAATATTTTCAAAATGATAATATTATTATTCTTCTTTAAAACTTTGAAAAACAATTTTCAAAATCAACGGGATTTAAATTCTTAATTTCTCAGCTTTTAATCCTCTTTATTTACAAATAATATTTATAAATTTTCCTTATATATATAATTCCACTTTGGTTATATAAAACCATTTCCCAATTGTTTGTCTTGTTTACATTATAATAATGACAACTTTTATTAGAACACAAACAACAAACAACAAATGATAATAATCAGATATTATCATTCATTAACAACCAAGCACACCATATATACTATAATAATTTTTGAAAAATTATTCCTTTATATATAAGATATAACCAAGGTAAAATTATTTTATTTACCCAATTTCGAAACAATACTATGTCGAATTGCTTTGTTCAAGTGTTTAGAGACCCCTATCAATAACGTTAATGACTCATATTGACTAGAATCCATACACCACTCAACAGATCAATCAACACAATATAAAACATTTTTATATCACTAACAAATACGTGCTCATAAATATAAACTCAAACTCATAATAAGGCACTCCATTACCTTAACTCTTAATGAGTACCCTACCAAATCCAAGGTTCTCGCTTAACCTCGCGCTCTGATACCAAGTGTAACATCTTAGGATTTTCGACCCTTAAAAATCGACACTAATACGTCCACTGTATTACGTGCCGAGCAATCGAATGTCGAAAACCCGATTGTTATGGGAAAAGAAAGAAGAAGAAGACAAGAAGAAACTAAACAACATAAAATCTCACAACATAACGAATAATCTATAATATACAATAGATCTTTACACAAAAGCAAAATTGTGTGTGTGTATACAAACATAAATCGGAGTATACAAACATATTTCAGCCCGGAAAGTTATAACAACCTGTCCTCACAATTGCTGACAATTACAACAATGAATGCATCGGAAAAATAACCATATACGTAAATACGTCTCTGGACCTCCAGCTCATCTCTTGAAGTTCCAATCATCTAAACTAAATCTATAATATGCTCGTTCTGACTCAAGCATTATAATTAAATAACACCCAAATCAGTCTGGAAAACTACATGAGAAAACACACCCAACTGGATTTTAAAGTTATAAAAAAACCTTTGAAAATCAAAAGTATCTCGTTCGCACATAAACAAAGACGGGTTTTTACATTACAATACTCAAAAAATTCTATAGAAAATCCATTGATATTATAATAATGTCTAGGGGTCAAAGTAAAATATGAATATAGCTGAAATGCTTGCATCTCACGTTTCAGCATAGTTGGGAACAACTAAGTCCGTACGGTGTTTATTAGAGAATAGATCCCATACAATGACTGGGCTACTGGGGTACCGCCCGTCACGGTGCATCTCTAAATAAAATAACACCGAGGTTGAACCTATCGACCCCGGCCAACACAAAACTGGCCTACCCTTTACTGGATAGTACCGAATATGATCACCCCTCCGTTAATGGGCACCGAAGTATAGAAATAAGAGATAATATCGACTCTAGATAGGGATGATCATACCCTACTTGGAAGCGACCCACTTAGCCCTGCTGCATCTCCTATGTTTTAGTCATTCCTGGTTAATGAGGCTTGAGGCTACGTTTACCTTTCATACAACACTTCCCACTTGGAATGCTAACACTACCCTCCAGGCAACAATGCAATACCAGCATTCATCCATATAGGTTCGTTGTGGGATTGAACGAAACACTTGAGATCTCTGCCTTCAATTCCATCACCTTCAAGGTGGCTTGACTTCAAAATGCTTGAGTTGGATCGAAGTGGTTCTCGGATAACCTATCCAATCTCGGTCTCTTCGAAACAACACTCGATAATTTCCGGTAAACTCAACCCCGGTTCTTTAGGAAATAAGAAATCAAAGATAAGAGCAAAGATCACCTCCTAACTGTTAGTGGACATATTTCCTTATCATTTATCCTAGGAGAACAAAATGAGATTTATATGCACAGTATAGCAACTTCGGAGATGACTATGTCATATAACTCATGTGCTTATCCTAGATATTTCCAAAGTTACGTTTTGGGTCCAGGTTCGATAGTCCATTATTTAACTGTCAAATAACAAACATTCAAATCATGGATTTATTTCAAAAGGGAAAACCAACATAGGTTAAGCACATAGCATACACTAGCCTTAGAAATTAATCATCTCATTAATTAAAATTGCTTTATAATACTTGTATATATACACACTTTTATAACTATATACCCACAAATCTCTATATTTTCAATACTTAGAAAATATCCATATACTTACTTTAAACGCTATAAGTATATTCACAAAACTAAGAAAGATTTCCTCTCTATACAATTCTAAAATCGTTTAAATCCCTTATAAATCTCAAAAAACATTTATAAAACTATTTTATAAATCTCTAAAATCAGTTATAAGATTCTTTATAAAAACCCCATATAAAACCCAACCTCCATTTCCAACTATAAACTCATTTATAAATTTCATAACATTTATAAACTCTTTATAAATCCATATAACTATTTATAAAATTCTTCTTATAAATCTATAAACCCATTCCCAAAACTCTTTTATAAATATCCAAAACCATTTATAAACTCTTTTTATCTTGTAAATAATCTCCCTTGAAGTCTCCAAATCATTCTATAAAACTCCTCTTTTTAAAAACCTAAATCTTTTAATAAATTCTATTTATAGATCTCGGACATTTATAAATAAATAATAATCTTTTACTTCAAACACTATTATATAATAATAGTTATTAATAGTAAACCTTAAAAATAAATAAATAATAAATTTTAACCTTTAAAACATCTTACAATTATAATTAATAATTTCAAAGACTTTATTAATAAAAACACTAATAATTAATTTTCACCTTATTATAAATAATAACAGCTAATTCCTAAAACAATATTAACAAATCGTTACTATTAATTTTTTTAAAATTAATCCTCAAAATATTAACATATTGATAAATATCCTTAAAACAATAGGTAACATTCAAAAACAATATTAAATAAATAACTTGGAACACGATAGATAAAAAGGTTGGAATAAAATAAAAATTAAGTCTTTTTAAACAAAATAATTTCGAAACCCAAATTCGAATTTTAAAAATCATTTCCTGTCTCGAAAACCAATTCCAACTCAAATTGCAATTTATAGTATTCTCAAAATACTAATTTGAGGTCAATAGCTACCCAACGCTCAATCAATATTGATATTCATTTCCTATCACTACCGGGTTTTAGTTTTGAACATAAGCAATGTCATAACCAATAGTGTTCATAAACCAGGATTCATATCCAATAATTCAAATAACAGGAATTTTATTGGAAATAAATCAGCAATATCAAGGAATCTCGTTGGATCCCTCCAACCTGTCCCCCTGCAGCACAGCTCGTGTGTGTGTGTGTATATATATATATATCTGCACATATATATAAATAAAATCAACAGTGGTGAGGAATCTTGTTGGATCCTTCCAATCTGTCCCCCTGCAATAGATTCCATATATTAATTGCTTTCTAAAGCGACAATTGGTTAAAACCAAACAATCAACATGCAAATATCCAAACATACAATCAATAATTTTTATTGACTATATAATATTTCTAGTTAGCCAAAAAGGTGAGTTTAACTCACCGGAATTTCTGTTGTCGCCGAGGCGTTCTGGTTTGGGAGTAGGATTAAAGTTGAATGACTTCCAGTTTTAGCCCAAATTTCAACTATCTCCAAATTCATCCAAACTTGTTCCATTGCAAAGCTTTCGTCGTTATGAGCGGAATGCAAAAATCCGCGCCTCGATTGAACCTCGTATGAGAGAGTTATTAAATTTATAAGTTGTCGATATTTTAAATTAATAATTAATAAACTAATTTCGTAATTACCTATAATTACATTCTTAAATCCTTCTTCCTCCATCAACCTTCCCTCCCTGTGCACGCATGCACCATGGCCGTGCATTCTCCTCATCCATCCTTCCTTTCTGGTCGACGGACCACCATGCCGACATCGCCATCCTTCCCCTCGTCGAGAGCCACACCACGTCGACCAATCGACTTCATCTCCGGTCACCCCACCCAAATCGTGGCATCCACACTACTACAGCCCACAGCCAACGTCGCGGCCCCCAAGATGTGACCGGACCCCACTAGAAAATTGCCACCCCTTGCTTTGATTCTCTAAGCTTGAACCAATACCTCACCAATCCCAAGTATTTTCTAACCCTAGTTTGATTTGCCAGAACCCATTACTATCAATTCCCAATTTCAAAATCGCACACTACAACATGGGTATAGAAATCAAGATATTGACAAATTGAGTGCAAAGGAGTTTGTTTTACAATTTTTCATGAAGAAACAAATTTGATTTTAATTTTTTAAAGTTTTGAACCTCTCATTTATTTTTATTTCTTTTTCTCTATAAGAATTAAAGGAGGTGGTATTTAAAAAAAAAGAGGAGGTATGGTTGAAGCAAGCAGGGGAAGTATGGCAAGAATAGTAGAAGTATGATGAATATTTCATATATATATATATGTTTGTGTGTGTTTTTATATATTCAAAAATATATAGCTCGATCCACTTAAAAATCTCGAACTCTAAACGAGGCGTGCCCCCTGGCGTCATATATGTAATACCCCTATTTCGAACATAATGGAACTAGTTTTGAAACCTAATTCGATCATATGCAGAAGATAGCTTTTCAAACCCAGTAATAATATAAATTTCTGAAATTAATTTATACGCGTTTCGATCTCGCATGACCAAACGATACATCCAATCACCACAAAATTCATCGGCATACAATAACTCGCCATTATGGATCCAATGAAACTGATTTTGTTGAAATCCGAGATAGTGCCCTGAACGGCTATTTTCACACGTTAATTAAAAAGAATTGTTATAAAAACCAAATTAACCACTTTTAAATTTAAATTAAAAGTTTACTATCTTCAAAATAGAATTTAAATAAACTTTCAAAATCATTTTGTTTCACATTACATTCAGGATTTAATTATTTAAACAATTCCAAATATCAAATCAACAATTTAATTATCAAATAAATCGCTATATTTGAAATTCAAGTTATTCAATGTAACGACTGCGATTTTTCGTCGCTCGAAAATCGACATTTATACATTCACTGTATCAACTGCCGAGCAATCGAATGCCGGAAAACCGAATTGTTATAGGGAAAAAGAAGAGGTAGAAGAAAACAGAAGAAAAGAAAAACAGAAAAACATAGAAACAGAACCAATATCAGAATCTCACATTCGCAGCGGAACAACATATAATAGATAAATGAATAATCTTTAAATCAAAGAACTATATCATTTTATACATCACATCATCATCAGAGTTTACAATAACAATATACAACACAACTGGGCAGTTATATGAACTTGTCCATATACAGAATACACAGCGGAATAAATAATATCATATACAAGTGGTACGTCTCGCCATCCAGCTCGCCACTGAGCTCCAAAGCATCTCCTGAATTCAGAATGATCTAATAACCTAACTTTAGACTGCCCGTGTGGAAAATGATGGGCACCCAGAGTTTAGGAAGGGAACAATAAACTCCGAGTCAGTCATGGTGACTGGTGTGAGAACTAAAGCAGCTTATCTTTAAAACAAACAACAGGAAGATTTTAAAGTCAAATTTGCAATGCTTTTGGAAAATGAAACTACCATAAGACCTCCCGCCACACACACAATGCAAACGCAGAATTGGAGGAGATTTCTTCTTATGATAGTCAAATATGCTTACTACGCAAATCATTGGATTTATTATTATTAGTGCATAGTGCAGAAAAACATTTCGAAAGTATAATATTAATCTTAGCCAACATAGACATTCCGAACTATGCCTACTATAGCTACCATCTAAACAGTGGGGCGCCACCATAAGTAAATGGCAGGTTCTACAACTAAAACCGTACAAGGTTCGTATTGTTTCTTTGGATTTTCCAACAAATGGTCAGGCTAAGGAACTTCCTTTCCTCCTGCCGAATAGGATCGCCTCTGGCTGGATGTCCCGAGAGACAAACTGCTCTCTGCCAAACAAGGCCGGGTTACCCCTGTAACAGGTAACTCACGAATATGTCATCACCCGGTCCTTTGGGACCTTTATCCGAGCGCTCGGTAACCAACATCACACATCATAAAGAAAGTGTATCCACATGAGTAAGTATCTGGGCTCCATACCATGATACCACCCCTTTCCAGAAGGAAATGACATACCCTAAAGGGCGCGACCCTCATAACCTTGCCGCAACATTCCTGTTTCGACCATTTTCGGGTTGTTGAGGCTCGACGAAGTCTCGTCCACAAAGCTACGCTTTGTCACAAAGCCATGCTTTGGGTCAACAGATGATCAACCTATGATCACAAAGATAAATGATCAAACAAATGATCATATCACAAATGATCAAACACTGATCATCACACAGCAACACTCAGCATGCCACATTACCAAATTGGGAATATATCGCTGATAACTTTCAACTACATAACCTCTGAGCTCGTACGTCTCAGAGAAGGGTGTTAAGCTAAGAGAATAAATTCTCCACCACCAACAGAAATGTATTTGAAAGAAATCAGCTTTATATCTCAAAACGTAATGTCAGACACGTAACCATACAAGTCTGTTCCGGGATCGAACAGAACCGAAGGCACTTCTCATGAAGCCCTTGCAATTCCGGATAATTCCAATCACGTCCGGACTTCCCGTCACTAAGGGTGATAAAACCTCTAAATCGGAGATCAACCGATGTAGAGTAACTCGACGGTAATCCTTCCGTTTTCACAAATATCCGGTCTTCAACACCGGTCATCAAATGCAATTCATAACGACGTATCACATATTCGGAATGGGTTATACGACCCCATGGTCCTTTCCCGGCTAACCCGAATAGTGAGCGCTTATTCAAAAATAAGTGTGGCATTCAAATTCATCCAATTCACAACAAATACCCATTTAAGGTAATTATTGATAGTCGGTTATTTAACCATCAATAAAGATGCGCAACATCATCAGATTCCAAATAATTTTCCAAATTATTTATCTTTCAAAAATATCTTTACAAGATATAAAATTTCCACACTTAACCATTTGAAAACAATTTCAAATCAATTTCCACATTTCAATTTATCTCCAAAAGATAAAATTTCAAACCCTTCATTCATATTGGGAAAGCATTTCCATACCTATTTAATAATAGGTAATTCACAAATCCATTTATTTTCAACATTTGAAAATATTCAATATACTTAAATCAAAATTTAGTATATATTTCATTCTTTAAGGAAATCATCCTCTTAAGCACATTTTTATTTGAGTCAAAACGAATGTTACGTAAAACATCATTACGAAGACTCAAAATCACTAGTATAGGGATTCGAAATTTAGATAGATATATAAATCCCAATTCTATATAAAACATTTCCTTTCGGAAACCATTTACTATAACAACAGTGTTATAGTCCACCATTTCCTTATTTCTCGAAAACGTCTATTTCAACAATAATTGTTGAAATCTATGCATTCGATACATAACACGTTTTAAAACATCTTTTAAAACAATTACTTCATTTCTTAATATCACCCAAACCATACCCATTTTATTTAATTATATATTCACTGTCCAAAATCGTGAATATACTTCATTATCCAAACTTAACATTTCTACACATTTTATTTAAAGGATTATCCACTATCCAAAATCGTGGATGTAATTCTTTTAATTACTTCTATAATTCACTTATCAAAATAAGTGATTTCGAATTTTATAAAACAATGTTTATAAATCCCAATTCTATTTATAAAACTTCGATTTATAAAATTCCTTGAATTAACAAATTCGATTTATAACTCAATTTTATACCAAAAATCTAAATTATAAGTTAATTACTTATAAATCTTTTATTTTACAAAAATCTATTCATTCTATAACTTCATATTATAAATCTATTAATTTCATTCACTTTTGAAATCCATTTATACTTCCTTTTAACATTTATAAAAACTCATTTTATAATTCCAATATTTTAATTTATAAATATCAATTTTATAAATTTTTATATAAACCATTTATAATTATTCCAAAAATCTCAATTTAAATAAATCGGTCTTTTTAATAATTTACATATCTTTATTTTTAAACTTCCAAAAATGGATCCGATGATGCCACAGCACCAAATAGTCAATCACAGTATTCAAACATCATATATCATCATATGATAACAGAATATATCACAATATCTGTAAATAAATCACTACGGTGAGGAATCCAGTTGGATCCCTCCAACATGTTTCCCTGCATCCACAGATGTTAGTACAATACCAATTCCACTCCAGTACGGAATTATCGCGGTATATGGGTTTAATAAATATTATCCGCTTACTAACGGCGCAATAGGGTCTCATCCGCTATACAATGCGGGAAATCAACTCCAATATATACATATGCCAATATATATATATATTGCTATATACATATAAAATACCAATTCCACTTCAATGTGAAATTATCGCGGTATATGTTTTTAATAATTAACATCCGCTTACTAACGGCATATAATGTCTATTTAACACAATAGATATCAATCAGCATTCAATCCACACAATCAGCACTATCAACAATTTTAAATCTCAACTATTTAAAATTTAAATCGAAACAAAACATTCGATTGAGTGAGGAGTTCTCACCTTGATTTCAATTCCATTCCAGCTTTTATTTCGAATAAAATTAAACACGCGTTTAATTTCACTCAAAATTTTCACTGACTCCAATCGCTTCCAATTCAGTTCCATATCAAAGAGCTCGACAATACGAACCCAACGCCGCTTGTTTCGTAATTTTTCGACCTCGTACGAAAGAGTTATAACATTTTGAAGTTAAAATAATTTTGAATATAAATAAATTCACAATTTCCATTTTTATTTTAAAATACCACTCATCTCAGCCGCACGTTTCAAACTAGCAAATCACGGCCGTGCAAATGTTTCTCCCTCTCCCTCATGCTACCTCCAGGAAACTCGAACGAGACGAAACCCATCCTTCCAAACGTTGACCAAACCTAGCTCCCTCCACGATCAACTTCAGGTCGATCGACGACCTTCATCTCGAAGCTTTCGGCGCGCTCTACCCTAGGCCAAGGATCGGCCCAGCTCGACCCCCTAAGGCTTCACGAAAACCGTGCCTAAACGCAGCCTTTCAAACACCATTTCCCGATGATCAACTCGACGATAATCGATCATAGCCGTTGGATAGTTCGTTTGCAACGCACTCTACAACTTTATAGTTGATAAGTTTTCATAAATGTTTACGGATTGATCACAAATTGAGGAAGAAGGAGAGTGTTTCTCGGCCATTGATAACTAATGGTGGCGGCTGGCTTAGAGAATTAGGGTTTAGGTTTTGATGGTTAACGTATATATATATATATATATATACGTATATATATAATATAAAATTTATTTTAAAACGACTTTTCCAAACGATCTCCAAATCACACGTGCCGCCTGGCGTTCATAAGGTTTACCCCGCGTTCCGAACATAATGGAATGTGTTTCGGAAGCTAATTCGCTCACCTGTGCGAGATATGGCAATAAACGATAAATTTAAATTAAACCGATTAAGCAATTTTCTAGGCGTTTTCGCTTGCCCCGGACAAATGGTAAACCCGATTGACTTGAAATTTGAAATCTTACAATAATATCACGTTACGGATCCGATGAAACTGGTTTCGTCGAAATCCGACACTTTTTTGAAAAATGACTATTTTAACTCGCCGAATTAAAATTAAAACAATTTCGATGCGTTTTGAGCTGCCACGGTCAAACGACAACTCCGATTGCTACGAAAATTGAAATCCGATAATAACAAACTATTACGGATCCAATGGAACTATTTTCGCCCAATTCTGAGACTGTTCAAAAAATGGCTAATTTCACTAGTCGATTAAATATTAAAATATTCAATTTTCATAGATTAACTTTAAATTCAATTTTCAAAGTCCTATAACATTACTATAACTTCAATATGATTTACTATAACTTTATAAATCATTTTTAACACATTTAATCCAGATTTCAATTATTTCTGGAATTTCAAACATTAAATTATCGATTTAATTTCCCAATTAAATCCAGATATTCGAATTTTAATTTATTCGACTTATTAATTCTACTTATTAATATTTAAAATCAATTAAATATTCGAATTTCAATTGACAGAAATTCTGGGTCGTTATATTCAACGTATAAAATTAACTTTTCAATATTTAAAATCAATTTAGTATTCCATATTCGACTAACTAAAATTGTGGGTCGTTACATTCTCCCACTTAAAAGAATTTTGTCCTCGAAATTACCAAGGTAAGAAAAATGCCCCAAACCCATTAACTTTTCAAAACCAATTAGTTGAAATAGATTACCAAATTCTTAAGCCTTTAGCTTCATTTACCGATACCAACTAATTTCCACCCATTAAACATTTTAGGTTATTACTCAAAATCATATTTTAGTTATAAAATTTCCCAAAAATTTCCCAAAATTTTTCTAACTCTTTAATTTAAAGAAAATTTTGGCAGTGTCTATGTTGCGCGGTTCGATCGAAATTTTTTACTATATATATAATCACATACATCTCATCTTCAAGGATGAGGCATCCCATAGGGAAAAACATAAGAATACAATATCTAATCCAAGATGTGAGCATTAGGAAGCATATACAATCGATATAATACGAAAGCGAGCTCCAAATGCGAAGCATATGCCATCCACACCTACTAATCACTCAACAACCAATGAGAACATGGATATAGAAAGTATTATCAATATATAACATAGCCTATACAATCACCATATGCAAATGTAGCAAATGCAACTAGAGAACCATCAAACAAATAATATTCATCCGATTAATTCATATCCATATCAATTTGCATTTCCCAATGTCAATATTCAATTTGTTAAAGCCCATACGATGTACATATATCATCCGTACGTAATATTAAATCTGATCGCTCGCTCGATCACACAATTTTTCTTCCGAACTAGTATCGTCCACATGACTACTCTAGTGGGGACTCAGATCCGGTTCTTGGATTAGAACCCGTCATTCTCCTTGCATAGCCATATATTATAATAGAGAATATCAGAATCAATCAAAAATCCATATCTAGTGTTCACCGTCCAGAATCCAGTGAAAAAATTTTGTTCGGACCAATGTAAATGATTTTGAAATTATGTACTCGAATCCATATCAAACAGTTATGCAAATAATATAATATACGTACAACATACGTATTTATTTCAATCGGTTTCTCCTTATTCAGATTCTTTAATTTACATCCATTTATTTATAATCATTATTCACGTTGCTTTATTCACATTCATTTATTACTCAGTATACTCTTTTAATACTAATGTCATGTAAGAATCATTCCATCAAATTTTACTTAAGTTTATTATAATCATTTTATAAAACACTTCTCATGTTTATTTTCACTTCACAACTTAAATTCATAGCCATTTCTAATCAAATTAAATTTCATTATTCAATTCTATCAACAACATTCTAAACCATATTCAATTCACTAATTTATTTAATTAGTTCATTCCATTTATTTATTTCAAATCACAATTAATTTCATTTCAAAAACCATTTCATTTAACTTAACCTAGATTAAATTTCTTTTCAAAATCCATTTTATCTAACTTAACTTAAGTTAAATTTCATTTCAAATTTGCTTTTCTTAACAATTTATATTTACATATCCAAAAAAATTCTTTAACTTGCAAATTCTCAAAATTTATAAGTTATAAAGCTTATTTTCTCATATTTTCATAAAACACTCAATGAATATTTCCAAAATCTTAAACACCCTGTTCTTATTTCAAATTATTTAAAACAATACTATAAATAATTCTTTTGTAATTCAAATCATAATCTTGAATTTTAAAATCAAAACTAGTTAAACAAAAATCCAATGGTAGCAATTCCACTCTTGGAAACCCGAAAATGAACGTCGATGATGCTGAAGTCGTCATCGAAATTATTTTCCAACGATCAACGTCAGTTCAGTGCTTTCTATTTTCTTTAAATCCTTTTAAAATATTCTAATCAAAATATTTTCAAAATGTATATATTATTTGTGATATCCCGGAATTTTTGGCAATATCAATTTAATAATCTGTATTGAAATTTAAATTGATTTGATAATTTTTGTTGATAAATTTAAATTGATTTAATAATCTTCTTTTAATAAATATTTAATTGGTGATTTCATTTTTTTTAAAAGCTAATAAATTGTTTTCTATTTATAATGTGTATATATTTGTGTATATTGTAAATAGAAATCTTTGGTTTGAATTTAATAAATAAATAAATCTTGTTGTCAAATTCTAATATATTTTGGTAATTTGGAGATTATGATTTAAAATATATGGTTTTAAAATATTTAAGATAAATGTTTAATTGATTAAATTATATCTTAGCTTAAGTTTAAGATTAATTAAAAGGTTTGTTTTAAAATATTGTTAAATAAATATGATAAATTAATTCATTTAATAATAATAGGAATTTATAATCTCTTTTATAAATTATTTAAATTTGACAAATTATTATTTTCAAATAACATTATTAATGTATTGTTTTATATATAAATATAAATAGATTTTAAAATAGAAATGAATATACAAGTTAACATTTTAATAATAACTATATCAACTTTAAAATGAACACATAAGATAATTCTAAAAATATAACAACTTCATAGAAAGCATAGGGTAGAAAGTAAATCAGGCAAGAAGGAATCATATAAGTACATACGAAATTGAAAATGGATAAGTATGACAATATAAAGCCAGTCAACTTCATTAATTGCTCTCATTTCAGCCTCCATTAGAGAAGAAAAAATCTCTGACCATTGTTGTACAAATACAAATATCAGCCTGTATACTTGTTCATATATCAATCTCCTTTTTCATTTTCGTTCATTAAAAACTTAGCAAACCAGAAATCATCAAACTTGAAAGCATCTCCTCAAAATATTCTTTAACCTGTAAACACTTTCCAGAAATCAAAACCTTGTGACCAAAACCCTGTAATCATTTTTTAAAAGCCTGAAATCAAGTCTTAAAGCATTCCAGTTTCAAACTTTCAAGTTTTCCAGTTTTATATATCATCAAGATCAAAGCTATTTCAAAGTTTTCAAGGATCAAAACAACAGAAGTATGCAAGTTTTCAAATTCCAGTTTTTCAAGCCTTCCTGTTTTCAAAATACAAACTCTCTATCTATTAAAAAGGTGAGTAAACATTTTATTTAAAAGCTTAATAAGTGTTAATCTGTTGGATGTGATTCTTGGATTTAAATTGTGCTTTGCATGTGTATTTATAAGTATGAATACCTGATATATATATATATATGTGTTTGTCTGTGCATGTTTGGATTTGCCTGTTCCTCTCTGTTTCTTAGTACATAGTTTGAAATATAATCCAAAATTCAAAACTCTTTTTCTGATCATTGTTAGGCTCTGGAATTCAAACATAATATGATTGTTTAAGTATAAATTAAAGTTTAAAGTTTTATTCAAGCAAAATAGATTTGAAATATGCTAGAAATTTGGAAATACAGTGAGATCTTAATAACATGATAAAATCAAAGGTGGAAATTTTCTGATTCATGTTTATAACTTGAATCCATATTGAAAAATAGGATTTTTAAAACAAAAATCAAGATTTTTAGTAGTTGGATGGATGAGCATTTCAGTGTTGATTGGAAACTGGTTTTGGGGGAAATTCTGGTGGCCAGGGGATCTATGGTGGTCGGGTCTTGGCTGAACATAGGTGAAGGATCAGGAAGTATTGCAAAAATGGCTGGTGGGGTGCCAGGTGGTCGTGGCGTCGGCGGTGAGCTGATTGAGTTTTTAAACCTAATTTGGTCGAACTGGGGAAATGAGATCACTGTTTCTTCTTTGGTGCATCGAGTTCAATGGGACTTTGGGGATGGATTCGTGGATGGTAAGAGATGTCGTGGCCGGAAGGGCAGTGACTTTGGTAGTCGGAGGTGAGATGTTCGAGGAAAATTCTGGTGACGGTCTGTGTTCCAGTTTCAACTTTACTCGATTTTGATTTGAGGCCTGTGAATGTGTTTGGATGATCGGGAACCCATGTATGGGAGATGGTCGGTGTGTCGAAGCTTACGGCGATGGTCACCGCCGTCGAAGTTGACTGTGCAGGTGCACGGTGATGTTTGGGAGTTTAATGTTTCGAATGGGATTCGACTCAAAGGAGATATCGGGTTTGGAGGGTGATAACTCAAGTTTAAACTCGAGTAGTTCTATGATGTTTAAAACATGTTAACTGATTAGTAGTTACAGGTTTTAAAATTTAAATTTAAAGAAGAGTAAATTTTTAAACAGTTTTAAAAGGGGTTTTAAACCATAGTTTTTGAAATTTAAAAATGAATTTGGTTAAAACTTCTTATATAAGTTACTTTAAATATAATAAATTGTTTCCTTAAACATTTAATTAAGAAATCTTGAAATTTGTTTAAATTAAATTTGATTACGAAAGATTTAAAGTTATTTTAAATCTTAAATTAGAAATGAAATATAAAGGTAATTTAAAGGTATAATGTTTAAAACAGTTTTTAAAAGTTTTTATAAAAGCAAGCTTTTAAATTTAAATTGAAATTTGTTTAAAACTATTACTTGATAATGTTTAAACATTTAAAGGTAAGTTATGTTTTGTTAACTTTAATTTATCAAGTTAAATGATTATTTCAAAACTTAATTAATGATTTAATTAAGTAAAGTTAATTATTAAGATAAAATGTTTTAATGATAATTAAGTCATTAATTAAGATAATGGTTTATCTTAAGATAATTAAGGTTTTAATGATTTGGGAATTAATTAAGTTAATTAAGAAATTTAAGTATAATTTATTTATTTAATTAATTAAGGATAAAGGATTAATTAAGTAATTAATTAAGAATAATTAATTAATTTAATTAACTAATGATTATGATTGATTAACTAATGATTAGAGATTAATGAATTAGAAATTTATTAATTAAGTAATTAGAGGTTGATTAATTGGTAATTAAGAAATATGTAATTAAGTTTTATTAATTAATAATTAAGTTTTATTAATTAATAATTAAGAATTAATTAACTATTATTAAGGGTTAATTAATTGTAATTAAGGATTGATTTAATTGATTTAATTAAGGATTAATTAATTTGTTATTAAGTTTTATTAATTGATAATTAAGATTTATTAATTAATAATTAAAGGATAATTAATCTATAATTAAAGATTAATTAATTTGTTTAAAGGTAATTAAGGGATAAATTACCAATTGTAATTAAGGAAGTGAATGTGATTAATTTAAGTTAATTAATTTGTTAATTAATTAAAGATGATCATTTGATGGTTGATTAAGTAAAATTACTTAATGAGATTGAATAGTGGAATTACTTAGTGAAGTAATTAATGTATAATTACTGGATGTAATTAATTAAAGGGAATTACTTAATGGGAAGTAATTAGAGTATAATTACTTAGTAGAAGTAATTAAGGACTAATTACTTGGTGTAATTAATCAAAGGATTTATATAATTAATTAAGAAGTTAATTAATTTAGGTAAGTAATTTCAGGATGGTAATTTCTGTTTATGATTAAGGTTGATTAATGGAAGTAATTAATTAAGGATCATTAGTTAGTGTAATTAATAAAGTAATTAATAGTTAATTACTGTGAATGGTTAAGGATAATTTAATTTGTGTAATTAATTTAAGGCTAATTAATTAAGGTAAATAAGAATAACTAATCAAGATGATAAATTAAGATGGATAATTAGAGGATGATCAATTAATTGATTTGTAATTAGTTAATGATTAAGTAAGCAAGATTTATGTGATGAAAGTAATTAATTTAATTTATTTAAATTAATTAGAGATGGAAGTAATTAATTTAATTCACTTTAAATTAATTATAGATGGTAATTAATAAATCATTGCTTATGGATGTTGAATGATATTGATTGCCTTGAATGGTTTGAGATCTCATATATGAGATAAGTGATGCTGTGTGATATGGATGCTTTGGTTGAAATGTGATGATAATGTGAATTATCTGTTTGTGATGATGATATGAATTATCTATCTGTGTGTATATAGATAAAAGAATTGAATTGTTTTAACTTTAAAACAACTTGGACCTAAAAGATGGCGTTTTGGATTTCGATGAGACCGGGATCGGGTTTCCAAATTTGGATATCCGAAAACCACATCGATCCAAATTAACGATAGATCGTGAATCTCAAGTGAAGATGAAGATTCAGAGTGCAAGGGTTATTGTCGTTAACTTTGAGGGTGATTCCAAAATGAGTGTAATGAGATAATGCCTTCGGTTTCGTTCGAACCCGGAACGAACTTGTATGGATTGAATGCTTTCAGAACATCGTCAGGTGGACGATGACCATTCTAAGATAGATGTGTTCTATAAAGGTAATCGTAGCCTTAAGCCTCATCAACCGGGAATGGCTAAAACTGGGGAGGTGCAGCAAGGCTAAGTGGGTCATACCCAAGTAGGATGAGATGAACCCCTGTCTAGAGTCCCTTTTTATTCGGCTGTGTGGGCGGTTGCTAGCTACAACTGCCGGGGTTATCTTATTCGGGGCTGTCCAGTAAGGGATGGTTCCGGCTTTGTGTTGCTGGAGATTTAGGGTGGATCCTCGGTACTTTGATCTAGGCTAGGTACTGTGACGGGCGGTGCCCCAGTAGCCCTACCATTGTATGGAATCCAATCTCCAATAAGCGCCGTACGATTTAGTTGTGCCCAACTATGTTGGAACGTGAGATGTAAGCATTCCAGCTATTTCTGTATTTTACTTGAAAACCCTAGACCCTATTATAATATCACTGGATTTACTATCAAATGTTTGGTTAGCGTAAGGTAAAAACTTACCCATGTTTATGTGTGGGAAGTCTTACGTGATACCTTTGTTTCAAAAGGTTTTTAAAAGTTAAGCAACTTTGACCGTTTACTCATACCAGACCCATGTCTGACCCGGAGTTTATTTCTGTTTTTCTTAAACTCTTGGGTACTCAAATTTTTACGAGTAGCCAAGGGATTCAAGTTAGCTTTGACGAATTCTGGAGGAGCAATGGAGCAGGAGGCTTCAGCGTATAGATATATATATTGGTTCTGCTGTGTTAGTGTTTATCTGTATCTCTGTGTTGTATTGAATTTGTAATAACTAGACAGGTGTTTATAACTGTCTAGTTTGTGTTGAATAAGTTGTGTAACTCTGATAGATGTTGTATACTATGTAATACTTATGTGATTAATATAATTTATTCGTTTCGTTGTGAGATTCTGATGTTGTTTAGTTCTTTCTTCTCTATCTTTTCTCTTTTCTATCCCTTTCTTTCTTATTGTTGATGCGACTTTCTGGTGATAGAAGGTCGGGTCGCTACATTATTATTCTTCTTCAAAACTTTGAAAAACAATTTTCAAAATCAACGGGATTTAAATTCTTAATTTCTCAGCTTTTAATCCTCTTTATTTACAAATAATATTTATAAATTTTCCTTATATATATAATTTCACTTTGGTTATATAAAACCATTTCTCAATTGTTTGTCCTGTTTACATTATAATAATGACAACTTTTATTAGAACACAAACAACAAACAACAAATGATAATAATCAAATATTATCATTCACTAACAACCAAGCACACCAAATATACTATAACATTTTCTGAAAAATTATTCCTTTATATATAAGATATAACCAAGGTAGAATTATTTCATTTACCCAATTTCAAAACAATACTATATCGAATTCCTTTGTTCAAGTGTTTAGAGGCCCTTATCAATAACGTTAATTACTCGTATTGACCAGAATCCATACGCCACTCAACAAATCAATCAACATAATATAAACCATTTTTATATCATTAACAAATGCGCGCTCATAAATATACACTCAAACTCATAATAAGGCACTCCATTACCTTAACTCTTAATGAGTACCCTACCAAAGCCAAGGTTCTCGCTTAACCGCGTGCTTTGATACCAACGGTTCTTCTGTTCAGAAACGAAATGTTCCAAATGTTCATGTAAATTCTTGCTCCCATTGGACCATTAATTTATATGTATGTTTCATAAAAAACACAAATTTTCGTTTTTTCTTATAATTGTTTCTGATTCACTAATTTTTATTGCTTTTGAAGAAAACAATAAAAAAATGAAAAAAATAAGATATGAAGCCTTAAATATTCTTAGAATCAAAACGGCCGGTTATTAATGGAATCCCCTGTTAGTAAAGATTTCTACATATTCGACCAAATCTATAGAGAATATCAGAATCTGATAAATCGACCCAGATTAGCTTACTAATAGGATGGCCCATACGGTACAAATTTTAGCTTTAGACAAGGATCCAATAAGAAGAATACTCATGTCAACATATTTTATTGTCTAGGAGGAATCACGCTTACTTGTTTTTTAGTACAAGTAGCTACGGGTTTTTCAAATCAGATGGTTCTATTTCTCAATCTTTCTGACTTGTGCTCCATAGTGTAACGTCTCGGGATTTTCAACCCTCAAAAATCGACACTAATACGTCCACTGTATTGCGTGCTGAGCAATCAAATGCCGGAAACCCGATTGTTAGGGGAAAAGAAAGAAGAAGAAGACAAGAAGAAACTAAACAACACAAAATCTCACAACGGAACGAATAATCTATAATATACATTAGATCTTTACACAAAAGGAAATTGTGTGTATATATAGACACAAATCAGAGTATACAAACATATTTCAGCCCGGACAGTTAAAACAACCTATCCACACAATTGCTGACAAATACAACAATGAATGCAGCGGAAAAATAACCATATACGTAAATATGTCTCTGGACCTCTAGCTTATCTCCTGAAGCTCCAATCATCTAAACTAAATCTGTAATATGCTTGGTCTGACCCAAGCATTATAAATAAATAACACTCGAATCAGTCTGGAAACCAGCATGAGAAAACACACCCAACTGGATTTTAAAGTTATAAAAAAACCTTTGAAAATCAAAATCTCATAAGACCACGCCGCACATAAACACGGACGGGTTTTTACCTTACAATACCTAAAAAAATTCTATAGAAAATCCATTGATATTATAATAATGTCAAGGGGTCAAAGTAAAATATGAATATAGCTGAAATGTTTGCATCTCACGTTTCAGCATAGTTGGGAACAACTAATTCCATATGGCGTTTATTAGAGAATGGATCGCATACAATGACTGGGCCACTGGGGTACCGCCCATCACGATGCATCTCTAAACAAAATAACACTAAGGTCGAACCTATCGACCCCGGCCAAAATAGAACCGGCCTACCCTTTATCGGATAGTACCGAATATGATCACCCCTTCGTTAATGGGCACCGACGCATAAAAATAAGAGATAATATCGACTCTAGATAGGGATGATCATACCCTACATGGGAGCGACCCACTTAGCCCTGCTGCATCTTCCATGTTTTAGTCATTCCTGGTTGATGAGGCTTGAGGCTACGTTTACCTTTCATACATCACTTCCCACTTGGAATGCTAACACTGCCCTCCAGGAAATAATGCAATACCAACATTCATCCATACAATTTTGTTCTAGGACTGAACGAAACACTTGAGATCTTTGCCTTAAATTCCATCATCTTTAAGGTGTCTTCACTTAAAAATGCTTGAGTTGGATCGAAGTGGTTCTCGAATAACCTATCTGATCCTGGTCTCTTCGAAACAACACTCGATAATTTCCCGTAAACTCAACCTCGGTTCTTTAGGAAATAAGCAATCAAAGATAAGAGCGGAGATCACCTCCTAACTGTTAGTGGACAGATTTCCTTATCATTTATCCTAGGAGAACGAAACGAGATTTATACGCACGGTACAACATCTTCAGAGATGACTGTGCCGTATAACTCATGTGTTTCTCCTAGATATTTCCAAAGTTACGTTATGGGTCCAGATTCGATAGTCCATTATTTAACTGTCAAATAACAAACATTCAAATCAGGGATTTATTTCAAAAGGGAAAACCAACATAGGTTAAACACATAGCAAACACTAGCCTTAGAAATTAATCATCTCATTAATTAAAGTCACTTTATAATACTTGTATATATATATACCTTTACAAATATATACCCACAAATCCCTATATTTTCAATACTTAGAAAATATCCATATACTTACTTTAATGCTATAAGTATATTCACAAAACTGAGAAAGATTTCCTCTCTATACAATTCTAAAATCATTTATAAATCCCTTGTAAATCTCAAAGAACGTTTATAAAACTATTTTATAAATATCTGAAATCGTTTATAAAACTCTTTATAGAAACCTCTTATAAAACCCAACCTCCATTTCCAACTATAAACTCTTTTATAAATTTCAAAACATTTATAAACTCTTTATAAATCCGTATAACTATTTATAAAATTCTTCTTATAAATCTATAAACCCATTCCCAAAACTCTTTTATAAATATCCAAAACCATTTATAAACTCTTTTTATCTTGTAAATAATCTTCGTTTAAGTCTCCAAATCATTTTATAAAACTCCCCTTTTTAAAAGCCCAAATCTTTTTATAAATTCTATTTATAGATCTCAGACATTTATAAATAAATAATAATCATTTACATCAAACACTATTATATAATAATAGTTATTAATAGTAAACCTTAAAAATAAATAAATAATAGATTTTAACCTTTAAAACATCTTAAAATAATAAATAATAATTTCAAAGACTTTATTAATAAAAACACTAATAATTAATTTTCATCTTATTATAAGTAATAATACTAATTCCTAAAACAGTATTAATAATTTGTTACTATTAATTTTTTAAATAATCAATCCTCAAAATATTAACATATTGATAAATATCCTTAAATCAATATTAATTATAAATAAATAACTTTAAAACAATGTTAAATATCAATAAATAACTTTTTAAAACAAAATAAATATAAATAGATAACTTTCAAAACTAATATTAAATAAGGTAGAAAACGTATTAATACGATTAATTCCATTATTGTAAATAATGAAGAGTTTGTTGATCAAAGAGATCTTAATAAGGCTTTTACTGACTATTATAGAGATATTTTAGGTAATAAAAATACTCGTAGGATTAATGCTAGTTGGAATGATCTCTATCCGTCTGACTCTATTGTTGATCTTTCTGAGTTAGATAATCCTTTTACCGAGGAGGAAATTTGGAAAGCTATTAATGATTTGCCAGGGGATAAATCCCCGGGGCCGGATGGGTTCCTAATTTTCTTTTATAAAACGTTTTGGGATGTTTTAAAATTAGATTTATTTAATATGTTAAATGATTTCTATAATGGAAATTTGCAACTATGAAGGTTTAATTTTGCAAACGTTATTTTATTGCACAAAAAAGTAGGTGCTAATAACTTTAAAGATTTTAGACCTATTTCTTTGATTAACTGTTCCGTTAAAATTATTTCTAAAGTTTTAGCTAATAGACTTTGTACAAGAATGAATGATTTAATTGACTGTTCACAATATGCTTTTATTAAAGGGAGAAATATCACCGATGGTGTGGCTGTCGTTCAAGAATACATTAACCACTGTTGTAAAAATAATATAACTTGTGCTATTTTAAAATTGGATTTTGCAAAAGCTTTTGATTCGGTTGATTGGGATTTCATTGTAGATATTTTTCATGCTAGGGGTTTTAGTCATAGATGGATTAGCTGGATTATGAATTTACTTAAAACTGGTAACTCTTGTATTATGGTTAATGGTATATTAGGTAATAAAATACAATCTAAGCGAGGTTTAAGGCAAGGGGATCCTTTATCGCTACTTTTATTTAATTTAGCGGCATATGTTTTCGCAAAAATTAGTAAAAAACAGTTAATAATGGTTCATTGGGAAGTGTAGGTAATGATATATCAAGTAATGGTATATCTGTCCTTCAATTCGCTGATGATACCTTGCTTTTTTCCTCCCATTTACCTAGGCACATTGTCACTCTTAAATTTATTTTATATAGTTTTGAACTACTATCTGGTTTAAAAATTAATTTTGATAAAAGTTCTGTTTTAGTTTTAAACGATTTTGGAAAATTTGAAAATTTAGTTGCTAATACCCTTAATTGTAAAACTATGAACTTTCCATTTGACTACCTTGGTTTTGTGATTAGACCTACTAAACTAAAACATGATGATTGGTTTATAATCATAGATTAAATCAAAAATAGGATTTCTAATTGGAATGGGAGATTCTTATCAAGAGCAGGTAGATTAGTTTTAATAAATTCTGTTTTATCAGCGCACCAGATCTATTGGATGTCTATATATCTATTTCCAGACTGGGTGATTGATAAAATAGATAAAATTAGAACGGATTTCTTATGGAGTGGGGATAACTCTAATAGCTACATTAAATGTTTAGTTAATTGGGAAACAGTGTGTAAATCTAAAAAGGATGGTGGTTTAGGAGTCATTAATTTGCGCAATATGAATATGTCCTTACTAGGTAAATGGTTATGGAAGTTTAAGGATATAAACGATAAAGCTACTTGGAAAGAGATCATTTCTAAATATTATTATAATCGTAGTAGCAATTTATATCAAATTACCTCTCCAGTCGTACGTAAACTTTCTTATTTTTCGAAATCCATTTTAAAATGCCATGAGATTTTTAATCTAGGTACTAATATAATAGTTCATTCTGGTAATTATACTTCTTTCTGGCATGATCGTTGGATTTCCGCTTTACCTCTTAGGATAGAGTTCAAAGAACTTTATGAAATCTGTAATTTTAAGTATGCTTTAATCATTGAAGTTTTTTCTCTAGAAGAGGATCCTCCTTGGAAGTTTAGTTTTAACAGTATTTTAGTAGGTTCAACCTTTAGGCAGCTTTCGTTGCTTTATGCTAGATTAAATTTTTACAATATTAATAATGATATTATTAGTTGGGAATGGGACAAGAGTAAGAAATATACTTCTAATTCATTTTATAGATTTATTAACTTTTCGGGTACAACCAACAACTCTTTTAAATTTATTTGGAAATCCAATGCTCCTCCTAAGTATAAAATTCACATGTGGTTAATACTGCATGGAAAACTTAACACTATAGAATTATTAAAGAGAAAAAATTGTCAAAATAATAATAATTGTTATCTTTGTAATCTGTATTTTGAAGATATTAAAAATATATACTATGATTGCATGGATACTTATTTCATTCTAAATAATACTCTTAAAATTATTAACTTTAATATAAACACAAAAATTTTAGATTGTGAATTCTATTGGAATACTTTTAGATTTAAGTATAAAAATAATATTAGATACTTACTTGACACTTTATTCATTACTACTTGTTGGTATATTTGGTTTGAAAGAAATCAGAGAATTTTTAATAATAATAATAATCACCTTAACAAATTGATTTTTACAATTTCTTCATTTTGTTTTAATTGGATCTCGAATCCTAAATATAAATTTGCTAAAAATAACCTATTTAAAGAGTATCTTAATAAGGTTAGTTATAATATGAATTTATTTAAGCACAATAACAATAACTTTAACATCAAAAATTGTAGTTTTAATATTCATTCAAACTTAAATGATGATTATACAGTGTATCATAATTTACTTTCGATTAAAGGTCCATAAGAACATTTTAAGATTTGTTTTAAATCCTGAATTAGTCATTATCTGTACTAGATTATTGATCTTTTAGTTCTTTACTTTTGTGATCTATTGGCATTTCTTAACTAGCTCTTATATTTGTTTTTAGTATTTCTTCTCTCTTTTCTTTATTTTATTCAGTCTATCTTTCTCTAGTATTTTTACTCCTATCTTATTAACACATATAGATGTATATAATTTTTAATTATATACATTTATGTGTATCATTCTAACTATTTACTTAGTTATTCTACAACAACAGATATGGGTGATGGGGGGGTAGATAGGGTGTTAGGTTTTCTTTGTAGGTTCTCAGGACTACAGTTTGCAGAATTCCAGATTATAGAAAGGCTCACTTCTCAGTTCATATTCAGCATCATCATGGTGGCATATTTTCAGGGAGATTCATTTTTCAGGTAGGCGCTACTTTTACCATGTCTTCAGAGTGGAGTCTTCCTTTCAGGATCACTAGCAGTTCCTCCTCAGAGTAGTCACATCCTCTTTCTTTCCGAGCCAGTAGCATGGAGCTACCATATTAGAGAGTGCTGACTTCCTATATTTTTGGCTTCGTGTTTTCCTTATATTTTTAGATACTCCTAACACCTTATTATTGGGCGGTGGCCATGCTGGAGCTTGATAATAGGGTGTAATGGGCGGTGGCTTTGCCAGAGCTCATTATAAGGGTACTTTAGTTATTATCTTTTGATACCTATTTTTTGACTTTTTACCTGCCAGGCATGTTGGCAGCACCTTGTTTTGAGTTGTATATATATATATAGTTATATGTGTGCTCTCCTCTATTATTAGAGGATCGCACATTTTTCTCAAAAAATAATGATATTAAATAAATAACTTAGAACAAGATGAATAAAAAGGTTGGAATAAAATAAAAATTAAATCTTTTTAAACAAAATAATTTCGAAACCCAAATTCGGATTTTAAAAATCATTTCCAGTCTTGAAAACCAATTCCAACTCAAATGGCAATTTATAGTATTATTAAAATACTAATTTAAGGCCAAGAGCTACCCAACGCTCAATCAATATTGATATTGATTTCTTATCACTACTGGATTTCAGTTTTGAACATAAGCAATGTCATAACCAATAGTGTTCATAAACCAGGTTTCATATCCAATAATTCATATAACAGGAATTTTATTGGAAATAAATCGACAATATCAAGGAATCCCATTGGATCCCTTCAACCTGTCCCTCTGCATCATAGCTCATATATATATATATATATATATATATATATATATATTAGCACATATATATAAATAAAATCAACAGTGGTGAGGAATCCTGTTGGATCCTTCCAACCTGTCCCCATGCAATAGATTTCATATATTAATTGCTTTCTAAAGCGATAATTTGTTAAAACCAAACAATCAACATGCAAATATCCAAACATCCAATCAATATTTTTTATTGACTATATAATATTCTAGTTAGCCAAAAAGGTGAGTTTAACTCACCGGAATTTCTGTTGTCGCCGAGGCGTTCCGGTTTGGGACTAGGACAAAAATTGAATGACTTCCAGTTTTAGCCCAAATTTCAACTATCTCCAAATTCGTCCAAACTTGTTCCATTGCAAAGCTTTCGTCGTTATGAGCGCAACGCAAAAATCCGCGCCTCGATTGAACCTCGTATGAGAGAGTTATTAAATTTATAAGTTATCGATATTTTAAATTAATAATTAATAAACTAATTTCAAAATTAACTATAATTACATTTTTAAATCCTTCTTCCTCCATTCAACCTTCCCTCCCTGTGCACGCGTGCACCATGGTCATGCATTCTCCTCATCCATCCTCCCTCTCTGGTCGACGAACCACCATGCCGACATCGCCATCCTTCACCTCGTCGAGAGCCACACCACGTCGACTCATCCACTCGGTCACCCCTCCCAAATCGGGACATCCACACCACTATAGCCCATGGCCAAGGTTGCGGCCCCCAAGACGTGATCGGACCACACCAGAAAATCACCATCGCCTTGCTTTGCTTCTCTGAGCTCGAACCAATACCACACCAATCCCAAGTATTTGCTAACCCTAGTTTGATTTGCCAAAACCCATTACTGTCGAATTCCCAATTTCAAAATCGCACGCTACAACATGGGTATAGAAATCAAGATATTGACAAATCGAGTGCAAAGGAGTTTTTTTTTACAATTTTTCATGAAGAAACAAATTTGATTTTAATTTTTTAAAGTTTTGAAGCTCTCGTTTCTTTTTATTTCTTTTTCTCTGTAAAAATTAAAGGAGGTGGTATTTGAAAAAAAGAGGTATGGCTGAAGCAGGGGAGGTATGGCAAGAATAGTAGAAGTATGATGAATATTTCATATATATATATATACACACACACACAGATATATATATACACGTGTGTGTGTGTGTTTTTATATTCAAAAATATATAGCTCGATGCACTCAAAAATCTTGAACTCCAAATGATGCTTGCCGCCTAGCGTCATATATGTAATACCCCTATTTCGAACATAATGGAACTAGTCTCGAGACCTAATTCGATCATATGCAGGAGATATCTTTTCAAACCCAGTTATAATATAAATTTCTGAAATTAATTTGTACGCGTTTTGATCTCGCATGACCAAACAATAAATCCAATCACCACAAAATTCATTGGTATACATTAACTCACCATTATGGATCCAATGAAACCGGTTTTGTTGACATCCGAGATAGTGCCCTGAAAGGCTATTTTCACACATTAATTGCATGCTGAATTTCTGAGTTGTTATTGCAATTTTTGGTTGCCCGAAAAGCGATGAACTCGCGCCGCTTCAACCAATAACCATGGGAGGGAGAGAACACAAACTAGAGGTCATGCTCCATATCGCCACCAGTCGACCGGTGGTACACGACCGGTCGACAGCGGTCATAAACTAAGGGGTAAGCTCCACGTTCTTTCCTCTTTCCCCTAACTATTGTATTCTTACCCTATTCGATGCTTATTTGTTTGGTGATTTTTTTGCTCCGGTTTGGCTTTGTTTTTCTGAGATTCAACGCTCCGATTTGATGAATTATTCTAATCTAAGTTTCATGAATTTTTATGAATATTTATTTAATAAATATATATAGTTTTAAACAAGTTAATTATAAATGAAGGCTTACTATAATATATCGATTTCAACTTATTTTCAAATCAATTCAATTTCTTTTATAAATGATTTTATTAAGCAATTATATAGTAAATACAATTAATAGAAATAGTTTTATTGATTTCAAAGAATGGTTTTGAAATATAAACTGATATTGTTCTAAATAAATAGATGTGTATCTATTCACGGCTTTTGAAAAATAGTTTGTTGAACTATATTGTGTTTATGGAATTTTGGAAACAACTATAGAGATATAAATATGTTTAGATATTTATTTGGATTTATAAGTATATAATTATAAAGTGATAAATATATATATATATATATATATATAGTTGAATAATAAATGAGTTTATGGATTTAAAATAAGAAGTTTGAAGGTAATAGATAAATAAAGTGTTTTAGAAATCATTTTCTAAAGTTTATTATTTACTTTCAAGACCTTACACTCTTATCAAATCTTATTGTACTTAGCCTTTGGCTACTTTATGCTATTTTGGGCATTCTTGTGTGATTTTTGGTTTTATTGCTTCTTGCGATTTCTTCCTTCATTTGAATGAGAAATTTAATTAAACGATTTAGCAAAACAAGTGGTATGGAACATTTGTATTAATTTATCAGTTAATTATTGGACTTGTTCGATTGAATATTTTAGTAGAGTGGGATTTACAATTGTTTAGTAAATATTTAGGTATCGCAAAGTGGTTATGGGATATTGGGCGAAACTCATTTACTCACTAATCGAAAGTGTATTACACTTATCAATTGAAGTTACTAACTTATAGTAAATATTTGAGTAAACCCGAGTGGTTATGGTACATGCAGTCGTTACTCGAATGAATACTGTTTGGAAGTATATAACACTTATTTTTTCGAGTTTTCATAATCATCCTTTGAGATCTGTTTTACGCGGATTATATAGGTTTCCAGGCCCATCTTGGGATATTCGTTTACAAACAAGTTTAGCCTTGCGATGTGCTCATCTCTCATGTTGGCGCACGAAGTATATGTCTCTTGTATTGATTTGTGAAGTGCTTATCTATATTGCTAGCTTATGAATTTGACTTGCGATGTGCTTCTCATACATATAAAGTGCATGTCAATCTGTGTTAGCATGCGAAGTGTGTGTTTATTATTATAGCTTGCGCAATACTTGCTTTTGTTTGACTTGCAATATGCTTGTCTTTGTAGCTCATGATTTGTGACTTACATTTATGCTAAGTTATTTGGGTTTTGGCTTGCTTTCAAGTGGTTTTATATTTTATAGAGTTGACTTGCTTTATGCAGTCTTTTATGTACTTGAGCTTTCGAAGTTAGTTTTCCTTATCACCATATTTGGGATGATTGCTGCTGATGGGTATCAGAGTATTTGATGACATGGTTATTTGGTATGGATGTTTTATTTGCATATGGCATATATTAGATAGTTTTTATCATGCCTTGTGTTTTATGCAAATTTATTAGTGAATGATTTCATGGTGAGACTTTTCGATGTTTAGTGCGATAAACTATTTGTGTTTATACTTCTTTGATGTTATGCATGCTTATTATTATATGTTCTCACCTTTTGGATATTCAGAGATAGTCCAACCCGTTTATTTTACAATACTCAAGTCAGACCGAGAATTGATAGGTATATGGACTTTGGATTTGGACCAGCTAGAGTAGCTATATAGAGTAGTACCTTTTTGATAGAGTTCCTTTTCAGATGTTAGCCTTGTTTGTAGACTTGTATTATACTTGGCTATTGTATTATACTTGTATATTCGGTTCAATCCGCTACCAGATGGGTCCACGGGTAGGCCGGTCTTGCCAGGTGGCGATGTTTAAAAGTTGTTGATCCTCGGAACATCCCTCTAGAGATGTACTTTATGGAAGGTAGTTCCTTACTTGCCGTTGCATGGAAATCCATTCTCCAGTAAGTGCCTTCGAACTTGATTGTAACAACCCGCAAATTTATCGATTTTATATTTAAATATTTTATTTAAATATAACATCGTTCGTCGGATTATAGTTTGAAAAGCTACTTTTTGCAAACAGTTGAATTAGGACTCGAGACCACTTCCATTGAGTTCAAAATGCCGTTTGCAACCTTTTTGAGAATAAACTTTGATATGTTTGGAGCTAGCTAAAAATTTGACCTTTTTCACTTTGGGTTTGGGTTTGGGTTCAGCCCACTAGTCATCCTTATACCCCAAACTGAACCATCCCTCCCCATTCACTCTCACTTCCTCCTCTTTTCAGTTCTAAAGCAAAAATGGTGGGAGAGATGGGAAATTAAACTCCAAGCCCTAGTTCCTCTTTCAATCTCAAATTCTTGCTCCAAAATCAAAGAGAACCCATTGGTAAGCCTCCTCTTCATCTTCTTCAACTCCTTCTCTTTGAATTTCAGAAATTCCTAAACCTAACTTTGGGAATGTTCTCCTTTTAAGCTTTGAATTCAAGCTTGTCGAGTTGGAATTGAAGAGTAATTGCTCTTGCCATTGCTCTATAGCTTCTTCTTCATTCGTTTGGGTTTAAAGGTGAGATTTTTATCTCATATCTTAGTCTATAACTATCTTCGATTGTTAGGTATGAATTCCTAACACTTATTCTTGTGCAATTGCTTTTGGTTTGAATTGATTTGGTGAATTATCCAATTTTTAGTGTTTTGAGTTCAATTCTTTGAAAATCCTAACTTTGATGTTTTGATCATGTTTTTGGTGATGAATCGAAGAGCTTATATGGCCGGGTAGTCGATGGACGTAAACCCTTAGTGCCGTTGCTCGACCGATTGCATTTCGGAAGGGGTTGGCATTCATTTGATTGGCATGGGAGTGCTGGAAACAGGCTCCGGTCGACCGACCTCAAGGTCCGGTCGACCGACCTGCTACTCTAGCATTTCCCTACCTCTGTTTTGGGGAGTGCAGGTTACACGCTTCGGCCGACCGACCTCAGGGTCCGGTCGACCGACCTGCTACCCGAGAATTTCTGCCTCTGGTCCGGTCAACCGACCTCAGGGTCCGGTTGACCGACTTGCTCCTATTTGCCAATTTTTCCTATATTGCCTATTTGTATGAATTTCCAACTTTAATCGATTCGTGTTGTTTCCCTTTTGTTGTTATCATTTATTACCGACTTTGATGACTTCTTTTCTTCGGGATTTTTGGGAATATCCATTTTGATGGATTCGGTATCGATTTCTTTGGATTTTATTCACGTCTTCGAATGTGAATTTTTATGATTGATTGTTTCTACAATCACTTTTATGATTTGTCACTTCAAAATATAAAGGTTTTCTATACTAGTATTAAATATCAAAACTTCTTCATCAAAACGATTTCAACTCTATTTTCAATATCAAACTCGTTTATAAAACTGTTTTCCAATCTATTAGTATATACAAACCTTTACCTCATTCGTATGAGAAAATATAATTAAACGGCTTAGCAAAACAAGTGGTATGAAACGCTTGCGTTTACTTCGTCGGTTAATTGATGGACTTGTTCGATTGAAACTCTTGTGACAATTTTCTAGTGGAGATCTACAATCTGTTCGTAAATATTTCAGTTAAGCAAGTGGTTATGGGACATGAAGCTAAACTCTTATATTTACTAGCTTAGTGTAATCGACACTTCTTGATGATCGATGATGATCATTTTATAGTTTAGACTAGCAATGTGCGATGTCTCTTTGATTCGGTTCATCGGATGTTACGCTGTACGACGTCGTTGTTCCGTTTTATCGTGATTTGGTTCATCGGACGTTACGCTGTACGACGTCGTTGTTCCATTTTACTACGTGTTGGTTCATCGGACGTTACGCTGTACGACGTCGTTGTTCCATTTTCCTATGTGTTGGTTCATCGGATGTTACGCTGTACGACATCGTTGTTCCGTTTTTTTATTGTGCTTCGGTTCATCGGACGTTACGCTGTACGACGTCGTTGTTCCATTTTCCTATGTGTTGGTTCATTGGATGTTACGCTGTACGACATCGTTGTTCCTTTTTATTTTGCTTCGGTTCATCGGACGTTACGCTGTACGACGTCGTTGTTCCATTTTCCTATGTGTTGGTTCATCGGATGTTACGCTGTACGATATCGTTGTTCCTTTTTATTTTGCTTCGGTTCATCGGACGTTACGTTGTACGACGTCGTTGTTCCTATTTATTGTGTCTCTGGATCATCGGACGTTACGCTGTACGACGTCGTTGCTTCAGATTATTTGATTTCTGGATTTCTAATGGTTGATTTCTGGAATTTATGTTTCACCAGCATTTACGATGGGCATTGATATGTATGTCATTATTTGTGGCTTGGTGAATTAAATTAACAATATGACGTTCTTTTCTATGTTTTGAGATTCTTGAGACATTGTATGACTTTTGTGGGTTTTCTAATGTATACCTATCATAGTATGACATCCTTTTGTTATCATATGTTTTATTATTATATCTCTTCCTATATCTCATTTTATCTGATAATTATAGCTAGACTGATCCGTTTATTATTTTCTTCTTAAATAATACTCGGGTCAGACTGAGATTTTACAGGTGCTTCCTCATGACTTCCTATTTGGAACCATCATCTAACTTTTGGCTAACTACTCTAGTTTAGTAGTTTTTGTTGTATACATTTGAGATTAGACTCCTTGATGTATACATATTCTATTGTCTTGCACTTGTATCTATTCTTTTGTGTTATTGTGGATCTTATTTGACCACTACTCTGATGTAAACTTTCATGTGTTATATTCATATCTATTTCCGCCTTTGTGATATGAATTGTCTATGACTGATTTGTGTTATGTTTATTTCTATATTTGTTTCCGAGGTCAATTTAGCCACTGTGTAGTAGCTTTGAGTTTGTATCGGTGTGTCGGATTTCATTTTTATCTGGCATATCGGTACTCGCACAAAGCAATTATACAGATGGTCGCTCCTCAACAGCCTTATTCTCCGCACTAGTTGACGGCATTACTCCATAGTGTTCTTGGCTGGCGTGGGTATAGAGGTGGGGCGTCACAGCTTGGTATCAGAGCCAAACTTCGGAACAATGTAGAATAATTTAGCAAGGATCATGTCCTTAGTTTTTCTTAGGAGTCGTGCTTTAGGAATTTATTCGAGTCAATTGGACCCGTTCTGTCCTATTTTCTTTTATGATTCCTTGTTTTATCAATCATGATTGTTTGATATTCATTCTAAGAATAACCTTTTCTTTTTCTTTTCTTTCTTTCTTAAAGAAAAGAAATGGTTGGTTCTCGCAGTCCTAGCGCTGGTCAATCAAGTAGTCCTTCTCTGGATGGCGTATTCATGTCGGCCCAACAACTTTTGGATCTTGTAAAGAATAAAAGGTTTATCTGTGCTTTGGGTAAGAACCCCGAAAAGATTTTACCTTTGAAACTTGAAGTTCCTTTCAATCAGCTTGTGGATATCACTCTTCGACATGAAGAGGTTGGTAAAGGAAGTGTTTGTGATATTGGGACTTCCAAGAAGAGGCATATTAAGTTCAAGAGCCTTAATCCCAATAAGAGAGTGAAGCAAAGTACTTTTGTAGCAAAGATTCCAATCCCTAATCGTGGAGGATGCTACAATTGTAATTCTAAGGAACACTATGCGAATATGTGTCTGAAACCCCATTCTTGTCGCTATTGCAAAAAACCGGGTCATCTTTTATCTGCATGTCCCAAACTTTTGAACAAGGACATGAGAAAGCTAAATATTGTGCAAGCCCCTAGCAACTCTTCTCTTAGTCAAGGTATTTTCAATCCTTGACGATATTTGTTTGTGATTATCTTATTCGAGTTCTTTTTGATATGGGTTTCATCTCATTATTTTTATATCAAAAGAACTTGTGATTCGTTTTCTTTAAACATTTCTGGGCTTGATGACTTCTTTAAGGATTGCGAATCCGGATTGATGGGTCCGCAACACTCAATTTTCTTTTTATTGATGTCGAAATTATTTTATGTGATTTTTATTTCCGAGCCGATTCTTACTTATGCTTCGGAATTGACTTTTGTAAGGATTGGCTTAATTATTATGAAGCCATATCCTTTGTCCCATGTGGACTATTCATCTTCGACATTTTCAATCTGTTAAGCAGATTTCCGTTTTTCCTTTGTGATTTTGATTCCAATTTGATGGCATCATTTTATTCTTTAAGCTCACATGATGAGGAAAGTGTTATTTCTCTCATTCATGTAGTTTGAGAATTTTCCGGTATTTTTGAGTTTGTTTTAGGATTATCACCTAAGCAATCTTTTGAGTGGTGATAAGATCTTTTTAGCTCGACCTTGCCACCGATTTTCATTTGCTACGAGTTGCGGGAGTTAGCATTCCATTTACCGCATTCTGCACTCGTTATGAAACTTATGAATGACTTATTATGTCATTCAGTTTGTCCAGCTTATTTCATCCATTTTATAAATTGAGTATTCTATGAATATTTCGATGAGACCATTCTTGTATTTATTGATTTTGGATGAAAACAGCAATTTAAAATTTATAAGGTTTATTTATAAGTACAATTTGATTTTTGCTCTTAAACGAGCAAAGAATATTCTTAAAGGTTTTTAAGAAATATGTTTATCATATAGAAAATGATTTTGTGATTGTATTGCCCATTGAGTGATTTAAGAATTCCGGTCGATGCGCTTGATCAACGTTATCGATAAGAATCTCCTAAACGCTTTGATGAGACAGTCAGACACAACATATTGACTTGTAAAAATGTAAATTTTTCTAGAAAGATTATTACATAAAGATAAATTTAATTTTGAAAGTTTTAGCTTTTCGGGAATGAAGATTATTTAAAAGAAATTCTTTCTTTTCGATACTCTTATTCTTGTGATTCCCGAAGGGAACCAAGACTTTATTGTTTATACCATGCTAATCGTATTGGTTTGGATGCCGTTCTCTTGCAAAAGAGAACGTGCTATCACTTGTGCTTCTAAATCATTAAAGCCGATCGAGACTAGGTATGCCACTCATGATCTAGTGCTCGCGGCTATTGTTTTCGCTTTTAGAGTTTGGCATCATCATTTTGGGGGAGAAATTTGTTCTCCACCTCGATCATAAATCTTTGGAATATTTATTTTCTCATAAGGAACTTCATGTTGACTCGAGTTCCTGGCATCTTATGATCTTGATATTCTTTTTACTCCCAGAAGGGAAATCGTGTTGCCAATGCGCTTAGTCGTAAGCAACAAGTGGTTGATTCTTTGATGATGTCTGAATGGAATTATTTTTTTATCAAGTTCATCGGACGTTTTGATATACTTCGTTTTATTGAGTTTTATCTCATTTCTTGTATGGACTAGCGCCCAATGTTCTTTTATGGTGTTCGGTTCATTTGACGTACCGTTCTTGTACTACGTCGGTGTTCCGAATTATTTGAGTTTCCGTTCATTGGACGTACCGTTATTGTACTACGTCGATGTTCGGAGTTATTTGTGTTTCCAGTTTTTTTGGCGTATTGTTATTGTACTACACCGTTGCCCCGGCTCAATTTTCTGCTATTCTTGACATTTTCCACGTCTTTTAACTATGGAAATGATTTTAGGTTTCCGATTTTTTGATCCTGATGTTATAGTAGGGATTGAAGTTTCACCAGATTTGACTTTTGAGCAACATTCTATTCGCATCATTTCTTTGGGGGTTAAGTGCCTTCGAAATAAAGATGTTCTTTTTGTGAAAGCCGATGGTTCTTAAATCCTAAGGATTTCTCTTGGGAATCCAGAGAATTCATCGAGCGAACACGTTCGGACTTTCCCTTTCGTGCTCTTTATGGTGAACTTCTTATTTCAAATTTTCTTTTGTGTTGATATGCTTTTATGGTTGTTACTATTTATTTTCTTCTTAAGATTGCGAGGACGCAATTTCTTTAAGGAGGGGAGTCTGTAACAACCCGCAAATTTATCGATTTTATATTTAAATATTTTATTTAAATATAACATCGTTCGTCGGATTATAGTCCGAAAAGCTACTTTTTGCAAACAGTCGAATTAGGACTCGAGACCACTTCCATTGAGTTCAAAATGCCGTTTGCAACCTTTTTGAGTATAAACTTCGATATGTTTGGAGCTAGCTAAAAATTTGACATTTTTCACTTTGGGTTTGGGTTTGGGTTCAGCCCACTAGTCATCCTTATACCCCAAACTGAACCATCCCTCCCCATTCACTCTCACTTCCTCCTCTTTTCAGTTCTAAAGCAAAAATGGTGGGAGAGATGGGAAATTAAACTCCAAGCCCTAGTTCCTCTTTCAATCTCAAATTCTTGCTCCAAAATCAAAGAGAACCCATTGGTAAGCCTCCTCTTCATCTTCTTCAACTCCTTCTCTTTGAATTTCAGAAATTCCTAAACCTAACTTTGGGAATGTTCTCCTTTTAAGCTTTGAATTCAAGCTTGTCGAGTTGGAATTGAAGAGTAATTGCTCTTGCCATTGCTCCATAGCTTCTTCTTCATTCGTTTGGGTTTAAAGGTGAGATTTTTATCTCACATCTTAGTCTATAACTATCTTCGATTGTTAGGTATGAATTCCTAACACTTATTCTTGTGCAATTGCTTTTGGTTTGGATTGATTTGGTGAATTATCCAATTTTTAGTGTTTTGAGTTCAATTCTTTGAAAATCCTAACTTTGATGTTTTGATCATGTTTTTGGTGATGAATCGAAGAGCTTATATGGCCGGGTAGTCGATGGGCGTAAACCCTTAGTGTCGTTGCTTGACCGATTGCATTTCGGAAGGGGTTGGCATTCATTTGATTGGCATGGGAGTGCTGGAAATAGGCTCCGGTCGACCGACCTCAGGGTCCGGTCGACCGACCTGCTACTCTAGCATTTCCCTGCCTCTGTTTTGGGGAGTGCAGGTTACAGGCTTCGGCCGACCGACCTCAGGGTCCGGTCGACCGACCTGCTACCCGAAAATTTCTGCCTCTGGTCCGGTCAACCGACCTCAAGGTCCGGTTGACCGACCTGCTCCTATTTGCCAATTTTTCCTATATTGCCTATTTGTATGAATTTCCAACTTTAATCGATTCATGTTGTTTCCCTTTTGCTGTTATCATTTATTACCGACTTTGATGACTTCTTTTCTTCGGGATTTTTGGGAATATCCATTTTGATGGATTCGGTATCGATTTCTTTGGATTTTATTCACGTCTTCGAATGTGAATTTTTATGATTGGTTGTTTCTACAATCACTTCTATGATTTGTCACTTCAAAATATAAAGGTTTTCTATACTAGTATTAAATATCAAAACTTCTTCATCAAAACGATTTCAACTCTATTTTCAATATCAAACTCGTTTATAAAACTATTTTCCAATCTATTAGTATATACAAACCTTTACCTCATTCGTATGAGAAAATATAATTAAACGGCTTAGCAAAACAATTAGTATGAAACGCTTGCGTTTACTTCGTCGGTTAATTGATGGACTTGTTCGATTGAAACTCTTGTGACAATTTTCTAGTGGAGATCTACAATCTATTCGTAAATATTTGAGTTAAGCAAGTGGTTATGGGACATGAAGCTAACTCTTATATTTACTAGCTTAGTGTAATCGACACTTCTTGATGATCGATGATGATCATTTTATAGTTTAGACTAGCAATGTGCGATGTCTCTTTGATTCGGTTCATCGGACGTTACGCTGTATGATGTCGTTGTTCCGTTTTATCGTGATTTGGTTCATCGGACGTTACGCTGTACGACGTCGTTGTTCCATTTTACTACGTGTTGGTTCATCGGACGTTACGCTGTACGACGTCGTTGTTCCATTTTCCTATGTATTGGTTCATCGGATGTTATGATGTACGACATCGTTGTTCCTTTTTTTTATTGTGCTTCGGTTCATCGGACGTTACGCTGTACGACGTCGTTGTTCCATTTTCCTATATGTTGGTTCATCGGATGTTACGTTGTACGACATCGTTGTTCCTTTTTATTTTGCTTCGGTTCATCGGACGTTACGCTGTACGACGTCGTTGTTCCATTTTCCTATGTGTTGGTTCATTGGATGTTACGCTGTACGACATCGTTGTTCCTTTTTATTTTGCTTTGGTTCATCGGACGTTACGCTGTACGACGTCGTTGTTCCTATTTATTGTGTCTCTTGATCATCAGACGTTACGCTGTACGACGTCGTTGCTTCGGATTATTTGATTTCTGGATTTCTAATGGTTGATTTCTGGAATTTATGTTTCACCAGCATTTACGATGGGCATTGATATGTATGTCATTATTTGTGGCTTGGTGAATTAAATTAAGAATATGACGTTCTTTTCTATGTTTTGAGATTCTTGAGACATTGTATGACTTTTGTGGGTTTTCTAATGTATACCTATCATAGTATGACATCTTTTTGTTATCATACATTTTATTATTATATCTCTTCCTATATCTCATTTTATCTGATAATTATAGCTAGACTGATCCGTTTATTATTTTCTTCTTAAATAATACTCGGGTCAGACTGAGATTTTACAGGTGCTTCCTCATGACTTCCTATCTGGAACCATCATCTGACTTTTGGCTAACTACTCTAGTTTAGTAGTTTTTGTTGTATACATTTGAGATTAGACTCCTTGATGTACACATATTCTATTGTCTTGCACTTGTATCTATTCTTTTGTGTTATTGTGGATCTTATTTGACCACTACTCTGATGTACACTTTCATGTGTTATATTCATATCTATTTCCGCCTTTGTGATATGAATTGTCTGTGACTGATTTGTGTTATGTTTATTTCTATATTTGTTTCCGAGGTCCATTTAGCCCCTCTGTAGTAGCTTTGAGTTTGTATCGGTGTGTCGGATTTCATTTTTATCTGGCATATCGGTACTCGCACAAAGCAATTATACAGATGGTCGCTCCTCAACAGCCTTATTCTCCGCGCTAGTTGACGGCATTACTCCGTAGTGTTCTTGGCTGGCGTGGGTATAGAGGTGGGGCGTCACATTGATGGTAGAAACTATTATGGTAGAATTAATCAATGTAACAATTTCGACTAAGATTATATAAGTTTACTTAAAAGGTGTTTTCAAAAGAAAGTCATTAAAAATAATATCCCCAGATTTTGTGTAGCAAATAATTTGGTTATCAAAAGGTAAAAACCCATTCCGTGTTTATGTGCAGCGTGGTCTTATGAGATACCCTTTGTTTTCAAATATCTATATTTTGAGTTTCTCGTACCAGTCCCATGACTGACCCAGAGTTTATTTTCTTTTCTCCTTAAACTCTAAATGCCCTATTTTCTCGGCAGCCAAGTAGTTAGGTAATCTTGGAGCATGGAGCATTTTGGGTCCTTTGTAGAAAGTTATCTATTAATTACGCTATATTTTGTATGATGTATCTACCAACACTTGTGAGGATAGGCAGTTATAACTATCCTGGCTAGTTAGTACTTACTAGTACTCTGATAGAGCAATTTGGAGTAATTGCATGTGTTACTCATATGTATATTTGAATGTTGAATACGATGTGAGATTCTGTTTTTTTTGTCTTCTATCTTTATTTTCTTTACCCCATGATAATCTACCTCTTCGGCACTTGGATTGGCAGTACGTGAATACCGAGGATGTATTAGTGTCGATTTCTAAGGGTCGAGGAGGTGGGTCCTCACACTTCTCTGTTTGTTTACTGTAAATCCAGTTACTGTCTTTTTTGGTTCACCAATATTCAGTGTTTTGGTTTCTCTAATGAATTCTTGTTTATTGCATGCTGGATTTCTGAGTTGTTACGCAAATTTATGTTATCAAAAAGCGATAAACTCATGCCCGATCAACCAACAACCGTAGGAGGGAGATAACACAACCTGGAGCTCATGGTCCAAGTCACCACCGGTCGATCGGTGGCACATGACCGGTCGACCGGTCATAACTTGGGGCATGAGCTCAAGGTTCTTTCTTCTTTCCCCCAGTTGTTGTATTTTTACCTTATTCGATACTTATTTGTTTAGTGATTTTCTACTCTGGTTTGGCTATGATTTTCTGAGATTTAATGATTTGATTTGGTGAATTATTCTAGTCTAAGTTTCATAAATTTTTATGAGTATTTATTTAATAAATATATATAGTTTTAAACAAGTAAATTATAAATGAAAGTTTACTATAATATATTGATTTCAAGGTATTTTCAATTCAATTCGATTTCTTTTATAAATGATTTTATTAAGCAGTTATATAGTAAATACAATTAGTGCAAATAGTTTGATTTAAAAGAATGGTTTTGAAATATAAACTTATATTGTTCTAAATAAATAGATGTATATCTATATGAGGCTTTTGAAAATTAGTTTGTTGAACTATATTGTATTTATGGAATTTTTGGAACAACTATAGAGATATAAATATATTTTGATATTTATTTGGATTTATAAGTATATATTTATAAAGTGATATATATATATATATGTTATCTCGCCTTTTGGTCAGGCTGGAATGCCATGTATTTGGCTAAAATAAATGGATTGGAAATCGATTACAGTTGAAACTATGGATGATAGTTGAATGGATTCGAACGGACAACACTCAAAAAATGGCTAAGTATTGAATTGGCGCTTCATCTAGCCAATGGAATGGATCGGATCTCTAATTTCTGATCTAATCAATGTTCGATTAGTATGTAGTGACAAGAAGGCCACATAAGGCTACATTCCAAATTTCAAGTCGATTGGAGTTCGCATGCTCAAGTTATGGACAAAAGAAGATGGATCGGTATCGACGGATCGGTGGTAATTTGCTTGGAGTCGGACTTGGAAAATTTTGCTACTTGCTTGAAGTCGGGGCATGGTTCACTTGGAGTCGCAAAAATTTGAAGTCATGGATCATGCTTAGAGTTGGATACATGTTTGCTTGAAGATTGCCTGGAGAAAAGCGATCGGTATCGATCATTTTGGAGAAAAGCGATCCACACCGATCGTATTTCGTGCTTGGAGCCAAATCACGTTTGCTGGGAGAAAATTTAGATTTTACCCAAGTCTAACCCTGGGCTAAAATTTTCAACACCTGCTTCGAGTCAGAAATGTGAGTACTTCGGGTCAACCCTGAAGTGGGTTTTTTAACGATCGTTTTGGCAATTTCGACCATGATCGATCTATAACTCAAAATCTACGAAGCCAATCGACATGAAATTTGGAGGAAAACTACACTACACCATGTGGACCCACACCATCAATCGCTGGGCCCCATGACGAAGTTGGAATGATCGGTCATGATCTATATGGATCGATCCATAAAACAATCCAAATCAATGGTGATTGATGAATATATCACAAATGCAAAGTAAGACTGACCCGAAACTTTGGAAATAGTAAAATATTATGTAAAGGAACCTACCATATCGATCGCACATAATTTGGAGAAACCTAAAAAATCGGCCTACATCTTTCTTGAACGATCGTATCATTTCAGCCAAAACGATCTCAACTCCATGGAAAACGCGATATCTCACAAATGGTAAGTCAGAATAGAACAAAATTTGGAGAGCAAGTAGCTAACATCATAGGAAACTAACCTGAACAATTGCACCCTAAAAGGAACAAGTATGGAACGATCTCCTATGATCCATTTTCTGCTCAAAATGATGAAAATCGGTCATATCTCACAAACGGTAAGTCAAAATAGCACGAAAGTTTGGAAGTATGAACTAGAGGCATATGGGACCCCACTGGAACAATCATACCCCTATTAGAGCTAATATGAATGATAGACACCGATCATTTATATGGGGTGCGATCGATCTGAAAATTGGTGGATCGGGTCGTACGGATCTGGAGGTTCTTCTGGCAAAATTTCAGCCCGATCCATACATGTCCTCACCTATAAATACAGCGGATTTGGCTCATTAAAGGGATCTTCTTCTTCTTCTAATTGGATCTTCTTTGGGCTCTCCTTCATCAGTTCTTATCTCTTCCTTCATTAATTTTTCTACGGCAAAAAGAACCGTACTTCTAATCTTACAGTATAAATAAAAGATTATTCGAGTGGACGTAGGCCGGAGTTTGCCGAACCACTATGACACTTGCGTGTCCATTTACTTTTTTGAAATCTATTCTGTGATCTATGAATCTATACTTCTCTATTTGAATCTAAATATTGGATATTGGTGCTTTCACATATAATAGGGTGTTTGTGACCATTTTTGGTGCAAACATTTTGGTGCTTCCACTGAGAAAGCTAGCACTCAAGGATTTGAAATTCAGATTTGGAATCAACTAGAGAGCTTGGATTTAGAGTAATGGTAAAGCCATCAACAAGGAGACAGATGGAAAATAGGAGCCATCATGAAGGAAGTCAAGAGGCATCTTCTGGAGCAAATCAAACCTCAGTCTTCATCACTAGAGATGAGATGGAGACGATGATGAACAACATGCACGAACAGATGCTCAAAAGACATGAGGAAATGATCTAGAATCTCCTCTTGTAGATAGGACAAGCTGGAGCACAAAACCAAGGGACTAGAGTCGCTCAAGTTGCTGGAAATATAAATCACGAAGTTGGAGCAGCAGGAGCTGAGGAAAACCAAAATCAGGATAGAGGAAACGAAGCTAACAAACGGGAGGATGGAGTAGTACAGCAAAGGGTAGCCTTCGGTCGACACATAACGATTGATACCGATCATTCCAGACCGATGGCGTTGATCGATCGGGACTTGGGGGCATGCCCCTAGGTCATGCTGGATCAATCCCAAGCGAGGTGACAAATGGTGCTACACAGTTTGGTACTAATCAGACTACAGATGTGCATCGTGAGGAGTATGTTCCAGGATTCCCCCATGGACCCGAGAGGCAGTTTGTAAATGACAACAGAAGATTACCCATAGATGAAAATAAAAGGATGGCTAAGATGATACGATGGATAATGAGAGGCGGAATGCCCAATAGGCGCTTGGACGATGTCAATCGGAGTCCGTTCACTACGAATATCAAGGATGCAAGGAATCCATCGGAATTCAAACTACCAACGCTGGAAGTATATGACAGAAAGTCGGACCCAACTATGCATATGATGAGGTATATCCCGCATATGGAGGTGTTGGGGGCAACAGAATAAGCCATGGCATGGTGTTTCCTACTATATTTGATGGATCTGACTGCACTCTGTTTTAAGCAGCTTGAAAATAGATCAATTAGAACTTGGGGAGAATTAGTAGACAGGTTCATGAGATAGTTCAGGGTTCACATCTCGAGACCTAAAAATGTGATGACTTTGGCAACACTAAAACAAAAAGCCGGAGAGTCCCTGAAGAGTTTTCTAACATGATTCAATGTCGCGGCAACATCGGTGGATTGGCCAGATCCATCTATGGTTTTGATGGCGGCAATAACTGGAATTGCTGAGAACATAGAATTGAAGGATTCATTGGCACGGGACCAACCAATGGATCTCGGTGAATTTTACCACGAAGAAGAAAGGTTCTTGTGGCAAGAGGACGCACGAACCGACAAGCAAGAAGTAAACACTGTTTGGGATAAAGGACCATCTGGAGAAGGGTCCAAAATAGATAAAGGAAAGCGAAAGGCTAACGATAGCTCTGACGGATTAAAGCAACCAAGGAGGGAACTGAGATTCACCTCTTACATGGAATTGATTAAAACATTGGAATGAATATATTTAGATACTAGGGGGAAAATCCCCTATCGGAGGCCAATGAGGAGAGAGCCTACAGATAACGAAAGGAAACTAGGAAGATATTGCGTATTCCATGAGTTGAACGGGCATGATACAAATGATTGCACATACTTAAAGGATATGATAGAGGAGCACGTCAGGAATGGCCGATTGCTGCAGTATGTGAGGGCATGGACAACGGCAATGGAACAAGAGCAGCCACTATCCGCATCAAATTGAAACAGGAATGGCCCTAGATCGGGGTCACGACTCATCATCAACTGATCCTGAAGACAAGGGCCAAGTTCAGTACTTGGACTCAGATCATAATAATTATTTTGGAATTTCTTTCCTCATAATAAAATGGCTAAGTCAGTTACACATGTACCAGATTATGAACGGTCCATAGGCATGCTCTAAGATGACAATGAACCATCACGCCCAGAGAGGCACGCATCACATTGTTTAATTTTTTTGTTTTTCCCTTTAGCATTTGAACTTGATTTTATTAGTTGAGTTATTTGATTGCAAAACTCACTCGAATGTGAAATCTGACATTAATAATTCTAAACATCATTCGAAAAGATGAGACAAAAAGGAAAAAACAAACCTCCTCGTCAAAAAGCGAGTGGATTAGGCTTCGCTAACACCTCGAACGATCACATTTCGCCTAGAACGACACTCGATTTCAAACGATCACATTTCCTCCTAAATGGCACTCGATCTCGAACGATCATATTTCACCCTGAACGGCATTCGATCTCGAATGATCGCATTTCACCCTGAACGGCCCTTGATCTTGAACGATCATATTTCACCCTGAACGACACTCGATCTCAAACGCTCATATTTCACCTCGAATGGCATCCGATCTTGAACGATCATATGTCACCTTGAACATCACTTGATCATGTGCAATCATTGTTCGCCTTGAATGGCACTCGATTGCGTACGATCATCTTCCGCCTTAAACGATAATCGTCATGAATGACCATCATCTGCCACGAATGGCTATCGGTGACAAACGACCACCACTCTCCTTGAACGACAACATCAACCTCGAATAAATGCCAGCCTCAAATGGCTACAAATCTGACTAACGGACTCGAACGACCACAACTAATGATCGGGAGAGATCAAGGAATTGAATTAGCCACGGATAGGATTCTGAATTGGAATATTCGGCTATCAATGGATTATGGATTTCGGATTTTAGATTTATAGCAATTCAAAAGACGCCTTCCTACCACAAGGCATGTTTTGGGGAGCAAATGTTATTCCACTTTTTGGTCAAGCCGGGATACCATGGATTCAGCTAAAATGAATGGATTGTAAATCGAATACAGTTGAAATTGTTACCCGGGTGATTGACCCGGTAACGTGAGGTTCACCAAACAAGTACATCGCTCGGCATTCCTCCTCGCTCGGCACAAGAGCCTCGCTCGGCATACAAGGGTTCGTTCGGCACAAGACCTCGCTCAGCATACAAGTCCTCGCTCAGCATAGAAGGCCTCGTTCGGCACAAAATGAATCGTTCGGCACAAAGGCTCGCTCGGCACAGGAGCCTCGCTCGGCATACAGGGTCTCGTTCGGCACAAAGACTTGCTCGGTACAAGAGCCTCGCTCGGCATACCAGGGTTCGTTCGGCACAAGACCTCGCTCGGCATACAAGGCCTCGTTCAACACACAAGGACTCGTTCGGCACAAAGGCTCGCTCGGCACAGGAGCCTCGCTCGGCATACAGGGTCTCGTTCGGTACAAAGACTCGCTCGACACAAGAGCCTCGCTCGGCATACTAGGACTCGCTCGGCATTCCTCCTCGCTCGGCACAGGATCCTCGCTCGGCTTACAAACCCCACTCGGCATCCTTGGATTGTTAGCAAACCATCAAGTCCACAACAGAGTAAGAGCATTCTACCACTTGCCTCGGTTCTCTTGAGTGATTACTTCGAGTCGCTCGATGGATGACCAGACAGTTCTCGCCTGGCGTTCCTCGTTCGGCATGCCTCGTTCGGCATGCCTCGTTCGACATGCCTGGCTCGGTGCGCAGGGGTCACTTGCTGTGGGTTGAGATACCATGTTCCTAGGCCCATGGGGGAAGTCCAACCCATCTTCGTCTATAAATAGAGGGGCAGGGGCATACTACAGAGGACCTTTTTTCGAGAACGCTGGGGAGACTCTGCCATTTTCAAGACTCATTCTTTTTCAGTTAGAACTTGTATTCAAGTGGTTGGTGTATGGATTGTATCTGTATTCGATCATTGAAAAGGCAATAAAGATTAAACTCAAAGTGGACGTAGGCAGTTACGCCGAACCACTATAAATTTGGTGTTCTTGTTTCTCACAGTTATTACTGCATTCCACTGTGTTATACCTCAGTTTTAATTTACCTTCTTCATTAATCTCTCTACACAAAACTCTCTTTGGGTGTTAGTGACCAATTTTGGTGCTTTCATTGAGAGCCGTTGTCAGGCCATTAGGATCTACTTTGTAGCTACTGGATTGAAGAAATCCCCTGAAGGAGATCCAAGTCATTCACAGGAAATCCGTTGATTCTACTTAGAGTTTCTACCAATAACTCTACAATGGGAAGACCACGTACTAGATTAGCCTCCCACAACGCAGATGTTAACGAGACTGCTAGTGTCTAACAAGTAGGACCCAACAATCAATAGATTAATCTGGGCGCAGGGACTGTCACTGCCCAAAATCAAATGGAAGCTGTCACTAGGACAGAGTTCAACGAGCTGATGAGAGAACTCATGGAGAGCAGGAGACAACTCAACGAACATATCCAAGCTAACGCCAACCTTATGACTCAGCTTACTCAACAACAACATCAGAATGCTGGAGGAAGCACCGCTCCTTATTCCTCATCCGACAGCTCTTCCTCGTCTGATGAACCTCCCAGGCGTAGACGTCGTAGAACAAAAACAACGCAAACAGGTGCTGCAGATCGATCAACCAGGGATGGTCCGGGTTCTCTACCTGGAGCAATGGCTCCTCACTTACACCAAGAAAATCACACTCAAGCTGGAACGATAAACTTAGGATTTGGAGTACGAGTGGAAGCCAGACAGCGGGCACACCAAGGTCTTAATGATGCTGGTCTTCGGAGACACACTTGGTAGATCGCCAACGGAGGAGACACCGACCAGAACGGTCTCACAGGACAGACACCAACCTGCCATCTTCCATACAAACCCAAGACCTATCAGCTATGGTCAAACAGCTGATGAAAGAGAATCAAGGCTTATCAAATGATGATTGGGGGATATCCAGAAGTCATACTCCATTCACAGATGTTATCTTACAGGCCGAGTACCCCAGGAAGTTTAACATGCCGACTATTCCGGCCTATGAAGGAAAGACCGATCCCCGACAGCATGTGATGAGGTATGAATGGATGATGGACTCAGCTAGAGCGAACGATGCAACCAAGTGTAGATGTTTCTCAATAACTTTATCTAGAATCGCTACCATGTGGTTCACCCGACTTCCTCCGCGGACTATCTCCAATTTTGATGAGTTAGCGATGAAATTTGTGGAACAATTCAGGATTCATGCCACTCGTCCCAAGGATGTGATGTCCTTATCCAGTGTGATTCAGGCTCCAGGGGAGTCGTTGAAAGAGTACTTACAAAGATTTCATGTTGCCGCAACTGAAGTTACCAACCCCAACGACCATGCTATTTTAATGGTCGTGATGCGAGGGGTAAATTCGAATTCAGAGTTTGGAGATTGGCTGACAGGGAAGCCTCCGACTACACTAGAACGTTTTTATTCAAAAGCACATGAATTTATAAGAAAGGATGAAGCTAGGTGGATGAGGCAAGATAATGAACCGGTACATGTCAAGGAGGCTGTGCAGAGTAACATCGCTGTAAAACAATCCGGTGACAACTCTAGAAAGGTACAAGTCAATGTTCAAAACAAGGCTGAACAATCTAAAGGACCTGGTGGGGGAAATCCCGGAAGGAAAAGGGAAGCTGGAAAGTGGAAACCAAGGATCCCAACTTACAACAAATACACTCCTATGAATGCATCTCTGGAAAATATTTACCTGTCAACTTGTAATACTTTCCAATATCGAAAGCCACGCCCAAAAGAGCCTACTGAAGAGCAAAAGCGGACTGGGAAGTATTGCCGCTTCCATGAGACTTACGGGCACAATACTGAGGAGTGTAGGCACCTCCATGACGCTATAGAAAAGTTGATTAGACAGAAAAAGTTGCAGAAGTTTGTAAAGAATCCTAAAGAGGGTGGACAGGGAACGTCGAATCCCGGTCGCGCACCAGCTCCACGTCACCCTGAGGAGCCTGCTCGGACCGTGGGTAGACTGGTCATAAACATGATAGTAGGTGGACCTCACCCTACAGATAAGAAATGGCAAGAAATGGAGCGGTATGCTATCTCCTTGCGGCATGCGGATTTTGAGTGTTGTTCGAATGTGGAGGATGGGACCCCCGCTAAACAGCAGCGCATGATGACAGACGATATAGTATTCAGGAGTAGAGATGCTGATCAGGTGGAGGCTCCTACCGTTGACCTGATGGTCATATCCGCGACAATCGAGCCAACGTTTGTGAAAAGAATTTTGATTGATTGTGGAAGTTCTGTTAATATCATCTTCAAAAAAGCATACGACCAAATGAAGATGGAGACGAAAGATTTAAAACCATCTAAAGCTCGTATCCATGGCTTTAATGGTGCAGCAACCGATGCAGTGGGTTACGTTGAATTTCCAGTTGAACTAGGGCAAGGTGAACGTAGGAGGGTGCGAATCCTACCTTTCATAGTTTTGGATGTTGATTCTCCATACAATGTATTTCTGGGTCGACTGGCCTTGGTAGAGTTTAGGGCAGCTTTGAACTTGTGGTGTTTAACTTTGAAATTTCCGACAGACAAAGGAGTTGGTGTTGTACATGGAGATCAGGCGACTAGTCGTGCATGCTATGTGGCTGAGCTGAGAGAGGCCCAGCGAAGAGGGAAAGGAAAGGTTGTGGACAACTCCGTCCACAACCGAGTCGTTGAAAATTGACAAGTAGTGCCCGAGCCCTGGCTCGGGCAACATGATCGGATCTATAGGGACATAGATCCGAGAGATGATGATGAAGAACCCAGGGAAGAAAAAGCAGCACCGGCTGAACCGACGATTGACATTTCAGTCAGCCGAGACGATCCGTCGCGAGTACTTAAGATTGGATCACAACTCAGCCCCTCGATGACCGAGGCTCTCACTGATTTCCTCCGAGCGAATCTGGATGTTTTTGCTTGGACACATTCTAATATGTGCGGGATTTCTCCCGCTATTGCGAGTCATATGTTGAACATAGACCCGAGGTATGTTCCAGTAAAGCAGAAAAGGAGAGGCATGGACCCGGAGAGGTCCGTGGCTCTCAAAGAGGAAGTGGAAAAACTCAAAGCTAATGGGTTCGTCCGCGACGCCCTCTACCCAGAATGGGTCTCTAACCATGTACGAGTGAGAAATGCGAATGGGAAATGGAGGACTTGTGTTGATTACTCGGATTTAAACAAAGCATGCCCTAAGGATAGTTTCCCATTAGCTAGAATTGATCAGCTGGTCGACTCAATGGAAGGACACGAGTTACTATCATTTATGGATGCGTACTCGGGATATAATCAAATCCCGATGCACATTCCAGATCAAGAACACACCAGTTTCGTCACAGACGTTGGACTATACTGTTATGTAGTGATGCCTTTTGGGCTGAAAAACGCAGGGGCGACTTATCAGCGCTTGGTGAATCAGATGTTTAAAGACCAAATTGGTAGAACAATGGAAGTCTATGTGGATGACATGCTCGTGAAGTCACGGCAGTCAAACGACCACATTCGAGACTTGGCGGAGATGTTTGATATACCCAGGAATTATGGAATGAAAATCAACCCACTGAAGTGTTCCTTTGGTGTTGCATCGGGAAAGTTTTTGGGTTTCATTGTTAATGCGCGAGGAATCGAAGCTAACCTGGAGAAGATTCAAGCTATCTGAGATATACAAGTGCCCAGAACTATAAAGCAAGTACAAAGTTTGAATGGAAAAGTGGCTGCGTTGAGTCGATTCATATCCAGGGCCATAGATAAGTGTATTCCCTTCTTCGATGTAATAAAGAAAGGAAAGAGAAAATTTGAATGGACGCCCGACTGCGAAGACGCATTTCGAGCTCTGGTAAGGCATTTGGAAAGTCCCCCGGTGTTGTCGAAGCATGTAGACCATGAAGTGTTGTATGTATACTTGGATGTATCCCAACATTGTAACAACCCGCTATTTTGGACTATTCGCATCCGCACATGTCGGACTTGAGTAATTCAAAATACTGAATTGTTAATTTAAATTTGGCAAAACTGAACATATATAGTAAATAAAATAATCACAGAATCACAGACACAGAGTAATAATATGCAGCGGAAATAAAAGAGATAGTAGTTCATGAAGCTACTATATAAATGAATAAGTTACATAAGAGTTAAACCAGATACAACAGAAGAGTAATACGATACATCAGATACAAATTAGAATATATCACCGGAATCATCGAATACTGAAAGCAGAATAGATGGCTGGACCTTCAAGCAAAGCTCCAACTTCAAAGGTGAGTCTCGAATACTGGTACACTCAGTCTGACCCGAGCGTAAAGCAAAACACAAAACACTCGAGTCAGGATTAACATTCTTATATAAATAAATCCAACTAAAGTGAAATAGCAACTGAAATAAAGTAACTCAAAGGATGTTTGGAATAACCATCCTTTAAGGATCCGTTAAACTATCTACTATGTAGTAGTGTACGATAAGTAGATAATGTCTATCAGTAATATATAATATCAAACTAGTGTTAAGGCATTACCATTATTCCCCTTAACACATTTTATACAAGCGTTATAGTCTATACAGCACGGTAAACTCCACCGTAAACTAGTGGGATATCAAGGAGTACTCCATAGGTATAACACAAAACAAATCGTAGTGGTCGCGTATACAGGGATACAAGTATGACAAGGCACATGAGGCAATACCCAAGGTAGTGAAACTACCGTTTGCCTGATCCTGACTGGTGAAAATGCATCGCCGCAGCGATCGCAACACCGCGAAACAACACTCCCAAAATCAAGGGTGCACCAATCGAGAACAAGTAATGAGTAGTTTTCGAAGAAGTGTGTTCGCTCGAGGTAGCTAGCCCCCATTTGGCCCGGCACGGCTCCTGTTTTAGTCATTTCCAATTTGACACAAGTGTCAAGGCTATCCATTATCGTTCTCTTTCTTCAGTCATCACGTACATCATTCCAACCACTTCATTCTGGATCACACTCCGCGTATAGTTATCAAAGTGGTTTTCGGTTTAGACAGTGAGTATGTACCTAACCGATTCCGGTCTCTTTAATAACTTTCGTAATTATTACACCGATTGGTTGTCTAATAACTTTCAAAATAGTTCATATTTCAAAACCGAAATATCATTTCCATTTTAAAACCATATCCATTCGATATCAATTTCACTTCAAATAAATCCATTTCCAAAATCATATCACTTTCCAAAGTTATATCGCTTTCGAAATCGCAAGACTTTTAAAATCAAAACACTTTGAAAACCAGAACCTTGAAATTCATAACACTTTGAAACTATAGTTTGAAATCATAACATTTGGAATTCATAACACTTTCCTCTTAAACAGTTTAGATATTAAAATTAATTGTATATAATAAAATAGTTTATAAAATAGTTTATAAATAAAAATAGTTTATATATAAAATAATTTATATAAATAGTTATAAGTTAAAATAGTTTATAAAATAATTTATATTAAAATGATTTATATTAAAATAGTTTATATTAAAAATAAATCTATAAAGTAAAATATCAATAGTTTTAAATATAATTTTAAATTACTTTATAAAATAAAATAGTTTCCTCAACCTTCACAAATCGATTCCAATGATATTAATCAATTATTTAAGTTCAACTCCATTGTATCAAACTTACAAATTGCATTAAATTTAATTCATCAAATCAAATTCATTACATTTCAAGTCTTTCATTAATTTCAATAAAACACATTTTATTTCTTATTAGAGAAATTCAATTTCACTTATTAATTTACTTAGTTACAATTTCAAAACTCAATTAATACAGAAACTTAATTTCACTTATTCAAGAAGTTCAATTTTACTTAACAAAGAATTCAATTTTATTTAATTATTAAATAATTCAATCTTATTTAATTATTAAATAATTTCAAAACTTAATTATTAATAATTCCAAATTTTAAAACGACGTTCTTTCATCAATTACTATGTTAATATTTTGATTCAGATTATTAAATATTAATATTTTCCTTTCATTAAGTTCAAATTCCAACTTCATTTCAAAACCTCATTATTTATTCAAATAAAATCTTTATTTTATTTTTAAATCAAATTATTAACCAATCGGGTTTTATTTAATTCTCTATCCTAAGTCAAGTTCATTTGGGTATTTATCATTTCAACCCGATTCCAATTCAATTAAAAATCAAAGCATAGCAAAAGGAACTTGCAGTGTGATAACTGGGATGGTGTCAAAGTAAATAAACAATAAATAACAACAATCAATATCAATCCAATAATCAATTCAAATAATCCCGAAATAATCGTATTAATTCACATTGTTATTTGTGTAAAATAATAAAATTATTTCTAGAATCTACACTATCATTTCATGTAGATTAAAGATTATTAAATTAATATTTATACGGTTCTTCAATTGTCATTCGATTTCAATTTTAACACTATAACAATTAATCCAATATACGTTCAATGGTTCAAAGTGTAATTATCGCTATTCTACATGTCAATTAATTTAACAATTACAAGGGGTCATATTCAACTAATCAAATTCAACATATATGTCGATTCAAATTTTAAATTATCCTACGTCAAATTTATTTGCATAATATTTATCACTTTATACATTACAATTTAACATCCAATATAAACAACAAACAATCAATCAATTATCAATCAAACGGGATTATCATCGTATAATTAACAAATAATGGTGTCAGATGTCACGGTGAACTGATACAGGTAATAACATATATAACAGTGTAAATAACTAACAACAGCATTTCAATTATCGTTTCAATTTAAAATCAGATTTAATAAATAAAAGAACATTAATCGTGAGTGATTGCTCACCTTTCGAGGCTAGAGACAAACGAGAAAGCGATGAGTTACGAATCCAGGTACGAATCCCAAAACAAGCTAGATTGGCTCGAATTGACGAATAAAGCTGATAGACAGGGAATCAAAGATCATATATCGGGACTTGAATAAATTGGGTAAACATATACTAAGTCTTTTAAACTATCGATTGAAAATTAGAATAGGAGTTTATATATGTCAAAAGTTTTGCTTTTTATTAAACCAAAACAATGATATCTATTTTAAATCTAAATATCTGAAAATATCAAAATACAACAAAATTAATTAATACGATATTTACCTGAATCAATGTTGTAACTTATAAAACTTCAATTATTGACATGTGCGGTTTTAATCCAAACTTATAACTTTGAAATCAATAATTGTAACGGTGTTATAACTTTGAATTTAATAAATCTGAATTGACAACAAATTTTTTTTTTCGAACAATATACCGACACTTAAAAAAATATAAAGTAAGATAATATTTTAAACTTAAATAAACAAAGTGTATATAATACTTAAAAGTATATGTACGAAAACAGTAAGTCTATATACAATCTCACATCATAACTCGACTATAACCCAACATGCTCTATCACTGACGCAACCCATATATATAAACTATTATATGTTACACTACCCAATTATATTGCTAATACAAAGTCTCTGTACCCATACATATACTTCCCAAAATAACTTGATAGGAAATCTAGACATATATATTACTAAAGACTGTTTTCAAACAGCATAGTTTAAGTAACAATTTAAATCATATAACTACATATATTAAAATATAATGGAACTGTTGTATATATATACTAACACTTATGCAGACCACACATATTACAATATATAAATGTAAACATGTAACAGTTTAATATAAAATATATATAAATATAGAACTAACACTTATCTACAACCAACAGAGAATGCAACCACCTATATTCAATAACAGAATATGCAAATACATGGACTTGTGTGCTTATACTATATAAAACCCCGTTATACTCAAAGTTAATAATATATACAACTATCAGTTGTAACTAACATTATTGGAAAACTTCATACATATAAATACTTACATATTATAAACCACTGGCTGATATGTTAAACACCTTGTATACTGACTTTTAGAGAATAAAACCTATATAACTAATAGAGTATACCTTGTAAAGAAGAATACAACTATCACTATAATGATGCAGACCACCAACTCATATTTATATAAACCTTCAGACGTATAACTTGTTCAACGCAACAGTTTTTTTTATATAAAATCTCATAAAATAAAATATATAAACTTATATTTAATTGTAATAAAACTGACACACACAACTATATAAATTTATACTATATAACATACCTGAATATAGATATATCCAAACAAAAGGTAGCAATCTGACCAGAGCGAGGCAAGCATTTGCCCAGGTTGGAGGAGATCGCTGCGTTGATAGGAGGCTTCGGTACCGAAAAGAAGACGGGGATGTGATATGGTTGAGGAAGGCTGAGCTTTCGTGCGTTCAAGGTGGTAAGCGGAGGAGGAGGGAGGTCACGTAAAGGAGCGGTGATGATGGGTCATGCTTCTCTGGGAAGATGGATTGATGGAGGAAGGAGGGATTTGTGGAACTTGCTGATGGCTGCGTGGGCGAAGGGAAGAGGGTGGTGCGGCAGAGGAGGTCTGGGCTTGGGAAAGATGGAAGCTACAGCAAAATTTTTGGTTTTGCCTTTTTTTTATGGTGGCGTATGGGTTTTAGGGGAGAAGGAGAAGGGAAGGAGCACAAAGTAGACTCGAGAAAAATATTGGGAAGCCAAAAGACGCATGCATGGAGATAAATTGATGAAGTAAGTGGTGGCATGCATGCATAACCTGCTCCTCTTGTTTTGATAAAAAGAAACATGTTGGATTTGAAAGTCTTTGATTTTTTTTTATAATAGAAATGAAAAGCAAATGGGAACTAACGCACATTGTGCCAATGTGAAGAGTTAGGAAAAATAGTGCGAGAAAGAGGAGCAGAACAAAATGAAGAGAGAAAGTAAACCGTGAAATATTCAGTGTAGGGAATTGTAAAGGTCAATGTGCTTGAATTGAAGAAAAATTAAATGGTAATGTCCATTGAAATTTAGACAGTGGGTCAAAGAATTCAAAGGAGACAAAACGGTACCGATACGATTAATTGGTTCACCGATTCCGTCGTGCCTCGACCGTCAAAATACAGAAATGAGTATGCCATAGAGGTCAGCACGACAAGACGGTCAAACGGTATAAAGATATCGGTTGTATGATTGAATTATAAAAATTCGAATTTTTATACTAGCAGAAAATGCATGAAAAACACAGAAAAATAAGATCGACGGAGCTAAAGATGTCCGAATTTGGAAAATCGAAAAATGACGTCTTGCTCAAGTGTTTTAGAATTTTTCTATGTAAAAATATTCAGGTTTAGAAAACGTTTTATTTTCATTACATTTTAACTGATTAAATTGAAGTAAATTTACGCACGAAATAAACTTTCATATTTTCGGACGAAAATTTAGCAGTTGCTACGTTTAACTATACGCATTCCAAATATCAAATTTATATTTCAAAATTTTATCGTTTAAAATCTCACAAAAATTCAATTAATAACGTTATTAAAATCAGTTAAATTTACGGGTCGTTACACTCTCCCCCACTCAAAACTTTTCGTCCCCGAAAAGGAGGGAGGTAGGAGAATAGAAACAACCAGAAAGAAAATAGATTGGAATACAAGTAAAACAATTAATTTAAACCATATAAATTTCAATTTCAATTAATTAATATTTAACAATTTGGTTAAATCCCTTTGAGTTCACTTAAGCTAAATCATTCTATCTATTTCTAAATTCATTATCTTATTATCTAGTCATCATCAATTAACAATTTCTAAATCATCAATTTGTATAATAATTTATTGTACTCATATTTTATTCAACAAAGTTAATTCTTTTATTCCAAATTATTATTAAGTTTATTCCACTTAATATATCTTATTACATATATTTAAACCCTATAAGTTAATTTAAACCATATAAATTTTAATTTAAATTCATTTGTATTCAATAATTGGTTTAAATTTAAGGTATTTCCATAAGTTGATCTAATTTCAATTTGTTAATTCTTTCAGAACAAATTTTTTATATTCATCTCATTCAATTAACTTATTATTCTATCATCTTTATTAGCATTTTTTATATAATTAAAATCTAAGTGTATAATATTTATTATAAACACTCAAATTTTTATTTATAAAATCATTTTATATTGTATATTATCCAATTACATTTTAACATCTGAATAATTTAGGTAAGTTATATTGAAATGCAATTTAGTACTATACAAATAATATTTTCAAATTCAATTATTTCAAGTTTCAATATTTATCCAAATTTAGCTTTATTTATAATTGAAAACATCCTTTAACATAATTTTAAGAATTAAATTTCCATTTAATTTCAAACCCTTTAGAGATAATTATGTATATACTATATATATTAAATCAAATTGAATTTAAAATAATATTCCCATATATATATAAATCAAGTCATACTTAAGAAATTCAAATTAAAATATTTCCCAAACAAAACCGTAGCAAAGCTACAGAATGGTTTCTCCACTTTGAAACTCGAAAATGAATGTCGATGATGCGGCCACCATACCGAAATTATTTTCCAGCGACAAAGAGAAGAGCACTGATTTCAATATTTTAAAATTCTTTGAAAACGATTTCTATTTGAAAATACGTTCAATAATATACATTTTAAAATTTTAAAAAAACCAAAGCTTGAAATTTTAGAAAATTAAATTCTCAAATTCTTACTTTAAATTCATTTAAATTTCTAATAAATCTATAAACCAACTTTTATAATTCCATTTATTTTTATGTTTGAATAATCAATGATTTATAAAACAAATAGTGAAAATCAAATATTACCCTTCTAACAACCAATTCAGTTAACAATTCAATTTCAAAAAAAAAATTATACTTATATATAATATAATCATACAAGATTATTTTATTTACCAAATTTTGAAAATACTATTGTGTAAGTTTGCTCTGTTCAAGTGTTTTGGAAATCCTATCGATAGCGTTGATCAGACGAATCGATCGAAACCCAAATCATCATCAACAACTCAAACAACACAATAAATAAAACATTTTTAATATTAATTTACAATACACTTACTCGCTCGACAATACATGCATGGATTTTCAAAGCAAGGACAAAGATTCAAATTTGATGGACTCAAATTAAAGAGAATTCTGATTCGAATACAAGTTCGAAAGAAAAGATAAGATGATTCAATTAACAGAATCGGGAGATGGATAAGCTTATTTAATTCACGGGCAACCTTAACCGGGTCGACCGTGACTTCAAGAATAAGATCGATGCAGAATTTCGAGGCAAATCTACATTCGATCGCAAGAGATAGAGTTCAGGCGTAGCAGGAGATAGATAGCATCGCAAATCGAGGATACAGAAATCTCCGGTAAATCAATGCCTATTGTAAAGGAGTTTCACCCATTTACAAATATTTTCAAAGATTGGCGAGACCGCCGATTCACTATAAAGATCCTTCAAGGTGGAGTTATGGGATACTCCGGAATTAGAAGGCGAATAGTGAGGGACACGAATGGATTTTGGAACCGCAGGGAACGTTCCAAGATTCAAAGGAATCGAGTCAAAAGGAAGAGATTCAACTCGAATGAAAGTGATTCTGTAAAGATATTTACCCTATATGCTAAGTTTTGCCTAGAGCTACCAAAGCTCTGATACCAACTGTAACGACCCGCTATTTTGGACTATTCACATCCGCACATGTCGGACTTGAGTAATTCAAAATACTGAATTGTTAATTTAAATTTGGCAAAACTGAACATATATAGTAAATAAAATAATCACAGAATCACAGACACAGAGTAATAATATGCGGCGGAAATAAAAGAGATAGTAGTTCATGAAGCTACTATATAAATGCATAAGTTACATAAGAGTTAAACCAGATACAACGGAAGAGTAATACGATACATCAGATACAAATCAGAATACATCACTGGAATCATCGAATACTGAAAGCAGAATAGATGGCTGGATCTTCAAGCAAAGCTCCAACTTCAAAGGTGAGTCTCGAATACTGGTACACTCAGTGTGACCCGAGCGTAAAGCAAAACACAAAACACTCGAGTCAGGATTAACATTCTTATATAAATAAATCCAACTCAAGTGAAATAGCAACTGAAATACAAGTAACTCGAAGGATGTTTGGAATAACCATCCTTTAAGGATCCATTAAACTATCTACTATGTAGTAGTGTACGATAAGTAGATAATGTCTATCAGTAATATAAAATATCAAACTAGTGTTAAGGCGTTACCATTATCCCCCTTAACACATTTTATACAAGCGTTATAGTCTATACAGCATTGTAAACTCCACCGTAAACTAGTGGGATATCAGGGAGTACTCCATAGGTATAACACAAAACAAATCGTAGTGTTCGCGTATACAGGGATACAAGTATGACAAGGCACATGAGGCAATACCCAAGGTAGTGAAACTACCGTTTGCCTGATCCGGACTGGTGAAAACGCATCGCCGCAGCGATCGCAACCCTGCGAAACAACACTCCCAAAATCAAGGGTGCATTAATCGACAACAAGTAATGAGTAGTTTTCGAAGAAGTTTGTTCGCTCGAGGTAGCTAGCCCCCATTTGGCCCGATGCGGCTCCTGTTTTAGTCATTTCCAATTTGACACAAGTGTCAAGGCTATCCATTATTGTTCTCTTTCTTCAGTCATCACGTACATCATTCCAACCACTTCATTTTGGATCACACTCCGCATATAGTTATCAAAGTGGTTTTCGGTTTAGACAGTGAGTATGTCCCTAACCGATTCTGGTCTCTTTAATAACTTTCATAATTATTACACCGATTGGTCGTCTAATAACTTTCAAAATAGTTCATATTTCAAAACCGAAATATCATTTCCATTTTAAAACCATATCCATTCGATATCAATTTCACTTCAAATAAATCCATTTCCAAAATCATATCACTTTCCAAAGTTATATCGCTTTCGAAATCGCAAGACTTTTAAAATCAAAACACTTTGAAAACCAGAACCTTGAAATTCATAACACTTTGAAACTATAGTTTGAAATCATAACATTTGGAATTCATAACACTTTCCTCTTAAACAGTTTAGATATTAAAATTAATTGTATATAATAAAATAGTTTATAAAATAGTTTATAAATAAAAATAGTTTATATATAAAATAGTTTATATAAATAGTTATAAGTTAAAATAGTTTATAAAATAATTTATATTAAAATGATTTATATTAAAATAGTTTATATTAAAAATAAATTTATAAAGTAAAATATCAATAGTTTTAAATATAATTTTAAATTACTTTATAAAATAAAATAGTTTCCTCAACCTTCACAAATCGATTCCAATGATATTAATCAATTATTTAAGTTCAACTCCATTGTATCAAACTTACAAATTGCATTAAATTTAATTCATCAAATCAAATTCATTACATTTCAAGTCTTTCATTAATTTCAATAAAACACATTTTATTTCTTATTAGAGAAATTCAATTTCACTTATTAATTTACTTAGTTACAATTTCAAAACTCAATTAATACAGAAACTTAATTTCACTTATTCAAGAAGTTCAATTTTACTTAACAAAGAATTCAATTTTATTTAATTATTAAATAATTCAATCTTATTTAATTATTAAATAATTTCAAAACTTAATTATTAATAATTCCAAATTTTAAAACGACGTTCTTTCATCAATTACTATGTTAATATTTTGATTTAGATTATTAAATATTAATATTTTCCTTTCATTAAGTTCAAATTCTAACTTCATTTCAAAACCTCATTATTTATTCAAATAAAATCTTTATTGTATTTTTAAATCAAATTATTGACCAATCGGGTTTTATTTAATTCTCTATCCTAAGTCAAGTTCATTTGGGTATTTATCATTTCAACCCGATTCCAATTCAATTAAAAATCAAAGCATAGCAAAGGGAACTTGCAGTGTGATAACTGGGATGGTGTCAAAGTAAATAAACAATAAATAACAACAATCAATATCAATCCAATAATCAATTCAAATAATCCCGAAATAATCGTATTAATTCACATTGTTATTTGTGTAAATTAATAAAATTATTTCTAGAATCTACACTATCATTTCATGTAGATTAAAGATTATTACATTAATATTTATACGGTTCTTCAATTGTCATTCAATTTCAATTTTAACACTATAACAATTAATCCAATATACGTTCAATGGTTCAAAGCGTAATTATCGCTATTCTACATGTCAATTAATTTAACAATTACAAGGGGTCATATTCAACTAATCAAATTCAACATATATGTCGATTCAAATTTTAAATTATCCTACGTCAAATTTATTTGCATAATATTTATCACTTTATACATTACAATTTAACATCCAATATAAACAACAAACAATCAATCAATTATCAATCAAACGAGATTATCATCGTATAATTAACAAATAATGGTGTCAGATGTCATAGGTGAACTGATACAGGTAATAACATATATAACAGTGTAAATAACTAACAGCAGCATTTCAATTATCGTTTCAATTTAAAATCAGATTTAATAAATAAAAGAACATTAATCGTGAGTGATTGCTCACCTTTCGAGGCTAGACACGAACGAGAAAGCGATGAGTTACGAATCCATGTACGAATCCCAAAACAAGCTAGATTGGCCCGAATTGACGAATAAAGCTGATAGACAGGGAATCAAAGATCATATATCGGGACTTGAATAAATTGGGTAAACATATACTAAGTCTTTTAAACTATCGATTGAAAATTAGAATAGGAGTTTATATATGTCAAAAGTTTTGCTTTTTATTAAACCAAAACAATGATATCTATTTTAAATCTAAATATCTGAAAATATCAAAATACAAAAGAATTAATTAATACGATATTTACCTGAATCAATGTTGTAACTTATAAAACTTCAATTATTGACATGTGCGGTTTTAATCCAAACTTATAACTTTGAAATCAATAATTGTAACGGTGTTATAACTTTGAATTTAATAAATCTGAATTGACAACAAATTTTTTTTTTCGAACAATATACCGACACTTAAAAAAATATAAAGTAAGATAATATTTTAAACTTAAATAAACAAAGTGTATATAATACTTAAAAGTATATGTACGAAAACAGTAAGTCTATATACAATCTCACATCATAACTCGACTATAACCCAACATGCTCTATCACTGACGCAACCCATATATATAAACTATTATATGTTACACTACCCAATTATATTGCTAATACAAAGTCTATGTACCCATACATATACTTCCCAAAATAACTTGATAGGAAATCTAGACATATATATTACTAAAGACTGTTTTCAAACAGCATAGTTTAAGTAACAATTTAAATCATATAACTACATATTTTAAAATATAATGGAACTGTTGTATATATATACTAACACTTATGCAAACCACACATATTACAATATATAAATGTAAACATGTAACAGTTTAATATAAAATATATATAAATATAGAACTAACACTTATCTACAACCAACAGAGAATGCAACCACCTATATTCAATAACAGAATATGCAAATACATGGACTTGTGTGCTTATACTATATAAAACCCTGTTATACTCAAAGTTAATAATATATACAACTATCAGTTGTAACTAACATTATTGGAAAACTTCATACATATAAATACTTACATATTATAAACCACTGGCTAATATGTTAAACACCTTGTATACTGACTTTTAGAGAATAAAACCTATATAACTAACAGAGTATACCTTGTAAAGAAGAATACAACTATCACTATAATGATGCAGACTACCAACTCATATTTATATAAACCTTCAGACGTATAACTTGTTCAACGCAACAGTTTTTTTTATATACAATCTCATAAAATAAAATATATAAACTTATATTTAATTGTAATAAAACTGACACACACAACTATATAAATTTATACTATATAACATACCTGAATATAGATATATCCAAACAAAAGGTAGCAATCTGACCAGAGTGAGGCAAGCATTTGCCCAGGTTGGAGGAGATCGCTGCGTTGATAGGAGGCTTCGGTACCGAAAAGAAGACGGGGCTGTGATATGGTTGAGGAAGGCTGAGCTTTCGTGCTTCAAGGTGGTAAGCGGAGGAGGAGGGAGGTCACGCAAAGGAGCGGTGATGATGGGTCATGCTTCTCTGGGAAGATGAATTGATGGAGGAAGGAGGGATTTGTGGCACTTGCTGATGGCTGCGTGGGCGAAGGGAAGAGGGTGGTGCGACGGAGGAGGTCTGGGCTTGGGAAAGATGGAAGCTACAGCAAAAATTTTGGTTTTGCCTTTTTTATGGTGGCGTATGGGTTTTAGGGGAGAAGGAGAAGGGAAGGAGCACAAAGTAGACTCGAGAAAAATATTGGGAAGCCAAAAGACGCATGCGTGGAGGTAAATTGATGAATTAAGTGGTGGCATGCATGCATAACCTGCTCCTCTTGTTTTGATAAAAAGAAACATGTTGGATTTGAAAGTCTTTGATTTTTTTATAATAGAAATGAAAAGCAAATGGGAACTAACGCACACTGTGCCAATGTGATGAGTTAGGAAAAATAGTGCGAGAAAGAGGAGCAGAACAAAATGAAGAGAGAAAGTAAACCGTGAAATATTCAGTGTAGGGAATTGTAAAGGTCAATGTGCTTGAATTGAAGAAAAATTAAATGGTAATGTCCATTGAAATTTAGACAGTGGGTCAAAGAATTCAAAGGAGACGAAACGGTACGGATACGATTAATTGGTTCACCGATTCCGTCGTGCCTCGGCCGTCAAAATACAGAAATGAGTATGCCGTAGAGGTCAGCACGACGAGACGGTCGAACGGTATAAAGATATCGGTGGTATGATTGAATTATAAAAATTCGAATTTTTATACTAGCGGAAAATGCATGAAAAACACAGAAAAATAAGATCGACGGAGCTAAAGATGTCCGAATTTGGAAAAACGAAAAGTGACGTCTTGCTCAAGATGTTTTAGAATTTTACTATGTAAAAATATTCAGGTTTCGAAAACGTTTTATTTTCATTGCATTTTAACTTATTAAATTGAAGTAAATTTACGCACGAAATAAACTTTCATATTTTTGGACGAAAATTTACCAGTTGCTACATTTAACTAGACGCATTCCAAATATCAAATTTATATTTCAAAATTTTATCGTTTAAAATCTCGCAAAATTTCAGTTAATAACGTTATTAAAATCAGTTAAATTTACGGGTCGTTACAAACATGCTATCAGTACAACTTTGGTTCGCGAGGAGGACCGAGTTCAAAAGCCGGTGTACTATGTCAGTAAACGTCAAAGGGGGCAGAAAGAAATTATCCCAAAATTGAGAAATTGGCCTACTGCTTGGTGATTGCATCACGCAAGCTACGTCTGTACTTCCAAGCACACTCGATCAGTGTTTATACCGATCAACCCTTGCTACAGGTACTCCAACGACCAGAAACCTCTGGAAGGATGTTAAAATGGAATATCGAGTTGAGTCAGTTCGATATTACCTACCTACCGCGAAGGGCCATACAAGGGCAAGCGCTAGCAGACTTCATTGCTGAATTCACCATGTCAGACGAATCAAACGGTTATAATGTCATTCCGCCTATTCGATGGAAACTGTACACTGATGGGGCATCCAACGACCGTTGTTCTGGGGCTGGTATAATACTTGTGACTCCTGAAAACCGATCAATTTGTTATGCTTAAAAACTCAATTTCCCAGCCACAAACAACGAAGCTGAGTATGAAGCATTGATTGCTGGCTTGAAACTTATCAGGGAACTCGGAATAAAATCGATTGAAATCTTTTGCGATTCACAATTGGTAGTGTACCATGTTCGTGGAGACTATCAAGCAAAGGGGCAGAGACTCGCCCCATACCTTGCACGAGTTCAAGAACTGTTGGTAGACGTTTAATACTACGATATTTCCCATGTCCGCACGAGCAAAATAAGCAGGCTGATTCATTGGCAAAGTTCGCAAGTACAAGCGATGCACAGCAGATGAGCTTGGTTCCCGTCAAAGTTTTACAATCTCCAAGTATAAACGAAATGGAGATAGATTTTGTTCTAGAAATAGAAATTGAAAAGGAGTCGTGGATGACCCCGTTCAAACAATACATACTACATGGAACCTTGCCCGATAGAAAGAACGAGAGATGACAAGTCATTCGTAAAGCTTCAAGATATATAATGCAAGATGGAATAATGTATCGGAGGGGGTTCTCGGTTCCCTTACTCCGGTGCATCGCCCATGATGAGATAAAACGAGTTTTGATGGAAGTCCACGAAGGAGAATGTAGCGACCATACTGGGGGGCAAACACTCGCAAAAAAGATCCTCCGCTATGGATATTATTGGCCAACTGTAAATCGGGATGCTGCAGACTACGTGAGAAAGTACGACAAATGTCAAAAGTTTGCGAAAATCCCAAGAGCTCCGCCAACGGAATTCACGCAAATGGTTAGTCCTTGGCCATTTGCGATTTGGGGGATCGATATAATCGGTTCCTTACCGATTTCCAAGGGTGGTGCAAAGTATGCAATTGTTGCGGTTGATTACTTTACTAAGTGGGCATAAGTAGAGCCTTTAGCTACGATCACCACCAAAAAAGTAATTAATTTCGTTGTATGAAACATCATATGTCGTTTTGGCCTCTCGCAAACTATCATCACGGACAATGGAACTCAATTTGAAAGTAGAGAATTCAAAGAATTTTGCCAAAAATATCATATTGATAAAAGGTTTTCGGCGGTCGCTCACCCTAAAGCGAACAGACAAGTGGAAGCCGTAAACAAAATAATCAAGCTAATATTAAAGAAACGACTGGAAAAGGCTAGAGGCAAGTGGGTGGATGAGCTTTCGACAGCGCTCTAGGCCTACAGAACCACCCACAAGTCCGCGACTGGCCATACTCCATTAACCTTGGCATACGGCACTGAAGCTGTGATACCCATGGAACTTGAAGTTCCCTCTCATCGAGTAACTTATTATGATCCCAAGACGAATCATAATCTCCTATTGGAATCATTGGACTTTGTTGACGAAAAACGTGAAGAAGCTGACTTAAGAGCGGCCGCACATAAGCACTGAGTTGCTCGGTATTATAATGAAAAATTCCGACCGAGAATTTTCAATACGGGTGATCTCGTTTTGAAGCGAGTTTTTTCGACCCCATCACATTTGAATCCCACATGGGAAGGTCTGTATGTCATCGAACGGAGGCTTGGAGAAGGAACTTTCAAGCTAGCGAACATAGATGGCGTGACACTCCGTCACGCATGGAATAGCGCGCATTTGCGTCGTTATTATACCTAGTCTATTTCTTTTTGCATTTTAGTTGCAATTATTTCCAGTGTATGTTCATTTCGCTATTTTTTGTTTTTGCCATGCAATAAGACAATTCAGTTTGTTTTCCTTTGTTATGATCAATAAAGGCTTGAAGCCGTTTCTTCCATGAACTGTTGATGTTTCCATATAGTAAATTTCTGTGATGAAAATTAAATTGCACTGTTCTGTCTAGCGTATGAACGCACACCCAAACTTTAAAAAAATCTCTAAGTCCCCTGAGTGCGGACTAGAGTACTTTGAGTCCCCAGAGTGCGGACTAGAGTATAAACGACTAAAAAATCTCTAAGTCCCCGAAGTGAGGACTAGAGTACTCTGAGTCCCCAGAGTGCAGACTAGAGTATAAACGACTAAAAAATCTCTAAGTCCCCGAAGTGCGGACTAGAGTACTTTGAGTCCCCAGATGCGGACTAGAGTATAAACGACTAAAAAATCTCTAAGTCCTCGGAGTGCGGACTAGAGTATAAATGACTAAAAAATCTCTATGTCCCCGGAGTGCGGACTAGAGTACTCTGAGTCCCCAGAGTGCGGACTAGAGTATAAACGACTAAAAAATCTCTAAGTCCCCGGAGTGCGGACTAGAGTACTCTGAGTCCCCAGAGTGCGGACTAGAGTATAAACGACTAAAAAATCTCTAAGTCCCCGGAGTGCGGACTAGAGTACTCTGAGTCCCCAGAGTGCGGACTAGCGTATTAACGATTAAAAAAAATATCTCCAAAGTCCCCTGAGCATGGACTGGAGTACTCTGAGTCCCCAGAGTACGGATCAGAGTATAAGCGATCCAAAAAATCTCCGAGCCATATGGAAAGGAACTAGGGCTTATGTAACTCACAAGATTTCGGATTTCGACTACGAGTTATACAGTGAGCTGAACAACAAAAGTCATTTGAAAGACAAAGAACGAAGTTTTATTCATCAATTCAAAATGAAGTCCTACTACAACTTCTCCCAAACTCGGGGCAAAAAGTCTATCTACAACAGCTATGAAAATAAATAAAAATGATTACATAATCCAGGCTGATTCTCGTTGAACGAGCATGATAGTTACTTCTTCGGCTTCTTCTCCTTCTTCGATTTCTCGGACGACTCCTCCCCCACACGTTTTCTCTTGGACGTTTTGCTCACCTGAGAAGGGGTGTCAGAGGAAGGAGGAACTTCTAACGGCCTGGTCCCACTTGGAAGAATGATCTTCAAAGGCCTGTTCAGTGGGTCGTCGAGTTCTACCACTTGAGGCTCGGCCTTAATTTCGGCTTTCTTTCTCCCCTCTTCAGTGACCTATTCCTTCATGCTCAACTTTGAAGTGTGTTTGGAAGCGCCGGTAATTTCAACTTCGTAATGTTCCTCGACGAGCGACAGATCGTCGGATTTGTCTTCGTTAAGCGCCTCAATCACTTGAACGTCAGGTCCGGAAGTCTCTTCTGCTTGAGTTGTTTCTCCCGTTCTCTCCCCCTTCTCCGTGGCGGCATCGCTCCTTAGAGTAGGTACGGGATCGGGATGACCTACGTGGAATCATAAGGAACGAGTGTTAGAATACATTTATCGCTTGCTGAAAGCAAATACCCTTTGGACTTTGAAGGGAAAGTTATGTACCCGTCTCTAGTTGGCTCTCGACTATTCGGGGAGTTTCGCCTTCTGGGATAGGAGATAGAACATGAATACCAAGACCAGGATTTCTTGGGTCGTAGCCAATGTGTTTTTCAAAGGGGTCAAGTGGTAGGCGATTAGTCGATTGAGTAGGGGAAGGAACTATAGACTCGACTCCGGACGAGCCGGCAATGTCATTTTTTCCTTTTGGTGAGGAGGAGTCTCTGCTGTAGAGAGCCTTCGCTGCAGACAAGTTCGAAGGCTCATTCCCCCGAATAAATTCCTTCACTAAAGCTTCTTCGTCAACCTCTTCGGTCCCCGACTCAGCCTTTGTGATCCTTATCAATGTCTCCCATGCTTCGGCCAAAGATTCGAGGTAACCCTCGCAAAGAAATGTTAAGTCATGATGCATGAGGACTCGAGCGTTGTACTCGGCTATAAGCGGATCGAATTGGCATTTGATCTCCTCCCTCCCAGCTTCGGCGGCCGCCTCAAGGCGAGAGTCCATCTTCGTAAATGCTATTCTTTTGCCCTCTTCGCGGGCTTCATCCTTCAGCATCTCGGCCTTGGAGAGTTCTTCATCGAGCTTTGTCTTCAAGAGTCGTGTAGCGACAATCTCGTCGTAGTAACGTTGCGACTCCTCTTGAGCAGCAACCTTTGCTTTCTTCTCCTTAGAGAGTAGCTCTTCCAACTCTTTGATGCGCCGAGCAAAGGCATCTCTCTCTTTTTGAACAGAATCTTTTTCTAAAGCTAAGGCCCCGCAACTTTGAACCGCTTTGTCAATTTCTTTCTTATGCGTCGTCTCCAGACGATTAACGGCCTCCGTTGTGTCTTTAGCATTCTTTTAGGCAGCTTCAAGTCGAGACCTTTATGAAGAGAGCTCGTCATCCTGAGCTTTAATGATGTCTTTGTCATGAATAGCCTCGAGCTTTAAACGATCGATTTCATGTTGACGCTCAATAGAGACTTCCGAGACTTTTTCAACCAAATGGACAAATGCGTCATGTTGAACGTAGACGTCGTTGTTACATGCAATGGCGCTTTGTTTGACGTGTCCCGGAATGGGATGGATCGCTGGAAGGAACTTCAGACCATCAAAGCATATCTTGGGGAACGTAGCCTTGAGCTCGGCTAGCTTTTCTGATACCGACGGATCTTGTGCCGGAGTAGAAGGAGTTGGTTTAAAACTACAGTTTTCTTGTGAGGCCTTGTGCTGGAAGAGCCTGCGTGTTGATCGCGGGGAGTATCGGACTGGGACCATTTGTGGCCAGATTTCTCCCTACCTTGTTCCGGGTGAGAAGGAGAATCGTAATGAGATGAAGGCTGATGGTAAGTTTTCCTTCGGGATGACGAATCCCGGGAGCGGCCGGTAATCTCTGTTGTTGTCATCATCTCTATCCCGACGTTTTCCAGAGCTCGAATCCCATCCAGAGTGGTGGAATATAGAGGACCCGCGCAGGCGATCAAATCCGTGAGAGCGTCCCATGTCACCTGTACAAAGTCAAATAAGCATGAGTTAGTCAAAGTCGTATAATAGCTGAAGGTTAAGTGCGAAGTGTAACGTGAGTGTGGTTGTGTGTGTCCTAGTGTTTCCCCCCGACAGACTAGCTTTTTTGGCTTTACTTATCGGAGTCTTCTCTCCCTGATTTTGGACTTGAGCGCCTTCATCGCCTTTCGCGGGCGAGCGAAGCTTGAGGGATTCTGGATCATCGAAGCTATAATTAAGCAAATCGTCAGGAATAGTGAGGTCCGACAAGCCTTTCAATGAACTCTCTAAGTGTTAAGGAGAAGGCTCTCTCTCTATTGGAATGATTGTGCCTTAGAGGTTCCGCCCGCTGTCTTTTTCCTCAATTTATAAGCCAATTTTTTCTTTCCCTTTGAAGGAGGAGGCATTACTTCAATGTCGTGTACCTCAACCACCGGTTCCAGAGTGGGACTGACATTTTCACTCGATGCTTCGGGCACCTTAGTTTCTCTAATCTTGCCCTCCTCAGGTGTGTCAGGGGCACCATGTGACAAAGGCCCAACTTGCCTTTTGCCTTTGTCCGAAGCAAGTCCAGTTGTAGTGGCGCCATGAGGAAGACTTATTCGGCGACCTTCCGCCAGCAGCCTAAACTTTGAGAGCGATTCATTTGAAATAATAGATCTAATGTCCCGGTCTTCCGTAGGGGTAGCTCGGATAGCTTCAACGGCCTCAGAATACCCGGAGCCTTCGGGACGTGGGCCGATACCTATAAAAGTAGAGAAAGAGTTAGAAAAGGTGCAATTTCCGCCAAATGCAAGATCCTGAAAAGAAACTTACTCCCTTCCACCCATCTCCTTGCAAAGCCAGGGGGACAGCGCACGTAAAACCACTCTTTCTTATATTGGGCAAATTTTCTCCACGCCCCTATGAGGATTTGGCACTTGCTATGTGGCTCAAGGAATACGAAGGATGGGCTGTCGAACCATCTCTTGAAACGGTAAATGTAGCGGATATCGCTAGGAGTCGGGAGCCTGAATAAAATGCTCATGAAGAGAATGCACGTGCCATATAAAAACGCATAACTATTGGGATGTAACTGCACTGGGGCGATCTCCATATATTGCAGCAGACCGCGGAGGAAAGAGTTGAATGGTGGCACACTACCAACCCAGCACATAAATTTGTTGCAGGCCGTATCCGACTGGGGGCAAGTGAGGACGATCTTGTCCCGATGGAAACAACACATCGTCAAAATAGATCCCGTGTATTGAGCATATGCGACGAAGAGCGCTTTCGTTAATTCTCGAAGCTTGAGAATCGGCTGGATTGTCTAGAAAGATCGCTGCATCCAAGGCGTCAGGAGCCAAGTCAACGGAAGCGATCGTGGGGCTCGAAATATCTTGTATGGGAGTTGCCGATGGATTTGAGGTTCCAACCTTTTCCTGTTGAGAAGATGGCTCGGGTCTATTCGAGACTGTGGCAGAACTGGATTTTCTAGACATCTCTAATGAGTGTTGGGTCTGATGAAACACCCGTTTAAACTATAATTGAAAAACAATCAACATTAGACATAACAACAAAAAGACTCCCCCCGTGTGGTGTGTGAACTAATGCAATCGTTCGAGTATAAGTGTCGAAGAATTAAAAGTCATAAAGTTGATAAAATAAAGTTAGACTTTGAACTATCAGCTTCGAAGACCGTCATCGCCGACCGTCTCCGAGAGCTCGTCGTATGATGGCTTCTATTTTGAACTCAGCATCGACGTTGTATGTGGAAGGTTATTGTTTGTTTTAATCGAGTTAAACTCAGGATGATAGTTGCTGGGATAGAGAGATTGTTCGTCCGGAATAGTTCGATATGCTTGTTCACTTAAGTCATTGTCCTTAATTATTGTCATATGTTTGGGCATAGAAAATAAGTCAAGTCAGCATGCACTATGTTCGAGTTAGGATGGTTCTAACTGTTGTAACCTATTTCCAGACTTAATGCCAAGCGACACTGTGAAGACTCAACGAAATAGCCTCCTCCTAGACTCTCTCACACTCCAGAGCTCAATGCTGGGCCGCATTCGCCCGGCATAGATACCCAATCTGTCACACTTCTCTCCTGTCCCTCTTCACCGTTCGGCACGAGGAAGTCACGCCGAGCCGTGGTCATACCGAGCCACATCGCTCAGCACATTAAACCTAACTCCTACTTCACTCCTGCATTCTCTCACTCTTCATCGTTCGGCATGACTCATGTTTCTCTTCTCCACTTTCTCTTCATCGTTCGGCACGCGAATGTAATGCCGAGCCACAGCCATGCGTTCTCTTCCAACTCACACGCCGCACTTAACCTACACTCCCTAACCTCGCTACTTCCTACTAAGCCAACCACCATTCCTATTCCCTCACTCAACTACCCAACAAGAACTCACGTCCTAAACACCTCTGACGCCCTCTTCCTTCCTCCTCTCCACCTAGCCATAAGACGTGTTCTAACCGTGATTCGTCTTCCTCATCCACGCGGTTCCTACTGTCTTCGATCTTATGAAACTCCACGAACTCGAATCTCGTACTAAGTTTCCTAGTCTGGAAAAAGCATTTAAAAGAGAAGTTATTACCTAAGAGGACAATCGAGGCTAGGGATCTGATTAGGTCCGAGACTGAAGATTGTTTAGATCCGACCTGGGGAAGAACTGTAAGGAAGGCTTGCTAGATTCGGGGTAAGGAAGGAGGGTTAGCAAGGTAGCCGAAGTTTGGGAAAAGGAAAGTTGTGAATTCTTGAAACGAAGTAAAAGTAAAAGGGAGAAGAAGAAGAAGTGTTGGCTTATATAGGAAGAAGGGGAGGTGAACAGGCATCGACCAGTGGAACCGGTCAAGATATCTCGATGGTTTGGCATATTTATGCCGAGCGGCATGTGACTTGCCGAACGAGTGGCTCAGCATCCATATGTCGAACGGCTTCTTGTGTATGTAACAAAGGAAAGGAGGAAATTGATTCAGGGCTGCAGCGCTGTGACCTTCAATAAGCACATTCAAATTCCAGGAGCAAGAATTGGATATTAGCTCAAAGTGTGTCGTGTTGCCTCACACAACACACTTTGGGGGCAAGTGTTACCCGGGTGATTGACCCGATAACGTGAGGTTCACCAAACAAGTACATCGCTCGGCATTCCTCCTTGCTCGGCACAGGAGCCTCACTCGGCATACAAGGGTTCGTTCGGCAGAAGACCTCGCTTGGCATACAAGGCCTCATTCGGCACAGAAGGACTCATTCGACACAAAGGCTCGCTCGGCACAGGAGCCTCGCTCGGCATACAGGGTCTCGTTCGGCACAAAGACTCGCTCGGCATACCAGGGTCCGTACGGCACAAGACCTCGCTCGGCACACAAAGCCTCGTTCGGCACACAAGGACTCGTTCGGCACAAAGGCTCGCTCGGCACAGGAGCCTCGCTCGACATATAGGGTCTCGTTCGGCACAAAGACTCGCTCGGCTCAAGAGCCTCGCTCGACATACCAGGACTCGCTCGGCATTCCTCCTCGCTTGGCACAAGAGCCTCGGTCGGCTTACAAACCCCGCTCGGCATCCCTGGATTGTTAGCAAACCATCAAGTCCACAACAGAGTAAGAGCATTCTACCACTTGCCTCGGTTCTCTTGAGTGATTACTTCGAGTCGCTCGATGGATGACCAGACAGTTCTCGCCCGGCATTCCTCGTTCGGCATTCCTCATTCGGCATGCCTCGTTCGGCATGCCTCATTCGGCATGCCTCGTTCGGCATGCCTGGCTCGGTGCGCAGGGGTCACTTGCTGTGGGCTGAGATACCATGTTCCTAGGCCCATGGGGGAAGTCCAACCCATCTTCGTCTATAAATAGAGGGGCAGGGGCATACTACAGAGGACTTTTTTTCGAGAACGCTGGGGAGACTCTGCCATTTTCAAGACTCATTCTTTTTCAGTTAGAACTTGTATTCAAGTGGTTGGTGTATGGATTGTATCTGTATTCGATCATTGAAAGGCAATAAAGATTAAACTCAAAGTGGACGTAGGTAGTTACGCCGAACCACTATAAATTTGATGTTCTTGTTTCTCACAGTTATTACTGCATTCCACTGTGTTATACCTCAGTTTTAATTTACCTTCTTCATTAATCTCTCTACACAAAACTCTCTTTGGGTGTTAGTGACCAATTTTGGTGCTAACAGAAATAAAGATTGATTGTTGAATGGATTCGGACAGACAACACTAAAGAAATGGCTAAGTATGGAATTAGCGCTTCACCAAGCTAATGGATCGGATCGGATCCCCGATTTCTAACCCAATCAAGGTGCGATTAGTATGGAGTGACAAAGAAGGATGCATAATTCCAAATTTCAAGTCGATTGGAGTTCGTATGCTCGAGCTATGGACAAAAGAAGATGGATCGGTATCGATGGATTGGTTGTAATTTGCTTGGAGTCGGACCCGGGAAAATTTGCTACTTGCTTGGAGTCGGCACATGGTTCGCTTGGAGTCGCAAAAATTTGAAGTGATGGATCATGCTTGGAGTCGGATGAATGTATGCTTGGAGATTGCTTGGAGAAAAATGATCGGCACCGATCGTTTTGGAAGAAAAAAACAATCGACACAGATCGTTTTTCATGCTTGGAGTCAGAATCACATTTGCTTGGAGAAAATTTGGATTTTACTCGAGTCCAACCCTAGGCCAGAATTTTTAGCACCTATTTTGAGTCCGAAAGGTGATTACTTCGGGTCTCGCTTTGGGACAACCCTGAAGTGGGGTTTTCGACGATTGTTTTGCCGATTTTCAACGAGGATGATCGATCTATAACTCAAAATCTACATAAGCAATCAACATGAAATTTGGAGGACAACTACATTATGTGGGACTCACACCATCGATTACTGGGCCTCATAATAAAGTTGGAACGATCGGTTATGATCCATATGGATCGATCCATAAAACAATTCAAATCATTGGTGATCGATCAATATCTCACAAACGCAAAGTCGGAATGACACAAAACTTTGGGAATAGTAAACATTACGTAAATGAACCTACCATATCGATCACACATCATTTGGAGAAACTTGAACGATCGGCCTACATCGTTCTTGAACGATCGTATCATTTCAGCCAGAACAATCCCAACTTTATGAAAAACGAGATATCTCACAAACAGTAAGTCAGAATGGCACGAAATTAGGAGAGAAGTAGCTAACATCATGAGCTCACCAGAATGATCGTACCCCAAAAATAGCAAGTATGGATCGATCTCCCATGATCTATTTTCTGCCCAAAACGACGAAGATCGATCGATATCTCATAAACGGTAAGTCGGAATGACGTGAAACATTGAGGGCATGGACTAGAGGCATGTGGGACCCCACAAGAACGACCGCACCCCCATTGGAGCTAATATGAATGATCGGCATCGATCATTCATATGGTGTGCAATTAATCTGCAAATTGGTGGATCAGGTCGTACGGATTTGGAGGTTCTTCTAGTGAAATTTCAGTCCGATCCATGCACATCTTCTCCTATAAATACAACGGACTTGGCGCATTACAAGGGATCTTCTTCTTCTTTCAATTGGGTCTTCTTTGAGCTCTCCTTCATCACTTCTTATCTCTTCCTCCATTAAATTTTCTAAGGCAACAATTGTATTTGTAATCTTATAGTACAAATAAAAGATTATTATAGTGGACGCAGGGCGGAGTTTGCCAAACCACTATAAAACTTGTGTGTCCATTTACTTTTCTACAATCTATTTTGTGATCTGTGAATCTATACTTCTCTATCTAGATCTAAATATTGGATATTGGTGCTTTCACTTATAACAGGATGCAAACAATATAATTGATTGATAAATGAGTTTATGGATTTAAGATAAGGAGTTTGTAAGTAATAGATAAAAAAAGTATTTTAGAAATCATTTTCTCTATGATTAAAAGTTTATTATTTACTTTCAAGACCTTAAACTCTAATATAATCTTATTGTGCTAAGCCTTTGGCTATTTTATGTTATATTGGGCATTATTGTGTAATTTTTGAGGTTATTTCTTCTTGCGATTTCTTCCTTCGTTTGAATGAGAAATTTAATTAAACGATTTATCAATACAAATGGTATGGAACATTTGTATTGCTTTATTAGTTAAATATTGGACTTGGTTGATTGAATATTTTAGTCGAGTGGGATTTAAAACCATTTAGTAAATATTTAAGTATCACAAAATGATTATGGGACATTGGGCGAAACTCATTTACTTACTAATCGAAAGTGGATTACACTTATCGAGTGGAGTTTACTAACTTATGGTAAATATTTGAGTAAACCTGAGTATTTATGGGATATACGGTCGTTACTTGAATGATTACTGTTCGGAAGTATATAACACTTATTTTCTCGAGTTTTCATACTCATCCTTGGGAGATCCGTTTTACGCAAATTATATGGGTTTTTAGGCCCATCTTGGGATACTCGTTTACAAACGAGTTAAGCCTGGCGATATGCTCGTCTGTTATGTTGGTGCATGAAGTGTGTGTCTCTTGTGTTGATTTGTGAAGTGCTTATCTATATTGCAAGCTTATGAATTTGACTTGCGATGTGCTTGTCTTATTCGACGTGTAAAGTGCAAGTCAATCTATGTTAGCACGCGAAGTGCTTGTGTAATGACCCAGAATTTTTGTCATTTGAAATTCGTATATTTAATCAATTTTAAATATTAAATAATAAGAATTATAAGCCGAATGAATTTAATTTCGAATATAGAGATTTAGTTGTTTAATTTAAATCGATAATTAATATTTAAAATTTCAGAAATAATCGGAAATTGGATCAAATGTGTATAAAAATAATTTATAAAGTTATATTATATCATATTGAAGTTAGAATGATGTTTGTAAACTTTTAAAATTGAATTTAAAGTTAATTTGTGAAAATTGAATATTTTAATATTTAATTGACGAGTGAAAATAGTCATTTTTCAAACAGTCTCGGATTTCGACGAAACTAGTTTCATCGGATCCGTAATGTGATATTATTGTATGGTTTCAAATTTCGTGTCAATCGGATTTACGGTTTGTCCGGGGCAAGCCAAAACGCATAGAAATCGGTTTAATTTAAATTTGATCGTTTATTTCCGTAACTCTCCCACACGATCGAATTAGCTCCCGAAACACATTCCATTGTGTTCGGAACGCGGGTAAAACCTTAGAAACGCCAGCCGGCACGCTCGATTTGGAGTTCGGAAAATTTTCGACGAATAGTGTTTTTGGAGATTTTCTATATAAGGACCTCAACATTCATTTTTGCATCAAAACTCTCTCTTCTAGGGTTAGCGCCAGTTTTATCTTCAATGGCCAGAAATTCTCCTCCTTCTTCTTCATTTTCCTCCAAATCCACAAACAATTAGCAGAAACCTCTAACTGCAACTTTGTAGAGCATTGTGAGCCCTTCGATTCTATACGGTAATGATCAAATATGGAGCGACGTGGAGGGGGGAAATTGGCCACGTTTTTGCTGCTGTCACCCACGTTTTTCACAACCTAGGGATGGCCGAGCTTGATGATATTTGGGCCGAAGATGGAGTGTTGCACGTGCTTTCGTTTGATGCTAGCCGATCGACTTCTAGTTCGTCGATGGTGGAGTATAATTCAATGGAAAAATGGAGGCTATGGGTTGGTTTTGAACGTGATTTTCACGTTGAGGAAGAAAGGGGAGGCACGGCCCAGATCTGGGGAAGGGAAATGGATGGCCACAATTGAATCTAGGGTTTGAAATTAAAAAGAATTTGTAAATTATGTATATATTTAATTCGTACAAACTGTAAACTATCATAACTTCTTCATACGAGGTCGAAAAATTACGAAACTTTTTGCATTGGAATCGTTTCGATGAGCTCTTTGCAATGGAACTGGTTTGGAGTTGATTGGAGACAGTGAAAATTTTGGTTAAATTTAAACGTCTGTTTGATTTTATCCAAAATAAAACGCTACAACCGTTATTGAAAGCAAGGTGAGAACTTCTCACTCAATCGAATATTTTGTTTCGATTTAAATTTTAAATAGTTGAGATTTAAAATTGTTGATAGTGTTGATTGTGTGAATTGATTGATAATTGCTATCTGTTGTGTTAAATAGACCCTATATGCCGTATATTAAGCGGAGGTTATTTATTAAAAACATATACCGCGATAATTCCACCATGAAGTGGAATTGGTATTATATATGTATTTGGAGTTGATTTCCCGCATTATATAGCGGATGAGACCCTATTGTGCCGCATAATAGCGGATAATATTTATAAATCTCATATACCGCGATATTTCACTTTGATGTGAAATTGGTATTGTGCTAACATCTGTGGATGCAGGAAAACAGGTTGGAGGGATCCAACTGGATTCCTCAAACATTTGAATTTATTTCATATGTCGTGTGTTGATTATTTATAATCGCCATGTGATTATATTGTGATTGAAATTGTTGATGGCTATAATATAGCCGAATATATTTCGGTATCGTTGGATACCAGAAATAGATAAAATTGGATTTTTGAAATTTAAGTTGAAAATTTATCGAAAAATTTATTTTTGATAATTGGATAAATTTAAAAGTAGTTAAAAGATAAAAGTTTTATTTTTGAACTGTATTGAATTAAATTTCAAATTTGGAAAAAAAGGGCTTAATAAATCAATTTCGAAATAATTATTTATAAATTGAAGAATTTATTTAAAATTGGGATTTTTGAATAGTTTGGAGAATAAAGGAAATTATCTTCTTAAAAAGGAATTTATTTTAAAATGGAAATAGATTTAGAAATCCATTTGGTAATTGATTTTTGGTGATTGAAAATAAATCTTTTGAAATGTTTGGAAATTTGATTTGGTGTTTTTAAATAAATTTGGAAATAAATTGGAAATTAATTGATTATTAATTTTACTATAACTAGTCAAATTTAATCAGATAATTTAATTAATCCTACTATGGATGTTTGGATTTTATTGGATGTCGAATTATTTGATATCTTTGATGTGTGATGTTTTGTGATATATCCTGATTTGTGTTATGATCTGTGAATGGTTTATTTTTGATATTTATGTATCTGTGATCTGTGAATCAAAGATAAGCGTTATAATTTATACCGCTTATCAATTATATTGTTATATTTGATCTGTGATGATTGGATGTTGTTGCACTATTGTGTTAAACCCGTGGACTACACAATACACACACAAATGTGGATTTCACGTGGAAATCGGTTAAGTCACAAATTTTTATCAATTTTGGAAAATTTAATTTTTGAATCCAAATTAGTTTGGAATTTGAAATGAAAGCTTTTGAAATGAGTTTCGGAGATAAAAGTTATTTTAAATAACTTAATAAAAAAATTGAAATTGAAATCATTTGATTTAAATTTGAATTCAATATTTTGAAATTGAATTCAATGAATTGGGAATTTTGGTTTAAAAGATTTTATAATTATAAAAGGTGTTTTTATGGGTTTTAACCATTAAAAAAATATGGTTTTGGAAATTTAAATTTAAATTCAAGTTTTATACTTGGATAGATTTAACCTGTATAAATGTAACCAGTTTTTCCCAAAACGAAAACTATCCGTTTTCAAATAATAATGGCTTTCAGAAAGTGAAAAAGATTTCCAATTTTGTATCGAAACAATTCAAGTTGAAATGAAATTGTAAATAGTTTGGAAAACTATGAATTAACCTTTGTGAAATGATTAAACTTTATTTTGAAATACAAGAGTATTTCAAAAGGTGTATCTTTTATATTATAAAAGACTTGAATTGTGAATAGTTTTGAAAGCTATAAATTAAATTTTAATTTTAAGATTTAATGGGTTAATCAAATTGAAATGGAAATTGATTTGGAAATCTGTGAATGAAACTTTGTGAAACTGGGTAAACTTTGTGAAGTAAATCTTTTTGTTTAAAGATTTTTAATGGTAATTTGTTTAAACCATTTAAAGGAAGGATTTGGGTAATAAGTTGTGACTTAATTGAAATCCCTATATTCATATGTTTTAAATATTGTGCTCACTATTCGGGTTAGCCGGGAAAAGACCTTTGTGTCATATAACCCATTCTGAATTAGTGATACGACGATATGGATCGTATTGAAGACCGGTGGTGAAGACCGGGTATTTGTGAAAACGATAGGATGACCTATCGATTGTCTCTGCACCGTTAGCTACGGTATAGAGATTTCCTTTGTAATGGGAAGTTTTATCGGGATTGTGAATACCCGAATTGCAAGGGCTTCTTTTGAAGTGCCTTCGGTTCTGTTCGAACCCGGAACAGACTTGTATGGTTACATGTCTGACATTACATTTTGAGATATAAAGCCGATTTCTTTCAAATACATTTCTATTTGGTGGCGGAGAATTTATTCTCTTAGCTTAACACCCTTCTTTGAGACGTACGAGCTCAGAGGTTATGTAGTTGAAATTTATTAGTGATATACTCCCAATTTGGTAGTGTGGCATGCTAAGTGTTGTTGTGTGATGATCATTTCTTGATCATTTGTGATCAAAGCGTGGCTTTGTGAAAAAGCGTAGCTTTGTGGACGAGACCTCTTCGGACCTCACAACCCGGAAATGGGTCGAAACAGGAATATGCGGCAAGGTTATGAGGGTCGCGCCCTTTAGGGTATGTCATTTCCTTCTGGAAAAGGGTGGTATTAGGTATGGAGCCCTGGTATTTAACCTATGTGGATACTCCGATCTCATTTATTGTGTGATTGTTGTTTGATCGAGGCGCCTTGGATAAAGGTCCCAAAGGACCGGGGAATGGCATATTCGTGAGTTACCTAGTTACAGGGGTAACCCGGCCTTGAGTTGGTAGAGAGCTAGTTAGTTCTCGGGACGTCCAGCCAGAGGCGATCCCATATGGCGGTAGGAAGTTCCTTAGCCTGACCATTTGTTGGAAATCCAATTCCCAATACGAAACCAGTACGATTTTAGTTATAGAACCTGCCATTTACTTATGGTGGCGCCCCACTGTTTAGATGGTAGCTATAGTAGGCATAGTTCGGAATGTCTATGTTGGCTAAGATTAATATTGTAACGACCCGCTATTTTGGACTATTCGCATCCGCACATGTCGGACTTGAATAATTCAAAATACCGAATTGTTAATTTAAATTTGGCAAAACTGAACATATACAGTAAATAAATAATCACAGATCACAGACACTGAGTAATAATTGCAGCGGAAACAAAAGATACTAGTTCATGAAGCTACTATATACATATCAGAGTTAAATAAGGTACAACAGATGTCTCAAATACAATAGTCAAATACAAGAATCAGAATACAATCACTGGAATCAACTTGATAATCTGGAAGCTGGATAAATAGCTGGAACTCCAAGCGAAGCTCCAACTCCAAAGGTGAGTCTCGAATACTGGTACACTCAGTCTAACCCGAGCACAAAGCAAAACACGAAACACTCGAGTCAGGATTAACATTCTTATATCAATAAATCCAACTCAAGTGAAATAGCAACTGAAATACAAGTAACTCAAAGGATGTTTGGAATAACCATCCTTTAAGGATCCATTAAACTATCTACTATGTAGTAGTGTACGATAAGTAGATAATGCCTATCAGTAATATAAAGTATCAAAATAGTGTTAAGGCGTTACCATTATCCCCCTTAACACATTTTATATAAGCGTTATAGTCTATACAGCACTGTAAACTCCACCGTAAACTAGTGGGATATCAGGGAGTACTCCATAGGTATAACACACAAAAAATCGTAGTGGTCGCGTATATAGGGATACAAGTATGACAAGGCACATGAGGCGATACCCAAGGTAGTGAAACTACCGTTTTCCTGATCCGGACTGATGAGAACGCATCGCCGCAGGGATCGGAACACCGTGAAACAACACTCCCAAAATCAAGGGTGCACCAATCGACAACAAGTAATGAGTAGTTTTCGAAGAAGTGTGTTCGCTCGAGGCAGCTAACCCCCATTTGGCCCGGCACGGCTCCTGTTTTAGTCATTTTCAATTTGACACAAGTGTCAAGGCTATCCATTATCGTTCTCTTTCTTCAGTCATCACGTACATCATTCCAACCACTTCATTCTGGATCGCACTCCGCGTATAGTTATTAAAGTGGTTTTCGGTTTAGACAGAGAGTATGTCCCTAACCGATTCCGGTCTCTTTAATAACTTTCATAATTTATAACATCGATTGGTCATTTAATATATTTCAAATCCAAACCAAATTCAATTTCAAATAGAATTTGTAAACCAACATTCCATTTGTCTTTCTAAAACAATTTCCATAATTTACGTTTCAAAACTTCCAAATTCATAATTTCAAAATCTTATAATACAATTTCAATTTCTATTTAAAACTGTTTCCTGGGGAATTGACCAGGCAACTTAGTACTCGGCCTCCCCATCGATCAATTAAACAATGAGCGTTCGGCATGTTAAGACCGTTCGGCACGAGCACAGCGTTCGGCATCTAAAGGGCGTTCGGTATGGGATAGCGTTCGGCATCTAGGAGCGTCCGGCATCGAGAAACGTTCGGTAGTGACTACCGTTCGGCCAAGGAAGAACGCTCGGCATAAAATCGTTCGGCATCCATGAACGTTCGGCCTACAAGGTACGCTCGGCATTCCCGGACTGTTCGGCATTCCACCTCATTCGACCTGCATCCCTCACTCAACAACGTATCTCGTTCGGCAATCACCTGCAGCTCGTCATCCAAGGTCATTCAGTACAAATGGATGTTCGGCATTCAGAGTGTCCGGCCTCACCTCGTTCGACATAAAGGGGGAGGCTCGGCATTCTGTCGTTCGGCCTGATTGGTTCGGCACACATGGTCCAGCCTATCTGGACCGAGTTATTCAGCTACCAGGCCCGCCAGAGAAGTCCAACCCACCTTTGTCTATAAATAGAGGGGCAGGGGCACAGTGAAATGGATCCTTTTTTGGAGAACACTAGGGAGACTCTGCCATTTTTGAGACTCATCTTCTCTACTTAACAACTTCATTCAAGCATTTGATCTATGAATTGTATTTGTAATCAATCATTAAGAAGATCAATAAAGTTTAATCTCAAAGTGGACGTAGGCAATTACGCCGAACCACTATAAATTTGGTGTTCTTACTTTCTGCATTTAAATTAGCATTCTCTTCCTTGTTTAATTTATCTTCATCACTTATATCTCTACACAATCTTTTTCTACGAGGTTAGTGACCAATTTTGGCGCTAACACTTTGGTGCTTTCATTGAGAATTGAATTCTCAACTTGATTGGATCTCATCATCTACTAGTGGATTTCCATATTCGCGAGATAGATCCAGTTGTTTACTAGAAAACTTCCTATTCTACTCAGATTTGAAAGAAATCTAAAGGAAGCTGATAGCCGTAGATTGGATTCACTGATGTACGCAAGATCTGGGGATTGGACGTTGAAGTTTGCACTCAAGTTGAATGAAGGCCGACCCTCCTCTGAAGGCAATTCGGCCGAACGCTCCAGAAAAGGCGTATGCCGAACGCTCCAGAAAAGGCGTATGCCGAACGCTCCAGAAAAGGCGTATGCCGAACACTCCAGAAAAGGCGTAGGCCGAACGCTCTTCCAGGCCGACCATACCTCTAGGCCGAACGCCCTTCCAGGCCGAACATACCTCTAGGCCGAACGCCTCTGTAATGCCGAACGGTAGTGTATGCCGAACGACTCGGTTGTGCCGAACAAGAATGAATGTCGAGCACCTCTGTAATGCCGAACGGTATTGTATGCCGAACGACTCGGTTTTGCCGAACAAGAATGAATGTCGAGCACCTCTGTAATGCCGAACGGTATTGTATGCCGAACGACTCGGTTGTGCCAAACAGTGTGAATGCCGAACACGTGTGGAATGCCGAACAGTGTGGATGCCGAACAGCTTAGGCCGAACCACTTCTGGACGATCCACTTTGGACAAACAGCCTTGGCCGAACAGCTTTGGACGAACCACTCCAGGCCGATCCACTCTACCGAACAGCATTGGCCGAACAGCTTTGGCCGAACCACTCCAGGCCGATCCACTCTGCCGAACAGCCTTGGCCGAACAGCTTTGGCTGAGCCACATGCCAACACCGAACGCCCCAATGCCGAACGGTACTTCTGTATGCCGAACGGTACTTCTGTGCCGAACGAAGTATCCAGAACGATCCATGCACTGTATACCGATCTCTCTCTCAAAAAACAATCCGACTGGTCCCTATACAAAGAATATATGGATCGGGTACGACCCTTATTTTCAAAAATATCTTTTTCGGGTACGACCCAAATTTCCGGATAGGCATAGAGGATCTAGCGGCAGCTTATGAACGACATCAAGGGAACAGACAAGCAATCGCTATTCAAACGGTGCTCCCAAAGGTTGGAGAACATAGACGATGTGACTCTAGCAAACGCCAAGATGACTCCAAGCACCATTCTTCGCTGACCCAGCACTTCGAATTTAGTGACTCCAAGCAAACCAATGTTTGGCTCTAAGCAATTTATTCCAAATACTAACAAGAGTATCATAATGATCGCGTTTGAGGAAAGTCGACCTCCAGATATATTTTGGCAGCTAGTTAGCTAAAGAGCCTCCTACGACTATGGATCGTTTCTTTTACAAAAATGAATCAGAACTAAAGTGAGGTGGAGTGGAGCATACTAAGAAAAATAACAATGAAGGCCCGTTGGCTAAGGATGTGGATCCCAGTAGCCGAAACAAGACTTCAGAATTCAGCTCATATGCTCTTTGAAAGGTTCAATTGACAACCTCTACTTGAAGACTCACGACTCGGAGTGGTACTGGAAACCAACCTCGAGAGAGTACACCAAAGTCTAAAGAAAATCAGGGGAATGTTGTATATTCCCAAATGCTCACTGATCCTAACACAGGCGATTACAAACACCTCCGAGGTATGATCGAAAAGATGACCTGGAAAGGAAAGCTTCAATAGTATGTACAAGTCCTGCAGAATGGCGGGCAGCGAATATCCGATGCCTATTAATAAAGGGCTATGATTATCAATTGGACGGTTGACGGCCAACATCCCTTTGAAAGGAGCCAGGGGCGGAGTCGAATAGCGAGCACACGATGCTGCTTCACATATCAATGAGATTTACCATAATCTTCTTTGAATTATTTCCATTTCCATCTCTATTTCAATTGTTCTATGAACTACGACTAGCTTGAACTAAACTACTTTAAAAACGATGCAGGTGTCCAGGTACTCATATTTGGTTGCCAACCAATCTACGCAGACCATGATCGGACGTGTGGAGTTACATCTGGACGAGAATAATTCTATTGCTCATCATCAACCATATGCCTTTGATTTGGGGCTATGGATTAAATATAGTGTACAACATCACGATGCACGAAGAGCTGAATTCCATCCTGCAAGTGGAATTTATTCAAGTAGAGAGCGGCTGCGATACGACCAGCCACTCGCTAAGTGAAACTCGAGCTCGGGGGCAAGCCATCACATCAAGGCTAAAAATGGGTTGATACACGACGATCCTTCGCACAACTCCGTACTCCCAGAGTGCAAGACGAAGTATAAACATTAATCAACTCCGTACTCCCAGAGTGCGAGACAGAGTATAAACATCTACTTAACTCCGTACTCCCAGAGTGCGAGACGGAGTATAAACATTAATCAACTCCGTACTCCCAGAGTGCGAGACGGAGTATAAACATTAATCAACTCCGTACTCCCAGAGTGTGAGACAGAGTATAAACATTCGCTTAACTCCGTACTCCCAGAGTGTGAGATGGAGTATAAACATTAATCAACTCCGTACTCCCAAAGTGCGAGACGGAGTATAAACATACATCAACTCCATACTCATCCCCAAAACTGGGGGCAGAACCAAAGCAAAGCATGCTAGTTGAACATTTGTCTAAAAGAAGATTGCAACGAAACGATTAAAAGACGACTGTCAAGCAATCAACTGAACGGAAATATTCAGCATGAAAGACTGTGGTTTTTCAAAGCACGTCATGTTTACACAAGACGTCCTTTGGGGGGCAAATGTTATCCCGCCTTTTGGCAAGGCCGTGACACCAAGAACTTGATTAGAAACCAGTGATAGTTCGTCTTGGAGATCGGTTACACAAAGGCTCACTATGGATATCGATGGATTTTGTCCGAGTCTGGATCGAGCCACGATTAACAAGACATAACAATCAAAGCCAGGGAAGCCAATGTTCCAAGTTTCAAGACGATCCGAGTTCATATGCTCAACTTATGATCGATTCGAACAACCGACCATCCATCCATCAACCTCCACATTTGACTTGGAGACCTAAACTGCTTGGAATGAATATGGCCCGATCATCCACTCCAATCGAGTCATAGAACAAAGTTCGACAAAATACAGATACCCCTCATAAAGCTCAATGACGCCGGGATCCGTCTAAAGTGGACGTGATTTGATCATCTACACATCAAATCCTACCCTGAACACGAAAGGTTGTTCGAAAGCCCAACTTGAAGTAGCTATGGTAGACTGCGTACTCACTAACCATCGCTGTCAATATATGGACACGACTGCACCTTGGAACATATGCAACTTACTTTGTCTACTCAACAATCTATTATCCTTATTTTCTAGAAGGAGATACGGAGCAAATTATAAGAGATTTGGCTATCTAACCCAACATGGATGTGATTCAACCATCTGTCATATACCTCCTTCCTTGACTTTATTGGAAAAGCTATAATCACCAAGCGGACGAGAATCGATCGTCCATTTTTCAAATTCCGTCCCTCATCCTGGGGGGCAGAATCCCATTCCGTGAGCAAACGTGGCTCGATTGTTCATTCGACGACATTAGCCTCGATACAGTAGATGAATACAAATTAAAGAGTGGAAATACGACTGCTCTCAACTTAAACCTCCAAGTCCCCAGAGTGCGGACTGGAGTACTCTAAGTCCCCAGAGCGCGGACTAGAGTATAAACGACTTAAACCACCAAGTCCCCAGAGCGCGGACTGGAGTACTCTAAGTCCCCAAAGCACGGACTAGAGTATAAACGACTTAAACCTCCAAGTCCCCAGAGTGCGGACTGGAGTACTCTAAGTCCCCAGAGCGCGGACTAGAGTATAAACGACTTAAACCTCCAAGTCCCCAGAGTGCGGACTGGAGTACTCTAAGTCCCCAGAGCGCAGACTAGAGTATAAAGGACTAAAACCTCCAAGTCCCCAGAGTGCGGACTGGAGTACTCTAAGTCCCCAGAGCGCGGACTAGAGTATAAACGACTTAAACCTCCAAGTCCCCAGAGTGCTAACTGGAGTACTCTAAGTCCCCAGAGCGCGGACTAGAGTATAAATGACTAAAACCTCCAAGTCCCCAGAGTGCGGACTGGAGTACTCTAAGTCCCCAGAGCGCGGACTAGAGTATAAACGACTTAAACCTCCAAGTCCCCAGAGTGCGGACTGGAGTACTCTAAGTCCCCAGAGCGCGGACTAGAGTATAAATGACTAAAACCTCCAAGTCCCCAGAGTTCGGACTGGAGTACTCAAAGTCCCCAAAGCGCGGACTAGAGTATAAACGACTTAAACCTCCAAGTCCCCAGATTGCGGACTGGAGTACTCAAAGTCCCCAGAGCGCGGACTAGAGTATAAATGACTTAAACCTCCAAGTCCCCAGAGTGCGGACTGGAGTAGTCTAACTCCCTAGAGTGCAGACTCGAATATAAGCGAATCGGATCTCCAAGTTCCCTGAATATGAACTATGACACAAATGACTTGAATTTGTCAAATCCCTGACATACGGGCTAGAAAGTATTCTAAGTGCTCGAAGCACAGAATGGAGGTTCAACGACTCCCGAAGAGTTTCCGAGTTATATGAAGATGGACTGAGAAGTCTATGTTACTCACAACTGCTTGGATTAAAATCACAATCACAAAGAAAACTGAACAATAAGAGTCTTTTGTAAGACAGAAAAAGGAACTAAACCTTATTCAGAAATGAGTTTCTATTACAACCCCTCCAAAGTTCAGAGTCGACATTCTATCTACAAGGACTAATGAAATAGATGAAAATAATTACATGACTTAAACTAACCCTCGTTGAACGAGGATAGTAATCACTTCTTGTGCTTCTTCAACTTCTTTCCAAACGGCTCCTCTCCAGAGCATTTACCCTTGGTACTCTGCTTTGATAGAGGGGTAGCAACTGAAGGAGTACGGGGGCCTTCCATGGGCTTGGACCCGCCAGGAAGGATGACCTTCAACGGCTTGTTCAAAGGATCGTCCAAGTCCACAACTCGGGGATCTACTATGACCTTGACCGTCTCCTCCCTCTCTTTCTCGAGCTGCTCCTCCATGCTCAATTCAGATGTATGCTCAGAGGCGCCTGTAATTTCTACTTCATAACCCCCGTCGGTAGGAAAGGAGGTTTCAGACTTGTCTTCGTCAAGCGCTCCGATCACCTAAGCGTCTGGACCAGGAGCCTCCCCTACGTGAGTGGCTTCACTTGTTTTCTCCCCCACTTCCTTGGCGACATCGCTCCTCGGAGTAGGCTCGGGGTCAGAACGGCCTGCACAAAATCGTGGGAAATAAGAATGCAATAGTCCTGCATAAAGAATAACGACTTTCGAAATCTTAAAAAGAACCTTAAAGAGAAGGATTATCTACCAGGTTCAGGCAAACTCTCAGCCGTCCGAGAGGTCTCACCCTCTGGAATGGGAGACAGAATGCGGACTAAAGTACTCTAAGTCCCTGAGTACGGACTAGAGTATAAATGACTCAAAAACCTCTACGTCCCCAGAGTGCGGACTACAGTACTCTCAGTCCCCAGAGCATGGACTGGATTATAGACGACTTTAGAAAAATCCCTAAATCCTAGAAGCGGACCAGATTACTCTAAGTTCTCAGAGTGCGAACTAGAGTATAAACGAGTTGACGAAAATCTCTGCGTCTCGAACTGTGGACTAAAGCGTAAACCGTTCGACAAATCTCTAAGTCCCCAGAGCGTGGACCGAAGCATGAACACAAATTGGGCCCGAGTCAACCGGGGGGAGAATAACACTAAGTCACCAGAATGCAGAGTGGTGTATAAACATCAATAAATAGACGAGTGGATTCCGACCATTTTCTATTCTGCAAACTTCGACCTGTAATCGACAGGAGGATTATTAACCCGTTGAGGATGGAGTTCAACCATCCAACCAGTGACCTGGCCAAATCATTACTGGGGGCAGGGGTACAAAACACTAAAAAGCTGAATACGACAGCTTATTATAGCTCTAGCGTGGCGTTCTTTATAACTTGAGGCAGCGACTACAGGGAGGCCTCAATACAGAGCCAATCGAAACGGCATCCAAAGCTACGAGCAACCTACTATATCATACCTCAGACCAAGGGTCAATGCCGATCCGCACCAAGCACATACGAATGTGACTCGGATGTTTTTTGAAAAACTATGACCCCCAGAGTATGGAAAATAGGGTAAACCACGAATACTTGGTCAAAAATTCTCCAACACCCTCGTTCGATTCGTCAGGAGGAGTATGAAACTAGATGAGCATAACCCGACTGCATTTGTAGCCAACTTTACCCCGAGATCTGATTACAGAGCATGAACCAAAGTGGACGTGGATGACCATCCACTGTCCAAATTACGCCCTGAAACTTACGTGGTATCGAAGTATTCCTCTTGGAATGGAAAACCATGATAAAATCCAAAATAGGCGAGACCTAGTCTCCCATCGACTGACATGATCCCACGATCCAACGGGAAAGAGAGTAAAGCTAAAGTGGGCGTGGCTGGCCCTCCTACTTATCGGTATATGCCCCAGACCTGGGGGCACGAGCGAGAAGCAAGATGAATGTGAACCGACTATTCACCAATCACCTCTATGTCTTTGGAGTGTAGGCGAAAACATAAACATAGCTAGGACGAGACTCAACCGCCCATGCAGTACATTTATCAACCCGAGACTGGGAGAAGACGCATGGTCATCCAAAAACTGGCTACGATAGCTCAGTATTAAAACTCATATATAGTGCTTACAGCTACTCAAGGCAACGACCGAAAGGATGCCTAGGGATAGAATCGTTAAATCGATACCTTAGCTCATGGGCAATTGACTTTCACTCCAACCCGAAGGACGAGTAAAGAATCATGAATGCATTAAATAGAAAGTGCGTTACTCGAATGCACAAGCAAATTCAAACTCATAGCAAGATCCAGCTATACAGTTGCGTGCCACTCGAGGCTGACCCCCACTCGACATTTCCTTTAATGCGCTTTTAAGCCTGATTTTTGGCCATTTGCTGATAATCTATTAGAGCATTCAGAGCCCTTCACTATTAGACTCAATAACTCATGACAAGACTCTAGGATTCGACTAGAGTAACCATCAACATTGGCCGTCCCAACCATATTTCGCATTGAATGTTATGCAAAATAGTTACACCTTTACTCAAAGAATCTGGGATGGCACCTGCTAAGCTGACGGTCGACATTACAGCCAGCCATGGCGACCCTTTCCGGATGCTGAATATCGGATCACTGCTCAGTGCAATGATGATAAAAGAATTAGTTGGATTTTTCTGAATAAATGATGATATGTTCCCTTGGACCCATTCTGACATGCATATGTGATTTCATTAACTATCGCGAGCCATGCATTGGATATCAACCTGAAGCTACAAAAGCTAGCACAATCTCTATTGATTTCATCATGAAAGCTCCACTCTTACTTTTAGGCTCACCCCATCAATGTCTATGCCTACCAGCCGTTGCGACAAGGCATACAATGAACTGAGACGTTTGAAAGACTACTTAAATAGAATATCAAACTAAGCTAATTCGATATCACTTATTTTCCACGAAGGGCTATCCAAGGACGGAAATTAGCAGACCTCACACCCAAATTCACTACCTCAGATGACTACTCGAAGAGTAGCAGAGAACCAACCATAAGATGGAAAATGTACACGGATGGAGCATCCAATGATCAGTGTTATGGCTTGATAATGACTCCTGAGGAACGATCAATCTGCTACGTCCTAAAACTCGATTTACCTGTAACAAACAACGATGCTTAGTATGAAGCCTTAACTACCAGCCTCAAACTTGCTAGAGGATTTGAAGTGAAAACTTTACATATCTTTTGTAATTCTTGATTGGTAGTATACAAATTTAAGGAAGTTGATCTTGCTAGGGGGCATTGTCTTGCTCCTTATCTCGGCCAAGTCCAAGAGCTACTAACTGACTTCACGTATTACATCATTACACACGTACTCAACGAACAAAATGAAATGGTGTCATGGTTGACTCCTATCAAAGACTATCTACAATGAGGAATTCTTACTGAACGGAGGAATGGAAAACGACGGATCCTCCTCAAAGCTTCACGGCAAATCATCTAAGAATAAGTCGTGTGTCAAAAGGAGTTTATCAATCCCCATGCTTCGGCATATCGCCCATGATGATATCTTGAGCAAAGTCTATGAAGATGAATGCGGTAATAACATCAGGGGGAAAACCATGATAAAGAAGATACTCTGCTGCTGGTATTACTGGCCAACTATCAACCCAGATGCGGTTGATCATGCTAGACAATGTGACGAGTGCAAGATGTTTGCAAAAAATCCGGGAACCCCGCCGATGGAAATTATTCAAATGGCTAGTTCATAGCCGTTTGCCACTTGGGGGCACAAAAATCATCTTCTTGTCGATCCTAAAGGTGGTGCGAAATACACCATCATGGCAGTTGATTACATCACCAAATGGGCAGATGAAGAACTCTTAACCACGACCAAGATGAAGAAAATAATTCACTTCTTTATCTGTAACGTCATCTGTCCTTATGACCTTCCATGATCCATTATAACTGAAAATGGATAGGTTGAAGCTGTGAACAAAATCATAGAGTCTGTACTGAAGAGAGGTTTGGAAAATGCCTCAAGTGGCTGATTGCAACCCTTATTTCACAGAAAATACAAACAAGGAATCGCGATTGAATTGCAATTAAACTAGATGGAGTTGGCGACGACTTATGAGCATATAAAATGCATCCGAGAGCCAATGGCAAGAACATGTACTCGAACGTGCATGTGTACATCTGAAAAAGTTCGACTTCTTGAGATCAACAGAAATTGAATTCTCACTAAGGGTTATTAAGAGAAGACTAGATCAGATAGCCAAAGCTTATTAGCTCTGCAGAATCAAACACGAATGGCCACTGATATTCTCAAGAAGGCATCTCCAAGAGGATTTAACCAAGGTTCGAAGCGGAGCATGGAGGATACGTAATTCAAAGCGTATCACGTTCGGTCACGTAATACACTTTGGGGGGCAAGTGTTTCCTGGGGAATTGACCAGGCAACTTAGTACTCGGCCTCCCCATCGATCAGTTAAACAATGAGCGTTCGGCATGTTAAGACCGTTCGGCATGAGCACAACGTTCGACATCTAAAGGGCGTTCGGTATGGGATAGCGTTCGGCATCTAGGAGCGTCCGGCATCGAGAAACGTTTGGTAGTGAATACCGTTCGGCCAAGGAAGAACGCTCGGCATAAAATCGTTCGGCATCCATGAACGTTCGGCCTACAAGGTACGCTCCACATTCCCGGACTGTTCGGCATTCCACCTCATTCGACCTGCATCCCTCACTCAACAACGTATCTCGTTCGGCAATCACCTGCAGCTCGTCATCCAAGGTCATTCACTACAAATGGATGTTCGGCATTCAGAGTGTCCGGCCTCACCTCGTTCGACATAAAGGGGGAGGCTCGGCATTCTATCGTTCGGCCTGATTGGTTCGGCACACATGGACCGGCCTATCTGGACCGAGTTATTCAGCTACCAGGCCCGCCAGAGAAGTCCAACCCACCTTTGTCTATAAATAGAGGGGCAGGGGCACAGTGAAATGGATCCTTTTTTGGAGAACACTAGGGAGACTTTGCCATTTTTGAGACTCATCTTCTCTACTTAACAACTTCATTCAAGCATTTGATCTACGAATTGTATTTGTAATCAATCATTAAGAAGATCAATAAAGTTTAATCTCAAAATGGACGTAGGCAATTACGCCGAACCACTATAAATTTGGTGTTCTTACTTTCTGCATTTAAATTAGCATTCTCTTCCTTGTTTAATTTATCTTCATCACTTATATCTCTACACAATCTTTTTCTACGAGGTTAGTGACCAATTTTGGCGCTAACAAAAACCATTCCAATATTCATTTAAATTCATTTATAAGTTTCATTCCGAAATCATTTAAAATGATTTAATCTACATTCAAATCAATTTAAGTTCATTTATCTATTTCATTCAATAATTGTTGAGTCAATTTGTCATTCAAAACAATTTCTATTAAATTTCCAATTCGTTAAATACATTACTTAAGTTCAACTTCATTATATCAAAACTTCAAATTGTATTACATTAGATTTGTCAAATCAATTCTTTACATTACAAGTCTTACATTAATTTCAATAAATCACATTTTATTTCTTGTTAAAGAAATTCGATTTCACTTATTTATTTACTTAGTTACAAATTTCAAAACTTCATTATTTCATAAGTCAACTTTACTTATTAAAGAAGTTCAATTTCACTTATTTCGAAGTTCAATTTCACATATCAAGAATTCAATTTCATTTAATTATTAAATAATTTCAAAACTTAATTGATAATTTCAAAAATTTAATTATCAAATAAATTCCAAAGCCTTATTATTAAATAATTCCAATCTTAATTATTAAATAATTCCAAACTTAATTATTAAATAATTTCATAACTTAATTCAATCATTTCTTAAATTAAACAACGTTCTTTCATCAATTACTTTGTTAATATTTTGTTTCAGACTTAAATATTAACATTTTCCTTTCATAAAATTTCAAATTCCAACTTCATTTCAAAACCTTATCATTTATTCAAATAAAATCTTTATTATATTTTAAATCAAACTATTGACCAATCGGGTTTTATTTAATTCTCTATCCTAGGTCAAAGTTCAATTTGGGTATTTATCATTTCAACCCGATTCCAATTCAATTCAAATCAAAGCATAGCAAAGGGAACTTGCAGTGTGATAACTGGGATGGTGTCAAAGTAAATAAACAAGCAATAACCACAATCAATATCAATCCAATAATCAATTCAAATAATCTCGAAATAATCGTATTAATTCACATTGTTGTTTGTGCAAATTAATATAATTATTTCTAGAATCTACACTATCATTTCATGTAGATTAAAGATTTTTACACTATTATTTTATGCGGTTCTACACTTGACATTTTTATTTTCATACAACATAAATTCAAATGGTTCAAGGGAAATTAACCATTTCTACGTGTCAAATAATTAAACATTTATGGGGTCATATTATTCAAATTAACTAATCAAATTCAACACATATGTCGATTCAAAATTTTAACTATCCTACGTCAAATTCGATTGCATAATATTTATCACTTTATACATTACAATTTAACATCCAATATAAACAACAAACAGTCAATCAATTATCAACCAAACGAGATTATCATCGTATAATTTATAGATAATGGTGTCAGATATCACAGGTGAACCGATACAGGTAATAACATATATAACAGTGTAAATAAGTAACAGTCACATATTTCAATTGTCGTTTCAATTGAAATCAAATTTAATAAATAAAAGAACATTAATCGTGAGTGATTGCTCACCTTCTGAGGCTAGAGAATACAAAATATGACACAAAATTGAGTTGCAATCCCAAGCACGAATTCTGAAGCAAGCTAGATTGGTACGAATTCGACGGACAACTGATAGATAAGAAATAGATGAAATCAAATTAGAACTGGGTCGATGTTGATAGAATCGAAACAATAGATATATTATTTTCTTAAACCAATATTCAATTTAAATTATATATATTTATAATATGTAAACTGCATAACAGTAAATCACTTACAACACTATATGTAAAACACGCAACTCCTAAACCAAAACAATCCTTCGAAATGTATATATAACTGACTAGCTAGCATAAACAACTTTATATATTTACAATAAAATATATATATATATATATAGAAACAACAGCCTGTCACTAGCTATTTACACATCAGCCCGCATATAAGACGTGAGCAACATTGCATAACCTTTTAACATGATGTATTATATAATATATTTAACTAATACATATACTTAAAAAAAAGTGTAAGTCCCTTATATATAGTACATATATTATTTACTGTAGACTCATAAAACTGTAACTTACATAGTAAGCTTATCTAATATAATACAAATATAGCTTATATACATTATGCAGACTGTAGAACCCGCATGCCAAACATAAATATAATTATACCAGAATACAGCAAACGTATTATAGAAATCTATATAAGCTATCCTATAAATATTAACAACTTTATATATACTTATACATAAATGAGCAATGGATGGTACATGTCGGTTACTATGCGAACAGACCTTTCATAAAACAATTTAAAACAATATTTAAAATACTGTTACCACAATACCAGTATAATAACAGAGAAGAGTTGCTCGGCCTACTAATATAGATATGCAAACTTAAGTTTTTTTTAATATACAATATAATGTATACATGCAAACTATAACCACATATTATAACTGTAAACCATTATAAACTTCTACCATAAATCTCAACATCATTTATATGTATAATATATCAAAAAAAATCAATACAAAAATTCTCATTAAAGCATCCAAATTTATATATTACAAGATCGAAAAATTTATAATATATTTTTAAACTCATACGTAAAATAATATATACATTTATTCGACAAGCCAGACTCATATATACTCAACATTAGGATCATAAAAATAACAAATATATTTAGTTAATATATAGTATATACGTCATATATAAACAAAGACAGAACTCAGGTATATAAAATTTACACACTTATATAATAAACAACTTTAAAAAAATTCGAATATGAATATATATATATATACTTGACATACATAAGATTTATTAAAGTACGAACATTATACAAAAGGGATAGCATGGTCGTAGAGGGGCTTGCCTTGTCGAGGAGGGTTATCTATGAGTGGGTTTATAGTAGGTCGACGAGCGAGATGGCGACAGCCTCGGCGTCTTGGCTGCAGGAGTTGGGTTCGTCCGACGCTAGCATGGTAGGAACAGGGTTATCAGCCGAACAAAGGAGAGGAAGAATGTGGTGGGGAGAAACGGATCGGCTGAAATCTTCGGTACTTGGTAGGCTTGAGTATGGAAGGTACGTGGAATGGGGAGGAGGCGGGTGGTCGAGGCCGTGGCTGGGGAGATGATGGATTGGGCCGAAGTGGTGAAGATGGATTTTAACGACGCTCGGGTGAGGCGAAAGAAGGGAGGCTCGGGTGTTTTAGTTTTGTGGAGGGTGCAGGCGAATTGGCATGAGGTAGGAGGTGAAGAAAAATAAAATGGAACATTACTTCTTTTTTTTATTTAACAACGAAAGGAGTAGAGAACCAAAAGACAGAACGAACCAGAAAAAATAAAATAAACGAGAATAGGGAAGAGTGAAAGTCTCACGATAATTTATGAAATAATAATTGCAAAGTCTTCAATCAAACAGCTGGATGAAGTTATAAAGCTCATAAATTCACGTGGGTAACTCAAAGGACAAAAGATAACAAAAGATTATAGAACAGCTACCGGTACAGTTACTGACGTTTACAGATTCCGTCGCATACCAGACTTCAAAACACAGAGTTGAATATACCATAGAGCTTAGCACGAAGAAACGATCAAAACGGTATGTGGATATCAGTGTTACAATCGAATTATAAAAATTCGAATTTTCTACTAGCGGAAAATGCAGCAAAAACGCAGAAAAATAAGATCGACGGAGCTAAAGAAGTCCGAATTTTAAAAAACAAAAATGTCATCTTGCTCAGAAGATGATTTAGAATTTTTCTATATAAAAATATTCAGGTTTCGAAAACGTTTTATTTTCATCGCTTTTTAACTGATTAAATTGAAGTAAATTTACGCACGAAATAAAATTTCATATTTTCGGACGAAAATTTACCAGTTGCTATGTTTAACTAGACGCATTACAAATATCAAATTTATATTTCAAAATTTTATCGTTTAAAATTTCACAAAATTTCAACAAATTACGATATTAAAACAGTTAAAATTTACGGGTCGTTACAAATATTATACTTTCGAAATGTTTTCCACTATGCACTAATAATAATAAATCCAATGATTTGCGTAGTAAGCATGTTTGACTATCATAAGAAGAAATCTCCTCCAATTCTGCGTTTGCATTGTGTGTGTGGCGGGAGGTCTTATGGTAGTTTCATTTTCCAAAAGCATTGCGGATATTTTCCACTTCCTTTGTTGTTGTTGTTTTAAAGATAATAACTGTTTTAAGTTCTCACACCAGTCACCATGACTGACCTGGAGTTTATTGTTTTCTTCCTAAACTCTGGGTGCCCACCAATTTCCACACGGGCAGTCTAGAGTCAGGATATCAGGTCATTCTGGATTCAGGAGATGCTGTGGAGCTCAGTGGCGAGCTGGATGGCGAGACGTATCACTTGTATATGATATTATTATTCCGCTGTGTATTCTGTATGAGGACATGTTCATATAACTATCCAGTTGTGTTGTATATTGTTGTTGTAAACTCTGATGATGATGTAATGTATAAACTGATAAAATTTTGATTTAAAGATTATTCATTTATCTATTATATGTTGTTCCGCTGCGATATGTGAGATTCTGATATTGTTCTGTGTTTTTCTGTTGTTTCTTCTTTCTTTTTCTTCTGTCTTCTTCTACCTCTTCTTTTTCTCCATAACAATTCGGTTTTCCGGCATTCGATTGCTCGGCAGTTGATACAGTGGACGTATTAATGTCGATTTTCGAGCGACGAAAATCGCGTTCGTTGCATTTGGTATCAAAGCATGTGGTTAAGCGATAACCTTGGTTCTGTTGGGTGTTACTCATTAGAGATAGAGTCAGTAGTACTCTAGAATGAGTTGAGTGTAATAATAGATATGAGCGCGTATTTGTTAGTGAATATAAAATGTTTATATTGTGTTTACTTATCCGTTGAGCTGTTTATGAATTCTGGTCAGTATGTGGGACGTCATATTATCGATAGGGGTTTCTAAACACTTAAACGAGGCAAGTCGACATAGTATCATTTTAAATTTTGTAAATGGAATAATTTTACCTCATTATATTTTGTATATAAAGGAAATGATTTTTCAGTAATTATTAAAGTATATATAAAATTAATTGTTTGGTTGTTGAAAATGTGAGAATATATATAAATTAATGAAAGTTGTTTGAATAAATTATATAAAAAAACAACAATTGTAAAAGAATGAAGTATATAAGCAAATGAATTAATAAGTATGGAATTATAATTAAGATGATTTACAATTGTGAAATAATCTTGTATAAGTAAAGTTAAATAGTGAAATTATATGAGAAAAAGATTTATAAATGTGATTTATAAATAAAAGGAAATTTTAAAAGAATAAAAGCACTGAATTCACTACTGTCGCTGGGAAATAATAAGGGTGATGACTGCAGCATCATCAATATCATTTTCGAGTTTCTATGTGATGATTTGCTACCATAATAAATTGAAAAAAATTGAAGTTTGTTGTGATAAGCAAATTTAAATTAAAATCCAAGTTGTAATTGATAATTATAAGTGAAACGAGTTTTATACTTATAATATGATTTGGGAAATTAAATAAATAAGTTGTGTAACTTATAAAATGAGTGAATATAAGCAAAACCAATTATTAAAGTGGTTAAACAATTTTGTTAAGCAAAATGTGATATGAATTTGACTTTGGTAAAAGTTATATAGAATTTACTTTAGAATTGGAATCTGAATTGGACTTATAAGTGGAAAATTAAGTGAAGTTAAACAAATAATGTTTAATTGGTATATAACTTAAGTGATGTTAAATGAATTTGATTTTGATATCAAAGTGAAATAATAAAGTGAATTTATTAAATGAATGTGAACTTGAGATATATAAATAAAATTCCACTTTATTTGTAAAGTGAATTAGCAATTGAATTAACAAATGGATTGAATGTTAATCAATCGAATGTAAGTAAATTGATATGGAATAATGGATGTAAGTGTTAATTCATTAAAGCTAATGAATTGGAATTTGAATAAATTGAATGGAAACCAATTTAATATTAAACCAATTGGAATTAAAAGTGTTGAACCAAATTGAATGCAAGTAATGTAAATTTAATAATTTGGTTGTGTTGGTTATGATTTGGTTGTTATATGATTGTTGGTTGATTGTATATAGTATAATTCATTAAGTGTTAATGAAATTGAATGAATAAAATTGAAAGCTATGTAATTGGATTTAAATTGAAAGTGAAGTAAATTAAAATAGAAATTGATTTGAATTGAAAGTGAACCAACTTGAATTTAAATTAGTGAATGTAAACCAATTGAAAATGAATAATTGAACGTCATTGTATATGAATTGGTTGCAAACAATTACAAATAGTGTCGAAATTTTATAAGTTGTTTATAAACCTTGTTTAGTATGCATTTCTGTTGATATGCAAGTGTTGTAGTTGTTTAAAAGAGTAAAATTGTTAATAACTTTATATATATATGTCACTTACGTGTTTAAATTGAGTAAGTACAGGTGCCGTGGCTGCCGTTGGCGAGATTTGGTTGCGCTAAAATGCTTAATAATATACTACTTTGCTTAAAAATGCTAAAAGGTACGCCTACGCAATAAAAAATAGGAAATATGAACTGTTTTTCTGCTTTTCCGACCGTGTGGGTCGATGTATATATATTTATGTCTATTGTAATCCTACTACGATTGAACCGCGCAAAGGAGACGCTGGCGAATTTTTCTGAAAATTTAAGGCGTTAGAAAAAAATTTGAAAAAAAATTTGGAAATTTTTTGTTAATGAAAAGTCAATTTCCAAATTGTAATAAAACGTAGGAATTGAACTAGAAAATGGAAACCATTATTTTGGTTGAAGTTAAAGGTATTGGCAAAAGGTGAATATAAAATTTTTCACTAAGTGGATTTTTGAAAAGTTAATGAATTTGGGGCATTTTTCTTACTTTGCAATTTCGAGGACGAAATTCTTTTAAGGGGGGAAGATTGTAACGACCCAGAATTTTTGTCATTTGAAATTCGTATATTTAATTAATTTTAAATATTAAATAATAAGAATTATAAGCCGAATGAATTTAATTTCGAATATAGAGATTTAGTTGTTTAATTTAAATCGATAATTAATATTTGAAATTTTAGAAATAATCGGAAATTGGATCAAATGTGTATAAAAATAATTTATAAAGTTATACTAAATCATATTGAAGTTAGAATGATGTTTGTAAACTTTTAAAATTGAATTTAAAGTTAATTTGTGAAAATTGAATATTTTAATATTTAATTGACGAGTGAAAATAGTCATTTTTCAAACAGTCTCGGATTTCGACGAAACTAGTTTCATCGGATCCGTAATGTGATATTATTGTATAGTTTCAAATTTCATGTCAATCGGATTTACGGTTTGTCCGGAGCAAACCAAAACGCATAGAAATCGGTTTGATCGGTTTAATTTAAATTTGATCGTTTATTTCCATAACTCTCACATACGATCGAATTAGCTCCCGAAACATGTTCCATTGTGTTCGAAACGCGGGTAAAACCTTAGAAACGCCAGCCGGCACGCTCGATTTGGAGTTCGGAAAATTTTCGATGAATAGTGTTTTTGGAGATTTTTCTATATAAGGACCTCAACATTCATTTTTGCATCAAAACTCTCTCTTCTAGGGTTAGCCGCCAGTTTTATCTTCAATGGCCAGAAATTCTCCTCCTTCTTCTTCATTTTCCTCCAAATCCACAAACAATTAGCAGAAACCTCTAACTGCAACTTTGTAGAGCATTGCGAGCCCTTCGATTCTATACGGTAATGATCGAATATGGAGCGACGTGGAGGGGGGAAATTGGCAACGTTTTTGCTGCTATCACCCATGTTTTTCACAACCTAGGGATGGCCGAGCTTGATGATATTTGGGTCGAAGATGGAGTGTTGCACGTGCTTTCGTTTGATGCTAGCCGATCGACTTCTAGTTCGTCGATGGTGGAGTATAATTCAATGGAAAATGGAGGTTATGGGTTGGTTTTGAACATGATTTTCACGTTGAGGAAGAAAGGAGAGGCACGGCCCAGATCTGGGGAAGGGAAATGGATGGCCATGATTGAATCTAGGGTTTGAAATTAAAAAGAATTTGTAAATTATGTAAATATTTAATTCGTACAAACTTTAAACTATCATAACTTCTTCATACGAGGTTGAAAAGTTACGAAACTTTTTGCGTTGGAATCGTTTTGACGAGCTCTTCGCAATGGAACTGGTTTGGAGTTGATTGGAGACAGTGAAAATTTTGGGTAAAATTAAACGTTTGTTTGATTTTATCCGAAATAAAACGCTGCAACCGTTATTGAAAGCAAGGTGAGAACTTCTCACTCAATCGAATATTTTGTTTCGATTTAAATTTTAAATAGTTGAGATTTAAATTTTTTGATAGTGTTGATTGTGTGAATTGATTGATAATTGCTATCTGTTGTGTTAAATAGACCCTATACGCCGCATATTAAGCGGAGGTTATTTATTAAAAACATATACCGCGATAATTCCACCATGAAGTGGAATTGGTATTATATATGTATTTGGAGTTGATTTTCCGCATTATATAGCGGATGAGACCCTATTGCGCCGCATAATAGCGGATAATATTTATAAATCCCATATACCGCGATATTTCAGTTTGATGTGAAATTGGTATTGTGCTAACATCTGTGGATGCAGGGAAACAGGTTGGAGGGATCCAACTGGATTCCTCAAACATTTGAATTTATTTCATATGTCGTGTGTTGATTATTTATAATCGCCGTGTGATTATATTGTGATTGAAATTGTTGACGGCTATAATTTAGCCGAATATATTTCGGTATAGTTGGATACCAGAAATAGATAAAATTGGATTTTTGAAATTTAAGTTGAAAATTTATCGAAAAATTTATTTTTAATAATTGGATAAATTTAAAAGTAGTTAAAAGATAAAAGTTTTATTTTTGAACTGTATTGAATTAAATTTCAAATTTGGAAAAAAAGGGCTTAATAAATCGATTTCGAAATAATTATTTATAAATTGAAGAATTTATTTAAAATTTGGATTTTTGAATAGTTTGGAGAATAAAGGAAATTATCTATATATAATAGGAAAACTCTCTTTTGAAGCTTTTGAAATGTCTAAAATGTCCTTTAGCATTTCCATTATATGATAAAGGTACTTTTGTCATTTTTGTTACCCACGTCTCAATCAAATGCATCAACTCCAACCGTAATGAACACGTCTCCCACACTCACATATCCTATTTTCTTAAAGAAATAAAGTGGAGCCTCCTTCTTAATAGATAAAAGTTTTATAACAGGTAACATTCCCTATTCTGACCAATCAATGCCATCTTCAATCAAACTCTGGAACAACACTGCCACTATTTAGGCGAATTCCACAACAACTCCAGCATGTGGTTCAGATCAGTGCCAACATGAACATCCAGCCGATAGACGTAGATTTTATCGACCAATCTTAGACATAATCGGAAGCTGTGCTTTTTTTATATTCAAAGGTCAGAATTTAATTTGCTACAATTTAGATCTAAAAAAGGTTAGACTTTAATCCAGGCACTCGATTTTAAGATTATTTAGATACTTTACATTATGAAAACTCAAATGAGGTTGTAGTTGAATGATGCCAAATTCTATTCTGACTTATATTTAATCCCACAGGTCAAAATTTCAATTTATAGACTTAAGTAAGGAATTGTGAATGGTCCATAGTTTTCAGGACAGATTTTGATGATTGTTTCTACGAGAAGGCATGATGATTTCTGAAGCATGAACACTTTACAACTCTAAATGGGAGTGAATTTCTTGGAGGTGAGGGAAGATATAACTGTCGCTATCAGCTCTTTATTGCAAGAGGTTTATTAATTCTATATGTTATTTACATTTTTAGTTCCTTTTGTTTAAGAAATTTTGGAACTGTTTAGGATTTAGTTGAAGGAAATCTAAATATTACTATGATGATATTTGGTAACCTAATGTTTAATAGGGTGAAAATTGTATTGTATGTCTGATTGTTTGTACTTCGAACAATTATACAAGAACATTGGCATTTGGTCGGTTAATAATATAATAGTTGGAGTTGGTGTTTGATGAAACGTACATAAACACAAAAGAGTACCATCATACAATGACACGCTTTGACCAGTTACATAATCACATCAATAAAAATGAGGATAGATTCTGTTAAAACAATTTGTAATACCCAAAGGAAAACAATATACAATATGCAATTGTTTTACATAAAACTTTTGTAGCACTCCTTACAATCTATTATTAAACTATAGATCTCAGTCTGTATATATGGTGAATGCATTATTTTTGAATTGCCATAAATAATTAGGGGGCAATCAGCTTTCTGTCTCAATTAGAGAGTGGAGTGATTTGTTTTGCACTTTCTTTGTAGGAGAAACGTAATTCAAGTGGTGAGAGTTTACTGTTTTTTGTTACTGAATTTTAATTTGAGTGATGATTTAATATCTACTTTTGTCTTAGTTTATTTTTCTTCAAATTCACAATCAGATTCGTACCAATTTGTAGCAAGAAGTGTATTTATTTTCCAGAAATTCAATCCAACTCTTAATTTGACACTAGATCTAAAATTTGTATTTTAAACCAAAACAAGAAAAATGGAATTAATGAATGTTTTATATAATTTTAGATTTTATAGGTTTCAAATTCTTCCTTTGCCAGGTGTGGTTCTAAAGTGAGCAGTATGGAGATAACACACTAACAGCAAGATAACCGAGGTATTATCATATTTATGAGAAGGTTGCTTTAATTCATCCATTTCTTTTTCTACAGCAAAAGATTATATATTCTCTTTTTCAATGGTTAACAATATGAATTTACCCCTTATGTTTCTGAATATATATGACTGCTTTTACCTTTTCATGTTGCAGGATGAATTTGCATTCTATTTGCTACACAAATGTGCATGTTTTGGGTTACAATTTTGTTTTGAAATTGATTTCACTAATGCAAATTCATGTGCACTATTCACATTTTTGTTGTCTTATATGAATGTGTTTTTTGATGGAAGTTATTGAGCATGAGTATCAAACCTTTTATCTCATCGTTATATATAGCCAGTACTTTAAGTTCATTATTTGCTTTCAAATTGAGTGCATCACTGCATAGGCAATTGTTTGCCTTTTTTGAGAAAGTTCATGCGAATAATGGGTTTCAATTCTACTTAGACATGTTCAATCTTAACGGTTATGGTATTTTGTACCTTATTTGCAGATAACTAAACTGATTTATTTCTTAACCACACAGGAAGTTGATGCTGTAAAATAACATATAGTATCACATCACTATTTTTTCTACAAACATGTATGTCTTTACGTTACAATTTTCTAACAAAATTTGTGAAGTTTAAAACTAATATTTATGATTATAATGACAATGAAATCTTGATTTCTTTAATTTTATATGTTTTCATTAGCGTTTCAAGACCTACCCACTTCACCAAAAAATTCTAACAAGGTTTCATGCATGTTCTAAATGCAAAGCATCCTAAAAGTGTGTGCAAATTGGTAAGTGGAAACAAAGAAGGGCTTGAAAAAAATATAAGCAATGGTAAAAAAGACTTCTCTTATTGTACTCTTTTTGTTTAGGTGTTATTCACGTGAATGAAATGGAGGATGTATGTTATTTTGTGAGTTTTTGTTCTATCTTTCAGACAGTTTTGCCAAATATTGCCTTTGCAATTCAGTGTTGAAATAATTCAACATGTTAAAATATTAATTGTTTACTCTTAGTTATGCCTTTTTATTTTCACTTATTGTAGGGTTTGGATGTATATTAAAAGCAAGTGATAAGTAAACAAGCAAACATTAAAGACTATTGTCATATTGTCAGTTTCTAAGAAATATTTTATACTCTCCGCCCTTTGATGTTTGTAGCAGGAGCTTCAATATAACTATTTACTTATAGTGTTCTATTAAAAGTGAGGTTATAAGACTTTATCCATTTATGTGCACTTGAGTTTCTCAGTTGTAAAGCAAAATATATAGTAAGGTTTTGTTCTGTTGGTATATGACCATGTATGAATTGATATCATGATCAGGTTTTCTTTACAAAGATTTGCTGCAAGTATGTAAATACTAAATCAATATATAAAACTATGCCTTTTGTACTAAATTTATAGATAAAAAGATAACTTCATATTAGTTCATTTCATATGCAGATGAGGGCAAAGGAGGAGGCGACGAGGGCACGGAAAGACAAACATTGGACGTGGCTTTCAGGAAGGCTCCAGAGTTGGTGATGCCGACCACTTGGATGAGGGAGTGTGATCTACCAGCGTGGATGGGAGGATGGAGATGTTATTCCTCAGGTTTCTTAGAGTTACAGTTGCATGATTGGATAATGGATAGTTACCGTGATTATTGGCAATGGTTAGGGCATTGTTTGAATTGTCGAAGAAGGAAGCGATTTAAAAGGCGGCGTGCTCCATTGAAGCTGTGAATCATACTCATTATCATTAGGGAAATTAATAAAATGAAACTAAATTTGGAAGGCATTATATTTTATTAAGTTCAAGCAAGAATTTGAAATTGCAAACCTTCGAGTATAAGATAACTGAATGTTAGTCCATATTTATAGTGGAAATTTAATGAATGTTTATCAAATGTACTTTAGTGTGTTACGTGTTACGGTTGAGATGTACTATTTTAACAAATAATCTTCCATTTCAAATGATTTAAGCTTCGTTGGGACTACTGTGCCTTGCTGTCTCATGTTACAAAAACGGTTTAAGTGCAGTATTTTGTAGCAATGTATTGGTTTTGTGAGTTTAAGAGCTGTGTTGTAAGAGGGGGAATACATATTCACATAAGTATGTGTATGTGCAGTGTGTGTTCGGGTAAGTGCGTGGGTTGTGTGTGTTGCCAGTGCAAGGAAGGTGAATGTATATTAGGTGAATGTATATTAGGTGAATATATATTATATGCGTACAGGTATCTCAGTTGTCAGTGCTAGGGGTTGCATGGTAACGCATGGTAGGGGTTGAGTGTATAATGGACCCAAGACAACAAAATCAAATTGCAATGAATATAAATAGTATAAACTAAGAGTTAACAAAGTTGAAGGTTATTTTTCATTTAATATTTCAACGCATGGTAAGCTGATGCAGCTGTAGGACAAGGCATGTTTTGTATGTACTATTTTACATTAAAAAGAAGTTAACTCGCGGTTGTTTTTGCACACGTCCAACGGACGTGCCATACATACTGGTCTTCTTAAAAAGGAATTTATTTTAAAATGGAAATAGATTTAGAAATCCATTTGGTAATTGATTTTTGGTGATTGAAAATAAATCTTTTGAAATGTTTGGAAATTTGATTTGGTGTTTTGAAATAAATTTGGAAATAAATTGGAAATTAATTTATTATTAATTTTACTATAACTAGTAAAATTGGTTTATTAAATTTTATTTGATTTTAAATTAATCAGATAATTTAATTAATCCTACTATGGATGTTTGGATTTTATTGGATGTTGAATTATTTAATATCTTTGATGTGTGATGTTTTGTGATATATCCTAATTTGTGTTGTGATCTGTGAATGGTTTATTTTTGATATTTATATATCTGTGATCTGTGAATCAAAGATAAGCGTTATAATTTATACCACTTATCAATTATATTGTTATATTTGATCTGTGATGATTGGATGTTGTTGCACTATTGTGTTAAACCCGTGGACTACACAATACACACACAAATGTGGATTTCACGTGGAAATCAGTTAAGTCACAGATTTTTATCAATTTTGAAAAATTGAATTTTTGAATCCAAATTAGTTTGGAATTTGAAATGAAAACTTTTGAAATGAGTTTCGGAGATAAAAGTTATTTTAAATAACTTAATAAAAAAATTGAAATTTAAATCATTTAATTTAAATTTGAATTCAATATTTTGAAATTGAATTCAATGAATTGGGAATTTTGGTTTAAAAGATTTTATAATTATAAAAGGTGTTTTATGGGTTTTAACCATTAAAAAAATATGGTTTTGGAAATTTAAATTTAAATTCAAGTTTTATACTTGGATAGATTTAACCTGTATAAATGTAACCAGTTTTTCCCAAAACGAAAACTATTCGTTTTCAAATAATAATGGCTTTCAGAAAGTGAAAAAGATTTCCAATTTTGTATCGAAACAATTCAAGTTGAAATGAAATTGTAAATAGTTTGGAAAACTATGAATTAACCTTTGTGAAATGATTAAACTTTATTTTGAAATACAAGAGTATTTCAAAAGGTGTATCTTTTATATTATAAAAGACTTGAACTGTGAATAGTTTTGAAAGCTATAAATTAAATTTTAATTTTAAGATTTAATGGGTTAATCAAATTGAAATGGAAATTGATTTGGAAATCTGTGAATGAAACTTTGTGAAACTGGGTAAACTTTGTGAAGTAAATCTTTTTGTTTAAAGATTTTTAATGGTAATTTGTTTAAACCATTTAAAGGAAGGATTTGGGTAATAAGTTGTGACTTAATTGAAATCCCTATATTCATATGTTTTAAATATTGTGCTCACTATTCGGGTTAGCCGGGAAAAGACCTTTGTGTCATATAACCCATTCTGAATTAGTGATACGACGATATGGATCGTATTGAAGACCGGTGGTGAAGACCGGGTATTTGTGAAAACGATAGGATGACCTATCGATTGTCTCTGCACCGTTAGCTACGGTATAGAGATTTCCTTTGTGATGGGAAGTTTTATCGGGATTGTGAATACCCAGATTGCAAGGGCTTCTTTTGAAGTGCCTTCGGTTCTGTTCGAACCCGGAATAGACTTGTATGGTTACATGTCTGACATTACATTTTGAGATATAAAGCTGATTTCTTTCAAATACATTTTTGTTTGGTGGCGGAGAATGTATTCTCTTAGCTTAACACCCTTCTTTGAGACGTACGAGCTTAGAGGTTATGTAGTTGAAATTTATCAGTGATATACTCCCAATTTGGTAGTGTGGCATGCTGAGTGTTGCTGTGTGATGATCATTTCTTGATCATTTGTGATCAAAGCGTGGCTTAGTGAAAAAGCGTAGCTTTGTGGAGGAGACCTCTTCGGATCTCACAACCCGGAAATGGGTCGAAACAGGAATATGCGGCAAAGGTTATGAGGGTCGCGCCCTTTAGGGTATGTCATTTCCTTCTGGAAAAGGGTGGTATCAGGTATGGAGCCCTGGTATTTAACCTATGTGGATACTCCGATCTCATTTATTGTGTGATTGTTGTTTGATCGAGGCGCCTCGGATAAAGGTCCCAAAGGACCGGGGAATGGCATATTCGTGAGTTACCTAGTTACAGGGGTAACCCGGCCTTGTGTTGGCAGAGAGCTAGTTAGTTCTCGGGACGTCCAGCCAGAGGCGATCCCATATGGCGGTAGGAAGTTCCTTAGCCTGACCATTTGGTGGAAATCCAATTCCCAATACGAAACCAGTACGGTTTTAGTTGTAGAACCTGCCATTTACTTATGGTGGCGCCCCACTGTTTAGATGGTAGCTATAGTAGGCATAGTTCGGAATGTCTATGTTGGCTAAGATTAATATTATACTTTCGAAATGTTTTCCACTATGCACTAATAATAATAAATCCAATGATTTGTGTAGTAAGAATGTTTGACTATCATAAGAAAAAATCTCCTCCAATTCTGCGTTTGCATTGTGTGTGTGACGGGAGGTCTTATGGTAGTTTCATTTTCCAAAAGCATTGCGGATATTTTCCACTTCCTTTGTTCTTGTTGTTTTAAAGATAATAACTGTTTTAAGTTCTCACACCAGTCACCATGACTGACCTGGAGTTTATTGTTTTCTTCCTAAACTCTGGGTGCCCACCAATTTCAACACGGGCAGTCTAGAGTCAGGTTATCAGGTCATTCTGGATTCAGGAGATGCTGTGAAGCTCAATGGCGAGCTGGATGGCGAGACGTATCACTTGTATATGATATTATTATTCCGCTATGTATTCTGTATGAGGACATGTTCATATAACTGTCCAGTTGTGTTGTACATTGTTGTTGTAAACTCTGATGATGATGATGTAATGTATAAAATGATAAAATTTTGATTTGAAGATTATTCATTTATCTATTATATGTTGTTCCGCTGCGATATGTAAGATTCTGTTATTGTTCTGTGTTTTTCTGTTGTTTCTTCTTTCTTTTTCTTCTGTCTTCTTCTACCTCTTCTTTTTCTCCATAACAATTCGGTTTTCCGGCATTCGATTGCTCGGCAGTTGATTTAGTGGACGTATTAATGTCGATTTTCGAGCGACGAAAAATCGCGTTCGTTACAGCTTGTTTATCATTATAGCTTGTGGAGCGCTTGCTTTTGTTCGACTTGCGATGTGTTTGTATTTATGGCTAATGATTTGTGACTTATTTTTTATGATAAGTTATTTGGGTTTTGACTCGTTTTCAAGCAATCTTATATTTTCTAGAGTTGACTTGCTTTATGCAATATTTTGTGTACTTGAGTTTTCGAAGTTAGTTTTTCTTATCACCATATTTGAGATGATTCTCGCTGATGGGCATGAGATTATTTGATGACATGGTTATTTGGTATTGATGTTTTATTTACATATGACATATATTAAATAGTTTTTATCATTCCCTATGTTTATGCAAATTTATTAGTGAATGATTTCACAGTGAGACTTTTCGATGTTTAGTGTGATACACTATTTGGGTTTATATGTCTTTGATGTTATGCATGCTTATTATTATATGTTCTTGCCTTTTAGATATTTAGAAATAGTCTGATTTGTTTATTTTATAATGCTCGGGTCAGACCGAGAGTAGACAAGTATGACTTTGGATTTGGGCTAGCTTGAGTAGCTATATGGAGTAGTATCTTTTTGATAATTTCCCTTTTTAGATGTTAGCTTTGTTTGTAGACTTGGGTTATACTTTGCTATTGTATTGACTTGAGATGACTTGTATATTCTTTTAGACCTATCATAGTTCATGCAAGTATATATTTGTATAAGTAAGTTTAATATTTCATTTTGTAGACTTACACTTTAAAGAAGTAATTAACGTGTTTCATTTCCTTTACGACGTTTGATTCTGTGTTGTATACTATGTTGTGTATTTTTCTGAATTATATTAAAATATTGTATTATTGTTTTGCGGCTGGATATAATATGTTGAGTTACCACTTGTAAGAAAAGAAAGAAAAATTTAGTCATATAACTCGATGTATCAATGCTCGTCCAAAGCAATATTACAGATGGTCACTCCTAACTAGCCTTATTTTCTATAATACTCGACATTATTTCTTTTAATATTCTTTGGTAATATAGGTATAAAGGTGGGGCATTACAGTTGGTATCGGAGTAGAGGTTCAAAACAATATAGAACGTAAGAAACACAAATCTTGGCCTAGATTGACTTAGAGTCCCGTCCCTTTGGTGTTTCGGGTAGAAATCAGGATTTATTTCCAATTTAGAGTAGATGTATAAATAATTATTAGGAATAATCATTGGGACGTATTTGTGGAAAATATTGAAATACCTTACAATTATTATTTTTAAATGATTTCAAAAGTTAAGTGGTGTTCTGATCCATTAGTAATCAGAGTTGTGCAACGAAAGTTGATAGACAGTTTCCGCTGAGCATAGTAATTCGTTGTTTATTTATGTTTGATTGAATATTGTATGTACGGATGAATAGTTATATATTTGAATTTCTATTGATATATTTTCATTTATATGAGAATTTAAAGATTTATAAATTTGAAATTACTTTTATGTTAAATTGCCCGTTGAGTGTTTTTTGAATTCTGGTCGAGACGTAGGACGCTGTAGTGTCGATAGGGATTCTAAACGCTTTGACAAGACAGTCCGACACAGTAAATTTGAGTTATAATATTTGAAGTATTATAAATAACCGTGAATATGTTAAAAATAATATTTAAGGAGAAGATAAAGTTTTAAGTGAACTAAATATTATTATAAGATGGGGTTAATATTTTGTAAAATATATTTACATGCATATGTAATAAATTTTGGAAGTGAAGGATATTTTATGAAAAGTATATAAACATGTATATGCAAATGTGATAAATTTTCAAAACATGTACCTTGAAGAATAATAACATTTTAAAAAGAGAATATTACGAATTATATGGTTATTTGGAAAGGAAACATTAATTGAAGTTTTGATAATAATATTTAGTAAATGATTTAGAATTGAATTTATTATTTGCGAAAATAAAATCTATTGTGGAAAGATATTTTAGAAAATAAAATTAGAAGGAAAATTTATCTGTATGTGTATATGTGCTTAAAAATTTTGATGGCTTAGAAAATTATATGAAAATTATAAAAATGCATTTTATGTATTAATGGTAGATGACGTATGCAACCACCAAACCTTAGAAATAATTGAGATTAGTGATGATGCCATGTTTATTTCATGATCAACATCACAGCCATTTGACAAAGTGACTCATTATAAATGGATGGCAAGGCAACGTCGTTAAATTATTTGATATTTGTAATTGTGAATTTTTATTTTTTTAGATGTATGTTAAGAAGAATAGTGTGTAATATTTTGATTTGTTGTGTAAATCATTTTAGTATTTAAATGGACATTAATTTCGTATTTGAATTCTAGTCTATAAGAAGTTAAAATAAAAGAAGTAAACAATTGTGTTAATAAATTTTGGAAGTTCAAAATAAGAAATGATTTGAAATCTAAGAGGTGGATTATATAAATAAGATGTGGTATAAATAATTACTATAAGAAGTTATTTTACTCTTTTGGAAGATATAAATTTCTTTTAAAATAATTATTGAAGTAATAATTGAAATTCTGGAATTTGAAGTTAAAATATTTGGAATAAAGGGAAATCTTTAAATTATTTCCTTTTTTTTTTAAATTAATTGAGTAGACATCTTTTTTGTTGACAAGCAAAGAGCTTGCCTTTGTTAGACTTGCAAAGAGTAGTCACTTGTGTAGACATGCGAAGTGCTATTCATAAAGCTCTTGTGTGCTTGATTATTGTTATGATTTGAGTTGATTGTCACTTTAATTATGATGATTGTTGAATTTGGCATGACAAATTAATGAAGATATTTCAAACTCTAAATAGCTTTATAAAATAATAATGAGATTATAGAAGTTCTTTTGTAAAGCAAGAAAAGAGATTTTTATAAATGAGTCTGAATTTTAGCATAATAATACAACTTATACTAAATTAAATTTTCCTTTTAATCATAGGAAGTCTATGAAGATTGTTGAATTAAATATTTTAGTGAAAGAAAGAAAATTTCATTGGTTTAATAATATAAGTAACTTTTTACAAGGAATTAGTTTTGCTAGTTTATGGAGTTCAAAACTAAGAATTTGAATTGAAAAGAAATTAAAAGTTGAGTTTTGGTGAAAAAATGTAATTTATTCATGTTATGGAAAATTAATTTTTGGGGAAAAGAATTCTTTTCAATAAAATGAGATTAAATAATGGAATTTTAATAAGAAAATAAAGGGAGTCTTCATATTGTTTTCGCGCTCTTGTACCACGAGATTCAAATAAAATGAATATATTTTTAACCCCTTAGTTTTTTAGTGATTTAAACTATAAAAGGAGTCATAATTTTAAAAGGATGTGAAATATTGGTGTAAACTTATTTTCAATCTAGAAAATAAGGATGGATAATATATTGACTTTTGGAAATTAATATGTTGAGTTAAATTATTGTTTTACATTAGTGGAGTTTAGTTGAAATATTATTTATGTTCTAGAGATGTGTTTGTACCAAAAATGGGCACAACACTCTTCGGAAGTTTTTGAAGAGATAAAAGTGAAGAATGAAAATTAAAACTGTGGATTATCTAACAAAAACTCCAAGTAACAGAAAATAAGTTGCAAAGACAAGCGATTTAGAGTGGTTCGGCGTTTTGCCTACGTCCACTATGAAGTTTGATGATTTTATTGCTCGATACTTGAAGATTACAGTAGTTTATAATGTAATACAACTGAATTTATATGCTAAGTCTCAATCTAAAGCAGCGGCGGTGTTCTGGAGTAAGTCTGGCAGAATCTGGGCGCTCTTCAGTACTTAGAATTATCCGACCCCTTTTCTGAATGACCAGGGGCTCTATTTATAGGTGTAGGAGGCTGATATTTCGCCTAAAATGAGGGGAGACCAGTTCTGGTATGTCAGGGGGACCACATGGCCGAAATCTGGAGATCCGGGCCCACTTTGGGATCGATTCGACCCTTGGTTCGAATCGATCAAGAAATTGTCCAATCGAGCTAAAATTTGGTGTGGACATTCTTCAACATGCGCTCAAGCTTCTGTGAAAATTTCATAGCATTTGGATGCGTAGATCTCAAGTTATGATCGATTCAAGATTGCATTTCTGGTTGACTAGCCTGGTTCGAATCGATCTTAGTTCGAATCGATTCGTATGAATCGATCCCCCTGCGCGCGAAGACAATGGTGTGGCGTACATGCTTCGGGTCAACCCTCTTTTATCTCTGAGTTTTACTGAGTCGTACCCGGGGTTTTAGCTGCGTAGACTAGGTGGATTCGAGACTATCGATTCGAAGACGCGCTTTCTTTGAATCGATTGAATTCGTGCTCCTTCGTATCGATCGTGGAAGGTCATGACTGATCGATACGAAGCATCCTCTATCTTTGGGATTCGAAGACAATAGTGGTATGGAGTCGAAGCTCCCTCAACTGTATGTAATCGAAGGGTTTCTCCTTGATGGATTCGAAGGTGGGAATGTGAGGATGGATTCGTAGCACGGCTATTTGGACGGATTCGAACCATGGGCTTGCTCGATGGAGTCGAAGCAAAGGTGCTCCTCATCGATTCGAAGCAATACACGTTTGATGGATTCGACCATGCTGAGGTGATGCCGGTTTGATGGATACGTGTTTCATGGATTCGAATATAGGCTTCGCCTATGGATTCGAACTAAGGACTGTCTACTCCATTTTTCGTTGGTGATATCTTGAGCATACGAACTCGGATTGCCTCGAAATTTGGAACATTGGTTTCTACTACCCTGCTTGACGTGCCTTATCGATTGCTGCCCGATCTGGACTCGGGCAAATTTCATCGATATCCATAGCGATCCTTGCGCGTAGCTGATCTTCGAGACGATCTGTCACCGGTTGCTAGTTAAGTCCTTGGTGTCACGGCCTTGCCAAAAGGCGGGATAACATTTGCCCCCCAAAGTACCACTAGTGTAAACATGACGTGCTTTGAAAAGCTGCAGTCTCTCATTGGACAGCTATGACATGCTTTACCGAAAGTTGCATTCTATATTGCTGTAATTGATCGTCGTATAATTGTGACTGGCTGTTAGTTCTTTGAGTCATGACGAGATGAACATTTGATCCCTGTAAATGACAAAGATCGAACATTAGTCAGAGATATGTGCATACGTGTATTATCTTGACTTTGGTTAACGTTGCGTGATCACAAGTCGTTGTTAGTTCGGTTTGTTATCGAATTCTGCATCGGTCCTCTCCTGGACCGGTTTGAGATTCGAGTTAAAACATTGCTTTTATGATTGTCTATGATTATCCCTTGGTATCGATCCTCTCCTGAATCGTTGCACAAGATAGACAAGCAGTAATTTTTATATTTGGAGCGATGCGTTTATCCTCATTCGATTGTTTTCGATGGATTCGGGGTGATGATTCGAATCGATTATCTTTGATATCGCCACGAGTCGATGGTTTTAAAGTCGGCACTTCGAATTGATGTGACACAGTGACTTTGATTCATTTTCCGTCAATTGCCTCGAATCGATGGAGCTTCGACTCGATGGAGTTTGTATTGATGGGGCTTCGCATCGATGCTACCCGGATGGACTCGAAGCTTTAATGAATTCGACAATGATGGATTCGGAGGTATGGACTCGAAGCTGACTCGTAACGTACGCACGTTGGAGTTCGAATTGGTGAGTTTGAATCGTCTACTTCGAATCGATGATGCTTTGCGTCGATACCGTATGGATGGATTCGATGTGGTTTAAGGGTCCGAAGCCAGATGGATTCGAATTAAGGGATGAATTCGAAGGTGATGGGTAATCGAGCGATCGTTCGAATCGATGGAGTTGTGACCTGTTATGACCGGTCAACATGACCGGGATACGAAGAGCCTCGAGTCGTCCTTGGAACCCATATAAATACGCGAGGCCAATTTCACTTTTACTTTTTACTGTCGCAATTGCTCCCTTCTTCGAATCGATCTTTCAGAGTCAGAAAAAATCGCGATTTCCACGAGTTGATCAAATTCCTCCAAGTTTTCATTTTTAATCAAACCAAATCAGGTAACCAATGGATCGAGTCGATCTAAGAGTGATGAAACTGGAAGTTTTCTGGCATCAATTCAATCTTTCCTTCTGAAAATTTTGAAGAGTTATGGGGTCTACGTGAAATGGGTCGACTCGATGACCCTGAGGAATCGCATCAATTTCAAGTTAGCTATTGATGGACGTTGTTCTTCATTGCTTCGCCTCGATCCAGAAATGAGCGATTCGAATCGATCTCGATCGCACGGCTTCGAAACGATGGTTATGAAAGACAAAAAAGGTCTCACGTCGATCGATTCGAAGTAATGATACCCCGATCGATTCGAAGGTATTTAATTTTTGATCGATTCGAAGTTACTCAGTGTTCATGGATTCGAAGCACTTCTCCATCCCAGAATTACATCGAGTCGAACCACATGAATTCGAAGGCAATCGATTCGATCTTCATCGATTCGCCCCGCATCGATTCGCCCTGATCGATTCGAACGTCTTTGCTTCAGAGACTACTACTCTTCTGATTTTCTCCAACATCCGAACTACGACCAACTTCAAGTTGTACTCTGACGAACATAATGAATTTTAGCATACTTGACTCCGATGAGCTTCAGCCTTGCATAATCGAACTTGACTGAAAGGTTTAAACTTGAATTTCCTTTGAAGCTCGTCGATGGAACTATGACTTAACCAATAATACAACTAACTTATATTTGAAGTGGTTCGTAGCGTTTGGATGGCGTTGGAGTGACGGTCAGCGATGACGGTCATCCTCATTCAAATTTCCAAGTTTTGTTGCACGGACATCTTGTTTCAATCTGTAAAATCTGCTTAAGTAACGCACAGCACTCGTACTATACGACACATCCATACACACTACACTGGGGAACGCACGGACTGTTTATGATCTTAACATTACTTTCTGATGAGTTAGTTAATTATGGAATCTTCGAGCTCCCAACAACAAGAGGTACAGAGCTCGACTCCTCCGGTGCTTGAGATTCACGATATTCCTGCCGATGCGATCGATCCGGCTCCAGATGAATTGCCAGAGGCAATATTTATCAAGGACCCCGTTGACTCTGTCCAATCTACCATTTCCGAATCCTTATTGGGCTGAATTTGCTTGAAACATAACATATCTCTGGACGATGTGTTATTACCCAGTGCCGCTGATAGACCGCACAATCCGCCCGAAGGATATACAGCTTTCTATCGTCATGCTTGCACGGCCGGGACTCTCCCTCCTTTCAATCAATATATCAGAGGGATGCTATCATATTTAGGAATTGCTCCTTCACAACTTCATCCCAACGGGCACGCGTTGCTGAACAGTGCCTTCGTCATATTTACGGACTGTCTCTTTCGCCCGCCAAGGCCAACTGAGATTAGACATATATTTAACTTCAAGAGTAGGGGTGACAGCCCGTCTTTTACATTCGTGGAGGCAGTTAGGAATTGCCAAGTTGTTGTCGGAGCCTGGACCCGACTGAGTTATTTCAAGAACGAATGGTTCTATGTTCGATGCCCTCCGGGTTTTGCTAGGCGATGGTTGTCTAGACGTAAGTGCCTTAACCTGTTCTCTTGACCAATTGCTTTTTGGCGTTAGTATTGACATCTTATTTCTCTTACAGCCATTATTTCCAGACCCGATGGCGGGTACTTCAGGGGTATAGTCCGAAGTCTTCAAGAAGTTCCGAGTGAGCTAAGACATATTGACTCGGTGATGGATGACTATAACTTAAGAACTCTCGGTCTGATCGAAATCAATCAAAGCATAGTTATCGAAGGGTTGGAAAAGCCTGCCTCCAAGAAGGAGAACAAGAAGAAAACCAAGAATAAAACGAAGAAGAAAACGGCGAAGAAACCGCTCGGAATCACCATAACCCAAGCGAGTGATGAAGAAAGAACCCATACAGATTCGGAGCCGATGGCTGATCTCTCGGGAAACTTTGAAGAATCGGGAGAAAAACGGAAAGGCAAGGCCGCCGTTTCCAAAAAACTTAAGTCTAAGGGGGGGGGGAAATCTGTAGATGTGTTTCCTCCCGCTTCCGGAGTCACGATTTCTGAGGCCGCCACTTCTCATTTGAGAGATTCTTTCAAAGGGCTTGACGATATTCCTATCCCAGATTATATATCGATTTCTCATAATCCTGGGTTGGAGGAATTTCAAGATGTCCTAAATATGAACGAGCCCTTTCCTTTAAGTGCGGTTAACACTTCCGGTCGGTTTGGGGGTTTACACATTTACACACACTTTCACAGCACTTCATGACTTTTGCATAGTAAACATTGCTTTATCGGATCCTAACCCGTAATCCTTTTTTATCGCAGGTGAAATGTCAGGCAAAGGCTCCACTTTGGATAGGCTCCGGAACGTGCGCCAATCTTCTCCATTTTATGATTCCCGCAGGAGAGAGACAGATAGGGATCATGGGCGAGGCTATTCAAGTCAAGAATGTTATGATAGAGATAGAGATTACTCGCGTGGCCGTTCTGGCCATGATTACTCTGACAGAGACTGGGGATACCAGTACCGACCCCGATCTCGCTCTCCTCCGCCTCCTAGGGCCCTAGTTGATCTTCCCGGGCCTTCTCAACAGCAACAGCCACCTTCTCAATCTTCTCGGCCTGATACTCAGCAGCCAAGAATGGAACCGACAACAGCCGCTATAATAGAACAAGCTCCGGCTGAGTTGTCAAGTGAGGGAGCCATCAAACTTGCGCAAATGAAAAGAGATTTTCCTGAAATTTGTATGGATGCTTATGTCTTCCCTCCTAATCTTAAAAGAATTCCTCCGGATGCTGAGAACATTGCTCATAACTATATCCGTGACTTCTATGCTTAGTATAAGGAGTGGTACAAAGCGGCAGCGAAAGCATCGAGGGTAGCTTTTGACCGGGCGAGGATTATTGCTGAGCGCGATGCTGACATTGTTAAACAGAAACGTATTATTTAGGTTCTTCAATCCGAAATGGAGACGCTCCGGAAGTCAGAGCTTGAAGCACTTCAGAAACATGAGGATGCCGTGGCCAAAATGGCGAGGATGCAACAGGAACACTGCGCCACGGAGATGGGCCACCGCAACACCACCATTGCAGCTGAGCGAGACTTAGCCGTTAAAGAGCTGAACGAGCTCAAGGCCAAATTTGCCGAAATGGTGAAGGAGAAGGATGACGCAAACGCCACTGCACAAGAGGCTTGCGACCAAGCGGTATCTCTCAGGGCCGAACTTACTGCGGCGGCGGTCAAGACTAAGTCTGCGGAAGCAGAAATCCAAGAAAAGATTTTGGAGGAGAGGTCCAGGCTTGATGTTGAGTTTGATGATCTCTTGGTCACGTACAACGCTAATGTTCTGGAGCACATAAATTTAGCGTGGCTGGGAGATGACTCCATGATCCTGTACAATGCCTGGACCCGGCTGGTGGATGAAAAGAGAGCAGCGCATCCAGATGAAACACTCGATGAATTTGAGTTGGAGATGCGTTGGCTCACCGAGGATGAGAGGAAGGTCCTTCATGAGGCGGTGATTTCTATGGCGAAAGAAAAGATTGGTGTTCGATCTCTAGAGACAGGCGAAGGCTCGGGGATCGCGCATCACGAGGAAAGTGTTGAAGCTGTAATTCCAACATTGCCCGAAACCACTGGTGCGATAGATCCCCAGTCTGTTCCTGCATATAATCCTGACCAACCGCTATTATCTTCCGCCGATGATTCTGCCCACGTTCCGGTCCAGACTAAGGAAGGTATTTGAACGCTTCCTGCATTTTAGTTGTGAAGAACCTTAAGCAACACACTTGGCTAACAATTTTCGCTTTGCCGCATTTCAGTGACTGAAGTCGTTGTTTCTACGCCTCTTGCACTATCAGTTCCATATCAAACACAAGGGGCTGTTTTTACTGAAGCCATCACGACTTCTACCTTGGTTGGCGAAGAGGGAGATGCAAACATGTTTTCTTTTAGTGCTCAAATGATTGAGGAACTTCTTAATGAACCCATCAATCCCTCGGTTAATCCGTCCGATGCAATGAGTGGGGCTGCTCTGGCCGTTAGTTCATCTATGCCGGCTACTGGTACATCCGATGTGGCCCAAGCATCCCGCGAGGACGAAGTTCTTGCTAAGATTGATGCCGAGATGGCAGCAAGGACTGCTGGTATGAATCCGTCAGGGCCTGCCCCATTAATGGTGATCTCACCGGGCGGTACTGTAGTTATTGAAGCTGCTCCTGCCCCACTCTCTGTTACTGCTCCCATGCCTTCAACTAGTCCTCCGAGAAGAATTTCCGTCATCTCAAGCTTTGAGGAAGACGTCGATATTATGTCGCTGCCGGAGGACAAGCCCGAAAAGAGCAAACGGTCGAGGGGAAAATCAGGCAGCGGATCTGGCGGAGCTACCCCGAAGAAGAAAATAAGGAAGAAGAAAGATTGAACTCTTTCTTTAATTTTCCGTTGCATGGGGTAATATTTTGTTGACTTTTCTGTAGCCGTGTATAGATGTGGATTCGGCTCCCACTAGTAGAAATTTTTTGAACCACTTTGTAATCAGATTCTTTTTGTTGATAGTGGAAATGAAAATTTATTCCCTTTTTTGTCTCCAACTTGTTATGTGTTATGGTTCTGCCCCCAGTATTGGGGATAAGTGTGGAGTTGACGTATGTTTATGCTCCGCCTCGCGCTCTGGGAGTACGGAGTTAAGTAAATGTTTATACTCCGTCTCGCGCTCTGGGAGTACGGAGTTGAATGAATGTTTATACTCCGCCTCACACTCTGGGAGTACAGAGTTAAATGAATGTTTATACTCCGCCTCGCACTCTGGGAGTACGGAGTTAAATGAATGTTTGTACCCAGCTCGCGCTCTCGGAGTACTCTGGGATTTTGTAAATGTTTATACTCCGCCTCGCACTCTGGGAGTACGGAGTTAAGTAAATAGTTTGTACCCAGCTCGCGCTCTCGGAGTACTCTGGGATTTTGGAAAATATTTATACTCCGTCTCGCACTCTGGGAGTATGGAGTTAAGTAAATAGTTTGTACCCAGCTCGCGCTCTCGGAGTACTCTGGGATTTTGGAAAATGTTTATACTCCGTCTCGCACTTTGGGAGTACGGAGTTAAGTAAATAGTTTATACTCCGCCTCGCGCTCTGGGAGTACGGAGTTAGGAAAAATGTTTATACTCCGCCTCGCGCTCTGGGAGTACGGAGTTAAGTGAAGGGTTGTCGTGTATCAACCTGTTTCTGGCCTGATGTGATGGCTTGCCCCCGAGCTCGGGTTTCATTTAGTGAGTGGTTGATTGCTTCATAGCCACTCCCTACTTGAATAAATTCCACTATGTGATGGAATTTAGCTCTTCGTGCATCGTGATGTTGTACATTGTATTTAATGAATCACAGCTCTGGCTCGAAGAGATGACATTTTATTGCTGAAATAAGAAAATATGGCAAGTCAGTAGCCTTATTACAAATTCTAATTTCGAAATGCAAAAGTAAATTGCTGAATAAAAAACATAATGAAATAAATAAAGCCTGTTATATGTAGTAGCGACGGAGACTCTCGCTGTTCCAGGCCCTTGGTAAAACTAGACCGTCCACGGTTGATAGTTTGAATGTGCCATCTCCAAGTCTTTGTGTAATCACGTACGGTCCTTCACAATTTGGTTTCATGTGTTAAGGAACCAGGTAGATTCTCTTGAGGACAAGATCACCGAGTTCAAAGGTTCGGGGTCGAACTTTGGTGTTATATAACCGGGCGACCCGACTTCGGTATGCGGCCACTCTCAAATCAGCTTCTTCCCATTTCTCGTTTAACAGATCCAAAGATTCAGCGAGTAATATGGCATTTGTTTTTGGATCGTAATAAGTTACGCGGTGAGAAAATACTTCTGTCTCGACTGGAATAACGGCCTCCGAGCCATAAGATAAGGAAAATGGGGTGTGTCCAGTTGCGGTCTTGTGAGTTGTTCGATAAGCCCATAATGCCATAGGGAGTTCATCGACCCATTTGCCCCCAGCCTTTTCCAGTCGTTTCTTTAAGATGGATTTGATAACTTTGTTAACAGCTTCGACCTGACCGTTTGCTTGTGGATGTGCGACTACAGAGAACTTTTTATGAATATGAAACAGTTGACAGAAATTCTTGAACTCCGAACTTTAAAATTGGGTCCCATTATCGGTGATGATGGTATGCGGGAGTCCAAATCGAAAAATGATATTGCGGACTACAAAGTTTGTTACTTTCTTCGACGTGATCGTTGCGAGAGCTTCGGCCTCGGCCCATTTCGTGAAGTAGTCAACTGCGACGATGGCGTACTTCGCACCACCTCTTGCCAGAGGTAAAGCGCCGATGATATCGATACCCCACATAGCGAACGGCTAGGGACTGACCATTTGAGTTATCTCGGTAGGTGGGGCCCTTGGAATTCGAGCGTGTTTTTGGCACTTGTCGCACTTTCTGGCATAGCAGGCTGCATCTCGGTTCACTGTCAGCCAGTAATATCCATATCGGAGTATTTTCTTAGCAAGCGCTTGTCCACCGGTGTGATCGCCACATTCTCCTTCGTGTACGTCTTGTAATACTCGTTTGACTTCGTCGTGAGCGATACACCGGAGGAGTGGAACAGAATAACCTTTTCTATACATGATCCCATCCTGTATGATGAATCGTGAAGCTTTTCGTAAAATTTGCCTTTTCTCATTTCGGTGTTCAGGCAATATCCCATTCTCAATATAATTTTGATACGGAGTCATCCATGATTCTCTACTGGGAGAGGTTTCCAACACATCATTCGTTTTTATTTGATCGATGCTTGGGAAGGACAAAGTTTCGACCGGGACAAGTCCCATCTGCTGTGCTTCACCTGTGCTGGCCAGCTTTGCCAAGGAGTCGGCCTTTTGATTGTGATCTCGAGGTATATAGTAAATGGCGTAATAATCAAATTGATCCAGGAAATACTGAACTCGGGCTAGATAAGCAGCTAATCTTCGATCTCTTGCTTGATATTCTCCCCGTACCTGGCACACAACCAACTGTGAATCACAATAAATTTCTATAGCGATAATTCTCAGATCTCTGGAAAGTTTTAACCCAGTCAATAGAGCTTCATATTCGGCTTCGTTGTTGGTTGCGTGAAAATCAAACTTCAAAGCATAGCATATGGATCGACCTTCGGGGGTTTCTAGTACGACACCAGCGCCCGAACACCGATCGTTTGATGCACCATCTGTATAAAGTTTCCAGACATATTCAGGAGATTCGCTGGTTTCGGGTAAGTCGTCTGGAACAGTAAATTCAGCTACGAAGTCAGCTAGGACTTGCCCTTGAATGGCTTTCCGCGGAGCATAAGTAATGTCAAATTGACTCAGTTCGATATTCCACTTGAGTAACCTTCCAGACGTCTCAGGCCGCGTGAGGACCTGTCGTAACGGCTGATCGGTATACACAGTAAGCGAATGAGCTTGGAAATAAGGACGAAGCTTTCTTGAGGCAATGACCAAGCAATAAGCCAGTTTCTCCAACCTGGGGTAATTTCTTTCAGCTCCGGTCAATCGTTTACTAACATAATAGACCGGTTTCTGCACTCGATCTTCTTCTCGGACCAGAGCAACACTGATCGCATGCTCTGATACTGCCAGATAAAGATATAATTGCTCGTGATCAATCGGTTTTGACAAGATCGGTGGCGTAGAGAGATGCTGGACCAGCGATCGGAATGCGCCTTCACATTCCATGTTCCATTCAAAGTTTCGTTTTCCCTTCCGGATTAAATCAAAGAAAGGAATGCATTTATCAGTGGATTTTGAAATGAACCTGCTTAGCGCTGCTACCTTCCCGTTGAGACTCTGGACTTGCTTTATGGTCCTTGGAGTTTGCAAATTCCTTATTGCCCAGATCTTTTCGGGATTTGCTTCTATCCCACGAGCGTTGACGATAAAACCGAGGAACTTTCCGGATGCAACGCCAAAGTGGCACTTCAACGGGTTAAGCTTCATTCCATATTCACGTAGGATGCGGAACATTGAGTCTAAATCCCTGACGTGATCTATAGAAAATCGGGACTTTACTAACATGTCATCCACATAAACTTCCATGGTCTTCCCGATCTGGTCAGCGAACATTCGATTAACCAAGCGTTGGTAGGTTGCTCCGGCATTCTTTAAACCAAAAGGCATGACTCTGTAACAGTAGAGTCCCAGATCGGTCACGAAACTGGTATGTTCTTGATCGGGTAGATGCATAGGTATTTGATTATAACCGGAATAAGCATCCATAAAGGATAACAATTCATGGCCTGCGGTTGAGTCTACGAGTTGGTCAATTCGAGGAAGTGGAAAACTATCTTTTGGACAAGCTTTGTTTAAGTCGGAGTAGTCGACACAAGTTCTCCATTTCCCATTCGGTTTTCGAACCATTACCGGATTTGACACCCACTCCGGGTATAGAGCATCTCGGATGAAACCATTTGATTGCAACTTGTCAATCTCTTCTTTAAGGGCAACAGATCTCTCTGGATCCATACCATGCCTCTTTTGCTTGACCGGAACATGTCGCGGATCAATATTCAAGGAGTGACTTGCAATGTTCGGTGAGATTCCGCACATGTCAGAGTGCGTCCAGGTGAAGACATCGAGATTCGCTTGGAGAAATTCAACCAATTCCTGTTGTACCTGTTTTCCCAGTTGAGACCCAACTTTTAGTACTTTTGAGTCGTCATCCTCACTGACCGGGACGTCCACAGTCAGTTCGGCTGGAGACGCTTGATTCTCTTTAACTTCCTCTTTATCTTCGTTATCTCTAGGGTCAAGATCTTTAAAGAATTGGTAGTGGCGCCCGGGCCGGGACCCAGGCGCTAGTTGTCAATTATCAGTAAAACGGACGCAGAGAGATTCCTCTACGCCCTTTCCTTTCTCCTTCTTCTGTGCTTCACGCAACTCAGCAACGTAACAGGCCCTTCCTGCTGCCTGATCTCCTTGAACGATTCCTATACTATGGTCAGTTGGGAATTTTAAAGTCAAACACCACGGGGCAATGGCTGCCCTGAATTCAGCACGGGCTGGTCGACCCAGGAATGCATTATACGGTGAAGCGATATCAAGAACAACAAATTGCAGCAGTCGGACTCTCCTGCGTTCTCCAATCCCCAGTTCCACTGGTAGTTCCACTATCCCAGTGGGTATTGTTGCACTCCCATTGAAGCCGTGAACTCGAGATTGGCAGGGTTTCAAGTCTTTTGCTTCCATCTTCATTAAATCATAAGCTCGTTTGAATAGAATGTTTACAGAACTCCCACTGTCAACCAGGATCCTCTTCATCCAAGCAGGACCAACCTGGGCAGATATGACCAGTGGGTCAATTGTTGGAGCTTCGATTTTGTCAGCATCTCTGCTTCTAAATATGATATCATCAGACATCGTCTTTTGTTGCTTAGCCGGGGTTCCATCCTCACAATTACTGCAGCATTCGAAGCTCGCATGCCTGATAGAGCTAGCATACGACTCCATTTCCCTCCAGCTTCTGTCCGCTGGATGAGGACCACCACTTATGGTATTGATAACTAGCCTCCCGCCTGTATGAGCGGGTTCCTCTTGTCTCTCTTGATCCTGTGTACGGTTTGGATTTGACAGGCCCGCACCACCAGACTGTGGTGCCCGCACGAATTGATCTAACTTCCTCTCCCTGATCAGCTTTTCTATGAGGTCCTGCAAATGTCGACAGTCATTTGTATTGTGGCCATAACTCTCGTGAAATCTACAAAACTTTCCTGTCTGAATCTGCCTCTCCGATGACCGCTTCGGAGCGGGTTTCTTATATTGTTCGATGTTGCAAGTTTGTAGGTACACATTTTCCAGCGATGTATTTAATGGTGTATAACTTTCGAACATCGGAGCCCTACGACGTGGGCCTGGATTCGGATTCTCTTCTTATTTTGACCATTGCTACCTCTTGGCTGAGTTTGTTTGTTCTGTATGTTTAACTGAACTTTTCCGGAATTGTCACCGGACTGTTTGACTGCTACATTGCTTTGTATTCCCTCACTTCCGGGCTTCGCATCGTCCTGCTTCCTAGACTGTTTCGCGTCCTCTTGCCGTAAGAATTGAGCGGCTTTGGAGTAGAAACGGTCCAACGATGCGGGTGGTTTTCCGGCTAACCAGTTTCCAAATTCGGAATCGGGATCAATTCCCTTTGTCAATGCCATTAAAATTGAGTTGTCGTTGGGATTACTAATCTCCACACATGCCGCATGGAATCTCTCCAAGTAACGCCTTAGTGTTTCCCCACGAGCTTGGGTAACACTGGACAGGGTGTTAACATCTTTGGGTCTAGCGACATGCATGCGAAATTGTTTAACAAATTTCTTAGCCAATTGGTCAAATGAAGAGATAGATCTTGGAGGTAATCTTGTAAACCACATTGTTGCAAGTCCACCCAGTGAGATGGGGAAACTTCGACATTTCACGGCATCGTCGGCCCTTGCGACGCTCATTGACCATTCATATTTCAATATGTGCTGATTGGGATCAGAATTTCCTTCGTACATAGGGAGAGTTGGCATTCTGAATCTCCGAGGAGGTTCAGCGTATAGTATCTCGTCCGTGAAAGGAGTATGACTTCGAGAAATCCCCCAATCGTCGTTGGTAAGACCTTGGCTTTCGCGGATCATCTGACGTATCATAGTCGAGATGTCTGGCATTGCTACATTTTGAGCATGCTGAGCTAAGGTGTGGTCGGGTTCCACAGTGCGAGTTTGGACCGGGCGCTGTTGACGGTCCAAGTTTCGCCTCCTTGGCTCAGCATCTTCTGGGACGTATGGTTCAGAAGTACATCCCTGCTGTTGATTATCTGAATCTGGAAGATGTCGGGTATCAACCCTTGTTTCTACTGTGGCAGTTGTGACATGATTGTCCGTAGTATATTGTGGAGTACGACCACCTCGTGCTGATGGCCCAGCCTGGAAGCTGGTTGACGGTCCTGCCCTCAACTGTCCGACAGTCAGGGCAGGTTGATATCCAGCAGCTTGAGCATGACTTCCGTCCAATCGAGGACGGGTAGATCTATGATGATAGTCAGATGAGGCAGAGCTTTCAGTGGATGAGCAGGAAACATCATCCCTTCTGGACCTCCTACGGCCCTGGCGGTTCAGTTGGTTTGTTAATTCAATATTAGCACGCAACTGTTCGGCCAATTGTTGCCGACTTTGAGTCAGCTCTTGAAGCAACACATGGAATTCTTGTCTGGTGACTGCCCCAGATGGATCTGAATGAGCAGTGTTGTCTTGGTTGGATGGCTGCTGTTGAGCAGGATTCTATCCATCCCTACCTTCTTGTCCAGCAGCTGTAGAAGTGGTTCTTATGCTAACCATTTTGAATGATGAATCCTTTTCCTAGACTTTATGCAAATCTGAATAGAATGGAAGGATGATGAATTAGAGATCTGGATCTTCCTCTTGGATTTGTGCAATCCGGTATCGATGGTAGATCCAAGGAGCAGGAGAAAAAAGCTGGTTTTTTCTCAGTGAAAGCACCAAAGTGTTTGTACCAAAAATGGGCACAACACTCTTCAGAAGTTTTTGAAGAGATAAAAGTGAAGAATGAAAATTAAAACTGTGGATTATCTAACAAAAACTCCAAGTAACAGAAAATAAGTTTCAAAGACAAGCGATTTAGAGTGGTTCGGCGTTTTGCCTACGTCCACTATGAAGTTTGATGATTTTATTGCTCGATACTTGAAGATTACAGTAGTTTATAATGTAATACAACTGAATTTATATGCTAAGTCTCAATCTAAAGCAGCGGCGGTGTTCTGGAGTAAGTCTGGCAGAATCTGGGCGCTCTTCAGTACTTAGAATTATTCGACCCCTTTTCTGAATGACCAGGGGCTCTATTTATAGGTGTAGGAGGCTAATATTTCGCCTAAAATGAGGGGAGACCAGTTCTGGTATGCCAAGGGGCCCACATGGCCGAAATCTGGAGATCCGGGCCCACTTTGGGATCGATTCGACCCTTGGTTCGAATCGATCAAGAAATTGTCCAATCGAGCTGAAATTTGGTGTGGACATTCTTCAACATGCGCTCAAGCTTCTGTGAAAATTTCATAGCATTTGGATGCGTAGATCTCAAGTTATGATCGATTCAAGATTGCATTTCTGGTTGACTAGCCTGGTTCGAATCGATCTTAGTTCGAATCGATTCGTACGAATCGATCCTCCTGCGCGCGAAGACAATGGCGTGGCGCGCATGCTTCAGGTCAACCCTCTTTTATCTCCGAGTTTTACTGAGTCGTACCCGGGGTTTTAGCTACGTAGACTAGGTGGATTCGAGACTATCGATTCGAAGACGCGCTTTCTTTGAATCGATTGAATTCGTGCTCCTTCGTATCGATCGTGGAAGGTCATGACTGATCGATACGAAGCATCCTCTGTCTTTGGGATTCGAAGAAAATAGTGGTATGGAGTCGAAGCTCCCTCAACTGTATGTAATCGAAGGGTTTCTCCTTGATGGATTCGAAGGTGGGGATGTGAGGATGGATTCGTAGCACGGCTATTTGGACGGATTCGAACCATGGGGTTGCTCGATGGAGTCGAAGCAAAGGTGCTCCTCATCGATTCGAAGCAATACACGTTTGATGGATTCGACCATGCTGAGGTGATGCCGGTTTGATGGATACGTGTTTCATGGATTCGAACTAAGGACTGTCTACTCCATTTTTCGTTGGTGATATCTTGAGCATACGAACTCGGATTGCCCTGAAATTTGGAACATTGGTTTCTACTACCCTGCTTAACGTGCCTTATCGATTGCAGCCCGATCTGGACTCAGGCAAATTTCATCGATATCCATAGCGATCCTTGCGCGTAGCTGATCTTCGAGACGATCTGTCACCGGTTGCTAGTTAAGTCCTTGGTGTCACGGCCTTACCAAAAGGCGGGATAATAAGATGTTTGGTTAAAAATTTGAATATTGAAGAAGAATTAGAAGAATATATTTTTGAAAATATATTATAGACTTTTCTGAATTGCAAATTGCGAGAACGCAATCTCTTTAAAGGAGAAAGTCTATAACAACCCGAATTTTTGGGTTTATTAAATAAAATAAATATTGATTTAAATTGGAGTATTTAAATCATTAATTTGGAGTATATAATCTTTTTATAAAAAATGATTTTTGTTAGAATGATTAATTCTAATTATTGTAAATTAAGAAAATAAAGGAATTTTCTATGTGTTAGAAATCACTTTAATAATTATTAGTAATATTTTATTTTAAGTATATAGTCATAAGAATTTAATTGGTAATTAAATTAGTTATAATATAAAATGTGTGCATTGGAAATTTTAATTGTGTTAGGCTTTTGGTTATTGAATTTATGAATAGTAAATAAAATATGAAATTGGGATTTATAAGATAATTATAAGAGAAAAAGTTATTTTAATATAAATAAAGTTTTTATTTTCTTATTGGGTTCAATTTAAAACCCAAGCCCAAATTAACTAGACAACTAAAAGGCGAAGTCTTACTTCACTTATTCTATTGTTGTACGTTCATTTATAGTAAGTAGAAAACCAGTAAACAACAAATAGAAAGAAGAAACTAAGTTCCTCCCTAAACCTAGAAACAAATCAACAAATAAAAAGAAGAATCTATTACTTGAAAACCAAATATAATTAAGGTAAAGACTTTGTTCCTATGCTAGCTCTTTCGTTTGTTCAATTTTCAGTTACAGTGTTTGATTTGGTTGCCTTTTGGTTTTGTGCTTGAGTTAATTCTAGGGTTTGCTGAAAATGAAGAGATTGGCAAACCTATTTGGGGATTCAAGGTGAGTTTATACTTACACAATCTATCTCTAAATTTACAGATGCATGTCTAGGAATTCTATATTCAATGATTAAGAGTTTGATTGGTGAATTTTGCTTTTGTAGTCGAGAAATTGTATATTCTTCTCTATTTGTTTATTGTAAAACCAGTTACTATGTTTTCTAGTTCATCAATATTTAGTGTTTTGATTTCTCTAATGAATTCTTGTTGATTGCATGTTGGATTCTGAGTTATCATTTCAATTTTATGTTTCTAGAAAGCGAATAACTCACGCCGAATCAACCAAGAAATATAGGAGGGTAAGAATGTAACCTGGAGCTCGTTCTCCAGGTCGCCACCGATCGATTGGTCATAACCTGGGACATGAGCTCCAGGTTCTTTCATCTTTCCCCCGGCTGTTGTATTCATACCTTGTTTGATGCTTATTTGTTTGGTGATTTTTCTGCTCTGGTTTGGCTATGATTTTCTGAGATTTAATGCTTTGATTTGGTGAATTATTCTAATCTAAGTTCCATGAATTTTTATGAGTATTTATTTAATAAATATATATAGTTTTAAACAAGTAAATTATAAATGAAGTTTTACTATAATATATCGATTTCAATTTGTTTTCAAATCAATTCAATTTCTTTTATAAATAATTTCATTAAGCAGTTATATTGTATATACAATTAGTAGAAATAGTTTTATGGATTTAAAAGAATGGTTTGAAATATAAACCTATATTGGTCTAAATAAATAGATGTAAATCTATATGCAGCTTTTGAAAAATAGTTTGTTGAACTATATTATGTTTATGGAATATCTTTCGATAGTTATTAAGATTTCTAAGTATATATTTATAAAGTGATAAATAAATACATATACATACATATATATATATATATAGTTGAATAATAAATGAGTTTATGGATTTAAAATAAGAAGTTTGAAAGTAATAGATAAATAAAGTGTTTTAGAAATCAATTAAAAGTTTATTATTTACTTTCAAGACCTTAAACTCTTATCAAATCTTATTGTGCTTAGCCTTTCGCTATTTTATGCTATTTTGGGCATTCTTTTGTGATTTTTGGGTTTATTGCTTCTTGCGATTTTTGCCTTTATTTAAACGAGAAATTTAATTATACGATTTAACAATACAAATGGTATGGAACATTTGTATTGCTTTAATAGTTAAATATTGGACTTGTTCGATTGAATACTTTAGTCGAGTGGGATTTACAATTGTTTAGTAAATATTTAAATATCGCAAAGTAGTTATGGGACGTTGGGCAAAACTCATTTACTTACTAATCAAAAGTGGATTACACTTATTGAGTGGAGTTTACTAACTTATAATAAATATTCGAGTAAACCCAAGTGGTTATGGGACATGCGGTCGTTACTCGAGTGATTATTGTTTGGAAGTATATAAACTTATTTTGTCAAGTTTTTATACTCATCGTTGGGAGATCCGTTTTACGTGGATTATTTGGGTTTTCAGCCCCATCTTGGGATACTCGTTTACAAACGAGTTTAACCTTGCGATATGCTCGTCTCTTATGTTGATTTGCGAAGTGCTTATCTATATTGTTAGCTTATGAATTTGACTTATGATGTGCTTATCTTATTCGACGTGTGAAGTGCATGTCAATCTGTGTTAGCACGCGAAGTGCCTGTTTCTTATTATAGCTTGTGGAGTGCTTGCTTTTGTTTGACTTGCAATGTGCTTGCCTTTATGGCTTATGATTTGTGACTTCCTTTTATGCTAAGTTATTTGGGTTTTGACTCGCTTCAAGCAGTCTTATATTTTCTAGAGTTGACTTGCTTTATGCAGTCTTTTGTGTACTTGAGTTTTTGGAGTTAGTTTTCCCTATCACCATATTTGAGATGATTGTCTCTGATGGGCATGAGAGTATTTGATGACATGGTGATTTGTTATTGATGTTTTATTTGCATATGGCATATATTAGATAGTTTTTATCATGCCTTGTGTTTTATGCAAATTTATTAGTGAATGATTTCAAAGTGAGACTTTTCGATGTTTAGTGTGATACACTATTTAGGTTTATATATCTTTAATGTTATGCATGCTTATTATTTTATCTTCTCACATTTTGGATATTTAGAGATAGTTTGACCTATTTATTTTATAATACTCCGGTCAGACTGAGACTTGACAGGTACAAAAACTCATTGTCTTTGGATTTCGGCTAGCTATGTAGCTATATGGAGTAGTACCTTTTTGATAGAGTTCCATTTTTAGATGTTAGCCTTGTTTGTAGACTTGTGTTATACTTGGCTATTGTATTGACTTGATTGGACTTGTATATTCTTTTGGATCTGTCATAGTTCATGCAAGTATATATTTGTATATGTAAGTCTAGTATTTGATTTTGTAGACTTACACTTTAAAGAAGTAATTGATGTGTTTTATTTCGTTGCGACATTTGCTTTTGTGTTGTATACTATGTTGTGTATTGTTTTGAATTATATTAAACCATTGTATTATTGTTTTGCACTTGGATCGGATATGTCAAATTACCACTCGTAAGAAATAAAAGAAAATTTTAGTCACATAATTCGACGTATCGATACTCACCCAAAGCAACATATGGATGTTCGGTCCTAACTGGCCTTATTCTCTGTATTACTCGATAATATTTCATTTAATATTCTGGGTAATATGGGTGTAAAGGTGGGGCGTTACAGATTTATTTCTCTTATTCTTCTTGTTTGGATTTCTAATTTAATTTTTTTTGAAGAAATTTGGTTTGAAGTAAAAATAATTCGGTAGAGTTTTGACCTACAGACTGAAATTTTGTGAATCAGGGTTTACATTAACTGTCTATTTATAGAGGTTTAAGCTAATACCGACCATCCAATAGATACAATGTAAATCCAAAGGCCGATAAAGATATACGATCTAATCTGGATCATTGGCCTAAGCAAACCCTGGCTGCATACACTCGACTGGTCAACCACTATGATTGGGGGCAGTCGATCGCTAGTGGTTGGTCGGTCCCAATACACCTGTTGATCGGTGCAGCGTTTTATTTTAGTATATTTTCTTTCCAAATTTATTTATTAATTATTTCTGATTCCAAAAGTCAAAACGTTTATAACTTCTTCACACTAGCTCCAATTTCAAAAGGTGATAAATGAAAATTATCCAGAAAATCACTACATACGCAACGGTGCAAGTTTCTTAGCCAGATTCAGACGTTTGCGAAGATCATAATTTTACCTTTATCTTATTTATATTTAATTCTCTTATTAAACTTCGGCTAAAATTTTTGGCATGTTACATTCTCCCTCTTAAAAGGATTTCATCCCCGAAATCTCCAACGACGAAAAAATGTAACTCAATCATACAACAATAAATAACTATAACCATCTGCTTATCCATCATCCATTGATAATCATCATCCTTAGTGAAATTTATAATGCAATATGCACATGTAGGTGTGGAATTCATATGAACCTATACTAATGCAAAAATTAGGTGGTCTCCTGATCTAATCGACTTCCTAAAATGCAAGTTCTTATGCCATGTATCCAAATGTATGTAATATCCTATGTAAGTATACTGGCAATCCTATATATATGCGCAACCATTTAATGCATATGGAATAACCATATGAATATAACTTAATGAAATAAAACAAGTAATGGTGTGTATATGCTAACCGAAGAATGTATTTGCCTACGTGTGCAAAGATCAATTCAATAATTACATCCATTAGCATCCATCATCAAAAACATGTCCTAATGACATGGTCGCGACCATTCCTACCATCCAATAATCTCTACCTATGAGGTATACCAAGCTTGAACCTAAAAAAACAAGTGACCTATAATTAATTACCTAAAACGGAAATGTACCAGAAAAGAGTTGTTGATGGTTAACTTGGATCTTCTCCTCAGGCTTCCATGTACTCTCCGTTGGGTCGTCACCCCACTGAACCTTAACAAGCTTAATAACCTTGTGGCGGAGTCATTTTGTACCATGCTCAAGAATACAAGTGGGTGCACTGTGAACAAGTGACTCCCTCTCTACCGACACCTCGTCTAGCTAACTCATCTCTACTATGGTTGCCATATCATATCGACACTTCCACAAGTGTGATACTTAGAAAACATCGTGTATTCTCGCTAACTTCTCAAGCAGCTTCGCCCTATAAGCTAATTTCCCTACGCTACCAATGATCGGAAAAGTCCCTACAAACCTTGGTGCCAACTTTTTCGAACTACCAAATCTCATAACATGCTTAAGCAGTGAGACCTTCACAAAAACCATGTCGTCCATTGCAAACTCCAACTCTATATGTCTCCTGTCAACGTAAGACTTTTACCTATCTTATGAGGTTTTCATCCTTCTATGGATCAAGTCCACCTTCTCTGATGTCTTCCTTACCATATTTAGTCCAAGATAATCTGATTTGTAGTGTTCAACCGACACGATGGTGCTCTACATGGCCTCTCGTACAATGCCTCGAACGATGCCATCTTCAAACTCGTCTAATAGTTGTTATTATAAGTAAACTCCACTAATGGAAAATGATCCTCTCATGAGCCTCTAAAATTTAAGATACACGTTTGAAGTAAGTCCTCCAACACCCGATTCACCCTCTCCATCTGTCCCTCCATCTACGGGTATTTAGCAGTACTCAAACTCAACTCCGTGCCTATCACCTCTTGAGGACTCCTCCAAAACTCACTGGTGAAAAGTGGATCTCGGTCACTCACAATATTAGAAGGAACTCCATGTAATCCAACTATCTCTCTTATGTAAAGTGTTTCCAAAGACGCTGCAGTCCTCGTATTCCTAACATGAATAAAATAAGCTCATTTGGTCAGTCGGTCGACTATGGCCCAAATACCCTTATTCCCCATCCTACTCCTAGGTAGTCCATCGATGAAATCCATAGAAATACTCTCCTACTTCCACCGAGGAATATCCAACATCTAAAATGATCATCCCTACTTCTTCTGCTCTGTTTTTACCCTTTGGTGGGTCATACATTAGGCCACGTACACTGCTACATGCTTCTTCATACCTGCCCAATGATAGAATCTCTTTATATCATGGTACATTTTTGTCTTCGTTGGGGTGAATGGTCATCCTTGAGTGATGAGACTCGGCTAGTACCATGTCAATCAAGTCCATAATGAGAGGAACACACAATCTACCATCTCTCTGTAACCACCCTTTTGAGTGAATGGCATGACGCCTCAAATGACTCGACTGCTCTCCTCTACTAATCTTCTCGAAAATATCCAATAGCTCCTTGTCTTACTTCTAACTTGACCCTATGCGGTCCATAAGTGTAGGCTGCACATCCAAAGCTGCTAACAATCTTGAAGTAATATCCAACGATGGTCGAAAGTCGAATGCAAAAATAAACTCCATGTGCTTCTACTCCAAGAACATAGGACTCAATATCGCATGCTTCCTACTCAAGGCATCGGCTGCAACATAACCCTTTCTCGAAGTATAGGAGATATCAAAGTCATATGATGCTAAAAAACTGATCGACTTTTGCTACCATAAGTTCAAATCCATTTGGGAATATAAATACTTCAGAGGCTTATGATCCATGTACAGCTCAAACCACTCTTCTAAAACATAGTGTCTCAATGACCTGAGTGAGAAGACAATGGCTGCCAACTTAAGATCATAGGTAGGATAGTTTCTCTCGTGTACCTTCAGCTGTCGACCAGCATAGCTCACCGCTCTCCCTTCTTGCATCAACGTCATGCCTAACCCCATACCACAAGCGTTGGTATATACTGTGAATGCCTTCGTGCCATCGGATAACACTAGAACTGGTGCACTAGTCAATGCTTCCTTTAGCTTAATAAAAGCATCCTCACACTTTGCGTCCCACGAAAAAACCAAATTCTTCTCGGTAAGGCGGGTTAGAGGGGTAGAGATTTTAGCAGTCCCTAATGAACTTCGTATAGTAGCCCACCAAATCAAGGAAACTCCTCACTTCCGTAGCATTCTTTGGCACATGCCAATCCTATAATGCAGCTATTTTACTAGGATCAACCGCCAGCCCAGATAATGTGTCCCAAAAAGCGTGCCACCACATGCTAAAAGTACCACTTAGAAAAATTCACCTTCAACTTATGCTCATGGTGTGTATTGAGCACTTCTTCGAAATGCAATTTGTACTCCTCGCTATTCGAATAGACTAATATGTCGTATACAAACACTACCAAGAACTTATTAAACAACTATCTAAAGATTCGGCTCATCAGATCAACAGAGTAGATGGGTGCATTATTAGTCCGAAGGGCATGATTAACCACTCATAAAATCTATTGGGTGTATGAAAAGCAGTCTTGTGAATATTATCCTTAGCTACACGCAACTGGTGGAATTCGGTAGCCAAGTCAAGCTAAGAGAACACCTTCACTCCGATCAACTGTCTAAAAAGATCGTCTATGCAGGGCAACGGGTAACGATTCTTCTTCTCCAGCTTATTCAGCCTTCGATAATCGACGCAAAGCCTCAAATAACCATCTGCCTTGGTGGCAAAGACAATTGGTGCCTCCCACCCTGAAATACTTCTCCTAATGAAGCCCTTCTCCAAAAATTCATTCACTTGCTTACTCAACTTGCGTCTCTCCTTCGAAGCCATATGCCTCAAAGGTAAGGCAACGAGTCAGGCGTTCTCCATAAGATGAATCCAGAATTCAATCTCTCTCTGTGGTGGGAGACTTGTAACCTCGAAAAAGATATCTGGGTAGTCTCTAACTATAGGCACCGAATCTAACTCGTCATGTGATAGGTCTAATAAATATAGGTAACTCAACATAACTGCACCTGTAGGATGATAATAAACCTCGAGACAGTGTCCACTACAAGCACCCAACCTAACACCTTCCTATCACAATCTAGGATTGCCTCATACATCGTCATTAAATCCATGCCCAAAATCAAATGTAATGACCCGAAATTTTACAGTTTTGATTTATAAATATTTAATCAATTTTAATATTAAATTAATTGTTTTAATAATTAAAATAGCCCTCTTTTAATTTATAACTAATGATAGAAAATTCATTTTTTAATTTGGTTTACAAAAATAATTAGTTAAAAGGAAATTAAAAAATGTGACCAGAAAGCTTTTTCAAAAATCCTATTTCTGATCATCTAAAAGTTGTTAAAGGGTTGTAAAACACCTTAATATATTTAAACACACATTTATAAAATTAATGTGGTTTAATTATGTGTGTTAAAGATGTAAATATATGTGTACTTAAGTAAGAAAGTGATGTGACAATTTGTAAGATTAAAAATTAAATTAAAAAAAATCATGACATGTCACTTTCATCTTAAACCATAAGTACAAATGCATTAAATGCATACTGGTATAAGGAGGAACAATTAGTACAAAAATAAGAAGTGATGTGAGAAGGTAATGATGTGATAAAGAAGGAAGGGAGGGTAAGTACTTAAGGGGAAATTTGGTAATTTTCTTAATAAAATTTTATAAAAACTAATTCATTTCCTCTCTCTCCATCTTCATTTCATTTTCTTTTTTTCAAAACCTTCTTCTTCTTTTCTAAGTTTTTCAAAAGTTTATTAATGGCTTCCATGTTTGTTAAAGTTTTAAAAACTTCACCTTTTTCTCTTTAAAAGCTCTTAAACTTGTTTAAACATTTCTCTCTTCCTTCCTACATCCCTTCTTCTTCAAATACAAGTCCAAAACCCCCTCAAACCCACCATGGCTGGGACAAACCACCTAGGCCAAAGCCTTATTTCCACCTAGGCCAAACCAAAAGTCCCTCTCCAATGGTCAAAACCAAGTTTTTCCAAAAAGAAATCCAAGATCTAAGGCCGATCTAAGTTCTAGCAAAAATTTAGTTTGTTTCGAAAACTTTTGGTGAATAAAAAGCTCATATTTTTAAAAACAAGTTTTGAACTTTATCTTTTATTTAACATAGTAGTATGCTTGTTGGTTGTTTGGGTGAAATTGGATGTTGTTTATATTAGTATATATGTGCTTATATGTGTTGAATGCGATATACAGTTTAGACTTGAAAATAAAATTTAAGAGTGATGTGGAAGTGGTAAAATTGAGATCTGTGCTTATGTTTGTGATTATAATAAGTCATTTTATGTTATAGACATGAATATGTGATGATATGTTAAGAAAGTTAGCACCTTCGTATGGTATTGGCGATTTGGATTCCTTGTGGAAGTTATGTTAAATTGTTTTCAAAAATCAAAATCATTTTCAAGTTCTAAACTTTGTTTTACTTTTTATAAAAACATACTTATGTTTCGGATAAGTAATTAAGCTTTCAAATGTTAAGTTTTCCAAAGAGAAAGCTAAGAAATTTTTTCTAGTTATGGTTGTTAGTACCTTAGGAATTGGTTTTAATGATAACAACTTTAGGCATTATATAAAATATAAATACTAATGTTTTATCAAGTTATATATAGTATATAGTGCAGGATATTAGATAGGTATTGATTAGAAGACTGTCAGTATCAAGAGTAGATTCAAGATGCCGATATGGAGTTTCACGAGTTGGAGAATGAAGACTCATGAGTATTGAAGAGTTCAAGATTTCAAGACATTCCAAATAAGTTATAGAGTCGTAGAATGTATGTTAAAACCTTTATATCACTTTCCCGATCTCTCTCTCCATCTCTAATTTTGTTTTCAATTATTTTTCAAATATCCTAGTTTTAAAATAATATTTTCAAAATATTTCTCAAAATGATTTTCAATCTCTTATACTTATAAAGATATTATTTTAGCATTTTTAAGTTTATATATATATATTGAATTTTCATTCATACTTTAATAAGTTATAACTATATTGATTATATATATATATATTGTTTACATTATATTAAAACTTTAAAAATCATTCTATAAAGTGTTATTAAGTTTTATTATGATTAAAATATGTATAAACTGTCCTTAAATTATTTTACAAAGTATCAAACTATTTTACAAAACAATGACTTTTCAAAATAATGTTTTAAAGTATCTTTAAATTTCAAAAAGAGCATGTTGACATACTGTATGTATGTATGTCGACATAGTGGCCAATTTTTTCAAAATTTAAATTTAAAAAGAAGTGTCTTTTCGTCGAATCTCTTCACGAATGGATATGATCTCTGTTTCTCTATAAATACCAGACTTCCAAACGAATTTTTATTTACTTTTTTCTTATTCATCTCTCCTTCCACTCGCTCATTTTCTAAATCCAAAGATATCCAAACTCTGCTAAAATTCAACCAGAATCAAATTCAATCATCACTAGTTTGGTTCTCCTTCATCTACTTGCTGATTTCTCTCATCTCTCTCACTCAAACCAAGATCAAAGTGCTATTCAAGAGTTGTAGGATCAATTGTAATCAAGATTGATGATCTAAGTCTATAAAACTTTATTAAATCATATTCTATATTTGTGGGTGTGATTTTAGCCCATAAAATCAATTGGGTGTGCGTAGTAGCCCATAAACCTAGTGGGTGTGCTTGTAGCCTGGAAATCAAGTGACTCTACCTACAGGTCGGCATTCTCGAGGGTGTGTCTCGTAGCCTTGAAATCAAGACTGTATTTGCATTTACTAGTTGAAAAGAAATCCGTACAAGGAATTGTGCAGGACCGGATGTAGGGTAACTCTGAACCAGTATAAAATCATGGTCTGTTCTTTCCTTTTTACTTTTACTGCATTTACTTTTAACTGCACTTTGATTCTGTGATTGTTTCTACGATTGTTAATTACATCATTCCAAGTAGAATCTTAAAGAATTTGAAAATTATTCATATAATCCATTAAACACTATTCATCCTCTTCTAGTGTTAATTTAGCCTTAAGATCCCTATTCCGCTGACTCACATTTGGTATCGGAGCATTGTTTTTCAAAGTATTCATAATCTAATTTTTGATAATATTTTTAACACTATTTTCGAAAAGATAATTTGCAAAATCATCATAATGTTGTTTCATAAATTTGCCTCTATTCAATATAAAAATTACGTGATCATTTGAAAAGGTATATATTGCAGGAACAGATGTGTTACATGGATTTGATGAATAGACACCTGATGTTCAAACTCTACAGATCAAAAATAACAAATGAATATTGGATAGTGGATGTTCAAGACACATGAATGGAAATCCGGAGATTTTGAAAGGTATAGTTTACAAAGTGGTGGATCGGTAAATTTTGGAGACTACTCTAAAGGATATGTGATTGGCATCGGTAATTCTAAAACTTCTACTATTTCTAATGTTTAGTTAGATAGGAATTTAAAGCATAATCCATTGAGTATTGGTCAATTGTGTGAGAAGGGTTTCAAAATTAAATTCGTAAAAGATTTGGTCATTTGAATTTCAAACTAATTCTAAAACTGCTAAAAATGATCTAGTTAGAGGTCTTTCGAAAATGAATTTAAAATTTAACAATTTATGCGATGCATGTCAATTAGGAAAACTTAGAAAAAGTTCTTTTAAATCAAAAGGTATGATTTCTACCTCTCCACCCCTTGAACTTCTTCACTTAGACCTTTTCGGTCCCTCACAAATACAATCTACAAATCATAGTAGATATGTATTTGTAATCGTAGATGGTTATTTTAGGTTTACCTGGATGATTTTCTTAAAACTTAGAAGCGATGCTTTTGAAATGTTTAAAATCTTTGTTAAATGAATTCAAAACCAAATGACTAGTAAAATCAAAACTATTCGGAGTGATCACGGTGGAGAATTCAAAAATGAAAATTTTGAGAATTTTTGTAATAAGAAAGGTATAACTCATAATTTTTCATTTTCAAGAACACCACTACAAAATAAAGTGGTAGAACATAAAAATAGAACGATTTAAGAAGGCGCTAGAACTATACTAGACGATAGTAATTTACCTTTTTTTTGGGCTGAAGCAGTTGGTATTGCATGTTATATATTAAATAGAATTTTAACAAGACCATTAACTAAGAAAACAACATATGAATTATTCAATAATAAAAAGCCTAAAGTATTATACTTTAGAGTTTTTGGTAGTAAATGTTTTATTTTAAATACTAAAGATAATTTGGATAAATTTGATGATAAATCAGATAAAGGAATCTTTATTGGATATTAAAATAGAAGTAAAGCTTGTGGAGTATTCAATACTAGAACTAATACCATTGAAGAGACATTACATGTCTCATTTGATGAGAATTTTAAAGTTTATAATCCAAATATTGATGAAGAAGAAAACATTGATAACCTAAACGAAAGTAGTAATAATGAGATTATCGAAAACGAAAATAATAATAATTTAGAAAATCCACATTCAAATAAAAGAACAAGATACTTGAAAGATCATCCTACAGAAAATATACTTGAAAATATTAAATATGTTGTTAAAACTAGAAATCAACTAAATAAAATGAGTAATGTTGCTTTTATTTCAACTACTTAACCTAAAATCCAAAGGAAGTACCAACTGATAATTCATGGATTCTTGCTATGCAAGAGGAATTGAATCAATTTACAAGATGTATGGGAATTAGTCCCAAGACCTGAGGATAAATCCATAATAGGAACTAAAATGGTATATAGAAACAAAATGAATAAACAAGGAGAGGTTGTGAGAAATAAAGCTCGATTAGTTGCACAAGGTTTTTGTCAAGAAGGAATAGATTTTGATGAAACCTTCGCAACCGTAGCAAGATTAAAAGCTATACGAATTTTACTTTCTTTCGCTAATCATATTAATTTTAAGTTATATCAAATGGATTTTAAAAGTGCATTTTTAAATGGTTTTATTAAAGAAGATGTATATGTAGAACAACCCCCACTTTTTGAAGATGAAAAACTACCTAATCATATTTACAAATTAAAGAAAGCTTTGTATGGTCTGAAACAGGTTCCAAGGGCTTGGTATGACATACTTAAATCCTATCTATTACAATCAAATTTTAAAATAGGCAAAGTAGATAGTACGCTTTTTATTAAAAGAGATAAAAATGATATTCAGTTAATACAAATATATATTGATGATATCATTTTTGGATCTACCAATGATAAACTAAATAAGGAATTCCCAGACTAAGGAATTTGAAATGAGTCATATGGGAGAATAAATTATTTTCTAGCACTACAAATAAAGCAACTAAGTAATGAAATTTTTACTAGTCAAGAAAAATATGCTAAAGATTTAGTTAAGAAATTTGGTATGTCAAATACCAGTGGTAAGACAACTCCTATGGCAACTAATGAAAAATTAAATAAAGAAGAAAATTCAAAAGATGTGGATCAAAAATTATATAGAGAAATGATTGGATCACTACTCTATATAACTTCTAGTAGACCTGATATAATGAATAGTGTTTGTCTCTACGCAAGATATCAATCTTAACCTGAAGAAACTCATTTAAAATCCGTAAAATGAATTTTGAGATATGTAAACAACATATTAGACTATGAAATCTTTTACTGAAAAGAAGACTCCCTTGAATTAATTTCATATAGTGATGCTGACTATGTTGGCTGCAAATCAGGCCGAAAAAGTAAAGTGGAACTTGTCGCTTTTTGAGACACTCTCTAATTTCTTGGTTTAGTAAGAAAAAACTATGTATCTCTATCTATGACAGAAGCGAGATAAATTTATACCGCATTACATGTCCATAGGTTATCTATATGCAAGAAACATTAAAAGATTTTGGTTTCAATTTTATTAAATCACCAATATACTGTGATAATACAAGTGCGATCAATCTATATAAAAATCCAACTCATCATTCTAGAACTAAACATATTGATATAAGACAACATCTTCTAAGAGATAATTTAAATAAAGAAATAATATCACTTGAATTTATAAACACTGAAAACCAAATAGCCGATATAATAACAAAACCATTAAATCAAACATCTTTTACTAAGTTAAGAAGAGAAATACGAATTTGTTCTCTATTGAAAATAAAAAAATAATAAAGTAAAAATTACAAAATATAAAGAAAAACAAAATAATCAAAATTATAACATATATGTCGACATATCATATCCCCCTATGCCGACATATACCGGTAATTTTTGTTATTTAAATTTCCCTCCAAAATTAAAATTGTTGATTATATAATAACCAAATTTTGACTTTCTTATTCATTTCTCTGTATTCTCTCAGTTTTAAAATTTTGGAATAAATAAATCATATCCTCCTCTAATCCCAAACATTCTAGAGAAGAGAATTCATCATTTTCCTTCCCTTCTCCTATGCAAGGCCGTTTTTGCAGCACTATTATTGCCAAAGTTATTAAATTGAAAGGAGAAATGAAGAATGTTCTGGAGATGTTGACTGAAATACAAGTTGTACAACTTTGTATGTCCAAAGAACAAGAGAAACAAAGTAGAATTCTTCACAATTTGCAAAAATTTCTTTTGGGTAATCCTATTGTTATCCCGCCTTTCGGCAAGGCCGTGATACCAAAGAATTGACTGAAAATGGAAGATAATCAGTCCCGATGATCGATTACCTACAAAGCTCATTATGGATGCTGGTAAATTTTTTTCGAGTCCAGATCGAGCTACAATTGATATAACACGACAAGCGAAGCTACGGAAGCCAACGTTTCAAATTTCAAGTCAATCGGAGCTCGTGTGCTCAAGATATTGATCGATCAAAATCGAGTCGTTTAAGTTGTTTGGGGTTTGCTTCGAGTCGTCCCAAGCTTTACTTCGGGTTTCCAAGCAAAATGCTTCGAGTCAGAGATGAGTCTGCTTCGGGTCATGGACAGATTAACATGTTTACAAGTTGCTTCTAGTCACCACAACATTTGCTTCGAGTCACCAAAGGGTCTACTTCGAGTCAGAGCCATGAATCGATCGACAACCAAGGTCCCCATGCTATTCGTATCCATGATATTCGTATCCATCAAGTCTGCACTCGTTCCTTTTGTATCCATCGGATAGACACATCTCCCAAGTCGATCGAAGTTGTTCGCATCGTATCGATAAATGTTTCGTATCGATCACGTGGGCCAACACCAGGTGATTGATACGAAGAGTGTGTGTCATGCATCGATACGAAAAGAGATAAGGATCGATACGAAGAGCATAGCACCCGATGGATACGAAGGAAGAAGTAGTCAACACGACATAAAAGATGGATCTACCCTAGCTTATCGCTCCACGTCACCATCACCTGATCGGTACAAAGGAGATCGATGCGAATGACATCGATACGAACTCGGTAGCCTTCAACAAACCCAAACTTGCATCGATTATAACTCACAATCTACAAGACCAAATGCCACCAAATTTTCACAGGAGCTTTCGTACAACCTCAAGAATGTCCATGATCGATCCCAACCTAAAAGGAGCAGTTTTGGATCGATACGAATTTGGTTCGTATCGATCACGGATCGAGTCAAAATGTCAGGGGATCGATCACGTGGGCCCACTCACGTGAGAGAAGGAGTCTTCCGAGATCTGAGCGAGATATTTGCAGCCTACGCCTAAAAATAGCAGTCTAAGAGCTTCAGAAGTGGGATCTTTTGGCCCCTTCTACACCGATACTCTGCCAAAATCTTCGTTGTATCTGGAGTGTACTGTTATAATCAATTGTAACCAGCGAGAATCATCAATAAAGTAGAAAATCCTTAAAAGTGGACGTAGGCTACAACGTCGAACCACTATAAATCTTGTCTTTCTACTGCTTTATTTTTAATTTTCTGAGTGTTCTTCATATTTAATTCTATTACATACAATCTACTTGTGATCTGTGACTGTGGTTTGGTGCCTTTATCGACAATTGGGTGTTTTTGACCAATTTTGGCGCAAACATTTTGGTGCTTTCACTGAGAATTGAACTCAGGAATTCTACAGCTTGGATTTTGGATCTAAAGGCTTAAGGACTTAGATCTGGAAAGCAATGGTGAAGCAATCAGCAAGAAGACCAAGAGCAGAAAGAAGCCAGCATGAAGGAAGTTAGGAGGCTTCCTCAGGAGCGAATCAGGCCTCAGTCTTCATCACCCGAGACGAGATGGAAATGATGATGGAAGCTATGCAGGAGGGAATGCTGAAAAGGCAAGAATGGATGATGTAGAACCTACTCCAGCAAATTGGACAAGCTAGAGTGCAGAATCAAGAGAACGCCACCTGTTTGCACAAAAAATGGACAAACACCTCAAAGTCGTATGATTTAGTAGATCTTATGTGGTTCTTAGTGATTTGGGTGATTTATGCAAATATATAAAAAGCAGGGGCTAAACTGTAAAAGACACGCAGATTTATAGTGGTTCAGCCAGAATGTGCCTACGTCCACTTCATATGTTATTTCTCTTCTCTTGTTTAGATTACAAGTACAAAGCTTTTATACAAGTAAAAGAAAGTTGTTTGAAAGTTCTCTCCGTGCTTGAGCTCTCAAACTTGTCCCCCATTGTTGTACCCCTGCCCCTCTATTTATAGAGTGAGGCTGGGGGTAGGGGCCTTGGAGGTATATAGCAGTTGGCGGGCCTGGGCTGACGTAATCTGGCCTGGTGGATCTGGTCCGGTTTCCTTTGGTTCGGTGGTGAGATGAGTGCTCCGGTGGTGAGATGTGTTGCTTCGTTCGGTGGAGACTTCATTCGGTGGATAGGTTTGGTCCGGTGGGGAGTTGGTCCGGCATAGGCTGGTTCAGTGGAGGTTGGTCTGGTCGTAGGTTGATCCGGTGGAGATTGGTTTGGTCGTAGGTTGATCCGGTGGAGATTGGTTCGGCAAGCAATGGAGTGGTAGGTTGCGAATTGGTTCGGTTGTGAGTGGGATGTGCGTTGATTCGGCAGTGAGTGGAGTTGGTTGGAGTTCGATTTGGCGGGACCTGGTCCGGTGGTGGAGAAAATACACCCACACTTGCCCCCCAAAGTGGGGCATATGCCAGCGTATGCCATGCTTTGTTATCTGGATAGCCCCATTTGGTCCAAAGTGCCGAACCGTTTGGTCCGGTCACCTCATGCTCGTCTATAAGTACGGGCTTCACGCCACCGTTTTTCCTCATCAGCCGAACTACTCCCTTGTCTTTGCCGAATCACAATGCTAGCCGAACCAAAGTCTTTGCCGAATCAGGTGAGGGTCTACTCTACCGAATGTCCTTTTGTCCTTGGACTACCGAATGAGGTTTTCTCAGTTTTACCGAATGAAACTTGGGTCTTAAATGCCGGATGAAACTCTGGTATAGGGAGTACCGAATGAACCTTGGGCTTGAATAACAGATGAAACTCTGGTATAGGGAGTACCGAATGAACCTTGGGCTTGAATGCCGAATGAAACTCTGGTATTGGGAGTACCGAATGAACCTTGGGCTTGAATGCCTTTAAATCGCAAACGAAAACCCCGGATTGTGCGCACTCGCTTGTCTTTATTTTTACCTTTCCTTGTTCTAATAATGTGCTTTTCTTGTGTTGCAGATAAATGTCTCGAAAAGCAGAAACTCGATCGGATAAAAAGAAGTCCCAGGGCGAAGGAGAATCTTCCGCAGTGCCCCCTGCTCAGCCAGGACCGGAACGTCACGGAACTACCCCGAGATCGCTGGTGGACGGGTACGGCCCTCAGGAGCTTCTAAACTCCCCGCCTGATAGCTTTCCCAGCTCCCTCAAGGAGGAGCAGCTTGATGTCATCTCTCGTTCTTTCGGAATCGACAGAGCGCGCATGCTGTTGCCAGGGAGAGAAGTTATGCCATATGACCCTCCTGAAGGGTACTTTGCCTACAGCAGATACCACTGCATGTGCGGTGCCATCCCGTCTCTTAATGCTTGGGTAGTCAGCTTTCTTACATATCTAAAGGTGGCCCCATTCCAGCTTCAACCCAATTCCTATACTATACTGGTGAGCCTTTTTGTCATCTTTCAGAGGAAGTATGGGCGTGCCCCTTCCAACCGGGAGATCCGGTACTTATATAATCTGAGAGGCTATAAGAAGGGGTCCCCATACATCAGCTTGGAGTCAGCTGTAACCTTCAAGCCGGTCTTGGATCTGTATTCTAAGTACAACATGTTCAAGAAGGAGTGGTTCTTCGTCAGGGACGACTCTGTTTCTATTCGGCGTTTCACTTCTGGATGTAAGTCGAAGATTTATTTATAACTTCTATTCTGGTTGCGACGCTTCTTCTCATACGTTTTCATTTTTTGCTAGCGACAGGTGGCTTTGCGGTTATGGAGACTGATCGCTTGGTTCAAATGGCGGCCGAGATAGAAGCTATCCCCAGGAGAGATAGATCAGCTGCTTACCTGATCAGAAATGCGACCCTTCTGGAGTATAATTTGATCCTTCCACAGCAGTCAGTAGTCAAGCAAAGGGAAACGGCGAAGGAGAGGGCGGCTGCTCAAGCTAAGGGAGGTGTCACAGTAGAGAGTGGTAAGAGGAAACCTTTCACGAAACCTCCCGTTGTCGGAGGTAAGAAACTTAAGAAGTCGGATGGTCCTTCCCCCAGCACTTGTCCAATTACTCAGTGGGAGGAAGATGTGGAGGAGGAGAGAGGTGAGGGTGGAGATGACCGGGAAGGTGGTGATGGTGGCGATGGCATCGGGTCCTTGCTTCCTGGGCAAGCAAGCGAGATTAAGGAGTGGACGGATGATGCATTCCGCCAAGCTTTCGAGGGGCTGGACAGAGAATCGGCTTCGGTAGAGAAATCCGGGAAAGTTGACAAGGCCGAGACCGGTGCAAGCGTGTCTTCCTAGACTATTCCAGCCAAGGTGGCTCCGATGACTCAAGGTGAACTTTTGACTTCTGCAGGCTCCATTCATGATAAGGACTTAGGAATATTTTATGATCCGCTCCCGTCCTGGAACGAAATCCAGGACTTATTGCAGTATCCTACTCCTCCCCAGGATTTGCATAACAGATTAGTTTCCCTTTTTTTTTAACTTTTAATTTAACGCATTTCTTGAATCATGGATCAATGTAAGCTTGTGACACTTGTTCTTCATATCAGGAGCAGGTAAAACGGCCAAGGCCTCAGAGCTTCGGCACAAGCTTGAACAATACAAGCTCTCCAAAGCTTCCGCCAAGCCGAAGCCTTCGACCCACCATTCCGGGGATGTAGTCGGCTACCGTCCTCTTCTCGGGGTTATTGAAGAGGGTATTCAAAAGAGAAAGAGGAGTCATCCCTTATCCGAACCTTAACTTGGTCCTCAGCCCCCAGTTCAGCCTCTTCACGATATCACGGAGGAGGATACTGAGTTCGCACTCTCTCCGCACCCGTCTGAAAATCCCACCGCTACTCAGATTGATCGTCCTGGCTTGGCTCGTAATCCATTTGCGGGTCATCCTGATCTGGATCCAAGTTCCCATGATATTACCTTCGACGAGGTTACCGGTGAGCACCTTCTTTCCCGCAATCCCATGGTACCGGTGCTTGATGAGGCTAAGTCCTTAGATCTCGATTTACTTACCACTCGGATAGTTACCATGGGAGACGAGGCCAACGCTAATATTGATCGGGTGGCGGAGGAGACTAGGAAGCTGATGGGGCATCATGCCCGGCTGGTTAAGGCTGGAGAGGAGATTGGGAGTGCCAACATCCGACTACGATTGATGGTTTCGGACCAGGCCAAACAGCTTGCTGATCAGGCCATTCAGATTTCTCAGCATGAGGATGCCTCCGGGCGGTTGAGGAAGACTATGGAGGAGGCTAGTAAGGCGGAATTGCGGAAGATGGAGGCTGCCTGCAAGGAGCAGATAAATATGGCCATCTCGACAGTGGACGAGGTTCGGAGGGTGGATCTTGAGCAGGTAGAGGAGCTGTCGGGGAAGCTTGAAGCCGCAGAGCTTGCTCAGGTCAGGCTAAAGGAGGAGATGGAGGCGATGAAGAGGTCCCTTCAGGCTGACTGCTCGCGATACCGACTGGAAAGGGATGCTGCCATTGCAAGGCTATCAGTTTCTGAGGCTCGTATGAGGGAGTTTGAGGAAAATGAGGGGATGATGGATGATATGCTGCAGGATATGTACTTTCGCATTTGGAAACAGGGCAACTTATCTTGGATGGACGACTACCCCCGGGTTATGGCTAGGATTTACCTCAGGGCTTTAGAGGAGGCCAAGGCTGAGGCGGATAAGGAGGGTGGAGCGGCCTTTAGGATGGATGCGGTTACCGTTCAGTTCACCAAGGAGGAGAAGATAGCGATGAAGGAGGGGATGCGGTTGTTTGCGGTTGAAGAGGCAGGTGTGGAAGTAGGGGATGACGACCAAGACGATCAAGGGGAAGTTGCTGGTAACCTCTTCTTCATTAGTTTCTTCTTTCGTTAACTTTGTTTCTTATCACTAATGATTTCTCTTCTTGCCTGATCAGGCGGTCAACACCAACAAGACAAGGGTAAAGATCCAATGCAGCCAGCTCCCTGATTCGACCGTCCCTCCTGCTTTAGTTGTAGACGGCGGCTTTAGCGTGACTGAGTATGAAAATGTGGTCGAGTGCCCGGCCATCCGGTCTCATTTGCGAATGCCTCCTATTTTGTGACCTGTGCTTTAGGGATCGTTATAGAGGATAAGAGGAAAAAATAGAATGGACATATAGGAAATAGTAAAAACTTCCAATCACGGAAGGCCGTCGATGTGCTTAAGTTCGTGGCAAACGGGTTTTGTAGTCACTTTCCCTAGCTGTGGGTCTTGGAGACATTTGTCACCCATCTTACGCCTCCACGGGGAGTTAATTCTTTTTTACCTCAGCCGTACTTAAGGCACATCGGAGCCGAGATCGCGCACAGTAACTACCCGAGCCATTATGGCCCGTAATCGTGGGTATTATTCGATTTACCGTGGCCGGCTAGCGTGGGTGCCGATCGTCAACCGTGAACTGCCCCTGGCTGGCCACACCTTATGTTGGGGCTTATAGTCGGTTCAAGGTTGCCGGCGAGCCGAACGCCGTAATGAGCTGCCTCGGCTATAGTCGGCCTTCTCGGTGGCTTATAATCGGCTCATTACAGTTGGCTTTAAGGGCCGTCGCGATCAATGAGTTAACCCGCAGCAGAGGGGTGCTGGAGCAAAAGTGTCTCATTGGCGAGGGCATAGATTCACATAGTACCTGTCAGGTCTTGTCCAGGTGAAGTTGCGCTGTGGAGTGCTTCGAATTGAAACGTTGTATGCACAGGATTTTGTTCAACAGAAAAGGATAAAGTTAACAAGCATCCAAGATATAAAGGAACAAGTTAAAAAAGAGACAAGGTTTTTTAAAGTGGTTTGGCACGAAAATGCCTACGTCCACTGATTCTCTTTGTTAATTCACTTCATATGGGCAATACAAGTTAAGAAAAGTATCGCCGGAGGTGTTGGATGTTCCATGCCCTCTGGAACACCTCTCCGTCCACTGTTGACAAAATATAGGCTCCGTTGTGGAGATCTTTATGAATTACATATGGTCCATCCCAGATTGGGTCTAGCGCTCTGGGGCGAGGGAAGATTCGCTTGAGGACAAGATCCCCTTCTTGTAAGGTACGATGCTTGACTTTGGAGTTGTATTGTGCCGCCACTTTTTGTTTGTGGGCTGCTGCTTTAAGGACTGCATCATTTCTTCTCTCCTCAACTAGATCCAAAGACATGTGAAGGAGTTCTTCGTTCTCTTCTGGGTTATAGTGGATCCTACGGTGGGAAGGCACAATGGTTTCAACTGGGAGCATAGCCTCCGATCCGTATGCCAAAGAGAAAGGAGTGTGCCCCATTGATGTTTTGAAAGATGTGCGATAGGCCCATAGTGCCGTAGGAAGTTCATCCACCCAAGCGCCCTTTGACTTTTCGAGCTTCTTTTTTATTAGAGTTTTCAGAATTTTGTTGACGGCTTCGACTTGTCCGTTTTCCTGGGGATACGCTACGGATGAGAAGCTTTTGTGAATTCCGTGCTCTTGGCACCAGTTGGCGAATTCCTCGCTGTCAAACTGAAGTCCATTGTCTGATATGATTTTGAGTGGGACTCTGTACCTGCACAGAACATTTTTGATCAAGAAGTTAATAACTTTTGCTGAAGATACTTTATTCAGAGGTTCCGCTTCCACCCATTTGGTGAAGTAGTCGACTGCCACTATAGCGTATTTGGCCCCGCCTCGGCCCATTGGTAGTTCGCCGATTAAGTCAATTCCCCATACTGCAAAGGGCCAAGGGCTAGTCATTTGAGTAATCTCAGTCGTTGGTAGCCGCGGAATCTTAGCAAACTTCTGGCATCTGTCACACTTTTTGACGAAATCCAAGGCGTCCTTGCTTAAGGTGGGCCAGAAGTATCCATATCGGAGTGTCTTTTTTGCTAATGTTTGTCCTCCGGTGTGATCTCCGCAGCTTCCTTGATGAATGTTGGATAAGATTTCCCTAGCTTCCCTCCCAGCGACACACCTTAATAACGGGTTAGAGAATCCGCGTCGATAGAGGATGTCTTCTTGTATTATGTAGCGGGAAGCTTTTCTCAAGATTTTCTTGACTTCGTTACGCCCGTTGGGTAGTGTGCCGTTTTGTAAGTAGTCTCGGATGGGAGTCGTCCAAGTTGCCTCTTTGGTTGCAGCTATCAGATTCACTTGCTCAAAACTTGGGGTTAGTTGCTTTGAGATGGTTACTGCCCCGAAGATGGCGCTGTCTCTCACACTTGCTTGCTTTGCCAATTCGTCGGCCTCTTGGTTCTCTTCCCGAGGAATGTGTTTGACTAAGTAGTGGTCCAATCGGCTGAGAAGTAACTTGGTCTTTTTTAAATATGCTATGAGTCGTTCTTCTCGAGCTTGGAATTCTCCTAGTATTTGATTAACAATAAGTTGAGAATCGCTGTGAAGACACAAAGAATTGGCTCCGATTTCTACGGCAAGTTCTAGTCCGGCTATCACTGCTTCATATTCTGCATCGTTGTTGGTGGCAGTGAACTCCAACCTTATAGCATAGTGCAGTTTGTTTCCCCTGGGAGTGATTATTACCACACCTGCCCCCGAGCCTTGTTCGTTCGATGCACCATCCACAAAGAGATTCCACTTGATGTCTTCTGCTATTTCCAATTGCTCCTTATCTTCGTTGGTAGTGAATTATGCAATAAAATCAGCCATGGCTTGTCCCTTGATGGCGGTGCGAGGGTGATAGGTGATATCATACTGACTTAGTTCGATGCACCATTTAAGTAGTCGCCCAGAAGTGTTGGGACGGTGGAGTACCTACCTCAGCGGCTGATCGGTCAGAACTTCGATGGAATGGGACTGGAAGTAGTGATGCAGTTTCCGGGATGTGATTAGTAAACAGTATGCTAGCTTCTCAAGTTTAGGATATCTGACTTCTGCCCCCGTAAACCTCTTACCGACGAAGTAAACTGGCCGCTGCGTGCGGTTGTCTTCCCTTACCAAGGCAGCGCTTAGGGCGTGAGATGACACAGCAAGGTATAGGTATAATTCTTCACCTTCGCTTGGAGTCGAGAGTACCGGTGGTTTCTGGAGGTGTTCGATTAAGTTAAGGAAAGCGGTCAGGCATTCGTCGGTCCATTCGAACTTTCCTTTGTCTTTCTTTAGAGCTTCGAAAAAGGGGACACACTTGTCCATTGCTTTGGAGATGAATCGGCTTAGGGCGGCCACTTTTCCATTCATGCTTTGCATTTCCTTCCGAGTGGAAGGTATCTTGATATCCCTTAGCCCTCGGACTTGTTCAGGGTTTGCTTCAATCCCTCTGGCATGGACGATGAATCCTAAGAACTTTCCTGATGACACTCCGAAGGAGCATTTAAGAGGATTCAACTTCATTCCATACTGTCGAAGTACTTGAAACATCTTGCCTAGGTGGCTTACGTGATCGTCGGCTTTCCTTGACTTTACCAGCATGTCATCCACGTATACTTCCATAGTTTTCCCTATTAGCCCCGCAAACATCTTGTTGACGAGGCGCTGGTAGGTGGCTCCTGCATTTTTAAGTCCGAAGGGCATTACCTTATAGCAGTATAAACCCTGGTCGGTGATGAAACTAGGGTGGTCTTGGTCGGGAGCATGCATAGGAATTTGGTTATACCCTGAGTATGCATCCATAAAAGATAAGAGCTCGTGCCCGGCTGTGCTGTCTACAAGCTGGTCGATTCGGGGAAGTGGGAAGCAATCCTTTGGGCAGGCGTCGTTTAGGTTGGAAAAGTCAATGCATGTTCGCCACTTCCCATTAGCCTTCTTTACCGGCACTGGGTTAGCGATCCATTCCCGGTAGATGGCTTCTCGTATGAAGTCATTGGCGAGCAGATTCTTTACTTCTTCGTTGAGGGCTGCTGACCGCTCTGCCCCCATACTTCTCTTTTTTTGTTTTACGGGCGCCTTGGTAGGATCAATGTTTAATACGTGGCATGCTATGTCGGGGGAGATTCCGGTCATGTCAGCTGTGACCATGCGAATACATCCAAGTTGTGGCGGAGAAAATCGATGAGTTGTTCCTTCAACTCTGCTTTTAGTTGGGACCCAATTTTCAATAGTATACTTGAGTCGTGCTTGTCTACAGATACAAACTCCATTGCCTCTGCAGGCTTGGCGGTGGCCTCCTCCCCTTTGTCCCTAGGGTCTAATTCATTGAAAGGGTTGCTGGTATATCGAAGAGGAGGGGCTTTCTTTAGTTGCTATTCTTCTAGACTTTTCGTGCAGAGGGCAACCTCTACACCCTTCCCTTTATCCTTCATGTGGTTGTTGCGAAGTTCAGTCACATAGCAGTCTCGAGCAACATCCTGGTCTCCTTCTACTTCCCCTACTCCATTGTCCGTTGGAAATTTCATTTTTAGGCACCATGGGGCTAGGACAATTTGGAAGTCAGACAAGGCTGGCCTTCCTAAGAAGGCGTTATAGGCCGAATGGTTTTCTATTAGCACAAACGTCTGTTTTCATACAACGGAGCGGGGATGGCTTCCAATCTCAACAAAGAGGTCTAGTTGCCCGAGGGGCATCTTCGCATCTCCAGTAAAACCGTGTAGTGGTTTATCGCAGGGAGATACATCCTTCATTGATAATTTCATTTTTTCGAATGCATGTTGAACAGGATGTTCACTGAGCTTCCAGTGTCTACTAAGATTCGGTAAACTTCGGCGGGACCGAGCCGGGCAGAGATAACCATGGGATCCATGTGAGGGTACTGCCTTCCTTCCAGGTCACGCTTACCGAATGTGATATCATCACTTTCTTTCCGTTTCGGGTGGCGTTCTTCTATTACCGAATTGACATAGTCTTTACTGTCTCTAAGCGACTTTCCATATCTTTCCATCTCTTTCCAGCTCTTGTCTGCGATGTGCGGTCCTCCTGAGATGGTATGGACCACTATCTTCTCTTGACTAGAGCCGCTAGCGTTGCGGTTTCCTCTGCCGGTCTCTGGTGAGGGTAGCCTTGGGTTTTCATTGGCAGGAGCTGGAGTCCTGTCCTGACTTTTTACATAGCGTTCCAGTTTCTTCCTTCTGATGTGTTCCTCAATCAGATCCCGGAGATGATGGCATTCATTGGTATCATGCCCGTGAGATTCGTGGAAGCGGCAGAACTTTCCGGACTTCTGTGCGTTATCTGATTCCTTCTTGTATGGTGGGCGTTTGTATCTAACTTCGCCTTGGGTGGCAAGGAAGATATTTTCGACGGTCTCGTTCAAAGGAGTGTAAGTGTCGAATCTCGGTCCAGGCCGATATAGGCGCTTTTCTCCTTTCTTGCCCCCAGCATTGTCTCTGGAATCATTTCTTCGAACGTCCCTTGCCACAGCAGGGGCGTTGCTGTGAGTTGCCTTATTTTGCTGTCCTGACTGCCCCTCAACGGCAGCATCCTCAAGCCTCGTATATTTCCCGGCTTCATGGAAGAAATCGGGTAAAGTAACTGGTTTTTCTTTCGTCAACCTTCTAGCAAATTTAGTGTCCGGATGCACACCACTACAGAGGGCCATTAGGATAAGCTTCTCATCGGCATCTTGGACCGCGGCTGCTGCGGCATTGAATCGGGTTAGGCATTGCTGCAGTTTCTCTCCAGGTTTCTGTTTGACGCTGGATAAGGAATAAGCGTCCTTAGGTTGTTCCACATGGATGTGGAATTGACTGATAAACTTTTCTTTCAACATTTCCCACGAGCTGATGGATCCCTGGGGTAGATGACAGAACCAGGAGGTAGCAAGATCTGCTAAGAAGAGCGGAAAGCATTTGCATAGTACTCCCTCTGTCGCTCCACTCATGAGCATATGTTGTGTGTACCTCTGTAAGTGTACAACGGGGTCGGAGGTTCCTTTGTAAGGTTCCATTGTTGGCATCTTCCATTCTCGGGGAGTGATAGCAATTTCGATATTGCGGGCGAAAGGGCTGGTTACCCTAGCGCCTATCCCTCGATCTCTTTGCTCCCGTTGGACGCACACTCTGAATAAGCATGCCATCCTTTCATCAGAATTTGGAGCAGATAGAAATGAGTTTGGTTCTGTTCTGTGGGATTGATTCCATCCAGATGACCTGTAGGGATGGTATCGTCTATCATTCCTCGTATTTTCTAATGGCTGCCTTTGATCTTCTGGGAGCATGCTAGGGTCAGCTACAGTTGGCCCTTGCCTTGATCTTCCCCTGCTGGGTTCTGATCTAAGCACTTCCTCGGGTCCAACTTCGGGCTGTACTCTAGCTCGGCCCCGTTCACTGGCGTTTCCGTGGTTAGGCAATATGACAGGCTCAGTTACAGTTGACCTTCGCCCGGTACCTCCCCCGTTGGGTTCGGTACCAAACGTTTCCTCAGGCCTAACTTCGGGCTGTGCTCGATCTCGGCTCCTACCATGGCTACTTCTGCCGTTAGCTCCTTCGAAGAAGGAAGATCTTTATTGTCTCTGAGATCCTCCAGACTGGGACTCGCCCCATGATTCAGTGTTGCGACTGGACTCTTCAGCATCCCTTAAGCGTGACATGAGATGGTCCACCAAGGCTTCCTGCTGGGACGTGAAGCGGTTAGTTACTTCAACCACAACCCTGTCCAAATCTGCCCTAGTAATTGCTGCGGGCTGTTCTGTGGCAGGAGTTGTCGGATTAGCCTATCCTTCATTTGTTACTACTACTGGAGGAGGACGATTTACTTGATTCGTGGCAGCTGGATCCGGAAGACTGCTGGATGCGATGTTTTTTCCTTTGTTAACATCTTTTCTCTGTTTGGGAGGCATGTTTTCCAAGTGGCGAACGATGCTGTTAGGAAAAATGTTAAGTGGATGAAGCTGAAGCTTCGAGCTTCTAGCTCTCAGTGAAAGCACCAAAAATGTTTGCACAAAAAATGGACAAACACCTCAAAGTCGTATGATTTAGTAGATCTTATGTGGTTCTTAGTGATTTGGGTGATTTATGCAAATATATAAAAAGCAGGGGCTAAACTGTAAAAAGACACGCAGATTTATAGTGGTTCAGCCAGAATGTGCCTACGTCCACTTCATATGTTATTTCTCTTCTCTTGTTTAGATTACAAGTACAAAGCTTTTATACAAGTAAAAGAAAGTCGTTTGAAAGTTCTCTCTGTGCTTGAGCTCTCAAACTTGTCCCCCATTGTTGTACCCCTGCCCCTCTATTTATAGAGTGAGGCTGGGGGTAGGGGTCTTGGAGGTATATAGCAGCTGGCGGGCCTGGGCTGACGTAATCTGGCCTGGTGGATCTGGTCCGGTTTCCTTTGGTTCGGTGGTGAGATGAGTGCTCCGGTGGTGAGATGTGTTGCTTCGTTCGGTGGAGACTTCATTCGGTGGATAGGTTTGGTACGGTGGGGAGTTGGTCCGGCATAGGCTGGTTCGGTGGAGGTTGGTCTGGTCGTAGGTTGATCCGGTGGAGATTGGTTTGGTCGTAGGTTGATCCGGTGGAGATTGGTTCGGCAAGCAATGGAGTGGTAGGTTGCGAATTGGTTTGGTTGTGAGTGGGATGTGCGTTGATTCGGCAGTGAGTGGAGTTGGTTGGAGTTCGATTTGGCGGGACCTGGTCCGGTGGTGGAGAAAATACACCCACACCACCGCAATTGGTGCTGGAGATAGGGATACGGAGCATGGAACAACCAGGATTCAGAATAGAGCAGGACCATCAAGAGCAGCCCATAAGCTGGGGGGAACTCCCCAGGAACATGTTGATCCAACCTCAGGCAGGATACCAAGCGGAGCTGTTCAACACGGCGTTGATAGAGGAATGGATGCCAGTCTAGGAGAGCATATTTTAGGATTCCCTCGCGAACTCAGGGGGCAGATCGGAGGCAACAGACAAGGACTACAGCTTGACGACAGTGACAGATTGGCGGAGATGGTCAGACGAGCCATGAGAGGCGGATTAGTGAATAGATATCTAGAGGATGTGAACAGGAGCCCCTTTGCTCTCGCAATTAGGCAGGCTAGGAATCCACTAGAATTAAAGCTATCGACATAGGAGACGTATGATGGAAGGATAGATCCTACAGTTCATCTGACGAGGTATATAAGGCACATGGAGGTACTAGGGGCATCTGAGGAGGTCATGGCCCGGTGTTTCCCCATGTATCTGACGGACATAGCAGCATTGTGGTTCAGGCAACTGGAGAGCGGTTCGGTTGGAACGTGGACCGAGTTGACTGAAAAGTTTATGAGGCAGTTCAGGGTTCACATCTCGAGGCCCAAGAATGTGATGAGTCTGCCGACACTGAAGCAGAAGACTGGAGAGTCTTTAAGGAACTTCTTAACACGATTCAATCCAGCAGCGGCATCAGTAGATCGGCCAGATCCATCCATGGTTCTGATGGCAGTTGTATCTAGCATAGCTGATGGCTCAGAATTCAAGAATTCGCTGACGAGGGATCCATCCATGGATTTAGGAGAGTTTTACCATGAGGTAGAAAGGTTTTTGCGACAAGAGGATGCAAATGCTGAGAGACAGGAAGGAGAGAGAGTTGATATTTATGCAGTCAAAAGCGGAGATACGCCCGAAAAGGATTCAAGCAAAGAGAAAGGGAAATGGAAGGCAGAAGACAATTGTGATGAGCCAAAGCGGCCGCGAAAGGAGCTGAGATTCACCCCTTATTCAGAGCTGAGCGAGTCATTAGAGCGAATCTACCAAGACACTAGGAGGCAGGTTTCCTACCGGAGGCCAATGAGGAGGGATCCGACCAACAATGAGAGGAAATCAGACAAATACTGCTTATTCCACGAGCTAAGCGGTCATAGTACAAATGATTGCAGGCACTTAAGGGATGAGATAGAAGGGCATATCCGGAACGGCATGCTATCACAGTACGTGAGAAGGCGAGCAACAACGGTGGAGCAAGAACGACCACCATCTGCATCAACTGGGGACGGCTTAGGATCGAGGCATCAGCTTGTCATCAACTGATTGAAATAATGACGAATAAGTCGCAAACTCCACACTAGTGCGGTTAAGTCGCTTACACATGTACAGGATCACGAATGGTCCTTAGGCGTGCTCTGAGACGACTATCAACCGCATTAGTGTAGGTGTCTGCACTTTAACGTCTCTGCTTTGCTTTCGTTTCTATTCTTTGCATCTGGACTTGATTTGGTTGAACATTTTGTTTATAAGACTCATTTTGAATGTAAATCTGGTATTTGTAATTCCATAATGGTTAAGTCACTTACACGTGTACGGGATCGTGAACGGTCCTCAAGCATGCTCTGAGATGGCGATAAACCGCCATAACAAACAATTCGGAAACTCACTCGAACGTGAAATCCGACATTAATGATACTAAGTCCTCCCGAGCACACGCAACTCGCCACGAATGGCACCCCGACCGCGAACAGTCACAATTTGCCTCGAATGGCACCCGGCCTCGAATGGTCACAATTCGCCTCGAACGGCACCCGGCCTTGAACGGTCACAATTCACCTCGAACGACATCCAACCACGAACGGTCACTATTCGCCACGAACGGCACCCCGACCGCAAACGGTCACCATTCGCCACGAACGGCACCCCGACCGTGAACGGTCACAACTCGCCTCGAATGGCATCCGACCTCGAACGGTCACATACCGCCCTGAACAACATACGATCTCGAATGATCGCTATTCACGGTCAGGTAAGATTATCGACCTCTTTACAGGACATTATTAGGATACGGACATCCAGCTTGTCGAACTACAAAACACACCTTCCTATCGTAAGGCATGTTTTTGGGGGCAAGTGTTATCCTGCCTTTTGGCAAGGCCGTGACACCAAAGAATTGACTGAAAATGGAAGATAATCAGTCCCGACGACAGATTACCTACAAAGCTCACTATGGATGCTGGTAAATTTTGTCCGAGTCCAAATCGAGCTACAATTGACATAACACGACAAGCGAAGCTACGGAAGCCAACATTTCAGATTTCAAGTCAATCGGAGCTCGTGTGCTCAAGATATTGATCGATCAAAATCGAGTCGCTTCAAGTTGTTTGGGGTTTGCTTTGAGTCGTCCCAAGCTTTACTTCGGGTTTCCAAGCAAAATGCTTTGAGTCAGAGATGAGTCTGCTTCGGGTCTTGGACAAATTAACATGTTTACAAGCTGCTTCTAGTCACCACAACATTTGGTTCGACTCACCAGAGGGTCTACTTCGAGTCAGAGCCATGAATCGATCGGCAACCAAGGTCCCCATGCTATTCGTATCCATGATATTTGTATCCATCAAGTCTGCACTCGTTCCTTTCGTATCCATCGGACAGACACATCTCCCAGGTCGATTGAAGTTGTTCACTTCGTATCGATATATGTTTCGTATCGATCAACCAGATGATCGATACCCACATTGTTTCCATCGATACGAAGTAGCCCACGGATGTCTACTTCGTATCGATCATGTTAATGTATGTTTCGTATCGATCAACTGGATGATCGATACGAAATTATCACTTTCCATCGATACGAAGCCAACACCAGGTGATTGATACGAAGAGTGTGAGTCATGCATCGATACGAAAAGAGATAAGGATCGATACGAAGAGCATAGCACCTGATGGATACGAAGAAAGAAGCAGTCAATGCGAAATAAAAGATGGATCTACCCTAGCTTATCGCTCCACGTCACCATCACCTGATCGGTACAAACGAGATCGATGCGAATGACATCGATACGAACTCGGCAGCCTTCAAAAAACCCAAACTTGCATCGATCATAACTCACAATCTACAAGACCAAATGCCACCAAATTTTCACAGGAGCTTGCGTACAACCTCAAGAATGTCCATGATCGATCCCAACCCAAAAGGAGCAGTTTTGGATCGATATGAATTTGGTTCGTATCGATCACGGATCGAGTCGAAATGTCAGGGGATCGATCACGTGGGCCCACTCGTGTGAGAGAAGGAGTCTTCCGAGATCTGGGTGAGATATTTGCAGCCTACGCCTATAAATAGCAGTCTAAGAGCTTCAGAAGTGGGATCTTTTGGGCCCTTCTACACCGATACTCTGCCAAAATCTTCGTTGTATCTGGAGTGTACTGCTATAATCAATTGTAACCAACGAGAATCATCAATATAGTAGAAAATCCTTACAAGTGGACGTAGGCTACAACGTTGAACCACTATAAATCTTGTCTTTCTACTGCTTTATTTTTAATTTTCTGAGTGTTCTTCATATTTAATTCTATTACATACAATCTACCTGTGATCTGTGACTGTGGTTTGGTGCCTTCATCGACAATTGGGTGTTTGTGACTAATTTTGGCGCAAACACTTACGAATCCAATAGTTATTGAAGATGATTCTACAAATTTGAGCATTCATAACCACATTCAAGGCAGCGATGCTGAGGAAGAAGAAAACGAAGAAGAAGAGGAAGAACACATGAAGGAAGATGACGAAGTCCAATGCATCAGAGAAATATGTTTTGATCAAGATGGAAATCTCGTTGAACAAAAGGGGAACTTTTGCCTTCATTATCTTCATTGTCCTATTCACAAATCCTCGATCACTGGGAATCACGTTGGGATGGTGCTTATCTTCGTTAATTTGATTGTGTGGTTTAACATTTGTTTTACTTACTTATATGTACAAGATGTGACTAGATTACAGTGTGGTATTGAATGAATATAAAGATTGGTTTGGTTACTATAAATGATTTGTGTTATCACTTATCAATTTTTATATATCATTCTTATCATTATTTCCATCACATGATTATTGTTGGGTGAGTTTCAGCCGAACCAACTCACTACCGGATCAAGACGACCGAGCCAACCTTCTCCAAGCTCCTACCGAACCAGCTCCTTCCCATGCCTACCGAGCCAGAGCCAATTCCATTCACCACCGGACCACCTACCACCGGTCCAATTCCACTCACCACCGGACCACCTACCACCGGTCCAATTCCACTCACCACCGGACCACCTACCACCGGTTCAATTCCACTCACCACCGGACCACCTACCACCGGTCCAATTCCACTCACCACCGGACCACCTACCACCGGTCCAATTCCTCTCACTACCGAACCAACCTACCTCCAATACCCAGCCGAACCAGCCTCAACCCTCTACTACCGGACCAAGACATACCGGACCGACACTGCCAGGCCAGATTGCATCAGCCCAGGCCCACCAACAGCTATATATATCCAAGACCCCTGCCCCCAGCCTCACTCTATAAATAGAGGGGCAGGGGTACAACAATGGAGGATAGTTTTGAGAGCTCAAGCACGGATAGAACTTTCAAACAACTTTCATATACTTGTATCAAAGCTTTGTGCTTGTAATCTGAACAAGAAAGGAGAAATAATATATAAAGTGGACTTAGGCACATTCTGGCTGAACCACTATAAATCTGTGTGTCTTTTATAGTTTAGTCCCTGCTTTTTACATATTTGCATAAATCACCCAGATCACTAAAAACAACATAAAATCAACTAAATCATACGACTTGGAGGTGTTTGCCCATTTTTTGTGAAAACATTTTTGGTGCTTTCATTGAGAGGAAGAAGCTCGAAGCTTCAGCCTCTCCCACTTAACCTTCTTCCTAACAGCATCGTTCATTGCTTGGAAAACATGGCTCCCAGGCAGAGGAAGGATGTTAACAGAGGAAAGAACATCACGACTAGCAGTATTCCAGATCCAGTGGTCACAAATCAAGAGGATCGTCCCGTTCCAGCAGCAGTACCAACTGAAAATCAAGAAAATCAGACAACCCTTGCCACAAAACAGCCTGCAACAATTACTAGGGAAGATCTAGACAGAGTTGTGGCTGAAGTGACTAACCGCTTCACATCCCAGCAGGAAGCCTTGGTGAACCATCTCATGTCACGCTTAAGGGATGCTGAAGAGTCCAACCGCAACACTGAATCATGGGGTGAGTCCCAGTCTGGAGGATCTCAGAGACAGCAAAGATCTTCCTTCCTCGAAGGAGTTAACAACAGAAGCAGCCATGGTAGGAGCCGAGACCGAGCACAGCCCGAAGTTAGGCCTGAGGAAACGCTTGGAACCGAACCCAACGGGGGAGGTACCGTACGGAGGTCAACTGTAGTTGAGCCGGTCGTACTGCCTAACCACGGAGACACCAATGAACGGGGCCGAGCTAGAGTCCAGCCCGAAGTTGGACCCGAGGAAGTGCTTAGATCAGAACACAGCAGGGGAAGATCAAGGTAAGGGCCAACTATAGCTGACCCTAGCATGCTCCCAGAAGACCAAGGACAGCCACTGGAAAATATCAGGAATGATAGACGATACCATCCCTACAGATCGTCCGGACGGAATCAGTCCCACAGAGCAGAACCAAACTCATTTCTATCTGCTCCAAATTCAAATGAAAGGATGGCACGCTTGTTCAGAGAGTGCGTCCAATGGGATCAAAGAGATCGAGGGATAGGCGCTAGGGTAACCAGCCCCTTCGCCTGCAATATCGAAATTGCCATCACCCCCCGAGAATGGAAAATGCCAACAATGGAACCATACAAAGGAACCTCCGACCCTGTTATACACTTACAGAGATACACACAGCATATGCTCATGAGTGGAGCGACAGAGGGAGTACTGTGCAAATGCTTTCCACTATTCTTAGCAGATCTAGCTACCTCCTGGTTCTGTCATCTACCCCAAGGATCCATCAGCTCATGGGAGATGTTGAAAGAAAAGTTTATCAGCCAGTTCCACATTCATGTGGAACAACCCAAGGACGGTTACTCCTTATCCAATGTCAAACAGAAACCTGGAGAGAAGCTGCAGCAATATTTAACCTGATTCAATGCCGCAGCGACCGCAGTCCAAGATGCCGATGAAAAGCTTGTCTTAATGGCCCTCTGTAGTGGTGTGCATCCAGATACTAAATTTGCTAGAAGTTTGACAAAAGAAAAACCAGCTAATTTACCCGATTTCTTCCATGAAGCCGGGAAATATATGAGGCTTGAAGACGCTGCCACTGAGGGATGGTCAGGGCAACAAAATAAGGCAGCTCACGGCAACGCGCCCGCTGCAACAAAGGACGTTAGAAGAAATGATTCTAGAGACAATGTTGGAGGCAAGAAGGGAGAAAAGCGCCTATATCGGCCAGGACCGAGGTTCGACACTTACACTCCTTTGAAAGAAACCATTGAAAACATCTTCCTTGCCACCCAAGACGAAGTTAAATACAAGCGCCTCCCGCACAAGAAGGAATCAGATAACGCGATCAAGTCTGGAAAATTCTGCCGCTTCCACGAATCCCATGGGCATGATACCAATGAATGCCATCATCTCCAGGACTTGATTGAAGAATACATCAGAAGGAAGAGACTGGAACGCTATGTAAAAGGACAGAACAGGACTCCAGCTCTTGCCAATGAGAACCCAAGGCTACCCTCCCCAGATGTAAGCAGAGGAAATCGCAACACTAGCGGCTCCAGTCAAGAGAAGATAGTGGTCCATACCATCTCGGGAGGACCGCACATCGCCGACAGAAGCTGGGCAGAAATGGAAAGATATGGAAAGTCGCTTAGAAACAATGAAGACTGTGTTAATTCTATTATAGAAGAACGCCACCCGAAGCGGAAAGAGAGTGATAACATCACATTCAGTAGGCGTTACCTAGAGGGAAGGCAGTACCCTCACATGGATCCCATGGTTATCTCTGCCCGGCTCGGTTCGGCCGAAGTTTTCCGAATTCTAGTAGACACTGGGAGCTCAGTAAATATCTTATTCAAGCATGCATTCGACAAAATGAAACTATCAATAAACGACGTTTCTCCCTGCAATAAACCACTACACGGTTTCACTGGAGATGCAAAGATGCCCCTCGGACAACTGGACCTCTTTGTTGAAATTGGAAGCCATCCCCGCTCCGTTGTACGGAAACAGACATTTGTGCTGATAGAAAACCACTCGGCCTACAACGCCTTCTTAGGAAGGCCAGCCTTGTCTGACTTCCAAATTGTCCTGGCCTCATGGTGACTACAGATGAAATTCCCAACGGACAATGGAGTAGGGGAAGTAGAGGGAGACCAGGACATTGCTCGAGACTGTTATGTAACTGAACTTCGCAACAACCACATGAAGGATAAAGGGAAGAGTGTAGAGGTTGCCCTCTTCACAAAAAGTTTGGAAGCATAGCAACTAAAGAAAGCCCCTCCTCTTCGATATACCATCGACCCTTTCAATGAATTAAACCTCAGGGACAAAGAGGAGGAGGCCACCGTCGAGCCTGCAGAGGCTATGGAATTTGTATCTGTAGACAAACATGACTCGAGTAGACTATTGAAAATCGGGTCCCAACTAAAAGCAGAATTGAAGGAACAACTCATTGACTTTCTCTGCCACAACTTGGATGTATTTGCATGGTCACATGCTGACATGACCGGAATCTCTCCTGACATAGCATGCCACGTACTAAACATTGATCCTACCAAGGCGCCCGTAAAACAAAGAAAGAGAAGTATGGGGGAAGAACGATCAGCAGCCCTCGACGAAGAAGTAAAGAATCTACTTGCCAATGACTTCATACGAGAGGCCATCTACCCAGAGTGGATCGCTAACCCGGTGCTGGTAAAGAAGGCTAATGGGAAGTGGCGAACATGCATTGACTTCTCCAACTTAAATGACGCCTGCCCGAAAGATTGCTTCCCACTTCCCCGAATCGATCAACTTGTAGACAGCACAGCCGGGCACGAACTCTTATCTTTTATGGACGCATACTCAGGATACAACCAAATTCCCATGCATGCTCCCGATCAAGACTACACTAGTTTCATCACTAGCCGGGGATTGTACTGCTACAAGGTAATGCCTTTCGGACTTAAAAACGCAGGAGCCACCTACCAGCGCCTCGTCAACAAGATGTTTGCAGGGCTAATAGGACAAACTATGGAAGTGTATGTGGATGACATGCTGGTAAAGTCAAGGAAAGCCGACGATCACGTAAGCCACCTGGACGAGATGTTTCGAGTACTTCGCCAATATGGAATGAAACTTAATCCTCTAAAATGCTCCTTCAGAGTGTCATCAGGAAAGTTCTTGGGATTCATCGTCCATGCCAGAGGGATTGAAGCAAACCCTGAACAAGTCCGAGCTCTAAAAGATATCAAAATACCTTCCACTCGAAAGGAAATGCAAAGCCTGAATGGGAAAGTGGCCGCCCTAAGCCGATTCATCTCCAAAGCAACGGACAAGTGCGTCCCCTTCTTCGAAGCTCTAAAGAAAGACAAAGGAAAGTTCGAATGGACTAACGAATGCTTAACAGCTTTCCTTAACTTAATCGAACACCTCCAGAAACCGCCGGTACTCTCGACTCCAAACGAAGGCGAAGAGTTATACCTATACCTTGCTGTATCATCTTAGGCTCTAAGCGCTGCTTTGGTAAGAGAAGACAACCGCACGCAACGACCAGTATACTTTGTAAGTAAGAGGTTTACAGAGGCAGAAGTCAGATATCCTAAACTTGAGAAGCTAGCATACTGTCTACTAATCGCATCACGAAAACTGCGACACTATTTTCAATCCCATTCCATCAGAGTTCTGACCGATCAACCGCTGAGGCAGGTACTCCATCGTCCCGACACTTTCGGACGACTACTTAAATGGTGCATTGAACTAAGTCAATATGATATTACCTACCATCCTCGCACCGCCATCAAGGGGCAAGCCATGGCCGATTTCATTGCCGAATTCACTACCAACGAAGGTAAGGAGCAATCAGAGATAGCAGAAGACGTCAAGTGGAACCTCTTTATGGATGGTGCATCAAACGAACAAGGCTCGGGGGCAGGTGTGGTAATAATCACTCCCAGGGGAAGTAAGCTGCACTATGCTATAAGATTGGAATTCACTGCCACTAACAACGATGCAGAGTATGAAGCAGTGATAGCTGGATTAGAACTTGCCTTAGAAATCGGAGCCAATTCTTTGTGTCTTCATAGCGATTCTCAACTTATTGTAAATCAAATACTAGGAGAATTCCAGGCTCGAGAAGAACGACTCAGAGCATATTTAAAGAAGACCAAGTTACTTCTCAGTCGATTGGACCACTACTTAGGCAAACACATCCCTCGGGAAGAGAACCAAGAGGCCGACGAATTGGCGAAGCAAGCTAGCATGAGAGACGACGCTATTTCCGGAGCAGTAGCCATCTCAAAGCAACTGACCCCAAGTTTTGAGCAAGTGAATCTAATAGCTGCAACTGAAGAAGCAACATGGATGACTCCCATCCGAGACTATTTACAAGGTGGCACACTGCCCAACGGGCGTAACGAAGTCAAGAAAATCTTGAGGAAAGCTTCCCGCTACACAATACAAGAGGGCACCCTCTATCGGCGCGGCTTCTCTAACCCCTTATTAAGGTGTGTCGCTGGAAGGGAAGCCAAGGAAATCTTATCCAACATTCATCAAGGAAGCTACGGAGATCACACCGGAGGGCAGACTTTGGCAAAAAAGATACTCCGATATGGATATTTCTGGCCCACCTTAAGCAAGGACGCCTTGGATTTTGTCAGAAAGTGTGACAGATGCCAGAAGTTTGCTAAGATTCCACGGCTACCAACAACTGAGATTACTCAAATGACCAGCCCTTGGCCCTTTGCAGTATGGGGAATTGACTTGATCGGCGAACTGCCAATGGGCCGAGGCGGGGCCAAATATGCTATAGTGGCAGTCGACTACTTCACCAAATGGGTGGAGGCAGAACCCCTAAATAAAGTATCTTCAGCAAAAGTTATTAACTTCTTGATCAAAAATGTTCTATGCAGGTACGGAGTCCCATTCAAAATTATATCGGACAATGGTCTTCAGTTTGACAGCGAGGAGTTCGCCAACTGGTGCCAAGAACACGGAATTCACAAAAGCTTCTCATCCGTAGCTTATCCCCAGGCAAACGAACAAGTTGAAGCCGTCAACAAAATTCTGATAACTCTAATAAAAAAGAAACTCGAAAAGTCAATGGGCGCTTGGGTGGATGAGCTCCCTACGGCACAGTGGGCCTATCGCACATCTTTCAGAACATCAACGGGGCATACTCCTTTCTCTTTGGCATACGGATCAGAGGCTATGCTCCCGATTGAAACCATCGTGCCTTCCCACCGTAGGATCCACTATAACCCAGAAGAGAACGAAAAACTCCTTCACATGTCTTTGGATCTAATCGAGGAGAGAAGAAATGATGCAGCCCTCAAAGCAGCAGCCCACAAGCAAAAGGTGGCAGCACAATACAACTCCAAGGTCAAGCATCGTATCTTACAAGAAGGAGATCTTGTCCTCAAGCGAGTCTTCCCTCGCCCCGGAGCACTAGATCCAATCTGGGATGGACCATATGTAATTCATAAAGATCTCCACAATGGAGCTTATATTTTGTCAACAGTGGACGGAGAGGTGTTCCAGAGGGCATGGAACATCCAACACCTCCGTCGATACTTTTCTTAACTTGTACTGCCCATATGAAGTGAATTAACAAAGAGAATCAGTGGACGTAGGCATTTTCGTGCCGAACCACTTTAAAAAACCTTGTCTCTTTTTTAACTTGTTCCTTTATATCTTGGCTGCTTGTTAACTCTATCCTTTTCTATTGAACAAAACCCTGTGCAAATAGCATTTTCACTCAAGGCGCTCCACAGCGCAACTTCTCTGGACAAGACCTAACAGGTACTATACGAATCTATGCCCTTGCCAATGAGACACTTTTGCTCTGGCATCCCTCTGCTGCGGGTTAACTCATTGCTCGCGACGGCCCTCAAAGCCAACTGTAATGAGCCGATTATAAGCCACCAAGAAGGCCGGCTATAGCCGAGGCAGCTCATTGCGGCGTTCGGCTCGCCGGCAACTGTGAACCTACTTTAAGCCCCAACATAAGGTGTGGCCAGCCAGGGGTAGTTCACGGTTGACGATCGGCACCCATGCTAGCCGGCCACAGTAAATCGAATAATACCCACGATTACGGGCCATAATGGCCCGGGTAGTTACTGTGCGCGATCTCGGCTCCGATGTGTCTTAAGTACGGCTGTGGTAAAAAAGATTAACTCCCCGCGGAGGCGTAAGATAGGTGACAAATGTCTCCAAGACCCACAGCTAGGGAAAGTGACTACAAAGCCCATTTTCCACGAACTTAAGCACATCGAAGGCCTTCCATGGTTGGAAGTTTTACTATTTCTCATATTTCAATTCTACTTAAAGAACTTTTCTCCTATCCTCTATAACAATCCCTAAAGTACAGGACACAGAATAGGAGATATTCGCTAATGGAATCGGGAACTCACAACGGGGCACTAGGCCGCATTCCATACTCAATCACACAAGACATGCAAAGTTGCCATCTACAAGTAACATACACTACACCAGAATCCTCATTTCGCAACGGATTTCAGCCGTTGCAAAATAATTTCGCAACGGCTGTGAGCCGTTGCGAAATGGGCAGTGGTAAAAATTTCGCAACGGCTCAGATACGTTGCGAAATATACTTTTTGCAACAGCTAAGGGCCGTTGCGAAATGTACTTTAGCAACGGTTTGTAGCCATTCCGGATTTTATTTTGCAACGGCTTAAAGCCGTTGCTAAATGTAGATGTATAACTGATGTTTTAAATACTAGCAACGGCTTTAATCCGTTGCTAATTAATATTTTATTTTTTTTGAAACATATTCGAAATTTTTCTCTGCCCTAGCGAGAGTTACAACAAATTGCAAATTTAACAGTATCACAGAAGAAAGATTATTAAACCAAACATTTTCATAGATTAAACACAAAAACCAAACATAACAAACGTTTGAATTATAATGTTCAACATCAACACATACCACAATATAGTTCAACAAGTATACATAACATACATAGTACAACAACGGCATCATTACATAATACTACAACATACGGTACATAACGTCTTCCTCCAATCGTCTAACGCTTATTGGAGACTGGAATATTGACTTAAAATACTTATTTAGAATATCCTGCAAACACTGGTATATCTAGCAGCAGTATATCCTGCAAACACAAAATCAAATAATGTATTAGAATATCAACTAGCATATAGAAATTCTATCGTAAGGAAACAAGATGTTAAACAACAACTTATTAACAATAAAATTAGCTTTATAGGTCTACTTCAGCATCGCTTTATAGTTTACAAACCTTGTTTCTATCCAGCTTCATAACAATTCTATAACTGATTCTCTGCCTTATGCATTACGGCTTTACATGTTGACAAACTAAATGTATAGCTTACTCATGACCCAAACACAAAAACATGTGCAAAAGCAATACAAAGTTACTTTTGTTTAACTAAAAATCTAAGTAGGGTACAACAGTTAAAACTCAAATACTACATTTTTCATCAAACTATCATAAATTGGAAGAACATGTAAACATTGTGTTTATCTAACAGAACACACAATGATTTTGATATTACTTATTTATTCTTAGACTAGGCAAAGCAAGTTTAGACTGTCATGTATTTTTATTATAACGACAATAAAGTTTAGTCTCCAGACTGTCATGTAATTTGATATTACGCACTGTTTGTGTCTAACATAAGCCGCTATCAGAGTTAAACATTTGGTAACCAGAATTTTAAGACTGACAGTGAAAGATGTATGCATCAAGAAACTGAAACTATATACCTAACTGTAAATAAATGGTAGTAGTTACCTTACAGATGTCAATAAGATATTCAAGAGTCAAATCTCAAAAAGGACAACAATTATCCAAAGTATGAGTTACAGGATTGACGCATATTTTCTCATAAGTTTACATACAATGTCTAATAAGATAGTAATAGCAGTATCATAAACAATACTGAGCACTGAATAGACCACGATTTCTTTTAAAAAAAATTAACTACTCAAGCTGCTAGAAGCATAAATTTGCAGTATTGATGTCATTTTCTCCCTAATTTGAATGCAAGTTCAATAACATGTGGTGGTTGTAAGATGATAATCATCAATGTAATATCTTCGGTAAGGGAAAAGTGTGTAAGATTGACTCTGATGCATGGATTATCTGAATATATTTCTCAGCTATTAATGCAATGAACGGGAACAATCAACACTAATAAAAATGACTGGTTCATGTATAATTACAGAAGTAATGTCTGTTGGATGTCATAATTACGATAAGTTTGCATGACATTGAGATATTTTGAATGATAACATGTGCTAAAAAGAATGGTGAAAACAGTACCCAAGATTATAGATGTCATAGCCATACACTTCTAAAACTAATTATAGGGTTAAAAAACCATTTAATTATCAAATAAGATGGATGGAGCAAGTATTGTTAACTCTTGACATCTGAAAACCAAATGGCTTAAGGCATCTTTATTTTGCCATTTTCCAGTTGTTCTGAATTTTGAATTTCCCAAAACCCTCCACGACACTGACCATCATCTCTCCAATATCCAACCACACTACTGCTAACTACCTCAAACATCCACACTTCTACTTCACAAAACTGCCTCCACTTGGAGAAGTTACTTCACTGTGATCACATTATCATCCCCTGTCCTCCTCCTAATCAACATTGTCCACAAAACATCCACTGTTGCACTTCATTGTGTGTGACTATGCACATATCCCTACCACTTCAAATAGTCATCAGTGCAACTGCACATAACCACAACCCACAGCCAAATCACCTGCCCCTACTTCAAATCCATTCAAGTACCTCCACGGCAACTACCCAACCATCTCCAGCTGCTACATCGTCGGTCTTTACTTCCGCGTTATCTACTTGTAATAGTTAAAAAGCTACAGGTTCTATATCATGTGATACACGTGCATGGTTTGCAACTGGTTCATGCTCGCTACCTCATCAGCAATTTCTACATTTGATGCAAGCGAATAACTTTTCAAAGACCAACACCCTCTCCATCGTAGCCCAAACTTTTAGCGACTACTCCATTAGCAATTTTTTTACATCATTCACAGAAAGTATATCATCCCTATCAAAAATTATTCTGGCTTCCTTATCAAAACTCTTTCGACCTTCAGCCATTGAGCCAATATTACTACACAATCCTGACTTCAGAATAATGCACCACTCGAGTCCACATCCTGAAACAACACATCACTCTGATCCACTCAAGTAGCAGTAAGACTTGAACAACCACCTACTTCTTCTCCTTGATCATCGAGTTTAGTCAAGCCCAAAACCAGTGGTTTCCTGTAATGAATTCTGTTCCCATCTATACCAGCTCTTGCCGGTCCCCTTCTCTACTACAATAAGTTCATCCATCTTTATACCTGTAACATTGCCTTGCCGAGCCTCTCTTTGTATGCAGTGGTATAAATTTATACAACTGCTATCACCTGCCTGTGAAAACTCATTGTCTACATATCACTACAACACAGTGCCACTGCATCCATCAAGCAATCTCCAGAAACTCCTTCCCCTGCCAACTGCTTGCTGCGTATAACTGCTGCAATGATGATCTGTCAAACGCTCTACATCATCTAACTTTACACTACTACAAACCATACAGCCACATTATCCAACAGCACAGTCGAGGCAACCACAACAATCGCCCATCGTCATTTTCTCCGCCCTCCTTCACTACACTAATCATCACTACATTCGAACTCTCACCTGAAATTTCAAACCAAGAAGTCAAACATCTCCCTGGCCATCCTCCCCGGTTCCATTTCCACCCACTGTCACAAAAACAGCCATCCACCACCTCTACACCGCAACTCCTTTTAGCTCACTGCCTATATCTCCACCACCTGGAATACTCATTCAGGCACCCACCACTGCTAGCCAACAATTTTGACTCCAACTAAATCGCTGACTCACGAGACAGCACTGAACTACCCAACAATCTTTATACCTGTAACACTACTACTTCCTTGAACTGTTCCTCCCCAGACCAAATTACCAGTGCACAAAAGCCTCTGCCACAAATTCAATCCATTTACCACTTATGGCACATAACAACCACCGAAACATCATTTCAACTGGTCAACAATATCAGTGCACAAAACCCTCTGCCACAAACTTTTTTAATCATAACCTAACTGAATCTCTTCAAATCCTAACTCAACCCGCTGTTGACTCAAACCTATGGAATGTCATTGTAGAAACCATATTTGCACAAAATCTGGATAACCCAAAAAATGATAAAAAACTGCAATAAAAATTATCGTACATAAGCATCTAAACTTTTAGATTACTGCAGGATTCCATTTATCAGCTTCGAATTGTAGTTGGTGCTAAACTAAATACAAAAGCAAAACAAATTTCTTGTTTAACATAAGAGGAATGAATCACTTCGATATTTAATTAAAAAATAAACAAACAGTGTAATTACTTTTGCTGTTAAGTCGCAAGATCTGAGAAGGATCTGAGAAGGATGTAATTACTTTTGCTGTGTAATTACTTCGATATTTTGTCACACTCAACTCCACTTCCATGCATTTTAGTCGCAAGATCTGAGAAGGATGTAGTGATAACGATTACCTGAATTGAAAACGAAGACTTTTTATCACTTCACAATTTCTTCAAATCTGGAATTGATAACGATTACCTGAATTGATAACGACTTCCACGCATCTAGAATTATTATCGCTTTTTTCCTTCTTCTTTTTTTTGGGGATCGAAGTGAAAAAGGAAAGAAACAGGCGTAGCTAGTTGGGAACGGAGCTATGGAAGGCTGTACTACAAATTTAGCTCGGGTAAGGGCCGTTCCAAAATTTAGAATGGCTATGAGCCGTATTATAATATTTTGCAACGGACTTTAACCATTGCTTAATAGCAACGACTTAGAGCCGTTGCAAATTTTCCGCCTTCGGGAGTTGCGAAACGGCCGGTATGGTGTAGTGATATGAAGGGCGGTATTTTCTTCTCTCGTGTATAAATACGTAGCTATAATTTATTCACACATCACACTAACGTTGCAAGACATGAAATTATGTCTTAAGCAAGAACTTGACATCAAACACAATTGAATTACAAGAATATGCATAGCTATATTTCTCATACAACATGTCAAAATAGCAAAAACATTCAAAAACGACAGAATCAGCTTAAGTTAAAAAATTACACGTCAAGAATAATGTTGTTTATTACAAGTAGCATAATTACAGCCTAAGAGTTACGTTACTGTTCTGAGACTAACATACACAACAATGTCAAGTTCACAAAAAGATATCCAGGTCAAATCAAGGAGCCGGCTGCGTCGGAGTTTTATCCTTGTCCTGTTGCCCACCTGTCCGGTCAAAGAAAGAATTCATTAATGATAAGCAACCAAGTTAACGGAAAGACTAGAAAGGAAGACTTACCAGCACCTGCTTCCTGACCATCCTGGTCATCATCCTCTACTTGCACACCTGCCTCCTCAGCAGCAAGCAGCCGCATACCCTCCTTCACCGCCACCTTCTCCTCCTTGGTAAACTGGGCAGCGACCACATCCATTCTGAAGACCGCGCCACCCTCTTTATCCGCATCAGCCCTGGCCTCCTCCAGAGCCCGGAGATAAATCCTGGCCATAACTCGGGGGTAATCATCCATCCAGGATAAATTACCCTGCTTCCAGGTGCGAAAATACATATCCTGGAGCATCTCATCCATCATCCCCTCGTTTTCCTCAAGCTCCCTCATTCGGGCCTCAGAAGCACGCAGCTTAGCGACGGCAGCATCCCTCTCCGATCGGTATCGTGAGCGGTCAGACTGAAGGGATATCCTCATCGCCTCCATCTCCTCCTTCAACCTGGACTGAGAAAGCTCTGCGGCCTCAAGTCTTCCCGATAATTACTGCACCCGCTCAAGGTCCGCTTGTCGAACCTCATCCACCATCGTGATGGCTATGTCAATTCGCTCCTTGCAGGCAGCCTCCATTTTTCGCAACTCTGCCCTGCTGACCTCTTCCATAGTCTTCTTCAGTTGCCTGGATGCGGCCTCATGCTGAGAAATTTGGATGGCTTGATCGGCAAGCTGCTTAGCCTGGTCGGAGACCATTAACCGTAGCCGAATGTTGGCACTCCCAATTTCCTCCCCGGCCTTGACTAGTCGGGCATGATGCCCCATCAATTTCCTGGTCTCCTCAGCAACCCGGTCAATATTTGCCTTAGCCTCATCCCCCAGAGTTACAACCCGGGTAGTAAGCAAATCAAGGTCTAGGGACTTAGCTTCATCAAGCACCCGTACCATAGGATTGCGAGGGAGAATATGCTCACCAGTAACCTCATCGAAGGAGATGTCATGAGATGCCGGGTCCAGGTCCGGATGACCCGCAAACGGATTGCGAACTAAGCCAGGGTGATCTATCGGGGTGACGGTTGGATTCTCAGACAGATGTGGGGAAGGTATAAACTCGGTGTCCTCCTCCTCAATATCTTGAATAGGCTGGAGTGGGGCCAGAGGGCCAGGAAGAGATTCAAACGTAGATCGACTCCTCTTCCTCTTTTGTATATCTTCTTCAATAACTCCAAGAAGAGGACGATAGCTGACTACGTCTCCAGGGTTAGTAGGAGGCTTCGGCTTGGCGGAAGCTTTGAGGAGTTTGTATTGTTCAAGCCTGTGCCGAAGATCTGAGGTCTTGGCCGTTTTTCCCGCTCCTGGAATAAAAATCAAGTGTCACCAGCATGCATTGAGCCATCATTCGAGAATTAAAAAGAATAGAGAGAAATTCACCTTGAACCGCAGAAGTTGCCTCAGTAGAAGCACTCGCAGAAGATAAATCGACGCCAGTCCCAACCTTATCAGCTTTCTTGGACTTCTCCATTTCCTCCAACTCTTCAAAGGCTTGGCGGAGAGCATCATCCGTCCAATCTTGGATCACGCCCGCCTGCCCAGGAGGCAAAGCCCCGGTGCCATCACCGCCCTGTCCTTCGCCACCATCATTGCCGTGACGATCACCGTCACCTTCTCCACCGTTTCCGCTCTCCGCATCACCTCCTTCATCCTCGCCTTTTTCCCCCTCCACTTTATCCTCCTCCTGAACATCTGGATGTGTGCTGGGAGAGGGTCCATCAGACTTCTTGAGTTTCTTCCCCCCGGAGACTGGATGCGCCGAGAAGGGTCTCCTTTTGCCGCTCTTCGTCGTGGCCCCTCCTGTGGCTTTGGCAGCCCTCTCCTCCGCCGTGTCTCTCTACTTGACCATAGACTGATGTGGTAGGATCAGGTTGTGCCCCAGAAGTGTAGCGTTCCTAATCAAGTAAGAGGCTGACCTATCCCTTCCCGTGATGGCTTCTGTTTCCGCAGCCATCTGAACCAGGCGGTCATTCTCTACGACCGCAAAGCCACCTGTCGCTAGCAAGAAATAAAAACACATGAGAAGAAGCATTGCAGTCAGAACAGAAATCATAAATAAACTTCGACTTATAGCCTGAGGTGAAGCGACGGATGGAAACAGAGTCATCCTTAACAAAAAACCATTCTTTCTTAAACATGCTGAACTTCGAATATAAGTCTAGGACCGGCTTGAAAGATACGGCTGATTCCAAGCTGATGTATGGAGACCCCTTCTTATAGCCTCTCAAGTTGTACAAATACCGGATCTCCCAGTTGGAGGGAGGACGCCTGTATCTCCTTTGGAATATGACAAACAGGCTCACCAGGATGGCGTAAGAGTTCGGCTGAAGCTGGAATGGAGCCACCTTTAAGTAAGTGATGAAGCTGGTTATCCAGGCATTGATCGGGGGGATGGCCCGACACATACAGTGGTACCTACTATAGGCGAAATATCCTTCGGGGGGATTATATGGCATCACTCCCTCCCCCGGCAGTAACATGCGTGCTCTATCAATCCCAAAGGAGCGAGAGATGACATCGAGCTGCTCGTCTTTGAGTGAGCTAGGGAAACAATCGGGAGGCGAGTTCAGAAGCTCCTGAGGACCATACCCATCTACTAATGATCTCGGGGCGGGCCCATGACGTCCCAGTCCTGACGGGGCTGGAGGCACGGCAGAAGGCTCTTCTCTGTCCTGAGATCTCTTCTTTTCTGATCGGGTTTCCACTTTGTGAGACATTTATCTGCAAACACAAAAAGGCATGTTGTTAGAACAAAGGATGTAGAAATATAAAACAGAAAGTTTTCATGTTCATCTGGTCTTAAGCCCATTCAGCAATAACTTATTCGGCACTCAGGATCCACATGCCCATTCGGTAAGTCATGTTCCCAAGCCCATTCGGCAATAACACACTCGGCAGAAGAAGATCTCACCGGGTTCGGCAAAAGTTAAGAGCTCGATTCGGCTAACACGTTTTGGTTCGGCGAAGACAAAGGTTTGGCTCGGCTGATAAGGGATAACGATGGCATCAGACCCCTACTTATAGGCAAGATGTAAACAACGGACCAACTGGTTCGGTACACCGAACCGAATAAGAATGACCGAACAAAACCAAAGCATGCCATGTGCATACACATGCCCTACTTTGGGGGGCAAGTGTTGGGTGAGTTTCAGCCGTACCAACTCACTACCGGATCAAGACGACCGAGCCAACCTTCTCCAAGCTCCTACCGAACCAGCTCCTTCCTATGCCTACCGAGCCAAAGCCAATTCCACTCACCACCGGACCACCTACCACCGGTCCAATTCCACTCACCACCGGACCACCTACCACCTATCCAATTCCACTCACCACCGGACCACCTACCACCGGTTCAATTCCACTCACCACCAGACCACCTACCACCGGTCCAATTCCTCTCACTACCGAACCAACCTACCTCCAATACCCAGCCGAACCAGCCTCAACCCTCTACTATCGGACCAAGACGTACCGGACCGACACTGCCAGGCCAGATTGCATCAGCCCAGGCCCACCAGCAGCTATATACATCCAAGACCCACGCCCCCAGCCTCACTCTATAAATAGAGGGGCAGGGGTACAACAATGGAGGACAGTTTTGAGAGCTCAAGCACGGATAGAACTTTCAAACAACTTTCATATACTTGTATCAAAGCTTTGTACTTGTAATCTGAACAAGAAAGGAGAAATAATATATAAAGTGGACGTAGGCACATTCTGGCTGAACCACTATAAATCTGTGTGTCTTTTACAGTTTAGTCCCTGCTTTTTACATATTTGCATAAATCACCCAGATCACTAAAAACAACATAAAATCAACTAAATCATACGACTTGGAGGTGTTTGCCCATTTTTTGTGCAAACAATTATCTCATTCTAAATATCACTTATTGTTCTTATATAAATCATCTCATCATCATTTTATTTCATTGGTCTATTTAGGGGGAGTTAGAGTTAGAGTTGGATTTAGTATTAGAGTTATAGGTTTTAGGTGGTTATTTTTGTTGATGACTAAGGGGAGAAATATATAAAATCTAGGCATAGATTAAGGGGGAGTTTTGTAACCTAAGGAGAGTTATATTATATTTTATATAAAGAGTTATCATCATAAAAAATGGGGAGCTTGTTAGTACCTTAGAAATTGGTTTTGATGATAACAACTATAGAAATTATATAAAATATAAATACTAATGTTTTATCAAGTTATATGGTATATAGTGCAGGATATTAGATAGGTATTGATTAAGAAGATTGTATAGTATCAAGTGTAGATTCAAGATGCTGATATAGAGTTTGAAGAGTTGGAGAATGAACACTCATGAGTATTGAATAGTTCAAGATATCAAGATATTCTTGATAAGTTATAGAGTCGTAGAATTTATGTTAAAACCTTGATAGCACATTCCTGATCCCTCTCTCCTTCTCTAATTTTGTTTTAAATTATTTTTCAAATATCCTAGTTTTAAAATAATCTTATCAGAATATTTCTCAAAATGATTTTCAATCTCTTATACTTATAAAGATATTATTTTAGCGTATTTAGGTATATATATTGAATTTTGTTTACACTTTAATAAGTTATAATTATATTGATTATATATATATATATTATTTACATTGTGTTAGAATTTTCAAAATTATTACATAAAGTTTTATTACGATTAAAATAAGTATAAACTATGCTTAAATGATTTTACAAAGTATCAAACGATTTTACAATACAACGAGTTTTCAAAATAATGTTCTAAAGTATTTTTAAATTTTAAAAAGAATATGTAGACATACTCTATATATGTATGTCGACATAGGGGCCAATTTTTTTAAAATTTAAATTTAAAAAGAAGTGTCTTTTCGTTGTATCTCTTCAAGAATGGATATAACTATTGTTCCTCTATAAATACAAAACTTCCAAACGAATATTCATTTAATTTTTTCTTATTCATCTCTCCTCCATCCACTCTCTCATTTTCTAAATCAAAATATATCCAAACTCTATCGAAACTCAACTAGAACCAAATTCAATCATCACTTGTTTGATTCTCCTTCATCGACTCTCTGATTTCTCTCATCTCTCTCACTCAAACCTAGATCAAAGTGTTATTCAAGAGTCATAGGATCAATTGTAATCAAGATCGAAGATCTGAGTCAGTAAAACTCTATCAAATCGTACCGCTATACTTGTAGGTGTGATTGTAGCCCCTAAAATCAATGGGTTGTTTAGTAGCCCGTAAATCTATTGGGTGTGCTTTTAGCCTGGAAATCAATAGACTCTACCCAGAGTTTAGCATTCTGGAGGTTGTGTCTTGCAGCCATGAAATCGAGATTGTATTTGCATTTACTAGTTGAAAAAAAATCCGTATAAAGAATTCTGTGGGACTGGATGTAGGATAACTCAGAACCAGTATAAAATCTTGGTGTGTTCTTTCTTTTTTACTTTTATTTGCACTTTGATTCTCTGATTGTTTATGTGATTGTTAATTACATCATTCCAAGTAGAACCTTAAAGAATTTGAAAAATATTCATGTAATCCATTAAACACTATTCATCCCCTAGTGTTAATTTAGCCTAAAGATCCCTATTCTGCTGACTCAAAATTTGGTATCAGAGCATTGGTTTTCAAAGTATTCATAATCTGATTTTTGAAAAAGTTTCAATGGTAATTTCTAATAATATTTTAAACACTATTTTCGAAAAGATAATTTACAAAATCATCGTAATGTTGTTTCATAAATTTGCATCTATTCATTATAAAAAATCACGCGATCTTTTGAAAAGGTATGGATTGCAGGAATAGATGTGGTACATGGCCTTTGATGAATAGACACCTAATGATCAAACTCTATAAATCAAAAAGGAAAATGGATATCGGATATTGGATGCTCAAGACACATGACGAGATTTTGAATGATATAGTTTACAAAGATGGTGGATCCGTAAATTTTGGAGACAAATCTAAAGGATATGTGATTGGCATCAGCAATGTCGGTAATTCTAAAAATCCTACTATTTCTAATGTTTTGCTAGTTAGGAATTTAAAGCATAATCTATTGAGTATTACTCAATTGTGTGATAAGGGTTTCAAAATTTAATTTGTGAAAGATTTAGTCATTTGAATTTCAAACTAATATCTAAAACTGCTAAAAATGATCTAGTTAGAGGTTTTCCCAAAATGAATTTTAAAGTTGATAACTTATGCATGCATGTCAATTAGGAAAACTTAGAAAAAGTTCTTTTAAATCAAAATTATGATTTCTACCTCTCCACCCCTTAAACTTCTTCACTTAGTCTTTTCGGTCCCTTACAAATACAATCTATAAATCACAGTAGATATGTATTTGTAATCATAGATGGTTATTCCAGGTTTACCTGGACGATTTTCTTATAACTTAAAAGTGATGCTTTTGAAATGTTTAAAATCTTTGTTAAACGAATCCATAATCAAATGACTAGTAAAATTAAAACAATCTGGAATGATCACGGTGGAGAACTCGAAAACGAAAATTTTGAGAATTTCTGTAATAAGAAAGGTATAACTCATAATTTTTCATTTCGAAGAACACCGGAACAAAATGGAGTCGTAGAACGTAAAAATAAGACGATTCAAGAATGTGCTAGAACTATGCTAAATGATAGTAATTTACCTAATTTGTTTTGGGATGAAGCAGTTGGTACTACATGTTACATATTAAATAGAATTTTAATAAGACCATTAAATAAGTAAATAATATATGAATTATTAAATAATAAAAACCTAAAGTATCATACTTTAGAGTTTTTGATAGTAAATGTTTTATTTTAAATACTAAATATAATTTGGATAAATTTGATGCTAAATCAGATAAAGGTATCTTTATCGGATATTCAAATAGAAGTAAAGCTTGCAGAGTTTTTAATATAAGAACTAATACTATTGAAAAGACATTCCATGTATGATTTGATGAGAATTTAACGTTTATAATCCAAATATTGATGAAGAAGAAAACATTGATAACCCAAACGTAATTAGCAAATAATGAGATTACTGAAAATGAAAACAATAATAATTTAGAAAATTCACATCCAAATAAAAGAACAAGATACTTGAAAGATCGCCCTATATAAAATATACTTGGAAATTTTAAACTGTTGTTAAAACTGGAAATCAACTAAATAGAATGAGTAACGTTGCTTTTATTTCAACCATTGAACCTAAAAATCCAAAAGAAGCATCAACAAATGATTCATGGATTCTCGCTATGCAAGAAGAATGGAATCAAGTTATAAGAAATGATGTATGAGAATTAGTCCTAAGACCTGAGGATAAATCCATAATAAGAACTAAATGGGTATATGGAAACAAAATAAATGAACAAGGAGAGGTTGTCAGAAATAAAGCTTGATTAGTTGCACAAGGTTTTTGTCAATAAGAAGGGATAGATTTGATGAAACCTTTGCATCTGTAGCAAGATTAGAAGCTATATGAATTTTACTTGCTTTCGCTAATCATAATAATTTTATATATCAAATGGATGTTAAAAGTGCATTTTTAAATGGTTTTATTAAAGAAGATGTATATGTAGAACAACCCTCACTTTTTGAAGATGAAAAACTACCTAGTCGTGTTTACAAATTAAAGAAGGCTTTGTAAGGTCTGAAACAGACTCCAAGAGCTTGGTATGACAGACTTAAACTATATATTACAATCAAATTTTGAAATAGGCAAAGTAGGCAGTACACTTTTTGTTAAAAGAGATAAAAATGATATCCAATTAATACAAATATGTGTAGATGATATCATTTTTGGATCTATCAATGATAAACTAAATAAGAAATTCCCAAAAATAATGAATAAGAAATTTGAAATAAGTCATATGGGAGAATAAATTATTTTCTAGGATTACAAATAAAGTAACTAAGTAATGGAATTTTTATTAGTCATGAAAAATATGCTAAAGATTTGGTTAAGAAATTTGGTATGTCAAATACTAGTGGTAAACCAACTCCCATGACAACTAATGAAAAATTAAATAAAGAAGAAAATTCAAATGATGTAGATCAAAAACTATTTGGAGGAATGGTTGGATCACTACTCTATATAACTGCTAGTAGACCTGATATAATGCATAGTGTTTGTCTCCGTGCAAGATATCAATCTCAACCTAAAAAAACCCATTTAAAATCCCTAAAATGAATTTTGAGATATGTAAACAATACATTAGACTATGGACTCTTTTACCCAAAAGAAGATCCTTTGAATTAATTTCATATAGTGATGCTGACAATGCTGGTTGCAAATCAGACCGAAAAAGTACAAGTGGAACTTGTCACTTTTTGAGACACTCTCTAATTTCTTGGTTTAGTAAGAAGCAAAACTCTGTATCTCTATCTATGACATAAGCAAATTATATTCAGCAGCATTAGCATGTTCACGGGTTATCTATATGCAAGAAATATTAAAAGATTTTGGTTTGAATTTTATTAAATCACCAATATACCGTGATAATACAAGTGCGATCAATCTATTTAAAAATCTAACTCATCATGCTAGAACTGAACATATTTATATAAGACATCCTTTTCTAAGAGATAATGTAAACAAAGAAATAATATCACTTGAATTTATAAACACTGAAAACCAAATAGCCAATATATATACAAAGCCATTGAGTCAAACAACTTTTACTAAGTTAAGAAGAGAGTTGGGAATTTGTTCTCTATCATAAATATAAAAATAATGAAGTAAAAATTACAAAATATAAAGAAAAATAAAATAATCAAAATTATAACATATATGTCGACATATCATATCTCCCTATGCCGACATATAATGGTAATTTTGTGTTTTTTAAATTTCCCTTTAAAATTCAAATTAGTGATTATATAATATTCAAATTTTGACTTTCTTCTTCATTTTTCTGTATTCTCTTTATTTTAAACTTCTAAAACAAATAAACCATGGCCTCCCCGAATTCCAAACGTTCTAGGAAAGAAAATTCATCATTTTACTTCCCTTCTCCTATGCAAGGCTCTTTCCAGAATGCCACTATGGTCAAAGTTATTAAATTGGAAGGAGAAATGAAGAATGTTCTGAAGATGTTGACTGAATGTAACGACCCGGAAATTTTAACGATTTTAAATAACATAATTAACTAAAATTTTCTTGAAAATAAACAATTAAATTTTTGCAATGAAAAATTGATATTGGGCACACGTCTATTGAAACATAGCAAGTGGCAGATTTTTGTTGGAAAATATGTAAGTTTGTTCTGTTGTGAAATATTTTAATTTTCAATCAGTTAAAAATTTGATGGAAATAAAATATTTTTGAAATCTGAATATTTTTACATAAGAAGAATGTAAATCATTTTCTGAGTGAGACGTCATATTTTGTTTCGCCAAATTTGGACTGCCCTATCCCCGTTTACCTTATTTTTGGCGATTTAGCAGCAGTTTGGCAGCAGAAATCGAGTTTTGACAGGTAGCTCGTGTCTCTGATATCTGTGTACCATTCTGTTCGTCTCGTGGTGCTGATCTCCGCAGTATATTCATTTGTGAATTTCGGCGTTCGGTGCATGACAAAATCTGCAAAACGGTTAGCCGTATCGGTACCCATTTTGGTCTGTTTGGTTTCCTGTGTCCTTTCAATTGCCCAACCGTGAGAAAGCAAATAGCCACTTACCTTTATTATTTCCTGAATCCAACCTATTGACTTTTGTTATTCCACCATTTCACTTTATAATTTTTAGTTTGTTTCCATTTCTGGTTTGTTTTCTTTCTCTCCTTCCTTTCATTCTATTCTTGCTTTTGGAAATATATTATATAATTTAAGTTTCATGTCAGAGAATTTTGTTCGCCCACTTTTCTTGAAACCGCTCATCCCCTCACTACCCATCACCGCGATCTTCTCTCCCTTCCCAGCCTTGCCTGCCACCTACCCTTCCACCGAACAACAAGCAGTCCACCCTTCCACCAAACTCGCCGAACTAACCTTCCCCAGTCGTTACCCATCTCTACGCAAACCTCCCCACCGAACCATCCATCGCCGAGACCTCTGCCGCCAACGCCACCACCACTCTGTTAGCCTTCCCCTGCTTCTCCAGCCGAGCCTCATTTTCCCCTGACCACCACCACACGCCCATTTTCCCTTGGCCGAAGACCTATAACCTAAAGCTCCACCTTCCCACTGTCCTTAGCCACCCAGCAGCTTGTAGCCGAACCGCACACCGTCCTCCCTGCCACGTCAGTCCCACTCCGCCTTTGCTGAGACTTCATGAACCACAACCCTTACTTCCCAGCCACTACCTTCCACGGTCCCACCTTCATCCGCCGTCTCCGCTACCGTGCTGCACCACAACAACACCCCTCAAAATCAAAACCCCTCCCACCTGTGCCGAAGCACACTCCAACAGCTCCGACAATGCTCCACCCCTCTGACAACTTCACGACCAAATGCCTGCACCTTCTCCGCAATAGCCCACTGCCCTCCAAAGCCCCTCCGCCTCACACCTTTTCCGAACTGACCCGCATCTCTCCCATCTTCACCTGACCGAACACCACCACTAACCCAGCCTTCGCTTGTGCTCGACTTGCACCGCACCAACCTTCCAACCCAGTCCGCCCACTGCCTTACTCGAACAGCCACCATCCCATAACTCACATTCATGCCACCCTTCTCTTCCTCATAACCCACTGCCACCCTTTGCCGCACCGTCCAACTCCGAGCAACGAGGAAGTAGCAAGTGTAAATTTATTTCCTGCACATCCGTCTGAGCTCAGATGTCAAGAGGTTTGCATCAATATTCTTATCTTTACTCTTGTTGTCAATTTTATTCATTGAAGTATGATTAAGGCTTTTAAAGATGAATAAAGTCTTAACACTCTCCATTTTGATGTCTAGGTTAGATATTGGAGTTCGGGAAGGAATATATATATATATATATGTGTGTGTGTGTGTGTGTGTGTGTATAATTTTATCAAATCCTTGTTCGCTCGTTTTGCTTTGTTCGCCACTGTCCGGAGATTACAACAACAATTTTCTAGCTTTGTTGCGTATCCATGTGCGTGTCCGTGTCACCTTCTTCGCCATCATTGTTTTCTCTAGCCTCGAAAGGTGAGCGATCACTCACGATTAACATTCATATGCTTAGTAAATTTAATTCACATGAAATGACGATTGAAATATGTTGTTAAACTTTGAATTGATTAGTGATTTAATTGTTAAGTAGGATATGTTAATATATAATTTGTTTACTTATGTTAATTGACATATGATAACTATAACCTGTTGTATATATATTATATTTAAATTGCTAATTATGATCATAATTTCCATTAATTTGCCATGTCATATTATGTTATTATTTTATTGTTCTCACTCTGCAAGTTTCCTGTTAGTTTAGGAAATCCCTATGGGTTGAAATGATACATACCCGAACGATCTTATAGATTAGGGGAAAATCGTTATGGGTTGAAATGATAAACCCAAGCGATTTTTATTGATTTTGAAATCTTGGGATTGTGGTTTGAAATGATATATACCCGTAAATATTAAATTATTGCGGATTGAAATGATAATATCTGTATCACTTGACCATAGGTTAGAAAACTATATACGAAAACCGTTAGTCTATTTTTAAATGATTTCCAAAATTTTGAAAAGAAAATACATGTGTTTTGATTTTCAAATATAGTATAAATGTTTAATTTTAATTTTAATGTGTGTATAAATTTAGATTTTTAAATTATATGATTTGGAAATTTTAAATTATAAGTTTAGTTTTAAAAATGTAAATTATAAAATTTTACTTATAACTTTATTATTTTTAAATTATATATATATATAATACAATTTAATTTAATTTAATTTAATAAAAATTAATTTAATTTAATTTAATAAAAATTTCATTTAACTAATATATATATATATATATATTTTTAACAATAGTTGTAATAGTTTTGGTCACATTTTTTTGGTATCAACGTGAACTGCCGAAAACGCCCCTCTATATATTAGCAAATCTTAATCACTTAAAAATAGGATCTAATATTAACCTTCTTTTACAAATTCAAAGGCCCCTAAAAGTAGGATCTAACAATTAAACATGCTTTACGAATACAAAACGCTTCTAAAAATAGGATCAAAAATTAAACTTTCTTTACAAATTCAAAATACTTCTTTACAAATATTCAAATCATATTATCACTTGAAAATAAAAAATCATTTTTTGACTGATTTAAACATATACAGTTTATAAGAAAAACAATTCACACGCGAAGCGCGTGCCATAAAACTCGTATATATATAATATGTTTAAATATTTATTTAAAATTTATATTAATATTTTGAAATAGATTTTGTAATAACTTTAATAAATCAAAGTTGGGAAGATAAATTAAAGATGATTTGTAATTTAATTTGTTTAAGAATTGTATTTAAATAAAAATTGATTTGAAACTTATTAATTTTGAGATTTTAAAGATATGATTTTTATCACTTGATAACTGGATTGTGATTAAAGATAATTAAATGAATATTTTCAAATTTAAATAAAATTGAATATTTAATATTGATTTAAATTTGTGATTTGAGATTTTATTTAAATGTTATTAAAAATGATTAAGTGAATATTTTCAAATTTAAAAAAATTAAAGTTGAATTTTGAAATATAAATGAAATTTATCAATTTGAGTTATTGTAAATGTTTGAATATTTAAACTTTGAAACCTATTGAATTGGAAGTGGTTTAAATTTGTAGTTTAAACCTGGATTTGAAATCGATATAAATTAAAAATGGTTTTAATGAGAATTTGAATTGAACCTGTAACCTTTTTAATTGAAATTGTTGAACTGGGTTGATTTAAATTTAATTTTGGAACTAGAGTTGATTTAAATTTATTTGTGAAATTGGAAGAAACAATTCTAATCTGAAACTATTTTTTATATAAACTCTTTTAAATCTATAAACTATTTAATATATATTATTTTAAATTTATAAACAATTTTAAATATATATATATATATATTTTAATATATAAACTATTTTAATCTATAATCTATTTTGAAATATAAACTATTTTAATGTATAACTATTCCAATATATAAACTACTTTCAATATTCAAACTGTTTAAGTTAGAACTGTTATGATTTAGATTTAATGGATTTAAATGCGAATACTTTGATATGATGGTTTAACCTATTTTGTGGTTATGATTTTGGAAATGAATATAATTTAAAGTGAATACGATTTCAAAAGTGATATGAGTTTGAAATGAATATGATATTTTGATATGAAGTATGAACTGTTTGAAATGAAAATGACCACTGTGTGAATAAAGCGTTTGGTTGTTAAAAGACCGGGATCGGATATTGTCATACTCTCTGCCAATACCGAAAATCACTTTAACAACTGTGCACATGGTGGAGAATTCAAAACGAAGTAGGATGGTTTGGCGAACGTCTGTATGAGGTATGAACGCAGCCCTGACCCCCTCGGGTCAGCTTGATGTGACTAAAACAGGAGCTATACCTGGGTCAAGTGAGGTCGCACCTCCGATCGAGCATGCTTCTTCGATACAATATCTATTATTTTATGATTTGATTGGGTGCACCTTTGATTATGGGAGTGTGTCTCGAGGTGGCCGGTAGTAGCTGCTATGCGGTACCACCAGCCCGGTTCTGCAAAACGGTAGTATCCTACCCTAGGCATTGCCTCGCGTGCCTTGTCACATGCCTTATCGAGCCCATTACGAGTTTGGTTTGGGTTGTACACTATGGAGCGCCCTTTGATAGCCCTCCAGTTTACAGAGGAATTACAGTACTGTATAGACTATGGAATTTATATAAAAATGTGTTAAGGGGGGTATGGGTAATGCCTTAACGCTATTTTAATATTTTACTTTACTATAGACATTATCTATGTAGCGTATTGTACTATGTATGTAGATAGTTTCACGGATCCTTAAGGGATGGAATCCCAAACATCCTTTTAGTTATTTGTATTTCACTTGGACATTTCACTTGAGTTGATTTACTTGCATAAGAATGTTAATCCTGACTCGAGTGTTTTGGTGTTTTGCTTTATGCTCAGGTCAGACTGAGTATCACAGCATTTGAGACTCACCTTTGGAGCTTGGAGCTTTGCTTGGAGATCTATCTTTATCTATTCAGCTTTTAGTTATTTCTAGTTGTTTATGTTCAGACTTGTTAGTTTCTTTTGTATTAGTGACTTCTATGTACTTAGGATTTTCTATTGTATTTGTTTCAGACTCTGATGTTTCTATAGTAGCTTCATGAACTTCTATTTATCTATTCCACTACTTCTTGTTATATTACTCTGTGTCTATGATTCTGTGATTGATTTATTTACTGTATATGCTAAGTTTTGCCAAATATAAATTAACAATCTGTCGTTTTGAGCAATTCAAGTCTGACATGTATGGATGATTGTCGATTTGAATGGTTCGAAATGGCAGATCGTTATAGTTGGTATCAGAGCTCTGGTTTAGGCAAAACTTAGCATATGGAGTAAAACTCATTAGAGATAGGGTAGTGATACCCTAGAATGAGTAAAATTAATTACAGAATCACCTTCGTTCGAGCTTGAAATTCTTTGTTAGGATCCTCTTTGATTAGGATTTTCTTTTGAGTTTTGGAACTTTACCTTTGTTCTAAAATCCATCCTTGTCTTTTCCTGTTCGTGTTCTTCTTGATACTGGAGCATTCCATAGCTTTACTTCTGTTGATCTCTGTAATAAATTTGAGCACATCTTGCTACCTCAATTGGAAACTTCATCCTTATGTGTGACTAATCCCAACGGCGGTCCCGCCAACCTTAGTATGATTTGTAAAGGGGTGAAACTCCTTTGCAACAGGCATCGATTCACCGGAGATTTCTATGTCCTCGGTTTTGATGCATTTGATATCTTACTTGGGGGATTGGTTGAAGCGATATGATGCGGTTATTTCTTGCAAAGCTCGAACCGTTTCTTTAGTAGACGACCAGAGAAAATTCTCTTGTGATCGTAAGTCGATTGCCTCAGAATTATGCAGGCAGTTTTATATTTTTGCTTGATTCTCAGCCTAGTGATCTTGACTCCACCCCGATAGTCAGGGATTATCCTGATGTTTTGGTGAAGTCACTTCTCTACCTCCTAAGTGGGAAATTGAATTCCGCATCGATCTTATTCCTGGAGCTCAACCTGTTGTCCTTTCTCCCAGACGAATGGTTTCTATGAATGGTTAGTCATGCCCTTTGGATTAACCAATGCTCATGCCTTCTTCGTCGATCTCATGAATCTGGTTTTCTGCGATATTCTCAACAAGTTTGTCCTAGTTTTCGTTGACGATATTATCTTCTTTTCTAAGTCAGAGAAGGAGCGTGAATCTCATTTGAGCTTTGTTCTCCAAACTCTCAGGAGTCACCGGTTGAAAGCCAAATTTTCTAAATGCCATTTCTGGAGGGACGAAGTCCGATTCCTTTGGCAAATTGTTCCTGAAAATAGAGTCTCGGTTGACCCGGTTAAGGTCGCTGCGATTAATGTAAGACTATCTATCTTTCCTCTTTTGTAATTTAATTTTCTTATCTTCCTTTCGAGCCTATCTTCTTAGTTAGAATTCTCTTTGATTAGGGTCCCTCTAAATTTGAATCTCTATCCTTGTTCTAAAATCCATTCTTGAATCATCCTATGAGGGAGCGTATTTGTAATTGATATAAAAATGTTTTATTTTGTGTTGTTTGAGCTGTTAAGTTTGAATTTTGGGTTTCGGTCGATTCGTCTAGCCAATGCTATCGATAGGAATTCCAAACCACTTGAACAGAGCAAACTGACACAATATTGTTTTCGAAATTGATAAATGAAATAATTTTATCTATGATTATATTTTATATATAAAAGTATAATTTTCTAAAATTAGATAGTTAAATGAACTGGTTGTTAGAAATGATAGTACTAGATTATCATTTATTGATTTGTCAACATTCCTAAACCATTAACTATTGTTATATGTTATAAGGAGATGAAATTTTTAAAACATGGTTTATAAATCTGATTTGCAAAAGTAATGAATTTAAATTAAGAATTTGAGAGTTTAAATTTTCGATGCTTTTCAAAATTTGGTATTCAAATTTTTGAAAAATATATTGTTTGAAAGTATTTTCTAATGGAAATTGTTTGCAAAGAATTTTAAAAGAAGTAGGTCGGTACTCTACTCTTATGTCGTTGGAAAATAATTTCGATGATGACTGCAGCATCATCGACATTCATTTTCGAATCTCAAAGTGGGGAGACCACTTAGTAGCTTTGCTACACTTTTATTTTGGAAAATGGATTTGATTTGAATTTCTTGAATATGATGTGATGTACAAAATATATAGATGTATATATTTATTTCAAAATGGTTTGAATTGAAACCCGAAATTTAACTCTTAAGTTTTATGTTAAGTGATGGTTTTCAATTATTGAAATGAAATAATTTTTTTGAATAATTGGAGTGTCTAAAATAAGAAATGGAATTGAAACAAATTAAAACAGTTGAATTAGGATAAAATTTATTTGTATAATACTCAATTGCATTCTAAAACATATATAACTTTCCTAAGATATTTAAAAAGTTAAAATGTTAATGTGTATATGTAATTGAAGGTTATACAAGAGAGAACTCAAGTAATAAAATGTTCAAACTAAATTTTGCTTAATAGAAATGTTGTAAATAAAAGGTAAGTAATACTCAATTGCTTAATAGAATAGTATACAATATAAATGTAAGTAATAAGATGTCTAAAAATAAAATTTATATGGTTTTGAATTAATTTTTGTATCTGGTACTATGTATTTCGAATCTCTCTTTCCTTTCTGTTGCTTCTATTCTCCTATCTCGTTCTTTTTCGGGGACGAAAAAGTTTTGAGTGGGGGAGAGTGTAACGACCCGAAAATTTTAACGATTTTAAATAACGTAATTAACTAAAATTTTCTTGAAAATAAAAAATTAAATTTTTGCAATGAAAATTTGTTATTTGGTATGCGTTTATTGAAGCATAGCGAGTGGCAGATTTTCAATGGAAAATATGTAAGTTTGTTCTGTTGTGAAATATTTTAATTTTAAATCAGTTAAAAATTTGATGGAAATAAAATATTCTTGAAATCTGAATATTTTTACATAAGAAAAATGTAAATCATTCTCTGAGTGAGACGTCATATTCTGTTTCGCCAAATTTGAACTGCTTTAGCCCCATTTACCTTATTTTCGGCGATTTAGCAGCAGTTTGTTCATCTTGTGGTGTTGATCATTTTAACAGGTAGGTCGTGTCTCTGATATTTGTGTACCATTTTGTTCATCTCGTGGTGCTGATCTCCACAGTATATTCATTTGTGAATTTCAGCCTCCGGTACGCGGCAAAATCTACAAAACGATTAGCTGTATCGGAACCCATTTTGGTCTGTTTGGTTTCCTGTGTCCTTTCAATTACCCAGCCGTGAGAAAGCAAATAGCCACTTACCTTTATTATTTCCTGAATCCAACCTATTGACTTTTGTTATTCCACCATTACACTTTATAATTGTTGGTTCATTTCCATTTCTGGTTCGTTTTCTTTCTCTCCTTCCTTTCATACTGTTCATGCTTTTGGAAATATATTACATAATTTAAGTTTCATGTCAGAGAATTTTGTTCGCCCACTTTTCTTGAAACCTGCTCATCCCCTCACAACCCGTTACCGCGATCTTCTCTCCCTTCCCAGCCTTGCCTGCCGCCTACCCTTCCACCGAACAACAAGCAATCCGCCCTTCCACCAAACTTGCCGAACTAACCTTCCTCAGCCGTTCCCCATCTCCATGCAAACCTCCTCACCGAACCATCCATCGTCAAGACCTCTGCCGCCAACGCCACCTCCCCTCCGTTAGCCTTCCCCTGCTTCTCCAACGGAGCCTCCTTTTCCCTCGACCACAACCACACGCCCGTTCTCCCTTGGCCGAACACCTTTCCTCAGCCTAAAGCTCCACCTTCCCACTGTCCTTAGCCACCCAGCAGCCTGTTGCCGAACCGCACACCACACCCTCCCTGCCACGTCAGTCCCACTCCACCTATGTGAGACTTCATGAACCACAGCTCTTACTTCCCCGCCATTACCTTCCATAGTCCCACCTTCATCCGCCATCTCCGCTGCCGTGCTGCACCACAACAACACCCCTCAAAATCCAGACCCCACCCACATGTGCCGAAGCACACTCCAACAGTTCTGACCGTGCTCCACCCCTCTGACGGCCTCACGACCAAACGCCTGCACCTTCTCTGCAACAACCCAGTGCCCTCCAAAGCCCCTCCGCCACACACCTTTGCTGAACTAACCCGCATCCCTCCTACCTTCATCTGACCGAACACCACAGTAACCCAGCCTCCGCCCATGCTCGACTTGCACTGCACCAACCTTCCGACCCAGTCTGCCCACTGCCTCACTCGAACAGCCACCATCCCACAACTCACTGTTGTGCCACCCTTCTCTTCCTTGTAACCCACTGCCACCCTGTGCTGCATCGTCTAACTCCGAGCAACAAGGAAGTAGCAAGTGTAAGTTTATTTCCTACACGTCCATCTGAGCTCTAATGTCAAGAAGTTTGCATCAATATTCTTATCTTTACTCTTGTTGTCAATTTTATTCATTGAAGTATGATTAAGGCTTTTAACGATGAATAAAGTCTTAACACTCTCCATTTTGATGTCTAGGTTAGATATTGGAGTTCATGAAGGAATATATATATATATATATACATATATATATACACACACACACTATTATTACCGAGTTAGATTTCAAGAGCACATAGGCCTCCTTCATATTTTGTGAAATGAATAGTCATGTCTTTAATTTCTTTCTATTTGTAACCAGCTCTCCACTTTCTTCTTTATCCTCCAAACCCTAGATATTAACATCGCTCAAAATTGTGCCTTTTCCCATCTGCAAACGTTGACCTCCCCTCCTATGCCATTGCCATCTCTTCAACTCCAAATATTCACTTGAACGACAGCCAATTGCTTTTTGATTTTGTTTCATTTTCCCTCTTTTGGATATTAAATCGGAATTATAGAGCAACTACAATCTAGGTATACTTTTTCAATTTCCTTACAGATTTAATCTTAGGCATTTATTTATTTATGATTCTCATTGAATTTACGAGAATATTTCAGGTTTATTATATTTACTTTCTTGGTGACGACCGAGTCCCAGCCAACTACAAGAATTTCAATTTTTAACTGTACTTCATAGACTATTATTTATTTTGGTTTGGTTACTGGAACATAAATATATTTTGATTTTTGATTACTTTTATATCCATAAATCACAATAGCATACTGCATTGTGTACGTTCTAATGGCACGTTATGGTGCTCTTATTATTTTTTATTCATAATAAAATCTTTTATAAGAGCCATTTACATAGTTGAGTTTACACTTATTTTTGTACTATAGATTGTGAATTAAATCTGCAAAACAAATGTAGAAGATGCAAATTTGATCAAGCTCCTAAAACTATTACAAATGATACTTTGAAAGTTTGTTTCAGATTTCGCTAAGAGTTTTATTTTGCATCAAACATATCAACATTTTGGTATATAAACATCTTTTATAATCTTACAAAATATTGAATGTCGAACTATAAAATTCTTATTCAAAAAATATACGTTGCAAAGTTAAGTTTTTGTTTGTTTGTTTGTTTGCATTTACTGGCTTTATTTAAAAAACATAGGTTATCCCTACGTACAGAAAATATATAGTTTGACTCAAAACATTGGCTATCCCTGTGTATTCTTGAGATTAATTTTCGCGTATTCTTGAGATAGATCAACTTCACAGTATATACTCAATCATGCAACCATTTATTTATTAATACAGTATAAAATTATTGTACAACAATTGGTGGTGTAGTATATTATTGTGTACAATATGAGTAATAAACATAAATCTAGAATTTAGGCTTCACAATAGGTTATGTACTCAATTGTTTCCACTATTTTATTATTGATAAACCCTGAAATTGTAATAACTTGTTAGTTTATGCATTTTAACATTGTAAGCCATTTGGGTATTTAATTGTTATGAGTATTTGGCAACTGTTATTGACACTCAATTGTTTAACCGCCTTTTCTTCTTCTTCTAAATGATCTTACATAACTCTAAAGTTATTGTTAATCTTACATTTACTTGAAAATAAGAAAACAAACCGGGTAAGTTAATATTGCATCCCATATTTAAGTTGTTTCAAATTTCAGTTTTGGCCATAATTCAAGGATAATTTATTTGTTTTCCATTTTTTTCAAATTTAATTACTATATTTGATCTTATCTTTTCTCTATTTAGGAATTTAAACACTTTCCCTTTTCAGTTATTTTATTCAAATCCACCATCTAAGCACCCTTTACTAATAAGTGAACGTTTCGGGAAAAATTAATTACCTTGATCAAGTTCTTTTGTTCCATCTCTTTGTCCCTCACTAGCTATCCAAATCATTATTCTTTCTTGAATTCCAAATATGAACATTTCTCATTTTATTTTTCTCTAAAATATCCCACTTCCAATTTTCCTTGCCTCTTTAAATATGGAGTCATGGCGAAGTGAGTATATCTATCTACATTATTTGTTTTTATCAAGCTTTGACTTCAAACATCTGATTGCAAATGTAAACAAATTCCTTTGCTCAATCTGAAAGTACTGTTTTTATTTATTAACAATTTGCATTAATGAGCTCAAATTATTTTTAGTGGACTTATACAGATAATTAACCCTTTTTCAAACTTTTTTAACTTTGAATCAGCAACTCTTTTCTGTTTTGATTTTTGCACCGTTCTTTTCTTCCAATTTCTCTATCATCACTTTTTTGACATTCAAGTAACATTAGTTATTCTATTTTTTATTAGGGTTCAGGTTTCCTTTTATGATTATAAACTTTAAGCTTTTACACTCTTGAATTCTGGAATTTTTTTAAAACCAAGTATATTGGATGTTCTCCCAAATCCAAGCTCAAACCATTTTATATTCATATGACTTCAATGTTCATCTTTGAATTTTTGAATTTGTTATTGCTACAATTTTACAATTGGATACAATACCATTTGATTTTTGTTTTCATTTGCAAATAGAATAATTTCTAATAATATCAGTTTGGACATTTAGCATGATTTCTCCAGTTAGGGTGACTTTTTGCGGGTTAACTGATAGTTATTTTTGAGAACTATTTACCTACAAATATAACTGATAAATTTGCAACTGATAGTTATAAATTCATATTGAAGGCATTAAGTTTATTTAAAAATACAATCATAAAATGAACATAATATTTATGATAAAATAAATTCTAAAATTGAGTAGAAAGTTAGAGTACTATGCTCTGCAGTTAAAGCGCTCGGTAGATTCAATGCGGTGGAGGTGCAAAAATTCATAGCGGGGATACAACGAGGATATTACGGGATAGAGCAAATGACTCTAAAATAGCATATAAAACTCATATTTAATATTTTGAAAAATATATAAATGGTAATTAAATGAAAAATTAACATTCAGTTGAATTATAATTAATACATAAATAATTTTAAATAAAAACATGTGTGAATATACTGTAAAAAAACGTAAAACTGTTATATAACATAATTGAATTTAGTAGAATATTGGAGTATTTTCATTTCTAAAAATATATTAAAAATTTAATTAAATAAATTAATTTCATAATTTTTATAATGTATAAATGTCATTTTTCAATTCATCTCTTTAAAAGAAGATATAGCGGAATATAGCGGGAATAACGGGATATAGCGGAAATAGTGGGGATTAAAGCGGAAAGGCTATATTTGGGACTACATGGAAAAATCATAGCGGTAGAAATCCACTATGAGATATAGCAGGGTTATAGCAGGGCATTAACTGCACAGGTACTATGTTATGAAAAGAAAACATTGAGTGCTATTATTTTAGCTACTCTTATAACAACATTTTTACTACAAAGAATCAATGATACTACTATGAACGGTTTAGTTTTATTTTGATGGTAAGGCAATTGTGAGAACCATGAAAGTCATGAAAACTTGGAAGGTATGCACTTAAATGGTTTCTTTTCTTTGTTTTTGTTTTATAGAAAAAGTTTGGTAAACTGAGTAAACATGTATTAGGCATAAGATTGTTTATTTAATGGATTTTTAAAATTTTGAATTTTTGTTATAATCAAAATCATGAACTTAACCATTATTTAAATACACGAATGACTGAAATTATGAATTTACCGACCAACTTATGATATACTCCATAAACATATGTTTTATATAATATATTGATATAGCATTGGAAGCAACCAAATATTTCTAATCACTCAATAAATGGTAAGAAATATTCTTTACCAACATGTTGTAGTGTTGCCAAAAATACTAATTTCAATACTTGATTTAAACAGGAATTGTTGCTTGCCTTTTTCCCTTTACAGTATGAAACTATTTTTCATGAGACATATAATATAAATACTTCTCTTTTACCATTAATCTTTAGTATTTGCAGTTAACTCTAGATTTATTGCTTGACTACCAAGTTTGATGGAAATTATGTATATATGTTATTTAATTTTGGATAATTGACACTCATTTGCGTAAATCTCTACCAGTGAAGTTTGTGAAAAATTCTTACCTTTAAGATAATTAATGCTAGGTCAATTGTGTTTGTGTGAAGGTTGATGTCCCTAGAGCTATATTGAGGTTAGCATGCTTAGTTCAGTAGCTTTGTTAGATTATGCTCATGACAATCGCACGTGTTTTTCATCAACATACCTTTTTGATTAAAATTAAATACCTATATATATCGTAATAAATGAATTAATTTCAAATCATTGTAATAAAACTATAAATTGTAAATTGATAATTGAAAAGAATTACAGGGTTTTGTTCTATACTAGGGTTAAAGAGCAGTAGAAAGAAGTATGTTTGAGTTAAGTAAATGCCTTATTGGATTCCTACTTTCCATGATAATATTTAGCAAGTTTACACATTTATCATAGCTGAGTGTACATATTTTCAATATCTAGGTTCGAATATTCTCCATGTTTGAGCATGAATGTTTCCATTACAAAATATAGGATGCATTAACTCATCACTCAACATGTAGCATAATCACATAATTTTGTATTTACCTCATATAATTTTGAAGCAGCAATGGTTACTCCAATATCTCTCTACTTTATAATTAAGAAAAAGAAACCAAATCAAGTAAGTATTTAAGGCTTGAGCTTATTATCATAATCTTCTTGAAATACTAAATATATAGGTATCATTTTACAGTTGTCTTACATTGACGAGTCAAATACATTATAAGTCCTCTTTTCATTGAGTTAAAACCATCAAGTTGTTAGTATAAAATGCCACCATATTTCCATTATATCTTTCAACTAATAAGCCTTAATTAGAATAAATTACAACATAAAGCTCTATTTATGAGACTACGATGTGAAATGTAATGCTTATTGTCTATATTATGGTATCCACATACAAATTAGTATTAATTAGGGGACAATTTAAAGACATGCAATTTTAAAAATCTTATACCATATATGATAAAGATTTATTGTATCTCTAAGTAAACAAATAGGCTGTTCTAAAATTATATTCTATGTTAATTAAAAGGCAAGCTACAAATGTAGAAGTGAACTTTGTTGAAACTTTAACTAAATCATATAATAGACAATGTTAGGATATATGGTTGACATAGGAGTATGAAAATCATCAGGTGAAGTGGAATTTTATTTTATTTTGTGAGTTTAATTTTTCATATATATGCGTTAGGGTACCAATAACATCAATGCACACTAAGTTGGCTCATGTCTGCTATATCTTTCTAGGCATGCACATGTATATGCATATGTATGTATGTATGTATAATTTCATTTCCATTTCTTTATTACATGGCTTATATTGTATATGTTATCAAATACGATCGGTTTTTGTCATTTTTAAATAATATGTAAAGAAAATTTTCCAAATTATTTTGTATGATGGTGTTAACCCACCTTTTGGCAAGGCCATGGATAGGCAGATCTAACTAAATCGACTACTCGTTTGTCGAGATCGGAATACGATGGGATTGAGCTAGTTGGATGGATAGATGATTGGTCAAGGGCGGTTCGGTGTGGGTCGTTCGGCTAAGGCGGCTCGGTCGTATGTGGCTCGGTAAAGGAGAGGAGGTCATGCATGGGTCGGCATGTTGAAGTGGTTCGGCAAATGTGGTTCGGTGGTGGAGTATGGATATGGTTCGGTCAATGTGGGTCGGCGTAGGTCGGTCGGCATGTGTGGGTCGGCTATACTCGGTCAGCTGAAGAGGGTCAGTGTTAGGTTGAAGGAACTTGGGTTCGGCCTTGGTGGATCGGTCGTCTAGGTTCGGTTGATTGGAATGGATTAGTGAGTTAAAGTGGCTCGGTATGGATGGGTTCGGTCTCAAGGAGATTGGAACGTATGGATCGGCCATACGTGGTTCGACCGTAGTGGGTCGGTCGGCAAGCGAGACATGGGATCGGTAGTTTTGTTTTGGATCAGTGAGTATGGGGTCGGCAACTATTCTCACTTCGGGTCGGTGAACTATCTGCTCTGGGTCGGTCAACGCTTTTCTTCGGGTCGGCTAGAGTGGATCGGTGTCTTGAAGGAGTGGGTTCGGCATTGAATTACTTCGAGTTGCAAGCAAGTTTACTCCGTGTCTTGGATAGGACTGCTTCGAGTCATGCCCGGGGGATGTGGATCGGCTTGCCTGGGTCGGTTGTAGTGTTGAGTTTTGGATTGGCCATGGTATTGATAGGCCCGGATTACTTAGGAAGCCCAACAACTTAGGTTTCGTCTATAAATACAGCATGCGAGGCTTCAGAAAAGGGGATCTTCATTCTATTTTCCTCCTACTTCCCCATTAAGGCTACTCTGCCATTATTGCTTTAAAAACTCTGGATTGTAACTGTAATTGATTCTCATATCAATAAAAAAGGAAATTTCCGGAGTGGACGTAGGCCGGATTCAGCCGAACCACTATAAATCCTCTGTTTTTACTGCTTTCTTTATAATTTTTACCGTTCTTCATATTTATACTCTCTACATACATTCTATCTATGATCTGTGACTGTGATTTGGTGCTTTCATTTAGATTTGGGTGTTAGTGACCAATTTTGGCACTAACATTTTGGTGCTTTCACTGAGAACGCTAGCACTCAGGGATTCTGAAGCTTGGATTTCAGATTTAAAGGCTTAGGAACTTGGATTCTGGAGACAATGGCAAAGCAATTAACCAGGAGACAAAGGACGGAAAGGAGTCAGCAAGAGGGAAGTCAGGAGGCTTCCTCTGGAGCTAATCAGGAATCCATCTACATCACTAGGGACGAAATGCAGATTATGATGGATTCTATGCAGGAGCAGTTGATGAAAAGGCAAGAATGGTGCGGACACTTTTCAGACAATTTGGACAAGCAGGAACTGTAGGAGCTCAGATCCATGGAGTTGGATCAGAAGGACTCAACAGGCAAGCAGATGGAGTGGTTCAGCAGGGGCAGCCCCCAATCAGCAAACATCTATCAATCTGGATGGACCTAGACTCGAGGGCACACCACCAGGAAATGCTGGACCAATCCACGGAGGGATACCAGATGACGCTGCACAGCCTGATGCCAACAGAAATACAGGAGTACGTGACGAGGAGTATGTACCGGAATTCCCCCGAGAACTTGGGGGGTGGTTAGGAAACAAAGATAGGGGCAACCCTTGGTAGGTAACACTGGATTGGCTAACATCATCAGATGAACCATTCACGGAGGTCTGACAAACAGGGATTTGGAGGGAGTCAACAAAAGTCCATTTACCCGGAACATCAGGATAGCTAGGAATCCACCCGATTTCAAGCTACCCACTCTTGAAGTATACATCGGTAAGACGGATCCCACTGACCACTTGATGAGGTACATAAGGCATTTGGAAGTGCTGGGGGCATCAGAGGAGGTTATGGCCTGATGTTTCCCCTTGTACTTGACCGATATAGCTGCTATATGGTTCAAACAGCTGGAGGATGGATCTATTGGAGCATGGACAGAACTGATGGATAGGTTCTTGAAACAGTTTCGAGTTCAAATAAAAAGGCCGAAAAATGTGATGACACTGACATCAGTTAAACAGAGAGCGGATGAATCGCTCAGGACTTTCTTAACTCGGTTTAATGCAGTAGTTGCATCGATGGATCGGCCGGATCCATCAATGGTTCTGATGGCTGCAGTATCAGGAGTCAGGGATAATTCGGATTTCAAAGTATCGTTGATACGGGACCCACCAATGGATCTCGGGGAATTCTTTCATGAAGCTGAAAGATTTCTTCGACAAGAGGATGCATGTCTGGATATGAAATCAAAGGAAGTAAACATGGTTAAGGATGGAGGACCGCCCGGTGAAAGCTCGGGTAAAGATAGGGATAAAGGGAAGAGGAAGCAATGGGGAGAACCAAAATTCTCCACTTACACAGGATTGAATGCAACATTGGAGCAAATATTCTTGGATACTCGGGATCGCCTTCCTTATCGAAGGCCGGCAAGAAGGGAACCCTCAGAACGCGAAAAGGCATCAGGAAGGCACTGTCTCTTTCATGACCTGGACGGGCATGATACTAACAGCTGCAGGCATCTAAAGGATATAATCGAGGAGCACGTAAGAAATGGTCAGTTGCGGCAATATGTCAAAACTCGGAATGCAACGGTGGAACAGGAGCAGCCACCGCCTACCTTGAACGACGATGGCGCGAGGCCCAGGAATGGTGGTCGGTTGGTCATCAACTAATCGTGATGGTTTGGAATAAGTAACAAACTTTGGGCTAACGACTAAGTCGCTTACTCATGTACGGGGATGGAGATAACCCCTAGGCATGCTCTGAGACGATGATGAACCGTGATGCTCTGGTTTGTGAAATCTGTTTTTTCTTTTTGGCTTGGACACTTGCTTTTTCTGGTGTGGTTTTGGAGTTTGGTGTGAACTCCCAGTTTTGTTGGTTTTCTGGTTTGGATTTTGGTTTGGATGCTTGATTTTTGATTTGGATTTTGATTTGGACTTTTGATATGGATTTTTGGTTTTCTGGTTTGATTTGGATTTTGGATTGGACTTTGATTGGATTTTCCTCTGGTTTTTGGCAATTAGGTCGCCGAGCATGGACTATGCTTGACAAGGGTCCGGAGAGACCAGGATTCGGCCTAGGACTTAGGCCCCATAATATCTATCGGTTACTATTTCAGGTCGTCGGGTATGGACTATGCTCAGCAAGGGTCCAGAGCGACCAGGATTCGGCTTAGGACTTAAGCGACGGCATTGCTTAGCGTTCAGGGGCACTGAACCAGGAACACCATGGCATTACTTAACACAGGTCGCCGAGTGTGAATTACGCTTGGTAAGAACCCGGAGAGGTTACGGATTTGGATATTGGCTATGAACAGCTAAGGATTTGGGCATGGACCCGGAGCGGTCCCGGACTTGGATATCGACCCGGAGAGGTCATGGATTCGGTTATTGGTTATTGGATATGGATGGATTAGAACTCGGTTGTCGGGTTCGGATGGATGTGGAATTGGATAAGGATTTGGTTACTAGATAGGAATTGGATATCGACTCAGAGCAGTCATAGATTTGGATAAGGATACGGCAATGGCACTTGGATAAAATGGATTGGATTATGAATCGGAAGGTATGGCTATGGATAACATATGGACTTCGGACATCGGATTTGAGATTGTTCAAAACACACCTTCCAATAGCACGGTATGTTTTGGGGGGAAAATGTTAACCCGCCTTTTGACAAGGCCGTGGACAGGCGGATCTAACTAAATCGACTACTCGTTTGTCGAGATCGGAATACGATGGGATTGAGCTAGTTGGATGGATAAATGATTGGTCAAGGGCGGTTCGATGTGGGTCGTTCGGCCTAGGCGGCTCGGTCGTTTGTGTCTCGGTCAAGGAGAGGAGGTCATGCATGGGTCGGCATGTTGAAGTGGTTCGGCAAATGTGGTTCGGTGGTGGAGTATGGATATGGTTCGGTCAATGTGGGTTGGCATAGGTCGGTCGGCATGTGTGGGTCGGCTATACTCGGCCAGCTGAAGAGGGTCGGTGTTAGGTTGAAGGAACTTGGGTTCGTCCTTGGTGGATCGTTCATCTAGGGTCGGTTGATTGGAATGGATTAGTGAGTTAAAGTGGCTCGGTATGGATGGGTTCGGTCTCAAGGAGATTGGAACGTATGGATCGGCCATACGTGGTTCGACCATAGTGGGTCGGTCAGTAAGAGAGACATGGGATCGATAGTTTGGTTTTGGATCGTTGAGTATGGGGTCGGCAACTATTCTCACTTTGGGTCGGTGAACTATCTGCTCCGGGTCGGTCAACGCTTTTCTTCGGGTCGGCTAGAGTGGATCGGTGTCTTGAAGGAGTGGGTTCGACATTAAATTACTTCGAGTCGCAGGCAAGTTTACTCCGAGTCTTGGATAGGACTGCTTCGAGTCATGCCCGAGGGATGTGGATCGGCTTGCCTGGGTCGGTTGTAGTGTTGAGTTTTGGATCGGCCATGGTATTGATGGGCCCGGATTACTCAAGAAGCCCAACAACTCAGGTTTCGTCTATAAATACAGCATGCGAGGCTTCAGAAAAGGGATCTTCATTCTGTTTTCCTCCTACATCCCCATTAAGGCTACTCTGCCATTATTGCTTAAAAACTCTGGATTGTAACCGTAATTGATTCTCATATCAATAAAAAAAGGAAATTTCTGGAGTGGACGTAGGCCAGAGTCGGCCGAACCACTATAAATCCTCTGTTTTTACTGCTTTCTTTTTAGTTTTTACTGTTCTTCATATTTATACCCTCTACATACATTCTATCTGTGTTCTGTGACTATGATTTGGTGCTTTCATTTGGATTTGGGTGTTAGTGACCAATTTTGGCACTAACAGATGGCATTGTTTTGTGCAACAAGTTAGAAATGTTATTCACTCTTTTTCTTTGTAATCTAGATGCTTCTACAAACTTTAATGCTGCTAAATTCTTCGTTGCTAATAAATTATTTTCGCTAATTCGTATCTTCATGGCTAATTTATTAACACATTTTAGGTATGTTTTATACTTTTGTTAATGTTTTATTTAATTCCAAAAAAAATATCAAAATGATAACATATGTGAAATAATAGTAGTGAACCTCTCCCGACTTGATCATCACTCACGTTTTCATACCATTTACTACGACATATATGATATCTATAATTGTTATTCCCCCATTTAACCCATAACTCAATTTAGGATGTTTTAGCAGTGTTGAGAGGAATACATAGACACACACGCAGATATATATATATATATATATATGTTTGTATGTGTATATATGTCTGTGTGTGTGTGTATAACACAAAAATATATGGACTCATTCCTCATTTATAATCACTTCATTATATCGTATCTCAAAATTTCATTAAGATAAAAATAAGTTTATTAACATATACAAAATATTATAGAGTTATACCATAATTGTAATCTCAACTCTTTCTATATATAGAATATGCATAGTGTGTATCGTTGTAATTTGCTTTATTCTAAATAAAAATTTAAATTGTTTAACTGTTTTACTTTTTTGTTCTCTTCACCCTTATTCGCTTAAAAAACTTACCTCAAGCAACATTAAAGGTATATACATTATACATCAGTACACATTGTCTTTTTACATATGCATAATATGAAAGTTTTTCCTACACTACACATTGATTGACCACTGGCCCCAATATATATTAAGTAGGTAAGCAATAATTAAATATAAACTATAGTAGCATAACAAGGTACAAACAAGAGAGAAATCAAACTTTTTTATATATACTATTAACATTATTCATATGTGCAAACTTGGTTGTCAAATAATAACAAGTACAACTATCAAAAAGGAAAGATCTAGATTTTATAATATAATGACAAAAAATTTAAAATTAACGAACAGCTTTAGGTGTATAACTCATTTTCTTACTATATGCTTGAATTGATATAATACATTAAACAAAATATATTACATCCCATGTGCTCAAAATGTATCAAATACATGCTCGATTTATTAAAAAAATAGACATTTCATGTTGTACATGATTAAAGGAGATATAATTGGTCTGCTTTGCATTTACATTGGAACTCATACCGTCTTGGCACTAAATTCTTTCATTGATATGTTTTTTCATTAAGCATGACAGATCGATTAATCTATGATGTTGCGTGGACTACAGTAAACTTCATTTTCTTAAAATTATTGGTAAAAAGTATAGGTTGGAATGCTTAAACGCATTTTCCGAGAAGTGAATCGAATGAAAGGTTAAGTTTAATTATCGTCAAACTAATATTCTTGTAAGAAATGAAACAAAGACACAATGGTAATTGCAAAACGATATGATTGTAGTTTTTTCTTTTCAATTATCATGCAAGATTGGTTAATGTAGTTTCATATATAGTTGTGATTATACAACCATTATTCTACCACATATTGTCTCATATTATTATTTATTACTATTTATGAAATGAAAAGTCTATCTCTCATTTTGACAAGATGCGGCAAATTCAAGCTACGTGGAGGGATGAGTGGTGCTTGAAATCTCAATTGTTATTAGAGAGGTATTTATTAGTTTTTTGATATATTCTTCTCTCTATAACACACACACATGGCGTTTAGAACTAATTGCATTTAAGTATCTATATCTCTCCTTTCTTCAAATCCTCATTTTGAAATTAAACTAATTTTCTTATGTTGTGTGAGCATGATTTTTTGTGAAAAAACACATTTTTTAAAGTCTACTTATCTTCATTATGTTGTTTGAGCGAGATCGTGACTTTATTTTGTATTTTATAGCACTGTTCTATGTTTGATTACTTAGTAATCTAAATTAAACTATGTCTTAACATTGGGTTGAATTTTTTTCATATGTACCATCTAATTTTATAGTTTATAGATTTGTAGTTGTGTATTTTCTTATTATCGTGGCATTAAAACACATTTAAGTTGATCTATTAATAATTATTTTTCCTGGTACCTTGATCTGCCAATGGTTATGTTGCATTCAAACAACTTTACAGCTGCATTTCTGTAATAAACAAGGATGATGCAAGCTTTTTTAAATATAAGGGAAAAGATGTATTTTGTTATCCATGGTTAAGTTTTATGACTCCAAATAGGAAAATACTAAGAAAATATAGTATCGACTAAAGGATCAGTTTCTTCATCTGAAGGCTCGGTTTGTTTAATCAAATTTTATATGCATTCCATTATATTTCATATTATAGGTTTGCTTGGTGCAAACTGAATCAAAAATGAATATTCAGATTATGCTAAAATAATTGATTATTACATGTGGATTCATTTGTGCATTTTTACATATTGTCACTTTAGGGATGATAGTTTTGATGATCATATTTTTTTTCTCAAATAAGGTGTTATACTTGATGGTTATGTAGCCACTGTTCTCCCTTTCTTTATAAGCACACTCTCAATTTTATGGGTGTTGAAGTTTGTGCTACACACACTTGCTCAATAGTTTACTTCATGTCACAACATTGGAATTGAACTATTTTACCGAAGTATATGATAACCTTAATTTGTGGTTTTCTAGCTCTTTTGTAGTATACGATAGTCAGATGGTTTCCTGGACCATAATGGAGATGGATTTATATTTAAAAAATAAAAAAATATTGTAAGGCCACATTTTCAAGGAGATCGTATGAAACACATAGTCGATGCATCTTAGTTTTCGCTAGAATGATTGTATTTACTAGATCTTGAAACTATAAGCTTAAAGATGTTAATAATTTTAGTATTTTCAAACTTTTCCCAAATGAAGATTTTATTTATGTTTTGATATTTCCTTATTTTTTTAAATAATATTACATGTGCACTTCTATCATTAGATGTAATGTACCATGTATATATCATGATTAAAATCTAAATTCACGATAATCAATATTTAGAGATGGGGTGCAAAAGTGACCTAGAATGATGGTGACTATGTAAGAAGTTGTGGCAGCCACAAGCCTTGCAACGACAGTGAGACAATGTTACAAAATCATGCTGATGGACTCTAATACTCTTGATTTCCTTCATAACATGATATTGATGGGCCTTAAAACTCTTCAACTCTATGTATAAGGCGTTTACTTGGATAAAGAAACATCTCACATTACATTTAGTGAGAAGCACATTAAATTTGTATATCATATGAAATAGTTATTGTTATCCCGCCCGTTGGCAAGGCCGTGACACAAAAAAGTTGACTGGAAATCAAGAACAGTTCGTCCCAAAGATCGGTTATACACTGTTTCGCTATGGATATCGACGAATTTTGTCGAAGTCCGGATCGGACTATAATTGACAAAGCACAACAAGCAAAGCTATAAAAGCTAGTGATCCAAATTTCAAGTTAATCCAAGTTCGTATGCTCAAGATATGATCGATGCAAATTAAGGTAAGTGGCGGCTCGTATCCATGGTACGAAGTCTTGTTCGTATCCAACCAGACGTATCCCATTTTGCATCCATCATCCCCAGCTTGTTCGTATCGATCCACTTACGCTCATTCTTCTTTGTATCCATCAGGTAAGCAACGCTTCGTATCGATATCCATATGTACTTCGTATCGGTCGCCAACTCAATTCGTATCGATCAACCAACGATCGATACGAAACACCACTAAAATCATCGATACGAAGAATGTGTTACAAAGCATCGATACGAAAAAGGCAGGTTTGATGGATACGAAGGCGTGTGCTTTCGAGGTACTCAGGGATCGATACGAACAAGGTAATATGTAGAGCGAGGGATCGATACAAAGAACATAACACTCAATCGATACGAAGGAGGAAGCAGTCAACTCGGCACGAAAAGTGGATCGGTCGAGAAATTTAGCACCACGTCAATTAGCAGGCACGTGCTCGGAGCGATACGAAGAGATCGATGCGAAGAAGGATTGATGCGAACTCAGCAGCATTCGATAAATCGATACTTGCATCGATCATAACTCCAAATGCTACCAAATTTTCACAGGAGCTTACGCACAACCATAGGAATATTCTTGATCGATGTCGACTTGATTGGGCAAAATTTTGATCGATACGAATCTCGTTCGTGTCGATCATGGATCGAGTCGAAATCGCATAGGATTGATCGCGTGGGCCCACTTACATGCAAGAAGAGGTCTCCCGAGATCTGAGTGAGAAATTTGTAGCCTACGCCTATAAATAGCAGCCCAGGACCTACAGAAAAGGGACTTTTTGCTCTGGTACGTCCAGACTCTGTCAAAATCACCATTGCATTCGAATTCTATTGTTGTAACCTGTTGTAATCAGCGAGCAAAAAATCAATAAAGTCGAATTCTTTAAAGTGGACGTAGGCTAGGACGCCAAACCACTATAAATCTATGTGTTTTCTGAGTGTTCATCATATTTCATTCTCTATAAACCTGCTATCTGTGATCTACGATTGTGAACAAGGGCTTTCAGCGACAACCGGGTGTTTGTGACCAATTTTGGCGCAAACAGTTATCGTGTGAAGCCCATGAAATTTGGGAAAACAAACACTTATGTATAAATATTAATAACACTTTATGTATCGTTGCTATATTTGAGAAAAGCTAAACTAATATTTGAGCATTTATAGAGAAAGGTAATTCTGAAAAACTTTAGGTTTTATATACTTGATAAAGGAACTCTTGAAGGTAATAGGTAAACCATAATGGTTCAAAATTTTATTTCTCCTTTTACAGGCCTATAATTGCAAAGATGAATCTGTAGTCTAAAATACAAGTTACATTAGCAAGGCCTAAATAAAAATCTTTTGGAGGACTCAAATTTAGTGCATTTCATAAGAAAATTCATCATTATAGTTAGAATCTATAATCTAATAGAGCGATTTGCCATGAAGGGATGCTTTTTATAGTAGTTAGAATAATCAATTCAATGCCAACATTCACCATTGTAGTTCATGTAATTTATTATACCTACAAATTCTTTTATTATCATGTTCAAATTATGTCTACTGCACAGAGAAAAAGGATATGTGCATAACTTATTAACATTAAAATAATATAGAAGATAAAAATAAATTAAATGATAATAGCAGAAAATACAGCTACGATCCGTGTGCGTAGCACGGGTTCGCACTAGTGTGTGTGTGTGTGTCTATATATATTTAATTTTATCAAATTCTTGTTCGCTCGTTTTGCTTTGTTCGCCGCTATCTGGAGATTACAGCAGCAACTTTCTAGTTTGTTGCGTATCCATGTGTGTGTCCGTGTCACCTTCTTCGCCATCATTGTTTTCTCTAGCCTCGAAAAGTGAACGATCACTCACGATTAACATTCATATGCTTAGTAAATTTAATTCATATGAAATGACGATTGAAATATGTTGTTAAACTTTGAATAGATTAGTGATTTAATTATTAAGTAGGATATGTTAATATATAATTTGTTTACTTATGTTAACTGGCATATGATAACCATAACCTGTTGTATATATATTATATTTAAATTGTTAATTATGACCATAATTGCCATTGATATGACATGTCATTTTATGTTATTATTTTATTGTTCTCACACTGCAAGTTCCCTATTAGTTTAGGAAATCCCTATGGGTTGAAATGATACGTACCCGAACAATCTTATAGATTAGGGGAAAATCGTTATGGGTTGAAATGATAAACCCAAGCAGTTTTTATTGATTTTAAAATCTTGGGATTGTAGGTTGAAATGATATATACCCGTAAATATTAAATTATTGCAGATTGAAATGATAAATATCTGTATCACTTGACCATAGGTTAGAAAACTATATACTGTAACAACCCGCAATTTTACGATTATATATTTAAATGTTTTATTTAAATATAGCATAATTAGTCGGATTAAAATCTGAAATGTAACTTTTGTAAACAGTCGAATCCGGACTCGAGACCACTTTCATTGAGTTCAAAACGACGTTTACAACTTGTTTAAGTATAAACATCGATATGTTTGGAGTTGGTTAGGATTTTGGTATTTTCAATTGAGCTTTGGGTTGGGTTCTAGCCCATTAACCCAATAAGAGACCCAAACTCTTCTACCTAATAGCTCCCACTCCACTCCTCTTCATTCATTCATTCCATTTTCTAAATTCCTTACACTCAAGCCCTAGGAAGAATGGTGGGAAGAGGAAACTAAAATTCCTAAGCCCTGGTTTCTCTCAAGAATTCAAATTCAAGTTCTAAAATAAAGGAGAAGCTTAGGTAAGCATCCTCTTCATCTTCTCCATCACAATTCCTCTTCAATTCTTGATTTTTCCTATAACCTAACTTAGGAAAATCTTTGCATGTAGTAATAGGTTGAGATCTTTGAGGTGTAGTTGAAGAGAAATCAATCTTAGCTTGTTTTAGAGCTTCTCATTTCTTGTTTTTGAATTTAAAGGTGAGTTCTTGAACTCACATATATGTCTATAGCTTTCATTGTTGTTAGGTATGAATTCCTAACATCTATTTCATGTTCAATTGCTTTTGATTTGAATTGGTTTGGTGAATTTTCCAATTTTTGTTTTGAAGTCAAAATTTATGAAATTCCTATGCATGCTTGGACATGTTATTTGGGGTGTATCAAAGAACCTATAGGGTTGGGTTGTTTCTTGGCATAAATCTCTAGCCTCCATCGCTCGTTTGATCGCTTCCGAGTTGATTTGGCCATCAATGACCTAGGCAAATTTCTACCGTGCTCAGGCAACTAAACGTCTGGTTGAACCTACCAGACGTCTGGTAGGGGCTTCTGAAGAAAAAATATAAAAACAAAAAAAATTCCAGAGCCTAGGGTCAGACGTTTGGTTAAACCCACTAGACGTCTGGTCCTGTTAAATTTTGCCTATTTTTGAGTGGATTTCCAATTTTTATAGATCTTTGACGATCCGAATAGCTATTGTCAATCAATACCGACTTTGATGACTTCTTTTTTGGATTTTTGGTGTTTCCATTTGATGGATTTGATATCGATTTCCATGGTTTTGATTCACGTTATTGAAATGTGGATTTTTGGTGATAGATTGTTTTTACAATCGTTTATATGATTTGTCACTTTAAAATACAAAGGTTTCTATACTAGTAGTAAATACTCAAACTCTTTCACAAAATTGATTTCAACATTACTTTTAATACAAAGCTCGTTTTTAAAACCGTTTTCCAATCTATTAGTATATACAAACCTTTACCTCATTCATATGAGAAATCTAATTAAACGACTTAGCAAAACAAGTGGTATGAAAAGCTTGCGTTTACTTTATCGGTTAACTCTTGGACTTGTTCGATTGCAATCTCGTGATAGTTTCCGAGTGGAAATCTACAATCTGTTCATAAATATTTAAGTTAAGCCAGTGGTTATGGGACATGAAGCCTAACTCATTTATTTACTAGCTTAGTGTAATTTACACTTATTGATCAATGATTATTTTGTGGTTTAGACTAGCGATATGCGATGTCTCTTTGTCCGTGTGGGGAACTATACCCCATTCTGTAGAGCTTTGGCTCAATTTGGTGGGGTAGCGACCATGGTCTTTTGAACGTTCGAGGAGCAATCAACTCAATGAGTCTGTGCATGAGGCGTATCTTTTAGGGTGCGTCGATGTTCGGCTCATTCGTCCTCAAGGGGGGACTGTACCCTGTATTTTTATGGGTTAGCAACCTATTGGATAGCGTCCCGTTTGTGATACACGTGTTGGTGAGTTTTCATGATCCCGTTTGTGATAGGCCTACCCCTCTTTTTGTGATTTCTGGATTTCTAAATTGATGATTTTCTGGAATATGTGTTTCGCCAATATTTGTGATTTGCATTGATAAGCTTTATCAATGTTTGTGACTTGGTGAATAAAATAAAGAATATGACATTCTTTTTGGGTATTTGAGAAAACTTGAGATATTATATGATTTTACTGTTTTCATATTTATGTGTTATATTTCTTATTCTATCTCAACTTACATGATAATTATAGCTAGACTGATCCGTTTATTATTTTTCTTCTTAAATAATACTCGGGTCAGACCGAGGTGTTTCAGGTGCTTCCACTTGACTTCTTAGCGGGGAGTAGCTTCTGACTTTTTGCTAACTACTTTAGCTTAGTAGTTTTTGTCTTTCATGTATACGAGATAGATGTTAGGAACTGGAGATAGTAGTTTTAATGACAACAACCTTTGTAACTTATTTTATTATAACTTATATACTAACACTATTGTCTAGATACATATGAATGTTATTATGCAGGATATATATAAGGCAGGTACTGATTATTGAAGACTGTACAGTATAAAGATCAAGGATGAAGAAATCAAGTTTGAAGACTCATGAGTATCAAGATCAAGATTTCAAGATATGTGTCTAGTTTATTGTTAAAACTTCATAATAGCACAGAAATCTTCATTCCATATTTCATTTGGGATGGAACCCATTTCTATCTTCTTAGTGGCTTACAAACCCACGATAGGTAGCTTACAAACCTATGACAAGTGGCTTACAAACCCACGAACACCCTGGTTTTGTACAAGTTCTCGAGTCCTGATGTGATGAGATATTTTGCAGGAAGAAGCTTGCAAAACTACTTCAAAATGGTTTTTCAAAATGATTTTCAAAACTGCTTTTCAAAATGTTTTAGCCTTAAAATATTCTTTGTCTTTGTTTTTAAATAAACTCTTGTTTTAAACTTCGTTTGTTTTTAAAACTATCTTTTGATTTTTAAATATTCTTTTATAATATATATATATACACACACTTGAGATTTAAAATCAAATTTATATATACATTCTAAAAATATATTTTTCTACTCTTCTTTATTTTAAAACATAGGAAAATTAGTTTATTTTACTCCAGAATCATTTCATCTTGTTTTCCGTTCAATACCATTTTCAAAACAAATTTTACATTATTTTTAACTTAGGGATGTCAACATCATGGGATACCCCATGTCGACATGGTGGCCGTTAAATTCAAAAGTTTAAATTTTCAAAAGAAGTTTCTATTCGTTTAAATCTCTTCACGAATGGTTATGACCGTTACTGGTCTATAAATAGCCTTTACAAACGAATTTTTTAACTAACTATTTTCATATTTTCTTCCCTCCTTCTTCTCCACAAATCCATATTCTAAAATTTTCATATTTTTAAGATCATGCCGAAATTCTGCCGAATTCTCAAGTGAATCAAATTAGAATCTCATTCTTGTTTGGTTCTCTACCCTCTCTCGAAGATCAAAGTGCTATTCAGAGTTATAGGATCAATTTGTAATCAAAAGTTTATCGAGTCTCTCTATAAGGTGTGGTTGTGCCTGGAAATCAATTGGGTAATCTTGTGGCCCGTAAATCAAGAGAGTTTGCCCCAGACTCGTGAGACAGGAGGGTACCTCAAGGCCTTTAGAAACTGAGGATTGTAATCTCGACTTTGGTATAATAAAAATATGTATGAGGTGTTCTGCCTTAGTACAGGACTGGATGTAGGGTAACTCCGAACCAGTATAAAATCCGGTGTGTTCTTTCCTTTTACTGCTTTTTATTTACTTTCTACATCTGTGTTTGATTCTGTGATTGTTCTGTGATTAAGTTATGCATTTGTTTGTGTCATAATTTTAATTTAGTCCATATAAGTCGTAGAATCCATTAAACACTATTCCCCCCTCTTGTGTTAAATTAGCCTTAAGATCCTTAATCCACACTCCCTTTTAATTGGTATCAGAGCATAGGTTTTCATAGTTTTCATAATCTGAAACTTGAAAAGTTAAAAATGGCATTTTTAGATAATTTTGTTAATACTAGTTTGAATCTATGCATTTCATCAAAGTATCATAAGTATGCATATAGTTTTTATGAAAAATCAAGTTATCTACCGAATTGGTTTGTTATGCAGGAACAGACATGTTACATGGTTTTAAAGAATCAACAACCAATGGACAAACTGTGTAAATTGAGAAAGATAAATGGATACTTGATGGTGGTTGTTCAAGGCATATGACTGGAAATCCCGAGACACTCAATGACATTATATATCAAGATGGTGGATTGGTCAACTTTGGAGACAACTCAAAAGGATATGTGATTGGCATCGGCAATGTCGGTAATTCTAAAACTCCTCTTATTTCTGATATTTTGCTAGTTAGGAATTTAAAACATAATCTGCTTAGTATAAGTCAACTATGTGATAAAGGATTTAAAATTAAATTTGGAAATGATAAGTGTCACATCGAAGATAATAAGTCAAATATTATCTTTAAAGGAATTAGGAAGAAAAACATTTACATCCTTAGTATGAAAGTTTCAAATGATAACTTCTGTCTTTTGGCTAATATAAGTGACCCTTGGATTTGGCATAAAAGATTTGGTCATTTAAATTTCAAACTGTTATCTAGGTTATCAAAACTTGACTTAGTTAGAGGTCTTCCCAAGTTAAACTTTAAAGTAGATAATATATGTGATGCTTGCCAATTAGGAAAACTTAAGAAAAGTTCGTTTAAATTAAAAGATATGATTTCTACTTCTAAACCTCTAGAATTACTTCATTTAAATTTATTTGGTCCATCTCAAGTTGAATTAATTAATCACAATAAATATGTTTTTGTAATTGTAGATGATTATTCTAGATATACTTGGACAATTTTTCTTAAACTTAAAAGTGATGCTTTTGAATTATTTAAGAATTTTGCTAAAAGAATTCAAAATCAATTTTCTTTAAAAATAAAAACTATTCGTAGTGATCACAGTGGAGAATTTGAAAATGAAAATTTTGAGAATTTCTGTAATAAAAAAGGAATCACTCATACTTTCTCTTTTCCAAGAACTCCACAACAAAACGGAGTGGTAGAACGTAAGAATAGAACGATTCAAGAGTGTGCTAGAACAATACTTTCTGATAGTAACTTACCTAAAAACTTTTGGGCTGAAGCAGTCGCTACAGCTTGTTATATATTAAATAGGATTTTAATTAGACCATTAGCTAATAAAACACCATATGAATTACTTTACAATAAGAAACCCATAGTATCTTATTTTAAAGTTTTTGGTAGTAAGTGTTTTATTCTTAATACAAAAGATAATTTAGATAAATTTGAACCTAAATCCGACAAAGGTATCTTTATCGGGTATTCTAATAGAAGTAAAGCATTTAGAGTTTATAATTTAAGAACTAACACTATTGAAGAAACAATGCATGTATCTTTTGATGAAAATTTTAAAGATACTGTGCAAATAGAAGATGAAGAAGATTTTGTAAATAATGAACCTAATGAAACTAATTGTGAAATCATTCAACCTCAAGGCCTTTAGAAACTGAGGATTGTAATCTCGACTTTGGTATAATAAAAATCTGTATGAGGTGTTCTGCCTTAGTACAGGACTGGATGTAGGGTAAATCCGAACCAGTGTAAAATCCGGTGTGTTCTTTCCTTTGACTGCTTTTTATTTAATTTCTGCATCTGTGTTTGATTCTGTGATTGTTCTGTGATTAAGTTCTGCATTTGTTTATGTCATAATTTTAATTTAGTCCATATAAGTCGTAGAATCCATTAAACACTATTCACCCCCCCCCTCTAGTGTTAAATTAGCCTTAAGATCCTTAATCCGCACTCCCTTTCAATAGAGACTCTTTGATGTATACATATTATTTTGTGTAGAACATATACCTATTCTTTTGTGATGTAGTGGATCTTGTATGACCACTACTATGATGTTCACTTCTATGTGTTGTATTCATATCTATTTCTGCCTTAGTGATATGAATATCCGTGATTGATTTTATGTTATGTTTATTTTATATTGATTCCGAAGGCCCCTTAGCCACTGTGTAGTAGATTTGAGTTTTGATTGGATACGTCAGATTTCCTCTTGAAATGAAATGCCTGATATACTATCTAACGTATCGGTTCTCACTCAAACCAATTACACAGATGGTCGCTCCTCAACAGCCTTATTCTTCGTGCTAGTCGATGGCATTACCCCGTAGTGTCCTTGGCTAGTGTGAGTACAGAGGTGGGGCGTCACAGCTTGGTATCGGAGCCAAACTTCAAAACAATATAGAATAATCTATCAAGGATCATTGTCCTAAGTCTCTCTTAGGAATCGTGTCTTAGGGTTTAATTCGAGTCTTAAGACCCGTTCTATCCTATTTTCTTTTATGATGCCTTGTTTTATCAATCAAGTTTGTTTGGTATTCATTCTGAGAATAAACTTTTTCCTCTTCTTTCTTTCTTTTTTAAAGAAGAGAAATGGTTAGACCTGGTCGTCCTAGCACTGGTCAATCCAATGGTTCTCCGTAGGATGGTGTATTCATGTCTGCTCAACAACTTTTGGATCTTGTAAAGCATGCCCAAGCTACCGGTCCAATTTCTAAGCCTACTCATCCTAAATATGGGTTTGCGCGCTTGTGTAGTGATTACACCAATTTGGGTGGAAAGTCATTCAAAGGTTTCGAAAGCGTTATAGAAGTCCAGGCTTGGCTTAGAACATGCAACCGCATCTTTTCTCGCATGAATCTTGTGGATCTATATCGAGTCCAAGTGGCTTCTAGCATGCTCCAGGAGAGAGCATTAGATTGGTATGAGCTTTTGATTTCGGAAATTATAGAAGCAGATCTTACTTGGAAGCAATTCCGAGAAAGGTTCGAGTTAAAGTTTGTGCCCCAAGCAGAAAAAGTAACTTTAGCTCGACGCTTTATTGACCTTATTCAAGGTGAATCTTCTGTGACAGATTATGTCGCATCTTTTGAATCCCTATCTAAATATGGGGTCGAGTATATTAATACCCTTTTGAAGAAGAATCAAAGGTTTATCTATGGTTTGAATAAGAACCTCAAAAAGGCTTTACTTTCGAAACTAGAAGTGCCTTTCGATCAACTTGTAGATATCGCTCTTCGACTTGAAGAGGCCGATAAAGAAAGTGATGGTGATGTTGGGGGTGCCAAAAAGAACTTCAATAACAACAAGAAGGGGCACCCCGATAATAAGTTCAAACCTAATCCCAACAAGAAAGGGAAGCAAGCAACTTCGGTAGCAAAGACTCCTACCCCTAATCGTGGAGAATGCTACAATTGTGGATCTAAGGACCACTATGCAAATAAGTCTCCGAAGTCCCTTACTTGTCGCTATTGCAAAAGTTTGGGTCATCCTATATCTTCATGTCCCAAACTTCAAAGCAAGAAAGAGGGAAAGATGAATGTTGTGCAAGCCCCCAGTAACACTTCTCTTGGTCAAGGTATTTCTGATTCTATCCTTGATGGCATTATTATGTTTCGTGATCATCCTATTCAAGTTCTTTTTGATACGGATGCATCTCACTCTTTTATATCAAAAGAACTTATTAATACTTTTTCTTTAAATGTTATGGGCTTGATGACTTCATTAAGAATTGCGACTCTGGTTGGTGGATCCGCAACACTCGGTTTATTTTGTAAGGATGTTGAAATTATTCTATGTGATTATGCTTTCTGTTCGGATTTGCATGTTATGCGTTACTTAGGTTTTGGAATGATTTTGGGAATGGATTGGCTTAATCGTTATGAAGCCCACATCCTATGTCCTGAGAGGACTATCCATCTTCGACATCCCCAATCTGTTAAGCAGATTTCTATTGTTCTTAAAGATTCAGATTCCAATTCGGTGGCATCCTTATATTCTCTAAATCCACATGATGATGATAATGATGATGAGGAAGATGTCATTTCCCTCATTCACGTTGTTCGTGAATTTCCTGATATATTTGAGCCCGTTTTAGGATTACCATCTAAGCGAGCAATTGAGTTCAGAGTTAATCTAATCCCTGGAGCTCTACCTATCACTCGTCCTCCTTATCGTATGTCCTATAATGAAAATGAGGAGATGCATAAACAATTATCCGAATTGGAAGTGAAAGAGTTTATTCGATCTATTTCCTCTCCTTGGGGAGCTTCAGCTATCTTTGTAAAGAAATTCGATGGTACACTTAGGCTTTGTGTTTACTACCGCAAGCTTAATGATCTTACCATTAAGAATAAATATCCCTTGCCTCGGATTGATGATCTATTCGATCAACTTAGCGGTGCTAGAGTCTTTTCATAGTTAGACTTAGCAACCGGTTTTCATCAGCTTCGTATTGCAGAGGATAGCATTCCTTTGACATCGTTCCGTACTCGTTATGGATCTTATGAATGGCTTGTTATGCCATTTGGTTTAACGAATGCTCCAGCTTATTTCGTTGACCTTATGAACCGAATTTTCAAAGACTTCCTCGATCGATTTGTTCTCATCTTTATCGATGATATTCTTGTTTATTCTAAAACCAAGGAAGTGCATGAAAAACATCTTCAAATTGTGTTGGAAACCCTTAGGAGCAATCAGTTGAAAGAAAAATTTTCTAAGTGCCACTTTTGGCAATCCCGTGTGAAATTTTTAGGACATATTATTTCTGAATCCGGAATTTCCATGGATCCTTCAAAGATTGAGGCGATTCAAAATTGGAAGAGACCGGAGATTGTGATGGAAATTCGTAGCTTTCTTGGATTGGCGGGCTATTACCGTCAGTTCATAAAAGTCTTTTCTAAAATTTCCGTGCCTCTTACTAGTTTGACAAAGAAGAGAGTTAAGTACATTTGGTCAGACAAACGTGAAGCTTCTTTTCAGAAATTAAAAGAACTCCTTTCCGATGCTCCTATTCTTGTGATTTCCTAAGGGAACCAAGACTTGATTGTTTATACCGATGCTAGTCGTGTTGGTTTGGGAGCCGTTCTCATGCAAAAAGAAAACGTGTTGTTGCTTATGCTTCTAGGCAATTAAAGCCTGCCGAGACTAGATATGCCACTCATGATTTAGAGCTCGCGGCCATTGTTTTCGCCCTTATAATTTGGCGTCATTATCTTTTGGGAGAAAAATTTGTTCTCTACATAGATCATAAATCTTTGAAGTATTTGTTTTCTCAAAAGGAACTTAATTTGCATCAACAGCATTGGCTCGAGTTCCTTGCATCTTATGACCTCGATATTCTTTATACTCCCGGAAAGGGAAATCGTGTTGCTGATGCCCTTAGTCGTAAGCAACAAGTGGTTGTTTCCATGATGATATCTGAATGGAATGATCTCGAGACCTTGTCCACTTGTGAGATTTGAGATCAAGACCCTAATTCATGTCCATCTCTTGTTTTATGTAACCTTGAGGCTCATCCTTCTCTTTTAGACCGCATCCTTGAAGCTCAAAAGCACGATCCGGAATTGGCTCATCTTAGCTAACGTTGTAGCGATAAAAGTAATATTGATGGTCTGAAAGACTTTGAAATCGATGCTTGTTGAGGCATTCGAAAATTTGGTAGACTTATTGTGCCAAATATTAGTGATCTTCATAAAGACATTTTAGAAGATTATCATCGTTTTAAATTTACCATTCATCCCGGTAGTTGTAAAATGTATGCGGACATGAAACGGCTTTATTATTAGGATGGAATGAAATCTGATATTGCTAACTTCATTAAGCGTTGCATGACTTGCCAACTCGTTAAGGCCGAGCATCAAAGGCCTGGTGGGTTATTTCAACCTTTAGACATTCCCGTTTAGATGTGGGATCAAATTTCCATCGACTTTATTGACGGTCTTCCATGTTCTCGTTCGGGTCATGACAGTCTATGGGTGATAGTAGATAGACTTACAAAATCCACCCATTTTCTTCCCATTCGGTCCAACTGGACCGTACCTCTTTTGGCTAAACTCTATGTTAAAGAAATTGTTAAATTGCATGGAATTCCTACTTCTATTGTTAGTGATCGTGATCCATTATTTACTAGTGGATTTTGTAAGGGTCTTCAAAATGCTTTGGGAACAAAGCTTAATTTTAGCACCACTTATCATCCTCAGTCTGATGGACAAGCCGAGCGAGTGAATCAAACTCTTGAAGATCTCCTTCGTGCATGTGTTCTTGATTTTGGTGGAAGTTGGGAAGATCATATTTCTCTTGTTGAGTTTTCTTATAATAATAGCTTCCAATCTAGTATTGGTATGGCACCATTCGAGGCACTCTACGGAAGGTCATGCAGATCTCCTTCGTGTTGGCTTGAAGCCGGTGAGAAGCTGGTTTTAGGTCCAGATTTTATTCGTGATGCCACATAAAAGATTGACCTTATTCGTTATAGGATGAAAGAAGCTCAAAGTGGACAAAAATCCTATGTCGATAACCGGAGAAGGAATTTAGAATTTTCTGTGGGAGATTTGGTATTCATTCATGTTTCACCTATGAAGGGTGTTGTGCGTTTCAGTCGATCGGGAAAGTTAGCACCTCGATATATTGGTCCATTTTCCATCATCGAACGCATTGGTTCTATGGCTTATCGTCTTTCGTTACTGGCTCAAATTTCCGCTATTCATTATGTATTTCACGTCTCTCAACTACGGAAATACCTTAGAGATTCCGACTCTATTCTTGAGCCAAGTGCCATTGAAGAAATTGAGGTTTCACCTAATTTGACCTATGAGGAACATCCTATTCGTATCATTGCTACGAAGGTTAAACGCCTTCGAAATAATAATGTTCCGCTTGTGAAAGTTCAATGGTCCTCAAATCCGAAGGATTGTTCTTGGGAATCCAGAGAATTTATCGAGCGAACACATCCGGATTTACTCTCTCGCGTTCCTTAAGGTGAACTTCTCATTTTAACTTTTTTTCTATTGTGTTATTATACCTTAGAGTGGTTGTTACTCTTTATTTTCTTCTTAAATATTGCGAGGATGCAATTTCTTTAAGGAGGGGAGTCTGTAACAACCTGCAATTTTATGATTATATATTTAAATGTTTTATTTAAATATAGCATCGTTAGTCATCCGAAATGTGACTTTTTGTAAACAGTCGAGACCACTTTCATTGAGTTCAAAACGTCGTTTACAACTTGTTTAAGTATAAACATCGATATGTTTGGAGTTGGTTAGGATTTTGGTATTTTCAATTGGGCTTTGGATTGGGTTCTAGCCCATTAACCCAATAAGAGACCCAAACTCTTCTACCTAATAGCTCCCACTCTACTCCTCTTTATTCATTCATTCCATTTTCTAAATTTCTATCACTCAAGCCCTAGGAAGAATGGTGGGAAGAGGAAACTAAAATTCCTAAGCCCTAGTTTCTCTTAGGAATTCAAGTTCTAAAATCAAGGAGAAGCTTAGGTAAGCATCCTCTTCATCTTCTCCATCTCAATTCCTCTTCAATTCTTGATTTTTCCTATAACCTAACTTAGGAAAATCTTTGCATGTACTAATAGGTTGAAGATCTTTGAGGTGTAGTGGAAGAGAAATCAATCTTAGCTTGTTTTAGAGCTTCTCATTTCTTGTTTTTGAATTTAAAGGTGAGTTCTTGAACTCACATCTATGCCTATAGCTTTCATTGTTGTTAGGTATGAATTCCTAACATCTATTTCATGTTTAATTGCTTTTGATTTGAATTGGTTTGGTGAATTTTCCAATATTGGTTTTGAAGTCAAAATTTAAGAAAATCCTACTATGGATGCTTGGACATGTTATTTCGGGTGTATCGAAGAACCTATAGGGTTGGGTTGTCGCTTGGCATAAATCCCTAGCCTCCGTCGCTCGTTCGATCGCTTCCGAGTTGATTTGGCCATCAATGGCCTAGGCAAATTTCTGTCCAGCCCAGGCAACCAGACGTCTAGTTAAAACCTACCAGTCGTCTGGTAGGGGCTTCTGAAGAAAAAAATATAAAAACAAAAAAATTAAAATTCTAGAGCCTAGGGTCAGACGTCTAGTTAAACCCACCAGACGTCTAGTCCTGTTAAATTTTGCCTATTTGCCTATTTTTGAGTGGATTTCCAATTTTTATAGATCTTTGACGATCCGAATAGCTATTGTCAATCAATACCGACTTTGATGACTTCTTTTCTGGATTTTTGGTGTTTCCATTTGATGGATTTGATATCGATTTCCATGGTTTTGATTCACGTTATTGAAATGTGGATTTTTGGTGATAGATTGTTTTTACAATCGTTTCTATGATTTGTCACTTTAAAATACAAAGGTTTCTATACTAGTAGTAAATACTCAAACTCTTTCACAAAATTGATTTCAAAATTACTTTTAATACAAAGCTTGTTTTTAAAATCGTTTTCCAATCTATTAGTATATACAAACCTTTACCTCATTCGTATGAGAAATCCAATTAAACGACTTAGCAAACCAAGTGGTATGAAACGCTTGCTTTTACTTCGTCGGTTGTTTCTTGGACTTGTTCGATTGAAATCTTGTGACAATTTTCGAGTGGAAATCTACAATCTGTTCATAAATATTTAAGTTAAGCCAGTGGTTATGGGACATGAAGCCTAACTCATTTATTTACTAGCTTAGTGTAATTTACACTTATTGATCAATGATGATCATTTTGTGGTTTAGACTAGCGATTTGCGATGTCTCTTTGTCCACGTGGGGGATATACCCCATTCGGTGTAGCTTCGGCTCAATTTGGTGGGGTAGCGACCATGGCCTTTTGACCGTTCAAGGAGAAATCCACTCAATGAGTCTGTGCATGAGGCGTATCTTTTAGGGTGCATCGATGTTTGGCTCAGTCGTCCTCAATGGGGGACTGTACCCCGTATTTTTATAGGTTAGCGACCCATGGGATAGCTTCCCGTTTGTGATACACGTGTTGGTGAGTTTTCATGCTCCCGTTTGTGATAGGCCTCCCCCCCGTTTTTTAATTTCTGGATTTCTAAATTGACGATTTTCTGGAATTTGTGTTTCACCAATATTTGTGATTTGCATTGAGAAAACTTGAGATATTATATGATTTTTACTGTTATCGTATATATTTGTTATATCTCTTATTCTATTTCATCTTACATGATAATTAAATCTAGACTGATCCATTTATTAATTTTCTTCTTAAATAATACTCGGGTCAGACCGAGGTGTTTCAGGTGCTTCCACTTGACTTCTTAGCGAGGATTAGCTTCTGACCTTTGGCTAACTACTTTAGCTTAGTAGTTTTTGTCTTTCATGTATACGAGATAGAGACTCTTTGATGTATACATATTCTTTTGTGTAGAACATGTACCTATTCTTTTGTGATGTAGTGGATCTTGTATGACCACTACTATGATGTTCACTTCTATGTGTTGTATTCATATCTGTTTCCGCCTTAGTGATATGAATATATATGACTGATTTTATGTTATGTTTATTTTATATTAATTCTGAAGGCCCCTTAGACACTGTGTAGTAGATTTGAGTTTGGATTGGATATGTCAGATTTTCTTTTGAAATGAAATGCCTGATATACTATCTGACGTATCGATTCTCGCTCAAACCAATTACACAGATGGTCGCTCCTCAATAGCCTTATTCTTCGTGCTAGTCGACGGCATACCCCGTAGTGTCCTGGGCTAGAGTGAGTATAGAGGTGGGACGTCACTTATACGGACACCGTTGGTCTATTTTTAAATGATTTTCAAAATTTTGAAAAAAAAAATATGTGTTTTGATTTTCAAATATAAGATAAAGATTTTATTTTAATTTTAATATGTGTATAAATTTATATTTTTAAATTATATGTTTTGGAAATTTTAAATTATAAGTTAAGTTTTAAAAATGTAAATTATAAAATTTTACTTATGACTTTATTATTTTTAAATTATATATATAATAAAATTTAATTTAATTTAATTTAATAAAAAATTTAATTTAATAAAAATTTCATTTAACTAATATATATAATATGTTTAAATATTTATTTAAAATTTATATTAATATCCTGAAATAGATTTTGTAATAACTTTAATAAATTAAAGTTGGGAAGATAAATTAAAGATGATTTGTAATTTAATTTGTTTAAGAATTGTATTTAAATAAGAATTGATTTGAAACTTATTAATTTTGAGATTTTTAAGATATGATTTTTATCACTTGATAATGGGATTTTGATTAAAGGTGATTAAATGAATATTTTCAAATTTAAATAAAATTGAAATTGAATATTTAATATTGATTTAAATTTGTGATTTGAGATTTTATTTTAATGTTATTAAAAATGATTAAGTGAATATTTTCAAATTTAAAAAAAATTAAAGTTGAATTTTGAAATATAAACGAAATTTATCAAATTGAGTTATTGTAAATGTTTGAATATTTAAACTTTGAAACCTATTGAGTTGGAAGTGGTTTAAATTTGTAGTTCAAACCTGGTTTTGAAATCGATAGAAATTAAGAATGGTTTTAATGAGAATTTGAATTGAACCCGTAACCTTTTTAATTGAAATTGTTGAACTGAGATTGATTTAAATTGAACTTTGGAACTAAAGTTGATTTAAATTGATTTGTGAAATTGGAAGAAACAATTCTAAATTGAAACTATTTTAGATATAAACTCTTTTAAATCTATAAACTATTTAATATATATTATTTTAAATTATAAACAATTTTAAATATAAATATTTTAATATATAAACTATTTTTAATATACAACTATTTTAATCTATAACCTATTTTTAAATATAAACTATTTTTAATGTATAACTATTCAAATATATAAACTACTTTCAATATTCAAACTGTTTACGTTGGAACTGTTATGATTTAGATTTAATGGATTTAAATGCGAATACTTTGATATGATGGTTTAACCTATTTTGTGGTTATGATTTTGGAAATGAATATAATTTAAAGTGAATATGATTTTGAAACGAATATGATATTTTGATATGAAGTATGAGCTGTATGAAATGAAAATGACCATGGTGTGAAATAAGCGTTTGTTTGTTAAAGAGACCGGTATCGGATATTGTCATACTCTCTACCAATACCGAAAACTGTAGGATTGATTTTACCCTAGAGCTGGGGTGAATAGGGTGATACTATTAATTATAAAAATTATTGCAGAAGTTTATATAAAACAATTTCAACACAGATCACAGAATAATAGCAGCACAGATAATAGCTGAATAAAAACAGAACACACAGATTTACCCAACTTCGGCAAAACCCTGCCTACGTGCTGCCCCCAAGGTTTCTACTAGAAATTAAGTAGTCAAACGCTTACACATGTAAACTCGCGACACCCGCTATCGACTAACCTTAACTCTACGCTCAAAACCCTGCCACAACTCAGCCACTGAGTTGCGAATTCTCAAACTACGCCACGTAGTTTGTCCCCTAGTCACACGACTAGAAAATACAATGAAGTTTAAAAGGAAAATACAAATTAAAAACACTTAGAAACTCAAAACCCTAATTTTTAAATATTAAGCCCAATAGGAAAAAACACCGGCCCAAAGTATTTGTGAAGTGATAAATTTTTTCCCTTTTCCTTTAATTCCTTCGGCCCGACTTCTTTGTGAATAATGTCTGCTTCCCCTTTTTCGTTCGTTCTGAAATTAGGGCTTTCTAAAAAATTGAAGGCACTGCTTGAATGTTGATCGACTATAGTGGATACTTCTTGGTTTTGATTCGACAGTCAACCCTCTGGCTCCGATTTGCTTTTGGCTACTCCAATTTGATCGAGTTCGATTTTTACTTCGGTATGTAATTTATGCTTTTTGCTTTTCTTGTTAGCTTGCTTGAACTCGATCAAATTCGAGTTGTTGATTTGATTTTTGGTATCTGTTTTTCTCGAACTCGAATGGGTATTGGCCTATGATGTTACCGGGTTTAGAAAGGGTTCGAACCACTTGATTATCGTTTGTTCTGATAATTCCTTGGCCGTATGATTATGTTGACGATGATTTCTAACTTGTTCAAATTCGTGTATTTTGTTACTTGATTGACACGGCTTCGATTTTGAATCGATCGATTTCTTGACAGTTACGGCTTTGATTTCTGTCATTTTTGGTTCCGTGAATTTCTGATGACTTCGGCCTTGACTTGAAACTTCATTGACCTGTACACTTGTTGTTGCTTGATCTTGTGCTGTTGAGCTTTGTTCGAACTTGCTACCACTATTTTGATTCTCTGACATTTTTTGACTTTGTTCATTCGATCACTGTCTTGCAATGTTGTTTCATTTGTTATTGTATATACATATGTCTTGTAGAAATGTTGCATTCACTTTACTCTGTCCTTTGTAGCATGTATTATCTGGGTTCATATGCACTTGAGTCATTCTTGGTGCAGTGTGACCTTTGGTACTTGTTCGATATACAAGTATGGTTGTCACTGTTGTGTGTTCATGTGGTCTGTACATTCATGTGCTTATCCATGTGAACTAAGCATGTTGAATTGTGTACTACATATATTGTTCAAGTCTATTTGCATTTGAATTGAGTCAGTGGTGGTTACACTTTGGTATTGTTGCATTCCTTGTAGTCTTCACTGCACACTGTATATTCATTGTTGCATTTGTTTATGTGTCTTTTTGAACCTGTCTTTGAGCTGCACTGTGAATCATATATATATACACACATTTATCTATGTATGTTGTGTACTTCATTTTTGTTGTAGTCGAAACTTTGGGCTGCTTGTTTCACTGGTTCATGTTTTTGCATTCATCACTTTGCATTGGTCACTGTATATCTGGTTCATGCTAGCCGAGTTGTCCTGTTGCACTTGTAGTTGTATCGAGTACATTTGTGTTGTGTTCATTGTGTAGCCTGGTCAACATGTATATATGCTGCACTGGAGTTTGTCTTCATGTACAGTCTGCTTGAACTTTTCTTGTATTTGCATGCTGTATCATTTCTTGGTTATTTTTCTTTGTGGCATTGTATGAGTCTGGACATCTAATTCATTGAGGTTCGATGCACTTGAATTCGCACTCTGCCTTTGGTTATTGCATTCATGCTTCATGTTGAGGCTGCACTTGCTTTTGTACAACTGCCCTGGTGCACTTGTAGATGTATTGAGTACATTTTGAATTTTGGTCGAGACTTTTCCATGAACTAGTCGTCTTTGATTTTGATTTATAAGTAAGCTCTGAATATTTGTCTTGAGCTCGAATTCATACATCCCGGGTCTTGTTGACTTTGTCTGGTCTGAGTTGAATCCAGCAAAAAGCTCGGGTTTGACCTTATGCTTGTGTCATGACATTATTTGTATTTCACTTGAGTTGAACCCGGCTTTTAATTTAGGTTTGACCTTGTGCTCACCTATCCCTGTAGATTTATCAAGTGTATATTGGTGTGCACGGCTTTGTGGCATGTACAGTGATACACTGTGCATGTCACAAGCTGTTCGTGTTTGATGAATTCAAAATTAAATGATGACGAACAACCCAAATAACCGAGGCAAATAAAATTTTCAAAATCACATTTTATTTTATACTGCAAAAATATTTTATTTTCAATTTTACTACGTCAGTGTATATTTTTGCAGATAGCTCAAATGCTGGATTCAATCTGGAATGAAGTTAAAGATAAAATATGAGTGAACGAGTGAATTGTAGTGAGGTGCATTTGTAAATGAAAAATTGTGATGTGATTGAAATTGTAATGTAATTGAAATTTGTATATATATAGTGAGAGCTCAAATTTGTACTATTCAAAATTGTAATAAATATCTGTTTGAATTTAAATTCTGTGTTATTTATTTTATTCAGCAAATATTTATTTAATTGTGTGAAAAATAAAATAGTACATTAACAAATACATTTAAATGAATATATATATGTTTATTATCATCAAACAAAAATCATATACTCGCATATTCAACAAAAACCACTTTAACAACTGTGCACGTGGTGGAGAATCCAGAACGAAGTAGGATGGTTTGGCAAATGTCTATATGAGGTATGAACGCAGCCCTGACCCCCTCGAGCCAGCTTGATGTGACTAAAACAGGAGCTGTAACAGGGCCAAGTGAGGTCGCACCTCCGATCAAGCATGCTTCTTCGATATCATATCTATTACTTTGTAATTTGATTGGGTGCATCTTTGATTATGGGAGTGTGTCTCGAGGTGGGCGGTAGTAGCTGCTATGCATTACCACCAGCCCGGTTCTGCAAAACAGTAGTATCTTACCCTAGACATTATCTCGCATGCCTTGTCACATGCCTTATCGAGCCCACTTCGAGTTGGGTTTGTGTCATACACTATGGAGTGCCCTCTGATAGCCCTACAGTTTACGGAGGAATTACGGTACTGTTTAGACTACGACATTTATATAAAAATGCGTTAAAGGGGATATGGGTAACGCCTTAATGCTATTTTAATATTTTACTTTACTATAGACGTTATCTATTTAGCATATTGTACAATGTATGTAAATAGTTTCACGGATCCTTAAGGGATGAAATCCCAAACAACCTTTAAGTTATTTGTATTTCACTTGAGTTGATTTACTTGCATAAGAATGTTAATCCTGACTCGAGTGTTTTGGTGTTTTGCTTTATGCTCGGGTCAAACTGAGTATCACAACATTTGAGACTCACCTTTAGGGCTTGGAGCTTTACTTGGAGATCTATCTTTATCTATTCAACTTTAAGTTATTCCTAGTTTTTTATGTTCAGACTTGACGGTTGCTTTCGTGTTAGTGACTTCTATGTACTTGGGATTTTCTGTTGTATTTGTTTCAAACTCTAATATTTCTATAGTAGCTTCATGAACTACTATTCATCTATTCCGACGTTTATTGTTATATTACTCTGTGTTTGTGATTCTGTGATTGATTTATTTACTGTATATGGTAAGTTTTGCCAAATATAAATTAACAATATGTTGTTTTGAGCAATTCAAGTCTGACATCTGTGGATGATTGTCGATTTGAATGGTTCGAAATGGCAGGTCGTTACACTAAAATACAAGTTGTACAACTTCGTATGTCTAATGAACAAGAGAAACAAAGTAGAATTCTTCGCAATTTGCAAAAATATCTATTTGATAATCCTACGAACTCAATAGTTATTGAAGATGATTCTACAAAATTTAGCCATTCATAAACACATTCAAGGCAGCGATGATGAGGAAGAAGTGAAAGAGGAAGAGGTGGAAGAACGCATGGAGGAAGATGACGAAGTCCAATGCACAGGAGAAATATGTTTTGATCGAGATGGAAATCTCGTCGAACAAAAGGGGAACTTTTGCCTTCATTATCCTCATTATCTTATTCACAAATCCCCGATCATTAGGAAATCACATTGGGATGGTACTTATCTTCATCAATTTAATTGTGTAATGTGTATATTTAATTTAATTTAACATTTGTTTTACTTACTTATATGTACATTTTAAGATATGATTGGGTTATGGTGTGGTATTGATTGAATATATAGATTGGTTTGGTTACTATTAATGATTTGTGTTATCACTTATCATTTCTTATATATCATTCTTATCATTATTTCCATTTCATGATTATCCCATTTTAAATATCACTTTTTGTTCTTATATAAATCATTTTCATCATCATTATATGTCATTAGTCTATAATATTTTATATAGGGGGAGTTAGAGTTAGTGTTAGAGTTATAGTTTTAGGTGGTTATTTTTGTTGATGACAAATGGGGAGAAAATATAAAATCTATGCATAGATTAAGGGGGAGTTAAATTATATTTTATATACAGAGTTGTCATCATCAAAAAGGGGGAGATTGTTAGTACCTTAGGAATTGGTTTTGATGATAACAAATATAGACATTGTAACGACCCGTAATTTTACCACGTTGAAAATGGAATATTTAATTTATTTAAATATTCAAATGTAGAATTTTCAAACTTAAAAAATAATGTTTTATATGATAAATAAGAATGGTAAACTTATTTTCGATATTGAATAAAGATTTTGGATTTCCATTGTAAAATTGATAAAAGTCGAATTCCAATAAAGTAGGATAAGTATTCGAGAAATTTGTTTTAAAAGATAAATAATTCTTTTTAAAAATATATAATCGATATCAAACTCATTTGATAATAATAGTAATTTAATTTATAATGGTTTGATAAATATATAAAACCCGTTCTATAAAAGTTGACAAATTTCGTCGCATATCGATAAATCGATGTCATATTTTTACAAATAGATTTGGATATTGTTTTATATTATTTTATAATTCAAATATGCTTGTTTTAATTATCTAAATATAATAACAAATTTATTTTGAAGTTTTGTTTACATGAATAAATAGTTTAACAAAAACGTCAAAATATGACAGGAAAACGTTTTGTCGAAAATCAACGTTTTATTCAAAATAAGTTGTCACAACGTTGTCGCGCCTTTGTTAACATGTTTTAACATATATATTACACATTTTAATAACTAAACATGTTTACTTTTACTAATTATGATTAGGAAACTTCTAGAACGTCATTAAGAAAAGTAATTAAGTTTAAGAAAAGTTAAAAGTAAACATCAAATCCAAATCACATCAAAATCCAACAAAATAATTACTTTTTTTTACTTAATCTTTAAGTGACTAAGACATAAAGTAAGGATGTGAAAGATGATGTTAAGTATTGAAAAAGTGGAGATTGCTTTAGGTTTAATTAAGGTTAGTTTGGTAATTTGGTAAGAGGTTATTTTGGTAAATTTACCACTTCTTTCTTTTTCAATAAATACCCACCTCCTTCTTCATATTCATTCACATTTTCTTCTTCTTCTTTTCTCAAGCTTCTTCATCTTCTTCCTCTCCTCTTTAATGGCTTCCACGCCATAGGAAAAAATTAGAAAGAAATAATGTCAAAATATTTACAAAATATTTAAAAGAAATCAATGTTCATTCTCTTCAAATCAAACTCCTCTTTTTTCCATATTTTACCTCTTCCTCTCTCGACCACAACTTTCATGTTGAGCACTTTGTCTCATTCTAAACTTAACTATGTCAAAAATCCACTTCTTTCCAGTGCATTCTCTGGCCCAGTTTTTTAAACGGAAAATAGTCCATTTTGTTTTGATCATAACCAACTGATCCAAATTAAGAAATTCTTTTTTCCAAATCATATGAAATTCCAGTGGTTACAACTTTTATGTTGATCATTTTTTTCCAATTTTGACGTTTGCTATACCTGAAACTCAATTCTTTGAAGTGCATTTTCGGGCTTCATTTTTTTCAATCCTATAATACCTCTTCTTCTTTCTATCATATCTCCCTCAAACAACTTGGATTCAAATAATTTTTTTTCAAATTCGATAGAAACTAATTTTCAACAACTTTTTAGTTCAAAACTTTTCTAAATTTTGAGATATAGAGGGCCTAAAATTAGATACAAGATAACTAGATTTTCGGATCAAAATCTGGGGAATTCAAGTTCAAAGCTCCACCGCTTCTTCTCTATACTTTCAGCCAACCTCCATCTCAAGCCTCGTCCAAGCTATTGGAAGGAAGATGATGTTATTTTATAGTGTTTAAATGGAGTATGGATTAATTAGTGAAGTGTTGGTTGATTAGAATGTTGGTTGGAAGTTTATCGCTTTGGTTTATGGTGAGAAACTCTATTTAACATCTTTATTTGTGTATATACATGTTTGATGATGTGTTATGATTGCTATGGATGCTTATATATGATTTGATCATCAATTATTTATTGTTTGACATGATTGTTAAATTGTTTTATCAAGTCACATTAATACACGTCGATAAGCACAAAGGCATCACTTTCCTTTTGAAAATGAAATGGTGTATATGTAATGCTTAAACCTTTTGGAAATAGATTTAAAATGAGTTAGAAATGTTTTAAAAACATTTAAATATGTTTAAATAAATAAAGAAAGAAAATCAAGATTTCATCTTGTATATTTTAAATATGTCCAAAACAATTTTCCAGAAAAACTCGCGCTTTTGCAGTAAAGTGGCCAAAGTTTAAAATTGATATTTTAAATGTTTTAAAAATATGAAATAAATTTTAAAAAATTTAAAAAATGTTTTAAAGGAGATTTAAGTTGAAAAAATGGATTTTTAAATGATATAAAAGTCGTTTTGAAGAATATAGCTTTTAAAACACTATTTGCAACACTTTTAGCAACGCTATTTGCAGCAGTTTTTATAACATTTGAAATGTAGTTTTAAACTTAACAATTCTTTTCCAAATAGTTTCTGAATGATTTTAAAAGAATAGTTAAGTAATTTAAAAATGATTTGGAATTTTTAATAAATGGTTAAAAGAAATTGTTTGTAACACTTAAGTAAAAAGTGAAGAATATTGAATATAATAACAAATTGAGTATGCGGAAACGACTAGTACATTTTTCCCGCATGTGAGAGCTAAACGGTAACACAAGTGTGTAACTAAGGTTAGGAATGGAGCAACCAGTGCTCTGAACTTACCTGGCCTTCGCTTTATCTGTTAGACGAGGGGTGGAATAGATCGAAATGAAAGCCCAGATGCTCTAAAAAGATCATATTTAAGTCTTTCCAAGAAAAAAAAGAGAAAAAAATTCTTTGAATATTAGTTAACCACTTTACATCTTTTATTTGATGATTGGTACGAAGGAACCGGGATCAGATTTGGGTGATTCTTATCCGAAAATCACTTCAAACTAATTTTCGAAACCCCGTATGCACTTTACATCTTTTTATCGATGATTAGTACGAAGAAACCAGGATCGGATTTGGGTGATTCCTATCTGAAAAACCGAGATCGGATTTGGGTGATTCCTATCCGAAAACCCCTTCAAACTAATTTTCGAAATAAAAAATATTGAAGACAAAGATCTTCATGATGTAGGATTACTTGCCACTAGTCCCTAAAGGTGAAATATATCATATTTAAAGTGGTAGTAGTGCTCTATTATGAAAATCTTCGATTTGCAAGAATATGATTTGAAGTTAAGAAAGAAATCTTTGATTTAGATTTATTGAATGATTTGGTAATATTGTCCCTAAGTTAAAAGTTATAACTTGAATATAAGAAATCTTTAATTAAGATTTAATGAATGATTTGGGAATGTTTTCCTAAGTAAAAGATGAAACAATTTGAAATTATTCAAAAATAAAAAGAAAGGTAAATAAACCAAATAATTTGAGGCTTAATGATTCCATATACTCATTGAAAAGAAAATGGAATAAATTGAAAAGAATATATCTAAGAAAGATATTTGATTAAATGGAAAAATAAAGTAATTGATTGATGGTTGATAATCGTATATGAACTTAACATTTTTTTATCGATGATTGGATTTGAAGGAACCGTGGTCGGATTTGGATGATTCCTATCCAAAAACCACTTCGAACCAGTTTACGTGTTCGAAGAATGAAGATATTTGAAGACGGAGATATTGAGACGAATAATAATGAGGGACTACTTGTTGATAAATTGGGGATAAACTCCCAATTCACTATATTATAGCGGTGGTCTCTTTATTATGAAAAAACTCAAAACGACAAGGACTTCTCGCCTAGTAATGGCCGAGGAAAGTACCTTCGGTTTCGTTCGGTCCCGGAACGAACTTGAATGGATGAGTGTTGGACCTTGCATTCTAAATCACAATGAGTGATCTCTATAAATGTATATCTGTTTGGTGGCAGAGAAGACACCTTCTCTTAGCTTAACACACTTTCCCGAGACGTATGAGCTCAGGAGTTAAACGTTTGTAGAAATCAGTCATGTGAATATGGAATGGAAATGTGGCATTCAAAGTGAAAGAAGATGTGCTGTGTGAAAAGGTAATCGTTGCCTCAAGCCTCATCAACCGAAAATGACCGAAACAGGGTTAGATGCAGCAAGGCTAAGTGGGTCATTCCCAATTAGGGTATGATCATCTCCTTCTAGATATATTTCTTTCCGCTATGACATTCGGGATGTAAATTAATGTGGTTTGTATGCTAGAGCGCGCTCGGTTAAAGGTCGGTAACGACCGTAGGATGATATATTCGGTACTATCTAGTTATAGAGCCGATCTTGTGTTGGTAGAGGATCCTTTGTGATGGTCCTCGGTACATTCCTCTAGAGATGTACTGTCGGAAGGTAGTTCCTTCACTTGGTCATTTGTATGGAATTCATTCTCCAATAAGTACCTTCGGATTTGTTTGTAGAGCCTAGTATCCGGAATTTAATAATGGTAACAATTTCGGCTAAGATTAAAAACTTTATTTGCAATTTTTTCAAAGATATGTCATTAGAAATAATATCAAATGTTTTGATATATAAAAATGTTTTAGTTATCATAAGGTTAAAACCCGTCCGTGTTTATGTGTGGGCGCAGTCTTATGAGATACTCTTTCTTTTCAAAGGATTTTATTCAAAGGCTGACATATGACATTGTCATTTATATTTGAGTTTCTCACGCTGGTTTATCAAGCCTGATCCGAGTATTTTCAATACTCGGGACATATCCGAGTAGTTTCAGGTTTAGTTGAAGACGGTTGGAGTTTCCAGAGGAGAGCTAGAGATATTCATCTACGTATGGACATATTCTATTATCCGCTGTTGTTGTTTGTTTTTGTTTAATGTTTGTCAGCAATTGTAAGGACGGATGTTTATAACTGTCCAAGCTGAATTTAGGTTAGACTCTGAGATATCATATTTAAGTTTTCCGATGTAAAGATATTTGTTCAATATTATATATTATTCCATTCGTGTGAGATTCTGTTCTGTCTTTTCATTCATTTTGAGCTGGACATGTGTGGTTTATTGTCGGCTCAATGGGTACGGAAAAACGGGCCATGACATTTGGTATCAGTGTTGAAGGTTAAGCGAGAACCTTGGCTTTGGTGGGGTAAAGACTCATCAGAGATAGCATTAGTAATACCCTAGGATGAGTAACTCATTATAGATAGAGTTAGTAACACCCTAGAATGAGTTGAGAGTATTATATATGAGCGCGTATTTGTTAATGTTATATATAAATGTTTTGTTTTGAAAAATTGGTAAATGAAATAATTTTACCTAGGATTGTACTTTGATTACAAAGTATATATTTTGAAAAGTTATATAGTTAGAAATCAAGATAAGTGAAATTTAAATATGAACATTTTGTGATTAGAATTTCACAGTTTGAGTTTAAGGTGTTTGATAATAAGATTAGCTTATGAAATGAACATATAAGATAAAAATGTATTTAACAAATAGAAAATGATTATGTAAAAGGTAAATGAAAAAGGAATGAGAATTTAAATTCGAGTAATTTAAAAGAATTGTGGAAATTTAAATGAAGTTAATTTATATAAGATGAATTTATACAAAGAATTTATAAAATATGTTTTATAAACAAAAGTAATCTCTAAAGGATTTTAAAAAGGGTATTATTTCAAGTAAAAAGAGATATTTTATGATAACTAATTCGAATGGCTCGAAAATAAATTGAAAATGGGAAGGAGATGTGTTCAGATGGTAAACACTTTTGGAGTTACTCGATCTATATAATTTTCTTAAGTTAAAAAGATAATGTGAATCATTAATTGATAAATTGATTAGTAATATTTATAAAAGTGTTTAAACCAAAGATAAATTTGGAATTGCTAATTGATAAGATAAAGCGGGATTCTCGACGATTTTGGACAGTCGAAAATTTCTAAATCACACCAAACACAGAGCTAAAGAATTCATGAAATTTTTTAGTAAAAGATAAACAATTATGAAATATTTTGAGTAAATAAAATTGGATTAGTATAATTTATAAATGTGATAATAAATAAAAAGGATTTAAAAGTGGAGAAATTTATAATAGCATTAAATCGAAAAATAAATTTTTGTAATTATGAATTTGAAATGATAGCAACCTACAACAAACTGTAATTCACCCGGATATAAAACCGATCGGGAATTTGGGATGTGTATATATAGTATTAGGGTTTAAAAGGGTATTATACGAAAATAGATTTAAGTCATGAACTATTTATACACTTAAGTAAAATCATGACTCTTTAAAATGTAATTATAACCTGGAAAATGTTTTATTAATGAATTCTATCATTAATTAGGGATTTGGACTTATGTTTTTAAAAGTGATGGATTTACATAGTTGTGTTCATAAGATATAATAAACTTAAGTTATAGTTTTACGAAATGATTCATAAACAATATTAGTATTAAAGAAAATATACTAAAAAAATGAACGTGAAAAATAAAGGATGTGAATAGTGAGAATTTGGTATAACTGAGAAAAACCAATAGGAATAAATACGTAATTTATATGTAAATCATTTCGTCGCACAAATTTTGATCTAATATCCGAGTACGGAACTTTGAGGTGTTTACACCGATCCGTAAAAGAATTTATCACTTGATTTCTTGGCGGTGAACATTGATGATGTTTTGTGGTTAGTTACTCGAGTTTTCTATCATAGTTGAGAGCTATGCAAGGAAAGCAAGTGTATCTGATTTAGAAGCTTGATCACAGTCCGCACTAGAGGATCGAGGGATCGATACTAGTTTGGAAATAAAGTTGTGAATTTGAATAGAAGATCAAATCAGATATTTTATACGGATGATTTGGGTACATCTTATGGGTTTAAGTTTGTGAAATAATGATTTAGGTAAAAATAAATTGTGGGTTTAGATTCAGGGTAATTTCAGGGACGAAATTCTTTTAAGTAGGAGAGAATGTAACGACCCATAATTTTACCACTTTGAAAATTGATTATTTAATTTATTTAAATATTCAAATGTAGAATTTTCAAACTTAAACAATAATGTTTTATATGATAAATAAGAATGGTAAACTTATTTTTGATATTGAATAAAGATTTTGGATTTCCATTGTAAAATTGATAAAAGTCGGATTCCAAAAAAGTAAGATAAATATTCGAGAACTTTTTTTTAAAAGATAAATAATTATTTTTAAAAATATATAATCGATATCAAACTCATTTGATAATAATAGTAGTTTAATTTATAATGGTTTGATAAATATATAAAACCCGTTCTATAAAAGTTGACAAATTTCGTCGCATATCGATTAATCGATGTCGTATTTTTACAAATAGATTTGGATATTGTTTTATATTATTTTATAAGTCAAATATGCTTGTTTTAATTATTTAAATATAATAACAAATTTATTTTGAAGTTTGGTTTACATAAATAAATAGTTTAAAAAAACGTCAAAATGTGACCGGAAAACGTTTTGTCGAAAATCAACGTTTTGTTCAAAATAAGTTGCCGCAATGTTGTCGCACCTTTGTTAACATGTTTTAACATATATATTACACATTTTAATAACTAAACATGTTTACTTTTACTAATTATAATTAGGAAACTTCTAGAACATCATTAAGAAAAGTAAGTAAGTTTAAGAAAAGTCAAAAGTAAACATCAAATCCAAATCACATCAAAATCCAACAAAATAATTACTTTTCTTTACCTAATCTTTAAGTGACTAAGTCATAAAGTAAGGATGTAAAAGATGATGTTAAGTATTGAAAAAGTGGAGATTGCTTTAGGTTGAAGTAAGGTTAGTTTGGTAATTTGGTAAGAGATTATTTTGGTAAATTTACCACTTCTTTCTTTTTCTACAAATACCCACCACCTTCTTCACTTTCATTCACATTTTCTTCTTCTTATTTTCTCAAGCTTCTTCATCTTCTCCCTCTCCTCTTTAATGGCTTCCATGCCATAGGAAAAAAATTGAAAGAAATAATGTCAAAATATTCAAAAGAAATCAATGTTCATTCTCTTCAAATCAAACTCCTTTTTTTTTCATATTTTACCTCTTCTTCTCTCGATCATAACTTCTTCAAAACAGAATCAAAATGCAAATTTTTTTTTCAAATCATGTATTTTTCTAGTGGAAACAACTTTCATGTTGAGCACTTTGTCTCATTCTAAAACCAACTATGACAAAAATCCACTTCTTTCTAGTACATTCTCTAGCCCAGTTTTTGAAACAGAGAATAGTCCATTTGTTTTGATCCAAATTGAGAAATTCTTTTTTTCAAAACATATGTAACTCCAGTGGCTACAACTTTTATGTTGATCATTTATTCCAGTTTTGAGGTTTACTATACCTGAAACTCAATTCTTTAAAGTGCATTTTCGGGCTTTATTTTTTTCAATTCGACAATACCTCTTCTTCATCCTATCATATCTCCCTCAAAACAACTTGGATTCAAATAATTCTTTTTCCCAAATTAAAGAGAAAAGAATTTTCAACAACCTTTTTGGTTAAAAATTTTTCTAAATTTTGAGATATAGAGGGCCTAAAATTAGATACAAGATAACTAGATTTTCGGATCAAAATCTTGGGAATTCAAGTTCAAAGCTCCACCGCTTCTTCTCTATACTTTCGGCCAACCTCCATCTCAAGCCTCGGCCAAACTATTAGAAGGAAGAGGATGTTATTTTCTATTGTTTACAAGGAGTATGGATTAATTAGTGAAGTGTTGGTTGATTAGAATGTTGGTAGGAAGTTTATCGCTTTAGTTTATGGTGAGAAACTCTATTTAACATCTATATTTATATATATACATGTTTGATGATGTGTTATGATTGCTATGGATGCTTATATATGCTTTTATCATCAATGATTGATTGTTTGACATGATTGTTAAATTGTTTTACCAAGTCACGTTAATACACGTCGATAAGCACAAAGGAAATCACTTTTCTTTTGAAAATGAAATAGTGTATATGGAATGCTTAAACCTTTTGGAAATAGTTTTAAAATGAGTTAGAAATGTTTTATAAACAATTAAATATGTTTAAAGAAATAAAGAAAGAAAATCAGGATTTCATCTTGTATATTTTAAATATGTCCAAAACAATTTTCCAGAAAAAATCGCGCTTTTGCAGTAAAGAGACCAAAGTTTAAAATTGATATTTTAAATGTTTTAAAAATATGAAATAAATTCTAAAAATGTTTTAAAATGTTTTAAAAGAGATTTAAGTTGAAAATATGGATTTTTAAATGATATAAAATTCGTTTTGAAGAATATAGCTTTTAAAACACTATTTGCAACACTTTTCGCAACGCTTTTTGGAATAGTTTTTAATAACATTTGAAATGTAGTTTTAAACTTAACAATTCTTTTCCAAATATTTTGTGAATGATTTTAAAAGAATAGTTAAGTAATTTAAAAATGATTTGGAATTTTTAATAAGAGTTTTAATAAATGCTTAAGAGAAATTGTTTGTTACACTTAAGTAAATAGTTAAGAATATTGAGTATAATAACAAATTGAGTATGCGGAATCGGCTAGTACGTTTGTCCCTCCTGTGAGAGCTAAACGATAAAACAAGGTATGTAACTAAGGTTAGGAATGGAGCAACCAGTGCCCTGAACTTACTTGGCCTTCGCTTTATTTGTTAGACGTGGGGTGGAACAAATCAAAAGGAAAGCCCGGATGCTCTAAAAAGATCATATTTAAGTTTTTCCAAGAAAAAACAAAAAGAGAAAAAATTTCTTTGAATATTAGTTAACCACTTTACATCTTTTATTCGATGATTGGTACAAAGGAACCGGTATCGAATTTGGGTGATTCCTATCCGAAAATCACTTCAAACTAATTTTCGAAACCCCATATGCACTTTACATCTTTTTATCGATGATTAGTACGAAGAAACCGAGATCGGATTTGGGTGGTTCCTATCTGAAAAACCGGGATCAGATTTGGGTGATTCCTATCCGAAAACCCCTTCAAACTAATTTTCGAAATAAAACATATTGAAGACAAAGATCTTCATGATGTAGGATTACTTGCCACTAGTCCCTGGAGGTGAAATTTATCATATTTAAAGTAGTAGTAGTGCTCTGTTATGAAAATCTTCGATTTGCAAGAATATGATTTGAAGTTATGAAGAAATCTATGATTTAGATTTAATGAATGATTTGGGAATAATCACCCTAAGTTAAAAGTTATAACTTGAATATAAGAAATCATTGATTAAGATTAATGAATGATTTAGGAATGGTTTCCTAAGTAAAAGATGAAATGATTTGAAATTATTCAAAGATAAAAAGAAAGGTAAATAAACCAAATAATTTAAGGCTTAATGATTCTATATACTTATTGAAAAGTAAATAGAATAAATTGAAAAGAATATATCTAAGAAAGATATTTGATTAAATGGAAAAATAAAGTAATTGATTGATGATTGATGATCGTATATGAACTTGACATTTTTTTTATCGATGATTGGATTCAAAGGAACCGGGGTCAGATTTAGATGATTCCTATCCAAAAACCATTTCGAACCAGTTTACGTGTTCGAAGAATGAAGATATTTGAAGACGGAGATATTGAGATGAATAATAACGAAGGACTACTTGTTGATTAATTGGGGATAAACTCCTGATTCACTATATTGTAGCGATGGTCTCTTTGTTATGAAAAACCTCAAAACCACAAGGACTTCTCGCCTAGTAATGGCCGAGGAAAGTACCTTCGGTTTCGTTCGATCCCAGAACGAACTTGTATGGATGAGTGTCCGACCTTGCATTCTAAATCACAATGAGTGATCTCTATAAATGTATATCTGTTTGGTGGCGGAGAAGACACCTTCTCTTAGCTTAACACCCTTTCCTGAGACGTATGAGCTTAGGAGTTATACGTTTGTAGAAATCAGTCATGTGAATGTGGAAGGACAATGTAGCATTTAAAGTGAAAGAAGATGTGCTGTGTGAAAAGGTAATCGTTGCCTCTAGCCTCATCAAGCGGAAATGACCGAAATAGGGTTAGATGCAGTAAGGCTAAGTGGGTCATTCCCAATTAGGGTATGATCATCCCCTTATAGATATATTTCTTTCTGCTATGACGTTTGGGATTTAAATTAATGTGGTTTGTATACTAGAGCATGCTCGGTTAAAGGTCGGTAACGACCGGGGCATGATATATTCGGTACTATCTAGTTACAGAGATAGGCTGGTCTTGTGTTCGTAGAGGATCCTTTGTGATGGTCCTCGGTAAATTCCTCTAGAGCTGTACTGCCGGAAGGTAGTCCCTTCACCTGGTCATTTGTATGGAATCGATTCTCCAATAAGTACCTTCGGATTTGTTTGTAGAGCCTAGTATCCAAAATTTAATAATGGTAACAATTTCGGCTAAGATTAATAAGTTTATTTGCAATGTTTTCAAAGATATGTCATTAGAAATAATATCAAATGTTTTGAAATATAAAAGTGTTTTAGTTATCATAAGATAAAAACCGATCCGTGTTTATGTGTTGGCACGGTCTTATGAGATACTCTTTCTTTACAAAGGCTGATATATGACACTATTATTTATATTTGAGTTTCTCACGCTGGTTTATCAAGCCTGATCCGGGTATTTTCAATACTCGGGTCAGATCGAGTAGTTTCATGTTTAGTTGAAGACGGCTGGAGTTTCCAGAGGAGAGCTAGAGATATTCATCTACGTATGGACATATTCTATTATCCGCTGCTGTTGTTTGTTTTTGTTTAATGTTTGTCAGCAATTGTTAGGACGGATGTTTATAACTGTCCAAGCTGAATTTAGGTTAGACTCTGATATATCATATTTAGGTTTTCCGCTGTAAAGATATTTGTTCGATATTATATATTATTCCATTCGTGTGAGATTCTGTTCTGTCTTATTTTCGTTTTACCCTTCTTGTTCCATCTTTTTGTTCAATTTGAGTTGTACATGTGTGGTTTATTGTTGGTTCAAAGGGTATGAAAAAACAGGCCATGTCATGACATTATATAAAATATAAATACTAATGTTTTATCAAGTTATATATAGTATATTGCGCAGGATACTAGACATGTATTGGTTAAGAAGACTGTACAATATCAAGAGTAGATTCAACATACTGATATAGAGTCTCAAGAGCTAGAAATGAAGACTCATGAGTATTGAAGAGTCCAAGATTTAAAGATATTCCAGATAAGTTATAGAGTCGTAGAATTTAGGTTAAAACCTTGATAGCACTTTCTTGATCTCTCTCCTCTTCTATAATTTTGTTTTAAATTATTTTTCAAATATCCTAGTATTGATATAAATCTTTTTAAAATATTGCTCAAAATGATTTACAATCTCTTATACTTATAAATATATTATTTTAGTGTATTCAAGTTTATATATATATTGAATTTTTGTTTATACTTTAATAAATTATAATTATATTGATTATATATATATTATTTACATTATATTAAAATATTCAAAATTGTTATATTAAGTTTTATTAACTTCTATTTTGATTAAAATATGTATAAATTATGCTTAAATGATTTTACAAAGTATCAAACTATTTTACAAAACAACGAGTTTTCAAAATAATGTTTTCAAGTATTTTTAAATTTTAAAAAGAGTATGTCGACATACTCTATGTATGTATGTCGACGTAGTGGCTGATTTTTTCAAAATTTAAATTTCAAAAGAAGTGTATTTTCATCGTATCTCTTCACGAATAGATATGACCATTGTTCTTCTATAAACCCCAGACTTCCAAGCGAATTTTTATTAATTTTTTCTTATTCATCTCTCCTCCTTCCACTCTCTCATTTTCTAAATCAAAATATATCCAAACTCTGCTGAAATTCAACCAGAATCAAATTCAATAATCACTAGTTTGATTCTCCTTTATCTACTCTCTGATTTCCCTCATCTCTCTCACTTAAACCAAGATCAGAGTGTTATTCAAGAGTTATAGGATCAATTGTATAATCGAAGATTTGAGTCTACAAATCTCTATCAAATGATATTGTTGTACTTGTGGGTGTGATTGTAGTCCGTAAATCAATTGGGTGTGATTAGTAGTCCGTAAATCTATTGGGTCAAGCGATTCTGCCCAAAGGTCGGGTATCTAGAGGGTGTGTCTCATAGCCTTGAAATCGAGATTATATTTGCATTTAATAGTCGAAAAGAAATCCGTACAAGGAATTGTGCGGTACTAGATGTAGGGTAACTCTGAGCCAGTATAAAATCCTGGTGTGTTCTTCCCTTTTTACATTTACTACATTAACTTTTATCTGCACTTTTATTCTGTGATTGTTTCTATGATTGTTAATTACATCATTCCAAATAGAATCTTATATAATTTGAAAAAAATTCATACAATCCATTAAACACTATTCACCCCTCTCTCTAGTGTTAATTTATCCTTAAGATCCTTATTTTGCCGACTCACAATGGTATCCATAGCGATAATCGGTATGGATGCAGTTTCGCTAAAGTCCATTTTTTGCAAATTAAGTTCTTATACTTAAAAAACCTTAGAAATGTTTTATAAAACATAATAATAATGATTAAGAAGTTAATTAAGGATTTATTTATTTATTATTAATTAAGTTAGGTAATTTGTAATTAATTAAGTATTGAACATGTTTATTGATTATAATTAAGGGGAAGTCAATTACTAATTAATTATCTTTTAAAATTGAGATTAATCTTAATAAATCTTTGAGTAAATAAGAATAAATTTTGATTAATTATGTGTAACGACCCACAAATTCATCAATTCAGAAATTTTTCGAGACGTTCAAATATAAGATTTTTTAACATAAATGATAATGTTTTGAACAATAAATAATATTGGTAATATTATTTTGAATAAATATTTACAAAAATACATACTTCAGAAGATATATCGATAAAATGACCGAAAACTGTTTTATCCATAAACAGCTCTTAGACCATCCGATACTCATTTATGTATATAAGTGAGAATATGTATAAAATTATTTATTTTATTTTTGAAAATAAGATCTCTTCATGACATCATCAATGATATCACTATTTTGGAATAAATGATTTTTGAATTTAAATTGAGTTTAAGTGATTTAATAAAAAAAAATTATTAAATAAGCCCTTTTAATTATTATATAATGATATAAATATTATTATTAAACTTTTTTTACAAATATATATATATATATATATGTATGTATGTATATTAAATAAGAGGTGAAAATATGACCGGAAATCGAAATCAGAATCCGTAACGATTCAACATAGAAAAGTTATGCAATGTTGTGAACCATTTAAGATATACATATGCACACATACATGTACATATACATGAATACATTCACATGCACATGAACACATATTTAAATACAAATGTACTTATATTTATATATATATATATATATTACAAAAAAATCGAAGATATTTTCCTAAAACTTAACACTTAAGCAAACTAAAGTCAAACTCTTAGACACTAAGTACAAGCATATGGGTACACACACATAGGGGCAGTTCAACCGATCATGATGACATGGGAGGGGGTGTGGTGGGTAGCAAATGGTGATGTGTTTGTGCAGAAATATCATGATATTTACATCCTCGCTTTTGCCTATAAATAGCACCCACCTCTCTTCACTTCATTCACTTCATTTTTTCATAAAAATTCCTAAGCTTCTTCACTTCTTTAACTCTACATTAATGGCTTCTTACCTAAAGAAAGTTATGTCAAAGATTATGCACAAATTGATTAAAATTATATAGTAAGTATATATTATCAAAACTTTTCAACACCAAGGCAAATCCACTTCTTTTCCACCTCTAAACCCACGACCACACCTTCCACCACCCAAGGCCGAGACCACCTCTATTAGTAAGCATAGGCCGAGCCTTTCCAAAGGCCCAAGGCTCAATACCATAGGCTCCAGTGCGATCGTAGCGGAGCTATAGCCTTTTTAAAGTTAGTCGGATCGAAAAACATGTGAGAAACTCTATTTATATATATATATATATTGATGATGTGATATGATTGCAATGGATATTTACTATGTTTGATCATCAAGTTTGGATGTTGATTATATGATTATTTTGATGTCGAAATGATTCACGTCTAATACACGTAGCATATCATAAAAGAAATCACTTTTCTTTAATAAATGAAATGTTGTCTATGATATGTAAAACCTCTTTAAAATGTTTATAAATGTTTTATCACTACTAAACTCCAATTTGATGAAGTTTTGACAAGTTATAAAAACTAATTCAAAAATAGACAAGTTATAAAAACCAATTTGAAGGATATTACATGTTATAATTGCCAATTGAAGGGTCATTTTTCCACCACCTGTAAGAATCCTAAGGCTCAGGATAGGAATTACTACAATTGTCACAAACTAGGGCACCAGAAGAAGGATTGTCCACTGATACAGAAAGGAGAACAAGTTATAGTTTTTGCCATTAGAGATGAACCCTCAACTTTGACTGATGCGAAGGGCAAGACAGTTCTTGAAGGTAATATCTACATTAATGAAAATCTGGTTAGAGTGTTATTTGATATTAGGGCTTCCCATGGTTTTATTTCTAAAGAATTAGTTGTTAAATTGAAACTTACCACAAAGATATTAGATACCCCTATCTATGTCACTAACCCCATAAGTGGTAAAACTAATCACGATATCGTTTGTGAAAAAGTATAAGTTGCCTACCTATCCTAAAAGTTTTCATGTGGCCTGATCGTCCTCAATTTTATTGGATTTGAGATTATACTCGATATGGATTGGTTATCTGAATATAAGGTTGTTCTTGATTGTGTTAAAAGGACGGTGCATTTGGAGAATAAAAGAAGCGAACCTTTTAAAATAATATGTGAAGAATCAAGTCTAGTAATGGATAGCTTTATGTATGCCCTAAATTAATTTCAAAAACATCTAGAAGAAATACCAATTCTTAAGGAATTTTCGGATGTTTTTTAGGAAGTTAAAAGTTTACCCGACATAGGCAAATTGAGTTTTGAATCGACTTGATTTCCTAATGCGAAGTCTATTTTTCATTATTCTCGAAGAATGGCCCCCAAGGAAGTTAATGAATTAAGGAATCAAAGAAAGGACTAATTGGGCCTAGTCACTCAAGTTGGTGTTTAGTGGTAGTTTTTGTTGCAAAGTCAGACAGCTCCCTAAGACTTTGTGAAGACTATCAGGACCTTAATTAGCAAACGATTAAGAACAAGTATCCTCTATCCCGTATTAATGACTTGTTTGATCGACTTCATGGTGCTCTAATATTCTCCAAAATGGACCTAGCTACAGGATTCCATCAATTAAGGATAGCAGAAGATTGCATTCTTTTAACTGCATTCATAGGACCAAATGATTTCCACGAGTGGTTAGTTATGCCTTTTGGGCTAACCAATGCTCCCGCTTATTTATGGACGTTATGAATAGAGTATTCAGAGATATGCTCCACAAATTCATATTGGTTTTTTATTAATGATATTATAATATATTCCAAGACTGAAGAAGAACACGAAAGTCATTTAGAGATTGTACTAGAAATATTGAGAAGGAATGTGCTCAAGGCTAAGTTTTCACAATGCCACTTTTGAGAAGAAAAGGTAAGGTTCCTTGGATATATTGTATCAAAGGAATGAATCTCGGTTGATCTCGAAAAAATTACAGCCATTCTTGATTGGAAGCAACCATAGACTCCAAATGATGTTTGAAGCTTCTTAGGATTAGTAGGATATTACTTGAGATTTATTTAGGACTTCTCCAAGATTTCTCATTACTTAGCGAAGTTGACTATGAAGGATGTTAAATTTGAATGGACACTGAAATGTGAAGAAGCATCCCGGGAACTTAAGAAAAGGTAAACTACCACTCCGGTCTTGACTATTATTGATGAAAGCGGTGGTTTAATCGTTTATGCTGATGCTTGTGTTGAAGGAGGCGCGGTATTGATGCAACATGGGAAGGTTATCACATATGCTATTAGACAATTAAAGACGCATGAGCGAAATTATGCAACACGAGACTTAGAACTATTAGCCATTGTGTTCACACTAAAGATTTGGAGACATTATTTACTAGGTGAGAAGTTCGAACTCTTCACAGATCACAAACCTTTGAAGTATCTTTTCACTCAGGAGGGCTAAAATAAGAGACAGTGGCATTGGCTAGAATTTCTCGTATCATATGATTTAAATATCCTACATACGCCCAGGAAAGCCAATGAGGTAGCGGATGTATTAAGCAAAAAGCATGTCGTTATAGCTTATTTGATAGTACATCCAACTTTGATAAACCATATAAAGGAGAACCAGCTTAGAGAACCGTTTGTTCCAGAGATGGTCAAAGTAGTGGAGAAAAACACAGTACTAGGAAGATGGATAGGATTCAAGGTGGATGATCAAGGAATATTAAGGATGAATGGTAGAGGATGCATCCCAAATGTCGATGGGATAAGGCAAGAAGTTTTAACAAAATGTCACAATTCTCGACTTTCAGTACATCCAGAGTTACCAAAATGTATCGAGATATGAAGAAGACTTTTTGGTGGGATGGTATGACGAGGGATATCTCTATCCATATTAGCAGGTATGCAAATTGTCAACAGATCAAAAGAGATCAGTAAAAGACTGCTGGATTACTTCAACCTCTTGAAATTCCAACTTGGAAATGGAAACAAAATATCGATGGATTTCATTAACGGCTTACCTCGATCAAGAAAGGGAAATGAAGGCATTTGGGTTATCATAAATCGATTGACCAAAAGCGCACACTTTATCCTAGTAAAGCCAAAGAGAATAGCTTCAAGTCTTGCAAAAACATACACGGGGGAAATAGTTCGATTACACGGTGTCCTAAGCAATAATATTAGTGATCGATACCCAATCTTTACTAGTAAGTTCTGGGATGCATTATAAACAGCTTTGGGAAAGAAGCTGAGTATAAGCATCGCATATCATCCCCAGACTAATGGGCAAACTAAAGGGTAAATCGAGTATTGGAAGATCTTCTAAGAGCTTGTATCTTAGATTTTGGAGGTTTATAGGAAAATTATCTTCATCTTGTGGAATTCTCCTACAATAACATCTATCGGGGAAGTATTGGCATGGCACCATACGAAGCTTTATATGGTCGTCCATGTAAATCCCCGGCATGTTGGATCAAAACTGGAGATCAGTTAGTACTTGGGTCCTGATATGATTCGAGAAGCCTTAGAAAAGGTATACTTAATCCAAAAGAAGATGAAAGAAACCCTGAGTAGGTAGAAGATTTACGCTGATCAAAGGCGCAGAAATTTGGAATTCTCGGTTGGAGATTTTGTATTCTTGAATGTCTCTCCGATGAGAGGAGTGGTAAGATTTGGTCTGGCAAGGAAGTTAGCACCTCGATTTATTGGACCTCTTCCCATCCTTGAGCAGATTAGCCCATTAGCTTATCGTGTGGAATTGCCCGAAAGGTTAACTAGTGTGCACAACATCTTTCATGTATCCCATCTACGGAAATATGTGCATGATCCGGAACAGGTTATAGAAACAGTTGCCTAGGAAGATCTAGAAGTAGAACCAAATTTGGCGGTTATCAGACGACCAGTTCAAATCGTGGATCAAGATGAGAAGCGACTGAGAAGGAAAGTGGTAAGGTTGGTAAAAGTTCAATGGAGTGGTGGTGGTGTTGAAGACTGCACACGGGAAACAGAAGATAAAATGAGGAAAATTTATCCTGAGTTTAGGATTGATGTAAAGTTTGCATATAGTATCGAGATAGTGTACTCACCGCCTATGGTGTGGTCACTTATCATATCTTGTATATATTCACTTGTCAAATATATATTCCATTTCAAGTCATTTTCTTCTTATCATTTATTTCAAGGACGCAATTCTTTTAAGGGGGAAGTATGTAACGATTCGTAAATTCATCACTTCAGAATTTTTTGAAATATTCAAATATAAGATTTTTTTTTTAAACATAAATGATAATGTTTTGATCAATAAATAATATTGGAAATCTTATTTTGAATAAATATTTACAAAAATATTATACTTCGGAAGATATATCGATAAATTGATCGAAAACCGTTCTATCAATAAACAGCTCTTAGATCATTCGACATCATACATAAAGCTGGATACATACACTCATTTATGTATTTGAGTGAGAATATGTAATTAAATTATTTATTTTATTTTTGAAAATAAAATCTCTTTATGACATCATCAATTATATCACTATTTTGGAATAAGTGGTTTTTGAATTTAAATTGAGTTCAAATGATTTAATAATTATTTTAATTATTAAATAAGCCTTTTAATTATTATATAATGATAGAAATATTATTATTAAAATTTGTTACAAATACAAATATATATATATATATATAATAAGGAGTGAAAATATGATCGAAAATCAAAATCAAAATCCGTAATGATTCAACATAGAAAAGTTATGCAACATTGTGAACCATTTGAGATATACATATACACACATATATGTACATATACATGAACACATTCACATGCACATGAACACATATATACATTCAAATATACTTATACATTTAAATATACACACACACACACATTACAAAATATCTAACATATTTTCCTAAAACTAAACACTTAAGCAAACCAAAGTCAAACTCTTACACACTAAGAACAAGAACATGGGTACACACACATGGGAGGGGATTTTGGCCGAGCATGATGACATGGGAGGTGGTGTGGTGGAGAGTAAATGATGATGTGTTTGTGTAGAAATATCCTGATATTTGCATCCTCACTTCTGCCTATAAATAACACCCACCTCTCTTCACTTCATTCATTTCTTCATAAAAATTCCTAAGCTTCTTCACTTCTTTAACTCTACATTAATGGCTTCTTGCCTAAAGAAAGTTATGTCAAAGATTATGGCAAAAAGTAATTAAGACTAAATAGTAAGTACGTATTATCAAAACTCTTCAGTTACAAAGCAAATCCACTTCTTTTCCACCTCTAAACCCACTGCCACACCTTCCACCACCCAAGGCCGAGACCACCTCCATTAGCAAGCATAGGCTGAGCCTTCCCAAATGTCCAAGGTTCGATTCCATAGGCTCCAGTGCGATCGTAGCGGAGCTATAGCCGTTTTAAAGTTAGTCGGATCGAAAAACAAGTATGAAGCTATATATATATATATATATATATATATATGTGTGTGTGTGTGTGTATTGATGATGTGATATGATTGTTATGGTTGTTTATTTAGTTCGATCATCAAGTTTGGATGTTGATTATATGATTATTTTGAGGTTGAAATGATTCACATTTAATACATGTCGAATATCACAAAGGAAATCACTTTCCTTTAATAAATGAAATGTTGCATATAAGATTGTTAAACCTCTTTAAAATGGTTTATAAATTTTTTACAAACACTAAAATCCAGTTTGGTGAAGTTTTGGCAAGATATGAAAATTGAGTCAAAAATAGGCACATCACGTAACAGTAGATCGCGATTTCGCATCGTAGAAAGCTAAATCCATTATATGATGGATTAAGAGTCAGAATTCTTTGTATTAAGAATTTTCCGAATTCTTCTAATCATAGTTTTCAAAAAAAGAAAAGGATCGAGATTTCATTTAGTAGATTTTGAAATATGAGAAAAACAAGTATTCAAAATAATCGTGGTTAGGCAGTTTTGAAACCAAAGCGGCAAATTCTTTAAAAATATAGAATAAATTCTATAAATATTTTAAAAGAGATTAGAGTTATAAAAATGGATTTCAAAATGCTCAAAAAATTGTTTTGATCAAATAAGTCTTAAAAATACTATTCGCAAGATTATTCGCGGCACTTTTAATAACTTTTAAAATATAGCTTTAAACTTAAGTATTCTTTCCCAAATTGTTGTAAATGTTTTTGAATAAATAAATAATTATTTCAAAGATGATTTGAAAGTTTTATAATTTATTTTAAAAAGTTTAAATAAATGATTCAAAGAAAATCTGTTAAAAGTAAGTGATTTAATCTTGGATTTAAAAGCCGACGTGCAGACTGGATTGTTCTATTCATGAGATCTGGATGTGACATGCTTAAACTAAGGAGATGTTTAGGAGCAACCGGTGCTCTGGGTCACCTGGCCTTTTTCCGGGCGAGGAATAGATAAGGTTGAAATGTCGGAAACGAGACAAGTATAAAAGATTCAAATTTTCCAAATGTAATACAACTTGGATTGTATAGAAATAATTTTCTTACACTTGGTATTAAATTCCGAGGAGGGAACCCGTACTATCCATGTGAATTTAAAAGGTGATTCACCTTTATTTGACGGATAGTAAAGGTTGAATCCGAAAATTGATGCTGAGTAGAATTGGTATAATTTATATCGACCCTTTTAACTCAATAATTTTTCCAATATGACTTATGAAAATGATTTGGTATTTCTAAAGTTAAAGAGAGGATAATGATTCCGTATATACCAAAAAGAAATGTTTTAAAGATATATATCTCTAGAGGATAATTTTGATAAAAAGAAAGTAATTAATCAAATAATAAGCACCTATTTACTTAACATATTTTTATCAATGATTGGTTTGAGGAAACCGGGATCGAATTTGAGTGATTCTTATTCGAAAACCACTTCAAACCAATTTACGTATTCGAAGTGAAGACATGGTATGATGATAAATGAAATGAAGGGATGCTTGTCACAGACCCTTAGGGGGAATTCCCCATATCATATATATGTGGCAGTAGTATCTTCATATGATCTTCGATGCAAGGGTTGTTTGCTACTAATCCTCATGTTCTTGGACAACTTGTATGGATGAATGTCTCACATTGCATTTCCAATATACACGTACATTGATTTTTACAAACGTACATCCGTTTGGTGGTGTTGGAAGTAACCCTCTACTTTACACCCTTTTCTGAGACGTACGAGCTTAGAGGTTGTACATTTATGAAAATAAATGGTGTGTGATAGAATTGGCAATATGGCGTTCAAAGTGGAATGTGTTTTGTGAAAGGTAATCGTTACCCGGGCCTCATCCCCTAGAAATGGCTAAAACAGAGCATACTGTAAGGATGTGTGGTTCGCAACCATTAGGGTATAGTCATCACCTTTCTAGATTACTCTGTATATGTTAAGTATGTTTTGTATGCAATGGGATCTCGGATAGGTCATTTACGACAGGGATGATGTCATATTCGGTTCTATCCACCAGTAGATAGGTCTGCGGGTATGCCGGTCTTGCCAGGTGCAGAGGTTTCAAAGTTGTTGATCCTTAATATATCCCTCTAGAGATGTACTATACGGAAGGTAGTTCCTTACCTGCCATTATATGGAAATCCATTCTCCAATAAGTGCCTTAGGACTTGATTGTAGAACCTAGTATGCTGGAAATTTAATAATGTATCAATTTCAGCTAAGATTATGTATATTTACTTGAAAAGTGTTTTCAAAAGAAAGTCATTAAAACTAATATCCCCAGATTTTGCGTAGCAATAATTTGGTTATCATAAGGTAAAAACCTGTTATGTGTTTATGTGTGGCGTGGTCTTAGGTGATACCCTTAGTTTTCAAATATCTGTAATTTGAGTTCCTCATGCTAGTCTCATGGCTGACCCGGAGTTTAGTTTCTTTTCCCTTAAACTCTGGGTGCCCTATTTTTCTAGGCAGCCAAGTAGTTAGGTAGCATGTAATATTTTAGGAGAAGTTCGGATCATTTTGAATGGAGCATGAAACTGGAGGGCCCTATAGTCTCTATTTCTAATTCCACTGTATTTTGTATCTACCAACACTTATGAGGAAAGGTAATTATAACTATCTTGGTTAGATTAATACTTACTAGAACTCTGATGGAGCAATTTGGAGTAATTGCATGTACTACTCATATGTATAATTAAATGTTGAATATAATGTGAGATTCTATTTTGTTTTGTCTTTTATCTTTATTTTCTTTTACCCTATGATAATGCCTCTCCGACACTTAGATTAACGGGACGTGAATACCGATGATGTACTAGTGTCGATTTTTGAGGGTCGAGGAGGTGGGTCGTCACATTATGAATTAAGTATATGATTTATTTTTAATTAATTATTAATTAAGTATAGCATTGATTATTAATTAATTAATTATTAAGTAAGTGTTTAATTATTCTAATTATAAATTAATTAAGGGCTTAATTTATAAACAAATTATTTATTAAAGGTTAATTATTTTTTAACTACTAATTAAGTTAAGTTAAGACTTAATTAAGATTTAATTATGTTTTTAAAGGATTTAACTTGTAATTAATTATTTAAAAAGAGGTTGAAGTTCTTAATTACTTTGTTTTCCACGGATCAATTTGTTTAAATGCAACTTTCTTGTACAAAGAATAGTTTATAACACAAGGGATCCTATTGTCGATACCATTAAGTAACCATACTAATGTGAATAGGCTATACTAAATTTTGACATTTGTTTGGTAGAATAAATCCTCGTTCTGATATAACTCAATTATTTTGATTATGTGGACATCTGTTAGCAGAATAAATCCCTGTTCTGCTATGATTGAACTTTGGAGATTATTTGGACATCTATTTAGCAGCATAAATCACCATCCTTCTATTATGTTGTTTGGATATGTATTTTCTGGTTGGTTTATATTGACATGTGATTCCATGATTTAGTTATGGATTTTATATACATAAATATTAGTTATGTAAATAATTGTTATGTGACCTGGAAGTCAAATTTAATTAAAATGGTAAATTGATTTAGTACCATTGTGGTTACCAAGCCTCCTTTGAAGTTTATGAATTATGGTTTTTAAATTGATTTTAATTCTATATCAGATTAAGGTTAAGTGTTTTAAATGATTTTGTAAGATGTCCAATTATTTTAATAATGGTATTTACAAATGATATTTTGTAAATAATATTTATAGTGGATATATTTAAAGAACATTTACAAACGATAGTTTATAAATAATATTTTATAAAAAGATTTTTATAAAGTTATTATAAAGAAAGATTTATAGAAGAAGTTTTATAAATGACTTTTGGATATTTACAAAGGGGGTTATAATAATTTTTGAATATTTATATAAGATTTTTATAAATGGATTTAGAATTTAAGCAAAAGGAGATTTCATAAATGGAAATGATTTATAAAAAGGATTTATTGAAGAAATTTATAAAAACAGTTTAAGGTTTGGATTACCCTTAACTTACCTTAATTATGGTGGTGTGGAACTTTCGTTCCATGCTTAACATCAAAGGAATAGTGTTTGGGGTTATTCTTATCTCTAATTTAAGTTCTATTTGTTTGATCCTTTTAATATGATTTTAAAATAAGGAAGCTTTCACAAATGTTTTGTGAATATACTTATGCCGGTGAGATAAGTATATGAATGTTTTGATAAACGTTTTGAAAAGAGATTTAAATAAATAAAAACTTATTTTGAGGCTTATCAGTTGCTATAGGAAAATTAAATCTCTGGATTGTTGTTTGACTGTGTATTTGATAGTTAAATAACTGACTATCAAATCTTGACCCGTTTTTAACTTAAGAAATATGTTGTGTATATTTGAGTTCTCCGGTGAGGCCTCGAATACTTTGTGCATACTTCCAAAGAATGGAATTGAGTTAATAGGAAATTACCGCTTAGTTGGGAGATATTGGTTTCGAATAAGTATGATTTATCTGAACCACTCCAAACCAATAACATTCATGATGAATCGTTATGAAGTATGTTATGGAGCTACACTATTCTTCCTGAGGGTGATTCCAAAATGGAAGATAGTAAATGTTGAATGTTTGTTCGATCCTGGAAAAACTTGTGTAGATCAATGTTGGCATTACATTTCTGCCTGGAGGGCAGTGTTTGCATTCCAAGATGGTCTGCTAGAAGGAAATATGGTAATCATGGCCTCTCAAAGCCTCAATCCTTAGGAATGGCAAACACAGGGCAGATGCGGCAGGGCTATGTGGGTTGCACCCATTAGGATATGATCATCCAAATATCTAATGTCAATATCTCTATGTATGCTTCATGGCCCATTTGGTAGTTGATCATAGCTAATGGGTGATCATATTCGGTACTATCCAATAAGGAGTAGGCCGATCCTGTGTTAGCAGAGGTCGAAAGGTTATCGATCTCACTGTACAATTTATCTAGAGGTGTATAGATTTTTGGAAGGTAGTCCCTTACCTTGCCATTTCTTGGAAATCCATTCTCTAATAAGTGACTTTAGTTTTTGGTTATATACCTATTATTGATGTCACATCACAGCTACTTAATATATTTACTTTAAACCCTTAGAAATTATAATAATATCACTAGATTTTATAATAAAATGTTTGGTTGTTGTAACGTCCTGAAATTTTTAACCATTCGCATCCATACATGTCGGATTTGAATTGCTCAAAATATCATATTGTTAATTTAAATTTGGCAAAACTCGGCATATACAGTAAATAAATAATCACAAGTCACAGACACAGAGTAATATAACAATAATGCAGCGGAAACAAAAGAATAGTAGTTCATGAAGCTACTATATATATATAACAGAGTTAAACAAGATACAATAGAAGTCACGAATACATAGATGTCTCAATACAATAGTCAAATACAAGATCAGAATACATCACTGGAATCAACTGAATAACTAAAAGCAGAATCGATAGATAGCTGGATCTCCAAGCGAAGCTCCAACTCCAAAGGTGAGCCTCAAATGCTGTATCACTCAATCTGACCCGAGCGTAAAGCAAAAACACAAAACACTCGAGTCAGGATTAACATTCTTATATCAATAAATCCAACTCAAGTGAAATATCAACTGAAATACAAGTAACTCAAAGGATGTTTGGGATAACCATCCTCTAAGGATCCGTTAAACTATCTATTATGTAGTAATATTCGCTATTATAATAATGTCTAATAGTAAAATAAACTTACTTTTAAATAGCGTTAAGGCTTTACATTTTCCACCTTAACACATAATAGTCCCAGTAGTCTATCCAGTATTAGCGTACCCCCAGATCGAGAGCTACCCTCAATACTCCACATGCTACGGCACAAATCCAAACTCGTAGTAAAGCTCGATATGGTAGGTGACACGGCACAACAAGGCAATGCCAGGGTAGATATACCAATTACGCATCCGGGCTGGTGGAAACGCATAGCGGCCACTACCGCCCACCTCGAGCCGCACTCCCGAAATCCGAAGGTGCGCACCAAATCAATTACAAAGTAATAGAATGGCATACGATGGAGTGTGTCCGATCAGAGGAGCTACCTCATTAGCCCGTCAATTGCTCATGTTTTAGCCACCTTATGCCAACTCACGGGAGTCGGGTCCACGTATATACCTCATATAGGATCGTCGCCACCATCCTACTTCATTCTGGAATCTCCATCACGTACACAATCGTTAAAGTGGTTTTCGGTATCGACAGAGAGTATGCCCATATCCAATCCCGGTCTCTTTAAAAACCAAACGTTATTATAACACCGTGGTCATTTCAAAATAGTTTATACTTCAAAACCAAAATATCATTTCCATTTTAAAACCATATCAAAACGATATCATTTTCACTTCAAATATATCCATTTCCAAAATCATATCACTTTCCAAAGTTATAACGCTTCTGAAATCATAAGTCTTTTAAAATCAAAATACTTTGGAAATCAAAACCTTGAAATTCATAACACTTTGAAATCATAGCTTGAAATTATAACATTTGGAATCCATAACACTTTCCTCTTAAACAGTTTAGATATTAAAATTAGTATATATAGTAATATAATTTATAAAATAAAAATAGTTTATATAAAATAGTTATAAGTTAAAAATAGTTTATAATAAAATAATTTATATTGAAAATGATTTATATTAAAATAGTTTATATTAAAATAATTTATAAAGTAAAATATAAATAGTTTAGATATAGTTTAAAAATACTTTATATTAAAATAGCTTCCTCAAATTTCACAAATCAATTCAAATCAACTCGAATTCCAAAAATTCAAATTTAATCAAATCTCAAATCATCAATTTTAATTCGATTCAGTTTCTCAATACACCATTTCAAATTATCGATTTCAAATACATATTTGAACCTTAAAATAAGCTGTTTCAATTTCAATATATTTCAAAGCTTTAAATACTCAACATTTTCAACCCTAAATTCGATAATTTCATATATATATATATATATATCAAATTCACTTACTATTATTTAGTTTTGAAATATTCACTTAATAAACCCAATATCATATGAATAAAACCCCAAATTTCAAACTACTAAATATTTCCCTCAATTTATTTAAACTTGATACTCATTTAATCACCTTAAACCAAAATCAAGTTATAAAATCATATCTTTAAAATCTCAAATTTAATAATTTCAAATCAAACTTATTTAAGTAAAGTTCTTAAATAATTAAAATTCCAAATCAATTTCAAATTTAACTTTTCAACCTGAATCATTACAACTCTATATTCGACAATATAAATTTTAAATAAATACTTAAACATATTTTATATCAACTTTATTAAATCAACTTTAATAAATTTTTAAAATCAATATTTATTAAAACCATATATTTCTTTTCAAAACCATAGAAATTATTTTCAAAATATTATATATATATATACCAACGGTGTTTGTATATAATTTTCTATCCTATGGTCAAGTGATACGGATATTTATCATTTCAATCCATAATTTAAATATATACGGGTATATATCATTTCAACCCGCAATCCCAATTCAATGTCAATGAAAATCGCTTGGGTTTATCATTTCACCCATAATGATTTTCTTCTGTTCTACAGATCGTTCGGGTATGTATCATTTCAACCCATAGTGAATTCTATACTAACAAGGAACTTGCAGAGTGACAACAGATATGATAATAATATAACAGGCATATATCATAAATATAAATAACAGGTAATGGTGTTAGATGTCACAGGTGAACAGATACAGATAATAGCATATATAACAATGTAAATAACTAATAGTATCATATTTCAATTGTCATTTCAATTGAAATCAAATTTAATAAATATAAGAACTTTAATCGTGAGTGATTGCTCACCTTTCGAGGCTAGAGAGATTTGATGATGGAATGAGTTTCAAATCCAAGCACGAATTTCAAAGCAAAGCTAGATGGACCCGAATTGGACGAACAAGGTTAATAATCAAAAATTGATGAACTGAATCAGAATCAGTTTGATATATATATATATATACAGAAATATTTGTTATTTTATTAAAATCAATATTAAATTTAAAACAAATATTAAATAATATATATATATACCCAAACCAAACTTAAATATATATAAAACCTTAATATATTATACCCTAAGATCCATTCATATTATAAAACCAATATTAAATCTAAAACAAAAACATCTAAAATCAAAATCTATATATATATATATATATACACACATATATATATCTCAAAACAAAATTCACTTTATTTTATAATATATACATTATTTATATAAATTAACCCAACATTTACATACTTAATATATATATATATGTGTGTGTGTGTGTGTGTGTGTGTGTTTACACAATACACAATAAGCACCTATATATTACTGCATAATTGAAAACCATATATATTACAGTATATATATTACAGTAACTTTATAAACTCTATCTATACTAATGTACTGTCCTACCATAATACTTTTCAACTATTAACAAACACACATAACTAATAATACTCTTATATATTTATACATTTAATAAAACACATAGTACTAGATATGGTAGATCTATAAAACCCATAAACTAAACATATACATATATAAACCTATATATATATAAGCAAATAGGGATATACGACTTGTACGTACTTATATATAAACATGTTGTACAATTGCAAATCAACACACGTATAAATATAAACCAATTTATATGTACTTTAGAACCCACAATAAAATAGAGAGATTCAGAAATTATTATATATATAGACTGACATTGTTATATATATATATATATATTCTGTATTATAATATGAAACATAAAATATACATTGAAATATAACAGCCTTCTAACAAAACTAATATATACCTATTATATACAAAAGAACATACACCTGTATACTTATCTATACAGAGATCTACACTAAAATTGTACAAACGTATATATATAAAAAAAATTAATATAACCTTTAACTAAAATATCATCATAGCAATATATATATATACTTACTGCAAATATATATCTTTGAATCAAAACAGGCCGAGCTCGCAAGAGACAAGGCAGATCAAGGCACGGGTCAGGAATGATGGGATGAAGCCATAGTGAGCAATTTGAAGCGGAGATGGGTGCGGTGATGCTACCGTGGCCGAAACGGAGGACAGGTGGGCCAAAGGAAAGACATTAGAAGGAGGCCGAGACTTGCGTAGATTGTACAGGCGATAGGAAAATGCAAAGGAAGGGATAGGAAAGAAAAGATGAAGGTGGCGCTAGTTCCTGTGATGTTGTCGGCACTTGAAGGAGGGTGGAGGAGACTTCTATGATGTTGATAATAAGGCGATTGGAATGTGGCTGTTGGGTAGAAGAACAGTCGATATGAAAGGGAAGGTGAAGCCACAGCCTTTTTTTCAAGAACAAAATAGGAATGAATGAAAGAAAAAAAATATAGAAACAATATATTTTGAAACCCGAAGAATATAGACAGTTGCATTGAATATAGAGAATAATATTAATAACCTGACCATTGGAATTGTATGGTGAACTTTAATGGTCACCGGAACCCAAAAGGTTAAAATCGAGGACTGATATGGTTATCGGTTTCACGGATTCCGCTATGAACCGGACTTCAAAACACAGAATTGAATATACCACAGAGATCAGTACGACGAGATGATCAAAACGGTATACAGATATCAGCGATATGATTTTCCGTTCGAAAGTCGATACGGACACTGATATACGTTGCTATCCCATACGGAAAAATCCAAACGAAGCTAGAAACGTCCGAATTTCGTGAAACGGATTACATAGTCTTATTCAGAGTGTTCTAAATAAATTTTCTCATGTTGACATATTTAGGTTTCGGAACACTTTTATTATCATCAATTTTAACTGATATAAATTGGAATAAAATTACACTAGAAAATAAACTTCCAAATTATCTGATGAAAATTTACCAGTTGCTATGTTAAAACAGACGCATTTCAAATATCAAATTTAAATTTCAAAATTTTATTGTTTAAAGTTTCACAAAATTTCAATTAAATATATAAATAAACAGATAAAATTATCTAAAATTTACGGGTCGTTACATTTGTCGTAAGGTAAAAAGTCGTCCATGTTTATGTGCGACGAGGTCTTACGAGATATCTTTGATTTCAAAGGATTTTATCAGTTATAATAAAATTCCTTTTGATTTGGCTTTCTTACGCTGGTTTTACCAAACTAACCCAGGCATTTTTTTCTTATAATGCTCGGTTCAGACCGACCATGTTTTAAGATTAACTCTGGAGCTCAGGAGACAAGCTGGTGGTCCGAGATGTATCTCTTATATATTCTTTATTTCCGCTGTGTTGCATGAAATTTGTATCAATCAAGTAGGGATAGGCAGTTATAACTATCCTGGGTAGGAAGTTGTACTATTATAACTCTGATGTGTCATTTTGGAAATGACTATGTAAAATTTTATATTGATTATTATATTCCATTGCATTGTGAGGTTCTGTATTCTTTAGTTCTTCTTATCTTCTTTCTTCTTCTTTCCCTTAGCTAACTGTCTTTCTGACACTTGGTTGTTCAGCACGTGAATACCGTGGATGTATTAGCATTGACTTCTGAGGATCGAAAAGGCAGGTTGTTACATTTGGTATCAAAGTGGAAGGTTAAGCGAGAACTTGCCTTTGGTGGGGTAATCTCATTAGAGATAGGGTAAGTGACACCCCAGAATGAGTTTGAGTGTATTATATAAGAGCACGTATTTGTTAGTGATATAAAAATGTTTTATATTGTATTAATTGATATGTTAGGGGGCTTATGAATTCTGGTCGATGCATCTGCCCAACGTTATCGATAGGGATTCCTAAACATTTGAACAAGACCAACCAACACGGTATTGTTTTAAAATTGGTAAATAAAATAATTTTACCTAGCAATATATTTTATGTATACAAAAATGATTTTCAAAAATAGTGTAGCATCTTAGAGATGCTTGTTGAATAAGAAATGATAATATTCTATTATTATCATTCAGGATTTGGTTTAGTCATGCTTGTCCAATTTGAGAATCGACTGTTGTTGAATATTATATGTAGCTTCCTCTTTTAAACATGGGTTAGGTAAATAGAAAATCGGTAAACATTGAAACAAACACCTTGTGAATTACGTTTCATAATTTGATTATAAGGCATTAGATGTTAATGTTGGGTTAAAACTTGATTTAAAAGAGGTGTTTATTAAATGAAAATTTAGAATATCATAAAGAATTTTATTACATAAATGATTTTATAAAATGGATTGATAAGAATGGGTCTTTAAAATAAAAAGATTTAAGTAGGAAACTTAAGTACTTAAATCCTAATGCTTTTGAAAAATGGTTTCCAAGGTTTTGAAAAGTAATAATAGTATTATTTGGAAGTATATTTGTTAAGAAAAGAGAAATTTTTAGGATATGGGAATTTTGAGTCTTGGATTGGGTAACGAATTTCGGTTTGTTTTGTGACGATCCGAATAATCTTCTAAGTGACAATAGAATGTTTGTTTGACGAACGTTGTAGTGCACTTAGTAAATTATTCTCTTTATCATTGTATGATTGAAACAAGTTCAAATCTGAATGAACCCAAAGCAAGTTGGTAATAGGTATTTTGGAAATATATACGGTATTGTTTTAAATGATATTTGAAAGAGAAAAGGTATCTTTATATTAATTAATTCGAGTGGCCCGAAAATAACTTAAAATGGAAAAGAGATGTGTTCGGATGGTAAAATCTTCCCTTAAGTATTACCCTTCTAGGTAAGGAAATGTATAATACTGTTTGATAATACCTAGTTCCTTAGTATCATTTTGGGTTACTCTAGCTATATGTATATTTTCTATGAATAAAATATATAGTATCATTTCAAAAGATTTTTGAAATAAAATCGGGTATTTGGCTTCTAAGTTTTCAAGATGTAAAGGTATCTTAATTTAAAATGGTTAATAAATGAAGTTTTAAAATTGAATTAACTTAATAAGAAGGTTTAATAAACTTGGTTTTATTAAACCATGTCTTTTGGATTTTAACCCTTAGGAGGTTAAATATTATTTAATGTTATTGCACCAGCTGATAAACACCTTTACCTTAGAGGTGTCCAAGAATAAGTAGATTCTAGGATGGAGTTTGGATACTAGCACCCTACTCTCTTTAGCTACTTGCCATACCAAATGGGTAAAGAAGTTGAATTGGTCGACTCGGTTTTAAAGACCCAAAATTATTTTGTGCCTACATCTGAATATTTAAAAGTGAATAAAATTAAAAATCGGATGTTTTGTGTAGGGTATAGGAGGGTATTATCCGAGTAAATAAATTCAGATGATTTTATGAAAGACTTCATAAATAAGTTGTATCATTTAGAAATGTTTGAACATAAGTTAGAATTGTTATGAAATGATTTCATAAATATTTGTGGGAGAGTAAGAAGGAAAATGGGTAAATAAGAACCTTTAGATGAGTATGTTGGTTGTACGTAGATCATTTTCCTTTCTCATATAGTTCTCGATCCAAGATTCGAGTTCATGACTTAAGGTGTTTTACACCATTACGGATAAGGATTTATCACTCGATTTTGATGGTGAACACTTGATGATGGTTCTTAATAGGAAACCAAAGTTTTCTATTATAGCATGTGGCTATGTAAGGAGAACGAAGGTTTCTAGTCAAGAAGCCCGATCAAAGTCTGCATTAGTGAATCAGGTGAGCGATACTAGCTTGGAAGTGAAGTTATGTAATCGAGTGGAGATCGAATTAGATTTTTCATATGGATGATCTATGAACATCATGTAGACTTATGAATAATATTGGGTATTCATATGGTGAAATTTCGGGGACGAAATTCTTTTAAGGGGGAAAGAATATAACGACCCGAAATTTTATCGCTTTGATTTATGAATATTTAATTAATTTTAAATATTTAATTAATAGTTTTAATAATTAAAATAGCCCTCTTTTAATTTATGACTAATGATAGAAAATGTATTTTTGAATTTGGTTTACAAAAATAACTAGTTAAAAGAAAATTAGAAAATGTGAATGTAAAGCTTTTTCAAAAATCCTGGTTTTTGATCAGCTAAAAGTTGTTAAAGGGTTGTAAAACATCTTAATATATTTAAACACACACTTATAAAATTAATGTGTATGTAAATATATGTATACTTAAGTAAGAAAGTAATGTGACAATTTGTAAGTTTAAAATTTAAATTAAAAAAATCATGACATGTTACTTTCATCTTACACCATAAGTACAAGTACATTAAATGCATATTGGTTTAAGTGGGACAATTAGTACAAATACAAGAAGTGATGTGTAACATCCCGTATTTTTAAGCCATTGAATTTGAACATTTAATTCATTTTAAATGTTTAATATGGGTTTAAGATTTATTTTGAACTAAAAGAATTGGTCTAGAATGAGCCAGAATGATTTTTAATGTGTTTATGAATTTTATATGATTTATTGTTAAGTTAATAAAATTTTAAAAGTAAAATTTTAAGCGTTATCGTCAATTTTGGAAATCGCTAGATTTAATAGACGTGTTAAAATAGCCTTCCGGGGCACAGTCTCGGAATTCAACGAAACCAATTCCATTGGATCCGTAATAGTTAGTTATTATCGGATTTCAATTTTCGTAGTGATCGGAGTTGTCGTTTGACCGTGGCAGCTCGAAACGCATCGAAATCGATTTAACCGATTTAATTTTAAATTGATCGTTTAATTCTATATCTCGCTCATACGATCAAATTAGCTAACGAAACCTATTCCATTGTGTCCGGAACGCTGAAAAACCCCAGGATAGCCTGTCGGAACGTGAGAATTGGAGGTCGTTTGCATTTACTGTTAAATCGAGAAATTCTATTAATTTAATAATATTAAATAACATATATATATTAACGTTTTCTCCAAAACCCTAATCTATTCCTGGCCGCCGCTTATTTACGTTCAATGGCCGATACGTTCCCACCTTCCTCTTCAAATTCCTCCTTATCCATGCAACGATTTCAGAAATTTCCAACTGGAAAATCGAAGGGAACTTTGAGATCTTCGAAGTGAATGGTGGAGATGGAGTTCTGTGAAGCGGAGAGGGAGTTTACGAGGCCCGTTCGTGGCCGGTTCGTGCTCGATTTTTGAGCAACATGAAGGACCAAGCTGCACGTGCTTTGGGTCGAAGGGGGAGGTGGCTGAGGGGGTTTTCGTGGTGGTAGTTGATCGAGTTATCTCGGAGCAAGGAGGCGCGATTTTGAAACCCTAATCGATGATGATGGGTTTGCTTTCGTTCGAGTTTGTTCCTGTACGTGCTCGCGTGAGAACAGGAGCGGCCTTGATTTCGTATGTTGTGAACGGCTGAGATTGTATGGTAATCTAAAAGAAAAGAGAAATTGTTTAAATCATTATTCAAATTTTGTAAATTCATAATCGTTTCATACTATATCAGAATTTGACGATTCTCGAAGCGTTGAAATCGCAGAGGCGAGCACTACGAGATGGTGCAGTACTAGATTCATTCCGGGTAAGTAGGAATTTAGGTTAAATCGAACGCCGTTCGGTTTAATTTAAATTTTGAACGCTCGCCGAAACTCAAGGTGAGTTTTTCTCACTCACATCTGGATGCCGGACATTTTAAATAGCTAATATAGAAATATCTGAATGATTGGTTGGATATATCTGCTGTTATTAGTCTGGATTGATGTTTATATCGTGATGTGCTAATATCTGTGGATGCAGGGAAAACAGGTTGGAGGGATCCAACTGGATTCCTCACAATGTAGCAATTATTTTATAATTGATAGTGATACCTGTTTATATGTTGTGATTGATAAATCTGGAAATTTAATTGTGTTGTGAAATTGTTGTATAAATCATAATTACAGAATTTAATTTATAAATGGACAAAATTGGGTTTTTACGAAATAAGTAAATTGTTAAAATTAAGAATTTTTGAAAAATAGAATTTGAAATCTGGTTTGGAATGGGAAATGAAAAATTGGTAAAATTGGGATTTAATATTGTAGGAAAATTTATCAATCGATAAATATGAATTATAAATTTTCTGGAGATTAAATTTATGAAATTATAAATTGTTTAAAATAACGGTGTTTATTTTAATAATGACTAATGTTATCCGGAAATTAAAAATATGTTAAAATGGAGTTTCCGACTATAAATTAACAAGTTCAAATGAAAAATAGAATGTTTTGAAATGCCGTATTTCATTGGAATTTAATTAAGTGAATTGGAAATTTGGCTTCCATTGGAAATTCACCAAAAATGTTTAATTTAAAATGTTTTAAACTATGATTTAAAAATGAATTTCCGGATATGGGAAATAGGGTGTGAACTTCGGATGAAGTCATAGTTAAATATGGGATTTGGGATTTATGTTGTAAAACATAATTGACTTGAAATAAATCAGTGGATTTATATGAAAGAGTACTTTGGAATGTTTAGAAACGGGAAAGTGTTTCCCTGGGAAAACCAAGTAAATGTTTATAAAAAGATTTTATTTAACTAAGGTTAAGTTTTAAATCGTTTTAAAAGTATTTTTAAGAAATCGTTATTTTTAAAGAAATAAATTAATAATTTTAATACCGTAATAATTTGGGAGTATATTAGCAATTATTTTTACAAATGGATTTATTTAAAATTTGGTTTTAGCTTAAGTTGTTAAAATTAGCATTTTTCTTCTTATAACGCTATTTTGAATTTAGTGAAACTAAAACCCTTATTTTTAAATCAAAGTTTATGTGTTAATGACTAGTTTTCTTCTCATATTTTAAATTTATATTTTGAGTAAATAAATAGAAGTAATTTTCATATTTTAAAGTATATTTCAATATAAAGTATTCTAACTGTTTTTAAAATGCAAAAAGGTTTTATACCTGGTTTTTTCCAAATGGGAATAAATGGTAAGGCTTTACCCTGTAAAGGAAGAAATTGGGAAGTCGTTTAAAATGAGTTTTGAAATGTGAAAATATATCTTTTAAAGATATTAAAGGGGAAGAATAAATAATGTGTGATATTATTTATTGTGTGATGGATGCTTATGGATGCTTGTGAATGTGAATTGATAGTTAAATCACCGACTATCAATATTGGCCAAATGCGCTGATCGTTTCGAAGAGACCGGGATCGAGATTTATTTCTCGAATACCACTTCGATCCGGTTTGTACGTTTTGTGTAACGTGTTCGGAGTCGAAGATGGAGCAGTGAAGAGCAAGGGCTAGTCGCTACTAATCCTGAGGATATTTCCAAAATGGATGTAGTAGGAGTAGTGCCTTCGGTTCCGTTCGGACCCGGGACGGACTTGTATGGACGAATGCTTGCGAAAACATCGTCAGGTGGGCGATGGGCATTCAAAGGGATATGTTCTATAAAGGTAACGCTTAGCCTCATGGCTCATCAACCGGGAATGACTGAAAATCAGGGGTTATGCAGCAAGGCTTCGTGGGTAGCGCCCATTGGAGAGTATGGTCATCCCTGTCTAGATGTCCCTTTATTTCGGCTTAGTGGTGCGGTTGCTGATCCCAACCGTGGGGTGATTATATTCGGAATTGCCCATAGGTGATTCCGGCCTTGTGTTGCAGGGGACTTAGGGTGGGTCCTCGGTACTGTGATCTAGGCCACGTACTGTGACAGGTGGTACCCCAGTGCCTAGTCATTCGTTGGAAATCCATTTTCCCTACGTGCCTTGTACGTGTTTTGTTTGTATACCTAGTATGCTGGAATTTAATGAATGTAACAATTTCGGATATTTTATAAGTATTTGTATATAGACACTATTATAATATCAGAGGATTTTTATAAAAAGTGTTTTAGCTATCGTAAGGTAAAAACCCGACATGTTTATTTGTGGCGTGGTCTTACGAGATGCTTTTGTTTTCAAAGGATTTTAGAAACTTTAACAATCAATTGGGTGTATTTATGATGCGCTGGTATTCCAGACTGACTCGGGTGTTATTTTATTATAATGCTCGAGTCAGACCGAGTATATTTACAGGATAGGTTGCTATGGAGCAGGAGAGGAGCTGGAGTCGAGGCGTATTATTCGTACTTGTTTATATTCCGCTGCTGTAATGGTTGAGATTTTCTGACTGATTACTGTTGATTGTATTGTGATAGACTCTGATGATGTATTGTATATAAACAGATATAGTTTTCATTTGTGTAAAGATCTGTTCTATATATTATATTTTATCTGCTGCGATTGTGAGGTTCTGATTTGTTTAGTTCTTTCTTCTTCTATCTACTTTCTTATTCTTCTACAATCTGTCTTTTCCGGCATTCGATCGTCGGCATATTATACTGTTGAGTATTTTGTGTCGATTTCGAGGGTCGAGAAGGGCGGGTCGTCACATGATGTGATGATGTGACGAAGAAGGAATGGAAGGTAAGTACTTAAGGGGCAATTTGGTAATTTCCTTAATTAAATTTTATAAAAACTAATTCCTTTCCTCTCTATCCTTCTTCATTTCATTTTCTTTTTTTCAAAACCTTCTTCTTATTTTCTAAGTTTTTTAAAAGCTTATTAATGGCTTCCATATTTGTAAAAAATTTAAAAACTTCACCTGTTTCTCTTTAAAAGTTCTTAAACTTGTTTAAACACTTCTCTTTTCCTTCCTACACCCCTTCTTCTCCAAATACAAGTCCAAAACCCCCTTAAACCCACCATGGCCAAGCCAAACCACCTAGGTCGAGCCTTATTTCCATCTAGGTCGAACCAAAAGTCCCTCTCCAAGGGTCAAAACTAAGTTTTTCCAAAAAGAAATCTAAGGTCTAAGGTCGTTCTAAGTTCTAGTGGTAATTTAGTTTTTTCCGAAAACTTTTTGTGAGTAGAATACTCATATTTTTAAAACAAGTTTTGAACTTTTTGTTTTGTTTAACATAGTGTAATGCTTGTTGGATGTTTGGGTGAAATTGGATGTTGTTTATATGAGTATATATGTGCTTATATGTGTTGAATGTGATATGCAGTTTAGACTTGAAAATTAAAGTTAGCAAGCTTTCAAATGTTAAGTTTTCAAAAGAGAAAGGTAAGAAACATTTTCTAGTTATGGTATCCATAGCGATAGTCGCTGTGGATGCAGTTTTGCAAAAAGTCCACTTCTTGCAAATTAAGTTCTTATACTTCAAACGCCTTGGAAATGTTTTATAAAATTTAATAATAATGATTAAGAAGTTAATTAAGGATTTATTTGTTTATTTATTTATTGTTTATTAATTAAGTTCGGTAATTAATAATTAATTAAGTATTAAACAAGGTTATTGATTATAACTAAGATGAAGTTAATTACTAATTAATTATCTTTTAAACATGAGATTAATTTGAATTAATCTTTGATTAAGGAAGATTAATTTTAAAATAATTATGAATTAAGTATATGATTTATTTTAATTAATTATGAATTAAACATAGGGTTGATTATTAATTAATTAGTAATTAAGTGTTTAGTTATTCTAATCATAAATTAATTAAGGGTTTAAATTATAAACAAATTATTTATTAAAGGTTAATTATTTATTAATTAATGATTAAGTTAAGTTAAGACTTAATTAAGATTGAATTATGTTTTTTAAAGAATTTAACTTGTAATTAATTATTTAAAAAGAGGTTTAGGTTCTTAATTAACTTGTTTTCCAAGGATCAATTTGGTTAAAGGCAACTTTCTTGTACAAAGAATAATTTTGAACATAAAGGATTCTATTGTCGATACCATTAAGTAAACATACAAATGTGAATAGGATATACTAAACTTTGACATTTGTTTAGCAAATTAGATCCCCGTTCTATTATAACTCAGTTGTTTTGATAATGTTGACATCTGTTAGCAGAATAATTCTCCTCTCTGCTATAATTTAACTCTATAGACGTCTATTTAGTAGGACAAATCACCATCCTTCTATTATGTTGTTTGGATATGTATCTACCAGTTGGTTTATATTGACATGTTATTCCCTGATTTGGTTGTGGATTTTATTGACTTGGAAGTTAAATTTAATTAAAATGGTAACTTGATTTAGTACAATTGTGCTCACTAAGCCTCCTTTCAAATTTGTAAATTATGGCTTTTAAATTCACTCTAATTCTATATCAATTTGAGGTTAAGTGTTTGTAAAAGATTTTGGAAGATATCCAATTATTTTAATAAAGGTATTTACAAATGATATTTTGTAAATAATATTAAAGGATTTATTTAAAGAAGATTTAAAAATGATAGATTGTAAATAATATTTTATAAAAAGATTTTTTATAAAGGTATTATAAAGAAAGATTTATAGAAGAAGTTTTATAAATGACTTTTGGATATTTATAAAGGGGTTTTATAAATGATTATTGGATATTTATAAAAGAGTTTTATAAATGGATTTAGAATTTAAACAAAAGGAGATTTCATAAATGGAAATGATTTATAAAAAGTATTTATTGAAGAAATTTATAAATAGAATTTGAGATTTGGATTTCCCATAACTGACCTTCTTAAATATGGTGGTGTGGAACTTTCGTTCCATGCTTAACACCAAAGGAATAGTGTTTGGGGTTGTTCTTATCTCTAATTTAAGTAACATTTGTTTGATCCTTTTAATATGAATTTGGAATAAGGAACTTTCACAAATTTTTGTGAATATACTTATGTCAGTGAGATAAGTATATGAATGTTTTGATAAACGTTTTGAAAGGATATTTAAATAAATGAAAACTTATTTTAAGGCTTAGTGGTTGCCATGGGAAATTTAAATATCTGAATTGTTGTTTGATTGTGTATTTGATAGTTAAAAAACCAACTATCAAATCTTGACCTATTTTTAACTCAGGAAGTATGTTGTGTATATTCGAGTTCCCGGGTGAGGACTCGAATACTTTGTGCATGCTTCCAAAGAACCGGAATTGAGTTAAACCAAAAATTACCGCTTAGTTGGGAGAGATCGATTTTGGATAAGTATGATTTATCTGAACCACTTCAAACTAATTACGTTTATGAGGATCGTTATAAAGTATGCTATGGAGCTTTACTATTCTTCCTGAGGGTGATTCCAAAATGGAAGATAGTAAATGTCGAATGTTTGTTCGATCGTGGAACTTGTATGTATCAATGTTGGCATTGAATTTCTGCTTGGAGGATAGTGTTAGCATTCTAAGATGTTCTGCTAGGAAGAAAAAGGTAATCGTGTCCTCTTAAAGCCTCATACCCCGGTAATGGCAAAAACAGGGTAGATGCAGTAGGGCTATGTAGGTCGCACCTATTAGTGTATGATCATCCCAAGATCTGGTATCGATACCTTTATGTAAGTTTTGGGGCCTATTTTTGGTTGTTGATCACAGCAAAGGGGTGATCATATTCGGTACTATCCAGTAAGGGGTAGGTCGGTCCTGTGTTGCAGAGGTCAACAGGTTTTCGATCTCACTATACATTTTATTTAAAGGTGTTCAGATTTTCGGAAGGTAGTCCCTTACTTTGTCATTTCTTGGAAATCCATTCTTCAATAAGCGCCTTCGGTTTTTGATTATATACCTATTATTATTATCGTGTACACATATAATAGCTACTTGATATATTTACTTTAAAACCTTAGACATTATTATAATATCATTAGATTTTATAATAAAAACGTTTGGTTATTGTATGGTAAAAATTCGTCCATGTTTATGTGCGGCGAGGTCTTACGAGATACTTTTAATTTTAAAGGATTTTATAAGTTATAATAAAATTCCTTATGATTTGAGTTTCTCACGCTGGTTTAACCAGACTGGCCCGACGTTGTTTAATTATAATGATCGGGTCAGACCGAGCATGTTTTTAGATCAACTTTAAATGTGTTGAAGCTCAAGAGACGAGTTGGTGGTCCAAGACGTATCTCTCCTATATTTCTTTATCTCCACTGTGTTGCATGAAATTTGTATCAATTAAGTAGGGACGGATAGGTATAACTATCCTAGGTTGGAAGTTGTACTATTATGACTTCGATGTATCATTTTGGAAATGACTATGTAAAATTTTATATGGATTATTATATTTTGTTCCTTTGTGTTGTGAGGTTCTGTGTTCTTTAGTTCATCTTGTCTTCTTTCTTTTTCTTTCCCCTAACCATTTGTCTTTATGGCTCTTGGTTGTTCAGCATGTGAATACCGTGGATGTACTAGTTTCGACTTCTGAGGATTGAAAAGGCAGGCTGTTACATCAACCCAAACCCAGAAAATCCTAAGACAAAAGTATCGCAATTGAACTTGACCCCCAAAATAAATAATTTCAAACTCCTACATATCAAAGACAAATAAGTCGATTCTCCAACAGGGTTTATAACTATGCTAGTGTCGAAGTGTAACTCATCTACAAGTCTACTGGAAATAAAAGAGTGTGATGCCCCCAATGTCAAATAAGGTACGAATGGATAAACCAAATAAATTTAACACACGTTCAATCGCGACCTTCTTCCCCTTGTCTACTATTGGAGGTGCATTCAAGTTAGGAACGGCGTCCAGTAGGTAAGCTGGTGCTACCTAGGTAGAGGTCTTCTATGGTACTGGACATTTCTTCCTATGTGCCTCCAATCTTGATTGCAGCTGTAACACTTGATCTTCGAGATGTCTGTCTTGCACTACTTAGCAAAGTGCCCCTCCTTACCACATCTCCTACACTACATCACTAGTTATTAATCTTCCCTTTGGGTTCCATTTCACCCTTGCACTGATTCTACTGTTGAGCCTTCCCTATAGAATTCTTGGGCTCATCCTTCACTTCCTTTTTGGAGACGGTATTCAACAAGGCCATCTCCACCAAACCCTAAGAAGTCGCAATGAAGGGAATATGAATAAGAGAAAAATCTTAGAGATGTTGATTCAGCCCTTTAGTAAACTTCAAAGCTTTCTTGTGAGGGTTATTTATCAGCTCTATCCCAAACCTAGCCAACTCAGTGAATTAATTTACATTGTTTGAACCAAAAAAGGCACAAACACCCAATAGATTTAGTAGAGAATAAAAAGTGAAGAAAATAAATGAAAAACGAGCAAGAAATAGAACACACAAGATTTATAGTGGTTCGACATACTTCGGCCCACGTCCACTTCAAGTTTCCTTTTATTATACTATTGTTTTTCAAGTGTGGTTCTTACAGATTGATATAAATCCATTATGGATTGGTATAAATTTGTGAGTGATTATAAGAAATTAGAGTAAGGGAGCAAGAGAGCTAAAAAGATCCTTAAGAATGAGTCATTCCCTCTTATTTATAGAGCTAGGGAGCCTAAAATCTTACCTGAAGATCTCCACCTCGTTCTCCATGCTCAAGACCTCTTCTCCTGGAAAAATGGACGCAACCTCATCATAACCATGAGACAAGCCAACACAAAGAGTTCAGGATGACCAGTTTGGCCATCATACGGATCGGTACCGATCCAAGGGCTTGGATCAATACCAATCTGTATGATGGCCAAATTGGACGTTTTAAACTCTTTGTGTTAGCTTGTCTCGTGGTTAGCTTTGCAATTATAAACTTGTTTGCATCTTTATCAGCTTGTTTCTGAGTCCAAATGATGGATTGGTGGAGAAGTAGAGTTGCTGATTTTGAGTGCTCGTGGAGATCTATAGAGAACTACATGGGATCGATAAAATAACACCTAGAATAGGCTTTCATCATCAAATAGAGTGACTAGAAGGAGCCGGAGCAGGTTTGGATGAAGGAATGTAGATCAGTACCAATCTAGGAGGTTGGATCGGCTCCTCGAATTCTTGTGTCGGGGTGATGTTCATCTTACGGTTCTGTTTGCACTTAGTTTCTAGACTCTTGGGTTATCTCTCTGGGCTGCTTGCCTTGATAACCCCAAGTTTGATTTGTCAAGTTTGTCCATATTTGCCTGGTCAAAATGCGGGATAACAAACATACTCTTTCACCGACAGCTCTCCCTGCTACAAATGTATGAATTTTTCCAACTGTACTCCATCCTCTACTCTGGAAAGAAACTTCATCTTAAAACATCTCCTAAACTCACCCAAGTTATCTCTCCTTTATCAGTTGCTGCCACTACTACATCCCACCAATTCAGGGCCTCTCCCCATAAATGCCAAGTAGCCAACTGTCTGCTCACCTCATTAGCGTGACCTATCAATATAAAAACCCTCTTACAGGTGTGGATCCATGCCCTTGAATCCACATACGACTCGGTCCCTATGTATGGATTTCTTTTAGACGGGAAAAGTCCTTACATAGCTTGGAGAAATCGCCGACAGGTGGTCAAGCAGAAACTACATGTTGAATATGCTAGTATATGATTTTTGTTTGATGATAATAAACATATATATATTCATTTAAATGTATTTGTTAATGTACTATTTTATTTTTCACATAATTAAATAAATAATTGCTGAATAAAATAAATAACACAGAATTTAAATTCAAACAGATATTTTATTCAAACGAATATTTTATTGCAATTTTGAATAGTACAAAGTTGAGCTCTCACTATATATACACAATTCCAATTACAATACAAATTCGATTACATTACAACTTTCAATTTACATTTGCACCTCACTACATATCACTCGTATTTATCTTCAACTCTATTCTAGATTGAATCCAGCATCTGAGCGATCTGCAAAATAAACACTGAAGCAGTAAAATTGAAAAAGAAATAATTTTTGCAGTGCAAACAAAAATTAAATGTGTATTTTTGAAAATATTATTTGCCTCGGTTATTTGGGTTGTTCGTCATCATTTAATTTTGAATTTATCAAACACGAACAGCTTGTGACATGCACAGTGTATCACTGTACATGCCACAAGGCCGTGCACACCGATATACACTTGATAAAATTATAGGGACAGGTGAGCACAAGGTCAAACCCAATCAAAAACCGGGTTCAACTCAAATGCAATAAAAATAAAGTCACGACACGAGCACAAGGTCAAACCCGAGCTATAAGCTGGATTCAACTCAAGTGCAATTCAAAATGCAAATAGTTCTCGAGTGAAACCAAGGCCACAAATTTCAACTAGATCAATGAGCAATACAACATGCACAAGTAATTGTGATCAAGCAACTCGAGCTAGCATATCATATATACAACAAGCATATGAATGCACAATGCAAACTACAATAGAAGTGTAGTTACACAAAGCTACAACCAGACCTAGCATAATAACTCAACCAAATTGTCAAATGAAATGGCGAAGACTAGACTTGTATACCATACAAGAATGAACAAAGACTCAACAACATATATACACACACATGCATATATGCATGTGTACACATGGTGACGTGCAATAGAGGCCACAACCCAGTCCAGTTCAAATGTACAGCAAGGCTACCAAGTTCAACAACAAAATGCACATGTCAACAGTAAATGATTTAATGCAATGCAATAAGGACATAGCAGGTGAACTTACTCAACATACATCAGTACAACATGGAATCAAAGTGAAGACTACATGAAGTTAATGCACAACACATATGTACACACATATATAAATGGTGCTCGAAAAATTACAAATTGCACATGAAACAGCAGCTCGAATGAACAGTAACTGGCACCTGTATGTACACAGTGCACACATAAGAAACCAAACCAATTACAAAATCACACAAACATGGCACCAGTGAAGATAACAAGTGAAAGCCACACCAGCTCGAATGTACATAAGCAACAATGCACAGAAACTATCAAGTGCAGACTCGAGTTAACAAAGTCAAGGCCGAAAACTACCAGAGTCCATCAAGCAACAACTAACAGTACACGTACCAGAGAATAAAAGAGACATTGCAGTAACAAAGTCAAAGCATACAGCAGTTGTAACGACCCGCTATTTTGGACCATTCAAATCGACAATAAATCCACACATGTCTGACTTGAATAATTCAAAATATCAGATTGTTAATTTAAATTTGGCAAAACTCAGCATATGTAGTAAATAAATCAATCACAGAATCACAGACACAGAGTAATACAATAATACGCAGCGGAATAGATAAAATAGTAGTTCATGAAGCTACTATATAAACATCAGAGTTAGAAATAAAATACAACAGAATATCTCAAATACATTGAAGTCTTCAGTATAGCAGATGACTTTTCTGAACAAATCAACTAGAAGAGCTGAAAGCTAAGGCGATAGTTGGATCTCCAAAGGAAGCTCCAAACTCCAAAGGTGAGTCTCAAATGCTGTATCACTCGGTCTGACTCGAGCGTAAAGCAAAACAGAAAACACTCGAGTCAGGATTAACATTCTTATATACATAAATCCAACTCAAGTGAAATATCAACTGAAATACGAGTAACTTAAAGGATGTTTGGGATAACCATCCTCTAAGGATCTTCAGAACTATCTACAAGGTGGAAATATACATTTTAACACCGTGGTCATTTCAATCTAAATTTATACTTCAAAACCCAAATATCATTTCATTTCAAATATATCTATTTTCCAAAATAATATATATATTAAATGATTTAAAAGGTAAAGTATTTATAATTTCCTCAAGTCTCGCAAATCGGTTCAAATCAACTTCAAATTCCAAATTCAAATTTATTCAAAGCTCAATTCCTCGATTTAATTCAGTTCTAAATATACCATTTATTTTTCAATATATTTCAAAGCTTTAATATTCAACATTTCAAAATTTAATTGAACAGTTTCATATAGCTCTTGATTTAACTTTATTATTATTTAATCAGGGAATATTCACTTAATAAATTCAATATCATTCAACTAACCTTAAATTCATTTTTACTAAATATTTCCTTAAACTTTATTTAAACAAGAAATATTCATTAGATTATTTATAAATCAAACTCAAGTTATAAATCATATCTTACATCTCAATTTCAATAAGCTTCAAATCGGTTTAATTAAATAAAATTCTTTATTGAATACAATTTCAACTAAATTCAAATTATCTTTCTAACCTTAACTTATTCAAATTATTACCAAAATCTATTTTGAAATATATTTTTAAATACTCAACATATTATATGTATTTAAATCAATCATTCCCATTTATATATAATAATTTAAGGCTCAACATTTATTAAAACCATATATTTCTTTCCAAAACCATAGAATTCATTTTTAAAATATTTATATATATGGACCAACGGTGTCTATATATATATTTATCATATGGTTAAGTGATACGGATATTTATCATTTCATTCCGAAATTTAAATATATACGGGTAGATATCATTTCGACCCGTAATCCCAATTTCAATTCAAATGAAAATCGCTTGGGTTTATCATTTCAACCCATAACGAAATTCTCCTATTCTAAAGTCCGTTTGGGTATGTATCATTTCAACCCATAGTAAATTCTAAACTACAGGGAACTTGCAGAGTGATAACAGATACTAAAAAAATATAACAACAGGCATATATCATCAGTATAAATAACAGATACGGGTGTCAGATGTCACAGGTGAACAGATACAAATAATAGTAATAACAGGCATATAATACTAGATACTGGTGTCAGATGTCACAGGTGAACAGTCATAGATAATAGCATATATAACAATGTAAATAACTACAGCAGCATATTTCAATTGCTATTTCAATTGAAATCAAATTTAAATAATAAAAGAACGTTAATCGTGAGTGATTGCTCACCTTTCGAAGCTAGAGAGGATAAACACTGAAATCGAGTTACACATCCGAACACAAATTCCAAGGCAAAGCTAGATTGGCACGAATCGACGAGTAAAGCTGATAAATCGAATTGGACGAAATCAAGTCAGAATTGGATTGATGAAGATAATTGATATATAGGTCAACTTATATAAAACTATATATATATATATAACTATACCAGATTCAAATTTCAAACACCATTTAAATTTAAATATATATATATATATATATTCCAAGGTCTATATAAATCTTAACTCATACAAATTTTTAACTCATAAATTTTTAACTCATATACATATATTAAAAAGCAACTAATTACAACTGACTTGTACACATGCAGACAATATAAAATTTCTGTACTAAGTTACAGATATGCAGACTCATATACTCATTACATTTTAAACTAAATATCTATTTAAATGACATAGCTTACTCGTATATATAGGCTAACTGACTGATTTAAAAATTTATACAAACACCTAAAATTTATATACATATAAACTATAAAGATCCAAACGGTAAACTATACAGATTTTTATAATTTTATACATATATCGTACACCATAGAGTGAACAACCGGTTATATAAACAACTTACATATAATAATATATGACCGAAACATAGCTATATATATGACAGACTTAAAATCTATAACTTAAAACTTATAAACTAATATAAACTTTAAATATATACAACTCACGTACGAGCCGAAAATATATGAAACTGCCAAACACTCTATGCATCATGTACCAACAAAAATATACCTGAGTATATACATATATTAATACAAACTTACTCTATATAATATCTAAAACTAACACATGAACAGATCGAATATAAATATGCGTTACAAAATCTAATTCAAAATTATAAATATAAACTTAAAAATAACCAAGCATATTTTAAATACACTAAAAACAACTCACCAGGATACTCGAAATCTCGTATAAAATAAATATACATATAAATCTATGTTTTACCAAACCTTTCGTATGCTTGAATATATAAAGCTATAAGTATAAGAAACGTATAATATATAAAGAAATACTTACGTAAAAAGAATAAAAGCAAAGAGGAAACAACAGTGTACTCAACAATGAAGCAGGGCAGGCGGCAAAGACGTATGGCCAAAGGATGGGTGCTCGGCACTAAAAGGAGGAGGACGGTGGGTTGTGGCCAGCTAAGGCGGAGGAAGGAGCATGCTGTAGCGGCGGCATGTGGGATGGGAGGCAAGGCCGTGGTCTCGGCAAGTCTAGTGACTAAGTGCGGTGGTTGCATGTGGTGATCTGTAGCCACGGTGGAGGTTGGGAAAAAGTAGGGGAAGACGAGTTTGTTCGGAGATGGCTGGGTGGAGAGTTTGGCATCGAAGTGGTCGACCATGGAGATGGGTAGATGAGGAAAAAATAATGGGAGAGGAAGAGATCTGGAGAAAATGAAAGCTTGCATGATGATAGGAGATAACGGAGGAGCAGGGACCGAAAAAAAATAGAGCTGAATGAAACATGCTTGCTTATATAATAAAGTTCAATCAATAAAGGTAAGGTGGAAGCTACGTGGTCCAGAGACTAATTTCGAACAGTTCATCAAAAAAAAAGGGAATGCAAACGTTCACATTTAATAAATGCCAACGTATATAAAAAAATAATGGAGAGGTCACTTTAAAAGTCTACAGTTTCTTTTTGAATGTAAATAGAGATAAAGGAGGGAGAGGGGCAAAAGAAACGTACTGTAAATAAATTGAAATGATGAATGCAACGAGGATGAACGGCTAAACATGTAATATAAAACAAATGTAAAAGCAACGGTCATCCCAAAATCCAGCTGAATCATAAAGGATTATTAATGGTTTGATTGGACAGCACGTTCCGAATTTTTGAAACGGAAGGAAGAAATAAAGTCAAATTTTACGATACCGTCACAACGAACAGTTAATTGCTACCGTCGCGTATCGGATCCTAAAATACAAAAATAAATATACCGCAGAGATCAGCACGACGTGACGATCAAAACAGTATACAGATACTAGTGTTACGATCATCCGGTCGAAAGTCGATAATCGGTACCAGAAATGCTGCTATTTTGCCAGAATTAAGATAAACGGAGCAGTAGAAGTCCAAATTTCGCGAAACGAATTTCGCAGTCTGATTCAGAATGCTCTGAATAAATTTTATCCTGTTGACATATTTTGGTTTCGGAAAACTTTTAAATTCACTGTTATTAACCGGTTTGATTTGAAATGAAATTTTACACGAAAATAAACTTCAATATTATCAGATGAAAATTTTCCAGTTGCTATATTAAAATATACGTATTCCAATTAATAAATTTTTAATTTCAAATTTTATTGTTTAAAATTTCACAAATTTCCAGTTAAATATATTTTTAAAACCATTAAATTTTACGGGTCGTTACACTCTCCCCCACTCAAAACTTTTCGTCCCCGAAAAGGAAGGAGGTAGAAGAATAGAAACAACCAGACAGAAAAGATAGATTGAAAATCAAGATTAAACAATTAATTTAAACTATATAAATTTTACTTGAAATATTCATTTGAAAACTTCATTTGCAATTTAATTATCTTATATACTTTAAAACCTTTCAAAAATCCATTTGTAAAATCTCTTGCTTCCCTTTATAAATACTATTTATAAGTTTAAATGACACCTTTATAAATATATGAAAAATATTTGAAAACAATTATTTACGTTATTACTTATTTTTACAAAGAAGCTATTTGAAAACATTAAATTCATAATTTATTAATTTATAAATTTTATCAAAATTACTTTTCAAGTATTATTAATAAATCAATAATCATTTACCTTAAATATGTTTTATTTAATTAACAGTTTCTAAAATATTTAACTCTAAAATTTCTATTAAACCATATAATATATAAATAAACAATATTTAAAAAGTATATAGTCAACAAGGAAAAGAAGGAGGATTTGGAAAACAGAATATAGGTGAATAAATGAAGTTGAGCAGATAAGGCAGATTCAAAAGAATAGTATCGGGTCATAAATAGTTAATTCAAACCATAAGAATTTCAATTTCGAATATTAGTATAGAATTTCTTTGTTGGAAATACTTTTATAATAAATTACCTTTATATCGAAAAAAAAAATTCCATTCGAAAATACTTTTATAACTCGGTGTTTCAACAAGTTTATCCTTGTTCCTGTAGACTCTGGTAGTGCGTTGATCAGGCGCAAAACTAGAATTCTCCAGGTACTTAGTAGACCTGTTTTAACACCCAGTGAAAATACTGGAAAAACTTTTAAAACAGATATGGAAAGTACAATCCAAACAAAACAAAACGAATCAAATGATGGATCGCAGATACACAATGGTTACGCCTGGGTCCCCCAGGAAACATCCGTACCTTTTAAGCATTCACTGCCTTGCGAATTTCGCCATGCAACAAAACGGTGGACCGCAGGATACATAAAAATGGTTACGCCTGGATCCCCCAGGAAACATCCATACCCCGTAAGCAATCTCTGCCTTGCGGATTACGCCACTAACACGACCATAGATCGCAGATACACAATGGTTACGCCTGGATCCCCCAGGAAACATCTGTACCTTTTAAGCAATCACTGCCTTACGAATTACGCTATGCAGTCGAGTTCGTAAGACCATGGGTAACGCCATGGAATTCGAAGGACACTCGAGTATCATATCCGGAAAACCAAAATCAGAGAGAATAATATCGATAGAATGAATCCAAGATGTGGCCACAAATCGGATATCAAGCAGAAGGCACTTTCCATATCTTTACTTCGAAAATATGTATCATATAGTACCTTTTCAAATCACTTTCAAATATCGTACTTATATAAAATCCATTATATATAAGATTAAATTTTCAAATCAAATACTTTCCAAAATCAATAGTATATCAAATCATACTTATATAGACTTCAATTATATAAGATTTCACTTTCAAATGGAGTACCTTTTCAAATCTATAGTTTCCGAATCAATTTCATACTCATACAAATCTATTTTATATAAGTTCGACAACTCCCAAATCAAGTGTTTAGTAACATAAGGTTCTCAATTTTTAATTTGTTTCAATATCAGTTCAATTTCAAAATCATATACAATTTCACCAAATTATTTCTTCTCAAATTAAATATCTTTAGTTTCAAAGTTTCCAAAATAATAGATTTAGAAAATAAATCCAAATTTCCAAATCGATAATTTAAGTCAACCAATTCATTTCCAAAATCAAATGTTTTCAAAATCATCTTATACTTATGTAAGGTCTATCTTATATAAGGCCAAATTTCAAAATAAATTTCGCTGTACGAAGAGCTATATGGGATTGTATATCTTTGCTTTTATGGGTTATATATCTTTGAAATTTAAATTGGAATTTTCTTTTAGTAAGCAAAGATATTTAACCCGACAGCTTTCAATTTCAGCGTCAAAATATATCAATGATATTAGAATATAAGATGTACATACGTCATTATTTCGCAAAATCACATTTGATCGCTCGCTCGATCACACAAGTTTGCTTTCAAACTAGTATCGTCCATTCGACTTCCCTAATGCGGATTTCGATATGGTTTCTCGACTAGAAGCCATCAGTCTCCTTGCATAGCCATATACTACGATAGAGAATTCTAGAATCAAGTCCAAAATCCATATCAAATATTCGCCATCAAGAATCGAATGAAAAATCATAACACGAAATGGTGTAATCCACCTCGAACTTGTGTACTCAAACCTGGATCAAATTAATTATGCGAATAAAACAGCATACGTACAACTTATATATTTATTCCAACTTGTTAAATATATAGTTTCATAAAGATGTTACTAAGTTAAAACATTTAAACTAAATTTTATTCAAAATATTTTGAAGACCAAATTCTTCTCAAGACATTTCAAATCTAAATTTCATATTAGAAAATTTTAAAATTGCCTTATTCATTTACTTAACCAAACAGTTTCAACTTATTTAAGTCATATTACTTCATACTTAAACATTCAAAACAACCTATATACTTTATCAAAATACTTTTCAAAATTTCTTAGCTTTGAAAAGTTAACCTTGATTTGGAAGTACTCGAACTCCAAAATAGTCGAAGAAATCATTTTCAAATTCAAGAGTTGGAAATCATCAACAAATCAGTAAATTAATTTTAATAGATAGGGTTATATCAAATCCAAAACTCGAGGACTGAACACCGGCTTACTTCAAATCATTTCAGATATATATATATATATATATATATATATATATATATATATATATCCATAGATCTTTCGCATATCAAATCTTACTTCAGAATTTGAAATCAAAATGGTTTCGCAAAATCACTCGCGTAGCAATGCTACTAAAGTGGCCTATCCCCCACTCTGAAACTCGAAAATCAATGTCGATGATGCGTGCACTCATCACCGAAATTATTTTCCAGCGACATAAGTGAGTTCTGGACTTCTATTTTCTCAAACTTCTTTTGAAATTTCTTCGAAATCATTCGAGACTCATTAAAATCATTGGAAACATTTCTTATTCGGAAAATATTTTTAAATCATATTATTATTATATATTTCAAAATCTTAAAACCAATTTCAAAATACCGGAGTTCAATTCTCGAATTTCAAATTTCAAACCCTTTAGTTATAAATCATTTTTATATAAATCAATTTCTTATATAATTTCAAATCCTTTCAAAAATCCAAATTCTTATTTTTAAAAGGTATATATAATCCTTATCGAAAGCATTTTCACTTTTATATATAGAATGTAATCATACTTATAAAAATTTTGATATATAAACAATTTCCAAAATACGAATAAACCCGATTTTTCAAAAGGATGATTCAAGGATGGATTTCAAAACAAAGATAGAAATTCAACTTAGAGGGACTCTAATCAAATAGGATTCTGATTCGAAGATAAGTTCAACGAAAATGAGATAATTAATTTCAAAATAGAAGATGAATATACTTATATAAATCGCGGGCGACCTTAACCGGGTCAACCGTGACTTCAGGAACAAGATCGATGCAGAATTCCAAGAAAAATCAACATTTGATCGCAAGAGCTAGCGGCATCTAAACCAAAGATATAGAAATCTCCGGTAAATCAATGCCAATTGTGAAGGAGTTTCACCCCTTCATAAATCATTCAAAGATTGGTGGGATCCTATTCTTATAGAGATCATTCGAAGTGGAGTTATGGGATACTCCAGAATCAAAAGAATACCAATCGAGAGAGACAAGAATGAATTTTTGGAACCGTAGGGAACGTTCCAAAGTTCAAAGGAAATCGAGTCAAAAGGAAGAGATTAAACTCGAACGAAAGTGATTCTGTAAAGAAATTTACAATATATGCTAAGTTTTGCCTAGAGCCAAAGCTCTGATACCAACTGTAACGACCCGCTATTTTGGACCATTCAAATCGACAATAAATCCACACATGTCTGACTTGAATAATTCAAAATATCAGATTGTTAATTTAAATTTGGCAAAACTCAGCATATGCAGTAAATAAATCAATCACAGAATCACAGACACAGAGTAATACAATAATACGCAGCGGAATAGATAAAATAGTAGTTCATGAAGCTACTATATAAACATCAGAGTTAGAAATAAAATACAACAGAATATCTCAAATACATTGAAGTCTTCAGTATAGCAGATGACTTTTCTGAACAAATCAACTAGAAGAGCTGAAAGCTGAGGCGATAGTTGGATCTCCAAAGGAAGCTCCAAACTCCAAAGGTGAGTCTCAAATGCTGTATCACTCGGTCTGACCCGAGCGTAAAGCAAAACACAAAACACTCGAGTCAGGATTAACATTCTTATATACATAAATCCAACTCAAGTGAAATATCAACTGAAATACGAGTAACTTAAAGGATGTTTGGGATAACCATCCTCTAAGGATCTTCAGAACTATCTACAAGGTGGAAATATACATTTTAACACCGTGGTCATTTCAATCTAAATTTATACTTCAAAACCCAAATATCATTTCATTTCAAATATATCTATTTTCCAAAATAGTATATATATTAAATGATTTAAAAGGTAAAGTATTTATAATTTCCTCAAGTCTCGCAAATCGGTTCAAATCAACTTCAAATTCCAAATTCAAATTTATTCAAAGCTCAATTCCTCGATTTAATTCAGTTCTAAATATACCATTTATTTTTCAATATATTTCAAAGCTTTAATATTCAACATTTCAAAATTTAATTGAACAGTTTCATATAGCTCTTGATTTAACTTTATTATTATTTAATCAGGGAATATTCACTTAATAAATTCAATATCATTCAACTAACCTTAAATTCATTTTTACTAAATATTTCCTTAAACTTTATTTAAACAAGAAATATTCATTAGATTATTTATAAATCAAACTCAAGTTATAAATCATATCTTACATCTCAATTTCAATAAGCTTCAAATCGGTTTAATTAAATAAAATTCTTTATTGAATACAATTTCAACTAAATTCAAATTATCTTTCTAACCTTAACTTATTCAAATTATTACCAAAATCTATTTTGAAATATATTTTTAAATACTCAACATATTATATGTATTTAAATCAATCATTCCCATTTATATATAATAATTTAAGGCTCAACATTTATTAAAACCATATATTTCTTTCCAAAACCATAGAATTCATTTTTAAAATATTTATATATATGGACCAACGGTGTCTGTATATATATTTATCATATGGTTAAGTGATACGGATATTTATCATTTCATTCCGAAATTTAAATATATACGGGTAGATATCATTTCGACCCGTAATCCCAATTTCAATTCAAATGAAAATCGCTTGGGTTTATCATTTCAACCCATAACGAAATTCTCCTATTCTAAAGTCCGTTCGGGTATGTATCATTTCAACCCATAGTAAATTCTAAACTACAGGGAACTTGCAGAGTGATAACAGATACTAAAAAAAAATATAACAACAGGCATATATCATCAGTATAAATAACAGATACGGGTGTCAGATGTCACAGGTGAACAGATACAAATAATAGTAATAACAGGCATATAATACTAGATACTGGTGTCAGATGTCACAGGTGAACAGTCATAGATAATAGCATATATAACAATGTAAATAACTACAGCAGCATATTTCAATTGCTATTTCAATTGAAATCAAATTTAAATAATAAAAGAACGTTAATCGTGAGTGATTGCTCACCTTTCGAAGCTAGAGAGGATAAACACTGAAATCGAGTTACACATCCGAACACAAATTCCAAGGCAAAGCTAGATTGGCACGAATCGACGAGTAAAGCTGATAAATCGAATTGGACGAAATCAAGTCAGAATTGGATTGATGAAGATAATTGATATATAGGTCAACTTATATAAAACTATATATATATATATAACTATACCAGATTCAAATTTCAAACACCATTTAAATTTAAATATATATATATATATATTCCAAGGTCTATATAAATCTTAACTCATACAAATTTTTAACTCATAAATTTTTAACTCATATACATATATTAAAAAGCAACTAATTACAACTGACTTGTACACATGCAGACAATATAAAATTTCTGTACTAAGTTACAGATATGCAGACTCATATACTCATTACATTTTAAACTAAGTATCTATTTAAACGACATAGCTTACTCGTATATATAGGCTAACTGACTGATTTAAAAATTTATACAAACACCTAAAATTTATATACATATAAACTATAAAGATCCAAACGGTAAACTATACAGATTTTTATAATTTTATACATATATCGTACACCATAGAGTGAACAACCGGTTATATAAACAACTTACATATAATAATATATGACCGAAACATAGCTAGATATATGACAGACTTAAAATCTATAACTTAAAACTTATAAACTAATATAAACTTTAAATATATACAACTCACGTACGAGCCGAATATATATGAAACTGCCAAACACTCTATGCATCATGTACCAACAAAAATATACCTGAGTATATACATATATTAATACAAACTTACTCTATATAATATCTAAAACTAACACATGAACAGATCGAATATAAATATGCGTTACAAAATCTAATTCAAAATTATAAATATAAACTTAAAAATAACCAAGCATATTTTAAATACACTCAAAAACAACTCATCAGGATACTCGAAATCTCGTATAAAATAAATATACATATAAATCTATGTTTTACCAAACCTTTCGTATGCTTGAATATATAAAGCTATAAGTATAAGAAACGTATAATATATAAAGAAATACTTACGTAAAAAGAATAAAAGCAAAGAGGAAACAACAGTGTACTCAACAATGAAGCAGGGCAGGCAGCAAAGACGTATGGCCAAAGGATGGGTGCTCGGCACTAAAAGGAGGAGGACGGTGGGTTGTGGCCAGCTAAGGCGGAGGAAGGAGCATGCTGTAGCGGCGGCATGTGGGATGGGAGGCAAGGCCGTGGTCTCGGCAAGTCTAGTGACTAAGTGCGGTGGTTGCATGTGGTGATCTGTAGCCACGGTGGAGGTTGGGAAAAAGTAGGGGAAGACGAGTTTGCTCGGAGATGGCTGGGTGGAGAGTTTGGCATCGAAGTGGTCGACCATGGAGATGGGTAGATGAGGAAAAAATAATGGGAGAGGAAGAGATCTGGAGAAAAATGAAAGCTTGCATGATGATAGGAGATAATGGAGGAGCAGGGACCGAAAAAAAACAGAGCTGAATGAAACATGCTTGCTTATATAATAAAGTTCAATCAATAAAGGTAAGGTGGAAGCTACGTGGTCCAGAGACTAATTTCGAACAGTTCATCAAAAAAAAAGGGAATGCAAACGTTCACATTTAATAAATGCCAACGTATATAAAAAAATAATGGAGAGGTCACTTTAAAAGTCTACAGTTTCTTTTTGAATGTAAATAGAGATAAAGGAGGGAGAGGGGCAAAAGAAACGTACTGTAAATAAATTGAAATGATGAATGCAACGAGGATGAACGGCTAAACATGTAATATAAAACAAATGTAAAAGCAACGGTCATCCCAAAATCCAGCTGAATCATAAAGGATTATTAATGGTTTGATTGGACAGCACGTTCCGAATTTTTGAAACGGAAGGAAGAAATAAAGTCAAATTTTACGGTACCGTCACAACGAACAGTTAATTGCTACCGTCGCGTATCGGATCCTAAAATACAGAAATAAATATACCGCAGAGATCAGCACGACGTGACGATCAAAACAGTATACAGATACTAGTGTTACGATCATCCGGTCGAAAGTCGATAATCGGTACCGGAAATGCTGCTATTTTGCCAGAATTAAGATAAACGGAGCAGTAGAAGTCCAAATTTCGCGAAACGAATTTCGCAGTCTGATTCAGAATGCTCTGAATAAATTTTCTCCTATTGACATATTTTGGTTTCGGAAAACTTTTAAATTCACTGTTATTAACCGGTTTGATTTGAAATGAAATTTTACACGAAAATAAACTTCAATATTATCAGATGAAAATTTTCCAGTTGCTATATTAAAATATACGTATTCCAATTAATAAATTTTTAATTTCAGATTTTATTGTTTAAAATTTCACAAATTTCCAGTTAAATATATTTTTAAAACCATTAAATTTTACGGGTCGTTACAGCAGTTCAAATGTCGCAGTAGTTTTTTTTTAAATCATGGAACAGTAGTTTCAAATTGGACAAAGTCAGAGCCATGGAAATCAAGGAATCGAATGAGTAAAAATCAAACAAGCCATGACAATCAAGTAACGAAGATATACGAACTGAACAAGTCAGTACAAATCACCAACATTCAAGTTGAATCGAACGGCCAGAGCAAAATTATCAGACGGATTCGAATAATATATTCGAATGAAAATAAAGGGATTCGAACCCTATATAAACCCTTAAACATCATCGGCAATAATCCATTCGAGTTCAAGCAAAACGAGAACGATAAATCAATAAACTCGAATCAAAAAGTCGAGCTTAATCGAAATCAAAAGGAACATCACGTACCAATTTTTTAACCAGGTGAAGGCGCTCGACAATTTTGAAGTAGCCGAGAAATCAATATAAAGAAAGCAAACAAATCATCATTCAATCTACAACCGAAAGCGGCGACTTCAAAGAATATCACGAACCCTAATTTTGTGAAAGAGGAGCAGAGAAGAAAGCAGCCATTTTTAGCAAAGAAAAGATATCGGCCGATAGTATAAGAGAATAAAGGGGATAGCTTTTCTTATCACTTAACATAGTTTGGGCCGGATTAAAAAAGGCTTTTTGGCTTATATTTTTAATTAGGGTTTTGTGTGTTTAATTGTGTTTTAGTTTGTATTTTATTTTTAAACATTTGTAATTTTCTAGTCGTGTGACTAGGGGACGAACTACGGTGGTGTAGTTCGAGAATTCGCAACTCAGTGGCTGAGTTGTGGCAGAGTTTTGAGCGTAGAGTTAGGTTAGTCAATAGCGGATGTCGCGAGTTTACGTGTGTAAGCGTCTGACTACTTAATTTCTAGTAGAAACCTTGGGGGCAGCACGTAGGCAGGGTTTTGCCGAAGCTGGGTAAATCTATGTGTTCTATTTTCTACTTTCATTATTCTGCTATTATCGGTGCTGTTATTATTCTGCTATATCTGTGCTGCAATTACTTTATATACTTCCGCAATAAATTTTTATAATTGATAGTATCACCCTATTCACCCCCCCTCTAGGGTGAAATCGATCCTACACTACACCTAGTGCATGCTCTATGGATCCCCCATTAGGGTTAAGGTCAGCTTGTCCTCTTGCTTGCATATATCGGGGGAACCAAATCGGGACGTTCACACTCAAAATCCTAGTTGCATCACTACAGCCAACAAGATCGCTCATCCTTTCTATCTATGATTTTAGGAATTTATTATCAACATTTCCATGGATAGTATAGGTAAGAATAAGGGAAAGAGTTATTTGCATTAGACTTATATAAAACTTTTGAAAAGCCTTTAATTATACTACATATATATATACTTTGGAAACCCATTTTGAAAAAAAAAATTGGAAATTTTTTTTTCAGAAAACTTTTAATGTACGTTCTCTTAGCATCTCCCTAATCCTAAGGCATTTCAAACCTAGGCTCTGATACCAAATGTGACTACCTGCACCTCCCGATACATCGATCCAAAGCCTACGGTGACTTTCAGACTCATGTCGGTGCCAAGAAGTACAAGCTATCGTGTTTTTTGAAACATTGCAGAGACTAAAGATATACAAATAGATCTAAGATGCTGCACACTTTCAGATCTCATAGTGGAAGGCAACAAAATATAAATACAGAAAATAACCATCATAGAAATATATCTCAAAGCATAGTTTTAGAAACAGTACATAGTCAAAACCAGAGTACACGGAAATACAGTATATAGTCTGATAAATACTAAGTACTGGATACGACAATAGTTACAAGGAGAGTGATATAAAATAATAAGCAACTTTAATGATGATCTTGCCTCTCCACATATGAATCTTGAGCCTATCACCTACTGCCCTATCCTCCTATAGTGGAGGAAAAAGAAAGGAAAAGGGGTGGACCAGACAAAAGCCTGGTGAATGAGTACATTATTAATATATGATGATCACATGCAATTAACTTTAGTGATACTCTATGTGACCTAGGATGTCCTACACCCTGAATTACTTATTCCATTTGCCTAAGGGATTTTAACTCAATACACACCTACACTAATGACTTGTGCAGGCTCCTACTTGCGGTCAAACAACTAATCAAACCTCAAGACAACTAATGTGACGCCCCACCTCTATGCTCATAATAACAAAGAGTATTAAAAGAAATACTGTCTATTATTACGAAGAATAAGGCTGGATAGGAGCGACCATCCGTAATTTGCCTTACACTAATATTGGTTATCTCGATAGGAGTAGTATATACTTTTTATTTTTCATCTATTGTTTATTTACTCCCGTCGACATATCCAATTATCAATATAAAACGAACTACGATAGTTCATAATAGTTTAGGACGTTAGATATAACAACAACACAGATAATATAAATGCGGAACACAGATAAAAATAAAAGTCTCATATATATATAACTGATGTCAGTTAATACATAGTTGACACAATACATATGATACAACTACAACTGTCGACTCTAGAAGTTATATATACAAGTACATTATCAACTAATATACATGAATACATATCGTTCTATACAACGACACGACTACTACAAAATGACACTGACAACTTCAGAAGATGTGAAAAGTCTTCAAATCCTGAACAGCAACTCAAAGAAGAAAATCTACAACCTGAAATAACTCGGGTCTGACCCGAGTATTACATTCAAAAGAAAATAATACACGGGTCAGTCTAATTCAAACTCAGTTATTAGTGCATAGTAGCAATAATAATCAGATAGTCAAATAGACGACAGTCACAGAAATCTCGTATATCCAACTCTCGATACGAGAATTGGATAACGGCATATATAACACTAAATAGTGTTAAACAATAAATCGGCAATCCAAATCAGAATACAACTCCAAAATACTGAAATTAACCAACGAAACAATTCAACAAATCGAAACATCAATTAAAAACTGTCAAGTCTGATAGGGCTGCAGTACACGCACGCGTGTACTGCCTCGCCACTACAATGATGAAATACACAAGGATTCTATGAAGGCTCATAAACGAGCACAAGGTCAAACCCGAAATACCGGATTCAACTCAAGTAAAATTTGAAAAACAAACAATATGTAAAGGTCAAGTCATGGCCATCAAGACTCAACTCAATGCAACGACCAAAGTCAAGGCGACATGAAACTGAAGATTAACTCAGTAAAAATTTCAAACTGACTCGGCGACTCACAACATCAAAATGCCCAAGTAAGGCCACTATATAATGTAGCAGACCCATGTCCAGGGTCAAAGGCACAACCCACTATGAACCTATAAGGGACAACATAGGTATAGATCCATAAATGCAACTTCAGAATGTATCAGACTAGGCAAGCATACATGGAGACATAAATGAAAGTATCACTTATGATCAACTCAGGTGGACAGCAGAATTAGGATATTCCAGATCAGATGACAAACATGCACAGGCAAAGGCGGCCCAGCATGAGGCAGAAAATAATAAATACACCCTAAACAAAATGAATTATGGATGGCACAAGGAACTGCCGACCAACTAGATTACTGATGCAAATTTAACTCGGAGCAATGTACATGAAACGGTATTGAAACCGAGTCAACAAAATGAAACTAAAAAATGCAAATACCCCAAAATCAAGCCCAGAAAAACAAGACTGCAGGCACAATGCTGACCCGATTAGAGTAGCAACAATTACAAGAACACATATATGACTTGAATAAGCAACCTTCATTACCCATAGTGTCAATGCATACTACAGTTTTGGGTAACATGAATGTTCGATCACACCTGTATAAACTTAACATGCAAGGATATAAAACTAAACAATGTACCCAGTGGCCAAACATATACCCAGCCTTCGATGCATTTACACGTAGACAGTGCCAAAGTTAGGTAATGGTGAAGTCAAAGCCCAAAGTGAACAAGGCAGGCGCAGACAAATGAACACAGTGTAGTACTACCCAATGCAACACATTAATGGTCACAGGCATGACCCAACAACATATATGCGGTTGTGAATGATGCAAACTAATGTCATGAACATGAAGGCAACAGTAACAACTATGTGAAACCGGAGATTGCAAACTTAAATAGAAAATGCACGTGAACATGATGGCAGCAGTTCAAGGCAACAGTAACACTACAAGAGGCACAAGTAAGCAAGTGGATTAAATGTGAACCAACCAGCGCACTAGTAAGGTTAACAAAACTCAGCATGTACACAAGACAAGGCATGTACATGAAAATAACAAAGCAGATGCAACTTAATGCAATAGTGGACACAAAAGTGTTGCAAGACCAGTGCAGTGAGATGGTTGATTACTGAACATTTTATAATATATATATAGACTTGTGTTTTTAGGGCCAGAAATCAAGAAACATCTGCAACATTAAAATTATAAGTCCATGCAACTGTGCAATTGGATCGAGCAACTGCAGACACGAATGGTCGAGCAAAGGCAGATACGGGTGATACAAGACTGAAGCCAACCTCAACAACAATTAAAATATAATGCTTATGAACAAAATGAAACTACTATGAACACACTCCATCAGGAATTTCCCAAAAACCAGTTCAATGTCGAAGAAACAGATTAAAGTCAAGGCTCAATGTAAAAAATACAACTTGATTATCAAAGTGTATACATTTTGAAGCAACCCAGTAAGGTGGCCGAAATCAACAAGTCAGAGATTAATCCCAGTATTAAAACAAAATGGATTGACCAGGATAAATCATCAACATCGAAACCCAAATGAACAGCCGAAAAATCAAGTTGAACAAAATCACAAATTCAAAACCGTGTAACCCAGGTAAACTAGAAATCGAACTAAGTCAAAACAAGACAGAAATCACCAACGGCGAAACCAATCAAACGCATAAAATATTACTAAGTCGAATAAGATGTGAGTGAAAAATGAAATCACTCACCTTTTCGAAGCGAAGACGAGCACGGCGGTCACAAAATTTTCGAACGAGATACTCAACATCGTCAGTCTCCAATTACGCGAAACCCAATTCGAAGTCGAAATCCATCAGTTTGAAGCAGCCGAAGTGAGCAACACTCAATCAAGGCTACACGCGACTAATCACCGAATCGAAAGCCCTAAATTGGATCAAGGACGAAAGCCCTAATTTTGCAAAGAGGAACGAATCGAGAGAACAAAGCCGCCATTTTTTTTTCCGTTTACTTTGTTTTGGGTTGTCGAATGAATCAGGGAAGTAGGGTTTTCTTGGGTAGATATCAACACTCGATTGAAAATGTGGGTCAAATGAATAAAATTTAAAGCCCGATAACATTTTACCCATTTTACTTAATCAATTATATAATAGGGAATTTTGCCAATACTAAAAAGAATTTCAAATTTGATTTAAAATCCCCATACAATGATTAGAAATTTTTATTAAAGGATTTTAACTCGAATAAATCTCAATTGCAATCAAACAATTTTCACATTACAAATTCGATTTGAATTCCAATAACAATTATCAACTGAATTAAATTGTCATTTTGACGATAATTGAAATTACAAAAATCCCGGTTGTTACAGACTCCCCTCCTTATAAAAATTGCGTCCCCGCAATTTTCATAATTAAGGTCGTCATTAACAATAAATTTTCTAACCTAAACTGGTTAAGCTAGAAAATAAAAGTCAAAACGCAAACACCAAAGAAATCTTTCAATTTCAATAAAAGAAATTTACAAATTCTCAACAAAGCCTAATTATCAATAGATAATCAAAAACAGCAAAGCTGAATAAATGCAAACATCAGCAATATTCAATACAATCAACGTAATCTAGAATCAATAAGAAACTAGAAAATCTCATATCAATAAAATCAGCAAACATCTAATTATCCAAACGATAGCCAGAAAACAAATCAACAAATATTTAATTACCACAAACGGTAACCAAGTTTCAATTTTAACAATTATTCGATTTTCACAATCGATAATCGAATTTCAAATTCAACAAATATTCGATTATCAAAAACGATAATCAAATTTCAAATTCAACAAATATTCGATTATCAATAACGATAACCAAATTTCAAATTCAACAAATATTCGATTATCACAATCGATAATCAAATTTCAAATCAGCAAATATTTAATTATCCAAAGCGATAATTAAATCTCAAAGCAACAAATATTTAATTATCTAAAGCGATAATTAAATCTCAAATCAAAAAAATATTTAATTATCTAGAGCGATAATTAAATCTTAAATCAACAAATATTTAATTATCTCAAGCGATAATTAAATCTAAAATCAACAAATATTTAATTATCTCAAGCGATAATTAAATCTCAAATCAACAATTATTTAATTATCTAAAGCGATAATTAAATCTCAAATCAACAAATATTTAATTATCTCAAGCGATAATTAGAAACAACAAATATCTGATTATCAAAAACGATAATCAGAACTCATATCAACAAATATCTAATTATCACAAGCGATAATTAGAAACAACAAATATCTGATTATCAAAAACGATAATCAGAACTCATATCAACAAATATCTAATTATCACAAGCGATAATTAGAAACAACAAATATCTGATTATCAAAAACGATAATCAGAACTCATATCAACAAATATCTAATTATCACAAGCGATAATTAGAAACAACAAATATCTGATTATCAAAAACGATAATCAGAACTCATATCAACAAATATCCAATTATCACAAGCGATAATTAGAAACAACAAATATCTGATTATCAAAAACGATAATCAGAACTCGTATCAACAAATATCCAATTATCACAAGCGATAATTAGAAACAACAAATATCTAATTATCAAAAACGATAATCAGAACTCATATCAACAAATATCTAATTATCACAAGCGATAATTAGAAACAACAAATATCTGATTATCAAAAACGATAATCAGAACTCATATCAACAAATATCTAATTATCACAAGCGATAATTAGAAACAACAAATATCTGATTATCAAAAACGATAATCAGAACTCATATCAACAAATATCCAATTATCACAAGCGATAATTAGAAACAACAAATATCTGATTATCAAAAACGATAATCAGAACTCATATCAACAAATATCCAATTACCTGCAGATAATTGGATGCAACAAATATCTAGAAATCAATTAAGAAGACTAGAAAATCAACATAAAAGCTTGGATCGATCCCATCAGATGGCGAGTTTTTAATTCGCCGCACGTGCATCAACAAATGGCCAAAGCCTACCAAGTACTCAACAAAATTTTTGGCGCCCAACAAATGACCCGAAGGTCCAACAAATGACCCGAAGGTCTAGTACTGGTATTTGACCCGAAGGTCCAACAAATGACACGAAGGTCCAACAAAGTGGCTCGAAAGCACACGAAATCATCAAATATTTCAATTAACGAGTCCGGAATTAACCGAAATAGCAAACGCACATGTCCCATACCACGTGTTTTACTAAATCGTTTGATTCTCTTCATCGTTTCCTTGAAAGTGCAAAATTCATCAAAATCATCAAAACAGCAGATATTTAATTAACGAGTCCGGAATTAACCGAAATAGTAAAAGTGTGGTTCCATACTCCGCACTTTTGCTAAATCGTTTAAATCTCTTCATCGTCTCCTTGAAAGTGCAAAATTGTGTATTTTGTAAAAATACACTTTACATTCTCAAACGGACAAGTCCGGAATTAAGCGAATCAGTAAAAGAAAGGGGTCATAGTCCTCGATTTTGCTGAAACGTTTAAATCGCTTCCTCATTCTTTTGAAAGCGTAAACTGTTAAATTTCTGAAAACAATTTTATTTATTTTGTAAAAATAACAATTCGCATTCTCAACTGAACAAGTCCGGAGTTAAGCGAAACAGTAAAAGAAAGGGGTCATAATCCTCGATTTTGCTGAATTGTTTAAGTCGCTTTCTCATCCTTTTGAAAACGCAAACTGCTAAAATTTTATAAAACAATTTTCCAATCACGTGATTAAAACAGTAAATCAGTAACAATTTCGGTAAGGAAATCGTACTTCTCAAAATACCATAAAAACGGTCACAAAACAGCATTGCGGAATAACCGCTTGAAAATCCACTTTTAAAATTTGACGGTTACTGAAGCCAAAACGACAGTAATTTTGAAACGTCAAAATCATATCAAAACAATTTACAGCAAAATGTAATATCAGAGAATTTTCATTCATCAAAATGCCACAAAACACCGTGCCTCAAAATATAGCATTGGTGTAAAATCCCGTTATAAAAATAACGGCAACAAAATACGTTTCATAACCAAGCATCGGTTCAACGTAAAATAAATGCAATAACGTGCAATTCAAATTTTGCACGTACTACAAAATGAACAAAGAAATCATTCGAAGGTATCTTCAATAAAGATAATTCAAAACAGCATAAATCTAATCAATATATGATTAGTACAAAAGAAAGTCAGCGGAAATTTCAACAAAAATCACATAACTGTAATTTCTTCGAATCCTCAATTCGGATTCGAAATTCTCAAAGAAACAAAATAATTACAGCTATGTAAACAACAAATGAAATTCATATCAATTTCGTATTTTGATTTTTAAATCAAAAAGATTATCAGTTGTACTCAGCGAGGACAGTTTCACTGTTTCCGCTGCGCACTCTGATAAACAGAACACAAATCAATCAAATCATCAGAACACAATTTCACTATTATTTTTAAATAAAGTTATTTAAAAATTTCATTCAAATTTCAAAACTTTAGTTTTGACTCAAGCACAAATAAAACATCGACCAATAGTTGTAACATATGTTCCATCCGAGTTAAGTTTTATATTATGTCCATAAACCCCAAGCTCTGATACCAACTGTGACGCCCCACCTCTATGCTCATAATAACAAAGAGTATTAAAAGAAATACTGTCTATTATTACGAAGAATAAGGCTGGATAGGAGCGACCATCCGTAATTTGCCTTACACTAATATTGGTTATCTCGATAGGAGTAGTATATACTTTTTATTTTTCATCTATTGTTTATTTACTCCCGTCGACATATCCAATTATCAATATAAAACGAACTACGATAGTTCATAATAGTTTAGGACATTAGATATAACAACAACACAGATAATATAAATGCGGAACACAGATAAAAATAAAAGTCTCATATATATATAACTGATGTCAGTTAATACATAGTTGACACAATACATATGATACAACTACAACTGTCGACTCTAGAAGTTATATATACAAGTACATTATCAACTAATATACATGAATACATATCGTTCTATACAACGACACGACTACTACAAAATGACACTGACAACTTCAGAAGATGTGAAAAGTCTTCAAATCCTGAACAGCAACTCAAAGAAGAAAATCTACAACCTGAAATAACTCGGGTCTGACCCGAGTATTACATTCAAAAGAAAATGATACACGGGTCAGTCTAATTCAAACTCAGTTATTAGTGCATAGTAGCAATAATAATCAGATAGTCAAATAGACGACAGTCACAGAAATCTCGTATATCCAACTCTCGATACGAGAATTGGATAACGGCATATATAACACTAAATAGTGTTAAACAATAAATCGGCAATCCAAATCAGAATACAACTCCAAAATACTGAAACTAACCAACGAAACAATTCAACAAATCGAAACATCAATTAAAAACTGTCAAGTCTGATAGGGCTGCAGTACACGCACGCGTGTACTGCCTCGCCACTACAATGATGAAATACACAAGGATTCTATGAAGGCTCATAAACGAGCACAAGGTCAAACCCGAAATACCGGATTCAACTCAAGTAAAATTTGAAAAACAAACAATATGTAAAGGTCAAGTCATGGCCATCAAGACTCAACTCAATGCAACGACCAAAGTCAAGGCGACATGAAACTGAAGATTAACTCAGTAAAAATTTCAAACTGACTCGGCGACTCACAACATCAAAATGCCCAAGTAAGGCCACTATATAATGTAGCAGACCCATGTCCAGGGTCAAAGGCACAACCCACTATGAACCTATAAGGGACAACATAGGTATAGATCCATAAATGCAACTTCAGAATGTATCAGACTAGGCAAGCATACATGGAGACATAAATGAAAGTATCACTTATGATCAACTCAGGTGGACAGCAGAATTAGGATATTCCAGATCAGATGACAAACATGCACATGCAAAGGCGGCCCAGCATGAGGCAGAAAATAATAAATACACCCTAAACAAAATGAATTATGGATGGCACAAGGAACTGCCGACCAACTAGATTACTGATGCAAATTTAACTCGGAGCAATGTACATGAAACGGTATTGAAACCGAGTCAACAAAATGAAACTAAAAAAATGCAAATACCCCAAAATCAAGCCCAGAAAAACAAGACTGCAGGCACAATGCTGACCCGATTAGAGTAGCAACAATTACAAGAACACATATATGACTTGAATAAGCAACCTTCATTACCCATAGTGTCAATGCATACTACAGTTTTGGGTAACATGAATGTTCGATCGCACCTGTATAAACTTAACATGCAAGGATATAAAACTAAACAATGTACCCAGTGGCCAAACATATACCCAGCCTTCGATGCATTTACACGTAGACAGTGCCAAAGTTAGGTAATGGTGAAGTCAAAGCCCAAAGTGAACAAGGCAGGCGCAGACAAATGAACACAGTGTAGTACTACCCAATGCAACACATTAATGGTCACAGGCATGACCACACAACATATATGCGGTTGTGAATGATGCAAACTAATGTCATGAACATGAAGGCAACAGTAACAACTATGTGAAATCGGAGATTGCAAACTTAAATAGAAAATGCACGTGAACATGATGGCAGCAGTTCAAGGCAACAGTAACACTACAAGAGGCACAAGTAAGCAAGTGGATTAAATGTGAACCAACCAGCGCACTAGTAAGGTTAACAAAACTCAGCATGTACACAAGACAAGGCATGTACATGAAAATAACAAAGCAGATGCAACTTAATGCAATAGTGGACACAAAAGTGTTGCAAGACCAGTGCAGTGAGATGGTTGATTACTGAACATTTTATAATATATATATAGACTTGTGTTTTTAGGGCCAGAAATCAAGAAACATCTGCAACATTAAAATTATAATTCCATGCAACTGTGCAATTGGATCGAGCAACTGCAGACACGAATGGTCGAGCAAAGGCAGATACGGGTGATACAAGACTGAAGCCAACCTCAACAACAATTAAAATATAATGCTTATGAACAAAATGAAACTACTATGAACACACTCCATCAGGAATTTCCCAAAAACCAGTTCAATGTCGAAGAAACAGATTAAAGTCAAGGCTCAATGTAAAAAATACAACTTGATTATCAAAGTGTAAACATTTTGAAGCAACCCAGTAAGGTGGCCGAAATCAACAAGTCAGAGATTAATCCCAGTATTAAAACAAAATGGATTGACCAGGATAAATCATCAACATCGAAACCCAAATGAACAGCCGAAAAATCAAGTTGAACAAAATCACAAATTCAAAACCGTGTAACCCAGGTAAACTAGAAATCGAACTAAGTCAAAACAAGACAGAAATCACCAACGGCGAAACCAATCAAACGCATAACATATTACTAAGTCGAATAAGATGTGAGTGAAAAATGAAATCACTCACCTTTTCGAAGCAAAGACGAGCACGGCGGTCACAAAATTTTCGAACGAGATACTCAACATCGTCAGTCTCCAATTACGCGAAACCCAATTCGAAGTCGAAATCCATCAGTTCGAAGTAGCCGAAGTGAGCAACACTCAATCAAGGCTACACGCGACTAATCACCGAATCGAAAGCCCTAAATTGGATCAAGGACGAAAGCCCTAATTTCGCAAAGAGGAACGAATCGAGAGAACAAAGCCGCCATTTTTTTTTCCGTTTACTTTGTTTTGGGTTGTCGAATGAATCAGGGAAGTAGGGTTTTCTTGGGTAGATATCAACACTCGATTGAAAATGTGGGTCAAATGAATAAAATTTAAAGCCCGATAACATTTTACCCATTTTACTTAATCAATTATATAATAGGGAATTTTGCCAATACTAAAAAGAATTTCAAATTTGATTTAAAATCCCCATACAATGATTAGAAATTTTTATTAAAGGATTTTAACTCGAATAAATCTCAATTGCAATCAAACAATTTTCACATTACAAATTCGATTTGAATTCCAATAACAATTATCAACTGAATTAAATTGTCATTTTGACGATAATTGAAATTACAAAAATCCCGGTTGTTACAACTAATGATTGGCTAATAGTTACTAAAACTATTTCTAACGTAGGGGTTACCTAAAATTCTCAACCGTGGGACTAAATTTCCCACTCTATGAATACACGTATCGACTATGGGACTATATTTCCCACAACAACAACATATATCCTATTTATGCATCGAGGGGGTGTCTGCAATTCCGACTTGCCAGGGTGTATCGTCGTCTACATCCGTGTCCACCTCTCAATGATAACCTAACGCCTCTTCTCGCATCATGGCGAGACCCATCAACAACACAGCACCACGTCGCATCACCATTAATACCAAGGAATCCCAGTTAGTGTCGGACCGTACACTTCTCCAGGCATCATTGTCGATGTTGTGTGTCTAACGTAGAACCCCCTATGAGCGTAATTTGTGATAGAATCGCCTCTAGTTGAATATCGACCCATATTGGATAAATAGCATTTATGCAGTCCTGCAACATCCTAGTGTTGTCAATATAGGGAACTAGCTTCCCTACCTATACTAACATCCATATATATACACACAATATATATACACTAACTATTTTTATTTATAACTTGGGACTTAGGTTGAGGTTCATACTGCACTAAGAAACGCTAATAGGTCGATCGCTTACTCAAAGAGCGGTCGACCGCTCTAATGAATTCGTTTTTTTTTATTAATTAGTTTCATTCCCAAATCTATTATAGTAAATGTAACATCCCGTAAAATCAACCATGTATGAATTGAGTGAATTAAATTAAGTAAGGTAGGTTGGAAAATGGAAATTATATAAAAGTTGGAATTTGACCAAAAAAGTTATGTCGTTGCATTCGTGGCGAAAACCTGATTTGTTTCCGTATATAATATGTTGAAAATGGAACTCAAACAAAGAAGTTATGAGCATTTGAAGTTTTCAGATTTAAATTAATTTAGTTTGAATTCAAATTCAAATGAATATTTAAATTTAGGGTTTGAATTTCAAAAATTAATTGCAGGTTTAGTTGGGGGTTAAATTAAACATCAAGTTAAATTATTAACGTTAAAAGTTAATTAGGGAATAAAACAAATGAGCAATGGAAATAAATCAACACTCCCGAAATAAAAGAAGCGGTCGACTATAAGACCCAATCATCGACTCCTAGCGGTCAATCGGTCGAGGATAGGCGGTCTACTGCTGTGTCACAGTGGTAGCTAGGGTTTTGTGACGTTGAACGGTCCAAATTTATCAGCTTTTTATCTAATTTAATCCTACGGTTCTGATACGTTTCAACTCCTATAAATAGGACCTTATCCTCTCCAATTTTTATTCACAAATATTTAGAAACTCCACAAACCTTAGTCATTTTCTCTCTTCAATTAGATTCAGAAATTATATTAGGGATCAAGGTAAGGATTCTAATCCTTTTCTAATTATTCTTTTAATCTATTTTCTTCTCCTCCAACCTCTCTGAATCTACAAAATTATACACACACACACACCTGCAGTGTATATATATCAAGAGAAAGAGATCTAAAAATAAGTTGCTTTGGCATTGCAAATCCATACAAGAAAAGCTAAGGATAATCTATGAACGGAATCCTTAGTATTATTATTTCATTAATTGATTAGTATATATCTATGGATTTGAATATTCCTTAGGGATTTCGGGATTGCGAAAACAAAATAGATAAAATCCCCCAAAATTCCCTTTTATTTTGAAATGTCAATTCTAAATGGAGATTCTCAATTATTTATGTTGACGTAATGGAATTTATATTATTTCTGCAATTTTTGATAATTTCACAGCATATTCCTCTTCTCCTCCTTCTTTGACTCAAATTGTGAGTTTTCAATAATAAAATAATGGTATAAAGCATGAATCCTATTCGTAGTTTACACTACTTATTCCATACAAAATTCCTTCCTTTATTTCTATGTAAAAGAGGAGTTGAATAGAATATGAAGTTAGGATTACAATTCCTATTGTTGTAGATTTTCCATTGGATTGACGTAATAAATTGGGTTCCTATTTTTATTTACAAGTTTATTTATTGCAGTTTTGGATATGAATATTTAATCCTTATTGTGGATACTGAAATCTTGGAAATCTGAAGGGAAAGGACTTGTATTAGCATTATGGTTAAAGGAATTGACATTTAACGCTATTTTAGGGCGTATGAACCGCATGCTTAGAAGTTATTAGACGCGGACATATATATTTTTGTTTCTATTTGCATACTAAATGTATGATTATAGCATAAAATTGCGTAGTTAGTTAGGTAATAATTATCATCGATTCTCCCTTAGGAAGGTAATTAATATTTTAAGGCAAAATAAGGAAGATTCCTTGTAAGGCCTTAATTATGAAACGGTGAGATGAGTATTATATATGGACAATATTTGAATTATGGCAAAGTCATAGGATGCGAGGTCAGTAGAGTTGCACGACAAAAGTCTGCCCTTTACTTTGAGGCTTACTAGCAGTTGTGTACACTTCCTATTGATCTGAGACATTTTCTATGATAAATATTTGTGATGACGCAAGGTTAGTCCTAAATTCTGTTAGGTAAATCTGCCCAGCTAATCCGGCTACCAATTTCTACGAATAGTCGGACTAATGTGATACATCATTATGAGTATGGACCATAATACGAATGGCCTGCTCCGGGGTCTTAAGGTATTAAGGGTTGTTTGAGGGCCTGCCTCTTTTCCCTAAATGAAGTATTAAATGGCCAAGAGGTTAGTTATTAGGCACGATAGGTGGTATCTCGATAGGGGTCCACTTCGGGATAAGGTATTAAGTGACAGATTTGGGGTCCGCCTTTCTATAAAGAAGTATTAAGTGGCTCAAGAGATTTCATGCAATGTCAGCTAGATAGTCACCTTTGAGGGGTCTGCCTTGGGATTAGGTATTAAATGATGGGGTCTTCCTAAATTGAGGCTTAAATGACCAGAGTCTGCCTATTTCCAATAAAACTTATTAAGTGGCTTGGGTGCTATTTCTCGCATTGTTAAATGTTTTGTGACGTGGGATTTGGGATATGGGATTTATAAACCTACTTCGGGAATGGAAGGTGGGAATAGAAGGTATTAAGTGGTTGATTGTAATCCACCTCCTTTCCTTATAAGAAGTATTAAGTGGTTTTATGTAGCTTAGACATTTTTCTTATTTTGAAATATACTGCCCAAGTACCGATACAGTAAGACTCGAGGTTTTTATTCACCAGACATTTGTTTGTTCTGACTCCCTCCTCTTTACAACACAGGTTAAGGACGGAGTGATGACCTGACGATGCTTGAAGATGGAGTGGCTTAAGCTTATGACAGCTATTATTATCTTTTATGATGTTTTATGTTGTATTCATGTATTCTGGATAAATGATGTAATCGATTTTACTTGACAGTTTGATGATGTTTTGTATTATGACATTTCAAATGGTTTTGAAATAAATGGGTACAATTTGCGATTATATTTTATTCCATCTGTTGTGGGTACTGAAAGAATAATTATTACTTTGTACTGTTATTTCTTTTTCCAACCAACAGCTAATCTTAGAATGGATCTAATTTCGATGGGCCTTTTCTGGGTCGAAATTTAGGCCTGTTCGGAGGAGGGTTATTACAGTAAACTTGGATAATACACCATCATACAGTAACCCTAATTTTAGTTAACCAAATTGTGAATATATGATTTGTAAATGTTCAAAACTTCATATTCAATTTCATATTTTCATAGCAATCAATTCTTATCAATTTGACAAAAGGGTTATTACAAATTTATCAATTTCTTAAATAACAGGTTAACATAAATCAAATTTGTATTAGAAAAGGGAAACCATATGCATATAACAACTAGTAAACTTCCAATTTCCATTAACATTGTTTTCAATTCTATTTTACAACCTGGATCAAATATGGTATACTAAAATTAACTGTATGCAATCATCTAACCACCAATATACCCACTCACCTCAAATCCAAGTCGTTCCCTTCGAGTTACGTTTGTTCGCTAGCTCTCCACTTGATTAGATTTAGCTTCTCTTATTCTTCTTCTTTGGATTTTAATTTTAATTTTGTTTAGAAGAAATTTGGTTTGAAGAGAAAAGAATTTGGCAGAATTTGGACCTATATACTAAAATTTCGTGAATTAGAGTTTACATTAGCTATCTATTTATAGGGACTCAAGCTAATAATGATTGTCCAAAATACATGATGTAAATCTGACAGCCGATAAAAATATATGATCTAATCAAGGACATTGCCCTAAACAAACCCTTGTCGCATACACTCGACTGGTCGACCACTGTGATTAGAGGCTGTCGACCCTAGTGGTCGACCGGTCCCCATGCACCCATCGACCGATGGATCTTTTTATTTTAGTATATTTTTCTTTCCAAATTTATTTATTAATTATTTCTGATTCCAAAATTCAGAAAACTTATAACTTCTTCATACTAGCTCCGATTTCAAAAGGTTATATACAAAAATTATCTAGAAAATCGCTACGAATGCAACGGTGCAAGTTTCATAGCCAGATTTAGAATTTTGTGAAATTGCATTTTTTCCCTTATCATATTTAAATTTAATTCTCTTATTGAATTTCCACTTAAACTTTTGGGGCGTTACATGGTGTTTCTTGAAATAACATTAATTATTTCTCAATGTAATGGAATAGGTGTTCGTAAACATTTTATGAACTGCACTTATGTTCATAACGTAAGTTAGTCAACCAATGTTGGTTGATCCCAAACTCCTTTGGGGTGTTCCACACAAGATCCCTTAATAACGTATATTACATGCAGCCTCTCGACTCACACAACATGTCAACTCCTTGACCTAGGATATATAAGAGCAACTTATAAACCTTTATCCTATATGATCTCGTAAGTTATGCTTTTGATGAAATTAATTTTAACCTTATGTACTTTCTCTTAAGTACATGACCTCACAGAATGAATTTAACTCAACTTCACTCATTATCAATCGTACTTTTGTCCAACAAAGTCTATTTACTCCTTATCGATACATCATTAAGCATCATATAGAGGAGTGATTTTTGAGGTTGAATTTTGTTTTTAAGGTACATTAGAAACCCTTTTCCAACATACTCACTATTCAATCAAATTGTCTTTTTTTCTTTTGCATATTAAGTTGTTTATTTTCATTTTATATTTAATAGACTTATCGTAAATACACGACCTATGTATCATATACACATGTTCACTTCTATGGTAAGTCATCTGTGAATTTAATGAATCAAGTGGATATGTTTAGGCATTATTAGACCTTGGACTGCATACATCGATATGTGTCAATCCAAAGAGTTCACCATCTCTTTTGCTCTTAAATGTTCGAGATACAACTCACTAGTACCATATTGTAACGACCCAGAATTTTACCGCTTTGATTTTTGAATATTTAATTAATTTTAAATATTCAAATAATAGGTTTTATAATTAAAATTAAACCCTTTTAAAGAATAAATAAAGATGAAGAAATAGTTTTTAAAATTTGCTTACAAAAATATTTAGTTCGAAGAGAAATCGAAAATGTGAACGGAATTCGTTTTCTGATTTTTCAATTTTTCGTCGGCTAAAAGTTGTCGAAAATATTGTGTACACTATTGTATAAATATACACATACAAATATAAATAAGTTAGAGCTATGTAGTGTATATGTGTATATACTTAAGTATATATACTTAGAAGCGATTTATTAGGTAAGTATAAAATAAAATTTAATAAGAAGGAAAATGTCACATGTCATAAAACATTAAGAGATGTAAGTACAAATGCTAACTAAATGCATGTTGGCAAGGAGGGGACAAATATTAGTTATATGTCATTAAATGAAGTAGGGTAAAGTATAAGGGGTAAATTAGTAATTAATTTATATAGTTAATATATATATATATATATTTCCTTATTATTTCTTCTTCCTGTTTTCATTCTATTTTCATTTCACAAATTCCATTCTTGTTTCAAGCTCCATGACACCTTTTAATGGCTTTCATGAATTTACAAAGTTAAAAATCTTACTCTTTTCAGTTTTAAAATAGTTAAAAGTGTTTCATTTACTTCCATATCTCCTCTCCTTTCAAAACTATCCCCAAAACCCTTTCCCCCACCCATGGCCGAGCCATGCTCACCTTAGGCCGAACCTCCTTGCCACTTTCAAGTCACCAAAACCCCATTTTTCAAAAAGAAAAGCAAAGGCCTAGATCCGATTCAATTCATAGTGTTATTTCTAAGTGTTTGGATAGCTTTTAAGTGAGTAAAGCTCACACCTTTTCATAAAGTTTTTAACTTTAATTTTTATGCCACTCGGTTGCTAAGCTCGGTGCTTGTTTGAATGAGATTGATGTTGAGTTATATGTGTATATTTGTGTTTGGATATGGTATTGTTTAGTCTTGATATTAATAATTAACGTCAAGTATAATTTTGTGAGTTATAGTTTAAAGTAATGATTTTACTTTAGGTATGTTGTATGGTGGGTAATGATGTTTGAGCATATGATACATGTCGTATACTAAAAGAAGTTAGCACATAAGTTGCATGTTGCGACATCGAGGTCCCTTGCTTTAATTTGGTTTCCTTACTTACTTTATTTTTAGAAAATTATTATAAAAGTTTTAAAACCTTACTTCTAGTTTTCAAAACCTTATCCAAGTTTATAAAAGTAAGTTAAACATGAAAGATAGAGTTTTGAAAGAAATTTAGAGTATAAAACAAGTTTGGTATTTTCGGGTCATATAGCGAATAGTCGCTATAAATGCAGCTCGTAAAAACGAACACTTTTTGCAAATTTAAATTGTTTTCACTTAAGTATCTTCTGAAAAGTGTTTTTTCAAAACGTATTTTAAGTGTGATTAAATAACTATTATTATTTAATTATTTCTTTAAGTATTTAATGATTATTTTATTAATTAAGTAAGGTAATTAGTACTTAATCAGTTGTTAATAAAGGAAATTTGTACTTAATTAAGAATTAAGTAAGCTAATTATAATTAGTTGGTTAATATAAGATTAATTATTTATTTATTAAGGATTAATTAGTATTTAATTATTATTTAAAGGTTAATTATTATTTAATTAATTATTTAATGATTAATTATTATTTTAATAAATTATTTAAGGTTAATTATTAATTATTTATTTATAAATGGATTTAATTATTAATTAATTACTAATCAAGTTAAATGTAAGTTAAGATTTAATTAAAACTTAATTATGATTTAATTATTTCAAATAAAGGTTTAATTTATTATTTAAGTTTTAATTAAGGATTATTTTATTAATTAATTGAGATCAATTAATATTTAATTAATATTTAAAGGTTTGAATTATTATTTAATAATTAATTAAAGATTAATAATAGTTTAATTATTTATTTAAAGGTTAACTATAATTAAATTATTTATTTTAAGGATAATTATTATTTAACTATTAATTAATTATTGTTTAATTATTATTAAAATAAAGAGTTTGAAATGTTATTAAATTTTCAATTAAAGGTATTAAAGTTTTAAACCACTTTATTTCTAAAGATCGATTTTGTTTTTAAAGCAAGCTCTCTTTTAAAAAATGTTTTAATCCAAAAGATTTCTCTGTCGGTTGCCCTTAAGTAACACTAATTGAATGTCAAATCTAATGGCATATGTTTAGCAGAATAAAAAACAGGTCTACTAATTTAATTTATAATTAATATTTGTTAGCATAATAAATTGGTTACTCCATAACACACTAAGTAGATTATGTTGACATCTATTAGGCAGAACAGATCCCTATTCTGCTATTTTATTAACTTGGACATTTACCCATATGTTGATTGATTGTTATTGGCTAATTAGATTTACATATCTGCTCATTATGTAATACTCTTGTTATAACTTGGATAAGTTAAACCCAATTAAATGAACAATTATGGTTACTAAGCCTCCTTTTAATTTTGCAAATTTTAATATTTCATTTAAACTTATTGAAATGGTTTAAAATTTTTTTTTTTAAAATATGGTATTTAAAAGATGGTAAACAATTATTTTATTAAATGTTTGAAGTTAATTTAATCTTTTTAAACGATTGTTTAAAATCCATGTTTTGTTAATATGGTTTAAAAATAATTAAATGAAGAATGTTTTAAACAACAACTTGTTTATTTAAAGGTGTTTTAAATAAGCGATTTTATCAAGGGAACCTTATGGATTAAGTTTTATTAAAGGAGTATTGTTTTAATCAAAGAAGTTTTGTAAATGATTTTGGAGATTTATAAAGAGTACTATATATGGTTTTGAACATTTATAAAAGAAGTTTTACAAAATGATTTGAAGTTTTGGGTAAAGGAAATTATATATATACAAAAAAGATTTGTTAAAAGGATTTATTGACGGAAATTTATAAAAGAATTTGAGATTTGATTTCCTTTAACTGAAATTCTTAATTCTGGTGGTATGGACATTTGTTCCACACCTAACATTGAAGAATATTGTTTGAGGTTATCTTTATCTCCAATTTAAATAACATTTTGTTTTGATCCTTTGATATGATTTGTAAATGAGATATCATTTAGAAATGTTTTGTGAATATACTTAGGTCAGTGAGATAATTATATGGATGTTTTTTATGAACACTTTTAAAAAGAGATGTTAATAAATGAATTTGAGGCTTAGTGGTTGCTATGGGTAATTAAATTTCTGAATTGTTGTTGTTTGTTTATTTGATAGCTAAATAACCAACTATCAAATATGAACCTGTTTTAACTCAGGAAGTATATTGGGTATATTTAAATTCCCCGGTGAGGACCCGAATAATTATTTCATACTTCCAAAGAACAGAAATTGAGTTAGCCAGAAATTATCGCTTAGTTTGGAGACACCGATTTTCGGATTTATCTGAACCACTACAAACTAATAACGTTCATGATGAAGTATGATATGGAGCTATACTATTCTTTTTTAGGCCGATTCCAAAATGGAAGATAGTAAAATTTTAAATGCTTGTTCAATCCCCGAAAAACTTGTATGGATGAATGCTAGCATTACATCTCTGCTTGGAGGGCAGTGTTAGCATTCCAAGATGGAAAAAGCGTAGCCCCAAGCCTCACAACCGGGAAGAATGGCTAAAACAAGGTATGCAACAGAGCCATGTGGTTAGCTATCATTAGGAGTCGCCATCCCATTCTAGATTGTCCTTTAGAGTTATTTTGCGTATAGGCATTGAGAGGCAAAGTAAAGCAGCCTCGGTGTCAAAAGGGGTGAGGTAATCCGGCTTGTCATCTTAAAGAGGCAACCCAGCTTTGTGTAGTGAAGGGGCAGATGCGTCTATAGCTCTTAGGTACATTTTCTAGAGGTGTATCATTGAAAGGCATTCCCTTATCTTACCATTGTTGGAACCCATTCTCCAATACGAACTTTTACGGACTTAGATATGCCCAACTATGTTGAAATATGAGATGCAAGCATTTTAGCTATATTCCATATTTACTTTAACCCTAGATACTATTATAATATCATTGGATTTTTTATAATAAAATATTTTAGTTATCGTAACGTAATAACTTGTCCGTGTTTATGTGCGGCGTGGTCTCATGAAATACTTTTTATTTTGAAAGGTTTTCAAATGTAGCAATCCATATGATTTGTTTCGAGCTTTCTCATGCTGGTTTTACCAGACTCACCCGGGCGTTGTTTTTCTATAATGCTCGGGTTAGCCCGAGCATATTTTTCAGATTTAGCTGGATCCTTTGGAGCTTTCAAGAGACAAGCTGGATTCTCCAAGACGTATTCACATATCTTATATTCTTTCGTTGTTTTGTTGCTTTGTTATATGTCTGAATTTATCAAAAATCGTAATGGCAGACTATTATAACTGTCTAGGCTGATAATAGGTTAGTGATTCTGATGTCATGTATATAATTAAGTTCTTCTCTTTTTGTAAAGATCTTGTGTACATTATATATTTCTTGTCACGATGTGAGATTCTATTATATCTTTTTCTTTCTTCACCACAAATGACATGTCTTTCAGACACTTAAATGATCGACAAACGAATACCGAAGATGTATTAAGTATCAACTTTAGGTGTAAGAAAGGCAGATCGTTACACATATAATTCATAATCATTCGTTAAAGAATTATTTCTCAAACTTGTTGCTTAGTCTATAATTCCAAAATAATTGTAAAACTTTTAGATGCTTCTGTACTTTCTAATGCATCACTCTTTAACAAATACCATTATTATAGATTTATTTTAAAATGAATATTCATAAGATTCATACTAAAATAAAATTATATTTATTTTTAGTTAAAACCAAAATCAATTATTATATCATAAATAATATTTGGTATGTTTACGATTACAATTTTCGTAACTTGATGCATTCACTGAGAAGTGTTATATGACTTGCTCTCATTATTTCCACAATTACTATAATAGTGTATGGAATATGAACCTTCATTAAACTACTTATTACTGTATTTTATTTCATTCACTTTAACTTAACAATCATGAGTTTCAGATCAATTATCTTGAAATTGAAGAAATAACTTTTATAGAAAACAATTTTCCATATAAAAATACATTTGAAATAGAAATCATATTTCTCAGTCATATTAAGTATCTTTTAGTATTTTATACTATTCTTGTTTCCAATGTCTCTTCATGAAGTAGAGGTGACCATTCACTCTTTTTATCCAAATTTTTACAAAGTTACATCCACACTCGTACATTCACTTTTCTTTTTAAAATGGTCAAACCATTCAAAAGAAATCTTTACTAAAAGATCGTAATTAACACACGGTCTTGCACTATGGTTTGCATATTTCGAATGAACTAATTTCATCAAAATTTTGTACATTGTGAGCAACGACTATTCACCATATAACATTATATATAATTGAATATAGATCAAATATCTATATTCTTGAATTGCTTAAAAGGTCAACACTCACAAAAGACATCACACAATCACGTATAGATAAATACTTAAGCCATCGAGGCATGAATGTTTTAGTTGTTGAATAAGTTGGCACTTGCATGAGTCTTGAAGTAACAACATACCAAAGGATCCATTGGTAAATATATTTTATATTACTATGTCTATCTAAACTCAATTCATTTGTATATTTTAACTGATAAACATTCTATCAATTATCATAGTTGCACAAATTTATTTAAGTAGATTATTTAAAATTTATATAACATTTATTCTTACAATATTATATAAATGTTATCATTTCATTTTCTAATAAAGCTCCTACTATATTTTTATGCTTCTCAAAAACCTAAGAGAAAACATGGAAATCTTTTAATTTCTCTAGTGGGTGTTAGGACTCGCTTGCCTTAGTATTTAGACCTTAAGGAAAGCTTAACAAATCATAGGCCTACATGCAATAGATAATAACTTATCGGTTGTATCATATAAAAATCCTAAACCATGATCTTTGTCCTAATCTCATCTTGACCTCAAGGAAAGCTTAACAAATCTAAAGAGATTATTCACTTGTACCCACCATTTCACTATAACCTAAGTATATGCACATACTTCAAGGAAAGTTTAATAAATATGTGCATGTACCTTACCCAGTTTAGTCAATATATCAATTGTAATACACCTAGCATCTTTAGCCCGAGGAAGCTCAACAACTAAAGAGTATGTAAGTAATCTATTAATATATATAAATGGTAGGGGACAACTTATATACTAAGGATTCATAATACTTAATATACACAGATCCTGACATACGTACAACACACATGTACTTATTCCTTAAAATTTAAGTTGGCTTTCTTACAGTTCCACTATATTTAATTATTTAATTTAATTTTAATTTATTCATCCTCAACAATTTAATAATGAACGAAAACTATAACTTTTATAAATTATATATACATATATCATTATATGCGTGTATCATTTAGTAATTAACTTTTAGTAATTTAACTATATTTATCGAATAAATATTTTATTTAACTAAAAAAATTAATTAAATATTTTGGTAAATTCAAAAATTATTTTAATTTACCTTAAACAATTTAAGATAAATATTTATATATATTACACCATAACATTTATAGTTATATACATATATATTAATATATATGTTTTGTTTTAATGAATTTAAAATTTAATTAACTATTTGTTTAATTAGTCCAATTAATCAAATTTTAATAAAATTTGAAAATATTAATTTATTTCCAAAAAAATCAAAAAAAATATATTTTTAACTTCTATTTTATTTCGTATTTTATACTTAAACTTTAAATTTAAAGTGCAATTCAACTGTCAAACTCAATTTTTAAGATTAGCCCAAGACCTAGAACAATTTGAGCCTTTACAATTGAGTCAACCTTTTGGACTTACTCCACCCATTGGGCCTGACCGATAACCAGGGAGGGAAAAATATTTGATTATCCAACCACAAGTCTTGACACAACTATTCTAAATACCCATCGAATAGGTAGGCTTAATTAACCGACCCTAAAGTTGCTAATTAGACCTCGTAGACATTTGGACTTTTACACCATTTATGGAAATAGGACAGTCCAAAGTGAGTGAAATGGGTATAGCTCAAAAAAAACTTATTTTGGATCTATTGAGCCTATGATTATAAACATTTTATCGGATCCAATCTAATATTCATTAAATAAAATTAGATTTTATTCAATTTGTTTAAAAAGGAGTTTTATTTATATTAAATACATTATAATCAGCATATCAAATACACTCGTACGTGTAAAGTGTGTATGCAATAAATAAATAGAATATATGATTAATGTGTACGTTTATAGATGTTAGAATTTACACCGCAATAGGCACATTCTCCCTTTATATATGCCTTTATTGTCCATAGTTTTATTTTGAAATTGTATAAAATAATACACACACTTAAATATAATAAGTTGTAAAATAAGTTTTTTTTAACTAATTGACAATAGTTTACTCATATTTATAATATGACAATTAATGAGTTTAAGTAGACATTTAAGAATGGAGGACTTTTCTCCTTCCTTTACTAATTCATTTCATGCCTTTTCAAAATCAACATTTAACACTTAACCCTTTATACATATTAAAATTAATAATCACTAATGTATATGTATTGAAATCACTAATGACTTAGAAGGGATTCAACATTAGATATAAGATTTTACACAAAAGTCCCTTTTACAAAATTTGAGTTCAAATAATATATAAACACACATATAGATATATATATATATAATAACAAACTTGTGAATTTAGACTTGAAAGAACTTTTAAACATATGTAAGTAATAACCAAATGAGTTTACATTCAAAACAACGTATATACCAAATATGTATGCAATTTTCAAATTTATTTCAAGTAATCCACATATGTAGTTCACTTATATATTGTATATAATAAGCTATATATTATATCAACTGATTCAAATTAGTTTCAAATCCAATTTTTTTATTAAGCATTATAAAGCAGTAGAAAAACAATAGATCGGACAACTTATGCATATATAAATTCGTTGTATAATGTTTAGAAATTAAACTATTCAAACAAGATGAACATATAATCAAGTGAGATGTATCATATATAGGATATATGCTATATTAACATGATGTATCACATAATCAAATGAGATTGAAAACTACCTTATGATGTAGCTTAAAAATCATGCCCTGAATGAAGATATCTCCTTAGATCTACACCCAAGCATTGCAAGGGATGGATGAACCACTTATTTTTAATTTTATTTAATATTATTTTCATCGATTTAGAGTTGTTATTGGTTGGATGGGGACATGAATTTTCAGCCATGGCAAAGAGGAGAAGAGTACAAAAGTTAATTGTGAAAATGAATTAATGAATGAATGAAATAAGTTATGTTTTGAAGGAATTATTGAAATCTTTTCAATTCCATCCTTAAAACCTTCCGTCTATAATTCCTCATCAATTCTCAATCTAATCAAACCCCCTTTATCCGCGTATAGTCGGCCAAGATTGTTGCCATCATATGGAAAAAAATTTCAAAGTCTATAAAGTAATTATCTTTTATTTAAACCCTTTTAAAACTACACCAATATCGTATATTGATGTGTGCAAATATAACTTTCATGTATTCATTCAAATAATTACAAACAACTCTCAAAGAAAAAATAATTAAATAATAATTAATATTTTTCAAATATTAATTAATTTATAATATTTTATAAACTAATTAAATCATGTGGTTTTTTGGAGAATTCATCATTACGGTTGTGCAACTCAAAGGTGTAGATTCAATTAGCGATTAATTTCAAACAATTCGAATATTGACGTTCACACGTCATCCTAGAAAGTGGTATCCATTATCATTTCTTACACATCTTCTCGGTAAAATCCAATTTTACTATTATAAGCAGTATCCATTGGTAACAATTGTTTACACCAATTCTCTTTATCAACATTATATCAAATTAGGGCTTATGGAATTAGGTTTCGGTCAAAATTCCAATATCGTCCACATCCAACATGATTAGTCCAAACACAAAATCCTTGGTTCCATAATAACATTTATTATTAACTGTACTGCTCCGACCAGAGATTTTGACTTTAAGTTGACTACGGTTGAATATGATGCTAACCTCATATAACCGAGGAGATGAATTCTCTATTGAATAGTGTTCACTGCCAACGCTTTAACTCAGACCCAACTATAGTCATTCAATGGACGCCATGCCACTGTTTAACTACAATCAAAGCAGAGTTTACATAGTGAAGTTTAATAGTATTCTCAACTCAAGAGAACTGCGTAATATCATCATTTCGAGATTCTCTATTTGACCTTAGTTATATTAATCAATAGAAAACTCTTGAGTGAGTCATGTCATAATTATCTAATAAGTGATAGTAACCCTTGGCACTCCAAACATCCATGAGTTATACACTGCACAACATTTGGAAAGCGTTACGGACTCTAGTCATAATGAATGTATGTATATACTTTCTCGAAACATCTTGACTGGAAATATTTAAATAACACGTTATTTTATATTATGATAATTTTTTCATGATTACAACACCTTGTAATCATTATCACACAACATACGATTTAAGGATTTTCTACTTATATACCTTAAATTAATTACTCAATTATTTACATCGCCATATAACATAGTATATAATAGAATCAAATACCTTTATTATAAGCAAGATTGGTCATGAAGTTAAATATATGTAATAAATTATATAATGGCCCCTAAGGTATACCCCTAACTCTATCAATCTCCTACTTGCACTTGGTGTCAATTATGAAATCTTATTCCCATTCCTCCAATTAGTTTTCTCAAATGATCGAGCCAGTCCCTTAGTGAATGGATATGTTATGTTGTTTTAATTATCTACTTTGTCAATTAACTCTCTTTGATGTTGATAAACTTTCTTTATCAATTGGAACTTTTCGAAGTAGGTTTCTCGACTTCTAATGAGTTCAAGATTCTTTAATGATATGTATTATGGCATTGTTATCGTATAATAATGACATGAGATCTCAACATTTGGAATCACCTCAAGCTCGGTTATAAATTTGTGCACACACACACATTGCTTTTACTACGATGCTAATCAAGACGATGTACTTAGCCTTTAGATTGAATCAACCACAATCTCTTGTTTTGGAACATTTCCCACTTAAAGTTCCATGACTAGGTTCGAAAATAAATTAGGACTGACATAATATTCTAAATATCACTTATGAAGTTCGAGTCTGTATATTCCTTCATAAGGAGTTCTTTATTTCTATAAACAATTCTTTGGTATTTCGTAAATAAGTGAGAACACTCCAAACTATCATTTAGTGATCTTGATCTAAATTTGGTACTCGCTTTGTGTATCAAATACATAAGCAAAATGCAACATTATAGACAATACAACATATATGATAATTCCTATTGCCTATGCATAAGGAATCCATCTTACGTGCTACATATTAAACATTTTAATATGGTATCTGTGCATATCATTTGGGACATTCCCAACATCCTTTTACACCGATCATAAAAGATGTTATTTTCAAATCCAACAACGAGAATAATACAACCAAGCTAAAATGATTTTAACATGTGTAAGTTTGTAAACAGTTTGTTATTTACTTATTGTTTCAAAATATTTTAGTATCTATAATATTATTTCATACAAACAGACGCTTCCTGTGCATTTTGATTGAAATTCAAACTATTTGATTTTTCTATGAAAATACTTGCCAAACTCTGATTCATGTTGAACGATACTTTCTTATCGGTTCTTGGATCCTATCCGAATTAACTTAAGCGCATTGAATGAAGAATCTATTATGTTAATTTCAACTGTTGAAATTTATGATGTTATTCTTTCAATATAGCTTGATGCATTCCAACTGCATCGATCTTCTTCTCGAATGCATATTTGTGACCGATGGATCATATCCCTTTGGGTATAACTATCAAAATCATGTTTTAGTAATGTACTTGGAATCTATATCAGATTTATGCATCATGGCATATGGCAAAGCCAATGCTCTTCATGACTTATTGACAACCGAGGAAATTCTTTCCTCGACATCGACGTGAAACTCATAGTTTCTCTTTAAGGCACGAGAATTCTTTTTATACATTCTAATATCATGTCTATTTTTGATTTGGTTAATTTTATTTCTTATGTAATCAAATTTATCTTTAGATTATATCCAAATCACCAATAACTTCAAAAAGAAATTCATTGTAACGACCCGCATTTTCACGGATCGAAAGATCGTAAAACTGTTGTCTTTAGGACGTTAGTGTTGTTGATTCGTTCAGAGTTAGATTGTCCATAAGTTAAGTCGTCCAGAGTTTAGACGACTAGAGCTTAAGTCGTGTAGAAGTTGAATCGAGTGGTAGCTTAAGTTGGATGGTAGCTTAGGTCGTGGAACGACTTAAGAGATAGGAGAGACCTATAGGGAGTAAGCGACTTAAGGAATTGACTGACTTAAGAAGGGTAGGCGATCTAAGAAAGTGTGCGACTTAAGGAGTTGGCGACTTAAGAGTTTAGACGACCTAAGGGGTTAGGTCGTGTGATAGTTAGGTCGTGTTATAGTAGGTCGTTCGAGCGACTTAAGGATTTTGGGATAAGTCGTTAAGGTTTAGGTCGTGAGACCCTGGGTCTGGGTTAGGTCGTAGACGACTTATGCTAGGTCGGCATCATAGTTAGGTCGCAACTTATGATAAGTCGTTAGGTCGAGCACTTTCGCGCACGCGTTAAGTCGTATCCCAGTTAACTCGTAGGTTGGCATGGTTGCTAAGCCGCTTATGTGTGTTGAGTCGTAGGATCTGCTTAGTCGATGGGTCGTAAGTCGTTAAGTCGTATCTTAGTTAAGTCGCGAGAAGACTTATGTTGTTAAGTCGCTAGGTCGTGCGCATGTGTGATAGGTTAGGTCGCGCGAAGGCTTAGGTCGTTGAGTTGTTGAGTCGTTGAGTCCTGGTTCGCGCCCGCATGTGTTATGGCTTAAGTCATAGGACCTGATAAGTCGTAGGGTTAGTTAGGTCGTAAGTCGGAGGAGATAAGTCGTGGACGACTTAAGGGGGCGGACGACTTAGGGATTTTAGCCTATAAATACACGTCCATTTCCTCACTTTTTGGGATCCGGATTTTGAAGCGATGAAGTGCTGCTATTTTGAGAGCTCAAGTTCTACACTACTTCACTTCTTTTCTCCACTTTAATCTTGTGCTTCCTTCCATCCAAATCGAAGATCAAATCGAAGATCCAAAAGCTTAGATTGAAGATCTACATTCTTCGAAGAGAGATTTCATCGTTTGAAGCGGAATTTTGATAGATCGAGTTAGATCCTTCGCTGTCCAGATCTGAAGTGTGTTGCTTTTGAGGTGTTTAGGTGATTTGGTGAGTGGTGGTTATCTCTCACATGGATCCAAAGGAGTATATCAGATTGGTGGCTTGATTTGGTGTTAAAATAGTGATTTCCATGCATTTACATAAACTTAAGTGTAGATCTATTGTTCATGATGATTTGACATCCATTTTACTACATGTTAACCTATGCAAGTTCATTCATCAAGTTGTAGAGATATTGCTCATGTTTCATGCTTGTTAGATTTGGACTCTTTATTTACAAAATTGCCATTTTAGTTATAATTGCTTTTAGATCTTGTTTGCATGCTTGATTACTTGGATTAATGATTGATTTGATTGATTGTTATAAACTAGTTGATTAGTTGTTGGATTTAAACAAGATGGTCGAAGATGATTCAAAAGCTAAGGGAAAGGCTCTTGAATAAGAAAAGCTGCTCGTGACATATGACGTGGATGATAAAGCTCATATGGATAGATTTGATGATGATGTTGAGATGAGGCTTTGCTATGATGAGATGAAGCGAGGCATGATGTGAGGTAGCCTTGGTTTAATCCAGACGGATCATTCCAAGCATGTTGATGACTCGGTGAAATGGTTCGAGTTTGAGGATAATGGTTGGCTCGAGAGGCGCTTGAGCTAGTATGGAAATAGTCGTCGAGGAGGATGACTAGAAGGCTGAGGTTCCATCATTTTTGAAGGTTCTAGCAGACTCAAAGCAAGAGTACGATGGGCAGATTCGATAGTCCCTAAAGACTATGATTGTAGTCGAGTACTCTGGGCAGATTCAATAGTCCTAGGCACGGGCTGCGACGACGTGCGGGGTTCTGTCTAGAACTGGGGTTGCCATTAACCCTTGACGGACGGCTGAAAGAATGTGCCGGTCATTCAATTAACGGTGGTATCGAAGCAAAGATAATAGTGATAGCCAGAGTCATGGATGTTTGGTTGTATCGTCATTCGGTCTCAAGAGCAATGTTTTCTGGGGGCTTATCTGATCTTGGTTTAGGCCTTGGGGGTTTGTACTTGGAAAATGTTGACCCTGACTCGAGTGATAATTGCTTTACTTTAAATGTCTGGTTTGCTATGTTTACTTCTGCTTAGTGTGTCTGGGGGCTATCACTGTAGAAAGAGGTGGAGTGGGAGGGTTGGATTCCTATTCCTTTTTCCTTTATGCTCTTTTGGTATGTTGTTAGTTAATTTACCGCTCACTAAGACTGTTGTCTGACTCAAGGCTTTATGTTTAACTCTTATTGTCTTGGGCTGTTCATCCGCTTTGGGATGGGCAGACTAGGTAGCAGGTGACAGGTGCTGCTCTTAGTTTCCGACGATGCTGATGACGAAGACGAGCTGGAGGCTTGCATATTATTTTCTTACTATATGTACTGGATGTTCCGCTGCTTTGTATAATTCTCTGAGTGATATGTAGTGAGGCTTGATGTATTGACTATTCAGATGTTTGTATTCAACTATTATGAAGCTTAATTGATGAGATTCTATTTTGAGATGCTTCACTATATATATTCTCTATTGTATTTTATCCATGCGCTGTGAGTAATACAATAGATTCTGCTGTTTTAATTTAACCTTGGCAATCGTCCATGGCTGCTTGGCACACTTTACAGCGCACTATTTCCATGTTCAGTGCAGGGGTCGTGGGCGGTCGTCACATTCATTCACCACAAAGTTGGTGTTTCTTGAAACAACAGTTGTTTCTAAACTCAACGTAATAGGTATTCATGAACATTTTATGAACTGCCTTTTATATATGTATCAAACAGATTTAGTTTTGAATTTGTAAAGTTTATTTTCATAACATAAGTTATTTAATTAATGTTGGTTGATCTCAAACTCCTTTAGGGTGGTCCACGTGAAACCCCTAACAAACGAATATTATATACAGCCTCCTGACTCACAAAACCTGTTAACTCCTTAAACTAGGATGTGAAGGGGTTTCTTATAAATTTTTATCTTGTATGATCTCACAAACTATTCTTTAGATGAAGTTAATTTTAACCTTATGTACTTACTCTTAAATAAACGACCATGTAGAAAGAAGTTAACTATTCAACCCATTGGACTTGTTTTGTTTTGGTTAACCTTTTGGACTTATTCCACCCATTAGGCCAAGTCAGTAGCCAAGGAGGCAAAAATACTTTTTATTCAAATTCAAGCCTAGAAACTACTATTCTAGACACCCATTAGACCGATAAGTTTAGTTAGTTGGCCTTAATGTTGACTAATTAGATCATATAGAACATTTACGCTTTGATACCATTATTGGATCTGGCGGTATCATTGGATCTGGCCTGTCTAGCAGTGAGTGAAATAGATAAATTTCAAATTTTCCCCCTAATTGGATCTTAGTAGGCCTAGGGAATCTAATATTTAACATTAGATCCAATCTAGTTGTTTTTAATAAAATCATATTTTATTTTATTAATTTTTATTAGTTAAATACAATGGGTGTATAATTATGAATATATTAATATATATATATATATATTCGTGCAAATGCGAGATGACATATACATGTGATGTCTATAATATCAGACAAAAGTATCACTAAATATATATTGTGTAAATATTGAGATTTATACCTATCATGTTTTTACTTAGCATTTCACACACACATCAATTGCCACAATTAAATTGTTTGATATTAAAATATGTTTATATATATCAAAAAACTTATTTAGTGGAATAATAAATATAATTTTATAAAGTATCACATATAACTTGACTGAGTCAAGATTTTCAAATTTGAATTTTAAATAAGATATCTAATTTTGATTTTTATATAACAAAAGTGATACATAATTCAAGCAGCGCACTCATTATGATGTCCTAGAGGCTCGAACCCATGACCCTTAGAACCTTTGTCTAAAGTGTCATACCTCTAACTACTTGAGCTAGAGGTCCTCGACGTTATCAAATTTTGGCTCCGTAAACAAAATTTTAAATTCGAATCTCGACCAAACGTATTAATTCAAAATTGTAAAATATCTTATATTTGGTAAAGTAATATTATTTTTTAATGAAAGAGTGATCCTCATAGTGAGGAGAGCACTCAAATTTATTAAATTATTATAGATGTCAAAAGCCATCAACAAGCCTGATGGGTGGCATCACATAAGTTAACAATATGGATATATAATACGAGATCTTTCTATAGATGACCAAAAAAAAATGATACATGAGTAAAGTAGGACGAATACAAACTAAAATGAAGTAAATAAGTTCAATGGCTATAGTATGGACATGCTACATAATTGCAAATGCATCAAGAGAACTAAGTTGCATGTAAGGGCAGAAAACTGCTCAAGAGAAAAAAGTTGCAAACAAAGACAATAAGCATGTCGCATGTAAGAGATGTCTGCACAAGAACGTAGCAAAACATGATGTTCAATGAAGCTGCAGAGGTTGCATGAAGTTGAAGGTTGAATAAGAAGGAGAAATAAGATGGCATGTATATGTTGCTGATGGTGTGGGAGTAAATTCTAAAAGGTGCACACATAGAAGCTGTAACAACACATACCTTAATGGGCTGAATTTCGACTAAATCGAAACCCAAGTCCATTAGTACGAATTGTTGGATTTAGTAACCTGTAATAAACATAAGTATATCAGAATGTGATCAATATATACTCACGGCGAAATTGAAAAATATAATATAACATACGTATTTACTAAGGCCATTACCTTGGAATATCATTCCATAAATATTTAATTGCCTTGTCAGCGCTGAGCATGAATAAGAAGACTTCATCATCTGTAGTTCTCGCTCAGCTCCAGTATCCAGTTCTTCTAAATCTAACATGTGGGTCGTTATGCGAAGAGGGGTCAGAAAAACGTTCTAGTGATTGGAAAATTACATACTTTACCCAACCCATTAATTTATGCCGATTGGTTTCCATTTAAGTTTTATGTCTATTATTTACGGCTAATTCGTTAAATCTTATCTGCACATACAATATGTCTAACCTAACCTTCTCCAAGGTAAAACTATATAAGTATATGTCTATCCGCATATATTTCTAACCGTTCCAGTACCTAAAACCCCAGCCACTTAAAACTTCTTGAATAGGGAGGAGGCGGACCCTATAATGGCTATTTAATACCTCGGTTCCCAAAGTGGGCCCTGTCCAACATAGCCATTAGTCAGCCGGTCCTAACTAAAGAGACCGATAACTCCTAGATAAGGCTTTATAATAATTGCCATATTACTAACGCATCTCAACTCTCTAACTTACCATCAACTGTAGGCCAAAGGCCCTTCCTAGTCTCAAGCAATTGCCGTTAATGGTGTCCTAATAATGTAAGAGATAGTAACCAAGCCACTTAATATCTTTTCAATGGGAACTAGGCGGACTCTGACCATTTACTACCTACATTTTAGGCAGAACCCCATCATTTAATACCTATCCCAAGGCGGACTCCTCTTCGATTCTATCCAGCTGACATCGCATAGGATCTCACTGGGCCACTTAATACTTTTTTATGGGAGATGCAGACCCTATAATTGCTACTTAATACCTCAAACCCGAAGCGAACCCTTCCCGAGATATCCACTACCGTGCCTAACCCATAAACCCAACCATCTAATACTTTCTAAATAGGGAGGAGGAGGATCCTATAATAGCTACTTAACACCTCCATCCTAAAAGCAGGTCCTACGTCCCACACATATTCCTTTCCCATGGTTCCTATGATTAGAGATGTCACACTTCAGTAGTAAGTATACACAACTACTGGTAACCTCTAGGTGAAGGGCATACTTCTGTTATGTAACTATACTGACTCGCATCCCAACCCACTAAACCGAACAAATTACCCAAAGCCTAAGTGTTGGGCTAAGCCCACTAATTCACACTTGTCCTAAATGTATAATTGAAGCTATATAATTTTCTACCATGAAAATATTATTGCCTTCACGTATATATTTAATAGTATTAATACTTATTGTTTGCTACGTAATTATTTCTAATTTATACGCTTAGGCTTTGGTTTCCTTGTAATGTCTATTACCCATAATAATTGGTCATTAATGTCAAAAATGGACAATCTCTAATCAATCCTCATTTAATTCATCTAATATATTTACCAATTTAAAAATCCATTTATTATGCCTATTTAGTTCCCCCATAAAGGTCGTATTAAATTCTCTAATCAGTCCCTATTTAATTTCTTTTTAACTCTCTATTAGTTACAAATTTATTGCCCATTAAATCTGTAATTAATGTCCATAGATCCTAGTCCTATAATTACTGCGTTGTTAATAACTAATACGAATATCATCATAAATTACGCTATTTATATATTTTATTTTTGAATGTTAAGCACGGTTATATGTTTTATTTATTTATTTATAATTTAACTATTAATTTATAAACAAGAACATTTCATTGCACGTTTTAATTTATTAGAGCTGCTTTTTCAAAAAGGATTACCATTATAGCTTTCCGTAAATTAACCAAAAGTGATATATTTGTTTCGTTTGAAATTACAAAGAATTATTTCTTTCCTTTTATTAAAATAGACGTTGTAAACTATGAAAAAGAATATCCATATCTTACACATCTCTTTTCCCTTATGGTATATCCCTTGTTAATTCAAACGACGTGCTTTTACACATATCTTGCAATTGGATAATTTATGGAAATTGTACGGAACCCACTCCAAATAAATCAAAATATAGAAATTCACATTCCAAGTTAACTGGGGCAACCTATTTTACAATCCAATTATAGATCTGGAATAAATAAACATTCTACAATAATAAATATTTTGCACTGAATTCAAATTTCCAGATTAGGTTGTACATGCTATTTCTATTCCACTTACCTATTTTATTAAAGAGGGAATTAGGGAAAATGACAAACTTTAAAAAAAATTAGGCTGAAGGACACCAAGTTTCATTTTTAGGCTAAAGGACAAATGCTAGTTATAGTTTGCATTATATTCAACTTTTACATTATACAAAATGCTAGTTATATTTAGCATTATATTCAGTTTTACACTATACAAAATGCTAGTTATAACTAGCATTGTACTTCAGACTAAAAAATAAACTTGTTGTCTTTCAGCCTAAATTTTTTTCTAAGTTTGTCCTTATGCCTATTTTCCTGTTTATTAAATGTGTATGCGATAATCCTATACATTTGTTTTAAGCTTACAATTCATCATATCTTATTTAGGCATAGTAATTAAATAAAATCCAACAATATAAAGTTCAATGTTATAAATAAATTATACAATTTCTCACTCACCTTTTAAGATTTCCAAATAACCTTAATCCATTCCTTCACTTGACTCTTTTCATTTCTAATCTAAAAGAATATGCATAACAAGGCATATACATAATATTAGAAATATAGATCTAAGAAGAGACTTGGGATTTAATGGGAATATAGATTTATAATTATAAACATTTAACTTTTTTGTTTAAGCTCTAATCGCGAAACTCTAAATGTGAAAGTTGCTCAGAAAATCGCCATGAACACAATGGTGCAAGTTTCATGGCCAAATTTCAATGGTTGCTCAAATTCAATTTTTGGAGCCTTGTTAATTATTTGTTAATTATTGTTAATTTTACGGGGTGTTACATTCACTCCCGCCCCTGAAAGAATTTCGTCCCCGAAATTTCCCAAGGGTTGAATCATGTACTGCACAGCCAATCTAAGTTATCCAAGCAATTAGTATACAATCAATTTTGCAGTCAAATGTATAAAAGTGCATGGTATATCACAACATATAAACATGTATATAGAATGACTCTAAATTGACACCTCCTATATGAATGCATTCTTTTAAAAACATTTTGAAAATAAGATGCAGAAAAACCTAGATATACTGGTAGTTCTATATGTATGCAAGTTTTTAGAAATCCTTTTTTACACATTAATTTCCACATTCCTACGAGTAGGAGTATGGTTCAACCAATTTTGCATCCAATCCCTACCATCCAAAACCTAGAACATGATTTTTAACACCTAAAAATATTAAAAATTTAGATTTCTAAAGCTTTACTTCTACGCCGGAAAAGGATTTTAGATGGAATTTTTTTACAATTCCACCCTTCTTTTTTATACCTATTCCGTTGTACCTTGGAACTTTCTCTTTTGCCGTTAAAGTGTAATTAACCCGAGTGCAAGTTTTTGTTTCGTTGTCAATAAGGTGTGGAAATAGAAATTGCAAAGCTAAAACGGTTTTTTCTCTTGTTATTATCTATGTTTAACATACTGTCACCCTTGTCAGACAGAAAAATTCATATTCACTAACACGTCGACTTGTCCTATGTTACGTATGTGGCCCAAAAAATTGAAAAACTTTCAATTTTCGTCAAAAGTCTTTTTCTTTTTCCCAATCAAACTAGCAAAATTGTTTGAAAAATCAAATTCCCAAAAGCATTTAAACACCATTTTTTGTAATGTTTTGTTCTTTTTTTTCAAAAGTACTTAGCCAAAATTTTCCAAAACGTTTGAACCCTACTTCTCAAAAGCGTTTAAACAAAAAAAATTAAAAGCATTCGAACAATATTTTTCAAAACATTTGCCGATTCATCCTTTAAACAATCAGGCCACGTCTTAACGTAATTGGGACTCAATCTATAAGCTAGTATATATGATTGACACAATGACGGGATTAAAGGTTAACATTCAAAAATCTGATATAATAATTGCTGGAGTTAGTTTGGAACAGGTTGCTGAGATTTCTCTTGCTACTGGTCTGTCGCCTAACCCTGACACTGTTTCCTACTTAGGGCTACCCCTCTCAACATCTATGATAACAACTTCCCAATGTCTTCCCCTATATGAGAAGATTACAGCAAGACTGAATTGTTGGACTTCTATAAAGCTCAGTCAAGCCGGGAGATTAACTTTAATTAAGTCGGTGCTCTTTGCTACGCAAGTGTACTGGGCTAGGACTTTCATTCTACCATTTAAGCTTGTTAAGATGATTAGAAGTGCATTTATGAAATATTTTTAAACGGGCAAAACTATTGGCAGATACATTGCGCCGATAAAATTCAACAGGCTGGAGCGTCCTATGAACAAGGGCGGGCTTGGTATACTAAACTTAACACAATGGAATAAGGCGGCCTTTGCGAGACATGTCGACACCTACTTTAACTGTTGTGACAGCCTTTGGGCTGAATGGTCTAGAAGAAATGTAATCAGAGGTAGAAGTATATGGAACATGCAGAAGCCTCAAAACTTAAGCTGGACATGGCAAAGTATTTTCAAGCTGAAAGAAACTTTTCTCCCGATCATTCAAATGAATACCGACTCAGTTTTCAATACGAGTTTCTGGGATGATCCATGGCTCGATAAGGGTATGATACTTAGAAGACAACTTACACACAGTGAAATGCAGCAATCTAGTATTCACTCTGTGACGAAGGTTAAGGATGTTGTTCATAGTTTTAGGTCCTTTTCATCTAACTGGAGGATTCAGCAGATATGGAATATGATAAAAAAAAGTTTACACCTCTGTCTTCAACATCTGCAGAGCTTGTATGGGGGGCTCAAAAGAATAAGTTTAAAATTGGGGAAGCTTATGAATTCTTAATGAAGAACATAACACGGCCCATGTGGAAATGGTGGGAGCGAACATGGAATATGGATAGTAGTCTGCGTGAAAACTTGATGATGTGGAAGGTGCTAAATCGAGCTGTCCTGACGAAAGCAAAACTTGCAAGCATGGGAATGGGTGTTAACATATACTGTACATTCTGTAGTGATCAGCCAGAGACAATTGAGCATTTGTTCTTTGAATGCCCTGTAATTATGAATGTGTGGACTACTGTGATGACAAAGCTTCATAAACATGATGTTTCGCATGACAATCAGGTTGAGTGGAACCATATTCATGCGATAACAGGGTACAAGCAGGAAGGAAAAAGACTATTTAGTGCTGTGTTGAAGAGTTTCATCATAGCTACATGGAGGGAACGAAATGCAAGAGTGTTTGATGTTGTCAATGCAAAAAATGCTGCTTTGTTCAAGCTGTGGGTAATGCATGAGATTAAGCAAACTCTGGGGATGCTTAAGTTCTCCTTTAACCCGGGGATAAATCTGGCCTTCCATATGTGCTAAGTTATTTATTAGTTTCGTTTTTAATTTTAGTGTATGTTTCCCTCAGTGCTTGTGGCACCTTGTATTCCTCTGTCTTCTTGAGCTTTTGCTCTCTGTTGTATGTGTTTAGTTCTTATTGGTGCTGCAATAAAATGGTCGGGGTCCATCCAACCCCGTCGGCCTTGCCAAAAAATATTATGTAGTTAATCCAAGATTTGGGAAACCTTTTCATTTCTTTTACTGTAAAACAACAAACTACCTACAAGCGTATTAATAAATTTGAGCTCTTAAGGCATAGGGATAGTGACCCGAGATTTTGCAACAACCTTTCCCTGTCCTCCATTCACTAAAATTTATTTTTTTCAAAATCCTAAAGTTTTGGGATCTAAATATTTTTAATTTCTAGTTGCCAACTTAATTTTCTAATTTATTTTATAAACTTCCAGTATTGCCTATATTTTTATTGCTGGTTAAGTGTCCTTATGAGATCTTCCTATTTGCATCATTTTCCAATATATTTATATTTATATCGGTCTAATACCATCCATCAAATCAACACAGTGATAAAATAGAACATATTTCATACAGTATCGTATGCTTTTCTAACAACCTTAGAAAGATAAGTAGCGATTTCGACCAAAAGACCCTAAAAGAAAATTTTGTTGGAAGCTGTCATTCATCATCAACTGGTGTTAATGAAGTTATGGCCTTAATACTCCTTACTAAATTAAGATGGACATCCATAGTATGTCATTCCACTATCAACCACTTTCCTTAACTCTCCTTTTTGGCTTTTAATAAATACAGGCCATCTGTTACTTCAATTATTATACCCGATTATGGGATAAATTATGCATCCCCACACTGCAGTGGGTAAGAAATATGAAATATGCACATTTAAAATAACACATCGAAAAATTGTATTGGTGGAATAATTTTACCACAACCAATCTTTCCTTCTTCAATCTTGAGTCAACGAATGTCCTTCATGTGTTAGTCATCTCACTACTCTCTTCTCCAACCATACTACTATCCTCTAAAAACCTCATGACAGTATCCTCAAAGTTTGGTATTTACTTCCTCTATATCCATGATCCTTCATGAAAGTATACCATGGGATTCATAAAATTGTTCTTTGATACCATTCCCCATTCCTTCGAGAGTCCTCCTTATGGCTTACACACATCTCTAATAAAATATTTCTAGTTTCATATCAACATTCCTTATATTCAACAAAGATTCCATGTTGCTACCCTACGAGCATTCATGGCTATTTTATTCATAGCCTGAAACCTTTACCCTGTCTTACCTAGGTAGTGATCCTTATCTACTCCATATTAAAATTTTGGTTTGGTTCTCATCATTGTTTACTAAACTGAAATTTCACAATCATGAAGTACTTAATCAAAAACATTTATGTTTAAAAAAATATAAAGCTAGAAACTTTCTTATCAAATTCAAAAATTACTTGGTTCCAAAATGGAACCATGAAAATTTTCCCTCTTCTAACCAATTTTACTTATTTAAGGACTTTCTACAGCAGAGATTTACTTATTTTAAAAGTGGGATTTTTAACTCAAAACTTTCAAAAACTCAATTATCATACCAAACCATTTTTTTTCAAAAACATTTTGTACAACTTTAAATAATGAAAAGTGGAGTAGACAATGATAACTTTCATCATATTATTTTTCTAAACTCATGCTATCTACGCTTGCACCTTTGATGGAGATGTTCATAGCACAAGATGGCTTCTAAAAGATATGTGTAACTACAACATCTATCTAAGCATCTATCTAAAGTATATGCGCAAATACTACATATCCATGGAATTTATTCATTCTTTCTATCATATTCCTATTATTTTTCTACTATATTATATCTAACTAGATTACTAATCATATATATATATATATATATATATTTCTAATGTTATTTCTATATAAATTGCCATGTGTTCTTACCCTCCTATTTTCTATACCCTATTTGAATCAAGTACCATTTCCATTTATCCACCATGTAAAAAGAATGAAAAATCATCAACCCTATCCTACGCTCTATTTTACATTTATCTCAAAAATGAAATATCCCTTTATCAAAAACCTTTAAATCTAACTTTTGACTCAACCAATTTTAAAACTAAAAATTCAAAAATGAAAAACCCTATTTACCAAAAACTGTTAAATTATAAACTTATGATCAACAATTTTTCAAATTATAAATTTCCAAATTTCCATGCTTTTTCAAATCAATCAACTTTCCAATAAATCCTTTGAAAAACCTATTCTAAACATTTCAAGGAATTCTCAAAAATCTTTTTATCAAATTTTTTCTCATAGGGTTGGATTTAGAAATGGACTTTTATTGCCCTATCTTTAGGACACTCCTTCCCTACTTATCATTGATCATCATCAAAAATCCGGCTTATCTTTTTGTGGTGATTAGTGTACAATTTCTTGCGGGAACTTTCTCCACTCCTTCTTCATTCATTGCTTCCGGATGCTTGCAATATATATGTTCTTACTTCCCATTTGTCTGGATGAAATGTGCATCTTCAGTCGGCAATATATCAAAATCAACAATCATAAGGTAGTCTAGGCCCAACAAAGGATTCAAGGATCATCCAGCCTCCAGGATTCTTCTATATATCGTGCTCATGCTCTTCTTGGCCCACTCCTTATGATATGACCGACGCCCCATTAGGTAATCGGGGTAGGAGTATAAATTTAGCTCTATTTATTTTTCCAACTCACAATCACCTCACCCATCCTTTTGGAATATCATCGCAACTACTACTATAGTAGGAATTTATAGTGTTAAGCATATAATTATATATAATTATAGGTAAAAATACAAATATGTTCTCTCAGCGTATCCTAATTCCTATGATCGACTAAACTAAGCTCTGATACCAAATGTAATAATCGGCATCTTAATGGGTCTGAATTTCGACAAAATCGAAACCCAAGTCCAATAGGGTACAGATCGTTGTTTTTGGTAACCTATAATAAACACAAGTATATCAGAGTGTGATCAATATATACTCATAGTGGAACTGAAAAATAAAATATAACATATGTATTGACTAAACCCACTACCTCGAAATATCATTCCTCAAATAATTGATTGCCTTGTCAACGCTGAGGATGAATAAGAAAACTTCATCGTCTGCAATTCCTATCGAGCTCCAATATCTAATTCTTCTAAATCTAACATGTGGGTTGTTATGAGAAGGGGGTCAGAATAATATTTCGGTGATTGGAAAATTATATACTTTACCGATCCCATTAATTTTTGCCGATTGGTTTCCATTTATGTGTTATATCTATTATTTATGGCTAATCTGTTAAATCTTATGTGTATGTATGATATGTCAAACTTAACCTTCTCCAGGGTAAAACTATATAGGTATATGCATATCTGCGTATGTCTAACCATTCCACTACCCAAAATCCAAAACACTTAATACTTCTTAAATAGGTAGGAGGCAGCCCCATAATGGCTACTTAATACCTTAACACCGAAGTGGGCCCACTACAACATAACCGCTAGTCAATAGGTCCAAACTACAGAGACCAATAACTTCTACATAAGGCTTTATAATAATTGCCATATTACTAATGCATCCCAACTCTATAACTTACCGTCAATTGTAGGCCAAAGGCCCTTTACAGTCTCAAGCAACTACTATCATCATGTCCTAAAAATGTAAGTGATCACAACCTAAACAATTAATACCTTTTCAATGAGAACTAGGCAGACTCTGACCATTTACTACCTACATTTTAGGCAGATCCCCATCATTTAATACATATCTCAAGGTGGACTCCTCTCTAATACTATTCAGCCGACATCGGATAGAATCTTATCTGACCACTTAATACTTCTTTATGGGAGAGGAGGACCCCATAATAGCTACATAATACCTCAAAACTGAAGCGGACCCTTCTTGTGATATCCACTACCATGCCTAACTGTTAACCCCAACCATTTAATACTTCCTAAATAGGGAGGAGGCGGACCCTATAATAGCTACTTAACACCTCTGTTCCAAAGCGGGTCCTACGTCCTACACATATCCTTTTCCCACGAGTCCCATGATTGAAGATGTCCCACATCAGTAGCAAGTATACACAACTGCTAGTAGTGTCTAGGTGAAGAGGGGACTTCTATTATGTAACTCTACTAACCTCGCATCTCAACCCACTAAACCGAACCAATCAATAATGCCTAAGTGTTGGGCTAAGCCAACTAATTCACGGTTGCCCTAAACGTATAACAGAAGGTATATAATTTTCTACTATGAAAATTATATCGCCTTCAACATATATTTAACAGTATTAATACTTACTTATTCGTTATGTAATTATTCCTAATTTATATGCTTAGGCTCTGGTTTCCTTGTAATGTTTAATATATGCCTATTACCCGTATAATTGGTTATAAATGTCAAAATTGGGCAATCTCTAATCAATCCTCATTTAATTCATTTAATCTATTTACCAATTTAAAAATCCATTTGTTATGTCTATTTACTTTCCCTATAAATGTCGTACTAAATTCTCTAGTCAGTCCCCATTTAATTCCTTTTAACTCTCTATTAATTACAAATTTATTGTCCATTAAATCTATAATTAATGCCCATAGATCTTAGTCCTATAATTACTATGCTATTAACAACTAATATGAATATAATCGAACATTACGCTTTTTTTATTTTTTTGAATGTTAAGCTTGGTTGTACGTGTTTATTTATTTATTTATAATTCTAACTATTAATTTCTAAACTAGAACATTTCTTTCCATGTTTTAATTTATCAGAGCAGCCTTTCAAAAAGGATTACAATTATAACTTTCCGTAAATTAACCAAAAGTGAGATTTTTGTTTCGTTTGAAATTATAAGGAATTATTTAATTCCTTTTATTGAAATAAACGGTGTAAACTATGGAAAACAATATCCATATCTTACACATCTCTTTCCCATTTTGGTTTATCCCTTGTTAATTCAAACGACTTGGTTTTACATTTATCTTGAAATTGGATAATTTATGGAAATTATAAGGAACTCGCTCCAAATAAATAAAAAAATAGAAATTCACATTCCAAGTCAACTGAGGCAGCAATTTTACGACCAAATTATAGATCTGAAATAAATAAACATTCTACAATAATAAATATTTGGGACTGAATTCAAATTTCCAGATTATGTCATACATACTATTTCTGTTCCTGTTACCTATTTTATTAAGTGTATAGGCAATAATCCAATACATTTGTTTTAAGCCTATAATTCATCAGATCTTATTTAGGTACAGTAATTAAATGAAATCCAACAATATAAATTTCAATGTTATAAATAAATTATATAATTTCCCACTCACCTTTTAAGCTTTCCAAATCTCCAAACCTAAATCATTCCTTTACTTGACTCCTTTTCAATTCTAATCCAAAAGAATATGTATAACAAGGCATATGCATACTATTAGAATTATATCTGAGAAAATATTTGGGGTTTAAGGGGAATATAGATGTATAGTTATAAAAATTACCTATTTCGTTTGAGCTCTGATCGCGAAACTCCAAATATGAAAGTTGCTCAGAAAATCGCCATGAAAATAATGGTACAAGTTTCGTGGCCAAATTTCAATGATTCCTCAAATTTCATTTTTGAATCCTTATTAATTACTTATTAATTATCATTAATTTTACGGGGTGTTACATTCTCCCCCTAAAAGAATTTCATTTCCGAAATACCCCAAGGGTTGAATCATATAGCACGCAACCAATCTAAGCTATCCAACTAATTATTGTACAAGCAATTTGAAGCCAAACATGTACAAGTGCATGGTACATCACAACATATAAACATGTATGCAGAATGACTCTAATTCGGCGCCTCCTATATGAATGCATTATTTTTTTTAAATTTTGAAAATAAGATGCAAACAACCTAGATATACTGGTAGTTCTACATGTATGCAAGTTTTCAAAACTCCTTTTTTACACAATAATTTCCACATTCCTACAAGTAGGAGTATGGTTCAACCAATTTTGCATCCAATCCCTACCATCCAAAACCTACTAAACGATTTTTAACATCTAAAAAATTTCAAAGTATAGATTTCTAAATCTTTACTCCTACGCTAGAAAAGGATTTTAGATGGAACTTTTTTTACAATTCCACCCTTCTTTTGGATACATATTCTGTCGTACCTTGAAACCTTCTCTTTTCCCCTCAAAAGTTTTCCAATTTTTCTAAGTACAATTTACATAAGAAGGTTTATTTTTGGATGCTAAAGCGTAATTAACCTTGTTAGTCCCTGAGGAGTTGGTTTTGATGACAACAACCTTAGAATAGATTATAAAATATAAATACTAACATTACAAGTTTAGATATATATGTATATGCAGGATCTAACCATGCAGGTATCAAGAATGAAGACTGTACAGTATAGAGATTCAAGATATAGAGATAGAAGACTCATGAGTATCAAGATTATCAAGAGTTCAAGAGTTCAAGGTTAAGTTTGTTTTATTAGGAATATTTGTTAAAACTCGTAGAAAAGCACTGGTATCTTAATATCCAATTTATTCGTGGAATGGAATCCACTTCGAGCCCGTTAAAGGGATGAAACCTACGAAAATCTAGTGGGACATTGTTTTGTATCCACTAATTTTAATTAAAATGATTTTTCAAAATTATCTTGTTTTCAAAATGATTTCAAAACTTTCCTTTTAAAAAGATTCAAAACCCTCGATTTCGTTTTTAAATAATTTTAGCCTCAAAAACATCTTTATTTTCAGAGTCAAAATTACTCCTTATTTTAAACTATCTTTTCAAATAATATATTTAACTTTTAAATTATTTATACTTTGATTTAAATTATAATTAAATAATATGTATATATTGGTCTTTATATTTACTTATGTATTTTAACTATAGTTAAGTATATTTATAAAGTTTAAAATAATTTTAATATAAGATAGAGGTTATTTTCAAAGAAAATCAAAACACCAAAAATCCCTTTGGGATGTCGACATGCCCAAGTACCCCATGTCGACATAGTATCAGTTGGAGTTCAAAATTCAAATTTCAAAAGAAGTGTCTATTCGCCATAACTCTTCATGAATGGTCATGGCCGTTGAACTTCTATAAATAGGGGTCAGTTTCAACGAATTTTTAATCACTTTTTTCTAGTTTTCACTCATCTTCTTCTTCCACATTTCTTAATACAAAATCATACCATTACTCTGCCAAAATCAACATCGAATCATACTCGATTACTTCTAGTTTGATTCTCCATCACTATCTCTACAAGGTTCTCAGTGCTATTCAGAGTCACTACGCCATAAATGACCTTCTGCAACATTTTTGCAAGGTGTTGCCAGCTAAAATGTTGCGATAGCTATAGAATTTTGGTCCTACTGCAACGTTGTATTTTTGGTGTTATCTTAGCCATAGAAATGTGTTGCTCTAGCTAAACAAGTGTAACACGATGCAACATTTTTATATAGTGTTGCCATAGATGTTATCAGATTAAAAAATTAAAAAAAAAATACACCTCAGCGATCCACACCACCATTTAAAACAAAATCACAACCGTCGATTCACACCATCGATCCACACCTTACCAATTTCCATTTCCCGCTTTACTTTTCACTCATCCGCTTTCGTTTCTCACCCCCAATTTTCCAATCCCTAATTTTTATTCCTCCAACTTTAAAAAAAATGACGCCGCTCCTCCTTGTTTCTTCGATCTGGAGAATAACTGGCTTTGATTTTATCCCTTGTCGGCCATATCAATTTCCGTTATTTTCTTTCGCCTCGCGTCAGTTTTCCTCACTACTTCCGGATTTGCGATTTTGTTCAGGTTTTTGGCGATTCTGGTGATTCGAGGTAAGGCTGTGGGATTGCGATGGTTCAAGGAGTTGCTGATTTGGTCGCAATTTCGTGGTTGGGGCCTGATGTCAGAGTGGCAGGGGGTAGTCGAATTGGTTTCGGTGAAAACTAGGGCACGCGATTCCAGTTTCTTTGATGCTCTGATTGATCGAATCTAGTGTGAGAAACGTTCCTGGTAGCTTGCTCCTTCGTTTTCCTTGATTGATTGCTCGAATTGCTTTGACTTCGTCGTCGGGTGCGATGTGATATTATTTGGTATGTTTTCTGCCTTCTGGTTTACTTGAATATTCTTGATTTTGGTTACACTCGCACGCTTTTGCCGATGATGAATTGGGATTTATTTATAGGCTTTATTTCCTATAATCTCGTGTTTAATCTTTCTGTTGGACTTTGAGAAATCCGGTATGTTGGATTGCAATGATGAATACAAACATATGTGTGTTGAGCTTTGTTGGTTTTGCTTGGTCTGGACTGAACTGGTACCATGCTAACCTTGTTCTTTAACATGAACTGATGCTCCAAGTCCTCTGTATATCATGTTACTGCCTAGGTTTCTCTTGTACATGCCTGATGCATTCACTGTTTTTGCTTGATGGGCTGCCTATGTGTACTGCTGTGTTTCTTGCACTGGCTTGTCTATATTTTGCTGAACCTGGTTCTTGTTTGTTTTGTTGGTTGCTTGGCCCTGAGTTGAATCCAGTCGATGACTCGGGTTTGACCTTGTGCCGTGTCCGTTTTTTTGGCTTGTCTACATATCTGGCTGCACTTGAGTATGAACTTGCACTTGAGTAGTTGCACTTGAGTAGTTTCTTGTACCAAGCCTTATGATGCATGTATGTTCATCCATGTACATGCATTTCTTGGTCATGTTATGTTGCTTGCTGTGTTGAGTACTACTTTGTGCACTTGGCTTCTCCTTTGTGCATTTTTGCTTGAACTGTTGCTTGCTGTCTTCCATACTGCCTTGTATCCATGTGTTGCATTCATGTTTGTCTTATGCACTTATGAAAAGAAACAACCCAAATACCTGAGGCAAATAATATAACAAAAATATTTTCATTTTCTGTTCGAGTTAAATATTATTTTCCAGATTACTGCTTTTGAATTATATGTGACAGGTATTAAAGACTGGACAGCTGGATATAAGCTTGAAGACAGAGTCAAATTAAATGTGCATGAGCTTGAAGACAGGTTTCAAAGAAGGTCGATCCCCGCCGGGACTGCGGTGCCCCGGACCCCCGCCGGTGCTGCGCCCGGACCCGCTTCTCGGCTCGCCTTCGGCTCGGCACTCGGCTCGCCTTCGGCTCGGCATATATTTGTCAGTGTCGGTGTTTGTATAAATTGAAACTGCACATGTAATGAGTGAACTGAGTGATGTAGTGAGGAATATCTGTATATGTGAATATCAGTGTTATATATCATTGAATTGTAAAATAGTGGAGTCAGGAATTTGTACTATTTCAAATGTTGAAATAAAATATTTATTTAAATAAATTACTGTTTAAATATCAAATTCTGTGCAATAGCATTTTATTAAATAAATATTTATTTTTATTAAAAAATCAAATATGCTCTATATTGTGGGCCCCACAAATTCAAAAAGTTCATATCTATAGCAACATTTTAGAATGTTGCTACAGATACCTATGGGTGTTGCCATAGACCCAAATAGGGTTCTATTGCAACAATATTACTTATGTTGCCTTAGATAGTCAAAATGTTGCCTTTGAGGTCTAAGGCAACGGCAAAAATTGCATCACCCTAAAAGTGTTGCCATAGACCTATGGCAACATTTTTCGGGCCTGAGCCAACATTTTTTTTGTATTGCAGTAGGCCATTTATGGCGTAGTGAGTTATAGACTTCTTTGTAATCAATCGAGCGAGAAAAGGTGTAATTGTAGCCTTGGAAATCAATTGAGCGAGAGAAGGTGTGATTGTAGCCTTGGAAATCAATTGGGTGAACTTTTTGCCCCGGAAATCAAGTATCTCTACCTAGAGGATTGTCATTCTGGAGGGTGTACCTCGTAGCCTTGAAATCGAGGGTTGTAATTGTTGAATTGTTGTTGAAAGGAAATCCGTACTTGTGTTGCGGGACTGGATGTAGGGTAACTCCGAACCAGTATAAAATCCGGTGTGTTCTTTCCTTTACTGCTTTTACTTTATATTTGCATCTGTGTTTGATTATGTGTTCATATCTGTGTCTGATTAGTGTATACATTGTTAACAAATTAAGATAAAACTCAAAAAGATTAACAAATTTCTTAAAACACTATTCACCCCCCTCTAGTTTTAATTCTAGCCTTAAGATCCTTAATCCGCATTTCTCACATTTGGTATCAGAGATTTGTTTTCAAAAGTTTCATTATCTGAATTTTGAAAAATTTCAAAATGGCTACTAACACTAGTACTGCTATTTCCACCAACACTAGTTCATTTGTAGAAGGTCAGTCTACTGCCAGACCACCACTTTTTAATGGTAGTAACTATGCATATTGGGCATGTAGGATGAAAATATATTTACAATCTGTAGGATTAGATACTTGGAATATCACACAAACTGAATATTCTGAACCCACAACTAATTTTGCACAGTGGACCACTGAGCAAAAGACTGTTGCGCAAAATAATTCTAAAGCAATGAATATTCTGTTTTGTTCACTTGAAAGAAATGAATTTAATAGAGTGTCAGTTTGTAAGTCTGCATATGAAATCTGGAAAACTTTGCAAGTAACTCACGAAGGAACAAGCAAAGTTAAACAGACCAAAATTTCCATGCTCACAAATCAGTTTCAGTTATTTAAAATGAATACTAATGAGTCTATTTCAGATATGTATAGTCGATTTTAGGATATTTTGCATTCTTTAATATCTTTGGGAAAGGAATTTTCGAAAGAAGATCAAGTCAGAAATTTTTTAAATTCTCTCACTCCAGAATGGGATCAAAAGACACTTGCAATTGAAGAGGCAAATGACATCAGTACTTTAAAGATAGAAGAATTGATTGGAAATCTAATGTCATTTGAAGTTCAAATGATCGGGAGAAGAGAAAGCAAAGCATCTGAAAAGAAATCAATGGCATTCAATGCATTGACCAATGGATCAGACTCAAAAAGTGATACTGATGAAGAGATAGCATTTATGACCAGGAATTTTAGGAAATTCCTGAAGTACAGAAAATTGAATAGTTCCAAGAGAAACAACTTTAAGAATTCCAGTAATCAGACTACAGTACCAAACTTTATCAAATGCTTCAATTGTGACGAACCAGGTCATATCAAAAGAGACTGTCTGTATCCAGATAGACAGAATCCTCCTATGAACAATGAACCAGCAAAGAAACGGAAGCATGCATTTACTGCTACTCTAGATGACTCAGACTCGTCCTCAAGTGATGATGATCAAAAGACGGATAATTCGAATTTGTGTTTCACTGCAGTTCACGACTCCGACAAATTCAAAGAAATGGATTCAGAAAAAGGTACACGTTTACAATACAATTGGTTGAAATTGCTTGCATAGAATTAGTTGCTTGATTGTTTGATTGATTGATTTTGAATTGATATGTTGTTTGAATTTTAAAATTTATTTTCTATTTTTACTATTATTTTTTTATTATTTTTGACACATTCTGAAATATATTATAAGTACAATAATATTTCAGAAATATAGACATTAATAATAATATTTATTTATATATATGTATTAGATAACTTAGGAAAAATCATGTCATGAAAATTCAAAGGCACATGTCGACATGGCCCCTACCACGATGTCGACATGCCTACCTGAATTTGAATTTCAAATTTTGAATTCAAATGTTTGAATTTCCCTCCACCTTTTCACTTCATTTATTTCTCTGAAAAGATACCTTTTGACCAGAGAATATGTCCTTTGAAAGTCTATTTATTCACTATCTTTTATCATATCTTTTCACTTTCATTTTCAAATTCAAACTCTCTCTTCATATCTTCAAGCTCTCTACTCTCTACTCTAATGGCTTCTTCAAGCAACCCCTCAACCATGAGAATTTCCTGAAAAATCAAAGAGCAATTATTCAATGATCCGGAGGCAATTAAAGCATACATCAATTATGCTAATTATGCCAAAGTCCATCCCGGAAAATTTGCTATTTTTTAAGATTTTTCTTCTTATGAAATTGATTCTCTTTTTGCAAACAATGGTGTTTTAAGTCTTATTGACTCTTCTCAAAATGATTTTATTTGCTATCCTAATCTTGTCAAAATCTTCTATGCTAATTTAAACCGTGGTTTTTATAATGGAAATGAGAATTAAATTTGGAGTAGTGTCAAAGGCACTCAAATTGTTTTGAATTGTAATCTTTTGGGTACCATTCTTAATTGCAAAAACACGGGAATGGATCTTTCTAGTTTTAAAATCGATGAACATGATCGTGAGACATTTCATCATATTTTTGAAGGAGATGAAAACTTTGAATTTAAAAACCGAAACTTTCGTCCTAAAGCAAGAATTGTCAATCTTCTCTTACAACATTCTTTGACCCCAAGATCGGGAAATTTTAACAATCCTACCTCAAAAGTGTGCAAAGCACTTTTTGCTATTTTCGAAAATTATGATATCAATTGGGCGCAAGTTATTTTGGATGAACTTCGTCCTAAAAAGTTTGAAATGGGAGAAAACACTTTATATCATGGAATTTACCTTACTCGGATTTTCAATTATTTTGGAGTGGATTTCAAAGGTGAAGAATTTGTCTCTAGAAAAGTTTTTAATATTTCAAACATTTCTCTCATGAAAATCCCATATGTTTTTCAACCTTATGAGACTCTTACCGAAAAGGAAGAACGTTTGGCTCATGAAGAAATGGAAGAGGAAGAAGAAGAAAGGGATGAAATGGAAATAGAAGAATAAGAAGAAGGTGAAACATCCTTAGAAAGTATTGAATATCCTTCCAATCCATCCAACAAAACCCTTCTCAAAAACCAAAAGATAATTGTGGAGAATCAACGGATTTTAAAACGATCCGTTAGTAAGAAGTTGGATAACATGTCTTCAAAGATGAACAAGTTCTTTTCAAAAGTCAGCAAGAAACTTGGATTATCTTCATCATCTTCATCCTCTAACTAGTTTTAGCTTTTAGTATCTTATTGTATTTGTCTTAGTTTGTTTTATTTCGAATGTTCGTGTAGTTCTTTATGTTTAATCATTGTATTATCCTATTATGCAATGAAATTGAATTTCCTTCCTGTCATCTAGCTTATTTTATATCTTGAATAAATGTTAGTATATTATAGAAATATATATACATCATTATTCACAAAATAAAATTATCATCAATATTCACTATAGTATGTCGACATACCCCCCTAGATCATGTCGACATATACTGGTCAGAAGTGACTATTGATTTTGAATTTGAAATTGGAATAACTACCAAATGTCTATTCATTTCAAATGAATTTCTACACCTATATATACCTTTTTCTTCCAGAAATCTTCACTGAAATTTATTTCTCATTATCTTATCCTTCATTTCTCTCTCTAATTCAAGTATGGCCAATCCTATTCATAATCTATCTGGAAATCTTGAAGAAACACTCAATTCATTCAAGAATATTCTCTCTATCATCCTTCGTAATCAACGTCACTTAGAACTGAGTCAAATGCAGATGATCAAGTCAAATGCAATTCGTTGGATGATCTCCTCCCTGCACAAGGATGATAATGAAGCACATCCTCCCGTTTCTCTATCTGTTGATAATGAGAATTGGGATGCCATCAAACAAGACCCTATCTTTGGAGAAGAAGGATGGGTTGATGTTCCTCGTAACGTTTAATTTTCTTTCTTTGTTTGATTTGTCTGAATTAATTTGTTTGATTTAATTTAGTTTGAATTGATACTTTGTGTGGATTGATTTTATTTGGTTTGAAGTTTGATGTGTAAAACATATATATATACACTGAAATGAATATAGTCTTTAATTAAGTTATTATGCTCATAAGTATCATTATTTCTTAATCTATATATTATATATTTCATTGTATAGTTTATCAATGCAGGTACTAAAATCCAAGAGTAAGGGGGAGTAAATTTTTTGTTGATGACAAAGGGGGAGAAATATAAAATAGGGTAGTTAGGCATAGATTAAGGGGGAGTTGTTAGTTTTAGGGGGAGTTATTAGGATATAAGGAATATTTTATAAACAAAGGTTGTCATCATCAAAAAGGGGGAGATTGTTAGTCCCTGAGGAGTTGGTTTTGATGACAACAACCTTAGAATAGATTATAAAATATAAATACTAACATTACAAGTTTAGATATATATGTATATGCAGGATCTAACCATGCAGGTATCAAGAATGAAGACTGTACAGTATAGAGATTCAAGATATAGAGATAGAAGACTCATGAGTATCAAGATTATCAAGAGTTCAAGGTTAAGTTTGTTTTATTAGGAATATTTGTTAAAACTCGTAGAAAAGCACTGGTATCTTAATATCCAATTTATTCGTGGAATGGAATCAACTTCGAGCCCGTTAAAGGGATGGAACCTTAAGTAGGATGAAACCTACGAAAATCTAGTGGGACATTGTTTTGTATCCACTAATTTTAATTCAAATGATTTTTCAAAATTATCTTGTTTTCAAAATGATTTCAAAACTTTCCTTTTAAAAAGAATCAAAACCCTCGATTTCGTTTTTAAATATTTTAGCCTCAAAAACATCTTTATTTTCAGAGTCAAAATTACTCTTGATTTTAAACTATCTTTTCAAATAATATATTTAACTTTTAAAATTATTTATACTTTGATTTAAATTATAGTTAAATAATATGTATATATTGGTCTTTATATTTACTTATGTATTTTAACTATAGTTAAGTATATTTATAAAGTTTAAAATAATTCTAATATAAGATAGAGGTTATTTTCAAAGAAAATCAAAACACCAAAAATCCCTTTGGGATGTCGACATGCCCAAGTACCCCATGTCGACATAGTGTCAGTTGGAGTTCAAAATTCAAATTTCAAAAGAAGTGTATATTTGCCATAACTCTTCATGAATGGTCATGGCTGTTGATCTTCTATAAATAGGGGTCAGTTTCAACGAATTTTTAATCACTTTTTTCTGGTTTTCACTCCTCTTCTTCTTCCACATTTCTTAATACAAAATCATACCATTACTCTGCCGAAATCAACATCGAATCATACTCGATTACTTCTAGTTTGATTCTCCATCACTATCTCTACAAGGTTCTCAGTGCTATTCAGAGTTATAGACTTCTTTGTAATCAATCGAGCGAGAAAAGGTGTAATTGTAGCCTTGGAAATCAATTGAGCGAGAGAAGGTGTCATTTTAGCCTTGGAAATCAATTGGGTGAACTTGTTGCCCCGGAAATCAAGTATCTCTACCTAGAGGATTGTCATTCTGGAGGGTGTACCTCGTAGCCTTGAAATCGAGGGTTGTAATTGTTGAATTATTGTTGAAAGGAAATCCGTACTTGTGTTGCGGGACTGGATGTAGGGTAACTCCGAACCAGTATAAAATCCGGTGTGTTCTTTCCTTTACTGCTTTTACTTTATATTTGCATCTGTGTTTGATTCTGTATTCATATCTGTGTCTGATTAGTGTATACACTGTTAATAAATTAAGATAAAACTAAAAAAGATTAACAAATTTCTTAAAACACTATTCACCCCCCCCCTCTAGTGTTAATTCTAGCCTTAAGATCCTTAATCCGCATTTCTCACAAACCTAAGTGCAAATTTTTGTTTCACTGTCATTAAGGTATGGAAATAGAAATTCCAAAGATAAAACAGCTTTTTCCCTTGTTATTATCTATGTTTAGTATACTGTTACACTTGTTGGATGGTATTCATTAACACGTCGACCTGCCCTACGTCACGTTATGGCCCTAGAAAATTGAAAATTTTCCATTTTCCATCAAAAATCTTTTCTTTTTGCCAATCAAACTTGCAAAAGAGTTTGAAAAATCAAATTCCCAAAAGCATTTAAACGCCATTTTATTATTATATTGTTATATTATATATTTTTCAAAAGTACTTGGCCAAAATTCTCCAAAAACATTTGAACCTAACTTCTCAAAATCATTTAAACAAAAAAATCAAAAGCATTTGAACACAATTTTTCAAAACATTTGCCGCTCTATCCTTAATTCATTCAGACCACGTCTTAACGTAATTGGGACTCAGTCTCTCAGCTAATATATATGATTGACTCTAGTATCGTGCGATTAATCCTAGATTTGAGGAACCTTTCCTTTTCTTTTACTCTAAACAACAAACTACCTACAAGTGTATTTATAAATTTTAGCTTTAAGGTATATGGATAGCGATCCGTGATTTCGTAATAACCTTTCCCTGTCTTCATTTGCTAAAATTTATTTTTTCCAAAATCCTAAAGTTTTGGGATCTAAGTATTTTTATTTCTAGTTGCTAACTTAATTTCCTAATTTATTTTATAAAATTCTAGTCTTTTCTACATTTTTATTGCCTGTTAAGTGTCCTTATGTGATCTTTTTATTTGCACTATTTTCCAATGTATTCATATTTATGTAGGGGTCTAATCTCATGCATCAAATCAACATAGTAATAAAATAGGAACATTTCTCATACCATATCGTATGCTTTTCTAATAACCTTCAGAAGACAAATAGCGATAACAACCCAAAGACCCTAAAAGAAAATTTTGTTGGAAACTGTCATTCATCATCAACTGGTGTTAATGATGTTATGGCCCTAAGACTCCTTGCTAAATTAAAATGGACATCCTTAATATGTCATTCCACTATCACCCACCCTCCTTAACTCTTCTTTTGGCCTCTAATAAATATGGTCCACCGTTACTTCAATTATTATATCCAATTATGGGATAAATTATGCATATCCACCCCGCGGTGGTTAAGAAATATGAATTGTGCACATTTAGAATAACTCATTGGAAAATTGGTTTAGTGAAATAATTTTACCACCACCAATCTTGCCTTCTTCAACCTTGAGGCAACCAAAGTCCTTCATATGTGTTAGTCATCTCACTACTCTCTAACCATACTACTATCTTCTCAAAACCTCTTGATAGTATCCTCAAAGTTTGATATTTATTCCTCTATATCCTTGATCCTTCATGCAAGTATACCCTAGGCTCGTAAAATTGTTCTTTGATATCGTTCTCCATTCCTTCGATTATCCTCCTTATGGCTTTCAAACATCTCCAATAAATTATTCCTAGTTTCATACCAACATTTCTTATATTCAACGGGGACTCCTTGTTGCTACCCTATGAGCATTCGTAGATATTTGATTTATAGCCTAAAACCTTTACCACATCTTACCTAGGTAGTGATCCTTATCTATTCCATATTAAAATTTTGGTTTGGTTCTCACCATTCTTTATAAAACTAAAATTTCACAATCATGTACCTAATCCAAAACCTTTATTTAAAAAAAATATAAACTTAGAATTTTTTTTATCAAATTCAAAATGTACTTGGTTTCAAAAGGGAACCATGAAATTTTTTCCTTTTTAACCGATTTTACCTTTTTAAGGACTTTCTACAACAGAGATTTACTTCTTTTAAAAGTGGGATTTTTAACTCAAAACATTCAAAAACTCAATTACTATACCAAACCATTTTTTTCAAAAATATCTTCTATAACTTTAAACAATGAAAAGTGGAGGAGACAATGATAACTTTCATCCTATTATTTTCCTATACTCATGCTATCTCTGCTTGCATCTTTGATGAAGATTTTCATAGCACGAGAGGGAGACTTCTACTAGATATGGGTAATTGCAACATCTATCTAAAGTATATACGCAATTACTACATATCCATGTAATTTATCCATTCTTCCTATTATATCCCAATTATTTTTCTGCTACATTATTTCTAACTAGATTGTTAATCTTTTTTTTTGTGCATTCCTAATGCTATTTCTATCTAAATTATCGGGCGTTCTTACCCATCTATTTTCTATACCTTATTTGAATCAAGTACCATTTCCGTTTATACACCCCATAAAATTAATTTTAAAATGGAACTTCCAAATTTACAAAATAGGAAAAATCATCGACCCCAACCTACGCTCTAGTTTACATTTATTTCAAAAAAGATATACCCTTTTATCAAAATCTTTAAATCCAAACTTTTTGACTCAACCAATTATAAACTAAGAATTTCAAAAATAAAAAACCTTATTCACCAAAAACCTTTTAATCATAAACTTTTGACTCAACAAATTTTCAAATTATGAATTTCCAGATATCCTTACTTTTCCAAAACAGTCAACTTCCCAATAAATCCTTTGAAAAAACCATTCTAAACATTCCAAAGATTTCTCAAAAATATTTTATCAAATTCTTTCTCATGGGTTTAGACTTAGAAATGGACTTTTATTGCCCTATCTTTAGGGCACACCTTCCCTAATTATCCTTGACCCATCTCTATCCAAAATCTGACTTATCTTCTTGTGGTGATTAGTGTACACTTTCTTGTGGGAACTTGCTCCACTCCTTCTTCATACCTTGCTTCCAGATGATTGCAACATGTTATTTGAGTTTTTAACCCAACAGAATTCAACAGGAACTAAAACATCTACGACAAGTTAAAACCATCTCAAGGATCAACCAAGAAGACCAGAGGTAAATGAAGAGAAGGACCCAAGAAAAAAGATGTCAAAAAAGTCTAAGTTGATGGATCGCTAGCAATCCATCACCTATGGATCGTTAGTGATCCATAGGGGTCGCTCGTCGATCCTCCAACCCTCTTACACCGTGATCTAGTAATATTTCTAAGGATGTATGTTAAGTTTGATGATATCCTAAGCGAGCTAGTTCAAGAAGTAGGCATTCACAAGGTTCCAGCAATAGTTTAATGCAATCAATATGTGAATCATCATCAAAACAAAGCATTTAGTCATGAAATTACATGGAGAGCATCTACACAAGGCAAGAAACACGATCCAATAGGAATGAGCCAAAAATACTCTAACTGCATGGATCGCTAGCGATTCATCATATTGGATTGGTTCGTTCTGAAATTTCTTGAGCGCCTTCGTACCTTCAAATGTAAGTCTCTGACAAAGCAGCTTTGGCCCAAGTGCTCTCCAGCCCCTATAAATACAATCCTACCTTCAACATAGAGAGGATCTTATAGACTATCTACTTGAACTCTGCAGAAACTATTCTTCACTCTTCCCCTCCCACATAAAAATCATCTAAAGGGTTCACTGTGGTTCTCCAATGAACTCTAAAACTGGTGACTTGATCTAACTTACAAGATCCAATCAAATTATAATCAGATTCAACTTGTAATTACAATCAGTCGATAAAAAAAAGTTATAAAGTGGACGTAGGCTTCGTTAACAGCCGAACCACTATAAAAATCTCATGTCTCTTTACTTTATCTACAAGTTATTATTCCTTGTTTCTATTTTATTTGCCTTGATAAATAGGGCTGGTGCTTTCACACTCAATCCAGGGTGTTGACCCATTTTTTGGGTTAACACAACATATACGTTCTTACTTTCCATTTGTCTAAATGAAATGTGCATCTTCCATCGGCAGTCCATCAAAATCCACAATCATAAGGTAGTATAGGCCCAACAAAGGATTCATGGATCATCCAACCTCCAGGATTCTTCTATATATCATGCTCATGCTCTTCTTAGCCCACTCCTTACGATATGACCTCGTCCCATGAGGTAATTGGGATAGGAGTATAAATTTTAACTCTGTTTATATTTCCAACTCATAGTTACCTCACCCATACTTTCGGAGTATGGTCGCAACTACTACTATAGTAGGTATTTATAGTGTTAAACATATAATTTATATATGATTATAGGTAGAAATAGAAATATGTTCTCTAAGTGTATCCTAATTCCTATGATCAACTAAAATAAGCTCTAATACCAAATGTAATAACCCGCACCTTAATTGGTCCGAATTTCAACTAAATAGAAACCTAAGTCCATTATGGTACAGATCGTTGATACTGGTAACCTACAATAAACGCAATTATATCAGAGCGTGATCAATATATACTCATAATGGAATTGAAAAATATAATATAACATATGTATTGACTAAGGCCACTATGTCGGAATATCATTCCTTGGATATTTAATTTTCTTGTCAGCGCCAGGCATGAATAAGAAGACTTACCATCTCCAGTTCCCGTCTAGCTCCGGTAACCAGTTCTTCTAAATCTAGCCTGTGGGTTGTTATGCGGAGAGGGTCAGAACAACGTTCTGGTGATTGGAAAATTATATATTTTACCCATCCTATTAATTTATGTCGATTGGTTTCCATTTAAGGGTCATGCCTATTATTTACAGCTAATCCGTTAAATCTAATGTGCACGTACGATATATTTAACTTAACCTTCTCCAAGGTATAACTATATAAATATATATCTATCTGCATATATGTCTAACCGTTCCACTACCCAAAACCCTGGTCACTTAATACTTCTTAACTAAGGAGAAGGCGGACCCCGTAATGGCTACTTAATACCTCAGTCCTGAAGCAAGACCTCCCAAACATAACCGCTAGTCAATCGGTCCTAACTACAGAACCACTATAAAAATCTATTGTCTCTTTACTTTATCTATAGGTTATTATTCCTTGTTTCTATTTTATTTGCCATAATAAACAGGGCTGGTGCTTTCACCCTCAATCCAAGATGTTGATCCATTTTTTTAGTTAACATTTTGGTGGTTCCATTGAGAGCCCAACTCAAGCTTAGATCTAGGTATCTACTTTGGATCAGATAGGTTCAGAAGTTAGATCCTCAATCACTACTTAGAAGATTTGCTATTGAGAATCATGGCACCAGGAAGAAGGAGAACAACTTTCGGAAGATCCATAGGAGCTACCATTGTTGGAGAAGAAGCAAACCCTCAGCAAACTAAAGTCAACAATCCCAACAATCTACAATTAGGAGCCAACTCCGGAGATCAGGTTCTAGGATCCTCTATTCAGCGTGTAGTTGTCACTAGAGATGAATTAAATGAAATGGCTGACGAAATTAAGGAGAAGATGGAAAATAGCCAAAGGGCTTTCATGGACAAATTGAATGCTATATTGACCTTGCAGTCTCATGCTGGTTTAAGTACCATGACAGATCCCGAGGCCGCCGTGGAGCAAGAAAATTCTTCCATTTCTAGGCCTACATAGGAGAAACGGGAAGCAGACGCATAAAGGAGTGATAGGTGGAACTGTAGGAATCAATATGGAAGGAAACACAAGCACTCCACCAACTACGAGGCAACAAGCTACAAACTTAAATAGAGGGGCAAAATCCCCATGGGAGGATGTAGTCATGGATCTCTCTGACTTAGAAGACTGTGAGCGACTTGATGACAACAAGTTAGAAGGAAATACCAATGCATTCAATGATGCCAGGGAGATCCAGACTGCCCTCATCAGACCAACCAAAAGCCAACGGAACCCTAAGGGAGTGCCTCTCCTGAAGACAGGAGAGCCTAGGCTTCAGCCCACTCACCGAGATCGTTTGCAAACCCAAACACTTGGTGCAGTCACAGCAGTCGACCCCCGGATTACCGGACATCTGAGGCCTATATCGTGGACATGGTCAAACGACTAATGGATGAAAGTAAGGATAGAAGGGATGATGAATGGGGATCCGCTCCAATTTAGACTCCTTTCACTGATGACATTTTAAATGAATAATACCCTAAAAAGTTCACTATGCCAACAATTCCATCTTATGATAGAACGAGAGACCACAAACCCCACTTATATAAGTACAGTTGGTACATGGACAAAGCAAATGCTTCGGATGCCGTTCGATGTAGATATTTCCCAATTTTTCTAGAGGGAATTGCTTCCATGTGGTTCACTAGGCTTCCGCCAAGATCCATATCCACCTTCAATCAACTAGCAGCAAGATTCCTTGATCGGTTTAGACTTCACACGGCACAGCCAAAAGATGTGATGTCCTTGTTTGGCCTGTTCCAGGGGTGGAACAAATTTCTGAAGTCTTTCATGAATCGGATTAACAATGTGGTAAGTGAAGTAAGTAATCTGAACGAGGATATGGGTTTCATGGCCTTAGTACGCGTAATTCACCCTGAGACTGAATTCGGGAAAAGGATCAAAATGAAACAATCCACCACTATGAAGGACTTCAATCGAAAGGCGAGCCAGTATTTGAGATTGGAAGAGGCATAGAAATTAAAAAGGAAATCTGCTAACCTATAACCGACCAACATTGGGTAGAATGGTATGGCGATAAACCAAGATATAGACATCTCCGGGACCGTTGAAGGGAACGCAGGAAAAAATGGGAATAAGAAAGGGAAGAACCAAAATTCTAACAAGTGAAACGGAAGTAGCAAGCGACTCAAAGGTTTGCGGCCCGAAGAATACACCCCGCTCAAAGATACTCCAGAAAACATTTATCGCGCGACATAGGGGACGGAAGAATACAAGAATCCGCCTAAAAAGGAAACAACCAACCAACAGAAGCGTTATGGAAAGTACTTCCGCTTTCATGAGACGCATGGACATAACACGAATGAGTATTGTCACCTAGAGAACTTGATTGAGGAGTTGATTCGGGAAAACAAGCTTCAGCAATATGTAAGGAAACCATTAAATCATGACCAACCCATAGCGCCTTAAGCTCCTAGAAACCAAGAAAACCAAGTTGGAACCAACAAAGAGCGACCCAGACGGACTGACCAAAGACTCATCATTGGAACGATATCTGGAGGGCTCCATCCCGTGCAGAAGAGTTGGGGAGAAATGGAGCAGAATGTGTTAGCGCCAAAATTGGTCACTAACATCCAGATCCAGATGAAAGCACCAGATCACAGATAGAATGTATATGGAGAGTATAAATGTGAAGAACAGTAAAAATTAAAAAGAAAGCGGTAATAACAGAGGATTTATAGTGGTTCGGCTGACTCCGGCCTACGTCCACTCCAGAAATTTCCTTTTTATTGATGTCAGAATCAATTACACTTACAATCTAGAGTTTTTAGAACAACAATGGCAGAGCAACCTTAGTATAAAAGATGAAGAGAAACAGAATGAAGATCCTTTTTATGAAGCCCCGCCTGCTGTATTTATAGGCAAAACCCGAGTTATTGGGCTTCCTGAGTAGTCCGGGCCCACCAAGACCACTGTCGACCTAAACTTCGAACACCACGACCGACCCCGAGTTCATAATACGCCGACTCGATATCCCCTGGGCATGACTCGAAGCAGGCCTATCCAGGACTCGGAGTAAACTAGGCTAGAACTCGCAGCAAAATGAAGCCGATCCTATCCACTCATGCCATCCCGAAGACTGGAGGATGCCGACCCGAGGTAAGTGAGCAACGACTCGAAGCTACCGACCCCATTCAATATGTTGATCCCATTCTTACCGACCCAAAACCAAATTGTCGATCCTGCCTCCAAATGCTTACCAAACCCAGAACGAGATGCCGATCCACACATATCGATCGGCTTATGCCGATCTATCTTGGTCGAACCATATCCACACTCCAACACCGAGCCACTACCAACTCTAATACCTCTCAAGCATACCGAACCACCTATTGCCGATCCAATCAAGTTGCACCGTCCCCGAACGACCGACCCACATGTATTGAGCCATACCCATCGAGCCAGTCGCACCGGGCCACCTCGGCTTAAGCACCATGACCGAACCATGCATGATCCCCTCTCCTTGACCGAGTCATGCACGACTGAGCCACCTTGATTGAACGACCGACCCACATGGCCAAACTCCAATGACCGAACGCTACTGATCGACCCATGTTATGCCGAACTCCCGGCTTCGTAATCAAATTTATCATCCATGATTGATCGTCTATCCATCCAGTTGACTCAAACCCATCGTATTCCAATCTCGACGAACGAGTAGTCAATTTAGTTAAATCTGCATGTCCACGACCTTGCCAAAAGGCGGGTTAACATTTTCCCCCCAAAACATGCCTTGCTACTGGAAGGTGTGTTTTGAATAGTCTCAAATTCAATATCCGAAGTTCATGTTACATTCATTACCAAGCAATTCCATCCAAATCCGATACACTACTCCGCGACCGTTTCAAGTCGTTATCCAAGCCCACGATCTCTCCGAATTCATTAACCGAACCCACGATCTCTCCGAATCATTTTATCCGAGCCCGGGACCTCTCCAGGTCCTGTAGTCCAAATCGAGGACCTTGCCGAGTCCAAATCCTAAGTCAAAATCCGAATCTGATAGTCGAGTTCTAATCCATCCATATCCAATAACCAATAACCACATCCATGACCTCTCCGAGTCGATATCCAAATCCGGGACCGCTTCGGGTCCATGCACAAATCCTTAGCTATTCATAGCCAATATCCAAATTCGTAACCTCTCCGGGTCCTTGCCAAGCGTAACCAGCACTTGACGACCTATTTTAAGTAATGCCATAGTGTTCCTAGTTCAGTGTCCCTGAACGCTGAGTAATGCCGTGGCTTAAGCCCTAAGCCGAATTCTGGTCGCTCCGGACCCTTACCGAGCATAGTCCATACTCGATGACCTGAAATAGTAACCGATAGATAGTACGGGGCCTAAGTCCTAGGCCGAAACATGGTTTCTCCGGACCCCTGCCGAGCATAGTCCATACTCGACGACCTGAAATAGCAACCAATAGATAATACGAGGCCTAAGTCCTAAGCCGAATCCCGATCTCTCCGGACCCTTACCGAGCATAGTCCATGCTCGATGACCTTTTAGCCAAAAACCAGAGGAAAATCCAATCAAAATCCAATCTGAAATCCAAATCAAACCAGAAATCCATATCAAAAATCCAAACCAAAAGACAAACGTCCAAACCGGAATCCAAAACAAAAAACAAGCAAAACCGGGAGTTCAAACCAAACTCCAAAACCAAACCATAAAAAGCAAGTGTCCAAGCCAAAAAAGAAAAAACAAATTTCACAAACCAGAGCATCACAGTTTATCATCATCTCTGAGCATGCCTAGGGGTTGTCTCCGTCCCCGTACATGAGTAAGTGACTTAGCCGTCTGTCCAAGGTTTGCTACTTATTCCAAATCATCACGGTTAGTTGATAACCAACCGACCACCATTCCTGGGCCTCACGCCATCGTCGTCAAGGTAGGCGGTGGCTGCTCCTATTCCACCGCTGCATTCCGAGTTTCGACATATTGTTGCAACTGACCATTCCTTACATGCTCCTCGATTATATCATTTAGATGTCGACAGCTGTTAGTATTATGCCCATCCAGGTCATGAAAGAGACAATGCCTTCCCGATGCCCTTTCACGTTCTGAGGGTTCCCTCCTTGTCGGCCTTCGATAAGGAAGGCGATCCCGAGTATCCAAGAATATCCGCTCCAATGTTGCATTCAATCCTATGTAAGTGGAGAATTTTGGTTCTCCCTAGTGCTTTCTCTTCCCTTTATCCTTGTCCTTACCCGAGCTTTCACCGGGCGGTCTTCCATCCTTAACCATGTTTACTTCCTTTGACTTCATATCCAAACACGCATCCTCTTGTTAAAGAAATCTCTCAGCTTCATGAAAGAATTCCCTGAGATCCATTGGTGGGTCCCATATCAACGATACTTTGAAATCTGAATTATCCCTGACTCCTGATACTATAGCCATCAGAACCATTGATGGATCCAGCCGATCCACCGAAGCAATTGCTGCATTAAACTGAGTTAAGAAAGTCCTGAGCGATTCATCCACCCTCTGTTTAACTGACGTCAGTGTCATCGCATTCTTCGGCCTTTTGATGTGAACTCGAAACTATTTCAAAAACCTATCCTCCAGTATTGTCCATGTTCCAATTGATCCATCTTCCAGCTGTCTGAACCACATAGCAGCTATATCGGTCAAGTACAGGGGAAAACACCGGGCCATAACCTCCTCTGATGCCCCCAGCACTTCCATATGCCTTGTGTACCTCATCAAGTGGTCAGTGGGATCCGTCTTACCGTTGTATACTTCCAGAGTGGGCAACTTGAAATCGGGCGGATTCCTAGCTATCTTGATGTTACGGGTAAATGGACTTTTGTTGAATCCCTCCAAATCTCTGTTTGTCAGACCTCCATGAATGGTTCGCCTGATGATGTCAACCAATCTAGTGTTACCTGCCAAGGGTTGCCCCACATCTACATTTCCTAACTGCCCTCCAAGTCCACGAGGGAATTCCGGTACATATTCCTCGTCACGTACTCCTGTATTCCGGTTGGTGCCAGGCTACGCAGCGTTATCTAGTATCCCTCCATGGATTGGTCCAGCATTACCATGTGGTGTGCCCCCGAGTCTAGGTCCATCCAGATTGACAGTTGTTTGCTAATTGGGGGTTGCCCCTGCTGAACCGCTCCATCTGCTTGTCGGTTGAGTCGTTATGATCCAGCTCCATGGATCTGAGCTCTTGCAGCTCCTGTTGGTCCTACCTGTCCAAATTGTCTGAAAAGTGTCTGCATCATTTCCTCTTGCCTTTTCATCAACTGCTCCTGCATGGAATTCATCATAACCTGCATCTCGTCCCTAGTGATATAGATGGAGGCTTGATTAGCTCCAGAGGAAGCCTCCTGACTTCCCTCTTGCCGACTCCTCTCTGTCCTTTGTCTCCTGGTTGATTGCTTTGCCATAGTCTCCAGAATCCAAGTTCCTAGGCCTTTAAATCCAAAATCCAAGCTTCTGAATCCCTGAGTTCAACTCTCAGCGAAAGCACCAAAATGTTAGCGCCAAAATTGGTCACTAACACCCAGATCCAGATGAAAGCACCATATCACAGTCACAGATCACAGATAGAATGTATGTAGAGAGTATAAATGTGAAGAACAGTAAAAATTAAAAAGAAAGCAGTAATAACAGAGGATTTATAGTGGTTTGGCTGACTCCGGCCTACGTCCACTCCAGAAATTTCCTTTTTATTGATGTCAAAATCAATTACAGTTACAATCCAGAGTTTTTAGAACAACAATGGCAGAGCAGCCTTAGTATAGAAGATGAAGAGAAACAAAATGAAGATCCTTTTTCTGAAGCCCCGCCTGCTGTATTTATAGGAAAAACCCGAGTTATTGGGCTTCCTGAGTAGTCTGGGCCCACCAAGACCACTGCCGATCCAAACCTCGAACACCACGACCGACCCCGAGTTCATAATACGCCGACCCGATATCACCCGGGCATGACTCGAAGCAGGCCTATCCAGGTTTCAGAGTAAACTAGGCTAGAACTCGGAGCACAATGAAGCCGATCCTATCCAATCATGCCGACCCGAAGACTGGGGGATGCCGACCCGAGGTAAGTGAGCAACGACTCGAAGCTACCGACCCCATTCAATATGCCGATCCCATACTTACCGACCCAAAACCAAATTGTCGATCCTGTCTCCAAATGCTTGCCGAACTTAGAATTAGATGTCGATCCACACATGTCGATCGACTTATGCCGATCTACCTTGGTCGAACCATATCCACACTCCAACACCGATCCACTCCCAACTCTAATACCTATCAAGCATAACGAACCACCTATTGCCGATCCAATCAAGTTGCACCGACCCCGAACGACCGACCCACATGTATTGAGCCATACCCACCGAGCCAGTCGCACCGGGCCACCTTGGCTTAAGCACCATGACCGAACCATGCAAGATCCCCTCTCGTTGATCGAGCCATGCACGACCGAGCTACCTTGATCGAACGATCGACCTACATGGCCGAACTCCAATGACTGAACGCTCCTAACCGACCCATGTTATGCCAAACCCCCATCTTCGTAATCATATTTATCATTTGTGATTGATTGTTTATCCATCCAGTTGACTCAAACCCATCGTATTCCAGTCTCGACAAACGAGTAGTCGATTTAGTTAAATCCGCATGTCCACGGCCTTGCCAAAAGGCAGGTTAACAATATGCGACCTAATTAAAGCATGCTTCGATAGATGCATGCTTTGCGATCGAAGATGGAACCCTTGCTAAGCAATAGAGAACCCTGAACGACAACATGGTATTCCGAAATAGAGACACTAAGGGAATAGAAGCTCCAACTCTCGACTCCATGGTCATGACAGTAGGAATCGGACCCGGCATGGTCCAACGGATATTGGTAGACAGCGATAGCTCTGTGAATATCTTTTTTAAATGCACCTTTGATTAGATGAAGATCGGTATGAAAGGTGTATCCGCCTGCCAAACAACAATTCAGGGATTCACCGGTAAACCCAAACAACCTGTAGGAACAATTGACTTACCTGTAGAACTCGGAGAAGGCGACCAAAGAGACACCCTCATCCAAACCTTTGTGATCGTAGATGAAATTTCCACCTACAATGCTTTCCTGGGGCGACCTGCCTTGGCAGGTTTCAGGATTGCTTTAGCTCAATTGTGTCTAACTATGAAATTTCCAATGGAAAATGTAGTCAGGGTGATTAAGGGAGACCAATGTGTCGTTAGGGAATGTTATATCGTGGAACTACGTGAGTCTAAAAGAAAAGAAAAGGGGAAGAATGTAGGGGAGAACTCTCCACATTCGTGAACCTATCGAATAGCAACTACAGAGCCCCCTGGCTTGGGACCATAGTCGATTTGATAAGTCTTTGAACCCTAGAAAGAAGAGTTTAGAGGAGGAACGGGCAGCACCGGCAGAATTGACGATGTTTGTCTCAATCGACATGGATGACCCAACACGGGTACTCAAAATTGGATCGCATCTTGGAAACAGGATGCGACTGGAACTCATCAAATTTCCTCGCGCCAATCTGGATGTATTCGCTTGGACGCATTACGATATGCGTGGGGCATCGCTAGAGATAGCTTGCCACTATAACGACCCGTATTTCAACCAGTTAGAAATATTAAATTTAATATAATTGTTAAATGAAAATGGTTACAAATAAAAAAATTTCGATTATTGATGTTAATGTTAATGTTAATGTTATAAAGAATGGAATGCATGTTATTTCTAATTGGAATATAATTGTAGAGCTTAATTTGGATATAATTGTAAGTTAATAAGGAATAAAATAATTAATGTATCAAATGGTGAAATCATATGTTATTAATTGAAATTGGTTTTAGCATAGAATAAGAAATCAATTATTTAGTAAGTAAATTTATTAACCTTCGGGTGTAAACAATAAATTTATAAATGTGTTTAAATTACTAAGATGTAACAATTGTTCTATTTCTTATCTCATTAATTAATCTATTGAAATTAATTTGGAAATCAATGAAATTAATGGAATTGAAATATTGCAGTTAATATAAGAAAAGACGTTAACTGTAGAAAAATGAGTGTAATAAATGGAAATTCATCATTGATAAATTCATAAGGTATTTGTTGATTTAATAATAAGAATGTAAATCAAATGAAAGAATTTGTTGAAATTTAAAATATATAATGAACGGATTTTTTTACAGTTGTAATTGAACGTCGAAATTAATTTAATATTTAAATCTTGGATTTAACATGGAAATTTTTTAATTTTAAAAAATTATTAAATCCTGTTTAATCAAGAAAGATGATATGAACTTTTAATTTAGAATTTAAAAGCAATTAAATCGATTTAATAAATAATTCGTTTAATTAACGTGCAAAAATGAATATAATTTGATTTTTAAAGCAAGGGTTTGAAATTAGTTCCATTGAATTTAAAAATATTGAAAACCTATATTTCAATATATGGAATGACCTACTTTCATTTCGGAAATGAAACGGGATTTTGGGCCTTTTGACCCAATCAATTTATATTCAAATGAAAAAGTTATTTTTGAAATGTAATTATTCAAATTGATTCAAATATGGAATAATAATAAAATTGAATTATTGATGAATATCGTAGTTGTAATAACGCATTTGTAAATTAGAAATATTGTATTTGTCCATATTTGTGAATTGATAAATTATTTGAATATAATTTAATTTAAATTTATCGAACAATAAAATGTCAACTTTTGTATACGACGGAATTAGGCCTCGAAACTAGTTACATAGTGTTCAGAAGGCCTTTTTACATATGGATTGCATGTTAGCACGCCTCAATTGGAGTTCGGGCTGTTTTGGACCTTACGCTATAAATAGGCATGCAAATCGAGACGAAAATATAATTAAAATATTTCAGAAACCATAGTTTTCATGGCCGCCACTTTCAATGGTTGAAAACTTCCACCTTCTTCCTATTGGCTCTCTCTCATCTCTCACCGATTCGCGATGAAGTCTAAACGAAAGTTGTAGTGCTCGACGAGACCTACAAGATGTACGGTTGGATCGAGCTAATTGCATCTGGATTTGCCAGATTTAGGCTGTAAAGGCAGCATGTTCGAGGTCAAATCGTGGCCAAGATAGGGTGTCGGAGGTGGCGAAAATTTTAGTGAAGGTGGACCTTGGTGAGGCGGTCCTGGTGGTGGGTTCCGATCATGGCACGGCGGCCTGGAGTTGCGTGCGATGACAAAAGTGGAAATGACGGTTAAGGGTTTGCTGGTAATGATTTGGAGATGGTAGGATATTTACGTTTTTACCACTATATTATTTTAATTTAATTTAAAATTTAAATGTTCTAACTTGCATAACTTTTGCATACGAACTTGGATTCACGCGCGGTTTTTTCCATTGGACTCGTATCGAAATTTGGGACAAATGAAAATGGTTTGGTTGAATTTGAAGACTGTTGAAATTTTGGGCTTTTATTGGATTTTTAATCGGCTATAAATCAAAGGTGAGTGATTTAACCCACTCACGCAATGCTAAATCTTCTTATGTCATTTGAATTAAATTTATGAAGTGATAAGAATTTTATTGGTTGTTGTTTGGTAGTTTAAATTGACATTTTAATTGAAATTGAATTTTATATTGAATTAAATTGACATTTAAATTAATATTGAATTTAATTGCTAGTTAAACACCGATAATTGATAATCAGTAACTGTTGTGATATATTGGTTGATTTGGATGTTAATTGTTATTGTATGCCTATTGATTGATAGTGGATGTATGGTTGTTTATTTATTTGACATATTCCTGTTATTACCTATTATTTATTGACATCATTTATATTATCATTTGGACCATTGGAAACGAACTAAGAAATAGGTTGAAATGATATATACCTATGACATTTAATAATGGGTTGAAATAATATATATCCATCTAGGTAATTAAAATTGAAATAAATGATCACTTGGCCATAGGGATGTCAATGGGTTGGGTCGGATCGGGTTCGGGTCGGGTCAAGTCGGGTTCGGGTTGATTTTAAATGGTTCAGGTCAATCCGTTTATTAAACGGGTCAAAAATAGCTCAACCCGAACCCGAACCGATTGTAAACCGGTTGACCCGACCCGTGTAACCCGATTATAAACAGGTCGGGTCGTAAATAGGTTGGGTCAACCCGTATAAGGTATAAATGGGTTATAAACGAGTCGTAAAATGGTCAAATTTGGGTTCACGGGTCGAGTCAACCCGTATAAGTTATAAATGGGTTATAAACGGGTCGTAAACGGGTTATAAACGGGTCAAATTCGGGTTTACGGGTCGGGTTGGGTTATGATCGGGTCGGGTCAACCCATATAAGTATAAACTGGTTATAAACGGGTCAAATTCGGGTTCACGGGTCTACCTGAAAATGACCCGCCCATTTAACCGGGTCGGGTTAACCTGCTAATTTCCGTGTAATCTTCGGGTCGTGTTTCAGGTCGTGTTGGAAATTGACAGCCCTACTTGGCCATAGGATAGAAAATTATATATGGACACCGGATTTGGTTATATTAAATGGTTTTAAAATCTTGAATTTTGCATTTATATGAATTTAATTATTTTCTAATTCGAGATTTGAAATGTTGAAATTGAACTGTTTAAATGAAATTGTTTAAAGATTTAATTTGAAATCTTAAAGTTGAATTGAGATATGATTTGAATTTATTGAAAGTGAATTATTTTAAGGGTAAGTTTGGCTCACATCCCTAATAAGTTTCAAAATAAACAAAACATCCTTCATAAACAAAACTTACATTTCCGCTCCCTATTTTCAAATTCGCGCAAGCAAAAATACACAAATACCCTTTATGTTTTTAACATTTCAAACGCGTATAACTTTATGTACAAAAACCGAATCAACATACCGTTTTCACCAAAAAATCACAAATTTTATGATCTTTGAAATGAGATCCATTGTTGATACCAAAAATTCATATTTGTAGTAAAGTTGCAATTATTTCAAATATTTGCAGACAATTCAGCAAATTTTGAACCTTTTTGATTTTTTTTTCAAATTTACAAAATTTGCAAATAATTGCACATATTTCTGCAGCTATATGGTATAGTTGCAGAAATGTATGCAACTATTGGGTATAGTTGCAGAAATTTATGTAACTATATGGTATAGTTGCAGAATATCTGCAACTATTGCATATAGTTGCAGACATTTCTGCAACTATTGCATATTGTGACGCCCCACCTCTATGCTCACAATAACAAAGGTTATTATAAGGAATAACGTCTGCTATTGCGAAGAATAAGGCTTGTTAGAAGCGACCATCCGTAAGTTATGCCTTAGACGAGTATTGATTACATCGATAGGAGTTGTGAAAATTACTCCCAAAGATATAAATTCAATCCAAATCTAAAACGAAACTACAGTGGCTAAAGAAAAATCCAGAACAAATCATAATAACAACACACTGATAGTATAATCACATCAGAACAGAAATATCAGATATATAGCGGAAGACAAGTCTGGAATACATGATACAACAATCGATAGTTCACAAGAACCAAATACACATATACATGGATACCAGCATACATAATATGAGAGTCAAATAACCAAAAGAACTCCTCGAAGGCTAGATAAAAGATGATGTGAGATCCCAAAAGCTGAAGCTGCTACTGAATCAGAGATAGCGACTATCCTGAAATAACTCGGTCTGACCCGAGTATTATTTAAAAGGAAATAATAAACGGATTAGTCTAATTTATTCTTATAAGTGAATGCATCATAAACAACATCAATCAAAATAATAATAATCTCGAGTGAGACTATTCAACATAAGAAATCAACATAGTTAAATGAAGAAATCATATCAAACTCCATCAAAATCAACTTTCAAATTCACAATTGAATTCAAAAAAGCAATTCATAAAATCTAGAAATCAAAAATAGACAACTAGAAAAATCAGCATAAAAGTGGATCGATCCCATCATATGGAGAGTCTAAGCTACGCCGCATGTTCATCAACATATGGCCGAAGCCTACCAAGTACTGTCGACATAATTTTTGGCGCCCAACAAATGACCCGAAGGTCCAACATATGACCCGAAGATCTAGTACTGGTATTTGACCCAAAGGTCCATCATATGACCCGAAGGTCCAGCATAGTGGCTCGAAAGCCCAACAAAATCATTAAAATCATCAAACAGCAAATATTTCAATTAATGAGTCCAGAATTAACCGAAATAGTAAAAGTGTGGTTCCATACTCTGCACTTTTGCTAAATCGTTTAAATCTCTTCATCGTTTCCTTGAAAGTGCAAAATTGTGTATTTTATATAAATAACATTTTACGTTCTCAAATGGACAAGTGCGGAATTAAGCGGATCAGTAAAAGTAAGGGTTCATAGTCCTCAATTTTGCTGAAGCGTTTAAATCGCTTCCTCATTCTTTTGAAAGCGCAAACTATAAATTTTTTGGAAACAATTTCATTTGAAAACGATTTTTAAAACACGTGATTAAAACAGCAACATCTGTAGAAATTTCGACGAGGAAATTGCGCTTCACAAAACACCATAAAAACGGATACCAAATCAGCGTTGCGGGATAACCGCTTTAAAATTGACAGTTACTGAAGTCAAAACAACAGTAATTTTTATTCGTCAAAAATGTCACCAAAACAACACGCTTTAAAAATATAATACCAGCACAAAATTTCGTTATAAAAATAACGGCAACAAAATACGTTTTACAACATAACACCGGTTCAATGCAAATTAAATAACGGACTGCATTAAAAATTTCAAACATGAAATATGATGCCTGGAAATATTATACTTCCCATTTGCACATAACACATTAAAATGCACGTAACACATTAAAATGCACGTAACACACTAAAATGCTCGGCTAAACTAAAATACATGTAACCCTTTTGTTCCAGTTTGCATGCATACTACTAAATATTACACTTACACTATTATAAATGACTACCATTTATACTACCTGCACTTGCATTTGGAAATTTGGCATGTAATTAATACAAGTATGCAAGGTGACCAGAGTGATACCTATACACACACGCAAATTAATTAAAATTCATGCAACCCTTAACATGGCCTGACTACTCTATACACGCATGCAATCAAACATTGAAATATCACCAGGCCTTATATACTTGCACATAAAATAATGTCTAATGCTTGGCAAAGATAATATATATGCACATTATTATTTTGAAATATAATACAACCCCTTGAAACTTATACATTAATGAAATTTGAACGAAAAACTAAAGTGACCAAGGTTATAAAGTTTTCATGCGACACATAACAAACAATTTCCTGGGCTTATGCATTTCACGCATGCAACAATTAATGTATGCACGCAATAACAAGGTTCTGGGTATGAAATAAAACTACACAGGTACGCACATAAACAACTTTCGAACAAAAATCTAAAAATGGCCTTAAAAAAAACTCACATATGAAACGTGAGGCCTGGAACAGCATTCTGACTCACGTAATTTGGAGCATGGCATAAAATTTGAACACGAAAGAAAAACAATAGGACCTGAGTCCAACACACAAAATATAAGAATTTTATGCGTAAGCCTGTTGGCACACAACAAAAAATAAACAAACAGATCTGACCAAGATGTCATGCACAATAGGATGTATACATGTATAGATTCGAATAAGAGTCTGATAACTATAAAATAGACACGCAATAATGATAGAAGCTAGAATACTGGCATTCAATGCACGCTGAGGAGAATAAATTAGAGAAGTGAGTTTGGAACTCACATTTAAATTCTCTTTACAATTCGCTAGCTACCGGAACCCCTTAAAGCTATTCTCAGATCTGCCATTAATGTGCTTATACTCGGCCACTGGAGTATATTATTTACTTTTCTTCAATTGGTATAAGTCAAGAAAATGAGTGTTGCAAGGCTTTGGGTACACATTCATTTAATGCAACATGCCTCAGGGAAGCAAAGAAAGAAAAGGACATGCAGATAATGAGGTGTGTAGCAGTGAACTGAAGTGATCTCAATGCAAAATGTGTTTTCACACTTGGTTCACATTTTGTTTCTAACTTCGGTTTATAACTAGAACGCCAGCAATGCAAATATGAAAGAAGAAAAATGTTACATCTTCTCTGATGATTTATTACTTAACCGACAGCAATGCAAATGAAAATGATAGGTCAAAGGGTCCACTTGCACTAAGATGGACCATTCATTATTCACGCAAAGGCCAATTGGAAGAATTTCAACATGCAACTACAACTAATGCTACTGACTTTACAACGTTTTTTATATTTTATATTTTTTTGTTCAAAATTGTTAATTTTAAAATCTCTATTTAAAATATTTACTACGACAGTGATTCAGAAATCACGGTCGTTACAGACTCCCCCCTTATAAAATTGTGTCCCCGCAATTTTCATATAGAAGCATTCAATAACGCAATAATTTATCACAACAGGATTAAAAAGACAAGATAGATAAGAAAGCTCACCCCCACCCGTAGAGGAGAGAAAATCCGGATAAGAACGCTCGATGAATTCTCTGGTTTCCCAAGTGCAATCCTTGGGGTTTGCGGACCATTGAATTTTCACAAGCAGGACTTCTTTATTCCGAAGGCGTTTAACCTCCGAAGCTAACACACGAATAGGATTTTGCACCATAGACAAGTCGGGTGAGATCTCAAAATCTTGCAACATAGGAGGATCAATAATATAATCCGAATCTCGAAGGCATCGATGAAGCTGGGATACATGAAATACGTCATGAACTCTCGAAAACTGAGCAGGTAGCGACACACGATAAGCAACTGGGCCAACGCATTCCGTAATAGGAAACGGTCCAACGTATCGAGGAGCCAATTTCCTGGAGTGACTAAAACGCACCACACCCTTCATCGGGGAAACACGAATGAATACAAGATCGCCAACAGAAAATTCCAAAGGCTTCCTACGATGATCGGCATAAGATTTCTACCTATTCTAAGCCTCTTTCATTCTCTGTCGTATAATATCAATCCTCTCCGAAGAATCACGAATATAATCGGGGCCGAGAACCAACTTTTCCCCCGATTCCAAACAACAAGATGGTGATCGACACGGCCTTCCGTAAAGAGCTTCGAACGGAGCCATACCGATACTGGATTGAAAACTGTTGTTATAAGAAAATTCAACAAGAGATAAGTGGTCTTCCCAACTACCACCAAAATCAAGAACGCAAGCTCAAAGGAGATCCTCTAAAACTTGATTCACTCTTTCAGTCTGACCATCAGACTGTGGATGATAAGCTGTACTGAGATTGAGCTTAGTGCCCAAAGCTTTTTGAAGACTCTGCCAGAAACCACTAGTGAAAAGCGGATCTCTGTCACTAACAATAGAACTAGGCACACCATGAAGTCGAACGACTTCTTTAATAAACAGCTTAGCCAATAAAGGAGCAGTCCGATTGGACTTGATAGGAATAAAATGGGCTGATTTAGTCAATCGGTCAACAATCACCCAAATACTAGTATGGCCCGACCTCGAACGAGGTAGACCATCAATGAAGTCCATGGAAATCTGATCCCATTTCCATAATGGAATCTCAAGAGGCTGCAAAAGACCACTGGGACATTGATGTTCTGCTTTAACAAGTTGACAAGTCATGCAACGACTTACATAACTTGCAATATCACGCTTTATACCCTCCCAATAGTATAAGTGTTTCATATCAGCATACATCTTGCTACTACCTGGATGGATAGTATACTTAGAACGATGACAGTCCTCAAGAATGTCACTTCTAAGATTAGAAACATCAGGCACGATTAACCTTCCCTTCTTCCGAATACAACCATGAACATCAATATCGAAATCCTTTAGATCATCACTTCGGGATTCCGATTTACAACTCTGAATAAGATAAGCAATATGTGGATCTTGTTTCTGGGCATCGGCAACATGATCCAACAAACTAGGATGAGCTTCCATGCTAAATAAAATCACGGGAGAATCAAAAACTGAAGGATGGTCTCTAATATCACAAAGAGATAAAGCTTCCAAAATATTCCACTCTGCTAGCATCATGGAAACAACAACCTGCTGCTTGCGACTAAGCGCATCAGCAACTCGATTACCCTTACCAGGGGTATACTGAATATCGAAATCATATGAAGCAAGAAATTCGAGCCAACGTTGTTGCCTCATATTTAGTTCTTTCTGAGTGAATAGATACTTCAAAGACTTGTGATCAGTGAAGAGAATAAAACGCTCGCCCAATAAATAATGTCGCCAAATCTTTAAAGCAAAGACTATGGCGGCTAACTCTAAATCATGGGTAGCATAACGAATCTCGTTAGGTTTTAGTTGTCTAGAAGCATAGGCAACTACTCTATCCTTTTGCATGAGAACAGCACCGAGTCCATAACCACTGGCATCGGTATAAACAACAAGATCATGATTCCCTTCAGGAACCACTAATATAGGAGCATGAGTAAGGAGATCTTTTAACTTCAAGAAAGAATTCTCACACTTATCCGACAAAATAAAAGGAATAGCTTTTCTCGTAAGAGTGGTAAGTGGTAAAGCAATACGAGAAAAGTCCTTAATAAATCGGCGATAATAACCCGCCAATCCAAGAAAACTACGCATCTCAGTAACGGTCTCGGGCCTCTTCCAATTCTGAATAGATTCGATCTTGGAAGGATCGACAGAGATACTATCGGAAGAAACAATGTGACCGAGAAATTTCACCTTATTCTCCCAAAAGTGACACTTGGAGAATTTGGCATAAAGCTGATGCTAACGAAGAGTGCTCAAAACAATCTCCAAATGCTGAATATGATCGACTTCAGATTTTGAATAAAAAAGAATATCATCAATGAAAACCAAGACGAACTTATCGAGATATTCCCGGAATATCCAATTCATAATATCCACAAAAAATGCCGGAGCGTTCGTCAAACTGAACGGCATAACAAGCCATTCGTAAGAACCATAACGAGTACGGCATGCGGTAAGAGGAATGTTATCTTCCGCAACTCGTAACTGATGAAAACCGGTAGCAAGATCAAGCTGGGAGAAAATCTTAGCGCCACTTAACTGATCGAACATGTCATCGATCCTAGGTAATGGATACCTATTTTTGATAGTGAGCTCGTTAAGCTTGCGATAATTAATGCAAAGCCTAAGAGTACCATCTGGCTTCTTAACGAAGACCACGGCGGCGCCCCAAGGAGAAGAGCTAGAACGAATAAAATGCTTGGCTTCCAACTCAAATAATTGTTGCATGAGTTCCTCATTTTCCTTAGCAGACATCCTCGTGGGAGGACGACTGACAGGATGTGCACCAGAGATAAGATCAATACGGAACTCAATTTCCCTCTTCGGTGGCAAACATGAAACAGGCTCGAAAACATCAGAAAAATCACAAACAACTGGAATATTAGCAATGACATTTTCCGACTCGAGGGAAGATATAAGAGCATTCGAAGTATGCTCCATGCTTTGAAATATAATAGATAACTGCTCACTAGCATCGGGATGCTTAAGATATAAAGTTCTTTCGGGACATAGAATTTGAACTTCATAACGGACGAGCCAATCCATACCCAATATCATATCAAAACCAAGATGATCCATAACATGCAGATTCGCATGGAAGGAAAAACCACAAAGAATAATCTCAACATCAACACATAACAAACCAAGAGTAGTGGATCCACCAATAGGATTTACGATCCTCAAAGGGTCGCAAAGAGTAATAACATCCAAAGGGATAGTATCAACAAGCTCCTTCGACACGAATGAATGTGATGCACCCGTATCGAAAAGAACTCTTATAGAACGGTCATGAAATAAAATAAAACCTTCCAAAACAGAAGGAGTAATACCTTTGGGCTGAGAAGAAACACCAGAAGCTTTAGCAACATTAAGCTTCCCAGATTTAAAACCCTTAGGAGCAATAGGACAATCAGAAACCCAATGACCCTCTTTCTTGCAATAACGATAAATGTGAGGCTTAGGACAGCCATGAAGAAGATGATCCAAAGAACCACAATTATAGCACACCCTCTGAACAGAAGGTGCACTACTAGGCTGAGAACTACAGGTAGCTTGCTTCTTCTTCTTCTGATTAGAAGAATTAGGCTTATGAAATGGAAACCTCTTCTTGTTGGGGTTCTTAGAAACCTCAACATCATTACCACTATCCCGTTCCTTTTCAACAGCTTCAAGACAAAGAGCCGAATCAACAAGCTCCTCAAAAGAGAGCTTAAGCTGAAGTAAAAGAACCTTCTTCAAATACTTCTTCAAACCATCAACAAAACGAAGATTCTTCTTACGCGGAGTGTTAATGAACTCAACTCCGTATTTGGATAAATCCTCGAAAGATGCAACATAATCAGAAACAGAGGACTTTCCTTGCTTCAACTCAAGGAAACTACGAGCAAGATTAGCCTTTTCCAATTCAGGAACGAACTTAAGTTCGAAACGTTCCTTAAACTGAATCCAAGAGAGAGAGGACTCATCAACTTCCGCAATAAAAAGCTCATACCAATCAAGCGCACACTCTTGCAACATGATAGATGCCACGAGAACGCAATGATGATCTGAAAGATCCATCCGAGAAAATATGCGCTCACAAATGCGCAACTAAGTCTGAACCTCCATTACACTTTCCAATCCCTTGAAAGGTTGACCTCCAAGGTGGGAATAGTCACTACACATGCGGGTGTAGGTCGACTTGTGATTAGGAGCTGCGGGAGTAGCAACAGGAGGCTGAGTACCCCGAAATAGCTCCATAAACTAATCAGCTGACATATAGACTCCGTCCGGATGAGAACCACTAGACGGGCCTGCAGAAGAACGCTTCCCTCTACCTCTTCCAGCCATAGGCTGAGAGACAAGAGAAGAAAAGGATTAGTTAACGCAATACACAATTGATAAGAAATTTAACAAATGGAATACTACGGAATATAAAATTTATTCCTAAACATACTCCACATGCTAAAGTGGAAGGAATGGATTAGAAGAGCACGAATAAAACCCCCGAATAGTTGTAACACATGTTCCATTCTGCTTTTGTTCTGTGTTTATTAAAATTTGTTCTGAACCTCAGCTCTAATACCAACTGTGACGCCCCACCTCTATGCTCACAATAACAAAGGTTATTATAAGGAATAACGTCTGCTATTGCGAAGAATAAGGCTTGTTAGAAGCGACCATCCATAAGTTATGCCTTAGACGAGTATTGATTACATCGATAGGAGTTGTGAAAATTACTCCCCAAGATATAAATTCAATCCAAATCTAAAACGAAATTACAGTGGCTAAAGAAAAATCCAGAACAACTCATAATAACAACACACTGATAGTATAATCACATCGGAATAGAAATATCAGATATATAGCGGAAGACAAGTCTGGAATACATGATACAACAATCGATAGTTCACAAGAACCAAATACACATATACATGGATACCAACATACATAAGATGAGAGTCAAATAACCAAAAGAACTCCTCGAAGGCTAGATAAAAGATGATGTGAGATCCCAAAAGCTGAAGCTGCTACTGAATCAGAGATAGCGACTATCCTGAAATAACTCGGTCTGACCCGAGTATAATTTAAAAGGAAATAATAAACGGATCAGTCTAATTTATTCTTATAAGTGAATGCATCATAAACAACATCAATCAAAATAATAATAATCTCGAGTGAGACTATTCAACATAAGAAATCAACATAGTTAAATGAAGAAATCATATCAAACTCCATCAAAATCAACTTTCAAATTCACAATTGAATTCAAAACAGCAATTCATAAAATCTAGAAATCAAAAATAGACAACTAGAAAAATCAGCTTAAAAGTGGATCGATCCCATCATATGGCGAGTCTAAGCTACGCCGCACGTGCATCAACATATGGACGAAGCCTACCAAGTACTGTCAATATAATTTTTGGCGCACAACAAATGACCCGAAGGTCCAACATATGACCCAAAGGTCTAGTACTGGTATTTGACCCGAAGGTCCATCATATGACCCGAAGGTCTAGCATAGTGGGTCAAAAGCCCAACAAAATCATTAAAATCATCAAACAGCAAATATTTCAATTAACGAGTCCGGAATTAACCAAAATAGTAAAAGTGTGGTTCCATACTCCGCACTTTTGCTAAATCGTTTAAATCTCTTCATCGTTTCCTTAAAAGTGCAAAACTGTGTATTTTATATAAATAACATTTTACGTTCTCAAACGGACAAGTCCGGAATTAAGCGGATCAGTAAAAGTAAGGGTTTATAGTCCTCAATTTTGCTAAAGCGTTTAAATCGCTTCCTAATTCTTTTGAAAGCGCAAACTGTAAAATTTTTGGAAACAATTTCATTTGAAAATGATTTTTAAAACACGTGATTAAAACAGCAACATCTGTAGCAATTTCGACGAGGAAATTGCGCTTCACAAAACACCGTAAAAACGGATACCAAATCAGCGTTGTGGGATAACCGCTTTAAAATTCACTTTAAAATTGACGGTTACTGAAGTCAAAACAACAGTAATTTTTATTCGTCAAAAATGTCGCCAAAACAACATGCTTTAAAAATATAATACCGGCACAAAATTTCGTTATAAAAATAACGGCAACAAAATACGTTTTACAACGTAACACCGGTTCAATGCAAATTAAATAACGGATTGCATTAAAATTTTCAAACATGAAATATGATGCCTGGAAATATTATACTTCCCATTTGCACGTAACACATTAAAATGCACGTAACACATTAAAATGCACGTAACACACTAAAATGCTCGGCTAAACTAAAATACATGTAACCCTTTTGTTCCAGTTTGCATGCATACTACTAAATATTACACTTACACTATTATAAATGACTACCATTTATACTACCTCCAATTGCATTTGGAAATTTGGCATGTAATTAATACAAGTATGCAAGGTGACCAGAGTGATACCTATACACACACGCAAATTAATTAAAATTCATGCAACCCTTAACATGGCCTGACTACTCTATACACGCATGCAATCAAACATTGAAATATCACCAGGCCTTATATACTTGCACATAAAATAATGTCTGATGCTTGGCAAAGATAATATATATGCACATTATTATTTTGAAATATAATACAACCCCTTGAAACTTATACATTAATGAAATTTGAACGAAAAAATAAAGTGACCAAGGTTATAAAGTTTTCATGCGACACATAACAAACAATTTCCTAGGCTTATGCATTTCACGCATGCAACAATTAATGTACGCACGCAATAAAAAGGTTCTGGGTATGAAATAAAACTACACAGGTACGCACATAAACAACTTTCGAACAAAAATCTGAAAATGGCCTTAAAAAAACTCACATATGAAACGTGAGGCCTGGAACAGCATTCTGAGTCACGTAATTTGGAGCATGGCATAAAATTTGAACACGAAAGAAACACAATGGGACCAGAGTCCAACACACAAAATATAAGAATTTTATGCGTAAGCCTGTTGGCACACAACAAAAAGGAAACAAACAGATTTGACCAAGATGTCATGCACAACAGGATGTATACATGTATAGATTCGAATAAGAGTCTGATAACTATAAAATAGACACGCAATAATGATAGTGTAACGACCCGGAATTTTGGACCATTCGCATCCATTATAAGTGTATAGGTAGACACTCATGCCGGAGTTGAATTGCTCAAAATACCGCGTTGTTAATTTAAATTTGGCAAAACGGAACATATACAGTAAATAAATAATCACAAATCACAGACACGGAGTAATAAGTGCAGCGGAAATAAAAGAGATAGTAGTTCATGAAGCTACTATATAAATATATAAGTTACATCAGAGTTAAACCAGATACAACGGAAGAGTAACACGATACATCAGATACAAATCAGAATACATCACTAGAATCATCGAATGCTGAAAGCAGAATAGATGGCTGGATCTTCAAGCAAAGCTCCAACTCCAAAGGTGAGTCTCGAATACTGGTACACTCAGTCTGACCCGAGCGTAAAGCAAAACACAAGACACTCGAGTCAGGATTAACATTCTTATATTAATAAATCCAACTCAAGTGAAATAGCAATTGAAATACAAGTAACTCAAAGGATGTTTGGAATAACCATCCTTTAAGGATCCGTTAAACTATCTACTATGTAGTAGTGTACGATAAGTAGATAATGTCTATCAGTAATAATAAGATATCAAAATAGTGTTAAGTCATGGCCCATTCCACCCTTAACACATTTTTATTCCCAAAAGCATATACAAGACCGTAGTTTCCCCAAAACCGGAAGTCACCAGAGGGCAATCCATATACTAAAGGTACAAATCAAAATCGTAGTGGTCGCGCATAAATGGAATACAAGTATGACAAGGCACATGAGGCAATACCCAAGGTAGTGATACTACCGTTCGTCTGATCCGGACTGGTGAGAACGCAACGCCGCAGCGCCCGCAACACCGTGAAACAACACTCCCAAAATCAAGGGTGCACCAATCGACAACAAGTATAAGTAGTTCGAAGAAGTGTGTCCACTTGAGGTAGCTAATCCTCCATTGGCCCGGCACAGCTCCTGTTTTAGTCATTTCCAATTTGACACAAGTGTCAAGGCTATCCATCATCGTTCTCTTTCTTCAGTCATCACGTACATCAATCCAACCACTTCATTCTGGATCATCACTCCGCGTATAGTTATTAAAGTGGTTTTCGGTTTAGATAGAGAGTATCCATAACCGAATTCCGGTCTCTTTAATAACTTCCGTAATTATTTCACCGATTGGTCGTTTATTTATTTCAAAACCAAATCAATTTCAATTTCAAATAGAATTCGTAAATCAACATTCATTTGTCTTTCAAAACCAACTTCCAATAATTTACGTTTCAAAACTTCCATATTATCATTTCAAAACCATATAATTTGTGACGACCCGGCCTTCTCTCCACAGAAGGACGCATCGCTGATAAGAAAGAAAGGGATAGAAAGAGAAAAGAAGAGAAGAAAGAAAGAAACAACAACAGAATCTAAACAGCGGAACGAATAAATTATATTAATAACATAAACTATTACATAGTATCATATACAACAACTATCAGAGTTACACAACATATACAACACATACTAGACAGTTATAAACACCTGTCTAGTTTCTACAATATAAGATACAACACAGATAACAATGACTCAGAGATCAACACAGCGGAATACTATATCTACGAACGCCGAAGCCTCCTGCTCCATTGCTCCTCCAGAATATTCGTCAAAGCAAACCTGACTCCCTTGGCTACTCGTAAAAATTTGAGTACCCAAGAGTTTATATAAAACAGAAATAAACACTTGGGTCAGACATGGGTCTGGTGTGAGTAAACGGTTTAAACTTGCTTAACTTCAAAACCTTTGAAATCAAAAGGTATCACGTAAGACTTCCCACACATAAACATGGGTAAGTTTTTACCTTACGCTAACCAAAACATTTGATAGGAAATTCGATTGTATTATAATAGGTCTAGGATTTTCAAGTAAAATACAGAAATAGCTGGAATGCTTACATCTCACGTTCCAACATAGTTGGGCACAACTAACACGTACGGCACTTATTGGATTTTGGATTCCATACAATGGCAGGGCTACTGGGGTACCGCCCGTCACAGTACGTGGCCTAGATCACCGTACCGAGGAGTACGCCCGCTCCCCTGCAACACAAAGCCGGAACCATCCCTTACTGGATAATTCCGAATAAAATCACCCCACGGTTGTGTACATCAACCGCACCACTAAGTCGAAAATAGAAAGGGACATCTAGACAGGGATGACCTTACTCTCAGTGGGCGCTACCCACGAAGCCTTGCTGCACCTCCCCTGTTTTAGCCATTCCCGGTTGATGAGGCTTGAGGCTACGATTACCTTAGAAAAGAACACATCACTTAGAATGCTCATCGTCCTCCTGACGATGTGCTGAAAGCATTCAATCCATACAAGTTCGTTCCGGGTTCGAACGAAACCGAAGGCATTATCTCGTTACACTCGTTTTGGAATCACCCTCAGAGTTAACGACAATAACCCTTGCACTCTGAATTTTCATCTTCACTTGAGATTCACGACCTATCGTAATTTGGATCGATGTGGTATTCGGGTCTCCAGACCTGGAAATCCGGTATACGGAAACCCGATCCCGGTCTCATCGAAATCCAAAACGTATCTTTTAAGGCCAAGTTGTTTAAAGGTTTAAACAATTCAATTCAATTCAATACTTGAATTCACACAGCATTAACATAGATAAATATCACACATTTATCACAGATATATCATAGTATATCATATCACAGAATATCATAGTATATCATCCAATAGATATCAACCAAATCAGACATTCTACTCAACCATCATTCATAAGCAACCATTTATTAATCTCTATTATAATTAATTTAATCAACTTAAATTAAATTAATTACTTAAGAATTAATTCCTATTCTTGCTTAATCAACATTAATTAATTACAACCCATTTAATTAATTAATCATTAAATATTAATCACTCTTGATTAATTATTAATTACATAAAGTAATTATCCTTTAATTAACTTCACAAATTAATTATTCTTAACCATTAACAACAGTAATTAACCTTTAATTACTCTCATTAATTACATTAATTAATGATCCTTAATTAATTACTTTAATTAATTAATTAACCTTTAATTAATTACATTATTCCTTAATTAGTTACATTAATTAATCATACATTAATTAATTACTTTCATTAATCAACCTTAAATAATCATTAACAGTAATTAACTATTCTTAATTACTTTAATTTCTTTTATAAATCCTTTTTGATTAATTACACTAATTACATACAGTAATTCAATTATCAACTAAGTAATTACTCTTATCCAATCTTATTAAGTAATTATACTTAATTACCAAGTGACTATCCTTAATTAATTAACAAATTAATTAACTTAAATAAATCACATTCATTTCTTAAATCATAACTGAGTAACTCATCCTTAATTACCCTTTAAACAAATTAATTAATCCTTGATTAATTATTCTTTAACTATTAATTAATAAACCTTAATTATTAATCAATATCCTTTAATACAAAGTAATCAATCCTTAATTACTTTTATAATTAATTAATTAAACTTAATTAACTAATTAATTACCTCTTAATTATTAATTAATAAACTTAATTATTAATTAACAACCTTAATTACCAATTTAATTAATCCATAATTATCTATTAATTAATCTTTAATGATAATTAACTAACCTTAATAACAGTTAATTAATCCTTAAATAACTTTAATTATAAATTAATAATTTCTTAATTATTAATTAAGAAAACTTAATTATTACTTAATAAAACTTTATTAAGTACTTCTTAATTACTATCTTAATTAACCCTTAACCACTTAATTAATCCTTATTAAATATTAATTAATTAACTTAAATTTCTTAATTAACTTTGAGATAAAACATTATCATTAAACATTTGATCTTAGTAATTAACTTACTTAATTAAATGTCATTAATTAAGTTTTAAAATAAATAATTAATTACTTATCTTTAATTATAAATTAACAATCCTTAATTACAAGTAAATAAAACACTTGAAAACTTAATTGTTAATTTACTTATCCTTAAACATCAACGAATTTAATTAATAAGTCACGCTTTAATTATCTCATCAACTATCAAACTTTAATTAAGTATTAAAATTTACATTTCCTTATTAATTACTTATTTTCAAATTAAGTTTGAAAATAACTTAAAAATTTAACTTAATATTATTTAAGTTAACAACCATACAAATTAATTTAGTCAAAACATTTATTACAAAGTAATGAATTTTTAAAACAATTATTTTAACTTGATTATCTAAATTTAAAATCTTACCTTTAATTAAATTTTTAAAAACTAATTTAATATTTCCTTTGGGTTTGACCCATTATATTTGAACAAAGCCAAGCCTTTCTTCTTATTTCCCTTTTTAAACAGAGATTAGTTTTATATTTAAAAACTGTTTGGTTTTTAAAGAATTTAAAACTGTTAACTGTTTTCATTTAAACTCACAAACGACACGAAGGAAAACCCGAGCCCAAACCCTTCTTTCCCGAGTTCCTCTCGAGTAAATTTTAAAACTGTTGTTTAAAATTTTTAACTGTTAAAACTTTAACAGTTTCACTCGAAAAACTCACGTACTACCTTAAAACGACTCCGTGCCAAAAGCCTTCTTCCCCAAGACCTACTTCGAGAAAAACTCTCGAACCCAAACTCAACAGCACTGACACATCTCGTACAAGTTAGATCGTGCACGTGCACACCGCGACCAACCACCTCCGACCATCGCTAATATCTCCCACACAACCACGATCGTCTCAGCAACCATTTCCGATCATCGAACCACCATCAGAAGCCACGATTCAAAATCGAGTACCCAGGGTGAACTGTAACCCAAACCCATCACCAGAAATTGGTTCAAACTCTCGTCTCCGATCACTGGAGTCACAGCGATCCCGGCTACATCTTCTCTAGCATTCCAAGCCACTATCTTCAAGATATAACATCACTCGATCACTCGAGATACCATAATTCCCTCATTTCCAGATTCGTACACTTTTTGGGTTTTAACCCTACTTTGATGAACTGCCGCCACCACGGTGAAGATAAAAACCCTCTACCATTTTTCCCTGCAACTACGAGCAACACTCCATCACCAGAAAAGCTACTGGCCACCCAAACTTCCTAGATCGACAGGGAAGACCAAAAACCCACTTTCTAAACAATCGTGAATATCTCATTCAATACTAACTTAAAATTTTTGATTTAACTCTTAAAAATCATTATCTAAGACAAGGATTCAGATTATAAAAGAAAATCACAAGATTATATAGTTTGAATTTTTAACATTTATTAAAATTCCTACTGTCACTTTCTTTCCCAAGTGATGTTTAAATCATCCTTACTTAATTTTAATTCCAGAACTTAGATTAGGATTTAATAACAAATCCTATTTGAATCCTAAAGCCTAACAGAGAATTTATGAAATGATTTTGATTTTAGATCAAAACTTCAATCTCTGAAAAATAAACAGAGATATGCTCAAACAACAAACATGTACACATGGTTTCAATAATTCATGTATTTAAAAACAGACATGCATAATATATTTCAGACATACATTCAAATTTATTCCAACATATATTATCTGTATCAAATCTAGGGGGAATTTATTGTTCACAGTTATAGGCAGAATATTGAACTAATAAGTAGATACTTTAAAACTTAACAGATATACACATTTTTTTCTCAAATATACAAGAGCATACATAATTTCAGACATGCAAAGTAATCACCAACTCATTAATTCACATGCAATTTGATACTTAGATTTTTATTCAAAAGTTTACTCACAGTTTTAAAAAAAATATGAACAGAGCTAACATAGATATATAACATGCACATTTCAATTATTCAGACATCTAATTCATCATCATGCAAACAATATTTATATCAACATTGATGATTTATTTAAGCAACCAGATTTAAGACAAACAAGTTGGGTTTACTCACCTATTTCAGAGATGAACAGAGCCTTGCTGGAAGCTTTGAAAAAAATTGAAATGCTTGCTTTAAAACTTGAAAATCATGGCCTCTGGTTGTAAGCTTTGAAAACTTTGCTTTTTTGATTTCTTTAAAACTGAAAACTTGTTTTGAAACTGAAACTTGCTTGATTTATTTGCATGCATCCTTGGAATGGTGACAGACTTGATTTTGAAACAAGCAAATGGTTACAGGCTTTAAGAAAATGGGTTCCAGGCATTTGAACTTTTGAGTTTTAAGCTTCTGAAAATGATTTCAGGTTTGAGATTCTTGGTTTAAGATGAATTCAGGTTGTATATTTTTGGTTTGAGGTAATTTCAGATTTGTAGATAAATGATTACAGAGTAAATTGTTAGAGGAGATTTGATTCTGGTTTGAGTGAAATTTCAGATTTGTAGATACTTGGTTTAGAAAGGAATTTCAGTTTTTGGTTTGAAAAGGAGATTTCGGTTGAAATGTTTTCTGATTTTAGTTTTGTCTTTGAAGCAAATGAGATTAGAAAAGAAAAGAGAATGGAGAGGTAGGCTTATATAAACTAAATTTATGGTTTATTAAAAATCAAAGAAAAAGGATAAGAAAATGACACATGTCTTCTACATTGTTTAATTACCTTACACATGTATTTTACATGTTTTAAAAATTTAACACTTGTCCTTATCCATTTATATTATTTTTTTAAAAAGAGTTTTAAAAAGCTTTTATATGTATTTCCTAAATAGATAAATACATATCTTTTTAAATAAATGCTTTTCTATATTATAAATAAATAAAACCTTTAAAAGAAAAACAATAAAACTCATTTATATCCTAATAAAATTATATACAATATTTTTAATTCATTTTTAAGTGTAAACATATCTTTTGTATTTATTTACTATTTAAATAAACACTTTATTTAGTTTGAAATTGATATAAAACAACTCAAGATAATATATATATATATATATTTAAACAATACTTATAAATTTTGGAAATGATAAATCTATTAAAAATCAAATTTATAAAATAACACAATTTAAAATAATTATTCTTATTATAATTCAATCTATACCATAATTAAAACATCATTAATATATTATTTGGTTATTTATATTTGAAAATAACAAATTTATCAATTTAAAATAATTTAAATTAAGAGATTATCACATTTTAAACTTCTCGAAATTCCGGGATATCACATTCCTTCCCCCTTAAAAGAATTTCGTCCTCGAAATTTAAAACAAAAGATAATCCAAAAATTTTATTTTATTTCAATCCATTTTAAAACAATTCAAGCATACTTATCAGCCATACACTATCAAACAAACAACCATTCATCCAAACAAACAATTTCATCCAAGCAACAATTCATACAAACAACAATTCTAGTTATCCGAACATAGATCCGGATAAACTACCTAAAATCATCCCGAGTTTCCCCGATACAGATACTGGGTTACTCGCTCTACTAAATCCAAACTGGTAATTCAATACTGAAGCCAAAACACTTATCCTCACAAAAACTCAGAAAGATCTAATATACTCGGAGCTATCTTTCTAATCTTACCCAAACTCAATTGCTTCCTTTACCGAAGAAATAACAACGAAGTTTCTAACTTCGAATTCTAAATTCTCCATCTCTAATCCACAGAACTCTTCTGACGATTCTGAGATGCCTTCATCCTTCCTGATCAGCCCAATCTTTGCTGATGCTTCTCGAAACAAACAGGATCAAAAACAATCTAATAAATGGATCCTCTCAAGATCTACGGAAATCCAGAACTCAAACTCTACTCCTCAATCATCAGTAGATTCCAAATACTTCTTTTATCAAGACAAAACAGATTCTCTCACCAATCTGACCTTCAAATCTTGAAAAGCTTCCTGTAGGAACCCTTTAATCCAAACACTGCAACTTCCGGTTGCTTCTACTCTAGAATAACTACTACCAAGCTTTCGCTGCTCAACTCTGATCTAGATGCTGTCGATGAACTCGAACACAAACTAGATCAACACTTCCAGAGAATCTCTGGCAACTCTATAACTCCTACATCTACTAGAGATGCCTCAAACTCAAGCAAAAGATTTCCCAAGAGAACAGTCAAACTTATCGCAAGTCACTTTTGCGATCCTATCCATCCAATATCCAAAAATACTGTTCTTTCTTAATCCATCAGAACAGTCTAGTGCTTGACCAATCCATTTGAAAAATGAATTTACTCCGCAGCTTCTGAACTCCACTTTACGAACTGTTAAGCCAAAAGATCTTCCAGCAGGAACACAGAACACTCGAGCTGCACTGCTGACACAGATGCCTAAGACTCCTTATCCAAAGCTTCTAGAGAAACTCGGACTTCAAACCAAACACAAACATCATGTTGAACTCAGCCACATCACCGAATGCAGATATACTTCCTTAAACTTTCTCCAAACAGAAACATCGTCGGAGATATCCATAGTTACTGCATCTCATCACGCAGCTACTACTCCTGAGGTATCAAGATACCATCACTTGCTTCTGCTCAACCAACAGATCCAAACTCTCAAAAATCGACTCGCACGAGTGCGATCAAACTTATACTTCAATGTTGGACTCCGAACCTTAACAGGTTTCCTTCAGAAATCAGTGAAATCCTTATATCATATCAAAGTTTACTCGAGACGGTATTCGGTCTACAGTCTCGACAGATATATTTCCAACCTCAAACATTCAAACTCCAACCATTGGTAGTTGTCGTGTTACACACACCACCATCCTATCTACCTTTATATCTTATATTGGAAAACCCGAACAGATAATCCAACAAATAGGTAGAATAGATATATATATATATAGTAAAAATTACAAATACGCTCTCTTAAGATAGACACCACTCCAGAGCCTAGGTATTCACTCAACCTATCGCTCTGATACCAAATGTGACGACCCGGCCTTCTCTCCACAGAAGGACGCATCGCTGATAAGAAAGAAAGGGATAGAAAGAGAAAAGAAGAGAAGAAAGAAAGAAACAACAACAGAATCTAAACAGCGGAACGAATAAATTATATTAATAACATAAACTATTACATAGTATCATATACAACAACTATCAGAGTTACACAACATATACAACACATACTAGACAGTTATAAACACCTGTCTAGTTTCTACAATATAAGATACAACACAGATAACAATGACTCAGAGATCAACACAGCGGAATACTATATCTACGAACGCCGAAGCCTCCTGCTCCATTGCTCCTCCAGAATATTCGTCAAAGCAAACCTGACTCCCTTGGCTACTCGTAAAAATTTGAGTACCCAAGAGTTTATATAAAACAGAAATAAACACTTGGGTCAGACATGGGTCTGGTGTGAGTAAACGGTTTAAACTTGCTTAACTTCAAAACCTTTGAAATCAAAAGGTATCACGTAAGACTTCCCACACATAAACATGGGTAAGTTTTTACCTTACGCTAACCAAAACATTTGATAGGAAATTCGATTGTATTATAATAGGTCTAGGATTTTCAAGTAAAATACAGAAATAGCTGGAATGCTTACATCTCACGTTCCAACATAGTTGGGCACAACTAACACGTACGGCACTTATTGGATTTTGGATTCCATACAATGGCAGGGCTACTGGGGTACCGCCCGTCACAGTACGTGGCCTAGATCACCGTACCGAGGAGTACGCCCGCTCCCCTGCAACACAAAGCCGGAACCATCCCTTACTGGATAATTCCGAATAAAATCACCCCACGGTTGTGTACATCAACCGCACCACTAAGTCGAAAATAGAAAGGGACATCTAGACAGGGATGACCTTACTCTCAGTGGGCGCTACCCACGAAGCCTTGCTGCACCTCCCCTGTTTTAGCCATTCCCGGTTGATGAGGCTTGAGGCTACGATTACCTTAGAAAAGAACACATCACTTAGAATGCTCATCGTCCTCCTGACGATGTGCTGAAAGCATTCAATCCATACAAGTTCGTTCCGGGTTCGAACGAAACCGAAGGCATTATCTCGTTACACTCGTTTTGGAATCACCCTCAGAGTTAACGACAATAACCCTTGCACTCTGAATTTTCATCTTCACTTGAGATTCACGACCTATCGTAATTTGGATCGATGTGGTATTCGGGTCTCCAGACCTGGAAATCCGGTATACGGAAACCCGATCCCGGTCTCATCGAAATCCAAAACGTATCTTTTAAGGCCAAGTTGTTTAAAGGTTTAAACAATTCAATTCAATTCAATACTTGAATTCACACAGCATTAACATAGATAAATATCACACATTTATCACAGATATATCATAGTATATCATATCACAGAATATCATAGTATATCATCCAATAGATATCAACCAAATCAGACATTCTACTCAACCATCATTCATAAGCAACCATTTATTAATCTCTATTATAATTAATTTAATCAACTTAAATTAAATTAATTACTTAAGAATTAATTCCTATTCTTGCTTAATCAACATTAATTAATTACAACCCATTTAATTAATTAATCATTAAATATTAATCACTCTTGATTAATTATTAATTACATAAAGTAATTATCCTTTAATTAACTTCACAAATTAATTATTCTTAACCATTAACAACAGTAATTAACCTTTAATTACTCTCATTAATTACATTAATTAATGATCCTTAATTAATTACTTTAATTAATTAATTAACCTTTAATTAATTACATTATTCCTTAATTAGTTACATTAATTAATCATACATTAATTAATTACTTTCATTAATCAACCTTAAATAATCATTAACAGTAATTAACTATTCTTAATTACTTTAATTTCTTTTATAAATCCTTTTTGATTAATTACACTAATTACATACAGTAATTCAATTATCAACTAAGTAATTACTCTTATCCAATCTTATTAAGTAATTATACTTAATTACCAAGTGACTATCCTTAATTAATTAACAAATTAATTAACTTAAATAAATCACATTCATTTCTTAAATCATAACTGAGTAACTCATCCTTAATTACCCTTTAAACAAATTAATTAATCCTTGATTAATTATTCTTTAACTATTAATTAATAAACCTTAATTATTAATCAATATCCTTTAATACAAAGTAATCAATCCTTAATTACTTTTATAATTAATTAATTAAACTTAATTAACTAATTAATTACCTCTTAATTATTAATTAATAAACTTAATTATTAATTAACAACCTTAATTACCAATTTAATTAATCCATAATTATCTATTAATTAATCTTTAATGATAATTAACTAACCTTAATAACAGTTAATTAATCCTTAAATAACTTTAATTATAAATTAATAATTTCTTAATTATTAATTAAGAAAACTTAATTATTACTTAATAAAACTTTATTAAGTACTTCTTAATTACTATCTTAATTAACCCTTAACCACTTAATTAATCCTTATTAAATATTAATTAATTAACTTAAATTTCTTAATTAACTTTGAGATAAAACATTATCATTAAACATTTGATCTTAGTAATTAACTTACTTAATTAAATGTCATTAATTAAGTTTTAAAATAAATAATTAATTACTTATCTTTAATTATAAATTAACAATCCTTAATTACAAGTAAATAAAACACTTGAAAACTTAATTGTTAATTTACTTATCCTTAAACATCAACGAATTTAATTAATAAGTCACGCTTTAATTATCTCATCAACTATCAAACTTTAATTAAGTATTAAAATTTACATTTCCTTATTAATTACTTATTTTCAAATTAAGTTTGAAAATAACTTAAAAATTTAACTTAATATTATTTAAGTTAACAACCATACAAATTAATTTAGTCAAAACATTTATTACAAAGTAATGAATTTTTAAAACAATTATTTTAACTTGATTATCTAAATTTAAAATCTTACCTTTAATTAAATTTTTAAAAACTAATTTAATATTTCCTTTGGGTTTGACCCATTATATTTGAACAAAGCCAAGCCTTTCTTCTTATTTCCCTTTTTAAACAGAGATTAGTTTTATATTTAAAAACTGTTTGGTTTTTAAAGAATTTAAAACTGTTAACTGTTTTCATTTAAACTCACAAACGACACGAAGGAAAACCCGAGCCCAAACCCTTCTTTCCCGAGTTCCTCTCGAGTAAATTTTAAAACTGTTGTTTAAAATTTTTAACTGTTAAAACTTTAACAGTTTCACTCGAAAAACTCACGTACTACCTTAAAACGACTCCGTGCCAAAAGCCTTCTTCCCCAAGACCTACTTCGAGAAAAACTCTCGAACCCAAACTCAACAGCACTGACACATCTCGTACAAGTTAGATCGTGCACGTGCACACCGCGACCAACCACCTCCGACCATCGCTAATATCTCCCACACAACCACGATCGTCTCAGCAACCATTTCCGATCATCGAACCACCATCAGAAGCCACGATTCAAAATCGAGTACCCAGGGTGAACTGTAACCCAAACCCATCACCAGAAATTGGTTCAAACTCTCGTCTCCGATCACTGGAGTCACAGCGATCCCGGCTACATCTTCTCTAGCATTCCAAGCCACTATCTTCAAGATATAACATCACTCGATCACTCGAGATACCATAATTCCCTCATTTCCAGATTCGTACACTTTTTGGGTTTTAACCCTACTTTGATGAACTGCCGCCACCACGGTGAAGATAAAAACCCTCTACCATTTTTCCCTGCAACTACGAGCAACACTCCATCACCAGAAAAGCTACTGGCCACCCAAACTTCCTAGATCGACAGGGAAGACCAAAAACCCACTTTCTAAACAATCGTGAATATCTCATTCAATACTAACTTAAAATTTTTGATTTAACTCTTAAAAATCATTATCTAAGACAAGGATTCAGATTATAAAAGAAAATCACAAGATTATATAGTTTGAATTTTTAACATTTATTAAAATTCCTACTGTCACTTTCTTTCCCAAGTGATGTTTAAATCATCCTTACTTAATTTTAATTCCAGAACTTAGATTAGGATTTAATAACAAATCCTATTTGAATCCTAAAGCCTAACAGAGAATTTATGAAATGATTTTGATTTTAGATCAAAACTTCAATCTCTGAAAAATAAACAGAGATATGCTCAAACAACAAACATGTACACATGGTTTCAATAATTCATGTATTTAAAAACAGACATGCATAATATATTTCAGACATACATTCAAATTTATTCCAACATATATTATCTGTATCAAATCTAGGGGGAATTTATTGTTCACAGTTATAGGCAGAATATTGAACTAATAAGTAGATACTTTAAAACTTAACAGATATACACATTTTTTTCTCAAATATACAAGAGCATACATAATTTCAGACATGCAAAGTAATCACCAACTCATTAATTCACATGCAATTTGATACTTAGATTTTTATTCAAAAGTTTACTCACAGTTTTAAAAAAAATATGAACAGAGCTAACATAGATATATAACATGCACATTTCAATTATTCAGACATCTAATTCATCATCATGCAAACAATATTTATATCAACATTGATGATTTATTTAAGCAACCAGATTTAAGACAAACAAGTTGGGTTTACTCACCTATTTCAGAGATGAACAGAGCCTTGCTGGAAGCTTTGAAAAAAATTGAAATGCTTGCTTTAAAACTTGAAAATCATGGCCTCTGGTTGTAAGCTTTGAAAACTTTGTTTTTTTGATTTCTTTAAAACTGAAAACTTGTTTTGAAACTGAAACTTGCTTGATTTATTTGCATGCATCCTTGGAATGGTGACAGACTTGATTTTGAAACAAGCAAATGGTTACAGGCTTTAAGAAAATGGGTTCCAGGCATTTGAACTTTTGAGTTTTAAGCTTCTGAAAATGATTTCAGGTTTGAGATTCTTGGTTTAAGATGAATTCAGGTTGTATATTTTTGGTTTGAGGTAATTTCAGATTTGTAGATAAATGATTACAGAGTAAATTGTTAGAGGAGATTTGATTCTGGTTTGAGTGAAATTTCAGATTTGTAGATACTTGGTTTAGAAAGGAATTTCAGTTTTTGGTTTGAAAAGGAGATTTCGGTTGAAATGTTTTCTGATTTTAGTTTTGTCTTTGAAGCAAATGAGATTAGAAAAGAAAAGAGAATGGAGAGGTAGGCTTATATAAACTAAATTTATGGTTTATTAAAAATCAAAGAAAAAGGATAAGAAAATGACACATGTCTTCTACATTGTTTAATTACCTTACACATGTATTTTACATGTTTTAAAAATTTAACACTTGTCCTTATCCATTTATATTATTTTTTTAAAAAGAGTTTTAAAAAGCTTTTATATGTATTTCCTAAATAGATAAATACATATCTTTTTAAATAAATGCTTTTCTATATTATAAATAAATAAAACCTTTAAAAGAAAAACAATAAAACTCATTTATATCCTAATAAAATTATATACAATATTTTTAATTCATTTTTAAGTGTAAACATATCTTTTGTATTTATTTACTATTTAAATAAACACTTTATTTAGTTTGAAATTGATATAAAACAACTCAAGATAATATATATATATATATATTTAAACAATACTTATAAATTTTGGAAATGATAAATCTATTAAAAATCAAATTTATAAAATAACACAATTTAAAATAATTATTCTTATTATAATTCAATCTATACCATAATTAAAACATCATTAATATATTATTTGGTTATTTATATTTGAAAATAACAAATTTATCAATTTAAAATAATTTAAATTAAGAGATTATCACATTTTAAACTTCTCGAAATTCCGGGATATCACATAATTCCATTTCAATCTTTATTTAAAACCATTCAAATATTGATTCAAGTTCGTATATAAGTTTCATTTCGAAAACATTTAAATTAATTTAATTTAACATTCAAATCAAACTTAAATTCATTTATCGATTTCATTCAATATTCGTTAAGTAATTTGTCATTCAAAACAACTTCCATTAAATTTACAATTCGTTAAATCAATTTCTTAAGTTCAACTTCCTTAAATCAAAACTTACAATTTTGAATTAAATTAAATTCGTCAAATCAAATTCTTTAAATTTCAAGTCTTACATTAATTTCAATACATCACATTTTATTTCTTGATAAAGAAATTCAATTTCATTTATTTACTTACTTAAATAATTTTCCAAACTTATTTAATAAAGAAACTCAATTTCAATTATTTACGAAGTAAAATTCATTTATTCACAAATTCAATTTAATTTAATCATTAAATAATTCAATCTTATTTAATTATTAAATAATTCAAAACTTAATTTTTAAATAATTTCAAACTTAATAGTTTCAAACTTACTTATGATTTCAAACTTTTATTATTAAATCATTTCAAAGTTTAATAATTTCAAACTTAATTATATCATTTCAAAGTTTAATTATTTCAAACTTAATTATTAAATCATTTCAAAGTTTAATACAATCATTTCTCAAATTAAACATCGTTCTTTCATTAATTACATTGTTAATATTCTGTTTTCCGATTATTAAATATTAACCCTTTCCTTTCAATAAAAATTCAAATTTTCGACTTCATTTCAAAACCATATTATTTATTTAAATAAAATCTTCATTTTATTTTTAAATCAAATTATTGACCAATCGGGTTTTATTTAATTTTCTATCCTAAGTCAAAGTTCAATTTGGGTATTTATCATTTTAACCCGATTCCAATTAAATTCAAAATCAAAGCATAACAAAGGGAACTTGCAGTGTGATAACTGGGATGGTGTCAAAGTAAATAAACAAGCAATAACAACAATCAATAAAAATCCAATAATCAATTCAAATAATCCTGAAATAACCGTATTAATTCGCATTGTTATTTGTACGAATTTATATAATTATTTCTAGAATCTACACTATCATTTCATGTAGATTAAAGATTATTACATTACGGTTTTTACTTGTCACCTATTTACAATTTCATCCATCATCAATTTAACAACATACATTCAGTGGTTCAAGATGTAATTAAACAAATCCTACGTGTCAATAAATTTTGACAGTTAAATGGGTCATATTATACAATGTCATTTAATCAAATTTAATATTTAACTATCCTATACCAATTTCAATAGCATACTATTTATCATTTTAACATTAACAATTTAACGTCCAATATAAACATCAACAATCAATCAATTATCAGCCAAACTGTATTATCATCGCATAAATAATCAACAGATAATGGTGTCAGATGTCACAGGTGAACTGATACAGGTAATAACAGTGTAAATATCTAACAGCAGCATATTTCAATTGTCGTTTCAATTGAAATCAAATTTAATAAATAAAAGAACGTTAATCGTGAGTGATTGCTCACCTTTCGAGGCTAGAGAGATGATAGACAGCATAACAAGTTACGAACTCCAAAGTAAAGCAGAATTGGCACGGATTGACGACAAACTGATAAATAGAAATGGGCGAAATCAAATCAGAATTGGATTGATGAAGATAGATGGGTATAAGTGAACTTATATATAACCATATGTGACTATATGTGAAAAATCATATTTTAAATCCAAGCATATATTAAATTAAATATATATATAGGAATTTCACAATCCATTGTTTAAAAAAAACACTTAAATGCTAAAGTCAAACATCTACAAAATAAATTATATGCTATATTTTAAAACCATATAACCGAAAAGTCAAAGTTAACACACTAGATTAACTATACGTATACATATGTGTTATAAACAAATTCATATAGCACTGCCTAAAACAGTAGACTATGCTTTTGAAAATAATAGCCTAGCCTAGTATATAGGAATATAGGTAGTATTTAATATCTTGCAAATTTTAATATGAAGCTTGTCACTTCATATACTTATAACAACAACTATATATATACTATCATAATATCACACATATACATTTTATTATTGAAACTGTTTCCTACCCTAAAGCTTCATCCACTATATATAGACTGTAAACAAAATACTTCTTTAATCATATACATACTTATGTATATAGGCACGAAACTACTATATACTATATATATAACAGAATTCATTTTATACTTATACTTAAAACACATATTCTTTCTCCACAACACACGAATATATGTTTTTATATACCCTTTCAAATCAATACATATATACTTAAATAACAGCAAGTGCCACCTTAAAACTATCCCACATAATAAAATCTTATAAAACTAAGTATGTATATAAACCACTTTATAATGTAACATATAATACTTCTTTTGTAAAATAATATATATAAACCTTTATCTACAGCAACTTATAGAAAATGAATATACACCTTAAACACAAACGTGTGTAACATGCAACTGACGTATATGTTATACTAAAACAATATATATACTTTACAGTAAAGTTTCGAAAATCTAAACATATATTAAATACCTTTGAACATAGATATACATGACTATCTTTATAAAATTTCAAAAATCAATATATAAATAACAAATATATATTACCAAATAAAAGGAGGAGTGGATAAAACTGGAGGAAGGCCAGGGCTTGTTGTACGGCTCGGTGGGGATACCAGGTGGGTAGCTTCGACGGCGAGGCTGGCATGGAGCGGATGGTGGTTGTGTTGAGGTGAAAGATGCGGCTGATGTGGTTGTCGTGGACGTGGGATGGTCTCCGGTGGTGCTCGCTTATGGCAGGGTGGCGAACTATGGAAGGGAATGAGGAGGCACAACAAGGCACACGAGGCCGAGCTGGGTAGCGTAAGTCGGGATGGCGTAGGTCCGCGCGGCAGCTCGCAATGAGGGGAGTCGGCTGATGAAGTTGCTCACCTGGAGTGGAAGACTACTTCATGTGGGAAAGTGCAGGGCGAAGAGGCCTTCTGTTGGAAAAGTGGTGGAAGAAAAGATGAGGCAGGAAAGGGTGCTGCTGCATAGGTGAGGAGGAGGGATAGAGAAGGGAAAGAGAGAGGGAGGCATATTGTTTGCATTAGGCAAAATGGTGAACAGGGGTTGAAAACGAAAATGGACAAACAAAATTCTCTGGAGACTAAACCTTGATATACAACATTATATTTTACAAAAACGAGGACAGAGGATGAAGAGCAGTGAACAGACCGATGCAAAAATTTTATATTTCCAAAACCAACCATAAATGCATTGAAAACAGCTGACCATTGGTTTGGCAGATAATAAATGCTAGTGACTAATGAGTTTGTACGGTTAAAAATAAAAGGCACAAAGAACCCAAAAAGTTAAAATTTGGGTACCGGTACGATAAATCATTTTATCGATTTTGTCGAGTACCGATCTTCGAAACACGCAAACGAATACACTGTTGAGATCGGCACGACGAGACAATCAAAACGGTATACATATATCAGTGGTATGATGGAATTATAAAAATTCAAAATTTCTAATAGCGGAAAATGCAAGAAAAACGCTGAAAAATAAGATCGACGGAGCCAAAGATGTCCGAATTTGGAAAAACAACAAACTGATATCATGCTCAGAAGATGGTTTAGAATTTTTCTATGTAAAAATATTTGGGTTTCGAAAACGTTTTATTTTCATCGCTTTTTAACTGATTAATTGAAGTGAATTTACGCGCGAAGTAAACTTTCATATTTTCGGACGAAAATTTACCAGTTGCTATGTTTAACCAGACGCATTCCAAATATCAAATTTATTTTCAAAATTTTATCGTTTAAAATTTCACAAAATTTCAACTAATTACGTTATTAAAACAGTTGAAATTTACGGGTCGTTACAGATAGAAGCTAGAATACTGGCATTCAATGCACGCTGAGGAGAATAAATTAGAGAAGTGAGTTTGGAACTCACATTTAAATTCTCTTTACAATTCGCTAGCTACCGGAACCCCTTAAAGCTATTCTCAGATCTGCCATTAATGTGCTTATACTCGGCCACTAGAGTATATTATTTACTTTTCTTCAATTGGTATAAGTCAAGAAAATGAGTGTTGCAAGGCTTTGGGTACACATTCATTTAATGCAACATGCCTCAGGGAAGCAAAGAAAGAAAAGGACATGCAGATAATGAGGTGTGTAGCAGTGAACTGAAGTGATCTCAATGCAAAATGTGTTTTCACACTTGGTTCACATTTTGTTTCTAACTTTGATTTATAACTAGAACGCCAGCAATGCAAATATGAAAGAAGAAAAATGTTACATCTTCTCTGATGATTTATTACTTAACCGACAGCAATGCAAATGAAAATGATAGGTCAAAGGGTCCACTTGCACTAAGATGGACCATTCATTATTCACGCAAAGGCCAACCGGAAGAATTTCAACATGCAACAACAACTAATGCTACTGACTTTACAACGTTTTTTATATTTTATATTTTTTTGTTCAAAATTGTTAATTTTAAAATCTCTATTTAAAATATTTACTACGACAGTGATTCAGAAATCATGGTCGTTACACATATAGCTGCAGAAATGCAACTATTGCAAGTAGTTGCAGAAATGTCTACAACTATTGCGTATAGTTGCAGATATATATGCAATTATTGCGTAGACATTTCTGCAACTATTGCATATAGTTGCACAAATGCAACTATTGCGTATAGTTGCAGAAATGTCTGCAACTATTGCGTATAGTTGCAGAAATTTCTGCAACTATTGCATATATTTGCAGAAATTTGTTGCGATTATTTACAACTGCAAATATTAAGAATATCGTATTTCATAAAAAAACTTGATTCGTCTTCAATTTAATTGCAGTTTTCCATTTAAATCGAAAAATAAGAAGAAGAATTAGAGCTCGACAGTGAAGCGCAGGGGTAATTTGGGGAATAAATTGGCGGAAAACAGAAACAGGGACGTAGAAAATATATTTTTTATCACAAGGATCCGCTTTGAAATTAAGTTCCGTTTTAAGGATGTGTGACTAATTTTCACTAAATAAAGGTTTAAATTTAAATTTAAGCATTGAATTTACTATAATAAAAGTGGGTTAAATTGGTAATTCAATGTTTTGGATGTGAAGTGGATTTAAACTAAATTGTTTAAAATGAGAAATTGAAATGAAATTTTCAGCCATTTGAATAGAACTGTTTAAATTGAACTTGATGTAAAGTTTGAAATATGTTTTGAATTGAGGCTGATTTAAATCTAAATTTAAATATGAAGTTGACTTGAAATTGGAAGTTGAAAATTTGAATTTTTTATGATTTGAAATTGGAACTTGAGTTCAAATAGTTGTGAAAAGAAAGACATAGTTTTAATATAAACCTTTTTAATATATAAATTATTTAATAATTAAATTATTTTAATATATAAACTATTTTAAATTATCAAAACTATTTTCAATATTAAAACTATTTATATTCAAAACTATTTCCAATCTTTAAAACTATTTGAATTATCAAAATTATTTTTCAACATTAAAACTATTTTAATTATTCAAAACCATTTTCAATATTCAAACTGTTTTGAAGGGGGAACTATTTAGATTTAAATTATTGATTTAAATACGAATGTTTTGTTATGAAGGTATAACTTGTTTTGAATTCGAAATGGATTTTGAAGCGAATATGATATTTTGATATGGAATATGACTTGTTCTTGAAACTTTAAAAGAACCAACCGGTGTGAAAAATGACGTTTGGTTGTTAAAGAGATCGGGGTCGAATATTAGCATACTCTCTGTCGATACCGAAACCACTTGAACAACTGTGTACGCAGTGGATGTTATCCAGAATCTAGAGGTTAAATTGGCAGCGTTTACTGGAATGAAGAAAGAGAACGATGATGGATGACCCCGACACTTGTGTCAATTTGAAATGACTAAAACAGGAGCCTATGTCTGGCCAAGGGGTTAGCTACCTTTAGGGGCCCCATCCCTTCGTATTATATCGACTTTTGACTTGATCGGTGCACATTGATTTGATTTTGGGGGTGGTGGGCTTGGTCGGTCGTCGCTACGGCGATGTGTTACGATCAGCCAGCAAGGGTAAACTAGTAGAATCCTACCTTGGGCATTGCCTCATGTACCTTGTCATACTTTTATCCTTATACGCGACCACTACGACTTTGTTTTAGTATGTCTTATCGTGGAGCCTACCTAGCTACCGACGTTACTGGTTGTGTTAAAGGCAAACTATAGGACAATGCTTAAAAATGTGTTAAGGGGGATCAATGTAAAGCCTTAACGCTATTTTAATACTTTACTTTACTGATAGACACTACATACATATCGTATCTTACTACGTATAGATAGTTTGATGGATCCTTAGGAGATGGAAAATCCTGTAACATCTCTTAAGTTATTGCACTCATGTTGTACACTTGATAGGAGATGGAAAATCCCATAAACATCTCTGAAGCTATTATACTTGTATTTACTTGTTATTGATTTAATTTACATAAGAACTTTTAGTTCTGACTCGAGTGTTTTGTCTTTTCATTATGCTCCGGTCAGCCTGAGTATTTCAATGTTTGAAGACATTATTCCTAGTGGACGAAGATGGAGTTAGCAAGATTGTATTTACTATTATTTTTCTACTGCATCATTTTGGTATGTTTGTTGATTGTACTCTGATTATGTTGTAAAAATTGTGCAATCAAATGTATATTGTAAAACAGCTTCATGAACTGTTTATTTGATTATTATATTTTATAATTCCCCTGTGAGATTCTGTGTTTTGCTTTCCTTCTTTCTTCTTATTTTCTTATTACCCCATTGATAATCTACTCCTTTGAATGGTTGAGTTAGACATGTGTGGTTTATTGTCGATTTAAACCATCCAAAAAGGTGGGTCGTCACAGTTGGTATCAGAGCTTTGGTTTAGAGATGCCTTAGCATGTTGGGGGGTAAACTCATTAGAGATAGTGTTAGTAATACCCTAAAATGAGTTTGAGTGTATATCTATGAGAGAGCGTATTTGTTAGTGCTGTAAAAATGTTTTGTGTTGTGTTAATTTGTTCTGTTGAGTATTTATGAATTCTGGTCGGTACATAGGATGCTATGGTATCGATGGGGATTTCTAAACACTTGAACAGGGTAGACCGACACAATATGGTTTTTTTGAAATAGGTAAATGAAACAATTTTACCTAATATTATTTTGTATATAAAAGAATAATCTTTCATAAATGGATATAGTTGTTGTGATATGTTGTTTGTTAGAAAGTGAAATTTTATAACTATGGTTTATAAAATAGGATTTACAAATAAAATGAATGTAAATTGAAATTTTAAGAACCTAAGTTCCAGTGTTTTGAAATTAGTTTTCAAAGATTTGGAAAAGTAATATTAATATTATTTGAAAGTATTAAATAGAAATATTTTCAAAAGGTACTTGATATAAATGTTTTAAAAGAACTTTAAAGAAAATAAGTTTTGTACTCCCCTCTTTTGTCGCTGGAAAATAATTTTGATGATGACCGCGGCATCATCGACATTCATTTTCAAGTTTCAAAGTGGGAAGACCACTAGTAGCTTTGATACACATTTGTTTGATAAACAAATTTTAATTTTAATTTCCTATGTATGATTTGATATATAAAAGGATGTATGTATATATTATTTCAAGATGATTTGAAATGAAACCTAATATTTAGTTCTTAAGTTTTCTGGTAATTGGTATTTTCAATTATTTTAATGGAATGGAATCTTTAACTATTTTAACGGTCGAAAACTTCCAAATTGAAAAACTAAAATTAAAGGTTAAGTATTTAATGAAACTGTGAATAAATTGAAGTTATGTAACTTTTAAACTAAAAGATAATGGAATAAGTAAAAACTTAGGTAATAATAGTGTTTCAAATGAAAATACGTCTATAAATAAAGAATTAAGATGTACAAGAAATGTTATAAACTTAAGTTGATGTTTTAAAATGCACAAAAATTAAATTGAATGGTAAAAAGTGAAATACTATTTAAGGAAATGAATGTGAACTTAAGAAGGTAAACAAATTATAGAGTCATGTCTTGTAAATTGATTGGAAAATAAAAAGTTAGTGCAAAGAATGTTTATAAGTTAACTTGTAGCTTTCTAAGGTAATTATAAACTTGAATAATGTTTGTGAAAGGAGATGAATCTTACAAAATGTTATAAACATAAGAAAATATTTTGGAATAATTTACATATGGTTGATAAATAGATTAATATTAAATGATACTATATATGAAGGAATAAATGTGAATCAAAGTAAAAAAACTTAATTATGAAATGATTCATTAATGAATGTTAATATTAAATGGAAATCAAGTTGTATAAGTAAATAAATGTGAATTAAACTGCAAAATAGAAACATATGCAATATTTTAAGAATTTATCCATTGATGATTTTAAATATTGAATAGGAAATAATCCATGTGAGTAAATAAATATAAATTAATATAAGATGATTTTGTATAAATGAATGAGAATTGAAAATAAATAAAAATTAAATGATGGGTTAAGAGACCAATAGAATAAAATATGTAAGTTGTGTGTAGATCATTTTATCCGCATAACAGTTTTGATCCAGATTTGAATACATGATTTGTGGAAATTCACACCAATCCGAATTAGGATTTTTTGCTTGATTCTTGAAGGCGAACTCTTGATATGGAATTTTGATATGATTTTTGAAGTTTTCTATCATATTTTATGGCTATGTAAGGAGAATGGAGATTTCTAGTCAAGAAATCGGATCAAAGTCCACACTAGAGTAGTCGAGTTAACAATACTAGTTCGAAAGTGAAATACATGCATTCAAGCAAGCGATCAGAATTGATATTGTGTACAAATGATATATGTACATCATACAAACTTAAATAATATTTAAATTCTATGGTTGTTCGAGGTTGTAAGAATAATCTATTGAGTAATTACCTAAGGCTGTTGAGCGTAAGGTACACTTGGTAGTTTATTTATCACCCTTGTACGATAAAAAGTTTCTGAACCTGGACAAACCATTAGTTTTTGGTTGTTATGGATGTGTGATGGATTATTTGGTTACATATAATGGTCGTACTACTTTTGTTTGAATATGATTATTATTTATGTTGTGTTGCTGGTGCTATTGATTGGAGTAACTAATGTATTGTTCTTTTACATAGTTTTAACTCTTTTGGATTGTGTAAGTAAGATACAGGTTTATGGAAGCAATAGTTGTTGCTTTTGGTTTCATAAATAGAGTTTTGTTTGCCCGACAAATAGGTACATTTTCGGATTACGGTTCTGTAGCGGTATTTTATTATTTTCCCATGGTTTAGGATGCTTTATTATTGAAATACGATATATATACAATGTAATTATTGATATCGTTATTTTCCGGACCTATCCGCGCAAAGGAGATGCTGTCAAAAAATTTCGTAAATTTAGGACTTAGAAAAAAATTTGGAAGTTGGGTTGTTTTCAAACTTATATTAGACTTAAATATGTAAGTTAAATTGTTTATAAATTGAATATTTTGAATAAAATGTATCAAATTCCTTGATTCCTTCTTGTTCCTTTTCGGAGACAAAAAGTTTTGAGTGGGGGAGATTGTAACGACCCGTATTTTCAACCAGTTAGAAATATTAAATTTAATATAATTGTTGAATAAAAATGGTTACAAATAAAGATTTTTCGATTATTGATGTTAATGTTATAAAGAATGAAATGAATGTTATTTCTAATTGCAATATAATTGTAGAGCTTAATTTGGATATAATTGTAAGTTAATAAGGAAAAATAATAATTAATATATCAAATGGTGAAATCATATGTTATTAATTGAAACTGGTTTTAGCATAGAATAAGAAATCAATTATTTAGTAAGTAAATTTATGTAGCAACCCGCCTTCTGAGGCCCAAAACTAACCGCTACTGATGCTGCAGTCATCCATAGTTGTTATTTCTTGACGACCGAATGCGGCTTAGTTAATATTGATACACTGAAACACATGAATATGAAAAAATTTAAACTTTCAATAAACAGAATTTCCCATTTCATGCAAATTACAATTTAAGATTTTATTACATTATCGCAGACGTTAACCACGTTCAGGTCACATATACATGTACAAAATACGATAAGAGCGACATATGAAGATGTCCCCTTATGATGATCAGAGAACTAATAAATATGAACTTTAAAGTTCTTAGTACATCACAGCGGAAAACACAAAATAGCTCCTATATAGCTAGCATTGCCTCCTGCACGTCTCCGGAAGCTTATTCGTCCAGAAACCTGAAAGTCTCCCACTCTCAAACTACTCAAATTAATTTTGAGTACCCGAGAGTTTGTGGAGAAACACAAACTTCGAGTCAGACAATAAGTTTGGTATAAATAATCCCCTGTCATCTCTTATCATAAATAGATAGCTAGTAAGACCACGCCGCTTAGCGGAACGAGTTTTCCCCTTACTAGTATCCAAAACAATACATGCAAATCATTTACTATGCCCCTGCACCCAAAATGATTAGTCTTAACATAATATGAAATAAAACCATAAATCATAAATATATTGGATATCTCATCCACCCATTTATTAGATATCCCATCTAAAAGCAATTTATTAGAGTTCCCCTCTAAAATCTTTAAAATGACTATCCATCAAAACTTTAATAGGACTATCCATCCCAAATTCATCAAAATAAAGGCAGATTATCCATTGTACATTGTTTCATAAAAGTTGGTGTGGGCTATCTGCCGCACACTCCATAGTTTTACTACAATGACTATGAACCCTTGGGTGCCAAATCCGAGGCTAACCACCTCTAGCAAAACATTCTTTACTTTAGAAATTTGATGTGGGCTATCCACTGCACATTTCATGGTTTTCCTAGGTTAACCAAGAACCCAACACTTGGCCAATTAAAATATAATGATCCTCATGATTATGTATAAAAATTCATGGTCCCGATGATTATTTACTTTCCCCAGGTATACCACCTGTTTAACCTATTCCTATTGGTAGCCCCAATCAGGTTAAATTAAATAAAAACACAATGATAGCCCCAATGTATATTTTCGAAAGCATATTTCTGTTTGTAATCCCAAACTATGTATCGAAAACATTAAACCCACCCCGGTGTCCCCAAGATTTATTTACATCCAATTTATATAAGGATCCCCCTTACATATTCAAACAAAGATAAGTATTTTATGTTATAACCCTTCGAAGTAACCCCTTCAAATTAGCAAAATTTTACTTAAGGAAAAATGTCTAAAATAGCCCTTTAAACCCCTTCGAATGAAGCCCCATTCGAAAGCAAATAAACATCCAAAGTTAGCCCCTTCGGAAGCCTTCCTTTTGAAAGCATCACAAAATCATACCTTTCGACCTTGTCGGAAGGTTTCTTTTCGACCTAGTCAAAAGGTTCCACCTTTCGACTTTGTCGAAAGCCTGGGGTATCCCCCCTATAAAACCATTTATAAACTTTTCGAAAGCAATGAAACTCAAAACCTTTCGAAATCATTGAAACTCAAAACCTTTCGAAATCATTGAAGGTAACCCCTTTGAAACCTTTCGAAATCAAAACCTTTCGAAACCAAAACCTTTCAAAGTCAAAACCCTTCGAAACCATTCAAAAACAGTGAAGTGTTGGTGTTGGTGTTGGAACCAACCCTTCGAAATCAATGGAGAGAGACGACAAGTTTTATAAAACAAAAGATAACCTTTGACTCCATCTGGGTCGAAAGGTTTGGAAGCGGCAACTATGCTTCCGACTCTGTCGAAAGCTAACCTTTTGACTTTGTCGAAAGGTTTTATTTAAAATAAGAAAGCAAACCAATCGAAACCTTTTTCTTTTAAACCATTTGACAATGTCGAAACCTCTTTGTTGAAAGCTAGCAGGCGTATTTTCTTTAAAACCAAAACAAAGTTTCATCTCCTACGAAAGCTCTAACCTTTCGTCCCTAAACCTTTCGACCCCTTCCAATTCACTACGTACCAGTCGCCTGATACCATGTGCATTGATTTTTGACCTATTCGAAAGGTTTGATACCTTTTGACCTTGTTGGAAGGTTTGGAATGGAAGAAGATGGTCTTACCGAAAGAGTTAAAATAGTGAAAATATTATTTAAAATAGTTCTTATGTACCTCACCTGCCTTGTTTATCTAAATCTGATTGGTTGCTAGAATTTTATATTCAAAATTGCTGTTGACTTTCCTAATTTGGAAATTTAAATAAATTTGAAAAAGCTCATTTCTCCTTTATAATTATACAAAACTTTTAAGTCCCATACCTTAAATAATTTTATATAACTACTAACCCATCATGAAAAATTCTAGAAAAACTCCAGGAAATCAACTAATATGTTCTCTTTAACATATTAAAATTTCAAAGCATATAAAGATCAAACCACTCGGAATTTAACCAAAACCGAATAAAAATGTGTTAATTAATCCATTAACAATTAAAACACCTATGTCTTATCCAAACAAAGGTTTAAATTATTATATCCTAACCAAGACACAAACATGAATCGGGTATAACCCATAGCCAATCCAAACGGAGAAAAATGAGATGATAAACATGATTATTCACCTTGATTAGTTAATTGGAGAATAAGATAATTTCCTAGCTATAATCATTAGCTTTTTCTTTAATTTATGCTCTTCCTGGAACTTTTAATGGCCTGCCGAAAGTAGGTGAGGAGTTAATGAATGAGAAAGTGAAAATTTATTAAGGTGGAGGAAGAAATTTATACTAAGAAATGTAGCCCCATTTCCAAGTTTACCCCTTAGGAAAATTCCTCCTTCTAAATTTAGTTAAGTCTTATTTTAGTTCATTCATTAAGACATGACCATTTGATTTATTAATCTCATCTCCCTAATTATGCACATTATTCTATTTAATTTATCCAATTAAATATCCTAAATAATGTTAATTAAAATTCAGGGGCATTACAATTTATTAACCTTCGGGAGTAAACAATAAATTTATAAATGTGTATAAATTACTAAGATGTAACAATTGTTCTATTTCTCATCTCATTAATTAATCCTTTGGAATTAATTTGGAAATCAATGAAATTAATGGAATTGAAATATTACAGTTAATATAAGAAAAGACGTTAACTGTAGAAAATGTGTGTAATAAATGGAAATTCATCATTGACAAATTCATAAGGTATTTGTTGATTTAATAATAAGAATGTAAATCAAATAAAAGAATTTGTTGAAATTTAAAATATATAATGAACGGATTTTTTTTACAGTTGTAATTGAACGTTGAAATTAATTTAATATTTAAATCTCGGATTTAACATGGAAAATTTTTAATTTTAAAAGATTATTAATTCTAGTTTAATCAAGAATGATGATAAGAACTTTTAATTTAGAATCTAAAAGTGATTAAACCGATTTAATAAATAATTCGTTTAATTAACGCATAAAAATGAATATAATTTAATTTTTAAAGCTAACTTCTATATACAATAGAATTATGGTTTGAAATTAGTTCCATTGAATTTAAAAATATTGAAAACCTATATTTCAATATATGGGATGACCTATTTTCGTTTCGGGAACGAAATGGGCTTTTTGGCCTTTTGACCCAATCGATTAATATTTAAATGAAAAAGGTTATTTTTGAAATGTAATTATTCAAATTGATTCAAATATGCAATAATAATAAAATCAAATTATTAATGAGCGTCTTAGTTGTAATACCGTATTTGTAAATTAGAAATATTGTATTTGTCCATATTTGTGAATTGGTAAATTATTTGAATATAATTTAATTTAAGTTTATCGAACAATAAAATATTAACTTTTGTATACGATAGAATTAGGCCTCAAAACTAGTTCCAGAGTGTTAAGAAGGCCTTATTACATATGGATTGCCTGTCAGCACGCCTCGATTGGAGTTCGGGTAGTTTTGGACCTTACGCTATAAATAGGCATGCAAATCGAGACGAAAATATTATTAAAATGTTTTAGAAACCCTAATTTTCATGGCCGCCACTTTCAATGGTTGAAAATTTCCCACCTTCTTCCTCTTGGATCTCTCACCGATTCGCGACGAAGTCTAAACGAAAGTTATAGTTCTCGACGAGATATACAAGATGTACGGTTGAATCGAGCTAATTGCATCTGGATTCGCCAGATTTTGGCCGTAAAGGCGGCACGTTCGAGGTCAAATCGTGGCCAAGATAGGGCGTCGGAGGTGGCAAAATTTTTGATGAAGGTGGAGCTTGGCGAGGACGCCTTGGTGGTGGGTTCCGATCGTGGCGCGGCCGCTTGGAGACTGGAGTTGCATGAGGCAACAAAAGTGGAAACAGCGGTTATGGGTTTGCTGGTAACGATTTGGAGATGGTAGGATATTTACATTTTTGCCACTATATTATTTTAATTTAATTTAAAATTTAAATGTTCTAACTCGCATAACTTTTGCATACGAACTCAGATTCACGCGCGGTTTCTTCATTTGGACTCGTATCGAAATTCCGGACAAATGAAACTGGTTTGGTTGAATTTGGAGACTGTTGAAATTTTGGGCTTTTATTGGTTTTTTAATCGGCTATAAATCAAATGTGAGTGATTTAACCCACTCACGCAATACTAAATCTTCTTATGTTAGTTGAATTAAATTTATAAAGTGATAAGAATTTTATTGATTATTGTTTGGTAGTTTAAATTGACATTTTAATTGAAATTGAATTTTATATTGAATTAAATTGACAATTTAATTTTAATATTGAATTTAGTTGCTAGTTAAACACCGACAATTGATAATCAGTAACTATTGTGATATATTGGTTGATTTGGATGTTAATTGTTATTGTATTCCTATTAATTGATGATGGATATATGGTTGTTTGTTTTTTGACATATTCATGTTATTACCTATTATTTATTGACATCATTTATATTATCATTTGGACCATTGGAAATGAACTAAGAAATAGGTTGAAATGATATATATACCTATGACATTTAATTATGGGTTAAAATGATATATATCCATCCAGGTAATTAAAACTGAAATAAATGATCACTTGGCCATAGGATAGAAAATTATATACGGACATTGGATTTGGTTAAATTAAATGGTTTTAAAATCTTGAATTTTGCATTTATTTGATCTAATTATTTTCTAATTCGAGATTTGAAATGTTGAAATTGAAATGTTTAAATGAAATTGTTTAAAGATTTAATTTGAAATCTTAAAGTTGAATTGAGATATGATTTGAATTTATTGAAAGTGAATTATTTTAAAGGTTTAAATTTAAATTTAAACGTTGAATTTACTTTACTAAAAGTGGGTTAAATTGGTAATTCAATGTTTTGGATGTGAAGTGGATTTAAACTAAATTGTTTAAAAAAGAGAAATTGAATTGAAATTTTTAGCCATTTGAATAGAACGGTTTAAATTGAATTTGATGTAAAGTTTGATTTTTTTTTGAATTGAGGCTGATTTAAAGGGGGGACTATTTATATTTAAATCATTGATTTAAATACGAATGTTTTGTTATGAAGGTATAACTTGTTTTGAATTCGAAATGGATTCTAAAGCGAATCTGGTATTTTGATATGGAATATGACTTGTTCTTGAAAATTTAAAAGAACCAACCGGTGCGAAAAATGACATTTGGTTGTTAAAGAGACCGGGGCTGAATATTGGCATACTCTCTGTCGATACCGGAACCACTTTAACAACTGTTTATGCGGTGGATGTTATCCAGAATGTAGAAGTTGAATTGGCGGTGTTTACTGGAATGAAGAAAGAGAACGATGATGGATGACCCCGACAGTTATGTCAATTTGAAATGACTAAAACAGGAGCCTATGTCTGGCCAAGGGGTTAGCTACCTTTAGGGGCACCACCCCTTCATATTATATTGACTTTTGACTTGATCGGTGCACATTGATTTGATTTTGGGGGTCGTGGACTCAGTGGCATTCGCTACGGCGATGTGTTATGATCAGCCAGAAAGGATAAACTGGTAGTATCCTACCTTGGGCATTGCCTCACATGTCTTCTCATACTTTTATCCTTATATGCGACTACTATGACTTTGTTTTAGTGTTGTCTTATCACGGCGCCTCCCTGACTACCGACATTATTGGTTGTGTTAAAGGCAAACTATAGGACAATGATTAAAAATGTGTTAAGGGGGATCAATGTAATGCCTTAATGCTATTTTAATACTTTACTTTACTGATAGACAATACATATATAGCGTATCTTACTACATATAGATAATTTGACGGATCCTTAGGAGATGGAAAATCCTGTAATATCTCTTAAGTTATTGCACTCATGTTGTACACTTGATAGAAGATGGGAAATCCTATAAACATCTCTGAAGCTATTACACTGATATTTACTTGTTATTGATTTAATTTACATAAGAACTTTTAGATCCGACTCGAGTGTTTTGTCTTTTCATTATGCTCGGGTCAGCCTTGAATATTTCATGTTTGAAGACATTATTCCTGAAGGACGAAGATGGAGTTAGCTAGACCGTATTTACTATTATTTTTTTGCTGCATCATTTTGGTGTGTTTGTTGATTGTACTCTGATTATGTTGTAAAAATTGTGTAATCAAATGTATACTGTAAAACAGCTTCATGAACTATTTATTTAATTATTATATTTTGTCATTCCGCTGCGAGATTCTGTGTTTTGCTTTCCTTCTTTCTTCTTATTTTCTTATTACCTCATTGATAATCTACCCTTTTAAATGGTTTGAGTTAGACATGTGTGGTTTATTGTCGATTTAGACCGTCCAAAAAGGTGGGTCGTCACAGCCATGCACTTAACATTGATCCCAAGTATACACCCTTGAAGTAGAAGAGGTGCAACCTAGGGCTCGAGCGGTCCAAAGTGCCAAGAGAAGAAATGGACAAGTTGATGGCGAATGGCTTTATCTGCGATGCAACTTACCCTAAATGGGTATCTAACCTGGTTTTGGTCAAGAAGTCCAATGGAAAATGGCGAACCTATATCGACTACTTGGATCTGAACAAAGCTTGCCCGAAAGACAGCTTTCCTCTGCCCAAAATCGATCAGCTTGTGGACGGGACAACTAGACATGAACTGCTATCAGTTATGGATGTATACTCGGGGTACAACCAGGTTATGATGCACGAATCGGATTAAGAAAATACCAGTTTCATTACCGATCTCGGACTATATTGCTACAAAGTAATGCTGTTTGGCTTAAAGAATGCTGGGGCAACTTACCAACGACTAGTGAATGCCATGTTTTAACTACAGATTGGGAAGACAATGGAAGTTTATATAAACGATATGTTGGTTAAACCACGCATAGCTGCAAATCACTTGGACAACCTCATTGAAATGTTCGAAATACTCTGCAAATTTGGAATGAAGCTCAATCCACTTAAATGTTTTTCAGAGTAGCCTTGGGAAAGTTCTTGGGATTTATCATAAGCGCCAGAGGCATCGAAGCAAATCCCAAGCAAATAATCGCTTTGCGGGAAGTTGAGGCTCCAAGGGACAGGAAAGAATTACAAAGCCTGAATGGGAAGGTTGCAGCACTGAGTCGGTTTATCTCAAAAGCGATTGACAAATGTATACCATTCTTAAAGAAGGGAAAGAAAAACTTCGAATGGAATCAAGCTTTTCAAACTACGTTTGAAGAGCTGCTATGACATATGGAAACCCCACCAATCCTGTCCAAGTCGGTATATGGAGAAGATTTATACATCTACTTAACAGTCTCGCCACATACATTGAGTGCCGCACTCGTATGAGAAGAAGCTAAGATCCAGCGACCCGTATATTACATCAGTAAGCGGTTCACTGGAGCAGAAAAGAACTACCTAAAATTGGAAAAATTGGCATATTGCCTCTTAATCGCATCCAGAAAGTTACGATCGTACACACCCTATCAAAGTGTTGACAGATCAACCCTTGAAGTAAGTGTTATACCGCCCTGATACCTCTGGACGGCTTATAAAATGGAACATCAAACTAAGTCAGTATTTCACATACCATCCTTGAAAGGCAATCAATAGCAGGCGCTAGCAGATTTCATTGTCGAATTTGCAATACGAGATAGTGAAGAAGGAATGACTCCAGAAGTGGAGACACGTTGGAAGCTGTTCATCGATGGCGTGTCTAACAACTTCTGCTCGGAAGCAGGGGTAGTGCTCGAGACTTTCGAAGGACGATCTATTTGCTATGCCTTGCGCTTGGAATTCCCTGCAACAAATAATGAGGCAGAATACGAAGAATTGATAGTTGGGCTAAAGATTGTGAGGGGAACTCGAGATAAAATTCGTACACATATATAGCGACTCTCAGCTAGTCGTTTGTAAGGTGAAAGGCGAATACCAGGCTTGAGGTGAGAGCCTCGCCCCTATCTATCTAAAGTGCAGGAACTGCTGAATAGCATCGAGCATTACACCATAACTCATATCCCTAGGGAGCAGAACTCGGAGGCGGAATATCTGGCCAAATTGGCCAGTTCCCGAGAAGCTCAGTCATTGAGGCTGGTCCCAGTTGAAATCCTAACCACTCCGAGCATAACTGAAATGGACATCGACTGGATTTTTGAGACAACCAAGAAACCGGAGACATGGATGACGTCGATTAAAGACTACCTTCTCACAGGAGCTCTCCCCGTAGACAGGAACCAGCGAAAAAAGCTTATTTGGAAGGCACCGCGATTTATAATATAGGATGGGATACTCTACCGAAGGGAATTCTCTACCCCCTTGCTCAGATCTGTGACCAACGACGAAGCTCGAAGGATCCTAAAAGAATTTCATGAAGGCGACCGCGGAGATCATACCGGGGGATAAACCCTTGCGAAGAAGGTTCTCCGGTATGGGTACTTTTGGTCAACAGTGAACTACGATGCAGCAGATTACGACAGATGGTGTGATCAATGCTAAAGATTCAGCAAGATCAAAAGAACCCCCTCGACGGAGCTAACACAAATGGTCAGCCTATGGTCGTTCGCAATCTAGGGAATTGGTTTGATTGGTGCAATACCAATGGCTAAAGGGGGAGCCAAATATGTTATTGTTGTTGTTGACTATTTCATCAAATGGGCCGAAGCGAAACCGCTGGCCACTATTACCATATTACCACAAAGAAAGTCATTAACTTTGTTACTAAAAATATTATTTGCAGGTTTGGGGTGCCACGGAAAATCATCACGGATAACGGAACTCAATTCTAAAGCATCCGGTTCAAATTTTTTTGCAAATGCTTCCGAATCGAGAAAATTTTTTCCACTGTTGCGCACTCGTAGACAAACAGGCAAGTGGAAAGTAAATAAGATCATCAAGTTCACCATCAAAAAATGGCTAACTAAAGCAAAAGGAAATTGGGTCGATGAACTTCCACTCCCACTATGGGCCTACAGGACAACGCACAAATCTGCAACCGGCCACTCTCCATTCGCACTAGCATATAGTTTAGAAGCAATGATCCCGGTTGAGCTTAAAGTCCCTTCCCATCGGAGGCGAAACTTCGATCAAAGGCAGAACGAACAACTCCTACTCGAATCACTCGATATGGTCGATGAGAAGAGAGAGGAAGCCGAATTAAGGACTTCCGCTCACCAAAAAAGGGTCGTACGGTACTTCAACTCTAAAGTTCATAATCGCACCTTCGAACTGGGAGACCTTATCCTAAAGAGGGTCTACCCTGTACCAGGTGCACTCGGACCAAACTGGGAAGCACCCTATATGATCGGCCAGAAACTATGGGATGGCACATTCAAGCTAACAACCATTGACGGAATCCAAATTCCTCGAGCATGGAACTGCGAATCACTGCGTAGTTAATTTACCTAAGATTATCTTATGTATTTCATATTTCCAGCAAATAAGCCATCCCGAAATACCGTAGGCATTGTAAATAAGCAAACCTTGCCAACTTTCATTAATAAAATTGATTTTCTTTCTAAACCAATAAAACTATGTGCACCAAAGTAACCTGCCGAGTCGACGGGGTCAAATTGACTCAAAATCATCTGATCACTACTTAATATAGTGGAACCACACTCAAGTACGCCCCACTTAACCGTCGGGTCGACGGAAGTAAATCGACTCAAACCGTTGGATCGGCGAAACCCGATCCCCGCCTTCTAAGAACCGGTACTGCTCCCACAACGAGGCCCAAATAAAAGCAGCGCATTCCGTAAGCCATGCATCGCTTCTTGGATTGTGGAATCACATCCAAGCAAGCACAACCTTAAAAGCCGCACACCCCCATGAGTCGTGCATTACTTATTGAGCCGTGGAATTACGCTCTCGAAACATGAACTCCTCGCGTTGCCCGAAGATTGGTAACGTCGAGAAATTCTAAACCATTCTGGATCAACGGGTCATATCGATCCCAAAAGCCGCGCATCGCACACTCTTGAGTACTGTCATTGCCCTGATAGTGCTGGGAAACTTGTCTATTGTATGACTAACAAGAATCAATCCACTCCCACTATCAGGAGTAATGGGTTTGAATCCAGTAATGTCAAACGATTACGAATCGGCCGAAAATTCTGATTATTGGTCGATAATATCTCTGGAATCGAGACATTCAAATCATAAGTTCCCGAAGATAGGAACTACAAAATCGGTCCGGTTATGAACATAAAAAAATCACTTGGATCAACCGGTCATTTGTCAAGTGTTTGAAGTAAACAACCCATGAACTAGGGGGCACACACCGATACTCAAAAACAAAAAAACCAAGTAATCCACAATTCTGTTACTCCAAACAAATAATTTTGGCAATAATTATAGGACTGGATAAAATTGGCATAAGTGCATGGAATGTAGATAAGTTGACATATAAAGTTACAATCAAAATGTCAACATTGTATTACTTATAGCATTTTTATACAAAGTCAAAACTTGGGGGTCGTACGCACACAATATCGACCAACAAAAAGGAAAATACAGATGCTATAACAATCAAAGCAATAAGTGCAGATTTTGCACTTGAACAAAACATGCATCAAACAAAACAGAATGTCCCAAAAACTGGCTCTACTGTTACCCGAATCTGTCAATGCTTCTTGAAAGTCACTATGTTATAGGATCGTATAATATGGATATTATCTAAACTACTTGTGTGGAATATAAAGTAAGTAAATAGCAGTAAAAGAAAATGACACCAGATATTTTTATATAGGTTCGAACTCCCGTTCTATGTCCAATCCCAATCTCCTTCTGGAATTCTAACAAGCAGCCCTCACTTAACCCGGAGGAATAGGTTTACACCGCTTGAGCAACTGAACAGGTTTTTGACCACCTGAGCAACCGAACAGGATTTTCCCACCTGAGCAACCGAACAGGACTTTGATACAAATGAAATGTTTTCTTGACTTTGCGTGCTCTTGTTACAACATAGATTTGTCAAATGTAGTACACCCTTCCTATAATCTTTCCTCAAGCAAAATATGTATATTTGTGTGTACGTGAAGATAAGGAAGATTAGATTGCTTAAGAAATGTAGAATTATGATCGTATCTATAAGCAATAGATAGTTGAATGTTCAAGGGAGCAGTAAATTCAGAAAAGTTAATTCAAGTAAAGTAAGTAAGTACATTGATCTTGAAAATCATGTTTATTTATAGTAGACAAAGAGTTACAACCTCTGGTGAAAGGTTTATCGAGCAGTAATGGATGTAACTCTCTGCGAAGAAGAAATCTATTCGTGAAAAGGAAGTGTCTCTTCATAAATATGACAGTTATAATCAGGTCAATCGACTGGTTGAGGAACTTCAATCGACTGAATTTGAAAACATATACGTGCATATGTATATGCACAGGATCAGTCGACCGAGTAAGTGCATTCAGTCGACTGGTATTTGAATTTTTGTAAAACCTGCTTGAAAAAATAATTTAAATTCAATTTTAAATAATCGTCATTGATATGTGAGGGAGTGTGAACTACTTGAGGATAGATTTTAACATATATGAATGCTAACTTAGACTCTAAAACAAAATTCATACTTGATATACGATCTTTGAGTCTAGTCGTCTTCGTAATTTGTAGTCGTAGATTTGTCGAATATTCAATCATTCTTATGTCGTCTTGATCGTCTTGGCATGAATCAAAACCTGAGATCCAACATTCTCCCCCTTTTTGATTGATGACAACTCTTTATGATATATTGAAATATGAGCAAAATCTCGACAAAAATCCTTATATAACTCCCCCTGAATCCGAGACGAAATTTTTGTTAAACCTGCCAATTTTGTTAGTACAACACTTCTTCTCCCCCTTTATCATCGACAAAAAGGAGATATGTATATATATATATAAGAATAAGCAATACACCATCATTCATAATATTCACAACATAGATCATCATAATTGCATATACGAATAATGACATACACAACAATATGAAATCACTTACACAACATAGAACAAACTACATAGTTACCATTGTTCCAAAATAAAACATACCATTATTACAAAATACTTAAAATAAAAATAGTAAACCACTTACTCATCACCATTACCATCAGAGCTTTCCTCTTCTTCTTCATCATCTCCTTCAGTTTCTACATCATCCCCACTAGAGTCTCTTCCTTTACCACCCACTTCTTCTCCTTCTTGTCCTTCTTCGGAAGTTGACCAAGTGAAATGAGGTTGTGGACGCTTCCTTGGAACCGTAGGCACATGGATGAACGTGGAGGAGGATTATCCATAAGATAGTACTTCCTAAATATTATTCAAAAAACCTTTGATATGATTTAGCTTTGAGTTTACTTTGGTAACGCTTGTCTCAACACGAGATAGTCGCCTATCTAAAATCTTTTGGTTTCTAGAGACAATTGTTAAAGCTTGTCATGGTTGAGCATCCGGTCCAATCTCTTTAATTTCATGGAATTCTTGTGGAGGTTGTAGTTGGGAAGAAGATCTGGCTTCGGTTTGTGGAGCTTGTTGTCTAGAAGAAGGTTGGGGTTGACCTACCGCTTGGTTTTCTAGCCAATGTTCCAAGGTTAAATAGTGTGACTTCGGTATTTCTTTGGAAGTCCCATGAGACTTAGGATTGTGGTGTTAAGGGAACCAATCGCAGAATAGTCTGAATCGGGGAGATTAATTTCGAAATGTCTAATAATCCTCATGATATAAGCATTGTAGTACATGGTTTTCATACGGCCTTGGTTAAAAGTTAGAAATTCATCGAGAATTACCTTAGCCCAATTAACGGAACATTGTCCCCAAATAGCATATAGCAATTGAAAATAACACCTATAAACCTTCTCGTAGCTACACGTACGAGGATTGATGGAGTGAGTAAGAGCTCGATGCATGATTCTAGCCTTTGGTCGAAGCACTACACCATAGAGAGGATTTTGGCGCTGCCGTAAGCGGCGCATTTGATACGGCTACAAGCCGTATCAAATATTAATACGGCTTATAGCCGTATCTAACTTGTTTAATACGGCTTTAAGCCGTATTAATATTTGATACGGCTTGTAGCCGTATTAAATTCCGTACCTCTTTTCATGGGAAAATTTTCCCCAAAATGCACACTCTCCCTCCCTTTTTTTATTTCAGTCGACTTCATCGTTTTCTCGCTTCCATCTTTCTTCACTTAATTCTCTTGCTTCAACTTCGCGTTTCTGCTTCAACTTCAGATCTGACGAGACTCTTCCAGTTCGTGTCCTCCATCGACGTATCCCCAAACAAATCCTCCATCTCTCCTTCAAATCCACGTCTCCCCAAATTGATTCTCCAACTCCCTTCCAGTTTCAACCTCTCCCATTTTAGTTTCACCTCCCTGAAACTAGTCAGTTTCATTTCTGAAGAACAGGTTTTTCTCTTTTCCTAACTTCAGGTCCATCTTTTTTTGCATTGAAGACCGTCTTTTAAATGGTAAATGTTTGAAGTTAGATAAATCGAAGAAGACGAGAGGCGAGAGAGTAGAAGATGGTATGGTGCAAAGGGACAGACCTCTGTATGAGGTAAATCCTATTTTCCAATAGTTTCAGTTATTTGTGATGCACTGCTGTAATTTTTTTTGTTTAATCTAGGGTTTAAAACAAAAAATGACAATTTCTAGAATATACTGAGGTAATTGTTGAAGCAGTAGACTAACAAAATATACAGTTGTAATTAGCTTTAGACATATGTTCACAATTGGGATATATGTGATAATATAAATGGTGATATAAAACATGATTGAGATATTCCATCACTCCTTAGGAAAAGCAGACTCATGCGAGATGGTCATATATGAACATTTAAGCTTATATTAGATGAATTTCAGTGATTTCAAAGTCTTGATGCAATACATATGTGAGGTTTTTTGTGAATTTGATAACTTTATGTTAGAACTCTTAACTACATTAATTCTAACGTGCAGACAAACATGTTTATAATGTATGTATCGAGTGTAGATATACCTACATTGAGTTTGGATGGTTTTACATATTTCTCGCCTTCCAAAAGCAAATATGCATCTGATATTTCTCACCCTTTCTTCGTCTATTAATAATAGCAATAGTTGCCATCGCTAATTTGTCAACAACCAACTACATTCAATAAACGAACATACAGTAAATATCAATTTTCACATCAGTTTGTGGATTTGGATTACGAGCTAATAATTTTTTTCTAGGTTCTTAGTTCATATTTTAACCTAGTGAATGAATTGCAGGTTCGATTAAGCTGAGTCAAATATTCTGATTGCAAGTTCAGCCGAATACAATTAAGTGTTTCCTTTCTTCAATTCGCTAGCCCAGTTGAGGAGAGCTTCTACATAGTGGGTAAACTCGGTAAGTTTTTTCTTACCCTAGTTCAGGTTCGGTTACAAAACTTTAATGCCTTGGTTTTAAAGTTTTTTTTACTCCATTGTAATGTTGAGCAACTATATTTATAATGTTATTGCTGATATACTTGAGTAAGTCCTGCTCTAAATAGTGGGTCTGCTTCATTTGTTAGCTTTATGTTGCTGCCTAAGAGGCATAAACTTGGGGCTGAATGATGTGATTCATGTGTTATGTTTGTGTTTTGGGGAATAATCAAATTCAACTTGGGGCTTGTAGCCTTACTGAAACCAGGAGCTTTGATTAAAATTAAAGTTTCGAGAGTAAACTAAATGAATAAAAACTGTTCCACATATTACTGCACATGTATAAAAACAGCAAATTTCAGCATTATATCATAGTCTAATTCTATCTTATTGAACGTCGGAGATATATTGTAGACTAATTTTATCTTATTGAATGACGGAGATATTATTTGTAGACAGAAATGGTTTCATATGAGAGTTCAATGATTTTATTTTAGATGAACATGGATGTTAAAGTACGAACTTAATGGGAATAGATGTGCGACTCCTAATAATATTTGTGCAGTAAAAATTAGTTCTTCTTGCAATGATTGATCTTTCTTTAAGTGTTTAATATCTTGAAAAGATGAATTTATAATCAAATGAACTGTCCCAGTCGTCCTTGAAGTAAAAATTCGTTGGTGTATTCATTATAACAAAACCAAGTGGCTTCTTTAATAAAGTCGTAGATTAACCATGTAACTTGGTAGAGGTTCAATATGATTGGATTTTTTTATCCTTGCATAATTTACAGCTTGGTGCTAATATTGTATATGGTTCTGACATTGTATATGGTTTTGATATTGTTGTATAAGTGGATAAAATTAGTGTTAATGGCGCAAGCCAAGTATCAGGAGAGGGGTAATGCATAGACATTACTCCGGTGCTATAAAATAGCGCCGTTGTAATGGCAAATTTTTTGAAAACAGTTTGGTGTAGCAAAAAAAATAATTTCTACATAAATTTTGTAAGTATAGCAAGAAACAGATATATATATAAATAATAGAATATAAATTACAATACACTATAAGCAATTCAAACATTACATTATTATTGTCTAACGAACCAATATATCAAACAAACCAAATAACCAAATCAAAGCAGTTGTAGTCATTGTGATATTCAATCAAATTATAATACATTTTATTTTTTGTACCTTAGTAATGCAACAAAAGAATCATATGTCATCTCAAATGATCATGGTTTCACACTCCATACTAATCACCAACCTCACTTTTTCAACTTGCTCCTCCTCCCAATACAACTCAGTCACCATCACACTGCACATCAACTTCAATTACAACGGAATCTGATATGTGTATATATTGTAAAAATATTAGGCACAAGACATCTGCTTGCAAGTATGAAAATGCTAAAAAATGATGAAAATAATAAAGACAATGAGGATTTAGTGAAGCAAAACGAAAAAGAAAATACAAGGAGCAAAGGCAAAATTTTCTTGGCATTCATTTCTTCGTTCTTTAACGTGAAATAAAGATACAAATTCATTTATAATAATTTGCTCAAACTTGGGACTTTTAGAGTACGTCCTATATATACACTCATATATATATATATATATATTATATTTACGTCTAATGTTCTAATATATATGATATAGGAGGGCAATATGTCTTTCAGTATAGACAAAAAGTGGATAAATGAATCTGATCAAAGATCTACATACTATATAGACGGGGTGAAGAAGTTTATTAGTTTTGTTGATGAAAATGGTGGTAAGAAAGGAGTGTATTTATGCCCTTGCACTCGGTGCAAAAATATGAAGACGATCAAATTAGATGACATTCATTTTCATTTGCTTAGATGGGGTTTTATCCAATCATATACCGTATGGTATTTTCATGGGGAAAAAAAGGTAGAGAAGGAAAAACAACAACCAGTTAGTCATGCCACAAGTACCGACGAGTCTGAACCTATTATGATGGAAGATCTAGTCAATGATGCAGATAGATTTCATCATTTTCAACCTGAAAATCCGTTGTTTGATCATGCTAATGTTGGAGAGCCGTCTACGGTTGATGGCAGTTGGCAGGCCAATGAAAGTAAGAAGTATAAATCACTTTTTGGTAGCGCAAAAGAGCCACTGTATCCTTCATGTTCAAAAGGGTTGACGAAGCTGTATACCATTGTGAAACTGAATAGCTTGAAGACCCAATACGGCTTTTCAAATAATGGTGTGACTGCACTCCTCAAACTAATAAAGGAGTTACTCCCCGAAGGTAACACGCTGCCGACAAAGTACTCCGACGTGAAGAAGTTAATTAAGCAAGTTGGGATGAATTACAAAACTTATGATGCATGCATCAATGATTGCATATTATACTGGAAAGATGATGCGAATAGAGTTTCGTGTACAAATTGCAACGAACCAAGATATATGACATCATTCAACGAAGAAAGAAAAGGCATCAAAGTACCTCGAAAGACATTAAGACATTTTCCTTTAATTTCTAGATTGAAGAGATTGTATATTGTACTATGGATAGCAGATGCGATGACCTGGCATGGTCGTGCCAAGTCTGATACAACCGTAATGCGTCATCCATGTGACACTTCTCAATGGAAAGCCACGGATTATTTTGACCAAACATTTGCTGTCGAGCCACGAAATGTCACACTTGGAATAGCAACAGATGGTTTCTGTCCACATGCTTCTCTATCTAACCCTTACAGTTGTTGGCCAGTAATTGTAGTACCATATAATCTTCCACCGTCTATATGCATGAAACGAGAGTTTTCAATGTTAACACTGTTGATTTATGGGCCAAAACAACCAGGGAAGGATATTGATGTTTATTTACAGCCGTTGATAGACGAGTTAAAGCAGTTATGGGAAGGAATCGTTACATATGATTCATTAAATAAATCCGAATTCACAATGAGAGCTAGGGTGTTGTGGGCAATCCATGATCACCTTGCTCTTGGGACTTTATCGGGATGTACAACTCACGGTTATTTTGCATGTCCGGTTTGTGGGGAAAACACTTGTTCTTATCATCTTCCTGAAAGTAAGAAGGTGTGTTACATGGGACATCGAATGTTTCTTCCTAAAGAACACAAGTTTCGATACGACAAGACAAATTTCAACAACGAACAAGAATTTCAACATCCTAAACGGACATTGACTGGTTTTGAAGTTGAAAAGAAAGTAGCGAATATCAAAATGAAAGTTGGTAAACACAAAGAAGAAATTAGTCGAAAACGGAAAAATTCAATTTATGAAGAAGTTGACAATGTTTCTGCATGGTACAGGAGGTCTATCTTTTTTGATTTACCATATTGGAAAGCAAATATGATTCGCCATAATATTGATGTTATGCATACAGAGAAAAATGTCACAGAGCATCTCATCAGCACCATTATGGACCATAAAGATAAGTCAAAAGATGGCATCAATGCACGCAAGGATTTGAAAATCATGGGTATAAAACAAAAGTTGTGGGTGATGGAAGATCCTAAAACAAATAAAATAATCATACCAAAGGCAACTTTCACTTTGAGCAAAGAAGAAAAGATACGATTTTGCACCGTTTTGAAAAACCTGAAAGTGCCCAACAAATTCTCTTCAAACTTCCACAACAATGTGAGCATCAATCCTCCTGAACTAAGAAATATGAAGTCACATGATTACCACGTCATAATGCAACATTTGCTTCCGGTATTGCTTCAACATTCTTATCCACAACATAAGGATCTGCGAAATGCTATTCATCGTATTAGTCTATTCTTTAACATTTTGTGCTCAAAGGTGATCAATAGGGAACACCTTATAAAAGCAAAGGCTGGTTTGGTAGAAGCAATGTGTGTTTTTGAAAAACATTTTCCACCTGCATTTTTTGATATCAGTATCCATCTTATGGTTCATTTAGCCGATGAAGCATTAATTTGTGGTCCTGTCAGATATAGATGGATGTATCCCTTTGAACGGTAAATAACTAATTTCAGTTATGTACATTATTATTCGATAGAAATAGCTATTATGTACAATATATAATTGATCACATTCACAGGTTGATGAAAACATATAAAGGATATGTGCGCAACAAAAGATACATTGAAGGTTGTATTGCAGAAGGATATATCGTACAAGAAGCTAGCCTTTACTGCATGGAATATATGCCAAACGGAGGTGATGGCAATCATAAACATACCCGTGAAGCGTTTTTAGACGAGGACGATGAGTTTGCTGGTGAGATACCTTTAGATAATGGTAAAGATATAACGTTAACCCAAGTGCAGTTTGAACAAGTACGTAGATGGGTCCTTAATAAGTATGATGGATTAGATGAATGGAAGAAGTAAGTTCACACCTTCGTTTTGAATTTCCATTTTTTAATTCAATTTATGTATTCGGTTTGATATGTGTTTTCCGTAGGAGGTATAACTCCTATGCGAAAAGTACTAGATTTCAATCACGAGGCAGAGGTACAACTGTCGAAGTCGTTCAAAGTTTTACTCTATGGTTACGCAACGAGGTATTACAGCATCTTAAGTAGTTCACGTGTTTATAAGTTGGCAATACACCTTCGTGACCATGTTTTGTTTTATTTATTGTATTTTATGTAGTTGTTGAAGTGCATCGATGTTGATCCAACTCTCTGGCGGCTAGTGCATGGGCCGAAGTTCACAGCGCTTAGTTATACTAAGTACCAAGTGAATGGTTTTTTATTTTCCATGAAAATGTACGAAAATCGTATGGTAACACAAGATAGCGGTGTATGCATGAAAGCAATTACAAAATTTAGAGCGAGTGGTAAAGATAAAAATTATTAGGAAGCAGAAACAACGTATTACGAAGTCATTCAGTAGATACTTGAGTTGGATTACACTGACTTCAAACAAACAGTTTTTTATTGTGATTGGGTAGAGGTCGAGGATAAGATCAATGGTTGCAAAATAGATCCTGTTTCAAACTTGATCATGGTTAATTTAGGGAAATTGAAGAGCAAAGATAGCGTGAATGATGAGCCATTTATTCTTGCATCAGAAGCGAGTCAAGTGTTCTACTCAACAGATTTAAAAAATAACGGTTGGTCTGTGGTTTTGCATACACCAAAACGGTTGACTACAAATGTGGATGACATTGAGTTTCCTACCGTCTATCAATCGGCTTTTGAAGATAATGAAAAATTAGAAGACCTTACCAAAACCATTTGTTAACTGATGAATTGTTAAATCCAAGTAGTTCTTCTGTTGTTATTGCTTTTTTACTTTTATTATTGCCATGAATTGATGGTTGATGAGAACGCTTTTATTGGCTAAACAACAAATTCTACAGTGATGTTGATTTCATTTTTATTTCAGGGCAGCTGAGTTGATCAAAACTTATTTGGTATTCAGAAAATCCAGCATTTTACAGTTATGTCACAAAATCCAGCATCATCACATTCATCATGTTCGGAAGAAAAAATAGTTGATCAAAACTTATTTGGTATTCCAGTCTCAGAAAACGCTGGAAAAATCGCCACTATGCTGGGTAAACTAGTAAGAGCTCATGAGCCGATATCATACATAAGTTGGAACAGAGTACCCGGTACATATAAGGATGATGTTTGGAACCAATTGGTGGTAAGTTTTTACTTTGATTCATTTCTGACGATATTTAAAAAATATTTATGGTCAGTCACTCTATTTGCAATGTATATGCACTACCTGTTACAGTCGGTTTCTGAAACCCGTTTTAAGTCTGATAGAATTGATTAACTTGTTTATGTGTTTTACTTTTTGCAGAAAATGTATGCGCTCGACCCGCTTTCAAAGGAAATATTTTTAAAAAGAATGTCCGAGGCTTTTAGGAGACACAAAAAAAACTTGAGAGCAAGTTTTTATGACACTTTCGACAATGACGAAGAACGAATGAAAAATTGTCCACCTACAATTGCTCAAGAAGATTGGAACGAGTTCATAAAAAATGAAGCAACGCCTGAAGCGAGCGGAAGAAGGGAGTTAGCCAAAAAAATAGATCATTGCTCAGTTATGCTCACCATGCAGGCCGTAAAAGTCACGCTAGAATAGAACACGAAATGGTAAGTTATATTCATTTTTTTTCAAAATGATAAAAATCACAACTAACATATTTTATATATTGCAGATTGTTGCAAATCCATCTGCAAATATCAACCGTCGCCATGTATGGGAGAAGACGCACACGAAAAAAGATGGTAGCATATCAGATGCCAATTCTTCGTACTTCGTAAGTTATTTTTGCTCCTAAAGTTAAACATGATCAATTTTCTTTCTTTTATGCACTATGTGTCCATATAAGTATTATGCAATCTCAGGATCAAATTGCGAAATTGAAGGAAAAGATCACCGATAGTGATGAAGAAAAATTGACAGTGGATGAAGATATCGTATCACAAGTGATGGGAAAGGATACAAGGGGTAGGAGCCGCGGTGTTGGGACCGTCATACCAAAGACTAATATTAAGGCTTCTGCTATTGCACATAAACGATTGAAACATGTTTGTGGAGACAATGCTGAGTTGAAAATGAGGATGGGAAGTTTGGAGGGTTCGGTGGGAAATTTGGAGAGTACAGTAGGAAATTTGTCTAGGAAAATGGAGCTTCTGATCAACATGGTGGGAAACATAGAACAAGGAGAACGCAACACACAACCCAATGCTTCTAAATTTGTTGTTTCTCAATCCCAGGATACGACCAATGTGGTGAACAATCAAAAATGTGAAATCCTCAACTCTGATCTAGACATAATAGCAACAGGTATTTATTAGTTGCTTTTTATTCTTACTTGTTTTCGATGCAGTTATTTTGTTGGATAGATCTAGACAATAAATTTTATTGCAATAGGTACTGTATGTCGAGATTCTACATCGTCCAAAATCCATGGGAAATCTGTACCATCCACACATGAAAAATTGGTTTTGGACAATATACTGCTACCAGATGAGAGAACCAACAAAATAAATCATCAATTTGCAGAGACCTTTGTTGATGTTGGAGTGGGTGGGTATGTGTGCCATCCGAAGATTATGATTCGATATCTTTAGCAGGTATGTGAGCTCATCCAAAAATTATTTATCTTTAACATGTCATTCCTTAGTAGCAAAGTGTATGTCCATATCCAATATATCTTTCTTACAAGTATGGTGCAAGGATACATAAAACTCAACTTAAGAACATTTTTCAAATGTTATTTCATATATTAATATCAAGGTAAGATAATGCAAAATAGGATTAACATTGTTTACAAAATATGTCAGAAGCACCTGTGTTGGTTCGAAATCCTCCCAGACGTCATGTTTGCTTCTTTCGTTTCTTTGACTACTTGAGAATTAGGAGGTACTTTCACAAACAGAAGTAATTACATGAAATACATCAGCGTCTATAGGAACTTGCAAAGAGCTGAGATACGCATTTAAGACATTTTCAGTTAGTAATTTATTTTTATTTTGACTCTAAATTCTGTTAAAGGACAAGAAAATTTTCAGCAACCGTTCATAGAATGTAATTTTTCTACACCATGTTCCGCAATTCCTTGTTGAAAATCTACTCAAAATTCAACGGTCACCCAAATCAAAAACCTCTTTAACCAAATTGGGAGTCTTTTGATAATGCATATACTAATACCTTTGTTGTCTTTGTTAAATACTAAGTAGTTATATGTAACTGCATGTACTAGTCAGTAATTACATTTTAGTTGAAGTGCGACTTAAAAAAAACGATATCTTTTGTTTTCTAATTGGTTGTAGCCTTTGATCTTCATGAAAATCTTCCAAGACTGAAAACTGGTTCTGCGGAGTTACTGTAGTTGGACAGTCATTTAAGTTCCGCTTTGTTCCATTGTTATTATAATTCTCTTTATCATTTGTATGATAATTAGTACCTGCTGCAGTAGTAGTTGGCATCTGTGGTTGTTCAGTGGATGTCATAGATGGTTTGGGTCTACATTCCTGTCTTGTTTTGTTATTGCACATATTTTCTACATGGCCATGAGCATTGCAGACTGAACATGGAACGAACTTATGCTTATAATCAACATTAATATAGTCTGTTGTACCATCACATAGTCGTAACTAAATTGTAGAGGGATATGAGAAATGAACATCAACTTCTACTAGAACACGGGCGTAATTTAGTTTTTCTCTAAAGCCGTAGTTGAGTCCATACGTATAAGACGTCCTATGGCACTAGCAATCTGACTTATACCCACATTACTCCAATATTCCAATCGTAAACTTGTAAAACATACCCAAATTGGACTAGTGGAGAATGAATCTCTGTTAATTTCGATGCCGGGTTTCCATTTCTTAATAATTAAGATCCTAGAACCAATTGTATATGGTCCAGATCTAATTATTTTGGCACAGTCTTCGGGATTATAAATTTTTATAAAAATGAAGCCATTCTGTCTATAATATAAGTCGTACTCACCAGTTGAATTATTATCTTAACTTTCAAATGTTATGTAATATGTGTACATTGTTTACATTAGAGTCATTTCGACTATTTTTACACTGATATTATGCTGAAACATCATTGAAACCAGTTTATGTTCTTTTTCCCCATTTGAAAGTTGTTAATTTAGTATAGATGTGCAGCAGCAGACTGCACTAGGCTTCACTAACAACTAATTGATCATGACATGTATTTAAGACGCAGGAGCAATATTTTTACATTCTTTTTAATAAGTTTATTCACTTCAAATTTAGTTATTGTCACTTCCTGTAACCTGAAGTTATTATTTAGCACTAAACTTGTTAAGTTACACTGTTACTGGGAAAGAAAGAAAATAGTAAGCTATTATTCACATAGGATGTAGGTTACTTTGGATGCTGGAACTAGAATAATTTTCTAACTGTAAATGCGAATAAACGAGTTTTTCATTGTTATGCCTCAAGCTTTTGGTGAAAGTAACATGTTTGTCATGAACTGCCACTGACATTGTTGTCACTTTTCACTTGCCAAAGCATGGCAAGCCCAAATCATGCAACTCTGAGCATTCTCACAGGAACCAAAACTTTAAAATTGTATCAATAAGAGTGTCTCCAACGTCCAAAGCTGAAGAAATGCAATAAATTCTCTTTTTTTTGGTCATGCTGGAGCAGTTGAAATTCGAGTAAACTAAGATTGTTTCATTTTTATGATCCTCTGTGTGCACTTTCGATACCCATTTTGTTACGCACCTCATTTTCATACAACCTTTAGTTTGAGCGTGACTACAAACAAAAGTAATTTTTATACATGATCACATACATACCTAGAATTTGCTCTTTTAAGTCTGTGACCCTTTTTTCAACTTTACATTAATATGAAAACTAACCACCCTAAATTGTAAATGCTCCTACCTACAGATTTACCTCAGATGCTCAGTTTTCTCAGCTGCACATCCAGGTTGGAACAAAGATAGGTTGGGATGGATATAGGTTGGGGCCAAAGCTCAGTTGAAATGCCTGCCTTGCTGAACGTTGTAGTTTGTACTCGATGTATATCTTCTAGTTTGTATTGTATGTAACTTTGTTGTATGTGTTGCTGTACATTTATTTACTGTGTTTGAGCTGTGATCGGTGATGACTTGACAATGAAGTTTAATGTATTAAACCATTATGTGTTGTAATGTATTGAAGTATTATACTTTGGTGGAGAATGAAATGTGATGGGTTGAGAATGAAGTATAATATTTATTTGCCGAGTTTGAACTGTAATGGATTGAGAATGAAGTTAACATAATGCTTTGAGTTTTATTTTAAGTGTACAAACAGAATAAGTAATTTTGAAATGGAGTTTTTATTTTACCTGGAGAAATAGAGCTCGATGCATGATTCTAGCCTTTGGTCGAAGCTCTATTGCCTTGAGTTCTATTAAGTTGTCGGAGAGAAAACGATGGCTAGTTCTATCTCGGTTATCCATGTTAACTTCAATGTCGGTTAAATCTTCTCCTTCGGAAGGGCAATTGAGAATCCTTCCTAGACGAGCAACGGGTAAGAATATCTTCACTCCGCATATGACAGTCCATACTCCATATACAATCGTCGGAGTTTTGAATATTATGGTGATCCAAGTTGAGGTTCGCATAGAAAAGCTTGAAAAGGAGATAATTTATCTTCAAGCTATTGGCATTGTAATCGAGTAAGGATTCCAAACCACTTCTTCTAGCAAGGTCTTGGATTGCATAGGAGGCAAAATCGGGATATTTGACAAAAGAACCTTCAAAGATTCTTGAGTTTTTCATCTTATCGAATCTTTGTGCCGCCTTTTCATTGTGAAGCCATCCTCTAATTTGTGATTTAGAGGGTCCAGCAGAGGAGGAGGAGGGTCTTGCTCTTTTGGGTGGCATTTTGAGTTAGGGTTTGGAGAAGAAAACTTTAAAATTGATGTAGGGTTTTGGGGATTTTGGTGATGGAGATATATAGAGAGTGAAAGGGTAAACAAAATAATGAAGGGTTGTTTGATTTTATGAAGGTTATATTGTAAAATGAAGTGTTTATTTGCAAAAAAAACCCGGTTTCCAGATTTAGTCGACTAGATATTCAATTTCAGTCGACTAAATGATGATCTAAGACCCATTAAAATGTTGGGAAGCAGGTTTAGTCGATTGGTCCTTATGATTCAGTCGACTGAATCTTTCCCGAGAATAATTAGTTTAAATCTGGTGAATTCAGTCGACTGAATGATGATGTCAGTCGACTAAATGCAAGGAAATTTTTTATGTTTAAAACATTATTCAGTCAACTGGCTGGGATTATTCAGTCGACTGAATTTGTTGACAAAACATACTATAAATTTTGTTAAGCAACCGAACAGGATTTTCCCGCTTGAGCAACCGAACGTGACTTTGATACCAATGAAATGTTTTCTTGACTTTGCGTGCTCTTGTTACAACACAGATTTGTCAAATGAAGTACACCCTTCCTATAATCTTTCCTCACATAAAATATGTATATTTGTGTGTACGTGAAGATAAGGAAGATTGGATTGCTTAAGAAATGTAGAATTATGATCGTATCTGTAAGTAATAGATAGTTGAATATTCAAGAGAGCAGTAAATTCAGAAAAGTTAATTCAAGTAAAGTAAGTAAGTACATTGATCTTGAAAATCATGTTTATTTATAGTAGACAAAGAGTTACAACCTTTGGTGAAAGGTTCTATCGAGCAGCAGTGGATGTAACTCTCTACGAAGAAGAAATCTATTCGTGCAAAGGAAGTGTCTCTTCATAAATATGACAGTTATAATCAGGTCAGTCAACTGGTCGAGGAACTTCAGTCGACTGAATTTGAAAAAATATATGTGCACATGTATATGCACAGGATCAGTCGACCGAGTAAGTGCATTCAGTCGATTGGTATTTCAATTTTTGTAAAACCTGCTTGAAAAAACAATTTAAATTCAATTTTAAATAATTGTCATTGATATGTGAGGGAGTGTGAACTACTTGAGGATAGATTTTAACATATATGAACACTAACTTAGACTCTAAAACAAAATTCATACTTGATATACGATCTTCGAGTCTAGTCGTCTTCGTAATTTGTAGTCGTTGATTTATTTAATATTCAATCATTCTTATGTCGTCTTGATCGTCTTGGCATGAATCAAAACCTAAGATCCAACATTTCTTTCCACCGTTCCCCTTCCAACCTTTAGTCGGAAGTTTCTTCTTCCTCTCAGAATCCCTGCCAGGAGTAGTGTCGTTGCCTGAAATATCAACTATCTCCTTTAAGCCAGCATCTCCTCCCTACTCTTTGACCTTCTCGGAAGACTCCCCCTTGGTCCTGCGCTTACGGGACTTGCAGGAGCTCCTTGAAAATTTTGTCTCCTCGATCTTTTCCTTCTTAATGGCCACCATCAGTTGTACAGATTTATTTAGCTGGCCAGTTTGGTCTTCCTGCTCTCGAGCTTCAACTGCCATAAAATCGCCCCCCAAAGATATGGAAGGGTCGTCCAGACCATGCAACGCAGCAATCTTCTCGAAACCGGCCCTGGTTGTGAGCCAAACACGGGTGCAGCAATCGAAGCAGCAATGGAAACAAGCGTTGAGGCAGTTGAAATAGCAGCAAGCCTAAGGATTGAAGAAATCGGCATGTCAGTAGGTAAAGAAGACGGACCTATAAGATAAAAAATGAAAGCATTAAGTTCGTCTTATTCTTGCGGCGTGAGTTGGAAATTCTCAAACTCGGGGGAAATAAGAAGGTTACCTACATTAGAGGAATGGTCGAGAATTTCGATCTCATCTTCCTCGCCTTCTCCTTCTTTGGATGGCTGCACGATCTTCAGAGAAGTTCCAGGACCACTCGAAGTTTCAGAGACAACTACCGGAGGGGCAGATGATAAGGTAGCACCGGCCGAACTCGCTAACTGATCACGAGGCTGTTTTAACGATTCGCCGGGCCTGGAAATGAAAGGCTCTGGCAACATTTGTCGGTTGCAGTCATAGTAGCATCGGTGGCTTCATGTTTCCTCTCAATTCGAATGATCTATCGACCCTCTATTAGAGCTTTCTTCGATTCTTCATTGAGGTGGGCATCCTCCAACTCTTGCTCGATGTATACATCCCCGTTCTCTCAGAAATGGGCCAGAACTTCTTCCTAAACCATGGCAAGAGTATGCGGGAATTTGGGGGCCTAAATAGCTGAGGCTCCCCTGATGCAGCAAGGAGTTAACATAGAAATTTAAGATATCATCCATCTTCTACATCTTCTTTTCAAAAGTATCATGCAACTCCAAGTAATTCGCTGTTACGGCGGCCTTCTCAACTTCAACTTGGGTCTTCTCGGTGCTAAGCTGCGCAACCCTTTCCCGGAGCGAAGCAATCATTTGAGCTTGATCAGAAACAGTATTGTCGTGGGATTCCACAATTCTCGTGTAATCAGCAATTGTCTTTTTATAGGATTCAACAACTTCATTATGATCAGCAATAGTTTTCTTCCGAGCTTCAATGATCACGTCATGGGCTTCAAGCTCCTCTTTCACCTAAACTTTGTCCGCGTGGGCCTTCTTGATTTCATCTTGGATTACGATATCTATTTTTGCATGGGCCTCTTTCAGTTCCTTCAGCAAGCTGGCGCTGTTATTACTCTCTTGGAGTGCAGCGTCCTTCTCGGAGTGCAGCGTCCTTCTCTTGTGATAATCGCTTGATTCTAGCATCACGTTCCGCTAATGCTCTCTCATAATCTTCCTTCTCCGATTCAAAGGAAATGATCTCTTGATAATTGTTGTGGTTCATGTCTACCAGCTGCTTGCATAACGTTTTCCATCCCTCACCTTGATCCAAATCACTTTGAATCGCCTGGAGATGGGGCATATAGGAATCTTTGTGGATTGGGCGCAGGTCGCGATCAAATTTAACTTCCTTTAGAAACCACCCGTGGAGCGCAGCTTTGAGTCTAGGGGACCGGAAGGAAGAACATAAGCCGGCCTCCTACGAGGACGTGAAGGACCAGAAGTGGGCACCAAGTGAGTTGCCAGAGCTTGGGATGAAGATGAAACTTAGACAGTGGAAACCGGAACTTCAAGTCCGACAGAGATTGGGGCCGGGGAAAAAGTTTGATGCTCAGAGGGATGAGAACCATGATCAACCTTCGGCTTCTTGGGCGGCACTTTTCGGTCGTCGGGAGTTTTTCTCTTCTCGTAACTACTCTTATAAACCCAATCCCGTTCTTTGTCATCCCGACAACATGCTCCAGCTTCCAAGTCTTTCCGCCTTCTCTACTCTTCCTCGGTTTCACGGGGCTGGTGGCAGCTTGAAGATCGTCTTGGCCAACGTTGTGAATCAATGAATTGTTCAAGATCCCCGTAAAGTCCAAGGCCACTCATAGTACCTAATATAAAGAATAAATAAAGAGCTTTAGCGACCAAAAATGGACCTAAATAATGCATGTGTAAGTGAGTGTGACCCTAGTGAAATATGTAATATGTCTTAGGCGGCCTAAAAGGACATCACAAACCGAATCGGGAAGCCACCGTGGTAGAAATTACGTTGACTCTAGATACAATATGACCAGGTGAGGATACGATCCTTAGAATTTGAAATCTTCTCCCATCAGTTCATCAATATCTACGTAAATGTTGCTCAAATCCCCAAAGTCAATACCGGTTTCTTTAAGCGGGGAATCCTAAAGTCGCTCGGCTGCTGGAGGAGCATCTTTATCGTGGATCTCTTGAGGGGGCGAATCCGGGAGAGCGAGACTCATTCCCGGAGTTTCATCGCACGATTCGAAGTTTCCATCACTAGAACTTGCATCAAATTCATCATCACTAGAGAAGGAATCATAACTGTTGTTGCCCTCAACTTCACCTTCCTCTTTTTTGTTGTCATCGCAGCTTTACCCTCACGCTTCTTGAATTCTCCTTCCCCCTCCTCTGGAATCGGGGGCATTCTGGCTGGGCAACTGGCTTCGGTCGTAACACCCTTTTCTTCATGAATTTCTTCGGTTGACTCGCCAAACGAACCTTCTCTTTTTGGGAGATCGCCCTCTTTGGAGCAGTGTGATGAAGAAGTGGAACATGTTCATATTCTGGAACGAGAAGGAGATGGAACTTCAACGACCACGGCAGATCTCAAGGAATGCAACAGCCCATACCGAAGCAAATTCTCGTTCGTTAGCAAAAACTTGACCGATCTCTCCTTGACGTCTACGACCTTCAATGTATGGAAAATCAGATCGAGTGATGAATCTTTTTTCAGCCTCAAAATAACTGCAAGAAGTATTCGATCTATCAAAAATCCCATAGCGACGTATTAAATCTCAATAAGTAAAAGGGAGAACTTACCTCCTATCGTCCAAAGGCGATTAAATCCCTTAGGACACCTAACAAAGAAATACTGGGTCTTGAATTGAAATAGGTTGCTTTGAAGCTGCAGCACGATCTTGCAGTTTCTTTGGGCCTCGACGACGACAAGGGATGGACACTCATCTCTCTTCCTGAATGGGAGAAAATATCAAATCAAAACTCGGGGCACAATTAAATATCTGCATAAACAGGACGTAGAGGCAGGTTAAGATCGCGTACCCATTAGGATGAATTTGAAATGGAGCAATTCCCAAGTTCAGAAGAGTTTCTTTCAAGAAGTGATTGAAGGGGGGCACTGCTCCATTTAAACATATATATCGGTTGAAAGCAGTGTACCCCGAAGGCGGCATATGTGCAAGCTCATTCTTCGACGGAAGGTGCACGTCAGCGTCTGAAATGTCGTATTGTAAGCAAATGTTATGTAGAACTTTAACAGAGATTATGGAGGAAGCTGTCTCCGGGGGATTAAGTAGAACTCTAAAATTTGGAGGAGTTCGGTCTATAACCGGACCAACCGGAACCAATGACCATATTCAGCTCGCGGTACTGAAGATGTAGCGCTACTGAAACCGTTTGCGAAGGCGCAACTGATGACGATTCAGCTCCTGAAAGTGCTGGACTTCCTCCACTGGACTTACGGCGAGAGGACGGGTGCTTCATTATATATAATAGAATTTGTATTTAACGCGGCCACATAATTCTATCTTTAACTAAAAGTCCCCCTACGACACTTGAACTCCAAAAAAGTATCGATTTATGCCGACACATCGGGCTCCAAGTGTCGACTGGGGCAAGTGCAGTGTGTTATCTATATGGGATGGGCTATGTGTCCTGAACACTACAAGCATCCTATCCTATGTAGATGGTTCACTCGTAGTGAAGAAAGAAAAAACTTCTCGTATCACTTATTGAAGTTATTTCTCCTACACTTACCCATTATCGATCAATGATCGGTAACGGATCCGCTGTCCGAAGCAACACGGGAAGTTCTTCCCATTTTAGGTACACCAATGTGCAATAACGGGACCAATCCGAAGTAAGTAACTATAGACTGATGGGTCCAAGTCAAGTAGAGAATTCTCAGCATAAGCCGATTTTAGCTCTCTAGAAGGCGATAACAGCATAAACTGCACGCAAGACGCTACCCTAAGCTATTATCACCCCTAGAAAAACCAAAACCAATTTGTGAGACATCGTGTCAGATTAACAATGTAACTTAGTGCAAGTTAATTCTGATTTTGTGGACGAAGGTAGCAAAACATGTCAAGCACCTAAGCAAAACCTAAATTTTGTTCCGTGAAGGACTCAAGACTCGATTTACTATCTTCTTCCACAAAATCGCAATCAAATTGAATTCTCCATAACGATCACCATAAATCCAACCTCATCACCAAATTGCTAAACAAATGCCAAATTCTATACCACCCACCTTAATTCAAAAATCAAAGGGCGAGAATGGTCAAACTTTAAGTCGGTAGCGAGCCAAGGTGGGTAGGTCGATGGCGATCCAAATTGGCAAAGTTTCGGGTGCTAAAGGCTAGCCCAAGATGGCGACGAGGTTTGGCAAGGTCGGCAGCAGAAGGCTTCGGCGATGGATGGCCGGCAACGGCGATGGTGGAAATGGATTTAGTATTTGGTTGGATTTAGGTCGGATCGTAGGAGAAGTAGCTCGAATCGCAAGTGAGAATGTAGAATAAAAGATAGGTCGGCTCGAATGAATTAAATAGGGGGTTGCACAGAAAAAATACATTAAGTCCTTGGATCGCTGGTGATCCATGGACTATAGATCGCTAGCGATCCATAGAATAACAACCAAAATTTTCCCAACTCACCAAGCATGATCCAAGTATCTTTTGCGAGCCTCTTGAAAGTTTTGGGATTGAAATTGATTTATTCTTATAAGCTATAATGATTCCCATCAGAATTCATCAGATGGTTGAATAACCAGAGCCATATTCGCATGATGGCCTTAATACGATCACTTGAACCTCACCAAACGGGAACTCAAAACAGTAACTTCCAGTGCATGCCTTGTTTCCAACGAAGGCATGCTCTGGTGGGAAAATGTTATCCGAGTTTTTAACCCAATAGATTTCAACAGGAACTAAAACATCTACGACAAGTCAAAACCATCTCAAAGATCAACCAAGAAGACCAAAGAAAAAAAGGAGAGAAGGACCCAAGCAAAAAGATGTCAAAAAAGGCTAAGTTGATGGATCGCTAGCGATCCATCACCTATGGATCGCTATCGATCCATAAGGATCGCTAGCGATCCATAAGGATCGCTCGTGGATCCTCCAACCCTCTTGCACCATGATCTGGCAAGATTTCTAGGGATGTCTACTAAGTTTAATGATATTCCAAGCGAGCTATTTCGAGAATTAGGCATTCACCAGATTCCAGTTATAGTTCAGTGAAATCAGTACATGAATCATCATCAAAACAAAGCATCTAGTCATAAAATTACATGGAGAGCATCTACATAAGGCAAGAAACACGATCCAACCAGAACGAGCCAAAAATACTCTAACTACATGGATCCCTAGCGATCCATGCCCTATGAATGGCTAACGATCCATCATATTGACAAAGCAACTTTGGCCACGTGCTCTCCTGCCCCTATAAATACAATCCTACCTTCAACATAAAGAGGATCTTCTGGACTGGCTACTTGAACTCTACAGAAACTATTCTTCACTCTTCTCCTCTCACACAACAATCATCTAAAGGGTTCACTGTGGTTCTCCAATGAACTCTAACACTGGTGACTTGGTCTAACTTACAAGATCCAATCAAATTGAAATCAGATTCAACTTGTAATTGCAAGCAGTCGATAAAAAAGTTATAAAGTGTACGTAGGCTCGTTAATAGCCGAACCACTATAAAAATCTCTTGTCTCTTTACTTTATATGCAAGTTATTATTCCTTGTTTCTATTTTATTTGCCTTGATAAATAGGGCTGGTGCTTTCACACTCAATCCAGGGTATTGACCCATTTTTTGGGTTAACACGACATATAGGTTCTTACTTTCCATTTGTCTGAATGAAATGTGCATCTTCAATCGGCAGTCCATCAAAATCCACAATCATAAGGTAGTGTAGGCCCAACAAAGGATTCATGGATCATCTAACCTCCAGGATTCTTCTATATATTATGCTCATGCTCTTCTTGGCCCACTCCTTACGATATGACCTCATCCCGTGAGGTAATTGGGGTAGGAGTATAAATTTAACTCTATTTATATTTCCAACTCATAGTCACCTCACCCATACTTTCGGAGTATGGTCGCAACTACTACTATAGTAGGAATTTATAGTGTTAGGCGTATAATTTATATATAATTATAAGTAGAAATAGAAATATGTTCTCTAAGTGTATCCTAATTCCTATGATCAACTAAAATAAGCTCTGATACCCAATGTAATAACCCACAGCTTAATTGGTCCGAATTTCAACTAAATAGTAACCTAAGTCCATTATGGTACAGATCATTGGTACTGGTAACCTACAATAAATGCAATTATATCAGAGTGTTATCAATATATACTCATAAAGAAATTGAAAAATATAATATAACATATGTATTGACTAAGGCCATTATGTCGGAATATTATTCCTAGGATATTTAATTGTCTTGCCAGCGCCAGACATGAATAAGAAGACTTACCATCTGTAGTTCCCGTCTAGCTCCGGTAACTAGTTCTTCTAAATCTAGTCTGTGGGTTGTTATGCGGAGAGGGTCAGAACAACGTTTTGGTGATTGGATAATTGTATATTTTACCCATCCTATTAACTTATGCTGATTGGTTTCCATTTAAGGGCCATGCCTATTATTTACGGCTAATTCGTTAAATCTAATGTGCACGTACGATATATTTAACCTAACCTTCTCCAAGGTATAACTATATAAATATATGTCTATCTGCATATATGTCTAACCGTTCCACTACCCAAAACCCTGGCCACTTAATACTTCTTAACTAAGGAGAAGGCATACCCCGTAATGGCTACTTAATACCTCAGTCCCAAAGCAGGACCTCCCCAACATAATCGCTAGTCAATCGGTCCTAACCACAGAGACCGCTGACACCTAAATAAATAATTGTCATATTACTAATGCATCTCAACTCTATAACTTACCCTAAACTATAGGCCAAAAGCCCTTCCCAGTCTCACGCAACTACCGTCAATCATGTCCTAACAATATAAGAGATAGTACCCACATCACTTAATACCTTTTCCACTGGAACTAGGCAGACTCTGAACATTTACTACCTACATTTTAGGTAAGTCCCCATCAATTAACCCGCCGTTCGTAGCTCGGTTGGTTTGGGAGCTGGGAGATGGGAACCAAAGGACTGTGTCCGGGCAGGTTCGAATCCCAGCGCCAAACCATCAGTGGGGGTTTCAACATTAAGCATCCGTGTGCAACGACTAAATAAAAGCGGGGTAGACACACGGTGTGGGGTTTACTTACGTGAGTATTAATGAATACCATGATCTTAAGGTTCCCCATGATCTCAAAAAAAAAATCCCCATCAATTAATACCTATCCCAAAGCGGACTCATCTCCGATACTATCTAGCTGACATCGCACGGGATCTCATTAGGCCACTTAACACTTATTTGTGGGAGAAGCGGACTCGATAATAGCTAATTAATACTTCAAACCCAAAGCGGACCCTTCTCAAGATATCCATTACCGTGCGTTAGCGCTAACCCCGACCATTTAGTACTACTAAGTAGGGAGGAGGCAGACCCTATAATAGCTACTTAATAACTCCGTCCCAAAAGCAGGTTCTAGTCCTACGCATATCCCTTCCCCATAGGTCCTACGGTTGGAGATATCCCACATTAGTAGTAAATATACACAACTGCTGGTAGCCTCTTGGTGAAGGGTAGACTTCTGTTATGTAATTCTACTTACCTCGCATCCCAACCCACTAGACTAAACCAATCACCCAAAGCCTAAGTGTTGGGTTGAGCCCACTAATTCAGGCAGGTCATAAACATACAATTGAAGCTATATAATTTTCTTCTGTGACAATTATATTTCCTTCTACGTATATTTAATAGTATTAATACTTACTTGTTCACTACGTGATTATTCCTAATTTATATGCTTAGGCTTTGGTTTCCTTGTAATGTCTAGTAAATGTCTATTACTTGTAATAATTGGTCATTAATGTCAAAATTGGACAATCTCTGATCAATCCTCATTTAATTCATATAATATATTTACCAATTTCAAAATTCATCGATTATGCCTATTTAGTTCCTCCATAAATGTCGTATTAAATTCCCTAATTCGTCCCCATTTAATTTATTTTTAACTCTCTATTAATTGCAAATTTATTTCCCATTAAATCAGTAATTAGTGTCCATAAATCCTAGTCATATAATTACTATGCTATTAATAACTAATATGAATATCATCAAATATTACGCTATTTATATATTTTATTTTTGAACGTTAAACACAGTTACATATGCTTGTTTTTTTGTTTATTTATAGTTCTAATTATTAATTTCTAAATAAAACATTCATTTCTACGTTTTAATTTATCAAAGCTGCCTTATCAAAAAGGATCACCATTATAACTTTCCATAAGTTAACCAAAAGTGAGATCTTTGCTTCATTTGAAATAATAAGGAATTATTTGTTTTCTTTTATTGAAATAGACAGTGTAAACTATAGAAAAGAATATCCATATCATACACATCTCTTTCCCTTATTGGTATATCCCTTATTAATTAAGACGGCATGCCTTTATACATATTTTGGAATTGGATAATTTATGAAAATTATGTGAAACCCGCTCCAAATAAATCAAAACATAGAAATTCACATTTCAAGTCAACTAGGGCAACCTAATTTACAACCCAGTTATAGATCTGGAATAAACAAATATTCTACAATTATAAATAGTGAATACAAACTTCCAAATTAGGTTATACATACTATTTCTATTCCAGTTACCTATTTTATTGAATGTATATGTGATAATCATATACACTTGTTTTAGGCATACAATTCATCGGTTCTTATTTAGGCATAATAATTAAATAAAATCCAACAATATAAATTTCAATGTTATAAATAAATTATATAATTTCTCACTCACCTTTTAAGCTTTCCAAATCTCCATACCTGAATTGTAACGACCGCCCTACACCTACGGTACAGAACGATTGTCAAAAGAAAGAAAAGATGTAAAGAAGAGGAAATAGAAGAGAATGGAAAAGAAAAAAAATGAATCATAAATAACCAAATAACCTGTCGTATATCTCACATCGCATCATAGTAAATATAATAGCCAACACATATATAAAACAGTCGAGATAGTAAAAACAATGTGAACTAATCATTATAGTATAAGATCCATAGAGTTATACAACACATTAATAGAGTTTATAGAACTGATACATAAACTCAACTGATAACTGTACCTATAATAATAAGTTAACACTACCAAGGCTCCACAGTGTCACACGGCGGAATATACAATAACAAACTCACAAATAAGTATGAGTAAATGTCGCCTTCTGCTAATCCATCTGTGAAACTCCATATGCCATCCACACCTGCTCTCAAATCTACTCATTTAGGAGTATCCGAGATAATAATAAGCAAAGCATAAAACCTCCGGTCAGACAACAGTCTGATGTGAGCGATAAACAATCTCAAAACACTATGGAAGTCGATACAGTATACGAAATAGTGAGTACACAAAACATACATGACCTATCACTATAACCAAAGAGTCAGCATATAACATAGGTAATATGATACTCACAACATCATAAAAAGGGTACACCATACTCAATATCTGTCAGGGTGCTTAGGTGTCTCCATCCACAATATCTACTCTATACTAAGTAAACTGTCCAGGGGTCTAGGTATCGCCATCCACAATACCTACTTCGTACTGAGTAAAGTCGAGCTGTTTAGGTATCCTTACCTCAATACCTACATCGTGTGACATCCCTAGGGTAACAGATGGCTAGTAAAGCAACCATAACAAACATAGCATCCATCAAACAATACTAACAGTCACCTAGTGTGCTCTAGAAATATAATAACTAGTATGACCCCCATAATGCCAAGGATTAGTGGAAAATCCCGGTTCTCCGTCGTACTCTCGTATCTCGCAGCCCAAAGCTGGATGCTAAACCTAAAGAGTCCAGGGTATACAGATCCCATCATGATCCATGGACGTCCCCACTATACAATACCCCTGCTTCGAGTACAACAGAAAACACTTTGAGTCATCAATGATCCCTTATCACATGCATATCCATCCGAGCCCTACTTACTCAATACAATTTCCATTATCTCGGAAACCACCATGTTCCTACACTCCACAACTCCCAAAATGAGCCTCTTCGGTACCTATTACCCCAAGAGCCACAAACCGAAGATATAGAGTGCCTAACCCTCGGTACCTGCTACCCCCATGAGCCACAAACCGAAGATACAAGTCCATCATTCCGTACATCACCATCCCCCATGATGCAAACAAGCTAACACTTCTAGCATGATCTATAAAGTCCTGAATTATCAACCTAAGAACCTACTACCAACACGAGCTAATATCCGAAGTACCAACTCTCATGTTGAAGCGTCACACCATCGCCTTGCCATCTCAATCGCTCGCCCTAGAGCAATAACTTCAAGACTCTAAGTCGGTCGCACGAGCAAACCATCAAATTGTGCAGCATTAAATCTCATCAACGTCCAAGCCAAAGATCAGCCAAATCGCTAATCAACAATAGTGATGGACAATGACCACTCTACGGTAGTCAATACCAACCACCTTGGTCTTGTACTTAACCAAAAAGGATAAGTACAAACCAAACAGAAACGTCTGGCATCCATCCTGAAGTCCGAAGCCACATCTTCCACCTCGGATCCGTCGGCACGTATCCTAATTCTCCACTATAACTTATCTCGTTCGTTAAGTTTCTGCATGTGCAATACCCCAACATATAAGATATTATAAAACCCGATCACTGCTAATCGGCGTTTTCAACCAAAACAACCAAACATGCATCCAACAACCATACATAAATCCAAAACAACATACATGCAACAAGTATAATCCATCTATACAACCAATGTTAAATCAATAATAGCTCAAGTCTAAAAAAATTCTAACTATGGCACATGGATGGAAAAATGTTCAGTATACAACGTTTTAAAATTATTTTATTTTCTTTTATAAAAATTTAGCAGGTATATAAGTATAGGAAAATCACATTTTAAAGCCAAAAAATCATTCTCAAGCGTTAATCTAATACTATACGACCAATCACAGTATGATGAAAGACAGTATCACTCACCTCGATGAAATCTATCCAAACTAGCGCAAAAATGTATATCCCTCCATCACGAGCACAACTCAAGAAACTGCATCCAAAACGGACCTCGTATGCAAAAGATATTGTCAATATTAGATTCAGACTTATTTAAATAATAAATTCACTAATTACAAATAGTAATTACTTAATTACCTCTCTACTCCTTCTTCCCCAATCAAAATCCACTCCCTATACAAGAAGAGGCTGTGCATATCTTCTTCTATTCTCTCCTTGATTTCTCCCAAATTACTTAACGAAATTCCATTATGTTTTCGCCTACTCGCTCCACTTCACGTTCTCTCTGCCCCGGATACCAAGATAATCAACCCGATCACACGAATGGAGATGCGACCCGATCGAAGCTTGGAAATGTGCATCATGACCTAGTTCGAGAGCATTTTGATCTCCTCCACCGGATCCGACAAGATTTTGCAAGAAAGCTTGGAAACGTGCGTCAAACAACAGTCTGGTGTGAGCGATAAACAATCTCAAAATACTATAAAAGTCGATATAGTATACAGAATAGAGGGTACACAAATCATACCTGAACTATCCCTATAACCAAAGAGTCAATACATAACATAGATAGTATGCTACTCAAAACATCATAAAAAGGGTACACCATAATCGGTATCTCTCGGGGTGCCTAGGTATCTCCATCCATAATATCTACTCCATACTAAGTAAACTATCCAGGTGTCTAGGTATCTCCATCCACAATACCTAAACCATACTAAGTAAAGTTGGGTGTCTAGGTATCCCTACCACAATACCTACCTCGTGTGACATCCCTAGGGTGACAGGTGGCTGGTGAAGCAACCATAACAAACATAACATCCATCAAACAATACTAACTGTCACCCAATGTGCTTTAGATATATGATAACTAGTATGACCCCCATAATGCCAAGGATTAGTGAAAAGTCCTGGTTCTTCGTCGTACTCTCGTATCTTGCAGCTCAAAGTTGGATACTAAACCCAAAGAGTCCAGGGTATACGTATCCCATCATGATTCATGGGCATCCCTACTATACAATACCCCTGCTTCGAGTACAACATAAAACACTCTGAGTCATCAACAATCCCTTAGCACATGCACATCAATCCAAACCCTACTTGCTTAATACAATTTCCATTATCTCGGAACCCACCATGTTCCTACACTCCACGACTCCCAAAATGTGCCTCTTCGGTACCTACTACCCCCACGAGCCAGAAATTGAAGATACCGAGTACCTAATTGTAACACCCAATATTTTTAGTAACATTATTAGGAACATTTAATTAGGTAGATTAAATGAAATAATGTAAGATGGTTAATGGGTTGAGATTTGTGATTAAATTAAGGGGTAGCCGTGCCATGTAAACAATGAACTAAAGATGAGATAAAATGAAATAGAGAAGGGGTACAATAGGAAACAAATATTCTAATACCCTAAACCCTTAGGAATTTATTTACACATTCATTTCATTTCACAAAAACAAATTATAGAGGCCGGCCACCATTAGCAAGATCAAGAGAAGATAAAAGCTAGGATATCAAGAGGAAGAATCAAATCAATTTAATCAAGATCGAATTTCAAATCCTTAATCATAAAGCTAAGGTGAATAATGACTACATCCCATATTTCTTAAGTGTTTTCGATTTTAAGGTTAAATCCGATTTATCTTGCAATGTTATGCCACGATTTTGAAGGATAAAATGTTTATATATGCTTGTTGATGATTTATGCTTATTCATATAGGTTTTATGATATGTTTTAATGTGAAAACCATATTTAATGACATCCAAATGCCTTGCAATTTTAGATTTAGATCAGAAATGATATTTTAGAGATGGATTTCAATTTTCATAATTTTCTGAATTAATGTGGATTTTATATTAATTTTCGAGTGAGGAAAAGGATTATTTGGGTTTAAAATTATTTACGGCTAAATAATATAAGTTTTGGATCTGAAATTAAAATTTGTTAGAAAACATATTGTAAATGATTTGCTAGAATTTTTGTAGAATTTTCCTAAGTGTTTTAATAGATATATAAAATTGTTTAAGGTATGAGACTTAATGTTTTTATAAAAGGAGAAGGAGTATTTTGCAAATTAATTAAATTGTTTATTTTTGAAATTTTGGCAGCGCTTTTAGAAAAGAAAATTGGCAACCAATAATATTTTAACAAACAAGGTGGGTTAGTTGAACAAGATTTCTTTTTAAAGTTAAATTCAGTTTTTACATGCTTTTAGCATGTGTCACCACTTTCGGCACCTAGGTTCCGACTTAGTAGTTCCGCCACCATCACCATCGAAATCACTGCGCATGGCATCAAAGACTTGGTGCGTAGCGAATTGGATATAGGCGGAAGGTATTGGGTCGAAACCAGAGGTTCCGAAGGGGTCGAAGCACTACTTTACTTTCAAATGAAAAATGCACCTGCTTTGCTTTCGAAGGAAGTGCTTTCGACTTGGTTGGCTTTTGGCTGAGTCAAATGTTTTAAAGAAATGGTTTCGAATAGGTTGCACCTTTTGTTTTAAGTAAATGTTTTCGAAGGGGGTCAAAACCCCTAGTTGCATCTTTCTACCTTTCGAAGCAATGCCTTCAAAAGGGTTATTTTGCCTTTAGAACCCATCGCTTCTCCAATGCTTTTGGAAGGTTGGTTTCGACACCAATACTTCTTTACTTAGAAAATGCTTTCGACTTAAACGTTTTATGACCCTTTTGCTCTATGAAGGTAAAAAACCCAAAGGTTTCAGATGGTTTAGTTTTAAATGGTTTCGAAAGGTTATTCCACATGTTTTACTTAAACCCAAAGGCTTTCGAAAGGTTTGATGTTTAATGCTTTCGAAAGGTTTTAATGAAGGTTTCGAAGGGGTGGTTCCCCAATGGCTTTACAAGGTTTAAAAGGAAAGGTTTTTCAATGTTTTCGAAAGGCAATGTTTAAAGGGTTTTAAAAGAAGGGTGTTTATTGTTTTCAAAGCTTTCAAAGATGATGTTTTTCAATGGTTTCGAAAGGAAGATTATGAATGGTTTTGAAAGGGTTTGTTTTGGCTTTTGGCCTAAGGTTTTCTTGGATTCGAAAGGGGTACTTTCAAAGGTTTAAGTGTTTTCTTCAACAAAGATTTGAGTAAAGTATATGTAACATGGAAAGGTGATTTTGAGTAAAGCATAGAGTATGTGTTTTCCTTGTTTAATTTTGATATTAAGGTTTTAAATCAATTTGAGATGAAAAGGTTTTCAAGGAAAATTTAAGGAAAGATTACCCTAAGTAAAATGACTCAGATATTCGTATACCAGATGGGACTGGTATAGGGTCGTGCCTTATACATTAGCTATTAGCCCCTAGCTAATTTAGTCCAAAATTCCAGTGTATAAGTCTTTGTCACAAGTAAGACTAAAATGATGTTAGACACAGAAGGGAATATATATATTTGTATAGAGATAGGTTATCGGTGAGCCCGCAAAAACATTAGGATCAGGTGACCTTGGAAGAAGATAAGTTAGGGACAGACCGTCCAGAAGAGGATTATCTAACGGATGTTAGATTATTTGTTTATACTGTCTGGTAGGCTCGAGTCAGCCAAAGGTTAGTAGTTAGCCAAACAAAACTATAGTGTTTGGACAGATAGTCCATTTGTTACTTGATATATATGTTTACATAATAATTCTTTACAGTTTTTAACCAGTTTTGGTTGCAGGATTAAGATTTGCAAAAGATATGTTTTAAAAGGATGTTAGTAAAGGGAAACCCGTTCCGCTAAGCAGCGTGGTCTCACTTAATTTCAAATAACCGAGATGTATAATATTATTTACACCAGGCTTTATGTCTGACTTGAAGTTTATGTTTTCCCTTGAACTCTCGGGTGCTCATAATTTATTTGAGTAGACTAAGGGTTGAGGATTTTTAGGTTTTAGCAGGTTGGCGAATAAAGCTTTCGAAGATGGGCTGGTGGCTGACAGATAACTATTTAGGAGTTTCTGTTTTATTTTCACTGTGTTGTATTTAAGACAGTTATGTCTATATAGTACTCTGGTCTACCAAGGGGGCATCTTCATATGCCGCTCTTGGCGTATTTTATAATAATTATATTTTATCTGAACCTGGGAAAGCGATGGGATTATGTAATTTGAATATGAAATGTGGTTTTGAAATGTAATCAGAAAAGTTGTTTTAATCTATGATGATTTTATTTGATATTCATGTGTCTCTGATATTATGGATACCAATAACATTACCATATTTTGTCACCAGAAGTTAATACTATAGATGACTGCAGCATATGTAGCATTTAGATTTTGGCCTCAAGATAGGGGATGTTACAACTTGGTATCAGAGCATAGGTTTATGAAAAACTTTAAATTAAAAAAAAGATTTTTGAAAACATAATCTTAAGGAATTAGAGAAAAGATCAGGGTATGGGATTATGCTATAGTAACGTACTTGTATTTGCTATATCTCTATTCTCCTATCTCTCTTAGGCTATTCTTCTATATCTCACGAGGCTTCAATACAGATATGGATGCTAGAAGTGGAAGAGCTAACCTTGGAGGAGGAAGCACCACCACAAATGGAAATGCCAGACCGAATACTAGAAGGAACCAAGGTCAGGCACAAGCGGGGAATGTATGGTGTTGGAGTCCCACAAGTGGATATGGGAGCTATATATCAGTTTTTCATGAACATGATGCAAGCAGGAATTGCTGATGGAGTGGTTGGAGGAAATGCTAGAGTAGGGGTTCAGGAAGCTCTGGTGGTCAACAATTATGCTATCTTGAGCATATATTATTTTAGGCTTGGAGGGAAGCCATTTATTGGAACTGAAGATGCTATTGAGGTGGAGAACTGGTTGTTGCATTGTGAGAGAACCTTCGCTGACTTAGGGCTCAATAATGAGAAGAAGAGGAGGATTGCTTCAAGACAGCTTCAGGGAGCAGCTTTATTATGGTGGAATAGTGTGACGGCTGGAGTGAATGAAGAGACGATGACATGGGCTGAGTTTAGGAGAAGATTCCAGGAGAGGTTCATTTCTGCACTGGCGCGGTCTACTTTGCTAAGAAAGTTTGCTGAGTTGGAGTAGGGGGAGATGTTTGTGTTGGAGTATTCTAGAAGGTTCGAGGAATTGGCAAGGTATGGGCATGCTACTGTGGATACCATGACAAAATGAGAAGTTCATAAGAGGGTTGAAGCCTGTGTTGGAAAGGGCAATATTACCTCATCTTAGGGATCCTTGTGATGTTGTGGTAGAGATGGATTTAAGACACGAGGAGATACTTGCTTCTTTGGAGAAGAATAAGGCAAAGGAGTTCCAGGTGGGGCAGAGTCAGAAAAGGAAGTTCTTCCATAAGAAGGGTGCTCAGAAGGGTGGAGCCGCAAAGAAAGGGAAGTCGGAGGTTGTTTGCTTCAAGTGCGATAAGAAAGGGCATTTCGCTAATGAGTGTCATACTAGAAAGGTAAAGGAAGTGATCGGGAAAAAGAATATCAGATGCTTCAACTGAGATCAGATTGGTCATTATAAGAATCAATGCAAAGAGCCTGCTAAGGATAGAAGAGGCAAAGTATTTGCATTGGAACCTGCTACATCGGGACCAACAGCATAGGAGAAAGGGAAGGCGGTGTTGTGAGGTACGCTTCAGATCCATGGTATGTCTGTTAGCGTTCTGTTTGATACTGGTGCATCGCATTCTTTTATATCTCATTGTTTGGTAGATAAGCTTAACCTAGAACCCTTATATTTAGTTACTTCCTTAAGGGTTGCAAATCCGATAGGAGGGTATGCAACACTTGGGATGACGTGTGAACACTTAGAGTTTGATTTGTTAGGTCATACCTTTGTTTGCAGTTTTCATGTGTTTGACTTTGTAGGGTTCATAATTATTTTGGGTATGGATTGGTTAAGTAAGTATGATGCTAGGATATTTTGCCATGATAGGAAAATATCACTTGGACACCCTGACTGTAGTGATCGGATTGTATATACCGTAGAAAACCCTAGTTGTGAGGTGAATGGTTTATTGGGTGTTGTGGAGGTGGAAGAGGAGTTGAATCGAGTTTTCGTGGTTAGAGAATTCATAGATTTTTTCAAGCCGGTAGTAGGATTGCCACTGAAATGAGCCATTGAGTTTCGGATAAATTTGGTGCCTGGAGCAGAACTAGTGAGTAGGCCGTCAAGTAGGATGACACCTACTGAGATGAGGGAGTTAAAGGTGTTGTTGGTTGATTTGGAAGTAAGAATTTCATTAGACCTAGTAGTTCACCTTGGGCGGCAGCCGCAGTGTTTGCTAAGAAGTCGGACGGATCATTGAGGTTATGTATCGATTATCGTAAGCTGAATGAGAAGACGATAAAGAATCGGTATCCGTTTCCTAGAATTGATGATTTATTCGATCAGTTGAGTGGAGCCAAGGTATTTTCTCAGTTGGATTTAGCAACAGGTTTCCATCAACTTAGAGTAGCAGAGGATAGTATTCCTTTGACGGCTTTTAGAACTAGATATGGATCGTACAAATGGTTAGTGATGCCGTTCGGACTAACTAATGCGCCAGCATTCTTTGTGGATTTGATGAACCGAATTTTCCGAGAACATTTGGATAAGTTCGTAGATTATATTTTAATATACTCTAAGGACGAAAAGGAACATGAAGTTCATCTTAGAATTGTGCTTGAGACATTGAGGCAGAATCAGCTGAAGGCGAAGTTTTCGAAGTGTCATTTCTGGAAGAAGGAAATGAAGTTTCTTGGTCATGTAGTCTCAGAGAAAGGGTTGTCTATAGATCCGACTAAGATTGAAGCGGTTAATAATTGGAAGAGACCCGAGACAGTGACTGATATAAAGAGTTTTTTTGCATTAGCTGGGTATTATAGGAGGTTCATTAAGGATTTTCCACTGATAGTCGCACTGATGACCAAACTAACGCGAAAGGATGTGAAGTTTGTTTGGACCGATAAGTGTGAGGAGGCATTCCAGAGCTTGAAACACTTATTGACCCATGGACCTGTATTAGTGGTTCCAGAGGGGAATAAAGACTTGGTAGTATATACAGATGCATGTGGAACTGGGTTAGGAGCCATGTCAATGCAGAGAGGTAAAGTGATTGCCTATGCTTCTCGACAACTTAGACCGCATGAGGTTAGATATCCAACGTGCGATTTGGAATTAGCTGCAGTGATATTTTCATTGAAGTTGTGGAGACATTACCTTTTTGGAGAGAGGTTTGAGCTTTATATGGATCATAAGTCATTGAAGTATTTGTTCTCCCAGAAGGAGATGAATATGAGACATCAGAGATGGTTAGAGTTTTTAGCCGCTTAAGACTTCGGTATTGAATACACACTAGGGAAAGGTAATAAGGTTGCTGATGCGCTTAGCAGAAAGCATCAGAATGCAGTGTTGGAAATGATAGCAGAGCGGGAAGATTTAGAAACGTTGTCGACTTGCAGAGTGCAGTGGAGATCTGAGGCTGGGTCTAGAGGAGGATCTGTTGTGTTGTCTTGTTTAGAAGTCGACCGGTGATGATCAAAAAGGTTTGCTTCTAAACAGATATAGGATCCAGTATTGGTTGAACGGATCAAGAAGTTAAGGGATGGAACGGAGAGCGATGACTTGAAGGATTATTGTCTAGACCAAAATGGGTGGTTGAGAAAGAAATGTAGGTTGTGTGTTCCAAATGTGCGAGACATAAGGAGAGAGGTTTTAGAGGAATGTCATCATTCGAAGTTCACTATTCATCCGGGAGGAAATAAGATGTATCAGGACATGAAGAGGAGTTTCTTCTAGAAAGGTATGAAAAGGGATGTAGGCTTATGGGTGAAAAGTGTCTGAACTGCCAATAGGTAAAAGCTGAACATCAGAAGCCAAGTGGGTTGCTTCAACCATTAAATATTCCAGTATGGAAGTGGGATTCTATTTCTATGGATTTCATAGACAGGTTGTCAAGGTCAAACGGAGGAAATGAAAGTATATGGGTCATCGTGGACAGATTTACCAAGAGTGCCCATTTCATTCCAGTAAAGTCAACTAGGATGGCACCTGCTTTGGCTAAGTCATTTATGAAGAATATAGTTAGACTTCATGGAATTTCTAGTAATATAGTAAGTGAGAGAGATCCCTTATTCACTAGTGAGTTCTGGAAGAGTCTACAGGAGATTTTAGGAACTAAGCTCAAGATGAGTATCGCTTACCATCCACAGACCGATGGACAAACGGAAAGAGTTAACAAGTCTTGGAGGATTTGTTACGAGCTTGTGTGTTAGATTTTGGAGGATCATGGGAAGACCATCTACACTTAGTCGAGTTTTCGTATAACAACAGTTATCAAACTAGTATAGGGATGACACCGTTTGAAGCTTTGTATGGAAGGCCATGCAAATCACCAGTTTGTTGGTTAGAGACCGGGGATAGGCCGGTTCTTGGTCCCGATTTGGTTAGGGAAGCTGCAGAAAAGATTGAGTTGATTCGGGTTAGGATGAAAGAAGCTCAGTCTAGGCAGAAGAGTTATGCAGATAGAGAACGGAAAGACTTAGAGTTTTCTGTCGGAGATTATGTTTTCATTAAGGTATCACCGATGAAGGGCGTGATTCGATTTGGGAAATCAGGGAAGTTGGCACTGAGATTCGTAGGACCATTTCCTATTGTAGAGAGGATTGGGAAACTCGCGTATAGAGTAGAGTTACCGAATAGTTTGGCACGAGCCCACGATGTGTTTCATGTTTCGCATCTAAGGAAGTGTGTTAGAGATCCGGAGTCTACTATAGCACCGACTATGTTAGATGACTTAGTAGTAGAATCAAACTTGACTATAGTTAGAAAGCTGATTCGTATAATCGCGAGAGATGAGAAGAAGCTGAGGAATAAGACGGTCAGATTAGTTAAAGTCCAGTGGAGTGATGATGAGAGAGACTGTACTTGGGAGGCTGAGAGCAAGATTAGAGACGCTTATCCTGATTTGTTTGATGCTATGTTTTACCTTTTTGGTTGATTAATTTGTTGGGTACCTTATCGTAATTTCGAGGATGAAATTCTTTAAGGAGGGGAGACTGTAACACCCCATATTTTTAGTAACATTATTAGGAACATTTAATTAGGTAGATTAAATGAAATAATGTAAGATGGTTAATGTATTGAGATTTGTGATTAAATTAAGGGGTAGCCGTGCCATGTAAATAATGAACTAAAGATGAGTTAAAATGAAATAGAGAAGGGGTACAATAGGAAAAAGAATATTTTGATACCTTAAACCCTTAGGAATTTATTTACATGTTCATTTCATTTCACAAAAACAAAATATAGAGGCCGACCACCATTAGCAAGATCAAGAGAAGATAAAAGCTAAGATTTCAAGAGGAAGAATCAAATCAACTTAATCAAGATCAAATTTCAAATCCTTAATCACAAAGCTAAGGTGAATAATGACTACATCCTATATTTCTTAAGTGTTTTCGATTTTAAGGTTAAATTCGATTTATCTTGAAATTTATGCCATGATTTTGAAGGATAAAATGTTTATATATGCTTGTTGATGATTTATGCTTATTCATATAGATTTTATGATATGTTTTAATATGAAAACCCTATTCAATGACATCCAAATGCCTTGCGATTTTAGATTTAGATCAGAATGATATTTTAGAGATGGGTTTCAATTTTCATAATTTTCTAAATTAATGTGGATTTTATTAATTTTCGAGTGAGGAAAAGGATTATTTGGGTTTAAAATTATTTACGGCTAAATAATATAATTTTTGGGTCTGAAATTAAAATATGTTAGAAAACATATTAAAAATGATTTTCCGGAATTTTTGTAGAATTTTCCTAAGTGTTTTAATAGATATATAAAATTGTTTAAGGTATGGGACTTAAATGTTTTATATATTTATAAAAGGAGAAGGAGTATTTTGCAAATCAATTAAATTATTTATTTCTGAAATTTTGGCAGCACTTTTAGAAAAGAAAATTGGCAACCAATAATATTTTAACAAATAAGGCAGGTTATTTGAAAAGGATTTCCTTTTAAAGTTAAAATCAGTGTTTACATGCTTTTAGCATGTTTCACCACTTTCGGCACCTAGGTTCCGACTTAGTAGTTCCGCCATCATCACCATCAAAATCAATGCACATGGCATCAAAGACTTGGTGCGCAGCGAATTAGATATAGGCGGAAGGTATTGGGTCGAAACTAGGGGTTCCGAAAAGATCGAAGCGCTACTTTGCTTTCAAATGAAAAACGCGCCTGCTTTGCATTCGAAGGAAGTGCTTTCGACTTAGTTGGCTTTCGACCGAGTCAAATATTTTAAAGAAATGGTTTCGAATGGGTTGCGCCTTTTTTTTTAAGTAAATGCTTTCAAATACAGTTGAAACTCCTAGCTACCACTTTCTACCTTTCGAAGCAATGCCTTTGAAAGGGTTATTTTGCCTTTAAAACCTGTCGCTTCTTCAATGCTTTTGGAAGGTTGGTTTCGACACCAATACTTTTTTCTTAGGAAGTGCTTTCGAAAGAGTGCTTTCGACTTAAACGTTTTATGACCCTTTTGCTCCATTAAAGGTAAAACCCAAAGGTTTCGAATGGTTTAGTTTCAAATGGTTTCGAAAGGTTATTCCACATGTTTTACTTGAACCCAAATGCTTCGAAAGGTTTGATGTTTAATGCTTTCGAAAGGTTTTAATGAAGGTTTCGAAGGGGTGGTTCCCCAATGGTTTCGAAAGGTTTAAAAGGAAAGGTTTTCCAATGTTTTCAAAAGGCAATGTTTAAAAGGTTTTAAAAGAAGGGTGTCTATTGTTTTCAAAGCTTTCGAAGATGATGTTTTTCAATGGTTTCTAAAGGAAGATTATGAATGGTTTCGAAAGGGGTTGTTTCAACTTTTGGCCTAAGTTTACTTGGTTTCGAAAGGGGTACTTTTAATGGATTCGAAAGGGGTACTTTCAAAGGTTTAAATGTTTCCATCAACAAAGATTTGAGTAAAGTATGTAACATGGCAAGGTGATTTTGAGTAAAGCATAGAGTATGTATTTTCCTTGTTTAAGTTTGATTTAAAGGTTTTAAATCAATTTGAGAAGAAAAGGTTTTCAAGGAAAATTTAAGGGAAGATTACCCTAAGTAAAATGACTCGGATATTTGTATACCAGATGGGACTGGTATAGGTTCGCGCCCTATACATTAGCTATTAGCCCCTAGCTAATTTAGTCCAAAATTCCAGTGTGTAGGGCTTTGTCACAGGTAAGACTAAAATGATGTTACACATAGAGGGGAATATATATTTGTATAGAGATAGGTTTGGTGAGCCCGCAAAACCATTAGGATCAGGTGGCCCTGGAAGAAGATAAGTTAGGGACAGACCGTCCAGAAGAGGAGTATCTAACAGATGGTAGATTATTTGTTTATACTATTTGGTAGGCCTGAGTCAGCCAAAGGTTAGTAGTTAGCCAAACAAAACTATAGTGTTTGGACAGATAGTCCATTTGTTACCTGATATGTATGTTTACATAATAATGCTTTATAGTTTTTAACCAGTTTTGGTTATAGGATTAAGATTTGCAAAAGTTATGTTTTAAAAGGATGTTAGTGAGGGGAAACCCGTTCCGCTAAGCAGCGTGGTCTCGCTTAATATCAAATAACCAAGATGTATAGTATTATTCACACTAGGCTTTATGTCTGACTCGAAGTTTATGTTTTCCCCTTAAACTCTCGGGTGCTCAAAATTGATTTGAGTAGACTAAGGGTTGAGGATTTTCAGGTTTTAGTATGTTGGCGAATAAAGCTTCTGGAGACGAGCAGGTGGCTGACAGATAGCTATTTAGGAGTTGCTGTTTTATTTTCGTTGTGTTGTATTTAAGACAGTTATGTCTATATAGTACTCTAGTCTACCAAGGGGGCATCCTCATATGTCGCTCTTAGCGTATATTGTAATATTATATTTTATCTGAACCTGGCAAAGCGATAGGATTATGTAATTTGAATATGCAATGTTGTTTTGAAATGTAATCAAAAAAGTTGTTTTAATCTGTGATGGTTTTATTTCATATTCATGTGTCTCTGATATTATGGGTACCATTAACATTACCGTATTTTGTCATCAGAAGTTAATAATATAAATGACTGTAGCATCTGTAGCGTTTAGCTTTTGGCCTCAAGATAGGGGATGTTACACTAATCTTCGATACCTGCTACCCCCATGAGCCACAAATCGAAGATACAAGTCCACCATGTCGTACATCGCTATCTACCATGATGCGAACAAGGCAACACCTCCAGCATGATCTACAAAGTCCTGAACTATCAACCTCGGAACCTACTCCCAACAGGAGCCAACATCCTAAATACCAACTCTCATGTCGAAGCATCAAACCATCGCCTCGCCATCTCAATCGCTCGCCCTAGAGCAACAAATTCAAGACTCTAAGTCGGTCGCACGAACAATTCATCAAATCATGCACCATGAAATCTCATCAACGTCCAAGCCAAAGATCGGCCAAATCGCCAATCAATAATAGTGATGGACTTTGACCACTCTACAGCAGTCAATACTAACCACCTTGGTCTTGTGCTGAACCAAAACAGATAATACAAACCAAACAGAAACGCCCAGCATCCATCCTGAAGTCCAAAGCCTCATCTTCCATCTCAGATCCATCGGCACGTATCCTAACTCTCCTCTACAACTTATATCGTTCATTAGGGTTTTTCACAAGGTTTCTGCATGTGCAAAGCCCCAACATACAAGATATTTCCCTAAAACCCAATCATCGCTAATCAGCGTTTTCAACCAAAATAGCAAAATAAGCCAAACAACCAAAAATACATCCAACAACCATACATACATCCAAAACAGCGTACATATAACATGTGTAATCCATCTATACAACCAATGTGGGAAATCAAATCAATAATAGCTCAAGTCTAATAATTCCCTAACTATGGCATGTCGATGGAAAAATATTCAGTATAAATCATTTTAAAATAATTTTCTTTTCTTTTATAAAAATCTAGCAGGTTTATAAGTATAGGAAAATCACATTTTAAAACCAAAAATCATTCTCGATCATCAATCTAATACTATACAACCAATCACGGTATGGTGAGAGACAATATAACCCACCTTGATGAAATCTATCCAAACTAGCACCAAAATGTATATCTCTCCATCACGAGCACAACGCAAGAAACTGCATCCAAAACGGACCTCGTACGCAAAAGATATGGCTGATATAAGATACGGGGTTATTTAAATAATAAATTCACTAATTACAAATACTAATTACCTAATTACCTCTCTAATCCTTCTTCCCCAATCAAAATCCACTCCCTATACGTGTACAAAAACAGGCTGTGCGCATCTTTTTCTCTTTTCTCCTTGATTTCTCCTAAATTACTCAACGAAATTCCATTCCATTTTCGCCTACTCGCTCCACTTTAATTTCTATCCACCCAGACGCCAACATAATTAACCCAATCACATGAATGGAGATACGACCTGATCGAAACTTGGAAACGTGCATCACAACCTAGTTCGAACGCATTTTCATCTCCTCGGTCGGATCCGACAAGATTTTGGAGGTAAGTGTTATTCGTGAAGATAAATCCAACGGCGATCTTCGTTTTGCCTATCATCGACCATAGCTTGAGCAAATCCAAACCTTAGATTGATCATGGATGAGGCCGATGTCACCAATCACCATTGATCAAAATTCAGCCATGGTCATCGTGATGCTCTCATTGATACAAACTCATCGGATATGGTTTCTTAATTTTTATTGGATCGCCATTGTTTTTGTTCTCAAGAATGAACAGTAAATGGCAATTTGGAAATTGGAGGGAGAGATTTGATATTGGGGATATTTGTATTATTATTTTATTCTATTTATTTAAATTCTCAAATAAATGGCGTATGTTTCAAGTCCACACGATCACACGATGTGTCCAATCACCACGAAACTCGTTTATGTACATCACCACATTTTTCCGGATCGAATAGTATAAATTTCATTGCCATTTGAGACTATGCCTTGGGATGCTAATTTCGTTCATTTCAAAATCGTTTCGGCCATCAGATTGTTCGATCTCCAAATAAAGTGATCCTTATACTCATTTTAATTCACAACATCAATCTGAACTCAACGGAAGTGGTCTCTAGTCCTGATTCGGCCATATGCGAAAAGCCAAATTTTTTTGGGCCTTTATTTAATTAATGATTAAATAACTAAATCAATTATTTAAATATCCGATCGTTAAAAATACAGGTCGTTACATTCTTTCCTCCTTAAAATGATTTCATCCTCGAAATCATAAAGCAAAGAGAACGTCTCCTAACCCATAGGCCCTCAAAACCCTCTCAGATTCTGGAAAAATTCGGTTGAACCTCCTTTGCACGGCTAGGTCTGGGAAAAATCCCAATACATCAAAGATACACACACACACACGCACGCACACACACACATCATATATTTAAACATACTAGATCATATATAACAATTGTCCCAAATAAATATACTTTATCCAACCATAACTATCTCGCATGCCTAACAATCACATAAGCATAAGCTACTATATCAAATGGTAACAATCTAACATCAAACATGCACACATAAGATCTATCGTCAAAAAGCAACATCCATGCCTATCCTAGCATGTAATGTAGTAAACTAACTAGTATAAAAAATCAAATATGATATTAAATATGAAAGCCGATGATAAAATAAAATCTCTCGAAATAAAGAGCTCCGGATAAGCGGTCCTTATGCTCTTATTGGTCTCCCATATCCTATCAACTTCGCTTCCATTCCATTGGAACTCTACTACCCCATTGTTCTCCTCCTGACCTGTTTCATTTCACGTCTATTGGTACGAATATGCCTATGAGGTCTTGAAGTCCATGGTTCAGTCTCAATATCATATAATCGATTCGGTGCCAAATTCACAAACGCCTCTTGTAAGTTCTCCCAAAACCCACTATCGAACAATGGGTTTCGACCACTTACAATGCTCTTGGCACACAATTGGAATCACACTATCCATCATATATATCACTCGACAAATACGGATGCCATTCTACTGGACTTAAGGGATACCAACCAAGCATTATTTGTCAACTAATTGACTGTGGCTCAAATGCTACCACATTATCCTCAATCATCGGCAATCCATTGATGTAGTATATAAATATATTTTCCTCTACTTGAGAACAAACCTTCTCTCATCTCTACGGAAACCAACAATCTCGGTCGGGTCTGCAATGCATCACCTCTATAGACACTACTCATTCTTATAACTTAGCCATGATCTTCACTAGTCTAGCCTCACGCCTCTGACATGACTAATTTAGACCACATAGATTATTGGGCTCTAATACCATTGTTGATACTAGGTCGGCTTGCAGCAGAAAAAATTGGTGAATTTTAAACAAATTTACCATTTTGGATATTTATTAGGCCTATGTAGTTTAAATTCATTTAGAACTTTTCTAAATTTTCCTTTTTAAAATTTTCCATTTTATTATAGTTGTTTAAAATTGATTAATTTAATTTTAATCAATTGTCTATTAAGATGAGAACATCAAATACATACATGTATAAAATGTAAGTGCATCATACGAAAGCGTGCATAGTTAATGTGAACATTGTTTAGGTGTTGGGATTTATACAACAATGGACACATTTCCCCTCTATATATGCCTTTGCCATCTAAAGCAATTTTTTTAAATTACATAAACATACACACACACATTTTATGTATTTATAAATATATATACATACAAAATATATATTTTGTATAATAGTTTACATTAAAAGATACTTTATTTATATTACATGCAATAAATCAATGAATGCAATGTTTAATTAATGTAGTTTAAAAGTACTACTATTACTTACATAAAACTCCTTTTGAAACTATGAGTTAACACATTACCCACACACATAAATGCTATTACATAAATGTTTATAAACTTATATTCACACACAAATCAAAACAAGATTTGAAACAGTTTGTGAAGTAGAACATTTGCCTTTTAACAAAGATTTGGTACTAGTTTAAATACAATTGTAAAACAAGAAATAGACCACCAAATTAATGTTTCCTCTTTTGATTTAATTAGCAGAACAACTATAAAACAAGAAATAAACCACCAGATTAATGTTTTATCCTTTGTTTCAATTAGCTAAATTTGTTTCAGAATTATTCAAACATAAGACAATTAAATCGATGATTACTTAGTGCAATTATTTCAAAGTTTTATTCACAAAGTAATTTATACATAAACATTCAAACCTAAATATTCTAGTATGAAAACCGACTTATTAACAAGATTGTTCCAAAAAAAATTAACAATAATAAAATTAGACAACATAGGCATACACAAATTCGTGATAAGAAGCTTTTGATCTAAGTTAAACAAACTAGATAAATAAACATATAGAATAGAGACAAATGAAATTATTATTATTCATAAAAACAAATAGCAGAGAACATAACAAGGTTTTTTACATGATAAGAATATAGGGTTGATTCAAAAGGGGTATTGAGATATTCAAATCAAAATCTAAATTCACACATATGAACAGAACGGAGAGATGGAGAATTAAGGAGATGGAAACAAAATTAAAAAATATATAAATATATAGAATTACCTTAAGATGAAAGGCAGGAGAAACACCTTGAATGAATGGACATTTTCTGGATCTGATAGATCACTCTCTAGATCTGAAGCAATCAAGAGATAACCGGCTATTTCTATTTATTTTGCTTGATAAAATTTTGGAATTTTTGAAGCTTTTCCACCATGAAAATTCGGCCTAGAATTTTTGTAGAGGGAGGAAAGAAAATGACAGAGTAAAATATAATTAAAGGAGGAAATAAATATGTAATGAATATATAGTCCTTTTCTCTCCTTTAATTAATATTGCCCCTTTATTTCATATTCAAAAACTCCTCTCCCTCTCTACATCATATCCGACCATCATATTGGGCTTTGTGTCTAAAAAAATTCCAAAATCCAATTTATAATTCTAGTAAAAAATCAGAGTTTTGAGCAGTGGTAGCAGAACATCCAATAATCTAGTCTGTGGATAATTTCAACAATTCCAATTCCAACAAAAAGAATAAAAATAAAATCAAATAGCGCAAATTATAGATAAAAGACAAAAAGGAAAGAACACACCGATATAAAAAGGTTCGGTTATGCCTAAGTCCTTGGACCCAACAGCCTTTATTCTTCTTCACTTCGAGAGGGAGTACAACATGGGAAGAATATAAATTACTCGGTATAAATTTCTAACTCTACGATAGATACAGAAATATAGATCTTATTAATGATATTTTGTGAAGAACTCTCTTGTCGTCTTGTGTTGAAAAGATGAACAAATGTCTTCATATATATAGGTGGAATGATGAAGACTACCTTGGAGATAAGGATGAAACCTTTTCGAATTTACTTGATTTGATTTCAACACAAATTTAGCATATTGGTATCTGTTTCCACGTATATCCTTATTTGATTGATTCCTCAAATCAATTAATATATCTTCTGACATTAATTGATTATCTTTCTAGTCGTTTCCCATATTTGATTGATTGCGAGAATCAATTAATATCTTCTCTCTTTTAATATTTGGAATAGATTTCAATCGTCCAAATTTAACACTCTATCTCGATTTAAATATATCAATCAATCAACTAAACTGGTTGTTGGGTTAACGCCCCATGGCGCTAAATAGCTCGTACCATACTAATCAAATTTGAGCAATGCTCAAACTTTTCCTTTGGAACCGACTTTGTTAACATATCAGCTGGATTGTCTTTTGTGTATATCTTCAATAGCTTTATCTTATTTCTCTCTTCTTCAAGCATGCGAAAGAAACTCCTAACATCAATGTGCTTTATTCGTGATTTGTAGGCTTGATTCTCAACAAAATGAATGGCACTCTGACTATCTGAAAAAAACTCCACTGTCTTCTGCATCATTGATAAATCCACCAAAATCTGCAACAAATACAATCCTTCCTTGGTCACTTCCATAATAGAAATAAGCTCTGCCTCCATAGTTGATAAAGCTACAATGGATTGTAGCTTGGATCTCCAAGAAACCGAGGCTATGCCAAATGTATAAACATAGCCCAAAATCGATTTTCTACCATCTTTATCCCCAGCATAATCTGAATCACAATAACCCCTTAGAGTTATGTCGCTACCTCCAAACAAAAAGCCAATATTAGAAGTGCCTCTCTAATATCGTAGAATCCACTTTACTGCTTGCCAATGAGTTTTGTCTGGGTTAGACATGTACCCACTAACAACACCAACTGCATGAGCTAAATCAGGCCTTGTGCATGCCATAGCATACATAAGGCTTCCAACTGCACTTGAATAAGGAATATTAGCTATATCCCTTTTGTCTTCATTCGAAGTAGGACATAAATCTTTGGATAGATGAAATTGAGAGCGTAATGGAGTAGCCATCAGTTTAGCTTTCTCCATAACAAATTGAGATAGGACTTTCTCGATATGCTGAGTTTGCGTGAGCCTCAAAACTCTTTGCTTTATATCCCTTTGAATCTCCATCCCCAAAATTCTCTGAGCCTTTCCCAAATCCTTCATATCAAACTCCTTGCTGAGTTCCATCTTCAACTCTGAAATTCTAGTTATGCTATTAGAAGCTAACAACATATGATTAACATAAAGCAACAAATAGATGATGTCTTCATTACACTTCTTAAAATAGACGCACTGGTTCTTAAAACTTCTAGAGTAACCATGTGAGATCATAAACTTATCGAATTTCTTATGCCACTGTCTAGGAGATTGTTTTAAACTATAAAGAGATTGTTAAGCTTACAAACATGACTGGGCCTGCTACTATCAATGAACCCCTCTGGCTCCTCCTTAAGGTCACCATGCAAGGATGTTGTCTTGACATCTAATTGTTCAAACTCCATGTCGAAGTGAACAACCAATACCAAAAGAATGCGAATGGAAGTGTGTCTGACAACTGGAGAAAAAATATCATGAAATTACACACTTTCCTCTGAACATGACCCTTCGCCATTGATCTCGCCTTATACCTCAAGTCTTGCCGCCGTCTTTCACCCTATAGATCCACTTACACCTAATTGCTTTCTTGCCGGAAGGAAGTGGCACTAAATCCCAAGTGCGATTTTTGTGCAAAGACTCAATTTCCTCTTCCATAGCTACTAACCAACTAGAACTATCAACTGAACTAATGACATCTCTGTAGCCTCTTAGTTCATCACGAAATATGCTTACTGCATAGACTGCCATGTCATCAAAGTCAATGTCTTCAATGCTCAATCCCACAAAATCATCAAGACATCTAGGTATTTTCCTTTATCTGATTGGTCGAGTTTGAATTTGAGCTCTGCCTTGAGATTGATCGTCTGTCCTCTCCTCATCAACCATTGTGTCATTGAAAACGCCATTTTTACTTGTATGGGAGTCTGATGATCTACTTTGTGTCTAGTACTCTGAATTGTCATCTCAATATCATCATTAACTGAAGTAGAAGGCTCCACCTTTAACATAGTCTTTTCATCAAATGTAATATGCCTGCTAGTAACAATCTTCTGGGTAGGAGGATACCACAACCTATAATCCTTAACTCCTCTCCTATAGCCCAAAAAATACACTTGTGCGATCTTGGATCCAACTTCCCTTTGCTCTCATGCATATAAGATGGACAACCAAACACTCTGCGAAAGAAATATGAAACAGGATCTCCCTTCCATACTTCTTCAGGAATCTTCATATCTATGGCAGTAGAAGATTACGGTCGATGAGGAAAACTGCTGTAGATAATGCTTCTACCCAAAATCTCTTATTTAATCCAACAGTCAGACATAAGAAACGTGTTCTTTCTAACAAAGTCTGATTCATCCTCTTTGCAACCCCATTTGACTAAGGGTCCCCTGGTATGGTGTGGTGCCTTTTGATTCCCTCAGACTCACAGAATTTGGTGAATTTTTGAGAAGTGAATTCACCATCATTACCTGAACAAAGAACCGTCACTTTATTTCTTGACCATTTCTCAATAAGAGATTTCCAACTGTAGAATTTATCAAAAGTTTCGTCCTTAGACTTCATAAAGTAAAACCATACCTTTCTATAAAAATCATCAGCAAATGAAACAAAATACCTGGCTCCTCCAAAAGATAGGCATGGTGTGGGGCCTCAAACATCAGCGTAAACATATTCCAAAACATCTTTAGACTTATGCTTTGCAATGGCGAAAGAAACCTTCGTCTGCTTTCCAAGTATGCATCCCTTACAAAAGCCAAGTTTTGAATGATGAATATCATCAATCAAATCTCGCTTTCTCAACACTTCCAAACTGTGCTCTCTAACATGTCCCATATGAAAATACCACAATCTAGTAATCGGAATCAATAGAATCAACAACCGAAGAAGACTTCGCAACAACAGTGGTGTTGTTCAACAAATATAGATTTCCAGCTTTTACCTCTTTCATCACTATCAATGAGCCATTTGTAATTCTCAATGAATCCTTTTCTATTACACGCTTCAAGCCAAGATTGCACAATGCTCCAATCGAGATCAAACTACGGCTCAAATCAGGCACATGCTTGACATCACATAAAGTACAAACAACACCATCAAACATCCTGATGTTTACCGTTCCAATACCAATCATGCAGCAAGTAGCATTGTTTTCTATGAGAACCTCTCCTCAATCAAACTAACGATAAGTGGAAAAAGAATGTCTGTTAGGTGTCATATGATAGGATGCTCCGGAGTCAATAATCCACATAGTACTCTTCATAGAAGAGGAAGAAGCTGTAAAAATGTCAGGATCACTCTTTGAATTTGATGTCTCCTTTATAGAAGCTAAAGCCTTTTGGGTAGTAGCTTTATTTTTATTCTTCAACTTGAGGCAACTTGCAATATAATGTCCAAGCCCTCTACAATAATGAGAAACTCCCTTTAGAGCTCCCCTTGACTAAGAACTTGACTTGGCTCTATCTCCACCATATTTGGGTCTACTCTTACTTCTTCCCCTTTGAGAAATAAGGCCTTCGGAATCATTCTCCTTGCTCATGTTTGCTAACTTCCCCCCTCAACATCTCGTTATCCAAATTTGTCTTCACATCGTCTAAGCAAATAGAAGAGCCCCCATAAATCATAGAGTTAAAAAAAGTGTTATACTCCGTAGGCAAAGAACATAAAGGAATGACAGCTTGCGCTTCATCCTCAATTTTTACTTTAGCTGCTCAAAGATTCATAACAAGTATGTTTAGGGCATTCGTTTGAGCTAATACATTGGTTCCATGCTTCATCTTGAACGAATAAAGTTGTTGTTGTAAGATGATGCGGTTGGTGAGAGACTTGTCGTAGAACTTTTTTTGAAGAGCATCACATAATTCCTTAGCAGTTTTCATATGAGAAAACTCTCTAAGTACTTCGTTAGAGAGGCTAAGCTGGATGGTAGTAAGAGCATCCTCTTCCAATTCCTCAATCTCTTCAGGTGCTAATTTCTTCAGTTTCTCTGGATCTGGGACAATCTTAAAAGTCCTCTCTTTCTTCAATACCACTTCCATCTTCATCTTCCATGTGCCAAAATCTCCCTTTCCATCAAATCTAGCGACTCCATAATTTGTAGAGCTTCTACTAGTGCTATTCTTTGTAGAATTAGACATAGTTGAAATAGTCTTCAAACAGAACAACAAGCTCCGATACCAAACTGTAGTGAAAAATCAGAGTTTTGAACATTAGGAAGTAGAACACCCAATGATCAGGTTTATGGACAATCTCAACAATTCTAATCCAAAAAGAGAATAAAAAGAAAATCAAAGAGCGCAAATTATAGATAAAGGAAGAAAGGGAAGAACACACTGATATAACAAGGTTTGGCTATGCCTACGTCCTCAGACCCAATAACTTTTATTCTTCTTCACTTCAAGAGGGAGTACAACATGTGAAGAATATAAATTACTCAATATAAATTTATCACCCTACAATAGATACAGAAATAAGGATCTTACTGAAGATATTTTGTGGAGAACTCTCTTGTCATCTTATGTTGAAAAGATGAACAAATGTCTTCATATATATAGGTGGAAGGATGAAGACTGCCTTGGAGATAAGGATGAAATCTTCCCGGATTCACTTGATTTGATTTCAATATAAATTTAGCATATTGGTATTCGTTTCCACATATATCTTTATTTGATTGATTCCTCAAATCAATTAATACATCTTCTAACATTAATTGATTATCTTTCTATTTGTTTCCCATATTTGATTGATTGCGAGAATCAATTAATATCTTCTCTCTTTTAAAATTTAAAATAGATTTAAATCATCCAAATTTAATAGTAATATCTCCATTTAAATCTAATTTAAATTTTCTATCAATACCGTATACTGGTGCACGCGTTTATAACTTTTCATATACGCACGTTATTAAATACTAATGGAATTCAAATAAATCAAAAAGAAATATTTTAACAATTAATATTTCACGAATATCAATTAACTTAATTTATTTAAAGCCAATTTTAGTATTTATTCTGTTTAAATTGAATTTAAACATTCCACCAATATCCTATATCAATACATGCGTTTATAACTTTTATATACGTAATTTACTAAATAATAATGGCATCCAATAAATAAAATAAAATTTTATAACTAATATTTCATAAATATTAATTAATTTAATTAATTTTTAACAGTTAAAATTAATTAAATCATGTGTTTTATTTGGAATATTCATCATTTCTGTTTGAAAGTTCTATAGGGTGGATCGTGTAGTGTATATGCAAGTATATGTGACAAAATATATGATGCAACTAAAACAATAATAATCGAGTTAACTATAGAATAAGCACACCAGGATTTTATACTGGTTCGGACCTCCCGTCCTACGTCCAGTCCCGAAGCTCCTCTTCGAAATTTCCTTTCACCAAATAACCCTCACTTCACCCGGAGGAACAGGTTTACAATAGTAGAGTTTCTTTGTCAACTATGTGTTCTCTATTACACGGATTTTGACTATATAGTACAATTGAACTTCCTATATCTCTTGGATGACTGAATACAATATTGTTCGAGAGAATATAAAAGTGTATGATCTCAGATTTTCAGATTGGATAGCAAGTAGATGATTAGAACAAGAGATGATCAAGATAAAGAGTCGAGTTGTAAGGTAGTCAGGTGTGTTCTTTCTCTTGATTCCTGATGCTATATATAGTTGTAGATAGGTATGTTGAGTAGTTGCATCCATTAATGAGTGTTATATAGTTGCTTCTGTTGATGATGAAGAGTTGCAGCGAAGAGAAGCGAAGACGTCTATTCAAATCTGACAGTTGAAGTTCAAATTTAAATCCCGAGTTTGAAATCAGACGTCTGGTATTTGTATCAGACGTCTGGTCGTATATAATTTTTGTACAGTGTAGATTTCCAGACGTCTGGGTGCATCTACCAGACGTCTGGTCTTGTCTGTTTTGTTGTTCCAGAGGATATTTTCAGACGTCTGACTTGTGCACTCAGACGTCTGAAAACTGTGCATGTCATTTTTGTGCATGTTTCTTGTTGCTTCTTTGATCTTATCGACATGTAGTCTCTTGTATCTTTCTTTGAGCCTTGTTCTTGTCTTTCTAGTGATGTTGTTCTAGCAAGTTCCTGTATATATACATATATATGTACATTTGATTTTCATTGTATAGTTGTTGTCATTAAAACCATGGATTTGATTTCCTAACAATCTCCCCCTTTTTGATGATGACAACTATACAATGTACTTATATGTAATTTTTATAAATCTCCCCCTGAATAAGTGCTTTCCATTATCTCTCCCCTTTGTCATTATCAAAAAAGAATGAGGGAATTATATTTGAAAATTCCAAAATCTTTCCTTTTGTTTCTCCAAGTACCTGCAATAAATAAAAATCATTTTTTGGTACCCACTTACTATGTTAGGGTCCGGGGGGTTAGGTCTTTGGAAACCATACCCATTTGGGTGTGGTTGAACCTTTATAAATATATTTTTCATTATTAACTACCATATCAAAATAATCATCAATGTATTTTTCTCTATTTTTCCAATTAACAGGAACCCAAATACTTAGATAATTTTTATTCATATTTCCGTTCAATGATTTTGTACTTCTAGAGAAATTATAAACATTATTGGCTGTAGCATGATTTGAATTTCTATAAAAATTTGATCTAGACTTTACTCGAAATTTAGTACCACCACTAACATTTTTTCTATACATGAAAGTGTATCTAGTGCTATTTCTACGATCAGTTTTATTATATCCTAAACTACTTTTGTCATGTAAAGGTCTAGAACTAGATAAAATCATATTTAAATCGTTTTGACCTTTTTTAAATTTTGTGACTTCAGTGTTAAGTTTATCAAATTTAGCTTTGAAGTCAAAATTATTATTTTCAAAAGAAATATTACTGTTTTTCAAAATATCAATTTGCTTGTTTAATTCAAAATTTCCCTTTTTATCGTAAAGTTCTCATTTTCGAGAAGAAAATTTTGAGATTCTGAATTATCTAAAGATGATTGTAATAAATCATTTTGTCTTTTCAAATCCGTAATTTCTTTTGAAACAATTTCCTTTTCTTTATCAAAGATAGTATTTTTATTTTGCAAAACATTGATTTCCTCTAAAAGATTATTGTTTTTATCTTCTAACTGCTCATTGTCTTTTTGTTGGAAATCTTTTTGTGAAACAAGTTCTTCTACGGTATTTTCAAAACATTTAGTTTGTTTTATCAAAAATTTATTTTCCTCTTTTAAACTGGAAATTTCTTGCTCACAATTTTTTAACTTTTCTAAAGCAATTCTATTAACTTTATTCAAGGTTTTACAGTATTTTAATATTTTATCATGTGCTAACAGAAGATCTTTATATAAAGAATCTAAGCATACCGATTGTGATCTGAGTTTAGCCATGAAGCATTTGTTTGTTTTCTCCTTTGATTCTTCTTTATTGCTCTTCCTTTTCCTATTGCCTTGACCAGATCTCTTTATAGCCATTTATTCTAGGATGTTGTTACGATCTCTAGAATCCCAGGCTCTGATACCAATTGAAAGTTCTACGGGGTGGATCGTGTAGTGTATATGCAAGTATATGTGACAAAATATATGATGCAACTAAAACAATAATAATCGAGTTAACTATAGAATAAGCACACCAGGATTTTATACTGGTTCGGACCTCCCGTCCTATGTCCAGTCCCAAAGCTCCTCTTCGGAATTTCCTTTCACCAAATAACCCTCACTTCACTCGGAGGAACAGGTTTACAATAGTAGAGTTTCTTTGTCAACTATGTGTTCTCTATTACACGGATTTTGACTATATAGTACAATTGAACTTCCTATATCTCTTGGATTACTGAATACAATATTGTTCGAGAGAATATAGAAGTGTATGATCTCAGATTTTTAGATTGGATAGCAAGTAGATGATTAGAACAAGAGATGATCAAGATAAAGAGTCGAGTTGTAAGGTAGTCAGGTGTGTTCTTTCTCTTGATTCCTGATGCTATATATAGTTGTAGATAGGTATGTTGAGTAGTTGCATCCATTAATGAGTGCTATATAGTTGCTTCTGTTGATGATGAAGAGTTGCGGCGAAGAGAAGCGAAGACGTCTATTCAAATCTGACAGTTGAAGTTCAAATTTAAATCCCGAGTTTGAAATCAGACATCTGGAATTTGTATCAGACGTCTGGTCGTATATAATTTTTGTACAGTGTAGATTTCCAAACGTCTGGGTGCATCTACCAGACGTCTGGTCTTGTCTGTTTTGTTGTTCTAGAGGATATTTTCAGACGTCTGACTTGTGCACTCAGACGTTTGAAAACTGTGCATGTCCTTTTTGTGCATGTTTCTTGTTGCTTCTTTGATCTTATCGACTTGTAGTCTCTTGTATCGTTCTTTGAGCCTTGTTCTTGTCTTTCTAGTGATGTTGTTCTAGCAAATTCCTATATATACATATATATGTACATTTGATTTTCATTGTATAACTGTTGTCATTAAAACCATGGATTTGATTTCCTAACACTGTTGTGTGACTCAAAGGTGTAAAATCAGTCGGCGAAACATTCACATGTCACCTTAGCTAATGGTGTGACATTTCGGCTGAATTTATTGCTTTACATCCTTTGGTAAAATCTAATTTTACTATTATAAGCATTACCAATTAGTGACAATCATTTACACCAATTCTCTTCGTCAAAACTATATCACGTTAGACTTATAGAATTTGATAATGCTCAAAATTCTAATATCGTCCATATTCAACTTTATAGTACAAACGCAAAGTCCTTGGTTCAACAATAACAATTACTATTAACCGAAATGCTCTAGCTAGAGACTTTGACTTTGAATTGATTTCTGTTGACTGTGATACTAACCTCATAGAACCGAGGAGACGAATTCTCTCTTAAATATTGTTTCACTTTTAATGCTTCCACTCGACCCAACTATAATCGTTCGATGGATGTTGTGCAATGATTTAACTATAATCAAAGCGGAGCTTCCATATTGAAGATCAATAGTATTTTCAAGTGGAGAGAACTATGTAAATTAGTCACATCGATATTTTCTATTTGACCTCAGTTATATTAACCAATAGAAAACCATCGAGTGAGTCATTTCATAGTTATCCAATAACTATCAGTACGTCAACCCTTGGTGCCCTCAACAACCATGAGTAATACAGTACCCAACATTTGGAGAGCGTTACATACTCTTGTCTCAACGGATATATCGATATCCGGTCTCGATAAATCTATGCTGGGAATGTTTAAAGTGGTATATTTATTTTCATCGTGATAAATTACTTATGGTTACAACACTTTGTAACCATTATCACAGAACATACCATTTATGGTTTTGCTATTAAATATACTTTTAATTTAATTAATTAATAAAAATATAACACATTATATCAAGTATATAATAGAAAGAAACACTTTTTATTTCGAATAAGATTGGTTATTGAGTTAGATATATGTAACAAATTATATAATTGCTCTTAGTGCATACCCCCAACTCTATCAAGAACCTCATATCATGAAAGGAGACATTAATCAGCCGCTTTTAATGGTCGAACCTAAGGAAAAGCGAAACATTCTGTTCCATACATGGAAAGACAAATACGAAATCTCAACAAATTGACTCCACGAACAAGGTAAGGAAAAAATGTGATTACCTTATATTCTTAAAGATAATGGAGCTTAAATCCTTTTCACATTAGATACAAACCCATATATGCTATCGCTCAAGGATTGGAAAAACTTGAAGATCCAACCCGAAGAATAAGGATAGTAAAAATGACCAAGGAAAACCCCTTTAATCAAATACAAACAGTCATAAAATCTCAAGCTAAAGAAACAATTTTTGAGCAAACGTTCTCCATAGGCTAAATCAGACCGCGAAGGAAAGAGGATATAAATGGTTAATATAAGAAAAGAAACATTAAATCTCCTTTAAGAAAGACAAGACAAAATAACATTCTGAAAAGGAAAAGGAGGAGATTATCTAAAAAAGAAAAATCCCGTCTAGAACAACCTTACATTCACAAATCCAATAGACCTCAAAGATATAAGGAATACACCCCCTCTAAAATCTAAGAAATACATCTTCTATTTCTGCGATAATCATCTTAGCTTTTGCCATGTAAATAGTCTTTAATGTTGACACATTTTACGGATGGCAATGGGTCGGGTATATAATCTAAACCCGCCCATGTTTTGGCCTCCAAGGCCCGCCTCATTAGGCCATTAGGGCGGGTAGACTTATGAACCAATATTGAGAGCTCTGAGTCTAGGGTGGGGTCGGGGCTCGGCTGACCTGCTCCAACCCGACTCACACTATAAGATGATAAGATCTCATAAAATCATTTTATTACTATAATGATGATTCATTAACCTTTTTAAACATATGTGATTATAACATGAATATTATAATGTTTCATTCAATAAGTTATGAAATCTTTATAGTATTAAGTTGCATTATTAATAATTATGCAATAACATATGCATATTTTTTTGAACTGTGTTTGCACATATCTATTATCTTCTTTTATCATTGTAACCACATTTTTGTTTATATTTAATGTACCATTCAGTGACGATCACTCTTATAAAAAAATGTACATTATCACACAATTTTGAATGAATATATAGAGCCTCATCGGGTCTTAGGTTTCAGGTCCGGAGGAAAAATCCAAACCCGCACCGGGTGTATGGATGGACCAAGGATGAGGTTTAAAAAACCCAAGGCGGGTCCGGGGCACAAAAAATCCGCCCTATTACCATTCTTAACAAATTTTAGAATTATTTTTCTTAGGCACTTTCACAGCCTTAACCCCTACAACACTCATAAACATTATGATTTTTTCTCCTTGTTCAATAATCTTCCAGAATAAGCTTGACCAATTAAATTATTCAACAACTCGTAATTATGAGTATGCTATTTTCGCGTTCAAACTATTTGAATCTAGACATACACCTTTGATGAGAAATAAACATCCACAGTTTTTTTCGTTGCACTTCGTGGATGTTCCCTGTTATTTTCCATAATTTCTTCATCTTTTGATTTATTTTTCCATCATCTGCTGACTCACTCATTAGACACTCGAGTTGTGGTTTTCATGACCTCCCAAACTTATCTGATTTAGTTATAACAAAAATAATGTTTATCTTGTCCGCTTGTGATTGACACTAATGTATAAATACATCTCGAGAAGTAAATACATAAACAAAATAATGAATAATAGTTAAAACCAATACATATGCGTAACATAAAAATTTCAAAATAAGACACACACTTTATCGTGATAAAATGATCTTTATCATCTAGAAAATTACATTTCACATCGTCTCTTTTATTATTTTATTCTACCTTCACGTCGTCGTGTGGTGGTACAAACGAAATAAGCTGAAGATTATCTTACAATACGTAAAATAATAATAAATTGGTCAATAATTTTTTTTCCTACCACACCTAAAATAAAACAAGCAAGTTTGAAAATTACCTTATTTATTTCACTTTAAGATCTTCAATTTTAATTTAATGTTATTACTACATCTAAGCGATTGAACAAGAAAACTATTTCCATGTAAACAACAAATTCAAACAAATAAATGGAAAAAGAGGAAGAATAAGGTACTAGTATGGGCAGTACATGCCCAAAAACTCTGGATCTATTCATCACATAAATTACGGCAAACATCGTATGTTTACTTTTAACACCACTTTAAATCTTAAGGATAACACTTCGCTAATTGCTTTATACCTCCAAATATAATATTAAAACGAGGAATGTCAATAGATAGTCGAAAAATACGAAATCTGTCCGCATCCATATTTGAAAAGTGGATAAATATCTGATATCCGAAAAGAGGGATATGGATGTGGATATGAAGACATCCGCATCTGAAATTATCCGTCTGGTTTTTACCAAGATTATTGTTTAAATTATGTGTATTTTAGTATAATAAAAGATATTTATTTATTGTTTTATTAAGTTAGTAGTTTATATCATATCCACTAAATCATATTAACTGCTAAAAACTATTTATTATCATCATATTTGTTTATGTTTAACACTTTTATAATCAATGGTATTGAAAAAAAATGTAAAACTAAATTTTTTTATTTATATTTCTTAATTTATCGGTCGTTAACGAACATGATAATATCTGATATCCGTCCGTATCCGTGGATGCAGATATCCGAAATAATTTAGGATGCAGATGTGGATATGCCACTATCTGCATCAGAAAGTATCAGTTGACAGACCTAATTAAAACTTCAATTCCCATTTTACTCAGTGAATGAAATTGGTATTTAAAAGATATGAACAATGCTTGGTGCAAACGTAAGAAAAATAAAAATCTCGCTCGAACTAGGCGTGATAGTATAATGAATGTTGCTAAGCACTGACGATATTAGTTGAAAAACCAACATTTAGCGTGCTAAGAGCAAAACCATTATCGTTTTCAAGGAAATGGTTCAAACAGAAAGAGGTGGATTACAGAAAATAAATACAAAGGAAGGGGTGTTGAAAAAATATAAATCATCGGGAAAGTCAAGCATGAAAATAATAAAAACCAAGCATATATTGTGCGTGGATTAAACGTTTACTCCACGCACCTGTTGTTGATAAAATTAAAACCACACAACACACTCGTGTTTGTTACATACAAACTATGCTTGAACAATTATTCACGACGAGCGTTATGACACCCGCTTTGCGCTTGAATTGTTCTTCTATTAATTATACATGTTTAACACATTCAAGAGAAAATGATTTGCACGTATATTTAGCTATATTTTATGTTGAGTTTATGTATAGTTAGTTTTAATTTTTATTTTAAGTTGCAACAGAGCTAGATTCGCTTCAATTGCTTGTCTCTTTCCTTGAGCTCCACTCAAGTTAGCTTCAGCTATTTCAAGAGCTTGTTGGGCCTCTTGCGAATCAATGTCAATACTCATCTCCCCATCATTTCCTAAAATGGTGATCCCATTATTACTTATTTTAGCGAAACCACCCATCAAGGCTACGGTTAACCATTGGTCGTCGAGACATATTCTCAAAAGACCTATATCTACTTCTACGTTTTTTATTCAGTTCTAGAATATAAGAAGCAAGGATTTTTATAAGATTTTTGATATTTTCTTATCTTATTGGATCAAAATCCAATCAATCAATTTCATAAAAAATAGAAATTAGGTAATTTGAAAAAAAAAATCGAGAAATTGAAATAGAAAAGAAAAAAAAAGGAGGTTTGTGATGATTGTAAAATCTTTTCTACTAGGCAATCTATTATCCTTATGCATGAAGATAATAAATTCGATCGTATTCAACTCTAGAGATGAATCGAAAAAGAAATCTTTATTAGTTCTACCTTCTCTTTTTCATGAGGAGAATGAATCTTTTTATCGATAAAAAAATTGGTCTGAATCCACCGCGGGAATGATTTGGAAGATCCAAAACTAAAAAACAGCGGTATTTGCTAGCATGATAAAGAAAAAGAACTCAAATTCGAGTGGAGAAGTAAAAGTTTTAGCTCAACATATATGTATGTCTTTCTTCAAAGCGCAAAGAGCAATTGATCAGATTCACGGACGTTCTTATAAAGAAACACTTATGCTATTGGAAGTTATGTCTTATCGAGCATCTTATCCCATTTTAAAATTGGTTTATTCCGTAGCAGCAAACACTAGTCATAAGTAGGGGTGGGTACAGAAAAGTTCCGTACCAACCGAGACATTTCCTTTTCCTTTCGATTATTGATGGAATGATACTCAATGTTCCAAATTCCGTTCCACTAACTCCGGAATTCCATTAGGCGGTAAATGGAAAAAGTGGAACGGAATATGGAATTCCATTTTTCCAGTTGTTGTATTTAAAATTGCATAAGATTGCAGGTATGGTTAGTACAAATAAGCCGAGAACCACAATAGGATCAGAATACATTGAACAAGTGCATTACTTTACATTAAATTCAATTTTACAAAAAAAAGAGAATGTAACGAATACACTTTTATAGACAAGTTCATTACTTGACAAAATACATAGAAAATACTCTGGAAAGTCATAGATATGAACAAATTACACCTAAAATGTAAACATAATAAGTTTACAGAACTAAATATGAGCAAAGTACACTGAACATAATCACGTGCTATTTTGGCCTAACTAGCAAAAACTTCATTGTACCAACATCTTCTACAACAACAAATTGTCTTCTTCCAAACCTTTTAAGCATAAATAAAAGGATTAAGGTACTATGCTAGATATACAGCTCAAACTCCAAACAAAAAATAGTTTGTCAAAAATATATCTAAAATAGTATATAGTTGTGCAAAAAACCTCGGTTTTGATCGAAATCAAGGATAATTAATTGATTAAAGTAGTGCCAACATTCAAACTTTGATAATTATTACATAAAAAAACAGATGCATTCATAATATATGGTTTTTATGATAATTACTAATGATGTAGAAGTGTAATTACCAAGCAGAGAAGTAATTTGCAAATACCTACATAGATAAATTATTTTAGAAGCTGATTTCATAGGCCACCATGAGTTTTGATAATCTACACCCTGACTATCTACACCAAATATATGAAAATTGGTGCACCTGATAATTTACTGTTGGTTAAGAAAAATAGCATCGAAATGTTTTAAACTCTATCGTGAAAACCAAGCAGGGAACTGTTATCAAAATAAAACATATAGGTTCTGTCCTATCTCTTGACATCATAGTCAATGATATATTTTTCGACAAAAACTCAAAGGTGGCATACCTCACTAGCAGCATGGTAGGCATCTTGATAGAATCATGGCGCTTTTGCCCAATATCTTCTAGGCTCTGCATATACAGCAACCTAGTGTTAATTAAGATAAGAAACCTGCAATTAAAACTTCAATTGGAGTCTAGAAAATGATAAAAAATAATACAAAAAAAATCACACTGCGTGAAGTATAAAGTGAACTAAATGCATATAAATAAATTAACCAAGTTTATCTAACAGCAATGTTAATTGAATTAGTTCCATAGATTGGATGCAATCATTCCACTTAATTTAACAATTCAAACCATGGAAGAAAATAATATTGCATAACATAACCTTCAATATATAAAGACCATGGATGATATTGTGATTGCCTTAAAATAGTAGCGTATATACATATAAACATAAAACATATTTATATATAGTGATCACCTACTAACTCCTTGCTATTTACCAAGATGTACATGAAACTACAGTTGAGGTTCATCATATATTTATATAGCTTGCATGTAAAAACTCTTTAACTATGTCTGCAAGCCTGTTCATTGTATAATAACATATGCAATGATTAAGAAGCTTCCAATGCAAGAAGAGGAATCATCAAAAGAGAAACTGCAAAAACTATATGATACAAAAAAGAAAATGATTTTGTGGCATATCATAAAAAGTTGTGCAGAAATGATTAATATGCAGTGCTCTACCCTTTGATTTACTGGGCTGATAAAGATTAAAGAATTTATTGTCTATTTTTATCCTTTATAGTATTATCATAAAACTTTCTATGTCGTCATTAAAAGATATACCTCAATGTTCAGATAATAGTTGAAACGAAAGCGAATCATTGATCTATACTAAGAAATGAAGGTGCAAATTACAAGAAAATCGTAACAAATTATTCGTCAGAAATCTTTATATCAAGAACCAAACAACCGATGCGGGCCTCACACAAAATGACAAACATATAACTAGCATGTTCCTAAAAATTACTTCACATTTGTTTAAATATCTTTTAACTTCACACTATAAGCACTAACATGTTCCTAAGAAATTACTTTTGTTTCCAACTCACAAATACAAACTTATCAACTAACTAATATCGCCTTGTAACATAATAGCTAATTTATATTGTGCATACAAAAAATAAGTTTTAAATCCGTCATTATACTGCACTAATATACTACACTCAATAGTCTAGACTCCTCTAAAAGACAAACACGAATTAGAAAAATGAAAATTGTGCAGTGAGGATCTAAAACCCCATCAATTACAGTTTTACTAAATGCAACGCATAAAGCATAGGTCAAGTAGAATTTGCCATACAAGCATATGCTTAGCAATGCCCAGTAAACCCTAACCCGAATCCCTGTGCTCTTTCCCTTGATGGCTTTATGGATCGGGTATCCACGACTACTACAGCAGCGGATCCAAAATTGTTCCTATTTCCTTCTCTGATACGGATCAAACCGTACCAATGTGGACCAGACATCGTCGATTGCTTCATCACGCAACAAGGATAAAAAGCAGTAAATGCCATCAATTACAGTTTTAGCATTATCAAATCAACATACCTAAAACAAAAAAGATAAAAACCAATCAAAATAATTCAAATTGAAGCGCTTACCTGGGAGAGAATCTCTTATCCAAAAAACGAAGCGATGTAGGTAAGTAGTAGTAGAGTTTTTTTTTGAAGAATTTGTGGATCAGAGAGGAAAGAGGAATTAGGTTTAGGTTAGGACTGTCGAGGAAAGGTCTCTTTTCGAGTAAAGCATGGTGAATATAATGTTTTTTATGGCTTGGCCCAGTTAAACTGTTCATACAACAATATCGGTAGGAATAAAATTTCCATGAAAAACGGTGGAAATTTCCACTTTTTTCCATTAGAAACGGGAAGGAATTCATTCCGAGTGATTTTTAACGGAAAAAAACGAAAATGGAAATTTTCAAAAACACACGGAAGGAAAACGTCGGAAAACCGATAAAATGGAAACATATCCAACCCTAGTCATAAGATCACCCTAAGATGATCATCTCATGGCTATTGAGAACGAATTAAATCAGATGGTTCTATTTCTCAATCTTTCTGACTTGTGCTCCTACAGAACCAAGGTCGAAAGATTGAAAAAGTCCGTCATTGTTAGTTTGAATTTTTATTTTATTTATATTATTAATTAATAAAGAATGAATTTATAAAAGAGTTTATCTGTTAGGTTCTATTTTTAAGTGATATTAAAATTTGGTAATATTTGTAGAGGGATGTTTTGAATTAGCAAAGAAAATTTATTTCTTAAACCATATTTTTAAATGATATTAAGATTTGATAAACATTGTTGTTAGTTCATGCTAGCACAAAAAAATGTGAAACTAAAAGTATAACATAGACAAAAAATTATAGCATGACAGCCAAAATTAAGGCATCGGTCGAATGAGCTTAAATAAGCCTTTTTTTTAAGGCACGACAGATTGGCTTTCAAAAAGGAGCAGTGCTAAATGCACCACGATACCTCCTTCATTTTACCCATTCTCTATTTTACCCTTCCCAATACCATTACACACTTCAAAATACCCATATTTTTCGAACGGTCTCATGCTACCATTCGACAATATGGTGCCGTCCGCATTGAGTAAAATGAAGCACCGTACTCTTTTTATTATTTTTATTTTGTTTTTGGGTAAAATGAAGGGGTATTGTGTTGCATTTAGCCCTGCCCTTCAAAAAGACAATGCCACAACAAATGTAGCATAAATAGGGCACGGCGTGGCAAAAGAAATGAACGGGGGCGGGAAAATTATTTTCTGATTTGTGTAAAGCAAGTAGCTTGATAAGACGAGCCCAGACCTTAATACTTCCTGTCAATCATCTTTCTACCTAAAGCTTCTGAATCCTAGATTCTTCAATTCAGGTTTGCTGCTGCTGCTTCTTTCTATTCCTCCTTTTTTTTTTTAATACCTTTTTGATGAATCGAGATCGCGATGCTGAACTAAATCTCTTTTGATTTTGTTTCAATTCGATATTTAAATTGAAAACCGATGCTGCTGCTGCTTCTTCCTTTTTTTTTTAACATTTTATTGATGAATCAAGATCGTGATGCTGAACTAAATCTCTTTTGATTTTGTTTCGATTCGATGTTTAAATTGAAATAGCGATTCAGTATTGCACTTCAATATTTTCGTTCTGAAATAGGATCGTACATTTTACTCGAGTTGCGATCCAATATAACTCTTGGATCGGGAAGGCTGCGATTCGTTCCAAATCGCGCGTACGATCTCGCGATTTCTGCAATCATTGCTCTAAATATATCCGAAGATGAGTTAGATACCGTCCACAGCCAAAATGTGTTGGACGCATCGGAAGCCTAATTCCAATGGCCACTCCTTCCCCTTCTTTATGTTTCTTTCATTTCTCCTCACCCAAATATAGTTATATATTTGTTATCACTGCTCTAAATATAGTTATATAATCTGTTTTCACTGATGATGATAATAATCGATACCATAGCTTGGTAAAACTAGGGTTCTACCCACGTCCGCTGCAGACCCTGATACAATAAACAAAAATTGAGAAGATACAACGTATAATCTAACAACGAATAACATTCACATTATTAAATCAACCAATCTTTATTAATAGTTGGCTTGAAAGCGCAAACTTTTGGTCCGACCATCAACTTCTCAAAATACCCTCTAGTTATATATAATTTAATTATTATCTATTATTTTATTCCACATACAAGTACCTCAAAAGAATCGGTAAAATCCTAATCAAATGCAGATGTTATTTCTATTATTTTTAGCCTATTATTTCTACGCTAGACCGGAACTATTCAAACTGTGTTAAAACAGCTAAATTTCTTTACAAATTTAAATTATCCCTCTACGCTTAAGAATAAGATCTAACAAATAAACATCATTTAAACAAATAAACATCATTTTCAAATTTGTTGTTAATTAATTAATAATATAAATAAAATTCAAACTAACAAAAAATTAAATGTTGCAACTTAGAAATAAAAATTTAAACTAACTACACATGATTTCAACGTAAAAATATAGCTAAATATTCTTGCCAAATAATTTTCTCTTAAATGTGTTAATCATGTATAAATTGTAGAAAAACAATTCATGTGCAAAACATATGTCATCATCACGCGCGAAGCGTGTGCCATAACGCTTGTAATAATAAATGTGTTCTCCTCTTATTCCTATATAGGCATTAGAACCAAAAATAAATTTTATCATTGGAAAATAAGTAAAAAGATTTTTTAGTTAAAATTTGTTTTTAGTTAAAATATGTTAAAAACAGTGATATAAAATAATTATTACTAACAAGTGCCTATAACGATCCACCCTGGCCATTGTTTATAATATAGTTTCTCAAACAAGGAAACTACCCAGGGAAATTGGGTCAATCCTATCCTAAGTCTTACTACCTAGGTCAATCCTGTATTTAACTCCGTATTATTCTGAACCTGGACTTCGATACCAAAAATGTGACACCCACCCTTATACCCATGCTAACGAAGTGTAAAGACTGTCCAAAAGCATGAAGCATGATACGATTGATGAGTGATCCGATGTATTTATTCTCTTGGTCATACTCTGACCACGATATAATAAAATATAACTTATCAAATTTGTATTCAGTGTCGATACAAAACAATAGTACATGGATCATTTTTCCAGAATAAAACAATACACAAAAATAAAATACAAGAAATAATCCCCACGATATAGTAGAAAATATAATACAACATATATACAATACATATATGTCAATAATAATACAAGTCGTACTTAAATCATATACATTAAGCTATACAAAAGTTTACATACCCATATCTAAAGTACAACAACGACTAAAGTAGATAGATAATTAAATGAGTATATCATAACGAATCTTCAAATTAACATCCGATTATCTGCTAAAGTAAATATTCTACCTGTAAAAATCATCGGACCAATCCAAGTATTATAAATAAATATAGAACATGGGTCAAACTAGAAAATCTAGCGTGAAAGAAACCATAAGGAGTATAATGGTAAAAGTACATGTATAAGCATACATATCATATATGACGTAATCGTAAATTAAACGACAAGTATAATTCACATAAGGCAAGATAAATTTTAATGTATATTTATCTTAAGTCCAAAAGTGATAAAATATAACAATTATAAAACTATATGTTTGTGAATCCATGTGCACAAGTGGATATTATACACGTGTGTGTATTAACAATTCAGTTTCTATACAAATCAAATAATATATAAATAATTACCATGGTCAAGGTCATGAGAATTATTTCATATCATATAATATTAATGTTCAACATGTATCAAACATTAATATTATAAATTAATACGCACACATGCACAAGGAAGGATCAAGGACGCACATCACTTAATTACCTTGAAAATCCATCTTTAATTATCTTGATCTAAATGTATTTTGGATTTGGCTAGTTTTTTTATAGATATGATATATTTATCATGTAGATCAATTTTACAAAATTTAGAATTATTTTGAGATTTCTGACTCCATCAAATCTACATTCCATATTAATGGCATAGTTATTAATGGCGTACAGCGCAAAAAGGCGCAAAGCCTTTCTGGAGCCTTGGCGCACGGTGCGACAAATGACATGTGTCTTTTTAATTTACTAGTGCATGTTTATATTTTTTTTTATAAATTTACTATATATAACAATTAATTTGAAAAGTTCAATATAATTTATATTTTTTCACTAACACATATGTAACAAAGATTTTTTTAGATATTTTGCAAAAAACATCATCAATATAATATTATAAACATAGAATTTCAAGCATAATAGTCTTCAAAAGCCAAAATTCAAGATAATAGTACATATTACCGATGAACTAGAAATCTGAATTTAATTCAGCAATCATATTTTCTTAATCAATATCTATACCATCAGATTCATAAGTTTCAGCATCTTTTTCGTCTATTTTATTCGATTGAGGATTTATTCGGTGCGATCGTGATAGGAACTGACAGCTCAAAGTTCGTTGGATATTAATTTGAAAAAAATCCATTGAGATTATTTGTTTGGTGCAACAATAATTAAAACAGATGGTTCAAAATTCGTTTGAGATTAATTTGGAGAATGCAACCATTCTAGATTATTGTTCGGTGCAGGACGGTAATTAGACCCGTCGGGTCGGATCTGGCTTCGACCCGGCGGGTCTCGATTCAAGTCGGGTTGGGTTTTGTTGGGTCTAACTTGTATATTTTAAAACTTTGACCTGACCATAGGTTTGATTTGGATAGGGTCGGTTCGGGTCCGATTGAGTAATAATACTAAAAATACATATATTATCTCGTTTTTTGTCTAACCTTCTAGGTCGGATCGGTTTTTCATGTTATTTTTCATCATCTAGACCCGATCCGTGATTCATCGGTTTCAAATCGGATTTGAATCGGTTTGGTTTAGATTTGCGGATCTCGGTTCTAATTGCCCATCGTATTCGGTGCAGCAATAATATGAATAAATAATTAAAAATTTGTTGGAAATTAGTTCGAAATGTAATCATATCATCATATAAAAACTATATAATATATTCAACCATTGTCGAAGACTAATTTGGATTGTGAAATGAAAAATAAATAAAAAAGAAGTAAAAAATAATAAAATGATGAAAAATGTGCGTAATTTTTGCGTTGCGTGCCATTTGCGTCATTCGCTGTGCCTTTTCATCTGCGCTGTGCCATTGGAAGAAAGGCAAAAGCGCAAACGCCGCGTCTTGTGCCATGGTGCGCATCGTAGCACGTTTTCCATAACTATGATTTATAGTCAACATAAATTCAAAATATATGTCTCGATGACTCACATTAGCCTGTGATTTTGAATGGGTTAGATCATAGAACTCTCGAAATCTAAAAATTCGTGAAGTTGATCTACCTGAAAGCACCTCATCTACAAAAAATTAACCAAATCTAAACTATGTTGATCAAGAAAATTAAAAAGGAAATTTTGGAGGAATTGAGTGATGGGGAACTAAGGGAGAGAAAAATAATAAAGGATGAGAGAAAATACCATTAAATTTATTCATTGATTTGTTGTATTTGATGGTTAATATAAAGTGGATGTGGATCTCTCGTAAATCCATACACACGCACATGTGTGTCACTGGTCAGGTTGGACCTGGATCTGATCCCACGGGTCTTAGTTCTAGATGAATCGGTTTTTGTTGGGATCAAACTATACATTTTGATCCGATCCGACTCGAGATTTGGGTCAGATTTGATTGAGTAATAACAAATGCATATACTTTTATGATTATGGTGGGTTCTTTTGGATCAGATTGGTTGAGTTTTTATAGTATTTTTCGCCATCCAAACCTGACCCAAGACCCATCGGATATCGGATGGCTATCTGCTCTTCTCGGATCTCGGTTATAATTGCCAACCACATATACGTGTGTATCTGGGGAGGGATCTATATCCCCTTTCCTATAAATATCATTCCGACCATTTCTCCATCTTTCGTAATAAAAATTCATGATTGAAGTGAATTTTTGTAGATATGTTATATTTATTAGTAAGATCATTTATGCTAAACTAGGAGTCATCACGAATTATTTAACTTTTTCAAATTTCAATTCAATATGAACCATCAAAAATTATTATTTCAGCCATCGATTTGGAATGTAATTTTGAAGGGATAGAAGTTCCGGAATGATTCCATTTTTTGCATAAATTATCTTGCTAATAATTTTTAAGATATTGTATATATTTTAATTTTTTTATAGCAAGAGTGATATTTTATTCAAACAGAACACTCATTTTGATGTCTTAGGGGCTCGAACTCATGATCTTTAGAATCCGAGTCTAAAGCGTCATACCACTAAGCAGTTGAGCTAGTGATCCTTTACTTGATTTGAGTAAATAATAATATGCATATTAAGTGGTGCAGTTTTTGGTTCTTATTCAATTAATTTGGAACTTTTTTTGTGTGTTTCCTCAGAGCATCTCCAACAGAACGAGAATTCTCAAATCCGCACCCAAATTCGTCCCCAACAGAGTGCGAGAAATTGTAATAGTGCAGATTGGGGGGCCTTCGGGCTGAGAATCTCCAATGCGTTGAGGCGCCTGTTGAACAGGCGCCTGATGTTCAGGCGCCTGTTTAACAGGCGCCTGGCAACATGCGCCTGTTGCTAGTAGGCGCCTGTTTAACAGGCGCCTACTATCTTCAACGGCTCTTTCCCAACGGTCGTTTTTCCTCTTTAAATAACACTCCCTCCCTCTTCGTTCATTTCAAACCAATTTTCATTTTTGCAATTTTTTTCTGCCACCGATCTCAACTGAAAATGTACTTCGATTTCGACGATGTAGCTGCAAGGGCCAGTTTTGAAGAATACGACTTGCAAGACGCTACAATTCCTATTGGGGGGAAAGTAACTAATGCAAGTTGGAGCGCTGCGGAAGACTACGATCTTTGCTACATTTACTGTGCACTATCAGTCGATCCTATTCGAGGGACCGATCAAAGTGGTGAATCTTTTTGGGGCAAAATTACTAATTGCTACAATCGGAAGAACATTAATCGAAAAAGAACGCTATCTTCGGTCAAAGGTCATTATGGAAAAATAAATCGTCAAACGCAAACGTTCGATTCTCAAATATTCAAATTGAAGCAAACGAATCCTAGTGGCTTTGGGAATGAAACGCATTTAGTAAGCTTCAATGTAATTTCATTGTATTTTTTTTTATCTTAGTTCCTTAAGTTTACCAGTTTTTTTTTGAACAGAGAATGGCCGCAAACAAGTTGTTCAAACAAATCTATAAACCTGATAGTAAACAAGCACCACATTTTTATCAGTTCATGCACGTGTATGACATGTTGGTCGAGCATGTTAAATGGAAATCATCGCTTCAGAAGACCGTTCAACAAGTTCAATCAAACAGCGGTAGGGGTAAAACGCCTAGAGTTGGAGAAACCTCCAGTCCTATGGAATCCCAAGGAAGCTTCGGTTTAGGATCAGAAGAAGGCCCATCCCCAAATGAAGATCATTTTGTTAGGCCACAGGGAGCAAAAGCGGCCAAAAAGAAGCAGACTGCGGCAGCGGATCAAGATGAAATTAAAAAACTCATGCTTGAATCTGAGGAAAGATTTAACCGGGCAATGGACACTCGAGCACTGCAACACCAAGAAAAGTTATCAAGAATGGATCAACTTATTGCTGGAAACCGCCAAAGAGATGAAGATGCAATCATGTTTATGGATACGTCACATATGTCTGCAGAACAACTGCAGTATACGGAGCAAAGAAGGAGAGAAATTATGAGGCGTAGACTTGAAGAGGATCATTAAATGAATTACCGTTTCTACAACCATTGTATCTTTAAGTACCGTTATTTGTATTGTGTTCTTAATGCAAGCAATTAGTAATATAAGTTTTTCATTCAAATTGCATTACACTAAAAAATGATTTTAACAACCTTAGCTTAATTATACAGAAACAGATTACAATAACCTTAATACGAAACAACATAAACAGTAGTAGAAAACGTAAAAATACAAATAGAGTTTCACTGATTTCCAGAAAACCCCCAAAGATGATCTATGAGATCATTTTGTAGTCTTCGATGAAGTTGAGCACTACGGTATGACATTTGACTTTGTACATGAAACTCGAGTTCAAGTGCGCTTCCAATCATATCGTTGAGCCAAACAGGCGGTGGTGTAGGAGCACCCTCGTACACGTAATCTTCTTCCATGTCTTTTTCATCCTCTATAATCATATTATGTAAAATAATACAAGTGTATATTATTTTTGTCATTTTAACTGGTGACCAAAGTCTGCATGGATTACTGACTATGGCAAATCTTGACTGAAGAACCCCAAATGCTCTTTCAACATCCTTCCTCTGGCCTTCTTGCATCGCTGCAAACTTTGCTTGTTTATTGTTTTGTGGGTTAGAAATTGTCTTGACAATGGTACTCCATTTCAGATATATACCATCACCTAGATAATATCCATGATCGTACGTGTTACCTCCCAAAGTAAATGTACAAGGAGTAGATCTTCCATTTGCTAAATCATTGAACAACGTAGATCGTTCGACTACGTTAAGATCATTGTTCGAACCTGGCATTCCAAAAAATGCATGCCATATCCATAAGTCATAAGACGCTACAGCTTCAATAATAATAGAGGACCTATGAGATTTACCCTGATAAGCTCCAGCATACGCCTTTGGACAATTCTTCCACTCCCAATGCATGCAGTCTATACTGCATAACATTCCGGGCCAACCTCTACTACCATGCATATTTAATAAGTTAATTATATCGGCCTCGTTCGGTCGGCGTAAGTATTGATCACCGTAAATGTCCACGATAGCTTGACAGAAATGTTCCAAACACTCTAATACCGTGCTTTCCGCCACTTTCAAATTTTCGTCAAGTGCGTCCGCCGGTCCTGCATATGCAAGCATTCTGAGTGCAGCTGTCATTTTTTGAATTCCTGTCAAACCCATTGTACGAGATGCATTGGGTTTGAAGATAAAGTATTTGTCATGCTGCTTGATACATTGGAGGATTCTAAGAAATAGAGGACGCCGCATGTGGAATCTTCTTCTAAAATCGGCATCTGTGTAAGTAGGATTCGGAACAAAGTAGTCTTCCATCAGTCTGTCGTTGTGCCATGAATGTCTACGATTTTTATATCGACGACCAACAACTGATCCACCGTGCTGCCCGCTCGATTGACCAACCTGTAGCGCAGCCATACTTAGTAGTTCCTTTTCGCGGCGAAAATGATCTTCCATCATTTCATCAAATTCGTCGTCGCTATCATCAAAAAATATATAATCTTCGGCCGCCATTTGTTATATTTGAAATTGTATAAGACTGAGCAATAATACTTCTCAACATCTAGCAAGCCTTTTATAGCTTAATTCCCGGTACTGTTCCCATCCCATCATACAACTGTAGCCATCCCAGCATACAACTGTAGCCATCCCATCAAACAACTGTAGCCATCCCATGTTTAAGCAACTACTGTATGTAGGAGCAGTGTTGAATGGTTCTTATCGTACAACTGTAGCAATATTACTTTATCTTATCATACAACTGTAGCCATCCCATCAAACAACTGTATCATCACATCATTCAACTGTAGCCATTTTCTTAACGCAATAATACAGAAAGAAACAAGCCAATGTTACTGAAACAGCCAACAGTAATACAACCAACCAAAAAATACCACTACAACCAACAAGTAACAAACTCAACGAGAATACACTCAACTTAAGGATATCCAAATCGTTCTAGCCAATTTTGACGTACGATATAAGCCTCATGTCCAGTGAACGTGCTGTGATATTTGAGAAAGTAACGACCTTCAAAGGTGGAACGGGTTGGTTCGAATACATTTTCAAATATAACTTCATTGATAACTGTACTGTACCGCGTACAGGCGTTGCAGAAGTTCCCATACGTAGTCCTCAACTCTACCTTCGTACGTCTGGTTCTACACTCAACATTGTTATTGTATAGTTCAGCAATGGTGTCCCAAAACTGAGTTGCCATTATCTCTTCATCGTCGCACATCTGATCAGTTTGTATAAAAACATTTACTAAATGTTTCAATTCCGTAGCCGAAAATATTATGTTACTCATTGATTGAATTTACCGAACTTTTAAATGCTGTGATATATGAGTACAAAACTTTCTCTTAAATAAACAAGTCGTGATCCGCGTACAATAAAATGAAGCATGAGATTAAAGACCACGTGTCAAACATCCATAAACTGTTTGACAAACAAACACAAATGTGTTTGTTACATCAACATCTTCACAATTCTAGTACATATACGCTTAATAATAACCAAGCATAAATTAGCATCATCACCACCATATATACAGTCACATAATAACACAGTCTAAAACATCTAAATGGAGCACATCAGTCTATGTGATCAGAACCGCTATCAATCTCCTCATCGTCGTCACTATCGTCGTTGACGTCATCAAAGTCTTGCGGCTGAGGTCCCGCATGGAGCTGCTCCTGAAGCTGCTGAATCTGGGTCTGTAATCCCTGTATCTGCGCATCATACCGAGTCTGCTGTTGTTGGACCGCGGTCTGGTAACTCTGATACATCATCCCTGTATAATCGAGCGTCATACGCTCAAATGCAGCAATCATCCGTCTATCATAATCCATGTACTGAGAAAACTGATATGCACACAAGAAAAATTATACACAAGTGGATAATATAATGACAAGTAATATAATGACAAGTAAATTAAGGAAAATTAAAAACTAATACAGACCTGATGAGGCTGGTACAATCCGGCGGATGGTATACCCGTAATAGCGTCGTCTGTAGGATACTGCAAGGAATACTCCACAACCTGACCGTGTACATCATACGCTCTAAACGAATGGGGTGGTGGGTCGAAAGTAGGAGGCTGTGTGTACTGAGATGATGTAGGCTCAAAGGTGGCAGGCGGTAGTGGAACTCTACCAGAAGAGGTACGCGGTCCAATATGATCGGAGTTCAAACCCCGAATATAATCAGGTAAAGCGTAAGCACGTGGGGCTACTCGAGCCCAATATGAATCAAAGTCTCCCAAAACTGTAAATGGCTCACCATCCACCCAACCCGCACCCCTCATCGCATGAATATAAGCTGGTCCAACCCGAATATCACCATACATATCATCCCATGGTAGCGGATCTGATGGAATGCGAACTATACCATACAACTGTAGCCAACACCGATCCCCTAAATACCATATGAATGGACATGTAGCAACCTGAAAGCAGATCCTACGTCGCGACATGGATACATGAAAAGTGAGTGGATGGTCAGGACCGGGCTCTAGGAACTGTAAGTACTGATCCCATGGACGAATGATAATGTTACCACGCCGCCTCATATCCATCTGCTGTCTAGCCTCCATCAACTCATTGTGCACCCCTTGTGCAACACGGGACAAATGCATAGGAGGACCCCAACGACGCAATCTGGGAAAGTAAATATAAGGTGTGGCATTCGCCTCTACAATAAGTCGGAGGTGCATATTGACAGTATACTCGTAGTACCAAAATGGAAGAATGTACCAAAAGCCATACATCTGTCTGGACTGCTGAAGCGCATATGTATCTAATGCTACGTACAAATAACCAATAATAGCAGTACCATAATCATATATATGGAGTCCATCCACATCTACTAACCCAGCCAGAAAACCAAGTCTAATAGTACCCTTATTGTTATTAAAAAATGTAGACCCAAAAAGGTATAGTATGAATGCACGGATAACGGGAGTGTGCATATCCTCAACGGCCATGTACTCTACTATATAACGCTGCAAACAAGGTAGAGTAACAGCTCCTCCTCTAACCTCCTCATCGGCCATAGTCGGTAAATAAGCTGAATATGACTCGAACTCCTCGAATGAACTATCAAATGGAACAGGGAGACGGTCAGGTCGACCAACCTCTATGCCAGTGAGCATATAAAAATCTAGGGGAGTCAGTCCTAACTCAAAATCAGGAAAATGAAATGTGTGAGTGGTCGGCCACCATCTCTCGGTAAGGGCCTCTACTAGACAACGATCTACATGTGCAAATCTAGGTAAAGCAAGAAATTCACCAAAAGGTGATGCATGTAGCCTATCCAAAATCGGCTCCGGTAACTGATTAAAATATTCAGACATACACCTATACCAACTACCTCACATCGCTACGTGACGAACCTAAATATATGATTATTTAATGTTAAGGTAAATAAGGAATTATTATACATTTATATTTACATGGTCGTTTATTAAGCAATAAATAAATAACGTATACCTGTGGCGTCGCTATAGCTGCAGTAAGTCGATGCGAAACAGTAGGAGGCAAGTCGTGCAAAGATCGAAGATCGGCTGGAGTCACGGTAGCATCGGGAGGGATATGAGCAGGTCCGATATTGGCATCAGTCGTATATCGAACGGTGCGTCTACCAGTTTTGACCGGACGGGGCGGCATTTGGACGCGAAGCTGGTTAGAAAATGGGAGATGGGAAGAGTGTGGAATGAGAGGGAACGTGGAAAATGCGCCTGATATAGGCGTATTAACCAGGCGCCTGTTGAACAGGCGCCCGCCCTCATTTCTGTTGTAGAAATGAGGGCTCCAACATTTTGGAGTGCGGAAAATCGAATTTCCGCACTCCAAACTGTTGGAGATGCTCTCATGCTTGGATTAATGTAGAGAAGTTATATTTCCCCTTGATCTGTTGCACAACCAGACCACTGGATTTTTTTTTTTTTTTGTCAATTTACATCTTCGGCCATCAGAAAATGTTGTCAAACAAACAGCATGCACGTACAGACTACAAACAAAACTATCAGTAGTATTTTTTAATTTCAAGTTTGTTTGTTTGTATCTAATCATCAATATCTGCATATACAGATCATAGCTTGTCGGTTTGGAGCAATAAATGGCTGGTTCTGATAAATCAAACTCAGGTGCTGAAATAAAGAAGAAAACTTCGGCGCTTGGTACTGCCTTTTGCTGTCTGAATCAATTTTTTGCTACCAGTCAATATTATATTTGTTAATACATAATTTCATTGTTCCTTTTTGTTGAATTTTCAAAACAACCTCTCATAAAGGATTCAAATAGTTCAATGATAATTAGAAAACTAGTATTTTAATTTATATATTTTTTAACGAGTCCCTTTTAAATCACATGTTAATCCTCTCCCTATTTTGGGAATCTTAATGAACAAACCAAAATTGAGGAACTCACACTATTTCAATTTTTTTTTACAAAATGCAACATACTTTCATAAAAGCATTTGATCGGAATTTTATTTCAGAAAAGAAAAAAACCATGAATTTTATGGTTTTTAAACAAAGTTTGTATATTAAAACTAGTGTGTAATCCATGCATTGCACATGGATGATGCTAAAAATATTGCGACATTAAAATTATAATTGCATAATGATGAACAAAGATGTTTTCAATTTGTTATTTGTAGATCTATTTTCAAATTTTAGTTAGTTTTATAAATGATATTTATTAGGGTGCATCTATTAACACCTGTATGTTTGCTTTTTCCACCCCGTTACTGTGAACACAAAACTCTCACTCCATTTTTTTCTTTAGCCACCCCGTTTATTCCAAAATTACCTCTCCCCTTTATGCTGTACTTTCTTCTTTCTGTTTCTTTTTCTTGTACTGCTTCTTTGCTTAAAAAAGTTTTACAAAACCCTAGCAATGAAGAGAGGAAAATGAGGGGGAGACGAGATCCAAGCAACAACATGATGAATCTCTAGCCTCTTCTTCAATTAGCGATTATGGTTTGATTTTCATTTTGCAAAGTTGTTCGATCAAAACCCTAACATCAATAGTCGAGCAAAGTTGAAAAGAGAAGAACGGCACGTTGAACGAAGTTTGTAGAGTTTGAATCACCACCTACCTCCTCTATGGAAATTTCAATATCTCTTTCAAAGTTTCAACCAGTAAAAGAGGTTAGATGAAACAAATATCTAATTAATCACTTGAAGGTAAAAATGTAATTAAAATTTTAATATTATAAATGGGGTGGGAAAAACAAACATAGAGGTGTTAATAGATGCACCCTATTTATTAAGAGATTTAATTTTAGCTTTCTGTTTCAGTATGAACTCACAGTTCGTGTGACATCTATCTCTTTGTTTGTACTAATTTGATATCAAAATACCACTGTTTCAAACCCGGTTCAATTGATTTGGAAATCATCTTTTATTTTTTGTTTAATTTATTTGAATTACGCAGTTGGTTGGTTGGTTATTATTTCATAGCTTTAGTTTATTTGTACAAAAATTGTAAATCCACTTAAAAAGGTAATTCTTGCAAAATTTGTTATTTCAACCTTTTGAAAATCTTGCTATTTCAACCTTTTAAATGATTTTCTTGAAATTAATTTTGCAAAAAATATCATCTTACTAAATTTAAAAATTAGCTATTTGTTAGATTCTAATATGCAAAATTTTCATTTATTTATTTGCTGTGAAATTGTGAGTATGATTCTTAATTTGATTTTTGTTGGTTTAATAATGACATACGTGAACTTTATAGGTTATGTTGCTAGCAAATAAAATGAGAGGAAAGTTGGAATAGATAATTTGAGAGTATCAGTATGCCCAGGTTAGAATTAAGTGATTGTGTATTTGGTGGGACTCAAAATTGTTGTCTTGGCTAGTGAAAAACAAAACAGTGATAATATTGAAGTGCCAAGTGTCTATTATTATATTAGTACATGAGCACAAACATGTACTTTGCGTGTGCAAGACAAAATAACTAGTATAAAATGTATGTGCTACACATGTGCAAGGCTATATAATTCGTATTAATGGCTCACACTCAAAGTGGGCAAGACAAAATAATTAGTACAAACAGTAAGTGCTCATCTTGTGAAAAAAAAGTAATTAGTATAAATAACACGTGCTTTGCCCGTGAAAGATAAAATATCTAGTACAAATTACATGTGCTTTGCATGTGAAGAAGCATTAATTAGTAAAAATGGTATGCACTTCGCTCGTGAAAGATAAAATAATTAGTATAAATGGTACTCGCTTCGCACATTAAAAGTAAAAAACCTATAATTTGAAATTCAAACGCCCATATGCCATTCGTTGACATTATGACATATTTTCAATAAGCACTTTGATAAAAATTATACTGTCTCTTGCGTAAAAGACAACATTTTAATTTTATATTAATAATTGTTATCAACTATTTATTCGTAATATTTTATACAATGATATGCAGCTGTAGAAGTTAGACTTTAAGAATATAAATTCAATAATTTGTTTTTTTAGTGAATATTATTTCTTGCGAAAAGTTAAATATGAAAAAATATATATCAAGGTATCATAATTTATAAAATAACGTTTTAACAATATTAAAAGCCCGAAACCATAGTGTATGCAATTTTGTTGTGTTATAGAAGATATAAATACAATTTTGTAGTTGCCATTTAGCTTAAGTTCCAGAATGTATTGTACTTGAATTTCATCATTACTTATCAGAAGAACTCTTGTATTGCTCATTGAAGTTTCAGTTGATAAAATGATATAAAGTTGACCACCAAGTACATTTTTGGACAAGTAAATTCCTACATTTGAGATTGTTTGCTTTTAAGCTTTGTTGATAGTTAAAGCAAAACAAAACCTTATGGGAGTAAAATTAAAATTCCAATTCACGACTTCGTTTATACATCAAACTATCTTATAGAAAATAAATAGGTATTTCTGTCAAGAATAAGACTGAGATTAGAAATTATCACCTCGTGTGTGTGTGTATGTATTAATATTTTAGTAAAATATAAGAGCATTTTGGAACTTTGCGCTTATCCCTAAAAAACAAAAAAGCAGTACAATTATCACTAGTGATAGTAATTTGGCATGTGCGATGATGTGCGATAGAAATATTTTCGAAAGAAATATATTGTAAATTCAAATAAACAACACCTAATTTTTTTACATGGACTATTTTTAAGTTGAAAAAAAATTATTATATAAGAAAACATATAGTTAAAATGACCTAAGAAATATTGTATTTGAATGAAACTAAAAACTCTTATGACTAGAAATCAAGGTTTTAAATATCGAATTTCGATAACAATTCGTCTCGGAGTTTTAAGAGACTCGATCTCATTTCGAAGGAGATCTCGAACAAGATGAATGTATCTCGGTTGTCTATCTCGGATTAACATCTCAGGTCATAAATTTCATCTTGAGACCATCTCTGAGTATATATTATGTTTACAATTGATTTTCTTACACAACAATTTTTATAATACGACCTAAAAAAATTAAGCTTACTAGATTTGCCACACCCTTGTCATTCATAGCACAAAATATAAAACAAATATCAATAAACAACAAATTATGTTAAACTGAATACAAAACATAACAAAACACAATCTTATTGAATAGTTGTTCACTATTTTTTTAACTATTATATTTGTATTCAGCAATATGTAATAGTTTATTATGTTCATTATTTTGGACTGAACTATTATATTTGTATTCAACAATTTATGTTAAACTATTACAAATATAAACAAACCTTATTTAGTGAATAGTGTAGTATTAAATACCTTAGTTGAATTAAAGCTAATTTGTGTTAAACTATTACATATAATCAGTAAACTAATTCATATAGGCTTTAATTTTGGCCCAGGGAAAAAGACAAAAGAAAAAAAGGTAAAGAAAAAGGAAAAAAATAACTAATATCGACCGATATATTGTAAATCTATCTCGACTGAGATATCAGCCGATATACACATATCTTGGTTGGTATATTCAAAACGAGATTTACCTCAAGATTTTCAGTTTCATTTCGTGGGAAGTCCAAACCAAGATCTTGACCGAGATTTTCGAGATTTGGAATAGCGCTAGAAATTATTTTCCTTGTATGAATTTTAAATTTTTACTTATTCAAACACAATTAAGGACTTTCAAAATATAAAAATGAACCGAAGTCATGAAACTAAGTTTAAAGAAAAAAAATTTGATTTACAATTTGATTTTCTTCTAGAATTTTCAATTATATAAAAAAAGATGTTTCCATAGAAAATCAAAATTAGATAAAAATCGACATAAAAAAGTCATTCATCAGATTAAAAAATATGCATAAAAATATCGTAAAATACAAACTGAGCTAATATAATCAAAATAGCAAAAGTTAATGTAGTCCGTTTTTGTTAAATAGTAATGATATAAGAAATATATAATTTGAAGCACTTTGAAACTGTAAAAGTTCGACCTTGAAAAACTGAACTACTAAAATCAAATAATATAAATCATCAATATTGGAAAAGAAAAAAATAACATATTTATGAATGATATCAAGATGTCAATATTCATTTTTACTTTGTTATACTTGCAAAATAGTTTGATCATTGAAATTCCTTTTTTTTTGAAATAAAATAAGAAGCATATAATATTAAAATTTTGTTATAAAATAAAATAAAATACCAATAGGTCAATTCATTATAAATAGTTTTTAATAAGAAAATAATTGTTCGTGAACGAGTTAAGTGTAATATTCAAAATATAAAAAACGGACAGGAAACATAGAAAAATGAAGAAATATATTGTTTTTTTCAAGTTGGGATTTGAATCCATGATCGTATTTATATATCAAATTTTCTAATAAAACATAATTTTTTTTTGAAATTTGGTACTTAGGTGATAGTACAAAATAGTATCACAAGTCTTAGGTAGTATATAACATATTCTAGTAGATCAATTCATTATATATAGTTTTAATAAGAAAATTATTGCTATTCAAAACTAGATATTAACTTCGAGTCCCTATTTCTTATTTGAAATGTAAGACGGGTCTATATGACTAATTTTTTGTAAATTAGGTCCCTAATCCTATAACATCACACCCGACAAATAACAGTAGCCGCCAACTCATTTAATTTCAATCTTCAAAATGTGATAATTTTTTTGTAGATTAATCGGATTTTAGAATCGATTTACCATTAAATCACAAATTCAATAAACTTTTCAATGATATCCATTGTTGATACCTAAAAATAAAATTTAAAATATCATAATGTTACATATAAGTTTTAGCTGCATTTCTATAATGTAGTTATTTATGTCACCCATTTGTTTAACTTCATTTACATGACTGCATATTTTTTGATGACATATCATTTACATAGTTGTTTTTAACTTCATTAAGATGATGCAGTTATTATCTTTTAACCTAATTGAAAAGTATTTGTTTTTAAATTATACAGTAATGATTGCATTTGAATTTTTTAACCGTATTCATGTAATGCAGTAATAATTTTGGTTGCATTTGATAATTTTATTTATTTCTAATGCACTTCATAATTTAACTGCATTAAGAAAATACAGTTATATTTAAATGTTTTAATAAAATGCAACCATATTTTAATATCATATTTTGTATTAATTTAACTGCATTTATGTGATGATTGACAATTTTGGTTTGCATTTGATAATTTTATTCAACTCTAATACAGTTATAATTTAACTAAATTAAGAAAATGCAGTTAAATTTAAAATGCGTTATTTTTGTTTTTAGTTAAACTGGTTCATATATGCAGTTATAATTTAACTGCATCATGAAAATGTAGTTGAATTTAAATGCATTTTTTGTTTTTAATCAATCTTGTTCATAAAAACACATTTTATGCAAATGAAAATGCAGTGATGATTGCATTTGATTAAGAAAATGCAATATAATGATGGTGCATTTTTATTTACATTTATGTTAGTCATAATTTTGGCTGCATTTGATTATTTTATCTAATCTTAATGCACTTTATAAATTAACCGCATTAAGAAAATGCAGTTATATTTAAATGCTTTTATGCAATTATATTTTAGCAGCATATTTTTGAATTAATTTAACTGTATTTATATGATGCAGAAATAATTTTGGTTGCATTTGATAATTTTATTCAATTTTAATATAGTTATATTTTAACTGCATTAAGAAATGCAGTTAAATTTAAATGCTTGAAGAAAATGCAATTATAATGTAACAATATTTTTTTTAAGTTAATTTAACTGCATTTATGTGATGTAGTAACAATTTTGGTTCCATTTGATAATTTTATATAATATTAATGTACTTTATAAATTAACTGCATTTAGAAAATGCTGCATCAGGAATTTGACTGCATTAAGAAAATGCAGTTATAAATGCATTAATATAATGCAGTTATAATTCGACAAATTTATTAATTTTGAACCTTGTGACTTGAATGATGCAATTGCGGTTGCATTTTGAACGATGCAGTTTTAAATATGTTATTTATATGAAAAAATTACAATTTTTCATAAAAAATTCAACGACTACGTATTTATATATGCACAACACATATCATTTAAAAGATGATAAAATTTGTGATTTAATGGTGAAAACGGTTCGTTGATACAATATTTCTACAAAAAGTTATTGCATTTTAAATATTGAAATTAAATAAGATGTGAAATATTAATATGGGTTTGAGAATATTAGCCGATTGTAAAGAAAAAACACGACCAAGATCTAATATAAAATTATAAGGAATGATATTTTATATATTAAAATTATAAGGGAGGGACTTGACGTTCAAATCCCTTATTCAAAATATAAAAAACATAAACGAATTGGAAACATAGAAAAAACGAAATATATTGTTTTTTCTGAGTTAGGATTTTGAACTCATGAGTGTGTTTGTATATCAAGTTTTCGAATAAAACAATTTTTTTTTGAAGTTGGGTAGTTGGATGGTGGCATAGAGTAGTAATACAAATCCCCATGTCAATATATGCCCAACGGTTCGAATCACGCTATGTAAGTTTTGAACTTGTAATCTCTCAAACTAAAGTCGAAGCGCCTAACCACTATAACAGTGGTGCTAGACAACTTAAAAAGATATTTTGCTAAGACAAGATTAAAACCCATGATTTTATACGTATATCAACTCTTTTAATGAGCAATATGGAAATTTTGCATGAAATAACAAAAAAGTGTAACAGCGACATCAAAGATGTCAACTTTTATTAAAGACAATTAACAAAATAAATCATTGAGTACTTTCGTTTATTTGTATTAAAAACAATTATAATATTATTAACTATCTCAAGGTTAAAAAAACGTTTTGAAAAAACTAGCGATTTCTAAATTTTAAAATTGACTATTTTTCACAAAATATGAATTATTTATTTATGTATTGTAACTAAGTTCTTAATTTAGAATCGTTTGTAGATTTAATATTGAAACGTATGAATTTTTTTTGATTATTTTAATAACGGATTAATAAAGAAGAAAATTGGAGAAAATAATTTAAGCAATAGTGGTACGAAGTTAGCATTAAATGATTGTGCATTTTTATTATGACCAGTGATTTTTTTTTGTAAAGTTACATAATTATATATTTTGATTTATCACTAACTTTCTTATCGAGTATTAACTTATGATTCGCATGTCAATACGTTCATCTTTTTCTTCTTCTTTGCATCCCTTTCTAATTTGACATCAAAATATTAATTTTAAAGTCCAATTTAATTAATTTGGAATTAACCTTTTACTTTTAGCTTATTTTACTCGGATTATGTTGTTGGTTAATTATATCCGAATTTAAGATTATTTTTGCGAAAATTGTGAACCCATTTAAAACAGTAATTTTGCCTAGATTTATTATTTCATTTTTTATGATATAATTTTTTGAAACCAATCATATTTTGTAAAAATAGCAATTTTTCTAAATTTCAATATTAGCTATATGTTAGAGTATTTTTATGCAAAAGTTTCATTCGTTTATCGTTGAATAAAGAAAATGATTTGAAGGTATTGGTATTTTCACGTAATAATTAAGTGATTATGTATTTTGTATGACTCGATGGTATTGTCTTTGCCGATGAAAACCATAATTGTTGCTATTTGAGTAAGATTAAGATGTAAGAGTTTGCAGTTGAGCTATTATTATTACAATTAAATATAATATGTAATATTTTACAAAATAAATCATTTAATACTTTTAACTTATTTTGTTTAAAAATAGTTCTAAAATATTAAGTTTTGTTATATTATCAACTTTCTCTTGATTTAAAATAAACGCGTTTCCAAAAAAATAGTTCTAATATATCAAGTAATTGTGCATTTGTTTCAAACTTGTGTATATTTATACCTAATCAATGAAAGAGTTAGAATAAGGACATAGAAACTAAATTATGCCATGTCAACATACGTGGTTTCTCTTTTAGATCGTGGTTTCTCTTTTAGATCTAGGTAATAGATTAGTTAGAATTTACATATACTTCTACTTCTATTGGCAAAGAGTAAATGATCGAAATCTTTAGGGCTAGTTCTATTAACACGCTATTATTTTCTTTACCCATCCCAGTAAAAATAATAAATTTTAGTTACAATTATACCCCTCTATAGAATTAAGTACGTATCTTCTTTTATCTTTTGTTTAACGCAAATAAACATAATAATCAACACTCTTATCCTTATGGCTATGAAAATGATGATCGACACATTAACCTAGCAACTTGGTTATTGTCAGTTTTATAATACACGTAATTTTTTTACTATAATAAAGAATAAAAAAACAAGAGTGCTACATGATTATCTTAAAACCGAGCTTCTTTGACCCTAGGATTTGATTATAATTAACCAAGTGTGCCATGCACTAGGATCCAATCAAAACCTAGGACGCTGTGCACTAGGATTCAATCAATACCTAGTGCGCTATGCACTAGGAATTGATCAAAATCTATCCTAATGTACATTAAAAATTTATAAAAATATACCGTTGTGTTGGTCGAGTCATATAAAATGATGAAAAGTAAAAAAAAAGAATTGATGAAGGAAAGGAAGAAGATAACATTGAAGATAAATGTTAATCAACTCTAAAAATGAATTAAATAGCATGTAAGGGTAAATATGGAATAAAATGGGGTAGCAAAGGAAATATATGGCGTGTTCGATTTTTTTAACAACCAGTGGGGTAGAAAAAGAAGTTCAAGGGGTGTAAATAGATTTAGCCAGTCTTTTGTGTGCGTGCGTGCGCGTGTTTGTGTGTATATACATACATACATACACAGATATACATCTACATCTACATAATATATGTATATATATTGATAGATAAATAGTTAAATCTCATACTTACAATTGTGCAAATGTTTGCAAGCTAATGATTTTCTATGCCATACATATTACATACGCAGATATACATATACATAATATATGTATGTATATTGATAGATAGATAGTTAAATCTCATACCTACAATTTGGCAAATGTTTGCAGGTTAATGATTTTCTATTCAGTAGACTAAATAATGGTTGAGAAATCGAGACTGAATCTTGTCAATTATAATAGGCCTACAAATATTTCAGTTATGTAAAAAATGCAAATATTTACTTTTTTATAAAGAAAATGCAAACACTCAAACTTCCATGAAGTCATTTTTATAGTAGATATAACGATGATCAGACAATTACATCAATTGTTGTATGAAACTAAAATTATTTATGGATTGTCGAATGATTGTGTTGCGGTAGGGTTAATGATAACTGGTGATGTATATGGTTAAATCAAGTATGTAAAATAACAGTGCAAACAGTTGCACTTTTTCATAAGATGCAAATTTTGTATTATGATGTGAAATCATGAATTTTTGTCTATTTAGCTGTTTTGTATTTGATTATGAAAAATGTTACACGGTTATGAAGAAATTATAGTTGACTCTTAAATATGATATCATGACTAAGACATGACTTTAAACCGATACAAAAAGGAAAGAAAATAATGCTAAATAATTTATATAAATTTAAAATAATTGTTTAAATTTATGCAAAATGGGGACAAACTAGAAAATATATGTCTTTTTTTCAATTATCCAAATTTCAACTAGTTACCAAAACCATGAGTTAGGAGTTTTTTTTGCTTAGGATTGATTTTGGTGTAGTGTTATAAGTTTTAGATTATATGACTGGTGAGTAGGAGCCTAAGACGTAGTTTTGATCTTCGGTCAATATTACTATTAGTCCATTATTACTATTATTACCATCTTCATGGTTTTTTTAAATATATATTTTTTAATCTTTATTTTTATTTTTATTTTACTTAGTTGTTGTTGTTGTTATTATTATTATTTATTTACTTATTTGACTTTATTTTATTATTATTATCATGGTTTTTATTATTATTGGTGTTGTTGTTATGACTTTTAAATTGATTTTGTCATTTAGTTTTGGGTTCATCTCTAGCCGACCCCAACTTGTTTGGAAATAATGGCTTAGTTGTTGTTGTTGTAAGTATTCAAATTTCAACTAGTGTGTACCCCGTGCGTTGCACACGGTATGGTTTAGAAAAATAATTGTATTTTCAAAGAATTGAATTTATTGTGGGTAAATTTGTTAAAATAACCGAGTTATGTACTAAACTTATTAATTTTAAGTATGTAATTTTTGTCATGTGAGTTATGATTATTATATTTGTATAAAATTAAATTGTCATTTTTGTAGATAAACATGAGTTTGATATTGATTTATTATATTTTAGCATTTAATATTTGTTAAGAAAATAAACAGAAGTTAGTATTCTTAATTATTTCAAAGTTAATGTTTTTATAAATTTCAACATATAAATATTAATATACATAAATTTTGAGTTTAATATTTAGTTTTCAGTACATTTGTTTAAAAGATAAATGATATATGATTGAATTTCAAATAATACTTAAAAATGACAAAAATACCAAAGAATGAATGTTTAATAGTAATGAATCAGTATATTTTTATGCATTTAAAGTTCTTGCAGTTAATAACAACTTCAAAAATAAGTATATTATCTTATCTAAGTGATACAAAATATTTATTTAACAACTAAAATAAATGTTGATTAAGAAACATTACGAATCGTATTGTTATTTAGTTATGTAAAATTATAACTTGGTTTTTAAATCTTTATTTCATACCTCAATAATTTTAATATATAATAAAAACTTTTCAAAAAATAATTAATATTAACCTCAAAAAGACAATAAAATACCGAAGGAAAAAATTTCTAGCATATATATATATATATTCTTCTTTAATTAACGTAAATTGCGAATATACATAATTAAAATTTTAGGGCCTGTTTGATATCATTTTGAATTTTGTGTTTTCAACGTGTACTACAAAATACGAAGAGAGTGGAGAAGAAAATATAAATTTCTTAGCGATTACGATGATGGATAGACGACGGAGGGGATAGATCGTTTTTCGTGCTTTTGTTTTTTCCCGGAGCATGGAAAACAAAATAAATTTGTTTTCTGTGTTTTGGGACATAACAAAAGCGCAAAAAATAATTCATTCGCTATGTTGTCTGTTCATCGTCGTAATGGCTAAGAATTTTAGATTATCTTTTTTGCTTTTCCATATTTTGCAATACATATCGAAAATGTGAAACGCAGAACTTAAAATGAAACCAAACAGACACTAACATTTTTACAAAAAATACTAATTGAAAATATTCATTGTTTGTCAAAATTACAAACTACATTATTCATTACCTATAATTAATTCAATATAATTCTTACAAAAATAACTTATATTAATGATAAAAAATTCACTTGATGTGCCAATTTTAAAAAGAAAAAATGTTGAATATGTTTATAATAATACATGTTTTAGAAAGAAAAAATTATGTGTATGCTTGTTTGTAATAAAATAACAACTCCAGAAAGAAAATTAATGTATATTTTTATTTGTAATTAAGTACAATTTTTAGAAAGAAATAAATTATGTAAATTTGAATTGGAATAATGTAAGAGAACTAAAGATAATTTTGTAAATAATTATTTTTTTTTGAGTTATTTGGATTGAATGAATTATTAGTTCTACAATTTTTATCAATTTAAGTGTAGTATAAAACACACTAAATTATCATCTATTAGGACTTGTTAGACCAAATAAGGATTATTAGTTAACTGGATTTATTTCAAAATTTAGACTGCTTAAGTAATTTAAATATATGGACTTGAATGTAAAATAATATGATAAAACTTAGGAGAATTTTAAGAATAATTGTAGAAATTATTAATTGATATTTAAATGTAAAATGATAACTGAGAAAATTAATAGGAATTTGTAATAATAATGATAAATTAAAAGGAGATGCCTTGGAGGTGTGGAGATGTCTTGGAGATGCAGGGATAATCTGGCTAACTAAGTTGTTCAATAATATTTTCAAATCAAACAAGATGCTAGATGAGTGGAAGAGAATCATATTAGTTTCAATCTTCAAGAATAAAGAAGATATTCAAAGTTGCACAAACTACAGAGATTTTAAGCTTGTGTCATACAATGATGTTTTGGGGGATAGTCATTGAACATCGATTAAGAAGGATGACTAACGTTTCAAAAAGCCAATTTAGTTTCATGCCTCGGAGGTCGACCACAGAGGCGATTTTCTTAAATAAGACAACTTATAGAGAGATTTAGGTTGCAAAAGAATGATCTACACATGATATTTATCGATTTGGAGAAAACTTATGAAAAAGTACCGAGAAAAGTTATGTGGTGGGCTCTGTAAAAGAAGAGAGCCTCAACAAAATACATTACCCTTATCAAGAATATGTACGATGATGTTATGACTAGTGTTAGAGCATGTGATGGTGAAACCGGTGACTTTCCCATTAACATAAGATTGGATCAAGGGTCAGCTTTGAGCCCCTACATTTTTAACCTAGTGATGGATGAGATTACGAATGATATACAAGGTGAGATTCCTTAGTGTAAGCTCTTTGCTGATGATGTTGTACTAATTGACGAAAATATGATAGGGGTTGATAGACAACTGGAGTTGTGGAAACAGACTTTAGAATCAAAGGATTTTAGGTTTAGCAGAACTAAAACAGAGTATATGAAGTGCGAGTTTAGCAGTGTCAGGTCAAAGAATGAAGATGTCTCTCTGGTCGGACAAATAGTGCCCAAGAATGAATCATTTTGATATTTAGGATCAATATTGCAGTATGATGGTGAGATTGATGAAGATGTTAGTTTTAGAATTCGAACAGAATGTGTGAAATGACGACTAGCGTATGACATTCTATGTGACAGGAAAGTCTCACAAAACTTAAATGAAAGTTCTACAGAATGACAATCATGCTTGCGATGTTGTATGGTGCAAAATGTTGACCTACTAAAAGACAATACACCCAAAAGATAAGTGTAGCAAAGATGCGTATGTTGCGATGAAGCTGTGGTCATACAAGACGAGACTGAATTAGAAATGAAGATATACGTGACAAACTTGGAGTAACACCAATTGAAGAGAAGTTAGTCCAACACCGCTTAAGATGATTTGAACATCTTCAATGAAGGCCTCCCGAGGCATCTATGTGCGTTGGAATTATAGACCGCATCGAATAATAAAAGAGAGGTAGAAATCGATCAAGGTTGACATGGGAGGAAGTAGCGAAAAAGGATTTAAGAGATTGTAATATATCCGAAGAGCTGGTGTCGGACAGGAGCGTGTGTAAGTTAACGATTCATGTACGAGAACCACGAGCTGGTATCGGATAGAAGCCTAAGACGTAGTGTTTGGTATTCGGTTCCTATTTCTATCAGTACCATTACTACTACTATTATTATTGTCATATTTTTTTTTAAATTTCTGTATATATTTTTATTTCTTTTTATTTATTTATTAATATTGTTGTTGTTTGTTTAATTATTTCACTTTATATCATTATTATTATCATGGTTTTTAAATTGACTTTGTTATTTAGTTTTTGGTTCCATCTCTAGCCCACTCTAACTTGTTTAGAAATAATGACTTAGTTATTTTGATGTTGTTGTAATGATAAATTAAAATGAAAATAAAATATATTGAGAGAACTAAGGAGAGAGGATGAAATATCTAAAATTAATAGGAGAATGTTAAATTATTCTGCTTTACTGTTATTTAATAGATATAATATTTCTTAATAATGAATTTAGAGAGAGCACGATAACTTACTATAATTAATCAAACTAGCATTAAATGTCTTTAAAGAAAAACCTTATTATCTAAATGATTGATATTCTTACCCTGAGGCAAAAGTTTTATAACGCGTACATCATCCTATTTGGGTTGTTATAATGATTATTTCTGCTATCAAAACAACGTTACATACCAATATTTATTGGTTAGCAAAATAAAAAACGTTAGCATTATCAATGTATTGATAAAAAGATGATTGTGATACCAATCAATTGGTAATGATTAATCGGTAACGGTAAATTTACTATCTGCTAATAATAGCAAAATGTTTTTCCTATGAATATGATTGCCACATTCATTTATATGTGATTTAATTTTACCAAGCAACCATATTTTATTCACACATTTGACATTTCAAAACAATACCTTTCAAGTTTAATTTAATAGCTATAAAAATATACAAGTGATCTATATTTTGTAATTGAACATAAACACTCTGATAAAAGTTATGTTAGCACTAATTAAATTTTAAATTTTTTAATGCAAACATTGAAGCTTCATAAATTGAACAATAGAGCATCTTGAATTCAATACTGAAGAAGTTCGATGATGAAATTTAACAATGAAGAAGTATAATTTATAAATATCATGTTTGGTAAATTTACCATTACCAATAGTTTTGAGTTTTGAACATCATTGCATTTACCGTCGACATCGGTAAACTTTTGTTCCGTGCCGATAATGTTTGTATACCGAAATTGTTCTTGCTTGGCTACCAATGCATTGGTAAACTTACGGTTACATAACTGTCCTATATATGTGCGTGCAAGCAAATTAGTAGTTATTTTGGTATATTATATACTATAGTAGTCAGATTTGTATCACAGTCAATTTGGATTGTCCAATTCTTCCTAGTCTGCATATGATGTCTATTTAATTGGTTTCAGAGGAAGACTTTGGGAAGGATTTCCTCTTATGGGGATCACCAAAGGCAGGGAAGGATAAAATTGATTTCGATATGGGAGAAGCTCCGAAAAATAAAAAGAAGCCATTCAATTTCGACAAACTGTGAGTTATTTATGATATTGTTTGGCAAACTCTTTCCACTATGCTTACTCATGGTGCTCACTATTGTTTTCTGTCAGTGATGACTTCGAATTAAGTGGAGACTTTGGCAAACTACCTAATTTCAAAATGAACATGACTGATCTGGACTTCCCTAGCCCTGATATGAACAGTGGAAAGCCAACTGCAAAATCAGCAGAAAAGCAGAAATCTAAGAAAGATGATTTTTCCTTCAATTTTGACTTTGAGTAGGTTCCTTGATGACTACAACTTTCTGTTTCATTTATTATCTATGGCCTTTGCAACTGCTCATGTATATAGGCTACTTCCATTATCTGTGATATGATTTCTCTTTTCATGTGTATTGTTTTATAGATTGGATAAGTTCGATTTTGATTCCGGTCCTTCTGAATGCAAAACCAAACCAAGCACTTTTAAGCAAGCCATGAAGCATGATTCTAAAAGTAACTCTTATGCTAGCACTGATTCGCTTAAAGATATGGAAACGTCTAAATCACTGGATAAAATCAGCGATACATCAAAACATGAGAATATGGTGGAACCCAAACCTTCTTCTGAAGATTTCAAGCATAATGCTATGTCTCATGAATTGTTATCGGAAATGAAGGAAACTTCCATTTCAGATAGGAACAAAGACAAAACTTGTAGTACTGAGGAGGGGCGCAAGAAGCAGACAAATGGAACCTGCTTTGCAAATATGAATACGCCAAAAACTACTCAAGATTTTATTCTACAATCTCAATCGAGTGCTTATTCAGCAGAAGAGGATAACCAACAATTTGCTGTTAAAGTTAAGTCAGCCATGGCAAAAAATTGTAGCATGAGAACTGATAACTCGCATTCTAAGCACAGTATTCCTGAAAACTCGTGTGACTCAGAATGCTTTCCTGAGACAAGAATAAATGACTATTCTACTGTCGATGGTGGTGTACAAAGCAATTCTGAAGGAAACCAAAATGCGATTGCTTGTGAAGCGGAAGTTCCTCGTGAATCTTACCAAGGTCAATTGAGGGTTCAAAATTCTTCCGTTGCTGACATTTCAATAGCTAGGGGAATGACAGATACTGAAGAAAAACAGAGTTCAGGATCAAACCTTAAGTTACCTTCTCGAAAAAGGTACCTTAATTAACAAACTCAAACACCACCCCCCCCCCCCCCCCCACCCACACACACGCACACTTTTTTTTCTCGCTTCTTTAAGGTTATGAACTATATCACTGCATATCCAAATATGAAGATTTTTCATAATTATATCTCGTTTTCAGTCTTCAGTGCAAAGAAGTCCTTTCATTTATAGCTTCTAATAATAGTTTAGAGCAAGGTTCGAGATCTTGGTTTCGGTCATTTGTAACTTTAGAAATTTCGACCTAATTTGTAAATTTCGATTCCATATTTTGTTTCATATCTCGTTTATTTTTCATATAATTATACATATATTTGTTTAATTTATTGAAACAAAACGTATAATTTATATTTAACTAAAAAAATAAGATATAACGAATAACACTAAAAAATATTAAGCATTACTTCGTTTTCAACTTTTTTTTAGTTGAACCATCTATATATTTTGTGAATTTGTATGTTTCTTAAGTTAAAATTTTATATTTTGAATATTTATGTATTTGAAATTCAAATTAATTCTTCTTTTGAGTTTCTTATGTAAAATTTGAAGTTCAATTGTTTTTTTATTGAACTGGAGTTTCGGTTTGGTTTGGTTTCAATCCCAACTGAAACTTAAATGGAACGATCAAAATCTTGGTGTTTCGGTCTAAACCTCAAACCTTGGTTTACAGCTAACTTTCAACATAATAATGTTTCAATTGCCTACTGTTTACTGAGTCTCTCTCTCTCTATCTATCTATCTACACACACATATTACATTATCGATTAGTTGCATGCCCAAATTTAATACAAGCATATTTTTATTTTTGGAATATAAACAAGTATAAGAAATGGCAAAATATACAATTTCCTGAATTTTTTTTGAACCAACATAATGGTGCATAAAATAGACATAAAAAAGTGAAAACTATTTAAGTATGCATATATAATAATCACGATGGAAGACAAAGTTTAATGGATGACAAGAGAACAAAAGGATCAATCTCACATCTAGAAGCTACACTCTAAGCCAATGGACTAACACAACTATTTATACACACGCGCTAAACGAATATTTATATATCAAACTTTTCGGGATCTTAAACAATCGGAGGCTATAAAGGTATGCTTAGTTTCACTCTATGTTATAAGTAGGCCCTGCAGATTACTCAAAAGTAGCTCGAAATTACAATACTTGACTGATAATTGTTCAGTGCCAACAACCTTTTTTGTATTGGTGATAGTAGGAAGAGTTGATTCATCATGAATCAGTTATTCCTCATGCAAGGTAGCATTTTAGCAATAAATTTTCTTTCTATTAGTTTTTCTGAAGTTATGAACTCCGCCACTCTGCGTATCCAAATTGAAGATTCTGATCTCAATTTTACATTCAAAATCCAGTGCATAGATAAATGCTGTCTGGTACTTTTGGAATTAATATGGAATTGTATTTGGTATCACATTTAACTCATAAATATTGACCTTATTCTCATAATCATTGAGCCGTGACATCCTCTTGAAGATAATAGGATGTTTTGATTCATCAGAACTTTGTTTTTTCTCCTGCTGAGTAGCATTTACCAAGAATTTATTGTTTCTGCTTGCTTCTCTTTAGTTATTAACTATACAACTCTGCATCCAAGTATATAGTTTGCATTTCTCAATTTTACATTTCACTCCAGTTTGCTAGAATCACTGCCATTTAGAGCTTCTACAAGCAAATTTAATCAGATCTCATTGTCATATTTTAGAACTCCCAGATTTGAAAATGTAAGAAATGGCCAATAGGCTTGGTGCAGTTGGTTGATGGCCCAAACTGCGAGATTAAAGGTCACGAGTTTGAACCTTGAAACTGACAACCTTGTAACAAGTACCCGAAGTATGTGTTTGGCAGACACGTACTTCTCTAAAGTTTACAAGCAAAGCTTGGTTCTCTAGGTGATTCAATAATAAAAAAAGAAAAATATAAGACATATATAAATTATAACTTGACAAAGCGGCCCATAAAGGTATATGAGTGTCTGAAGTCAGACAGACTCATGATTGTTCATCTTTTTGTTTCTCCTTGAAATAGTAATCTTCTTAGTGTTCTTGCAACTGTATAACACGTGATCAACTAACTTAATCAAGCTGTATTAATTGTGGCGACTTACATCAACTTACCAACTCTATCAGTGGTGGAGTCACAAGATCACGAAGGGTAAGACGACCTTTATTTATGTCAAGCATGCACAAATAAGCAAAATATTATGCACAACAAGGAAGGAAATAATTTCAGATAAGACAATATAACATGAACCAGGATAGGGCAAAAATATATAATACAATTTTTTTAGCATGAATCGTTAAAATCCAGCTATGGCATCAACCTGCCACAGATTTGGCAACCCCTGAACTTTGTCCTTACTTTTAAACAAACATAACTATGGTCTTGATTTGATCATTCTCAATGAGAATTCTTTGTATTCACATTAACCTGGTGAACTAGTTTGAAAATATTCTCATCTAAGCAATAGAGCCGTCTGTGTGATTAAGATATACCTACTGATTTCCAGAGCTGTCCAACTGACTTTAATTTAGTAGTAAAATTGCTATCCTAGCTTCTGCAATATTTACGAACTTCTTTCTTCTGCAGTTATTCAGCTCTTAAACCAATGTCGCTGAATGACAAACTAGCCTCTGCTTTGCAGAAGAGATCTCTGAAAAAATCTGCAGAAAATGCATTGCATCATGCATCCTTGGCACCAGATAGGTAACCTAAAATGTCTTAATCTACCTACTAATCATAATTTTATATTGAGCCAGGGAAAAAAAGATGCACTAGTCTGTTATTTTGCAGGTAATAAACATGTATTGTTAGTATCTGAGAAAACCGTAATCTTTTTCATTCTTGTCATGGCAGTGAAGCAAAGAATAACCATGAACATGCTGAAAGCATTAAGGTTGCTATCACAGAGACATATGAAGCAGGTCCTATAAAAGAAGTCTCCAACAGTTCAAGTGGAGAAAAAGAAAACGGGCAGATGTGTTCTAGGTAACAAATCGACAAACATTGATTTATCAATTTATTCTCCTCGTTGTGTGAGTAGTAATACTTTTTACGATCATTTCACATATCAATATAATTAAATGCGAACTCTTGGTTTTGAGCTGCCACTCCCTTATCTGCAATTCATGCGTGCCTTGCATTTATGTATGTCATCTTGGGATATTAGGCATTCTGTCTCCATTTTTTGGCCAAGATATAACAAGAAATTTAGAAATCTCTATGAAAACACTTCCATAGTAACTATCTAAATGTTCTAAAAGTGTCTTGGAAAAGGTTTTTTTTTAATCAAATGCTGCGTATTACACTTCTTGATCAAATTTTGCAAGCCTTGCATTCAAGCTGATCATTCAAGATATACTAGTAGCTTAATTCTACCTTTTGAACTTCTTTCTTTAGAAAATATAATATCAACAGTAAGTTTTAATGTATTTAAATATAGCTGCAGAGTTTATTTTTTTTTACTATTCTATTAGTTATTTTAGTTCATACTAGTCAACCAACACGCACAATGCATTTAGATAAAATTTACTCAATTTCATATCAAAATATAAGACTTCATTTAGAAGGACACTGACAAACGGCTTGCACTAATTTATTTAATTTCAATTATTGCTGAAATAAATATTTTTTGTTCGCACATTCAATTTTAACTTAAACCTATAGACTTGTTTAAAGAAAATGGTAGTAACAAGTAACTTTTGTGAATAGAAATATTTACTTGTCGTATACAATCATATGAAAGAACCAAATAAAATTTTAGTTATTGGAAATATTTTTAGGAAAAGAAAGACCCTGCTATTACTATGTTAGAGAAGTTAATATCAACAGTAAGTTTTAATATATTTGAATATAGTTGCAGAGTTTATTTTTGACTATCCTATTAGTTATTTTAGTTCATACTAGTAAACCAGCACTCGCAATGTGCATTTAGATAAAAATTACTCAATTTTATAGCAAAATATAAAACTTCATTTAGAAGTACACTGACAAAAGGCTTGCACTAATTTATATAGTTTCAATTGTGGTTGAAATAAATATTTTTTGTTTGCACATTTAATTTTAACTTAAATTTATAGACTTACTTAAAGAAAATGGTAGTAAATAGTAACTTTTGTGAGTTGAAAATATTTACTTATCATATGTATATAACTTTCTTTGTTCCTCTTAGTTCTTCTTTTCTTTTACTTTCCGTTTCTCCGCTCTTCTTTTACGTCCCTTGCTTACCTCAAATGAGTTGAGTACATTGTATTTATCACCACATGCATATGCTAATACATAAATTACATTAAAACCTAATTAACGATTAAATGCATAACTAATGCATTTAATGATGAAAGCATAACTGATCTAATAAGTAGTAAATGCACAAACTAAATGTCTATATAACACTCAATAAATATGTCCATTCATATTCAAATTAATGGATAAGAGGAATTCTAGGTGACTGTAAGGACACTCTCTTTGCTATTGGCGGATGATTAAACAGTGGGACCCACTTGTTATTCAATAAACCGGGCAAAGTATTGTTTCAACCAATAAATCCACTTTCACAGCACAAGTGGCAGAGTGCTTGTTCAGTCGCGTAACAGGCGACTGCATGTAGAATTCCTCTAATGGATAATCATGATGCATTGTGACTGTTGATATTTCTAATATGCATGACTGTTAATGCTTTAATATATGTGTGATAAGTTTATTTTCCAACATTAATAATAATGAGTGAGGTATGATTAACTAGTTGCGCACGCTCTCTCTCTCTCTCTCTCTGTGTGTGTGTATGTGTGTGTGTGTAGAGATGTGACAAGCTTATTTTCCAACATTAGTAATAATGAGTGAGGTATGAATAACTAGTTGCGCTCTGTGTGTGTGTAGAGAGGGAGGGAGAGGGTAATTTTGTCAAAATACATGGTTAAATCATATGATATGTATTCCCTTTGAAGGAGAAATATTTAGATTTTTGTTCAAATCAAGTAATTGGAACCTAGAATGAACCAATTCTTGCAGCTTTGAACTAAAAACGTCAGGCATTCAACAACATAATGCTACTACATCCTTGGGAAGCTCTAAGGATGCTCCTGACATGGATGATTCATGTCTCACAGATAAAAGAACAATTGTCTGTAGATTTAATAGTTCAAGGCACATTATTTGCTCCTCTCATCAACTATATTTCATCTTATATATATTAAAATGGTAATTACAAAGAAATGGTAACAACTAAGTATAGTTTGTTCAGCTTTTCTTCTTCTTCATATTGCAGTGTACCAAATACAACGCAGAAAGTTGAAAAAATGGTTAAATTTAAAGGGAGAAGCTTGGAGTTTCCTGTAAAGGCGCTATCAAAAACTGCCAGCACTAGTTTGGTGAAGTCTGGATCAGCATCAGCATTTCTTAAAAGGAAGACATTTGAGGTCTCTCTCTCTCTCTCTCTCTCTCTCTCTACACACACACACACACACACGTCAATGAGATTATATTATTCCTAGTTAATATTAAACTCCTATTGGCACGGCACCATATATAACTTAACAGAAATAATAGCTTGCTTTGGAAATTCTAGCCTAGGCTGAGTAGTATTCCGAGTTAAGACTGCCATCATGTTGTTGTTGTTACCTTGCATCTAGAAATGATTTGCATCCACCAAGTTACTGTTTAGTGGATTATTTGACAACTCGAGTATATCCTGTATAGCATGAATACATAGGAAAAGATAACAGAATGTATGCTTATAGTATAGTTATTAAATCTCAGAAGTTTGGCACCAAAGAGATTTTTCTTGATTATATCAGCTTAAATGGATGTTTTATACACGAGGTTCATAATTATGAACATTATTTCAAATTATCTACACACCGTAGAGTGTGGGTTTATAAGTTATAATTTATGACCTTGTTTTTCTTAGTTGAAGAGCCTTTTTTAACACACCAGAATGCAAGATGCTAATTTTGTACTATGAATTACTAGAATTAGAATACGCTGGTTATTTATTTATAACTTTAGGTTAATCCTTGAATTTCCTTGTTGCAGCATAAAACTTTATTTTGGGTTATTTACCTTTTCCCTTATGAAATCAACATTCTGATGCATGCCATATTTAAGGTATTACCGTCAGTTCCTGAAAAGTTAAAATCATTTAAGCATGACATGGGATCTGCAACTGAGAGGTATATCACTTATTATTTAAGATCCAAATTATTTTGGATATGTCGATCATAGAAGAACTCATTTCTTAAACATATCATTCTATTCTGCGTGTTTTGCAGGAAGTCAGTTAATAGTTTCCAGGAAACTGAAAACACATTGGTATTTATTGCAAAAACTTCATCACCTGAATGCTATTCTTATGTTGGATATAGTGTTCAATCAAATTCTACTACTCCCAACTTTTCTTTGATTTCCAGCCGATTGCTATATCTGAAATGTCAAACATGGACCATTACAATAATTCCAGTGAAGAAGTTTTGGATGTCGAGGTGCATCAGAAAGATGGAGAAATAGATAAAACAATGAACAAGGTGAGTTCATTAGCAATTCAAATGAGGTCTAACTGTCGTGTTATGTCTTGATCATAATAACCTGCCTCCTAATGCAGACAGCTTCAATACCACAAAATACGTCTGAGGAATTGAACAAGGAAGATACAGATAATGGTGATCCACGCAAACAACAGATAGAAGAATCATGCTTCATAAGACCATGTGCTGAAAACATTAACCAAGATACTGCTCTTGTACTTCCTAATGAAACTGAGTCATCGATTTCTCCAAAACCTGCTGCAGTCAAGGAACAGAATGACAGCATGAGTACTGTTGGTAGCTCACACTCCAGGAACACCACCCCAGACAATTCCTTTCATTCAAGACCAAATGATGGAGAAAATGAAATGCTTAGTAAATTAAACCTTAGTGAATCTAATCAGAAACACTTAAAAATTCATATTGATTCTTCAAAGGATGTTTCAGAGAATAATCAAGATCTTCATGGAGATTTCAATCAGTCACCACTACATAGGTTTGTCCATTTCATACTTTTAGCTTATTTTTAATTTGGGCAACTAATACTTGAATTATCTAATTTGTGTCTAGAACCATGTTAAATCTACACTGGTATTGCTTCTACATATTCTTACACTGTTTGTGATTATTCATACAGAAAGAAGACTATAATAATTTATGATGTCACATGGTATTACAAGATACAACAAGTGTATTACTTTCAGTAAATTCTGGCAAGAATCGGATGCTGAATGCTCTAATGGAATCTGTAATAATTTTTCGTAATATATCACCGCTTATTGAAACTTGCAGTTTGGATAATTCCTGGCTGTTAATTTCAAGGTTGTTGTAACAAAGGTTCTTACCAGGAGCTTAGGGCATTAAACTTGGATACCGCTATTTCAGCAATTAAAGAATAATATTTATCTGACAATCCAAAGTCAATCAACTTTATGCATTTAAAAGACAAGCTTAATAGATAGCTAGCATAAATATAATACCTTTCAAATAATTTTAATATCCAATGGTAGGTCAAAATGTCTAAAGCTTACCATATCAACCACATCACTGATTCAATTAGACAGTTCGACAGCTAAAAAGTAATATTACGATTTCAAGAATTTTGCATGCAGGCATTCCAATTCTTTAAAGGTGTCAATGAAAGATAAAGTAATGGCTATTATACACTGCAAGGCTTTGGACAAACCAGCACAAAATGCACATCTAAAGTCTACGCCAGTAAGCGACAAGGAAGCTTCTCCAGATATAAAAGAGCTTAAAGCCCTGACTTTATCCCCTTTACGTGATAGTAGGTAATGAAAACTGCTATCTGCTTCTGCTCATGTTTGTCGTGTTTCAGATCGTGCTCTTGGGCGCAGCGCTCCACTGCTATTTCATGTATAACATCTTCTCTGCCTTTCTTTCTGCTACAGGTTCTTCAAACAAAACCACGAACTTATTCAAGAGCAGGATATTAATATGCTGAAACTAAATGACATTTTTTCAAATAAAGGTCTTTCAGTTGCAAAAAGCGATAGTTCTCGGTATGATCTGTATACTTCAAAATTTTAAGCCCCATTTGGTTTGTCGTTTTTAGTTTTGTGTTTTCGTCAAAAAAAAAAAACAACGTACACACGATGCATGTATTTTTGAAAAACATCGATTTGGAAAATAAAGCTAGCATATAAAATAGAAAATAAATTTGTTTTTCGTATTTTGAGAAATAACAAAAGAATGGAAAACAATCCATCATCTCCGCCGTCCGTCCATCCCCTCCGCCGTTTCTCCATCGTCGTCGCAATGGTCCAAAATTTTATATTTCTCTTCCGTTATTCTCATATTTTGTTATGAAAGTTGAAAACATAAAATACAAAGCATAAAATGAAACCAAACGGGCCCTTAGTTTTCTATACAGTCATCTTTTATGCATGTTCCAGTGCTTGCCATGAGAAGGGACACAGAGTGACTGTCAGTGTCCCTACCCTGACCAGTAAACTCTGTTAGTACATATAAGTTCTAAATTTCTAATGTTTTGGTTTTGGTAAAAATATTCAAGCATGAAATCTTGTTTAAATTCGTTCATACCAATTAGTTTTAGCATTATTTATCATTTTATTTATTTATTACATACTATTTTATACTAAATAAAAGTATTTATTTTAAATGATTGAAGGCACAATACTTGTATTTCACCTAGGCCTTTGAATTTTGAGGACTGGCCCTGGCATATACCTAAAAAAAATCTGTATCTATAGCATTCTTATCCTTATCATGTTTTTTAAATGATACATCTGAAATGAGTTATCACTCCAGATTCTTCTGTTGTATTAGTAGTTTCTAGAGTAAAATAGATAATTTGCACAGAGCTGAGAGACAACAAAAATAATTTTGTATCAACTCTATAATTTTGAATATGACCATCTTTACTAAATTCTAATGAGAAGGAATTTTAGCATCTACATCAGTATTGGAGATATATGGATTCTCAATATTTATTGGAGATATATGGTTAACATCTTCATGCTGCATATGTCATGAGAAGACGAGTATAGGCATTTATGAATCCAATATGCTTATTTTACTCCCAAATAAAAATATCAAATTTTGATTTTTCCAATATAAAATACTTCAACTTTTCGATAACTTAGTAAACCAAATTGTATTCTTATTTTGGTTGTGTCTTTCTTTTGTGCAAACATTGTAAGCTTGAACCTAACTCTATAGTTGTACGTTGTCTTGGATATTTTCAGTTAAAAGGTTTAGTTAAACCATGCAAATAAAAAGTAGTCAACAGACTTTGGTAGGGGTTATTGTTAAATGAGTTTTTGCAGGCTTAAACTTAAAGCCTCCAACTTGCTTGACCATCCTAAAGAAAGTAGCACACCGACAAGCTTAAGTCCAAGGTACAGTTTGATATCCATTCTAATGGTTTCTATACGTTCACATGCAGTGAAGCGAATGGCTTTCTTCATCACTGAAACTTGTGTTGCAGTTTGGCAAAATTAAACAGCCAGATGCTGAAATCTGGAACAGCAAAAGGAACAAAAATTGCTGTAGTTGCTGAGAGCAACCCAAAGTCACCCCTAAGAAAAGCATGGATTAACTCTGCTACAGAGAAAAATGATTCATGTGCTGTACCTATGAAACGAAAGATATTTGAGGTATTTTGCTCTTGTTATATCATATATTTATATGCTCTGCTCTTGAATTTTTAACCTCGGTTTTGATTGTTTTTGGGCTGTTCCATTTTTTAGGTTTTGAGAAATCCCAATTTTCGAGTTTTTCTAAACATTGGTTAACCGGTGTAGAGTTTTGACTGTTAAATCGGTGATTTTTAGGAGTTCCTTAAGTTTTACTTTGTACCGTTTACCGAACATGTATTAATCTCCTCTATTTATTACGGTACATTTTAAGCCTACCCACAAAATATATTTCCCACACAATGAAATGTTGCTAGCGGAGTTTAATGCTTTTCTGATGTACCATTTTGGTTTCATGACAGTCGACCCCATGCTTGTTCAATTTGCAGTTTGCTACATAATTTAAAAGTGCTTAACGCATTCAACTCTTTTTAGGGTCTATCAAGTGTCAATCCCAATAAATTTCTATCCGAGTGTGTTATAAATATGCTGGTACTATTTTGAGAAAAGAACATAAATATTAGATTAAAATGTTTAAGAAGCTGGATGAACTGTTTATTTCGCAAGGTTCATTGAATTTATTTTTATTATAAAGTCTTCTCAACCTTTTAAAATCTTGATTGGAATGCTAAAATATTACTATAAGATAAAATTACGGTTACCTTAGGCACTGGTTAATTTTTATCAGTATATCTGCGTTCATGTGAAAATGAAATGACAGAAAATTGATTCTACTTACTTGGATTGTTTATTTTATTACCTGGACATTTCAACATTTCCATTATCTTATCTTATATAAAAATAAAAGAAATTGTTGTTTATGGTATCTCTATTAATTTTTTTTAATTGAAACGTAGTAGGGTACTGTTATGTTGGACAATCCTTGCATGCTTTTTTTTTCCTTTCCATTTTCGGTTATGCTAGGTAATTTGGATACCGTGTATTTCATCATTCGAATCAGATGATTGAATATATGCTGATATTAATTAATAAAAGGGTAATTTTATTTCCATACACCATTTTATTTAGTTAATCCACCCTAATTATAAGCATTATTTGACGTTTGTACGTTATTTAGTTTATCCACGGTATTTATTTAGCTCCTACATTTAAAAGTATACTAGTTTCAGTCATCATCAAGAATTATTCAACCTTAAGTTTGAAGCAATTAACCAATAATGAGAGAAATTTCACGGCACAATCAATATTCAAAATAAAGAGAATGTGCACAATCAATATCCAAAATAAAGAGAATGTGCACAATCTCTTCGCATCATTCTGCTCTACAAAACTTCGAAAAATTACGACTATAAATTCAAACAGGCAAGATACAATTGTCATGTTAAAAGTAAGAGAGTTGATTGCATATTAGGAATTGAATGATAATGTATATTGAATTATTTGTATGAAAATTCATTTTTTAAGGTTTGAAAGAGAAGAAACGGAGAAGAAAACAAATTTATTAGTTAATGCACATGTGGATAGACTAAAGAAAAATTAGTGGATTAACTCAATAAAGTCGAAATGTGGATTAACTAATTAATCTTGTGGATATAGATAAAATTACCCTTAATAAAATGACAAATTTTCATTGTGTTAATTGATTATTAAGCGGTTTACATTATGTGTTCTTTTCAGCTGTTTAGAATTTTATGTCAATTTATTGCACATTTTTTGATTTATTTGACAGCTGATTTGAGCTTGATAATGTATAAATTAATGAAACCAATCATGCTTATTGATTGTTGTTAAGATTAACTATTGAAATGTCACAATCGACATGATTGAAAATTGGAATTATTGCTAAATAACTTGAAAATGTAATGTATAAATATGAGTTGGTAAACATGTAACATTTAAAATTCCTTTTGTTACAATAAAACAAATACAATGTTGAGAAAACTTATACGATGATATATTTCAATTTTTTGGTTAGGTAATGTTGCACTCGATTTTTGCATCGAAGAAAAATCAAGTTGAAATTACAAAAATATTTGTTTGAAGACTTGTATAATATTTGGAGATATTTCTCTCGAAGTTCGATTGAAGTCGATATTCAAAAACACTTTAAAGCAAAGAAATATACAGGTTTTTACCAAACTCAGACTTTGACTTGAAGCAAACCCCATGCCATCCAAAATATGGCCTGAAGCGTGACTCTGAAGCAAAGACCAGGGTCGATCAACCCAAAAACCCGAAGTCAAGCTGGGATCAACTTCGAAAATTTTCTGCTTTAACCCAACTCAAACCTTATAAAGAAAAACCAATCAAGATTCAAGAACACTTCCAAGCATTCAAACGTAGGACCCGAGGCAGCGTCAAGTTGGACCCGGGTCCGCTCGAAGCTTGACTCGAAGCAATATCCAACCTTCTCATTTCCACTCAAATTCGATCCGAACCTCTTTGTACTGCTCCACTTGACTCTTACACCTTCATAGCACTTAATTAAACATCTCCATGTCTTGGTGCTCAAATTTGAGCCCTCTACTCCTAAATATGGATAAAATAATATTTCCAACTTTACAACGTGCTCTTATTGCATATAAATGGTCCAGACTTTGAAGAAAAATGAATCTTCTCTCATCTTCACAAGTTTGAACCAACCATTGAGGTTAACAGGAGTTCCAAAATCCAAAGATATTTTATATCTTTGCACTATAGAAATATTTTCTGAAAAACCATCATTTACACATGTCAAAAATATGAAGAAGATTGCAATGAGCATATAACAAGGGGAAAAAGTAAATCTAGGATTCGCTAACAGTTGAATGACTATGAAAATTTCTTCTCTCGTTAATTTCTACGTTTTCTTCATTTTTTTGTGTTTGAATCTTTTTTCTCTCTGTTTATTTTTGTTTGTATGAGATATGTTTTTGTTTTACCTTTTTGGCACGATTAGATCTACGATATATATCTCACGACATTTGCACCTATTTTTCACGTAAACAAATTAGTGCTTTCATCGAAAAGAATCAGATGCTCTCTTTTTTTTAATTTCTAAAAGTTTTCATTTTCAAAGACTCTTATTTTTGTTTTACTTTTGAAAAACAGAAAATTATTGTCAAGGACAAAATTTTTCAACGTTTTAGCCTCAAGGACAGACCTTCATTATTTTAGCCTGAAGGACAATATTGTTTAGGTATCAGTTTTTAGTTATTGATAGCAATTTTTAGGTATCGGTTTTTAGTTCGGTAGCAGTTTTGGAAGAATGTTTGTCCTTATGAATAATTTTGAAAGAATGTTTGTCCTTATGATTAATTTTTAGGAGAATGTTTGTCTTTATGGTTAAAATATTGAGGTCGTGTCCTTGATGCTAAAAATATACAAATTTTTGTCCTTTAAATTAATTCCCCCTTTGAAAAATTACCTTTTCTCTATTTGTTCTATTTTGTAAAAATTACTTTCCCCTCTTCATTGATTTAAAATTGGGAAAGATTCAAAAAGATTATCACTTCCTCTTCTTTAATTCTATTTTGGAAAAAACTTTGCAAATAAATAACATTCTTCTTTTAAAAAAAAATTCGAACATGGTTTCTATGAGATAAGGAACTTCTTCTACTGTTGAACGGAGAGGTGCTTCTCTAGCCTCTTCTCAACCTGCTACTCCACGGAATCCTAGAATAGCGATTGTTTAAGTGAGGACGGATTGATATTGACTAGAAATAGCGATAGAGAGTAGACTAAACAACAAGCCCTACTACAAACATTTTCTTGAACGAATGGATCCAAACATCCAAAATACCCAAGGCGAACAAATCAACCAAGGCGTTCGAAATGCTTTAGACATTCAACAATCCAAGTGGTCAAAATCATAGCTTCGTCCAAAATAACTTAGGGGCATTCAAAATAATAATCAAGGCAGTCAAGACCAAACTTGACCAATTTTAGTTGCTTCCCTTCGACCCTTTGGTCGAGATGCTGATGTGGCAAGAGAAAAAGGTGGTCCAAATAGTCCATTTCGACCTCCCAAAGCTAGAATCCCTGCAGATCAAGACGATCCAATTCGAGTTCGAAGCCGTTCTTCCCAAGATGCTACTTGATCTTCAACGAGGCGGAATCGTACTCCTTATCGTCATGACAAAAATAACAAATGATACGGAGAAATATCAGAATGCCGATATGAAAGGCAAACAAATCAAGTTGATTCAAGTTTAAGATGTCACAAATGGAACCATATGACGGGACAATAGATCATGTTGGTCATTTACGCAGGTAGAACACGTGTATGGATGTTGTCCACGCACCAGTTCCTATAAAATGTAGAAGCTTCCCATTTTTGTTGATCGTGATTACAACCGACTGGTACATATAACTACTAACCAGATTCATTGACTCATGGATGACTCTGACCCAAGAATTCAAAAAGCATATCTGAGTTCATCAAAAATCACCAAAGATGTTATGACTCTTACAGACATCAAGCAACATGATGGAAAGTTCCTAAAAGATCGTGGCACAATTCAACACCGTTGCTGCTGGAGACAACCAGATTTCCGTCTAATTCATATGGCCATAGTTTCCAAAGTTCACAAACACCCTCGACAGGTAGAACTACTCATGAACAAAACTCATAACTTACCAGAATTTTATTGAAAGATAGAAATATTCATCCGCTTGAAAGAATCACAAGTCGACGAACCAATCAATGATCAAAAATCCAACTCAACGAATAAAGGAAAACGTAAAGTTGGCAACCAAGTGGAAGACGACAAACAACCCCCCCTCCCCCTCCCCCGTGAGGTGTACTGCATTTACCATGCTAATTGAATATATCGAACAAATTTACTTGGTCACTCAAGGTTTCATTCCACACTGGAAATCACCTTGAAAACCAGATACTGCAGAAAGTAAAAGAACCGACAAATACCACTGCTTTCATGATTTTTTGGACATGACACCAACGATTGTTGTTAGCTAAAGACTTAATCGAAGATCTTATTCAACAACGTAAACTCCAACAAAACGTTCAACAACCATTTCGTTAAACAGAACCACCACAACAACTGCAACCTCAAGCAGTTGCAAGTACTCCACCCTTTATGGCTCCCTATCTAGATGAAGTCCCTTAAGACAAACTATTAGGATTACATTTTCAATCATATCATTTTTCATTTCACTGGAGACAATGAGTGTTATTTGACTTACTAACGCATGTATGAGATTACTTCACATCCCAATTATCATAGGGTATGCTCTGAGTTAGTCACAATAACACTTGATGTCTCTAAACTTGGTTGTTTTTTATTTATGCAAAATAAGAATAATTATACCAGACTCTAAACATTTACTGCTTATTTAATACAATCTCGTTTTCATTGTATTCCTTGTATATAATCTATGAACATTCGCTTCATTGACTACAAAACATTTCCTATCGGTACCTCTCGCCCTCCAAAACTGGGAAGGGGGTGTGCGAATACAACATAAAGTCATTCTAACATGAGCATTCATCTCAATAAGTGGGTAGTCCTTTCGGGAAAACATAGTGGTGCATGCCTTGAGCATTCGTCTCGATAAACCACTATGTCAATCCGAGCATTCGCTTCAGTAAGCGATCTTCCTTTTGGTAAATATAGTTGTGCGGGCCTTGAGCGTTCGCCTTGAAAAGGAATTTGTGTCAATCGTTTTAAGCTAAGCTTTCACCTTAGTAAACAGTTCACAATGAGCATCCATAACTGTGTAGGCCTTGAGCAATTGTCTTGGAAAACGGTTACCTCGGGAAGTACAAATTCAAACGTGGTGGTGCGGGCCTTGAGCATTCATCAAGGAAAGCCACTATATAAAAAAACCGTTCTAATCTAAACATCCGCTTCGGTAACGGTAGTCCCTTGGTAACATAGTCGTGAGGGCTTGAGCATTTATCTTGGAAAGCGATTGTGTCAATCATTCCGGTCTCGAGAATTCGACTCGACAAGCAATTTATAATAAGCATCCATAACAGTGTAGGCCTTAAGCGTTCATCTTGACATGTGGTTATCCTGGAAAGTATGACTTTGATCCTTATTCAAATTCGACCACTCATGAGCAAACACCTCCCTGATGTTTTGACTTTAATTGACCAATATGGGACTTTGAAGTGTATTGTAGCTACTAACCCACCATATACACATAGAAGAGTTCAAGAACTTTGTTTTATCATTGTAACACGTTTCGCGTTATGCAGTGGTGTTCGAAGAAGTTCAAAAGTCTAAGACTTTGCTATAAAAGTTCAGTATTAATACAATAGAGAGCATCATTCGATTGGCAATTTATAATAGGCATCCATAACAGTGTAGGCCTTGAGCGTTCATCTTGACAAGTGGTTATCGTGGAAAGTATGACTTTGATCCTTATTCAAATTCGACCACTCATGAGCAAACACCTCCCTGATGTTTTGACTTCAATTGACCAATATGGGCTTTAACAGTGAATACTTTGAAGTGTATTGTAGCTACTAACCCACCATATACACATAGAAGAGTTCAAGAACTTTGTTTTATCATTGTAACACGTTTCGCGTTATGCAGTGGTGTTCGAAGAAGTTCAAAAGTCTAAGACTTTGCTAAAGTTCAGTATTAATACAATAGAGAGCATCATTCGATTGGCTTACACATGTACGAGATTCCTTCATATCTCAGGAATTCTCTAAGTGTTAGGTGTGGCTCGCATTGTATTAAAGTGGATGCGTAGATTGGATTATGATTAATCCAACATCGTAAGATATCCTAAAGGAGATGGACATATATATGAGATTGGTAACATTTAACAAAAGAGAATTCCTTTTGTTACAAACAAGTGTTGCCAAGACCATGTATATGTTTGTTTCGAAAGGCGATGAAAGAGATGTTCAATCGAGATGCAGACAAATTGGAAGTTTCATTAGGTGACGCCATTACAAAGTATGAAGCGTGTGTATATGGAAACACGGTGGAGTGCCGAAATACAACATGGTATCAGAGCACATATATGTTCATGCTCATGGCAATAAATGTTGCCATGAAAATATATTTGATCTAAAGAGGATGTAGGGATATCCAATCACGACGCTGTCACCAAAAGGGCTTCGTTCGGTGGTCTTGACTCTTTTACACTAAACGAAGTGCGTGTATAGCGGAGATGCGAGGGGTGTCGAAATTACAATATGATATCAGAACTGATGGTTCGAGGTACTATTAGATGATGCGAGAGTGATCGAAGCTGGACTCCTTTAGAGGCTTGAGCAAAGAATGATTCGTCAAGCTGGATATGTATAATTAAGCAGCTTGTCCCACTGCTATAGAAGAAGACTCATGGATACGCAGCCTGCTCTTCCTGCGTTGAGAACTCATGATCTCCAAGATGACTTGAGTGAAAGTACTCGTATTAAGGTGGAGATTTGATAATGCGGATAAATGCGTAAAGAAGTGAAAGCAGTCTGGTCCAACTCCAAAGCTTCTTCAGTATGCTCCAAAATGAAGATTAGATGAAATACTCGTCAATGTGGAGATTTGTTAGGTGTGACTAGCATTGTGAGTGCGTGAGTTGAACAATAAGTCGCACATCGCAAGAAATATGATGTATAACGTGGTATATATGTGAGATTAGTGACACGTAATATTGAGAATTCATTTTATTACAAACAAGTGTTGTCAAGATCATGTATGTGCTCGTTTCGAAAGACGATGAAAGAGATGTTCAATAGGGACGCTGTCACATTAAAAGATTCATTAGGTAACGCCATTACAAATAATGAAGCGCGCGTATATGAAGACGCATTGGAGTGCCGAAACACAACACTAAGCACAATCACATACCATGTGACATCATTTGATTGGCTTACACGTGTACGAGATTACTTTATATCGAAGACATTCTCTGAGAATAGTCACGATATCATCTGGCATCGTCCGGCTTACACAAGTACGAGATTACTTTATATCTCAGGTATACTCTGAGCACAATTACAATGACATATGACATCTCTGCTGCCTATTTAGATCAACCACATTTCTATTATGACTATAAAAACAGTCCAAGAGCTGAACACTTATTGATCAAGTTTAGTACCGATATAGTGAAGGTTTGATAAATCAACGACCTTAAGTTCTCATCGAAGAGCCCAAGACCATCGAGGATGTGTAGTGTGTGTCCGGTAAAAGTCTGTTTCCTTGACATAAAATGAACTTGGGGCAAGTGCTGATTTTGCATCGAAGAAAAATCAAGTTAAAAATCAGTTTGAAGACTTGTTCAGTGTTTGATGAAACTTCTCTCGAAGTCCAGTTGAAGATGATACTCAAAAATGCTTTAAAACAATGAACAATACAAGTTTAACCAAACTCATGAAGCAAAAGCCCAAAGTCAACCAAAATATTGTATAAAGCGCGACTCTGAAGCAGAGACCTGTGTCGATCAAGCCAAAATACCTAAAGTCAAGCCAGGTTCCAACTTTGAAGTTTTTCCGCTCGACCCCAACTCAAGCCCAATAGAGCAAAACAACTCAAAAACACTTCCTAGCATTCAAAAATATCACGTAGAAGCTTTCCGCACGAATACAAGTCCAAAAATACAAGAAAAATCAAATCCTGTTCAAATCCCTGCTCAACCTGAAGCGTCACTTGAAGAACTCTGGAGCAACGCTCGAGTAGCGCCGAGCTTAACCCAAAGCCAGACTCGGAGCAACGCTTCGAGCGCGACCCGAAGCAGCACTCGAGTGGAACCCAGATCCGCTCGAAGCTAGACCCGAAGCAATATCCAACCTTTCCATTTTCGCTCAAATTCATCCCGAACTTTTTTCTACCGTTCCAACTCGACCCTAGACCTCCAGACTGCTTAAATAAGACATCTCTATGCCTTAGAGCTCAAATTTGAGCCTTCCAGTACTAAATATGGATTTAAGTCGATATTTTCAACTTTGCAATATGTTCTGAATGCCTATAAATACTCTAAAGTTTGAAGAAGAAAAATGGATCTCATCTTCACAAATTTGAAACAACAATTGAAGTTAAGAAAAGCTCCATCGATATTTTCTATCTCCGCGATATAGAAATATTTCCTCAAAAATCATTGTATACATACATCAAAAACACTAAGAAGATGTTAATGAAACTTATAATAGGAGGGAAAAGTGGATGTAAGTTTTGCTAACAGTCGAACCAGTGTACAAATTTCTTTTCTCTCTTTTATTTTTCTTCCGTGTTTGAATCTTCTTTCTCTCTCTGTATATCTTTAGTTTTATGAGATCTGCTTTTGTTTTATCCGTTTGGCGCAAATAGATCTGCCATGTATATTGTTATGCCTCAAAAACAAGCACTGACATTGTACCAGCTAAAATAGCAGCAGTCTGCGATTTCAGCCTAAGTTCGCCAGGGGTTGTGGCGGAGTTCATCAGAGAAAATGGTAATGGTGCAGACATGGAAGAAAGTAAAGTCGAGGCAATGGCATAAGGCTGGGGTTTTTGAAGAATTGTGGGTATCGGTTGTGCATGTGTGCACAGGCACAGTGTGTATGTAGGGATGCTATGGGTTATGAAGCTGATGTGTACTTTGTATTTTAACTAGGGTTAATTTTGATGTTATGGGTTAGTTTAGTACCGTTCAGATTGTACTATAAATATCCCTGGTGAATTAAATCATGAGTTATATGAATTATCAATAAAAGATTCTATTCTTATTTCTTTCTTCTTAATTCTGTTTTTCTGCATACATGCTTTCTTCTGTTATTTACATCAGTGCTGAGTCCTGCTTCGGTATCAACCCTCACTTACTTCGAGTCTTTTACCTCACTGCTTCTTGAACATTTCATACACTCTATTCTTTCCCTTCTTCCAGTCTTGTTCTTTACCACTGTCAATCAAGAAACCACACATATCTTCCTATTTCTTTGATCCAAACCTCACATTCAAGACAGAATTTTGCCATGACTACAACCAGGAAGCAATCAAAAGAACATGGGCCTATCATATATGTACCAGACGCTTCTACCCATAGTTCTTTATAAATGCTTTCAACATGTGTACATACTAAGTGTACATCCCCCATGAATTATTATTTATTGGCATACCTTAGGTGAGAGAGAATGCGGAAAATGCTTAGTGTTATTTCTTGCGAGGGCCGGCAAAAATACGAAGTTAACGTTTTGGGAGTGTGAAAAAAAAGTCAATGTTTTGTGTGACAGAAATGTATACGATCATTTCTAACTTTGAATTTTTAAAAACGCTTTTGTTTTCCTCTGATTTTTTAAAGTGCTTTTGTTTCCTACTCGTTGCAACTTCCAAGGTGACATTTCCAACTCAAATTAGTTTATTTATGTTAAATTTTGGTGATACAAAATCACAAATAGAAGGAAACAAATATGCAAAAAGGAAAGTAATCACATGTGTTCATTATGGAAATGCATAAATTATTGGATTGCATTTGAATGAGATGACAAGGAAATATATGCATGCGTACGTTATGGAATAATATATATGCAAAATGTTATGTATATTATTTCTTTCTTCGTAATCGCATTGCTTTAGGATTATTTTCTACCATCTTTGTAATGAGTGAATTACTTGCTATGTTTGCGTGATTTGTTACCATTGTAATTTGCCTCCATTATCTTCTTACCATATCTTGGTAATTTGATTAATGACTCGCATGAATTTACATTGGTTATAAATTGAGGTTAGACTTAATTGTAAATCTATCCTGGTATTCAGCCAATGATCCTCAAACAGAGTGCCTCTTTTTTGTTAGCCCTAATTTAGGGCTTTAGTATGTAAACTCTTATTTTGTAATCTCTTGTAACTCTCTCAGATGCAATAAAATCTCTCTCCTTTGGACTGGACGTACACTATCTTGATGATAGTGGAACCAGTATAAATATTGTGCGTCTTTTTTCTTCTTTATAGTTATTTGCTATTTATTTGGAGTAATAGAATAACTGCTGCTAGATTAAGTGATGTTCAAATTGGCAAATCTAGATCCTGTTTATTGTTTTTCTGCATTTGTGCAATTTTCGTACAACAGATTGGTATCAGAACAAGACGATTTGTTTAAATTTGTGCATCAATGGCTTCTAGAAAGAGCTATAGATCCAGTGGTAATTATCCTATTATTCATTTGGACGAAAAAAGAGATTTTGTGCAATATTGAAGATAAAGACGGAGGAGGTTATGTTGAGAGAGAGGAGCGTTCCAGTCTTGGAAATTTGGTGATAAAGAGTTTACTGTGTTGAAGGGACATCTGGATTTGGGAACATGTATCTGCTTCATGACTCAATGTTGATGTGAGAGTCTTATGTTGATTTCCATGAGAAATTTATTGTTTGGCAGATAAGATACGTGGGAGGAGAGAGATTTGTCTTGCATACAGAGATTTGGATTAGCCTTGTTATGTCCATTGGCTTTTGTTTTTTGACTCTGTATTTGGATTGGTGATTGAGAGGATTTTTTGGCCTTTGTGGCTTTGAGATTATTTTGGTATCTACCTTCTTTTGATTTTGGATATTTGCAACATTTTGTTGGCAGGCGGGGACATAGCCTGAGCTCGTTAGTAAGGTGTGATGGGGGGTGGTCTTGCCGGAACCCATTGGGTAAATATTCATTTTTGGTCTGTATCTCGTTAAGAGATTTTGGTTGAAGGTGGAGTTCATTTTAAAGAGTTTTATGTTGAAAAGAGAATTTGACTCGAGGTGGAGGGTTGGAGATATGCGATTTTGCATCAAGGTGGAGTGTTAAATTTTGGTGATACAAAATCACAAATAGAAGGAAACAAATATGCAAAAAGAAAAGTAATCACATGTGTTCATTATGTAAATGCATAAATTATTGGATTGCATTTGACTGAGATGACAAAGAAATATATGCATGCGTACGTTATGAAATAATATATATGCAAAATGACATGTATATTATTTCTTTCTTCGTAATCGCATTGCTTTGAGATTATTTTCTTTCATCTTTGGAATAAGTGAATTACTTGTTATGTTTGCGTGATTTGCCTCCATTATCTTCTTACCATATCTTGGTAATTTGGTTGATGACTCACATGAATTTACATTGGTTATAAATTGAGGGTAGATTTAATTGTAAACCTATCTTGGTATTCAGCCAGTGATCTCCAAATATAGTGTTCCTTTTTTGTTAACCATAATTTAGGATTTTAGTATGTAAACTATTATTTTGTAATCTCTTGTAACTCTCTCAGGTGCAATAAAATCTCTCTCCTTTGAACTGGACGTACACTATTTTTTTTTATCTTGATGATAGTGGAACCAGTATAAATATTGTGCGTCTCTTTTCTTCTTTATAGTTATTTGCTATTTATTTGGAGTAATAGAATAACTGCTGCTAGATTAAGTGATGCTCAAATTGGCAAATCTAGATTTTGTTTATTGTTTTTTCGCATTTGTGCAATTTTTGCACAACAATTTATGGCTCTTTTTTGTACCCCGATGACCCCTGAAGCATTTAGTTTTCTGTGTGGTTTTCCCCCATACAAATCATGTCATATGACGTTGAAAAAAGACAGGAACTTCTGTAAAGGAATAAAATCAAAAGAGTACTTATGATTTATTTCATCTTTAAATAAATATTTTCGTCAAATTCTAGTTTTCCAGTTTGATCATGTCTCTAAATGTATCTTTTATCTAGCCCACAGTTAAAGTCCATTTGGTAACAATTTATGTTGTAAAAGCAATTTTAAATAGCAGCTTCTAGGTTGTTTTGAATAGCAAATTCTAGGTAAAAGTATTTGGATGTAATTTTACTTTTAAGTTAATATAAGTTGAATATGGTGTTTTGGCTACTATGACTTATACGTAATGGATGTATAATAGATTACGTAATTGGGCCACGTTGAATTTAAAATAATGACATATTCTTTGTAAATTGGTTGAAAATATAAGGCTATTTTAGTCATTTGTTTGGTAAAAATTACTTATAAAATCCCTTTATAAGTTGCAAAAAGTTTTTCTCCAATACCTACTTTTAAGCTATTTTTGCAAACTCCTTATAAAGAGTTTCCAAAGACTACAATTCGGATAAGTAGCTTGTAAGTTTGACGACTTATAAGGAGTTTCCCAACATGCTCTTAGTTGAATTATTACATATCCTGAGTCAAAATATGGGAACATGGAATCAAGTTGGAAACTGATTAATACAAAAGAATTAGTTTCCCCCCTTTTAAAATCTAAAAATAAACATATACATTACAGACTACAGCGAGGTTGATTATTCTAGGAGTTTAACAGTACCGATTTGAAAGCAATATTATTAAAATAAGTCAGCATTGGCATTCACAAGTTTTCGACCATGTTATGTTTCAGGACTCTACAAAGTTAAATCCTTTAAAGCGTGTCATGGAGTCACCTGCTGAAAGGTATTCTTATGACATCTTGGTATCGTCTTCACAAGTCACCTTTCAAGTTTTATTTAAATGCTTTATCATTTTTTGCAGAAAACATACCAATGTTTCCCCAAAAACTCAAAATGCAATGGTAGATTACACTGAACTCTGCTTATTACAGAAGACGTGCCATTATTTAATTCAGGCATTTTGATTTGTTTTTTAAAAAATGTGTAGGTTCCCATTACTGAAAATTTCAAAGAATCTAATGTTGAAGAGTGTGTTAACGATTTGAACTCAACCCAATTAGGAGGCATTACAACAGGAATTGAGCGTCTTGCACCATATGAGAAAGATGAAACCACATTAAAAGCTGAATTCTACAGGAATAAACTTGAGGATGTGAGTATTATACAACTGTTTATTCACCGTCATGTGCATTCAAAGTAGGAATTGTGACAATAGAGTTTCATTATGAAACTTAGAAGTGTTCTAGTGCACTTATAAAATTTTGAAGTTATATAGCTCTCAATTTTATCTTTGCTTATGCCTATGATATTTCTACTAATAATTTCATTTGAATTGATTTTGTCATAAAAATATTGTTCATAGTCTTAATACTACAGTAGCATAATGCAGTATTCTCCTTTCCTTTTGCAATATTGTTCCTGATGTTAACAGGGATGCTTATCTTTAGTACACCAAAAGAAAACCACATTGTACATACCGATAGCCCCTGATTTTTCATTTGAGTTGGGATAATTTGATCATTCTATGTGGTATAAATTATATGACATATGAATCTCAATATTATGCTAGATACACATTCCTATTACTCGTATAATAATGATTCTTAAATAAGCGTGTAGTTGAGTTCCCATCTACAATTTTCATATTTCTTGCATTCAAGCGCCAGTTTTTACTCTTCTTGAATAGACTGACTGTTTATACTTGCTGTTATTTTCCATGATTTTGTGATATCAAAATCTTTATTTCACTTTTTACACATTGAAAAGGTGGTGCATGGATTCAGAAAAAATAAAATAAAAATAAATTAATCTCTTACCTTATTTTTTCATTACAAAATTCTTAGTTCATATTTAAGAGTAGGGCTGTCAACAGATACTTGAAAATTTGAAATCCGTCCGCATTTGTATTCGAAAAACGGATAAATATTCGATATCGAGAAACAGATGTAGATGCAAATACGAAGACATCCGCATCTGAAAATTATCCGTCCGGCTTTTTTTAAGATTACAGTTTAAATTATATGTATTTTAGTAAAATAAAAGATATTTATTTTAAGTTAGAAGTTTATATTATACGCACTAAATGCATATTAACTGCTCAAAACTATTTATTATCGTCATATTTGTTTATTTTTAAACATTTTAACAAGCAACGGGATTAAAAAAAGTTCACGTTGAACTAAAATTTTCCATTTGTGTTTCTTGATTTATCAATTGTTAGCGGATGAGATAATTATTCGATATTCGTCCATATCCACGGATGTTGATATCCAATACCCAAAACAATTTCGAATGCGGATACAGACAGACATACCTAAGAGATATGTTGTCATTCTTAAACTATAACCAACTTCTGTTTGTATTTTGCAGCTGAGTGGCAGGTTGAGAAAACAGCAAGATGAAGCTAAAGAACTTCTTTTTCGTGCTGCAGTGGGCAATAATAGTAATAAGCAGTTAAAGCAGAAATATCAACGTCTGGATGAGAAGATATCCTTTTAAGAATCAAAATTAAGCATTTCTATAATAATATATGTTTCGTCAATTAATATATTATTTTCTTTAACCATTCTATACATTCGCTGTCTTCAGAAGTTCGCTGCCAGCCTGCAGATCAAGAAGTTCTGAAGTATGTTTTTCTGCTTTTTCTTTTTCTCCTAATATTCAGTATCCAGCTTAATTCCTAGAAGAGATATTCAGTATCTGATTCTGCTAAGCACGCTCCAGCATTTTAGTAGAATAAATACTTTGAGTAAGTATATATGTGTATATGTATAGCGTAGGCATTAGAAAATTCAAAATTACTCTTAGGCATCATTATTATATTCTGCACTTTTTGTATCTTGCAATGTTGAGTACTAAGTGGTGATATCTGCATATACTGACCAAAGGACACGTATAAAGTTGAATGATGTGTGTTAATTAGTTAATAGTATGTTTGCTTAAGAAAGTAATAATTAAGTAATGCTTCCGTACCGCATTCTAGCGTTAGAGCTTCTTGTATGACAAAAATGTTTGTTCTTATTGAACATGACAAATATGATCTACTCTTTTCATCCGCACTAGTATTTTCGTAATGGACGTTGACAAACAAACAAACATGGATAAAACAAAGTAATGGTAGAAAAATAAAACATGGGATGAATTAAGAAACTCATAAACTGATTTGGTGAATAAAATAAAGTAATAAACCATTTAGAAAAGCCCTTTAATAGCCTTGAACGTCAAATTGATGCTGCTTTTCGTTTACATCTTACGGTTGCAAATTAAAAAAGCCAATAGAATAACTAATCTTCAGACTCAAAAGAGTACATTGAGCCAGAGGAAATGTTTATTTTAAATTTGTGTTCTCTAATCACTTGGTTATGCTATTTACAGCTAGCATGTTATATCTCAACCTTGCATTCTATCTAAAAGTCCAATGATAATAATAATATAACTCCTACAAATCATACATTGACATATCATCAACAATACTTATTGAATAAATTTCTACAAATCAACCATCCATGAATCATGACTAAATATAAAAGAATGCAGGTCAATATTTGAATATTTAAAAATGATGGTCAACTATAATCAGAAAGGATAACTTTTAGTGGACATGCAACATTGATGCTGAAATGTGTATGTATGCATGGCCTACCTTGGCTAGCCATTGAATTGCACTAACATGAATGGGGTTGGCAAAAGAAAATTAGATAAGTTAACTTTTATGCCTAGTGCCAAAACCATTTCATATTATTTTTTGCTAATAGCCTCCTCAAAATGATAAGAAAAAACCGTTCAGTTAGAAGGACAATATCATATACAATCCACTACCAATGTCATTTGGAGCTACTATATAAACCGGCCTTCTAATGCACAAACTCTTGTTCACATTCTACTCAAAATCCTACTATCCAATGTCTCGTGGCTACCATTCTTTATTATTCTTCGTTTTGATAGTATCTACAGTCATGATACCATACTCCGAATCTCGCGTTCAACATGAAAATAGATTATACGAAGGATCTATTGCAAAGTCAAATGATAATCAAGTGGAAAATGGGAAGGCGTATAAAATATCATACGAATCAAAGAGGTTGAGCCCGGGAGGACCAAATCCTCAGCATCATTGACTTCCTCCTTTCCGAATTGATATTGCAAGAAATAAATGGAGTTGTACACGTTATATGTTAATCTTAGATGATTCGTCTTCTTTCCTTTAATTAGCGAGTGAGTTTATGTATGCAATTTTGAACGCTTAAATAAAGCCATGACTACATGATTTTTCAGTGGTTCATATTACAGACATAATATTACGAATTCGTAATGGGGTTTGGACGTCCATTTTATGAGTAATATTACGGTTGCAATTCAGGATTCGTAATGGGATTTGGACGTTCATTTTATGAGTGCCCGACCTTAAGCATTCATAAAATGGACGTCCGATTTTAAACGTCCATTGAATGAACGTTTTATATTAAAAAAAATGCTGAATATATGGTCAGACATCCATTAAATGGACGTCTGAGGTCGGACGTCCATTTGATGGCGTCTAAGTTCGTCTGACCAATAGGCCGTTCTATACAATTACGCATGTAATATTCAGATTTTCAGTTTCTGTTTTAATGTAATGGGTTGTAAAAGGATATAAAAGAACAGTATAAATGGTAAAAAAATATTAAAAATATACGAACACCAAAACATCATATTAATATATGATAACCTTATCAAAATCGTGGAACATCACTTTCAAGAGCATAATCCTAAATGGTATTGTCCTCCTCATATTTCCACTTGTAAGTGTTTATTTTGTACATATTCAACTGTTCTGTCTAAGCTTATAAAGACGCGTGTTTGGAGATTTTCTGTTTCGAGTTTAAATCTAATTGGGCCAAGGGAAATATTAACGACAGCTACCTAGGATAAATGATCATCATAACACTTACTTGTGCATGTGCACATGTCTATATATTACAGGTTTGAATCCTATTCATGGCAATTATTGATTTTTTTATTGGAAAAGTTTGAAATATTATTACCCACACGTTCCAATTTCAATGATAATGAATTTTTGCATATTCATTCGTACTATTTTCAATTTTTTTTAATGTTTGTTTGATTCTCTATAAGTAAATCTGTATTCATTATTCGATTATTCCAGGTTTAAGTCTTTTATGTCGAATGTACTTTATATTTTGATTTTGTTTTTATCTTGGTTTGACGAAAAAAGTATATATATTTTAAATATTTCAGAATAAAAACCAATTTCATTTAACCATAGATAATTATTTTTCATGTAACATTCAAATAACATTTAGTTTTTCTCTTATAAAAGTTCAATGATAAATATATTATAGCTCAAAATTAAGATTTTATACACACTATTTTGAAACCATTTCCATCTATATATTGTTCAAATTAACATTTTGATAATCTAAATTTAAGTATTTTTAAATCATTACTATTTATATATTGCTTATAAAAAATTTACCAAATTAATGCAAACGTTTGATGGATGATATTAACATGCATTTTGTTCCCATTCGTTAAATCATTCTACACACGTGCAACAAACATGTTGATATATTCACGACCTAATAAAAATATTAACATGCGTTTCGTTTTAACAATTTTAAATTAAATTAGAATTTTCTGTCATAGTTAATAAACAATGAAAAACTATTAAGCTAAGTCTGATAAAGTGAATAATAGTTGAGAATTGTGAGTTACATCAAAATATTTTATAACAAATTTACCACTCCAATCTTCATCCAAGAAACCCCCTCCTCATGGTATCACCATGTGGCCTTAGAATCTCATCAAGTGAATCAAGTTCCAGGCTTCAGCAATTTTCAAACTTAGCAACATGTAAAGACTTTGTGAACATATTTGCTGCATTATCATTTGTGCGAATCTTCTAGAGGTGAACCAATTGCCCTCATTCAAAGACACTAGGAAAAATTCCCAAACTTCAATATGCTTTATTCTCGAATTGAAACCTAAGTTTTTAGCTAAATAATTTGCAATGTGGCTATCCCAATTTACAACAACACAATCAAGAACCAAACCAAAATCACGCAACAATCATTTCAAATGGTGTCTTCTTAGTCGCTTGGACAATAGCTATCAACTTAGCATGTGTAATAGACAACACAACTATAGTTTAACTATAGTCTAAAACCTCACTCTCTAACTAATAGTTATACCATCAAGTGCAAATACATAACCAAAGGTTGACTTTCTTTAATCTCTATCTCGGCATTATCAGAATCGTAATAATCAACCAAGCTATAATCTCTATCACTGCCTTCAAAAACGAGGCCAAAAGCCTATGTTCCTCTAAGCTATCTCAAAATAACTTTATCTACCTCCTTATGTGATTCTCAGAATTTTCCATGTAGCCACTAAACATACCAACAATACCAAGCCCAGTATAGACCATAACATACATTAAACTTCCAACCACACTAGCATATACCACCTCATATAAGCCTCATTTTTATTTGAGATCGGAGCACCTTTTAAAAAAAGCTTTATGTGCAACGACATGGGTGTAGAACGCACTGTTGGTTTTGGACCTGTCTGCAGTGGTTGAAATTGATAGATTTCAAAAAAATTCTCTTTTTGAATCTTAGTGGGCCAACAAATTCTAATATTTACAGTAGATCTAATCTACTTATCTTTAAATAAAATTATACTTTATTATAATTAGTTAATTAATCTATATTAATTAAATTAACGTTTGTATAATGTGAATATAACATTATATATTCTAAGATGTATGAGATATAATAAATGCGTGTGTGTAACATGTCAAAAGTGTACACGGTCAAGTTTATACATAAGTAGATATCAGATTTATATCTCCTATGTATCTATTTAGTTCTTACACACACACATACACATTTATATGTATATATATGAAAATTGTAATTAATAAAATATATAAATAAAATTTTAATATTACAAATTTTTATACCAAGTCTTTATTTTTAAAATTTGAGTTTTAAAATATCTTATTCGACTTAGTAAACAAGATTTAAATTCAAACTGGATCTAAGATCTAAATTCAAAATTTCAAAATATCAAAATTTTAACTTAGAAATATTTTAAAATAACACACACACAGATATATATATATATATATAATTAATTAAATATGGTAATAGCTAAAAATGAAGTTTTATTTTAAAAATATGTATACATTTATATTTATTAAAGTGTGTGTATGTATAAATAAATATTTAATATAAATAATATGTTTCGGTAATTTTCTTATTTTAAAAAGGGCGAGCGAAATTTTTTATTTGTAAATGAAACTAATAACTTTTATATATACATATACATATACATATACATACATACATACATACATACATACGTACATATATATATATATATATATATATTTATGTATGCGTGTGTGTTTTGTTATAAAAAAATTATTTGATCGAATGCAATAATATTTTGTTTTACAAATAATTATACAACAATAATGTGTGTGTATATACAAATTATTTAAATTGAATTTCGATTAAATACAAAATATCTAATTAATAAACACTGTTTTAAAATTAAATAAAATAATATTTAAAATTAATTCAAAAGATTTTTTTTTATTATGGTTGAAACATATATATGACTATATATATATATATAATTTTATCATATTAAGAACATATTATAATTTTTAGATGACGTACAGAAATTAAACATTAAATATAAAATTGATGTATAAAAGGCAGATGTCAACATATACGAAAGGTGATAATAATAACATGATGTATAATGATCATTGTATAATATATAATAATTTTTTACCTTGAGATGATGCTATAGATTCACACGTTGATCTAGACTGTCTCCTAGATCTCTTAGATCTACAGCCACTACTGCAAACAAATGATGTGTCAAACCAATCTAACCGTATATACTTGAATTGATGTAAATGGAGTTAAAAGGGTTTTTTTAGATAATGTACTTTGCATCCAAGACAAGAAGGGAACAAGCAAAAATTTTTTATTTTATTTTGAAAGAGTGGAGGATGATGTTTGAATTTATAGTGATATCCAGAGAAAATTTCTACATGCTTCTCTTTTACTAATTCAAAATCAAAACCCCTTCCTTTTGCCCCTTATTTGGTCGACCATACACCTAGTACAAGATGGACTATATATAAACCTAGTACAAAATGGCCACCCAAAAAACCAATAGTAATTTATATAATTTAAACCCAATTTAAAAATACATCGATATCGTATATTGGTATGTACATATGTAACTTTTATATACATAGTCAATTAACTACTAACAACACCCTGGACAATTCTAGATGCCACTCCTTTTGACCAAACACATCCCATATAATAAATACAACAAAAATTAGAATTTTCAAAATATTAATTAATTTATAACTATTATAAATCAAGTAAATCAAGTGCTTTTTTGGAAACCAAATATATTCGATTGTGCGACTCACATGTGTGAATTTAGCTTGTAATTAATATTCAAACAATTCAAATACTAATGTTCAGACATCACCTTTGTAAGATCGTTTTCACCCTAGAGGGGAGGGGGTGAATAAGGTCTACTAAATATTAATGCGGAAATATAAAATAAAACAGAAAGTAATGCAGTAAAGATCACACATAGTTTTACCCAGCTTCGGCGAAAACCTGCCTACGTGTTGCCCCCAAGATTTCTACTAGAAATTAAGTAATCAGTCGCTTGCAAAAATACGTAAACTTACGATACCCGCTAACTCGATTAACCTAACTCTAAGCTCAAAACCCTGCTACAACTCAGCCAATGAGTTGCGAATTCTCAAACTACGCCCCATAGTTTGTACCTAGTTACATAACTAGAAATTTACAAAATTTTAATGGAGAAAATTACAAATAAAAATAAAACCTTATATTTATAACTTAAGCCCAATACACATAAAAAAGACACAGCCCAAGTAACATATAATTAGAGATAAGACTGTCTCCTTTTTTTTGTAATCTCTTTGGCCGATTTCTTTTGTTACTCTTTAAAATTAGGGCTTCATTCGAATTGGAGCCGCCGCTTGGAAATAGAAATTCAAATCGCTTGCCTTGAATTGAGTCTCTGATAAGTTCGGGTCGCTACGAATTTCTTGGCTTCAACAATTTTGGAGCTTTCGAATCCTCTCTATTGGTTGGGTTAATCGATTCCAATGAATTGGATTATGTGCTTCTTCGATCAGTGTTCTTCGATTGCTTCAGAGATTTGAGTTCGACTTTTGGTATGTTTTTGTTTCTTAAATGCTTTCGGCGATTATTTTGAACTTCTGATGTTTTGCCGATGATGAATTGGGTATTTAAAGGGATCAAAACCCTATACTTTCATTTAGTATATTTTGATTTGAATTTTTCAATTACTGCGCTCGGCCATTCGATTCTTGATTGAACAATTTTGATGATTTCTAACTTGTTCATTGGTTGAATATATTTCCGATATATTTGAATATGCTTAAATGTATTTGAATTTGTCCCGTTCTTTGCTGCCTACGACTTGTTCATCATTCGCTTACAGCTTGGCATTTGAATTTGAGATAATTTTGACTTCCTGAAGTCTGACTTGTTCATCATGAAGTCCTCTGCGACTTTTTCTACTCCTTCCTTAATTTGTTCTCTATTTTGTTTAGGATTCTGATATGTTTTTGACTTGCTCATTAGTATGACCCACGGCTGCTTCACTATATTTGTTGTACTATGATTAGTTGGTCTAAGGTTCTGTCATTTCATTACTCTGGTCTTGGAGCCTTGGATGTTAGCCTTGCTTGAGTTTGATCTGATGTCTCCATGTATATACATATATGTATGTATATGTGTGTGTGATTGCTATGGCTATGCTCTGTCCACCCGAGTGCTTGCATTCCGACTTTGCTTGTATTTGGTGCACTTGTATTCTCTGGCCATAATGATTTTGTGATAGTTGCTTGTCGATTTCCATGTTCATTTCCTTGTAATGTTTGCTGGGTTGATAAACTTGGTGCCTTTGTTATTGTAGTCTCTTTGAAAACTATTGCCACTGGCTTGTTGAGTTGCCATGTTCATCTGCTTGTCTTTTTCAATTTAGCCAAGTTCACTTCATTTATCTCTGTCCTCAATTCTGGTTGCATGTTGATTTGCTTCGAGTTAAATTATTGTTTATTGTGTACATATATGTGTGTATCCTTGTGCAATTCATGTTGATATCTTCCCTGGATATCTTCCTTGTACTTGGCCCTAAATTCTGATTTTTCTTGAACATTTTGTATACTTTCATGTACATGTTGAAACTGATTGCTAATCTTGATATTTAAGTGCTTTTTCCTTGTGCCTTTGTGCATTTGGTGGTCTGGTTCCATATGAACTCTGGTTGCATGTTGTTTCTTTGCATTCATGAGTAACCTATTTAGATCTGACATGTCTGAAGCTTTGCTTGTATGGTTCCTACTTTAGCTCTATCCTTTGTACTTGTCTGGTGCACTTTTGTCCATGGTTTGCCTGGACTGACCTTGGTTAGTTTTGGTTTGTGTTTGCATTGCACTTAAGTTGAATCCAGTCTTGGCTTGGGTTTGACCTTGTGCTCACCTGTCCCTGCAATTTTAACAAGCAAGTATATATTCGGTGTGCACGACCTTATGACATGTACAGTGATACATTATGCATGTCACAAGTTGTTCGTGTATTTTTTATTCAAGTTTGAAATAGAAAGATGAATTAGAAATGATGACGAACAACCCAAATAACCGAGGCAAACAATATTTTCAAACACACACTTCATTGTGCACTACAAAATATTTCTTTTTCAATTTTACTACATCAATGTTTATTTTGCACATAGACCGGATGCTGGATACAGGCTGGAACAGAGTTGAAGATCAAATACGAGTGATGAGTGAATGAGGTGAAACATGTATGGAAAATTGTATAGTGAAAATTGTGTTGTAATTGAAACTTGTATTTGGAATTGTGTAAATATAGCGAGAGCTTAAATTTGTACTATTTAAATTTGTAATAAAGTATTTGTTTGAATAAAATATTTGTTTAAATAAGAATTCCGAGTTATTTATTTTATTTAACAAATATTTATTTAATTATGTGTAAAAATAAAATAGTACAATAACAAATACATTTAAACGAATATATATATATGTTTATTATCATCAAACAAAAACCATACACTAGTATATTCTACAATCTCCCCCTTTTGATAACAACAAACATATATTAAGATTTTGACTCTATTAAATGTATTTGATCTTGATGAATTCTATTAGCTCCCCTTATTTGAATACTCGCTCTACAACAAAGCCCCCCTTCACATATGCATGAAAATATAAAAAAATGCAAACAAAAAAACAAATGCAATGAACCTAGATGAGAATATGCAAATAAAAAAATATGACTTATTTGTCAAAATCTTGACTTCTCTCCCCCTGTTGTCATCAGCAGAAGAGTACAGTGTTAGATAAGAGTTATAAAGTGATAGACATTAGTACAACAGTAATACCTAATCGAGTATAAATATTAAATTTCAAAAAAAATCAAAAAAAAAATCAAACAAAAATCATAAATACTCTGTTAGGCGCATATTCCATTTAAGAGTGATAGGGGTGATTTCGGCATAGAAAACCATATAGTTGTGTCTATTTGTGGTATATTTATGACAGAAATCTTTTAAATACTTACTAATCATGGATGACCACTAGGACTTTTAAATGAGATTTGTAGTATTCCCTATTTTTATTAAAAATGAATTCCAAGCATTTTCTAACAACGCATATCCGTGAGGACTTTTAAATGGGGTTAGAAGCAACTCGCATATTTCACCCAATTTTGATATGTGTTCCATACATGCATAACCGTGAGGACTTTTAAATGAGATAAAAGCACATAATCAGAGATTTCAAGTAGTTCACCCATGCATAACCGTGAGGACTTTTAAATGAGAGTGGGTACTTTTGGATGATTTTATTGCTAACTAAAAAAATGAATAATTTCCTGTATAACATTTTGACATACTATATTGGATTTTGATGAGTGATAGTCGTAGAAATATGATAGGAATAGAGATGGTCACAGAATTTTTACCAACCAAAGTTATTACAAATTTTGTATAAATTTTTAAAGAAATTTTCTAAATATACTCTCTTAAGACATAATGTATGATCAAGATCAACACTCATCACATTTTTCAATCACTATTTATCTTTTTGATAATCAATAGGGAGTCAGATTAGTTAACATAGGCATTTATGATCAAATCCAAAAAATATAAAATCACATTTCTAAAATGCCTAAACTGGGACAAAGTCGACAGAAACTATTTTCTGGAAGGGGTTTTGTAAAAATGTCTGCCAATTGAGAATCAATTGAAATGAAGTTTATGCAAATATTTTCTTTGGAAACGTGATCTCTAATGAAATGATGTCTAACATCTATATGCTTGGTGCGAGAATGATGTACAGGATTATTTGTGAGATCAATTGCACTTTTGCTATCAAACATAAGTGGAACTCACTTAAAATTTAGACCATAGTCTTGCAAAGTTTGTATCATCCATAAGATTTGAGCATAGCAACCACTTAGAGCAATATACTCTGCCTCAGTGGTGGATAATGCAATACAATTTTGTTTTCGACTTGACCATGCAACTAGCGAATGTCCCAACTTAAAACACGTTCCACCAGTACTTTTTCTATCAACTGGACTACCAGCATAGTCTGCATCTGAATACCTGTTAACTCAAAGTTATCCTTAGTTGGATACCATAGACCAAACCGTGGGGTGTGCAACAGATACCTTATAATCCTTTTTATAGCTTTTAAATGAGATTCTTTTGGATTTGATTGAAACCGTGCACATAAACAAACATAATGTCTGGTCTAGAAGCAATAAGATAAAGAAGTAATCCAATCATACCGCGATATTTCTTTTGATCAACTACCTTACCTTTTTCATCCTTGTCAATTTTAATCATTGTGCTCATGGGAGTTTTTGCAGGTTTAGCATCTTTCAATCCAAATTTGTTGACAAGCTCTCTGATATATTTTGTTTGAGAGATGAACGTACCTTTTTCGCTTTGTTTGGTTTGAAATCCTAAAAAGAATTTCAAATCTCCTACCAAGCTCATTTCAAACTTTTCCTGCATGACTTTTTAAAATTTCTCATACAAAAGGTTGTTAGTGGCACCATAAATAATGTCATCAACCTATATTTGAACAATCAAAAGGTCATCATTTTCGTGCAATAGAAATAATGTGGTGTCTAGACAACCTTTTTTGAACCCATTTTCAAGGAGATAAGTGCTAAGACATTCACACCAAGCCCTAGGGGCTTGTTTTAATCCATATAGTGCTTTCTTAAGTTTATATACATGGTTAGGATATTCTTGACTTTCAAAACCTTCAGGTTGTTCAACGAATACATCCTCTTTCAAAATTCGATTAAGAGAAGCACTTTTAATATCCATTTGTCTAAGTTTAAATCCTTTATAACAAGCAAAAGCTAATAAGATTCTAATGGATTCTAGTCTTGCTATTGGTGCAAAAGTTTCATCAAAATCAATTCCTTCAATTTGATTATAACCTTTAGCAACTAACCTAGCTTTGTTCCTAATCACATTTCCAGATTCATCAAATTTATTTTTAAAAATCCATTTGGTTCCTACAACTGGATAATCATTAGGTCTATGTGCTAGAATCCAAACATCATTTTGTTTAAATTGATTTAGCTCTTCTTGCATAACCATAAACCAACTCTCATCATTGAGAGCTGTATCTTTGTATTTGGGTTCAATTTCTGAAATAAATCCACTGTATAGACACAAATCACATAAATTTTTAAAAGAGGAACAAGTTAGAATACCTGCGGTAGGATTACCTATTACCAATTCTGGAGGATGATCTACTTTGATTTTCAATCTCTCTGGTTCCAGATTTCTTTGGACTTCTTCCGCAGTTGCAGTTTCTTTTGGATTTTCACTTTCATCTTTTTCGTTCTCCTCTTCGACATTACTTTTGATTGTTTCCTTGCTTTGATCATCAATGCCTTCATCAAATTTCACATTGATTGACTCCACGATTTTTCTCGTCCTTTTGTTGTATACTCTATAAGCGTTGCTTCTATAAGAGTATCCCATGAACATGCCTTCGTCAGCTTTTGGCTCAAATTTTCCCAGTTGATCACCTTTTCTCTTACCTACTTTATCTTTACCATAATTTTACAGTTATCGTTGTTGCCCATTGTGACTCTACCACCCGTGTACTTCTCTAGGCTAAGGAACTTTGATTTTTCACCCATCATGTGCCTCGAACATCCAGAATCTAGGTACCACTCTTGTTGTTCCTTAGCCTGCCAACACACCTACACGAGAAAAGAGTTTAGTGACCTATTTGTTTTCATAGGTCCATGATTGTTAGTGACAAATTTTTTTGAAAAACAAGTTTGCGTAGAACCAAGATAGTCTATGTTTGTCCCTTTTGGCACCCAGATTTGTTTGATTTTAAGGGATTTTACATTCGTGCCTTTAGAAACCCAAATTGGTGTGGTTTTTGTGTGTTTGGTTCTATACCAGCAATTGTTTTGATTGTGTCCAATTTTTCCACAAATTCACTTGATGTTGACATGATTAGTTTCACTTCTACCTTTTTTGGATTGAGTATACCTAAAGCCTTGTCTAATAGTATTAACAGTTTATTTCCCTAATAGCATATTTAGTGAGCTTTCTCCTAAAAAACACAGATTTTCCTTTTCACTCTCACTGCCAGTGCCTTCATCATCAATTTCATCCCAAGTTGCTACAAAACTTTTCCTTTTCGGTTTCTTTCTTTTGCTGAATCAATTTTGAGGACAATTTGACTTGATATGACCAGGTTTATTGCACTTGTGACAAATGACCTCCTACTTTTCTGAGTTGTCTAGAACTTTGACGATTCTACTCTTTAGTTGTTGATTTTGGACTGGATTTCCATATTTTCGGTACCACCTTTTGAATCTCTTTATTATCAGTGCCAGTTCAGCTGCTCCTTCATCATCACCATCATCTTCACTTTCCATCGTTCCTTTGAGAGCTATTGATTTATTTCGCGTATCTTCTCATTCACGTTCTTCCTTGAATTTGATTTCTAGCTCATAAGTGGTGAGGTTTTCGATGAGTTCTTCAACTTTAACTTGTTTCAGATCCTTTGACCCTTGGATGGCAGTCACCTTTGCTTCAAAATTTCTTGGAAGAATTCTGAGGATCTTTCGGACTAATTCTAGTTAGGATTTTGATTTGTATACAAGATTAGAAAGCCATCCATACATTTCTTTAACACTTTCATCCTTTGCCATTATGAAGTTCTTGTACTCATTACTAAGCATAGCAAGGCGAGATTCTTTAATCTGGGAGGTTCCTTCAGGAGTCACTTCAAGGGTATGCCAGATTTCCTATGCAGTTAGACAATGTGAGACTTGGTTAAATTCAATTTGATCTAATGAATAAATAATAGAATTCATAGCTTTAGCATTAGCAGTTTGCAATTTATTTTCAAGATCTGTCCATTGATCCATAGGTTTATCAACTTCTTGATTGCCTACCATTACTGTCGATGTGCTATATCCCGTTTCAACAATATTCCATGCATCTATGGTTTTCAGAAAAAATTTCATTCTAGTTTTCCAATATACATATTCACCATTGAAAATGGGTGGTCTGGCTATGGACTGACCTTCAACAAAAGCATTATTAAAAGAAGCAATTGAAAGAAAAAATCAAATTTTTTTAACAAAAAATGGTTTTTGATCCTAGCTCCGATACCACTTGTAGGATTGTTTTCACCCTGGGGAGGTGAATAGGGTCTACTAAATATTAATGCAAAATTATAAAATAAAACAGAAAGTAATGCGGTAAAGATCACACACAGTTTTACCCAGCTTCGGCAAAAACCAACCTATATGCCGCCTCCATGGTTTCTACTAGAAATTAAGTAATCAGCCTCTTACAAAAATACGTAAACTTTCGGTACCCGCTAACTCGATTAACCTAACTCTAAGATCAAAACCCTATCACAGCTCAGCCTCTGAGTTGCGAATTCTCAAACTACGCCCCGTAGTTTGTACCTAGTTACACAACTAGAAATTTATAAAATTTTAAAGGAGAAAATGACAAATAAAAATAAAAATAAAAACAAAACCCTATATTTATAACTTAAGCCCAATACACACAAAAAAGACACGGCCCAAGTAACATATAATTAGAGATAAGACTGTCTCCTTTTTTTGTTGTGTAATCTCTTCAACCGATTTCTTTTGTTACTCTTCAAAATTAGGGTTTCGTTTGAATTGGAGCCGCCGCTTGGAAATAGAAATTCAAATCGTTTGCCTTGAATTGAGTCTCTGATAAGTTCGGGTTGCTACGAATTTCTTGGCTTCAACAATTTTGGAGCTTTCGAATCCTCTTTATTGGTTGGGTTGATCGATTCTGATGAATTGGATTATGTGCTTCTTTGGTCAGTGTTCTTCGATTGCTTCAGAGAGTTTGAGTTCAACTTTTGGTATATTTTTGTTTCTTAAATGCTTTCGGTGATTATTTTGAACTCCTGATGTTTTGCCGATGATGAATTGGGTATTTTTCAGGATCAAAACCTTATAATTTCATTTCGTATATTTTGATTTGAATTTTTCAATAACTGCGCTTGGCCATTCGATTCTTGATTGAACGATTTTGATGATTTCTGACTTGTTCATTGGTTGAATATATTTTCGATATATTTGAATATGCTCAAATGTATTTGAATTTGTTCCGTTCTTTGCTGCCTACGACTTGTTCATCATTTGCTTACAGCTTGGCATTTGAATTTGAGATAATTTTGACTTCCTGAAGTCTGACTTGTTCATCATGAAGTCCTCTGCGACTTTTTCTACTCCTTCCTTAATTTGTTCTTTGTTTTGTTTAGGATTCTGATATGTTTTTGACTTGTTCATTAGTATGACCCACGGCTGCTTCACTATATTTGCTGTACTATGATTAGTTGGTCTGAGGTTCTGTCATTTCATTGCCCTAGTCTTGGAGTCTTGGATGTTAGCTTGTTTGTGTTTGATCTGATGTCTCCGTGTATATACATATATGCATGTATATGTGTGTGTGATTGCTATGGCTATGCTCTGTCCACCCGAGTGCTTGCATTCCGACTTTGCTTGTATTTGGTGCACTTGTATTCTCTGGCCATAATGATTTTGTGATAGTTGCTTGTCGATTTCCATGTTCATTTCCTTGTAATGTTTGTTGGGTTGATAAACTTGGTTCCTTTGTTATTGTATTCTCTTTGAAAACTGCTGCCACTGGCTTGTTGAGCTGCCATGTTCATCTGCTTGTCTTTTTCAATTTTGCCAAGTTCACTTGCATTTATCTCTGTCCTCAATTCTGGTTGCATGTTGATTTGCTTCGAGTTAAATTGCTGTTTACTGTGTACATATATGTGTGTATCCTTGTGCACTTCATGTTGTTATCTTCCCTGGATATCTTCCCTGTACTTGGCACTGAATTCTGATTTTGCTTGAATATTTTGTATACTTTCATGTACATGTTGAAACTGAACTTGATTGCTAATCTTATTATTCAAGTGCTTTCCTTATGCCTTTGTACATTTGGTGGTATGGTTCCATATAAACTCTGGTTGCATCTTGTTGATTTGCATTAATGTTAACCCATTTGGATCAGACATGTATGAAGCTTTGCTTGTGTGGTTCCTGCTTTTGCTTTATCCTTTGTACATGTCTGGTGCACTTTGGTCCATGGTTTGCCTGGACTGGCCATGGTTAGTTTTGGTTTATGTTTGCATTGCACTTGAGTTGAATCCAGTCTTGGCTTGGGTTTGACCTTGTGCTCACTTGTCCCTGCAATTTTAACAAGCAAGTGTATATCGGTGTGCACGGCTTTGTAGCATGCACAGTGATACGCTGTGCATGTCACAATTTGTTCGCATATTTTTTATTCTAGTTTGAAATAGAAAGATGAATTAAAAATGACGACGAACAACCCAAATAACCGAGGCAAACAATATTTTCAAACACACACTTCATTGTGCACTGCAAAATATTTCTTTTTCAATTTTACTGCGTCAATGTTTATTTTGCAAATAGACTAGATGCTGGATACTGGCTGGAACAGAGTTGAAGATCAAATACGAGTGATGAGTGAATGAGGTGAAACATGTATGTAAAATTGTATAGTGAAAATTATGTTATGATTGAAACTTGTATTTGGAATTGTGTAAACATAGTGAGAGCTTAAATTTGTATTTAAATTTGTAATAAACTATTTGTTTGAATAAAATATTTGTTTAAATAAGAATTCAGAGTTATTTATTTTAATTAACAAATATTTATTTAATTATGTGGAAAATAAAATAGTAGCAAGAGATTTTGACTTTGAGTTGACCACAGATAACCATGATACTAACCTAATACAACCGAGGAGACGAACTCTTTATTAGATAGTGTTTTTTTCAATTCCAATGCTTGAACTCAGACCAAACTGTAGTCGCTTGATGGTCGCTATGCCATGATTTATCTATAATCAAAGTGGAGCGTCCACATTGAATTCAATAGTTAAGTCAAGAGAACTGTGTAACATCATACCACTGAAATTTCCGTGATCTATGCTGTTCGAGGCGGAACGGAGCGCTAGGCATTAAGAATTTCTTTAAGAGTCCAAGCGAAGCCTGGACGAAAATGTGTATATCTATTTATGCTATGTGTGTGTATGTCTATGTATGTATTTATGTGCATATATGTATGTGTATACGTATGTACGTATGTTTTTATTCTTATAAACTATAATGGTTTTTATTTCAATTTCAAATTTTAAATCATTTTATTTTTTTTATATACATTATATAAGATTCTCTTATTTGATTATAATATTTGTAATATAATATTAAATCTTATATTCATGTGTGTGCACGTGTATATTCGCAATTCACACAATAATTAATATTACAACTCAATTGGATTTTTTTATAGTTCATATTATAATTAGAAACTATATTGAATTTTATTATTTGTTGCTTCTATAATTTAAAATTCAATATAATTTCCAATTTGTTTATTAATTACTTTTAAAAATTTAAATAAAAAAATTCTGAATTTATTTATTTATAAACTTTATGAATACAAATTTACAACAATTTAATTACATACATACATACATATAAATAAATATAGACACACACACACACACACACTTATTTGAATCTAACCAAGGCACAACACATTTGGACCTTACACTAAGGGCATACCTTAGAAACTAACCACTTTGACGAGTCAAGTAAAGACCAGGAGTAAGGAGATTTTCCATTAATAAGAACGTTTCTTAATTAGGGTAACTTTCTCCTTAGTTAAACACCTTTTCCTAGACACCCATCTAATTAGAATTTTGTAGAGACTACCCTACGCGTTAGTTAATTATTCATGTTAGCATAATGCGGACTCTAACACCATTGTTGTGTTAGGAACATCAGACGATGAAGTTAGATGGAATTTTTTTAAAAATGTCCAATTTTAGTTCAATATGCAGTGATCTTTACATTGCATTATCATAAATGATATAGTTTATAGTAAATCATATTTAGCATTTGTTGTTTAAAATTGATTTGCAACATTATTACTTATTCAAAATAGTGTTTGGAAATAATAATTTATTATTAAATAAGATAAATAATGAAAATTTGCAACAGCTTTCTCTAACCTTAATTTCAAAATCTATAACAACTGCCCATTGATCGAAATTCCTCCCTTATCTCAAGTGAAGCCCATTTATCACAACAACCTGTTCTCCCCATTTTTTCAATATACCTTTAATGTTTCGCAAATCACTCCTATGCCAACATGGTTGGATCTATACCACCCAACTTATAATAGCAGTGCAACCACTCAAATCACCAACTCTGTTCATTCCTTGGATCCAATGTCAGCATACGTCTCCTCACTACTTCTGATACGGCAATACCAATCATCGTGCCAGACAATCCCGCGACCCAGTTAGATGCTTTTGCTATGGTATGTTCGGTCACAAACAAAGCGCCTGAGCAATGAAGTATCCACAACAAAATTGACCAATCTCCAACTTCTCTACCTCAACAACTATATATCGTTGATAGTTGCTTCTTATTTCACGAGTATTTCTGGCTCTTCGATCCCATATCCAGACTTACTTTCCTCTTTCTATGACCTCACCTATTTTGGCAAAGCTAGATTATTTGTTTAAGTTGTATTTTGAAATTTATTCTGTGTATGTGGAGGAGAAGAAGGATAACTGTAAGCTGCATAATAATAAATATGGGGATGTTATTGATGTTGTGTGCTAAAAAAATAATGAAAAGGGAATAATGTGTTTATCATGGATCGAGGCTTCAAGTGTTTAAAATGTTGGATTCTTAATTCTGATGGATAAAATCTGAATTTTGAATGATGATTGTTGAATGCTAAATTATGAATAATTACTTGTTTGTTTGCATATTAAAACTCCTGATTGGAAGTAATAATTACCATTCAACATTCAGAACTAATCTCTACTACTAGTAATAATAATAATTCAATGAATAGAAATCGATCGTGTCTTTTGGGAATTCTCATAATACTCTTTGCCCATTTTTGTTCCTCTATATCTTGCTTTTGCATGTCTTCCTAAAATTAAGCAAACCCTAACTCTCCTACCTGCCTAACTGCAAAAGGACATAAATTAGTTTCTTCACCTTCACATTTCCATAAACAAACTAGGGTTGGTTCAATACAATTCAAGAGTTAACGTTTCTCCAACTTTTATCACCTATTATCGATGGATTATCAATCAATCAATTATCAACTAAGGTCAGTCCATTAAACCGTGGTTCTTGATTTAACATCTTCTCAAAGTTTGATTATCGACTAACCTAAGTCATCATTCATACGACACCCATTAACCTACAACTCATGTATGTATTTGGTGTTTTGGATTAGTTCCTTCAAAATTTGAGGATATTTGGGTTCCTTAACAATTTTGTGTAATAATATTGGTTGGATACATATTTGAAATACTTTCATTCATCAATATTTTATGCTTATATTTATGGTTTTTTTTAAAGAATATGATGAATTTGTTGATGAATTTGTTGATCATTATGCCATGATTGTTTTAAACATAGATTTAAGAGCTAATTAAGGATCACAATGGTAGAGAATATCAGTTCCTCAAAGTTCACTAGAGGACAAGTGATCAGCATCATTGTTGTTGGTTGATTCCTTGGTGCGGGAGACTGGCACCAAACACAACCCTCTAATCCTTAAATCTCCATTAATTCTTCAACTTAGTAATCCTACACAAGTCTTTCATTAATACACATATGCTTTTGACTAATATTATTATATCTACTTTCCTTTTGTTTTATATTTTCATGACAAGTAAATCGTAAAGAGCTATTTAAGTGCATGTGTTAGTTATTTTAATTTTTTAGTTGATTCAGTAACATATCAAAATAGCAAAATAAATGAAAATTTACATGAGAAAATTATATGATCATAGAAATAAGTAGATGGTGAAACTACATTAAGTTCACCTCTGCTTTCACGTAGATAGATAGTCAAAGGAATAAATACTAGACCTAAATCAATGACACCATAAGTTTCTTTAAAAAGGTAAGAAACTAAAGGGAAAAAAATATGAAATTTTACTTACTAGCTTGTAGTAGTTGGCAACTTGCATGTATGATAAGTGATATTATTGTATTTTTTCAGTATACAGGTATGTAATTTATTTATTTATTTTTGCTTCTAATAAAAAGTAGTATGTTGGTATATTTATGATAACCAATCATTTGATCTAGACACGAAGGAATAAAACTTGAAGAAATAGTTGATATTAAGTTAATTGAAATCTGATTATTATTTTTCAAAAGAAAAAATCTATCAAGTCATAGTTTTGCTTAACCCAATGCTCAATTATGCTTCTTAACAATCTTTAATGTAATATTAGGTAATGCTACAACATTATCCATGGTAATGCTACAGTAACAACTAAAAGGAACAAATATGCTTGATTGCTTTGTCAGTAATGCTACAGTTGTAAAAGTTAATAAACTACTCTATTATATGTAATTAATTTTTTCAATTTTTTTACATCTAAATATTTTTTTTGATAGTGGTTAATTCTGTTTATTGATTTTACAACATCGACTCGAATAATATAAATTCGTTTGCAAGTTACTCAAAGAAAGTCTCAACAATTCATTTAAATGTCTAGAATTTTTTCTATCTAATTCAAATTGCTTTTTAAAGTGCTCCCTTTTATCTTGATGTCATTCTAGAGCGTTTCATTGCATTGATTAGCATGTTGCTTATCCTTTCTGCAAAATAGACATTTTTTGTTGTCACTTGAAAAATACAAGCATTATTGTTCATTATTGAAGCTATATGCTAAGAACTTAGCTTTGATTTCAAACCACTAGAGTATTGTCTTATTTTAGTTTTCAAACATTTAATTTTTTATGATTTCTAATCAGTTTACATTCGATTTGGGATAAATGTTTTAGGATTTAGAATATAATCATTATCAAAAGTAGAAGCATATAAACCATAATGAAATATCATATTGGGCTATAGGAAAGAGTTAAATTTTTAGTGGACAATTTTTATCTGTGTATCTATACTTTCTTGTAATAAAATAGAAAAAAGTTCCAAATACTTTCATTTGAATAGATGATTCTAATCAGAAGACTAATTGAAAACAAATAACAAAAAAAGTTTTGAATTAGTAATCAGAAATTATATTAAGAACTTTGAAATAAACACAAACAAAGTGTGTAAAAAGATATGACTCATGTGTGTGTAGAAAAATAATGAAAGTGAGCATAAAGATAATGTGAGTGCCCAGGAGAACAATAAATATCGGCTGAAAATTGTGCTAAAAAGTGCTTATGGTGTTGAATTTATTGGCTTGGAGGTAAAGACTTCTTCATTAATGCACTAGCAATGGAGAACATATTGATGCCATGAATCACCATTATAATGATGTTATGAAAGACCCAAACATTGAAAATTGTGTTTCCCATGTTCGTGCGACTAGACATTGCAAAGTTATTGTTGAAAAGGACCCAACTCTTGCAGTAAGGGAAGACTGCAGATCAAATTTGGTTGACGAAGTTGTAAACTCTTCATATGTTGATTACAGTCCATGTAGATCCATTGTTCCAGTCCTCGATTCGTAGATCATTAATGACATGCCTACTCCAGTTTCAGAATCCTTTCTTTTGCATCATATTTCCTCAATATACTGGGCATGCAGTCCGTAAAAGTTCTGACTAATTGATTCCATTAGTGAGCTACAAACACAAGATCATGCCTTAGATTCGAGAAGTTTAGGTGATCAAATTCTTTAGACGCAGAGCTTATCACGTCACTAAAGAAACTATATTCATTTTTAAGACTGATAACATGAACCTTGAGCACATTAAGTCAAAGTAATTGAAAGAATTAAATCCAAAATTAGATGAAAATACTCGGCTGGAACGTTTGAATACTAGGTATTTCGAAAAAATGCGCTAGAGTTAAAATTATTCTTTTACAAGAAACTAAAATTTAGTCCGCTAGTTTTAGTTTCTTTAGGTCGGTTGGTGGGAACCTCTTTTCTAGTTAGGCCCATGTTCCTACCATAGGAAGTTGAGGTGATAATTTGACCTTTTGGCACGAAGAGAAATATAACCTACTTTAATTTAACCATAACCAACACTCTTTACATACCATTTTATATGATCTACAGACTAATTCTATTATAAATATCAATAATGTTTATGTTTCGACTGATAAATCAATTAGACCCGCCCTTTGGCAAGAACGTACGAATTTAGGCTTCTCTCCTTTGGTCCTTGGATCATTTTAGAAGACTTCAACATTACTAGATTCATTGAAGAGAGATCACCATGAGAGGTTGAGTTCTCTAATATGGAAGTATTTAATGATTTTATTAACATTAACAATCTAATCGATCTTCCTCTCCTATGTAGAAATTTCATGTGATCGAATGGAAGAAAGTTCACCTCAATGGCTCTCTTGGATATATTTTTTTATTAGTGAAGAATGGGGAATGAATTTCTGCTAAGAAAAATGCAAGGACTTTCTTATATTGTTTCGGATCACTACCCCATTTTGTTAAACTTACCGTTTAGTTAACCAAAATTAATCTTTTTGAATTTGAAAAGATGTGGCTGTAAGAAGAAACTTTTGAAATTTAGTTACTTCTAAATGAAAATCTAAACATCAATTTTAACAACGTGGTGAAATATTTGTTTTAAAACTTTGAGAATTTAGAAATGCTTAAAGCATTTAAATTATAATGTATTAGGTAGCATTATGATTTAAAAAGAAAATGAATATTAAATAAGATTTTAGATCTGAATAACTAAGAGAGTATATAACCCTTAATCGAGCGGAAAACAATAAAGTTAACCAATCTAGAAAAAGTTTATTTAATACTATGGATAAGAAAAAATCATGTGGAAATGATTTCATTTTATTTTAGAAAAAAAGGCGGCTAGGGTTTTGAAAACCCTAACCTTCTCTCTCTAAACTTCTTTTATTTCTTTCAATTTCTCTCATCAATTTTTCTTTCTAATTCTATTATTCTCTTTTCTTCAAATCAGTCAATCTACTCTTTTCATTTACCTCAACAAAGCAAAAGCAGGTCATGGTGAAAATGGTACGAGAAATGCTGAGGACATTGAGTGATGGACAGAGGTGGTAAGGTAAAAGGGGAAAAGGATTATTGAAGGAAGCAGATCTGGCCATAGTACTGGTTAAGAAGCTTTGGGGGGAGGGGGTTAGGATTTCAGAGGAGATCTAATTTTAAGGGGCGTGGAAAGGGGATAGGGGAAGGAGAAGGGAATCCAATATTCCATATCGCTAGCAATGCCAAAAAAGGTTCATTTAGCAATGGTGTTAAGGGTGATCTTTTATCAAACAATGAGGAAATTATAGTGGAGTTCGTCGATCCATAGAAGATGAATGAAATCATTAAGCGAAGGATTTCCAAGGAGGCTATTAGAGAGGTAGATAGTAGTTGGGAAAATTGCACTATGCTTTATGTGGTTGGTCCTAGACCATATTACAAAGCTTTAGAGGCTTTTCCAAAGTGAGTGTGGAAAGCAGAAGCTGGTTTTTCCATTCAATCATGGGGGAATGGTTTCTTTGTTGTGAGATTTGGTTCAAAGAAGGATTGTGTGAAAATTTTAAAGGGAAGACCTTGGCTTTTTGATAAAAAATTGATTATGATTAAAAAATCTCACTCCAACGATGAAAACTGACAGGGATCTTCTTACATCTATTCCAGTATGGGTGACACTTCTTGGATTGAGTTTTCATTTATAGGGTCGTAAGGCTATTAGCGCATTAGTTAGTACTATATGTACTCCATTAAAACTAGTCGAAGCTACTAGGAATTTGACAACGATTTTGTTTGTGTGAGTTCTTGTGGATGTTAAAAGCGTAGTAGGTTTCCCTAATTTTCTAGAGGCCATGGTTGAAGATCGTAAATTTTTTAGACAAGAGGCGATATACAAAAACCCTCCTCCATGGCGTGTTAACTGCTATTGTTTTGGCTATACTAAAAGAGAACATCCACTAGTTAAAACATGGTAACCAAAAGAGGTTGAGAGCTGGATCAAAGATACAGCCGAGAAGGAGGTTCTGGTATCGGAAACAGAGAAGTAGAAGCAAAAAGAAAATGCCAGTTCAAGTTCATTGAAAGGGAATAAAGAAGAAGTGGTGCTAGAAAAAGTGGTAGGGAAGCCTAAGTTCTTCGGGGAAAAAGGTGGCGACGGAGGTGGTTTGGAAGATGGTTCAACGCCAATAGAATTAAACAAGTCAGAGAAAGGGACGAAGGTGGAGACCCAATCTAAGAAGGCCAAGGTAGGAGATAACATTGAGGAGAATAATCAGAGAAGCCATTGTAGGAAGTGGAAGTAGCTAAAGCACTACTCCTTATAGGACTGACAGTTAAAGGATTAGTAAATAAAGGTGCTAACAAGAAGGAGGCTTGCACAATTCTAGCAGACACTAAACAACCGACATCAGAAATAGGGAAGGAGGAGAGGGTCTCCTAAAAGGATGCTTAAAGGAATGAGGTGGCTGAGATAAAAAAAAGCTCAAACAGTTGAGCAACAACCAAATATGGATGTAAAAGTAGAGGAGGAAAGTCCAAGGAAGGATGGTGGAGAGTACAGGTCCTCGAATTCTTAAGAGTGGAGGAGCGGTACTAAATGCTCGAGTATCTGTTCTGGTTACCACTCCCCTTAACGGGTGAATCAAAATGGGTAATTCTTCGCACTTAGCACCGCCTTCTGCCTCAGTTCATTAAAATGAACTCCAATTATCATAATCAGAAACCACCATGGACAATTTTGGTCCTAGTTCCACCACTCTGAGCTTTGATAACTATAATGCTTTTATTCCCAAGATTTGACATATGATGAGAATTTTATGTCTATTTTGCATGATCTTTCAAACTCAACGATAGAGGATAAAGAGGAAATGACTATAAAAAGTTCATATGATCTTTCCTCGGTTGTGGAATAGAATTTTGAAGAGCCTAGGAGTCATGCCAGTAAATACAAAAAAGGCAATTAAAAAAGAGATGCTGGTAAAAAGAAATCCAGAATGGGCAGAGAATTTAGGTGAGAAAAAGAAGGACAATAAGGGAACTGCATATCAGGGTAGGAGTTGAGAAGTAGATCCAAAATCTCTAAATGACAATCATGTGTTGGAATATATAAAGTTGCATAAACCCAGTAGGGTTGAGGATTTAATGAAAATAACACATAAACATGATGTAGATTGTATTGGTGTACTAGAGAATAATCTAAAAAATTTCTAACCCGAGGAACTCATACGAAAGTATGATGAGAAGTGTTATTAGTGAGTAATGTGTCATTTTATTATAAATGTAGGGTTTTGGTGTTGGTTAGTCAAGAGGTTTGGGGTGTTAATTTTCTTAATATGAGTGATCAACACATAACTTTAGAGTTAATCAACAAAGGGGGTGTTAGTTGTAACATCTCGTTTGTGTATGCTTAGAATTTTGATACTTAAGAGAATCTTTATGACGAAACCTAGTCGAGGATGCTTTAATGATTTATAAGCCATGGATGATTATAGGAGACTTCAATTGTATTAGTTTTACTGATGAAGAGAAAGGAGGAACTCAAGTCCCTTTTAGCAAAAGGTTGGAGATTGATAATTTTACGATGCAAACTGGAGTTTTGGAAATGGATGTAAAATGGCTTAAATTTACACGGTGTTCAGGGCCAAATAAGAATATATTATCAAGAATAGATCGTATTCTAGTGAACTTAGTGTAGATAAATAAGTTTGTACAATCTAGTGCAAGTTATATGGCATCAGGACCTAGCGATCACACCCCTATTTTGGTCTTATTAGTAGATAAGCAGTTGGAACCTCCTAAACCATTCAATTATATGCATCATTGGTCTTTATTTGAAGATTACCGAGATGTTTTTAGTGCAGGAAGGGCGATATTTGCCCTGATAAGGTAAATAGTTTTGAGATTTCATAATTAATTTATGCTGATGATATTATGATATTTGCCAATGCAGAGATAAGGGTTGCATTAGCAATTAAAAAAGTTTTCAAAGAGATGCAGAAAACACTGGACTACAATTGAATAGTGGGAAATCTAAAGTTTTCTTTGGGGGTGGAGTAAGCAATATAGAGGAATTAGTAAGGAGATTGGGCATAGGACAAGGTGTTCTATAAATAAAATACTTGGGTATTCCATTGTCCAGTACAAATCTGGAAGGTAGGGATTGTGTAAACTATATTGATAAGGTAAAAGGGAGAATAGATGGTTGGGAATCGAAAATTCTGAGTTTGTGGGTAGAGTAAAGTAATTATGTCTACAATATACCCCATCATCCAATATTGGATGCAATGTTTTAAAATACCTGTGGCTATAATTAATAAAGTTCAACATACGTGTCTAAACTTCTAGTGGAAGGGTAAAATAAGTAAGTTATCGCAGGAAGTCTTATGCAAAGAAAAAAGTGAAGATGGTATAGGACTAGAAGATTGAAGGACATTAACAAATCATTGTTTATAAAATTGGTGTGGAAAGTGGTGAATGGGAAAGGTCTTTGGGCTGTTCTTACGAGAGAGAAATACCTTAAAAAATCAATGATGTGGGAAGTGAGTTCCAGGAGTGAGGATTCGGATGTTTGGAAATATTTGTTACAAATTAGAGAAGAAGCAAGTGAATGTATAGGAAAACGTCTTGTGAATGGCAAGTCTACCTTTCTTTTGTTCGATCCATAGTTGTAAAGGGGTATGGTGATAAATAAACTAGGGATTACAATGCTTGAAAGAAAAGGAGATAAAAAACTGATGGTTCATGATATATTGGAGGAGGGTAGGTGGCGTACGAATAAGGTAAGCTACATGAAAATTATAAGAGAAGAAGTGGAGCATGTGCACATATGGAAAGGGTTATTAGGCTTGGACATGTTGGAAAGACGGTAAATACAAATCTAAAACTATTTGGCATACAATTAAACATTCCTATGATATTGTGCCGTAGGCAAATATTGTTTGGAATAAGATAAACTAGCCAAAAATATCAGTTTGCATTTCAGAGCATTAACAACCTTTTGCCAATAAAAAATCATATTATCCAAAGACATATAGGCATAAACCCAATATGTGTGCTTTGTAATCAACATGAAACTAATGTAAATCATTTATGCTTCAAGTGTCAATTTTGGTGCATACATTTGGAAATGGTGCATGATAAAATTGAAATGGCCAACATCTCATACTAGTGTGTTGGAACTAAAACCAAAAAATGAAATATTGTCTAGGAAATTCAACCGAAAATGCAAAAGTAGGGACATAACCTTGCCGACTTTCTCTACTTGTGTATGGTCAATTTGGAGAGAACAAAATATTAAGTTTTTGGGGGTAAATCTTACTACGCAACAAATATATGCAAGCTCATCACAGTATACGTCAAAATCCATGCAATCAAATCCAAACACGACAATTTCATCAACCAGACAGATGGAGAAATTTGTAATGAGTGGTAGAATTTTACTTACTACCCGTAGGGGGGTTTGCTGGGTAGATATATCATATGAACTGTGATTGCCGTCCTCTATACCTCCAGTCAAGTTTGGGCTTTCTTAATTTACATATTTTTCTCTAACATTTTTGACTTATAGGGGTTTCTAAAAAGTAATTACATTTTATCAATTGATCAAATATGGGAAACTAGCCAATATTTCCTGGTGTACATCGCATTTCTTCTCATGATTTTGCCTGCTATATTTCATTTCAATTAATCATAGCCATATGAATTTTTTGCGATTATTCAATTAAGGGTGCATAATACTTATCTAGAGCGAAATCTCAGGTGAGGCTTTTTGTGTCTGTAATACATGCATGTATGTTTTAGTCTTAGAATAAGCCAGATCCGAGTAAAACGATCGGGTTGGAGATGGAAATGAGCATCATAAGCATATAATCAGGAACATTAATGAGATAGCATTATTTTATGGAAAGAAGAAGTAAATCTACTTAGATCTAGTACAGATTTAAGTAGATCCACACTTTTTATACTTTGTGTTTTGAGAAAAGGCTTTATCTTAGGAGTGAAGAAGATGGAGAAGAGTAGTAGGATGTTCATAAGTGATTGGAACATCAAATTTTGACATAATTTTTGCAGTGCTATGGAATTTTCTAGAGAAAATTTTCACCATTTTTATACAGAAATTAGTTTGAGGGAAATAAGTGAAGAGTGTTGAATCGATGCATCTAATTTTTACAATACTTACTCTCCTTTATGTCAGTTGTAAAAAAAGGTTTCGTGTTGTGGGCTTTGAGTGTTTTTGTGCCTAAATTTTATATTTTTGGGCTAGTTTTGTATATATATTTCCTTGAGCTTTAGCCTTGGAAAAGTTTGTACATACTTTTGCAGTTTTAATAAAGAAATCTAAATCAAATTCAATAAAAAAATCATGTGAAAACAACACTACCAAATTCAATGGATTAAGGAGGCAGAAAATAACATTAAATTTTTTCATATAGCAACAAATGGTAGACATAGACATAACACCATTAAATACATTAAGGTGAATGGAACGGAGTTCCATAAACAACATTATTTTAACAACTTATTTACTAATTACTTTGAAGATATATGTACGGTAAAAAATACAAACATAGAATCTCGAAAATCAATTCGGTCCTAAATGATTTACATTATCATTTCTCTAAAAAGAGATTCTGAATGGTAACTAAAGGTATGTCTAGCTATAAAGCCTGAGACCTTGATGTCTTCTATGATATTTTATCAAAAAATTTGGCCTTTAATTTAAAAAAAACATTATGATTTATTCAATGAATTTTTTAATGGAAACCTTTAATTAGGTAGGTTTAATTTTACCAATGTGATTTTAAATCCAAAAAAGGAAAAACCCAAGGAACTTACCAATTTTATCCCATATCCTTAATTAATTTTTCCTTTACAATAATTACCAAAGTGCTTGCTAATAAATTAAAAAGTAAAATAGATTGTTTAATTGATAAATTGCAAACGAAATTTATACAAGAAAGAAACATTATGGATGAAGTGGTAACAACATAAGAATTCATTAATTATTATCATAAAAATAAAATCACATGTGCGCTTCTAAAATTGGATTTTTCCAAAGCATTTGATTTGATAGATCGAGTTTCCTTATAGATTCTTTACGACTAGGGGATTCGGAGCCAAATGGATCTCATGGACCAATCTTATCCTTAAAGCCAGTGTTTTTTCTATCTATTTAATGAGGTCAAAGGAAACAAAATTCAGTCTAAACAGGGCCTTTGCTAAGGTATCTGCTTTCACCCTTGCTATTTAACCTTAGTTGTCGATGTCTTTTGCAAAATTATTGATGCAACAATGGATAATAATATCCTACTTATGCTTGGGGGGAGATCATTTCCAATGGTATTTCCACCCTTCAATATGCTAATGATATCCTCCTTTTTTGCTCTTGTTTACCTCCTCATGTTGCCTCATTAAAATTAATCTTATGCAACTTTGAACTTTTACTAGGACTAAGTTGTAATGTTTATAAAAGCTTAGTTCTTGTTAATGATAATTTGAATTTCACAAATGAAGTGGCAAATACTTTAAATTGCAATAAAATGAAATTTCCTATAAATTATTTGGGTGTTCTTATTAGACAACCAAATAAAAGAAGGGGCCTGATATAGTATTCTTGATAAGGTTATAAAAAGGAAATGCACTGGAAAGGTAACTGCCTCTCGAGAGCTGGTATAATCATACTTAATAACTTAGTATTATAGTCCATTCCGATTTATTGGCTATCCTTCTATCAATTCCCTAGTTGGGTTAGGTGATTGATAAAATCGACAGTATCAAATAGAATCTTCCATGAAAGGAGGATATGACTCTTCTAGTTTGAGTTGTCTAATTAACCGAGAACAAGTTTGTACTAAAAGTCAAGGAGGTTTAAGAATAATTAATATGAAAATTTTAAACATTACTATCTTATGTAAATGGATCTGAAAATTCTTAAATGGAAAGAAGTCATCACATATTTTAACTATAATGATGCTTATAATGTATACAAACCCATAACCATCATGCTTCCTTTTTTAAGGATGACAGTAAATTATTTCATGTTTTTAGACTAGGTCTAAACTACTTTGTACATTCAGGGAATAAAACTTCCTTCTGGCATGACCCATGTCACCTATTGCCTTGAGGCAAAAATTGCCTGGCCTTTTCCTTATATCTCATAACAAAAATGATCTTATCAATGACCTTTATAGACCGCATAAAGAGTTTAAATGGAATCTTACATTTAACAATGACTTTATAGGAAATTCTCTAAGTCAATTTCACATGTTTATTACACGAACTGAACATATAAATATGGATTTTATAACTCAAATAGATCTCTTTTAGTAATAACTAATGATGGTAAACTTTTTTAAATTTGATTTACAAAAATAAGCATTTCGAAGAAAAATCGAAAATGTGATCGAAAATCGTTTCTCGGATTTTCGACTTTTCATCGACCAAAAGTTGTCGGAATGTGTTATGTACATGAGTGTATATGTGTACACATCTATATAAATAACATATGCTTTTGTTAACAATATAATTTGATTTTTCTTTTTGAATTTAAAATATATAAAAGCACATAAACCAAAACAAAGTACATTAGCAAAAAGGAGAAGCGTTGGTAGAGTATAGGATGGGGCTTGCATGTGGAATTGAGAAGGGAAGGAGGTGATGTGGCAAGTTTTTGGTGGAGGGTAGTTGATTTTTTGATGAAATGTTATTTTGGTAATTTTCTCATTTTCATTTTTTATAAAAAAACAACTCAACCTTTTTGCTTTTTCTTACTTCATTGTCTTCATTTTCCAATTCCTATCTTCTTTTATCTTCCTTGCTTTTCTTACTTCCTTCCATGGCTTCTCAAAGGCTTTAAATTTAAAAAAAAAATCATTTTCTTCTCTTTAAAACACTTAAACTAGTCCTTAAATCACTTTTACTCTTCTCTTTCATCACTCCTTCACTAAAACAAGACCAAAGCTCCCATTTTTAACCAAGGCTAAGCCCCCTAGCATCATGGTTGAAACATATTGACCCACTCTAGGCCCTAAAGGTCATGTTTTTCCAAGCGAAATCTAGGTTCGTGTGTGGTTTGAGAAGTTATGGTAGTTTGGTTAAAGTTCGTATTTATTTAGGTGAGTGAAGCTCACTTTGAAAACCAAGTTTTAAACTTTAATGTTTGTTGTAATAATCTTGGTTAATTACTTGTATCATTAAGTGTCGTAATGATTATTTTTTTGTTTAGTTCCCGCTTAGAAGCGGATGATACATAGGTTGTTTGCAGGTGACTTTAAATGAAGTCGAAGTGTTCTTAGCAAATTGGTTGCTAAACAGATTTGAAGAGCATATGAAAGATTTTACAGGGGACTTTTATAGAGAGACCTTAAGGGGTTCTCTTCTATAATGATTCATGTTTATGTTGTTTATAAAAAAAATGAATGTATATGGCATGTAGCTTGTTTTCATGAAAGCGTCGTTATAGCGATAGTCGCTATACCGACACTTTGGAATATCATTCCTTTTGAAATCTTTTATGTGATCTCTTGCTTGGGTTTTACAAAACAAATATTTGGTTGTGCTTTGGCACTTTTAAAATATTGTTTGAAGCAATTTTGATTTACAAAACAAGTTTAGAAGTTATGTTCCATATAGCGATAATCGCCATGGATGCAGTTCAGAAATATTTTATTTTTTGTAAAGTATTAAAGGTTATTTACTCTAAATATTTTGTAAGTTTTTTTCATATGGATTCATGAATATTTTATTAGCATCTGGAAGGAATTTGGGGTTTTAAGTACATTTTAAGTTATTACTTTATCTTAAAAGGTTATTATGATAATGATGATGTTCAAAGTTAATTAATCATTTTAATTATGATGTTTAAGGTTAATTAATCATTTTGATAATGGTGTTTAAGGTTAATTAATCATTTTAATAATGATGTTTAAAGTTAATTAATAACTTTAATATGCCGTTTAAAATTAATATTTATGACGTGAAAACCAAGCACAAGTTCGGTTTTTAAAAGTTTAAAGGCTTGATTTGATTATGGAAAGTATAAGAAAATAAATTTTCGTAAATGATATCGCTTATACAAAAAGGATTTAGTTATATTCTTAGCACTAAATATTGAGGTACGGAAACCTATTTCAATCTCGAAGGTTAAAAATGTCGGCAAGGCAGGGCTTACAGGTAACACTACCTTAACTTGCCTGGCTTAACTTTCAACCGAGAGAGAGTACAAGTTTGAAATCGTCGAGTCGTGGTAAGGGCATGAGGTTTAATTTCCATATACGGTCATTTTGATTATTTCCAATAGTTGATTTATTGACTATCAATTACGCTTTCTTCTTTAAGATTTGTCAATCTAAAATGACTTATCGCTCATTTGGAGCATTGATATCCTTTGGCGGAAATGACTAAAAAAAGCGAGTAGGAGCCAAGCTATATGGGGTTGCTCCTATTAGGGTATTATCACATCTACTCTAGATTGGTTCGGTTATATGCGTACCAAGATACGAAATACTTGGATACTCGGTAAGGTTAGTAGGGTCTAGCTTGGAGGTTTTCGAGAGTCATCATAGTTCTCAGGTATATTCTAGAGGTGTACTTTTTATAAAGGAGTGCACCCTCCTAGTCATTGTTGGAAAATTTTCATTCTTCTAGTTTGATTCAAACCTTTGAAATAATTCCTTGATTGCATCGGGAAAAATCTAACGCTCTTCGTTATGTTTAATTATTTATATCTATTACTTGTGCTTGGATGTTGTTCTTATGAGGGGAAACCCATTCCACATTTGACGACTTCGTCTCACATATTGTTGTTTATTTCTGACCTTTGTTTAGAGTTTTACTCATACCAGACTTATTGTCTGACCCGAGTTATTTATTTTTCCTAATTTCTCGGATACTCATTTATATTTAAGTTGTCCGGGAGTAGAAGGTTTCTTTGGGCTCTTTTGAAGATGGTGGTCGAGCAAGAGGCTCCTTATCTACCTAGCTATCTATTTCTACTATTATGTTTATTTATGTATGTGTATTTTGTATCGACAAGTGTAAAGGCAGGTTGTTATAACTGCCTAGGCTGATGGTAGTACTTTTCTTGTAACTCTAATAACTCCATGTTAAGGAGTGACCTTATGTACTATCATGGTGTTATATTATAATTAACCGTTCCATTGTGAGAATTCTGTTCCTGTTCTTTTATTTCTCCCCATGACAACTCTTCTTTTGGATGCTTGGGCAATGACGCACGAATACTATGGATGTATTAAGCGTCGTTCCCAAAGGTCAGAAAGGTGGGTCGTCACATAATTGGAATTGCTTTGGAAAAAAATGCTTATCAAAATCTATGTATATTTTTCTAAGCTTTTCAAGGATTTAAATAAATTATATTAAGACCTTTAGAAGGTGCATGCAGCTATCAAAGCCAAAATACACATGTTGACTAACAAACTAAAATTGTTGAACTTCTAAAATCCAAATTTTTGTATAATAAAATCGATAACAATATTATTACTTCCGTAAATTATTCCCCAAAACGTCCAAACATGCATACTATGAATGTCATCACACCCAATTTATTGTTAGTAGATTAATTAACCTATTTGGACTTTGTTGGCATTTTCCATCCCTACACCTTATGAGTATCGAAGAATATTTAGATTTAACCATAACCAACTACAAAGAATGAGCGTAAGTTCAATGGATTATCCTGCTTCGAACTAGGACCGATAGACACAATGCTAAAAAAAAGAGATGTTTGTGAATGAGATGCGACCAAAATTCCATCATGAAATGAACAATTATGTCAATGGTACCTTCACTAATATTATCAACATGGCCTATGGCTTGAAGCTCTATATACTAAGTAGGGCATTTAGAAGGGTGTAGTGCCAACAGTCGGTGCCATGCCATTGTCAGTTATACCAGTTGGAGAAAAGCCAAATTTCAAGTGCAAGTTTAAGGGGCAGAAACAGTGGGCATAAAAGAATTGGGGTTTCACTACAAAAGAAGTAGTCCAACTTGGCCAACGTTCTTTGTTTTAAGTGCAACAAGATGAGCCACTTTGCGAACCCGTGCCCAATTTCCACCCATTTCAACTGTGGCCAACAAGGACACATGAAGAATGAGTGCCATTTTCCAAAGAAGAGGTCTCAAGGATAGGCTTTTACTATTGAAGATTTACCATCCACTTCTATAGATCAAAAAAGGAAGCAAGTGTTGCAAGGTACATTATCAATCTTAAATATTCCTATAAGAGTATTATTTGATACCGGTACTTCACATAGTTTTATTTCATATGACCTGATGAACAAGCTAAATCTTAATTTTGTTATTCTAAATAATCCTCTTTTTGTGTCGAACCTAATTGGGGGTTCGACAGATCTTGACACCATATGTCTAAATGTGCCTCTTTCATGTCAAAATCATCTCTTTCCTTTTGGCTTGTTTGTTCTTGGGTTTATGGGTTTTAGAGTGTTGTTGGAAATGGATTGGTTATCTAAGTTTATAGCGATATTGAATTATGATCGAAGGATTGTTAAAGTTAGCGATGTTGGAGATTTTGGTGTAGATATATGATGTGAAAACCCTAATGAGTTAATGACCAGTTGTTAGAGATTTCACTGATATTTTTGATGAAGTGCAATGATTGCCTCCTCATCGCGATGTGGAGTTCCGTGTTGATTTGATTCCAGGAACTAGACCTATTGTATAAACCCCATGAAGGTTAGCTTCGAAAGAGAAGAGGGAGTTAGAAGGGTTGACATTTGACTTGTTGCAGAAAGGTTTGATCTGACATGGTACCTCAAGTAGGGGATCACCAATCGTCTTTGTTACAAATTCCGACGGTTCTCTAAGGTTATGTGTAGACTGTTGGGAATTGAACAAGAGGACCATCAAGAATAAATATCTTTTACCATGGATGACGATATGTTTGACCAACTCCATAATGCTCGGGTATTTTTTTCAATTAGATCTTGCCACCGGTTTCCACCAATTAGGGGTAGAAGAGGAGAGTGCGCCTTAACAGCTTTTTGAACTCCAGATAATTTTTATAAGTGGTTAGTTATGCCGTTTGGGTTGACTAATGCATCTTTTTATTTTTTGGACTTAATAAATTGAGTATTTCAAGATGTTCTTAATAAATCCATTCTTTTCTTTATTAATGACATTCTTTTCTTTTCGAATATGGTGGAGGAGCATAAATATCATCTTCGTGTCATACTCAATACCTTACAAAGCCATGTTTTGAAAGCCTAGTTTTCTAAGTGCCATTTTTTAAAATCTGAAGTTTGATTTCTGGGCCATGTTGTTTTAGGAGAAGGCATATCAGTTGACCCAGCTAAAGTTTTTGAAATTCAAGACTGAAAGAAGCCCAAAAGTGCGAAAGAAGTTAGAAGTTTCTTGGAATTGCTGGTTTTTACCATAGGTTTGTCAAAGACTTCTCGAAGATTGCTTCTCGTCTGACGAAGTTAACAAAGAAAGATGTTAAGTTCGTGTGGACGCCTAAGTGTGATCAAAAATTTAATAAATTGAAGGAGAAGTTGACTACTGCACCTGTTTTAACCATTCCAGATGGGAGCGAAGGTTTAACCATGTATACAGATGCTTGTAGTATCGATTTGGGAGAAGTTCTGATGTAGCATAAGAGAGTTATTACCTATGCAAGTCGACAGCTAAAGCCACATGAGAAATATTACGCTACGCAGGATTTGAGATTTTGGCTGTTGCCTTCGCACTTAATATGTGGAGGCATTATCTTTTGAGTGAAAAGTTCGAGTTATACTTGGACCACAAATCCTCAAAATACCTTTTTATCTAGAATGATTTGAATTTGAGACAACAGATATGACTGGAGTTTCTCACTTCTTATGATTTGGAGATTCTCTATACCTTTGGGAAAGCAAATGCTATTGCAGATGCGTTAAGCAGAAATGTAGCAGTGGTTGCTAACTTAGAAGTTAAGCTAGTATTAATTGAGAGGATTGCATCTATTTAGGAGACAGATCCTATTTTGGCTTGACCTAAGAAGGATGTCTAAGAAGATGTTGTTTCAAGCTTTGAGATTGATCCCTAGGGCATACTGAAAAAACGGCCGCGTATGTGTTCCAAATGTTAATGGACTTAGGCAAGAAATGTTAGCATTCCACCATTCAAAATTATCCTTCCATCTAAGAGTGACCAAGATATTCAAAGATATGAAGAGGGTATTTTGGTAGAAGGGATTAAGTGAAATATTTCGATCTTTGTGAGTCGTTATGCAAACTGCCAACATATTAAGAGTGACCGGCAAAAGTTAGCTGGACTGCTTCATCCACTTAATATCCTGAAGTGGAAGTAGGAGCAGATTTCCATGGACTTTATTGATGGGCTTTCTAGGTAAAGAGAGGGAACAAAGGCATTTGGGTTATAGTCAATCGACTAACCAAGAATGCCCATTTCATTCCTGTTAAATCGACTAGGACTGCTACAAGTCTAGAGAGTTTGTCTATGAAGGAAATTGCGAGACTCCATGGTATTCCTTTTAGTATTGTAAGTAACCGAGACTCGATATTAACTAGTGAGTTCTGGAAGGGAATGCAAACTGCTTTAGGGATCGAGTTAAGTCTGAGTACAACTTACCATCCCCAGACAGATCAGCAGACAAAGAGAGTGAATCGGATCTTGGAAGATTTATTGCGAGCATGCATTCTTGACTTCGAGGGTTCTTGGGAAAATCATTTACACTTAGTCGAATTTATTTACAATAATAACTATCAGGTAAGCATTGGTATAGCCCCTTTCGAAGCTCTTTATGGTTGTCCGTGTCGTTCTCCTTCATGTTGGGTTGACTCTAGTGACAAAATTGTTCTTGGACTTGACATGACCTTAGAAGCCAGTGAGAAGGTAGCCGATATTAGAAGGAAGCAGAGGATCAGTAGAAGTGTTATCCAGGTCAAAGGCATAGGGATCTAGAGTTCTCAGTTGGAGATTCGGTGTTTGTGAAAGTCACTTCGTTGAGAAGTGTTGTGAGGTTTGGGAATTCAAGGAAGCTAGCCCTTCATTATATAGGCCCTTTGTCCATACTTGACCGGATTGGTAGACTTGAATATAAAGTGAAGTTACCAGATAGACTATCAGATGTGCACAACGTATTTCACATATCTCATTTACGTAATTATATACAAGATCCTTCGATGATAGTAGAACCAGCACAACAAGTTGACTTGGAAGTCCAGCCTAACCTAACCAATCTTAGGCGGCCTACTTGTATCATCGCTTGAGATATAAAATGATTGAGGATGAATGTGACGATCCGCAAATCCGACCCATTTAGAGCTGACAATAAACCATACATGTCCAACCCAAAACAAACGGAAAGACGGATAATCATGAGAAACAAAGAAAGAGAGAAGAAGAGAAGAGAAGAAGAAGAGAGAAAGAAACTAAAACAAATACAGAATCTCACAATCGCAGGGGAAAACATATAATATCATATGTTTGATCTTTACAAAACAAAAACCGTAATATATATATACATCCATAAGGGTACAACAATCAATCACTAATCATCAGCCTGGACAGTTATAATAACATGTCCTTACAATTGCTGATAATTTAACAATAATGCAGCAGAAAATAAACATATACGTGAATACGACCAAAAGACTTCCAGCTCGTCTCCTGAAGCTCCAAAGCATCCAGATCTACATCTAAAAATATGCTCGGTCTGACCCGAGCATTGAAAGGGAAGAACGCTCGGATCAGTCTGTTAAACCAGCATGAGAAAACACATCTCAATTGAATTTATTTTAATGTTATAAAACTTTCCTTTATCAAAACGAAGGTATCTCGTAAGACCACGCCCGCACATAAACACGGACGGGTTTTTACCTTATGATGACCAAAACATTTCATATCAAATCCTATTATATTATACTAGTGTTTAGTATACAAATAATATTAATCATAGCCGAAATTGTTACCATTATTAAATTCCAGCATGCTTGGCTCTACAAACAAAATGGCAGGCACGTAGTGGAGAATGGATTTCCATATAAATGATCGAATGAAGGGACTACCTTCCGGCAATACATCTCTAGAGGAATGTACCGAGGCGCAACTGATGGTCCTCTACCAACACAAGACCGGCCTACCTCTTCCTAGATAGTACCGAATATGTCATCACCCCTGTCATTATCGACCTATATATCCGAGAGCCCTCATAGCATATATCCATAATATTTTAAAACCCGAACATTATAGCGGGAATAAATATATCTAGAAGAGGATGATCATATCCTAATGATTGCGAACCACATAGCCTTGCCGCATCTACCCTGTTGCGGTCATTTTCGGGTGTAAGGCCTGAGGTCACGTTTACCTTTCACATAACACATTATCTTTCCTCTTTGAATGCCACACTGTCATTCCTTCGATCGCTAATGACTTTCATGAACTTACAACCTCTGAGCTTGTACGTCTCAGAGAAGGATGTTAAGCTAAGAGAAGTTGCCTTCTCCGCCAATGTACGTTTATAAAAGTCAACGATGTAATCTCAAAAATGCAATGTCAGACATCCATCCATATAGGTTGTCCAGGAACAGGACAAACCGAAGGTACTGTCCTACCACATCCTCTCGGGAATTAACCATAGAATTAGTAGCGAGAAGTCCTTGCATATCGTGGATTTTTAAAACGAAGCACTACTGCCACCATAAATATATGATATGGTAAATTTCACATCGAGGGACTAGTGGGAGGTGGCCCTGCATCATGAATATCTCCATCTTCACAATCATAATCATCAATCTGCACTGTTGAACGCATACATTGGTCCGAAGTGGTTCTTGGATAATTCCGACCCCAGTTTCTCCGGACCAATAACGATAAGAGAGTCTTAACCACATTCAGAAATCATGTCTCGTAGACTTATCACTTTTCCAACTCTCAACTTGCTATCCTTCAGCCAAGAAGGAAGCCTGGTAGATTGGAGTACCATAAACACTCCACACTACTTAAATCAACATTCTTAATCCAAATGATAATCAATCCTACATAGTCGGCTTCGTGCTAAATACACGACTAATCAGTTCCCACATAAAGTCAAGGAACAAAAATGACCAAATTTGATAGTCGGTTATTTAACTATCAATGCAAACAAACAATATCTAGCACCATAAGCAATCACTAGGCCCATTTAATTAATATTTTATTAATTAAATCAATTTCCAAATATTTGCTTCAAATTATCTTAAAAAAAGACATATTCTCAAAACCATTTCACTCTTTCTATATTGGAAAACATTCCCATACACTTATATCAACTGTATAAAACGGTATAAGTATTTTAAATAACACTACCATTTGGAGACACGCCAAATAGATTTCTATAACTGTACAACTCTAGAGTTCGTACGCCTCCGGATGAGTGTTAAGTATAGGAAGCGATGCTCCTACACCACCAAGCCTTTTGTACGATCATAAGAACCAATTCGTGCATTTCACGATAGAAGGTCGAAACATCATTTATTGGATCAAAACGAATGTTGTGTAAAACATCGTTATGAAAAACCAAAAACAATAATATAGGGGTTCGATTAATATATATATATATATATATATCCCATATACTATATAAAATGTTTCCTTTCGAAAATCATTACTATAACAACAATGTTATAGTCCATGCCTTCCTCACTTCCCGAAAATGTCTATTACAATAATAAATGTTGAAATCTATGTTTTCGATACTTATCACATTTTGCAAACCATTTATTCCATTTGGAATTAATATTTCCAAAACATTACTTTTTGAAAGGTAAAGTTCTTTGAAACCATTAACTCCATCAAAATATTTCTTTCAAACGTTCCTTTAATAAAATCCATATTTTAAACCTCAACATAAATCATTTCCATATTTATAACTATGTTTATAAATATCCATTCGATTTTATAAAACTTCTATTTACAAAGTTCTATTTATAAATCCATTCTTTAATAAAACTAATTTTACTATCAAAATCCATTTGTAAATCCATTCTTTAATAAAACTAATTCTACTATCAAAATCCACTTATAATCCATTTCTTTATAAAGCAAATTTACTTATAAAATCCATTTATCAAATCAGCTTTAAATCCATTTTCAAAATGTTTATAAATTCAGATCATAAATCCATTTTGTTACTTATAAAATATCACTTTTATAAATCTTTTATATAAACTTATTCCAAAATCTCAAATCAAAGCATTTCTTAAAACTATACTTCTATAACATTAAAAATCATAAATTTAATTTCTTTAAAAAAAATTCATTTCCTTTAATAATTTAAAATTTATTAAATAACATATACTTCCAAAATCACTACGAAATCCCTTTTAATTCAAAATTAGTATTTTTAGTATTTTAAAATATAAAAAATAAGGCCCAGTGCTACTAAAGCACTAAATAAGCCACATCACATCAAAATCGGTATCATGGCATCCAACACATCATATATTAGCACATATATGAAAAGTAAAATTAACAGTGGTTAGGAATCCTATTGGATCCCTCCAACCTGTCCCCCGCATCAAAGATAGAATATAATTATAAAATATAAATCAACCGCTTCGAGGCGGGATTCGTATACAAAGGGTCATTTGCTTTACACGGGAACGTAATAGGCTCTCATCCGCTCCAATAGGTAAAAATATATCCAAACCAATTAATACATATAGTATATCATCCAAACAAGCAACAAACAACATAAATAAATTTATTCTCACTTATATAAAAATATAAGCAAGCCAGAGAAGTGAGTTTATTCACAAAAATGCCAGAAATCGCCAAAGCGCTCCAGTTTGAATTAAAATTGAACGGTCTTCAGTTTAACCTAAAATTCTAACTAGCTTCGAATTCATCCAATCCAACTCCATAGCGTAGTGCTTGCTGATATGAATGTAATGCAACTTGTCACGCTCGAAACGGATCTCGTACAAGAAAGTTATGGATTAATTAACATAACGAGATAATTAATTTTAATTAACTTAAATAAATTTAAAATTATACCCTTTAACCTTTTCTGCCCTCCATCCCCTGATGTGTTTCCTTCTTCTAGGCGTTCATTTTTTTCCTTCGATCAACTCGCGCCCACCACTATGACATGCCAAACCGCTGCCGTCTGCCCTGACCGCCGCACCTCTGCCTCCACTCGCCGAACTGCCACAACGTGCGTCCGCGTACATGCAAAATCGCGGTCGCAAGACCGAAAAGTACAGATGAATGGAGGCAAATTTTCGTCGCCTCGGTCGACGATAGCTCGATCCAACCGGTGGATAGCTTCGTATCGATGCTCTCTACGTTTCTATAGTCGAAGTCGAAGGCTAATTCGGCTCCTAGATGCTCAAATCAATGTTAGCTGTTGGGTGGTGGAGTTTTAATGGTGGCTGAAATTAGATTTTAGGGTTAGGTTTGCAAATGGAAGAAAGTTGACAGCTGTTTATAGAAGATTTTCCGAAGTATTATTCACCCGCGGAAATTTCGTACTCCAAACAAAGCATGCCGCTTGGCCTTCTATATGTTATACCCCTATTCCAAACACAATGAAATATATATCGAGAGCCAGTTCCATAATATTCAGAAGATAGTTTTCAAAATCGAACTATTTTAATTTAAAATTCCTTTAATCAATTCTACGCGTTTCGAACTTTCACGACCAAACGATACGTCCAATTGCCACTAAATTCGACATCATATAATAATTCACTATTACGGATCTGATGAAACTGGTTTCGTCGAAATCCAAGACCGTGCCCAAAAAGACTATTTTTACACGTTAATTAAAACGAGTAATTTCCAAAACCAATCTACTCACTTTTAATTCAAATTTAAAAGTTCACTATCTCCATTCTAATTTAAATAAAATTTAAATCAACTTAAAAATCATTTTTCATTCACATTAAATCCAAGATTCAATTATTTAAACAATTTCAATTATTAAATTTAACAATTTAATTATCAAATAAATCACTATATTTGAAATATAAGTTATTTAACTTATAAAAATTAACTTTTCAATATTTATAATCTACTAAATATTCCAAATTCGAATGACTAAAATTCTGGGTTGTTGCAGACTCCCCTCCTTAAAAGAATTTCATCCCTGAAATTACCAAGTAAGAAAAATGCCACAAAATCTATTAACTTTTCAAAACAATTAGTTAAAACTGGATTACCAAATTCTTTTAAACCTTTTAAATTTTTGAAATCAATTTGTTAAAATTCTACAAAAACTTTTTCTAAGTTTTCAAATTCATTCATTCCAACTTATAAAACCAAAATCAAAATTTTAGTTATCAATATTTTTTCTAAAATTCTCAAAAAATTTCTAATGCCTTAAATTTTTGGAAAATTTTGCCAACACCTCCTTTACACGGTTCGATCATTGTAAATCACAATATATATATATATATAATCATAAATATATATCTCATCTTCAAGGAAGAGGCATCCCATAGGGAAAAAATATAAAAGTATGATATGTAATTCAAGATGTGTACCTTTTATTATATTAGCAAGCATATACAATCAATATAATGCGAAAGCGAACTCCTAGTGCGAAGCATACACCATCTGCACCTACTAATCACTCAACAACCAATGAGAACATGTATATTGAAAGTAATATCAATATATAGCATGTGCTAGTACAACTACATATAGCAAATGCAACAAGAGAAACCATCAAATAATTAATATTCATCCACTTAATTCATAATCCATATCATTTTTCATTTTCTAATGTCAATATTGAATTTATTAATGCTCGTACAATGTACATATATCATCCGTACGCAAAACTATACTTGATCACTCGCTCAATCACACAATTTCCCTTTCGAACTAGTATCGTTCATACGACCACTCTAGTGTGGACTAAGATCCGGTTCCTTGATTAGAAAACCGCCATTCTCCTTGCGTAGCCATATACTATGATAGAGAATTTTAGAATCAATCAAAAATCCATATCCAGGATTTGCCGTTATGAAATCGAGTGAAAAATTCCAACTCGTACTGCTGTAAATCACCTCGAAATCGTATTTTTGAATCTGGATCAAACAGTTATGCACAAAAAAATATACATACAACTTACGATATATTTCAATGGGTTTCTTATTATATCCCATTCTCCTTATTTAAATTCAATTACTTTTACATTCATTTGGTCTGCATTCAATTTAAATTAAATTCAATTATTCATATTAATTTCACTTACATTCAATTTATTAACATTCACTTATTTATCTTCACTTTCATTATATTCACATTCAATTAATTTACCTTAAATTCAATTTAAGTTTAACAACAATTCATTCCATATACAATTTACTTAAGATATTTTCTTTTAGTACTAACAAAACTTAACAACCATACCTTAAAATTATTTACTTAAGTTTATAAACATTTAACACAACACTTCTTATGTTTGTATTTCACTTTAAAACTTAATTTCACGTGTGTTCTATCAAACAACATTCTAAACCATATTCAATTCTTTTTTTTACAACTTAAGTTGAAATGCATTTAAGTTCATTTTATTTCAAATCAAATTCTATTTCATTTAACTTGTTTTCATCCCACTTTACTTAATCTTGAGTTAAATTTTATTATTTATAATTCAAATTCAGAATTAGATTTCTTTTCTTCTTAACATTCACATTCAAAAAATTTAGATTTTGTTTTTTCAGCTTAATATTCCTCAAATCTATAAGTTATACAAACTTATTTACTTAAAATTCCATGAATTCATTTGACTTAAGTTTATTCATATACTATATTTACAATTCAGGGTTATAAAATCACTTTACGATTTAAGTGTATTCATTTCATTATTTTATCTAATTCATTACAAATTCAACTCACCTCATTTAACTTTTCTTAAGTGAAAATTCATTTCACTAACTCAATTTATTTAACTTTACTCAAGTTAAATTCTTTATTTCATATTCCAATTTCAAATTCACTTTTGTTTGCTTAACCAAAATGTTCAACCATTTTAAAATTTGGTTTTATTTTCCTGTTAAATTCATAAGTAGTATACTTATTTCTTATCTATACTATATTCAAATTATAAGTTCAAAAACTTATTTTTATATATTTATCAAATCATACTTGTAATTTTTTTTCAATCAAAACTTGTTTTATCAAAACAAAACTTCAAATGAAAATTACAAAGGTAGCGATTCATCACATAGAAACTCGAAAATGAATATTGATGATGCCGTAGTCATCACCCGAATTATTTCCCAGCAACTAAAGTGAATTTAGTGCTTTTTTATTTCTTTTAAATTCCCTTTTATTATAAATCACATTTATAAATTTATACTTATATAACTTTACTTATTTCACTTTGGTTATATATACCATTTCATAATTGTTTATCTTTGTTTATATTTATAATAACAACAACTTTTTATTAAAACACAATCAATAAACAACAAATGGTTATAATCAAATATTACCATTCATTAACAGCCAAACACACCATATATAACTTATAGTAATCTTTGAAAATTATTCCATTATATATATAATATAATTTAGGTAAAATTATTTCATTTACCCACTTTCAAAAACAATCTTATGTTTGTTTGCCTTGTTTAAGTGTTCTGGAATCCTAATTGATAACATTGGCCAGGTGCATCGAATAGAACCCAAAATTAAAACTTAACGAATCAAACAACCCAATATAAAACATTTTTTATATCACTAAAAAATATGCTCTAATATATACACTCAAACTCAATCTAGGGTATTACTAACCATATCTATAATGAGTACCCATAAAAGCCTAGGAGTTCGCACAATCCTAAGCTCTGATACCAGATGTGACGACCCACAAATCTAACCAATTTAGAGCTGACAAAAACCACACATGTCCAACCCAAAACGAACGAAAAGATGGATAAACATGAGGAAGAAAGAAAGAGAGAAGAAGAGAAGAGAAGAGAAGAAGAAGAGAGAAAGAAACTAAAACAATTATAGAATCTCACAATCGCAGTGGAAAAACATATAATATCATATCAATGATCTTTATCAGAAACTGTAATTTATATACATCCATCAGAGTACAACAATCGATCACTAATCATCAGCCTGGACAGTTATAATAACCTGTCCTTACAATTACTGAAATTTAACGACAATGCAGCGAAAAATAAACATATACGTGAATAAGACCAAAAGACTTCCAGCTCGTCTACTGAAGCTCCAAAGCGTCCAAACCTACATCTGAAAATATGCTCGGTCTGACCCGAGCATTGAAAGGGAAGAACGCCCAGATCAGTCTGTTAAACCAGCGTGAGAAGGCACATCTCAAGTGAATTTATTTTAAAGTTATAAAACTTTCCTTTTTCAAAACAAAGGTATCTCGTAAGACCATGCCCACACATAAACACGGATAGGTTTTTACCTTACAATAACCAAAACATTTCATATCAAATCCTATTATATTATACTAGTGTCTAATATACAAATAATATTAATCATAGCCGAAATTGTTACTATTATTAAATTCTAGTATACTAGGCTCTATGAACAAAATGGCAGGCAAGTAGTGGAGAATGAATTTCCATATAAATGGTAAATTTCTTTAAAACCATTAACTCCATCAAAATATTTCTTTCAAATGTTCCTTTAATAAAATCCATATTTTAAACCTCGACATAAATCATTTCCATATTGATAACTATGTTTACAAATCTCCGTTCAATTTTATAAAACTTCTATTTACAAAGTTCTATTTATAAATCCATTCTTTAATAAACTAATTCTACTACCAAAATCCATTTATAATTCCATTCTTTAATAAAACTAATTCTACTATCAAAATCCACTTATAATCCATTTCTTTATAAAGCAAATTTACTTATAAAATCCATTTATCAAATCAGCTTTAAATCCATTTTAAACATTTATAAATTCAGATCATAAATCCATTTTATTACTTATAAAATATCACTTTTATAAATTTTGTATATAAACTTATTCCAAAATCTCAAATCAAAATATTTCTCAAACCTATACTTTTATAAAATTAAAAATCATAACTTTAATTTCTTTAAAAACAAATTCATTTTCCTTAATAATTTAAAATTTATTAGATCATATATACTTCCAAAATCACTTCGTAATCCATTTTAATTCAAAATCACTATTTTTAGTATTTTAAATTACCAAAAATAAGGCCTAGTGCTACTAAAGCACTAAATAAGTCACATCATATCAAAATCAATATCATGGCATCAAACACATCATATATATATATATGAAAAGTAAAATTAACAGTGATGAGGAATCCTGTTGGATCCCTCCAACATGTCCCCCTGCATCACAGACATCATATAATCATAAAATATAATTCAACCACTTTGAGGCAGAATTCGTATACAAAGGGTCATCCGCTCTTACACGGAAACGTAAAGTCTCATCCGCTCCAATGGGCAGGAATATATCCAAACCAACAAATATATATAGTATATCATCCAAACAAGTAACAAAAATCATAAATAAATTTATTCCTATTTATAAAAAAAATATAAGCAGGCCAGAGAGGTGAGTTTACTCACAAAAATGCCAAAGATCGCCAAAGCGCTCCGGTTTGAATTAAAATTGAACGGTCATTCAATTCAACCAAAAATTCCAATTAGCTCCGAATTCATTCAATCCAACTCCATAGCCCAGTGCTCGCTGATACGAATGCAACGCGACTTGTCGCGCTCGAAACGGACTTCGTACTAGAAAGTTATGGATTAATTAACATAACGAGATAATTAATTTTAATTAACTTAAATAAATTTAAAATTAAACCCTTTAACCTTTTCTTCCCTCCATCCCCTTATGCGTTTCCTTCTTTTAGGCGTTCGTTTTTTTATTTCGATCAACTCGCGCGCCCACCACCATGAAGCACCGAGCCGCCGCCGCGCCTCCGCCTTCACTCATGGAACCGCCACAGTGCGCGCACATACGTGCAAAAATCGGGTCACGAGACCCAAAACTGCAGATGAATGGAGGCCAATTTCCATCGCCTTGGTCAATGATAGCTCGATCCAACCGATGGATAGCTTCGTATCGATGCTCTCTACGATTTCCTAGTTGAAGCCGAAGGCTAATTCGGCCCCTAGAGGCACCGATCAATGTTAGCCGTTGGATGGTGGAGTTTTAATGGCGGCAGAAATTATATTTTAGTGTTAGGTTTTCAAATGAAAGAATGTTGACAGCTATTTATAGAAGATTTTCCAAAGTACTATTCATCCGCGAAAATTTCAAACTCCAAACGAAGCGTGCCGCCTGACGTTCTATATGCTATACCCCTATTCTGAACATAATAGAATATATATTGAGAGCCAATTCTATCATGTTTAGAAGATAGCTTTTCAAAATCGAATTATTTTAATTTAAAATTCCTTTAGTCAATTCTACGCGTTTCAAACCCGCATGACTAAACGATACGTCCAATCGCCACAAAATTCCACAGCATATAATAGTTCACCATTACGGATTCGATGAAACTGGTTTCGTCGAAATCGAAGACAGTGCCCAAAAAGACTATTTTTACACGTTAATTAAAACGAATAATTTCCAAAATCAGTTTAATCACTTCTAATTCAAATTTAAAAGTTCTCTCTCTCCATTCTAATTTAATTAGAATTTAAATCAACTTTAGAAATCATTTTTCATTCACATTAAATTCAAGATTCAATTATTTAAACAATTTCAATTATTAAATTTAACAATTTAATTATCAAATAAATTGCTATATTTGAAATATAAGTTATTTAACTTATAAAAATTAACTTTTCAATATTTAAAATCAATTAAATATTACAAATTCAAATAACTAAAATTCTGGGTAGTTACAATGAAGGTTGTGAATCTTGTTAAGGTTCAGTGGAGTGGAGACAATAGGTGTAACAACCTGGAATTTCACCACATTAATTTTCGAATATTTAATTAATTTTAAATATTCAAATAATAGGTTTTATAATTAAAATAAAAACTCTTTTAAATAATAAATATTAAAGATAAAATAGTTTTCAAAATTAGTTTAAAAAATATTTAGTTCGAAGAAAAATCGAAAATATGATCGAATTCGTTTTCCAAATTTCCGGCGTTTCATTGTATAAAAGATGTTTGAAATGTTGTGAGCCTTGTTTATATTTGAAACAACATTTAAATGGTTAAGAATGTAAACTAGTTTGTATATATTGGTATATACATTGGTATATATACTTAAGTATATACATGTATATACTAAAAGATGCCTTAAGAGACATGATTTGACACTTTGGCGACTCGAGTACAAAACATGTTTAAACATGTATTCTTTGACATGATGGGGAGGGGAGACAAGGTGGAGGATGACAAGGTATGTGTGGTGGAAGGTTTTAAGGTGGCAAGACAATATGGAGGGTAAATGACAATGGGTGTTTAGGTAATTCACATTTTTACTTGCTTATAAATAGCCTTTCATCTCTCTAAATTTTCCTCTACTTCCACCGATCGGATCTCTCTCATATATTATCAAATGAAGTAATTTTTTTTCAAATCATGTAAAATTCCAGTGGCTACAACTTTTATGTTGATCACTTCTTCAAATTTTGAGCATAGTTATGTCAAAATATCAATTGTTTACAAAGTATTTTTGGATCTAGAATTCGAGTCCGAAAATAGTCCTTCTTTTGACCATATCTTCTTCAAAACTAATCGAAATTGAGTGATTCTTTTTCTAAAATTGTAGAGAAAAGAATCTTCTAAAATCTTTCCTCATTACATCTTTTTCAAAATCGGAGAGTAAATAGTCAAAAACCAGTTGGAAAGTGACCTATTTGCATGTTCATTTTTGAGAATTTGATGATTATCCAAAGTCACTCCACCTTACCAAAACAAGTTTCACTTCCTTCTTCTTTCAAGATCAAGCCTACCTAGTGTATTAAGGGTCCAAGTCTCCATCTTTTGCTTAGGAATGGAAGTGCTTGGTCGTACCTAAGTTAGCGAGGGTTTGGATAGCTCTCGGTGAGTAAAACTTCACCCTCAAAACCAAAGTTTTTAAACTATATTCATGTTCATATTAGAAGCTAATTAATGCTTGTAGTATGAATTGGATGATGTATTGGTTGTTGTTTGGTTTATGCTTTGAAAAGTTGTCGTGTTTGAATGTTAGTAAGCATATAGTTATCTATATGAAAAGTTAGTAGTTAAAGTTAATATAATTGTCAGTAAATATTAATTACATGCTTTTCATAGTAAATTACCATGTATATATGCTCATATCCTTGCTATGTAATGTTTGGTTGTAATGATAATGCCATAAACTCGTTTGCTGAACTACCCGTATGGCGATAGTCGGTATATCAGCACTTTCGGAAAATCACTTTTTATCGAAACCGTATGGTTTCATCTTCGTGCTTAGAATTGTTTTACAAGTTAAGTAAGATTTTGATTAACGGTTTTTTTAAAAGTAATTAACCATTTTAATAATGATTATTTAATTAATAAGGATTAAGGTTAACTAATTACTTAGTTAATGATGTTTAAAGAAAATTAATCAGTTAATTATGATGAATTAAACTTAATTAATCAATTAATTATTGATGTTTTTAAATTAATTAATCTTTTTAATCAATGACTTTAAAAGTTAATCAACTTGTTTGAAATTTGATTACTCCTTCTTTAAATGATGTTTTAAATTAATTAATCGTTTTATTTAATCATGTTTAAGGCTAAGTAATCTTTTGATAATGATGGATTAAAATTAATTAATCAATTAACTAATGATGTTTTAAATTAGTTAATTTTTTAATTAATGATTTTTAAAGTAAATCTATTTGTTTTAACCTAAGTAATCTTTCCTTTAATGATGTTTTAAAGTTGTTAATCATTTTAAATGATATTTAATTATTAATTAATTAATTTAATTAATTATATTTAAATAATACTAATTAATTGAATTAATGATATTTTAAAGGTGATTTACCCTTGTCAATTAAAGGCATTTAAAGTTAATTTATCAACTTAATTAATGAAGTTTCAAAGTGAATTTATTAAAGTAACAAGGATGTTTTGACTTTGTATTCATTTTAATTAATAATAATAAATTATTTATTACTTTAATTTATTTAATTATAATAATTTTTAATTAAATTAATGGTGTTTAAAAGTGATTAACTTTTTTTGGATTAAAGGCTATTAAAGTCAATCAATCAGCTGAAGTAATGAAGTTTTAAAGTTTAATAAATCAATGTAACAAGGATGGTTTTAGTTATTAAATCCTTTATATAATGATGTTTAAACTTAGTGAACTCCTTTAACAAAGTGTTTTAAAGCTAAAATTTGTATTGTGAAGCCCAAACACGAGTTTGGTTTTAAAAATAAAAGTTTGATTCGTTTATGCAAACAAATTAATTTCCGTAAAGCGATATCACTTATATGGAATCGATTTATTTGTATACTTAGCACTAAACATCGAAGAGGTAGACTTGCTTCTATTTCTAAAGTTAAAAATAGTCATGAGACGTGCCTTTGAGGTAACACTATCATGACTTTTCAGGTATTATTATTAAGCAAGAAATAGTACAAGTTTGAACTCGATGAGTGGTGATAAGTATACAAGACTTATTTTCCATATACGATCGTTTAATTTCATCGATTGTTGGTTTCTCAGCTGTTTGTTCATTCAGCTTCTTTATTATCGTCAATCTAAGACAATGTGTTACTCCGTTGAGCTTTGTTATCCTTTGTTGGAAATGACTAAACCCACAGCATGAGAGGAATCCAAGCCATGTGGTTTGCTGCCATTAGGGTATTTTCACATATTATCTAGATTTTTGTGTACCGTCACGTGAAAAATGGTTAAGATTTAGATGTGAAATATTTGTATACTTGGTAAGGTTTGGCTGGGTTCGGCTTGGTATTGTCCGAGAAGTGTCGTAGAGTATATGAGCTTCTCAGAAGCATATTACTAGAGGTATACTTCAAGGGGGTGCACCTTCCTAGTCATTTGTTGGAAATTTTCCTTATTTGATTTGAACGTTTGAATCTGTTTATCTTTAAACTGCCACGAGAAGAGTCAACCACTCTTTGTGGTGTTTAAGTATTAATTCCGTTTTATTAAGTTTGGACTATTTCCTTGTTTTATCCATTCTGTTCAATTTGGATTTTATTCAGACTATTTCCATTCTTTCAAGTCTGAATGTTATACTAATTATGCCCATCATCTATGTTCGGATTTGTTCCCTATTGTTCATTTCCATTTTTGGTTGTTGTTTATGTGGGAGAAAACCCATTCCGCGTTAGTAGCATGGTCCCACATGTTTTTGTTTAAATACACCCCATTTGTTTCATTGTTTTACTCATACCAGACATTTTTTCTGACTCGAGTTGTTTATATTCCCCAAACTCTCGGGTTCTCAATTATATTTGAGTAGTCCAAGAATAGCAGGTTTTTCTTTGGAGCCCTTTAAAGACGACGGACGAGCAAGAGGCTCCTTAGTTATCTAGTCATTTATTTCCGCTGTATGATTATGTAGGTGTATTTTATATCTTAAAAATGAAAAGTCGAAATGTATAGCTATTAATCTATGAGATGTAGTACTTTTGTTTAACTCTGATAGCTCCATGTAAGGAGTAATCTTTTGTATTATATCATTTTGTATTATATGAAACCATTCCGCTGTGAGGTATTTCTATTATGTTCTTTCCATTATTTATTTTACCCCATGGCAACTTATCTTTCGGATGTTTGGACAATGGCATACGAATACCGAGGATGTATTAAGTATCGTTCCGAGGGGTCAGAAAGGTGGGTCGTCATAGATGGTATCATAACTTAGGTTTAGCGAACCCCTAAGCCGTGGTGGGGTAACCTCTCTAAGGATAGGATTAGTGATGCAGCGCAATCTGCCATATCTATAATGAGTACCCATAAAAGCCTAGGAGTTCGCACAATCCTAAGCTCTGATACCAGATGTGACGACCCACAAATCTAACCCATTTAGAGCTGACAAAAACCACACATGTCCAACCCAAAACGAACGGAAAGATGGATAAACATGAGGAAGAAAGAAAGAGAGAAGAAGAGAAGAGAAGAGAAGAGAAGAAGAAGAGAGAAAGAAACTAAAACAATTACAGAATCTCACAATCACAGCGGAAAAACATATAATATCATATCAATGATCTTTATCAGAAACTGTAATTTATATACATCCATCAGAGTACAACAATCGATCACTAATCATCAGCCTAGACAGTTATAATAACTTGTTCTTACAATTACTGAAATTTAACGACAATGTAGCGAAAAATAAACATATATGTGAATAAGACAAAAAGACTTCCAGCTCGTCTACTGAAGCTCCAAAGCGTCCAAATCTACATCTGAAAATATGCTCGGTCTGACCCGAGCATTTAAAGGGAAGAACGCCCAGATCAGTCTGTTAAACCAGCATGAGAAGGCACATCTCAACTGAATTTATTTTAAAGTTATAAAACTTTCCTTTTTCAAAACAAAGGTATCTCGTAAGACCATGCCCACACATAAACACGGATAGGTTTTTACCTTACAATAACCAAAACATTTCATATCAAATCCTGTTATATTATACTAGTGTCTAATATAAAAATAATATTAATCATAGCCGAAATTGTTACTATTATTAAATTCTAGTATACTAGGCTCTATAAACAAAATGGCAGGCAAGTAGTGGAGAATGAATTTCCATATAAATGGTAAATTTCTTTAAAACCATTAACTCCATCAAAATATTTCTTTCAAATGTTCCTTTAATAAAATCCATATTTTAAACCTCGACATAAATCATTTCCATATTTATAACTATGTTTACAAATCTCCGTTCAATTTTATAAAACTTCTATTTACAAAGTTCTATTTATAAATCCATTCTTTAATAAACTAATTCTACTACCAAAATCCATTTATAATTCCATTCTTTAATAAAACTAATTCTACTATCAAAATCCACTTATAATCCATTTCTTTATAAAGCAAATTTACTTATAAAATCCATTTATCAAATCAGCTTTAAATCCATTTTAAACATTTATAAATTCAGATCATAAATCCATTTTATTACTTATAAAATATCACTTTTATAAATTTTGTATATAAACTTATTCCAAAATCTCAAATCAAAATATTTCTCAAACCTATACTTTTATAAAATTAAAAATCATAACTTTAATTTCTTTAAAAACAAATTCATTTTCCTTAATAATTTAAAATTTATTAAATCATATATACTTCCAAAATCACTTCGTAATCCATTTTAATTCAAAATCACTATTTTTAGTATTTTAAATTACCAAAAATAAGGCCCATTGCTACTAAAGCACTAAATAAGTCACATCATATCAACATCAATATCATGGCATCAAACACATCATATAAACATATGAAAAGTAAAATTAACAGTGATGAGGAATCCTGTTGGATCCCTCCAACATGTCCCCCTGCATCACAGACATCATATAATCATAAAATAGAATTCAACCACTTAAAGGCAGAATTCGTATACAAAGGGTCATCCGCTCTTACACGGAAACATAAAGTCTCATCCGCTCCAATGGGCAGGAATATATCCAAACCAACAAATATATATAGTATATCATCCAAACAAAATCATAAATAAATTTATTCCTATTTATAAAAAAATATAAGCAGGCCAGAGAGGTGAGTTTACTCACAAAAATGCCAAAGATCGCCAAAGCGCTCCGGTTTGAATTAAAATTGAACGGTCATTCAATTCAACCAAAAATTCCAATTAGCTCCGAATTCATTCAATCCAACTCCATAGCCCAGTGCTCGCTGATACGAATGCAACGCGACTTGTCGCGCTCGAAACGGACTTCGTACTAGAAAGTTATGGATTAATTAACATAACGAGATAATTAATTTTAATTAACTTAAATAAATTTAAAATTAAACCCTTTAACCTTTTCTTCCCTCCATCCCCTTATGCGTTTCCTTCTTTTAGGCGTTCGTTTTTTTATTTCGATCAACTCGCGCGCCCACCACCATGAAGCACCGAGCCGCCGCCGCGCCTCCCCCTTCACTCATGGAACCGCCACAGTGCGCGCACATACGTGCAAAAATCGGGTCACGAGACCCAAAACTGCAGATGAACGGAGGCCAATTTCCATCGCCTTGGTCAACGATAGCTCGATCCAACCGATGGATAGCTTCGTATCGATGCTCTCTACGATTTCCTAGTTGAAGCCGAAGGCTAATTCGGCCCCTAGAGGCACCGATCAATGTTAGCCGTTGGATGGTGGAGTTTTAATGGCGGCAGAAATTATATTTTAGTGTTAGGTTTTCAAATGAAAGAATGTTGACAGCTATTTATAGAAGATTTTCCAAAGTACTATTCATTCGCGAAAATTTCAAACTCCAAACGAAGCGTGCCGCCTGACGTTCTATATGCTATACCCCTATTCTGAACATAATAGAATATATATTGAGAGCCAATTCCATCATGTTTAGAAGATAGCTTTTCAAAATTGAATTATTTTAATTTAAAATTCCTTTAGTCAATTCTACGCGTTTCAAACCCGCATGACCAAACGATACGTCCAATCGCCACAAAATTCCACAGCATATAATAGTTCACCATTACGGATTCGATGAAACTGGTTTCGTCGAAATCGAAGACAGTGCCCAAAAAGACTATTTTTACACGTTAATTAAAACGAATAATTTCCAAAATCAGTTTAATCACTTCTAATTCAAATTTAAAAGTTCGCTCTCTCCATTCTAATTTAAGTAGAATTTAAATCAGCTTTAGAAATCATTTTTCATTCACATTAAATTCAAGATTCAATTATTTAAACAATTTCAATTATTAAATTTAACAATTTAATTATCAAATAAATTGCTATATTTAAAATATAAGTTATTTAACTTATAAAAATTAACTTTTCAATATTTAAAATCAATTAAATATTACAAATTCAAATAACTAAAATTCTGGGTAGTTACAATGAAGGTTGTGAATCTTGTTAAGGTTCAGTGGAGTGGAGACAATAGGTGTAACAACCTGGAATTTCACCACATTAATTTTCGAATATTTAATTAATTTTAAATATTCAAATAATAGGTTTTATAATTAAAATAAAAACTCTTTTAAATAATAAATATTAAAGATAAAATAGTTTTCAAAATTAGTTTAAAAAATATTTAGTTCGAAGAAAAATCGTAAATATGATCGAATTCGTTTTCCAAATTTCCGGCGTTTCATTGTATAAAAGATGTTTGAAATGTTGTGAGCCTTGTTTATATTTGAAACAACATTTAAATGGTTAAGAATGTAAACTAGTTTGTATATATTGGTATATACATTGGTATATATACTTAAGTATATACATGTATATACTAAAAGATGCCTTAAGAGACATGATTTGACACTTTGGCGACTCGAGTACAAAACATGTTTAAACATGTATTCTTTGACATGATGGGGAGAGGAGACAAGGTGAAGGATGACAAGGCGTGTGTGGTGGAAGGTTTTAAGGTGGCAAGACAATATGGAGGGTAAATGACAATGGGTGTTTAGGTAATTCACATTTTCACTTGCTTATAAATAGCCTTTCATCTCTCTAAATTTTCCTCTGCTTCCACCGATCGGATCTCTCTCATATATTATCAAATGAAGTAATTTTTTTTCAAATCATGTAAAATTCCAGTGGCTACAACTTTTATGTTGATCACTTCTTCAAATTTTGAGCATAGTTATGTCAAAATATCAATTGTTTACAAAGTATTTTTGGATCTAGAATTCGAGTCCGAAAATAGTCCTTCTTCTTTTGACCATATCTTCTTCAAAACTAATCGAAATTGAGTGATTCTTTTTCTAAAATTGTAGAGAAAAGAATCTTCTAAAATCTTTCCTCATTACCTCTTTTTCAAAATCGGAGAGTAAATAGTCAAAAACCAGTTGGAAAGTGACCTATTTGCATGTTCATTTTTGAGAATTTGATGATTATCCAAAGTCACTCCACCTTACCAAAACAAGTTTCACGTCCTTCTTCTTTCAAGATCAAGCCTACCTAGTGTATTAAGGGTCCAAGTCTCCATCTTTTGCTTAGGAATGGAAGTGCTTGGTCGTACCTAAGTTAGCGAGGGTTTGGATAGCTCTCGGTGAGTAAAACTTCACCCTCAAAACCAAAGTTTTTAAACTATATTCATGTTCATATTAGAAGCTAATTAATGCTTGTAGTATGAATTGGATGATGTATTGGTTGTTGTTTGGTTTATGCTTTGAAAAGTTGTCGTGTTTGAATGTTAGTAAGCATATAGTTATCTATATGAAAAGTTAGTAGTTAAAGTTAATATAATTGTCAGTAAATATTAAGTACATGCTTTTCATAGTAAATTACCATGTATATATGCTCATATCCTTGCTATGTAATGTTTGGTTGTAATGATAATGCCATAAACTCGTTTGCTGAACTACCCGTATGGCGATAGTCGGTATATCAGCACTTTCGGAAAATCACTTTTTATCGAAACCGTATGGTTTCATCTTCGTGCTTAGAATTGTTTTACAAGTTAAGTAAGATTTTGATTAACGATTTTTTTAAAAGTAATTAACCATTTTAATAATGATTATTTATCTAATAAGGATTAAGAACTAATTACTTAGTTAATGATGTTTAAAGTAAATTAATCAGTTAATTATGATGAATTAAAGTTAATTAATCAATTAATTATTGATGTTTTTAAATTAATTAATCTTTTTAATCAATGACTTTAAAAGTTAATCAACTTGTTTGAAATTTGATTACTCCTTCTTTAAATGATGTTTTAAATTAATTAATCATTTTATTTAATCATGTTTATGGCTAAGTAATCTTTTGATAATGATGGATTAAAATTAATTAATCAATTAACTAATGATGTTTTAAATTAGTTAATTTTTTAATTAATGATTTTTAAAGTAAATCTATTTGTTTTAACCTAAGTAATCTTTCCTTTAATGATGTTTTAAAGTTGTTAATCATTTTAAATAATGATATTTAATTATTTATTAATTAATTTAATTAATTATATTTAAATAATACTAATTAATTGAATTAATGATATTTTAAAGGGATAGTTTGGCTCACATCCCTGATAAGTTTCAAAATAGAGAAAAAATCCTTGCCAAACTTAACTTACATTTTCGGTCCCTGTTTTCAAATTCGCGCGCGTAGAAAGACCAAAATACCCTTTACGTTTTTAACATTTCAAACGCGTATAACTTTATGTAGAAAAATCAGATCAGCATACCGTTGTCACCAAAAAATCACAAATTTGATGATCTTTAAAATGAGATCCATTGTTGATACCAAAAAAACATATTTAAGGTAAGAGTGCAATTATTCCATATATTTGCGGAGAATTCTGCAAATTTTAAACATTATCGATTTTTCTTCAAATGCCAACAGCTATTGCATATACTTGCTGAATTGTCTGCAACTATTGCGTATACTTGCAGGCATGTCATCAATTATTGCATATAATTGCTGAATTGTTTGCAAATATTGCATATAAATCTGCAATTATCTTTAATAATTGCATGTATGTCTGTAAATATTCTGATTAATTGCATGCTCATCGGCAACTATTCATATAAAAGCATTTCAATACAAAACTAGACATTTATAACTATAAATAACAAAATAAAGAATTTTAGTTCAATTATGAAGATTAAATTCATCATTCTTTACAATTATTCATAATATTTGCATAGTTATCAGCAATTATTCTCAATAATTGCATTTATTTCTGCAAATATTCAGAATAATTGCATTCTTATCAGCAATTTTTCTTGTAAAATCATTTCAATACTAAATTCATCTTTCTCTGCAATTATTCATAATAATTGCATAGTTATCAGCAATTATTCTCAATAACTGCATTTATTTCTGCAAACATTCAAAATAATTGCATTCTTATCAGCAATTATTCATGTAATCATTTCAATTCTAAATTCATGTAAAATCATTTCAATTCTAAACTCATATTTAAGGTAAGAGTGTAATTATTCCATATATTTGCGGAGAATTCTGCAAATTTTAAACATTATCGATTTTTCTTCAAATGCCAACAGCTATTGCATATACTTGCTGAATTGTCTACAACTATTGCGTATACTTGCAGGCATGTCATCAATTATTGCATATAATTGCTGAATTGTTTGCAAATATTGCATATAAATCTGCAATTATCTTTAATAATTGCATGTATGTCTGTAAATATTTTGATTAATTGCATGCTCATCGGCAACTATTCATATAAAAGATGAATTTAGAATAATTGCATAGTATATTTGCATAGTTATCAGCAATTATTCTCAATAATTGCATTTATTTCTGCAAATATTCAGAATAATTGCATTCTTATCAGCAATTTTTCTTGTAAAATCATTTCAATACTAAATTCATCTTTCTCTGCAATTATTCATAATAATTGCATAGTTATCAGCAATTATTCTCAATAACTGCATTTATTTCTGCAAACATTCAAAATAATTGCATTCTTATCAGCAATTATTCATGTAAAATCATTTCAATCCGAAATTCATCTTTCTCTGCAATTATTCATAATAATTGCATAGTTTTCAGCAATTATTCTCAAACAATTGCATTTATTTCTGCAAATATTCAAAATAATTGCATTCTTATCAGCAATTATTCATGTAAAATTATTTCAATCCGAAATTCATCTTTCTTAATTACATTCTTATTAGCAATTATTCATGTAAAATCATTTTAATCCTAAATTTATCTTTCTCTGCAATTATTTGTAATAGTTGCATAGTTATCAGCAATTATTCTCAATAATTTCATTTATTTCTGCAAATATTCAGAATAATTGCATTCTTATCAGCAATTTTTCTTGTAAAATCATTTCAATTCTAAACTCATCTGTCTCTGCAATTATTCATAATAACTGCATAGTTATCGGCAATTATTCTCAATAATTGCATTTATTTCTGCAAATATTCAAAATAATTGTAGTTTTTCATTTAAATCGAAAAATAAACCTTCGATTTTGTAGAGTCTTCAATTTAATTTCTTGATTCTCATAGTTTATAGACTCGGCTCGGTTTTTCATTTGATCAGAAGAAACTGAAGAAGAAGAACTGAAGCTCGACAGTGAAGCGTAGGGGTAATTTGGGGAAAAAATAGGCGGAAACCAAAAACAGGGACGTAGAAAGTATAATTTTTTCCACAGGGATCCGCTTTGAATTAAGTTCTGTTTTAAGGATGCGTGCCTAATATTCACTATTTTAAAGGTGATTTACCCTTGTCAATTAAAGGCATTTAAAGTTAATTTATCAACTTAATTAATGAAGTTTCAAAGTGAATTTATTAAAGTAACAAGGATGTTTTGACTTTGTATTCATTTTAATTAATAATAATAAATTATTTATTACTTTAAATTATTTAATTATGATAATTTTTTAATTAAATTAATGGTGTTTAAAAGTGATTAACTTTTTTTGGATTAAAGGCTATTAAAGTCAATCAATCAGTTGAAGTAATGAAGTTTTAAAGTTTAATAAATCAATGTAACAAGGATGGTTTTAGTTATTAAATCCTTTATATAATGATGTTTAAACTTAGTGAACTCCTTTAACAAAGTGTTTTAAAGCGAATATTTGTATTGTGAAGCCCAAACACGAGTTTGGTTTTAAAAATAAAAGTTTGATTCGTTTATGCAAACGAATTAATTTCCGTAAAGCGATATCACTTATATGGAATCGATTTATTTGTATACTTAGCACTAAACATCGAAGAGGTAGACTTGCTTCTATTTCGAAAGTTAAAAATAGTCATGAGACGTGCCTTTGAGGTAACACTATCATGACTTTTCAGGTATTATTATTAAGCAAGAAATAGTACAAGTTTGAACTCGATGAGTGGTGATAAGTATACAAGACTTATTTTCCATATACGATCGTTTAATTTCATCGATTGTTGGTTTCTCAGCTGTCTATTCATTCAGCTTCTTTATTATCGTCATTCTAAGACAATGTGTTACTCCGTTGAGCTTTGTTATCCTTTGTTGGAAATGACTAAACCCAAAGCATGAGAGGAATCCAAGCCATGTGGTTTGCTGCCATTAGGGTATTTTCACATATTATCTAGATTTTTGTGTACCGTCACGTGAAAAATGGTTAAGATTTAGATGTGAAATATTTGTATACTTGGTAAGGTTCGGCTGGGTTCGGCTTGGTATTGTCCGAGAAGTGTCGTAGAGTATATGAGCTTCTCAGAAGCATATTACTAGAGGTATACTTCAAGGGGGGTGCACCTTCCTAGTCATTTGTTGGAAATTTTCCTTATTTGATTTGAACGTTTGAATCTGTTTATCTTTAAACTACCACGAGAAGAGTCAACCACTCTTTGTGGTGTTTAAGTATTAATTCCGTTTTATTAAGTTTGGACTATTTCCTTGTTTTATCCATTCTGTTCAATTTGGATTTTTATTCAGACTATTTCCATTCTTTCAAGTCTGAATGTTATACTAATTATGCCCATCATCTATGTTTGGATTTGTTCCCTATTGTTCATTTCCATTTTTGGTTGTTGTTTATGTGGGAGAAAATCCATTCCGCGTTAGTAGCATGGTCCCACATGTTATTGTTTAAATACACCCTATTTGTTTCATTGTTTTACTCATACCAGACATTTTGTCTGACTCGAGTTGTTTATATTCCCCAAACTCTCGGGTTCTCAATTATATTTGAGTAGTCCAAGAATAGCAGGTTTTTCTTTGGAGCCCTTTAAAGACGACGGACGAGCAAGAGGCTCCTTAGTTATCTAGTCATTTATTTCCGCTGTATGATTATGTAGGTGTATTTTATATCTTAAAAATGAAAAGTCGGAATGTATAGCTATTAATCTATGAGATGTAGTACTTTTGTTTAACTCTGATAGCTCCATGTAAGGAGTAATCTTTTGTATTATATCATTTTGTATTATATGTAACCATTCCGCTGTGAGGTATTTCTATTATGTTCTTTCCATTATTAATTTTACCCCAAGGCAACTTATCTTTCGGATGTTTGGACAATGGCATACGAATACCGAGGATGTATTAAGTATCGTTCCGAGGGGTCAGAAAGGTGGGTCGTCATAGATGGTATCAGAACTTAGGTTTAGCGAACCCCTAAGCCGTGGTGGGGTGTGACGACCGCCCATGACCCCTGCACCGAATCTAGAGATAGTGCGCTGTAAAGTGTGCCAGGCGACCATGGACGATTGTCAGGGTAGATTAAAACAACAGAATCTATCGTATTACTCACAGCGCATGGACAAAATACAATAGAACATATATATAGTGAAGCTTTACGGAATAAAATGCCATCATATAAAACTTCATAATAGTTGAATACAAACATCCAAATAGCCAATACATCAAGCCTCACTACATAACACTCAGAGATTATACAAACAGCGGAACATCCAGTACATATAAGGAGATAATATGCAACCCTCTAGCTCGTCTTCGATATCAGCATCGTGAGAAGAGAACAGCACCTGTCACCTGCTACCTAGTCTGCCCGTCCCAAAATGGACGAACAGCCCAAGGCGATAAGAATTAAAACATAAAGCCTTGAGTCAGACAACAGTCTTAGTGAGCAGTAAATTAACTAACAACATACCAAAAGAGCATAAAGGAAAAAGGAATAGGAATACAACCCTCCCACTCCAACCTCATTCTACAGTGATAGCCCCCAGACACACACTAAGCAGAAGCAAGCATAGCAAAGCACACTATTTAAAGTAAAGCAATTATCACTCGAGTCAAGAGCGATGTTTTCCAAGTACAAATCCCAAGGTCTTAAACCAAGGTCAGATAAGCACCCAGGAAATACCGCTCTTGAGACCGAATGACGATACAACCAAACATCCATGACTCTGGCTATCACTGTTCACCGTTAGTTGAATGAACGGCTCCTTCTTTCATCCGTCAGTCAAGGGCTAATGGTAACCCCGGTTCTAGACATAACTCCCGCACGTCGTCGCAGCCCGTGCCAAGGATTTTCGCAACTACCTAGAGTACTCGACCATCAACAGTTAGTCTTTTGGGCGTCCCCATGTACTCTTTCTTAGAGCATGCTAGAACCTTCAACAACGATGAGATCTCAGCCTTCTAGTCATCCTCCTCGACGACTATTTCCATACTAGCTCAAGCGCCTCTCGAGCATCCATTATCCTCAAACTCGAATCATATCACCGAGTTACCAACGTGCTTGGAATGATCCCGTCTGGATTAGACCAAGTCTTCATCACATGATGCCTCGCTTCATTACATCCTCGCAAAGCCTCATCTCAACATCACATCATCAAATCCATGCATAAGAGCTTCATCATCCCGCTACATATGCCACGAGCAGCTTTCCCAATTCAAGAGCCTTTCCCTTAGCTTTTGAATCATCTTCGGTCTAAACCAAATCATAATCATCTAATTCATAGCAGTCAACCAAATCAAACATTAATCCAAACAATCAAGCATTCAAATAAGATCTAAATAGACAATTATAACAATAATGGCATTTTCGTAATTAAAGAGTTGAAAGTTTAACAAGCATGAAAACATGAACAATATCTCTACAAACTTGATGAATGAACTTGCATAGGCTAACATATGATAAAATGGATGTAACATCATCATGAACAATGGATCTATACGGATCTACACTTAGGATGAAGAGAATGCATGGAAATCCCTATTTTAACACCAAATCGAGCCAACAATCCGATATACTCCTTTGGATCCGTGTGAGAGATAATCACCACTCACCAAATCACCTAAACAACCTCAAATCAACACGCTTCAGATCTGGACAGCGAAGGATCAAGCTTGGTCTATCACGAATCCGCTTCAAACGAAGAAATCTCTCTTGAAAAGATGAAGATCTTCAATCTAAGCTCTTGAATCTTCAATCTTGATCTTCGATTTGGATGAAAGGAAGCACTAGATTAGAGTGGAGAAAAGAAGTGAAGAAGTGTAGAAGTCGAGCTCTCAAAATGGCAGCACTTCGTCGCTTCAAAATCCGGATCCCAAAAAGTGAGAACAACCCCCTCTATTTATAGCAGAAATTTCCTTAGGTCGCTCGGAGTTAGGTCGTCCACGACCTACGACCTAGCAACATCTTCGACCTAACCAAAGCCAGACGACTTAAAACAAATGCGCATCTGCGACTTAATCTGCCAACGACCTACGACCTAATGCGCTCGACTTAACTATTGCCGACCTAACGGCTTAGCATATGCGCGCATCCTACGACTTAATAGATAACTGGGTTACGACTTAACAACTAATCTCCTAGGTCGCTCGCGACTTAAAACATAGGCTATGACCTAACACTAAGCCAAAACCCAACGACCTAACACCTTAAGTCCTCACACGACCTAAAACATCACGCGCCTTAACAACCCAGCAACCTACCAGTGTTACGACCTATAACCTTGTGACCTAACAACTCACTGGAATACCCATGCGACCTATCAGTGCTACGACTTAACACTTAGATCCACGCGACCTAACTGACACGGCACCCCATAGGTCGTTTACGACCTAACTACCCTAACCAGCCATCCCCTAAACAGCTTAACTCTAAGGTCGCTAACAATTAGATCGCTAACTCCTATAGGTCGCGAACTACTATAGGTCGCTAACTACTAGTTTCCTTAGGTCGCTGCCTTCCTAGCTCCTTCGTCCTATAGGTCGCTCCAATGCTTAGGTCGTTCCCAACACTAGGTCGCTAACTCTCCCAGCCGACCTAACACTTAACCAAAACTTAGGTCGCATAATTCTATAGGTCGCTCTAACTAACCCACGACCTAAACCACCATACGACTTAAGACAATACGACCTATTTCTTAACTCGGTCAAAACCTTAAGTCGGCAACTCGACCCAGACTTTATCTCTTAACTCGTCCAAACCGACTTAGGACTTAGAAAAATTCTGAACGACTTATCAACAGTGCAACCAATTGTTAATTATTTTACGATGTTTCGATCCGTAAAATACGGGTCGTTACATTCTCTCCCCCTTAGGAATTTCGCCCCCGAAATTCCAAGCAAACAAAGCAATCAAGGGCTATTCTGTACGCCTACCATCCATAGCAATCAACAAACCATGCATCCAATTCTAACTTAGCGTACAGAATTCTAAGACTTAGAACAAGTTACAATATCGCGAGATGAGACGACACCTTAGGGCCATACCTTGAAGAGTTCAGGATGAGCTGCCTTCATCCTCTCTTCCACCTCCCACGTACAGTCGTTATCATCATCACCCCATTGTATCTTGAGCAACTTAACTACCTTCCTCCTAAGCTGTTTCGTGTCGGTTTCAACTACACGAAGCGGCTTACGAGGTCTTCTATCAACTGGATCAACTTCGAAATCTTCACAGCTATCAGCAGAAACCACCGTACTCGAGTCGTGCACATACTTCCGTAGATATGATACGTGAAAAACATTGTGCACACTCGACATCTTCTCAGGTAACTCCAGTCTATAGGCGATCTTTCCAATTCGCTCAATGATCGGGAATGGTCCAACAAATCTCGGAGTCAATTTTCTTTTCTTCCCGAATCGAATAACATTCTTCAGTGGAGAAATCTTCACAAAAACCATTTCACCAACGTCGAATTCCAAATCCTTACGACGTTTATCGGCATAACTCTTCTGACGGTCTTGGGCTGCCTTCATTCGTTGCCGAATGATCTCTATACAATCTGAAGTCTGTCGAATCATCTCTGGCCCAAGCATCAGCTTTTCTCCAGTTTCCAACCAACATGTCGGGGAGTTACACGGTCTTCCATACAATGCCTCATACGGTGCCATACCAATGCTTGACTGGTAATTGTTGTTGTATGCAAACTCCACCAAATAAAGGTGATCTTCCCATGATCCTCCGAAGTCCAAAACACAAGCTCTAAGAAGATCTTCCAAAACTCGGTTGACTCTCTCGGTCTGACCATCTGTTTGAGGGTGATAAGCTGTACTCAAACACAACTCGGTTCCCAAAACTTCCTGGAAACTCTTCCAAAATCCACTAGTGAACAATGGGTCTCGATCGCTCACTATACTCTTCGGAATACCATGGAATCGAACTATCCACTTAACATACAACTCAGCCAACTTTGATGCAGTCCTAGTCGATCGAACAGGAATGAATCTCGCACTCTTAGTCAGACGATCAACGACGACCCAAATTCCTTCATTTCCCGCTCTGGTTCTAGGCAATCCATCAATAAAATCCATCGACACTTGTTCCCACTTCCATGTAGGAACTTCTAATGGCTGAAGCAATCCACTTGGCTTCTTCTGTTTGGCTTTTACCAACTGGCAGTTCATACACTTAGAAATAAAATTCCCAACATCCTTCTTCATGCCTTCCCAGTAGTAGGTTCTCTTCATATCCCGATACATCTTATTTCCACCTGGATGAATTGTCAACTTCGAGTGATGACTTTCCTTCAGAACCTCACTCCTCAATTCATCTATATCGGGAACAACTAGTCGTCCTTGCTTCCGAAGCCAACCCTCTCGATCGACCTCGAATCCTTTATCCTTTTCTGGATCCAATCCAGATTCCAAATCACGGATAATCCTGACAAGCTTATCGTCTTGCTTTTGGCTCTCGCCAATCCTTTCCACAAGAGAAGGTCTTATCGATAAGTTTGCCAACATCTCAGGTTCCAATTCGCATCTAGGCCTGAAGTCAAATCCAACTAAATACTCGAGATTCTTTCATTCTGAAAACATGGCTCCCAATCCTGCATGTCTTCGACTTAACGCATCTGCCACTGCGTTACCTTTTCCCGGAGTATAAGCTATACCAAAATCATATGATGCCAAAAACTCTAGCCAACGTTGCTGCCGAAGATTCAAATCCTTTTGGGAGAAAAGATACTTCAACGACTTATGATCCGTAAACAACTCAAATCGAACTCCCAATAGATAATGTCTCCACATATTCAGAGCAAAAACAATCGCCGCTAACTCCAAATCATGAGTCGGGTAATTCCTTTCATGCGGCTTCAGTTGTCGACTGGCATACGCAACAACTTTATCTCTCTGCATCAGCACTGCTCCAAGTCCAGTACCACATGCGTCGGTGTAAACCACCATCTCATCATTCCCACTAGGAATAGTCAAAACAGGAGAACTCGTCAATCTTTCTTTCAGGATTCCAAAAGCTTGCTCACACTTATCATCCCATCTGAACACTAGGTTCTTCTTCGTCAATCCTGTTAACGGTGCAGCTACCTTGGAGAAGTCTTTGATAAACCGTCGATAATATCCTGCTCATCTAAGAAAACTTCTCACATCAGATGCATTCTTAGGTCTAACCCAATCCTGGATTGCTGCCACCTTAGCGGGATCAACCGCTATTCCTTTTCCAGAAATCACATGGCCTAAGAACCTCACTTCACTCTTCCAGAAGTGACACTTCGAAAACTTAGCCTTCAGCTGATGTTTCCGCAAGATTTTCAATACAATACGCAAGTGCGTCTTATGCTCTTCTTCCATTTTGGAATAAATCAGAATATCGTCCACGAACACAAGTACGAACTTGTTCAACTGATCTCTGAACACTCTATTCATAAGATCCACAAAATACGCTGGCGCGTTAGTCAATCCAAACGGCATTACCAGCCACTCAAAGAAACAAGATGGTGTCCTAAAAGCAGTCTTCGGCACACTATCCTTAGATATTCTTAACTGATGAAATCCCGTTGCTAAATCCATCTGAGAAAACACCTTAGCTTCGTGAAGCTGATCAAACAAGTCATCTATCCTCGGCAATGGATACTTGTTCTTCTTAGTCACCTTATTCAGCTCACGATAATCCACACACAATCTCAACGACCCATCTGCCTTGGTTGCAAACACAACTGGTGCACCCCACTCGGACACACTACGTCGAATGAATCGTTTCCGCAAAAGATCATCAACTTGCACCCTCAACTCCTGCTGTTCCCTAGGCGCCATCCGCCTAAGAGGCATCACAACAGGTCTGGCTCCTTCAACTAGATCTATACGAAACTCGATCTCTCTATGCGGCGGCAACCCTTTGACTTCGTCAAAGACATCCTCGAATCCATTAGCGATCGGCACTGATGACAGTCCATCCCGTGGAACAACCAGCGAATACATGAAGCTCATGAAGACGCCTTCTTCATGCTTACATCGTATCACCACCTTTCGCCCCTCCACATTCTCGACTGTCACTTCCAACCTCTCGCAATCAACCTTAGCCGCATACTTCCTAAGCCAGTCCATACCCAAAATAATTCCGAACCCCGCAAAGTTCAGAACAAAACAATCACAAACAAAAGAGCAACCATGACTCGACACAATCAGACCTCGGCATAACATACACAAACAAGACGAACCCCCAACTGGATTAGTCACAACCAATGGCCTATCAACAATATCCGGTTCCAAACCTAACCGGCCTACGAGTTCACTACAAACAAACGAATGCGATGCTCCAGTATCAAACAGAACTCTAACTGGAACACCACATAGGAAAAGAGTACCTTGAACCACCACACTCTTTCCCTTCTCTTCAGCGGTAGGAGCTTTTGAAGACGACGGAACAGCTCCCAAAGCATAAGCTTGCACAATCTGCTTGTCCCTCCTCAGTTCTGGACAATTCTTCTTGAAATGCCCTGGCTTGTCACAGTTGTGACACTTCGCCGGCGCTTTCGGATTCTTGCAATCCCTGGAGAGATGGCCTTTCTGCTGACAGTTGTAGCAAGTCACCTCGCCTTTCGGCTTCTTCTGGCCATCCTTACCCTTCTGCTGCTGCTGCTTCCTCTTCTTGTTTCCACCCTGCTGGGGTTTAGACTCTTCCCTGATCACAGCAACAACAGATCCTTCCTTAGGAAATAGACTCTCATGCCTAAGAGCTTTCTCCACAAGCTTCTCAAATGAATCGTCCAAATGATCCACCAACTGTCTCCCAAGATAACTGTCCAAGCCTGTCACAAACTTCTCATTCTTCTGGTATGCAGATTCGATATATGACCGGGCATACTTGGACAAAGCTTCAAACTCAGAAACATACTCAAGAACTGGTCTACCTCCCTGCTTGAGCTCCACAAACTTCTTGAACAGAACAGACTTCTGAGCTGTAGAAATGAACTTGGCTTCAAACCTGACTTGGAATTGCTCCCAAGTAATCTCTTCCTCCGGAGTATTGATGGTAATAGAGTTCCACCAATCAGAGGCTCTCCCTTGAAGCTGTCTTGATGCCAACTTCCTCTTAGTTGCATCATCAATTCCTAAATCACCAAAGATCCTTCTACAAGCATCTATCCATCTCTGGACTTCGATAGTTAATTCTGTTCCCAAGAAAACCTTCCCTCCAAGAGCAGTATAGTCTTTGCACAACTTAGCGAAATCCACTGGCTTTGGAGTTTGGACTTGAACTCCAACATCTACTGCTGCCCCCGGAACTGGTATCCTTCTCATGATCGAAGTCATCATAGCTTCGAACATAGCTGCATAATCAGTAGTCCCCTCAGTAGCACGGCCTTCCCTAGCAGCTGGTCTCCCTCTTCGACTCATTCTCAATATCTATAAAAAGGAATGATTAGAACATTTAGAGAAACAACTGCATAAAGGACTCAAACTCTACTAAGCTACTATATTATATATAGTATTCATTCATCAAAATACAATTACGTCTCTCATACGTAGTTACGTCAGCGAGCGTTGGGTAAAATCGATTAACCAATGCTCTGATACCAAATGTGACGACCGCCCATGACCCCTGCACCGAATCTAGAGATAGTGCGCTGTAAAGTGTGCCAGGCGACCATGGACAATTGTCAGGGTAGATTAAAACAACAGAATCTATCGTATTACTCACAGTGCATGGACAAAATACAATAGAACATATATATAGTGAAGCTTTACGGAATAAAATGCCATCATATAAAACTTCATAATAGTTGAATACAAACATCCAAATAGCCAATACATCAAGCCTCACTACATAACACTCAGAGATTATACAAACAGCGGAACATCCAGTACATATAAGGAGATAATATGCAACCCTCTAGCTCGTCTTCGATATCAGCATCGTGAGAAGAGAACAGCACCTGTCACCTGCTACCTAGTCTGCCCGTCCCAAAATGGACGAACAGCCCAAGGCGATAAGAATTAAAACATAAAGCCTTGAGTCAGACAACAGTCTTAGTGAGCAGTAAATTAACTAACAACATACCAAAAGAGCATAAAGGAAAAAGGAATAGGAATACAACCCTCCCACTCCAACCTCATTCTACAGTGATAGCCCCCAGACACACACTAAGCAGAAGCAAGCATAGCAAAGCACACTATTTAAAGTAAAGCAATTATCACTCGAGTCAAGAGCGATGTTTTCCAAGTACAAATCCCAAGGTCTTAAACCAAGGTCAGATAAGCACCCAGGAAATACCGCTCTTGAGACCGAATGACGATACAACCAAACATCCATGACTCTGGCTATCACTGTTCACCGTTAGTTGAATGAACGGCTCCTTCTTTCATCCGTCAGTCAAGGGCTAATGGTAACCCCGGTTCTAGACATAACTCCCACACGTCGTCGCAGCCCGTGCCAAGGATTTTCGCAACTACCCAGAGTACTCGACCATCAACAGTTAGTCTTTTGGGTGTCCCCATGTACTCTTTCTTAGAGCATGCTAGAACCTTCAACAACGATGAGATCTCAGCCTTCTAATCATCTTCCTCGACGACTATTTCCATACTAGCTCAAGCGCCTCTCGAGCATCCATTATCCTCAAACTCGAATCATATCACCGAGTTACCAACATGCTTGGAATGATCCCGTCTGGATTAGACCAAGTCTTCATCACATGATGCCTCGCTTCATTACATCCTCGCAAAGCCTCATCTCAACATCACATCATCAAATCCATGCATAAGAGCTTCATCATCCCGCTACATATGCCACGAGCAGCTTTCCCAATTCAAGAGCCTTTCCCTTAGCTTTTGAATCATCTTCGGTCTAAACCAAATCATAATCATCTAATTCATAGCAGTCAACCAAATCAAACATTAATCCAAACAATCAAGCATTCAAATAAGATCTAAATAGACAATTATAACAATAATGGCATTTTCGTAATTAAAGAGTTGAAAGTTTAACAAGCATGAAAACATGAACAATATCTCTACAAACTTGATGAATGAACTTGCATAGGCTAACATATGATAAAATGGATGTAACATCATCATGAACAATGGATCTATACGGATCTACACTTAGGATGAAGAGAATGCATGGAAATCCCTATTTTAACACCAAATCGAGCCAACAATCCGATATACTCCTTTGGATCCGTGTGAGAGATAATCACCACTCACCAAATCACCTAAACAACCTCAAATCAACACGCTTCAGATCTGGACAGCGAAGGATCAAGCTTGGTCTATCACGAATCCGCTTCAAACGAAGAAATCTCTCTTGAAAAGATGAAGATCTTCAATCTAAGCTCTTGAATCTTCAATATTGATCTTCGATTTGGATGAAAGGAAGCACTAGATTAGAGTGGAGAAAAGAAGTGAAGAAGTGTAGAAGTCGAGCTCTCAAAATGGCAGCACTTTGTCGCTTCAAAATCCGGATCCCAAAATGTGAGAACAACCCCCTCTATTTATAGCAGAAATTTCCTTAGGTCGCTCGGAGTTAGGTCGTCCACGACCTACGACCTAGCAACATCTTCGACCTAACCAAAGCCAGATGACTTAAAACAAATGCGCATCTGCGACTTAATCTGCCAACGACCTACGACCTAATGCGCTCGACTTAACTATTGTCGACCTAACGGCTTAGCATATGCGCGCATCCTACGACTTAACAGATAACTGGGTTACGACTTAACAACTAATCTCCTAGGTCGCTCGCGACTTAAAACATAGGCTACGACCTAACACTAAGCCAAAACCCAACGACCTAACACCTTAAGTCCTCACACGACCTAAAACATCACGCGCCTTAACAACCCAGCGACCTACCAGTGTTACGACCTATAACCTTGCGACCTAACAACTCACTGGAATACCCATGCGACCTATCAGTGCTACGACTTAACACTTAGATCCATGCGGCCTAACTGACACGGCACCCCATAGGTCGTTTACGACCTAACTACCCTAACCAGCCATCCCCTAAACAGCTTAACTCTAAGGTCGCTAACAATTAGATCGCTAACTCCTATAGGTCGCGAACTACTATAGGTCGCTAACTACTAGTTTCCTTAGGTCGCTGCCTTCCTAGCTCCTTCGTCCTATAGGTCGCTCCAATGTTTAGGTCGTTCCCAACACTAGGTCGCTAACTCTCCCAGCCGACCTAACACTTAACCAAAACTTAGGTCGCATAATTCTATAGGTCGCTCTAACTAACCCACGACCTAAACCACCATACGACTTAAGACAATACGACCTATTTCTTAACTCGGTCAAAACCTTAAGTCGGCAACTCGACCCAGACTTTATCTCTTAACTCGTCCAAACCGACTTAGGACTTAGAAAAATTCTGAACGACTTATCAACAATGCAACCAATTGTTAATTATTTTACGATGTTTCGATCCGTAAAATACGGGTTGTTACATGGGGTAACCTCTCTAAGGATAGGATTAGTGATGCAGCGCAATCTGCCAATTCATCAGATTGGAATCATTCGAGGCCCTTAGGTTGCTCACGACCTAGTGAAACCTTAGGTCGCTCATGACCTAGTGAAACCTTAGGTCGCTCACAACCTAGTGAAACCTTAGGTCGCTCACGAGTTAATGGAATCAGTGTTAAGGCATGCAAGCAACTAAGCGAGATAAGAGAACCAACATCAGGTCGCTCCGACCTTTCGAAAGTGGACTGTTTCGAGTTACGATCTAAGATAGGTCGCGGGAAGATAGGTCGCTCGATCTTATGTTGCGGGAAGATAGGTCGCTCGATCTTATGACGCTGGGAAGATAGGTCGCTACTTTGTACTTTAGGTCGCTCAAGTATTAGGTCGCGTGAAGACATCCAGGAGCCTTGTTCTTAGGTCGCTGCTGCCGTGTTCTTAGGTCGCTGTTGCTATAGATCGTAAGTCGTAATGTTGTAATTCCTTATGTCGTTTGTATGTTGTATTTGTTAAGTCGTGTTGTGTTTAAATTGTTGTATCTTTGTTGTGTTGTAATGTTTCTTTTTAGGTCGCGTGATGTTGTAAATGTATAGGTCGCATGATGTTATAACCTGTTAGGTCGTTAACGACCTATACTAGGCCGTAAGTCGTAGGTCGGCCATCTGTTAGGTCGTGGAAGTGTGTTGTAAACTGCCTATAAATATGGGGGTTGTGTCATTTGTAAACTAAGTTGATTTTGAATAAACATTTGTTTGAGTGCTTTGTGCCTCTTCTCAAATTGGTAGTTGAGTGTGATCTCCTATCTCCACTTTTGGCATTCGAGTGCGCTCGAATCAATGACTGCTGAAGCCGATTCACGGAATCTAGTGCGCTAGATCAACATAGAAGAATCATAGATCTTTAAACACGGTATCATGCGCGATCAACGTGTTTGGGATAGCTAGAATCCGGCATCTTTGGATCAACGGATTTGGGCCTTTGGTATTTTTCAATCCATCGATTACTACTTTCACCGTTACATCCATTTCAGTTATCCGCTGCTGCGTCATTTGGTATCAGAGCTAGACTTAGCCAATCATAGCTAAGCCGAGTCTTGGAGCCAATTCTTATTGAAGAGTTCAAGCCGAGCCAATTGAGTTTAGGCCGAGCTAGTTGAAGGGCATGAAGTGTTTGAGCCGTACATAGTTTGTTCATTTCTAAATCAAGGCCGAGAGTTGAAGTTTTGATAATGCCGCCGAGAAGAGCCAATCGCCATCAGAATGTTGAAGCGTTGTATAGAAGAGAAGAAGCCGAGCAAATGGAACAACGCATCAGTGAAAAGTTTGATGAAGGCATTGGGAAGTTAGAGAAACTGATGAATGACATGAATCAAAGTCAAAGGAGAAGGTCGCCAGTCTCGAACCATGGAGGAAACCGAGTTTCACCATCGGTTACGGAAGCGAGGAGGGTGTCGCCGCAATCTTACCGAGAAAGAAGAGAATCTTCAGTTTCATTGAGAAGAGAAGCATCCGAAACCTTACAAGTTAGCTTGGTTGAGAAATGGTGGGGAAGTGAAGGTTGGACGAAGAGCTTTTGTTAATTTTTCGATTGGGAAGAAATAAAAAGATGAAATTTGGTGTGATGTTGTGGATATGGATGTATGCCATCTGTTGTTGGGGAGACCATGGCAGTATGATAGAGCGGTGCAACATGATGGTCGTACTAACAGTTATAGTTTCATGTTTGAAGGTACTAAAATCACTTTGATTCCTAAGAAGCGACAACAAGAAGAAAGCAAGTTAGAGGAGATTGAAGAGCTTAAAACTTTGCTATCATTGAAGGAGTTTGTTAAGGAAGAAGAAGAGGAGCCTGAAGTATTTTTGTTGATTGGACGTGAGAGTAGTGAAGTGGCTGAAATTCCTGAAGAAGTAAAGCCAGTGCTGGAAGAATTTGACGATGTATTTCCTGAAGAGCTACCAACGGAGTTACCTCCATTAAGGGACATACAACACCAAATAGATCTTGTTCCAGGAGCTGTGTTACCACATAGACCACGTTACAGAATGAGTCCAAAGGAACACGAGGAGTTGATAAGGCAAGTGGAAGAGTTGCTTGAACATGGGCGTGTGCAGGAAAGTTTAAGTCCTTGTGCAGTTCCAACTTTGTTAGTGCCGAAGAAGGATGGAACGTGGAGGATGTATACGGATAGCAGGGCACTCAATAAAATAACTGTCAGATACAGATTTTTGATACCGAGGCTTGATGATTTGTTAGATCAGTTGAGCGGGGCTACTATCTTTTCAAAGATCGATTTGAAGAGTGGTTATCATCAAATTCGAATTAGACCAGGAGATGAATGGAAGACAGCATTCAAGATGAGAGAAGGATTATATGAATGGCTGGTCATGCCGTTTGGTCTTTCGAATGCACCTAGCACATTTATGCGGGTGATGAATCAGATCTTTAGACCATTTATTGGGAAATTCGTGGTGGTGTATTTTGATGATATACTGATATATAGTAGAAGCACAGAAGAACACTTGCAACATCTGAGAGAAGTGTTGATGATACTGCGACAGGAACAATTTTATGCTGCAACGAAGAAATGCGTGTTCATGACGCATAGTGTTTTATTTTTGGGATATGTTATTTCAGAAGGAGGTATATAGGTGGATCAGAACAAAGTTGAAGCAATCAGAAATTGGCCACAACCCAGGACGATAACAGAAGTTAGAAGCTTTCATGGTTTAGCATCATTCTACCGAAGATTTATTCCACACTTCAGTAGCATGATGGCACCAGTTACTGATTGTATGAAGGGGAAGCAATTTTCATGGTCAGAGGAAGCAGGATTTTCTTTTGAGCGAATCAAGGAACTTTTGACGACAGCGCCAATTCTAGTATTGCGGGATTTTCAGTTGTTGTTTGAGTTACATACTGATGCATCTAAAGTTGGAATTGGAGGGGTGTTGAGTCAGAAAGGACGTCCTATTGCATATTTCAGTGAGAAGCTATCGGGAGCCAAGATGAGATATAATACTTATGATGTGGAATTCTATGCTATTGTTCAAGCTATCAAACATTGGAGACATTATTTGTTCCATAAAGAATTTGTTCTATATACTGATCATGAAGCACTGAAACATTTGCAGGGGCAGGACAAAATTGCAGCCAGGCATGCTTCGTGGATCGCATACCTACAACAGTTTACATTTGTGGTGAAGCATAAGTTGGGAATTACAAACCGTGTGGCAGATGCATTGAGTCGAAGGAATCATTTGTTGACTACAATGAAGGTTGAAGTGACGGGGTTTGATGTGTTGCCAATATTGTTTGTCGATGATCCTTACTTTGCTAAATTTGATGATGAAGTCGAGAAGGGAAAGACGGATGAGTATGTGTTGGTGGATGGTTTTCTTTTTAAGGGGAATCGATTGTGTATACCAGAGTGCAGCTTACGAATGAAGATTGTGAAGGAGTTGCATGAGGAAGGTCATGTGGGTAGAGATCGTACTTTGCAATTGATTTCTGAATCATATTTTTGGCCGTCAATGCGAAAAGAAGTTGAGAGATTTGTGGAGAGATGTCATATCTGTCAAGTTTCGAAGGGAACCGCTACAAATGCAGGATTATATATGCCATTACCTGTGCCTACTAGACCGTGGGTTGATGTGAGCATGGATTTTGTTTTGGGTTTGCCTAGAACTCAAAGGGGAAATGATTCCATATATGTGGTGGTAGATAGATTTTCCAAAATGGCGCATTTCATTGCTTGTAAAAAGACCGCGGATGCAGTCCGTGTTGCTCAGTTATTCTTTAAAGAGGTGTATCGATTACATGGGCTACCTGAATCTATTGTTTCTGATCGGGATACTAGATTTCTAAGCCATTTTTGGTTAAGTTTGTGGAAGATGGTCGGAACGAAGTTGAATTTTAGTAGCGCCTATCATCCGCAAACAGATGGGCAAACGGAAGTGGTAAATATATCATTGGGAAATTTGTTGAGATGTCTTGTGAAAGATAATTTGAAGAGCTGGGATATGAAATTTTGTCAGGCAGAGTTTGCACATAATCATGCTATTAACCGTAGTACGGGTTTCAGTCCATTTCAAGTTGTATACTCAGCAAGTCCGAAGGGTCCATTGGATCTGACGACAGTGCCATATCAGAAGGGAGTTGTTAAGCGTGCTTGTGATTTTGTGACTGAGTTGCAGGAATGCCACAGAACTGTGCATGAACGATTGCTTGCATCAAATGAGAAGTATAAACAACTGGCAGATAGAAAGCGAAGGAGTGTGAATTTCAGAGAAGGAGATTTGGTTTACGCCGTGTTGACAAAAGATCGTTTTCCAGTGGGAACGTACAATAAGTTGAAAGCTCGTAAAATTGGTCCAGTGGAAATTTTGAAGTAGATCAATGATAATGCGTATCAGTTGAAATTGCTGGATTATATTCACACTGCAGACGTTTTCAATGTCAAATACCTGATTCCGTATCATGGGGATGAGCTTGTGGTGGAAGAGGAAGGTGCAAATTCGAGGTCGAATTTTTGTCAACCGGGGGAGGATGATGCAGCGCAATCTGCCAATTCATCAGATTGGAATCATTCGAGGCCCTTAGGTCGCTCACGACCTAGTGAAACCTTAGGTCGCTCACGACCTAGTGAAACCTTAGGTCGCTCATGACCTAGTGAAACCTTAGGTCGCTCACGAGTTAATGGAATCAGTGTTAAGGCATGCAAGCAACTAAGTGAGATAAGCGAACCAACATCAGGTCGCTCCGACCTTTCGAAAGTGGACTGTTTCGAGTTACGACCTAAGATAGGTCGCGGGAAGATAGGTCGCTCGATCTTATGTCGCGGGAAGATAGGTCGCTCGATCTTATGACGCTGGGAAGATAGGTCGCTACTTTGTACTTTAGGTCGCTCAAGTATTAGGTCGCGTGAAGACTTCCAGGAGCCTTGTTCTTAGGTCGCTGCTGCCATGTTCTTAGGTCGATGCTGCTGTAGGTCGTAAGTCGTAATGTTGTAATTCCTTATGTCGTTTGTATGTTGTATTTGTTAAGTCGTGTTGTGTATAAATTGTTGTATCTTTGTTGTGTTGTAATGTTTCTTTTTAGGTCGCGTGATGTTGTAAATGTATAGGTCGCGTGATGTTATAACCTGTTAGGTCGTTAACGACCTATACTAGGTCGTAAGTCGTAGGTCGGCTATCTGTTAGGTCGTGGAAGTGTGTTGTAAACTGCCTATAAATATGGGGGTTGCATCATTTGTAAACTAAGTTGATTTTGAATAAACTTTTGTTTGAGTGCTTTGGGCCTCTTCTCAAATTGGTAGTTGAGTGTGATCTCCTATCTCCACTTTCGGCATTCGAGTGCGCTCGAATCAACGACTGCTGAAGCCGATTCACGGAATCTAGTGCGCTAGATCAACGTAGAAGAATCGTAGATCTTTAAATACGGTACCGTGCGCGATCAACGTGTTTGGGATAGCTAGAATCTGGTATCTTTGGATCAACGGATTTGGGCCTTTGGTATTTTTCAATCCATCGATTGCTACTTTCATCGTTACATCCATTTTAGTTATCCGCTGCTGCGTCAATTAGTAATGTCCTATGATAAGTTCGAGAGTGTGTGTATGTATGTATGTGTATGTGTGTGTGTGTGTGTATATATATATTGAGTGCATATTTGTTAGTGTTATAAAAATGTTTTATATTATGTTAATTGATCCGTCGAGTGGTATACGAATTTTGGTCGATGCGTTTGATCAGCGTTATCAATAGGGATTCCTAAACACTTGAACAGACCTACCGATACAGTATTGTTTCAAATGGTAAATAAACTAATTTTACCTAGGAATAATATTTTTTTATATAAATAATGATTTTCAAAATAAATATAGTGGTATTGATGAGTTGATTATTAGGAGATGATAATATTTTATTGTTATCATTTAGGATTTGTTTAGTTATGGTCGTCCAGTTTGAGCATTAACTATTATTGAATAAGTAAATAAGAAATTTTCCTTAGTAAGGTGTAGGTTAGGTAAGTAGGAATTAGGGAACCTTGAGAACGAACCCCTTGTGAATTTTGTTTCACTGTTTGACTATGAGGTGTTCCGTGAATGAGTTGAGTTAAAAAAGTTATCTTTTAACAGAGTTAAGCTGAAAGTAAACTTTTAATAAAAAGTTGTTTAATATAATCTGAATAGTAGGATAAATATATGAGAAAATTTAGTTATAATATAGGAGAATTATTTAAATATGAGTTAATCCACACCCAAATTTATATATCATATATGTGATGCTATAAACTATTGTTAATTTCTTCAATGATGGTTAGAATTGTTTGGTTGAATCTCCATTTGGAAAATGGATGTATAATAGAAATTAATCTTGATATTCCATTTAAACTATTTAAGTGTCAATATAAATTTTTTTGCTATACCGTCATTTATTGAATATCATCCCCAAAGCCTTTGTGTGTGTTTGAGCTTGAGCTTGTATTTTCACAACAGTGGAGGTTTAAAAATTCATTAATCATTTTGATTAATGATATTTTGAATTAATTAATCATTTTTAACTAATGATGTTTAAAACTAATTAATCTTTTTTATTAATGAGATTTGGATTTAATTAATCAATTTAAGTAATGATATTTGAATTTAATTAATTATTTTAATTAATGATATTTGAAAATTAATAATCATTTTAATTAAAATATTTAAAAGTAATTATTCAGTTTAATTGATGATTATTTGAATATAATATATAAATCGTTTGATAATTAATATATTAAGTTGGTTAATTGAATTAATAAAAGAGTTTGAAATATATTAATTGATTTGATGAAAGTATATTGGAAGTAATTAGCTATTTTATTAAAGATTATTGATTTGATTATTAAAGGAAATTATAATTTGATTAATTATCTTTTAGGATAGTTAATATTGTTTTAGATTTATAAAAGAGATTATAAATGTGATTTATTATCTTTCAGGATAATCAATGTTATTTTAAATTTAATAAAAGAACTTAAATTTGATTTATTTTTTTTGGAAAATTTATATGGTTTTAAGGCTTTGAAAAGAATATTATAAATCATCCACTAAGACGTAACATTGTTTGGAATTTGTAAAAGCTATTTAAATTGTTTCATTATCCTTTGAGATAATAAATATTGTTTGAGATTAATAAATGATAGTTTTTAAATGAGAACTTTAAATAGGATTGTTTATAAATAAATCTAAGTGTAAATTGTTTTGGGATTTTAGTAAACAATGTTTAAAATGACATTGGTTTTGAACCTTGTTTTAATACAATTAGTATTATATATTTGTCTCTTAAATAGGACATTTTAAAGAGTTTTTGAAAAGTTTAAATTCCGGAATTCGTTCGAAATGGTTTCAAAATATTTTGGGAAAAAGTAATAGTGGTATTATTTGGAAATATTTCTAAGTATAAATATTTGGAAAAGAAATTTTAAATGGGATGCATTTTCTTTGGGATAATTCGAGGGAAACCATTTCGGCTAGTTTTGTGGTAATCTAAATAACATTCTAATTGATGGTCGGATGTTTGCTTAGGCGAACATTGTGGAGTACTTAGAAAATTATTCTCTTTACATTGTACGATCGAAATGAGTCCAAATCTGAACGAACCCAAAGTGAGTTTTAGTAAATAAAATTGTTTGTAGTTATTTCATAAAAGAAATGTATGTTGTATGCTTAATTAGTTTTTTTAAATTCTCTAAATGGGAATAGATTTCTAAATAAAAAGTATTTTTTGTAAAAGATTGTTTTGGATAAATGAATTTTTACCCTTAAATAAGACAAGGGATAAGTTAACACTAATTTAAATGGGCTAGATTGGATATGAAGGTTTTGATAACATTGTTTTATCAAAACCATAGATATTATTTAAGCCTCTAAGCAGTGAAAACTAATTGGTGTTATTGGGCCAGTCCATAAACATCATTCATTATAACACCTTAAGATAAAAAGGTAGAAAGGTTTTAATAGACATTGTTTTATTAAAACCATATCTTTTGTTTAAAACATATAAGTTGTAAAACTATTTGTTGTTTTGGGTCAACCCATAAACATCGTCCATTTTAACACTCTAAGTTAAAGAGGTCGAGAGGTTGACTTAGTTTTAAAAGATCTAAATTTTGATGAGATCTTCACCTAAATTGTGAAAAGTAAATTAAAAATTGTATTTGTATATACTCTTATGATTTAGAAGGGTATTATGCAAGTAAATAAAGTGGAATAAGTTATTATTTGGTATTTTATAAAAAATGACTTTATAAAATATTTTTAAACTTAGATGAAAACTTATGAAATAATTCATTAACAATTTTGGTATTGAATTAAATATTAAATGCAAATTTAAGCGATTTAGAAAGATTGGTGTAGTCAAGAACCAATAATTTTAGAGTATAACTTTTAATTTTGTCCAAGTAAGTTTGGATAATCTTCTAAGCAATAACTAAAGGCTAATGAGCGAAGAATGGTACGCTTAGATAATTATATTTATTTTGGGCAAACAAGAAAGTTTTGGACCTAAGTTAGGAGTTTGTTGTTAATCTTTTGACGTTTTAAATAATGTTGAGTGATAAATTTTTTCCCTTATGGAATTTGAATTATTGATAGTGTATTCCTTTACGGAATTTGGTTGATTTGATTTAATTTAATTTGATTGATTTGATTTAATTGAATTTGATTGATTTTAAATAATTGAATTTGATTAATTGATTGTGTGGTCTTATATACCATAGTTTATAAAGTTAAAACTATAAACCAAGGTTTTTGAATTATTGTTTATGAGGACTTAAATTCCGGTGCTTTTGAAAAAAAAGTCATTTTAAAAGTTTTTGGAAAGAAATAATGATTGTTCACTCTAGTTGTTGTAGTTAGAGGAACCAGAATACCACTGGATGCTCCATGTTGTTTGATTCTAGAGTTTTACATGTTTTACTAGGAGGACCCCCTCCTAGTCATTTTTGGTTTTGGTTTTAATACATTTCTTTTTGGAAGAAATTTGAAAATAAATTTTTGAATAAGTTCTAAATTTACCTTTTGATATGATTGGATGTGCAGTATTTTATTTTAGAGTATTCTCTGAATTTGGTTGCATATAGATTTATATTATACTAGTTTTTGCTGGATAATTTACATCTAAACAATGTGTTGGGTATTTCTAGGATAGTTTGTTTTCTGGGATAGGATTGTGGTAAATTTCGGGGATGAAATTCTTTTAAGGGGGGAAGAGTGTAATGACCCGGAATTTCACCACATTAATTTCTGAATATTTAATTAATTTTAAATATTCAAATAATAGGTTTTATAATTAAAATAAAAACTCTTTTAAATAATAAATGTTGAAGATAAAATATTTTTGAAAATTAGTTTACAAAAATATTTAGTTCGAAGAAAAATCAAAAATGTGATCGGAATTCGTTTTCCGAATTTTCGACGTTTCATTGTATAAAAGTTGTTTGAATTGTTGTGAGCCTTGTTTATATTTGAAACAATATTTAAATGGTTAAGAATGTAAATTAGTTAGTATAGATTGGTATATACATAATTATACACATGTATATACTTAAAGATGCCTTAAGAGACAAGATTTGACACTTTGGCGACTCGAGTACAAAACATGTTTAAACATATATTATTTGACATAATGGGGTGGAGGGACAAGGCGAAGGTTGAAATTTCATGTGCGGTGGAAGTTGTTGAGGTGGAAAAACAAGTGGAGGGTAAATGACAAGGGGTGTTTAGGTAATTCACATTTTCACTTGCTTATAAATAGCCTTTCATCTATTTAAATTTTCCTCTTCTTCCACCGATGAGATCTCTCTCATATCTTGTCCAAATGAAGTTAATATTTTTTCAAACCATGTATTATTCCAGTGGCTACAACTTTTATGTTGATTACTTCTTCAAATTTCCATCATACCTATAATAAAATATCAATTGTTTATAGAGTATTTTAGGATTCAGAATTTCAAGTCCGAAAATGATCCTTCTTCTTTTGACCATATCTTCTTCAAAAGTAATCGAAATTGAGTAATTCTTTTTTAATAATTGTAGATAAAAGAATTCTCTAAAACTTTCCTCTTTACTACCTTTCTAAAATCAGAGAGTAAATAGTCCAAAAACTAGTTGGAAAGTAACCTATTTTCACGTTCATTTTTGAGAATTTGATGATTATCCAAAGTCACTCCACCTTACCAAAACAAGTTTCACTTCCTTCTTCTTTCAAGGCCAAGCCTACCTAGTGCATTAAGGGTCCAAACTCCATCTTTTGCTTAGGAATGAAGTCCTAGGTCGTACCTAAGTTAGCGACGGTTTGGATAGTTTTCGGTGAGTAAAACTTCACCCCCAAAACCAAAGTTTTTAAACATATTCATGTTAATATTAGTAGCTAATTAATGCTTGTAGTATGAATTGTATGATGTATTGGTTGTTGTTTGGTTTATGCTTTGAAAAGTTGTCTTGTTTGAAAGTTAGTTAGCATGTAGTTAACTATATGAGAAGTTAGTAGTTAAAGCTAATATAATTGTTAGTAAATACTTATTATACGTTGTTTCATTGTAAATTACCATGTATATATGCTCATATCCTTGCTATGTAATGTTTGGTTGTAGTGATAATGACATAAACTCATTTGCCGAACAGCCCGTATGATGGTAGTCGCTATATGGACACTTTCGGAAAATCACTTTTTATCGAAATCGTTTGGTTTCATCTTCGTGCTTAGAATTATTTTACAAGTTAAGTGAGATTATGATTAACGATGTTTTTAAAAGTAATTAACCATTTTAATAACGATTATTTAATTAAATTAATTATTTAATTAATAAGGATTAAGGTTAACTAATTACTTAGTTAATGATGTTTTAAAATTAATTAATCATTTTATTTAATGATGTGTAAAGAAAATTAATCATTTAAATATAATGGATTAAATTTAATTAAACAATTAACTAATGATGTTTTTAAATTAATTAATCTTTTTAATTAATGACTTTTAAAAGTTAATCAACTTATTTTAACTTTGATTAATCTTTCTTTAAATGATGCTTTAAATTAATTAGTAATTTTATTTAATGATGTTTAAGGCTAATTAATCTTTTGATAATGGTGGATTAAAATTAATTAATCAATTAGTTAATGATGTTTTTAAATTAATTAATCATTTTAATTAATGATTTTTAACGTAAATCTATTTTTTATATCTTTAAGTAATCTTTCCTTTAATGATGTTTTAAAGTTGTTAATCATTTTAAATAATGATGTTTAATTATTTATTAATTATATCTAAATATTACTAATTAATTGAATTAATGATGTTTTAAGGTGATTTACCTTTGTCAATTAAATGCATTTAAAGTTAATTTATCAACTTAATTAATGAAGTATTAAAGTGAATTTATCAAAGTAGCAAGGATGTTATGACTTTGCTATTCATTTTAACTAATGATAATAAATTATTTGTTAATTTAAATTTAATTAATTATAATAAATTTTTAATTAAGATAACGGTGTTTAAAAGTGATTAACTTCTTTTGGATTAAAGGTTATTAAAGTCAATCAATCAACTGAATTAATGAAGTTTTAAAGTTAAATAAATCAATGTGATAAGGATGGTTTTAGTTATTAAATCCTTTTTATAAATATGTTTAAACTTAGTGAACTCCTTTAACAAAGTGTTTTAAAGCTAATATTTGTATTGTGAAGCCCAAGCACGAGTTTGGTTTTAAAAATAAAAGTTTGATTCATTTACGCAAATGAATTAATTTCCGTAAAGAGATATCACTTATATAGAAACGATTTATTTGTATACTTAGCACTAAACGTCGAAGAAGTAGACTTGCTTATATTTTGAAAGTTAAGAATAGTTGTGAGACAGGACTTTGAGGTAACACTACCATGACTTGTCCAGTATTAACCAAGAAATAGTACAAGTTTGAATTCGATGAGTGGTGATAAGTATACAAGACTTAATTTCCATATACGATCGTTTTATTTCATCGATAGTTGGTTAAATTTCTTAGATATCGGTTACTTCATCTTCTTTATTATCGTCATTCTAAGACGATGTGTTGCTTCGTTGAGCTTTGTTATCCTTTGTAGGAAATGACTAAACCCAAAGCGTGAGAAGAATCCAAGCCATGTGGGTTGCTCCCATTAGGGTATTTTCACTTCTAATCTAGATTTTTGTGTACCGTCACCTGAAAAATGGTTAAGATTTAGATGTGAAATATTCGAATACTCACTAAGATTTGGCAGGGCCTGGCTTGGTATTTTCCAAGAAGTGTCACGGAGTATATGAGCTTCTTAGAAGTATATTACAATATGTATACTTAAAGGGGGGACCTTCCTAGTGATTTGTTGGAAATTTTCCTTATTTGATTTGAACCTTTGAATCTGTTTATCTTTAAACTACCACGAGAATAGTCAACCACTCTTCGTGGTGTTTAAGTGTTGATTTTGTCCGTTCTATCAAGTTTGGACCGTGTCCTTGTTTTATTCATTCTTCCAGTTTGGATTTTTATTCAGACTATTTCCATTCTTTTAAGTTTGAATGTTATACTAATTACACCCATTATCTATGTTTGGATTGGTTCCCTATTATTCATTTCCATTTTTGTTATGTTTGGTTGTTGTTTATGTGGAAGAAAACACATTCCGTGTTAGCGGCATGGTCCCATATATTATTGTTTAAATACACCCCATTTGTTTCATTGTTTTACTCATACCAGACATTTTGTCTGACCCGAGTTGTTTATATTCCCCAAACTCTCGGGTACTCAATTATATTTGAGTAGTCTGAGAATAACAGGTTTTTCTTTGGAGCCCTTTAAAGAAGACGGACGAGTAGGAGCCTCCTTAGTTATCCAGTCATTTATTTCCACCGTAAGATTATGTAGGTGTATTTTGTATCTTAAAAATGAAAAGTCAGAATGTATAGCTATCAATCTATGAGATGTAGTACTTTTGTTTAACTATGATAGCTCCATGTAAGAAGTAATCTTTTGTACTATATCATTTTGTATTATATGTACTATATGAGCCGTGTTTCATTGGATGTGCAAATTGGTAGCAATAAACAACTGAAAAGTTTCTGATATTCTTAAAATAATTAATCATTAGAAATCATCCATATTTAAATGAACAGAAGGTTATAAGTAAGGGTAACCGCTTCGATAATTGTCAGAGTACTCTAAACCATATTTAGGGAAAACTATTTTTTAAACACAATTAGAAAAGAAACAAATCATTCCTTATAAACTCCAATTTTTTTCAAAATTCAAAAATGCTTGAAATGTAGGAAATTAAAACATTTTTTAACCTTTAAAATAAGGACAATACAGGGATAGGATAATAACAATGAGTTGTTACTTATAGCATTTAATAAAATTATCTATTTATTAGTTGCGTACCATCTTATTTGCAGTTCAGAAGCCATCCAATATAAATTCATCTTGTAAAATGGGATAAGTAGTTATATAGTGTTTATTTTGTCTAATGGAAAGGTCATTGTTGTGACGCCCCACCTATATACTCACGCTAGCCAAGGACACTACAGGGTAATGCCTTCGACTAGCACGAAGAATAAGGCTGTTGAGGAGCAACCATCTATGTAATTGCTTTGTGTGAGTACCGATATGTCAGATAATATAACTTACTTTTCATTTCAAGAGGAAATACAACATATCAAATACAAACTCAAAGCTACTGCACAGTGGCTAAGTGGCCTTCGGAAACAAATATAGAAATAAACCTAACACAAATCAAACACAGACATTCATATCACAAAGGCGGAAACAGATATGAATATAACACATAGAAGTGTACATCAAAATAGTGGTCATAGAAGATCCACTACATCACAAAAGAATAGATACAAGTGCTAGACAAAAGAATAATTATACATCAAGGAGTCTATATCTCAAATGTATAATAACAAAAACTACTAAGCTAAAGTAGTTAGCCAAAAGAATCAAATGACAGGCCCTGATAAGAAGTCAAGCAGAAGTACACGAAATACCTCGGTCTGACCCGAGTATTATTTAAGAAGAAAATAATAAACGGGTCGGTCTAGCTATAAATATCGAATAAAATGAGATAGGGTAAGAGATATAACAAATACGTATGATAACCATAATGCCATACTGTGACAAGTATACATTTAATAACAACAAAGTCATACAATACCTCAAGAATCTCAAAGCACCAAAAAGAATGTCATATTCTTTATTTTATTCACTAAACCATAAATATTGACAAACATATCAATGTCAATCGCAAAATTGGTGAAATACAAATTCTAGAAATCATAAATTAGAAATCCAGAAATCACAAAGGGGGAGGCCTATCACAAACGGGAGTATGAAAACTCACCACACGTGTATCACAAATGGAACGTTATTCCATGGTCGCTAACCATAACTTCGGAGCAACGACGCAGTACAATAACGGTACGTCCGATGAACCAAAAAGCCGGGACATCGATGTAGTACAATAACGGTACGTCCGATGAACCAAAAAGCCGGGACATCGATGTAGTACAATAACGGTACATCCGATGAACCAAAAAGCCGGGACATCGATGTAGTACAATAACGGTACATCCGATGAACTGAACACCATAAAAGAACATGGGTCGCTAGCCCATAAAGGAATGAGGCGAAGCTCAATAAAACGAGGTACAGTCCCCCACGTGGACAAAGAGGCATCGCACATTGCTAGTCTAAACCATAAAATGATCATCATCGATCATCAAGAAGTGTCGATTACACTAAGCTAGTAAATAAATGAGTTTAGCTTCATGTCCCATAACCACTAGCTTAACTTAAATATTTACGAACAAATTGTAGATTTCCACTCAAAAATTGTCACAAGAGTTTCAATCGAACAAGTCTAAGAATTAACCGACAAAGTAAACGCAAGCGTTTCACACCACTTGTTTTGCTAAGCCGTTTAATTAGATTTCTCATACAAATGAGGTAAAGGTTTGTATATACTAAAAGATTGGAAAACGGTTTTAAAAGAGAGCTTTGTATAAAAATAGAGTGAAATCATTTTTGTAAAAGAGTTTGAATATTTACTACTAGTATAGAAACCTTTGCATTTTAAACTGACAAATTACAAAATTGATTGTAGAAACAATCAATCACCAAAAAATTCACATACGAAGACGTGAATCAAATCCATAGAAATCGATACCGAATCCATCAAAATGGATATTCCCCAAAAATCCCGAAAAAGAAGTTATCAAAGTCAACAAAGGTGATAACAACAAATTGGAGAAACAAGAATCGATTAAAAATTGGAAATTCAAACACAAAAGGCAAAATAGGCAGAGACAACAGATTCAGTCGACTGGACCAGGGTGGTCAATCGACTTACACAAATCCTGGAAACTTTCTGTTTCCAGGTTCCGTCGACTGAACCTGGGTGGTCAGTCGACTGAATCATGCCTGGAAACTTTCGGTTTCCAGGCTCAGTCGACTGACCCAGAGTGGTCAGTCGACTGATACTGGCCCAGGAAATTTCCTGGGTTCGGTTCAGTCGACTGACCCTCTAGTTCAGTCGACTGAACTAGAAATTCCAGTATTCTCAACCTAGCCCCCAAGGGGCAAAATCCCAAACAATTTGCGATCGGTCGAGCGATGGGCGCTAGTGGTTTACGCCAATCGGCAACCCATCCCAATAGGCTCTTCGATACGCCACCAAAAGCATGATCAAACATCAAAGCTAAGATTTTTAAAGATTTAACTTCAAAACGCCAAAAATTGGAATATTCATAAAACCAATTCAATCCAAAGCAAATGGACAAGAAATAGATGTTAGGAATCACTACCTAACAATTATCCAAGATATAGACATAGATGTGAGTTCAAAACTCACCTTTAAACCCAAAAACGATGAAGGAGAAGCTTGAAAGCAAAGGAAGATCAACTACTCTTCAACTTCAACTCAAGAAACTCCAATCTAAGTCTAGAAGCAATAATTTATCAAATTAGGTTATAGGAAATTTCTGAAATTGGAGAGAGATTGAGATGGAGAAGAAGAAGGAGATGCTTACCTAAGCTTCTCTTTGATTTTGGAGCTAGAACTTGAATTTGCAAAGAAACTAGGGCTTAGGATTTCTAATCTCTTTTCTCTTCCCCCATTTTTCTAAAGCTTGAAGTGTTGGGAAATATTAGAATGAATGAAGAGGAGAGGGGGTGGAGTTAGGATATAAGGTGAGTTGGGTTAGTGGGCTGAAACCCAAACCCAAGCCCAAAGCCCTAAGTGAAAATGTCAAAATTCTACTCAACTCCAAGCATATCGATGTTTGTACTCAAAAAAGTTGTAAACGCCATTTTGGACTCAATGGAAGTGGTCTCGAGTCCCAATTCGACTGTTTGCAAAAAGTGACATTTCGGACTTGAATCCGACTAACGATGTTATATTTACAATAAAACATTTAAATATACAATCGTAAAATATGCGGGTTGTTACAATTGTGGTATAGGGTACAAAAAGGGTAAGAAGTATTTAGTTACATATAAAGATGAAATTAAATAATAAACCATGTACCAGAATCACTATAATAGAAAAGAAAAAAGAAAAAAAAAGAAATTCAAATCTATTTGGCGAAGCGATACAAGTGGTTTGGACATGTTGAAAATATATAGTTTATTTATTAACAATGATACATATTTCAATGTTGGTTAAACCTATATACTAAAATAACATACGGTACATTGTGTAAACCTATAGTAAGAGTAATTCAAACATCGTATTATGAAATAAACAAACATGTAAAAATGTTGGGAGCACTAAATTTTTTTCACAAAAGACGATCTAATCCTAATCCAAGGAATATGCTGGTATTTAAAAAAGAAAAATTAGAAAATAGTAAGAATAAGGTGAAACAAAATAAGAGGAGGATATATTATAATATAAGATTACCTAAAGATGTGGTATAGCATATTGCATTATCATGGAAGCACAAGATATAACTGTGAGGAGGAATTCTAAAGTTGGCCGATGTTTGAATTAAAAAATGGCACAAACACCTAAGAGATTGAATAGAGAATAAAAAGTGAAGAGATTCTAAAGTTTGCCGATGTTTGAACCAAAAAATGGCACAAACACCAAAGAGATAGAGTGGAGAATAAAAAGTGAAGAAAGGTAAATTAAAATGAGCAATGAAAGAACACACGGTGTTTTATAGTACTTCGGCTAACCTTGACCTACGTCTGCTTAGTGATTTTATTCACTATACCACTGGCTTGCAATTAAGTTCTTACGTATCAGTATAGGTCCGTGGATGGTTACAAGAGATTAGAGTAAGAGAGCAAGAGAGTCAAAAAGGTCCTCCTAAATGAGCCCCTGCCCTTCTATTATAGCTGTAGTTTGTTTGAAAACTCGCTCCCATGATCTCCACGCTGTTTTTTTGTCCAAACTAATTCTCCTGAGAAAAATGAGGTACACCGCATCAATATCCGTGGAATATCATTAGCTTGTTTCTAAGTTCAAGTGATGAATCGGTGGAAGAATGGAGTTGCTGATTTCAAGTGCTCGAGGAGATCGATAAAGAATCGCTGGGAATCGATGCAATAGAACTTGAAATAGGCTCCTAGCATCACCACTTGCAAGTAGGTGGAGTTGGGGAAAAAGTGGGTAAAGTGTTGTGGATCAGTACCGATCCAAGTGGTTGGATCAGTAACAATCCAGCACTGTGTTGGATTTTTGAACTTTGGATTCTTAGGATGGTTTGTGCTTACCTCTTGTGACTTTGATTGTACTTGGTTTCTAAACTCTATGGCTATCTCTTTGGGCTTTCTTCCTTGATAGCTTTCAAGTTTGACTTGTCAAGTTTGTGCGTATACTGCTTGGTCAAAAGGCTGGATAACACTTACCCACAAAGCACGCCTTGTGAATGGAAAGTGTGCTTTGCCCAAGAAAAAATGTTTAAGTCGAAGAAATATTAGTAATTGAATCTTTTGGTTAACGGCCGATCAAGCTATTGCGAGTCATCCTGTTCCTTTGGATTCACATGTAAATCAAAGTCGTTCTAGACTGTGATAGCGATGAATTTGAGTCCTTTCTTGAGTGTTAGTCATAGACAATGATCCTGTATTCTCCCAGAATTGGCAAGCCATGGGCTGTATCACTTATCAAATCATCTCGTGCTCATCCGGGGGCTAGCAGTCATGCATCGAGATCAATGACTCGATTTGGTAGTTGCTAATGAATCATTCCAAGGTCAAACGGCTTTCGAAGCTAGAATATAAATTCCAATTTCCTCCGGTCATGCATTCGATGACCGCTTCAATTTCTGATCGCTCTGGATCGTTAATCTAAAGCTCGATCTCTCTGGATCATTAAATGGATGCATGGTCGTTCAAAGCCGATAGTTAAATTCACGATCTCACTGGATCTTTAATTGAATTCGTAGCCGTTTAGGCTCAGTAATCAAATCCATGGTCTCTTCGGACCGTTAATCAAATCCATGGTTGTTCGGGGCCAATAATCAAATCCATGCTCTCTTCGAACTGTTAATCAAATCTATGACTGTTTGATGCCGATAATCAAATTTGAATCGTTAATTAAATCTGAACCGTTAATCAAATCTATGGCCGTTCGGGCCCGATAATCAAATCTATGGATCGTTAATCAAATCAAATCTTGTACCTTGTGGCCATCGCCCCATCTCTCTAGTCAGGACTACCATGATCAATATCGATCATCACATTCATGTGGATTTCAATAATCAAGGATTCATCTAATGGAATTGAATTAAAACATTAAAAAATATAAAGTCAAGCATCATGATAGCCACCTCATCGGGCGTTACAGTCTAGCGTCCAACTCAGAGCGTACATAGGGACCGATCGAGATCACATACACGAGTGAGTGGCTCGACTGTAATATTGCGTTGTTTTTTGAAAGTGAAGATAGAATGTGAGAATCAAACCAAATTCACTGCCATCCCAATCAAGAACTGACCATCCTCAACCTTGATCCAAGGCCTTTTCCATTCGCTGTGGATGATAGCTGCTCTTGTTCCACCGCAGCTCAGCTTTTCATATACTGTTGTAATTGGTTGTTTCTGACTTGTTCCTCGACTAGATCGTGCAAGTGTCTACGGTCATTTGTGTTATGCCCATCCAGCTCATAAAATAGGCAATATTTTCTGGACGTCCTTTCATGGTCCGTGGGCTCTCTCCTTACTAGTTTCAAACCGGAGATTTGTCCCCGGTATGCAAGTAAATCCACTCCTGGGTTGCATTCAAATCCATGTAAGAAGAGAATTTTAGTTCCCTTCTTTGCCGCTTTGATCTCTCAAAGTCATCATCCATCGTTCCTTTTTCCTTTACCCTTACCAGACCCTGCTTCGAATGGTCCTTTGCCATCCACGGCATTAATTTCTTCCTTATTGGCTTCTGCGTCCTCCTGACGTAGGTATCTTCTGGTCTCATGATAAAATTCAATGAGGTTCATCGGTGGATCCCGCTCCAAGGCGACCTTGAAATCCGTCTTATCCGCTACTTTTGAAACTACCGCCATCAGAATCACTAAAGGATCCGGTCTATCAACCACGGAAGCGGCTGCATTGAATCTTGTCAAGAACACCAAAGGATCTCTCCGACTTTCTGATTCATAATTGACATCGTCATTACATTCTTGGATCATGAAATATAGACTCGGAACTTCTTCATGAATCCATTTGCTAACTCGGTCCATGTGCTAATAGAATCGTTCTGTAGCTGCCTAAACCATAGTTCCGCCAAATCTGTCAGATATAAAGGGAAACATCGTCGCATGACCACTTCAGACGCACCCAGCAGCTCCAGGTGCCGGATGGATCTCATCAAATGAACTGTTGGATCAGTCTTTACATCATACGCCTCCAACGTACGCAGCTTGAAATCAGGCGAATTCCTAGCGTACCGAATGTTCGGAGTGAATGAAATCCTGTTCACATCTTCCAGGCTTCGGTTAGACAGTCCACCCCTATTTGCTCGTCTCACCATCTCAGCAAGTCTGTCATAGTCATTTGAAGGAATTCTGTACGACTTGTTTGGGGTTCATTCTAATTTGACCTACTCAGTTCTCAGGTGCATTTGCCTCAACTTCTGGCCTTTGGTTCTGATTTGCCGCAACTCCGGCTGTTTCTGTTTGTCCCATTCTCCAAAAGAAATTTTCCATCATCTCTTCCTGATGGGCCATCATCTTTTTCTGAGTACACTTTTCCCACATTATATTCATCATGGTTTCCATCGCATCCCTGCTTATGTAAATGGATACGGGGTTAGCTCATGAGGACGTCTCTTGGCTGCCCCCTTGATGATTTCATCCAACAAAGGTCTTCCTAGTCGATTGTCTCATCATTTTGAGCCTTTTCAAATCTCAAATCAGTGATTCAAGTGGTTCTTAGTGAAAGCACCAAAATGTTTGAACCAAAAATGACACAAACACCTAAGAGATTGAGTAAAGAATAAAAAATAAAGAAAAGTGAATTAAAATAAGTAAGAAAAAAAATCAGCATTTTATAGTGATAGGTCTAATCTTGGTCTACGTCCATTAGTGATTTATTGATTATACCACTGGCTTGCAATTACAAGTTAGGATCAGTATAAATCCGTGGATGATTACAAAAGATTAGAGTAAAAGAACAAGAGAGCCAAAAAGATCCTCCAAAATGAGCCTCTGCCTTCCCATTTATGGCTGTAGGTTGCCTCAAAACTCACCCCCACGATCTCCATGTTTTTTTCCACGTCCAAACAAATTCTCCTGAGAAAAATAAGGGACACCTCATCAATATACGTAGATCGGTACCAATCCATGGGCTTGGATCGGTATCGATCCATAAGATTTCCAAATGGATCGCTTTGAATGCTTTGTTCTGGCTCGATTCGTTGTTAACTTCATGATTTCCATCTTGTTTGCAATATTATTAGCTTGTTTCTGAGTCCAAGTGATGGATTGGTGGAAGAATGGAGTTGCTGATTTCAAGTACTCGAGGAGATCGATAGAGAATCGTAGGGAATCAATGCAAAGGAACTTGAAATAGGCTTCTAGCATCATCAGTTGCAAATAGGAGGAGTTGGGGCAAAAGTGGATGAAGTGCTAAAGATCGGTACTGATCCAAGTGGTACCGATTCAACATTTCGTTGAAGTTTTGAACTTTGGATTCTTGGGATGGTTCGTGCTTTACTCCTGTGACTTTGGTTGTACCTGGTTTCTGTACTCTACGACTATTTCTCTGCGCTTTCAGTCTTGATAGCTTTCAAGTTTGACTCGTCAAGTTCATCCGTATACTCCTTGGTCAAAAGGCTGGATAATAGTCGATTTAGTCGATTTACTTGATATTGGTGACATGAACAAAGAATGATAAGCGAGAAGGTAGTAGAGGTAGATTTAGTAATTACCTAATAATCCGATAGCCCTTCCGTTTTAGACATAAACTCCGTCGTTGGTAGCCGTTCAGAATAGGAACATCGAAGAATCCATTCACACAATTTTGTAATTTGGAACTTTGATGCTCCATTTTCATGTAAATATTAATTAGAAATAATGTGAAGTTGTTTCATAAAAATTGACCAAACTTATTGCTCATCCATGGTTAATGTATAGTAAGTTTTTGTTGATTACTGTTTATTTTACCAGAACATGTGTGAAGATAATACCATACAGTATACAATGAGTGTGATAACTATCTGAACGACCATGTTTCTAAGGCTGACCCGGATACTTGAAAAATCCGACATCAGTGTTAGTAACAAAGACGGGAATGAATCATAATTCAGTGGGTAAGAAACTGTAGAATGTTTCAAAAACTTTAACTTCAAATCAATGCCAAAGTTATGATTGCAGAAATCTCAGATGATCAGAGGTCCATCGGTAAAGCAATCTTATGTCGAAAAAGAGGGATGAGTAACATCGTGAACATACGGCCAACAGTATGTACAAATTAAATCGTATTTCAAACCGTGGAAATCAAGCGTGAACAAACACCCAACAGTCGTCACAAAGTAAATGAAATTGAAAACTACAGAAATCAAAACAAAGTTAACAGACCATGGTATTCAATCTACTCGATTTACTTGTTAATGCCGACGTGAACACCTAATAATATGATAGCCCATCAGTTTAAGACATAAACTCCGTCGTTGGCACCCTATCGGAGCAGGAACATCAAAGAGTATGTCGTGGGAAGGAATAAATTGTTTACAACTGTGGAGCGGGAAGCAAACGTAGGGTTAAACTTGTAGAAATCTGATATCCGGAAGCGAATTCGAAGGGAGTGAAAACAAAAGCACGGGATACAGGTTAGGACTTTTTTCAAGCGGTTGGGGAAAGGGATCGTGTGCATGTGTGGTATGTTAAAAAGAAAATTGCGAGAGGCGCAGGAATTCAGTTTTTTGAAACGTGAAGCAGCAGAGTGTACCCATGAACTCATCTCTGCCCTTGTAAGATCTCTTAACGTCGTGGTATAAATTCAAAATCTGATTTTGAAATTCGACTCATTTAAGCTCGAATAATTCATAGTTTGAAAGCCGAAATTTTGTATCTGAGGTTTTAGGTATTTGAAAATAGATTTTTGATAGTTGAAATTTCTCTAAGTTTGGTTGCTGCTTGCTCCATTAACCAATAATGGATTCTTTATTTTCTGATTTTATATAAAAAATTTCTTCTGATAAAATGATTTAACAAGCTGAGTTGGCGCAAATTAATTTACATGGTTTTTTAATATTTGAATTATTTTATCTAATTTATCCAGTTGACTGGTGAATGATTATTTCCTATCTTATTTTTCTGGCAAATTGAATGACCAAAATACAGACATCTGATGTTAATTTGCATAGATAATAAAATAGAGTGGACAGGGTATGTGCATAAATGATAATAAAATCCGTATTTTGTCTAATAATTTTGCATAATAAAACAAGTTTAACAGATATTATGTTATGTTATTTAATAATTCTCATGAGTTCATGTACAATAATTGATAATAATAATAACAAAATAAAATATGTGTTAGTTACCTCATTTCCCCAAAGCAATACTTCTCACATCCATGTATTATGTCCCAACAATCAAATACATAAAATGTAAAGCATTGCAAGATTGATATTCAACTGCTTCACTGTCATGTAAATCTAGTAATTGAGATAATCAGTTTGCAGTGAAAAAAGATTGCAATGACAAATAATCAAATTGCAGCTGTTAAAACAATGGAATTAAGTTGACACATGGTGGAATAATTGTCTTTCTATTACCCGTATAACAAGTTATTTGATTCTATAAGTTATTTTCTCACAAGATTTTACAATATGTTAGGAAAGAGCCTAGGAAAACATCATACCATAGAGTAAACACATATGCCAGACCAAGCATGAAACACAAATAATCAAAATGCAGTTCAAGCATGAATTAGACATAGTTAAGTTGTTCTTAGTTAAAACAGTACAATTAAGTTCATGCATGGAGAATGAATTGTCTTTCTATTATCAGTAATAAATATATCAAGTTTCTTGATTCTGTAAGAATTTCCTTTCTTACTAAATTTCTAAATAAGCTGGGAAAGAGCCCAGAAAATCATCATACCATAAGAGTATAATACCAGACCAAGGATCTGTGCATGCTAACAGACCATCAATTGCCAATATTAACATTTCAATTGCACCTCAAAATGCCAAATCAAGTTTATTTTTATATAAAATACATTGTCCCAGACGAAATCAATAATAAACCAACATAAACAGACCTCAAACAAGTTTGTATATCTAATCCGAAAACGAGTAAAAAAACAACAATGATATAATAATAATATTACACAATAAAATAGGATGTCAAACTAATTATTGTGTAAAGGAAACAAAATCGAAGGTACCCGGCTCATTCGCTGCATCAATCGTCCACTTCAGCTTTTATTTCCCGCACAAGTTCATCCTTATACTCTTCAAAAGTTCCTGGAAACCTCTTAACAGTCCCTTCCTCAACCACCCAAATTTCACTTTTCTCTTCATCTTCACAAACACGTGATATTAACCTCGAATCATGACTAACCAGCACAACACCGCCAGAGAAATTCTCCAATGCTTCAGCTAATGCGTCGATGCTCTGCATATCCAAGTGGTTGGTAGGCTCATCCAGTAATAAAATATGAGGCCTTGACATGGATATTGATGTGAAAACTACTCTTGCCTTCTGCCCTCCTGATAATTTAGCAATTGGGGTACGATGGTTATGGCTTTGAAGTCCAAACTTTCCAAGCTTAGCACGAACAGCCTCTTGTTTGCTCATTCCTTCTTGATCGGGATGAAGGTTGAGTAAATAGTTCACCGGGTCAACTTCCATTTGCAGCAGATCGACAAAATGCTGTGAATATCTTCCTATCCTTAGCTTCTGACTTCTCCTCACCTCTCCTTCAGAAGGTTCTAAATCACCAGCAAGCAAGTTCAACAAAGTAGATTTTCCAGCACCATTAGGTCCCACGATAGCTACACGGGTTCCCATATCAATACCCACATCTACATTAGACAATCTAAAATCTTCTCTATTGGGGTAACTGAAGCTGACTTCAATCAGTTGAAGCAAAGGGGGAGTCAACTCAGTTGGTTCTGGGAAACTAAATTTGACTGTGTAATCTTTCCATTTAGTGGGAGCTTCAGGTGGTACTTCATCGTCATCAACAGCCTTGCCCTTACCTTTACTCTTTTTAGAGTCTTTCGCTGCTTTGAACTTGGCAGTCTCCTTCACTTTATCCTGCAGCTCTTTCTTCCCAGACTTCTGAGCTATCCTCAACTGCTTTGCATAAGTCTCGTGCTTCTTGTTCGCTTCCTTCCTCTTCTGCTCATACCCACTTTCGAACTCATCGAAGTTTCCTCTGTAAAAATGCAGTTTTTGATCATGCAAGTGGATGATCTCACCGCAAACCATGTTTAGAAAATCACGATCATGAGATACAACTACCAAGGTCTTCTTCCATCTGCATAAATACTCTTCCAACCAAAGCACCGCCCTTAAATCAAGATGATTAGTAGGCTCATCAAGCAACAACAAAGTAGGCTGAATAAACAGTGCTCTAGCAAGTGAAATCCTCATTCTCCACCCACCTGAAAACGACTTTGTTGCCCTTTTCTGCATCTCCTTTGTAAAGCCCAAACCTGCCAAAATCTTCGAAGCCTGTGACTCTGCAGCATCAGCGCCCATTAACTGCAGCTTCTCATACAGTTCTGCCAACTTATCCCCATCATCATCCTCTACATCATTGTCATTCCTCTCATTTAAAGCAGCAACTTCTTCTCTCAGCTTAACAAGTTCTTGATTTGCTGAAACAACTGCTTCTAAAGCAGTCCTGTCATCGCCCACGATTTCCTGCTCCACCAAGAGTACATCTATGTTTTTAGGAACTGGAATTTTCCGCCATGCCAGAAGCTTCAGCAAGGTGGACTTCCCCATACCATTGGGGCCAACAAGGCCGTACCTTTTACCATGTGCGATCTTCACAGAAGTATTTTTTAAAAGTTCCTTACCTCGTGCAGAGACTGAAAAGTTCTCGACTGTGATATCCTTTACGTTTGCGTCGGCAGCAGTAACATCTTCATCGTTAAGGACAGCCGCTCTGGATGCTATAACAACAGTGAATGCATCGCGGTCGTCTCTCAAGGCTTCCTTCCTGGCTAATTCGGCTGCGGCTTCGGCCATCATCTCCTTCTTTTCTCTTTTTTTGAGTTCCTTATCGGAGAGCTTGTTGATGTTTAAATCGACAGTGGATCTGGTGGTGGTTTTTGACGGTAGGTCTGCGATTTCTTCTTCTTCATCGGAGGAAGGGGGTAGATCGAGATCGTCGACGTAAGATGAAGCGGAAGGTTTGGGTTTAGACTTGGATTTGGGTTTAGGTTTCGGATTGTCCATAGCGGAAAGCATGGATGTGACGGAGATTGGTTTGTCTTTCTTTGTGGTGGTGTTGGATTTTGAGGACTCAGACGCTGATGATGTCTTTTTACCCATCTGAACTGAACTAAGCTGTGGATCCGAGAGCAAACGAGGTTGAGATCCTAAAAGGAGTCTCTTGTTGAAGAGAAATAGGGGGGAGGAAAGAAATCAACACTTTAGCGCGCAGGAAAGAATTAGATTCTTATAGTTGATATTGGAGGGGAGAGGATTGTAGTTCCTGAGAAAGAGGAAGATAAAAAATTGAGTTTTGACGCAAAGGAAGAAGAAGGTGAAGAGGGAATGCGGATATCATACGGCGGTGAGGATAAGTATAGGAATAATGGAATATGAATTAGGGTTTCGTGTATTAATTTCCGGTTTCGGGGAATTTCGGTTAAAGGATCCCCTTTCACGGGTTGATAAGTTTCCAGCCTTCAACTTACAGCTCTACCCTCCATTGTTTTAAAGATCCATCCCAACATCGATTCGATCACAGTCAACCTTCGATCTTAGAACGCTACGGCTCTGTAAATGAACTAATATTGCATCTGCATAACCCGTGGTTTAACCTCAACACCTTGAAAAAATCTTTAGACTGCCATCTTTTAACCCAACGGTTATTCAAATTTGAGAAAATATTTTAGTTTTGTTCTTCATTTTTTTCACATAATTAACTTAACGAATAATTTCATAACCTTAGTCATTAATTTATTGTATTATCTTATCAATTTTGAACCACATAACATATCATTAATGTATATTTTACGAATTACCGTTAAACTGAACCTTTTTCATCTTAAAAAATAAGAAAATATACAATTTTACCGTAAAAAAAGTGTTATAGAATTATTCCAATTAATATTTGTTATGAAATATTTAAAAATAATTGTTTTAAAATGCAATATATTAATTATAGAGGAAATTAGTTCAAAGAAAAAACTTTATGCTAATTTTTAAATCTAGGACGGAACTTTTAAAATTTAGACCCAAGGACAGTAGCGCGTTCTATTCAACCAACTTCAACCGTTTCATCCATCGTCTGAAGTCTGTTATAGTCGCCACTAACCTAGCTCTAACCTATCGTAGCCACCGCCCTAGTCCTAACCTGCTGTAGCCGCCGCCGCCCAAGCCGCCGTCGTCCAAGCCGCCGCCGTCGTCCAAGCTCCCGCCGTCCATTTAAAAATTGAAAAAAAAAACATAATTCACTCCAATCCAAACGTATTCGTGAAAATTAAAGTCGAGTGACACTAAATCTAGAGGTAAGAAACAAATGGAGAAGCAGAACACAAAAGAAGAAGAAAGTCAAAAAGTTTTAATCACAAGTTGAATGATATTTAAATATAGCATTTATATATTTGAAACACAATAGACTGTGTTTAACATGCTAAATGATAGACTAATGTAACATTTATACTTTTAGAATATAGTACCATAATTTGACTATGCAAAATGATATTTGGATATAGCATAAGTATATTTCAATTGAAAAAGGATGAAAAAAATATGCAAAATGAACTTAAATTTAGCATAAGTATATTTCAAGTGAAGTAGTATGAATAGAATATACAAAATGAAATAAGTATTCCTAAGAAGAACTACCAAATGCAAAATAATAATTGCATATAACATATGTATTTTTAATGTAACATTTTAATCACAAAGTTCACCACTGTGTTTATGATATGCAAAATGATAGTTTAATGCAGCATTTGAGTTATGAAGTCCACTATCATGTTTAAAATATGCAAAATGATAGTTTGATATAGCATTTTAGTTGTGAAGTCCAATACCAAAGTTACAATATGCAAATTGAGATTTAATGTATCATTTTAATTACAAAGTCCATTGGCATGTTTAAGTTATACAAAATGATAGTTTAACATACTATTTCAGTTAATGAAGTCCAATATCATGTTTACAATATGCAAAATGATAGTTTAATGTAGCATTTCAATTACAAAGTCCACAAGCATGTTTAGAATATGCAAAATGATAGTTTAATGTAGCATTATAGTTATGAAGTTCACTATCATGTGTACATATGAATGCAAAAGATAACCGGATACCAAACCTAATCGGGTACTTATGGATGTAAAAGCTAACTGAATGCCAACCGTAATCGAGTGTATATGGAATCGATCCATACCCAAGATAATATTGTTTAACCGAGCGTACCATCGAATGCAAAAACAAACCGAATGCCAAGCCTAATCGGGTACATATGGATGCAAAAGCTAACCGGATGCTAAGCCTAATCGGGTACGTACGGATGCAAGAGCTAATTGGATGCCAAGCCTAATCGGATACGTACTGATTCAAAAGCTAACCGGATGCCAAGCCTAATCGGGTACATATTGATTCAAAGGCTAACCGGATGCCAAGCCTAATCAGATACATATGAAACTAATTTATACCCGAGATATATTGTTTAACCGAGCATACAAATGGATGCAAAACCTAACCGGATGCCAAGCCTAATCGGGTATATATGGAACCAAACTATACCCGAGATATATTGTTTAACCGAGCGTACCATCGAATGTAAAAGCTAATCGGATGCCAAGCCTAATCGGTATGTTTGGATGTAAAAGCTAACCGAATGTCAAGCCTAATCGGGTACGTATGAAGGTAAAAGATAACCGGATGCCAAGCCTAATCGGGTATGTATGGATGTAAAAGCTAACCGAATGTCAAGCCTAATCGGGTATGTATGAAACTAGTCTATACTCGAGATATATTGTTTAACTAAGTGTACCATCGAGTGCAAAAGTTAATTGAATGTCTAGCCTAATCGAGTACATATGGAAACAAAAGCTAACAGGATGTCAATCCTAATCGGGTATGTATGGATGCAAAAGTTAATCGGGTGCCAAACCTAATCGAGTACGTATGGATGCAAAAGCTAACCGGATGCCAATCCTAATCGGGTACATATAAAACCAATCTATCATTTGTATTTTTAAATTAGTACATTACAATGTATCAAATTGAATGGAATGTGCCGAATGATAGTTAAAAATATCATTTGTATTCTTAAAGTGCATTACAGTATATCGAATGTGCCGACTGATAAGTAAAAATATCATTTCTATTTTTAGAGTGCATTAGAACGTATTGAATGTGGCGAATGATAATTAAAATAGTTGAATGTTGCATTTTAGTTATGAAGTTCACTATCATGTTTAAAATATTCAAAATGATATTTTTAATATAGCATTTTAATTACCAAGTCCATTATCATGCTCATAATATGCAAATATATAGTTTAATGTAACATTTTAGTTATAAAGTTCACTATCATATTTATGATATTAAAAAATAGTTTAGTGTAGCATTTTAATTACAAAGTCCACTAGTATGTTTAGAATATTTAAAATGATAGTTTAATATAGCATTTTAGTTATGAAGTACACTAGCATTTTATTTATGATATCTGTAACATTCAAAATAAAGCAACTCAATAAACAAGTAAACAAACAACTGATGCATTGTGTTTTATGCATATTTTATCATCTTGTGAAACATATAAGTAATTTTATCTAATCAAAATCACATCTTTTTCAAATTTTTAAAACAAAACTTACTCCAGCTCCTTGAAAATTAGGAACATTCAATCATGCTATTACAAATGCATAAACTATAACAACAACAATACAAAATATAACGTTCAGTTATGCATTATACATATAGAATTAGAATGATAAGTTCATATATCATTTTTTTTCTTAGTTCATTTCAACACATTTAATCGCCATCGTTACCTTTGGCACCACCAGCAACGTTAACCTCCACTCCATCGCCGCTCATCTGAAATCGGCCATAAAAGTCATGGCTCAAGTCACCGCAGACCTTCAAAGTAGTTGCCACCACCTACAGTCTATCGCCTTTGCCTGACGAACGAGCTCCGCCTTTGCCTGCAGTTGCACCGCCATCGTCTGTTCTTGTGATGCAGCGCCGCCTACTCTTGTAATGTCGCCGCATGTACTAGTGAATTAAGAACGAGATTTGAGAATAGTCTAAATTTTTTGCAAAGAATTTCCTTCAGGCGAATGAATAAAACTTGCGTCCTTAAAACGTAAAAATAATTGCCGCGTCCTTCATTCCAAAAAGAATACTAAGTTTTTCCTTCAGCCGATTTTCCTGTTAATTATAATTGATTAAAATTTAACATTAATTGAAATAATTTACATTTAAATCAATGAAATAAAAATTAACGATTGATGCAGTTCTCACGATCTGACCGATTGAAGCACTAAAACCTTTGCCCTTGCATCAACATGGATTCACAGACGGTCTGGTCATCGAAACTATACTACCCTCACATTTAGAAAAAGAGACCAATGATCCAAAACCTTTCGTTTACATTCCCTAATGAAAATTATGAAATTTGCTCACTCAAATCCACCCGAACCCGCTCAAATTCGCTTAGATCTACTCTCTCAAGTCGGAGCATACTGCGATTTGGAGCGTAATACGATGCGGCAATTCACCGGTTATTTGGACTGGAAGCTTGTTACATGAAGAGGTCACGATTGTTGATGGATTAAAGTTTGACCGCCATGATGCTTTAATGTCTAAAGGTGCCTTGTGCTAATTTGACCACTGGTTGTTGATGAACTAAAATTGAAATTGCCATGTGCTAGAAGTAGACATGTATGCTTTGCTGCTGTGCATTTGTCACGACCCGCTTTTCCGTACAGTTCGAACTGACAATTTACCACACATGTCCAGTCCAAATTGAACAGAAAGGCAGATAGTAAGAAAAAGAAAGTAGAAAGAAGATAGAGAGAAAACCAAACAACATAGAATCTCACATCAGATATGAATAATCTATAATATAGAACAAATCTTTACCTAAAACAAAACTATAATGTTTATAGTACAAATATCAATCAGAGTATACTAACTTATTCAGCACGGACAGTCATAGCACATGTCCTTACAATTGCTGATAAACACAACTAAAATGCAACGAAAATATAAATCATCTACGTGAATACGTCTCAGGCCTCCAGCTCCTCTCTTGAAGCTCCAATCCTTCCAGCTAACCTTGAAAATATGCTCGGTCTGACCCGAGCATATAGAAAAAACCACGCCCGGGTCAGTCTGGTAAAACCAGCGTGAGAATTTAAATCACAAGGGATTTTATTTGTTATAACTTTCCAAAATCCTTTTAAAATCAAAAGTATCTCGTAAGACCACGCCACACATAAACACGACGGGTTTTTCCCTTACGGTAACCAAAACCTTTTATAGAAAAGCCTATGATATTATAATAGTGTCTAAGTACAAATACTTATTCAAATAGTCGAAATTGTTACATTAATTAAATTCCAGCATACTAGGCTCTACAACTAAAACCGTAAAAGCTCGTATTGGAGAATGCATCCCATACAACGGCTAGGCACTAGGGTACCACCTATCACAGTACACGTCTAGAAAAATGTACCAAGAACCTTGCCGAGACCCCCTACAACACAAGACCGGTCTACCCCTAACCTGGATAGAACCGAATATGCTATCACTTCGGGTGTTCCCACCCTTTCCGAGTTCCTTCCATGCACCATAGTAATAATATCCGAGAGTATCTAGAAATGTGGTAAACATACCCTAATTGGGTGCGACCCACTTAGCCTTGCTGCATCTCCCCTGATTTTCAGTCATTCCTGGTTGATGAGGCTTGAGGCTATGATTACCTTTGAGGAATTTATACTTGGAATGCTTATTGTCCCTCAATGACAATGTACTGATAGCATTCATCCATACAAGTCCGTTCTGGGTCTGAACGAAACCGAAGGGACTATTCCTACTACATCCGTTTTGGAATCATCCTCAGGACTAGTAGCGATTAGCCCTTGCACTTCAATGCTCCATCTTCAATTCCATGCTCTTGTCTTCATTTCGAAAACGTATTTGTTGGATCGAAGTGGTGTTCGGATAACTTATCCGATCCCGGTCTCCTCGAAACAACTTTCGATATTTCTAGTAAACTCAACCCCGGTTCTTTAGGAAATGAACAGACGAAAATAAGATCAGAGATCATCTCGTAACCGTTAGTGGATGGATTTCCTTATCATCGTCCTAAAAGAATAAAACGAGTTTATACGTACAGTATAGCACCTCGAACGGTAACTGTACCATATAATCCACGTGTTTCTCCTAGATATTTCCAAAGTTACGTTTTGGTCCAGATTTGATAGTCGGTTATTTAACTATAAAATAAACAATCATTCAATCCAAGATTTCATTTCCCACAGAAATCACTAATCCTTATTTAAATATCAATAAATTAAATCTCATTATCAAAAAGTATATACTTATCTCACCAGAATAAGCATATTCACAAACCATTCCCTTCAATAATATTTGAAAAACCCTTTTAAATAAATATGGAAAATACTTTGCAGTATCAACCATGGATTCACAGCACGATGATTACGTCTCTATCCAGAGAAATCCAAACTTAACTGCCTTCCGATTACGCCATGAAAGTATATCATTACTTCCTGAAAACTTTATTTAATAATTATCTCAACATAATGCTTATAAAGTTTCTATATAATTTTTCCAAGTTTAATTTAGGAAAATTACTCTTTTATAATAGTTTACTATATAATATATTATTTTTAAAACATTATTCATATTTGAACAATTTATCTTGAAATAAAATACTTTAATGTTAATCAATCCTTAACTAATAATTTACTTTAAACAAATCACTATAAAATAACTTTAATTTTTAATTAAATATACTTTAAACAGCTTAAATAATTAAATATCTTTGAAACAATAATTAAATACTTTTTAAATAATTTTTAAGAATAATAAAATATTTAACTTTAAATCATTTTCAGATAATTATAAATTATCTTTAAAATATCATTAATAATTAATAATTATCTTTAAACAAATTTTGGTTCAAAATTCAACTTCCAAATCGGAAAAAGGACTTATTTATTTCAATGGTACTTAATTAAATTACCATTCATCCCATAACAATCTAGAATAACAGATACAGATATTCACATCAATCTATTTTTAACAATCAATTCAACATCATATTGTGCAATATAATCATCAGGATAATAAATAGATGTCCATACAAATATGACAGCAGAACAGGGTTTTATTTCTGCTAGTCAATGTCCAAAAACAGATATATTCAGTAATAATGGCAGAACAGTGATTTATTTTGCCAATAGGGGTCCAATTAAATATAATTAGCGGAACGGTGTTTTATTCCGCCAAACATATGTCAAAACATTGTAATTAATTTAAATTAACTCATCACTATTTTTATCTGGGCAAATAACTTCAATAGACAGGTCATTTGAATTTAAACGACGATATTTGTTTTAAATCGGGTGATTAAATTTCTATTCGTTTAAATATACCATAATTTTTCACTTATTCAAACTCGACAACAATTCATATAACGACGTAGTGTTCGTCGATACAAACCCATCACAACGAATCTCGCATAAATCGGGATTCGCACGAACAAGTTATAACGTTTTAAAATTTTGAAACACACACACACACACATATATAAATTAACATTTTATATTTTAAAAACTTTTTCCTCCATCTCCCTAGGCCGAATCCCATAACCAACATTCTTAAACAATTTGATTTGTTTAACTTCCCTCTACCCTTATTATTATTATTATTTTGTTGCTTGGGCCGAAGCCCGTTTCTACTCTCTACCAAAAAAGAAAAGCACGCTTCCCTTTCTTCTCAAACTCCCTCTCTTCCCTCTCCTTATCCACTTGAACAACCCATATGCCCGAAGATTGTGCACATAACGTGTGCACTTGCACTCAGCCTCTGGTCATCAATACACGTCGCCGACCACTCACTCGCGTTCGCCCGTGGCCCCGCATCATGCCTGACCCCCTGAACCCATGACAAAAGAACGATGTTGTACCACTAGAACGCCTCACCCCATCGCCTCCGGCCATCATCCACCACCAAAAATCACCAAGATCATCGCCATCGCCTCCTCCTCCTAATCCCCACCATGTGCATATCTCTCACCCTCTATCCATGTCACCGTCTCCCATGAGCCGAGACTAAAACCCAAGCGATGCTAAACCCTACAAATGACACGCAACCCCAATTCATGGCCATAATCGAAATTCGGCCACGGTGAACATCTTACCCACTTCACAACACCCCTCCTCGGCCAAACCGCACCGCCTCTTATCTACTACGTCGTCGGAAATAATTTTTTTAGTGAATTTTGATCAACTCAATTTTTGTCATGATCCAAACTGTTAAAAAATTTCATTTCTTCTTTAAAAATCCTATTTTGGTATGACAATCACGATTACGAACCTGATTTGATGATTTGAACATCTTGAAGTTTGTCAAAACTTGGCTTGTTTATTGTTATCTTTAAATTACACCCAATATATAAAATAAACGAGCTTCCAACTATTTTTAGCATGATCTATACTCGGAAACAAAAGTTTCATCAGTTCGCATCATTAACAAATTCGAATCGTGTAGAGAGATATTGATTTTTGAAATTCAAGCATATATAAGTTTACCTAAAAAGAACATGACAGAGTAATTGTTATATCATTCCAGGCTTTAAAAATTTTAGTCCTCACCTTAAACATTTGCTAAAATCTTTAAAAACCTTCCGGGTGATCTTTAATTTATGATATGCAATTGTTGAAATCTTGTTTGCTTTGGATTGAAAGAGCAAGCTGCTTCTTTTTGTTATTACAGAGCCCTCTTTTTTTTGAAGTGTTTTTATAGGCTTTTTAAAATCTCCAGCTAACATACATATACAAGTCTGTATGCATATATTTATGCAAGACAAAATATGTATACGTATAATACTTTAGGCTTAAGAAGCATTTGATTTGCTGTAAAATGTTTTGATGGATTGATTTGAATTTTGTGACTTGAGTTGATATTTTATTTTGAGGCTGAAAAGAAGTTAAAACAATTGCTTTGGTCTTTACTGTATTAGACCAGACAGTTTTTATATGTTTGTACTTTGCTTACTTTTCCAACTTGAAAGTTTTACCTTTGGTTGTATAATTGTTTGTACCAGACAAATGCTTACATATATATATATATGTATATATATGTATATATATGTATGTATGTATGTTTACCCATTTTTACTTATTTACTTTTGATTGTTTATTTTTATGTTTTTATATATATGTTTATATTTCTTTCATTCTTTTACTTGACTTGGCAAATGCATATGTGTATATGTTTTTCCTCTTCACTTGTACTGTGTAAATTTTCTTTGTTTTTTTTTGAGATCATGGGGAACCTTAAGATCATGGTATTCATTGATACTCACTTAAGTAAACCCCACGCCGTGTGTCTACCCCGCTTTTATTTAGTCGTCGCACACGAATGCTTAACGTTGAAACTCCCACTGATGGTTTGACGTTGGGATTCGAACCAGCCCGGACACAGTCCTTTGGTTCCCATCTCCCAGCTCCCAAACCAACCGAGCTACGAACGGCGGGTAAATTTTCTTTGTTTTAAAACATGCTTCATATATATTTTGAAACAATTTGCAAAGTGTTTTAAATAAAACAATTTTAAGTATCCATCTTCATATTTATTTTTATTTAAAAATATATAACTCAAAGCAATGAATTTTTTTGCTATTTTAATTTTAAAAGTGTGACAAACACCATTTGTCAAAGATTTCCCTTTAAAATGATTATATAAATTTTTCTCATTTCTCTCATATATATTTCCATATGTATATTTTCTTATATATTTACTTCTTTCATTTTTCAATATATATTTATTTTTAATAACTATATTTATTTAGTTCATACATATATATTTCACTTACCATTACATATATTGTTTTTAACATACCATTTTTATTTAGTTTATACATATTTTACATTCTTCTTAACTAATATGTATATACATAAGAAAATCAAATTTTAAACTCTTCTCAGTTATAATACATTATATTATTCATTAGCCAAAATCATTTCTATTTATAATATATTCTTCTTATTCATTTGAATTTGTTTTTCTTAAATTACATATAATTTCTGTTGTCCTGAACATACATACATAAATATATATATATATATATGTATATATATATATGTATATATATATATATAAGAAATTCCCAATAAATCAATTTTCTATTTTATAAATAAAATCTGGAAATTTAAAATATTATCTTGGTTTAAAACTATTTATTATTACCAATTTTTCATTTATCAGGGATTTTATTTTGATTAAAATACCGTATTATTGAATATTAAAAATTAATATTCAAAACTCAAGACGACAAAAATCTCGGGTCGTTACATTCCTCCCCGCTTAAAAGAATTTCATCCCCGAAATTGCCGTAACCAAGCTAGTAAACATAACTAACCGAATTTTTATTTATTAACGAATTAATAAACAACCATATCACACAAGTTCAATCATATATATAAATAAATATATATATATATATCCCAAAATATCAGTCATATAGTATCAACTAAGATACTTTTACAACTACAGTCACCACATACATATACATATCCAGGAGATATCTATAACCACTAGCCAGTTATACATATATACCCATACCAAAACATCTACTAAGATACTTCATTACTTTACAACCCAATCGCACATCCATGACGTCCACTAATCTATACTAATATGGCCTAATAGGGTACACATTACTAAGAGAACTACCCCAACCCAAGCTAACTCTCATAGTGGACTCTCTCCATCAGATTCCGGTCCTTCCATCTCCCTAGATTCAACATCATTGTTCGGAACCCATACCATTTTCGGGCTTGACTCCCTAGGCACCCGCATCTCTGCCCTAGGCCATAAGTCATCCCTCAGAAGGGTGTCCCAGTCTGCAAGTGGCTCATTCACCATCTCGCCCATTTCCCATATGACAGTGTCATCATTTTCCGATTCGGGCTGTTCTTCTGCTTCAAATTCCTCTTCAACTTCTATCTCGGACTCCTCTTTATACAGCGATGGCTGCTCAATCGGTTTCATAATCTCTCTAGCCACTCCTTTGCTGAAAAACTACTTAATCTTCATCTGCTCTCTTCAGACGACACTACGAGTTCTCTATAATCAATCAACAAAACCTAAGAATGAGATCCTAAGGTTTCCAGGAATTTCACATATGCTAAAGAGTACATATAGGTACATACTCTATATAAATCCTCTTTTAAATTACTATCATTTAAAAATTTACCTAATTAATACCAAATCATTTTTCTTCAAAAATTTGTTTAAAACAATTTTTCCGAAATCACTGGAGTTTTAAAATCTCAAACATCTCTTTTTATAAATCAATTATTATAAAATTAGCTTTTAAATATGAAAAATCTTCCTAAATAATTTATCTTAAAATATTTTAAATCTCTTTTAGTAAACAAAATATACCCAAAATTTCAAATTTCCCAAGGTTTCCATCTACAAGACCCAGATTTTCTACAGGATACTCAAAACTAAATGGTCAGGCAACAGAGGCTACTCGGCACTAGATAGTTATGACCAATCAAATCCTAGATGATAATGATAGAATATTATCATCACTTTATCAAACAACATCTCAAAATATTATATATTTTGAAAATAATTTCCTTTAATATATAAAATATATCCTGGGTAAAATTATTTCATTTACCCACTTAAAACAATATTGTGTTCGTTGGCCTTGTTCAAGTGTTTAGAGATCCCTATCAATAACGTTAGCTACTCGTATTGACCAGAATCCATATGCCACTCAACAGATCAATTAACACAATATAAAACATTTTATATCACTAACAAATACGCACTCTTGTATATATACACTCAAACTCATTCTAGGGTACTACTGACCCTATCTCTAATGAGTAACCCCACCAAAGCCTAAGTATTCGCTTAACCTAAGCTCTAATACCACGAAGTCACGACCCACTTTTCCGTACAGTTCAAACCGACAATTTACCACACATGTCCAGTCCAAATTGAACAGAAAGGCGGATAGTAAGAAAAAGAAAGTAGAAAGAAGATAGAAAGAAAACCAAACAACATAGAATCTCACAGCGGAAATGAATAATCTATAATATAGAACAAATCTTTACATAAAACAAAACTGTAATGTTTATAGTACAAATATCAATCAGAGTATACTAACTTATTCAGCACGGACAGTTATAACACATGTCCTTACAATTGCTGATAAACACAACTAAAATGCAATGGAAATATAAATCATCTACGTGAATACGTCTTTAGCCTCCATCTCCTCTCCTGAAGCTCCAATCCTTCCAGCTAACCCTGAAAATATGCTCGGTCTGACCCGAGCATATAGAAAAAACCACGCCCGGGTCAATCTGGTAAAACCAGTGTGAGAATTTAAATCACAAGGGATTTTATTTGTTATAACCTTCCAAAATCCTTATAAAATCAAAAGTATCCCGTAAGACCACGTTACACATAAACACGATGGTTTTTTCCCTTACGGTAACCAAAACCTTTTATAGAAAATCCAATGATATTATAATAGTGTCTAAGTACAAATACTTATTCAAATAGCTGAAATTGTTACATTAATTAAATTCCAGCATATCAGGCTCTATAACTAAAACCGTAAAAGCTCGTATTGGAGAATAGATCCCATACAATGACTAGGCACTGGGGTACCACCTATCACAGTACACTTCTAGAAAAAATGTAACAAGGACCTCGCTGGGATCCCCTACAACACAAGACCGATCTACTACTAACCTAGATAGAACTGAATATGTTATCACTCAGGGTGTTCCTACCTTTTCCGAGTTCCTTCCAAGCACCGTAGTAATAATATTCGAGGGTATCTAGAAAGGTGATAAACATACCCGAATTGGGTGCGACCCACTTAGCCTTTTTGCAAATCCCCTGATTTTCAGTCATTCCTGGTTGATGAGGCTTGAGGCTACGATTACCTTTAAGGAATTTATACTTGGAATGCTCATTATCCCCCAATGACAATGTACTGATAGCATTCATCCATACAAGCCCGTTCTGGGTCTGAACGAAACCGAAGGCACTATTCCTACTACATCCATTTTGGAATCATCCTCAGGATTAGTAGCGATTAGCCCTTGCACTTCAATGCTCCATCTTCGATTCCATGCTCTTGTCTTCATTTCGAAAACGTATTTGTTGGATTGAAGTGGTATTCGGATAACTTATCCGATCCCGGTCTCCTCGAAATAACTTTCGATATTTCTGGTAAACTCAACCCCGGTTCTTTAGGAAATGAATAGACGAAAATAAGATCGGAGATCATCTCGTAACCGTTAGTGGATGGATTTCCTTATCATCGTCCTAAAAGAACAAAACGAGTTTATACGTACAGTATAGCACCTCGAACGGTAACTGTACCATATAATCCCCGTTTTTCTCCTAGATGTTTCCAAAGTTACATTTTGGTCCAGATTTGATAGTCGGTTATTTAACTATCAAATAAACAATCATTCAATCAAAGATTTAATTTCCCACTGAAATCACTAATCCTTATTTAATTTAAATTTCAATAAATTAAATCTCATTATCAAAAAGTATATACTTATCTCACCAGAATAAGCATATTCACAAACCATTCCCTTCAATAATATTTGAAAAACCCTTTTAAATAAATATGGAAATAATCTGCGGTATCAACCATGGATTCGCAGCTCGATGATTACGTCTCTATCCTAGAGGAATCCAAACTTAACTGTAGGTAGTTTCTACCTCCCGATTACGCCATAAAAGTATAACATTACTTCCCGAAAACTTTATTTAATAATATTCTCAAAATAATGCTTATAAAGTTTCTATATAATTTTTCCAAGTTTAATTTAGGAAAATTACTCTTTTATAACAGTTTACTATATAATATATTATTTTTAAAAAATTATTAATATTTGAACAATTTATCTTGAAATAAAATACTTTAATGCTAATTAATCCTTAAGTAATAATTTACTTTAAACAAATCACTATAAAATAACTTTAATTTTTAATTAAATATACTTTAAACAACCTAAATAATTAAATAGCTTTGAAACAATAATTAAATACTTTTTAAATAGTTGTTAAGAATAATAAAATATTTAACTTTAAATCATTTTCAAAATAATTATAAATTATCTTTAAAAACTTCCAAATCGGAAAAAGGACTTATTTATTTCAATAGTACTTAATCAAATTACCATTCATCCTATAAAAATCCAGAATAACAGATACAGATATTCACATCAATCTATTTTTAACAATCAATTCAACATCATATTGCCCAATATAATCATTAGGATAATAAATAGATGTCCATACAAATATGACATCAGAACAGGGTTTTATTTTTGCTAGTCAATGTCCAAAAACAGATATATTCAGTAATAATGCCAGAACAGTGATTTATTCTTCTAATAGGGGTCCAATTAAATATAATTAGCGGAACGGTGTTTTATTCCGCCAAACAGATGTCAAAACATCATAATTAATTTAAATTAACTCATCACTATTTTTATATGGGCAAATAACTTTAATAGACAGGCCATATGAATTTAAACTACGATATTTGTTTTAAATCGGGTGATTAAATTTCTGTCCGTTTAAAAATACCATAATTTTTCACATATTCAAACTCGACAACAATTCGTATGACGACGTAGTGTTCGTCGATACGAACCCATCGCAATGAATCTCGCGTAAATCGGGATTCGTGCGAACAAGTTATAACGTTTAAAATTTTCAAACATATATATATATATATATATATATTAACATTTTATATTTTAAAAACTTTTTCCTCCATCTCCATGGGCCGAAGCCCATAACCAACATTCTTAAACAATTTGATTTGTTTAACTTCCCTCTACCCTTATTATTATTATTATTTTCTTTTTTTTCTTTTGTTGCCTAGGCCGAAGCCCGTTTCTACTCTCTACGAAAAAAAAGAAAAGCACGCTTCCCTTTCTTCTCAAACTCCCTCTCTTCCCTCTCCTTATCCACTTGAACAACCCATACGTGCCCGAAGACTGTGCACGTAACATGTGCACTTGCACTCAGTCTCTGGTCATCAGTACACGTCATCGACCACCCACTCGCGTTCGCCCACGACCCCTCATCATGCATGACCCTCTAAACCCACGACAAAGACTAACATTCAAAATCGACCCCTCCACCAGAACGACCCTGTACCACCAGAACGCCTCGCCCCATCGCCTCCTACCATCATCCACCACCAAAAATCACCGAGATCATCGCCATCGCCTCCTCCTCCTAATCCCCACCATATGCATATCTCTCACCCTCTCTCCATGTCACTGTCTCCCATGAGCCAAGACTAAAACCCAAGCGATGCTAAACCCTACAAATGACACGCAACCCAAATCCAAGGCCATAATCGAAATTCGGCCACGGTGAACATCTTACCCACTTCGCAACGCCCCTCCTCGGCCAAACCACACTGCCTCTTGTCAACTACGTCGTCGAAAATAAATTTTTAAGTGAATTTTGATCAACTCAATTTTTGTCACGATCCAAACTGTTAAAAATTTTCATTTTTTCGCTAAAAATCCTATTTTGATATGACAATCACGATTACGAACCTGATTTGATGATTTGAACATCTTGAAGTTTGTCAAAACTTGGCTTGTTTACTGTTATTTTTAAATTACATCCAATATATAAAATAAACGAGCTTCCAACTATTTTTATCATGATCTATACTCGGAAACAAAAGTTTCATCAGTTCGCATCATTAACAAGTTCGAATCGTGTAGAGAGATGTTGATTTTTGAAATTCAAGCATATATAAGTTTACCTAAAAAGAACATGACAGAGTAACTGTTATATCATTCCAGGCTTTAAAATTTTTAGTCCTCACCTTTAACATTTGCTAAAATCTTTAAAAACCTTCCGGGTGATCTTTAATTTATGATCTGCAATTGTTGAAATCTTGTTTGCTTTGGATTGAAAGAGCAAGCTGCTTCTTTTTGTTATTACAGAGCCCTTTTTTTTGAAGTGTTTTATAGGCTTTTGAAAATCTCCAAACGAATCCAAATCAACTCTATGACGTAGTGCTTGTCGCCGCGATTCCAACGCATCTTGTTTCACTCAATTCCGACTTCATATGCAGGAGTTATACAATTTTTAGTTCATCGATAAATATAAATTAGATTAAACACAAGTATAATATATTTTTAAACCCATACCCAATAGAAGCCCGACCCACCAAACTTCATCTCTTCTTCCCCTAACGCCTACTGTAGCTAAAAGCCTGTGCATAAAAAACCCTAACAAGCCATGCACGCTCACCACTGACACACGACTCGAGGCAATGAAATACGAAACCGAGCACGCCAACACGACCGCCATCTCCTCCTCGACACGCCAGTACCCACGACCCGATCTCCGAAGCCACTATGAAAATCGTGACAACCCAGTCGGCCTTGACGTCACCCCCAGGTCGCGTTCCACCACGCGCCGCCGTATGCCTCCAAAATCGCTGCCGAGATCCCAAACTTCATTACGAACCCGCATCCAATATCCAAATTCCCAAACGTTGATCGAAATTCGAAATAACTCAAACCCTAGTTCAAGTCGCACGTGCCCCCTAAAGTCGATCGCCAAAAACAAATGCTGCACCTCACAACCAATACATCAGATCGAAGCTCTGTGAAAAACATGAATTTAGGAAGTGGTTTCATATTTTTAGGTTGAGTGGATTTCGAGATTTTGATTTTCAAAGTATTCATTCCTTTATTTTTTTTTCTCTTCTTTACTATGCTATGTTGAAAATGAAGGAGGGGACACATTTTTAAAAGTGATGGGTAGGTCACTAGGGTGGCTGACGTGAAAAGAAAGGATGTGGGCTGATGGAATGTTAAAATAGCTGTGTTTGACTTGATATATATTAATTTAATGTTCAAAATATCTTGATTTAAGCAACTCAAAATTTCGAACCCCTATCGAGGCATGCTGTCAGCCATTCATAATGTTATTCCCCTATTCCAAGCGCAATGGAAAAGGTTTCGAGTCCTAATTCAATCGTATGGAGAAGATAGCTTTTTGGACCCAATTATTATATTGAATTCTCGATATTAAGTTCAACGCGTTTCTATCCCGTACAGCTAAACGGTAACTCTAAACGCTACGAAATTTAAAATCCAATAATAATACACTATCACGGATCTAATGGAACTGGTTTCGTCAAAATCCGAGGCTGTGCCCCGGATCATTATTTCAACGTCTCGATTATAATATAAAATTTCCAATTTATAATTATCCACTTTTAAATCCAACTTTAAATGTTAACAATCTTCATTGTTGTTTAAATAAAATTGAAATCAATTTTTGATATCATTTTCAATCAGATTAAATTCAAAATTCAATTATTCAGATAATTTCCAATATTAAATTTAAACAATTTAATTGTTCAATATTCAACATATTTCAATATTTAGATTTTAAATGAATTTTAGTTATCAATCAATTACTTTATTTACATCTAATGAATTCAACATTTATTATTTAATCCAACTATTAATTGTAAGCACATTCAATACATAGCATTACCTTTCAATACTTGTTATTACTTAAATCTTCGAAATTAGTTTATTTCAAAATTTTATTCAAGTTCATATCCAATAACGTACATTCAAAATCATTAAATTTTTATTTAATAATTATACTAAATTTAATAATTTTAAAATAGCTAAAAGTACGGGTCGTTATAATAATTATATACACAAATAACAATTATTATTTATTCTTTACCATACTATATAAAAAGATAAATGAATATACCATTTCGTACAATTATGATTATAATTATTTCAATATATGAGATAAGTTTATTCTAAAATATATGAACATACAGATGATTTTATCTTTTTTGATTACCATTGTTATTTAATAAATTATCATTTTCAATGAAGTTAATTATAAATTGACTGAATGTAGAATTTGGAAATTTTGTTTTTATCTTTCTTCCTAAAAAGAAAACTAAATGTATCCTACTGAACAATTATGATTTTAATTGTCTTCCGTATGAACTAAGATCAATAAGTGGGATTTTGTTATCAAGGTCTAAATTTTAGCCTTTTCTCGAAATATTAGGCCTCGATTGGTTTGTCCTTTTAGGTTTTGTATTTTCGTCCAAAAAAAAACGTTCAAAGCATGTATTTTTTTAGGAAACAATCGATTTGGAAAATAAAGTTAACATACAAAATGATAACCAAATTTATTTCATTTTTCATGTTTTGGGAAATCCATCTCTCTACTATCCCTTCATCTCCTTCATCTCCTTCATCGTCCTATGCCATCTGTCGTACCTACATCATCAATGTAATGATTTAAATTTTTAAATGTTTTCCTCTGTTATCCCCTTCTTTTGTAATGAATTTTGAAAACGCAAAACATAAAACTCAAAACGAAACCAAACGGACTCTTAGATTTTACTTGTGTGGATGATATAGGGTTATCTATCTACGATTATTGCTAAAAAATTGTTTTATTTTGCATAACTGATAGTTTGATTACTGTATATTAAAATTGATGTGCTAGGTATTTATGAATTTTTTCCATTGTACAGTTTTTTAATCGAGTAGATTTGGAGTGAATGATATTATTTAAACAGCACAACAAGATTGTGAATATTTGTCAATTGTCAGTTGAAGTAACAATGCAGTTTTTATTTATTTATCATGCGGTCGAACCGATATGTTAGTTGAGGATTTTATACAATCTCTGTTTGCTCATAGTCCTGGGTAGAGGTAGATGTACCAAAGTTTCTAAATGTATTCATTCCCAGTAGAACTAATCTGACAGTTTTTGCTTGATTAAAGTCTATCGTGTAAACAATTTGACATTTTGCTATTTGGAGCTGCTGTATTTGAAACTTTTAAATCATATTCTTAGATCGTAACTTGATAAGGGAATAAACTTGTAGACGTATGCAAACATAAAACGGTTTACGATTATAGAGCTGTTTATCTATAAAACGGTTTTCGGCAATTTTGTCGGTATTTTTCCAAAGGAAATATTTTTGTGAACATTTTTCCAAAATTAGTTCATTATTATTATTTATCACTTAAAACTTGATTATTTAGGAAAAATAATCTATATTTGAATATTTAAAATCATTTAAATATCCTTAATTAAAGTGATCAAATTTTGGGTCGTTACATACTTCCCTCTTAAAGGAATTTCGTCCCCGAAATTATATAAACAAAAACCCAAAGGTTTTGCCCAAAATATGTAACGACTAGTAATTTTTACCACTTTGAAAATGGAATATTCAAATTTAAATAATCATATTTCATGTGATAAATAAGAATGGTGAACATATTTTTAGAATTAAATAAAGATTTTGGACTTTTACCATAACATTGACAAAATTGACAAAAGCTGGTTTTGGATAAAATTGGATATACAGTCAAATAATTGTTTTAAAAGATGAATAACTCCTTTTAAAATCATTATATAAAGATAATAATTGGTTGATAAAAGTTTTATAATTATATATATATATATATATACTTATGTTATAGCGATTAACAAATTTCGTCGCGCATTGACAAAATTAATGTCGTATATTTGCAAATGAATTTTTGATATTGTTTTTATTTTATTTTATAAGTCAAATATACTTGTTTTAATTACTTAAATATGATAAGAAATTTATTCTAAAGTTTGGTTTACATGAATAAATAGTTTAACAAAAACATCAAAATGTGACCGTAAAACATTTTGTCGAAAATCAACGTTTTGTCGAATAAAAGTTGCCGCAGCGTGGTTGCACCTTTGTTAACATGTTTTAACATATATATTACATATTTTAATAACTAAACATGTTTACTTTTATTAATTATGATTAGGAAACTTCCAGAATATAATTAACAAAATTAAGCAAAAAAGAAAAGTCAAAAATGTAAACATCACATCAAAAGCAAACCAAATCTTCTCTTTAGCCACTTTTCCATCCAAAATACATTTGCTTAGCTCTTAAGTGACTACGACATAAAGTAAGAAGTGATAGATGATGATAAGTGTTGAAAAAGTAAGGTTACTTTAAAGTTAAGTAAGGTTATTTTGGTAATTTGGTAAAGGGATATTTTAGTAACTTACCGCTTTATTTTTTCCCTATAAATACACATCCATCCTTCTAATTTTCTCACACAAATCATTCTTTTCTTCTTCTTCCTTTAAGCTATGTTAATGGCTTTTTCTTTTCTTCTTTTTCTTACCAACTTCTCTTAAAATCATATCAAACCAACTCCAAACTCCACCAAACTTTTCCATAGTTCTTATATCATCATTAAAACATGGTTTAGCATTCAAAAAGTGAAGAAATGTTGGAGGAAGAGGTGGAATAGAGGGAGGCCAAACCTATTGAGGAGGGAGGAGCAAGTTAGAAAGCTCTGGTGCAAGAAAAAGTGAAGGAAGTGCCACCCGTTTCATTTCACGGAAATAGAAGGAAGTTTAAAGTACCGCAGAAGCTCTGCCGAATTTTCGAGAGTTTAAAAGAAGAGATTGGTAGCATAAAGCAAAGAGGAATGAAGTAAAAGTTGATTAGTTAAAGTTAACAATGGTTTTATTGAAGTGTTGTTTGATAAGAATGTTGGTAGGAAGTTAATCGATTTGGTTAAAGGTTAGAACTCCTAAACTATTATTATTATATTTTTGGATGATGATATAATGTTTGCAATGGATGTTTAATATGCTTTTATCATCAAGTTTGGCTGTTTCCATATGAATGTTGAATATATATACAAGTCATGGAAATACACATCGATAAGCACAAAGGAAATCACTTTCCTCTATATTTAATGAAATGATGTATATGGAATGTTAAACCTCCTTAAAAATGGTTTAAAATGTATTTGAAATATTTTATAAACATTTGAAATTGTTTTGGTGAAGTTTGAATGAGAAATGGAAAATTTAGTTAAAAATAAGCGCGTCACGTAACGGTAGTTCGTGATTTCGCGCTATAAAAGTCAAACAGGTGTAAAAGTTGGAATATAGCTCGGAATTCTTCGAGATAATAATTTTTCGAACTATTATATCCATAGTTTTCCAACTAAGAAAGAAAATCGATATTTCAACAAGTAAATTTTGAAATATGAGTAAAACAAGTTTCGGAAAAATCTTGATTTTGTAGTTCAGAATCCAAAACTGGATTTCTTTACAAATGATGTTTTAAAATTGTTTAAAAATGTGAAATAAATCTTACTAATCTTCTAAAATGTTTTAAAAGTGATTTGAGTAATAAAAATGAATTTTCAAGTAATAAAAAGTCGTTTTTGATCAATATAGCTTAAAAGGCACTTTCCGTAGCACTTTTTCGCAGCACTTCTCTACAACTTTTGAAATATAGTTTTAGACTTAACGATTCTTCTCCAAATCTTTTATAAATGTTTTCGAATGGACAATTAAGTGTTTTAGTAATGATTTGGAGGTTTTCTAGCTTATTGAAGAAAGTTCGAATAAATGATTTAAAGAAAAAGTTATTATAAATAAGCGGTTTAATCTTGGCTCTAAAAGCCGACGAGTAGACTGAACTTTTCTATTCGTTTGATCTGGATGTGAGGTGCTTAAACTAAGGAGATGTTCAGGAGCAACCAGTGCCCTGGCTCACCTGGTCTCTTTCCTGGGCGAGGGATGGATAAGGTCGAAATGTCGGAAACGAGTTAAGTATAAAAATATTTAATTTTCCATATTTAATAACAACTTGGATTTTATAAAGATGATCTTCTTGTACTCGGTGTTAAAGCCCAAAGAGGGAACTCGTACTATTCATGGAATTTAAAAGGTGATTTCACCGCTACTCCGCCCATAGTATTTGTTGAATATCGGAATTGATATTGAGTATAATTAGATGATTTCTGTAGATTCTGCTCACTTAATAATCACTGGTTTTAGATTAACATCCTAGATGACATGGTTTCAACCAAATCAAAGGTATGAGTTTTAGATTAAGAAATCTTTGTTAAGATTTAAATAAATAATTTGAAAATATTTTCCTGAGAAAAGGTGAAATGATTTGGGATGTAAAATGGTTTTAAAGTAATCAAAGGATTTGATAAGAGAGGTTTAATGATTCCATATGTACCGAAAAGAATGTTTAAGAAATGTGTATCTTCAAAACAGATTTTGATAAAAAGAACTAAATCAATTAAAGAATGATTCCTTATTCACCGAACATCATTTTATCGATGATTGTATCAAAGGAACTGGGATCGGATCTGATCTAGCACTTACCCTCGTGTTAGGGGTATGCTCCATCAGTTGGAGTGTGCAGCATGATATGGGGTTCTCGCTTTCTGCTTAGTGGCAAGCAAGAGACTCTTACCCCTACATGTCCCTAGTTGGAAAAGGGTTGGTTGTTAGTCGTGAGGCTGGAAGTAAAATCAGATTCGAGGTACAAGTGTATGCCACGGTGGTGCTGGGATGATTGAAAAGCCTACCAGTCATCGTTGTCGATGGTTGAAAAGCCTAGATCGTTGCATTTGGTATACGAGCGCAAGGTTAAGCGAGAACCTTGGCTTTGGTGGGGCAAAGTCTCATCAGAGATAGCGTTAGTAATACCTTAGGATGAGTAACTCATTAGAGATAGGGTTAGCAACACCCTAGAATGAGTTTGAGAGTATTATATATGAGCGCTTATTTATTAATATTATATACAAATGATTTTGGTTTTGAAAATTTGTAAATGAAATAATTTTACCTAAGATTATATTTTGAATATAAAGAATATTATTTTAAAAAGTTATTAGATTAAGGAAATTATAATACTCAGTTATTACCATTGATTAATTGGTTGTTCAATTGAAAATTTAAAATACAAACACCTCGTGAATTTAGTTTCACAATTTGACTATGGGGTATTCGATAAATAATAATGTTGGTTTAAGACTAAAGGAATTTATTTAAGATAAATAATCTTATAAATATGTTTTATATAAGTGATTTTGTGATCTGGATTATAAAACATGCTTTATAAAAGAATTTTTGAGAATTTAGATTTCAATATTTTTAAATGGAATTTCAAATGATTTTTGGAAAAGGAATAATAATAGTATTATTTCTAAAATGGAATTTTGAAAATGAAAAAAAATCTTATGATTAATTAATTCAAGTGGCTCGAAAGTAACTAAAAATGGGCAGGAGATGTGTTCGGATGGTAAACGCTTCTCTTAAGTACTCCCCTTCTTGTTAAAGAAATATACGATACTATTGGTATTACCCAGTTCCTTGGTATCATTTTTGAGTTACTCGATCTATATAATTTTCTAAAGTTAAAAGGGAGAATGTGAATCATTAATTGATAAATTAACTAATGGTTGTCAATTTTTATCAAAGTGTATTATCTTAATTGATAAGCATGGGTATGCTTGGTCTTTAAAATAAATATTTAAATTTAATAATGAATGGTTTTAGGTTTGTAGTAAACAATGTTTTAGCAACATTTGTTTTTAAACCCTTGAATGACACTTTGGAAGAAATCTTATGGGTATATTTAGATCTTTAATAATCAGATTTTAAAGATAAAAACAAATATTGGAGTCTTTTATAAAAAGTTGAAAAATATTATAATTAACATGTTATAAAAAAAGAGAAGTTCATTATAACAATGTTTTGGTAATAATTGTTTTAATCTCTTTGATTATATTTTAAAGGTAAGAGAAAAAAAACTTGTTGAATATACTTATAACATTTGAATAAGTATATAAATACTTTTTAAGTTTAAAACTGGTAAAAGTAAAGAGAATATATATATATATATATATATATAAAGGAAGTTTATGGTACTTTATCAATTTAATGAATTATTTTGAAAATAAGTTTTCCAGAAAACCACTAAGATATGTTTAGAAATGTATTATGATAAAAAGATAGTTATCTTTTGAAAAGAAATGTGTTTTAAGTAGGAAGATTTAGAAAGATTTAAACGGATATAAAGAAGTATCTTTAGAAAAGTTTGAATAAAAGATGAAAGTTTTATGAAATATTTTCATAAGAATTTTGGAAAGGTTAATAAATACATATAAAGTATGTGGATTATTTCATCACAGGATTTAATCTAAGATTCGAGTACAGAACCTTGATGTGTTTGACAGTTATCCGAAAGAGGATTTATCACTCGATTCTTGACGATGAACATTGATGAAGGTTAGTGGTTGGATGCTTGAGTTTTCTATCATAGCTGAGAGCTATGCAAAGATAATTAATGTTCTGATCAGAAAGCCAGATAGGAGTCCGCATTAGAGGATCGGTGGATCAGTGCTAGTTCGGAAGTGAAGTTATGAATTCCAATCAGATATTACATGTGGATGATCTATATACATCGTATGGATGTAAGTTTAAAAATAAATATTTTGGTAAATACCTTTGGGGTTTGTTTTGGGGTAATTTCGTGGACGAAATTCTTTTAAGGGAAGAAGTATGTAACGACCAGTAATTTTACACTTTGAAAATGGAATATTCAAACTTAAATAATCATATTTCATGTGATAAATAAGAATGGTGAATTATTTTTAGAATTAAATAAAGATTTTGGACTTTTACCATAACATTGACAAAATTGACAAAAGCCAATTTTGGATAAAATTGGATATACAGTCAAATAATTGTTTTAAAAGATGAATAACTCCTTTTAAAATCATTATATAAAGATAATAATAGGTTGATAAAAGTTTTATAATTATACACACACACACATATGTTATAGTGATTAACAAATTTCGTCGCGCATTGACAAAATCAATGTCGTATATTTGCAAATGAATTTTGATATTGTTTTATTTTATTTTATAAGTCAAATATACTTGTTTTGATTACTTAAAAATGATAAGAAATTTATTCTGAAGTTTGGTTTACATGAATAAATAGTTTAACAAAAATGTCAAAATGTGACCGTAAAACATTTTGTCGAAAATCAATGTTTTGTCGAATAAAAGTTGCCGCAGCGTTGTTGCACCTTTGTTAACCTGTTTTAACATATAACATACATATTTTAATAACTAAACATGTTTACTTTTATTAATTATGATTAGGAAACTTCTAGAATATAATTAACAAAATTAAGCAAAAAAGAAAAGTAAAAAATGTAAACATCACATCAAAAGCAAACCAAATCTTCTCTTTAGCCACTTTTCCATCCAAAATACATTTGCTTAGTCTTAAGTGACTATGACATAAAGTAAGAAGTGATAAGTGATGGTAAGTGTTGAAAAAGTAAGGTTACTTTAAAGTTAAGTAAGGTTATTTTGGTAATTTGGTAAAGGAATATTTTAGTAACTTACCCCATTATTTTTTTACATATAAATACACATCCATCCTTTTTATTTCTCATACAAATCATTATTTTCTTCTTCTTCCTTTAAGCTATGTTAATGGCTTCTTCTTTTCTTTTTTCCTTACTAGCTTTTCTTAAAATCATATCAACCCAACTCCAAACTTTGCCAAAGTTCTTATATCATCATTAAAACATGGTTTAGCATCTAAGACTTGAAGAAATGTCGGAGGAAGAGGTGGAATAGGGGAGGCCGAACCTATTGAGGAGGGAGGAGCAAGTTAGAAAGCTCCAGTGCACAAAAAAGAGAAGGAAGTGTCGCCCGTTTCATTCCATGGAAATAGGAGGAAGTTTAAAGTATTGCGGTAGCTCTTCCGAATTTTCAAGAGTTTGGAAGAAGAGATTGATAGCATAAAGCAAAGACTAATGAAGTAAAAGTTGATTAGTTAAAGTTAACAATGGTTTTAGTGAAGTGTTGTTGATAATAATGTTGGTAGGAAGTTAATCGATTTGGTTAAAGGTGATAAGTCCTAAACTATTATTATTATATTTTTGGATGATGATATGATGTTTGCAATGGATGTTTAATATGCGTTTATCATCAATTTTGGTTGTTGTCGTATGAATGTTGAATATATATGCAAGTTACGGAAATACACATTGATAAGCACAAAGGAAATCACTTTCCTCTCTATTTAATGAAATGGTGTATATGGAATGTTAAACCTTCTTAAAAATGGTTTAAAATGTATTTGAAATGTTTTATAAACATTTAAAAGTGTTTTGGTGAAGTTTGAATGAGAAATGAAAATTTTAGTTAAAAATAAGCGCGTCGCGTAACGGTAGTTCGCGATTTCGCGCTATAAAAGTCAAACAAGTGTAAAAGTTGGAATATAGCTCAAAATTCTTTGAGATAAGAATTTTCCGAACTATTTTATCCATAGTTTTCCAATTGAGGAAGAAAATCGAGATTTCAACAAGTAGATTTTGAAATATGAGTAAAATAAGTCGGAAAAATCCTGATTTTGCAGTTCGGAATCCAAAACTGGATTTCTTTACAAATGATGTTATAAAATTGTTTAAAAATGTGAAATAAATCTTATAAGTCTTTTAAAATGTTTTAAAAGTGATTTGAGTAATAAAAATAGATTTTCAAATAATAAAAAGTCGTTTTGATCAATATAACTTAAAAGGCACTTTCCGTAGCACTTTTTCGCAACACTTTTCTACAACTTTTGAAATATAGTTTTAGACTTAACGATTCTTATCCAAATCTTTTATAAATGTTTCTGAATGGAAAATTAAGTGTTTTAATAGTGGTTTGGAGGTTTTCTAGCTTACTGAAGAAAGTTCAAATAAATGATTTAAAGAAAAAGTTATTACAAATAAGCGGTTTAATCTTAGCTCTAAAAGCCGACGAGTAGACTGGTTTTTTCTATTCATGAGATCCGGATGTGAGGTGTTTAAACTATGGAGATGTTCAGGAGAAACCAATGCCCTGGCTCACCTGGCCTCTTTCTTGGGCAAGGGATGGATAAGGTCGAAATGTCGGAAACAAGTTAAGTATAAAAAGATTTAATTTTCCAAATTTAATAACAACTAGTATTTTATAAAGATGATCTTCTTGTACTCGGTGTTAAAGCCCGAAGAGGGAACTCATACTATTCGTGAATATAAAAGGTGATTTCACTGTTATTTCGTTCATAGTTTTTGTTGAATACGGGAATTGAGATTGAGTAGAATTAGATGATTTCTGTAGATTCTGCTCACTTAATAATCACTGATTTTAGATTAACATCCTAGATGACATGGTTTCAACTAAATCAAAGGTATGAGTTTTGGATTAAGAAATCTTTATTAAGATTTAAATAAATAATTTGGAAATATTTTCCTAAGAAAAGATGAAATGTTTTAGGATGTAAAATGGTTTTAAAATAATCAAAGGATTTGTAAGAGCGGTTTAATGATTCCATATGTACCGGAAATAATGTTTAGGAAATGTATATCTCCAAAACAGACTTTGATAAAAGTACTAAATCAATTAAAGAATGATTTCCTATTCATAGAACATTATTTTATTGATGATTGTTTCGAAGGAACCGGGGTCGGAAAGACCACTTCGAACCAGTTTACGCATTCGAAGTAAAGACATGGATATGATATTTGGGATTTTCATAATGAAAAACTACTTGTTGATCATTTGGTGATAAATTCCCAATATACATATTGTAGCGGTAGTTCCTTTGTTATGAAATATCTGATGCAAGGACTAATCGCTACTAATCCTATGGTGAATTCCCGATAGGATGTGGTAGGAGAGTGCCTTCGGTCTGTCCTGTTCCTGGACAACTTGTATGGATAAATGTCTGACATTGCATTCCTAGTTACATAAGTGATCTCTATGAACGTATCATCTGTTTAGTGGCGGAGAGGGCGACTTCTCTTAGCTTAACACCCTTCTTGAGACATATGAGCTCAGGAGTTATACGTTTGTAGAAATTGGTTATGTGATTATGGAATGACAATGTGGTATTCAGAGAGGAAAGATGATGAGCTACGTGAAAGGTAATCGTTACCTCAGGCCTCACACCCGAAAATGACCAAAACAGGGTAGATGCGGCAAGGCTATTTGGTTCGCAACCATTATGGTATGATCATCCCCTTCTAGATATATTTCTACATGCTATAATATTCGGGTTTATATAATTGTCGTGTATGCTAAGAGACGTCTCAGATAGGTCGGTAATGACCAGGGTGATGACATACTTGGTACTATCTAGGAAGAGGTAGGCTGATCTTGTGTTGGTAGATGACCATTTGTTGAGCCTCGGTACATTCCTCTAGAGATGTACTGCCGGAAGGTAATCCTTTCACCTGGTCATTTGTATGGAAACCCATTCTCCAATAAGTGTCTGCCATTTTGTTTGTAGAACACACATTTGTGGTTAGTATGCTTGAATTTAATAATGTAATAATTTCAGCTAAGATTAATAAGTTTACTTGCAAATGTTTTCAAAGATATGTCATTAAAAATAATATCAAGTACTTTGATGTAGAATGGTTTGGTTATCATAAGGTAAAAACCCGTTCCATGTTTATGTGCGGTGTGGTCTTATGAGATACCCTTTTGTTTTCAAACAACGTATTTTGAGTTCTCACACTAGTCCCATGACTGACTCGAAGTTTATTTTGTTTTCCCTTTAAACCTTAAGTGCCCTATTTTTCCGGGCAGTCATGTAGTCAGGATACCCTAGGAGCATTTTGGAGCATGTTGTAGGAGCATTTTGGAGAAGTCTTTTGGAGCTATGAAGCTGAAGAACCTTATGTAGATATTTACCCATATTCCGCTATGTATGTACTTAGTATGTCCCAACATATGTAAGGATAGGCAGTTATAACTATCCCAACTGGATTAGTATTGAACTCTGATGAATCAGTTAGAGTGATCACTTATCATATGTATAATTAAAGTGTTGAATGTGATGTGAGAATTTGTGTTTCTATCATTTATCTGTATTTCACCCCTAATAATCTACCTCCCCGACACTTAGATTTACGGTACCATGGATGTATTAGTGTCGATTTCTGAGGGTCGAGGAGATGGGTCATCACAAAATATTTATTATTAAACTTACCCCTGTACGATGTACATTGATCATCCGTGCACAATATCTGATTCGATCTTCTATTTGAATTCACAACTTTACTTTCGACTAGTATTAATCTCCCAATCCTTTAATGCGGACTCTGACCAGGCTTTCTGATCAGAACTTAAGTTTTTCCTTGCATAGCTCTCAACTATGATAGAAAACTCAAATTCTAACCACAAACCCTCATCAATGTTTGCATTCAAAAATCGAGTGATAAATTCTTTTTCGGACCGATGTAAATACCTCAAGGCTCTATACTCGAATCTTAGATCAAATTGTGCGACGAAATGATCCACATACTTTATATGAATTTAATAATCTTTCAAAAAATTTAATGAAAACATTTCATAAAACTTTCATTCTATATTCAAATATTTTACAAAGATGCTTTTTTATATTTAAGTATTTGCTAACATTTCTAAGAAATTATTCAGGTTATTATAATATACCTCTTATATTATAATTTGCTCCTTTTAACCAATATTAAATGCAAACACCTTTGTATTTAATAAAACTTCTTTTGTTAATCAAGACTTATTTTATTAATTAATACTCCTTTTATTAATTATCCACTTTTACCAATTTCAATACTTAAAAGTATTCATATACTTATTCAAATGTTTTAAATATATTCACAATTTACTTAAGTTTTACTTACTTTAAAATATAATCAAAGAGATTGAAACAATTATTACCAAAACATTGTTATAATAAACTCCTTTACAAATAACATTTTCTATCATTTTATAAAAGATTTCAATATTTGTTATTATCTTTAAAATCACATCATTAAATATCTAAATATACCCTTATGATTTCTCCTAGAGTGCCATTCAGGGGTTTAAAAATGATATTGCTTAAACATCGTTTACTACAAACCCAAACCCATTCATAAATAACTTGAACCATTTCTTTTAAAGATCAAAGCATACCCATGCTTATCAATTATGATAACACCCTTTGAAAAAAATTGACAACCATCAATTAATTTATCAAATAATAATTCACATTATCCTTTTTAACTTTAGAAAATTATATAGATCGAGTAACTCGAAAATGATACTAAGGAACTGGGTACTACCAATAGTATCACATATTTCCTTAACAAGAAGGGAAATACTTAAGAGAAGCATTTACCATCCGAACACATCTCCATCCCATTTTTAGTCACTTTCAAGCCCCTCGAATCAATTAATCATAAGATTGTTTTTCATTTTCAAGATCCCATTTTAGAAATAATACCATTATTATTCCTTTTCCAAAAATCAATTGAAATTCCTTTCAAAAATATCGGAATTTAAATTCTCAAAAATTCCCATATAAAGCATGTTTTATAAAATCACTTATATAAAACATACTCAGAACATTTATTTATCTTAAATAAATTCCTTTAATCTTTAAAAAAATTATTATTTATCGAATGCCTCATAGTCAAATTGTGAAACTATATTCACGAGGTGTTCGTACTTAAACTTTTAAATTAAACAACCAATAAATCAATGATAATAACTGAGTACTATCATTTCCTTAATCAAATAACTATATTAAAAAATATTCAAAATATAATCCTAGGTAAAATTATTTCATTTACAAATTTCAAAACCAAAATCATTTGTATATACAATTAGCAAATATGCACTCATATTTAATACGCTCAATCATTCTAGGGTGTTGCTTGCCCTATCTTTACTGAGTTACTCATCCTAGGGCATTACTAACCATATCTCTGATGAGACTTTACCCCTACCAAAGCCTAGGTGTTTGCTCAACCTAAGCTCTGATACCAAATGTGACAACCCGTCTCCTCGACCCTTGGAAATCTACACTAATACATCCTTGGTATTCACGTGTCATAGATTCAAGTGCCGGAGAGGCATATTATCAAGGGTAAGAAAGAAAAATAGACAGAACAGAATCTTACACGAATGGAATAACATATATTATTTCAACATATAATATTTACAGTGGAAATTTAAATACCTTTATCGGAGTTAAATATGGACAGTTATAAATATTTGTCCTTACAAATGTAGAATACAATAGTACACAAGTGTAGTGGAAATAAGGTAATAGCCTACTGAAGTATCTTCTAACTCCATGCTTCAAGTTCCATCCAGATTTCTTTTAACTAACTTGAACTACTTGGATGCTCGGGAAAATTAGAGCACCTAGAGTTTAAGGGATAAGAAAAATAATCTTCGGGTCAGTCAAGAGACCGGTGTGAGAAACTCAAAATACGGATGTTTCGAAAAAAAGAGGTATTTCATAAGACCACGCCGCACATAAACACGGAATGGGTTTTTACCTTACGTAATATCATTTGATATTATTTTTAATGACATTCTTTTGAAAAACGTTTTTCAAATAAACATATTAAAATAGCCGAAATTGTTACATTAGTTAAATTTGACGGCATAATAGGTTTACAACTAAGTCCGAAGGCACTTATTGGAGAACAGATCTCCATACAATGGCAGGTAAGGGACTACCTTCCATATAGTATACCTCTAGAGGGATGTACCGAGGATTAACGTCTTCGAAACCTCTGCACCTGGCAAGACCGACCTACCCACAGACCCACCTGGCGGTGAATAGAACTGAACATGACATCACCCTGGTCGTAACCGACCTATCCGTGGCCAAAGCATATACAACGTACTTGACATATAGAGAGTAATCTAGAAAGGTGATGAATATGCCCTAATGAGCACGACCCACTTAGCCTTACGACATGCCCTGTTTAAGCCATTACTCGTTGATGAGGCCCGAGGTAACGATTACCTTTCACATGGAACATTACACTTTGAATGCTACATTGCCAATTCATAATCACACAACTGATTTCTATAAATGTATAACGCCTAAGCTCGTATGTCTCAGGAAAGGGTGTTAAGCTAAGAGAAGTTGCCTTCTCCGCCACCAAACGTATGATACATTTATAGAGATCAATTAATGTAATTAGAAATGCAACGTCAGACATTCATCCATTCAAGTTGTCCAAGAACAGGAATCTGAAGGCACTCTCCTACCACATCCTATCGGGAATTGGCCCTAGGATTAGTAGCGAGATGTCCTTGCATTGAAGATCTTCTACTATCACTAATAAGTGATATGGGAAAATTCCCCTGAGGGTTAGTGACAAGCAGCCCTACATTCCATCTTCCAAATTATTTCCCTGTCTTCACTTCAAATACGTAAATTGGTTCGAAGTAGTTTCCAGATAAGAATTACTCAAATCCGACTCCGGTTCCTTCAAAGCAATCAATGATAAAAATATGTTAGGTAAATGGGGAATTATTCTTTGCATGATTAATTTCTTTTTTTATCATAATAACATCTAAGATATATATTTCTTTAAAACATTCTCTCTGATATATACAGAATCATTAAACCTCTTTTTGGAAAATTATTTATTTAAATCTTAACAAAGATTTCTTAATTCACAAATCAAAATTTTTCGATTGAGTTGAACCCATGTTATCTAGGATGTTAATCCAAACTAGTAAATATTAAGTGTAATTCTACTTAATATCAGTTCCCATATTCAACAAGTACTATGGGCGAAATAATGGTGAAATCACCTTTTAAATTCAATGAACAGTACGAGTTTCGTCTTCACAATTTAACAACAAGTATAAGAAGATTATCTCCATAAAATCCAAGTTATTTATATTTAGAAGAATATATCCTTTATACTTTGGAAAAAATTTATCCGAGTAAATCAAATTTACTATCCCCTCCATTGGGCCAGTCGGGATAGCTAGGGAGAGCAGGAAACTGGTTTTCCAAACTCAATCCTAGACACGCTCTCTGTCACCCATAAGGTGGTCAGGTTATTTGATCGACTCTAAATCTTTTAACATACTTAATTAACTTTTAATTATTTATTTAACCACTATATAAATCCTTCAAATCACCTTTAAAAATACTTTATTATTGATTTAAAAACATTTATAGAAGATTTAGAAAAGAATTGTTGCATTTAGAACTATATTTCAAAAGTTATAGAAAAGTGCTGCGAATGGCGCTTTTTAAGCTGTATTGATCAAAACAACTTTTCTATCATTTGGAAATTTATTTTTATAACTCAAATCAATTTTTTAAAATTTTAAAAGATTTTTAGAATTTGTTTCATATTTTTAAACAATTTTAAAATAACATTTTTAAAGAAAGCCTTTTATGGATTTTGAACTGCAAACCCGCGATTTTTTCGAGAACTTGTTTTATTCATATTTCAAAATATACTTATAGAAATCTCGATTTTCTTTCTTCGTTTGAAAGCATGGATGTAGTAGTTCAGAAAATTCTTATCTCGAAGAATTCTGAGCTATATTCCATTCTATATATTCGTTTGACTTTACGGTGTGAAATCGCGAACTACCGTTACGCGACGCGCCTATTTTTGACTCAATTTTCAATATTTATTTAAACATTGCCAAAACATTTTAAATGTTTATAAAAACATTTCTAAACTGTACTAAACCATTTTTAAGTGGTTTAAACATTCCATATACACCATTTCATTCAATACAGAAAAGTGATTTTCTTTGGGCTTATCGACGTGTATTAACGTGACTTGTATATATATTGAAAAACCATATTATCCATGATAAACAACCATCATTAACAATCAAATCCAAACATATATATCATCCAATAATATATAATATAACTATAGTTTAGGAGTTTTCTCACTTTTAGTTATATGTTGCTAATTACCTTTTCAAACATTCATCAACTAAACATCCAAACACCGTTAGCATCCAAATAATTATGTTAAATATTTATAACTACTTGTAATGGTTTAAAGTTAGAGTTCTCACCATAATTAATAGTAATCTTCCTTCCATCATTCATATCGCCACAACACTTCATTAAACATCTCCTAAACAACTTCATATCCTTATCCAAGTGCTCGGCCGCGCCCTCCTCTATGCTTTTGGTCTCGGCCTTAGCTAGTTTTCACCATGCTTGCTTACTTACAAGACCTTCAAGTGCTCACGGCCAAGCTTCGGGAAGGAGGAAGATAAGCGATGAAGCTACGACCTTGAGTTCTCCAAATCTAGACCCAAAAATAGGTCATTTTCTCTTGGGTTTTTGACCCTCTTAATCTCAAATTTTGAAGAAGTTATTAATTGGAAAGTTGTTGCAATTTCTTTTATCTTGAATTTAAATAAAAGAAACACTTGATTTCGACTAGTTATGACGAAGATATGATTAAAATAAGAGAGGGTATTCTCGGATTCAAAAAAATGAATCCCGAAATGCACTGTAAAGAAGTGGAATTTTGACATAGTTAAACTCAAAACTAGAAGAAGTGCTAAACATGAAAGTTGTAGCCATTGGAATTCTACATAGTTTGAAAAAAACAATTACTTTATTTGCATCATTTTTGGAGAAGTTATACTCGAATGAAAAAGAGGTATTCTCGGCCTTTAAAATTGGGCTCGAGAATGCTCTAAAAAGAGTAGAGTTTTGAGCATAACTAAGCTTAGAATGGGAAGAAGTGGTCAACTAGAAAGTTGTAGCCACTGAAATTTTAAATGGTTTGAAAAAATGAATTGCACAATTTAGTTTGGTTCGGAAGGAGATATGGTGGAATGAAGAAGAGGGAAATGTGTGGGTATTTATAAGGAAAGAAGAGAGAAAATATCTAAGCACTTACATCACCCCCTTCATCACCTCCACATGCTCCACCTCCATCACCACATGGCCATATTTCCATCCACCATTTTGGTTGCCAACATCCACCATCATCACCCCCATGTGTGTAACGACCCGTAAATTTTACTGGTTTTAATAACGTAATTAACTGAAATTTTGTGAAATTTTAAATGATTGAATTTTGAAATAAAATTTTGGTATTTGAAATACGTCTATTTAAATATAGTAAATGGTAAATTTTCATCAGATAATATGCAAGTTTATTTTATTGTGTAATTCTATTTAAATTTAAATCAGTTAATATTAGATGATAATAAAATATTTTCCAAACTTGAATATTTTTATATAATAAATTTTTAAATACTCTTCCGAGTGAGGCGTCATATTTCGTTTCTCAAAATTTAGACTGTTATTGCTCCGTTTATCTTAATTCTGGCGTTTTAGCAGCATTTTCGGTACCAATTATCGACTTTTGATTAGATGATCGCATCATTGATATCTGTATACCGTTTTGATCGTCTCGTTGTACTGATCTCTACGGTGTATTCATTCGTGTGTTTTGGAGTCCGGGACACGACGAAATCGGTAAACTGATCAATCGTATTAGTTCCGTAATTGGATCTGTGTCTTTTCATTGCTTCATGAGGCAACCAATAGCCTCGGGACTATAAATGTTTTCTGAATCAACGTCTCGACCTTTGCTATTCCCACTGTTCACGTCCTTTTTCTTATTCAACTGTTCATCCTCTTTCCTCTCCTTCTGTTCACAATTCTTCATTTGAAAAAAAGCAAAGCGTCAGCACTTTCATTCTGTTCGAAATCATAATCAAAATATATATTTGTTTTGACTTGAGGAGCCTTCTCCTCCACGCAGACTCTCCCCTTACCAACCGTGCGACCCATCCACTCGTAACCCTCCATCGGCCTTGCTTCCCTCTGCGTCATCCTCCTCACCCGGCCTCAGCAGCCGTCAAACCATTCTCCGAGCCACCACTGCTGCAAGCAACCACAGCCTACCGAACTTCCCATCCTCCAAGACATTTTCGGCTCCTGCCGAGCCCAAGCTCGCAACACCCCGCATCATCATCTCTTCCACCTCGGTCCTCACCCTCCAGCCTTGACCGCAAGAGCAGCCGCCCCTTCCACTATTTCACGTCGGCACCATCCCTTGCCCATGCATAGCTCATCATTCCGAGCCTACTTTGCATTCGCCTCCTCTGGCCACGACCTTCCCACCATGCTCCGCCACTCATTCCTCTGCTGAGATCCACCCGCCTTTGTCTCTTCTGCCAAGTTCTGTTCATCCCATCTTTCTAGCATATTTGTATAAGGTATATTATATATATATATGTGGTTATTGCTATACTAATATTAATAGAGTTATCTATTTTATAATGGTTATATATATATTCTATTGGATTTTTAATATGTACATAACATTGGCTTTGAACAGTTTTATATATTTTTAGTTTATTTGGTTTAGTTTATATATATCACGCTGTTGATTTTAGTTTATACAGTTTATATATTTTAAAGTATATATAGCTATAAAAGTTTATTTTATTTTGGTTTTGGTCGGCAAATCTGTTAACAAATAATATATTCCCAGAACTTCATATATATTGTTAGCTTACATAAGTATACTTAATTTTAGATATATATATATAGTATATTTCGGTATATGAAGTTGTATATATGGTATTGTATATATATAGATTTTGTATGTCAGTATATATATGAATTTTATAATATGTTTGTGCATATACAGGTTCACATCAACTATACAAGTTAGTATCCTCTGTTGAGTTCATATGTATATTATATATTTGAGATAGTGATTTTAATTTCTGTTTATATAAAAGTATACAGATTATATGATCTGCATATATCTTAGTGTATGATGTTGTATTGGTTTACATATGTTCTGTTTATAAGGTATATCCTTATATCTAGTTATATATAGGCTGTCTATTGTAGATAGAATATATATAATATGTGTAGGCTCATTTATACATTTGCTAGTATAAATATATGTCTTGGTTTTTGTTGTGAAACAGTATAGTGTGTGTATATATATATTAAACTTGTTTATATCTTTGATTTTTGGTCTTATTTATATATATTAGTTTACAGTACTTCCTATATATGTATAAGTATTGTTTTAATGATATGTATATGTAAGTTACATGTTTTATAATAGGTTTAAAAGGTTTATGTATATAGTTGTAGCTAGGTACTAGTTATGTAGTGATATATATCTGATTTATATATATATTATAATAGATTTGCAATCTGTTTTATTTACATATGAATTTATATAAATTATATATGGTTATATATTAGTCTATATATATAAGGATACATGGGTTGGGTTTTCAGATTTGTAAATAGTGATCTTAGATCTATGTGTTTAAAATCAAAAATGGTTTGGAGATAATAATAATAATAACAATAATATATATATATATAATTTCTGTTTCTATCAAGTTGATTCTAATTATTTCTTCGATTCCTTGTTATCAGCTTTGATCATAGAATTCGTGCCAATCTTGCTTTGCTTTGGTATTCGTGCTTGGATTCGTAACTCATCTCATTCTTGTTCTTCTCTAGCCTCGAAAGGTGAGCAGTCACTCACGATTAATGTTCTTATATTTATTAAATTTGATTTCAATTGAAACGACAATTGAAATATGCTGCTGTCAGTTATTCACATTGCTATATATATGCTATTATCTGTATCTGTTCATCTGTGACATCTGACACCATCATTTGTTATTTATATTGATGATATATGCCTGTTATATTATTATCATATCTATTATCACTCTGCAAGTTCCCTGTTAGTATAGAATTTCCTATGGGTTGAAATGATACATACCCGAATGATCTGTAGAATAGGAGAAAATCGTTATGGGTTGAAATGATAAACCCAAGCGATTTTCATTGAATTGAATTTGGGATTGCGGGTTGAAATTATATATATACCCATAGATATTTAAATTTCAGAATGAAATGATAAATATCTGTATCACTTGACCATAGGATAAAGAATTATATACAGACACCGTTGGTCTATATATATATATTTTTTGAAATGATTTCCAAGGTTTAAAAAAAATATGGTTTTATATAAATATTGATTTTTAAATATTATATATATAAATGTTATTTTATATATTTAAATTCTTGATATTTAAAATTATATGTTTTGAAAATTTTAAAATTATAAGTTAGTTTGAAATTATAAATTTTAAGAATTTACTTATAATTTTACCACTTTAAAATATGTATATAATAAGTTTTAATATAAGATAAGTTTAATAATAAGATTTGATTTAATAAAGTTTTACTTAATTAATATATAATATGTTTAAGTATTTATTTAAATTTTTGTTTTAAAATTGATTTTATAATGATCTTATAAGTTAAGATTGGGAAGATGATTTTGAATTTATTTGAAATTGTTCTTAATTAAGAATTTTATTTAATTAAATTAATTTGAAACTTATTGAATTTGAGATTTTTAAAGGATATGATTTTATAACTTGATTGTGGTTTAAGGTGATTAATGAATATTTCAAGTTTAAATAAATTAAAGGAAATATTCAATTTAATTATAAATTAGGGTTTTATTTAAATGATATTGGATTTATTAAGTGAATATTTCAAAACTAAACAATAATGAAGTTAAATTAAGATATATATGAAATTATCAAATTTAGTTTGAAAATGTGGAATATTTAAAGCTTTGAAATTGAAATGGTTAATTTTATGGTTCAAATCTGCATTTGAAATCGATATAATTTGAAATGGTTTATTTAGAAACTAAATTGAATTGAAATTGATGATTTGAGATTTGATTAAATTTGAATTTTGGAATTTGAGTTGAATTGGAATCGATTTGTGAAATTTGAGGAAGCTATTTTATTATATAAAGTATTTTTAAATTATATTTAAAACTATTTATATATTTTACCTTATAAACTATTTTAATATAAACTATTTTAATATAAACTATTTTTAATATAAACTATTTTAATATACTAACTATTTTATTATAAACTATTTTAACCTATAACTATTTTATATAACTATTTTATTTTATAAACTATTTTATTATATATACTATTATTAATATCTAAACTGTTTAAAGGAAAGTGTTAGGATTTCCAAAGTGTTATGGTTTCAAAGGTTTATAAATTAGAAAGACTTATAATTTTTGGAAAGTGTTTTTATTTTTGAAATGTATAGTATTTAAAAAGTGAGTAATGATCTCGAATTGATATGGTTTGAATGGATATGATATTTTGGTTTTGAAATATAAACTATTTGAAATAAAATGACCGCGGTGTTATAATAACGATTGGTTGTTAAAGAGACCGGGATCAGTTATTGTCATACTCTCTGCCAATACCATAAACCACTTTAACAACTGTGTACACGGTGGAGATTCCAGAATGAAGTAGGATGGTGGCGACGATCCTATATGAGGTATATACGTGGACCCGACTCCCATGAGTTAGCTTAAGGTGGCTAAAATAGGAGCAATTGACGGGCCAAGTGAGGTAGCTCATCCGATCGGACACATTCCTTCGATCGCCATTCTATTACTTTGTGATTGATTTGGTGCACACCTTAGATTTGGGAGTGTGGCTCGAGGTGGGCGGTAGTTGCTGCTATGCGTTACCACCAGCCTGGAAGTGTAATTGGTATATCTACCCTGGCATTGACTAGTTGTACCATGTCACCTACCTTAGCGAGACCACTACCAGTTTGTTTTGTACCATACCTATGGAGTGCCCTCTAATAAGCCCAGTTTACGGGAAGTAACGGTACTGTATAGACTATGGGAATATATAAAAATGTGTTAAGGGGGATATGGGTAACGCCTTAACGCTATTTTAATAGTTTACTTTACTTTAGACATTATTATAATAGCGTATATGACTACATAGTAGATAGTTCCACGGATCCTTAGAGGGTGGTTATCCCAAACATCCTTTGAGTTACTTGTATTTCAGTTGACATTTCACTTGAGTTGGATTTATTGATATAAGAATGTTAATCCTGACTCGAGTGTTTTGTGTTTTGCTTTACGCTCAGGTCAGACTGAGTGCCACAACATTTGAGACTCACCTTTGGAGTTGGAGCTTCGCTTGGAGATCCAACTATCTATTCAGCTTGCAGTTATTCAGTTGACTCCTGTGATATATTCTTATCTTGTATTTGACTATTGTATTGAGACTTCTATGTATTCGAGACTTCTGTTGTATCTTGTTTTAACTCTAATATATATATAGTAGCTTCATGAACTACTATTCATTTGTTTCCGCTACTTATTATTGTAATACTCTGTGTCTGTGATTCTATAATTTATTTATTTACTGTATATGCTGAGTTTTGCCAAATACAAATTAACAATCTGATATTTTAAGCAATTCAAGTCCGACATGTGTGGATGCGAATGGTTGGAAATATCAGGATGTTACAATGTGCGCGCGCTCAAGTTTGTACTTTGACGTGAGATGGTTGACATTAGGTTAGCTTAAGTATTAAGCTTTTACAAATATCTTATATATGTGTGTGTGTTATAAGTATGTTTTATGTATGTATGTATGTATGTGTATGTGTGTGCTTATGACATGTTTGTGTGCAAATGACATGTTTGTGCATGTATATGCATCCTTAATACAGGTATGTGTATGTCATATAGGTGTTTAAGTCAAACAAACAACGTTACATAACTTATATACGTCAAACTGTTGAAAATCAGAAAACCGATTTCCGATCGCATTTTAACTTATACTTTAAATTACATATAAATGTAAACAAAATTTGAAAATAAATTTATAACCATTATTATTTAATTAAAATGAACACATTTTATTTATAAAACCATATAAATTAATACTAACAAATATTTACAAAAATCGCTATTATATGGATAAGGCGGTACAAATTTTTCTTATATTTTCAAATCAAGTATATATCTTCAGAAAGTTATTACAAATGTATTACCACTTTATAACTATTTAAAATGAATTATCATCATTTAAAACAATTATTTGAAAAATTATCATAATTATTAAATCATTAAATCTCAATTTAAATTCATAAATCTATATTTAAATATATGGGCATCACTAATGATGTCATAAACACATTTTATTTTCAAAAATAAAATAATTGATTTTATTTCATATTCCTATTTAATTATAAAAATTAGTGTATGTATCTAGCTCCGTACATGATGTTTTACGATTATAAAGCTGTTTATCGATAAAACGATTATCGGCCATTTTATCGGTATTTTTCCAAAGGAAATACTTTTGTGAATATTTTTCCAAAATAAGTTCATTCTTATTATTTATCACTTAAAACTTGATTATTTATGAAAAATAATCTAAATTTGAATATTTAAAATCATTTAAATATCTTTAATTAAAGCGATCAAATTTTAGGTCATTACAAACGTGTGCTGTCGGTGGTGCTGATTTGGTGAGTTTATTCATGTTTTTGCTTTGGTAAAATAGAATTTGTATTTCTATGGTATGAATTTTAAACGATCTGTATGTGAGGAGTTTGTTTGGCTATGAGTGGGTATAAAACGAGTGTGTAACGCTTTTGTTAAAAAAATAATCTAAAAAGTAATATGGACCAAAATTTGTTGATTCATGTGGAAAACCATATAAGATTAATCTTTTTATAGGAAGATAAATAAATATATCATTTTTTATTAAAAAAACTAAAAATGATATTCCGTCTTGTATCATGAATCATGGTGCCTTTCGGAGAAGCTTTTTCCATTGACTTCGGTCAGTCGAAAGGGTCCCTGCAAGTAAATAGTCATTATCGGTGTCATCCATGTCTTTGGTTTGACGGTGATCTCGAGGATCCAATCGACGTCCATTTCGTCTATGATTGGGGTGGTTAGAGTTTCAACTGGGACTAGCCCCAATGACTGAGCTTCTCCGGAGCTTGCTAGTTTAACCAAATAATCCACCTTGGTTTTTTGCTCCCGTGGAATGTGAGTGATGGTGTAATGTTCAATGTTGCTTAACAGTTCTTGCACTTTAGACAGGTACGGGGCATGATTCTCTCCTCGAGCCTAGTATTCCCTTTTTACTTGGCAGATGGTAGTTGGGAGTCGCTGTAGATGTGAATAGATTTTAGCTTGAGCTCTTTCACAACTTTTAGTCCTGCTATCAACTCTTCGTATTCCGCTTCGTTATTTTTAGCAGGGAATTCTAAGCGCAAAGCGTAGCAGATGGCTCATCCTTCGGGGGTTTCAAGAACTACTCCTACCCCCGAATAGAAGTTGTTAGATGCACCATCGATAAAGAGTCTCCATTGCGTGTCCACTTCCAGTTGTGTTTCTTCCTCGTCATACCGTTTAGTAAATTCGGCGATGAAGCCTGCTAACGCTTGCCCATGGATGACCTTTCTTAGGTGGTATGTGATAGGAATGGCAATGGGGCGGGTTGGGGCGGGTTTTTAGTGCCCCATACCCGCCCCAGATTTTTTAGACCTCGCCCCAGACCCGCCCCGTAGACCCGGTGCGGGTCTGGAATTTTGCCCCGTACCCGGGACCCGTGCAGGTCAGGGTAGACCCGACCCGCCCCAAGACCCGATGATTCTCTATGTATTGATGGAAAATTATGTAGCAACGTACATATATTTATTTGTTTATACTCGTTATCACCAAATAATATATGAAATACAAATAACAATGTGTCTATGGGAAGTTAATAAAAATGATGTCTACAATAACAATTCAGAAAATATATACATATGTTATTGTATAATTATCAATGACGCAACTTAATACTCTAATTTTTTCTATAGATATTAATTGGAACATTTTAATATCCATGCTAGAATCACTTATAACAAAAAAGATTAATAAATCATTATAGTAATAAAGTGGTTTCATGAGATGTTAGTAGTGCGGGTCGGGTTGGGGCGGGTCGGCCAAGCCCCAACCCGACCCTAGACCCGGAGTACTCAAGAACGGGTCACGGGTCTACCCGCCCCAATGACCCAATGGGGCAGGTCTTGACGGGCCAAAACAGGGGCGGGTCAACCGGGTTTGGACCCTAGACCCGCCCCATTGCCATCCCTAGTATGTGATATCATATTGACTCAATTCTATATTCCACTTGAGAAATCATCCAGAAGTTTCAGGCCAATACAACACTTGCCTCAGGGGCTGATCTGTCAATACTTTGATTGGATGAGCTTGAAAGTATGGTCGTAACTTCCTAGATGCGATCAAGAGGCAATACGCTAGCTTTTCTAGTTTCGGCTAATATTTCTCGGCTCCGGTGAACCGCTTGCTAAAGTAATACACAGGTCATTGGATTTTTGCTTCTTCATGCATAAGAGCAGCGCTCAATGCATGAGGTGAGATCGCTAAGTAAATAAACAGGGCTTCTCCATCCACAGGCTTTAATAGGATTGGCGAAGCTTCCATGTGCCGCAGCAGCTCTTCGAATGCTGTTTGACAAACTTCATTACATTCAAAGTTCTTCTTTCCTTTCTTCAGTGCATCGAAGAATGATATACACTTGTCGGTAGCTTTCGAGATAAATTGACTTAGTGCTGCGACCTTTCCATTCTGGCTTTGCAGTTCCTTCTTATTTTTCGGAGCTTGGACTTCTTGATGTGCACGTAAATGTGCATATTTTTACCACCATATTTAATCTATTTAAATTAAATAAATGATCATATTGAGTATTTTAACCTGTTTAAACCAAAATTCAAATTATTTCAAACCGTCACATATTCATCTTCATCCAGGGGCAAAATGGTCATTTTTGTGCATGTATTAATTTTCTAAAATTTAGTTTGAAATTTCTATATTATTTTGTAGGAATTTGAACTCAAATACAAGTGGTTTCATGAAGATATATGCATGCATAAAGAAGATACAAAGGATGAAGATGGAAATAATTCAAAGTCATGGATCATGGAGGACCCCACCTACCCACCTACCTTAATATACAAATTAGAGGCTAATGCACATCTAAATGAGGATTAACACATGCTAATGATTACTTGGCCTCCACACTTCCTAAGAGGGTATTTTGGGAATTCCCTAAAAAAGTGAATTAGGGTTTCTAACTTGTATAAATACCCCATATCTTCATGTAACCCTCCTCTTTCTCTTAGTTAGTTTTTACCTTAGAAATAAAAGAAAACCTCTCTTTTCTTTTCATGGCTACTTAGCCATTTCTTTCATGTAATTTATTTTTTATGCAACTTTAATACATTGCTCTTTTCTTTTCTTGTTTACTTCCTTTCATGCTAGTAGTGTAGTTTGATTTTAATGCAAGTAGATTAGTTTTAGTTCACTTTTCCATTAGGTTTCATTTTCCTTTCTTTTTTAGTTTCATGTTGCATGCTACTTGTGTTGATATGATAACACAAATGAGAGGCTAATCCCTTCAATTTAGGGGTACTGGAGCCTCTAATTATGTAGCTTCAACATTTTGATAATTATTGCTCTCTTTTGTGCTTAAATGAATGTTGATGTGATTTATTGTTTCATGTTGAATTTGATAGTCTATGTTGTTCATAACAAATAGGCTATGCTTAAACAATCACAAACATTAATTACCTCTTCATTTACATATGATGATGGTAATAAAGTGAATGTTGAAATTAAAATTTGATGGTCTAAATTTCTAATTAATAGTTAATAGACCATACTTAAAATAGATTTTGCTTTCAACTTTGTTGTCATATTTCATGAGAATTAAAAGTGGTTTAAAGGTTGTGTTATAGTTTGATGGCTTATGTTAAGCTAACTAATAGCACAAATATGCCATACTTCTAATAAACACATCATTTAAATTCACTTATGACCAAAAAGAGAGATCATAATTTCATTTTTTGTTGAACTATATGATCTAGAGAGTGGAATTATCTCTAAATTGTCATTTATTCTCATAACCTTTGTAGTTGTTAGTTTTTTCAATTTTTAGTAGTTAGCTTAAACATCTCAAGTCTTGGTTAATTTGATTGAATAAAGATTTAAAATCAACAATTCCCTATGGATCGACCCATACTCGCCACGTACTAACTTTTGTACGCTGTGCGCTTGCGGTTATTTTTATTTCAGAATTCGTTCGGCTATTTTCTAACTCAATAGACATTTAGTCGTCCGAACACTTCTCGTAGTGTCGTTATTTGTTCTGGATTTTTTTCAATGCTCCTGGTACTTACGATGAATCCTAAGAATTTCCCGAAGGCTACTCTGAAGTGACATTTGAGTGGATTGAGTATTATTCCATACTTTCAGAGTATCTCGAACATTTCAGTGAGATTATCCAGGTGGTTGGCAGCCACTCGTGATTTCACGTCGTCCACGTAAACCTCCATAGTTTTCCCGATTTGGCACTTGAACATGGTATTTAACAACCATTAATAAGTTGCCCCGGCGTTCTTTAAACCAAATGGTATTACCCTATAATAGTATAGGCCCAGGTCGGTGATGAAGCTAGTGTTCTCTTGGTCAGGTTCATGCATCGGGTTTTGGTTGTACCCAAAGTATACGTCCATGAATGATAGCAGCTCATGTCCTGCTGTTCCGTCCACAAGCTGGTCTATTCTGGGAAGAGGGAAGCTGTCCTTCGGGCAAGCTTTGTTTAAATCCGAGTAATCGATACAGGTTCGCCATTTCCTATTGGACTTTTTGACTAAGACCGGGTTAGATACCCATTCAGGATAAGTTGCATCCCGGATAAAACCGTTGGCCATTAACTTATCCACCTCTTCTCTTAACGCCTTGGACCGTTCAGGACCCAGGCCGCGCCTCTTTTTCTTTACTGGTGTAAACTTAGGGTCAATGTTAAGCGCGTGGCATGCGATTTCTGGTGACACCCTACACATATCAGAATGCGTCCATGTGAAGACATCGAAGTTGGCGTGAAGAAATTTAGTAAGCTCCAAACGCATCTTGTTTCTAAGGTGCGACCCAATTTTCAAGACTTTAGTCGAGTCGTCCATATCGACCGGGACAGACACCGTCAATTCTGCCGGTGTTGCCCATTCCTCCCTTGAACTCTTCTTTCTAGAGTCCAAAGCCTTGGTTCAAGGTCCGTCATTTCTGCCTGTCCCTTGCGCTATGTTTTCTTACAAGGTCTTTGCCCCTTGGTTCAAGTTCAGAGTTGGTTGCCTTGTAGCAAGCGGGGTACTTGTATTTCCTTCCATGTTGAGTCCCATGGCTCCCGTTGTTACTCTTTTTTGCGGTTGTTTTCCGTTTCTTCTATTTAGACCAGAAACGGAAGATTTTTCTTGTTTTATTGTAGTCGTGGGTTTAGGCATAGTTCTTAGAGCAGGGTTTGACTATAAGGTTAAGAAAGCGTTAAGCTTATCCATTAGAGCCTTTTGGCTACTTTCCATTTTCTGGTTGATCTCGTCAGCCATCTTATTCAGCTCATCCCTAGTAACGACTTCATGCTGATTGGGGGATGCTGGCACCTGATTTCTTAAGTTAGCACCATTTACTTTAGTTTGTTGAGGATTAACATCTTCTCCAACTATCACCACCCCTATGGACCTTCCAGAGGCAGTTCTCCTTCTTCCAGGAGCCATTGATTCCAAGCGGTAGATTTTTCAGGCAAAGATTAGGGATCTAACTACTCGACCTACAGGATCCAAAGTAGACAGCTAGATCTGGATCCTGAGTGGGGTTCTTAGTGAAAGCACCAAAATGTTAACCCAAAAAATGGATCAACACCCTAGTTTGAGTGTGAAAGCACCAGCCCTATTCTCACAGAGCAATAATATAAATAATAGGTATAGAAAAAAGTAGTCAAAGAAAGAAGAGAAGAAGATTTTTATAGTGGTTCGGCTGTTAGCAAAGCCTACATCCACTTTATAATTTCTATTATAGACTGATTGCTGTTACAAGAAGTGTTTGATTACAAAGTTCTTGATTATCCTTAGCTATATTGAATCTTCAAGGTTGGAATCCACTAGAGAATCACAGTGAACCCCGTTGGAGATTGTTGTGAGAGGTGAAGAGTGAAGAAAGCTTCCAGCCGAGTTTCAGCCACCAGTTTGGGAAAAATCCCATTTATGTTGCGGGTAGGATGGTATTTATAGAGATCGAAGAGCTTTTGGGCTAGGCCTGTTCGCCAATTGCTTGCAAATGGACAAGGAGGATCCAATAGAGCTTAGCTCGCGACCCAACCCAAGACCATGGATCGCTAGCGATCAATAGCAGTAGCTTGAGTGCGAGCTAATCACTTAGCCTTATTTTCTTCTTCGCTTAGATTAGGTCGCAACGATTCCATGATCAAGTATGGATCGGTGGCGATCCATGGTATATGGATCTTTAGCATTCCATACACTTAGAATTTTTTGATTTTGGCTCCTTATGTGTCATAGCAAACCAATGCTATCATATGTGTAACGACCCACTATTTTGGACCATTCAAATCGACAATAAATCCATGCATGTCAGACTTGAATAATTCAAAATAATAGATTGTAAATAGAATTTGGCAAAACTCAGAATATACAGTAAATAAATCACAGATCACAGACACAGAGTAATATAACAATGCAGCGTAAGCAAATAAATAGTAGTTCATGAAGCTACTATATATACATCAGAGTTAACAAGATACAACAGAAGTCTCAATATGATAATCAAGTATAAATCAGAATACATCTCTGGAATCAACTGGATAACTACAAGCGAAATAGATAGCTGGATCTCCAAGAAAAGCTCCAACTCCAAAGGTGAGTCTTGAAAGCTGTATCACTTAGTTTGACCCGAGCGTAAAGAAAAACACAAAACACTCGAGTCAGGACATACATACTTATACAATGTAAACCAACTCAAGTGAACTGTAATAGAAAGTACAAGTAACTTAAAGAATGCTTGGGATCGCCCATTCTTTAAGGATCCGTTAAACTATCTACTATGTAGTAATATTCGCTATTATAATAATGTCTATAATAAAATAATCTTACTTTTAAATAGCATTAAGGGGTTACCCATATAGCCCTTAACACATAATAGTCCCAGTAGTCTATCCAGTATTAGCATACCCCCAGATCGGGAGCTACCCTCAATACTCCACAGGCTATGACACAAAACCAAACTCGTAGTAAAGCTTGATATGGTAGGTGACACGGCACAACTAGGCAATGCCAGGGTAGATATACCAATTACGCATCCGGGTTGGTGGAAACGCATAGCACCCACTACCGCCCACCTTGGAACACACTCCCAATCAAAAATCGAAGGGTGGCCACCAAATCAATCACAAAGGAAATGCGTCCGATCAGAGGTGCTACCTCATTGGCCCGTCAATCGCTCCTGTTTTAGCCACCTTATGCCAACTCACGGGAGCCGGGTCCACATTCATACCTCAATAAGATCGTCGCCACCATCCTACTTCATTCTGGAATCTCCATCGCGTACACGATTGTCAAAGTGGTTTTTGGTATCGACAGGGAGTATGCCCATATCCGATCTCGGTCTCTTTGCCAACCAATCGTTATTATAACCCATGGATATTTATTCAAAATCATTTACTTTAAAACCCAAAATATCATATCCATTTCAAAACTAGTTTATACTTCAAAACCAAAATATCATATCCGTTTCAAAACCCAAGGCAATAATATATCATTTAAATTTCAAAACCAAATCAATATATCATTTAAATAAAACCCAAATTTCCAAATCACTGAATATTTCTTTAAATTTATTTAATTTTAAATATTCCTTTAAATCATCTTAAACCAAACCACTTTATAAAGCCATATTCTTAAATCTTCAATTGCAAATCAATATATTCAAAACAATTCTTAATTAAATACTATTTCAAATAAATTCATTTCCAAAAGTCATAGTACTTTCAAAGTTATAACAATTTCGACATCAAACACTTTGAAACCATAATACTTTGAAATCATAACCCTTTTGAACTATTATCATTTGGAAATCCAAATACTCAGAAAATCATAACACTTGGGAATGTTATCCTTTGAAAATCATAATACTTTTAAAATAAATTTCATTACCAAAGTTGTAGCATTTCAAAGATCATTCATTTAATTATAAAATTTCCAAAACATTGTATTTTCAGCTAACAACAGCACTTATAGTGTTACAGTAGATATATTAGTAATATTTCAAAACATTGTCAGATTCAGAAACAGCAGCACTTATAAAGTGTTGTAATAGATCTTTAGTTGTTTCAAAACATAGTTAAATTTCAGTACAGTAGCACTTATAAAGTGCTATAATAGTATTTGGTTATTTCAGAACTTAGTTAAATTTCAGAAATGATAGCACTTAAGAAATGTCATCTTAAAACCACAACATTCTATAAATGCTACCAATAAAATTCCAGATTTTATTATAACTTTTCAAAAACATTAAAACTTCAATTTTAGCCATTTTAACTTAAAAAAAAATCATATTTTAGGCTTCAAAAATATTCATTTGGATATTATTTAACTTATGATTTAAATAAATAACTTTTATAATTAAAATATCCAAATTAACTGTAATTCATTTATTAAGTCAAAAGTACATTATTTTACTTAACCTTTATTTCACAAATAACTTAATACTTTATTTTTAAAATTATCCATTTCATAAAAATAAAAAAAATCTATTACAATCACTAGGTTAGATTTAAAATTCCATATTAAATCAAATTTAAGCTATTTATCATAAATAAAATCTTTAAATTCAATTTAAAACCCGTATATCTTTATAATTTCAATTAAAACCACTTATTGACTTATAAAATTTTAACTTATAGAAAACCAATATATCTTTATAATTTAAACCATTAAATCAACTTTAAGTTAAAATTTCATATATTAAAAATCCAAATACTTAATAAATTTTTGGGAAAATATTATTTAAAATACATCCATGGGTCTGTATAATATTTTCTAACCTAGGTCAAGTGATACAGATATGTATCATTTCAATCCGTAATTTAAAAAGAAAAATTCGGGTTCTATCATTTTAAACCCGCAATCCCAAGTAAATCAAATACAATAAAAATCACTCGAGCCTATCATTTCAGCCCATAATGATTTTTCCTTATTCTAATGTCCGTTCGGGTATATATCATTTCAACCCATAGTGAAAGGGAACTTGCAGTGTGAGATACAAAAAATAAAATACAGTATAGCATAACTTACCATATCAGGTGATGTAACAAATATATAAACAAGATATAACATCATATAATCATATCACAAGCATATATGAACATAGCATATTAATTTCTACAATTCACATGTCGTTGTTTCACAATGATATAAGTACGAATGTCGAGAGTGATAAACTCACCTTTCGAGGCTAGAGGAGTTTGACAACAGAACAAGCTACGAATTTCAAGGCAAAGCAAAAATTGGCACGAATTTGACGATCAAAGCTGATAACAGGAATTGATGGAACAAATTAGAACGGGTCGATGCATATATACGGTATAAGTGAACTTATAGATAATTATATATAACTATATAAAAAAATCATATTCTAAATCTAAACATATGTTATATTAAATATGTATATTTCAGAAATCCATTGTTTAAATAAACACATAAAATAAAACAACCATATCTACATATTAAAATTTGAAATAATATATATATACACATACTTTGAAATCAACAATATATCTAACAAATATAAAACTGGTATATATAAACTTACTGTAACTACAAATTGCCCACAATAGTTTATATAATATGTTAAAAATACTGCAAAATAGGTCATCAAATTTTCATATAACTTTCATATACAAACTATATATATAATATATAACCTAAACCAGACAGCATATATAACATATACATATATATAAGGCTTATCTTTTACATATATATACATCAACTTACACCTAAGCAGACAATATACCAAAATCTCAAATAAACCGACTCTTATATATATTTTACAATATTTGTTATAAATAACACAACTTACGTACCTATGTTCTAAAAGCCCATATATATATATATTTAGACTATAGAACTTTTCATATACAAATCTTGTATAACCATATATATGTCTATACTTTGAAACAAATAATAAACATACAGTAATATATAATCAAACGTATATAAGACAGCGAAAAACCAAACTTTAAAACTGTACTATCAAAAAAAAAATCTTATAACAGTTTATATTATAACATCCAAAGCTAAAATATGATAAAATCTATATAAATAAGATAGAATGACAAAATAAATTTAACATATAACTTACAGTCTATATATATATATTATTTACAGTCCGTACATATATTTCAACAAATTCTATACTTATATATAACTTGTTTATATAAAAATATATACACAATAGTTGCCCATGTCATATAGAAACTGCATATATATAATTCACCTTCCAATATAAAGAAGTTATTCAAATCATAAAATAAGCTATGACATCTATTTTTCAACGTACGCAACATATCTCTAATATAATAAAATATGAAAAAAATAAAGTATACTATAATATAACATACACATAGTACTATAAGCAACATACCTATCATACTGTAACAAAAAGGAAGGAGGCCGATGGTTGCAAGGGCTGGGGATCAACAGAGACTGGAAGTGGTGGGTCGGAGCATGCTAGGGAGGAGGGTGTGGCGGAGAGAGAGAGAGGGAGAAGGGAAACTCGGCTGAGCTTTCGTTGTGGGCCTGTCTCGAGTTGCACGGCAAGGAGATCGAGGCCGAACTGTGGCTATGGCGCGGAGGAAAGCAAAAGTAGACGTGGAGTTCAAGATAGTGGAGGAGTGGGTTGCTAGGCAAACGGCTGGAGATAGTGGGTGGTGCGGAAGGAGAAGAAAGCCGAGCTCTAGTGGGAAGAGAAAAAATGCAGAGGAAAAGTGGAAGTAAGCTTCTCAGATCTCAAATTTGTACAGCGATTATATGAATGAATAGGCACACGTTATATTTTAATTATTATTTTAAAACCGTTCAAAGTAACCAGAGTGAACAGTCACCTGATATACAAAATGATATAGCAGCGGTCAGATCCTTTGGTTCAGCTGAAAAGCAATTTTGATGCATGGTCGTTATGGTTAAAATTTGAAACGCAAAAGAAAACAAAAGGTCACGAATCCGGTACTGATACGGTTACCCTTTACACGGACTCCGCTTCGTACCGAACTTCAAAACCCAGAAGTGAATACACTGCAGATATTCGTATGACGAGACGATATAAATGGTATACAGATATTAGTGGTACGACCATCTTAACAAAAGTCGATACGGACACTGATATACGTTGCTATTCCGTACAGAAAAATCCAAACGGGGCTAGAAACGTCCGAAATTTGCAAAACGAATTACGCAGTTTTATTCAAAGTGTTCTAAATAAATTTTCTCATGTTGACATATTTAGGTTTCGGAACACTTTTAAATTCAACTGTTATTAACTAATTGAAATCGAAATAAAATTACACGAGGAAATAAACTTCCATATTATCAGATGAAAATCCACCAGTTGCTATGTTTAAATGGACGTATTTCAAATATCAAATTTTTATTTCAAAATTTAATTATTTAAGATTACACAAAAATTCAATCAATTAAATAAATAAAACCACCAAAATTTATGGGTCGTTACAATATGGATCGTTGACAATCCATAATATATGGATCGCTAGTGGTCCATACACTTAGACTATTTTTGGACTTTGATGTCTGGAATGCTTTTGTTGCCTTGTATCGACGTTGTTCATGTAGTCTTGTTGTACGTCTCTCTACTTTGATGACGATTCACTTGCTAGTTGTATTTAGCTGTTGATTGGACTGGACGGATGCTCGTCTCTTGTTGTAGCTAACTCGAAGTCTCGTCTGACTTAGTCATCTCTTCAGCAATATGGATTGGATCTTGATGCAAGAGATTTGGTTGAACATGGAATTATCCCCATGGACCGCTAGCGATCCATAGGCCAGGGATCGCTTGCGATCCATGCCCTTAGTGGATTTTTTCAATCTTTAACCTTGGCTCTTTTTAGCTTGTTACACTAACCCTTTTGGTTGACTTATGAGCTATTCTGACTCCATCATGTTGTTCCGTCTTCTCTTGGATCCTACTGAGTTAAAAACTCGGATAACAGTTTTAAACAAGGGTTTCGAAGGTATGGCTTTGGCTTTATAGCCTAATGTTTTTTAAGTTAACAAGGGCTTCAACTTGTTTTAAAGGTATGGATAATCCCATTGATTATATTTCATCAACATTGTTTTGTGTAAAGCATATATCATGGCATGAGTATTTTGAGTAAAACAAAGAGTATGATTTCCTTGTTTTATAAAGATATGATTTCAAGAGTAAACCATTTGTAAAGATTGTTTACAAGGAAATGAAATTTGAATAGGGTAGATAACCCTAAGTTATGACTCAGATATTAGAAGACCAGATGGGACTGGTATGGGGTCGTGCCCTATACTTTAGCTGGTAGCCCGTAGCTAATATAAGTCCAAAATTGCAATGTGTAGGGCTTTGTCACAGGTAAGACTAAAATGATTTTACACACAGAAAGGAATACACAGAGTAGAGGTAGGTTATTGGTGAGCTCGCAAAACCATTAGGATCAATTGACCCTTGAAAAAGTAAGTTAAGGACAGATCATCTAGTATTGTGTCTAACAGAAGTTGGATTATTGATTATGTCTGGCAGGCCCCAGTCAGCCAATGGTTAATAGTTAGCCTGAATAAACTATATTGTTTGGACAGATAGTCTATTGATTACCTGATTATTATGCATATGTGTTATTAATATTATTTTTATAACCAGTTTGATTATAGGTTTTAATTTGCAAAAGATAACAAGCGATCAGTTTGTAGCGGTTAGATTCGGGCCTTAATATGGGGGATGTTACATTCATCTCCTTGAATAAAGAAGCACTCCTACTTTCTCTCTTCAGGGTGTCATCCCTCTCCTTCTTTGATCTCTCAATCTCCGAGTCACAGTCTGCAGGCTGCTTGTCGTATTCATCTTTTTCGAACCCAAATGAGAGAATATCCTGGTAATTATTTCGATTAACGGTAGAAAGCTGCTTGCATAATTTCTCCCACCCCTCGGCTTGCTCCAAGCCGCTCTGAATCGCATAGAGATAGGGTGAATAAGATTATGCGCAAACTGACTTCAAGTCAGGTTTATTGAAAATAATCCCCTTAAGAACAAGTTGGGAAACACAACTTACAGAAGTGGTGGACCAGCAGGGAGAATGTAAGGGGCTCGCCTTGAAATTGGGAGAGAAGCGGCCATTTTAGCGTGAGTGGAGGAGGTCATGACTGCGGAAGCGGAAACGGAAATCCCAATAGAAGTAGGAAGCTGTACGGCGGGTGCATGTTCTTGATCTTTCTTCTGCTTCTTTGATGGGTCTTCCCATTCAATCGGGCTTTTCCTTTTCTCGTGGACACTTCCTCTGTCATACTCTTGATCCTTATTAGCTCGGCGACATTCTTCTGCCTCCTTGTCTTTTCTCCTCCTCACTTTGTCAGTTTCACGGGAGGTGTAGTATTTGGATGAATGCCTTTGCGAATGCTGAGACTTAAGTGCTCGGTTAAGATCATGTAGAAGCCACGAGACATGATCCCTACAGTAAATAACAAAACGACTTTAGAAAAAAGGCATTTAATAAATCAAAATATCCTAAGAGAATAACATTGAAATGCATGATTCTAGTGAAGTGTGTGCTATAGGTAACAACCCCAGCAAAATACACCAACCGGATCGATCACCAACTAATGTCAGGACATCCATTTCTATAGGAACGATTTGGGTAGGTTGGGAAGGCAACCTTTCTGAAGTGAAGTCACCCATTAGAGCACCCATATCTACAAAAATGTCGCTCGCATCTCCTAAGTCAAAATTGGCGCCCTCCAGCAAAGGCCTGGGAACGGGCTTATTCTTGGGAGGAGCTTCTTCAAAACATTCTTTCGAAGGAGGTAAGGGAGAATGTTCGGGACTCAACTCCAGGGCTTTGTCACCTAGATCGACATTGCCTTCGTCGGTATCTGTATCCCAATTTATTTCTTCTTCGATTAAAGGGAGCCCCTCACTGATCTCTCCTTCCTCCATTGCCTCAATCAACGGAGCTTTGCTCATTCGATGAACAAACTCTTCTTCTTTCTCCTTCGGGATTGAAGGCATCTTGGGCAGACTATCAACCCCAACTTGAACATGGGGCTCTTCAGAAGTTTTCTCTGACTCGTTGAACGAGTCAATTTCTTCCTTCTCATCACCATCATCATCACCTTCATTAGAATCATGGGAAGAGAAAATTAAGCAAGTCCAGGTTTTGGAGCGAGAAGGGGCACTATCGAATCCATCAGATCACCTGGGATGTAAGAGGCTACACCGACGAAGATATTCATCTGTAAGCAGAAACCTGATCGTGCGCTCTCGAGCAACGACCACTTCCAGGGCACTGAGAACAGGGTTGTGCGTTAGATCTTTGTTAATCTTTGGGAGAATTGCAAAAGAAATAGATGATCGTTCAGAAGACTTTTTAGCAGCTAAAGGAAATTCCATGCATGCTGGGAGAAACTTACCCCCTGTTGTCCACAGACGGGTGAATTCCTCTGAACCTTTGGCAAAAAAGAACTGATTTTTGAATGAGGAAACCTTGCTAGGAAGATCAAGTATAAGCTTTCGGCTGCGTTGCGCATCAATATAAACGAGTGACTGGTTAGCCTCCCTCTTTCTAAATAACATGAGATATTACAGCTCAGCGAAGCTTGGGGCACGGTTAAGTGTTTGCATGAACAGAATATACAAGCAAGTTAGCATGGCGTAATCATTTAGGAGGATTTGGAATGGAGCCAACCCCATGTTTTAAAGAGTCGCCATAAGAAAGTGATTAAATGGGGGCACCACACCATACATACACATGTAGCGATGACAAGCCACATATCCGAAAGGTGGCCTATGAGCGAATTCCCATTTGGATGGTAGAAGCACGTTATTCTTCGAAATGCCAGAATGTCGTATTGTAAGCAAATGCTTCACAACGCCCTGTGAGTAAGGATCAAAGAGGCTTTCTCCGGAGGATCAAGCAAAACCCTGAATTTGGGAGGAGTGCGGTCGACGATGGGGCCAACTGGGATTAGATGGCCATATTACCTCGAAGCTAGGGAAGTAGCAGGTCCAGCTAGGATCGATAAAGAATCCGCTTTAGAAATAGTAGAGCTTCCTTTAACTGACTTACACTGGGAGGATTAGCGCATCATTCTATATAAGAAAGCTTATGTTTAGAACGTTTAGGTATGCCAAATCCTTAAACTATAAACACCTAACCCGGCTGATACTTGGAAGTTGAAAGGTAGCTGATGTGTACCAATCATCGATCAGATTCCAAATATTAATCGTGAGCGTGTGTGATGTGTAATCTATGTGAGAACGGGCTCGGCGTCCTGAATGCTGGGAACAGACCATTCGTGTAGATGGCTTACTCACACCAGAAAAAGCAATCTGTATCAGGTATTAATGTCTTTTCTCCTACACTTACTCGTTATCGATCAACAATCAATAATGGATCTGTTGTCCAAAGCGACACCGAAAGCTCTTCCTATTCCAGATACACTGACTGTACAATGACAAGACTAAACCAATGTGAGAAATTATAGATTGATGAGTTCGAATCGGGAAGAAAATTATTGGCATAATTCAATTTTAGTTCCCTGGAAAGTGTAACAGCCTAAGCTGTATGCAAGATGCTATCCTAAGTTATTATCACCACCCAGAAAAACCAAAATTAATCCGCGATCCGCAAGATGTCATGCCGGAATCGATTGTGAAACTTGGTACAAGTTAATTCTAATCCTGCGGATGAAGATAACAAAACATGTCGAGTACTGGGGCAAAACCCTGGCTTCGTTCCGTGAAGAACAAATTTCGGACTCGATTTACTATCTTCTTCCACAAAATCACAATTAGCTCGATCTTCCATTGCATCCATCATGAACATAACCTCAGCATCAATCGATGATGTAATATCACGTCAAAATCCACTTCACCCACCTTTGAAATTGAGAAGGGCAACAAGGTCTTCAATTCAAGATGGCTCGAACGAGGGCGCTTTGGATCGGCAGCGCCTCAAGGCAGATGAAATCACGGCAACAGGTGGCGTTAGGAGTGAGGATCGATAGTGGTGGCACTCTAGTGATGGCAGGGTTTGGATCGGTGAAGTTTCAGTATTTTTTGAATCGGCTCGACTCAAAAATGTGAAATGGTAGAATGGAGATCCGATCCCACTTATATGTAAAAAAAGAAGAGAGATAGGAGGAAAATTTTCCTAAGTACTTGGATCGGTGCCGTCCGATCCAAATTATTTCCCCCAAATGACCTTAAACTTTCCCTGTTTACACAAATCGATGTTCGTATTCATTCTGGAAGCTATCAAGTCAAGATCACTCCGTAATTACAACTAATGAAAATTTCCACTAAGGACTGGATAGTTAGTCGGAACATCATAGGTAGCTACTCAAGGAAGCTAGACACGATCAATAAAGCTTCGTGAAACGTAAATCGAAAGATAAATAATTCCAAAGCACGTCTTGTTTCCAATGAAAGCATGCTCTGGGGGGAAAATGTTAATTGGGTTTTTAACCCAGTAGAATTCAAAAGGAGCCAAAGCATTCAAATTGCGCCAGAATGACTCGAAACTTGACTGGAAGACCTAAAAGCACATGACAAAGAAACCTCGGAAGTTTGGACTAAAATTATGCTAAGTATTTGGATTGGCACCGATCCAATCCAATTGGATCAGTACCTATCCAAATTATTGACCCGTGGATTCTCTAATTCACAGGCATTATATTCCTACATCTCTCCTAAACCTATATACCAAGTTTGATAACATTTCGAGCATCCAAGTTGAAGAACCCAAGACTTATCTTATTCGAACTATAGTTCAATCAAATTTACAGGTGAACCATCGTCGAAACAAGTCAACAAGCTATGAAATCACATTGGGAACCTTGCATGCAAGAAAACAAGTCAACGAAGAAGGAGTTGTGCAAAAATTTCACAACATTTTAGATTAGTACCGATCCAAAAATTAGTTTGAAATCACCCCAATCTTTACGTGCCTCCTCCTATGGATGACTACGGGCTTCTAGTGCTCTTGTTCTGATCCAAGTGCTATCTAAATCCTATAAATACCATCCTATCTTCAATGGAGGGAGGCTGGCTGCTCTGATCACTAGGAAAACTCTGCTATTAAGACTCTTCAACCTTCCTCCTCCTCACAATGGCTGCCATGGGACAATTAAGATCCTTCCTTTTATCTCCATCAATGGTGGTCTGACCTTTCTTCAGTCAATTATTAGAATTGTAAACAGCTCGTACTTGTGATCAACAGTCAATCTATCAATAAAATCTATAAAGTGGATATAGGCTTTGTTAACAGCCTAACCACAATTAAAATCTTATATTTCTCTACTTTATTTTGTCTTTTCAGCAATTTGAAGAGTGTTTATGAAGTGACCCACTTTTCTTCACCTATAATTTTTAGTGAATTTTAGTTAGGAATTTTTTTTACTAAGGGATCACCTCTCTTCTTGCTCCTTTTATTTTTTTTAATTAATTACCCAAGATCCTGAATTTTACTAATATAAATATATTAGTATTTAAATAAATTCCTATCATTTATATATATGAGGATATATAAATGTTTCTATGCAAATCAGAGTGTTTAAAGTAGCAAAGAATTTTAATTCACACAATATTTTTCATAGTTGAAATGTCTTGTGTCACATAGCTTGTTTCTACACTTATATCTCTTCACTGACTCAAGATTGACTAATACTAAATACAAATATTATCACCTTAATGAGACTCAAGATTGACCAATGCATAATTCAGATTTTATCTTCTTTTATAATGACTCAAGATTGACTAATACAAAAATAAAGTATTAGTTCCTCATATTTTCATTTGTATTGTTTTCCAGAGTTTTCGTTAAACCAAATTATTTGATTTGTGGTCTAATATCCCATGGGTTTGATTCTGGGGTTTCGGTAATTCATACCTGTTATTTAGAAATGATAGAAGATGTCAAAACATAATTTGATTAATGATTCAAGGGTTTATCTAGCCCAGATTCATGGTTTATACACAAACATGCACCAAACATGCACAAAACATGCACAAGCAATTCAGTTCAATCAAAATGCATATATTCAGGTTTATAAAACATGTAATGATCATGTAAGTGATAGGGTTGTGTGCTGATTTATAAATCATACAAACTTTGCTAATAAAACTGGAAAACATATTGAACTTGGTTTTGAATATCTTTGCATATTCTGAATGATAAGTGAGCAAAAGTAATTTTCTAGATTTCTAAATACTTAACCAAATTACTCTATTTTCTTACTTGATGCATTGAATCTTTTGATCTGCTTCTTTTACTAAACTTGCTACTTCAATCATATGTTTGATGTCATTTCTAGATTTTATCAAAATTCAAATCCTAAAACCTTAGCTACCTATGATTTCCAGGTTCTATAACATCATATTCTTAGTCTTATTCTGGATTCAACTTATGACTTGATTTCTTTTCAAATTAGCATTACACTATGGATTTACTTGCTTCAGAAAGTTGAAGCATATGGCTTCAGACATATGCATGCACTTGTATCAATCACAAGCCATGTATAGGCCCTTCTGGTTAGCCATGGTCAAGCTCAAACTCATCTACTGTAACTCTTGTACATTCTCTTTTAACACAACTTAACTACTAATACAAGGTTTAGTTGCAATTCAAATTAACTTGTACTACGGTCTTGTTTGCTTCAGTGATTTCAAGCTTACACATGAACTTGTATTAGTTACAAGACATGTAAAAATCTTGTTAGCTAGCCAAGACCAAATTTAAACCCATCAACTCATCACTTTGACTAACATTCATTCAAAAACAACCCATAATCCTATCTGAAACTTAATCTATAATAGCAAGGAGAATATGTTCATATATCAGATTATATGGCATACTTCTCATTCATCATAGCTTACTGGATTTAATTCCAGAGCATATTACTTTGATCAACCACTCATAAGCACATATAAATGCATAAGTCTTACATATTCATTACAAGGAAACAAAGCACTAAGAATTCTGGACACACATAATCCTTAAGAAAGTTTTTGCCCAGATTATTTATTACAAATAAAAACTTCTACTTCTCTAAAGTATTTTAAAACAGCAAGCTCTTCAAACACCCATGCAAGCAGAGCTACTATGCCTCTTTCCCTGCAGCAATACCTGGAACTGCCTCAATGATAATGAGACACCCCATAGTTTGCAAAGGCAACAAATAGGGTCAGAAATAAATTCTGGTATGAGTGAAATCAAAATATAATAACTTGTCATTTTCTAATTATTATGCAGAGAATTCATATACTTGATGCTTATTTGGATTTATAATGTAAACTGGGTATATATATATATAAGCCCCTACTAACACTTATGCACACAAGCATCCATTCAATTCAGTACACATGTATACTTACTCCTATGGATTAACTCATTTTAATACCATAGCTCAACTCTCAATCTCAGTTTATCAATTTAATTTGGTCTTAACTCTTTTCCATTGAACACCATGTGTGCATTGCAAGGGACTCAATTCTGTTAACCCCTGCATAGAGGCCTACAGGACTTAAACAAGTCATGCACATACCCATCATCCCCCTTATGATGAATAGATCAAGGTTCTACTCCTAGATTAGCTTTATAATCTAGTGACCATTCTCATTTTCTTTCAGAAAAATTTATTAACTCTTGAAATGCTTTTATATTATTTTCTTCTTTTTCATAAATCAAAGAGAGTCAAACTCACTCAGGGATTTCAGCCAACCATACTAAACATTCATGAAAGGAATACCATATCTCATTTCCAGTTATTTTATTCAAAATATGTTTTAACACTTGCATGTCTCCTATATTCAGGAATATCATGATCACTTAAACAAATCTAGTGAAACCATATAAAATCCTTATACTCAATTCTACTGTGAACATAGGGTAAGGTTTTTGAGAAAAACCCATAAAATATTTTAGCTTAAGATCTGAACAAATCAGCACATAAATAATTTATTGCATTGTTCATCTCATTTTTAAAACAATCTAGACATAAGCATGAATCTCCTTTATTCACACTGCCTAGTTTATTTCCCAGTAATACCCTACTTCTCAATAAAATGTATTTATCTTACTAAACATATTTATAAACTGGTGTTTTAAGGTACTGGATCCATATCAGTGATCAGGGTATTTTTCTTATCAAACAATCAATCAAAACAAATCAAAGCATCAACCAAAGATTTATCAAAACACCAACCATTCTCAACATTCATTTATTCAGGAAAATAGATCAAGCACAAACATGATATGGTTTTTATAAAATAATATGGCTGCCCTTAACTTGGGTCTTAATGCCTTAAACCTCATAAGATTGATTAATCACCCACCTTCCTTCCTCTTTTCCCCGAGAATACTTTAACTTGAAAATAGCTTTGGTTTGCTCTTCTTTCTTTTCTTAATATTTTCTATTTTCTGAAATGAGACTGCTGCTACCCCCTTTAATTTTTAAAACATTGTTTAGGGTTTTAGTAGAGTGAAAAACCCATCTTATCCCCACACAAATGAGAGAATTCTGCATATGATGTTATGGCTAGAAATGCCATTTTCTTTTTTATTTCCATTTCGGGTATTTTCAGTTGCTTTAGCTTTTTTTTTCTGGTTTGCATGCTATTTGCATGTTTCATGCACACACCTTATTTTTATGTGACTTTCTTACATTATTTATTTTCTTAAGACTAATCTGTAATGTATACATGTATATCCTTTTATCAATTAATTCCTTGTTAATGTTTCAAGCTATTTGTTTTCTCTTGATATATAAAATGTATTCATATATTTAATTGCCATAGTGTTTTCCTTATTACTTTATATTTTTCCTGGTTGTAAAAATATAACATATGGTAATGTATAATCCATATATACAGTCAGTCACATTTCCTCATTCCTTCTCTCTGAAATACCATTTCCTTCTTATTATTTATTTTTAATTACTATAAAAGTCTACTTTTATCATTTTATTCCTTTCTGACTATTTATATTAAATATATATATATACATATGAATATAAGACTTACTCATACTTAGTTATTTTCTTCTCATTATTATTTTACTGAAAACAACTATCCCCTTCATTATATATTTAACTCATTCTCAATATTTATTTTCAAACTATATTTTTCCTTGGAAATTCTCCTTTCACTGATTTTGTTAAAATTATTCTTATCTCAATAATTTGAGTCTTCACATACTCTCCTCCTAAAAGGAATTGTGTCCCACAATTATTCTCTCATACATTTCCATCCAAATGTATACAAAGCATAATTTCAATTGAATGAAATTTCAGAAACTCATTCATTCAAAATCAATCAAACACACATAAATAATATTAAGGTTTCATCATAATTTTAAACATACCTTTAAGCAGAAAATAGATTAGGATATTTATCCTTCATCCTATCTTCAGCCTCCCATGTACAATCATTCTCATCCAGACTCCACTGAATTTTTACCAATTTAATTATTTTATTCCTCCATTTCTTTTCTTCTCTAGCCACAATACCCACTGGTTCCTTCCTATAAACCAGATTTTCTTGAATTTCAACTTGTGTAGGTGATTCCAAAATTGCTTCCTTATCATGTACCCATTTTCTCAATTGAGATACATGAAATACATCATGGATATTACTCAATTCCTCTGGCAACTTCAACTTATAAGCCAAATTTCCTACTCTTTGAATTATCTCATATGGCCCTATAAATCTTGGAGACAATTTTCCTGCCTTGCCAAACCTTAATATTTTTCTCATTGGTGAAACTTTGAGAAATACATAATTTCCCACTTCATACTCCACTGGCCTCCTTTCTCTGTCTGCATATGCCTTTTGCCTTTCTTGTGCTGCCTTCATTCTCTGCCTCACCAGTTCAATTCTTGCAGAGGTTTCTTTGATGTGATCTGGTCCTAGCAACACTCTTTCACCTGCCTCCATCCAACATGCAGGAGACAAACAAGGCCTTCCATATAAAGCCTCATATGGAGCCATACTTATAGTGGATTGGTAGCTATTGTTGTAAGCAAACTCAGCTAAATGAAGATGATCTTCCCAGTTTCCACCAAAATCAAGTATACATGCTCTAAGCAAATCCTCCAAAATCTTGTTAACAATCTCTGTTTGACCATCTGTTTGGGGGTGGTATGCTGTGCTTAGACACAATTCTGTCCCCATTGCCTCTTGAAAGCTTCCCCAGAACCTTGAGGTAAACAAGGTATCTCTATCACTAATGATAGTCTTGGGGATTCCATGTAATTTTACTATCTCCTTCACAAATAATTGTGCTAATTTGTGAGCATTTCTGTTTGAGTTCACTGGAATAAAGTGGGATGACTTTGTGAGTCTATCAACTACCACCCAAATACTATCATTGCCTCTTCTTGTTCTTGGCAAACCATCCACAAAATCCATTGAAATGATTTCCCATTTCCAGGTAGGCACTTCCAAAGGTTGTAGTAGGCCTGAAGGTCTTTGATAATCTGCCTTGACTTGTTGGCATGTTAAACACTTTGCCACATATCTTGCCATTGCCCCTTTCATTCCTGGCCACCAATAGCTTCTTTTGAGATCATGATACATTTTAGTACCACCTGGATGTATAGTGTATTTTGTCTTATGATGTTCATCCATAACTTCTTGCTTCAGTTCTTCTACACTGGGTACACAGAGTCTCCCTTTCTTCCTTAGGTAGCCTCTATCATCTACTTCATAATTTTCCACTGATATTCCTTGTGAAATCATGTCTTTCTTCTCCTTTAAATTTGAGTCTTGATCTTGCATATTTCCTATTTTATCAACCAGTGTTGACCTTAAGGAGATAAGACTCAATCTTCCATATTCAATCATATTATTATGCACATTCTCTGGTGCACTAATTTATTCCTTCATCTCCACTTCACTAAGGATTGTTAAATCCTTAAACTCAGTCATCATTAAGCTTGCTAATCTTCCTTGATGTCTACTCAATGCATCTGCCACTTTATTAGCCTTTCCTGGAGTATACAATATATCTAAATCATAGGCAGCTAAAAATTCCACCCACCTATGTTGTCTCATATTCAAGTCTTTTTGGCTAAACAAATACTTGAGTGATTTATGGTCTGTAAACAATTCAAATTTAGTACCCAATAAGTAGTGTCTCCATAGCTTCAATGCATAAACTATGGCAGCTAACTCTAAATCATGTGTGGCATATCTGGTTTCATTTGGCTTGAGTTGCCTTGATGCATAGGCTATAACCCTCCCATGTTGCATGAGTACTGCCCCTAAACCAGTCCCACTAGCATCAGTGTACACCACTAAGCCTTCATTTCCTTCTGGCACTTGCAAGACTGGAGCTTCCATCAATGCTTTCTTCAATGATTCAAAAGCTTGCTCACACTTCTTTGTCCACACATAAGGTTGCTCTTTTCTGGTTAACTTGGTCAGTGGAATAACTATTCTTGCAAAGTCCTTTATGAACCTTCTATAGTAACCTGCCATCCCTAGAAATGATCTTACTTCAGTCACTGATTTTGGCCTACTCCAAGATTGCACTGCCATCACCTTAGTTGGGTCTACACTAACTCCTTGTTGTGATATAATGTGTCCCAAAAATTTTACTTCATTCTGCCAAAATGTGCATTTAGAAAATTTGGCCTTTAAATCATGTGCTCTTAGTCTAGACAAAACCAGATGTAAATGTTTTGTATGTTCTTCCTCTGATTTTGAATACACTAATATGTCATCAATGAAAACTACTACAAATTTGTCTAAATAATCTCTGAATGTCCTATTCATTAGATCTACAAAATAAGATGGTGCATTTGTCAACCCAAAAGGCATTACTAAATATTCATATAACCCATACCTTGTGTTGAATGCTGTGTATTTAATACTCTTCTCTTCAACCTTCATTTGGTGAAATCTAGAGGCTAAGTCTAGCCTTGAGAAAATTCTTGCTCCATTTAATTGATCAATCAAATCATCAATTCTGGGACATGGATATTTATTTTTAATGGTGACTTTGTTTAATTCTCTATAATCAATGCACATTCTCAAAGTACCATCATGCTTCTTCACAAATACAACTGGAGAACCCCAGTTTGAACTACTAGGCCTTATGAAGCCTTTCTGCTCCAATTCTTCCAATTGACGTTTCAATTCCACTAATTCTTTAGGACCCATTCTAGTAGGCTTCTTGATGATTGGGCTTGCTCCTGGGATTAGCCTTATTTGAAATTCTACTTGCCTATTTTCTGGAACACCTATGACTTCACCAAAGACATCTGGGTATTCATTTATAATTTTTATGTCTTCCAGTGTTAGTTCTTTCTCAGTCATGCTACATATTTGGTTAAGGTAATTGATTTTAGCAATTTCACTCATGACTATAATATTTTTACCATTTTCTGTTTTCAGAGAAATAGTAAAATTTTCTAAGTTTAAAATTGCTTTGTATTTTCTTAGCCAATCTACTCCTAGAATAATTCCTATTCCAGGATATTTTAGCACAAACAAATCAGAATTAAACATATTTCCACCTATGTTTAACTCTACTCCCAAACATTTAATCCCTAACATGCAAGAACTACCTAGTGGGCTTTGAATAAACAAGGGATTATCAACTAAATAGCATGTGAGAGTCAATTTATTCACTATGTCTTGGGATATTAGTGAATGTGTTGCTCCAGTGTCATATATATCTGAGATGGGGTGATCTTTAATTAGAAGTATACCTTCCAATTGTCCAGAATTTCCCACTGCATTTGCTTTTGCTTTGCCCTCAAGTGCTCGTACCTTTGCTCCTTTTTTGAATTCTGGGCAATTCTTTTTAATATGACCTTCTTTCCCACAGTTGTAGCAACTGAATGGGGTTTTCTTAGCTATTTGACACCTATTACTCATGTGTCCTTCCTTGCCACAATTGTAGCAAATGATCTTCTTCTTGACTTCTCTACTGGTTGCTCCTTCAACCTTCTGATTTGAATTCTTCTTGTCATAAGGGTGAGCTCTATTTTCCCCTTCTTACTGTTGTTGTTAGCCCTCATGCTCCTGAATTTTTCTCTGGCATTATCATGTTGTTCAAAAGAGAGAGTGAGGTCTATGACTTGATCAAATGTTTTGTCTTTGTATGGTAGCATTGCTCTACTTAAACTAGCATTAAGTCCTTGAATAAATCTGGAATTCTTTGATTCTTCATTCCCTATGAGCATGGTTCCATACTTAGATAAACTCTCAAATTTTTGAGTGTATTCAGTCACACTCATTGATCCTTGCCTCAATCTTATGAACTCCTCAAGCAATGATGCCTTAGCTGTTGCTGGGACAAATCTGGCCTCAAGCATGTCCTTAAATTGATCCCATGTTATCTCATTTTCTGGCCTTCCTGTGATAATAACCTCCCACCAATCAAGTGCTGCTCCTTTGAGTCTTCTGGAAGCAATTTGCCTTTTCCTTTGATCATTTATTTGCATGTCTGCAAATATCCTATCCAAAGTTCTTAGCCATGTTTGCACACCCATGACTCCTTCAGTACCTTCAAAATCCTTGCCCCCTAAGTTTGAGAATGTTTTCAGTAGCTTAGACAACTCCTCACGAGGATTCTCTTCCCTTTGCACAGCTCCTTCTCTAAATGACCTCACCAAATCTTGCAAATTGACTAATGGTGTTGCATTAGAGGGTCCTGCTCTATGATTTGGTGGTCTTCCTACCATGATTTGCTATACAATTTACATAACTAGTTAGTTTAATTTGTAATTTAATTGTTTTAGTGGTTTTATTTACACTGAAAATATTGTTATGTATTTGGTCTCATAAGATTTTATTCCTATAAGAGAATTTGATCTTTATTTCTGCTATGTTTAATAACATAGCTCTGATACCAACTGAAGTGACCCACTTTTCTTCACCTATAATTTTTAGTGAATTTTAGTAAGGAATTTTTTTTTACTAAGGGATCACCTCTCTTCCTGCTCCTTTTATTTCTTTTAATTAATTACCCAAGATCCTAAATTTTACTAATATAAATATATCAGTATTTAAATCAATTCCTATCATTTATATACATGAGGATATATAAATGTTTCTTTGCAAATCAGAGTGTTTAAAGTAGCAAAGAATTTTAATTCACACAATATTTTTCATAGTTGAAATGTCTTGTGTCACATAGCTTGTTTCTACACTTATATCTCTTCACTGACTCAAGATTGACTAATACTAAATACAAATATTATCACCTTAATGAGACTCAAGATTGACCAATGCATAATTCAGATTTTATCTTCTTTTATAATGACTCAAGATTGACTAATACAAAAATAAAGTATTAGTTCCTCATATTTTCATTTGTATTGTTTTCCAGAGTTTTCATTAAACCAAATTATTTGATTTGTGGTCTAATATCCCATGGGTTTGATTTTGGGGTTTCAGTAATTCATACCTGTTATTTAGAAATGATAGAAGATGTCAAAACATAATTTGATTAATGATTCAAGGGTTTATCTAGCCCAGATTCATGGTTTATACACAAACATGCACCAAACATGCACAAGCAATTCAGTTCAATCAAAATGCATATATTCAGGTTTATAAAACATGTAATGATCATGTAAGTGATAGGGTTGTGTGCTGATTTAGAAATCATACAAACTTTGCTAATAAAACTGGAAAACATATTAAACTTGGTTTTGAAAGATCTTTGCATATTCTGAATGATAAGTGAGCAAAAGTAATGTTTTGGATTTCTAAATACTTAACCAAATTACTCTATTTTCTTACTTGATGCATTGAATCTTTTGATCTGCTTCTTTTACTAAACTTGCTACTTCAATCATATGTTTGATGTCATTTCTAGATTTTATCAAAATTCAAATCCTAAAACCTTAGCTACCTATGATTTCCAGGTTCTATAACATCATATTCTTAGTCTTATTCTGGATTCAACTTATGACTTGATTTCTTTTCAAATTAGCATTACACTATGGATTTACTTGCTTCAGAAAGTTGAAGCATATGGCTTCAGACATATGCATGCACTTGTATCAATCACAAGCCATGTATAGGCCCTTCTGGTTAGCCATGGTCAAGCTCAAACTCATCTACTGTAACTCTTGTACATTCTCTTTTAACACAACTTAACTACTAATACAAGGTTTAGTTGCAATTCAAATTAACTTGTACTACGGTCTTGTTTGCTTCAGTGATTTCAAGCTTACACATGAACTTGTATTAGTTACAAGACATGTAAAAATCTTGTTAGCTAGCCAAGACCAAATTTAAACCCATCAATTCATCACTTTGACTAACATTCATTCAAAAACAACCCATAATCCTATCTGAAACTTAATCTATAATAGCAAGGAGAATATGTTCATATATCAGATTATATGGCATACTTCTCATTCATCATAGCTTACTGGATTTAATTCCAGAGCATATTACTTTGATCAACCACTCACAAGCACATATAAATGCATAAGTCTTACATATTCATTACAAGGAAACAAAGCACTAAGAATTCTGGACACACATAATCCTTAAGAAAGTTTTTGCCCAGATTATTTATTACAAATAAAAACTTCTACTTCTCTAAACTATTTTAAAACAGCAAGCTCTTCAAACACCCATGCAAGCAGAGCTACTATGCCTCTTTCCCTGCAGCAATACCTGGAACTGCCTCAATGATAATGAGACACCCCATAGTTTGCAAAGGCAACAAATAGGGTCAGAAATAAATTCTGGTATGAGTGAAATCAAAATATAATAACTTGTCATTTTCTAATTATTATGCAGAGAATTCATATACTTGATGCTTATTTGGATTTATAATGTAAACTGGGTATATATATATATATAAGCCCCTACTAACACTTATGCACACAAGCATCCATTCAATTCAGTACACATGTATACTTACTCCTATGGATTAACTCATTTTAATACCATAGCTCAACTCTCAATCTCAGTTTATCAATTTAATTTGGTCTTAACTCTTTTCCATTGAACACCATGTGTGCATTGCAAGGGACTCAATTCTGTTAACCCCTGCATAGAGGCCTACAGGACTTAAACAAGTCATGCACATACCCATCATCCCCCTTATGATGAATAGATCAAGGTTCTACTCCTAGATTAGCTTTATAATCTAGTGACCATTCTCATTTTCTTTCAGAAAAATTTATTAACTCTTGAAATGCTTTTATATTATTTTCTTCTTTTTCATAAATCAAAGAGAGTCAAACTCACTCGGGGATTTCAGCCAACCATACTAAACATTCATGAAAGGAATACCATATCTCATTTCCAGTTATTTTATTCAAAATATGTTTTAACACTTACATGTCTCCTATATTCAGGAATATCATGATCACTTAAACAAATCTAGTGAAACCATATAAAATCCTTATACTCAATTCTACTGTGAACATAGGGTAAGGTTTTTGAGAAAAACCCATAAAACATTTTAGCTTAAGATCTGAACAAATCAGCACATAAATAATTTATTGCATTGTTCATCTCATTTTTAAAACAATCTAGACATAAGCATGAATCTCCTTTATTCACACTGCCTAGTTTATTTCCCAGTAATACCCTACTTCTCAATAGAATGTATTTATCTTACTAAACATATTTATAAACTGGTGTTTTAAGGTACTGGATCCATATCAGTGATTAGGGTATTTTTCTTATCAAACAATCAATCAAAACAAATCAAAGCATCAACTAAAGATTTATCAAAACACCAACCATTCTCAGCATTCATTTATTCAGGAAAATAGATCAAGCACAAACATGATATGGTTTTTATAAAATAATATGGCTTCCCTTAACTTGGGTCTTAATGCCTTAAACCTCATAAGATTGATTAATCACCCACCTTCCTTCCTCTTTTCCCCGAGAATACTTTAACTTGAAAATAGCTTTGGTTTGCTCTTCTTTCTTTTCTTAATATTTTCTATTTTCTGAAATGAGACTGCTGCTACCCCCTTTAATTTTTAAAACATTGTTTAGGGTTTTAGTAGAGTGAAAAACCCATCTTATCCCCACACAAATGAGAGAATTCTGCATATGATGTTATGGCTAGAAATGCCATTTTCTTTTTTATTTCCATTTCGGGTATTTTCAGTTGCTTTAGCTTTTTTTTTTCTGGTTTGCATGCTATTTGCATGTTTCATGCACACACCTTATTTTTATGTGACTTTCTTACATTATTTATTTTCTTAAGACTAATCTGTAATGTATACATGTATATCCTTTTATCAATTAATTCCTTGTTAATGTTTCAAGCTATTTGTTTTTTCTTGATATATAAAATGTATTCATATATTTAATTACCATAGTGTTTTCCTTATTACTTTGTATTTTTCCTGGTTGTAAAAATATAACATATGGTAATGTATAATCCATATATACACTCAGTCACATTTCTTCATTCCTTCTCTCTGAAATACCATTTCCTTCTTATTATTTATTTTTAATTACTATAAAAGTCTACTTTTATCATTTTATTCCTTTCTGACTATTTATATTAAATATATATATATATATACATATGAATATAAGACTTACTCATACTTAGTTATTTTCTTCTCATTATTATTTTACTGAAAACAACTATCCCCTTCATTATATATTTAACTCATTCTCAATATTTATTTTCAAACTATATTTTACCTTGAAAATTCTCCTTTCACTGATTTTATTAAAATTATTCTTATCTCAATAATTTGGGTCTTCACAGTTTAGCTCTACTTTATTTGTCCTGATGATCAGGGCTGGTTCTTTCACAATCATATCAGGGTGTTGACCCATTTTTTGGATCGACATCAACATATATATTATTATTCTAAATATAAGAATATCTCATATATAAATGTAACAGTGCAAAATAATTTATCCTTTATTTTTAGTTTACCTTTTGTCTCTCTATCTTATAATATTTTATCTTCTATCATTTTATCTTTTAGTTTATCATTTACCTTGTATCTTTTTATCTTTTATTGTTTTAAGTATAAAAATATCCCATATGCAAATGTAACCATCAAAATAATTTATCTATTATCTTTTCATTTATCTTTTATTCTGTTATCATTTATCTTATAGTTTATCTTTTATTCTTTTACCTATTAACTACCTTTTAGTTTATCTTTTAATTTTTTTATCTTTTATCATTTATCTTTTATTTATTATCTTTTAGTTTACATATTAAAGATAAAAGGTAAATTATTGTCAAAGTAATTTATCTTTTCCATTAAAGAGTTAACAAAAACCATAAAAATTCATTTTGTAACAAAAGTTCAATCATTATGTAGGTAATTTATCGTTTATCTTTTATCAAAGTAATTATCCTTTATCTTTCAGTTAATAAACTACATTCTTACTATTGGCACTCTTGGCGATCATAAATTTTTCTAGGTATTTTTCGTTTAAAATGATTCATTTAATATTAGATACTAGTACTTCAACGATTTAATTTGAATATGATATTGTATGCATGAATCACATCTCGGCTCTTTTGTTTCATACTGTAACACCAGAGGGTTACAAAAAGTTTAAAGGCATCATGTGAGTAAGAAAAGGTCATACTAACTTCTTTTGGTGATGGTTAAGCCATGGACCATGGTAGTTGAATATGTTGGTGATATTATAGACCAAAGGGTTCTGATAAAAGAATGAGAATATAAGGTGGACAACATACTACAACATAAGTGTGTTTGTCATAGAAGACTACAATATAAGAGAGAAAGATACAAGGTTGCATGATATTCATCATGTTTGGGGAAGTAACCTTGAAGCAGCTATCAAGTGCAGAGAAGTAGAAAGAATTGATCCTAGTTATTAAAGGGCAGGTCGTTTTTATCTCAGTTTGAGAGAATCTGCTAGGGCACTTAATCAATACAAACTATCATGAAATAAAACTAGCTCCTTTGACATTACAAGGACTTAGGTTATTCAATAACATTTCAGTAAATGCAGGGATGCATAAAGGCTAAAGGGTTGGTACATAATTATGAAAGAGGTATATTTACATTTTTTTCTTTGATGTTTATTCATCTCCACAAGGTTAATTTCCTATGTGTAGCTTGAATGCTTATTGTTTACTTTTTGACATCAACCTTTAAATTTAATTATTTTAAAGGTCCTTTTCCCCTTTAAATTAAAAATGTTTCTTATGTTTGAACCTAAGAAAGTAATAGATAATGCCAAAATTTTAACATGGATGAATCTGCCTAGTTTTCCAATGCACTAAAGAATGCATGCTTCTTGACGATATGAGCTCAAGTAAATATTGCTGTTAGAAATTAAAGGTTTGTTTGGTTTATTTTGTATTTTGTGTTTTGAGTTTTCAATATTAATTACAAAATATGAGAAAAGTGGAAGGACGACAGAAGGATGGATTGTTTCTTGTGCTTCTGTATCAAAACACGAAAAAGAAAAAAAAAGTTATTTTCTATTTTATATGTTAACTTTGTTTTCTAAATTGGTCGTTTTTCACAATATACATGGGTCATGCATATTTTGTTTTTACGAAAACACAAATTAAAAACGGTAAACTATCTGTAGCCTAATTTCTTATCATTTCTTTAAAATGACATAAGTTACATTGATCCATTTATAAACAATATGGGTCAGTCGAGATATAACAAATTGTTTTATGTGAAATGCCACCACAACCCTCATGCCATACAGTTTAGTATTTATGCTTTATTACATACGTTCAAAATTCTTAAAATAATATAAACATATAATTCTTTGTTGAGAGATCTGAGTTTGGACCATAAAACAACGATTCACTCCACAATCATGCACTGAAAATTATGTGATTTTTTTCTATTTCCACTTAATACTTAAAAGATCAATTACTAATTATTCATCCACTGCAATAGAGGGAATTCCCGACACTATAGTGAGAAATAAACAAAACACTTAGTAGACTTTTGTTTATTAGTGGGTAAACTAAAGTAAAGGTGAATTGCAGTATATTTATATATTAAAGTGGTCATTTTTTAACACAAAAAATATCACCTGCAATTATATTACCTAGTATGCATTAATTTAACTGTATCCAAAGTATATAACACACACAACTGGTTTTAGATTTATCATTAGACAACATTAATATATCCGATCTAATTTCCCTTGTAACTCTTGACATATTTCTATTGGTTTGTGTACTAGTGGTTAGAAGCAAAAGTGAAGAAGTTAATGTGATTGTTTAAGAAAACCATTGCTTGACTGTTGCGAGAAAAATAATTTTGGGGAGGAAATGTTGGATCTGGATGTATCCTAAATCTAGTTACTACTCTATTAGGTTTCTATTTTTGTTATTCATTTTAATCTAATATGTAAATGTTTTGCTTTTCGTTTTAAGAAATAAGCCTTTTAACTTTTTGTTTTATATTTTATCACTAACAAAACTCTAGGCTTGATATTGGAGTTTTTAGTTTCTTACAAATATTGATTACACATAGTATGACTAATTCTTACATTAAATATACAAAAAAATACAAGAAATGATTTTGAATTTCGCTTTGATCAAGTATATACAATTTTATGTTAAATTATTGATGTTTTTGGTTTGTATATCCATTTATCGTTTTGTTTATATGTTGAAATTTTCACTTGTTCAAAACCAAATAAATTTATCTTTTAAGTTAGAGACTAAATGTGGATGCAGTGATCAAATGAACATATTGAAACAACATTAATAAAATGATTTTATCTTTCTACAAAAATTAATATTTTAACGAAGACTTTATTTATATACGTCTATTATGTTCATAATTATGTATACAAAGATAGAAGTATTATTTTATTCTTTAGCATTTTATATGAAATGGTAAATAAATTTATCATTTCATACAATTATGATTGGGATTAATTCATTTTCAATTATTTAATCAAACGAGTAATCATTTTGTATCATAGTATTTACAATTTACATCTTTTATCATTATAAATCCATATAAAATGATATTGGCAACCGTCTTTATCTTTTATCCTTTCCTATATAAAAAAATATACCTTTATATGAAAGGGATAAAAGAATCATCATTTTATAAACCGATAAAACTATTTGTCTTTCTTTTGAAATTAATTTTGTAAAAGAATATAAAAGCTATAATTTTGAGTGTTCATCATTTGAAAAAGAAAAATAATTTATCATTTCAAACAGTTATGATTTTTGTTTTCTATATAATTGAGTTTTACACAAACTATATACAGAGAGCAATATTTTTCAGTTGTTTCTTTTATTTAAATGATTAATCATATTGTAAAATAGCATTTATCATTTATATTTTTTATCATCATAATTCAAAAAATGGTGGTTATCACTATTATCTTTTATCATTACATCTAAAAGATAAATAAATTTATCATTTATCAATTATATAATAAAAGGTTTGATAGTAATTTTGGAATGATATTTTTGCATGAATTAAAAATTAAAAAATTTGATAGGTATGGTATTATTATTTATAAGAAAAGGAAAATCTATGTAGCCTTTTAATAAAAATATTAATTTATAATTATTAGACAAAATACTAAAACTTCACTGTTTTAACTAAGAATAAAAATTTGGTATACCATTTTAGTGAAAAAAATAAGTGGGATTAGAATTAGATTATTAACGTACGAATGCATTTTTCAACTGCTAATTAAAAGAATACTTCACACGATTTATTAGTAATAAAACTCTTATTGTTAAGAAAACATAAACCAAAAGATAAATGCATGTATCTTTTTTTATAAAAAATACATTTTTAAATAATATCCCATGACAAAAATTTTGCATGTATACTCTTGATGCTGGTATGTTAAACTCTCTTTATTCCAAAGGTATTAAAAAACCAATTTGAATTACAGTGCAAAATCGGAAGCAAAGGCTTAACTAAGAGAGCTTTTACTAATTTATTAATTGGTACGATGATTCACAAGATTGGAATGGAGGCTTTTACTCAATTATTTTGATAAAATTAGTATATTACCAAGTTTTAGCTACTTGTATTTCTAGTTTATGTTGGAAATACTTTTAAGTTAGCTTTTTAACAAAAGAGCAAAAACAAGTTTTCTTTCATATTCATTTATTGTACAAAAGCTAATTTATTTGTATATGTTTGAATTATGTAAACATAAATAATTTGTTGTTAACCGAGCTCAAATTCCTTCATACATAATCGCAAAAGGGTTCTGAACAGACCGTGAATCCAAAGGTGTATCCTTTAGTAGATGCGCAACTAACGATTACAATTTTGGATCTTGTTTAAAGGCTGCTAATTACAAGCAGTTAAAAAAGGGTGCTAATGAACGTATTATTAATTTTTTAATAAAATTTGCAATTTCTAGAAAATTTGAATATGTGGAATTGCTAACTATATTTTTTAGGTGTCGTTATCTAACCTTGCAATTCCGAGGATCATCATTAATCCATAAAAATAGTTTTGCAAAAACTCATCAGAATTCCTCAACAAAGTTTAAGTGGATGTAGGCCTTTGATTAGCCAAACCACTATAGTTGTTATGTGTTCTTATTTTTCTCATTTTCAAGTTATTTTCTTTATTTTTTCTCTACCTTTCAAATCTAGATTTTTGTGCCAACTCTTGGCGTAAATATTTTGGTGCTTTCTTTGAGAGCGTATTGATCTCGGGCTATAAGGATCTATTTTCTACTTTTGATTTGTTTAAATCCATGAGGTAGATCCGTCAATTTTATTGCTGTACTCCGTGACTATTCAGATTTCCACAGAATCTATCACAGGATTAATTGAAGTTATGGCCCCATGAAAGGATAAATCTGTTGCCTCTAGACCTACCGTTGATGTTAAGAACGCTGGTTCTCAACATGTTGAAGAAGTTACTTAACCCGTAACTTTGAAGTACAAAATCCCTCGGATATGATAACGTGGGTTGAGACGGATAAGATGATGAAGCAAATGAATGACAAGGTGCAAGAAAGTTAGGATGAATTAAGGAACAAATGAAGGAGAGTCTTGGCTTTCTAAATTAGTTAACCCATAGTCGTAGATGGAGTAGGAGAGATTTATCGCCTTTTGACTCGGAAGACAATTCTTCATCATGTGCTGAAAAAAACATCGAGATGGAAAATAGAAAATGAAGCAAATGAAACTGATGCTTTGAAGAGTAGACTAGACGATGCTCGGAATAGAGGAATATGGATCGGTACCAATCCATGCACATGGATCGCTATCGAACCCACTCGCCATAGCTTAGGTGAATGAGGTGTTATGGATTTGGATGGTGATGTTGGTAGTAATGTTGGCTATGTTGCTCATGGTTAGAATGTGGAAGTTCAGGTGACTGTTGCTGATCCGCCTCGTAGAAACCGCAAGAATGTGTCAACCGGACGAACGGTTCTCCCGAGATAGGAGAACCCAGGTATCGTGGAACTAACCAAGACTATTTGCAGAGCCAAACACTTGGGGCAGGCTATGATTATCGCCATCCGGTAGATCAAGTTGAGCCAGAGTCACTGGCAAATATGGTAAAGAAATTGGTGAGTGAAAACTAGCATAGAATTAACCAAGAGTGAGGCTCTTCCCTTAGCACAAACCCATTCACCAATGAGATACTGCGTGAGGAATATCCCTTGGAGGTTCGCAATGCCGACAATGTCGTTCTATAACGGAACGACGGATCCGAGGCAACATTTGTTGAAGTATGAGTGGCATATGAACACAGTAAGGGTGACAGATGTTATGAGATGTAGATGTTTCATGATCTTTCTTGAAGGAGTGGTTACAATGTGGTTCACCCGGCTTCTGCTGAGATCCATACTGCCTTTCGATCAGTTGGCAAGAAGGTTTGTCAAACAGTTTCACTTGCACACTACTTGTCCGAAGGATGTGATGTCACTGTTGAATCTTTTCCAAAGTATTAGAGAGTCGTTGAAGAACTTTTTTAGCAGGTTTAACACGGTAATGATGGAAGTGAGTAATTCTAAGGAAGACATAGTGTGGATGGCCCTGATCAAAGGGATATACCCAGATACTAACTTTGGGAGATGGTTGAAAATGAAATCCCTATTGACCATGAATTTTTTTACAAAATGCTGACTCAGTTCTTGCGCTTGAAAGATGCAAGTATGACTACCAGGAAGGCCGATGGTGACCAATTGGCTGAAGTAATATAGAGTAATGTGGCTGTGAAGCAATCCGGTGAAGTATTGGGAATGTAGTTGTTAATGTGGGGAATAAAGGCAACAACCAGAAGAAAAACAATCAAGATAAAGGAGGCAGAAAATCTGATTTCAAGAAACGTCCAAAGTATGAAAATTATACACCACTGAACAATTTAGTTGAGAATATATACCTAGTGACGTAGGATATTGAACAGTATAAGAAGTCGACTCCGAGGGTGTCGCCTGAAAGGGAAAAAAGGTTTGGGAAGTTTTGTCGCTTCCACGAGACCCATGATCATAACACGAATGAGTGCAGACACTTGCGGGATGTGATTGAGGATTTGATCCAAAAAAAGAAACTTCAAAAGTATGTGAAAGCCCCGCATGATGGAGGGTAAGAGAATGCTCAACCCTAAGGGCAATTACTCCGAAAGGGCTAAGCTAGGCCAAGATAAAGAACCTAGGCTGCTTGGGAAAAGATAGTTATTAATATAATTTCTGGTGGACCTCATCTGGCTGCGAAGAGCTAGAGCGAGATGGAGAGATACGTAAGTTCTTTGAAGCATGATGCAGATGAGAGTTGTTTTGCTGTCAAAGACGGAGCTCCAGCATAGCAACTCAAAACCATGAATGACGGTATTGTATTTAGGAATAGGAATGCTGAGGGGGTCGAAGCACCTATGTTGGATCCCATAGTGATATTGGCCATGATTGGGCTGGCGACTATGAGGAAGGTGTTATTTGATTGCGGTAGTTCGACGAACATTTCGTTTAAAAAACTTACGATCAAATGCTAATGGATGGCCAGGATCTGAAACCATGTAAATCCCGAATTCAAGGATTTAATGGAGGGGCAACAGAGCCTGTGGATTATGTAGATTTACCGATGGTTCTAGGTGAATGTGATCGTAAGATAATGTGGGTTGTGACCTTCGTGGTGATGGGCATTTTTTCTGCCTACAACGCTTTCTTGGGTCAATCGACCCTAGCTATTTTTCGGGCGGCCCTTGCACCGTGGTGCTTAACAATGAAATTTCCTACGGAGAACGGGTTAGAAGTCATTCAAGGAGACCAGAGTGTCGAACGTGAATGCTACGTTGCGAAACTAAAGGAAGCAAAGCGATGCGAGAAGGGAAAGGACGTAGAGAAGATTCTCTAAGTCAAGACGATGGATGCATAGAAACCACTACCTAATCCCTGGCTAGGTCGGCATAGTAGGTTCCCCAAAGCTATGGATCCAAGGAAAGAGCTAGAGGAGCGAGGGTGACCCCTACCGAGTTGACGATCTGCATCCCAGCTAGTTAGGATGAACCTACACAAGTCCTGAAAATCGGGTCCTAGCTTAGCACGAAGTTGAGGAAGGAAGTGATGGGTTTTCTCTGGGAAAACCTGGATGTGTTTGCCTAGACACATTCTAACATGTATGGAATATCGTTGAAGATAGCGTGCCATGCATTGAATGTGAACCCCATGTATCTCCCAATAGAGCAAAAGCGGAGTAGTTTGGGTTCAGAGTGATCCTCTGCGCTGAAAGAAGAGGTGGGTAAGCTAAAAGACAATGGCTTCATCCACGACACTCTGTACCCGATGTGGGTATCCGATCCAGTCTTGGTCAAGAAGTCCAATGCGAAATGGAGGACAATTATCGACTATTTAGACTTTAATAAAGCATGCCCAAAAGACAGTTTTCAACTACAAAAGATCAACCAACTGGAAGATTCAATCACCGGCCATGAGTTGTTGTCATTCATGGATGCCTACTCTTGCTATAATCAAATCTCAATGCATATCCCAGATCAGGAATATACCAGCTTCATAACCGACTTGGAACTGTATTGTTAACTTGTCATTTCATTCGGTTTGAAAAATGCTAGAGCCACCTACCAGAGGCTGGTGAATTCGATGCTCTAAGATCAGATTAGATGGTCAATGGAGGTCTACATGGACAATATGTTGGTGAAGTCAAGACGATTGGCAAACCATTTGGAGAACTTGCTAGAAATGTTTGACATGCTCTGGAAATATAGAATGAAGCTCAACCTGTTGAAATGCTCATTCGGAGTTGCGTCAGGGAAGTTCTTGGTTTTCATTGTGAACTCGGGAGGAATTAAGGCCAATACAGAGAATATTGAAGCCTTGAGGAATGCAAAGGCCCCAAAACAATTAAAGAGGTACAAAGTCTGAATGGGAAAGTAGTCGCACTGAGCCGATCTATCTCAAGGGCAACGGACAAATGCATACCATTCTTCGACGTCCTCAAAGTGGGGAAGAGAAACTTTACCTGGACATAGAAATGGAAGAATGCTTTCTAAGCTTCGGTCGATCACCTGGAAAGGCTACCTTTAAGTGCCCATACCTCTATACACATACTATCCAAGAGTATTATGGAGTAATACTGTCAGATAATACGGAGAATGAGGCGATATGGGGCACACACGTGAATATTCCCTTGAGCTAACACTTGTATATATATTAAAACATCAAATATAACTCACCAACAAATGTACATAGTATTAACATAAAGCAATAAACACGTATGCCTCAAGGATAAAACAATACACAATATACGGTAAATCACAGTGAACACAGAGTTAATAATGCAGTGATAAGATATGATATATAATATACAAGGTATGATATACATCACCATGTCAAATACATATATAAGTCTATAAATACAAGAAAATTGTGACAACCCGGAGTTTTATAACGATTTATTTTCATCCAATGACGATAAAAATTATTGTTAATCGCTGTTTGGAATTTTTATCCGGTTTAAATTCTTTTACAAATTACAAATTAGTTAATGGTTCGTGGGCTTTGAATCTTGGCCTATGTTCTTCTTGTTGGTGCCGTGATAAAATCCAACACCCGTTCCACTTTCTCCATTCATTCAATTTTGAAAACCCTAAAGTAAACTAACGAAAAATAATGGCGGTCTCGTTATTCCTCATTCGTTCCCAAAAATTAGGGCTTCTGTCAAATTCAATTCGATCAACCCAGTGATGCCACAGCTTCGTCTAGGAACTGTTTGTCTTTGCTTCGGCTGCTTCGATTTGGCGAATAAGGTGAGTGAATTCATCACTCACATTTAATTCAAATTCTTTGACCTCGTCTGCTTATTTCGTTTTCGTTGTTTCGTCTTCGACTTGATTTTATTGATGTTGATTTGGTTCGATTTTGGCACTGATTTGTTTAAAATCGACCTTGGCAGTTTTGTGATAGTTGAGTTTGATTCCGTGACTTTCCCTTTTGATATTGGTATTGTTCGAACCTGTGCAATTGGACTTGAGCAAACTTGAGGTCTGGATGATGTTTCTCGGTTTTGGATTTGTGGAAATATTTTGTGTTCGGCACTGTTTTGATTTTGCAATTCCCTGCTTACTGATTTTGGGTATTTTCTTGTTGTAGTAGCTAGTCTGCACTTATATACTCGGTGGTATTGCCACTGCCTACTTCAAACTGCATTTCGATGTTCACTTGACATGTGTTGTGCTTTGAACTCAAATCCATTGTGCATTATCATTATACCTGAACCTTATGTATGCTGTCCCTTGCACCATACATCAGTTGCTCCATTTTGTTTGTTGTGTTTTGTGACAATTAAGTCAGTTGCACACTTAATTCATGTGGTCTGGGTTCTTCTCTGACCTATATACTTTGATATTTCCTAATGCAAGCTACTTTATTCCGGCTTGTACCTTGAGGAGTTGTATTCTCCCTGTCCATTTGCCTCTGGTTACTGGTTATACTTCACTTGCTTGTAGTGGTGTAGTTGGTTCATCATGACGTTTGGTTGGCACTTGAATTTCGATAATGATTTTGCACTGCTTCATTTTGTATCGGCATCCTTAGGTGATATTTCAGCTGTGTTCAAATATTGTTGTGCACTGACTTTGTGGTCTTCATGTATGGGTATGCATACATTTATCTTTGAACCTGGGCAGTTGTACACTCGGTTACATGCTGGGTTGAAACTGGTCATCCTTGTTGTAGTTTACATTTTCACTTGGTCATCTTATTACCCTTCCAGTACTGTCAGTTTCATGTACATGCCGAGCCTTGGTAAACTTACTAGTACACTATTTGGTTCACGTTGCATTCACTTGCATACTTGTTCATCATGTAGTTCACGTGTGCATTTGTATTGCCGTCTTCATGTACCTGCATACATGTTGTCGATGTGCTTTTGTAGTTCAATTATGTTATACTACTGCCTTTGTTCTCGAAATTGAAGCTTGCACTGTCTAGTTCACTGTCGCATCCATGTATTGTCTCTCCTGTCCACCGCTTGTCTTAGTGGCCTTTCACTTCGGTTGGCACTAGAGTGTGCAGCCTGGTTGCTTGCTAATTGATCTTCTTGTGACTGCAATTTTGTTGCATTCTTGCCTGGTATTCACGTGATGCCATCTCGAAGTCTGCACATTGCTATGTTGTATTGCACCCTTTTGTTGCAAGTATTCATGCATATTTAGGAGAGATGCACTGGTCTCTGTAGATTGCCATTTTGAACTGCTGCACTGCCTTTGTTCTTGAATCTGATACATTGCATTGATGCCTTGTATTCATTTGCATTTGGTCACTATGCTTCACCGGTGACATTATTTTCAAGTGAGGCTGTTCCGCGTCTTTTTCTGTTGTGTGTTGTGGTGCCATATCCTTGGTGCTCTCACCTTCAGCTTGCTATTACCCTGTGCTTTGCTTTGTGACATGTTGAACTTGTTTCACTTGTTGCCTCTGATCTTGTTTGGTACTGATTTGGGTTGTGTTTCACTTGCATTATTATAGTGGCGAGGCAGTACACGCGTGCGTGTACTGCAGCCCTAGCAGAATTGATAGATTTAATTGATATTTCGATTGTTGTATTGTTTCGTTGGTTCAATTCAATATTTTGAGTTGTATCTGATTTGGTTTAAGCTGATGATTTTGTTGATATCTAATTATCTTTTAGATAATTAGATTATATGTTTTCTAATTATCGTATCGATAATTAGATTTTTTGTTGCTTACGTTGTTTTGTTGGCTTGGGTTCCACTTTGACCTCTGTAGTTTTGATTGCTGTTAGTATTCACTGCTGTGATGATCTTTTCATTTATATTTGTTGATGATTTAATTCTGCTGATTTGTTGTTTAACACTGTTAAGTGTTATATTTTACCGTTACCCGATTTCTTTATTAAAAGAGTCGGATAGACGAGAATTATTGTGACTGTCGTCTATTTGATTATTATTGCTTCTATGCACTAAATACTGAGTTTTAATTAGACTGACCCGTGTATTATTTTCTTTTGAATGTAATACTCGGGTCAGACTCGAGTTATTTCAGGTTGTAGATTTCCTGCTTTGAGTTACTGTTTGAGCTATGAAGACTTTTCACATCTTTTGGAGTAGTCGTGTCATAGTATAGGGTGATATGTATTCATGTATATTAGTTGATAATGTACGTGTATATATAACCTCCAGAGTCGACAATTGTAGTTGTATCATATGTATTGTGTCAAATGTATTGTAACTGACATCAGTTATATATATATATATATATGAGACTTTTGTTAGCTGTGTTCCGCATCTTTTTGTATCTGTGTTAGTATTATATATATTGTCCTAAACCATTATGAACCATCGTAGTTCGTTTTATACTGGAATTGGGTATGTCGATGGGAGTGAATAAATAAGAGATGAAAAATTTAAAATATATACCACTCCTATCGAGGTAACCAATACTAGTGTAAGGCCAACTACGGATGGCCGCTCCTATCCAGCCTTATTCTTCATAATAACAGACAGTATTTCTTTTAATACTCTTTGTTATTGTGAGTATAGAGGTGGGGCGTTACAGTTGGTATCAGAGCTTGGGGTTTAAGCACATAATATAAAACATAATTTAGATGGAACATGTGTTACAACTATTTGTCGATGTTTTCTTTGTGTTTCGAGTCAAAACTAAAATTTTGAAATTATGATGAAATTTTGAAATATCTTTATTTAAAAATAAAAGTGAAACTGTGTTTTGTTGATTTGATTAAATTGTGTTTTGTTTATCAAAGTGCGCAGCGGAAATAGTGAAACTGTCTTCGCTGAGTACAACTGATGATCTTTTTGATTTAAAAATCAAAATATGATTGAAATAAATTTCATTTGCTGTTTACATAGTTGTGTTTATTTTGTTTCTTTGAGAATTTCGAATCCGAATTGAGGATTCGAAACGATTGCAGTTATGTGATTCTTGTTGAGATTTTTGCTGATTTTCTTTTATGCTAATCACATGTTGATTAGATTTTTGCTGTTTTGAATTATCTTCATTGAAGATATATTCGAATGATTTCTTTGTTCATTTAGTAGTACTTGCAAATTTGAGTTGCACGTTACTGCATTAATTTAACGTTGAACCGGTGTTTGGTTTAAACGTATTTTGTTGCCGTTATTTTATAACGGGATTATTACATCGGTGCTAAATTTTGAAGCACGGTGTTTTGTGGCATTTTGATGAATGAAAATTCATTGATATAACATTTTGATGTAAATTTTGACGTTTAAAAATTTCTGTCGCTTTGGCTTCAATAATCGTCGAATTTTTAAAAGTGGATTTTCAAGCAGTTATTCCGCAATGATGATTTTGAGATACGATTTTACGGTATTTTGGGAAGTACAATTTCCTTTTCGAAATTGTTACTAATATTGCTGCTTTAATCACGTAATTGAAAAATCGTTTTAAAATGAAAATTGTTTTATAAATTTTTTAACAGTTTGCACTTTCAAAAGAAGAGGAAGGTGAGTGATAATCACTTATGAGATTTATGGCATTAAGACCCAAGTAAGGGCAGCCAATTATTTTATATGAAAATCATATTATGATTTCTGTTAATCTTTATTTCTCTAAATAAATATATGATGATCATGAATGGCATTTTGGTTGAATTTTTGGTTGCTGTTTTAATTTGTTTTTGGCATTGGCTAATTTTGTTTTGAAAATTGTTTAATCAATCATATAACCTGATTACAGAAATGAGTTTATGACTCAGTTTTTATAAGAAAATAATTTGATTAATTTACTGAGAAATAGGGTATTGAATAATAATAATGGATTAGGCAGTATGAATAAAGAGGTTTATGCTCATGTCTAGTTCATTTAAAAATTGATATGAACAAAGCAATATTAAAAAAAATGTGATCAAGCAGAAATGACTTTGAAATGGGTAGTGAAATTTGGTATGAATGTTGGTATGTTTAGATATGATTTTTAAGGAAATTAAATTCCTACTTATGAAATGAAGAAAGGATTACAAGAGTATTTCTGGAGTTAAAAAGGAAAATTCCTTAAATGAACAAATATGTATGGTCTCTAAATTACCAAGTAATTTAGGAGAGGTGCCTTGATCTACTCATCATCAGGTGGATGATGGGTATGTGCATGACTTGTTCAAGTCCTGAAGGCCTCTGTGCAAAGGTTAACAGAATTGAGTCCTTTGCAATGCACACTTTTTGTTCAAAGGCAAGAGTTTAGACCATATAAAAATGTAAAATGGAACTGGAAAATAAGCTAGGCAGTGTGAACAAAGGAGGTTCATGCTTATGTCTAGATTGTTTTAAATTGGAGATGAACAATGCAATAAATTATTTATGTGCTGATTTGTTCAGATCTAAAGCTAAAATGTTTTATGGGTTTTTCTCTAAAACCTTACCCTATGTTCACAATAAAATTGAGTATAAGAATTTTTATAGAGTTCTACTGGATTTGTTTAAGAGATCATGACATTCTTGAATATAGGAGATATGCAAGTGATAAAACAAATTTTGAATGAGACAACTGGAAAAATGAAATAAAGTATTATTTTCATGAATGAAAGTATGGACAGTTGAAATTTTCTGAAATAAGAAATGAGACTGGTCACTAGATTATAAAACTAATCTAGGAGAGAAGCCTTGATCTATTCATCATAAGGAGTATGATGGGTATGTGCATGACTTGTTTAAGTCCTATAGGCCTTTGTGCAGGGGTTAACAGAATTGAGTCCCTTGCAATGCACACATGGTGTTCAATGGCAATGAGATATGACCAAATTAAATTGATAAATCGAGATTTAGAGCTGAACTATGGAATTAAAATGAGTTAATTCCATAAGAGTATATGTACATGTATACTGTATTGAATAATTGAATATTTGTTGATTTGAGATTCGATTATCGTTTTTGATAATTGAATATTTGTTGATTTGAGATTCGATTATTGTTTTTGATAATTGAATTGTTGATTTGAGATTTGATTATCGTTTTTGATAATTGAATATTTGTTGATTTGAGATTCGATTATCGTTTTTGATAATTGAATATTTGTTGATTTGAGATTCGATTATCGTTTTTGATAATTGAATATTTGTTGATTTGAGATTCGATTACAGTTTTTGATAATTGAATATTTGTTGATTTGAGATTCGATTATCGTTTTTGATAATTGAATATTTGTTGATTTGAGATTCGATTATCGTTTTTGATAATTGAATCTTTGTTGATTTGAGATTCGATTATCATTTTTGATAATTGAATATTTGTTGATTTGAGATTCGATTATCGTTTTTGATAATTGAATATTTGTTGATTTGAGATTCGATTATCGTTTTTGATAATTGAATATTTGTTGATTTAGGATTCGATTATCGTTTTTGATAATTGAATATTCGTTGATTTGAGATTCGATTATCGTTTTTGATAATTGAATATTTGTTGATTTAGGATTCAATTATCGTTTTTGATAATTGAATATTTGTTGATTTGAGATTCGATTATCGTTTTTGATAATTGAATATTTGTTGATTTGAGATTCGATTATCGTTTTTGATAATTGAATATTTGTTGATTTGAGATTCGATTATCGTTTGTGATAATTGAATATTTGTTGATTTGAGATTTGATTATCGTTTGTGATAATTAAATATTTGTTGATTTGAGATTTAATTATCGTTTTTGATAATTGAATAATTGTTGATTTGGGATTTCTGATTATCGTTTTGATAATTAAAGATTATTGTTTTGATAATTTGGCAATTGCTAATTTTGCTGATTGTAAGATATTCTAGTCTCTAATTGATTCTAGATTATGTTGATTATATTAAACTGCTATTTTCTATCTATCTCTGTTGATAGTTATAGTTTGCTGATTATGAAGTTCGTGTTTTCTATTTATCTGTTGGATAACTAGATATTTGCAGTTTTGCGATTTGCGAATTTTGTTTTCTAATTATCTTTGTTGATAATTAGATATTGCTGTTTTGTGATTTCTGTATTCTAATTATCTAATTGATCATTGAATATTGCTGATAATTGCATTTATTCAGTTTTGTTGTTTTCTGATTATCTATTAGATGATTAGATTTTGTGAGAAATTGAGAACCTCTTTTATGGAATTAAAAGTTTTCTTCGGTGTTGGTGTTCTCGATCTTTATTTTTCTAGCTTAACCAGTTTATGTTAGAAAAATAATTGTTATTGACAACCTTAATTATGAAAATTGCGGGGACGCAATTTCTATAAGGAGGGGAGTCTGTGACAACCCGGAGTTTTATAACGATTTATTTTCGTCCAATGACGATAAAAATTATTGTTAATCGCTGTTTGGAATTTTTATCCGGTTTAAATTCTTTTACAAATTACAAATTAGTTAATGGTTCGTGGGCTTTGAATCTTGGCCTATGTTTTTCTTGTTGGTGCCGTGTTAAAATCCAACACCCGTTCCACTTTCTCCATTCATTCAATTTTGAAAACCCTAAAGTAAACTAACGAAAAATAATGGCGGTCTCGTTATTCCTCGTTCGTTCCCAAAAATTAGGGCTTCTGTCAAATTCAATTCGATCAACCCAGTGATGCCACGGCTTCATCTAGGAACTGTTCGTCTTTGCTTCGGCTGCTTCGATTTGGCGAATAAGGTGAGTGAATTCATCACTCACATTTAATTCAAATTCTTTGACCTCGTCTGCTTATTTCGTTTTCGTTGTTTCGTCTTCGACTTGATTTTATTGATGTTGATTTGGTTCGATTTTGGCACTGATTTGTTTAAAATCGGCCTTGGCAGTTTTGTGATAGTTGAGTTTGATTCCGTGACTTTCCCTTTTGATATTGGTATTGTTCGAACCTGTGCAATTGGACTTGAGCAAACTTGAGGTCTGGATGATGTTTCTCGGTTTTGGATTTGTGGAAATATTTTGTGTTCGGCACTGTTTTGATTTTGCAATTCCCTGCTTACTGATTTTGGGTATTTTCTTGTTGTAGTAGCTAGTCTGCACTTATATACTCGGTGGTATTTCCACTGCCTACTTCAAACTGCATTTCGATGTTCACTTGACATCTGTTGTGCTTTGAACTCAAATCCATTGTGCATTATCATTATACCTGAACCTTATGTATGCTGTCCCTTGCACCATACATCAGTTGCATCCATTTTGTTTGTTGTGTTTTGTGACAATTAAGTCAGTTGCACACTTAATTCATGTGGTCTGGGTTCTTCTCTAACCTATATACTTTGATATTTCCTGATGCAAGCTACTTTATTCCGGCTTGTACCTTGAGGAGTTGTATTCCCCCTGTCCATTTGCCTCTGGTTACTGGTTATACTTCACTTGCTTTTAGTGGTGTAGTTGGTTCATCATGACGTTTGGTTGGCACTTGAATTTCGATAATGATTTTGCACTGCTTCATTTTGTATCGGCATCCTTAGGTGATATTTCAGCTGTGTTCAAATATTGTTGTGCACTGACTTTGTGGTCTTCATGTATGGGTATGCATACATTTATCTTTGAGCCTGGGCAGTTGTACACTCGGTTACATGCTGGGTTGAAACTGGTCATCCTTGTTGTAGTTTACATTTTCACTTGGTCATCTTATTACCCTTCCAGTACTGTCAGTTTCATGTACATGCCGAGCCTTGGTAAACTTACTAGTACACTATTTGGTTCACGTTGCATTCACTTGCATACTTGTTCATCATGTAGTTCACGTGTGCATTTGTATTGCCGTCTTCATGTACCTGCATACATGTTGTCGATGTGCTTTTGTAGTTCAATTATGTTATACTACTGCCTTTGTTCTCGAAATTGAAGCTTGCACTGTCTAGTTCACTGTCACATCCATGTATTGTCTCTCCTGTCCACCGCTTGTCTTAGTGGCCTTTCACTTCGGCTGGCACTAGAGTGTGCAGCCTGGTTGCTTGCTAATTGATCTTCTTATGACTGCAATTTTGTTGCATTCTTGCCTGGTATTCATGTGATGCCATCTCGAAGTCTGCACATTGCTATGTTGTATTGCACCCTTTTGTTGCAAGTATTCATGCATATTTAGGAGAGATGCACTTGTCTCTGTAGATTTCCATTTTGAACTGCTGCACTGCCTTTGTTCTTGAATCTGATACATTGCATTGATGCCTTGTATTCATTTGCATTTGTTCACTGTGCTTCACCGGTGACATTATTTTCAAGTGAGGCTGTTCCGCGTCTTTTTCTGTTGTGTGTTGTGGTGCCATATCCTTGGTGCTCTCACCTTTAGCTTGCTATTACCCTGTGCTTTGCTTTGTGACATGTTGAACTTGTTTCACTTGTTGCCTCTGATCTTGTTTGGTACTGATTTGGGTTGTGTTTCACTTGCATTATTATAGTGGCGAGGCAGTACACGCGTGCGTGTACTGCAGCCCTAGCAGAATTGACAGATTTAATTGATATTTCGATTGCTGTATTGTTTCGTTGGTTCAATTCAATATTTTGAGTTGTATCTGATTTGGTTTAAGCTGATGATTTTGTTGATATCTAATTATCTTTTAGATAATTAGATTATATGTTTTCTAATTATCGTATCGATAATTAGATTTTTTGTTGCTTATGCTGTTTTGTTGGCTTGGGTTCCACTTTGACCTCTGCAGTTTTGATTGTTGTTAGTATTCACTGCTGTGATGATCTTTTCATTTATATTTGTTGATGATTTAATTCTGCTGATTTGTTGTTTAACACTGTTAAGTGTTATATTTTACCGTTACCCGATTTCTTTATTAAAAGAGTCGGATAGACGAGAATTATTGTGATTGTCGTCTATTTGATTATTATTGCTTCTATGCACTAAATACTGAGTTTGAATTAGACTGACCCGTGTATTATTTTCTTTTGAATGTAATACTCGGGTCAGACTCGAGTTATTTCAGGTTGTAGATTTCCTGTTTTGAGTTGCTGTTTGAGCTATGAAGACTTTTCACATCTTTTGGAGTAGTCGTGTCATAGTATAGGGTGATATGTATTCATGTATATTAGTTGATAATGTACGTGTATATATAACCTCCAGAGTCGACAATTGTAGTTGTATCATATGTATTGTGTCAAATGTATTGTAACTAACATCAGTTATATATATATATATATGAGACTTTTGTTATCTGTGTTCCGCATCTTTTTGTATCTGTGTTAGTATTATATATATTGTCCTAAACCATTATGAACCATCGTAGTTCGTTTTATACTGGAATTGGGTATGTCGATGGGAGTGAATAAATAAGAGATGAAAAATTTAAAATATATACCACTCCTATCGAGGTAACCAATACTAGTGTAAGGCCAACTACGGATGGCCGCTCCTATCCAGCCTTATTCTTCATAATAACAGACAGTATTTCTTTTAATACTCTTTGTTATTGTGAGTATAGAGGTGGGGAGTTACAAAAATATACAACAACATTGAATAACTAGCCTCCTCTATGCCCAAATAATACAGGCTGGCCCATCGTCCCTGTACTTGAAATGTCTCTGACTAACCCAAGTATTATATAAATAGCACACGCGTTAGACTATATCTAAATCAAAGGGTCAATATACATATAGAACTTGTTATATACCGGATATAACATTATTATGATAACACCATCAGAATAATTCAAAACAAAAATTATAACATCAATATATTTATAGTAATGTATACATGGTATATAATAATAATATCATAAACAAGTCCCAAAGTGTCATTTAACGTAGAATGCCACAAAACCATGTGATAAGATGTCATCACCTATAAAAACTCATCAAATCTTAAATCATGAAACAACATTGATTGGGTATTATACATATCCGGTAATCATCAACAAAATCTAGTAACCATCAATATATGAGATATCATCAAGAATATCTCTCAATATTGAGTAATAGAATATCAACATCAATATAAATATAGGTCGTCTATCTGAAAATATCATACGATAAATAATATGAGAGTTACTATAGTCTGGACACCTATTCAAAAATAATCTCATCTCCTGATATATGAATAAATCGAAATAAATCATACAGGGAATAACTGTAAGACAGACTCCAAGTTCTAAGCAGAGTCATAAACACATCAATTTATGGGTCACCTAACCTTGGGTCGCCTAACCCGTATCTATACTTAAGTGAGGTAAATCAATAATATATGCAAAACTACCACTCCGTTAGAACCAGAAGGGAGACTGATGGCCGTCTGCCCGCTTCAAGAGCTAGGGTCACCTAACTGGATCTGCTTCTACAGTATTTAGTTGATCAACGAACATCGTGACTCATATCCACCAGTGGCCCGTCAACGCGTAGCCTCGGTCACAACCTTGCTTTGCCCCAATAGGGAACAGACTGCTGGCCTATATGACATAACAAAAAGGGCTATAGGGCACCTACCTTATGGGTTACCTAACCCAAATCATGTAACGTGGGCACCTACCCCATAGGTCATCTGACCCAAATATTGTGATGCGCATCAAATAAAATATCCAACAATGGTGTCATGGATCTGGGGTGCGACCCCAAGATCAGGTCGCTAGGGTGGATTCTAGCCATCTGGTCCTCTCCAAAGCTAATAAAAGTAGTACATCATGATAGTGGCACACAATATCAATAAATATAAGGGCACCTATTATAACATCCCGTATCTGGAGGCTGAAAGCTAAGCGTTATGGATGCTGCAGTCATCCACAGTATTAACTTCTGGTGACGAAATACGGTAATGTTAATGGTATCCATAATATTAGAAGCACTTGAATATGAACAAATCACAGATTTCTAAAAACAATAATTTCAGTGATTACATTTCAAATAATTTCATATCCAAGTTACAAAAATCCCCAAATGTAATCATAGGCAATGATCAAATATACTTTACAACAATACGCCAAGAGCGACATATGATGATGCCCCATTGGATGATCAAAGCAATAAAGACATAACTATCTTAATACACAGTGGAAATAATTTTTAAAACAGAATTCCTAGTTTAGCTATCCATCAGCCACCTACTCGTCCTCGGTTGCTTTATTTGCCAAAATCTGCTAAAACCTGAAAACCTAAACCCTCAGCCTACTCAAATCAAATTTTGAGCACCCGAGAGTTTAAGGGGAAACAAAAACTTCGAGTCAGACTTAAAGGCTGGTACGAATAATTTCTATTACATCTCTATTTACTGATATATAGTGAAACCACGCCGTTTAGCGGAACAGGTTTCCCCTCACTAATACCACTTTTCAAAACATATATTTTACAAATCCTTTCCTGTAACCAAACTGGTTAATCAACTGATTATTATAATAATAATATAGCAATATCCATTATGCTAAAACAGGAAATAAATAGACTAGCTGTCTAAAATTTGAGCTATCTTCTCTTTATTGGACTAACTATCCTAAAATATGATTATACAAAAATAGCAATATTCTTTATGCTAAATAATGAACTATCTGTCCATAAAATAGGTAAAAAGGGTGGACTAACTATCCTTAATAAGTAGCAAGGTCCGTTATGCTAACAAATGAACTAACAGTTCATATCTAGGCTAACTACCGCTATCTGGACTAACTGTCCTCTGGACTAACTGTCCTCAGGGCTGACTGCCCTTAAAATGGACCGACTGTCCGAACTTAAATGAGCTAATTGCCTGAATTTTCTTTTGGGTTAACTACCCTTCAAATTTTCCTTGAATACCTTTTCAAAATGATTTAGTTCGTCAAATCATATATATACAAGGAAAATATATCTTTAGCTTTACTCTAAGCTATTTTTTCCAAGTTATATATACTTTGCTCAAAATAATGTTGATGATGTTCGATAAGGATTATCTATCCTTTTAAAATAAGTTAAAGTCCTTTATAACTTAAAACACTTAGGCTATCTGTAACAACCCGCATATTTCACGATTGTATATTTAAATGTTTTATTTAAATATAGCATCGTTAATCAGATTAAAGTCCGAAATGTTACTTTTTGTAAATAGTCGAATTGGGACCCAAGACTACTTCCATCGAGTCCAAAATGGCATTTACAACTTTTTTGAGTATAAACATCGATATGTTTGGAGTTGAGTAGAATTTTGCTATTTTGGGCTTTGGGTTTGGGTTTCAGCCCACTAACCCAACATAATACCCTAACTCCTCTACTCTTCATCCATTCACTCATTCCATTTCCTAACACTCTAGCTCAAGAGAAAATGGGGGAAAAATGGGAAATAGAAATTCCAAACCCTAGTTTGATTTGGAAACTCAAGTTCTTCCTCCAAAATCAAAGAGAAGCTTAGGTAAGCATCCTCTTCATCTTCTCCATCTCAATCTCTCTCCAATTTCAGAAATTTCCTATAACCTAATTTATGAAATATTAGCTTATAATCTTAGATTGGAGCTTCTAGAGTTGAAGTTGAAGAGTAGTTGGCCTTTCCTTTGTTTTAGAGCTTCTCATTTGTGTTTTTGGGTTTAAAGGTGAGTTCTTTAACTCACATCTACGTCTATAGCTATCATTGTTGTTAGGTATGAATTCCTAACATTTGTGCATATTCATTTGCTTTTGATTTGAATTGATTTGGTGAATTTTCCAAATTTTGGTGTTTTGGTCCAATTTTATGAAAATCCTACTATGGATGTTTGGACATTGATATTTGAGGTGTATCGAAGAGCCTTTAAGGCTGGGTTGTCGCTTGGCGTAAATCCTTAGTCGTCGTTGCTCGTCCGATCGCTCCCGATACGTTTTGGCCACTTTGGCCTAGGCAAATTGTTGCCCAGACCAGGTGACCAGATGTCTGGTGACCAAGTCCAGACGTCTGGTTTGGACCTGGAGAGAAAAATATAAGCACACTGAATATAAAAAAAAGGCAGAGACTAATTCTAGACGTCTGAAATTTAGGATCAGACGTCTGACTTGAAGTTTTAGACGTCTGGGGGTTCTTTGGATTATTTCCAAAGAACAAATCCAGACGTCTGGATTCTAAACCAGACGTCTGGTTAGTTTTCAAACGCATGGATTAAACCTCCAGACGTCTGGATTCTAAACCAGACGTTTGGTTAGTTTTCAAACGCATGGATTGAACCTCCAGACGTCTGGAATTGAGCAGTTTGCCTATTTGCTTATGTTTTTGAGTGGATTTCCTATTTTTAATCGATTGTTGTTGATCCGGATAGTTGTTATCACTTATTATCGACTTTGATGACTTCTTTCTTTGGATTTTTAGGAATATCTGTTTGACGGATTTGATATCGATTTTTATGGATTTAATTCACATTTTCGTATGTGAATATTTGGTAATTGATTGTTTTTATAATCATTTCTGTGATTTGTCACTTTTAAATACAAAGGTTTCTATACTAGTAGTAAATACTAAAACTCTTTCATCAAAACGATTTCAACACTACTTTTAAATACAAAGCTCGTTTTTAAAACCGTTTTCCAATCTATTAGTATATACAAACCTTTACCTCATTCGTATGAGAAATCTAATTAAACGGCTTAGCAAAACAAGTGGTATGAAACGCTTGCGTTTACTTCGTTGGTTAATTCTTAGACTTGTTCGATTGAAACTCTTGTGACAATTTTCGAGTGGAAATCTACAATTTGTTTGTAAATATTTAAGTTAAGCTAGTGATTATGGGACATGAAGCTAAACTCTTATATTTACTAGCTTAGTGTAATTTACACTTGTCGATCAATGATGATCATTTTTAGATTTAGACTAGCGATGTGCGATGTCTCTTTGTTTGTGTGGGGACTAAAAAACCCGTTTGTGGAACTTTTGTTCAATTTGGTAGCGACCCATGGTCTTTTGACCGTTCGTGGAGCATTCGGCTCATTCGTCCGCGTGGGGGACTGTAGCACGACCGAGTCTATGCATGAGGCGTATCTTTTAGGGTGCGTCGATGTTCGGCTCATTCGTCCGCGTGGGGGACTGTACCACTACCGAGTCTGCATGAGGCGTATCTTTTAGGGTGCGTCGATGTTCGGCTTATGGGATAGCGTCTCATTTGTGATACACGTGTTGGTGAGTTTTCATGCTCCCGTTTGTGATAGGCCTTCCCCCTTTGTGATTTCTGGATTTCTGGTTGATGATTTCTAGAATTTATGTTTCACCGATTTTTGCGATTGGCATTGATATGTTTTGTCAATATTTGTGCTTTGGTGAATGATTTAAAGAATATGACATTCTTTTTGGTGTTTGAGAATATTTGAGATATTGTATGATCTTTGTTGTTATTTGATGTATACTTGTCACAGTATGGCATTATTGTTATCATACATTTTTGTGATATCTCTTATCCTATCTCATTTTATCTGATATTTATAGCTAGACTGATCCGTTTATTATTTTCTTCTTAAATAATACTCGGGTCAGATCGAGGTATTTCAGGTGCTTCTACTTGAGTTCTTATCAGGGTCCATCATCTGACTTTTGGCTAACTACTTTAGCATAGTAGTTTTTGTTAGTATACCTTTGAGATAGAGACTCCTTGATGTATACATATTCTTTTGTCTAGCACTTGTATCTATTCTTTTGTGATGTAGTGGATCTTGTATGACCACTATTTTGATGTACACTTCTATGTGATATATTCATATCTGTTTCCGCCTTTATGATATGAATATCTGTGACTGATTTGTGTTATGTTTATTTCTATATTTGTTTCCGAAGGCCACTTAGCCACTGTGTAGTAGCTTTGAGTTTGTATTTGATATGTCGGATTTCCTCTTGAAACGAAATGTAAGTTATATTATCTGACATATCGGTACTCACACAAAGCAATTACACAGATGGTCGCTCCTCAATAGCCTTATTCTTCGTGCTAGTCGACGGCATTACCCCGTAGTGTCCTTGGCTAGTGTGAGTATAGAGGTGGGGTGTCAAAGCTTGGTATCAGAGCCAAACTTCAGAACAATGTAGAATAATCTAGCAAGGATATCATTGTCCTAAGTCTTTCTTAGGAATCGTGCCATAGGATTTAATTCGAGTCTTCGTACCGATCTATCCTATTTCTTTTTATGATGCCTTGTTTTATCAATCAAGTTTGTTTGATATTCATTATGTGAATAACCTTTTTCCTCTTATTTCTTTCTTAAAGAAGAGAAATGGTTAGACCTGGCCATCCCAGCGCCAGTCAATCCAGTGCTACTCCTCAGGATGGAGTATTTATGTCTGCCCAGCAGCTTTTAGATCTTGTGAAAAATGCTCAAGCTGTCGGATCCATTCCAGAGCCAACTCATCCTAAATCCGGATTTGCACGCTTGTGCAGAGATTATACCGCTTTGGGTGGAAGGCCTTTCAGGGGTTCCGAAAGTGTTATAGAAGTCCAAGCTTGGCTTAGATCATGCAATCGCATCTTTTCCCGCATGAATCTTATTGATCCACATCGAGTCCAAGTGGCTTCTAGCATGCTCCAAGAAAGAGCATAGATTGGTATGAGCTTTTGATTTCGAAAATTATTGAAGCGGATCTTACTTGGGAGCAATTCCAGGAAAGGTTCGAATTGAAGTTTTTGCCGAAGGCTGAAAAAGTAACTTTAGCTCGGCGCTTTATTGACCATGTTCAAGGTGAATCTTCTGTGACTGACTACGCCGCATCTTTTGAATCTCTTTCTAAATATGGGGTCGAGTATATTAATACCCCATTGAAGAAAAATTAGAGATTTGTCTATGGGTTGAATAATAACCTCAAAAAGCCTTTACTTCTGAAACTAGAAGTTTCTTTCGATCAGCTTGTTGATATCACTCTTCGACTTGAAGAGGTGGATAAAGAAAGTAATGTTGAAGTTGTGGGTGCCAAACAGAACTTCAACATCAATAAGAAGAGGCATACCAATATTAAGTTCAAACCTAATCCTAACAAGAAGGGAAGCAAGCAACTTCAGAAACAAAGACTCCTACCTCTAATCGTGGAGAATGCTACAATTGTGGATCTAAGGACCACTAATTAAGTGTCCGAAGTCCCTTACTTGTCATTATTGCAAAAGTTCTGGTCATCCTATATCTTCATGTCCCATACTTCAAAGTAGAAAAGAGGGAAAGCTGAATGTTGTGCAAGCCTCTAGTAACACTTCTCTTGGTCAAGGTATTTCTCATTCTATCCTTGATGGCATTAATTTGTTTCGTGATTATCCTATTTCGAATTTCTTTTGATTCGGGTGCATCTCGCTCTTTTATATCAAAAGAACTTGTTGATACTTTTTCTTTAATATTATGGGCCTGATGACTTCATTGAGAATTGCGAATTTGATTGGTGGATCCGCAACACTCAGTTTGCTTTGTGAAAATGTCGAGATTATTTTATGAGATTATTATTTTCGAGCCGATTAGCATGTTATGCGTTACTTAGGTTTTGAAATTGATTTTTGGGAAAGGATTGACTTAATCATTATGAATCCCATATCCTATGTCCTGAGAGGACTATCCATCTTCGACATTCTCAATCTGTTAAGAAGATTTATGTTGTTCTTAATGATTTCAATTTCAATTTGGTGGCATCATTTTATTTTTTTAAACCCACTTGATGAGGAAAGCGTTATTTCTCTCATTCAAGTAGCTTGTGAATTTTCCGGTATATTTGAGCTTGTCTTAGGATTATCACCTAAGCAATCTTTTGAGTGGTGCTAAGGTCTTTTCATCTCGACCTTGCCATCGGTTTTTATCAGCTACGAGTTACGGAGGGTAGCTTTCCACTTACCGCATTCCGCACTCGTTATGATTCTTGTGAGTGGTTCGTTATGTCATTCGGTTTGACGAACCTTCTACCTTATTTTATCCATCTTATGAATCGAGTATTCTACAAATATCTCGATGAGTTTATCCTTGTATTTATTGATTATGGATGAAAACAACAATTTAAAATTTGCAAATCTTTTTAATAAGATATTTATAAGTATGATTGGATTTTGTTCTTAAAACGAGCAAAGAATATTCGTAAAATTTTTAAGAGACATGTTTATCATATAGAAGATAATTTTGTGTTGTTTTGCCCATTGAGTGCTTTAACAATTTTAGTCGATGCGCTTGATCAACGTTATCGATAGGAATCTCCTAAATGCTATGATGAGACAGTCAGACACAATAAATTGACTTGTAAAAAGTAAATTTTTCTAAAAAGATGATTACACAAAATTAATTATAATTTTGAAAGTCTTAGCTTTTCGGGAAAGAGGATCATTTAAAAGAACTCTTTTTCGATGTTTTTATTCTTGCGATTCCCGAAGGGAATCAAGACTTTATTATTTTTACCGATACTAGTCGTATGGTTTGGGTGCTGTTCTCATGCAAAGGGGAATGTGTCATCGCTTATGCTTCTAGGAAATTAAAGCCTACCGAGACTAGATATGCCACTCATGATCTAGTGCTCGCGGCTATTGTTTTCACACTTAGAATTTGGCGTCATTATCTTTTAGGAGAGAAGTTTTTTCTCTACACCGATCATAAATCTTTGAAGTATTTATTTTCTCAAAAGGAACTTAATTTGCATCAACAACGTTGGCTCGAGTTCCTTGCATCTTATGATCTTGATATTCTCTATACTCTTGAAAAGGGAAATCGTGTTGCCGATGCCCTTAGTCGTAAGCAACAAGTGGTTGTTTTCATGATGATACCCAAATAGAATGATCTCGAGACTTTATTCACTTGTGAGATTCGAGATCGTGAATCCAATTTATGTTCATCTCTTGTTTTGTGTAGCCTTGAGGCTCATCCTTCTTTTTGGACCGTACCTCTATTGGCTAAACTCTATGTCAAAGAAATTGTTAAATTGCATGGAGTTCCTACTTCTATTGTCAGCGATCGTGATCCATTATTTACTAGTGGATTTTGGAAAGGTCTTCAAAAAGCTTTGGGAACAAATCTTAATTTTAGCACCGCTTATCATCCTCAGTCCAATGGACAAACCAAGCATGTGAATCAAACTCTTGAAGATTTCTTTCGTGCATGTGTTCTTGATTTTGGTGGAAGTTGGGAAGATCATATTTCTCTTGTTGAGTTTTCTTCCTATAATAGCTTCCAATCTAGTATTGGTATGGCACCTTTCGAGGCACTCTATGGAAGGCCGTGCCGATCTCCTTCGTGTTGGCTTGAAGCCGGTGAGAAGCTGTTTTTAGGTCTAGATTTTATTCGTGTTTCACCTATGAAGGGTGTTGTGCGTTTCAATCGATCGGGAAAGTTAGTACCTTGATATATTAGCCCTTTTCCCATCACCGAACGTGTTGGTTCCAAGGCTTATCGTCTTTTATTACCGGATCAATTTTCTGCTATTCATGACGTTTTCCACGTCTCTCAACTACGGAAATACCTTAGGGATTCCGATTCTATTCTTGAGCCCGGTGTAATTGAAGAAATTAAAGTTTCACCAAATTTGACCTATGAGCAACATTCTATTCGTATCATTACTTTGGAGGTTAAACGCCTTCGAAATAAAGATGTTCTTCTTATGAAAGTTCAATGGTCCTCAAATCCTAAGGATTGCTCTTGGGAATCTTGAAAATTCATCGAGCAAACACATCCATACTTACTCTTTCGTGCTCTTTACGGTGAACTTCTCATTTCAAAATTTCTTCTTTTGTGTTGATATGCTTTTATGGTTGTTACTTTTTATTTTCCTCTTAATTATTGCGAGGATGCAATTTCTTTAAGGAGGGGAGTCTGTAACAACCCGCATATTTCACGATTGTATATTTAAATGTTTTATTTAAATATAGCATCGTTAATCGGATTAAATTCCGAAATGTTACTTTTTGTAAACAGTCGAATTGGGACTCAAGACTACATCCATTGAGTCTAAAATGGCGTTTACAACTTTTTTGAGTATAAACATCGATATGTTTGGAGTTGAGTAGAATTTTGCTATTTTTCTATTTTGGGCTTTGGGTTTGGGTTTCAGCCCACTAACCCAACATAATACCCTAACTCCTCTACTCTTCATCCATTCACTCATTTCATTTCCAAACACTCTAGCTCAAGAGAAAATGGGGGAAAAGAATAGGAAATAGAAATTCTAAACCCTAGTTTGATTTGGAAACTCAAGTTCTTGCTCCAAAATCAAAGAGAAGCTTAGGTAAGCATCCTCTTCATCTTCTCCATCTCAATCTCTCTCCAAATTCAGAAATTTCCTATAAACTAATTTAGGAAATATTTGCTTATAATTTTAGATTGGAGCTTCTAGAGTTGAAGTTGAAGAGTAGTTGGCATTTCCTTTGTTCTAGAGCTTCTCATTCGTGTTTTTGGGTTTAAAGGTGAGTTCTTTAACTACATCTACGTCTATAGCTATCATTGTTGTTAGGTATGAATTCCAAACATTTGTGCATATTCATTTTCTTTTGATTTGAATTGATATGGTGAATTTTCCAAATTTTGGTGTTTTGGTCCAATTTTATGAAAATCCTACTATGGATGTTTGGACATTGATATTTGGGGTGTATCGAAGAGCCTTTAAGGCTGGGTTGTCGCTTGGCGTAAATCCTTAGTCGTCGTTGCTCGTCCGATCGCTCCCGATACGTTTTGGCCACTTTGGCCTAGTCAAATTGTTGCCCAGACCAGGTGGCCAGACGTCTGGTCACCAAGTCCAGACGTCTGGTTTGGACCTGGAGAGAAAAATATAAGCACGCAGAATATAAAAAAAAGGCAGAGACTAATTCCAGATGTCTGAAATTTAGGATCAGACGTCTGGATGGGTTTCAGATGTCTGACTTGAAGTTTCAGACGTCCGGGGGTTCTCTGGATTATTTCCAAAGAACAAATCCAAACGTCTGGATTCTAAACCAGATGTCTGGTTAATTTTCAAACGCCTGGATTGAACCTCCAGACATCTGGAATTGAGCAGTTTGCCTATTTTCTTATGTTTTTGAGTGGATTTCCTATTTTTATCGATTGTTGTTGATCCGGATAGTTGTTATCACTTATTATCGACTTTGATGATTTCTTTCTTTGGATTTTTGGGAATATCCGTTTGACGGATTTGATATCGATTTTTATGGATTTAATTCACATTTTCGTATGTGAATTTTTGGTAATTGATTGTTTTTACAATCATTTCTGTGATTTGTCACTTTTAAATACAAAGGTTTCTATACTAGTAGTAAATACTAAAACTCTTTCATCAAAACGATTTCAACACTACTTTTAAATACAAAGCTCGTTTTTAAAACCGTTTTCCAATCTATTAGTATATACAAACTTTTACTTCATTCGTATGAGAAATCTAATTAAACGGCTTAGTAAAACAAGTGGTATGAAACGCTTGCGTTTACTTCGTCGGTTAATTCTTAGACTTGTTCGATTGAAACTCTTGTGACAATTTTCGAGCGGAAATCTACAATTTGTTCATAAATATTTAAGTTAAGCTAGTGGTTATGGGACATGAAGCTAAACTCTTATATTTACTATCTTAGTGTAATTTACACTTGTCAATCAATGATAATCATTTTTATATTTAGACTAGCGATGTCTCTTTGTTTGTGTGGGGACTAAAAACCCCTTTTGTGGAACTTCGGTTCAATTTGGTGGGGTAGCGACCCATGGTCTTTTGACCGTTCGTGGAGCATTCGGCTCATTCATCCATGTGGGGGACTGTACAACGACCGAGTCTGTGCATGAGGCGTATCTTTTAAGGTGCGTTGATGTTCGGCTCATTCGTCCGCGTGGGGGACTGTACCACGACCGAGTCTGCATGAGGCGTATCTTTTAGGGTGTGTCGATGTTCGGCTTATGGGATAGCGTCTCATTTGTGATACACATGTTGGTGAGTTTTCATGCTTCCGTTTGTGATAGGCCTTCCCCCTTTGTGATTTTTGGATTTCTGGTTGATGATTTCTAGAATTTGTGTTTCACCGATTTTTGTAATTGGCATTGATATGTTTTGTCAATATTTGTGCTTTGGTGAATGATTTAAAGAATATGACATTCTTTTTGGTGTTTGAGAATATTTGAGATATTGTATGATCTTTGCTGTTATTTGATGTATACTTGTTACAGTATGGCATTATTGTTATCATACGTTTTTGTGATATCTCTTATCATATCTCATTTTATCTGATATTTATAGCTAGACTGATCCGTTTATTATTTTCTTCTTAAATAATACTCGGGTCAGACCGAGGTATTTCAGGTGCTTCTGCTTGAGTTCTTATCAGGGTCCATCATCTGACTTTTGGCTAACTACTTTAGCATAGTAGTTTTTGTTAGTATATCTTTGAGATAGAGACTCCTTGATGTATACATATTCTTTTGTCTAGCACTTGTATCTATTCTTTTGTGATGTAGTGGATCTTGTATGACCACTATTTTGATGTACACTTCTATGTGATATATTCATATCTGTTTCCGCCTTTGTGATATGAATATCTGTGACTGATTTGTGTTATGTTTATTTCTATATTTGTTTTCGAAGGCCACTTAGCCACTGTGTAGTAGCTTTGAGTTTGTATTTGATATGTCGGATTTCCTCTTGAAACGAAATGTAAGTTATATTATTTGACATATCGGTACTCGCACAAAGCAATTACACAGATGGTCGCTCCTCAACAGCCTTATTCTTCGTGCTAGTCGACGGCATTACCCCGTAGTGTCCTTGGCTAGTGTGAGTATTGAGGTGGGGCGTCACACTATCTGCCTAGTTATTATATTCGAAACCTTTGTTTAAAACCTTTAAACAACCTTTCGAAAACATTGAAGGCAACTCCTTCAAAACCATTAATAAAACCCTTCGAAAGCATTGAAGGTAACCCCTTCATAACCTTTAATAAAATCTTTCGAAATCATTGAAGGTAACTCCTTCAAAACCAATAATAAAAGCCTTTTCTCTAAAATCTCTAAAATATATGACATCCGCCTTTAAATCCTTTAAACCTTAACCTTAAGAAAACATTGCAAAACCATACCTTTCGACCTTGTCGAAAGGTCTCACCTTTCGACCTTGTCGGAAGGTTTCTTTTCGACCTAGTCGAAAGGTCCTACCTTTCGACTTCGTCGAAAGCCTGGGGAACCACCCCTATGAAATCATTAATAAACCTTTCGAAATCATTGAAAGTTAAAACCTTTCGAAAACATTGGGTTCAATTTAAAACAAGTGGAAACCGTTCGAAACCTTCCGAAGTTGACTACTTCGTAACTTTTAAAACATTTGGATTATGCCTTCAAGTAGAGCAAAAGGATCAGAAAAACATTGGAGTCGAAAGCAACTACTTCAAAACCTTTACAAAACCTTTCGAAACCATTCGAAAACAATGAAGTGTTGGTTTTGGAACCAACCCTTCGAAATCAATGGAGAGGCGGAAATTTTAGAAAACAAAAGGTTACCTTCGACTCCATCTGGGTCGAAAGGTTCGGAAGTGGCAACAATGCTTTTGGCCTTGTCGAAAGCTATATCTTTCGACTTTGTTAAAAGGTTTCAATGTAACGACCCACCTTTTTGGACAGTTTAAAATCGACAATAAACCACACATGTCGAATCCAAACCATTCAAAAGGGAGGATTGTTATGGGGTAAATAAAAAAAGAAGAGAAAAGAAAGAAAAATAAAACACAGAATCTCACAGCAGAATGGCAAAATATAATAATCAAATAAATAGTTCATGAAGCTGTTTTACAAATAACATTTGATTACACTTTTACAATACAAATCAGAGATATATATACAGCAGGAATAAATAAATAATGTAGCGGAACAACATGATGTAGTGAAATAAATATAATAGATAATTATAATATACTAAATCTTTGTCTTTGTCCTCCAGAAAGATAGTCTTCAACACTAAAATGCTCAGGCTGACCCAAGCGTAATGAAAAAACAAAACACTCGAGTCAGAACTAAAAGATCTTATGTAAGTTAAATCAACAATAAATAAATATGAGTGCAACGGCTTCAGAGATGTTTATGGGATTTTATATCTCCTATCCAGTGTCTAACTTGCGTGCAATAACTTAAGAGATGTTTGGGATTCCATCTCCTAAGGATCCGTTAAACTATCTACATGCATAGTACAATACACTATTATAATATGTCTATAGTAAAGTAAAGTATTAAAATAGCGTTAAGGAATTACCCATATCCCCCTTAACACATTTTTATATAATTCCTATAGTCTATACAGATACTGTAAGCTCCACCAAACCAGTAGGATACTCAGGGAGCACTCCATAGGTACGGTACAAACCAAACTCATAATGGGCTCGATAAGGCATATGACAAGGTACGCGAGGCAATGCCTAGGGTAGGATACTACCGTTTTGTGGATCCAGACTGGTGGTAATGCATAGCAGCTACTACCGCCCACCTCGGAACACACTCCCATAATCAAAATTGAAAGGTGGCCACCAAATCAATCACAAAATTGGTCACTAACATCCAAATCCAAGTGAAAGCACCAAATACCAGTCACAACTCACAAATAGAATATATATAGAGAGTAATAATGTGAGAACAGTAAAAATTCAAATGAAAGCAGTAAAGAACAATAGATTTTATAGTGGTTCGGCTATCTCCAGCCTACGTCCACTCCAGAAGTTTCCTTTTTATTGCTGTAATGATTGATTATAGTTACAAGATGGCAGAGTAATCTCAGCCTTAGAAAATATAAAGCAAGAGAGAAGAAAGAAGGTCTTCTCATCTGGAGACCCACATGCTGTATTTATAGGCAAATCCTGAGTTGTTGGGCTTTTTGAATGGTCCGGGCCCATCAAGGCCATAGCCGAGCCACCTAGAATGCCGAACCACATATGCCGAGCGAGAATGCCGAGCGAGGTCGCCATGCCGAACGACACTCGTATGCCAAGCCACATGGCCATGCCGAATGACACTCGTATGCCGAGCGAGGGGTTCATGTCGAACGACATTCGTATGCCGAACGAGGCTTGGTGCCGAGCGAGTCATCTATGCCGAATGAGGCTTCATGCCGAGTCTACTCATCTATGCCGAACGAGGCTTCATGCCGAGTGAGTCATCTATGCCGAACGAGGCTTCATGCTGAGCGATGTCTAATGCCGAGCGAGGTCTGAGGCCGAGCGAGGTATGATGCCGAGCGAGGTAGGAGGCCGAGCGAGGTATGATGCCGAGCGGGGTAGGAGGCCGAGCGAGGTATGATGCTGAGCGGGGTATGAGGCCGAGCGAGGTATGATTTCGAGCGAGGTAGGAGGTCGAGCGAGGTATGATGTCGAGCGAATGTCTACCGAACCACTACCCTATGCCGAACGACCCTGACTTCTCTGCAATGCCGAACGACATTACCAGGGCCGACCGGGCCTTGACCTCCAGACCGAGCGGCGTATCCAAGTGAACTCCATCCTTTCAAACCGAATCCATCACATTCCAACCTTGATAATCATGAAGTCGACTTAGTTAAATCCGCCTGTCCGTGGCCTTACCGAGAGGTGGGTTAACATATGGTATCGAAGAAATGCGTCCTATTGGAAGTGCGACCTCACTTAGCCCGGCATGGCTCCTGTTTTAGTCATATCAAGCTGACCCGATGGGGTCAGGGCTGCGTTTATACCTCATACAGTAGCGTTCGCCAAACCATCCTACTTCATTCTGGATTCTCCACCACGTACACAGTTGTTAAAGTGGTTTTCGGTATTGGCAGAGAGTATGATAATATCCGATCCCGGTCTCTTTAACAACCAAACGCTTATTTCACACCAGATGTTTCTTTTACATTTCCAAAACTAATTTATAATTGATATCAAAATATCATATTTACTTCAAAATCATATCACTTCCGAAATCATATTCACTTTCGAAATCATATCACTTTCGAAATCATATTCACTTTCGAAATCATATCCACAAAATAGGTTAAACTTTCATTTCAAAATCATCATATTTACTCAAAATATGTCATTTCACCAGAAAATATCATTTCAAATTCCAACGTACGTTATAACATCATTTAACCATATTCGCCTTTAAATCGAGGATGTAAATATAAACGATCCAACCTTGCACCGTTTGAATTTTAAAAAATATTTTGGATAGTCATAAACAGTTTAAATAGTTTAAAATAGTTTAATAGTTTAAAATAACTTTAAAACATTGCGAATGGTAACACAACTGATCTTTGGAGAGACCCATGGCTTAATGGGAAAAGCCTAATTGATAGGCTGGGAATGGAAAGCTTCTCAGATTATGGTTTACCTAAATGTTATGTTTCTAGTATAATGGAAGGAGGTGCTTGGAAATGTGAAAAACAAATTGTTACAAGGAATTATGCACAGGAAATTCAATGCATTCCCATATATACAGGAAAAGGGTGTGATGAATGGAGCATGAAGCAATCAAAAACAGGTAAATTTCAATTCAGTAAAGTCATGGAGGAGGTCAGAACGAAGCACCAAAAAGTGGAGTGGTATAGTTTTATCTGGAGTAAATCAATTACACCTAAAATGACTCATACTACATACAAAGCCATACTGGGCAGACTTCCCACAAAAGATCGATTAAAAAACTGGGGGATTATAGATGATAACACATGCGGTTTATGTAATGAAGAGATGGAAAGTCATGAACACTTGTTTTTTGAATGTGCTTTCACTAAGATTATTTGGGTGCAGCAGAAAGAGAAGTGTACTGGATCGACTGATATTAAAACTATAAATGAGGAAATTTGTTACCTGAACAATGGGAGAAACAGTGCGAACCTTCTGAATGAAATATTCAAAATTTGCTTCGCAGCAACCATTTGGAACATCTGGCGTGAGAGGAATAACAGGGCTTTTAACGGGAAAGAAGCAAATTTTCAATCAGTAAATGCTCAAATCGACCGAGATGTGAAAATGATGATTATGAGAATCAACAGGAAGATTCTTACCAGCCTAACGGGACAAGAAAAATTACTACTGGAGAAGTGGAAGTGGAAGGCTGAAGACGGAGGAGTTCTATCAGAGATTCGGGAGCCGCCATGATTGCTTGTGCCTGGGAGAAGTAGGTTAGAATTGGGAAAGTTTTGAGCTTTGTTAATTTCGCGATAATGATTTTTATTAGCTGGAGTTACATTATTTGTATACTGTCGGGCTTTGTCCTGCTTATGCTGAAATAAAGATTAACCAATTTTCAAAAAAAAAAAAAAAAAAAAAAAAAAAAAAAAAAAAATAACTTTAAAACAGTTTCAATAGTTTTAAAATAGTTATAAAATAGTTTTAAAATAGTTTTATATAGTTTTAATAGGTAAAAATAGTTTAAAAGTAGTTTAAAATAGTTTTAATAGTTTAAAATAGCTTTAAAATAGTTTTAATAGTTTAAAAATAGTTTAATAGTTTAAAATAGTTTTAATAGTTTTAAAATAGTTTTATATAGTTTTAATAGTTAAAAATAGTTTAAAAATAGTTTAAAATAGTGTTAATAGTTTAAAATAGCTTTAAAATAGTTTTAATAGTTTTAAAATAGTTTTATATAGGTTTAATAGTTAAATTAGTTTAATAGTTTAAATAGTTTAAGGGTTTTAAGACAGTTAAAATAGTTTAATATAAAATGGTTTGATTATTGGAAATGGTTTATATAGTAAATACTTTTGAAATTCTATATAATCTAAATTTTAAAATAATAGATTTTTAAACAGTTTATATTAAATAATTTATTTTGAAATAGTATCAAATCAAACTGTTTCTTTCATTTCAACAAATCTCGACCATATCCAGGGTTCAAATCAACAAAACTCAACTTTAAACTTTCAATTCAATTTCTCATTAAACCATTTCAATCTATATCAAATTTCAAATCCATGTTCGAACTACAAATTTAAACCACTTCAAATTCGATAGATTTCAAAGTTTAAAATATTCAACGTTTACAATAACTCAATTTTGATAAATTTTATTTATATTTCAAAATTCAACTTTAAAATATAATTTGAATTCTTTAAACAATTAATTAAAACCAATTTCAATTTCAACATTTTAAAGCTTGAATTTTAAAAAATAATTCAATTCATATAAAACAAATTTTATTTCATAATATCATTTAACTGGATTCAAAAATTTAAGGATTTAAAATCATTTAATTTAACCAATCCGGTGTCTATATATAATTTTCTACCCTATGATCAAGTGATACAGATATATATTATTTCAACCCGCAATAAATTTAAATTTACGGGTATATATCATTTCAACCCGCAATCCCGAGTTAAAATTCAAAATCCATAAAATCGCTCGAGTCTATCAGTTCAACCCATAACGATTTTTCCCTAATCTATAAGAGCATTCGGGTATGTATCATTTCAACCCATAGTGATTTTCCTAACAATAACTAAGAGAACTTGCATTGTGATAACAATATATAAAATAAACATAACATCAACTCATCCAAAATGTCAACAATTAAGCATCCATCACAATCATCATCCAAATCAACCAATAAGTCAGAATAATTAACTGGTTATCATTATCGTGTAATTAACTAAAAATTCAATTAAATATAAATTTAAATGGCAATTTAATTCAATATAAATTCAAATTAAATTTAAATTTAAATGACAATTTAAAATACCAAACAGCAATCAATAAATTTCTAATCACATCATAAATTTAATCTAACTAACATAAGATGGTTTAGCATTTGAGAGTGGGTTAACACTCACCTTTGATTTGTCATCGATTTAAAATCCAAAATTAGCCCAAAAATTAAACAGTCTTAGAATGCAGCCAAACCAGTTCCTTAATGTCGGAATTTCGATATGATCCCAACAGAACAAACCGCGCGTGAATCCACGCTCGTATGCAAAAGATATTAATGTTAGAAGATTGGAAAATTTTGAGTCTTACTTTGGTTCACCGCCTCAAATACCCGGATCTCGCTCTGATTTTTTGCCAAAACGACCTAAGACCCGAGTCATTTGGTTCCTGACCCAAAGTCGCTGCAGGGTTTTCGCCTCTTGAACCCGAAGTGCGACCCGATGCCAATCACTTGCTGACGCCTAGCTACCATCTTCACCGACCCGGAGCCATTCACACAGAGACCCGAAGAAACCTCGTCTCTGACCCGAAGTGAACCTCTTCCTGACTCGAAGTAAACCTTGAGCAACCCAAATTTTTTTTTGAAGTTGAAATTAGGGTTTTGATGTTGTCAGCCATTGGAAAGAGGAGATGAGAAAGAAATGTACATACAGATAATAAGAAAAGGCTGCTTGGGTTTCAGAAAAGAAATCTATTTATATGAACAAAGATAGAAAAGAATGAAACTGACCGATCGATTTGGGTCGAAACGATAACAACGACCCGAAAAGCCCGTTTCGTTCCCGAAGCGAAAATGGGTCATCCAATATATCGAAATATATGTTTTCAATATTTGTAAACCCAATGGAACTAGTTTCGAACCCTGATTCCATTGTATACAGAAGTTAGCTTTTTAAAATCAGCTTATATTAAATTGAATTCATTTAATTGATCTCTACGCGTTTCGAACCCGCACGATCCAAAGATAAGTCCGATCACTACAAAACTTGAAATCCTACAATAATTCACTGTTACGGATCCGATGAAACTTGTTTCGTCGAAATCCGAGACAGTGGCTAAAATGACTAATTTTCAGGTCAATTAAATAAATTATTATTAAACTAGTTTAATCGCTTTTAAATTCAAATCTACAAGTTAACTATTTTCTCATTCTTGATTACAGAGAAATTTAATAATCTTTTTAAAATAAATTTTCCTTATTAAACCTAAGATTTAAATGCTACACTAATTACAGCGTTTAATTATAACGGTAATAAATTCATTCATTATAATTTTAAAATTCCAAAAAATTCATTTATTTTGATTTCACTCTTATTATTTAATAAATTATTTCCTTATGAATATAATTAACGTTAGTTTACATTTTATTACACTCATATTTTACAGTTATCATCTTTTACCATATTAACTTCAATAATTAATTTCATTAATTTTCGTTGATTTCCAAATCAATTTCAACGGATTAAATAATAAGACGATAAATAAGAAATTGTTACTTTTACGTAATTTAATCACATTTATAAGTTTATTGTTTACAACAAGATTATAAATTTACGTACAAATATTTGATTTCACATTATATACTAAAACCAATTAAATAAAATAACATACAATTTCATTATTAATACAACATTGAATTTATTTACTTATTTATAATTATCATAACATTAACTTTTAAATTAATTCAATTGATTGAAATTATATTTAACTAATTGTCAATAACATTCAAACAATATTACTAAATCATATTCAAATTATTTTTCTTATTAATAAATCATAAATTTTATTTCTTACAATATTAAATTCTAAAATCTTATTAAATTTAATATTTTAATTATCGAAAATTACGGGTCGTTACATTCTCCCCCACTCAAAACTTTTCGTCCTCGAAAAGGGAAGAAGGAATTAATAAGAACTAATATATTTTTATTCAAAATAATCAATTTATAAACACTTTAAACTTACATAATTAAGTATTTTAAATAAAATATATGAACTTATAAACAATTAAATATTCCATATCCAAGTTTAATAAAAGTTTGAAAATATTTCACTTTCACAAAATTTCGAAGTCCCAAATTCACAAAAAAATTCGGCAGAGTTTCCTTTGTACGGATAGGTCCGAAAAAATTATAATATCAATAACAACAATATATATATATCATATTTCAAAATAAAACATCCCAAACCACGAGAAAAATAATAAAATATCACTATAAAACCGTAATCCGAAAGCGTACCTATTTGTCGGGCAAACAACTTTATTTATGAAGCCAAAAGCAGTAGCTATTATTTCCATAAACCTGTATTTCACTTATATAATCTAAAATAGTGAGAATTATGTACAAGAGAAATATTTAGTTGTTTCAAATTAATAACAAATGCAAATCACACAAACATAGACAAACAAAACATTACAACCATTACATGCAACAAAAGAATCAATTATACATCCATAGCAACCAATACTAATGGTTTGTTCCGGTTTAGAAACTTTTAATTGTACAAGGGTGATAAACAAACTATCAAGTGTATCCTACGCTCAATAGCCTTAGATAATAACTTAATAGATTATTTATACAACCTTAAACAATTTGAAGTATCCTTTCCCCAAATTTCCCATCAGCCAAACAACAATGGATTGTAAATATTATTTAAGTTTATTCAATCAGTTTCCCTTTTTACTCTTTTATTTATTTTTTATTTATTCATACAATGTCATTTTTTCATTAATTTACATTCATTTACTTACATATGTTGTCTTCCATTCAATATTTAAAATAATCAATGAATTCATTATTTAAGTATTACATACATTTTATTTCAGTTTATTTCACATTTATTATTTACTTATAATCCTTGATATCCATTTTAATATTAATATTCATCAGTGAATCTTTTCAGTCATTTTCTTGAGTTTATACTCATTTATTTAAATAGTATTCACCTTTACTATTCAATTTAATTTGTTAAGCATTTCAAAACATTAACTCATGTTTATAACATTTCCTGCACATCAAATTCTTCATTCATAAACATTTGTTCATTTGAAGCATTTTGTTATTAAGATTTTACTTTTATAATATTCTATTACATATTTCTATTTAACATTACAACTTTTTAAACATTTATGGTAAGTTATATATATGTTTTAAGAATGTAATTAAATGTTATACAAATTATCTTATCCATTTTAGTTAATGAAATGTTCAATAATTACATCTTCTAATTTTCATATCTTTTGATTTACAATTTACAAATTTCCAATTTCTTATGTATTTCATTAATCACTTAGCATATAATTTTTTTATTTTCCATTTTAGAAGTTTCCAATTATTAAAATAGTCAAGATTCCATTTCATTTCAATAATTGAAATCCCTAATTTATTAGAAATTTAAGAACTAAATGCCAGGTTCATTTCAAATCATTTAAAATAATACACACACAGACACTCATAGGTTTTACATATCCAAATCATATTTAAAAATTAAAATTTAAGATTTTCTTATCAAAACAAATGTGTAGCAAAGCTACTACAGTGGTCTTCCCACTTTGAAACTCCAAAATGAATGTTGATGACGCGGCCGTCATCGCCGATATTATTTTCCAGCGATAGAAGAGGGGAGTACAAAATTTATTTCCTTTTTAAAATTCTTTTAAAACATATCTTTCAAAACACTTTGAAAATATTTATATCCAAAATACTTCCAACTATACTAATATTATTTTCCAAAATCTTTTGAATTTTTTTTTCAAAACCCCAAAACTTAAGTTCTCAAATTCCCAATTGAATTCACTTATTTATAAATCATATTTTGCAATCAATATTAATAAAATTCCACCTCCTAACAAACAAACATATCACATAAAACTACATCCAATTATAAAATTTATTCTTTTGTATACAAAATATAATACTAGGTAAAATTATTTCATCTACCTATATTTCAAAATCAATATTGCATCGGTCTGCCCTATTAAGTGTTTAGAAATCCCTATCGATGCCATAGCGTCCTATGTACCGACCATAATTCATAAATACTAAACAAAACAAATTAACACTATATAAAAACATTTTTATGACACTAACAAGTACGCTCTCTCATATATACACTCAGACAAACTCATTCTAGGGTATTACTACCCTATCTCTAATGAGCCAGACCCCACAAAGCAAAGGTTATCGCTAAACCAAAGCTCTGATACCAAATGTAACGACCCGCCTTTTTTGGACGGTTTAAAATCGACAATAAACCACACATGTCGAATCCAAACCATTCAAAAGGGAGGATTGTTTTGGGGTAAATAAGAAAAAGAAGAGAAAATAAAGAAAAACAAAACACAGAATCTCATAGCGGAATGACAAAATATAATAATCAAATAAATAGTTCATGAAGCTGTTTTAAAATAACATTTGATTACACTTTTACAATACAGATCAGAGATATATATACAGCAGGAATAAATAAATAATGAAACGGAACAACATGATGTAGTAAAATAAATATAATAGATAGTAATAATATACTAAATCTTCATCTTCGTCCTACAGAAATATAGTCTTCAACATTGAAATGCTCAGGCTGACCCGAGCGCAATGAAAAGACAAACACTCGAGTCGGAACTAAAAGACCTTATGTAAGTTAATCCACAATAAATAAATATGAGTGCAATGGCTTCAGAGATGTTTACGGGATTTTACATCTCCTATCCAGTGTCTAATGTGCATGCAATAACTTAAGAGATGTTCGAGATTCCATCTCCTAAGGATCCGTTAAACTATCTACATACACAGTACAATACACTATTATAATATGTCTACAGTAAAGTATTAAAATAGCATTAAGGCGTTACCCGTATCCCCCTTAACACATTTTTATATAATTCCCACAGTCTATACAGATACTATAAGCTCCACCAAACCGGTGGGATACTCAGGGAGCACTCCATAGGTACGGTACAAACCAAACTCATAATGAGCTCGATAAGGCATATGACAAGGCACGCAAGGCAATGCCTAGGATAGGATACTACCATTTTGCGGATCCAGACTGGTGGTAACGCATAGCAGCTACTACCGCCCACCTCGGAACACACTCCCATAATCAAAATCGAAGGGTGGTCACCAAATCAATCACAAAGTAATAAATATGGTATCAAAGAAATGCGTCCGATCGGAGGTGCGACCTCACTTAGTCCGGCATGGCTCCTGTTTTAGTCATATCAAGCTGACCGAGGGGGTCAGGGCTGCGTTCATACCTCATACAGTAGCGTTTGCCAAGCCAACCTACTTCATTCTGGATTCTCCACCACGTACACTGTTGTTAAAGTGGTTTTCGGTATTGACAGAGAGTATGACAATATCCGATCCCGGTCTCTTTAACAACCAAACGCTTATTTCACACCGGATGGTTGTTTTACATTTCCAAAACCGATTTATAATTGATATCAAAATATCATATTTACTTCAAAATCATATCACTTCCGAAATCATATTCACTTTCAAAATCATATCACTTTCGAAATCATATTCACTTTCGAAATCATATCCACAAAATAGGTTAAACTCTCATTTCAAAATCATCATATTTACTCAAAATATGTCATTTCACCAGAAAATATCATTTCAAATTCCAACGTAGGTTATAACATCATTTAACCATATTCGCTTTTAAATCAAGGATTTAAATATAAACGATTCAACCTTGCACCGTTTGAAATTTAGAAAATATTTTGGATAGTCATAAACAGTTTAAATATTTTAAAATAGTTTAAAAATAGTTTAATAGTTTAAAATAGCTTTAATATAGTTTTAATAGTTTTAAAATAGTTTTATATAGTTTTAATAGTTAAAAATAGTTTTAATAGTTTAAAATAGCTTTAATAGTTAAAAATAGTTTAAAAATAGTTTAATAGTTTAAAATAGGTTTAAAAAAGTTTAAAATGGTTTTAAAATAGTTTTATATAGTTTTAATAGTTAAAAATAGTTTATAATAGTGTTAATAGTTTAAAATAGCTTTAAAATAGTTTTAATAGTTAAATTAGTTTTAATAGTTTAAGGATTTTAAATTAGTTAAAATAGTTTAATATAAAATGGTTTGATTATTGGAAATGGTTTATATAGTAAATAGTTTTGAAATTCTATATAATCTAAATTTAAAATAGTGGAAATTAGCCACAAGGGCCTCTTTAGCTAGTGCAATTAGTTTCTAGAACGCACAACTGAAATAATTACTTTTAAGGATAAAATGCAAAATAATTAGTTTCTAAGGCCTAAAAACCTATGAAATTATGTCCTTGAAAGTAATTGGACCCCTGACTTTGTCCTTAAAAGTAATTATTCTGCTGACTTTGGCCTTGAAATTAATTTCTGTGGATGTGTGTCCTAGAAACTAATTGGACTGCAAAGTTTGTCCTTCTAGTGAAATGCCCCTTTAAAAACATAGATTTTTAAACAGTTTATATTAAATAATTTATTTTGAAATAGTATCACATCAAACCGTTTCTTTCATTTCAACAAATTTGGACCATATCCAGGGTTCAAATCAACAAAACTCAATTTTAAACTTTCAATTCAATTTCTCATTAAACCATTTCAATTTATATTGATTTCAAATCCATGTTTGAACTACAAATTTAAACCACTTCAAATTCGATAGATTTCAAAGTTTAAAATATTCAACGTTTACAATAACTCAATTTTGATAAATTTCATTTATATTTCAAAATTCAATTTTAAAATTTCAATTTAAATTCTTTAAACAATTCATTAAAACCAATATCAATTTCAACATTTTAAAGCTTGAAGTTAAAAAAATAATTCAATTCATATAAAACAAATTTTATTTCATAATATAATTTAACTGGATTCAAAAATTTAAGGATTTAAAATCATTTAATTTAACCAATCCAGTGTCCGTATATAATTTTCTACCCTATGGTCAAGTGATACAGATATATATCATTTCAACCCGCAATAAATTTAAATTTATGGGTATATATTATTTCAACCCACAATCCCGAGTTAAAATTCCAAATCCATAAAATCGCTCGAGTCGATGATTTCAACCCATAACGATGTTTCCCTAATCTATAAGAGCATTCGGGTATGTATCATTTCAACCCATAGTGATTTTCCTAACAATAGCTAAGGGAACTTGCAGTGTGATAACAATATATAAAATAAACATAACATCAACTCATCCAAAATGTCAACAATTAAGCATCCATCACAATCATCATCCAAATCAACCAATAAGTCACAATAATTAACTGGTTATCATTATCAGGTAATTAACTAACAATTTAATTCAATATAAATTTAAATGGCAATTTAATTCAAATTAAATTCAAATTAAATTTAAATGACAATTTAAAATACCAAACAGCAATCAATAATTTTCTAATCACATCATAAATTTAATCTAACTAACATAATATTGTTTAGCATTTGTGAGTGGGTTAAAACACTCACCTTTGATTTGTCGTCGATTTAAAATGCAAAATTAGCCTAAAATTTAATAGTCTCAGAATGCAGCTAAACAAGTTCCATAATGTCTGGAATTTTGATACGATTCCAACGGAAAAAACCGCACGTGAATCTAAGCTCGTATGCAAAAGATATTAATGTTAGAAGATTGGAAAATTTCGACTTCGAGTTTTACTTTGGTCCGCCGCCTCAAATACTCGGTGCTCGCTCTGAGTTTTTGCCCAAACGACCCGAGAGCCGAGTCATTTGGTTCCTGACCTGAAGTCGCTGCAGGGTTTTCGCCTCTTGAACCTAAAGCGCGACCCGATGCCAATCACTTACAGACCCCTAGCTAACGTCTTCACCGACCCGGAGCCATTCACATAGAGACCCGAAGAAACCTCGTCTCTGACCCGAAGTGAACCTCTTCCTGACTCGAAGTAAACCTTGAGCAACCTTTTTTTTTTAAATTGAAATTAGGGTTTTGATGTTGTCAGCCATTGGAAAGAGGAGATGAGAAAGAAATGTACATACATGCAATAAGAAAACGCTGCTTGGGTTTCAGAAAAGAAATCTATTTATATGAACAAAGATAGATAAGAATGAATTGACAGATCGATTTGGATCGAAATGATAACAACGACACAAAAAGCCCGTTTCGTTCCCGAAGTGAAACTGGGTCATCCAATATATCGAAATATATGTTTTCGATATTTTTAAACTCAATGGAACTAGTTTCAAACCCCAATTCCATTATATACAAAAGTTAGCTTTTTAAAACCAGCTTATTTTATATTGAATTCATTTAATTGATTTCTACGTGTTTCGAGCCTGCATGATCCAATGATAAGTCCGATCGCTACGAAACTTGAAATCCTACAATAATTCACTGTTACGGATCCGATGAAACTAGTTTCATCGAAATCTGAGACAGTGGCCAAAATGGCTAATTTCACGTTAATTAAATAAATTATTATTAAACTGGTTTAATCACTTTTAAATTCAAATCTACAAGTTAACCATTTTATCATTCTTGATTATAGAGAAATTTAATAATCTTTTTAAAATAAATTTTCCTTATTAAACCTAAGATTTAAATATTACACTAATTACAGCGTTCAATTATAATTGTAATAAATTCATTCACTATAATTTTAAAATCAAAATAAATTCATTTATTTTGATTTCACTCTTATTATTTAATCAATTATTACCTGATGAATATAATTAACGTTAGTTTACATTTTTTTAAGTTCATATTCTACAGTTATCATCTTTTACCATATTAACTGCAATGATTAATTACATTAATTTTCGTTGATTTCCAAATCAATTTCAACGGATTAAATAATAAGACGATAAATAAGCAATTGTTACTTTTACGTAATTTAATCACATTTATAAGTTTATTATTTACAACAAGATTATAAATTTGCATACAAATATTTGATTTCACATTATATACTAAAACCAATTAAATAAAATAACATACAATTTCATTATTAATACAACATTGAATTTATTTCCTTATTTACAATTATCACAACATTAACTTTACAATTAACTCAATTGATTGAAATTATCTTAAAATAATTATCAATAACATTCAAACAACATTATTAAATCATATTCAAATTATTTTTCTTATTAATAAATCATAAATTTTATTTCTTACAATATTAAATTCTAAAATATTATTAAATTTAATATTTTAATTATCGAAAATTACGGGTCGTTATGTTCAATTCAAATAAGAAAGCAAACCAATCAAAACCTTGTTCTTTTAAACGATTTGACATTGTCGAAAGCTCTTTGTCGAAAGCTAACAAGCGTATTTTCCTTTAAACCAAAACAAAGTTTCATCTCCTTCGAAAGCTCTTACCTTTCGTCCCGAAATCTTTCAACTCCTTCCAATTCACTACGTACCAGTTGCTTGATACCATGTGCAATGGTTATTTGACCTAGTCGAAAGGTTTGATACCTTTCGACTTTGTCGGAAGGTTTGGAATGGAGGCGGAACCTTTTGCCGAAAGAGTTGAAATAGTAGAAAAACTATTTATTTGTACTTTAAATTAGTTCTTTTGTCTAAATCTGATTGGTTGCCAGAATTTTATATTCAAAATGCTGCCGACTTTCCTTATTTGGAAATTTAAATAATTTTGAAAAGCCCCTTTCTCCTTTATAATTATATAAAACATTTAAGTCCCATACCTTAAATAATTTTATATAACTATTAAATCATCTTAGAAAATTCTGGAAAAATTCCAGAAAATTAATTAATTTTCCTTTTCAACATATAAAATTTTCGGATCCAAACAAACAATTTTTTCCCCGTAAATAATTTATAATCCAAAACACCATTTTCTTCCTTAGAAAATTCATAATAAATCCACAAAATTCAAAAAAATCTGAAAATCGAAACCCATCTCTAAAATAACTTTTTAGATCATCATAAAAATTCGCAAGGCTAACGGATGTCATTTAATAGGGTTTTCATCTTAAAACATGTCATAAAATCTATATGAACATTAATAAATCATCAACATGTTTATATAATCATCTCAACATTTAAAAACATGGCAAACCTTTGCAAAATATTCAGGTTTAATCTTAAAATAGAAACCAATATAAATTTAGAGATGCAAACATTATTCACCTTTGCTTTAGAGATTAAGGAGCTTGAGATTTGAATGAGTTTGATTTGAATTTGCTTTTCCTTTAGCTTTTCTTTAGTTTCCTCTTCTCCTTTCCTTGTTAATGGTGGCCGACCTCAATTTTGAAAATTTTGAAATGAAATGAATGTGTGTATAACACACGGCCTAAGGAAGGTGATATAGGAGTGGCCTCTTTCCCATAATACCCCTCCTCTAATTCATTTTAAACCCTTTTTAATTCATTAGTTTAAAAAAGGCACGACTACCCTATTAAATAATATCTCAATCCCCTAATCAACACATTATTTTATTTAGTTTATCTAACTAAATCTCCTAAATAATGTTATCAAAAATCTGGGGTGTTACAGACTCCCCTCCTTAAACAATTTTGTCCTCGAAATTACAATAAGGCTAACAAAGCAAACAAGCAGGTAAAACATATCATCAAACAAGTCAGGATAAGTATCTCTAATCCTGCTCTCAAGACCGTCTTGGCTCTAAGCCTCTTCTCATCTCTCGCAACAATGCGAACTAACTTCCTCACTATGGTCAAGTCCGATTCTACCACTAAATCATCTAGCACTGTCGGTGCAATAGCAGTCTCCGGGTCTCTAACACACTTTATGAGATGAGAAATATGAAAAACGTCATAGACACCTGCCAAACTGCTCGGTAACTCAAGTCTATACGCAAGTTTTTCGATCTTCTCAAGAATAGGAAAAGGTCCAACAAACCTAGGAGATAACTTCCTTCACTTCCCAAATCTAAGCACACCCTTCATCGGTGATACTTTGACGAAAACCTGGTCCCTAACTGAGAACTCTAAATCTTTCCATCTCTTATCTACATAACTTTTCAACCTAGACTGAGCCTCCTTCATTCTAGCCTGAATGACCTCAATCTTTTCTGCAGCCTCTCTAACCAGATCTGGACCAAGAATCAACCTATCCTCCGTCTTCAACCAACATACGAAAGACTTGCATGGCCTTCCATACAAAGCTTCAAATGGTGCCATCCTAATACTAGTCTAATAATTGTTATACGAAAACCCGACTAGATGCAGATGGTCTTCCCATGATCCCCCGAAATCAAGAACACAAGCTCTTGACAAATCTTCCAAGATCTTGTTAACTCTTTACGTTTTCCCATCTGTCTGCGGATGGTAAGCGGTATTCATCTTAAGCTTGGTTCCCAAAACTTCCTATAGACTCTTTTAAAACTCGCTAGTGAACAAGGAATCTCTATCACTAACTATACTGCTCAGAACTCCATGCAGTCTAATCACATTCTTCATGAACAATCTTGCTAATACAGGTGCCATTCTAGTTGACCTAACTGGAATGAAATGGGTACTCTTGGTCAATCTGTTCACTATGACCCATATACTTTCATTACCCCTGTTCGACCTTGGCAACTTGTCAATGAAGTCCATAGAAATAGAATCCTACTTCCACACTGGAATATCTAACGGCTGAAGCAAACCACTTGGCTTCTAGTGTTCGGCCTTTGCCTGTTGGAAATTCAAACACTGCGTTATACACAAACCAATATCCCGCTTCATTCCTTCGCAGAAGAAACTCCTCTTCATATCCTGATACATCTTGGTACCTTCGGGATGTATAGTGAACTTCGAACGATGGCATTCATCTAAGGCTTCCTTCCTTATGTTTCCTACACTCGGAACACATAATCTTTCTTTCTTTCTCAACCACTCATTCTGATCAAGACTGAAATCTTTCAAGTCATCACTCTTGGTTCCTTCCTTTAGCTTCCTAATCCGTTCAGCTAACAATGGATCCTCCATCTGCGTAGAAGCAATCTGTTTGATCAACACTGGTCGAATTTCCAAACAAGACAATACAATTGTATTCCCGCTAGACCCAGCCTCGGACCTCCACTACACTCTGCAATCTGCTAATGCTTCTAATCTTTCCACTCAGCCATCATTGCTAACACTACATTCTGATGCTTCCTGCTAAGTGCATATGCAACCTTGTTGCCTTTCCCTGGTGTGTACTCAATCCCAAAATCATAAGCGGCTATGAACTCTAACCACCTCTGTTGTCTCATGTTCAGCTCCTTTTGAGAGAACAAATACTTCAACAACTTATGATCTATATACAGCTCAAACTTTTCTCCCAAAAGGTAATGTCTCCACACCTTTAATGCAAAAATCACTGCAGCCAATTCCAAATCATGCATTTGATATCTAACCCCATGTGGTCTAAGCTATCTAAAAGCGTAGGCAATCACTTTACCTCTCTGCATTAAAATAGCTCCTTATCCTATTCCACACGCATCGGTACAAGCTACCAAATCTTGATTCCCTTCTGGAACAACCAAAACAGGTGCATGGGTCAATAAGTGCTTCAAATTCTGAAACGCTTCCTCACTCTTATCGGTCCATATAAACTTCACATCCTTCCTCGTCAGCCTGGTCATCGGTGCTGCTATCCGCGAAATCCTTAATGAACCTCCGATAATAACCAGCCAATCCAAGGAAACTTTTAATCTCGGTTACTGTCTCGGGACTCTTCCAACTATTCACTGCCTCTATTTTAGTCGGATCCACTGGCAACCCTTCCTATGAGATTGCATGACTAAGAAACTTTACCTCCTTCTTCCAGAAGTAACACTTCGAAAACTTCGCTTTCAGCTGATGCTGCCTCAGCATCTCAAGCACCACTCTAAGATGAAATTCATGCTCTCTTTGATCCTTAGAGTAAATCAAGATATCGTCTATGAAAACCAGCACAAACTTATCCAAGTGCTCTCAGAAAATCCGGTTCATCAAATCCACAAAGAAAGCTGGAGCATTCGTTAGTCCTAACGGCATGACTAACCAATCGTACAACCAATATCTGGTCCTGAACGCTGTCAGAGATACACTATCCTCTGCTACCTTGAGCTGATGGAAACCTATTGTCAAATCCAATTGAGAAAATACCTTTGCTCCACTTAGCTGGTCGAACAAATCGTCAATCCTGGGCAATGGATACCTATTCTTTATCGTCCTCTTATTCAACTTATGATAATCGATACATAGCCTCAACGATCCGTCCGACTTCTTAGCAAACACTGTCGCTGCACCCCATGACAAACTGCTCGGCCTGATAAAACTCTTGCCTTCTAAATCCACCAACTGCACCTTCAATTCCCTCATCTCTGAAGGGGTCATCCTGCTTGGCGGCCTACTCATTGGTTCGGCTCCCGGAACCAAATCTATCCGAAACTCAATAGCTCGCCTCGGTGGCTATCCAACTACAGGCTCAAACACATCTACGAATTCTCTAACCATGAAAACTCAGCTCGACTCATCATCTGAATCTAAAGCACCCAATAAAGCAAACACTGCACCACTAGAACCTCCTACGATAAAGAAAATCTGTTTGCTACAATCAGGAGATATCTTCCTATCTTGGCAAAATATCCTAGCAACGTACTCACTTAACCAATCCATACCTAGGATGATTCCAAACCGCACAAAATCAAACACATGCAAACTGCATACAAAAGTATGACCTAACAGGTCAAACTCAAACTGATCACACCTCAACCCTAGAGTTGCATACCCTCCTATTGGATTCGCAACCCGTAAGGAAGTAACTAAATAAGTGGGTTCAAGGTTAAGTTTATCTATCAAACATCTAGATATAAAAGAATGCGATGCACCAGTATCAAATAAAACACTAACAAACATACCATGAATCTGAAGCGTTCCTCCAAGAACTGCCTTCCCCTTCTCCTGGGCTGTTGACTTAGAAGCAGTAGGCTCCAATGCATACACCTTGCCCTTACCACCTCTAATGGGCTTCTTGCACCAGGTTCTTCTAATGGCCTATATGGTCATAGTTGTAGCACCTGAAATTCTTCCCCTTAGCCACATCCTTTGCTTTCCCTGAGCGACACTCATTAGCAAAGTGCCCTTTCTTATCGCATTTATAGCAGACAACCTCAGACTTCGCTTTCTTGGCTGCTCCACCCTTTTGAGCACCTTTCTTGGGAAAGAACTTTCTTTTCTGGCCCTGCCCAACCTAGACCCTATTTTCCTTGCTCTTCTCCAAAGACTCAAGGACTTCTTCCTGCCTCAAAGCCATCTCTACAACAATATTAGAAGGATCTCTAAGATGAGACAAAGTAACACTAGCCAACTCCGGCTTCAATCCTTTGATAAACTTCTCATTCCGCTTCAACACTGTATCCATTGAAGCATACCCATACGGGGCCAACTCTTCAACTTCCTAACATACTCAACATCTGATATCTCACCCTGCACTAGCTCAACAAACTGCCTAATCAAAGCTGACTGTGCCATAACAGACATAAACCTCTCTTGGAATCTCCTCTTGAAATCCTCCCAGGTTACTGTCTCCTCATCAACTGTCATTGTTACATTGTTCCACCAAAACAATGCGGCTCCCTGAAGTTGCCTGGACGCCAACCTCCTCTTCTGCTCATCATTGAGCCTTAGATCAGCAAAAATCCTTTTGCAGTGCAACAACCAGTTCTCAACTTCAATGACATCCTCCATTCCCACAAACGGCTTCCCTCCCAGCTTCACATAATCACCACTCATCTTAGTGAAATGATTTACTACCGGAACTTCTAGAACCCCTGCTTCTGCAGCATTTCCTCCTAACACTCCGGTTGCAACTCCTGCCTGCAACTCCTACCTGCATCATATTCCTGAAGAACTGATACATGGCTTCTATTCCAACTTACGGGACTTCAGCACCTACATTCTCTACCTGACCTTTAAAATAATTTAATTCAGAGCTCAACTTTTGAAATAATTTAATTCAGAGCTCAACTTTTGAAATATCGATTTAAATTACCTTTACTTAGCAATATTTAAAGTTCGAATAAAAGTCCAAATCTTTTAAAACAAATCAATTTCCGAAATTCAAATCATATTTCAATTATAACTTCAAAATCTCAGCTTCAATTATTTAAACTATTCCTATAACCAAATTTAAATTCCAACCTTCTGAGCTCAAGTTCGAAAATAATTTAATTTTCATAAATTTAATTTTTATTTCTTTAAATCAAAATCATTTAAATAATTTCAAATAAAAATTATGAAATCATTTAATTTAACCAATCCGGTGTCCGTATATAATTTTATATCCTATGGCCAAGTGAATAGTTATTTCAATTTAATTTCAGAGATGGATATATATCATTTCAATCCAAAATAAATGCCATAGGTATATATCATTTCAATCTATTTCTTAATTTATTCGAGATAATTCAAATAACAGTTTATATACAGTCAATTAATATACAGAGGGATAACATGATATATCAAAATAAATAAACATCCAAATTATTGAAAATATCAATTAATAACATCCATCACAATCAACATCCAAATCAATCAAAATATCATAACAATTTACTAATTATCAATAATCAGGAATTAGTTAGCAATTTAATTTCCATTTCAAATTTGAACTGTCAATTCAAATTCCTATCATTTTATTTCATATCAATTTAAATGTCAGTTAAATTTACCAAACAGCAGTTAATAAATTTAAATCACTTCATGATATAAATTTAACTAACATAAAAATATTCTAGTACTCCATGAGCGTTATAAAACACTCACCTTTTGGAAACTGAAAATATTTTCAGCTTCAAATAAATACCACTTTGATTCCATGCTGTAGATGATGTCGATACGGCCGCATTGTAACTCGTTTCGACCGAAACAAACCTCGTATGCAAAAGATATACGATAAAATTAATATAACGATTATAATTAAAATATAAATTATTTTAATAAAAGTAATTAACAAACCTAATCACTCCAACATACTCGCTATAGTGCCAGATCGCTGCCTATTCCAGATCGCGATTTCCTTCTCCTTTATTTTTTTTATAACACGGTCGAACATTAGCCGATAACCAGCCCAGGTCGCTTGACATCGCACTACGCCGCCCTCCACCAACATGCCGCGCGCACCAACGAGCATCCAAAACCCATAAACAGACACGCGAATCACCTCTCCCTTTGTCCCCGCCAGATATCCTAGAGCGAAACCCCAGAACCCAACTCGCGACTGGTAGCCTCGACGCGTGCGCACCATCGAACCTTCGGAGTTCGATCGACCTCCATCACCGGAGGTGCCTCTCCAGTTCGTCCGCGATCGTTTGAATTTTTTTTCCTTTTTTGTTTTCGTTCACTGCAATGAAATGAGAGAATGGGGTACGGGGAAAGATAGAAGTGTGTGTGGTGCGTATGAGATGTTGGAAGAAAGAATATATATATAATATAATATTATAATTAGAAAATATCTCGCCCGATTGACCCACGAAATTTCGAATTCCAAACTATGTGTGCTGCCTGGCGTTCTATAAGTTTTACCCTTATTCCGAACACAATAGAATAGGTATCGGAAGCCAATTACATCATATTCAGAAGATAGCTTTTCAAAATTAATTTATTTTAATTAAATTCTGAAATTAAATTCTACGCGTTTCAAGCTCGCATGGCCAAACGATAAGTCCGATCGCTACGAACCTTGAAATCCTATAATAATTTACAACTACAGATCCGATGAAACTGGTTTCATCAAAATCCGAGACAGTGGCCAAAATGTCTATTTCTACACGTTAATTAACATATAAGATTTCCAATTTCTATTTATTCACCTTTGAATTCAATTTTAAAAGTAAACAATCTTCATTCTTATTTAAATAAAATTTAAATCAACTCTCGACATCATTTTCATTCTCATTAAATTTAAAATTCAATTATTTAAACAATTTCTATTATTAAATTCAACAATTTAATTTTTTAATAAATTACGTTAATAAATAATTCAACATTTATTAACAACTAGTTTATCATCGTCTAAATAATTCAACATCTATTATTCAATCTCACATATTGATTATAAACGCATTCAATACGTAGAATTTCATTTCAACACTTGTTATTGTCAAAATCTTCAAAATTGTTTATTTAAAAATTTTATTCATGTTCAAATTAAATAAATTACATAAATAAAACATTAAATTTTTATTTCTACCCATTTTTATCTAATAATCACATTAAATTTAATAATTTAAAATAGTTAAAAGTACGGGTCGTTACAATGTGAGTGAGAAAACTTACCGAAACGATGTTTGAATACCAAATCGATGAAAAAACGATGACAAATCCGCCACCACCCTTTGCCAAGTCAATCATCGTCGCCATCGAAGATTGCAGCCAACCCCTCATTGCTAAATCTTTACCACTACTAGCATCACCCGAGCTACTACAATGCTGCTCCATCACACAATCAACCCGGTCGCACACTCAATCAGCTAACGTCAACAGTCGCCTTCAAACACAGGTCCCTGCCAACACATGTCCGCACCAACCACCTACAACACCGAAGTCCCCAACCACTACACAGTTCATGCATAACCTCCAAACCCTCCTTGTCGATCATGATGCCACCTCGAAGCCCAGTCGACCACGCACCACGTCCCCTACCATTGCACTACCCCAAATTGCGACATCCCATCTTCACCATCACATGCCTAGGAAGGTCTCCCCAATCATGTTTGCTCCTCCTAGACTTGATCGATGAGCGTGCGCCTCGAGCGCATAAATTATTATTTTCTATTTTTTCCTGTCGCGCGCATTTTCGATTGAAAATTTAGGACTGAAGACTGAAAATGGAAGGTTTGGTTTTTTATTTGGGTGAAGCAAACGGGAAATTTCTAGAGAGGTGAATAAAGGAAGATGTTTAATGGGCTTGGGCCTAATCGGGCTCTAGTTAAATTTAATTAATTCAATTTCCTTTTCTTTTCACAATCCCTTTTAATTTATTTGTAAATAAATTTCAAACTAATCTATATTAATTTACACTTTAAAATATTGTAATTAATTAAAACAACTTATTCAATTTCAATATATTATCCAAAAAGAATTTATTAATTTTATTTCGATTTATTATAACAAGACCTTTTATTAATTATATTTCAAATAAGTAAGAATATATTTCCAAAATAATCATTTAAAATCGAATAAAAATATTTCAATCTCAATTAAATTAATTAATTATTACGACGTAGAAAACAGGATTGTTATACTACCCACCTTATCAAAGCCTTTGGAGGGGGAAGATCTATTTATTTATTTAGCATTATCTGTGCATGCTTTGAGTGCTGCCCTCATACATGAAGAAACTAGAATCCAAAGGCCGGTATATTACATCAGTAAGTAATTAAAAGGAGCTGAAAGAAACTATCTAAATTTGAAAAACTGGCATATTGTTTGTTGATCGCATCGAGGAAGCTTCGTCCATACTTCCAAGCCCATCCCATCAAGGTGTTGACTGATAAGCCCTTAAGACAGGTCCTACAATGGTCTGAGACCTTTGGGTGATTATTGAAGTGGAATATCGAACTGAGTTAGTACGATATATTGTATCATCCCAGGAGGGCGACCCAAGGCCAAGCGTTGGCCGATTTCCTTGCCAAGTTCACTGCTCAAGATGACGAAAGGGAAGATATTATAGAGCAGAGAGCTCAATGGAAGTTGCCCATGGATGGAGCATCCAATGAACGGTTCTCGAGAACAAGAGTAGTTTTGGTAACCCCCGAGGAATGATCAGTTTGCTATGCCTTAAAACTTGAGTTCCTCGCAAAGAACAACGAGGCAGAGTATGAAGCCCTAATTGCAGGATTCAAGATCATGAAGAAATAGGAAGTCAAGACCTTGCACATATACAGTGACTCTCAGTTGGTGGTCTACCAAGTAAGGAAGGAATTCCAAGCAAAGGGTGCTAGGCTAGCCCCTTATTTGATGAAGGTTATGGAACTACTCAATGATTTTTAATATTACACGATAACGCATATTCCTAGGGAAGAAAACACGATACCTGATTCTCTAGCCAAGTTGGCTAGCTCCGGGGATACACAACTTATGGGTTTAGTTCCAGTGGAAATATTATCAGCTGTGAGCATCAGCTAGATGGATATCGGTTGGATCTTCAAATAAGAACCTAAGAAAGAATCATGGATCACTCTGATCAAGGAGTACCTACTAAAGGGAACTCTTTCAGATGGAGGAGCAAATAGTGGAAACTACTATGCCAGGCTCTACGATTTATTGCCTAAGATGAACTATTATCCAGAAGAGATTTCTTTGTTCCCTTACTATGGTATGTCACCCACAAAGAAGCTAAAAAGATCATTGTGCATGTGCACGAAGGATCTTGTGGTGGTAACACTAGGGGCAAATGTTAACGAAGAAGGTTCTTTGCTACGCGTACTTCTAGCCAACTTTCAATAGAGATGCATCCGATTACACAGGAGGTGTGACCAATACCAAAGATTTTCCAAAATTCACAAAGCCTTAGTTACGGAAATTATGCAAATGGTCAACCCATGGCCTGCATTATGGGAAATCAACATTATTGGAGTGTTGCCAATATCGAAGGGCGGAGCGAAGTAGCCATTGTTGAAGTTGATTTTTTATGAAGCACCAAGGTGGAACCGCTTGCCATGATCACCACAAAGAAGGTGATCAACTTCTTAGTCAAGAATATTATCTAACGATTTGGGATCCCATAAATTATCATTTTCGACAACGAGACCCATAGTCCCAGCTCGGCGTTTAAGAACTTTAGCAGTAAGTATCAGATTGAGAAAAGATTTTATACAGTAGTGGATCCGTAAGAAAATGGATAGGTGGAAAAAGTAAACAAAATCATCAAGTCCATTCTAAAATAACGATTGACAAAGGTCAAAGGCAAGTGGGTCAATGAATTACCATTGGCACTTTGGGCCTATCGAACGACTCACAAATCCGCGATGGATCACACTCCATTTGCTTTGGCCTACGAGTCAGAGGCCATGATTCCAATTAAATTGGAAGTGCAAACTCATCGGAAGATCCATTGTGATCCCAAAAAGATGAGGAACTCCTACTTGAGTCCCTCGATATGATCGATGAGAAGCGCAATGAAGTTGACTTAAGAGTTGATGTTTATCGAAAGCGAGTAGCCCGACATTATAACATAAGGGTCAAGAACCGGACCTTCAAGATTGGCTATTTTATTCTTAAATGAATCTTCCCTGGTCCAGTGAATATGGGCCCGACTTAGGAAGGTCTGTATGCTATCGAACACAAGCTTTGAGATGGAACATTCAAATAGCAACTACAAATGGAATTTTACTTCCAAGGGCATGGAATAGCGAACATTACTATTTCGCTTAGAACTATCTTTGTACATATTTTATTAATCTCAATGTAAAGAGGCATGAATTGCCGTTATCGTGGACATAAAATGAATTGGTCTTGGGGGATCGATGAATTTGCATTCTCATTAGCTATGTTTTGCGCTGTGGACAATAGCATGATTGAATGATACATATTTATATAATATATGATTGTTGCTGCCCGAAGTTAGGTGCCGATCAAACTTATGGTCTGTAAATGGACCTAAGGAACGTGACTATTCCAGGCATCTGGAGTAGATGCCAAATAACTCCTTTGACCCATGATATGGACAATGGAGTATAAACACATAAGGGATCAAACGAGATAGTTCATCCCAGGAACCATTGCCTAGAGTTGGAAAATTAAACGATTTACGCCCAACCAAAGCTCTCGTCTGGAGTTTGGCGAAGCACAAGCCCTTACCCGAAGAACGATGAGGTCAAACATCTACGCCCGGAGTTAAGCAAGTTCTTCCCCAAGTATCTGAGAAATGAATACTTTAACCACCATTTTAATTTATCAGCACTAATCTATGCCCGGAGTTAGGCAAGATCGGATGAAAAAATCTGCAAAATGGATGCTTTAATCACCGCTCTAAGTGATCAACCCTGGTCAATGCCTGGAGTAAGGCAAGATCAGGTAAAAACGTCCACGAAATAGACGTTCAAGCTGCTACTCTAAGCAATCAATTCTAGTGAAGACCCGAAATTAGACTTAGCCGAGCAAGGATGCTCGAAGATAGGCATCCAAGCCACTATTCTCTAAGAAAGAGAATAACATAATTTCAGCCATTACCATTAGTCCAATATAACTCGACTAAAAGATAACGAAACGAGCTATTAATTTGGATGAATGATGATGTAGAAATGATTCACATGCATGTGAGAAAATATAATAAATACATTTCCCAATTCTTAAACATATTGACACAAGGCTTGAATGGAAAACAAGTCTAATTTTTATTAACATACTACTTGAACAAAACGCGAGGGCTATACTCGCACAACTTTAGCATATTTACATAGATATTTGAACAAAACAAATGATGACAAAAACAAAGAAGGATGCCACTAAATTTTCTTCCTCCTCTTCGACTCCTTCTTCTTCTCCTCGGAGGAGTGAGTTCCAGACTCGCTAGATTTCTTCCTACTTCTATCTTGCCTTTATGGCCCTTCAGAAGGTCGCTCCACGAGAACTCGGGAGGCATATTCTGAACATCTCCAGAAGTAGGGGTGGTAATAGGAGTGAAGATTAGCTAATCGGGTAACGAGATGGATAGAGGAGGAGTTATATCAACATCTTTCTCTTTCGTGATATCCTTAGCCAGTAAGGCTTGAGCTTGGAGCATGTCTTCCATTATGGTCCCCGAAGGAGGATCGAAAGCCCCGATTATGGCGACATTCTCCTCTTTCTAAGCCCTATGGTCATCACCCTCGGTTTGTTCATTCAAAGCATCAACCATTTCAGCACCGAGACTGAGGGCGATACTCACACTATTTGCTGGGATCGCCATCAAGCTAGATATTATTAATGACTCAGTCAAAGTAGCATGAGTGCTGAGTGTTAGGCCCCTTTTAGGTAAAAGAATGATGGAACGCTGACTTGAAACTTGAGAAACATGAATCAGAGATTAATAGCATTGATCGGTGTCGTATGAGCCATCTCAAATATGGGCGAGGATGATGATATAACTCTAGGAGATACAGGCTCAACATGAGTTGGAGTGCTACTAGAACCTCCATCTAGAATGGGCGATAAGGTGAACGACTTTGGTAGCAAGGGGTTATCAGGGTTGTATTGGTCCCCTAATAAGGGCGTCGAAATCATTGTAACCTCAGAAATTGTCCCGATAGTAGAAACGGTAGTATGGTTTGGAAGAGAAGTGATATTTTAAGTAGACAACTACTTAGAGGTCAAATAAGCAGTGATGTTTGTTGTAGAATCACGGAGAGCAGACTTGGAGCTCTCAACTTGATCTTTTTGGGCCTTGATGGGTAATTCGGGATACAGAATTAGCTCACCAGCCCTAAGTGCCTCCAGTTCCTCTTCATCTAGAAGTTCTAGTTTCAACTGCTCTACTATAATAACCTGCATCTCCGACACACCGATCCAAATCCTAATGTAACTTTAGGACACGTCATGTAAAGAAATACAAGCTGTTGGGATTTTAAAACCTTAGAGAGTATAATTACAAGGGTAAATTCTAAGACATTCTACACTTTTAGATCTCACAACGGAAGGAATTAAAATATAATTACATAAAAGAGAAATCTCACAAAAACAGTCTCCAAAATACTTGTTTTCATATATACACTACTTTTAAAGTACAATATAAGCTTTACACACATTTAATACTATACGTAACTACAAAAGAAACAATAAATGGTATGAGAACTCGAACCTGAAGCTTCTTTCTCCATGTTATGATCATGTGCAGTTAACTTCCAAACTATTCTAAATGACATAGGGTATACTAACAGTGTCTGTGAATTCTTAAGGTCCATTATGTAACGGTCGCCCTTTCGACCCTCAAATGTCGACACTAATACATCTACGGTATTCACGTGCCGAGCACCTAAGTGTCGGAAAGACAAAACGTTAGGGTAAAATAAAAAGAAATAAAAAGAAAAAGAACAAGGAAGAGGAGAACACAATAACAGAATCTCACAGCGGAATGATAACGTATAATATCAGAATGTTACTTTTAGAAAAAGAACATTTTAATATACATACAACAATCAGAGAAAAACTAACCTATCATCCGCCTGGACAGTTATAACAAGCTATCGTTACAATTGTTGATAAATATAAACAAAGCAATGCAGCGGATATAAAATCTACAGTAGGAAATTATGTAGCTCCTCTCTCCAAGAGCTACAATGATCATCGATGAAACTTGGAAATATAGACGGGGCTGACCCGAGCATTATAGGACAAATAACATCTGGATCAGTCTGGTAAACCAGTATGAGAAAACTCAAGTTAGGTGAATTATTTTATGTTTATAAAACATGTATAAATAAATGTACATCGTAAGACCACATTGCAAATAAAAACGGATGGGTTTTTACCTTACGATAACCAAACCATTTTATTAGAAAAAATTAAAGATATTATAATAACGTATAGGGTTGGAAATATATATATATGTATATATATAGTAACTGTGTTGTGAGTGAGGGTACAACACAACAATAATAGGTATATAAATCAAATCGCTAAGACGCGTTCGCTAATTGTGTAGGATTCCACGGAGAAGCCCCCATTGCTATGAGGTGGATCTCCTGCACAAGAATCAAAGCTATCCTTCCAAGCAGCATACATCTCTAGTGATGGTACCATAAGGCTAACACAACCAGGTCATCATCCGAACACTCTCGTGAACAATGTGCACACCAAGTATCAATAACTCCGGGCCCAACAATCGAAAGCATACTCTAGATAATGGAGTTGATGTACCCTAATGGGTTAGCTAAGCCCTACGATTGTGCCTCCCTCTTTGGTTTTTGTCAACACCGATGATGAGGTTACATTCTGCATCTTCTCACGAGTTTCCATTGAAACTCGATCGCATAATGAATCCCAAATGGATTCCCATACCCCAACGGGTCTCAGAACAACACATGGTTCCACGATTTAAGATAGAGCTCACGGCTCATCCATATAACACGTATATGGTTCTTGGAGTGGTTACGGTAAGAGTCATCTCTTACAAGTACACTTCCCCGCTTACCGAATGCCCCATAAACCAATCGATGATTTTTTCGGAATGCTCAATACCGGTTCTTTTGGAAATAAACAGACATGCATAAGAGCAGAGATCACCTTCTAACCGTCTAAGTAGACGGATTTCCTTATCATTTTCTTAGAAGAGCCAACAGGTTTATATGTACAATATAACATCACCGAAGATAACGGTACCATAGAATTCTCATGTTTCTTCTAGATATTTTCAGAGCTAAAACCCTTCAGTGTTAAGTAGGGAATATTTCCATACCACTAATATTAAGAAGGATTACATATTTAGACCAAGATTTGATAGTCGGTTATTTAACTGTCAAATAGAAATAGACAATTAAACATAAGTTTAATTTCATAAGAATTTAAGCATGGTTAAATACATAATCACAGTTAAGTCACATAATTGAATTTCAGTCCCTTTTTAATTAATTTATCTTTTATTAATTAAAAACCCTTTTTATTAGTCAAACTTCTTTATACCTAATCGAACTTCTTTCATTAGTCAAAACTTCCTTTATTAATTAATACTCCTTTATTAATTAATAACTCACTTTATGTACTTGTATATATTGTTTAATTTTTCACTTACCCTTTCAATACTTAAAAAGTATTCATATACTTATTCCAATGGTATAAGTATATTCACAAATTACTTAACAAGTTTTATTTACTTTAAAATATAATCAAAGAGATTAAAACAACTACCACTAAAACATTGTTAAAATAAACTCCTTTTCTATTATAAATTAAACATACAACATATTCTATAAAAGATTCCTATACTTGTTATTATCTTTAAAATTCAGTATTAAAGATCTAAATATTTTTATAATATTTCTTCTAAATTATAATTTAAGGTTTTAAAAACAAATGTTGCTAAAACATTGTTTACTACAAACCCAAAACCATTCCATTTAATCATTATCTTTAAAACTCTCTTTTAAAGGTTTAATTACATTTAAGGTTTAAAGACAAGTGTTGCTAAAAACAATTGTCACAAAAAACCCAAACATTTTACACTTTGAAAACATTCCCCTTTTTAAATTCCCTTTTTATTATATTGATGGAATATTTAATTTAATACTTAAAACTTGTATGTCTATATATATATGTATATATAAATACTTTAAAATATTTACTAATTTGTTAAAACTACTTAAAATATGTTTTGATATACATACACTAATTTATTTATATGTTAAAATATTTAATATTAAAAAGATTTAAAAAGATAACATAACATAAAACTTCTATTTATTTAAATAAAATATTTAACTTGTTAACTAAAAACTATATATGTACCTAAAATACTTTAAAAACTATTATATTATTAGAAATACTTTAATAACTATTATATTATTGGAGATACTTTACAAACTATTATGTAATTGGAATTACTTTAAAAACTATTATATTATTATTTAAAACATTTGTATTAAATATCTCCTAAAAATAGTTATTTAAAATTCAAAAAACATATTCAATATGAAAACCCATTTACGTTTGAAATTCAGAAATAATTATAAAACATTTTTAAACTTCAAAACTTCTAAAATTAATTTCTTTAAACAAATATTTATAAAGTTATTTTAAAAAGATTTTGAAAGGATATATATAAAGTAGAAGTCATTTTTACTTTATTAAACCAAATATTTCCATCACCACTTTTTATCTAATGGTAATAACTTCCCAAGTTATCCATTTATGTCCAACACGCTAAAACATATGCAAACAACCCAATATATATTTAAAATATATATTTATCCCAATTTAAACACATGTTTAATTTCAGGGATTTCAAAGCACGTTTCTAACGACTCAATCCCTTCAACCATTCATAATATAGTTTCCAACAAATCATATATCACAATATAATAAAAGTAAAATCAACAGTGATGAGGAATCCTATTGGATCTCTCCAACCTGTCCCACCACATCACATACAGTACATAGTCATAAAATATAAATCCACCGCTTCAAGTTGGGATCATATACAAAGGGTCATCTGCTCATACACGAGAACGTATAATGTCGCATCCGCTCCAGAGGCAGGAATATATCCAAACCAACTGGTAAATTTAGTAAATTATCCAAATAAGAAACAACAGTCATAAATAAAATTATCCACATTTGTATAAAATATAAGTTGGCCAGAGAGTTGAGTTAACTCACCGAAATTCAAGTAATCGCCAAAGCGTTCCATTTTGAATTAAAATCGAACGGTCGTTCAATTGTAACACAAATTTCTACAAGCTACAAATTATTCCAATCCAACTTCATTACGTAGTATTCGTTGTAACGAGCGCAACGCAGCTTGTCACGTTCAAATTGGACCTCGTATAAAAACGTAATACATTTATAAACATTCAATTTTAATTAATAATATTAATTAATTACGTCATTAGATTTAATTAATCACCTTTATAAAAACCCTAACCACACTTATTCAAATCAAGGTGCGACATTTCCCAGCACGAACGAAACCCGACCACGCGTCCTTGCCTCACCAGCGCCGTTTGCCATCGCGACTACTATCGAGCACGCCACGACTCCGCTGCCTCCATCGCCGTAGGTGCGATCCCCTCTAGCGCTGCGACCACTGCAAATTCTGAACCCATTGCTACCCCGAACGGAAGCACATATTCGCCACCATGGTGCTTCGATGACGATCGTAGCAGTCGATCTTACTTATGGCGTCGTGCTCTACGTTTTGCTAGTTGAACTCAAAGCCTAGTTCGGCCTTGAATGGCGCCGTGGAAGAAGTGCCATTGGATGAGGCTAGAGGAAATGGTGGCTGAAACTTTAGTTTTAGCTTTTTGTCCAATTTTGTGAGCTCTTAGGTCCTTATATAAAAATATTCAAACACTATTCACACTTTGAAATTCTAAACTCCAATCGAGGCGTGCTGCCTGACGTTCTATACTAAGTACCCTATTCCAAACATAATGGAACTAGTATCGGAACCCAATTCCAAAGTATACATAAGTTAGATTTCAAAATCAAATTATATTAATTTAAATTCCTTTAATTAATTTCTACGTGTTTCGAGCTCGCATGATCAAACGATACGTCCGATCGCCATGAAATTCGATGGCATATAATAATATACTATTATAGATCCAATGGCACTAGTTTCGTTAAAATCCAAGATAGTGCCTCAGATATATAATTTAAACGTTAATTAAAACGAGTTATTTCAAAACCAGTTTAATCACTGTTAATTCCAAATAAAAAGTTTATTATCTTCATTCTTATTTAAACTAAATTTAAATCAGTTTAAGAAATCATTTTTATTCATATCAAATTCAAGATTCAACTATCTAAACAATTCCAAATATTCAAATAACCCTTATATTTAAAATTTAAACTATTTAACTTATAAAATTAACTTTTCAATATTTAAAATCAATTAAATATTTCAAATTCAAATAATAGAAATTCTGGATCGTTACGTTCTTTCCCTCTTAAAAGAATTTCATCCTCGAAATTTTCAAGGTAAGAACAAATGCCACAATCCCTTTAACTTTTCAAAAACAATTAGTTGAAACTTATTATCAAATTTTGTAACCCTTTATATTCATTCACCATTCCAAGTTATAACACAAAAATCAAATTTTAGTTACCAAAATTTCTCAAAATTCTCAAAAAATTTCTAATGTCTTAAATTTACAGAAAATTTCGCTAGTATCCCCTCTGCGCGGTTCAAACGGAAAAATTCATAATATATATAAATATATATATAATCACATAGTATATATCTCATCTCAATGATGAGGCATCCCATAGTGAAAAATATAAAAGTACGATATGTAATCCGAGATGTGTACCTTTTCTTAATATTAGCAAGCATATATATTCACCATAATGCGAAAGTGAGCTTCAAATACGAAGCATACGCCATCCGCACCTACTAAACACTCAACAACCAATGGGAACAAGTATAGAGAAAGTAATATCAATGTATAACATGTACTAATACAATAACTATTGCAAATGTAACAAATGTAACAAGAGAAACCATCAAACAAATAATTTCCATCCAATTAATTCTTAACCATATCAATTTACATTTTTCCAATGTCAACATTTAATTTATTAAAGCCTATTTGATGTACACACACCATTCGTACGTAATATCAAATCCGATCGCTCTCTCAATCACACAATTTCACTTCCGAACTAGTATCGTTCACACGACCACTCTAGTACGGACTTAGATCCGGTTTCTTGATTAGAAACCATCATTCTCCTTGCATATTCATATACTATGATAGAGAATACCAGAATCAATCAAAAATCCATATCCAGTGTTCGCCGTCAAGAATCGAATGAAAAATCCTAACTTTTACCTGTGTAAATCACCTTGAAATCATGTACTCGAATCTGGATCAAACAATTATGCGAATAAAATGGTCTACATACAACTTACTTGTTTGGCTTCTTAACTATACTAAATTCTTTTTACTTACACCCTATTATTCACATCCATTGTTCATATTCATTATTCATATTCATTATACATATTCATTTATCATTCCTTTGATTAACATTCATTTGATTAACATTCATTTGATTAACGTTCATTTGATTAACATTCATTTTACTTAGTATACTTCTTTTAATACAAATACCACTTAGGAACCATTCCATAAAACCATTACTTAAGTTTATTATAAACATTTTATACAACACTACTTATGTTTATTATCACTTCAAAACCAAAGTTCATATCCATTATTTTATTTCATTTAACTTATTCCATTAATTTATTTCATTTTACTTAACTTTCATTTCATAGCTCAATTTCAAATTTTGTTTTGTTTAATCAAAACATTTAACCATTTATTATTTTAAAATTCGGTTTCACTTTCCATTTTCATTAATTTATAAGTTATGCAAACTTATCCACTTACAATTTCATAAATCCTTACTTAAGTTCATTCACATTTTATAATTACAACTTATGGTTATATAATCCCTTTACAACTTAATTTTATATTTATTTCGCACTCTTTAATATCTTACGAGTATCTAAAATTTCCAATTTACTTTATTTAACCAGAATATTTAACAAATTGAAAATTTTATTTTTAAATTTCCATTTTTCAACTTATAAGTTACAAAACTTATTTTCTTATATTTTCACAAAACACTTAGACAAAAATTCTCAGAATTTAAACATCCGGTTCTTATTTCAAATCATTTTGAAATCATATATATACATAACTTTGTTGTATATTAAATCATACATTTTGAATTTTTAAATCAAAACTTGTTTTATCAAAAAAAAAACTTTTATAGCAAATCACTATGGTAGGAATTCCTCACTTGGAAACTCGAAAATAAACGCTGATGATGTTGTAGTCATAACTAGAATTATTTTCCAGTGAATGAAGTGAGTTCAGTGCTTTCTATCTCTTTTTAAATCCTTTTAAAATATTTCTATACAAAAATTGCTTCCAAAATAATACTATTATTATTTTTCACAACACTTTGAAAATATAATTTTCAAAATCACTGATATTTAAATGATCAAATTCTTAGCTTAAATCCATTTTATTTATAAATCATCTTAATAAATCATACTTATACAATTTCACTTCCTTTTTATTTATAAATCATATTTGCCTAATTTCTCTTATCTAGATAAAATCATTTCACAAATGTTGATCATTTTAATTATAATCATTTTTTATAATTCTCATTTTTATATTCACTTTCTTATATAACTCATTTTTCAATTGCATAACTTTGTTTAGGTTAAAATAAACAACTTTATTAAAGTTAAATTTAATAATTGAATATTATTATTTTCTAATAACCAAACACACCACATATAACTATAATAATTTCTGTAAAATTATTCTTTTATATATAAAATATAATCAAGATAAAATTGTTTCATTTACCCAATTTTAAAATAATACTATGTCAAATTACCATGTTCAAGTGTTTAGAGATCCCTATCAATAACGTTAATTACTCGTATTGACTAGAATCTATAAGCCACTCAATAGATAAACCAACACAATATAAAACATTTTTATAGCATTAACAAATACGCACTCATATGTATATATATAAAACTAAAACTCATTCTAGGGTATTACTAACCTTATACATAATGAGTACCCCACCAAAGCCTAGGTGTTTGCACAACCTAAGCTCTGATACGAAAATATAACGGTCGCCCTTTCGACCTTCAAATGACGACACTAATACATCGACGGTATTTGTAACAACCCGAGATTTCACAGTATTATTATTATCATCATGTGTCGATTTAACTGGGTTGCTAATTGTTTGGCGTCTGAATAATCGGAATTCTTTTAAAAATCAGATAGAAATTCTTCTTTCAATTTGTGAAGTATTATACGTGGGCTTAAAAATTTAGTTTGGCCCGTGTTGTTTTGCGTTGTCGAGATGGTTATCTCCACTTGTTCTTTTTCCCCCGGACCCGTTCATTTTTCGTTGGAGAAACCTAAATCAAAAAAGAAAAAGAAAAAGAAAGTAAACAATGGCGGCTCATCTCGTTCGTTCCTCTTTCTGCCGTAATTAGGGCTTCGTAAAATTCGTGTCGCCGCGTTCAAGTGGATCGATCGAAGCTCCTTTGCCTGCCGACCAACCGTCCCCTGGTAGCTTTCTTCGGCAGCTTCTATTTAGGTCGAGTTCGACTTCGAGTGGATATGCGTTCGCCGACAAAAGGTGAGTGAATTTCAACCCTCACTCACATCTAATTCAATCGACTGTCTTCATAAGATTTGAGATCTTGATTTCATTTATGTGGAGTTCGAACTCCCTGGTTTTCGTTCGGACGTATTTATCGAAATTGTCTGTTGATTTATCTGGGTCACTCGTGCTTGTTTGATTGTTGATGACTTGAGTATTTCAGTTTGCTTTTGAAAATCTTTGGATTTCTTGATTTCTGCAGTTTCGAATTTCATCTGTTCGATTCCGTTCTGTTCGTCTTCGATTACCTAGATTGTGTTATCGCATCACTTGATGTTATTCTGTTACTTGAATTTCGCGGCATTGATTTTGTCTATATCTTTGGCTCTTGATATTGTTTGACAGTGTTGATTTTTCGACTTTGTTTATGTGATTCTATGACTTAATACACGGTTTTGGCCATATGCGCTTATTCCCGTAGCATTGATTTCAAAAACTAATTCCGACCTGATCCTGGAAAAAAGTATATTGTCTGTATACATATGCATATATACATTCGTATGTGTGTATGCATAAAATGTTGAATTTTCATTGCATTCCATTGTTTGCTTGTTTATTGAAATGTTGAAATTGCTTCGAACATGGTTATTGATGTTGTACACCACCGTGTACATTTCTCTATGCACCTCGGGTTTGTTGTACACTTTAGTACAGCCTCGACTTAGACCCGCAGTTGTTACGTTGGTTTAAAAATTGTTGATTTATGATGTTGGAATGCATCTGATTATTTTATTCTGGCCACAGTATTGCAGTCTTCCACTTGTTGTAAGTGCTGCCTTAACTGGGTTTTTCATTGACATTATACTTCACTGTTTTGATCATTTGTATATAATTCTTGTCTGCAGTGATAATTTTGCCTTCTTGACCTGGGCTTGAGTTTTGTCTTTTGAACATCACTGAGTGTTTTGATTATATGTGCATGTTTTGTGCACTTGTATGGGTGTTCTTCATCGTGTTCACCTGTATGATTGCCGAGTTGCTCATTGCAGTATTCATAACTTGTTGGCCTGTTCATTGTGATTTTCGAAGCCGGATTTCGAGACTTGTTCGAATTGATCTGTCATTAGATCATTTCGGTGTTTCATGACTTTGGCATTTTGCCTTGTTCTAGATTATGATGCTAGTACTGTCCAGTTCACAGTACTATATTTATGTTTGCAATTTGTTCATTCGGGTTTTGAGATTGTTTGCACGCAGTGCAATGTAGTCATTTGTGTTGTTATCACACTTGAGTTGAACCCGATTCGGGGTTTGACCTTGTGATCAGTTGTGACTTTCACTGAGCTTTTGTGTATCCCCTACGATAGTGGCGAGGCAGTACACGCGTGCGTGTACTGCAGCCCTATCAGATTTGACAGTTTCAAATTGATTTAGTCGATTTGATAAATTGTTTATTTATCTCTGTTGATGATTTAAATCTGCTGATTTTTGTTAAACACTGTTAAGTGTTATATTGACCGTTATCCGGTTTCTTTGTTTAAAGAATCGGATAGACGGGAATTATTGTGACTGTCGTCTATTAAAATTATTACTGTCTATATGCACTAATAAACTGGTTTGAATTAGACTGACCTGGGTATTATTTTCTTTTGAATGTAATACTCGGGTCAGACCCGAGTATTTCAGGTTGTAGATTTCTTTCTTTGAGTTGCTGTTCGGGATTGAAGACTTTTCACACCTTCTGAAGTTGTCAGTGTCATTTTGTAGTAGTCGTGTCATTGTATAGAACGATATGTATTCATGTATATTAGTCGATAATGTACTTGTATATATAACTTCTAGAGTCGACAGTGGTAGTTGTATCATATGTATTGTGTCAACTATGTATTAACTGACATCATTTATATATATATGAGACTTTTGTTTTAATCTGTGTTCCGCATTTATATTATCTGTGTTATTGTTATATCTAATGTCCTAAACTATTATGAACTATCGTAGTTTGTTTTATACTGATAATTGGGTGTGTCGATGGGAGTAAATAAATGATAAATGAAAAATAAAAAGTATATACCACTCCTGTCGAGATAACCAATATTAGTGTAAGGTCAACTACGGATGGTCGCTCCTATCCAGCCTTATTCTTCGTAATAATAGACAGTATTTCCTTTAATACTCTTTGTTATTATGACCATAGAGGTGGGGCGTCACAGTTGGTATCAGAGCTTGGGGTTTTTGGACATAATATAAAACATAACTTGGATGGAACATATGTTACAACTATTGGTCGATGTTTTATTGTGATTTGAGTCAAAACTAAAGTTTTGAAATTTGGATGAAATTTTTAAATATCTTTATTTGAAAATAATAGTGAAATTGTGTTCTGATGATTTGATTGATTTGTGTTCTGTTTATCAGAATGCGCAGCGGAAACAGTGAAACTGTCTTCGCTGAGTACAACTGATAATCTTTTTGATTTAAAAATCAAAATACGAAATTGATATGAATTTCATTTGTTGTTCACATAGCTGTAATTGTTTTGTTTCTTTGAGAATTTCGAATCCGAATTGAGGATTCGAAGAAATTGCAGATATGTGATTTTTGTTGAAATTTACGCTGGCTTTCTTTTGTACTAATCATCTATTGATTAGATCTTTGTTGTTTTGAATTATCTTCATGGAAGATACATCCGAATGATTTCTTTGTTCATTTTGTAGTACGTGCGAAATTTGAATTGCACGTTATTGCATTTATTTTACGTTGAACCGATGCTTGGTTATGAAACGTATTTTGTTGCCATTATTTTTATAACGGGATTTTACACCAATGCTATATTTTGAAGCACGGTGTTTTGTGGCATTTTGATGAATGAAAATTCACTGATATTACATTTTGATGTAAATTATTTTGATGAGATTTTGACGTTTAAAAATTACTGTCACCTTGGCTTCAGTAACCGTCAAGTTTTAAAAGTGGATTTTCAAGCGGTTATTCCGCAATACTGATTTGTGACCGTTTTTACGGTATTTTGAGAAGTACAACTTCCTTATCGAAATTGTTACTTATATTGCTGCTTTAATCACGTGATTGGAAACTCGTTTTAAAAATGAAAATTGTTTTATAAATTTTTAACGGTTTGCGTTTTCAAAAGGATGAGAAAGCGACTTAAACGATTCAGCAAAATCGAGGATTATGACCCCTTTCTTTTACTGTTTCGCTTAACTCCGGACTTGTCCAGTTGAGAATGTGAATTGTTATTTTTGCAAAAAAAAAAAAAAAAAATTTGCTTTTAGGAATTTTAACAGTTTGCGCTTTCAAAAGAATGAGGAAGCGATTTAAACGTTTCAGCAAAATCGAGGACTATGACCCCTTTCTTTTACTGATTCGCTTAATTCCGGACTTGTCCGTTTGAGAATGTAAAGTGTATTTTTACAAAATACACAATTTCACACTTTCAAGGAAACGATGAAGAGAATCAAACGATTTAGTAAAACACGTGGTATGGGACATGTGCGTTTGCTATTTCGGTTAATTCCGGACTCGTTAATTGAAACATTTTGATGCTTTCGTGTGCTTTCGAGCCACTATGAGGACCTTCGGGTCATTTGTTGGACCTTCGGGTCATTTGTTGGGCTTTCGGGCCACTCTGCGGACCTTCGGGTCAAATACTAGTACTAGACCTTCGGGTCACTCTGCGGACCTTCGGGTCAATCTGATGGGCGCCAAAATTATGTTGAGTACTTGGTAGGCTTCGGCCACTTTGAGATGCACGTGCGGCGAATTAAAAACTCGCCATCTGATGGGATCGATCCAAGCTTTTATGTTGATTTTCTAGTCTTCTTAATTGATTTCTAGATATTTGTTGCATCCAATTATCTGCAGGTAATTGGATATTTGTTGATATGAGTTCTGATTATCGTTTTTGATAATCAGATATTTGTTGTTTCTAATTATCGCTTGTGATAATTAGATATTTGTTGATATGAGTTCTGATTATCGTTTTTGATAATCAGATATTTGTTGTTTCTAATTATCGCTTGTGATAATTAGATATTGGTTGATATGAGTTCTGATTATCGTTTTTGATAATCGGATATTTGTTGCTTTTAATTATCGCTTTTGATAATTAAATATTTGCTGATTTGAGATTTAATTATCGCTTTTGATAATTAAATATTTGCTGATTTGAGATTTAATTATCGCTTTTGATAATTAAATATTTGCTGATTTGAGATTTAATTATCGCTTTTGATAATTAAATATTTGCTGATTTGAGATTTAATTATCGCTTTTGATAATTAAATATTTGCTGATTTGAGATTTAATTATCGCTTTAGATAATTAAATATTTGTTGATTTGAGATTTAATTATCGCTTTAGATAATTAAATATTTGTGACTTGAGATTTAATTATCGCTTTAGATAATTAAATATTTGTGACTTGAGATTTAATTATTGCTTTAGATAATTAAATATTTGTTGATTTGAGATTTAATTATCGCTTTAGATAATTAAATATTTGTTGATTTGAGATTTAATTATCGCTTTAGATAATTAAATATTTGTGACTTGAGATTTAATTATTGCTTTAGATAATTAAATATTTGTTGATTTGAGATTTAATTATCGCTTTAGATAATTAAATATTTGTTGATTTGAGATTTAATTATCGCTTTAGATAATTAAATATTTGTGATTTGAGATTTAATTATCGCTTTAGATAATTAAATATTTGTTAATTTGAGATTTAATTATCGCCTGAGATAATTAAATATTTGTTGATTTTAGATTTAATTATCGCTTGAGATAATTAAATATTTGCTGATTTGAAATTTAATTATCGCTTTAGATAATTAAATATTGGTTGATTTGAATTTGATTATCGCTTGAGATAATCAAATATTTGTTGAATTTGAAATTTGATTATCGTTTTTGATAATCGAATATTTGGTGAATTTGAAATTTGATTATCGTTTTTGATAATCGAATATTTGTTGATTTGAGAAATTTGATTATCGTTTTTGATAATCGAATATTTATTGATTTGAAATTTGATTACCGTTGGTGGTAATTAAATATTTGTTGATTTGTTTTCTGACTATCGTTTAGATCATTGGATGTTTGCTGATTTTAGTGATACGAGATTTTCTAGTTTCTTATTGATTCTAGATTACATTGATTATATTGAATTGTTGTTTTCTATCTATCTCTGTTGATAGTCAGAGTTTGCTGGTTATGAAGTTCGTGTTTTCTATTTATCTGTTAGATAGCTAAATGTTTGCAGTTTTGCGAAGTGCGATTTGTGTTTTATAATTATCCTGGCTGATAATTGGATTTTGCTGTTTTCTAATTATCGTATCGATAGTTAGATATTGATGTTTTGTGAATTTTTGTATTTTAATTATCTAGTTGATAATTGAAGATTGCTGATAATTGCATTTATCCAATTTTGCTGCTTTCTGACTATCTATTGATAGTTAAATTTTGTTGCAAATTTAAGAATCTCCTTTATTGGAATTAAAGGATTACTGTGGCATTTAAATTCTCGACTTTTACTTTTCTAGCATTAACCAGTTTATGTTAGAAAAGTAATTGTTATCGACGACCTTAGTTATGAAAATTGCGGGGACGCAATTTTTATAAGGAGGGGAGTCTGTAACAACCCGAGATTTCACAGTATTATTATTATCATCATGTGTCGATTTAACTGGGTTGCTAATTGTTTGGCGTCTAAATAATCGGAATTCTTTTAAAAATCAGATAGAAATTCTTCTTTCAATTTGTGAAGTATTATACGTGGGCTTAAAAATTTAGTTTGGCCCGTGTTGTTTTGCGTTGTCGAGATGGTTATCTCCACTTGTTCTTTTTCCCCCGGACCCATTCATTTTTCGTTGGAGAAACCTAAATCAAAAAAGAAAAAGAAAATAAACAATGGCGGCTCATCTCGTTCGTTCCTCTTTCTGCCGTAATTAGGGCTTCGTAAAATTCGTGTCGCCGCGTTCAAGTGGATCGATCGAAGCTCCTTTGCCTGCCGACCAACCGTCCCCTGGTAGCTTTCTTCGGCAGCTTCTATTTAGGTCGAGTTCGACTTCGAGTGGATCTGCGTTCGCCGACAAAAGGTGAGTGAATTTCAACCCTCACTCACATCTAATTCAATCGACTGTCTTCATAAGATTTGAGATCTTGATTTCATTTATGTGGAGTTCGAACTCCCTGGTTTTCGTTCGGACGTATTTATCGAAATTGTCTGTTGATTTATCTGGGTCACTCGTGCTTGTTTGATTGTTGATGACTTGAGTATTTCAGTTTGCTTTTGAAAATCTTTGGATTTCTTGATTTCTGCAGTTTCGAATTTCATCTGTTCGATTCCGTTCTGTTCGTCTTCGATTACCTAGATTGTGTTATCGCATCACTTGATGTTATTCTGTTACTTGAATTTCGCGGCATTGATTTTGTCTATATCTTCGGCTCTTGATATTGTTTGACAGTGTTGATTTTTCGACTTTGTTTATGTGATTCTATGACTTAATACACGGTTTTGGCCATATGCGCTTATTCCCGTAGCATTGATTTCAAAAACTAATTCCGACCTGATCCTGGAAAAAAGTATATTGTCTGTATACGTATGCATATATACATTCGTATGTGTGTATGCATAAAATGTTGAATTTTCATTGCATTCCATTGTTTGCTTGTTTATTGAAATGTTGAAATTGCTTCGAACATGGTTATTGATGTTGTACACCACCGTGTACATTTCTCTATGCACCTCGGGTTTGTTGTACACTTTAGTACAGCCTCGACTTAGACCCGCAGTTGTTACGTTGGTTTAAAAATTGTTGATTTATGATGTTGGAATGCATTTGATTATTTTATTCTGGCCACAGTATTGCAGTCTTCCACTTGTTGTAAGTGCTGCCTTAACTGGGTTTTTCATTGACATTATACTTCACTGTTTTGATCATTTGTATATAATTCTTGTCTGCAGTGATAATTTTGCCTTCTTGACCTGGGCTTGAGTTTTGTCTTTTGAACATCACTGAGTGTTTTGATTATATGTGCATGTTTTGTGCACTTGTATGGGTGTTCTTCATCGTGTTCACCTGTATGATTGCCGAGTTGCTCATTGCAGTATTCATAACTTGTTGGCCTGTTCATTGTGATTTTCGAAGCCGGATTTCGAGACTTGTTCGAATTGATCTGTCATTAGATCATTTCGGTGTTTCATGACTTTGGCATTTTGCCTTGTTCTAGATTATGATGCTAGTACTGTCCAGTTCACAGTACTATATTTATGTTTGCAATTTGTTCATTCGGGTTTTGAGATTGTTTGCACGCAGTGTAATGTAGTCATTTGTGTTGTTATCACACTTGAGTTGAACCCGATTCGAGGTTTGACCTTGTGATCAGTTGTGACTTTCACTGAGCTTTTGTGTATCCCCTACGATAGTGGCGAGGCAGTACACGCGTGCGTGTACTGCAGCCCTATCAGATTTGACAGTTTCAAATTGATTTAGTCGATTTGATAAATTGTTTATTTATCTCTGTTGATGATTTAAATCTGCTGATTTTTGTTAAACACTGTTAAGTGTTATATTGACCGTTATCCGGTTTCTTTGTTTAAAGAATCGGATAGACGGGAATTATTGTGACTGTCGTCTATTAAAATTATTACTGTCTATATGCACTAATAAACTGGTTTGAATTAGACTGACCTGGGTATTATTTTCTTTTGAATGTAATACTCGGGTCAGACCCGAGTATTTCAGGTTGTAGATTTCTTTCTTTGAGTTGTTGTTCGGGATTGAAGACTTTTCACACCTTCTGAAGTTGTCAGTGTCATTTTGTAGTAGTCGTGTCATTGTATAGAACGATATATATTCATGTATATTAGTCGATAATGTACTTGTATATATAACTTCTAGAGTCGACAGTGGTAGTTGTATCATATGTATTGTGTCAACTATGTATTAACTGACATCATTTATATATATATGAGACTTTTGTTTTAATCTGTGTTCCGCATTTATATTATCTGTGTTATTGTTATATCTAATGTCCTAAACTATTATGAACTATCGTAGTTTGTTTTATACTGATAATTGGGTGTGTCGATGGGAGTAAATAAATGATAAATGAAAAATAAAAAGTATATACCACTCCTGTCGAGATAACCAATATTAGTGTAAGGTCAACTACGGATGGTCGCTCCTATCCAGCCTTATTCTTCGTAATAATAGACAGTATTTCCTTTAATACTCTTTGTTATTATGACCATAGAGGTGGGGCGTCACAGTATTCACGTGCCGAGCACCCAAGTGCCGAAAAGACAGAACGTTGGAGTAAAATAAAAAGGAAAAAAAAGAAAAAGAACTAGAAAGAGGAGAACACAATATCAGAATCTCACAATGGAACGATAACGCATAATATCAGAATGCTACTTTTACAAAGAGAACATTTTAATATACATACAACAATTAGAGAAAAATTAACCTATCATCAACATGGATAGTTATAACAACCTGTCCTTACAATTGCTGATAAATATAAACAAAGCATGTAGCAAAAATAAAACCTACAATAGGAAATCATGCAGCTCCTCTCTCCAAGAGCTCCAATTATCATCGATAAAACTTGGAAATATACACGGGGCTAACCCAAGCATTATAGGAAAAATAAAACCCAGATCAGTCTGGTAAACCAACGTGAGAAAACTCAAGTTATGTGAATTATTTTATGTTTATAAAACATCTATAAATAAAGGTATCTCGTAAGACCACACCGCAAAAAAAAACGGACAGGTTTTACCTTACGATAACCAAATCATTTTATATGAAAATTTAATGATATTATAATAATATTAGGGTTGAAAAATATATATATCAAGCAACTCTATTGTGAGTGAATGTACAACACAAATATAATAGGTATATAAATCAAATCGATAAGGCGCGTTTGCTAATTGTGTAGGATTCCACGGAGAAGCCCCCATTGATATAAGGTGGATCTTCTGCACAAAGATCTGAGCTATCCTTCCAAGCAAAATACATCTCTAGTGATATACCATAAGGCTAACGCAATTGGGTCATCATCTGAACACTCTCGTGAGCAATGTGCATACTCTAGATAATGGAGTTAATGTACCCTAATGGGTCAGCTAAACCCCAGGATTGTGCCTCCTTCTCTAGTTTTTGCCAATACCGATGATGAGGCTACTTTCTACATCTTCTCATGAGTTTCCATCGAAACTCGATCTCATAATGAATCCCAAATGGATTCCCATGCCCCAACGGGTCTCGGAACCATACATGGTTCCACTATTTAAGATAGAGCTCACAGCTCATCCATATAACACGTATATGGTTCTTGGAGTGGTTACGGTACGAGTCATCTCTTACAAGTACACTTCCCGCTTACCAGATGCCCCATAAACCAATCGATGATTTTTCCGAAATGCTCAATACTGGTTTTTTGGAAATAAATAGACACATATAAGAGTGGAGATCACCTCCTAACCGTTTAAGTGGATGAATTTCCTTATCATTGTCCTAGAAGAGCCAACGGGTTTACATGTATAGTACAGCATCACCAAAGATAAATGTACCATATAATTCTCATGTATCTTCTAGATATTCTAAGAGTTAAAACCCTTCGATGTTAAGTAGGGAATATTTCCATACTACCAATATTAAGAAGGATTACATATTTAGGCCAAGATTTGATAGTCGGTTATTTAACTATCGAATAAAAATAAACAATCAAACATAAGTTTAATTTCATAAAAAATTAAGCTTGGTTAAATCCATAATCACGATTAAGTCACATAAACGACTTTAAATCCCTTTTTAATTAATTTATCTTTTATTAATTAATAACCTTTTTATTAGTCAAACTTCTTTATATCTAATAAAACTTATTTCATTAGTCAAAACTTCCTTTATTAATTAATAACTCCCTTTATATACTTGTATATATTGTTTAATTTTTCACTTACCCTTTTCAATACTTAAAAAGTATTCATATACTTATTCCAACTGTATAAGTAAATTCACAAATTACTTAACAAGTTTTATTTACTTTAAAATAAAATCAAAGAAATTAAAACACTTACCACCAAATTTTTTTTATAATAAACTCCTTTTCTTTTATATATTAAACATACAACATATTCTATCTTTTCATAAAAGATTCCTATACTTGTTATTATCATTAAAATTCCAGTATTAAAGATCTAAATATTTTTATAATATTTCTTTCAAATTATAGTTTAAGGGTTTAAAAACAAATGTTGCTAAAATGTTGTTTACTACAAACCCAAAACCATTCCACTTAATCATTAACTTTAAAATTCTCTTTTAAAGGTTTAATTACAGTTAAGGGTTAAAGAAAAGTGTTGCTAAAAACAATTGCCACAATAAACCCAAACATTTTACACTTCGAAAACATTCCCCTTTTTAAATTCCTGTTTTATTATATTGATGGAATATTTAATATAATACTTAAAACTTGTATATATATATATAAATACTTTAAAATACTTACTAATATGTTAAAACCACTTAAAATAATGTTTTGACATATATACACTAATGTATTTATAAGTTAAAATATTAAATATTAAAAGATTTAAAAAGATAATATAATATAAAACTTCTATTTATTTAAATAAAATATTTAACTTGTTAACTAAAAACTATATATGTACCTAAAATACTTAAAAAACTGTTATATTATTAGAAATACTTTAAAAACTGTTATATTATTGGAAATATTTTACAAACTATTATATTCTTATTTAAAACATCTATATTAAATATCTCCTAAAAATAGTTATTTAAAATCCATAAAACATATTCAACATGAAAACCCATTCACGTTTGAAATTCAGAAATAATTATAAAACATTTTTAAACTTCAAAACTTCTTAAATTAATTTATTTAAATAAATATTTACAAAATTATTTTAAAAATATTTTGAAAGGATATATATAAAAGTCATTTTTACTTTATTAAACCAAATATTTCCATCACCACTTGTTATCTAATGGTAATAACTTCCCAAGTTATCCATTTATGTCTAACACACTAAAACATGTGTAAACAACCCAATATATATTTAATATATATATATATATATATTTATCCTAATTTAAACACATGTTTAATTTCAGGGATTTCAAAGCACGTTTATACCGACTATATCGCTTCAACCATTCATAATATAATTTCCAACAGATCATATATCACAATATATGAAAAGTAAAATCAATAGTGATGAGAAATCCTGCTGGATCCCTCCAACCTGTCCCCATACATCACATACAGTACATAATCATAAAATATAAATCCACCGCTTCCAACCGGGATCGTATACAAAGGGTCATCCGCTCATACACGAGAAGTATAATGTCTCATCCGCTCTAGAGGCGGAAATATATCCAAACCAACTGGTAAGTATAGTAAATTATCCAAACAAGCAACAACAGTCATAAATAAAATTATCCACACTTATATAAAAATATAAGTGGGCCAGAGAAGTGAATTAACTCACTGAAATTCCAGTAGTCGCCTAAGCATTCCGGTTTTAATTAAAATCGAACGATCGTTCAATTTTAAAAGAAATTCCTACAAGTCCCAAATTATTCCAATCCAACTTGTATTCAACACATTATTATACATATGAGTAGTACACACAATTACTCCAAATTGTTCCATTAGAGTTCTAGTAAGTACTAATCTAGCTAGGGACAATTATAAAGTCCTATCCTTACAAAAGCTGGTAATACATAATGTAAAATACAAATGCAGCAGACAATGATAGATAACTTCTACAAAGAACCAAAAATGCTCCTTGCTTTAAACAGTCTAACTACTTGGCTGCCCGAAAAATAGGGCATTCAGAGTTTGAGGGGAAGAGAAAATAAACTCTAGGTCAGTCATGGAACTGGTGTGAGAAAGTCAAATATGGATTTTTTGAAAACAAAGGTATCTCATAAGACCACGCCGTACAAAAACATGGAATGGGTTTTTAACCTTATGATAACCAAAACATTTGCTACGCAAAATCTGGGGATGTTATTTTTAATGACATTCTTTTGAAAACTCTTCAAGTAAATATACATAATCTTAGCTGAACTTGTTACATTATTAAATTCCAGCTTACCAGGCTCTACAATTAAGTCCGAAGGCACTTATTGGAGAATGAATTTTCATACAATAGCCAGGTAAGGGAATACCTTCCATATAGTACATCTCTAGAGGAATGTACCGAGGATCAACATCTTCGAAACCTCTGTGAATCAGAACCAACCTACCCACAGACCTATCTGGTGGTGGATGGGACCGAATATGACATCACCCCGGTATTTGGGATCCCATAGCATACACAACATACTCGACATATACAGAGTAATCTAGAAAGGTGATGACCATACCCTTATGGGAGCGAACCACATAGCCCTGAAGCAGCCCTGCTTTAACTATTCCCGGTTGATGAGGCCTGAGGTAACGATTACCTTTCATATAACGCACATTCCACTTTGAATGCCACACTACCATTCCATGATCACACAACTGATTTCTACAAACGTCTAACTCCTGAGCTTGTATGTCTCAGGAAAGAGTGTTAATCTAAGAGAAGTTGCCTTTTCCACCACCAAACAGATGATACATTTGTAAAGATCAATTAATGTGATTAGAAATGCAATGTTAGACATTCATCCATACAAGTTGTCCATGAACATAACAAACCGAATGAACTCACCTAACACATCCTATCGGGAATCATCCCTAGGATTAGTAGCGAGTAGCCCTTGCATCGAAGACCAAATGAAGATACTACCGCCACATATATATGATATGGGAAATTTCCCCCGAGGGTCAGTGACAAGCATCCCTTCATTCCATTTATTATCATTTCATGTCTTCACTTCAAATGCGTAAATTGGTTCAAAGTGCTTTCCGACACTCAAATCGAACCCCGGTTCCTTCGAACCAATCATCGATAAAAAGATATTAAGTAAATAGGTGCTTAACATTTGATAAATTGCTTTCCCTTTATCAAAAATATCTTCTGGAGATATAAATCTTTAAAACATTTCTTCTCGGTATATACGGAATCATTAAACCACTCTTTAACTTTCGAAATACCAAAACATTTTCATAAGTTACATTGGAAAATATTATTGAGTTAGAAAGGGTCGATAGAAATTATACTAATTCTACTTAACATCAATTTATGTATTCAACCTTTACTATCTATCGAATAATGATGAAATCATCTTTAAATTCACATGGATAGTACGGGTTCCCTCCTCAAAATTTAATACTGAGTATAAGAAGATTATCTCCATACAATCCAAGTTGCATCAAATTAAATTTATAAATTTTGAATCTTTTATACTTGTCTCATTTCCAACATTTCGACCTTATCTACCCCTCGCCCAGTAAAGAGGTCAGGTAAGTCAGGGCACTAGTTTCTCCTGAACATCTCCTTAGCTTAAGCAGCCCACACCCAGATTTTATGAATATAAAAATCCAGTCTACTCATCGGCTTTTAGAGCCAAGATTAAATCACTTTGTTATAACAGCTTTTCTTTAAATCATTTATTTAAAACTTTTAAAATAAATTATATAACCTTCAAATCATCTTTAAAATACTTAATTATTCATTTGAAAACATTTATAAAAGATTTGGAAAAGAATTGTTAAGTTCAAATACGTATTTCAAAAGTTATTAAAAGTGCTGTAAAAAGTGCTGCGAATAGTGTTGCAAATAGTGTTTTTAAGGCTTATTTGATCAAAACAACTTTTCAATCATTTATAACTTAAATATATTTTAAAACATTTAAAAGATTTGTAGAATTTATTTCATATTTTTTAAAGAATTAAAAATATCATTTATAGAATTTGTCGCTTTGGTTTCCGAACTGCCAAACTGCGACTATTTTGAAAACTTGTTTTGCTCAAATTTCAAATTTTGCTAAATGAAATCTCGATTTTCTTTCTTTGTTTGAAAATTATGATTTTAAGAGTTCGGAAATTTCTTATTACAAATAATTCTGACTCTGAGTCCATCGTATAAATGGATTTAACTTTCTACGATGCAAAATCAGAACTACCGTTACGCGACGCACCTGTTTTTGACTCAATTTTCATAACTTTTCAAAACTTCACCGAATTGGATTTTAGTGTTTATAAAACGTTCATAAATCATTTTATACCATTTTCAAGAGGTTTAACAATCTTATATATATCATTTCATTTATTAAAGGAAAGTGATTTCCTTTGTGATATTTCGACGTGTATTAAACGTGACTTGTTTCAATATCAAATAAACATATAATCAACATCCAAACTTGACAAACAATTATCACAACCATGTATAACCAAACATATATATCATCCAATATATCATATTATAAATAGAATTTCTCACCTCGGAATTAAACAATTAACTAGAAAATGGCTATAGCTTCGCTAACTTAAAGTTTAAGCTCATGACTATAACGACCCAGAATTTGGTTATTTGAAATTGGGATATTTAACTAATTTTAAATATTAAAAAGTTAATTTTTAACTTGAATTTTAAATATAATGATTTATTGGATAATTTAATAATTGGAATTACTTCAATAATTGAATCTGAGTTTTAAGCCTGTTAAAAATAATTTAAAGGCTTATTTAATTTATATTAATAAGAAAGAAGATAATAGGATTTTTAAAATTTGATTTAAAAGTGATTTGTTCGATTTTAAAAATAGTTTGTTTAAATTAACATATAAAAATAGCCTTCCGAGGCACAATCTCGGAATTTGATGAAAATATTTCCATTAGATCCGTAATAATGTATTATTACCGAATTTCAAATTACGTAGCATTTAGAGTTATCGTTTAGTCGTATGGGATATAAATGCGTTGAAATTAATATCGAAAATTAAATATAATAATTGGGTTCAAAAAGCTATCTTCTCCATACGATCAAATTAGGACTCGAAACATTTTTCATTGCGTTCGGAATAGGGGTATAACATTATGAACGCCTAGTGGCACGCCTCGATAGGGGTTTGAAATTTTAAGTTACGCATCGAGATAATTTGAAATTTTAAATAATATATATATATATATATATTTATATATATATATATTTATTTATTGACTTGACCATATTCCCATCAACTGCTTTTCTTCATTTCAAAACACTGTAGACAGTACCCTACACGCCACCTTCTTATCTTTCATCTCGTCCTTTCCCTCTCTATTTAAAACCAGAGCACGCAACTGTTACAGTAAAGAAGAACAAGCAAACAAAGTTTCGAAAATCATTTTCTTACAAAATACTCAATGAAAAATCTTGAAACCACTTTCAAAATTCTAGTTTGAACATGAGCTTTAAATGGGTATACGATTTGTAGGATGCGACATTGGTTTGGTGATCGATTACATTGGGTTCGAACTAGGTTTGAGCTTTATTGATGATTCAAGCGGCGAGAGGGCGCAACGATTGTTCCATGGGACTCATGACGTCGAGGTGCACCAGGGTGCCGAGTTTGGTGATGCGCGGTTCACTGTGGGTGGTCACGACATTTGGGAGCAGCAGGTCATTCGGTGATGTCGCATTTTGATGGGGAGTCGTGGGCGTAGCGAGGTAGTGGTGGTCGAGATGAGGAGGAGGAGGGCATTGCGTTGGTGAAGTTGAATCGATGGATGATGAGGTGGATAGTCGTGCACGTGTATGGTGGTGTCGTGAAAATGGGCATTGGAACGAAGAGAAGGGGAGAGGAGGAAGAACTGTAGATGGCAGGTTGGTTTTGATTTCATTGGCCGGGCTTTTAAATTTGTAGGTAATGGTAATAAAAAGAAAATTGATTTAGTATATAAATTGTTTTATAAAAATTCAAATTCTTATAAATATCATATATCGATCGTTTTAGGTCAAAATCCAACGCGGTCAGTCGCGTTGGGTTCGTATAAACGAGATCTTGACTATGGAATCAAATTGGTTGAATTTAGAGCTTGCTAAATTTTCGGATGAATTCAAATGCGTTCGTACTTAATCGAAACTAGAACGTGAAAGCGACAATAAAAATCAACGTGAGTAAATCTCACTCGTTTTGGATTGTTGGAATTAATTTATAACAAATAAAATTAATTATTGGATGCCTGGTTGAATTTAATAATTATTATCAGTCTGGATGTATGTATATATATATATATAGTAGTATATATATATATATATTAGTAGTTGGATTGATTATTCCCGTATATTTTAGCGGATGAGATCCTATGCGCCCCGCATAATAGTGGATGACCCTATATTACCACGATATCCCACCTCGAAGCGGGATTGGTATTTTTATGTTGTTTAAACATATGTGGTTGCAGGGAAACAGGTTGGAGGGATCCAACTGGATTCCTAAAAAATGTTGAATTTAATTTCATATATAGTGATATATGATATGTTTGAATAATCTGTGATAGATTATGGTGTGATTTGAATTTATTGGATGCTATGGTCGCACTGGCCTAGATTTTGGTATTTTAAAATACCATAAATATATAGTTTGAATATGAAAAGAATTTAAAAAGGGATTTTGGAAGTGAAGCATTTATATTGAAATTTGGATTAATTAAAGGAATTTCTTTAGATAAAATAATTGGTTTGACTTTGTACTTGACTATTCCGTGATATTTAAAATGGAGATTTTGGAATAGTGTAAATGAATGATTTTAAATAATAATTCTTAAGTGGTACTTGTTTATATATAAAAGATTTTTGAAAATCGAGATTTTAAATAGGTTGGGAGAATAAAAGGGGATTTGGAAATAAATATAAAATTGGTTATACTGGATCTTAGATAAGATATCTAAATTATGGAATAGAAGAAAAATCAAGATTCGATTGGTTTTGGAATATAGTTTGGGTTATTTAAGGAATTGATTTATAAATGGAATTTAATTTAGAAATCGATGTGATGTGAAACCATTGTAAATTGAAATTTGAGATTGTAGGATTTATAAATATTGTTTATAAATAAAGTGAAATGATTATCAGTTGAAAATTTGAAGATATAAATTCGCTGTAAGAATTTATAATGAGACGGGTAAATCGGTTTAAAAAGAAAGGATAGATTTTTTTTTTGAAAATGTGAAAAAGGGATTTATGAAATTAGGGACGTAAATCGATTGTTGATGAATCGAGAGAGATTTATAAATATTAGACTGGCTATATTGGAATTAAAAAATATATTTGTATCGAGAAGTTGAGTTTGTTTTAAAAAGAGGATTTTTAATTATTAAACTAGGTAATTTAAAAAAATTAGCATAAAAATATTTCAGCAAGTTAGTTATTTAAATATTTTTAAATTGACAAAATGAATTATAAGTTTTATAAACAAGTCTTGTAAATCGATTAGAATTTTATTAATAAATAAAAATTAATTATTGTTTCAAAAGTTATGTAATTATTGTAATTGTTTAAAAGTATACTTAATTATTAAATAAAGTTTTCGGAAAGTAATGGTATACTTTCATGGCGAAATCAAGAGGCAGAGTTTGCCTACAGTTAAGTTTGGATTTCTCTGGGATAGAGATGTAATCATTGAGCTGCGAACCCATGGTTGATACCGCATGGTGCTTTGCATATTATTTTAAAAAGTTTTCAAATAGTTTTGAAACGAATGGTTTATGAATATACTTATTTTGGTGAGATAAGTATATACCTTTGAATAAAGAGATTTAGTTAAGGAACCCCGAAACTTAAAGAATTTGTTATAAACGAGTTAAGGAATTTACAATATAAATTGTGAAGGGTTTTGAGAAAAGAGAAATAAATGGAACTTTCCTCAGTGTTGGGAAGTAAGGGGTTTAGAAAAATATATTTTTAAATATTTTTTCTAAGTGTTGAAATAAGAGATGGTTTGAAATATCCTGTGATGGATATAAGTATTTGAGTTGTCTCAAAAATTGAAAATTTGGAAGGGATTTAAATATATATCTTGAAAAGATATTTTGAAAATAAATTTTGAAAAATTATAATATGGGCCTAGTGACTACATATAGATGTTATATTGATAGTTAAATAACCAACTATCAAGTACTGGCCAATTTCGTTGATCGTTTCGAAGAGACCGGGATCAGATTTATTTATCTGAAAACCACTTTGATCCGATTTGAGCGTTATGAATGGATATCGTGAAGATGGTATTCGGTTTGTCCAGACCCAGGACAACTCGTATGGACGAATGCTATCAGAACTTCGTCATTGGAGGATGATGAGCATTCTAAGTGAAATTGTTCTTGAAAAGGTTAGCATAGCCTCAAGCCTCATCAACCGGAATGACTGAAAATCAAGGGAGATGCTGCAAGGCTAACTGGTCGCACCCAATTAGGGTATGTTATCTCCTTTCAGAATACCATCAGATATATTATAAATTATGGATACAGTGGTGCATGGAAAAAGAGCTCTCGATAAGGGTGGGAACACCCAGGGTGGTAACGTATTTGGTTCTATCTAGGTTAGGGGTAGGGCCAGTCTTGTGTTGTAGGGGATCCCGGCGAGGTCCTCGGTACATATTTCTAGATGTGTACTGTGATAGGTGGTACCCCAGTGCCTTGTCATTGTATGGAAATCCATTCTCCAATATGTGCCTTTACGGTTTTGGTTTTAGAGCCTAGTATGCTGGAATTTAATTAATGTAACAATTTCGACTATTTGAATAGGTGTTTGTACTTAGACACTATTATTATATCAGATGATTTAGATATAAAGTGTTTTGGTTATCGTAAGGTAAAAACCCGTCGTGTTTATATGTGACGCGGTCTTACGAGATAACTTTGTTTCTTAAAGGATTTTGATAACTTTAATAATTAAAATTGAGTGTGTTTTCTCAGGCTGGTTTTCCAGACTGACTTGGGTGTTATTTTATTGTAATGCTCAAGTCAGACCGAGTATTACAGATTCAGGTTAAGATGCCATGGAGCTCTGGAGACGAGCTAGACGACGAAGACGTATTACATGTACTTGATTATATTCCGCTCTGTGTTATAGGCTGTATATTCAGCACTTGTGAGGACAAATTATTATAACTGTCTAGTATTGGTTGATTGACTGTTGAACTCTGATGATTGGTATGTTTATTAACAGTTACAGTTTTTCTTTGTACAAGATCTGTTGATATATATTATACTTTGTTCCGCTGTGATTGTGAGATTCTGTATTGTTGTTTCTGTTTCTTCTTCTATCTTTCTTTTCTTTCCCCTAACAAATCGGGTTTTTCGGCATTCGATTTCTCGGCTTGAGATACAGTGGACGTATTAGTGTCAATTTTCGAGGGTCGAAAATCCCGTCTGTTACATGAACTCTTGGACTTTTGCTTTTAGAAGGCTCAGCTTTGACCTTGGAGAGGAGGAAGGCTCAGCTATGGGTAGTGGGGGGAGGTTGCCGTGGGATTTAAGCGGAGAGAGGAGGTGTTTGCTTTGAGTTTTGAAGTGTTTTGATATGTATGTATGTATGTATGTATATTATATAATTTAATTTATTTTTGAACTATATTTTTTGATTATTTTGCTAAGTATGGAAGCCATGAAATAGAGAGGAAAGCTTAGGTAAATGAAGAAGTGAAAGGAAGTGAAGAAGGATGGTGGGTATTTATAGGAAAATGGAAGGAGCAACATATCATGATGTTATATCCAACTTTGCATCATCCTAGCATAACCAACCACCTCCCTCCATCATCACCATGCTTTGGCCAAATGCCTCCTCCCATGTGCTTGGCCATGTACATGTACTTGTGCGTGTAAGTGTTGACTTTAGAAAGCTTAAGTATTAAGGAAAGTGAGAAAATATCTTGATATTTTTTGTTATTTTATATTAAAATGTATATGTAGATATGTGTGTATCAATGTGCATGTGAATGTCTTCATGTGTGTGTACATGTATATGTGCATATGTATGTCACATATAATCCACAACGTTGCACAACTTCTACATGTTGAATCGTTACGAATTCCGATTTCGATTTCCGGTCATATTTTCTCTTCTTAGTTAATATAAATATATTTGTAAACAAAATTTAATAATAATATTTCTATCACTATATAATAATTAAAAGGGCTCATTTAATAATTAAAATAATTATTAAATCATTTAAACTCTATTTAAATTCAAAAATCAATTATTCGAAAATAGCGACATTGTTAATGATGTCATGTATACTTTTAATTTTCCAAACTAAAATAAATTATTTTATTATAATTATAACTCGTATAGATAAATAAGTGTATGTATCCAGCTCCGTGCGCGATATCAGATGGTCAAGGAGCTATTTATCGATTTTCATTAATTTTATCGATATATCTTCAAAAGTATATATTTTTATAAATATTTATTCAAAATAAGATTTCCAATATTATTTTTTGTTTAAAAAATTATCATTTATGTTAAAATAGCTTATATTTGAATATTTCAAAAAAAATTCCTGAAGTGATGAATTTCTAGGTCGTTATAATAATAAAACATATTTGTGAATTTATGGTGATATCTGGAGTGATAGTTTTATGGAAAGTATAGGAGTTTTATATATTTATTTGGAGATTTTTAAAAGGATTGTTTAAATATAAAAGAGATTTATTTAAAAAAAGAATTTTATAAAGAATGAGATTTGATTTCTATAAACGATCATCTTAAAATTACGGTGGTATGGAAAGTATTCTTTTCATGATTAACACCAAATTCCGAGGTATGAAAACTCATCTCTATCTTGAGAACTAAGAATATGTGTGGAGGCAAGGATAAGTTTCTAACTTGTCTGATTTCATGTAAATCGAGGGATAAACTGTTTGAAACCATAGGTGGTAAGTATATTTGGTCTAATTTCCATACGATCTATTTACTTACACCAAAAGGATAATGTCTTGGGTTTATTGTTGACAACGTTTTAAATGACATTTGTTTTAACCCAAATAATTATGGTTTGAAAATGAATTTTTTTAAGATTTGTGAATATACTTATACAGTTGAGATAAGTATCTGGGTACATTTTCTAAGTATTGAAAATGTAGTGTTTGTGAATATATTTATACTATTGATATAAGTATATGGAATTTTTTTCTATATATTGGATTTGAAATGTTTTGTAAGTATACTTATATAGTTAAGATAAGTATATCAATATTTTCCAAGTATTGAAAAGAGTAGAGAGAGTTTGTGAATTTATCTTTTGTCAAAGGTATTTTAAGAAAGGAGATTTTAATTTGTGAAAGGATTATTAAGGTGGCTTAGTAGTTGCTTATGTGTTTAAGCATGGTTGGTTTCCATGTGGAAATAAATATCTGATTGGATTGTTTGTTTATCTGATAGTTAAATAACCGACTATCAAATCTTGGCCAGTTTTTGTTAACTATCGTTTGTTGGTTCGAAGAGACTAGGATCTGATATATTATCCGAAAACCACTTCGTACCAACATAAGCGTTCGAATTGGAGACATCTTGATGATGATCGAGGATGGAATTCTTTGAAGTGCAAGGGCTACTTGCTGCTAATCCAGAGGATTTAGTAGAAGTAGTGCCTTCGGTTTGTTTAGTCCCAGAACAACTTATATGGATAAATGCTGGCATTGATTGTTGTCTGGAGGGCAGTGTTATCATTCCAAATGGAATTTGCTAAATGGTAAAATGTAAACTCAAGCCTCACAACTCGAGAATGGCTTAAACTGGGTAGATGCGGCAGGGATATATGGGTCGCTACCATTAGGGTATGATCAAGACTTGTATCTATATTGATATTTTGGATTTTGTATGCTTGTGGCCACGGAACGGTTTGTCAAGTTAGCAACCAGTGTGGTGATCATATTCGGTACTATCCAGGAGATAAATGTTTTGCAGCCTCGGTACATTTTATCTAGAGATGTATTGTATGTATGATACTCCCTTACCTTATCATTGTTGGAATCCATTCTCCAATATGTGCTTCATTGACTTAGTTGTATGCCTAATATGCTGGAATGTAATTAATTTGATAGAAATATTCTGGAATGTAATTAACGTAACCAATTCGGTTATGATTAAATATTTATTTTAAAACCTAAACATTATTATAATATCATAAAATTTCTAATAAAAACGGTTTTCTTATCGTAAGGTAAAAATCTGTCTGTGTTTAAGTGTGACATGGTCTTACGAGATACCTTTATTTTTGAATGGTTTTTAAAACATTAAAATTAATTTGATTTGTATTTCTCATGCTGGTTTACCTGACTGATCCGGGCGTTATTTTTTTACAATGCTCGGGTCAGCCAGAGCATATTTCCAGATTTAGCTTTGGATGCTTTGGAGCTTCAGGAGACGAGATGGATGTGTAACGACCCGGTATTTTGGACCATTCAAATCGACAATAATCCACACATGTCAGACTTGAATAATGCAAAATAACAAATTGTAATAAAATTTGGAGCAAATAAAATCATTCACAGAATCACAAACATAGAAATATCAGAATAACTCGCATTGGAATTTAAAATAACCATAGTGGTTCATGAAGCCACTAAAATACATAGTCTCAAATCAAGTACAAAATACATAGTCTGAAACCCAATACAGTTCTGAAACAAGTACAATAGAAATCCCAAATACACAAGTCTCTAAAACAAAAGCTGAAATAAGACAACTGAAACTGAAATAGGGAGATAACAAGATAAGAAGAATCTCCAGCGATTCCGAGCTCCAGAAAAGTGAATCCAAAGCTGTGAATACTCAGGCTGGCCCGAGCGTAAAATAAAACACAAACCCTCGAGTCAGGATATACATACTTATACAATGTAAACCAACTCAAGTGAACTGTAGTAAAGGTACAAGTAACTTAGAAGATGCTTGGGATCGCCCATCCTCTAAGGATCCGTTAAAATATCTACTATGTAGTAATATTCGCTATTATAATAGTGTCTAAATAAGTAAAGTATAATCATATCGGAAAATAGCGTTAAGGGGATGGAGAACCTTAACGCGGTCGGATCTTAAAATCATAATCGTAGTAAAGCTCGATATGGTAGGTGACACGGCACAACTAGGCAATGCCAGGGTAGATATACCAATTACGCATCCGGACTAGTGGTGACGCATAGCAGCCACTACCGCCCACCTCGAACAACACTCCCAAATCAAGGGTGGCCACCAAATCAATCACAAGTAATAGAATGGTATCGAAGAAGTGTGTCTGATCAGAGGTGCTACCTCATTGGTCCGTCAATCGCTCCTGTTTTAGCCACCTTATGCCAACTCACAGGAGTTGGGTCCACGTAACATACCTTAAGAACGTCGCCACCATCCTACTTCATTCTGGAATCTCCACCGCGTACACGGTTGTCAAAGTGGTTTTCGGTATCGACAGAGAGTATGCCCATATCCGATCCCGGTCTCTTTGCCAACCAATCGTTATTATAACCCGTGGTTATAGATTTAAAACAATTTATCAAATATACTTCGAATTTAACCATTTAAAAACAAAGTCATTATTCTTTTAAATCAAATCTTAAATTCCCTTAGTTTAGCCTTTTCGGAGTTCATTTGTTCACTTAAAACAATAGCATTAAAATTCTCAGCTTTCACAACATTTAAAAGGTGCGGCGGTAAGTTATATTTGAAAACAATTGCATTCAGCAAAACAACATTTATAAACCGCTATAACAGTTTAGTTTTAAACAAAATCATATTTCAGCCTACTGCAGTCCTTAACAAGTGCTACAGTAGCCTTTTTATTAGTTCAGGTTCAAATTTAGTTTCTGCTACAACAGCACTTACCGAGTACTATCATAGCCTTAGTTCACTTTAGTCTTTTGGTTCACTTATATAACCACAACACTTAACAAGTGCTGTAGATTCTACCTAGTTCAGAACTTATAAAATTATTCATTAAAATGTTCATTTAAATCCTTTAACTAATTTATTTTAAAGGGAAATTTTACAAATTAAAACCAAAACTTACAAATTCGCTTATTTAATTTCAAGTGCGTAAATCCCATTTTCATTTAAACAATTCATTTCAACATTTTAAACTCAAACTCCATTTTCCACCATTTTAAAACTAAATTTTCATTTTAATTTAATTAACTTCAGTTTCCATCTTTCCTTTTTGGTCAAACTTTCAAATTTAAGTTCCATTTCAAAATCAATATTTACCATTTATTTATTTTTATCACATAGAAAAATCATTTCTATTCTAAATAAATCATTTAAAAATTCGATTTAAATCAATTTAATATTATTACAATAATTTAAATAATTAAAGGTATACAGAAAAATAACCACGGGTCTGTATAATATTTTCTAGCCTAAGTCAAGTGATACGGATACTATATCATTTCAATCCGTAATTTACAAAGAAAAATCCGGGTTTTATCATTTCAAACCCGCAATCCCAAGTAAATAAAATTTAATTGAAAATCGTTCAGGCCTATCATTTCAACCCATAACGATCTTCCCTTATTCTAAAGTCTGTTCGGGTATGTATCATTTCAACCCATAGTGATTCTATTCTACAGGGAACTTGTAGTGTGATTTAGCAGAACAGAATTACGTTAAAATAAGAACAAAATATAACAGATGATACGATATACAGTTTTAACAATTAACATCAACTATAAATAAATCACAGGTAATTATAACATCATTTATTTATTTATTTTCTACACATTCAGTTGCGGTCGTTTCACAATCATATAAGTATGAATATTCGTGTGAGATTTACTCACCTCTACGGAGCTGGAGATTCGGAAAAAGAAATACGATGTCTATCAAACGCACGCAGAAAGCACGATCAGTTGTTAGCGGATGCACCAACTAGATTCAAATTTAAAGCAAAATAAATAATCAAAATCTAAGATTGCACGAATAACCAATTTCAAATGAAGCAACAACGAAAAAGAAAATACGTTGAAATCGAAAGCAATAGCTTGACCACTTTTACAATGGAGATTATAACTTTAAAATTTGCAAAGTGAAAAAAAATGCATTTTCCTCTAATTCCCTTTTTCCACAACAAAGGCCAAGGGAGAATACAACAACCAAAAATAAAATATGAAGTGGAAATTTTTTGTTCACCATTTCATTTCAAACAAGACAGGGTGGCATACAAATTCAAGACTGCAAAACGAAAAAGACTGAAGTAAATTTTAGTTCATTTTTTTTCTTCAAAATAAAAGTCAGTGGACTGCTCTACAAAATACAAGGTGGCAACAAACTTCGTTCATCATTTTTTTCAAACAAGGCAGAGGCAAATATTTTATAACTTCAAAATGCATAGGCTCAACCACCGGTCAGGGGTCATGTCAGAGGGAGGCACGGCATGGGTTGGTCAGTCTGGGGTCAGAGGCGGTCTCGGCCTGGGTCTGGTGACTGGTGGGGTTTGGTGGTGACAGGCAGGCATAGGGTCGGTCTGGCATTGGCGACGTGGTGGGGTTCGGTGGTGACAGGCAGGCATAGGGTCGGTCTGGCATTGAAGGCTGACGTGGTGGTGATCTCGGTCGTGAGGTGGTGGCTGGGAGGGCGTGGGGTTTTCTGGCGGAGCATGGGTTCAAGGGGGAACTCGAACTGGGTTGTGGTGGCGAATGATATGAAGTGTGGTGGGAGAAACACGGAACAGCAAAAGTGAAAGCAGAGGGCATAAAATTTGAAAATACCAAATAAAATAAAAGAAGAAGGCATGTGCTTACCTTTTGAGATGCTCACGAGTTTTCAAAGAAAGCTACAGAGAAAGTTTTTGTGAAATGAAGCTTGGAACGAGAAAATGAACAGCTGTCTATACTTTTGTAGAGAGAAGGCAACGAAAAGGTTTTGAACGGTTGGCAAATTTAAGGCAGTACATAAAGTTGAACGTTAGGCAATATTTTAGGCAATCAATTCTTAAAAAAAGTTGGTAACGTATGGAAGGCCAAGGCAATAACAAATACATCCACGTGACAGAGATTTAAGGTGAGAATTTTAATTCTCAAAGCACAGTACGATTGAAGCAAAAATCAAGGCACGGCTGAAGCAACCATTGCTAATGCAGAAATCAAATGGACAAACGAAAGCAGCGAACGTAAAGTGTAACGACCAAAGTAACGTACAACCGTTTTTTTGTTTCTTTTATTAAATAAAAAATATATAACGTTTCTTTAAATAAATAACGTATCATTTAAACCAAAAATTTAAATAGCTATTACCAAAAATAAATAAAATTTGATTTTTTTAAATATAAGATAAGAACGGATGTAAATACACGGAATGAAATGTAGAGTTTTCAATTTCCTGTTTCACACTAATTTTTACTTTTAATTCAAATTAATATTACAGAATGTTTATTTTTAAATAAAAATTTGTTAAAAATATTGGGCTGTTACACTCTCCCCCACTCAAAGCTTTTCGTCCTCGAAAAGGGACGAAGAAGGAAAACAAAGAAAGATAAGACAGAAGTGCAAAAGTACCTGAAGTAAACAATTCCGGATTTGAAGCACGAATGCTCTCCTCCGTCTCCCAGGTGCAATCCCGTTCATCAGTGCTCCACTGCACTTTGACCAGGTTGATAGATTTTCTTCTTAGCTGCTTCGTACCTCGATCGACGATACGAAGTGGCTTCCTCTCAACAGTCAGATTTGGCTCAATATCCAAACTATCAAGAGCAGAAGGCTGGATAATAAGAGATGGATCATGCAGATAGCGACGAAGATGAGATACATGAAAGACATTATGTACCCCAGAAAATTTCTCGGGTAAATCCAGACGATAAGCAAGAGAGCCAATTCTTTCCAAAATGCGGAAAGGACCGACAAATCTAGGAGAAAGCTTTCCTCTACGACCAAAACGAATAACATTCCTTAAGGGAGAGACTTTAAGGAAAACCAAATCACCAACAGCAAACTCTAAACTTCGTCTTCGACGATCAGCGTACTTCTTCTGTCTACCTTGAGCAATCTTCTTCTTCCTCTTAATCTCTTCAACTCTCTCTGAAGCTTCCAAAACCATCTCAGGACCAAGAACCAAACGATTACCGGATTCAATCCAACAAGAAGGAGATCTACAAGGTCGTCCGCAAAGAGCAAAAAACGGGGACGTCTCAATACTGGCCTGATAACTATTGTTATAAGTGAATTCGACAAGATGGAGATGGTCTTCCCAAGATCCTCCATAATCAAGCACACAAGCACGCAGAAGATCTTCTAAAATCTGATTCACCCTTTCTGTTTGACCGTCGGTCTGTGGATGGTAAGCAGTGCTCAGATTTAGATGAGTACCCAAAGAATCCTGAAAGGCTTTCCAAAACCTACTAGTAAAGATAGGATCACGATCACAAACGATACTGAGAGGAACACCATGGAGACGAACAATCTCCCTCATGTAAATCTCAGACAAACTAGAAGCTGAACAGGTAGACTTGACCGGAATGAAATGAGCTGATTGGTCAATCTATCCACAATAACCCAGATACTCTCGTTACCCTTCCTAGTCCTCGGTAAACCATCAATGAAATCCATAGAAACTTGTTCCCACTTCCAATTGGGAATCTCAAGAGGCTGCAATAAACCAGGGGTCTTCTGATGATCTGCCTTGACTTGCTGACAAGTCGCACACCTATTAACAAAAATGGAAATATCTCGCTTCATACCTTTCCACCAATATAACTTCTTCATGTCCTGATACATCTTGGTCACGCCTGGATGAATAGAAAGTCTGGACTGATGATACTCCCGAAGTAACTCCTGTCTCAAACCATCAACATTCGGGACACAAATCCTATTATTAATCCTCAATACACCCTTATTGTCAATCTGAGCTCCATTACCATCAAGACTACTACCTCCAACTCTGCTTCGAACACTCTCCTTAATCAATCTAAGCATCTGATCCTCATCCTGTCTAGCCATAATACGATCCACAAGAGGTGAAGAAACAACAATCTGACACAACAAAGCTTTCTTCCTACTCAAAGCATCCGCCACAACATTAGCTTTTCCCGGTGTATAGTTGATGTCGAGGTCATAAGAAGCAAGGAACTCTAACCACCTAACTTGTCTCTGATTCAAATCCTTCTGCGAGAAAATATACCTCAAAGACTAATGATCTGTGAAAAGCTCGAACTTGGTACCCAACAGATGATGTCTCCAAAGCTTCAAAGCGAAAACAACAGCAAGCAACTCTAGATCATGGGCAGCATAATTTACTCCATGGGTCTTCAACTGTCTACTAGCATAAGCAATCACTCTACCATCCTGCATCAGAATAGCTCCCAAACCTTCTCGACAAGCATCAGTGTATACCGTTAATCCCTCATTTCCATTTGGAACGGTAAGAACAGGTGCAGAAGTAAGCTTGTCTTTTAACTCATTGAATGCGGCCTTACACTTGTTACTCCAAATAAACTTAGTATTCTTCCGAGTTAAAGCACTGAGGGGTGCAGCAATCCGAGCAAAATTCTCAATGAATCTCCGGTAATAACCGGCGAGGCCCAGAAAACTACGGATATCAGTAGGAGTCTTAGGAGTTTCCCAATCCTGCACAGAATAGGGAAAAAGAAGGATAATAGGAAAGATAGAGTAAATTGAATGAAACAAGGAAAGAGAAAGAAAGAAAAACTTACATTGATCGCAGCGATCTTGACTGGATCGATTGAAACTCCATTACCAGAAACAATATGCCCGAGAAATCGGACTTCATCCTTCCAGAAATGGCATTTGGAAAATTTAGCTTTTAATTGATGATTGCGAAGAGTCTCAAGAACAGATTTTAAATGTGACTCATGTTCTTCTTCAGACTTAGAGAAAATGAGGATATCATCCACAAAGACTAGAACAAATTTATTAAGCACATCACGGAAAACACGATTCATCAAGTCAACAAAGAAAGCAGGAGCATTAGTCAAACCAAAAGGCATGACTAACCATTCAAAGAATCCATTCTCAGTACGAAAAGCAGTCTTGGGAATACTTCCCTCGGCAACTCTGAGTTGGTGAAAACCCATGGCAAGATCAAGTTGGGAGAAAACAGTAGCACCATAAAGCTGATCAAACATATCATTGATGCGAGGCATTGGATATCTATTTTTCATAGTGAGCTTGTTCAACTCCCTATAATCAACACACATCCGGAGAGAACCATCGGACTTGGTGACGAAAACCACCGCAGCTCCCCATTCAAAATAGCTAGGTATGATCAGACCCTTGGAAGATAGGTCCTCGATTTGCTTCCCTAACTCAACCTTCTCGCGGGGTGCCATTCTTCTAGGAGGAAGAACTACCGGTCGAGCTCCAGGAATAAGATCAATGCGGAAATCAATTTCCCACTTAGGAGGTAAAGCAGTAACTTCACCGAATACATCGGGATAGAGATTGACTACCCGAGTCGACTGAAGATCATCAGTAGAAGCATCTAGAGAAAAGATAAAGCTACCAGCATAATCATGAGGCATACGACCCTGAATAACCAAAGAGTTACCCCGATCATCCTTAAGAGAAACAATTCGGGATTTACAAGAGATATGAGCATCGTGCCCGTCAAGCCAATCACTTCCAAGCAACAAATCAAAAGCATCGAAACCCAGGACATAGAAATCTCCAGAAAATTTATGACTAGAATAGAAGAATCTCACTTGCTTACAAATCTTATCAAGATTTGCGGGACCACCAATAGGATTTGAAACACATAGAGGAACAGAAGCATACTCAGGAGAAAGGAGAGTTTCAAACCTATTACACAAAACATCAGAAATAAAACTATGCGAAGCTCCAGTATCAAATAAAACACGAACAGGATGATGAAATAAAGTAAAGGTGCCCTAAAGCGTACCTTGATCATCGCTAGGGGCAGGAGTAGGTGCAGCAGGTGATGAAGCAGATGTGACAGCAAATACACCAGATGGCTTTCCCTTCTGATATAAAGGACAGTCCTTCCTAAAATGACCCGGCTGAAGACAAACATGACAAAGATCGTTCCTGGAAACCTGAGGTGGAGGATGTAACGACTCGGATTTTCGCGTTCGAAAATCAACATCCGTACTTCACCTTGTACTAGAATGCCGTAGATTCGACCGTTCAAATCCGATTCGCCGGAGCTTATAACACCATTAAGTATAACAACACAGCGGAAGAAAGAAAAAGAATATAGATATACAACATCTGATACAATATCCAAATACAATGATGATACAATGAATATCTATATACATCAGAGATATGATATAAGAAATAGCAGCGGAAAGAAAATAGATAACACCAGCAGCGGATAGAATGTCTCCAATAGAATGCTCCAAGATAAGCAACGTTAATCCATGAACTCCAAGAACTGAACTAGCTCCAGATAGTCTACTAAACCTGAATATCTGAAAAACCCAACTCTAGACTGCCCGTGTGGAAAATAGTGGGCACCCAGAGTTTAGGAAGGGAACAATAAACTCCGGATCAGTCATGGGACTGGTGTGAGCAACAAAAACAGTTTATCTTTAAACAAACACGAAAGGCTTTTAACATTGAAACCGCAATGCTTTTGTAAAATGAAACTACCATAAGGCCTCCCGCCACACACACAATGCAATCGCAAACTTGGAGGAGATTTCTCCTTATGATAGTCAAACATGCTTACTACGCAAAATCATTCGATATTATTATCATTAGTGCATAGTGTCGAAAACCATTTTGAAAATATAATATAAATCTTAGCCAGCATACAACATTATTGTATGCCTACTATAGCTACTACATTCAATAGCAGGTTACCGCCACATTCCATAGCAGGTAATACAACTAAAACCGTACAGGGTTCGTATCGTTTCTTTGGATTTCCAACAAATGATCAGGCTAAGGAACTTCCTTACCGAAATAGAAATGCCTCTGGAAAGACGCCCCGGATCCTAACCGGATCTCTGCAAACAAAAGGCCGACGCTACCTCACGCTGTACAGCTGTAACTAGGTAACTAACACACGAGTCATGTCATCCCCCAGTCGTCACCGACCTTTATCCGAGAGCTCTCAATCATACAGCAACAACCACAAAGTATAATAACTGTGCAGCATCCACATAGGTAAAATATCTGGGCTCCATACCATGATATCACCTTTTATCCAGAAGGAAATGACATACCCTAGGGGCGCTACCCCTACAAACCTTTGCCGCAACATTCCTGTTTCGACCATCACCGGGTTGTGAGGCTCGACGAAGTCTCGTCCACAAAGCCACGCTTTTTCACAAAGCCACGCTTTGATCAACAATTGATCAGCAGCACTTCGTATGCCACATTACCAAATTGGGAATGTATCACTAGTAACCATCAACTACATAACCTCTGAGCTCGTACGTCTCAGAGAAGGGTGTTAAGCTAAGAGAATAAATTCTCCGCCACCAACAGAAATGTATTTGATAGAAACCAGCTTTACATCTCAAAGTGTAACGTCAGACACACATCCATACAAGTCTGTTCCGGGTTCGAACAGAACCGAAGGCACTTCCAAAGAAGCCCTTGCAAATCCGGATAATTTCTAATCACGTCCGGACTTCCCATCACAAAGGGTGATAAAATCTCTATACCGGGGACCAGTCGGTGTAGAGACATTCGACGAGTTGTCCATTCATTTTTAAAAATATCCGGTCTTCACCACCGGTCTTCAAATGCTATCCATATATGACGTATCATTATTCGGAATGGGTTATATGACACAAAGGTCCTCTCCCGGCTAAACCGAATAACGAGCGCAATTAAAAATCATATGGATACTGGGGTCTCAGTTAAATCACAACTTAAAGCCCAAAACTTTTCATTCGAATGGTTAAAACAAATTACCATTTCCGATCTTTTAAACAAAAAGATTCATTTCAAAAACCCTCAATGGTTTAAACAATTTCCACACTTTAATCTTTTAAACAAAAGATTTAATTCACAAAGTTAACCCCATTCACAAAGATTCATTCATGGATTTCAAAACAATTTCCATTTCAATTGAATTAACTCGTTAAATCTTTAAATCAAGATTTAACTTATAGCTTTCAAAACTCGTTTCCAAAGATTCATTCATAGCCTTTCAAAACAATTCTATTTCAAGTTAGATTAACTCATCCGGTCTTTGAAATCAAAGACTCATTTCATAGTTTTCAAAATATTTCAATTCTATTTCAAACTTGAAATTCTTTCAACACAAACTGAAAATCCTTTCTTAAAATGAAAGCTATTATTATTTGAAACAAGTAGTTTTCGTTTCGAAAAAAATCCAGTTATATTTACACGAGTTAAAACCCTTGAAATAAATTCAAATTTCCAAATCAATACCTTTAAAATGGTTTAACCCATATAACTTATACAGCATCTTTAATCCCTAGTTTCAAATCACAGAATTCAATTTCAAACTTGAATTCAAATTTAAATCAAATTATTTAAATTTTCAAAACTCGATTAAGTTATTCAAAATAACTTTTATCTTTGAAATTCCATTTCAAAAGCTTTTCACTTTAAACCCAAGTTTCTAATTTCAAAATCAATTGAAAATTAAAATTTCAATTTCAAAAACATTAATTTTAAATCATCTGTGATTTAACCGATTTCCACGTGAAATCCATATTTGTGTGTGTATAAGTGTGGTCCAGGGGTTTTACACAATAGTGCAACATCAATCATCACAGATATATCGATAAGCGGTAAAATCGATAATGCTTATCTTCATTCACAGATTCATAGATAAAATAAATTTATCAGTCACAAAGATTCACTATTACGATTCGATGTGGGTTTCGGATAGCCAACTGGAATCCGACTCCCTGTCGCATCGAAATTCAAATGTCGTTCTATGGGTCAAGGGTTTCATATTCACATAACAATATATCACAGAAACAGAAATCACAGCTCAGCACAAAGTAATTCATATCACAAAGCATCACAAATCAGGGATATCAACCTTTTAAACCAATTACATAATTAATTAACTTTAAATAAACAAAATCCAAAATTAATTACTATAAGTGATTAATCCTTAGTTAATTAACTTCATTTACTAATAACATTTCTTAATCACTTTCTTAAGAAATTCTCTTAGATTTAAATCATCATAAATCATTTCTAATTTATTTAATTTATTTATTTATAGATAAAATAAATCATTCTTTAATTACCTTATTTATTAAATCATTTTGATTACCTTAATTATCTCTAAGATAATCTATTCCTTTATTAACGATTTAATAATTATTAATGTGTGGACATTACGCTTTTGAATTTAAATTTAAATCACACTTTGAATATAAGATTCAAAATGATTTACCCTTTAAGAACCTTAACCAAATTTAAATTAAATTTAAACTCGTTTTAAAACACCCTCAGATTTTGAAAACAGATTTTAAAACAAACTTGAGACAGTACACTACTTCGAGTTGCCTCCCTTTTTACTTCGAGAGATACCCGAGTTGCTCGAAACAAATCTCGAGTCTTTTCCCTGCCAACCCAATTGCCCCAGATTTCCCAAAACTTACTGATACGAACGCGACACCGTGCACGTGCACAGACGCTCAGGTCATCTCCGACCAACCTCGCGACCACCCACCAGTCACTCTCGACCTCATCGACGAGCTCAACCACCCAGTTCGACGATTCTCACCTGAAAATCAAATTCGAGCAACTCCACATCCACCTGAAACAAACCAATCGCCTGAAATCACCTCGTGTAGCTACCACCGACCCCCTGACGTCACGCGACCACAACCCCAACTGCTCTGATGACATACAAACCTTTTCCCCTAGGAGCGATCGCCTCCGATCCTATGAGGACGACGCGGCAACCCCACAAACGACCACGACCAAAAACTGGGTTTAAACCCTAATTCGCTCTCGAACGATCAACACGAGGGATTATAAAATCGTTGAACATTTTTCTGATGATTCATGACTCTCTAACATGCTTCATTTTTATTCTCGAGATTTATCATCACCCCGACCAACAGATTTTCATCAAAACCCAATTTTCATTTAACTCGAGAATGCTCATGATTCCCCTATCTTAAAAATTCTGATCCTTTTCTTAAAAATCATAACTTCCAAAAACAAAGCACATAATCTAATTGAATCAAGAAATTAAAATACTTAATTTTGACATACTTCAGTGTTTTCACTATCCATCCTTGGTTTACAGTAAAACCATTTGATAATTTAATTCGAAAATATTTTTAAAACTCGAATATTGATTTTATAAACATATTTTGTTTATATTCTTAAGCCCACAAAGCCTCAAAGGAAAGGCTTTTGAATTTATTTTGAAACAGGGACAGGAGACACAGAGGAATATTATCCTTGCCTGTACACAATATATATACACAGACATTCATTTTAATAAGAGCATGCGAACACAATTCACCTCCATCCAAACACGATTCACAACATATATCAAATATAGATCCAAACATCCATGGAAATAGCAGAGTTAGTGGAATGTTTTGCTCACCTGTCATTTAAAACAGAAAGCTTGTTCCTTTTGTTTTGAAAACAGGAATGCTTGAAAACTGGGATTTTGAAAACTTTGCATATTTTGTTGTTGATTCCAGAAAGTTTTGAAATGGCTTTGAACTTGAACATGAATGCTGGAAATCTTGAAACTGAAGTGTTTGGCTTTCTAGTTGTTTTCAGGTTTGTATTTGTTTAATACTTTTGTAACGAATGAAAGGAGATAAGTTGATAAATAACCAAGTAAAGAGAATTGTTTATTATACAAGTACACAACAAATCAGAGATTTTTATCTTCTTTGGGCTGAAAGTGTTTTCGAACAGACCTTGTTTTGTGCTAGGATGAAAAGCATTAAATGCAATGGTACCTTATGTCTAGCATGTACATTAGATATTTTATTTACTTTGATCTTGCCTTCATCTCTAAGCTTTACAGTCAACATACAAATATACAAAGCCTGGTTTACTTTTACTTTATGTTTTCATACTTGTCTTCTTTTCTATTCTTGCCTGCATAACATTTCTTTTGTTACAAATTCTTAACTTAAGTATTTAGTTCTATTCTAACATATATGATTATTTTGTTTTATTTACTTGAGTATATTTTTATTTGTTTTGGCCCTATTACTTTGAAATCTAGTGAAGTTCTAATTTTATAATGTTGTCAAATTGTTAGTTACTTTATATTTTAAATTTATCTTACATATATAAATCCCTATTTCTAACTTAAACATTTTATAGTTGTTATGTTGTTTTAAATTGGCTAATGTGTTATTTTATATTTTACATAATTTGTTAACATATTGTTTGAATTTTAACCATGGATATCTAATTTATTTATTTGTTTAACTTAACATTTATTGCCTTGTATTTCTAGTTTAAATTTTAATTATTATTAAACCATTTGTCTACAATTTAAATCCAAACCAACGTGTATATATATATATATAAATTTCAAATTTACTCATATATATCCATATACAATATTTACAATTTTAAATTAAATGATTTATATAGAATAAATTTGATCCGGGGAAACTCGCTTCAATTTACAGTGAATTTTACAAATTTTATTCAAAAATTCGTTTAATTATCAATTTAAATTTATATAAAATCCGGGGTCGTTACAGACTTCCCCCCTTAAAAGAATTTCGTCCTCGAAATTACCAAGGAGATACAAAAATAGATGGAGAATATTTCATCGACTCAAACTGAACATCTATTCTGCATTTGGCTCACCAAATCAGAATATCAATAACAGATACAAGAACAAATCTGTCTTAACACTTCACAAGATACTCGGGTTATCCAGATCTACGAAATATGCAGGGGCATTGATTAGTTCGAAAGGGTAACTAACCATTCGTAGAACATATCCGGACCCAAAGAATAGATAGATGTATGGATACAATTTCAAAACTTTTAGTTTAGAAACTAAATTATACCTATCAATCATAGCAATCAAAGCAACCAATACATCCATACAAACAATTTTGGCTCGGCTGGAGTTTATGTCCCATTTTTATATATCGAATCTTCTTTCTGGATCTACCAGAAACTATCGAAGAATTGAAAAAGATGACGAACAAAAGAGATTGATAGAGAAAATTTGTTTCCACTATTGTTACAGAGTATTGACCATTTCTAGTCGTATTTCTCTGTCCCCTATCTCGTCCTCTTCTTGCACTCATACTCACTATCAGTAGATAGCAAGAGAATTTACTGAGACGTTCAGACGGATATCTGAGAATTACTCATTCTAGAGTTTACTTCACTCTATCTCTAATGAGCTACTTAACGTGTTATACTCCTGAGCTAAAGTTCAACCTTAGCTCTGATACCACATGTAACGACTCGGATTTTCGCGTTCGAAAATCAACATCCGTACTTCACCTTGTACTAGAATGCCGTAGATTCGACCGTTCAAATCCGATTCGCCGGAGCTTATAACACCATTAAGTATAACAACACAGCGGAAGAAAGAAAAAGAATATAGATATACAACATCTGATACAATATCCAAATACAATGATGATACAATGAATATCTATATACATCAGAGATATGATATAAGAAATAGCAGCGGAAAGAAAATAGATAACACCAGCAGCGGATAGATTGTCTCCAATAGAATGCTCCAAGATAAGCAACGTTAATCCATGAACTCGAAGAACTGAACTAGCTCCAGATAGTCTACTAAACCTGAATATCTGAAAAACCCAACTCTAGACTGCCCGTGTGGAAAATAGTGGGCACCCAGAGTTTAGGAAGGGAACAATAAACTCCGGATCAGTCATGGGACTGGTGTGAGCAACAAAAACAGTTTATCTTTAAACAAACACGAAAGGCTTTTAACATTGAAACCGCAATGCTTTTGGAAAATGAAACTACCATAAGGCCTCCCGCCACACACACAATGCAATCGCAAACTTGGAGGAGATTTCTCCTTATGATAGTCAAACATGCTTACTACGCAAAATCATTCGATATTATTATCATTAGTGCATAGTGTCGAAAACCATTTCGAAAATATAATATAAATCTTAGCCAGCATACAACATTATTGTATGCCTACTATAGCTACTACATTCAATAGCAGGTTACCGCCACATTCCATAGCAGGTAATACAACTAAAACCGTACAGGGTTCGTATCGTTTCTTTGGATTTCCAACAAATGATCAGGCTAAGGAACTTCCTTACCGAAATAGAAACGCCTCTGGAAAGATGCCCCGGATCCTAACCGGATCTCTGCAAACAAAAGGCCGACGCTACCTCACGCTGTACAGCTGTAACTAGGTAACTAACACACGAGTCATGTCATCCCCCGGTCGTCACCGACCTTTATCCGAGAGCTCTCAATCATACAGCAACAACCACAAAGTATAATAACTGTGCAGCATCCACATAGGTAAAATATCTGGGCTCCATACCATGATATCACCTTTTATCCAGAAGGAAATGACATACCCTAGGGGCGCTACCCCTACAAACCTTTGCCGCAACATTCCTGTTTCGACCATCACCGGGTTGTGAGGCTCGACGAAGTCTCGTCCACAAAGCCACGCTTTTTCACAAAGCCACGCTTTGATCAACAATTGATCAGCAGCACTTCGTATGCCACATTACCAAATTGGGAATGTATCACTAGTAACCATCAACTACATAACCTCTGAGCTCGTACGTCTCAGAGAAGGGTGTTAAGCTAAGAGAATAAATTCTCCGCCACCAACAGAAATGTATTTGATAGAAACCAGCTTTACATCTCAAAGTGTAACGTCAGACACACATCCATACAAGTCTGTTCCGGGTTCGAACAGAACCGAAGGCACTTCCAAAGAAGCCCTTGCAAATCCGGATAATTTCTAATCACGTCCGGACTTCCCATCACAAAGGGTGATAAAATCTCTATACCGGGGACCAGTCGGTGTAGAGACATTCGACGAGTTGTCCATTCATTTTTAAAAATATCCGGTCTTCACCACCGGTCTTCAAATGCTATCCATATACGACGTATCATTATTCGGAATGGGTTATATGACACAAAGGTCCTCTCCCGGCTAAACCGAATAACGAGCGCAATTAAAAATCATATGGATACTGGGGTCTCAGTTAAATCACAACTTAAAGCCCAAAACTTTTCATTCGAATGGTTAAAACAAATTACCATTTCCGATCTTTTAAACAAAAAGATTCATTTCAAAAACCCTCAATGGTTTAAACAATTTCCACACTTTAATCTTTTAAACAAAAGATTTAATTCACAAAGTTAACCCCATTCACAAAGATTCATTCATGGATTTCAAAACAATTTCCATTTCAATTGAATTAACTCGTTAAATCTTTAAATCAAGATTTAACTTATAGCTTTCAAAACTCGTTTCCAAAGATTCATTCATAGCCTTTCAAAACAATTCTATTTCAAGTTAGATTAACTCATCCGGTCTTTGAAATCAAAGACTCATTTCATAGTTTTCAAAATATTTCAATTCTATTTCAAACTTGAAATTCTTTCAACACAAATTGAAAATCCTTTCTTAAAATGAAAGCTATTATTATTTGAAACAAGTAGTTTTCGTTTCGGAAAAAATCCAGTTTTATTTACACGAGTTAAAACCCTTGAAATAAATTCAAATTTCCAAATCAATACCTTTAAAATGGTTTAACCCATATAACTTATACAGCATCTTTAATCCCTAGTTTCAAATCACAGAATTCAATTTCAAACTTGAATTCAAATTTAAATCAAATTATTTAAATTTTCAAAACTCGATTAAGTTATTCAAAATAACTTTTATCTTTGAAATTCCATTTCAAAAGCTTTTCACTTTAAACCCAAGTTTCTAATTTCAAAATCAATTGAAAATTAAAATTTCAATTTCAAAAACATTAATTTTAAATCATCTGTGATTTAACCGATTTCCACGTGAAATCCATATTTGTGTGTGTATAAGTGTGGTCCAGGGGTTTTACACAATAGTGCAACATCAATCATCACAGATATATCGATAAGCGGTAAAATCGATAATGCTTATCTTCATTCACAGATTCATAGATAAAATAAATTTATCAGTCACAAAGATTCACTATTACGATTCGATGTGGGTTTCGGATAGCCAACTGGAATCCGACTCCCTGTCGCATCGAAATTCAAATGTCGTTCTATGGGTCAAGGGTTTCATATTCACATAACAATATATCACAGAAACAGAAATCACAGCTCAGCACAAAGTAATTCATATCACAAAGCATCACAAATCAGGGATATCAACCTTTTAAACCAATTACATAATTAATTAACTTTAAATAAACAAAATCCAAAATTAATTACTATAAGTGATTAATCCTTAGTTAATTAACTTCATTTACTAATAACATTTCTTAATCACTTTCTTAAGAAATTCTCTTAGATTTAAATCATCATAAATCATTTCTAATTTATTTAATTTATTTATTTATAGATAAAATAAATCATTCTTTAATTACCTTATTTATTAAATCATTTTGATTACCTTAATTATCTCTAAGATAATCTATTCCTTTATTAACGATTTAATAATTATTAATGTGTGGACATTACGCTTTTGAATTTAAATTTAAATCACACTTTGAATATAAGATTCAAAATGATTTACCCTTTAAGAACCTTAACCAAATTTAAATTAAATTTAAACTCGTTTTAAAACACCCTCAGATTTTGAAAACAGATTTTAAAACAAACTTGAGACAGTACACTACTTCGAGTTGCCTCCCTTTTTACTTCGAGAGATACCCGAGTTGCTCGAAACAAATCTCGAGTCTTTTCCCTGCCAACCCAATTGCCCCAGATTTCCCAAAACTTACTGATACGAACGCGACACCGTGCACGTGCACAGACGCTCAGGTCATCTCCGACCAACCTCGCGACCACCCACCAGTCACTCTCGACCTCATCGACGAGCTCAACCACCCAGTTCGACGATTCTCACTTGAAAATCAAATTCGAGCAACTCCACATCCACCTGAAACAAACCAATCGCCTGAAATCACCTCGTGTAGCTACCACCGACCCCCTGACGTCACGCGACCACAACCCCAACTGCTCTGATGACATACGAACCTTTTCCCCTAGGAGCGATCGCCTCCGATCCTATGAGGACGACGCGGCAACCCCACAAACGACCACGACCAAAAACTGGGTTTAAACCCTAATTCGCTCTCGAACGATCAACACGAGGGATTATAAAATCGTTGAACATTTTTCTGATGATTCATGACTCTCTAACATGCTTCATTTTTATTCTCGAGATTTATCATCACCCCGACCAACAGATTTTCATCAAAACCCAATTTTCATTTAACTCGAGAATGCTCATGATTCCCCTATCTTAAAAATTCTGATCCTTTTCTTAAAAATCATAACTTCCAAAAACAAAGCACATAATCTAATTGAATCAAGAAATTAAAATACTTAATTTTGACATACTTCAGTGTTTTCACTATCCATCCTTGGTTTACAGTAAAACCATTTGATAATTTAATTCGAAAATATTTTTAAAACTCGAATATTGATTTTATAAACATATTTTGTTTATATTCTTAAGCTCACAAAGCCTCAAAGGAAAGGCTTTTGAATTTATTTTGAAACAGGGACAGGAGACACAGAGGAATATTATCCTTGCCTGTACACAATATATATACACAGAAATTCATTTTAATAAGAGCATGCGAACACAATTCACCTCCATCCAAACACGATTCATAACATATATCAAATATAGATCCAAACATCCATGGAAATAGCAGAGTTAGTGGAATGTTTTGCTCACCTGTCATTTAAAACAGAAAGCTTGTTCCTTTTGTTTTGAAAACAGGAATGCTTGAAAACTGGGATTTTGAAAACTTTGCATATTTTGTTGTTGATTCCAGAAAGTTTTGAAATGGCTTTGAACTTGAACATGAATGCTGGAAATCTTGAAACTGAAGTGTTTGGCTTTCTAGTTGTTTTCAGGTTTGTATTTGTTTAATACTTTTGTAACGAATGAAAGGAGATAAGTTGATAAATAACCAAGTAAAGAGAATTGTTTATTATACAAGTACACAACAAATCAGAGATTTTTATCTTCTTTGGGCTGAAAGTGTTTTCGAACAGACCTTGTTTTGTGCTAGGATGAAAAGCATTAAATGCAATGGTACCTTATGTCTAGCATGTACATTAGATATTTTATTTACTTTGATCTTGCCTTCATCTCTAAGCTTTACAGTCAACATACAAATATACAAAGCCTGGTTTACTTTTACTTTATGTTTTCATACTTGTCTTCTTTTCTATTCTTGCCTGCATAACATTTCTTTTGTTACAAATTCTTAACTTAAGTATTTAGTTCTATTCTAACATATATGATTATTTTGTTTTATTTACTTGAGTATATTTTTATTTGTTTTGGCCCTATTACTTTGAAATCTAGTGAAGTTCTAATTTTATAATGTTGTCAAATTGTTAGTTACTTTATATTTTAAATTTATCTTACATATATAAATCCCTATTTCTAACTTAAACATTTTATAGTTGTTATGTTGTTTTAAATTGGCTAATGTGTTATTTTATATTTTACATAATTTGTTAACATATTGTTTGAATTTTAACCATGGATATCTAATTTATTTATTTGTTTAACTTAACATTTATTGCCTTGTATTTCTAGTTTAAATTTTAATTATTATTAAACCATTTGTCTACAATTTAAATCCAAACCAACGTGTATATATATATATATAAATTTCAAATTTACTCATATATATCCATATACAATATTTACAATTTTAAATTAAATGATTTATATAGAATAAATTTGATCCGGGGAAACTCGCTTCAATTTACAGTGAATTTTACAAATTTTATTCAAAAATTCGTTTAATTATCAATTTAAATTTATATAAAATCCGGGGTCGTTACAGAGGAACAGCAACACCGGACGGATTAGGGAAACTATTGGCATAGTGTCCCTTCTGGTCACATTTGAAGCAAGTAATGGAGGAAAGATCAATAGGGTGTCTTTGGGAAGGAGCAGATGCTGAAGATCCTAAGCCCGGATGTTTGAGCCAATTCTTCTTTTACTGGTGGAAGTTGGGCTTTCTCTTCTTGGAATTAGCAGAGGAGGACTGAGAGACAAGAGCACCAGAAGCAGTAGGACCCTTGGAAGTAGGGTTCTCATAGCGAATAGCCATATCCATGAGCTCAGTAAAAGTGCCATGAACATGTGAAATAAGACGGTCGTAGAACTCTGGGCGAGCTCCAGCAATGAATTTCTCATTCTTCTTTAGCTGAGTGTCGATAAGACCAGGACCAAATTTGGAAAGTTCATTGAACTTCCGCTCATACTCTGAGAAAGACATGGTACCCTGCTTAAGATCCATGAATTCACGATAAAGCTGAGATTTCCCGGCTTCGGGCATCCATTTTACCACAAAAGCCTCCCTGGAAAGAAAAATACAGAACCGAACTTAAGATAGATTCAAAAAGAAAGGAAATGGGGAAAATTCAAGTTAACTCAAAGGATACCTGAACTGCTCCCACGAAAGATCACCTTCGTTAGTGTGAGTCGTAACAGACTCCCACCAATCTAAGGCTGACACTTGCAGCTGCCATGCTGCTAACTGACGCTTTTGGGCATCAGTGATCTCAAGACCAGTAAAAATTCTCTCCAAACTTTGTAGCCATTGCTGGGCTTCGATGATACTCTCTGAACCGGTGAACCTAGTGCCACCGAGCTGAGAGAATTCCTTGCAAAGAACAGTAAACCTAACGGGTGCAACAGGTGGAGGAACTGGGGCAATACCACGACCCCTACCTCTAGCATTTCCACGATTCATCCTGGAAATATCAAGAATAAATTTAGGACAAGGTACAGAGAAGGCAAAATAAGTTAAGATAAGACACGATAAGATCACTTGGATGAATATCCTAATAACAAAATTTCTAACAAGGTAGATACGGAAAGAAGGAAGTTTAGAAAAATTTCTTCTTAAAACAAGAAAACTTTATATCAAAATAATCTTTAAAAATCATTTGAGAAATCAATTTAAAATCATTTTATACTTTGAAAATACGTTCACTCACAAGGAAATGATTCTGAGTTTGATTTCACCCATTCTAGGGTATTTCTACCCTATCTCTAATGAGTTTTTGCTCCATTGGCTAAGGTTTGCCTAAAACCTGGCTCCGATACCAAATGTAACGACCCGGTATTTTGGACCATTCAAATCGACAATAATCCACACATGTCAGACTTGAATAATGCAAAATAACAGATTGTAATAAAATTTGGAGCAAATAAAATCATTCACAGAATCACAGACATAGAAATATCAGAATAACTCGCAGCGGAATTTAAAATAACCATAGTGGTTCATGAAGCCACTAAAATACATAGTCTCAAATCAAGTACAAAATACATAGTCTGAAACCCAATACAGTTCTGAAACAAGTACAATAGAAATCCCAAATACACAAGTCTCTAAAACAAAAGCTGAAATAAGACAACTAAAACTGAAATAGGAAGATAACAAGATAAGTAGAATCTCCAGCGATTCCGAGCTCCAGAAAAGTGAATCCAAAGCTGTGAATACTCAGGCTGACCCGAGCGTAAAATAAAACACAAACACTCGAGTCAGGATATACATACTTATACAATGTAAACCAACTCAAGTGAACTGTAGTAAAGGTACAAGTAACTTAGAAGATGCTTGGGACCGCCCATCCTCTAAGGATCCGTTAAAATATCTACTATGTAGTAATATTCGCTATTATAATAGTGTCTAAATAAGTAAAGTATAATCATATCGGAAAATAGCGTTAAGGGGATGGAGAACCTTAACGCGGTCGGATCTTAAAATCATAATCGTAGTAAAGCTCGATATGGTAGGTGACACGGCACAACTAGGCAATGCCAGGGTAGATATACCAATTACGCATCCGGACTAGTGGTGACGCATAGCAGCCACTACCGCCCACCTCGAACAATACTCCCAAATCAAGGGTGGCCACCAAATCAATCACAAGTAATAGAATGGTATCGAAGAAGTGTGTCCGATCAGAGGTGCTACCTCATTGGTCCGTCAATCGCTCCTGTTTTAGCCACCTTATGCCAACACACGGGAGTTGGGTCCACGTAACATACCTTAAGAACGTCGCCACCATCCTACTTCATTCTGGAATCTCCACCGCTACACGGTTGTCAAAGTGGTTTTCGGTATCGACAGAGAGTATGCCCATATTCGATCCCGGTCTCTTTGCCAACCAATCGTTATTATAACCCATGGTTATAGATTTAAAACAATTTATCAAATATACTTCGAATTTAACCATTTAAAAACAAAGTCATTATTCTTTTAAATCAAATCTTAAATTCCCAAAGTTTAGCCTTTTCGGAGTTCATTTGTTCACTTAAAACAATAGCATTAAAATTCTCAGCTTTCACAACATTTAAAAGGTGCGGCGGTAAGTTATATTTGAAAACAATTGCATTCAGCAAAACAACATTTATAAACCGCTATAACAGTTTAGTTTTAAACAAAATCATATTTCAGCCTACTGCAGTCCTTAACAAGTGCTACAGTAGCCTTTTTATTAGTTCAGGTTCAAATTTAGTTTCTGCTACAACAGCACTTACCAAGTACTATCATAGCCTTAGTTCACTTTAGTCTTTTGGTTCACTTATATAACCACAACACTTAACAAGTGCTGTAGATTCTACCTAGTTCAGAACTTATAAAATTATTCATTAAAATGTTCATTTAAATCCTTTAACTAATTTATTTTAAAGGGAAATTTTACAAATTAAAACCAAAACTTACAAATTCGCTTATTTAATTTCAAGTGCGTAAATCCCATTTTCATTTAAACAATTCATTTCAACATTTTAAACTCAAACTCCATTTTCCACCATTTTAAAACTAAATTTTCATTTTAATTTAATTAACCTCAGTTTCCATCTTTCCTTTTTGGTCAAACTTTCAAATTTAAGTTCCATTTCAAAATCAATATTTACCATTTATTTATTTTTATCACATAGAAAAATCATTTCTATTCTAAATAAATCATTTAAAAATTCGATTTAAATCAATTTAATATTATTACAATAATTTAAATAATTAAAGGTATACATAAAATACAGAAAAATAACCACGGGTGTGTATTATATTTTCTAGCCTAAGTCAAGTGATACGGATACTATATCATTTCAATCCGTAATTTATAAAGAAAAATCCGGGTTTTATCATTTCAAACCCGCAATCCCAAGTAAATAAAATTTAATTGAAAATCGTTCAGGCCTATCATTTCAGCCCATAACGATCTTCCCTTATTCTAAAGTCCGTTCGGGTATGTATCATTTCAACCCATAGTGATTCTATTCTACAGGGAACTTGCAGTGTGATTTAGCAAAACAGAATAACAGTAAAATAAGAACAAAATATAACAGATGATACGATATACAGTTTTAACAATTAACATCAACTATAAATAAATCATAGGTAATTATAACATCATTTATTTATTTATTTTCTACACATTCAGTTGCGGTCGTTTCACAATCATATAAGTATGAATATTCGTGTGAGATTTACTCACCTCTACGGAGCTGGAGATTCGGAAAAAGAAATACGATGTCTATCAAACGCACGCGGAAAGCACGATCAGTTGTTAGCGGATGCGCCAACTAGATTCAAATTTAAAGCAAAATAAATAATCAAAATCTAAGATTGCACGAATAACCAATTTCAAATGAAGCAACAACGAAAAAGAAAATACGTTGAAATCGAAAGCAATAGCTTGACCACTTTTACAATGGAGATTATAACTTTAAAATTTGCAAAGTGAAAAAAATGCATTTTCCTCTAATTCCCTTTTTCCACAACAAAGGCCAGTGGAGAATACAACAACCAAAAATAAAATATGAAGTGGAAATTTTTTGTTCACCATTTCATTTCAAACAAGACAGGGTGGCATACAAATTCAAGACTGCAAAACGAAAAAGACTGAAGTAAATTTTAGTTCATTTTTTTCTTCAAACAAAAGTCAGTGGACTGCTCTACAAAATACAATGTGGCAACAAACTTCGTTCATCATTTTTTTCAAATAAGGCAGATGCAAATATTTTATAACTTCAAAATGCATAGGCTCAACCACCGGTCAGGGGTCATGTCAGAGGGAGGCACGGCATGGGTTGGTCAATATGGGGTCAGAGGCGGTCTCGGCCTGGGTCTGGTGACTGGTGGGGTTTGGTGGTGACAGGCAGGCATAGGGTCGGTCTGGCATTGGCGACGTGGTGGGGTTCGGTGGTGACAGGCAGGCGTAGGGTCGGTCTGGCGTTGAAGGCTGACGTGGTGGTGATCTCGGTCGTGAGGTGGTGGCTGGGAGGGCGTGGGGTTTTCTGGCGGAGCATGGGTTTAAGGGGGAACTCGAACTGGGTTGTGGTGGCGAATGGTATGAAGTGTGGTGGGCGAAACACGAAACAGCAAAAGTGAAAGCAGGGGGCACAAAATTTGAAAATATAAAATAAAATAAAAGAAGAAGGCATGTGCTTACCTTTTGAGATGCTCACGAGTTTTCAAAGAAAGCTACAGAGAAAGTTTTTGTGAAATGAAGATTGGAACGAGAAAATGAACAGCTGTCTATACTTTTGTAGAGAGAAGGCAACGAAAAGGTTTTGAACGGTAGGCAAATTTAAGGCAGTACATAAAGTTGAACGTTAGGCAATATTTTAGGCAATCAATTCTTAAAAAAAGCTGGTAACGTATGGAAGGCCAAGGCAATAACAAATACATCCACGTGACAGAGATTTAAGGTGAGAATTTTAATTCTCAAAGCACAGTACGATTGAAGCAAAAATCAAGGCACGGCTGAAGAAACCATTGCTAACGCAGAAATCAAATGGACAGATGAAAGCAGCGAACGTAAAGTGTAACGACCAAAGTAACGTACAACCGTTTTTTTTTCTTTTATTAAATAAAAAAAATAACGTTTCTTTAAATAAATAACGTATCATTTAAACCAAAAATTTTAATAGCTATTACCAAAAATAAATAAAATTTGATTTTTTTTAAATATAAGATAAGAACGGATGTAAATACACGGAATGAAATGTAGAGTTTTCAATTTCCTGTTTCACACTAATTTTTACTCTTTTAATTCAAATTAATATTACGGAATGTTTATTTTTAAATAAAAATTTGTTAAAAATATCGGGCTGTTACAGGATGCCTCCAAGACGTATTCACGTATCTTTTATTTCCATTGCATTTGTTGTTTTGTATTTATCAGCATTTGTAAGGATATGTTGTTATAGCTGTCCATGCTGATGAACGGTTAGTTTACTCTGATTAATGTATGTATATAAAACTTTTCTTTTGTAAAGATTTGTTGTATATTATATATACTCGTCATAATGTGAGATTTTTTTCTATCTTTTCTTTTCTTTCAACTCAATAATTTGTCTTTTCTACACTTGGATTTTGGCACGTGAATACCGTGGATATATTAGTGTTGACTTTTGACGGTCGAAAAGGCGGGTCAGCACAATTTCACTTAAGAATTTCTATGTTGAAAATATATTTAAAGTACACATTCATGATCGTACTAAGCTATTGAATTACTACTTAAATGCATTATTAAAACTTATGTGACATTTGAAAAGAAAAAAGTGTCTGCAAAGCTGTAACAGAAAAGTATAATCGTGTTACAGAGATGATTTTACATGAGAGTCCAATCGATGAAGGTAAAGTCCAACACATGTATAGTAGTTTTAGGAGATAATGGTTTAATCAGGAATGTTTTTGCAACAAAATGATAATGAGTTGGGATGTTGTAAAACAAACCGTTGAATGTAATGAGGAATGGTCAAAAGATTTTGTTTAGGTACAAGACCAGTCTTAAGCTTAGGCGACGACCTATGGTCCATTGCATGAAGAATACCCATGTTCTAGTTATCAATATATAATAAATTTCATTCCTTTTCTTCAATGAATGTACATTCTAAGTAGTTAATATTAGTATCGAGTACGCGTCGGTCAAGTATCAATATGAGATATTTTAAAATATCATGATAATATCGAAAAAATATTGGACATGTGTAGAATATGTTATAACGATATTGTACTATGTTATAATGTTATATTGATGTTTAGTTTTGAAATATTCTAAAAATGATGCTAAATTACCATCAAAGACTGATTGCATATAGTTTACAGATTACAATCCATTTACTAAGATATTCTATTAAATACAAGTCATAATATAAGTTCATAAAAACCGAGAAATTTGCATATTGTACATCTTTATTATTTTTTCATCTTTATACTATATTCATTGTTTTTTCTATCATCTATATTACTTCCTTAATTTTTTCATCTTTATAGTTTCGTCGTTTTCATTTTCAATCAATTTATTGAATAAGCAATGTTGATTTGATACCAATTACTACTTTAGCTCATTCCTTATTGATATATCAAATATATAACTTTACTGATCTTCAACCTTTAGATCTTGGTTCATGATAAATAAATTTTCATAAGCAAACTTACTAATTAGAAATGGTGAACAAAAAAACAACTAAAAAAAGAAGTAGCTCTTTCATGATCTTGTTTTTAGCGGTAAAGTCTTCATAGAAAATAAACAATCGAATAAGTAGAGTTTTCTTCATTGGAAGACTAATGAGGTAATACCAAATTCGTGCATTGGGATTTCTAATATAGTCTAGATATTATCATTCACCATATATACAAAAAATAAACATTTAGAATGTGAAGATATTTATTTGTAAATATATTTCCTCTAACACATACAATAATGAATGATATTACTAGAAAATATTGGTAATTTTACACAATATATCAGAGAGATATATCGACAAATATCGGGCGATATATCGTTAATGATATTTCAAGTAATATTTTAAAAAAGTATCGGCTTAGGAGTGATATGAGATATATCAATGATATATTAGCGATATTATTTGATATTAACTACATAGCATACATTTAGTTTGGATGGTCGTATGAGTTTAACTACTACGTAGGCACTAATTTCAAAAAAATTCCAAATTTTTACTATTTTCACTTTTTTTTAAAATGGGTACTTTATGAACAATGTGGAATAAACATAGATTGCATGTTTCTACAACCAAACACGTGAGAAAAGGAAAATCCCTACAAAACTCACCCATACGGCTTTTATAGAAACATACTTAAGAAAAACCAACAAAATAACAAATAAAAACTTAAAAAATAAAAGAAAGAAGATAATTATGTATTAATAAAGTTAGCCATTTTAATTCATACTTTGCATCAAAACTGCGAATACAGTTGTACTGCATGCTAAACTTCCCATTCATTTTCTTTCACGCTTTCCAGTTCAAACCAACCTCCCGAGAATACAATTTAGAAAAATTCTGGCGAAATTAGCTAATTGATGGTAAAATTCAAAGTAGAAGGGAAGTACGAGTTCAACAATGGCAGATGCAACAATAGTTGTAGACGAGTAGCAATACCGCTAATATCTTCAGCTTATGATTAGAAAAGGCCAAATTTTTTGAATAATTGATTTCTACTAGTATAGCAGCTTTATTTATATGCTTTTATTTTTGAATGATGATCTTGCAATCTTGAATGGAAAGTCATAATCCAATGTTTGTCTTTATTCTGAAAGTTGCGTTGTTTTCATTTCACCTAAACATGCCAAACCATCATATGTATTGTTGAATCTAGTAAATCTAAGTAGAGACCCTTTGTATTGAATTTTGTAGCTGCCAGATCTAGAATCCTTATTAGATTATTATGTTATATGTTCTAGATTTGTAGCATAGATTTGATTGATAACTAAATGTTGCATCAATATTCACACCTGGAAAACAAATGTTCAATGGTCATTCTCCTTGGAGCATATTTGCAAATGTCGAATAAATGTATGACCATCTACAAATTTATCTAAGGTTTATGTTGCTTTAAAAAGGCCAAATACATACACATTGAAAATTTAAGGGGTAAAATGTTGTTCCATAGATGATGTTGTAACATCCCCCATTCTGAGACCCAAAACTAATTGTTGTGGATGATGCAGTCATCCATGGTTATTAATTCTCGGCAACAAAATGAAGCTGTGTTAATCATATCAATAATCAGAAGCACATGAATATAAAAAATTTCAAACATGGTTTAATAACAACTTTTAACATTTCATTTCACAAATAATATTTCATATTCATTACATAATCTCAATCACAATCCCACGTTCAGAGAAAAAATAATTATTACAAAATACTCCAAGAGCGACATATGAAGATGCCCCCTAGTTGATTAGAGTCAAATATTTGGAAATTATACAACTTTGCTATTACATCCAAATAAATAAAACCAAACTACACAGCAGATGAGAATAGAACTCCTACATAACTAGATTTCCTCCTGCACATCTCCAAAAGTTTATTTGTCCTACTAGGAAACCTAGAAAAACCCTTACTCTCAACCTACTTAAATTAATTTTGAGCACCCGAGAGTTTAAGAGGGAAAACAAAAACTTTGGCTTAGACTAAAAGTCTAGTGTGAATAATAATCTACCATCTTGCACCAAATAGATATCTAGTGAGACCACACCGCTGAGCGGAATAGGTTTACTCCTCACTAGTATCTTTACCAAATTATATTAACCATACACTATGCTCCTATATCTAAAATGGTTAAAGCATAGTAATAATAACATAATGATATTCAAGTATGAAATACACACTGGATTACCCATCACCTAAATTTATCTGACAACTGTCCCAATTCATTGTTTTTCTAGGGTCACTATTAACCTATTAGTTTGCATAAACTGATGAATAGCTTAACTCAATCCTTCGGGACTAATTGTCATACTTCATAGTTTTTCTGGGATCACTAAGAACTTATTGGTTTCAAAAAATAACTTTCCAATCATTGTTTTCATGGGCTCACTATGAACTTATTGGGTTTTCCAATAACATTTCTCAAATCATAGTTTTCATGGGATCACTATGAAGCTATTGATTTCTATTAATAACATCATCCGGACATAGTTTTCATGGGATAACTAGGGACCTATTGGACCCTTCCAATAACATTTCTCATGGCATAGTTATTATGGGAAGACTGTGAACTTATTGGACCCCTTCCAATAACTGGTCTAAATCAACAAACTTTTGATCAGTTCTAGACATCATATACTTTGGATCTACCTAATCTCATGAATGCAATTCTATTCACTCGGTGGTTAGTTCTGTTTATATTCACTACTGGGTCAACCTAGCTGGTTATTCTACACTTAATACCCCAAAATGTAGTTATATATCATAAATGATATGAGTATGACACTAATGATCATGTGTACTAACTGATCAAATAAACATAAGAATGTGTGTGTATATATATCATCCATCATTCAACATTTTGCATTTATTTAATCGTAAGTAATATTCTCTTTGGGAATCTTTAACTCAAAACTTAGGAAATTTCATAATTGAAATCCTTGAAACCATTTTCATAATGATGTATGAGTAATCCCCTTAATCCATATTTAAAACAAGGAAATATATAGCCCTTTAAATAATTTAAAACCAGCGGCGTTGAAGTCATTAATGACATTGTCATAAAAATTTAAGCTTTCCGCCCATTTTATAAAATATGGTTTAATACTTGCAGCACAACCACTTTGACCTTTATACGGTTCTAAATCAAAACATAAAACTTTTATACGATTTTATGGCACACTATCGTAGAGATATGGGGTCATCGATCCTCTTAAAACTTAGGCCTCATCGCCTTTTTAAAATGATTTTTTTACTTAGCTTTGAAAACTAGCTTCTTCGGCATTAAAGCAATAAAGTGCGGCGTCATGGCCAAATGGCATCGACGCGAGTATACAAGTGTAATGACACAAATTTTGACTAACATTATTTAGGACATTTAATTAGATAAATTAAATGAAATAATATAGAAGATTTAGAGATTGAAATTTGTAAATTAATAAGGGGGCCGTGTCTTAATGAATATATAAGCAAAAGAGAATTAAAGACAAGTAAGTAGAAGGAATATGATAAGGGCAAAATAGGAATAGACTTTGTTCATATACTCTAAACCCTTCTATCCTTCATTTCTCATTCATTTCAACATTCACAAATAATACTAAAACCCCAAGAGCTCGGCCGGCCACCATTGAGAAGAATCAAAAGAAGATAAGCTAGGAATCACGTAGAAAGCTTGAAGAAAAATTAATCAAAGAGCAAATCTCAACCTTCTTAACACCAAGCTAAGGTGAATAATTTGATTTACATCTCACTTTTGATAATGATTTTGGTTTCAAGGTTGGAACCAAACTATTTTGCAAATAAGATGCCATGTTATGTTTGTTTAAATGGATATATAAGTTTGTTGATGATTTATATTGTTTCATATAGATTTTATGATAAGTTTAGATTCGAAAACCTATTGAATAACATCCAAATGATTTGCATTTTTGAGATATGGTCAAAAACATTATTTTAGAAGTGGGTTTCAAATTTCATAATTTTTTAAGTTATTATGGAATTATTATGAATTTTCAATGAGAGAAAAGAGTTAATATTGGGTTTTAATTAATTAAGGAAAATAATGTGTTGATTTCGGGTCTAAAATTTAAATATGTTATAAAACATATTAAAAGTGAATTATGGTGATTTTTGGGGAATTTTCCTAAGTATTTTACTATGGTTATAAAATTATTTAAGTTAAGGGACTTAAATGTTTTATATGTTTTACCAAGACGAAGGGCTTAATTGTTAAAATACTTTTAAATTGATAATTTTGAATTAGGCTGCCTTTTTAGAAAATATTTTGATAAAGAGTGGGCAACCAATCATATTTTGAAAAATTGGGCAAGTTAGGTAAAAATGAATTACTTAGAAAGGAAATAAAACAGTTTTATTTCGAATACAACTTCGCCACTTCCTTAGCTAGCTTTCATCAATATACCCAGAAGGCCTTTCACATTTGTTCAAAGCCAAAGCACATGATATCAAGAATTGGTATAAGTGCATTGGAAGAAGGTGGAAGGAATGAGGGTGTCGAAGGCTTGCTTTCGAACGGATTGTTTTTAGCTTGACTTTGTTTTAAAGAAGGAAGCTTTTGAACCAGTTGCCCCCTGCCTTTGTTTTAGAAGAGAGCAGTTGAAAGAGTTGATGCCTTTTGTTTTAAAAGAAGCTTTCGAAAGGATAGCCGCTTTGAACCTATTCGAAACCCATGTTGCCGTATTCATACCTTTTGGACTAGTTAAGGCTGCTTCTCTTTATAGCCTTAAGACAACGTATTCGAAGGTGTTATCACCCTTTTAATTTTGAAGCCGCCTTCTCAATGCTTTCGAAGGGGTCGTATAGCTGCTTTCAAAATGGTTTTGGAGGCAATGGTGTCGAAAGGGTGGGTTTCGAAACTATCCTTTTTCTTTTACTTGGAATTAATGCTTTCGTAAGCAAAGCTTTCACCTCTGTTTTTATGACCCATAGTTATACTATATGTTGAACCCAAAAAGGTTTCGAAAGGAATATTTTTAATGATTTCGAAGCTATGTTTCCACATTCTTTTACTTGAGCCCAATAATTTCGAATGGAACATTTTAAGTGTTTCTAAAGGAAGGATCCCATTGCATTCGAAAGGTATGCTTTGAGTGTTTCGAAAGATATATTTTAAGCATTCCGAAGGTTTGTTTTACGTATTTTGAAAGAAAGGTTTCTAATGCTTTCGAAAGGCAAGTTTAAATGGTTACGAAAAGGGTTGTCTAAGGTTTTAAGAAATAATTTTGAATGGTACATTTTCAATACATTCGAAAGGTATGTTTTGGCCTTTCGGCCTAGTGTTTCAAGGTTAAAGTAGTTAACTTATTTTAAAAGGGATACTTTCAATGAATTCGAAAGTGGACTGTTTAAGGTTTTAAACAAAGGTTTCGAAGGTATTGTTTTGGCCTTGTAGCCTAAAGTCTTCTAAGTTAAAAAGAGGTTTCAACTTATTTGATGAGATAGATAATTCCATTGATTAGATTTCATCATCATTGTTTTGTGTAAAGCATATATCATGCCATAAGTATTTTGAGTAAAGGAAATAGTATGATTTCCTTGTTTTATAAAGTTGTGATTTCAGGGGGAAATCATTTACAAAGATTGTTTGCAAGGAAATGAAATTTGAATAGGGTAGTTAACTCTAAGTATATGACATGAAGTGAAATTTGAATAAGGTAGATAACCCTAAGTTTATGACTCCGATATTAGAAGACCGGATGGGACTGGTGTAGGGTCATGCCTTATACTTTAGCTAATAGTGCCTAGCTAATATAAGTCCAAAATTCCAGTGTGTAGGGCTTTGTCAAAGATGGGACTAAGATAATGTTACACATAGTAGGGAATATACAGAGTAAAGATAGGTTATTGGTGAGCCTGCAAAACCATTAGGATCAGTTGACCCTAGAAGAAGATAATTAAGGGCGGATAGCCCATTAGTGTGTTTAACAAAAGTTAGATTATTGATTATGTATGGTAGGCCCGAGTCAGCCAATGGTTAATAGCTAGCCAGATAGAACCATATTGTGGACAGATAGTCCATTAATTTCCTGATTTTTCTGCATATATGTATTTTCTATTGTTGTTATAATCAGTTTGATTGTAGGATTTTGATTTGCAAAAGATATATATTTTAAAAGGATATTAGTGAGTGGAAACCCGTTCCGCTTAGCGGCGTGGTCTCACTTAATATCAGTAAAGCGAGATGTATTAGTTTTATTTACACCAGACTTTATATCTGACTCAAAGTTTCTGTTTTCCCTTTAAACTCTCAGGTGCTCAAAATTTGATTTGAGTAGATTGAGAGTTAAGGACTTTTCAGGTTTAGTAGGTTGGACGAATAAGCTTCCGAAGACTTGTAGTGAGCAAACTTGCTCTGTAAGAGTTATTTAGTATTATTTCCGCTGTGATGTATTATAACTGATATGTCTATTTAGTAATCTGATCATCCAAGGGGCATCTTCATATGTCGCTCTTGGCGTAATTTGAAATAATTATATTTGATAAAAACCTGGGAATCGTTTTGGGATTATGTTTCTGAAATATGAAATATTGATTTGAAATGTAATCAGAAAAGTTGGTTTGAAATATGTGTTGATTTTATTTCAAATTCATGTGCTTCTGATATTATGGATACCATTAACACTACCATATTTTTTCACCAAAAGTTAAATACTATAGATGACTACAACATCTGTAGCACTTAGCTTTGGGCCTAAAGATAGGAGGTGTTACAACTTGGTATCAAAGCATAGGTTTATGAAAACTTAAAAGAAATTTTAAACTTAAAATGATTTTGAAAACATAATCCTAAAGAATTAGTGGGGTATGGGATAACGCTATAGTAACGTACTTGTAGTTGCTATATATAAGTATACGCTTTATCTCTATTCTCCCATCTCTCCTAGGTTATTCTTCTGTATCTTACAAAGACTCAAATGCATATTTTAAGGAAGTAATATATGGATGCTAGGAGTGGAAGAGGTAACATTGGTAGAGGATGCACCACAACCAATGGAAATGCCAGATCAAACACTAGAAGGAATCCTGGTCGGGCACAAGCTGTTAATGTGGGCGTTGGAGCATCACAAGTTGATATAGGAGCTATGTACCAATTCTATGTCAACATGATGCAAACTGGAGCTGTTGCGGCATTGGTTGGAGGAAATCAGGAAGCTCCGGTGGTTAATAACTATGCAGTACTAAGCAGAGATTATGCTAGACTTGGAGGAAAGCCGATTATCGGGACTGAGCTCAATTGAGGTAGAGAATTGGTTGCTTCATTGTGAAAGTATTTTTGCTGATTTAGGGCTTAATGATGAGCAGAAGAGGACACTTGCTTCTAGGCAGTTGCAAGGAGCAGCACTATACTGGTAGAACAGTGTTACTATGGGAGTAAATGAAGAGACCATGATTTAGGTAGAATTTAGTAGGAGGTTTGAAGAAAGATTCATGTCAGAGATTGCTAAGTCAACTCTGCTCTGGAAGTTTGCTGAGTTGGTGCAGGAAGACATGACAGTGCTGGAATATGCTACCAGATTTGAGGAGATATCGAGATACGGATATGCTATGGCTGATACGGTTATCAAAAGGAACGAGATGTTCATCCACTGACTAAAACCCAAGCTTTCTAAAACAACTTTGCCACATATTAGGGATCTGTGTGATGTAGTTGTTGAGATGGCATTGAGGCAAGAGGAGATGCATGCTTTACTTGATTGTAACAAAGTAGGGGAAGCTCAAGGTGGGCAGAACCAGAAGAGAAAGTTTTTCCATAAGATAGGCACTCAGAAAGAAGGAGCAGCCTAGAAAAGGAAGGCTGATGTAGTTTGCTATAAGTGCAACAAGAAGGGACACTATGCTCATGAGTGCCGGACAGGCAAAGGGAAGAAAGCTACTAACAAGAAAGGAGTAAAATGCTTTCACTATGGTCAGATTGGACATTATAAGAACCAGTGCAAGGAACCAGCCAAGGATTTAAGGGGCAAAGTATTTGCATTGGAACCAGCTACCTCGAGACCAACAGCAGAGGGGAAAGGAAAAGCTGTGTTGGGAGGTACGCTTTTGATTCATGGTATGTCGGTTAGAGTTCTATTTGATACTAGTGCATAGCATCTTTTATATCCCATTGTTTGGTAGATATGCTTAACCTAATACCTAGTTACTTCCTTAAGGGTTGCGAATCTGATAGGAGGATATGCGACTCTTGGGATGAGATGTGACCACTTAGAGTTTGATTTGTTAGGACATGTATTTGCTTGTAGTTTGCATGTGTTTGATTTTGTAGGGTTTGGAATTATTTTGGGTATGGATTGGTTAAGTAAATACGATGCTAGGATATTTTGCCATGATAGGAAAATATCACTTAGACACCCTAATTGTAGTGATCGGATTATATACTCTATGCAAAACCCTAGTTTTGAGGTTAATGCTTTGTTAGATGTTGCAGAGACAAAAGACGAGTTGAATCGAATTTTTGTTGTTAGAGAATTCACAAATGTCTTTGAGCCCGTGATAGGACCACTATTGAAATGAGCCATTGAGTTTCAGATAGATTTAATACCTGGAGCAGAACGGTGAGTAGACCGCCAAGTAGAATGACACCTACCGAGATGAAGGAGTTAAATGTGTAGTTAGTGGATTTAGAAGGTAACAATTTTATCAAACCAAGCAGTTCGCCTTGGGGAGCAGTCGTTGTGTTTGCAAAGAAACTGGACGGATCGTTGAGGTTGTTTATCGATTATCGTAAGATTAATGAGAAGACGATAAAGAACCGATATATGTTACCTAGGATTGACGATTTGTTCAATCAGTTGAGTGAAGCCAAAGTATTTTCATCATCTTAGAGTAGCAGAGGATAGTATTCCTTTGACAGAGTTTAGGACCAGATATGGACCGTACGAATGGTTAGTGATGCCATTCAGACTAACTAACACGCCATCATTCTTCATCGACTTGATGAACAGGATCTTCCGAGAACATCTGGAAAATTCATGGTAGTATTCATAGATGACATTTGGTATACTCTAAAAATGAGAAAGAGCACAAAGTTCATCTTAGAGTGGTGCTTGAGACGTTGAGGCAACATCAACTGAAAGCAAAATTTTCGAAGTGTCACTTCCGAAAGAAGAAGGAGAAGTTTCTTGGTATGTAGTCTCATAGAAAGGGTTGTCAGTAGATCTGGCTAAGATCGAGGCAGTGAATAGTTGGAAGAGACCCGAGATAGTGACTGAGATAAAGAGTTTTCTTGGATTAGCTGGTTACTATTGGAGATTCATTAAGGATTTTTCGCGGATAGTGGCACTGATGACTAAGCTAACTCAAAACGATGTGAAGTTTGTTTGGACTGATAAGTGTGAGAAGGCATTCTAGAAACTGAAACACTTATTGACTAATGCATCAGTGTTAGTGGTTCTAGAAGGGAATCAGAACTTAGTGATATACACGGACGCATATGGAATGAGATTAGGAGCTGTGTTAATGAAGAGGGGTAAAGTGATTGCCTTTGCTTCTCAACAGCTCAGACCACATGAAATTAGATATCCAACTCACGATTTAGAATCAGGTGCAGTAATTTTCGCATTGAAGGTGTGGAGACACTACCTTTTGGGAGAAAGATTCGAGTTGTATATGAATCATAAGTCACTGAGATATTTATTATCTCAAAGGAGTTGAATATGAGACAATAGAGGTGGTTAGAGTTTTTAGCTGCTTATGACTTTGGTATTGAGTACACACCAAGAAAAGGGAATAAGGTTGTAGAAACACTTAGCAGAAAATATCAGAATGCAGTATTGACAATGATAGTTGAGTGAAAAAATTTAGAAGCATTAACTACATGCAGAGTGTAATGGAGGTCTAAGGGTAGTTCTAGTCAAGAAACTGCTAAGTTGTCGTTTTTATAAGTTCGATCGGTGATGGTCGAAAGGATTGCTTCTAAGCAAGGAGAGGATCCATTATTAGTAGAATAGATCAGAAAGTTAAGGGATGGAATAGAGAGCGATGTCTTGAAAGATTTCAGTCTAAACTAGAATGGGTGGTTAAGGAAGAAAGGATGACTATGTGTTTCGAATGTGGAAAACATTAGGAAGGAAGTTCTTAGAGAATTTCATCGTTCAAAGTTCACCATTCATCCAGGAGAAACTAAGACGTATCAGGATATGAAAAGGAGTTTCTTCTAGGAAGGTATGAAGAGAGATGTAGGCTTATGGGTAAGGCAGTGTTTAAACTGTCAATAGGTAAAAGCTGAACATCAAAAACCGAGTGGGTTACTTCAGCCTTTGGATGTTCCAATTTTGAAATGGGATTCTATCTCAATGGATTTCATAGATGGGTTGCCAAGGTCGAATTGAGGAAATGAAAGCATATGGGTCGTAGTGGACAGGTTGACCAAGAGTGCCTAGACCGAGCTATTGATAATGATTTCGGTTTACATCTCACTTTTGATAATGATTTCGGTTTCAAGGTTGGATCCGAACTATTTTGCAAATAATATGCCATGTTATGTTTGTTTAAGTGGATATATATGCTTGTTGATGATTTATATTGTTTCATATAGATTTTATGATAAGTTCAGATTGGAAAACCTATTGAATGACATCCAAATGATTTGTGTTTTTGAGATATGGTCAAAAACATTATTTTAGAAGTGGGTTTCAAGTTTCATAATTTTTTAAGTTGTTGTGGATTTATTATGAATTTTCTATGAGAGAAAATAGTTACTATTGAGTTTAAATTAATTAAGGCAATTAATTTGTTGATTCGGGGTCTGAAATTTAAATACGTTAGAAATCATATTAAAAGTGAATTATGGTGATTTTTTTGGGAATTTTCCTATGTATTTTACTATGGTTATAAAATTATTTAAGTTAAGGGACTTAAATGTTTTATATGTTTTACCAAGTTGAAGGGCTTAATTGTTAAAATGCTTTTAAATTGATAATTTTGAATTAGGCGGCCTTTTAGAAAAGATTTTGATAAAGGGTGGTCAACCAATCATATTTTAACAAATTGGGCAAGTTAGGTAGCAAAGAATTACTATAAAAGGAAATGAAATAGTTTTGTTTTGAATTACAACTTCGCCACTTCCTTAGGTAGCTTTCATCAACATGCCCAGAAGGCCTTTCGGACTTGTTCAAAACCAAAGCACAAGATATCAAGAAATTGGTATGGAGTGCATTGGAAGAAAGCGGAAGGAATGAGGGTGCCAAAGGCTTGCTTTCAAAGGGGTTATTTTTAGCTTCACCTTGTTTTAAAGAAGGAAGCTTTCGAACCAGTTGTCGCATGCCTTTGTTTTAGAAGAGGGCTTTAGAAAGAGTTGCTGCCTTTTGTTTTAAAAGAAGCTTTCGAAAGGATAGCTGCTTTGAACCTATTCAAAACTCATGTTGCCGCATTCATACCTTTCAGACTAGTTAAGGCTGCTTTTCTTTATAGCCTTAAAACAACATATTCGAAAGGGTGCTATTGCCTTTTTAATTTTGAAGACGCCTTCTTAATGCTTTCAAAGGGGTCGTATAGCCGCTTTCAAAATGGTTTTGGAGGCAATGGTTTCGAAAGGGTGGGTTTCGAAACTATCCTCTTTCTTTTACTTGGAATTAATGCTTTCGTAAGCAAATCTTTCACCTCTGTTTTTATGACCCATAGTTATACTATATGTTAAACCCAAAAAGGTTTCGAAAGGAATATTTTAAATGGTTTCAAAGCTTTGTTTCCACAATCTTTTACTTGAGCCCAATACTTTTGAATGGAACGTTTTAAGATTTTCTAAAGGAAGGATCCCAATGCATTTGAAAGATATGCTTTGAGTGTTTCGAAAGATATATTTTAAGCGTTCCGAAAGGTTTGTTTTAAGTATTTTGAAAGAAAGGTTTCCAATGCTTTCGAAAGGGAAGTTTAAATGGTTTCAAAAGGGGTGTCTAAGGTTTTAAGAAATAATTTCGGAAGGAACATTTTTAATACATTCGAAAGATATGTTTTGGCCTTTTGGCCTAGTGTTTCAAGGTTAAAGTAGTTAACTTATTTTGAAAGAGGTACTTTCAATGAATTTGAAAGGGGATTGTTTAAGGTTTTAAACAGAGGTTTGGAAGGTATTATTTTGGCCTTGTTGCCTAAAGTCTTCTAACTTAGAAAGAGTTTTTAACTTATTTTGAAGGGATTGATAATCCCATTGATTAGATTTCATCAACTTTGTTTTGTGTAAAGCATATATCATGGCATAAGTATTTTGAGTAAAGCAAAGAGTATGATTTCCTTGTTTTATAAAGTTTTGATTTCATAGGTAAATCATTTACAAAGATTGTTTACAAGGAAATGAAATTTGAATAGGGTAGTTAACCTTAAGTATATGACAGGAAATGAAATTTGAATAAGGTAGATAACCCAAAGTTTATGACTCAGATATTAGAAGACCAAATGGGACTGGTGTAGGGTCGCGCCCTATACTTTAGCTAATAGCCCCTAGCTAATATAAGTCCAAAATTCCAGTGTGTAGAGCTTTGTCATAGATGAAACTGAAATAATGTTACATACAGTAGGGAATATACAGAGTAAAGATGGGTTATTAGTGAGCCCGCAAAACCGTTAGGATCAGTTGACCCTAGAAGAAGATAGTTAAGGGCGGGTAGCCCAGTAGTGTGTGTAATAATAGTTAGATTATTGATTATGTCTGGTAGGCTCGAGTTAGCCAATGGTTAATAGTTAACCAGATAAAACTATAGCATGGACAGATAGTCCATTGATTTTCTTATTTTTATGCATATATGTATTTGCTATTGTTGTTATAATCAGTTTGATTGTAAGATTTTGATTTGCAAAAGATATGCTTTTAAAGGAATATCAGTGAGGGGAAACCCGTTCTGCTAAGCGGCATGGTCTCACTTAATATCAGTAAATCGAGATGTAATAGTTTTATTCACACTAGGCTTTATGTCTGACTCGAAGTTTATATTTTCCCCTTAAACTCTCGGGTGCTCAAAATTTGATTTATGTAGATTGAGAGTATAGGAAATTTCAAGTTTAGTAGGTTGGACGAATAAGCTTCTGAAGACGTGAAGGGGCAAGCTTTCTGTATAGGAGCTATTTAGTATTATTTCCACTATAATGTATTATGACTGATATGTCTATTCAGTACTCTGATCATCTAAGGAAGCAGCTTTATATGTCGCTTTTGGCATAATTTGTAATAATTATATTTGATCAAAACCTGGGAATCATTTTGGGATTATGTATCGAAATATGAAATATTGATTTGAAATGTAATCAGAAAAGTTGTTTTGAAATCTGTGTTGATTTTAGTTCATATTCATGTGCTTTTGATGTTATGGATATCATTAACATTACCGTATTTTGTCAACGGAAGTTAATACTATGGATGACTGCAACTTCTATAGTGCTTAGCTTCGAGCCTCAAGATAGAGGATATTACAATAAGGTCTTCGACCTTGAGGCACATCGACACCCAAGACCTTCGACGGTGCTATAGAGCTTCTTTACTTAAACTACTTCGGCTATTATGCCGCTTTTTATATAGGGTCAAAGTCATTACATATATTCGAAGTGATTAAAGGTGGCATCATCGCCCTAGTTTTGGAAAACATGCAAAGAGATGAAATGTGGCATGCTTTAAAATAGTGGCGAAGACGTACGACCTCGTCGACGTTCATAGTAAATCCTTTAAAGTGTTTGAGGGTAATTATGATGTGCCTTTGCAGTCAGTCCAATGTCATCGACTTCGACCTACTTGGAACCATTACATAGTTACCGAAGCAACTATCCTATGTTTCCTTGCAGCACGACTTCGACACTCATGTAATGCGGCCTTCTATAGGCACGAAAAGGGTACATGCGGCATGACAATATCGTAATTCTATTTAAATCTGTTTTATTACTACTAAAAGTAATTACTTTTCACCAAATCACGATTCTTGTCTAATTTCTATCGGATAAAAACATCTTTGACAAATCCTTTTCAGGATCACTGCCGCATATCATTTCCAAGATCCAAAACATATTGTAAAATAACTAATTAATATCCATAATTAATTAATCCTTAAAATGCTCATCTAGCCTAATAAATTCACTTTAATTCGAAATTTCTTGGGGGAAAATCCCAAAAATTAACAGAAATTCAAAAATAACATTTCCTTTGCAACATAAAATTTTCAAGGCCAAATTCCATATTTAATTATTTTTAAATAATTAAACTTGTAAATAACTTCATTTCCTCCTTAGGAAATTCATAAAATATTCCCTATATTTTGGAAAATTATGAAATTAAAAACCCATCTCCAAAATGATGTTTTACATAACATATCCAAAAATCAAATCATTTGAAGATAAAAATCTTAGATTTTACCCTTAAAACCCATATAAATAATTCCGTAAAAATTCCCATAATCGTTATTCTATCCAAAAAATGATAAAATCAACATGGCATATCATATCAACATACAATAATCATCACACTTAAGATTCGGAACTAAATAGATTAAAAATAAGATGGTTTATTTTTATTCACCTTTTAAATAAATGTTGGAGTTGAGATTTGGTGTTGCTTTAATTTCTTAAGCTTCTTTTCCTTTAAATCTCTTTTGATTTCGTGATTTTCTCCTTTAGAATGGCCGGCCTTGAAATCTTCTTTTTTTGATTGTTTTTTTGAATATGTGAAATGAGAATGATATTAAGGGAAGAGATTTTAAGGGATAAAAGATAAGTTTATACCTAAATTGCCCCTCTCATATACTCTCTTATATTTTTTTAATACAATCTTACTTAGTTTATTGAGGCCCGACCTTATTAATTAACCAACTCACTTTCTCCTTAACTATTTCCATTATTCTATTTAATCTATCCAATTAAATATCCTGAATCATGTTAACCAAAATTAGGGGTGTTACATATGCCAGCTAGTTTGATTGAATCTCTAGATCTAGCACAATTCCTGCCAGGTTTGAAGCTAAACTTCTGGTTATTTATTGGATTCCAACGCGAAAAATATGTTGGTTCATTACTGTAAATTTTGATGTGAATAATTTCACTGCATATATGCTAGAGAATATATTATAACATCCTCCATTTTGAGGCCCGAAACTAAGCGCTATAGATGCTGCAGTCATCTACAGTATTAATTTATGGCAACAAAATGCGGTCATGTTATTGTGTCATAACATCAGAAGCACAAGAATATGAAATAATTTTGAACACATTTGAAAGAAAACTTTCACATTTCATTTCAAAGACAATATTTCATATTCGTTATATAATCCAAACGTTGCCCAGGTTTAGATAAAGTATAATTGTCACAAAATACTCCAAGCGCGACATATGAATATGCCCCCGTGGTTGATCAAAGTTACTAAAAGACAGTTATATCATATGATTTTACATACACACCAACCAGACAACTTCAATACAATGGATTAATAATATATAAAGATATACTCCTGAATAGTTAGTTTTGCCTTCTGCACGTCTCCGGAAGCTTTATTCACCAAAACCTACTTAATCTATAAACCCTTACTCATCCAAGAGTTTAAGGGGAAAACATAAACTTCGAATCAGAAAAAAAGCTTGGTGTGAATAATAATATGCCATCTCGATTTATGGATATCTAATGAGACCACGCCGTTGAGCAGAATGAGTTTTCCCCTTACTATTATCTCTTTGAAAATATACCTTTTGTGAAATAACTCCTACAATCACAATGGTTAAAATAGATAATATAACCAATAATATGCATGAATGCAACATGGGTAATTATGACCAATCTATCTAAATAAATGGACTATCCATCCTAACATCATAGTTTTCTTTAGGTAACTACAAACCTACGGCTGACTTGGGTCTTCCAGATATATCAAATTCTCTAACATACTATTAGAAGATAACTGGATGTTCTCCAAAACTTACTATTCCTAGGGTCATTCTAATACTAATGGTTTTGCGGGCTCACCAATAACCTATCCCATCATTGTATATTCCTTTCTATGTGTAAACCTACTTTTAGTCTAACCTTGACAAAGCCCTACACACTGGAATTTTGGACTTATATCAGCTAGGGGCTAACAGTTAAAGTATAGGGCGCTACCCTATACCAGTCTCATCTGGTTTTCTAATCTCTAAGTCAGTTCATCCTATCATAATTTATATAAAGGTGATAAGAACACTAATCTCTTTAGTAAAATTCTAGGCTAAATACCCTTTTTATTTCCTTTAAAACATATATCTTTATAGATGATTTAACTCTTGAAATCATACCTTTAAAACAAGGAAAATTATAGCCCGTTACTTTATCCAAAATAGTTGTGCCATGATATATGCTTTTAGAAAACAATATTGATGCAGTTCGAAGTCAATTGGAGGTCTTCGCTCCTTAAAACATAGGGCATAAGGCCAAACAATAAAACTTTATATATTGATAAAGCTCGATGCCATTATCGCCATTGGGGTCATTGCCCTTCTTTAATATAAATTTATCTTAGGGACTTTAACTTTTAAAACATAAGGCCATAAGGCCGATAGCATTCATATCGCACTTCATAGAGTGTCGACGTCATTTTGTACAAAAATTGGTTTGCATAGTTTAAAGTCTTAAAGATAAGTGACGACACTGATGGATCTCGACATCAATGCCTTAATGAAAATAGGCAACGTCATTAAAGTCGAAGTTAACATAAGTGGCATTCTTGCCTTCTTCAAAATTATATGGCTTTTAATAAAAGCGGCATCGTTATTGTCAAAGTCGACATAGATAAAAGCGGTATAGTTTCCTATAGAGTCGAAGTCAATATGTAAAATATGCGGCTATTAAAGGGTCGACGACATTATAGATATGAGGCACCCTGCCTTTTTTTATATATAATGAGGCACTTGAGTCAAGCGACAACTCCAATCGTCGAAGTCATGATGTCAACTTTGATGCTATGCTTCCTACCTCAACCATGCCGATCCATTCCATATCAACCGAAGGTGATATCATATGTATCACCTTTGGTTGGCAGTGAAGACCACGAACACGAAGAGGTGGAAGGTGGCAATGATGATTTCGGCGTGGCACTATCGTAGTTAACATAAAAAATGATATTTTGCCTCATAAAGAAAAACTTTTCCACCAACTCTTTGTATTTGTCAAAATATCATTGGATAACAACTTTCTTTAGTAATATCTTTTCATCAAACTAATCTAAAGCAGGTTTATCATTTCCAAAACATTTGCAAACCTTTAATCTTATATTAATGTTCATCGACGGAAATTCTATCAGTTTAGAAAACCGTCGAACAGATTTAAAATAAAAATATCTGTAAGCGCACGGTGTACGAATGTAGCACGTGGCGAATACGGGTCGATCCGTAGGGAATTGATGATTTTAAAATTCTATTCAATCAAATTATACCAAAGTCGAGTGAAAGTTAAGCTAAAAATGTAGAAAACTAACAAAAGAAAATTGATAAAAATATGAGAGTGTTAAGACAATTTAGAGGCAATTTCCACTCTCTAGATCACATGAATCAACAAAATGAAGTTATGATCTCTCTTTTCTTGTCATTAGTGAATTAGTTGATGTGTTTATCATAAGTATGGTATATTTGTGCTATTAATTAGCCCAATATAAACCATCAAACTATAATGCACCCTCTAACCCACTTACTAACTTCAATGAAAATGATATGAAATTAAAAGTAGAATCTATGGTAAATTAACAGGACAGAAGCAAGTTTGAGATGGGTAGTATATGGTTCAGGTGGAAGGTAGAGACAGACAGTGGAATTGGATGATGGGGCGAGGAATGCAAGAAGTAGAGGATGGAAGTTGGAGTAAATGTGTAAATTTTTGTATGACTGGTATGTGCAGGCTTGTATTGTTGTTCGTGGCGGATGGTCGTGTGTTGCTGTTTGATGGAGTAGACTTGAAGTTTTGTATTTTTTTTTGTTTTTTTTTGAAGAGAAATATGGTAGAATTGGAAGTAGTATGTGATGATAGGAGTGGTTTCAGAGAAAGGTAAGAAGGAGGTAAGTAGCAGTGAACTGTGAACTGTGGTCAATTGTGATAGTAATGTCAGTGGTGAAGGGAATGTCAGTGGTGGAGGTATGTGATCATCGACAGTTTTCAGGTTGTTTGTATGCAAGTATGTGGGATGATGTATGAGAGGCAATTTGAAACACAGTGACAGGGGCAGTATGAAAACAAAGAAGAAGTGGTATGGATATATGGCTTAGAAGGCAAGCAATGTTTGTGAAGAGAAGGTTTTGTTGGTTGTTTTGGAATTATATGCAGGTGAAAGTGTATGGAATGAAGGTGAGGCAGTTTGAATGGCGAGCAGTTTGGTATTTGTAATGAAATTGCAGTTTGGTATTTATGACAGTGGCAAGTTGTTGAAGTGATGGTTTGTGATGATCTGTAGCCAGTAGTGTGTCAGGTCGAGGAAGGGCTGGGGAGCAATGTTGTAGAAGTATATGAATGTGAAGCAGTGGCAGTTTACTGGAAGCTAACAGAGAATTGAGTTTGTGACAGACAGTGTGTTTTCAATATGCACATGCAAATGTAAATGCAAAAATCATAAAAAAAAGGAAAATGGGATTGTAAAAAAAAAAGAAATTGTAAAAGAAAATGAAAATGAAAGTGTTTTTTTTAAATTGTGTTTTTTTTGAAGTATGGAGATGCAAATGGAAAAACAGCTAGAAAACAAGCACACAATGTACACAAACAAATGAAAACTAAATTCACACAAAAACACACAACAATAACTATTTTTTTTAAATGCACTCAAACACACACGATAAAAATCAAAAGAAAAATAATTCGAAGAATAGAAAATCAAAATCAAAGACAATTCCCCGGCAACGGCGCCAAAAACTTGTTTGTCGACGGAAATTCTATCAGTTTAGAAAACCGTCGAACAGATTTAAATTAAAAATAACCGCAAGCGCACGGTGTACGAATGTAGCACGTGGCGAATACAGGTCGATCCGCAGGGAATTGATGATTTTAAAATTCTATTCAATCAAATTATACCAAAGTCGAGTGAAAGTTAAGCTAAAATGTAGAAAACTAACAAAAGAAAATTGATAAAAATATGAGAGTGTTAAGACAATTTAGAGGCAATTTCCACTCTCTAGATCACATAAATCAACAAAATGAAGTTATGATCTCTCTTTTCTTGTCATTAGTGAATTAGTTGATGTGTTTATCATAAGTATGGTATATTTGTGCTATTAATTAGCCCAATATAAACCATCAAACTATAATGCACCCTCTAACCCACTTACTAACTTCAATGAAAATGATATGAAATTAAAAGTAGAATCTATTTTAAGCATGGTTTATTAACTATTGAATTAGAAACATAAACCATCAAATTTTGATTCTAAATCCACTTCCATTACCATGATCATATGTAGATGAAAAGGTAATTAATGATTCATATGACTAAGCATAGCCTATTTGTTTTGAACAATATAAGCTATCAAACTCAATATTAAACACAAAACCACACAAACATCTACTTTCCATTAAGCACAAAAGAGACATAAAAGAAATTATGTTGCATCTACATGATTCAAGAGAGCTTCATTACCCCTAAATTGAAGGGATTAGCATCTCATTTTTGTTATCAAATCAACAAATGTAGAAAGCAACATTAAACAAACAAGAGGAAAAAGAGAGAAAAAAGAAAGGAAAAACTAATCTACTTGCATGAAATAAGAGAGATCTACACTACAAACATGAAAGTAAATAAAGAAAAGAAGCATGTAAAAGAAGAAAGCACTAATTAACATTGCATAAAAAATTGGAAGTTACATGAAAATAAAAATGGCTAAGTAGCCATGGAAAAGAGAAGAGAGCTTTTTTTTATTTGATCTAAAACTAACTAAGAGAGACTAAGGGAGAGAGGAATTACATGAACATAATGGGTTATTTATACAAGCATGAAACCCTAATCCATAATTTGGGGAATGCCCAAACTACCTCTTAGGAAGTGTGGTGGCCAAGTAACCATTAGCATCCATTAATCATCATTTAAGTGTACATGAAGCCATTCATTCCATAAGCATGTGCATTAGCCTCTAATGTGTACATTAAGGTAGGTGGGTAGGTGGGGTCCTCCATGTTCTTCACTTTGAATTATTTCCATCTTCATTCTTTTATATCTTCTTTGTGCATGCATATTCCTTCATGAAACCACTTGTAATTGAGTTTAAATTCCTACAAAATAATATAGAAATTTCCAATTAAATTTTCTCAAGCTAATTTATGCACAAAAATGTCTATTTTGCCCTTGGATGAAGATGAATATGTGACAATTTGGAATTAATATGGATTTTGGTTAAAACAAGTTAAAATACCCAATATGATCATTTATTTAAATTAATTAGAATAAATATGGTGGTAAAAATATGCACATATACATGCACATCAAATACCCCCACACTTATCTTTTTATTCGTCCTCAAATAAAGGAAAAGTAAGATAAATCCGTTTTCGTAGGGAGCACGATTGCATTGAGCGTATGCAACAAGCCGTTAAACCTCTGGGTGTCCCCAGTAGGACGAGTGTTATCTCGTGAGGGTTTTCAGCGGATACTACCCACAAAATCCAAATGCAGAATGAAAATATTTACAAAATGCAAGATTTATTTACAAAGAGATGAATGCGAGTTTTTGAAAATATTTACGAATGAAGGATTTATTTTTAAATCGACACAAATAAGTTAAATATAGGTTTTGGTCATTATCTTGAAATTTAAGTCATTTACTCGTCAAAATTTCCAACAAAAATTAAGTTATCATAACAAATAGACAATAGTTTAACTCGTTGTTTCAGTTGATAACAAAGTGTAACCATGAAATAGGTCCTTAGTTGATTATCAAAGTTTATTAAAGTGGTATTTCATTTCATTTCAATAACAAATCAAATCAAATAAGTTAAAATAGTGCTTGGATTTCATTTGCTTACTCTCTCCATTTTTCTTTTGAAAATTTTGCTGATATTAACAATATTTACATATGCCTAACTCAGATAAACTGAGGCCAGATATATTACTCATGCACTGCCTTGCGGACTGATGTGAGGGGAATACAGGGCGTGGCGAGTGAACACACAAGTGTGAACACCTATTGACTGTAGGCGTTATTAAAAAGATTTATATATATATATATACACCTAACTCAGATAAACTGAGGCCAGATATACCGATCATGCACTGCCTTTCGGGCTTACGTGAGAAGGGTACAGAGCATGGCGAGTGAACACACGAGTGTGAACACATGACTCTAGGTGTTTATTTAAAAAAATATACATATATACAAGAAATATTTTTTTGTTTTTTTTTTGAAAGAGAGAGTTTCGCAAAATTATCTTAGCGCTATCTAACTTAGAAGACAAAAAAATTGCTATATCTTTACTTTAAATCAACCACTTTTTAAAACAAAGATTTTCAACTAAGATGTATTTCATAATTAACACGTATAATTCTTCCTATATACTAGTTAAACCATTGTCATTTGTAATCAAACTTCATTTTTATTTTTGTTAAGACAGATAAATTTTCAAAAATTTCAATTTAATAAACCAAAGCCATATATTTATCCTATAGTGTTTCTTTAAAAATAAATCAAAATGCTTAAAAAAATTGTTTTTGGGATTTTTTTTTTGAGTTTTTAAAAGAAAAGGCAAAAATAAATCATGAAAAATTAAAAATAAAGATGAGTCTCCCCCCACACTTGATTTTGACTGTGTCCCCACAGTCAACCCAAGTGGAAGGAGAAAAATAAAAATAAAAATAAAAATCCTATATTTACATGAAAGGATGATTATTTACAAGAGATGAGAAAGTATATCGTTAAAAAGTAAATGAAACGGTCTTCCAAAGACCGATTCATTTGTCTCGTCAAGTATACGAGACACAGCTTAAGCTCGGAAAACCAAATCGTAAAAGATTTCGAAGTTGAACGTTGATTTGGAAAAACGAATGCCGTTTTATTAAAAATTGTACGAGTCGTTTTATTTTCAATGATTTTTAGGGTTGATAAAACGATTGATTGAAGTTCAAGTTTATTTTCACCAAATTGAAATTCAAGCTGTTCATTGAAGAATTCTTTAGAATTATTGATTTCAAAATCAAATTGGTGATTTAAATCTTCCCCATCAGAGTTTAACGACTCATTTTCAAAAAGTCCATAAAACTCGTGTTTGTTAAATTCACCTTCCTTTGTTTGATTATCAACAACTTCACTTCGTGTCTCAAGTTCAAAGTCCAAAGTTGTTGTATTCAAATTTTCGAAATCGAGAAAAGGAAGATCGAATTTTAAATTTGGTTCCACACCCTCAAAATAATTGAAATCCAACTCAATTACCGTGTTTTCAACAACTTCATTAAGGTTATTATTTTCAATTTCAAAAGTTGTTATTTGAAAATCGTCGATTTGGGTATAAGATGGATTATTACTTAACTCGTCACACGTTGGGATTTGGTTTTGTTGTTCACGTTGTTTCATATAAGTTTCAAACAACGAATCCGTGTGGTCATCGTAAATTTCGTTCATTTGTTCTACAAAATCCAATTTGTATTTATTAACTTGAGAATTTTTGATTTGGATTTGTTGAGAACAAAAATTTTCACATGCATCATAGTCGAGATTATTCCCATTGCCAAAATTATTTGAAAAGTGGATCACATTTTCGTTTTGATTTTGAAATTCATTTTGGAGTCCAAAATTGAATTGGCATGGGTTATACTCGAAATCTTTTGAATTTTGAAGTGAATTCAAATTTTGATTATTTTGAAAACTTTGATTTGAATCATTGCCCAAATATGAATTACACAAATCATTTATCATTTGATTTTGTTGTGTAGAGATTTCAAGTAAAGACGAAATGCTCTTTTCGAGATTCGAGGGTTGGTCATCGTTTTGAAAATTTTGTTGTTCCAAATTCGAATTGATTAAAGAATGGTTGTCATTAAAATATCCATATGAATTTGGAGTGAAATCGTATGAATTATATTGATTTTCACAACTATTGTAAAATTCAAGTGAGCGGGGAAACTCGGACATTTTCAAGAATGTTTTTGTTTTTGTTTTTTTTTGTAAAGGAAAAATATTTACAAATAAAATTTATTTTTCAAGAGGGAGATTAATTTTTGTTTTGTTTTTTTTTGTTTTTCAATTTTTTCTTTGTTTTTTTTTGTTTTATAATTTTTTTTGGATTTTAGTTTTTCTAAATTTTTTTAGATTTTTTGAAATTTCAAAGGAAAAGGATTTAAAAATTTCAAAGGAAAAGGAATATTCACAATTTTTTTTAGTTTTGGATTTTTGAATTTTTTTTTTGTTTTTTTTAAATATGCATGAACTAATGCAACTAAATGAATGCAAGGTTTAATTACAAATGATTTATCCTAAGTTAACCCAAAATTGTATAATTACAAATTGTCTTGGATCAACAAGATAGTTCTCAGCCAGGTAACGGGCAGGAGTTATCGGTGCACCACGAATCACCGTAGCAATGCAGCCGAAGGTTTAAGTACCTTCAGAGGAACAACCACTATAATATTTACGAATCACCGTAATATTTATAAGTGGTTATTACTCTGCCGTAGCCTAGACACCAAGAAATTAAATTGTTCAAAGAAGACAACTTGTCAATATATAATTAAAAGTTATCGATGTCTAATCGTTATTATTAATCAAAATCTAGGATGAAATGCAAAGCAGAAAATAAACGTGTATTAACAATGCAAATACGAATGTAATTTTTTTGGTTTTAATTTTTGAATTTTAAAAAAAAAATATATATATGCAAATGCAAGCAATCAACAATGCAACTAAAATAAAAACAAGAGATATATACAATGCAAGGCAAATAAAAACAATAGATATATCAAGCAAGCAGTTTTTATTTTTATTTTTGGCAAGCAAAGCAATTATTTTTAGCAAGCAGCTCCTTTCCTTTTCTGCTTTTGCGACCTGAAAATAAAAACAAGATATATATACAGTATTTTTTATATCGAAGAAGAAACTAAAACAAATGAAAAACAACCCTCGTTTTTTTTTGAAAGAGACTCTTTTTTTTTTGAAATTTTTGGAAAGGAAATTTAAAAGTACTGTTTTACTTTAAAAAAAATTAATTGAAAAAACTTAAACTATACGAATTGAAACAACCAAAGATCACTCAAGCATGAAAACCCAGCCCAAACAAATCCTAAAGCTAAACAAAGTTTAGAATTCTTCCAATGCAAATTATCGCTTCTCTGACTCTTCTAAATATCCCGAGAAAAAAAAATTTATCGTTTCCAGCAAAAAGAAAATTCAATTAAAATTCCAAAACACCAAAATCAATTTTTGATATGATTCAATTTTCGTGGATTTGCGATTTGTGATGATGGGCGGAGTTCGAGTACGAACTCGCGACTAGTGGAGGAGAATTCAGGGTATTAGAAGGCGATTGCTGGGATGTTTATTTTGGGATGCTCGCGTTGTTGAATTTGGATTGGAGGTTGTGGATTGCTGTTTGGCTGCGAATCAACTCGTGGTGGTTCGAGGAGGTGATGCGAACTGGGTCGGTGGTGAATTTGATTGTTGATGTGGAGTTAGAAATTATGGTAGACGGTAAGAATGACGACTGTGGTGAAGGGTGCTGTGGGAATGAGGGTGTCGCAGTTGTGAAGATTGGTTGAGCTGGTGATGTAGGCAGTGGAGTTGATGGTACTGTTTGCAAGTTTGTGTGTGATGATTGCAATTTGAAGCACGACAATGCAATGCAGTGAATGTTGGAACAGGAGACAGTGAATGGTTTGGTGAGGTCACTGCGATGGTAATGTTTGTGTTGTATCACTGTGCAAGGTAGGGCAGTGACAAGTTGGTATTGAAGGGTAGTTGGGATGACATTATTGTTGACAGGGGATGTATGGATGATGGTTGTATTGGTGTGTTCGAGTCTAGGCAGCAAGAAGGCGGTGGTTCTGTGAGCTGTAGAAGTGGTTTGTATATGAGAGTGGATTAGTTGAAGTAAGTTGAAGATAGTCACAGGACAGAAGCAAGTTTGAGATGGGTAGTATATGGTTCAGGTGGAAGGTAGAGACAGACAGTGGAATTGGATGATGGGGCGAGGAATGCAAGAAGTAGAGGATGGAAGTTGGAGTAAATGTGTAAATTTTTGTATGACTGGTATGTGCAGGCTTGTATTGTTGTTCGTGGCGGATGGTCGTGTGTTGCTGTTTGATGGAGTAGACTTGAAGTTTTATATTTTTTTTGTTTTTTTTTGAAGAGAAATATGGTAGAATTGGAAGTAGTATGTGATGATAGGAGTGGTTTCAGAGAAAGGTAAGAAGGAGGTAAGTAGCAGTGAACTGTGAACTGTGGTCAATTGTGACAGTAATGTCAGTGGTGAAGGGAATGTCAGTGGTGGAGGTATGTGATCATCGACGGTTTTCAGGTTGTTTGTATGCAAGTATGTGGGATGATGTATGAGAGGCAATTTGAAACACAGTGACAGGGGCAGTATGAAAACAAAGAAGAAGTGGTATGGATATATGGCTTAGAAGGCAAGCAATGTTTGTGAAGAGAAGGTTTTGTTGGTTGTTTTGGAATTATATGCAGGTGAAAGTGTATGGAATGAAGGTGAGGCAGTTTGAATGGCGAGCAGTTTGGTATTTGTAATGAAATTGCAGTTTGGTATTTATGACAGTGGCAAGTTGTTGAAGTGATGGTTTGTGATGATCTGTAGCCAGTAGTGTGTCAGGTCGAGGAAGGGCTGGGGAGCAATGTTGTAGAAGTATATGAATGTGAAGCAGTGGCAGTTTACTGGAAGCTAACAGAGAATTGAGTTTGTGACAGACAGTGTGTTTTCAATATGCACATGCAAATGTAAATGCAAAAATCATAAAAAAAAGGAAAATGGGATTGTAAAAAAAAAGAAATCGTAAAAGAAAATGAAAATGAAAGTGTTTTTTTTAATTTGTGTTTTTTTTGAAGTATGGAGATGCAAATGGAAAAACAGCTAGAAAACAAGCACACAATGTACACAAACAAATGAAAACTAAATTCACACAAAAACATACAACAATAACTATTTTTTTTTAAATGCACTCAAACACACACGATAAAAATCAAAAGAAAAATAATTCGAAGAATAGAAAATCAAAATCAAAGACAATTCCCCGGCAACGGCGCCAAAAACTTGTTTGTCGACGGAAATTCTATCAGTTTAGAAAACCGTCGAACAGATTTAAATTAAAAATAACCGCAAGCGCACGGTGTACGAATGTAGCACGTGGCGAATACAGGTCGATCCGCAGGGAATTGATGATTTTAAAATTCTATTCAATCAAATTATACCAAAGTCGAGTGAAAGTTAAGCTAAAAATGTAGAAAACTAACAAAAGAAAATTGATAAAAATATGAGAGTGTTAAGACAATTTAGAGGCAATTTCCACTCTCTAGATCACATAAATCAACAAAATGAAGTTATGATCTCTCTTTTCTTGTCATTAGTGAATTAGTTGATGTGTTTATCATAAGTATGGTATATTTGTGCTATTAATTAGCCCAATATAAACCATCAAACTATAATGCACCCTCTAACCCACTTACTAACTTCAATGAAAATGATATGAAATTAAAAGTAGAATCTATTTTAAGCATGGTTTATTAACTATTGAATTAGAAACATAAACCATCAAATTTTGATTCTAAATCCACTTCCATTACCATGATCATATGTAGATGAAAAGGTAATTAATGATTCATATGACTAAGCATAGCCTATTTGTTTTGAACAATATAAGCTATCAAACTCAATATTAAACACAAAACCACACAAACATCTACTTTCCATTAAGCACAAAAGAGACATAAAAGAAATTATGTTGCATCTACATGATTCAATAGAGCTTCATTACCCCTAAATTGAAGGGATTAGCATCTCATTTTTGTTATCAAATCAACAAATGTAGAAAGCAACATTAAACAAACAAGAGGAAAAAGAGAGAAAAAAGAAAGGAAAAACTAATCTACTTGCATGAAATAAGAGAGATCTACACTACAAACATGAAAGTAAATAAAGAAAAGAAGCATGTAAAAGAAGAAAGCACTAATTAACATTGCATAACAAATTGGAAGTTACATGAAAATAAAAATGGCTAAGTAGCCATGGAAAAGAGAAGAGAGCTTTTTTTATTTGATCTAAAACTAACTAAGAGAGACTAAGGGAGAGAGGAATTACATGAACATAATGGGTTATTTATACAAGCATGAAACCCTAATCCATAATTTGGGGAATGCCCAAACTACCCCTTAGGAAGTGTGGTGGCCAAGTAACCATTATCATCCATTAATCATCATTTAAGTGTACATGAAGTCATTCATTCCATAAGCATGTGCATTAGCCTCTAATGTGTACATTAAGGTAGGTGGGTAGGTGGGGTCCTCCATGTTCTTCACTTTGAATTATTTCCATCTTCATTCTTTTATATCTTCTTTGTGCATGCATATTCCTTCATGACACCACTTGTAATTGAGTTTAAATTCCTACAAAATAATATAGAAATTTCCAATTAAATTTTCTCAAGCTAATTTATGCACAAAAATGTCTATTTTGACCTTGGATGAAGATGAATATGTGACAATTTGGAATTAATATGGATTTTGGTTAAAACAAGTTAAAATACCCAATATGATCATTTATTTAAATTAATTAGAATAAATATGGTGGTAAAAATATGCATATTTACATGCACATCAATTAATATCTTAATATAATCAATTAAGCCCTTCTAGCTTAATAATTTTATAATCCTTCATAAACATTTGGGAAAATTCCCAAAAATCATAATAAATCCAATTTATTATATCTTTTAACGTATCAAAATTTCAGGACCAAAAACGATATTTAATCATTTTTAATAATTAAAACCCGAAATAAGCCATTTTCTCCACTTATAAAATTCATAATAAATTCTCACTTGCTTGGAAAATTATGAAATTTAAAACCCACTTCTAAAATAATGTTTCTAACATTATATGAAAATTTCAAGTCATTTAGGTATCATATGCTAGATTTTCACACTTAAACATACAATAAATTCCATAATAAATCACATAAGTTCATCAAATAACATATATTCATCAAATCATTTAAAACAGGGCATAATGACAACAAAAGATTCGGGTTTTCACTTAAAACTGAAAATACAATTAAAACTTGAGATGCATAATTATTATTCACCTTGAACGGTAAAAGAAGGTTGAGATTTGTATTTGATTTGATCCCCTTAGCTTTTGGTCTTGGTTCTCTAAGAATTTCATCTCTTGAACCTCATAGCTATGGCCGGCCTTGCTCTTTTAGTTTTGTTCATATGAATAAAGTGAATAAGGGAGAAGGAGTGCAAGGATATGTATTAGGAATTATAACTTATTTCTATTCTTCTATAACAACCCAGATTTTTTATGCACTAGAATATTTAAATAATTGATTTATTTAAATATTAGATTACTAAAATAATCAATGGGCTGCAAACTCAATATTCACAAATAGATGAATTAGGACTTAAGATTACTTCCATTGAGTCTGGATCATCCGAGCGGTTGCGAGTGAGTATAAGCATCGATATATTTCGACCGACAAATTTTAGCTTGTAGCTTACATTCGATTCGTAGATCAATTCAAAAGGATAAGTTTTATATGCAATGGAGTTAGGTCTCGAAATGTTTTCCATTAAGTCAGGAATAGGGGTATTTGGTTGTAAATGGTAGTGGGCACACTTCGCTTCGATTTGTAGATTTTCAAATATATATTTGCGAACGATACGTGCGAAATTGACCATCCGGTAAGCAGTCTTGGATGGTATCGTATTTTATACCATCAGGACTGGAAAAATACATGGAGTCGTGTGGTTCGAGAATTGTCTCAATCCTAGCTAGCTAGAGCTCGTGCGAGTCGAAAACGTGGAGAGAAAATTGAATATATACAAGTTTATGTTATTTTGTTTTCATAAAATAATTATCCCACTCTTTCCTCATTCTCTTTCTCTCTCTCTCTCAACCGATACAAAATCAACATCCTAGGTTCAACGCCGGCAACCTTCGCTTGTGGGCCACCAATGGCGATGATGTCTGAAGGGAAATTGAGTGCTTAGACTGGGGGAGCTCTTGCCTTAAGTGGATTGACCTGGAGTTGTTTATGGCGGCGGGAATTTAGACATGAAGTTTTGATCTAGGATTGCTGGATTTCAAGCTATAGTCCACCGGTGGTCCCGACAATGGTGGTGTGAGGATCATCTCGACGAGAGGAGGACGGTCCTAGAGTGGATCGACATCTAGTGCCCTATGGCGGCGGCGGCATGGAGATGGACTTGGCGGCTATGTTTGAACGTGGTGATTGGGGTTTTGGGGGATTAAGAAAGGTAATTAACTTAATTGAGTTAATTAATTATTTCTTATTAATCCCATTTCGTATTTAATCCGTAATTCTCTCATACGAGGTCAGTTTCGAACGTGGTTTCTTGCGTTGCATTTATGGAGACATCACCTGCCCAATGGAACAGTTTTGGTCGCTATTTGGATGACTGAAAAATAAGACTAAGGTAAGTAGAATTAAAACTCTAAAATTTATTCCTCAATACAAATCTACATAATTTTATATATTGAAAATGTTACCCAGTAGTGGTTGAAAATATATACTATATGAAAATGTTTTCCCATTTAATTGGATTTGTTTGAGTAAATATATGGGATAATTGATTAATATCCCGTATATTTATATTGTGTTATATTCGTGTCGAATAGAGCTAGATAGTGATGATATTAGTTTATAGTGTTTATAAATTAATTAAACTCTAATTTGGAGTTACAATTGCAATAGAAAGATCATTATATATTTTATTGCTAACATACATGATAATTGATTAATATCCAGTATATTTAGATATTGAATTCAATTCGTAACAAATAGAGTTAGATGGAGTTGGTATTAATTTGTAGCGTGTTTATAAATTAATCAGAACTCTTATAAGGAGTTATATTAGTGATAGAAATATTATTATATATTTTTATCACCAATCAGATGTTAGAATTCCAATAGAAACATTTCATTACTTAATTGGGCTTGATAAAGTTGTAAAATCTAGAATAGTGCTATATTAGGATTTATTAAATTTAAACCCTAATAAATGATTTTAAATGTATATGTATACATATATAAAAATTATATACATGAGCTATATAACATTTTCAAGCTGTATTGATAGCTAAATTTAATTTTAATAAAATACTTAAGTGTAATTAAGCTATAATATGATTGATAGGCAAGTGTAGTATTTTATAAAATAAGTTTGGAACTTCTATAAAATAACACGAAGAATATATGATTTGAGTAAATAAATAAATAATTTGATTGTTGAATTGGATGTTATGATTTATAAAAAGTTCTTAATGTTGTTAATGAGATAATTAGCCTATGTAATTGGATAATATGGATTTTATTAAATAATTAAATTACTTGAATGATTAAAACTACATGAAAGAAGGTGTATACATTTATACATAGTCTATATATACTCAATGTAAGCTCACAAAAATATATTTAGTGGAGTTTGATATTTAAGAAATATATTTGGACGAGCTAAATAAATTAAAGGAGAATAATGTCATAGATTGTGATCTAATTGCCGGTGATCGGGTATCGGATTTCGATGGCAAGATAATGTAATAGGTATAGTCAAGACGATGCTCACAACGAGGCAGAACTTGTGTAATGTTTTCACTCAATGCGAATGAGACGTTATCCGCGAGATATCAGGATAATATGACTTATTAGGCGAGACTAGAGTTATATGTTAACTCTGGTTGTTCGATACGTATGTTTGAGAGACGATACATCCTATATAGCTTCGGTGGATTGACTTTAGCTACCGAGAGCACGTTATATGGGATGCGCCCATTATCTATATAGTATGGATATGTAGTGATTACGTACATTTATACATAGTCTATATTTTGCATTATGATGCGACTTGGAGTCTATGGTATATTTATATATTGACTTATTCTGGTTTATTCTCCAATGGGTAGCAATAGAAAGGCGATGAGTAATATATTGTATAGTAGACAATTCACACTATATTGTACAGTAGACATTAGTAATATATCGTATAGTAGATAATTAGAAATATGTCGCATAATAGACGAAGGATCTATATTGTATAGTAGGCGATTAATAATATATCGTATAGTAGACGATGGATACCATAACATATAATAGATGATTGATAGTACATCATATAATAGATAGTTTAAAATGAATAGTGGGTGATATGGTTCTTTTGTGGAGTTTCGTATACTTGTGTAAATTGCTTGATGTTATACCGCCTTTTGACTAGGTAGTATATCATAAAAGTTGGCTAAATGGCTTCTGTGATCATCAAGGCAGGAAGCCTGGAGAGACGGTTATCAGGCTTGGAAATCGATTATATTAGGAACTATGGGCAATAGTTGGGCGGATTCGGACCGGGTCCCAATGAAGATGCAATCAATATAAAGTGATAAGGAAGGCTTCGTGAGGCCACATTTCAAATTTCAAGTCAATCAGAGTTTGTATGCTCCAGTTATGGGTAAAGGAAGAATTTATATGGATCGATCGGGAACGATCCATAAAACAGCGTAAATCAACGAAGATCGATAAATATCTCAAAATCTATAAAGTTAATACACTTGAAACTTTCGAAGCATTACTATATTGAAGAGTGGAGCCCACAAAAACGATTGCATGACAAAACTCCCAAATCTTGGAAAAGAGGCTGATTGTTAATGGAACGATCATACAAATCAGCCATAACGCTCCATAGTTTAACAGAAAATGCGATATCTCACAAACGATATGTCGAAATTGCATGAAATTTGGAGAGAAAGTAGTTAATATCATAGGGAACCACATGATTGATTGCAACTCAAAAGTATAAAGCATGGAATGATCTCCTATGATCCAATTTTTAGTCAAAACAGCTAAGATCGATCGATATCTCACAAATGGTAAGTTGGAATGGCGCGTAAGTTTGGGAGCATGGACTAGAGGCATGGAGGACCCCATAAAACGATCGCAACCCCATTATAGTTAGTATGGAATGATCGGCTAAATTATTTTTTGGTGTCCGATCGATCCCAAATTTTGTGGGTCGGGTCATATGGGCCTAGAAGTTCTTCTGCCGAAATTTCAGCCCGATCCATGCACGTCTTCACCTATAAATACAGCGGATTTTGCTCATTGCAAGAGAATTTTTCGGATGGCTCTCCTACATCACTTCTTACCTCTTCCTCTACTAATTTTCTAAGGCATAAACAACTGTACTTATAATCTTACAGTATAAATAAAAGATTGTTGGAGTGGACTCAGGCCGGAGTTTGCCGAAGCACTATAAAACTCATGTGTTCCTTTACTTTTTCTGCTATTTATTATGTGATCTACGTGTTTATCTTTCTATTTGGATATTGTTTTTGAAAATTGGTGCTTTCACATACAACTAGGTGTCTGTGACCATTTTTGGTGCAAACACTTTACATTAGAGGTAGACCTAAATTAGGATTTCTATACTACTACTAGTCTCGAGTGAGTGTAATTTTGATCTTATACTCATACAATAGGATGTGTCTACCATTTCACTGTTGTGCATACCAGTTTTTAGTCAAAACATTATATTCATGGCAGACTGATTTAAGGGTACAGGAAGAAAGAAAGGTAAGGTATAATCCCTTTTTGTTAAGGACGAGTTTACTTTACTTGTTTATACGCAGTCCAGATTTCCCTTAAGCCTCGTTTGTAGAGAGGTTCGATTGTGATTTAATTGTCCCTATTCATTTGTACATAGTTTTAATGTACAATATACTAAAATAGTTCCCCTCACTCCAGACTTTATGTTTGATTCGAGTTTTATCTTTGTCTGCTATGATATGATAACTCTCGGATACTCGATTGAGTAGTTCGAGAGTCAGGTGCTTTTTGGGACATGCTTGCAGGATGCAATTGGAGCATTTTGGAGGGCGTAGCATCGAGATTTAAAGATATATATACTTAATACATTTGTAGTACATGACATACTTATTTATTTATATATGAGACTATTGTATCAGATATTTATTTATAACTGCATTCTATTGGGAGTTGATGTATTTTGATTTTCTGTATTGATATTTATTTATCAGTCACTTCCACTTGTGTGGTCTCTTATATATTGTCGTCTTATTCTGTTCATGTATATTCGGTATATTATATGTTATCACTTTGTTGTGAGATCTTATTTATGTCCTGTTCAGCGTTTTGTTTTAATTTACCCTGACATACTGTCTTTTGTGGTATTCAGGAGTCAGACATTGTCATTCGACGTTGATTCAAGGTATTATGAAGGATGGGTCGTCACATTTAGTATCAGAGCTTAGGCTCAAGTCTTGGACCATGTAGACCAGTTTGAGTTAATCAACCTGTTAGCAGGAGATACGTTGAGAGAGCGTGCTTATATTTTTCTACTATATAATACTGTATACACCGCTTGACTTCTGGACTTAAATTATTTCGAGCGCTAGTTACTAAGGTATCTTCTTCAGCCTATTCGTATGAGCAAACGAAGTGCATGAGCAAATTCGGATAGCGCCAGAAGTGGTGTGGCCATTTGGGCATCAGTATTTCTAGCTCCACCAGGTTTAGACTCTTTGAAGCAATGTCGGAATTTCCTTAGCCTTGGAGGGAAGTCGTATCTAGGTCCAAAGACTATTGCCGAGACACGGTCTTGGATACATGCATAAGAAGGCTCCCATCGATAAGTCTAGGGATCATTCTCGTAAGTGACACTATTTCTCAACATTCGAGAGAGGGAGACTTTGGCTAGGTAGGATGCAGTGTTTCTATTGCTGATGAGAGACCTGTGATTTGGAATTTTTTCAGGTGTCACTTTTAATTCTCAGTTCATTTCTGAGATCAAGAAGAGCGTGTAGATTGAGTATTCCATCCATACTGAGTAGGATGGCTTATTAGTGAAGGAGTGTTGATCGGTTCAAACTTTTGTTCTTAAGGGTTTGAGGTGATCGGTACTCCGTTGTTGTGGGCAAAGAGGTTTGCCTTGGGTTTTAAGCATTGGTTAGCAGTTCATTGCTTAGCCTTATTCTTGTTAGGGTACACTTTTGAATATCTCGTTGGGTTGGTTCTCCTTCGTGAGAATGCCCACGAGATACCGTTGAGGTGATGAAAGTGGAAAGCAACTGAAACTCCAACCGAGGCGAAATGACCATGATATTAGGAAGATCGAGCTTGTTCGAAAAGGAATGCTGGCCTAGTATGTCACTGTTGTGGCATATGGTGGGCATTTCTCTATGAAATGTCATCCAGCTAGAGAGAAGCGTAAGTTCTTCAAGTGCGATCGGTCTGATCACTTGAAGAAGGACTGCCCTACATTTTTGAAGGGTGTGTAAGTAATATTAACTTGTGCTTCTCAGGCATTACCGGGTCCTAGCAAGCTTACGGCTTAGGAAAATCGAAAGGAGCTTATGCAGTAAGGTATGCTCTATTTTTGGGAACTCACTTCCGTTACTTCCGACACTTGAGCGGTATATTTTATCCATCGCTAGTTACCCGATGAATAGGCTAAACTTGACGCCTTTCATAGTAGGTAAATTCTTCGGTAGAGATAAACCTTGTATGAGTTACCTTAGTTGCAAAACTGAGGTAGAGCAATCGAAGTGTTACGGTTCAAACTTGATGCACGAGCTTTCAAGTTGAGTGACTTCGGTCGATGATGTGTGCCTTGGATTTATATCCAGTAGGGTTTGGTGGATGCCTAGTAAAGAGCGAAGACCGAGCAGATGACTTATAGGCGTTTGTCTAGAGTCATTCATGTTATAATTGTTTTCCTTTGTTTCATTAAACCTTATGTGATTGGAGTAATCCCATGTGCCGAAAGGGACACTTTCTAAAGAATGGTCCATTTATGTGCCAGTTCTTAACCTATAGTTCGAGCGCAAAGTTTCTAGGTGAATGGCACCAGTTAGAAAAGGGGTTTTCACTTGATTCTGATAGACGAGCAGTTGAGTTGGATTTTGAGATGATTGAGAGATTTGTGAAGCACGACCATGTTCATGCAAGGAAATTTTTGTAGTCGGACCAAAGTTCTCATGGATAGAGTTAGGTGGTCGACCCTAATTTAACAAAGAAATCTTGCGTGCAAATGAAGGTTTGGATCGAGCGTCGTATCATTGGAATAATCTTTGGTGATTATAAAAGTTTTGTATAAAATAATTATTATTGCATGGGATAGTTCGGGGAAGGATTTCTCGACTAGTTTTATGGAGATTTGGATAATCTCCTATGTGACAAGATGATACTTGCCTCGAGCATTGCAGTGTACTTAGTATATTATCCTTATTAATATTATGCAGTCGAGGTGGATTGAACCTGAGCAAATCCAAACAATTGTAAATCTTCATTTAATGATGATTTAATCAATGTAATTTTCTCTTCTAGAGAATGAGTTTTGTTTGGAAGAAAAGGAAAGTTGAGACATTGATGCTGGATTTATTTGAGAGTTTAGAGACTCGTGGATCCTGCATATCATATAGGTTTTCCTCTTCGTAGCCGAGAGGCATAGTAGTTGTTCGTGTGTTATATTCACGAAAGAAGTTACACCAGTTAGGCATTTATTCCTTCTAAATGTCGAACGAAGTCATGGGAGTTTATGGCTTAACATGCACGTTTGACTCTTGATGGTTACTGCGCATGTTAGTATAGACTCCTTTTAAATATTTAATTGTTTTGTATGCTTGTTTGTTGCTTGTCGTTGTTTTCTACTGCTTATGTTTTCTTACTACTGTTTGATATTATTTGATTTCGCTATAGGCTTATTTTTATTATTATTGATTGCTTGCTTACATGTTTGATAATTGATATGCTAGTTATTGTTGCTTATTCTTGCTTGCTATGATTTGCTAGTTGCTTTGTTGATGGTTGCTTGTCATTGCTTATTGTCTAAATGTTGTTTATCATTGTTTTCTACTGTTTGATTTTTGCTTGTCTAATGTGTTTGATTGCTTGTATGGTAGTTATACTTTCACAATTTAAAAAAGATTCGGAGAGAGATAGCTATCTAAAATAGATCATGACATCCATGGCCATTGTAGGGGTCGAGATGAAATCTATGCGAGTCTATTGCCTTTTGAGGTGACTCAGAGTCAATGGTACATTTATATATGGACTTATTTGAGCTTACTCTCCAATTGATACACACACACACACACACATATATATATATATAGTTGTGATGGTATCAGTTACTATGCTAAGATTATACACATTTAAATTTTATTCTAGTTGCATTCATTTTTGGGAAATGCACGTTAGAGCATGTGTTGAGTTCCATGTTTGGATGCTATTCGTGATTGAGTTACCATGTTGGGATGTATGCATTTGTTGATTCGGCATGCTTAAAATCCCTGTTTATTGTTGCAATTATGTTTAATCCTCTTTGTTGAGTACGTAAGCAGGTACATGGAGGCAGCTGTTAGCTGTTTGGATTGCTTATTTGCTTATTTTAGCACCTAAGTGGCATATGCTTTCTAATAAAAGAGGTACGTGTTAATGGTTAACGGGTTTGTTTGTTATGTGTCATACATATTCTATAAGGTATATCATACATATATATTGCATGTATGTGTCCCAAATATGGGCTCCGCAGATACGGGATGTATATTCGTTGTGATTGTTGTGGTTGGGATTTTTTTGGACCTAGCCGCCCAAAAGATGCGCTGCCGAAATTTTCCGTGATCTAATTTGAATTTGAAAGAAAAGTTAACGAGAAAGTTGTTAGATATAGTATAACTAGTTAACTTTTTGAATAGCAAGTTTACACTTCGTATTCCATTTCAATTTCCTTGGAAACGTGTGTGTAAGTTAGCGTTTAGTTCAGATTTGGAGTATTTGCAGATGCTTGATCAATGGGATGTGTCATGTTAGTAGACATGTGTATTTCCATGTATGTTTTGTGTAGACTAGTGCCAAAATGTGATGGTATATGACCAACTTATTATGAGTCATTATACGTTGCATGGGTATATACTAGTGAATGATTGTTATGGATAAGTTGGTGTTCAGTTGTTATAACATTTGGGTAGAGTTACATTTTGCCTTGGAATTTCGAGGATGAAATTCTTTTTAAGGAGGGAAGAATGTAACAACCCGCATTTTTCATGCACTATAATATTTAAATAATTGATTTGTTTAAATATTAGTTTACTAATTTAATCGATGGGCTGAAAACTCAACTTTCTCAAACGGATGAATTAGGACTTAAGACCACTTCCATTGAGTCCGGATCATTCAAGCGGTTGAGAATGAGTATAAGCATTGATATATTTCGACCGACTAATTTTTAGCTTGTAGCCTGCGTTCGATTCGTAAATCGATCCAAAAGGCTAACTTTTGTATGCGATGGAGTTAGGTCTTGAAACTTTTTCCATTGAGTCCAGAATAGGGGTATTTGGTAATAAACGACAGTAAGCAAGCTTCGTTTTGAGTTGTAGATTTTCAGATATATATTTGCGAACGATACGTGCAAAATTGACCATCCGGTGAGCAATCTTGGATAGTGTCGTATTTTATACCATCGGGATCGAAAAAATGTATGGAGTCGCATGGTTCAAAAACCATCTTGATCCGAGCTAGCTAGAGCTTGTGCGAGTCTAAAACATAGAGAGAAAATTGAATATATAAAATTTTATTTTATTTTATTTTCATAAAAGAATTTTCCCTCTCTCTTCTCATTCTCTCCCTCTCTCTCTCGACCGATACAAATCAAAGACCTAGGTTCAACGCCGGCGATCTCTGCCTATAGGCCACCAACAATGATGATGTTTGAAGGGAAATTGAGCGCTTGGACCGATGGACCACTCACTTGAAGTGGATCGACCTAGAGTAGAACGTGGCGGTGGGAATTTGGATGTGAAGCTCTGATCTAGGGTTGCTGGATCTTGAGCTATAGTCCACCGAAGGCGCTGACACTGGTGGCGTTGGGATTATCTCGACGAGAGGAGGTCGGTGCTGGAGTGGATCAACATCTAGTGCCCTATAGTGGTGGAGGCAATGAGACGGACTTGGCGGCTGCATTTGAACGTGGTGATTGGGGTTTTAGGAGATTAAGAAAGGTAATTGACTTAACTGAGTTAATTAATTATTTCTTATTAATCCCATTTCGTATTTAGTCCGCAACTCTCTCATACATGGTCAGTTTCGAACGCGGTTTCTTACGTTGCACTCGTGGAGACATGACCTGTGCAGTGGAACGGTTTTGGTCGTTATATGGACGACTGAAAAATAGGGCTAAGGTGAGCGGATTTAAAACTCTAAAATTTATTCCTCGGTACAAATCCCCATAATTTTATATATTGAAAATTTTACCCGGTAGTGGAAGAAAATTTACCTATATGAAATTGTTTCCCAATTTGATTAGATTTGTTTGAGTAAATATCCAGGATAATTGATTAATATCCCGTATATTTATATTGTGTTATATTCATGTCGAATAGAGCTAGATAGTAATGATATTAATCTATAGTGATTATGAGTTAATTAAACTCTAATTTGGAGTTATGTTAGCAATAGAAATATCATTATATATTTTATTTCTAACATACGGGATAATTGATTAATATCCCGTACATTTAGATATTGAATTCTATTCGTAACAAATAGAGTTAGATAGAGTTGATATTAATTTGTAGCATGGTTATAAATTAATCAGAACTCTAATTAGGAGTTTTATTAGTGATAGAAATATTATTATATATTTTATCACCAATCAGAAGTTAGAAATAGCAATGGAAGTATTTTATTACTTAATTGGGCTTGATAAAGTTGTAAAATCCCAAATACTTCTATAATGGGATTTATTAAATTTAGACCCTTAAAAATGATTTTAAATGTGTATGTATACATATATAAAAATTATATACATGAGCTATATAACATTTTGAGGCCTTATTAATAGCTAAACTTAATTTCAATAGAATAATTAAGTGAATTAAGCTATAATATGATTGATAGGCACGTGTAGTATTTTATAAAATAAGTTTGGGACTTCTATAAAATAATACGAAGAATATATGATTTGAGTAAATAAATAAATAATTTGATTGTTGGATTAGATGTTATGATTTATAGAAAGTTCTTAATGTCATTAATGGGCTGATTAGCCTATATAATTGGATGGTATGGATTTTATTAAATAATTAAATTACTTGAATGAGTAAAACCATGTGCAAGAAGGTATATACATTTATACGTAGTCTATATATACTCAATGTAAGCTCACACAAATATATTTAGTGGAGTTTGATATTCAAGAAATATATTTGGACGAGCTAAATAAATTAAAGGAGAAAAATGTCGTAGATTGTGATCTAATTGCTGGTGATCGGGTATCAAGATTTGGTGGCAAGACGATGTAATAGATATAGTCAAGACGATGCCCAAAACGAGGTGGAACTTATGTAATGTTTTCATTCAATTCAAACGAGACATTATCCGCAAGATATCAAGATAATATGACTTATTAGGTGAGATTAGAGTTATATATCAACTTTGGTTGTTCGATACGTATGTTTGAGAGACGATATGTCCTATACAGCTTGGATTGACTTAAGCTACTGAGAGCACACGTTATACAGGATACACCCGTTATCCATATAGTATAGATATATAGTGGTTACGTAGATAATCCATGATACCATAGGAGAACTGCATGACTTGCAAATGAGATTTCAGAGCATATTCGAAGAGTGTTGGCGACGACCATTTAAAATAGATCATATACCACCCATGCCTGTAGTAAATGTCAAGGTAAGATCTATACGAGTCTATTGCATTGTGATGCTACTCATAGTCTATGGTATATTTAGATACTGACTCATTCTGGTTTATTCTCCAATGGATAGTCAATAGAAAGGCGATGAGTATTATATCGTATAGTAGACGATTAGTAATATATCGTATAGTAGATCACAAGAAATATGTCGTATTGTTGAAGATTAGTAATCTGTCGTAATGTAGACGAAGGATGCTATATTGTATAGTATGCAATTAGTACTACATCGTATAGTGGATGATATATACTATAATATATAATAGACGATTGATAGTACATCATATAATAGATAGTTTAAAATGAATAATGGGTGATACGGTTCTTTTGTGGAGTTTCGTATACTTGTGTAAATTGCTGGACATTAGTGGTAGACCTAAATCAGGATTCCTATACCACCACTAGTCTCAAGTGAGTGTAATTTTTATCTTATACTCATACAATAGGATGTGCCTAGCATTTCACTACTGTGCATGCCATTTTTTAGTCACAACATTATATTCATGGTAGATTGATTTAAGGGTAAAGAAGAAAGAAAGGTAAGGTATAATCCCCTTTTATTTAGCACGAGTTTACTTTACTTGTTTATAGGCAGTCCGGATTTCCCCTGAGCCACGTTTATGGAGAGGGCAAGTTGTGATTTAACTGTCCCTATTTATTTGTATATAGTTTTAAAATATAATATTTTGAAATAGTTCCCCGCACACCAGACTTTTTGTCCGACCTGCGTTTTGTCTTTGTCTACTTATGATATGAGAACTCTCGGGTACTCGATTGAGTAGTTCAAGAGTCATTGCTTTTAAGGACACACTAGCAGGATGCATTTGGAGCATTTTGGAGGCATAGCATTGAGATTTTAAGATATATATATATATACTTGATACATTTGTAGTACGTGACAGACTTATTTATTTATATACGAGACTGTTGTATTAGATATTTATTCAGAACTACATTCTATTGGGAGTTGATATATTCTGATTTTCTGTATTGATATTTATTTATCAGTCACTCCCACTTATGTGGTATATAGTCATCTTATTATGTTCATGTATATTCAGTATATTATATGTTGTCACTTCGTTGTGAGATCTTATCGATGTCCTGGTTTAGTGTTTTGTTTTAATTTTACCCCTACAGACTGTCTTTTGTGTTATTCAGGAGTCAGACGTTATCATTCGACGTTGATTCAGGGTATTACGAAGAGTGGATCGTCATACTTACCCTTAGCATATCCTCCTTCTTATTTTCTAATTAATTTCATTAGTTCATTACTTAAGGCTCGACCCATTTTAATTATCAAATCTCAATTTCCTTAACATTCCACATTATTTTATTTTATTTATCTAATTAAATATCCTAAATAATGTTAATCAGGGTTGTTACAGACTCTCCTCCTTAAATAATTTCATCCTCGAAATTACGATAAGGTTCATACATCAAACATACAAGCATAGATGTAAAACATACCATCAAACAATTCAAGATAAGTGCCCTTAATCCTGTCCTCTGTCTCCCAAGTATAGTCTCTCTTGTCGTCACTCCACTGGACTTTTACTAATCTGACCATATTGTTTCTTATCTTCTTATTCTCCTTAGACACTATATGAACTGGATGTTTAACTACGGTCATGGCCGGTTCCACTACTAAGTATTCCAATGCAGTCGGAGGGATAGTAGTTTCTAGATATCGAACACACTTTCTTAGATGAGAAACATGAAAAACATTGTGGACTCCTGCCAAATTGCTTGGTAACTCTATTATATAAGCGTGTTTCCTGATCCCTCCTATAATAGGAAATGGTCCAACAAACCTAGGTGCTGATTTCCCCAACTTCCCAAATTTTACCACTCTCTTCATCGGCGATACTTTGATGAAAACATGATCTCCAACTAAGAACTCTAAGTCCTTTCGTCTCTTATCTGTTTAACCTCTCTGCCCAGACCAAGCTTCCTTCATTCTAGCTAGAATTAACTCAATCTTTTCTACGGCTTCTCTTACCAAATCTGGTCCAAGAACTAATCTATCTCCGGTCTCTAACCAACATACTAGAGACTTGCATGGTCTTCCATACAAAGCTTCAAAAGGTGTCATCACTAAACTAATCTAATAACTATTATTATAAGAAAACTCGACTAAGTGTAGATGGACTTCCCATGATCCTCCAAAATCTAGAACACAAGCTCTTAACATATCCTCCAATACTTTGTTAACTCTTTTTGTTTGTCCATCGGTCTATGAATGGTAAGTGGTACTCATCTTGAGCTTGGTACCTAAAACTTCTTTTGGACTTTTCCAAAATTCACTTGTGAATAAGGAATCTCTATCACTGACTATACTACTAGGAACTCCATGTAGTCTAACTATATTCTTCATGAATAATTTAGCTAAATCAGGTGGCGTCCTTGTCGACTTAACGGGTATAAAGTGTGCACTCTTAGTCAGTCCGTCCACTATAACCTAGATACTTTCATTTCTTCTATGAAATCCATGGATATAGAATCCCATTTCCATATTGGTATATCCAAAGGCTGAAGCAATCCACTAGGCTTCTGATGTTCGACTTTAACTTGCTGGCAATTCAAACACTGTTTTACCCATAAGCTACATCCCTTTTCGTACCTTCCGAGAAGAAACTTCTCTTTATATCCTGATACATCTTAGTTCCTCTTGGATGAATAGTAAACTTCGATCGATGACATTCCCTATGTACTTCTTTTCTTAGATCTCCCACATCTGGAACACATATCCGTCCTTTCTTTCTCAACCATCCATTTTGGTCATGGTAAAATTCCTTCAAATCATCAATCTTCGTTCCACCTTCCAGTCTTCTAATTCTTTCAGGTAGCAATGGATCATCTCTTTGCTTGGAAGCAATTCTTTCAATCAATATTGTTCAAACTTCCAAACAAGTGGTACTTTGACTAGAACTGGCAATCGATCTTAATTGCACTCTAAAAGTAGTCAATGCTTATAGATCCTTCCACTCTGCCAACATAGCTAACACTACATTCTAAAAGCATAATCATCTGCAACTTTATTTCCTTTCCCTAATATGTACTCAATTCCAAAATCATAAGCAGATAAATACTCCAACCATCTCTGTTGTCTTATGTTCAACTCCTTTTGAGAGAATAAGTATCGTAGCAACTTGCGATCCGTATACAACTCGAATCGTTCTCCCAAAAGATAGTGTCTCCACATCTTCAAAGCAGATATTATAGGAGCCAACTCTATGTCATGAGTTAGATATCTAACTTCATGTGGTCTGAGCCGTCATGAAGCATAGGTAATCACTTTACCCCACGGCATTAACAGAGCTCCTAATCATGTTCCTCACGCATGGGTATCACCACCAAATCTTAATTTCCATCTAGAATAACTAACATGGATGCATTTGGTTAATAAATGTTTCGGCTTCTAGAATACCACCTCACATTCATCGGCCCAAACATACTTTGTGTCCTTCCTTGTTAGTTTAGTCATCGGTACTTCTATACGAGAGAAATCCTTAATGAATCTCCGGTAATAGCCAGCTAGTCCAAGAAAACTCTTTATCTCTATTACTTTCTTGGGTCTCTTCCAATTATTAACTACTTCTATTATAGCCAGATCTACTGATAACCCTTCTTTTGAGACTATATGACTAAGAAACTTTGCTTTCTTCTTTCAAAAATGACAGTTCGAAAACTTTGCTTTTAGCTGATGCCGCCTCAGTGTCTCAAGCACTACCCTAATATGAACTTCATGATCTCTTTGATCCTTAGAATTTATCAAAATGTCATCTATGGATACCAACATGAATCTATCTAAATTCACTTGGAAGATTTAGTTCATTAAATCTACGAAGAAAGCAAGAACATTAATTAATCTGAATGGTGTTACTAACCACTTGTACGAACCATATCTTGTTCTAAACGCCATCAATGGAATACTATCTTCCGCCACTCTCGATTGATGGAACCTTATTGCCAAATCTACTTGGAAAAATACTTTGGCTCCACTTAACTGATCAAATAAGTTGTCGATTCTTGGCAAAGGATGTCAGTTCTTTATCGTCTTTTCATTCAACTTATGATAATTGATACAGAGCCTTAACGATCCGTCTGGTTTAATCATGAACATCGTGGTTGCTCCCCAAGGCAAACTACTTGGTCTAATAAAACTTTGCCCTTCTAAATCCACCTGTTGCACCTTTAACTCTTTCATCTCGGTAGGTGTCATTCTGCTAGGCTATCTACTTACGGGTTCAGCTCCAGGTACAAGATCTATTCGAAACTCAATAGCTCATTTCGACGGTAGTCCTGTAATAGGCTCAAAAACATCTGCAAATGTAACGACCCATAATTTTTGATAATTAAAATATTGAATTTAAGAAGATTTTGTAACTTAATGTTGGAAGGAAATAAAATTTATGATGTAAGAATGATAAAACTAACTAGAATTAAGTTTAATAATGTAAATTTAATGTAAATAAATGACTAGAATGAGATGTAATAGTATTAGTTCAAGGTAATTGATAACTACTTCAAATGTAATTCCAATAAATTGCAATAATTAAAACTTATAATTGGTTATAGATTGTAAATAAGGAAATAATTTGAATGTTTTATTAATTGGTGAGAAATATGCAATAAATTGTAATTGGATGAAATCAGTGTTGTGTAAGTATTTATAACATATGTTTGTAAATAATAAAACCATAAATGTGATTAAATTAAGCTAAAGGTGACAATTGTTATTTGTTACCTATTTATTTATGAAACGACCCTAGCTATTTCACCTAATTTTTACTAGGATTTTTTTTACATCAATAATTTCCTAGAGTCATTTAGCCTTTCCACTAAATTATCCAGGATCCTAATTTTCTACTAATATATTTATATCAGTTCATTAATAGATATATTCACATACATATGAAGATGTATGTGACCCTCTTGCTTGGATCAGAGTGTTGTTTAGCAAGAGTGCATCCTGATTGAATTTGAATTTCTAATCAACCAGTACATAGCTCATTTTCCATGCCTATTGATATTTGAGTCAGGGTAATGAATCCCATAATCATATGCAATCTATACTTAGTAATTTTTGACCATTCCTATAGTGATTGTCTGTTAGTTTGAGATAGCAAAGTGATCTCAGATTATATAGCAAGCCACCATAATTTTAGTTTAATTATTTGGTATTTGATTAAAGCCAGAAAGGAAAATGATATACTCATTTATCATTTTCAACACAAGTGATTTTATCCAAATTTCTTTACTTATAACCAAGTCAGTTTAGTAATTCTTCCATAATCTATATAGTTGTATTTTTCTGAATCAAATTTATTCCCTAATCCCTGAGTTACCTCAGCTTGCATCTAATTTACAGGTTGCTTTACTGAATTTAGAGGATCCAGATTTTATGGTCATAAAGCATGGGTGGTGTCTATGTGGTTTGTGTATATTTCAGATGTGTTGGGCTATCTGAACTAAGAATGCTACTCAGCAATACAAGTGAATTGCTTAAATAGTTGGTCTTATCTTTATATATACATTTTGCAAAGAAAGCTTCAGATTTCTACAAATGCATTTTCTTCCTTTACACTCAAATACTCTGGTCATCTTGATCAACCCAGGCCTCACTATTTTTGAAGTGGGTTAACCTCATGACTAGATCATCAAAACATTAGTGCCTGGCTATTGCAACGTGAATTCAGATTTAAGATACTTGGAAAATCTCTTAGAACATGTACACCTTTTTATAAAATGCACAAATATATATATATATATATTCTTCTTTTATCAAAACACTTCTGCATATTATTTCTAAATTCTTGAGATATTACTTCTAGCTTAAAAAATTCAGATTTTTAACTTTCAAACTTAAAGTTTTAAGTAACTTGAAATTAACTAATACAATATATATATATATACATATCCATTCTCAATTACAGGCATATATCATTTACAGATTTCCACCATAATACTCAAATATATATTCTTGCATAGATTCAACTAAGTCTTTGGTTAATCCCAAACTTAATACATTACTAGATTCAGTTAAAACAACTAAATAAATTCAAGCATTCAAGATCATTACATAACAACCAAAGCAGAACTGTAAAAACTTCCCAGATTACATGCAAATAATTCATTCTAAGTTCTTATTTAATTCTAATTTAGCATGCTTATCCAATCATTCTCATTAGCCATAGCAGCTTCCTATTTAGAACCAGCATACCCTGAAAGAGCATTAGAGGCTGCCCCATTTTAAATGAGACACCCCAGATGCCATAAGCAAACAAGGGTCAGATACAAGATCTGGTATGAGCAATATCAAAAATTCCATGATATTAAGTAAATGAGTGAGACATAAACATTTTGGATAAGTGGGCATAGCTTCTTTGATCAATTTGCCTGACTTATTTATGATATATTGTGCATATATGATCGGTATTAAAGACTAAATATGTACACACATTCAACTATGCAAACATACATTTCAAATAGAAATACTCAGGAACTATCATAGCTCCAGACCAACCAACCTAGGAATAACACAAGTTCCTACTTCATCAATTTGAGGTTGCATTTACCAAATTTCTTCCTAGCCTCATCTGCCATAAGGAATCACGGGGACACATTGCAATAAAATAATTCACAATATTGCACAAAGATCTCAGGGCTTAAACAAACCATGTGCCAACTTGCATACTTTAAATACAACAAGCATTCCAGCAGTCCTCTTGGCTCACAATCCTTAGTTTATTTGCTAAGTGTTCATGTTTAATCCTATCATGAGATAGCTAGGTGACTAAATCCCAGTATACATGAAACATTACATAGAGTTTACAAGCATAATTCAAGAACAAGCTAACATTCATGTCCAGGGAAATCATATTTTCAAATATTCTAGCTCAAAGAAAATACAAGAATATTTACAACTGGAAATGAAGACTAGGCATGTGGGTTACTATTGTTTCATAAGCAACCATGTTTGAACTAAATTCAAGATCTAGTTTAAACAAGATTTCTAGCTCATGGGTTTCTATTTGATCAAGGGTTCAGCACTTTTGGATATTTCCATTGCAACCTTGAGTCTTTCATTTGAGCCTCAGCACTTACACAAGTGTAATGCAACTCATATACATTTTGATTTCTATTTTTCATGCCATATCTGAACCAGTTACAAGTATTCTCTATTTACTTTCATAATTTCATACTTTAACATTTCTGGGTATAACCAAACAGAGCAAAATACTCAACTATCAAAGCAATCAAAACATTCAGAAACACCCATTAAAACATCCATTAAAACCATAGTAATGAAATCAAAAATATGTAGAAAAATAACATAAGCTTGGCTGCCTCATAACAGGACTTAATGCCATGGGTTTAGTGAGATTACTCACAGAAAAATGCTTCTCTTGCTTAATCCAGAAAAGAAACCTTTTAAAACTTGCTTTTCTGCTTGCAAATATTTTCTTCTTTGTTTTCTTAAATGTCTTGGGTAGCAAATGATTTTTCTGGTTTATACTTGGATTTATAAGAGAGGTTTTTCTAGGGTTTTATCATTGTAAAATCCCATTCCTACCCTGGCAAAGACTCATGCATTCTGCATTTCAGATTTTGCTTATTTTTCACCCTTAATACCCCGGCCATATGTGATGCTTACCTCCCCTTTTTACTTTTTCCAAAATATCATATTCTTATCAAGTCATGATAATTGTGTGACATTGTCACTTGTTTATTTTCTAAAAATCCTCCTTTCTAGTTTCTGCCTAAAGCAATTATTTTGCTTGCAATTTGTCTTTTGCTATTTTAGTGTTACAATTTCACTTGCTTATTTCTTTTTTTCTTTTTTTAATATTTTCAATACTTACAGAAATGCACATTTGCATACATATCTTATCTAGGCTTATTTAACTCCTCCTTAATTTCAGAAAGATATGCACCTATATGTGCATACAGGTTTTTTTTCAAATCTTTATAACATATATTTTTTTTTCCTGGGTTTTAAAATAAAATCTGTTTACTGATTCAAAACAAAACTTACTTTTCTTATTTTCTGGGATGATTCATATAATTCCAGAAATCAAATATCCATATCACAAAATCATGTTTGTAATGCTTTTTAATTCTTGATTTAATTTCAGGAGATTTGGAGTTCTTCCTTGTGCCATATCAGTGTGCACGTGCACACATGCACACACACTTGCACACAATTAATTCCATATATTCCTATACAAATAAATTCATACATTTTCAAAATTCAACCAAAATAAGGTTCCATGAATTTTTGGGGCATTACAATTTAACTTTTTGAAATCAAATTGGAAATAAACTGCAATAAATGTAATTAAATATTACGTTAATGGAAATTAAGATGAAATTGGAGAATATTAATGTAATAAGACATAAACCAATGTTAACAATGCCCATTGAGTAATGATTGATTGAGTAAAAAGATTGAAATCAAATTAAATCAATTTATTGGAATTAAATTATAATTAATTGGATTTAATTACAGTTGAAATTGAACACTGAAATTAGTGTAATATTTAACTCCGAATCGATTTGTAAATTAATTTTAAATTATTGTAAATGTCCAAGTAATCAAAAAAGAAGAAAATTGTTAGTTATTAAATTTGAAGTTAAAAAGTGATTTAATCAATTTAATAATAATTTATTTAATTAATGTGAAAATAGCCATTTTGGCTACTGTCTTAGATTTCGACGAAACCAGTTTCATCGGATCCATAACGGTAAATTATTGTAGGATTTCAAGTTTCATAGCGATCGGACTTGTCGTTTGATCGTACGGACTCGAAACACGCAGAAATCAATTTAATTGAAATCAATTTGAAATAACCTGATTTTAAGCTAACTTCTTCATATGATAGAATTAGGACTTGAAACCTATTCCACTGAGTTTAAAAATATCAAAAACATCTATTTTGATATATGAGATGACCCACTTTCATTTCGGAGACAGAATGGGCTTTTTGGGTCGCTATTCGTTGTTCGTACAAATTCGATGTGTTTATTTTTCTTATCGGGCCTTCTTCATATAAATAGTCTTGTTTCCCAAACCTTAGCAGTCATTTTCTCATTCTTGTACGTACAATTCTATCTGCCTATCTCCTGCCTCAATGGAAGAAACCCTAATTTCCAAATTCAATTGCAAATCGAAAATTAAATCGAAAATTTAAAACTCCTCAAAGTATATAGAATTATATATCGATTCAAAGCTCTCGAAGAGCGCAATCTACTGCAATGATTTTTTCTCTCAAATCAGATCATTGTTTGTCCAGAAATCTATGAATTAATCTCGGTCATTCATCGTGTCGTGATCAACTTTGACCGATCGTCGAATCGATGGTATGGGTTTGCGGAGATCGTCGAGGGGAGTTCATCTATGTGGTTTGTTTGGCGAGTAGATGGCTGGATCGAGCTCGATAATTCGATTAAGACAGAAAAATGCTTCTCTTGCTTAATCCAGAAAAGAAACCTTTTAAAACTTGCTTTTCTGCTTGCAAATATTTTCTTCTTTGTTTTCTTAAATGTCTTGGGTAGCAAATGATTTTTCTGTTTTATACTTGGATTTATAAGAGAGGTTTTTCTAGGGTTTTATCATTGTAAAATCCCATTCCTACCCTGGCCAAGACTCATGCATTCTGCATTTCAGATTTTGCTTATTTTTCACCCTTAATACCCCGGCCATATGTGATGCTTACCTCCCCTTTTTACTTTTTCCAAAATATCATATTCTTATCAAGTCATGATAATTGTGTGACATTGTCACTTGTTTATTTTCTAAAAATCCTCCTTTCTATTTTCTACCTAAAGCAATTATTTTGCTTGCAATTTGTCTTTTGCTATTTTAGTGTTACAATTTCACTTGCTTATTTCTTTTTTTATTTTTTTAATATTTTCATACTTACAGAAATGCACATTTGCATACATATCTTATCTAGGCTTATTTAACTCCTCCTTAATTTCAGAAAGATATGCACCTATATGTGCATACAGGTTTTTTTTTCAAATCTTTATAAAATATATTTTTTTTCCTGGGTTTTAAAATAAAATCTGTTTACTGATTCAAAACAAAACTTACTTTTCTTATTTTCTGGGATGATTCATATAATTCCAGAAATCAAATATCCATATCACAAAATCATGTTTGTAATTCTTTTTAATTCTTGTTTTAATTTCAGGAGATTTGGAGTTCTTCCTTGTGCCATATCAGTGTGCACGTGCACACATGCACACACACTTGCACACAATTAATTCCATATATTCATATACAAATAAATTCATACATTTTCAAAATTCAACCAAAATAAGGTTCCATGAATTTCTGGGGCATTACTATCACCCCACCTTTTTAGGAATTGTGTCCTCACAATTTTCTCATTTTGACTTTAAACATTTCCAGATTTTATAAAATCCATTAAACATTGCATAAGCAAACAATTCAGTCAAAACAACCATACATATTAAACTTTTTAGAAATTTTGATTTTACCTTCCACTGCAAAAAGCTTAGGGTAATCCATCTTTATCTTATCCTCTAACTCCCATGTACAATCATTAGGGTCTAGGCTCCATTGAACCTTTACCAATTTCAAAGTTTTGCTCCTCAACTTCTTTTCCTCTTTAGCTAAAATCCCCACTGGTTCTTTCTCATAGACCAAATCAGGATTTATTTGAACTTGAGTTGGTTTCTCTAGAATTTCCTCTTTATCATGCACCCATCTCCTAAGTTGTGATACATGAAATACATTGTGCATTGCACTCATCTCTTCTGGTAGCTCCAACTTGTATGCTAATGAACCTACTCTTTCCAAAATCTTGTAGGGTCCAACATACCTCGGGGTAAGTTTTCCCTGCTTGCCAAACCTCAACACCTTCTTCATAGGTGAAACTTTGATGAAAACATAATCACCAACTTCATATTCTACCTGCTTCCTCCTTACATCTGCAAACTTCTTTTGCCTATCTTGAGCTGCTGCCATTCTTCTCCTTACAAGTTCAATTTTCTCTGTTGTTTCTTTAACATACTCAGGCCCTAAGACAGCCTTTTCTCCTGCTTCAACCCAACATATTGGTGACAAACATGGTTTTCCATACAAGGATTTAAATGGTGCCATGCCTATGGTGCTTTGATAACTATTGTTATATGTAAATTCAGCCAAATAGAGGTGATCTTCCCAATTGCCTCCAAAGTCCAATGCACATGCCCTCAACAAATCCTCCAAAACTTTATTTATTACTTCAGTTTGACCATCTGATTGGGGGTGGTATGCAGAACTCAAGCATAATTCACTCCCCATGGCTTCTTGAAAGCTCTTCCAAAATCTGGATGTAAAGATTGTGTCCCTATCACTCACTATAGTCTTAGGAATTCCATGCAAACTTACTACTTCTTTCATGAATATTTGAGCTAGTTTAGGTGCATTTCTTTCTGCCTTCACTGGTATAAAGTGTGCCACTTTAGTCAATCTATCAACTACTACCCAAATGCTTGTATTTCCTTTCTTTGATCTAGGCAGATCATCTATGAAATCCATAGATATATCTTCCCACTTCCACTGTGGTATGCTTAAAGGTTGTAATAGGCCAGAGGGTCTTTGGGTTTCTGCTTTGACTTGTTGGCAAGTCATACACTTTGGAACATGTTTGGCCACATCAGTTTTCATCCCTTTCCACCAATAATCCCTCTTCAAGTTTTGGTACATCTTGGTGCTGCCTGGATGTATAGAATATTTGCTCCTATGATATTCATTAAGTATCTCTTCCTTCAATCCTATATCCTTTGGAACACATATTCTACCTTTATTCCTTAAGTAACCATTCTTATCAATGTGGTAGTTTGCTACTTCTTCTCCTTTTTCTATTAGAGTTTTCTTTTCTAATAAATCTGAATCTTTCTCTTGCATTTTCCCCACTTTCAAAATTAAATCTGATTGCAAAGTTATCAAACTTAATTTTCCACTACTCCCTTCTTCAATCATCTTCATGTTTACCTCATTGTTTTCCTCAATTTCCAAATCAGTAAGTAGAGATAACTTTCTAAACTCTTCTATCATTAACATGGCTACTTTTGCATGCTGCCTGCTCAAAGCATCTGCAACCTTATTAGCTTTTCCTGGAGTATAAAGTATGTCTAAATCATATGCTGCTAGAAACTCAACCCATCTATGCTGCACATATTCAAATCTTTTTGTGAAAAGAGATATTTCAATGCCTTATGGTCAGTGTATAAGATAAACTTAGCACCTAGAAGATAATGTCTCCAGAGCTTTAGTGCATACACTACTGCTGCCAACTCAAGATCATGGGTTGCATACTTTGATTCATGTGGCTTCAATTGTCTTGATGCATAGGCTATAACTTGATCTTGCTGCATTAATACAGCTCCTAGCCCAGAACCACTTGCATCAGTATAAACAATTAAATCCTCATTTCCTTCTGGTACTTTCAACACTGGTGCATTGACTAAGGCCTCCTTGATTCTACTAAAGGCTTGTTCACATTTCTCAGTCCATATAAAGGGTTGGTTCTTTCTAGTTAGGTTGGTAAGAGGTGATGACATCTTAGAAAAATCTTTTATAAATCTTCTATAATACCCTGCCATTCCCATAAATGACCTAACTTCTCCTACTATGCTTGGCCTTTTCCATGGTTGGATAGCCACAATTTTACTGGGGTTCACCGAAATGCCTTTGGCAGATATAACATGCCCAAGGAAATTCACTTCTTCTTTCCAAAATGCACACTTAGAAAATTTTGCTTTTAAATCTTTTTCTCTTAATCTTGACAAAACAAGGTGTAAGTGATTTTCATGTTCCTTTACTGTTTTAGAATAAATCAAAATATCATCAATAAAAATCAATACAAACTTGTCTAAATAATCCCTGAATATCCTATTCATCAAGTCTACAAAGTATGATGGGGCATTTGTCAACCCAAATGGCATGACAAGAAACTCATATAGACCATACCTAGTGTTAAAGGCTGTATACTTAACACTTGAGTTATCAACCTTCATCTGATGAAACCCAGATGCCAAGTCTAATCTAGAAAATATTTTTGCTCCACTAAGTTGATCAAAAAGATCATCAATTCTAGGTAAGGGGTACTTGTTTTTGATAGTGACTTTGTTTAGCTCCCTGTAATCTATGCACATTCTTAAAGTACCATCATGTTTCCTTACAAACACTACTGGAGCACGCCAGCATGAATTACTTGGTCTTATAAATCCTTTGCTTTCCAATTCTTCTAACTGTTTCTTCAATTCCTTCAACTCACTTGGCCCCATCCTAGTGGGTTTCTTAATAATTGGACTTGCTCCTGGTATCAGACTAATCTGAAATTCCACTGGTCTGTGGTGTGGAACACCCTCAACTTCTCCAAACACATCTAAGTATTTGTTAATTATGGGGATTTCTTCAATAGAAGGCTCACTGGAATCCTTATTTAAGTCAATCAAGTGATATAATTTTCTTTCTTTGGCTATTTCACACAAAATTGTGATTCTTTGACCTCTAGAATTTTGTAATGATATGGTGGATGAGTCTAAATTAATTATGGCTTTGTATTGCCTTAACCAATCTACTCCCAATATAACACCTATATTTGGGTAATTTAAAACATATAAATTGGAAATAAAAACATTTCCTCCAATGTTTAATGACACATCCACACAAATCATGTTTAAAACACTAGAACTTCCCAATGGGCTTTGCACTGACAAAGGGGTTTCAACCAGTATGCAATTTAATTTAAGCAATGTAACTAATTCATGGGAAATCAGAGAATGTGTTGCCCCTGTGTCATACACTACTGATATAGGTAGGGTGCAAATAAATAAGGTACCTTCCACTTGACCATGGTTTTCTGCAATAGCCTCTACTGTGGATTTGCTTTTGCTCTCCAAACTTGCTAGCTTCCCTTGCTGTTTATACTCAGGGCAATTTCTCTTGATATGTCCCTCCTTACCACATAGGTAGCATTTGAAAACTCCTCCCTTCAATTCTGGGCACCTTGGTTTGATATGTCCTTCCTTTCCACAATGATGACATGTTATTTTTCTCTTTGTATCAGTGGTCTTAGTATCATTGGTTTTCTTGCTTTCTGTATCCTTCTTCTTTTTGTCATAGGGGTGATATCTTCCCTTATTTTTCTTATTATTGTTATTCTTAAAACTCTTATACTTCTCCCTTTCCTTATCATGTTGCTCAAATTTTAAGGCCAGATCAATGACTTGATCAAAAGTTTTATCTGCATATGGCAACATAGCCCTACTAAGCCCTGGGTTTAAACCCTTAATATACCTATCATTCTTTGATGCCTCATCAGACACAAGCATAGCTCCATACTTAGACAAGCCCTCAAACCTATGAGTATATTTGGTCACATTAAAAGTTCCCTGCCTAAGCCTGATGAATTCTTCAAGTAATAGATATTTGGCTGATGCTGGAACAAATCTAGCTTCCAACATCTCCTTGAATTGATTCCAAGTGATTTCATTCTCAATCCTCCCAGCTATGACTACCTCCCACCAGCTTAAAGCCACACCTTTCAGTTGTCTTGAGGCCACTTGCCTCTTCCTTTGATCATCCAATTGCATGTCATTGAAAATTCTATCCAGTGTTCTCAACCATGCTTGAATTTCCATCACATTTTCAGTCCCTTCAAAGCTCTTGCCTCCAAAATTGGTATAAGTCTTTAATAGTTTGGAAAGTTCCTCATGTGGGTTCTCAAGTCTCTGCCCTACTCCATCCCTTAAAGCCCTCATAAAGTCTTGCATATCAAGCATTTGTGGTGTACTTGATCCTGCATTGTGATGAGATCCTCTTCCTACCATGATTGGATAACTAGAGTATGGGTAGATAGGGTTAGTTTATCATGAGTATTTTTTTTAACTTTCTATCTGTATTATTATTTTACTCAAACAAACAATACATACATATGGTTATAGTACTTCAATCAATCAATACAATCATTCTTAGCTATGTATAGTTTTAACATAGCTCTGATACCAAATGAAATGACCCTAGCTATTTCACCTAATTTTTACTAGGATTTTTTTTTACATCAATAATTTCCTAGAGTCATTTAGCCTTTCCACTAAATTATCCAGGATCCTAATTTTCTACTAATATATTTATATCAGTTCATTAATAGATATATTCACATACATATGAAGATGTATGTGACCCTCTTGCTTGGATCAGAGTGTTGTTTAGCAAGAGTGCATCCTGATTGAATTTGAATTTCTAATCAACCAGTACATAGCTCATTTTCCATGCCTATTGATATTTGAGTCAGGGTAATGAATCCCATAATCATATGCAATCTATACTTAGTAATTTTTGACCATTCCTATAGTGATTGTCTGTTAGTTTGAGATAGCAAAGTGATCTCAGATTATATAGCAAGCCACCATAATTTTAGTTTAATTATTTGGTATTTGATTAAAGCCAGAAAGGAAAATGATAGTTTGAGATAGCAAAGTGATCTCAGATTATATACTCATTTATCATTTTAAACACAAGTGATTTTATCCAAATTTCTTTACTTATAACCAAGTCAGTTTAGTAATTCTTCCATAATCTATATAGTTGTATTTTTCTAAATCAAATTTATTCCCTAATCCCTGAGTTACCTCAGCTTGCATCTAATTTACAGGTTGCTTTACTGAATTTAGAGGATCCAGATTTTATGGTCATAAAGCATGGGTGGTGTCTATGTGGTTTGTGTATATTTCAGATGTGTTGGGCTATCTGAACTAAGAATGCTACTCAGCAATACAAGTGAATTGCTTAAATAGTTGGTCTTATCTTTATATATACATTTTGCAAAGAAAGCTTCAGATTTCTACAAATGCATTTTCTTCCTTTACACTCAAATACTCTGGTCATCTTGATCAACCCAGGCCTCACTATTTTTGAAGTGGGTTAACCTCATGACTAGATCATCAAAATATTAGTGCCTGGCTATTGCAACGTGAATTCAGATTTAAGATACTTGGAAAATCTCTTAGAACATGTACACCTTTTTATAAAATGCACAAATATATATATATATTTTTCTTTTATCAAAACACTTCTGCATATTATTTCTAAATTCTTGAGATATTACTTCTAGCTTAAAAAATTCAGAATTTTAACTTTCAAACTTAAAGTTTTAAGTAACTTGAAATTAACTAATACAATATATATATATATATATATATATACACATATCCATTCTCAATTACAGGCATATATCATTTACAGATTTCCACCATAATACTCAAATATATATTCTTGCATAGATTCAACTAAGTCTTTGGTTAATCCCAAACTTAATACATTACTAGATTCAGTTAAAACAACTAAATAAATTCAAGCATTCAAGATCATTACATAACAACCAAAGCAGAACTGTAAAAACTTCCCAGATTACATGCAAATAATTCATTCTAAGTTCTTATTTAATTCTAATTTAGCATGCTTATCCAATCATTCTCATTAGCCATAGCAGCTTCCTATTTAGAACCAGCATTCCCTGAAAGAGCATTAGAGGCTGCCCCATTTTAAATGAGACACCCCAGATGCCATAAGCAAACAAGGGTCAGATACAAGATCTGGTATGAGCAATATAAAAAATTCCATGAAGTAAATGAGTGAGACATAAACATTTTGGATAAGTGGGCATAGCTTCTTTGATCAATTTGCCTGACTTGTTTATGATATATTGTGCATATATGATCGGTATTAAAGACTAAATATGTACACACATTCAACTATGCAAACATACATTTCAAATAGAAATACTCAGGAACTATCATAGCTCCAGACCAACCAACCTAGGAATAACACAAGTTCCTACTTCATCAATTTGAGGTTGCATTTACCAAATTTCTTCCTAGCCTCATCTGCCATAAGGAATCACGGGGACACATTGCAATAAAATAATTCACAATATTGCACAAAGATCTCAGGGCTTAAACAAACCATGTGCCAACTTGCATACTTTAAATACAACAAGCATTCCAGCAGTCCTCTTGGCTCACAATCCTTAGTTTATTTACTAAGTGTTCATGTTTAATCCTATCATGAGATAGCTAGGTGACTAAATCCCAGTATACATGAAACATTACATAGAGTTTACAAGCATAATTCAAGAACAAGCTAACATTCATGTCCAGGGAAATCATATTTTCAAATATTCTAGCTCAAAGAAAATACAAGAATATTTACAACTGGAAATGAAGACTAGGCATGTGGGTTACTATTGTTTCATAAGCAACCATGTTTGAACTAAATTCAAGATCTAGTTTAAACAAGATTTCTAGCTCATGGGTTTCTATTTGATCAAGGGTTCAACACTTTTGGATATTTCCATTGCAACCTTGAGTCTTTCATTTGAGCCTCAGCACTTACACAAGTGTAATGCAACTCATATACATTTTGATTTCTATTTTTCATGCCATATCTGAACCAGTTACAAGTATTCTCTATTTACTTTCATAATTTCATACTTTAACATTTTTGGGTATAACCAAACAGAGCAAAATACTCAACTATCAAAGCAATCAAAACATTCAGAAACACCCATTAAAACATCCATTAAAACCATAGTAATGAAATCAAAAATATGTAGAAAAATAACATAAGCTTGGCTGCCTCATAACAGGACTTAATGCCATGGGTTTAGTGAGATTACTCACAGAAAAATGCTTCTCTTGCTTAATCCAGAAAAGAAACCTTTTAAAACTTGCTTTTCTGCTTGCAAATATTTTCTTCTTTGTTTTCTTAAATGTCTTGGGTAGCAAATGATTTTTTTGGTTTATACTTGGATTTATAAGAGAGGTTTTTCTAGGGTTTTATCATTGTAAAATCCCATTCCTACCCTGGCCAAGACTCATGCATTCTACATTTCAGATTTTGCTTATTTTTCACCCTTAATACCCCGGCCATATGTGATGCTTACCTCCCCTTTTTACTTTTTCCAAAATATCATATTCTTATCAAGTCATGATAATTATGTGACATTGTCACTTGTTTATTTTCTAAAAATCCTCCTTTCTATTTTCTGCCTAAAGCAATTATTTTGCTTGCAATTTGTCTTTTGCTATTTTAGTGTTACAATTTCACTTGCTTATTTCTTTTTTATTTTTTTAATATTTTCAATACTTACAGAAATGCACATTTGCATACATATCTTATCTAGGCTTATTTAACTCCTCCTTAATTTCAGAAAGATATGCACCTATATGTGCATACAGTTTTTTTTTTCAAATCTTTATAACATATTTTTTTTTTCCTGGGTTTTAAAATAAAATCTGTTTACTGATTCAAAACAAAACTTACTTTTCTTATTTTCTGGGATGATTCATATAATTCCAGAAATCAAATATCCATATCACAAAATCATGTTTGTAATGCTTTTTAATTCTTGTTTTAATTTCAGGAGATTTGGAGTTCTTCCTTGTGCCATATCAGTGTGCACGTGCACACATGCACACACACTTGCACACAATTAATTCCATATATTCCTATACAAATAAATTCATACATTTTCAAAATTCAACCAAAATAAGGTTCCATGAATTTCTGGGGCATTACAATTTAACTTTTTGGAATCAAATTGGAAATGAACTGCAATAAATGTAATTAAATATTACGTTAATGGAAATTAAGATGAAATTGGAGAATATTAATGTAATAAGACATAAACCAATGTTAACAATGCCCATTGAGTAATGATTGATTGAGTAAAAAGATTGAAATCAAATTAAATCAATTTATTGGAATTAAATTATAATTAATTGGATTTAATTACAGTTGAAATTGAACACTGAAATTAGTGTAATATTTAACTCCGAATCGATTTGTAAATTAATTTTAAATTATTGTAAATGTCCAAGTAATCAAAAAAGAAGAAAATTGTTAGTTATTAAATTTGAAATTAAAAAGTGATTTAATCAATTTAATAATAATTTATTTAATTAATGTGAAAATAGCCATTTTGGCTACTGTCTTAGATTTCGACGAAACCAGTTTCATCGGATCCATAACGGTAAATTATTGTAGGATTTCAAGTTTCATAGCGATCGGACTTGTCGTTTGATCGTACGGACTCGAAACACGCAGAAATCAATTTAATTGAAATCAATTTGAAATAACCTGATTTTAAGCTAACTTCTTCATATGATAGAATTAGGACTTGAAACCTATTCCACTGAGTTTAAAAATATCGAAAACATCTATTTTGATATATGAGATGACCCACTTTCATTTCGGAGACAGAATGGGCTTTTTGGGTCGCTATTCGTTGTTCGTACAAATTCGATGTGTTTATTTTTCTTATCGGGCCTTCTTCATATAAATAGTCTTGTTTCCCAAACCTTAGCAGTCATTTTCTCATTCTTGTACGTACAATTCTATCTGCCTATCTCCTGCCTCAATGGAAGAAACCCTAATTTCCAAATTCAATTGCAAATCGAAAATTAAATCGAAAATTTAAAACTCCTCAAAGTATATAGAATTATATATCGATTCAAAGCTCTCGATGAGCGCAATCTACTGCAATGATTTTTTCTCTCAAATCAGATCATTGTTTGTCCAGAAATCTATGAATTAATCTCGGTCATTCATCGTGTCGTGATCAACTTTGACCGATCGTCGAATCGATGGTATGGGTTTGTGGAGATCGTCGAGGGGAGTTCATCTATGTGGTTTGTTTGGCGAGTAGATGGCTGGATCGAGCTCGATAATTCGATTAAGACGGAGGTCGCGGGTGGAGCGGAGTGTCGTGTATGGGTCATGATCATCATGATCAGTTTCGTGGCGGCTGCAATAACATGGACAGGATGAACAGTTAGGGGGGGATTAGGGTTTCGATCTGGGAGAAGGAGTATGCGTGATGACGTGTACTGATGGTGAGTTTTTTTGTCTTATTTTATTTTTATTTTATTTCGAATTCAATTGTTCAAATTATCATAACATTTGCATACGAGATCGAATTCACGCGCGGTTTATTCCGTTGGGATTGTAACGAAATTCCGGACATTATGGCACTAGTTTGGATGAATTCTGAAACTGTTCAAATTTGGGCCTTCGTTTGGATTTTAAATCGATTTGAAATCAAAGGTGGGTTTTTAACCCAATCACAACTACTAAATTGTCTTATGTTAATTAAATTAAATTTATGATGTGATTAGAAATTGATTGGTTGATGTTTGATATATTTAAATTGTCATTCCAGTTAAATATGACTTTTATTGCATTTAATCGTCTTATAATTTAATATTGAATTTTAAAATTTCCAGTTAATACCTGTTATTGATAATCAGTAAATTTTTATTATTTATTGGTTGATTTAGATGATGATTGTGATGGATGTTTGATTGTTGATATTGGATGACTAGATGTTATATTTTTATATTGTTATAACATTGCAAGTTACCTATGGGTTGAAATGATACATACCCGAACGATCTATAGATTAGGGAAAATCATTATGGGTTGAAATGATAGACTCGAGCGATTTTATGGATTTTATTTTAATTCGAGATTGTGGGTTGAAATGATATATACCCGTAAATTTAAATATTTGCGGATTGAAATGATAAATATCTGTTTCACTTGACCATATGGTAGAAAATTATATACGAACACCGGATTGGTTAAATTAAATGATTTTTTATCTTTAAATTTTGAATTCAGCTAAATGATATTTTGAAATAGAATTTGATTTATATAAACTGAATTGTTTAAAAGGTTAAATTTGAAATTTTGGAATTGTATTAAGTAAATTGCTTAGAGGGTTTAAATTGGAATTCTAAAGTTGAATTTGAAGTATAAACAAAATTTATCGAAACTGAGTTATTGAAGGCATTTGAAATTGTAACTTTGAATTCTATTGAAATTGAAATAGCTTAAATTGATACTTCAAGATTTGAAATTGGGTTTTGATTTGAAATTTGGATATGGTCTAGATTTTTTGAAATGAAAGAAATAGTTAACTTGGACGTTAATTTCAAATTTATTATTTTAATATAAACTGTTAAAAATGTTATTTTAAATTCTAATTAGTAAGATTATCAAACTATTAAACTAAGTTAATCTATTTTAAAATATTTTAAACCATGTAATCAATTTAAACTATTTTAATTTATTTTAATCAATTTTAATCTATTTAATCCAATTTAATCTATTTTATCATATTTTAAACTAACTAATCCAGTTTAATCTATTTTAAATCTATTTAACCTATTATAAATCTATTTAATCTATTTTAAATCTATTTAATCTATTTTAAATCTAATTAATCTATTTTAAATCTATTTAATCTATTTTAATTCTACTAAAACTATTTTAAATCTATTTAAACTATTTTAATACACTTTTTAAATTATTTTAAAGTATTTCAAACCATTTAAATTATATTTTCAAACTACACTAAACTATTTGTAAATATCTATACTATTTTCTAAATTCTAAATTGTAAAGTGGAAGTGGTTATATTTAAATCCCTGTTTTAAAAGCAAATGTGGTCAAATGATGTTATAACCTAAGTTGGGATTTGAAATGACAGTTGCTAATGAAATGATATTTGAGTAAAATGATGATGTTGAAATAAGGATTTAATTAATCTATCTTATCGATAATTTCAAAAGTGAATAAGATTTCGAAAGTGAATATGATTTCAAAAGTGAATATGATTTCAAAAGTGATATGGTTTGAATTGGATAGGATATTTTTATATCAATATAAAATGGTTTTGAAAATGTAAAAGAACCATCCGGTGTGAAATAAGTGTTTGGTTGTTAAAGAGACCGGGATCGGATATTGTCATACTCTCTGCCAATACCGAAAACCACTTTAACAACTGTGTACATGGTGGAGATTCTAGAATGAAGTAGGATGGTTTGGCGAATGATTCTGTATGAGGTATTTACGTAACCCTGACTCCTGTAAGTCAGCTTGATGTGGCTAAAACAGGAGCCATGTCGGGCCAAGTGAGGTCGCACCTTCGATCGAACACATTTCTTCGATACCATATTATGACTTTGTGATTGATTTGGTGGCCACCCCTTGATTTGATTATAGGAGTGTATTCCGAGGTGGGCGGCAGTAGCTGCTATGCGTTACCACCTGTCCGGATCCGCAAAACGGTAGTATCCTACCCTGGACATTGCCTCCCGTGCCTTGTCACATGTCTTATCGCGCCTTCTACGAATTTGGTTTGTGTCGTACCTATGGATTGCTCCCTGATAGCCCACCTGTTTGCGGTGGAGTTTATAATATCTGTATAGACTACCACATTATATAAAATGTGTTAAGGGGGATATGGGTAACGCCTTAATGCTATTTTAATACTTTACTGTAGACACTATTATAATAGCGTACTGTACTATGTGTGTAGATAGTTTAACGGATCCTTAGGAGATGTAATCTCGAACATCTCTTAAGTTATTGCACTCATGTTAGACACTGGATAAGAGATGTTAAACCCCGTAAACATCCCCTACCTCGTTACACTCATATTTATTTACTGTTGATTTAACCTACATAAGATCTTTTAGTTCTGACTCGAGTGTTTTGTCTTTTCAATTCGCTCGGGTCAGTCTGAGCTTTTAGTGTATCGAAGCCTGCTTTTGAGGACGAAGACGAAGATTTAGTACTATTATTATTTATTTATTCCACTACATCATGTTGTTCCCCTGCATTGTTATTTATTTCTGTTGTATGTAACTCTGATTCTATATTGTAAAGGAGTAATCAAATGTTATTTGTAAAACGGCTTCATGAACTGTTTATTTGATTATTATATTTTTGTCACTCCGCTGTGAGATTCTGTGTTTGTTTTCTTTGTTTCTATGCTTTTTCTTATTTACCCATAACAATCCTCCCTTTTGAATGGTTTGAATCTGACGTGTGTGGTTTATCGTCGATTTAAACCGTCCAAAAAGGTGGGTCATTACATTTGGTATCAGAGCTTTGGTTTAGCAACAACCTTAGCTTTGTAAGGTCTGATTCGTTAGAGAATAGGGTAGTAAGATCCTAGAATGAGTCGTTGAGGGTATATATATATATGAGGGAGCGTATTTGTTAGTGTTATAAAAGATTTTTATATTGTGTTAATTTGTTTTGTTTCATATTTATAAATTACGGTCGGTACATAGGATGCTATGGCATCGGTAGGGGTTTCTAAATAATTAATAGGGCAAACCGACAAAATATTGTATTGAAATATAGGTAATGAAATAATTTTGCCTAGTATTATATTTTGTATATAAAGGAATAATTTTAAAAGCAATATAATTGGATGTCATATAATTGTTTGTTAGGAAATGAAATTCCATGAATAGTTGGTTGTGAAATAAGATTTACACATAAAATGAATATAAATTTGAAAATTTAGAACTTAAGTTCCAGGATTTTGGAAATTCTTTCGAAAGATTTTGGAATATAGTATTAGTATTATTTGGAAGTATTTTCTGATATAAATACCTCAATATGATTTGGAAGAAATGTTTTAAAGGAAATTTGGATGGAAATAAGTTTTGTACTCCCCTCTCTGTCGCTGGAAAATAACTTCGGTGATGAGTGCACGCATCATCGACGTTCATTTTCGAGTTTCAAAGTGGGAAAGCTGCTGTAGTAGTTGTACTTCACATTTGTTTTGATAACGAATCTTAAATTTTAATTTCTAAATATGATTTGATATATAAGTTATGAGTATATATATTATTTAAAAATGATTGAAAAGGAACCCAGTATTTAGTTTTTAAGTTTTCTGTAAATTGGAAATTGTAATCATGGTAATGAATGAAATCTTGACTATATTAATAATTGGAAACTACTAAAATGAGAAAAATAGGAATTCGAGGATAAGTGATTAAAGAAATATAGGAAAATAGAAATTTTAACTTACAGATATGAGAAGAATAAGAAAATGTAATTATTGAACAATTTTTTTACTAAATGAATAAGATGAACTTGTGTAATATTCAATTGCATTCTAAAAGACATATATATATATATATATATATATATATATATATATATATATATATAAATTACCAAAATATAAAGTTGAAATTTTAATAGAAATATGTAATATGATATTATACAAGTAAACTTTAGCAAATGAAAGTGTTCAATGGAATTACTTTTATAAATAAGAATTCTGATATTATAAATTGTTATAAACTTAGGTTAATAGTTTGAAATGTTACTAATCAAATGTAAAAGAAAAGTAAATAATGTAAGAAAAACGATTATAAACTTAGGTTAACATTTTAAGCTATTTTTATAATCAGATTGAATAGTAAAAGGTGAATACTGTAAGCAAATAATTATAAACTTAAGTTAATGTTGAAGCCATTTATAATTAAAGTAAGTACAATATTAATTGAATGATTATAACTTCAGAAAACATTGAAATGATTTAGAAATGGATTTAATATTCAATAATACTATATATATGAAAGAATGAATTTGAAAAAGAAATAATCTATTAATGGTGAATTAAATTGTAAAGAGACTTTCATAATAATGGATAATCTAAATAATTGAAATGAAAATAACTCATGTAAGAAATTAGATGTAAAGTAGTGAAAGAAAAAAATGGTATTGTATAAATGAATGGAAAATGAATTTTGTAAGTGATAAATGTAAAGTAATTAAACAAGCATTGTATGAACAAATGAAATGAACAGTAAATAATGTGAAAAAAGAGTAATAAGAATAAAACTTAAATATTATTTGAAATTATTGTTTGTTTGGCTTATGGATTGGTTGGGAAATGATACTTCTATTGTGTAAGGATGTATAAATGATCTATTGAGTTTTATCTAAGACTGTTGAGTGTATGGTATACTTAGTAGTTTATTTATCATTTTATATGATTAAAAGTTTCTGAACCCAAATAAACCATTTGTTTTGGTCGCTATGGATGTATGATTGATTACCTTGATTGCATGTGATGATTGTATGATTTGTTTGCAAGTGACAATGGTTATGTTGTGTTGTTTTGTTTATTATTGATTGAAACACCTTAATATTTCTCTTTTTACATGATTATTAACTTCTTTGGATTATATAAGTGAAATACAGGTTATGAAAACAATTGCTACTGCTTTTGGGTTCATAAAATAAACGTTGTTTGCCCAACAAATAGGTACGTTTTCGGATTACGGTTTTATAGTGATATTATATTGTTTTTCTGCGGTTTGGGATATGTTATTTTGAAATATGAGGTATATATTGTTATTATTGATATTATTATTTTTCCCAGACCTCTCCGTACAAAGGAGACTCTGCCGAAATTTTACGTGGATTTTCGACTTAGAATTTTTTTGTGAAAAATGGAAATGTTTTTCAAACTTTTATTAACTTGAATATGAAAAGATTTAATTGTTTTAAATTGATATATTTTATTTAAATTATCAAATTATGTAAATTAATTGTTTATAAATTGAATACTTTGAATAAGATATATTAATTCCTTAATTCCTTCTTTTCCCTTCTTTTTGCTTTTCGAGGACGAAAAGTTATGAGTGAGGGAGAGTGTAAGGACCCATAATTTTCGATAATTAAAATATTGAATTTAAGAAGATTTTGTAACTTAATGTTGGAAGGAAATAAAATTTATGACATAAGAATGATAAAACTAACTAGAATTAAGTTTAATAATGTAAATTTAATGTAAATAAATGACTAAAATGAGATGAAATAGTATTGATTCAAGGTAATTGATAACTACTTTAAATGTAATTCCAATAAATTGCAATGATTAAAACTTATAATTGGTTATAGATTGTAAATAAGGAAATAATTTAAATGTTGTATTAATTGGTGAGAAATATGCAATAAATTGTAATCGGATGAAATCAGTGTTGTGTAAGTATTAATAATATATGTTTGTAAATAATAAAACCATAAATGTGATTAAATTAAGCTAAAGGTGACAATTGTTATTTGTTACCTATTTATTTAACTTGTTGAAATCAAATTGGAAATAAACTGCAATAAATATAATTAAATATTACGTTAATGGAAATTAAGATGAAATTGAAGAATATTAATGTAATAAGATATAAACCAGTGTTAATAATGCCCATTGAGTAATGATTGACTGGGTAAAAATATTGAAATCAAATTAAATCAATTTATTGGAATTGAAATGACCCTCCTATTTCTACTCTAATTTCATAAGAAAAAAAATTTTTTTTTTTTTTGGGTAAAGAGGATATATAGATATATCCACTGCAAATATAATTCTCAGGGTCAATATCTTTCTCCAATAAACCAAAATATATCCAGGATCACAATAATCAACCAATATAAATATATCAGTACATTCACAAAGGTAAGCACATACATGTGAGGATGTATATGCCTCTCTTGTTTAAATCAGAGTTCTGGAAAACAAGAGGATGTTGGATTGCTAATTTATTTCATATTTTTTTTTTTTGATCAAACAATCCAATGGAAACATACACATTAGTCTGTTTATACTAATTAAGAAGTGATCAAGAAATAATCAGTAGCAAACAAGCTTTTAATATAGATGTTTGTGTTAAGTTCTGAATAGTGTCAAAATCAGTATAAAATAAAGTGGATCCTAAGGAAACACAAGCAACATCTAGGCGTAATGGAAACGCGCCTAACTTATACATGCAAGGTCACGAGTTCGAGTGCTATGCTGGTCGGTTCAAACACAATTTTTGGGTTTTTTTTTTCTTTTGTGCAGTCTGGAATCTGTTATCTACCTATCTGCACATATATATATATATTTTATTTTTGCCTAAAATCCATCATACAAAACAATAATCCTTGCTTAATCATTATTGAATCCCATCCCTATAACCTGGAAGGCTTTAGGATTGATATGAATTAAGAGTAAGGTTCTTGGGTTTTGAGGATGATAGAAGTGTTTATCATCATTCAGGTTTGTATTTCTTCTTATAAGGTCTGTCTGGCCTTAAAAATGCATTTGGTTAAAATCTGAGTGAAATCCAGATTTCTATTACAAGTGCAAAGAAAAAGGTGTGTTGATACTTGCACAAAACATGTTTATGTGCATATATATCTGCAACTATTTGAATCTGGTTTCCATCTATCTTACTTCAGATTCTTTCTTTGTTTAAAAAATAGGACATGAAACAATTGTATGGAACAAATTGAATCATGAAAACCTTGCAGACATATAAACATTCAACCTATGTCTATTTTCTTTTGTATACATATGCCATAGTAGAAAATAAAACCATTTAATTTTCTGAGAATCAACTATCCTGATTTACCAAAACTTAAACCCTTTTCAAAGACTCAAGATTGACTAATACATTTATAAAATGTAATCATACAATTTTCAACATGGTGTTCTTGCTAAATCCACTTACAAGATTTGATCAAAACCCTTTTTAAACATAACAGAAATTTAACTAAGTTCATAGATTCCAGATACAAGTCAAATTCTTAACAAAATGCCTACAAATATCAATCCAATATTTAACACTTAATACAAGTAGCAATTTAAATTGTCAATACATGCAGATTTCAACATTTAGGCTCTTATCTAACTAAGTTTTTAGCATGCTCTATCTTCTTCTCAAGGCCTTGCTCCTACTCCTACTTAGTTGCTGCAATCCCTGAAAAAGCATTTGAAACTGCCTCATTTTAAATGAGACACCCCAGATGCCATTAGCACACTAGGGTCAGACACATGTCTGGTATGAGAAAATTCACAAAAGCATCTTATTACTTAGATTAAAATCAAGTTAAATACATATACATATGGTTCTGTCCTTTTTGGAATCAGGTAAATACTTGTGTGCATGCTCTGTGTCATGTGCATGTGCACACTTTAATTTTCTTGAGAGGTATTACATATATAAATATGGCACATACATTCAAGCATACATCTCAATCATAGACAACCAATCATGCATACCAAACAGGAAAATAACCAATATGAGTTAAATCATTTATTCAATTCTCACATTTCAAATCTGGAAAAACTCTAGTTTCCTCATTATTTCAAGTATTATTTCCTGGGTATATTTATCTATCCTTGGTCTCATCTGCAATGTTTATGAATCAATGGACACACTGTAATGAACTAATTCACTCCATTACACAAAGATCTCAGGACTTAAACAAGCCATGTGTCAACTTATGTTACTCAAGCACACAAGTCATTCCTGCAGTGTTCTTGACCCCAATATCCTAATCAGGTTTAAGTTAATAATAACTCTTTTTCATGGCAAAACCATTCAGTAATTCATTTCAATAGCCAAAACATCCATAACATGGCATCTCATATTATTCATGACCATACAAAGGTAAACAAGCAAACAACCAATAGTGATTACAAAATAAGGTCCTGCATCTACATATTCATCTTGGTATTTTAAAAGGAGTTTAGGCAACTAACATTGGCTTATGATCTCTAAGAGAGTTTTTCTTTTGCAAACATTTGTGCTTGAGTTAAACTCAGAGTAATCTGGTTTCACTGAATCACAAAATTTTGTTTGCTATGCATTTTATTGAATCAGGAGCATCAGCACTCAGGCAACCCTATTGCACCCCTAATTCCTTTCTATTTCAAGCCTCAGCACTTATACATGAGTATATTGCAGCTCATCATTATTTACATCTTTCTGGGTTGAGCCAAAACCAATACTACTTGCCTATTCTCAACATCTTATTTTCTGGGTATTTGTTTATATCCCTAAATATTAACATATCAGAGATCTGAGTGTATAAAACAGATATGTATGCTAACAACACATAAAACTTTGTTATAATAAAACAAGTGATCAACCAAAGAAAATCAAAACATATTCAGGTTTAAATTCACAGATAAACATTCATATATGAAGATATTCTTTTAAGAAAATACTTTTAACTGGCTGCCTACATTAGGACTTATTGCCTTAGATTTTTGAGTGAGTTTTCTCACCTAGCTCTCTCTCTCCTTTGTTTCCTTAATTAACTGATGAACTCCTGCTCCTATCCTCAAGCTCTCTTTCTTCCCTTGTCTTATGATTTCTGTGGTATTGTTTTTCTTTTTTTTTTCAAAATTCTTTTCTGAGGAGAAGAGGAGGCTGCTGCATATACATGTATATATACAGGGTCTCTCTTAGGGTTTTTGGGTATTGGCTAAAGCCATTTTTGCCCACCAGAAAATCATGTCATCTGCATTTTAACCCAAAGTTTTACCCCTTCCCGGCTTAATTTGGGTGAAGAGAAAAGTGGTTACATTTTTCTTTCAGAAATTGCTTTTCAGAAAATACTTTTCCCCCTTGTCTACAATCATGCTAAAAATGTGACTTGGTTTTGTTATTTATTAAATACACTTCCTAATTCTGCCTATAGCAACATTTCTCCGTTTTCTCTTATTTTTTTCTATTTTTAGCTTTCATGTAAATGGCATGTACTTCCTTTATTTATTTATAAGAGGATTAGTTCTTTTTATATCTTCTTTCTTTTGATTTCTGCTTATATTAAAATTGTGTCTGTATATTTTATTTCACTAGTTTAAACTCTAGTATTTTATTAACACATATATATATTTATATATATCATTCTGTATTGACACACACATGCACATGTATACTTAAGAAAAATATTCAGTAGCATACATATATTTATATTTACTTATGCATTCAGCTTTTAAAGATTTTAATATATATATATATATTTATTCCCATACATATCAATATGTATTTATTCTTAAAGTTCAGAGATTTTTAGCTTTAGTTCATGTGTATACCCTGTGCACACATGTACACACATACTGATACACTATCAAGCCATAACAATCTCCTTCCAAAATTAATTTAAAAATTATTTTAAATTTATTTATATTTTCCAGAATGAATTCCTAAAATCTTGGGTCATTACATACACCCATCCTTTTAGAAATTGTGTCCCACAATTTTCCTAAGCTTAAAATAAATTTTAAACTTAATTCAGAGAACAAGTATATTCTCTACCAAATAGATTCTTAGTTCTATACTAACTAAAAATATATTCATCCAAAAATAAAGAAAACAATCAAAGATCAGAATTACCTTAATCTGAAAATAGCTTAGGATAATTCATCCTAACCTTGTCTTCTAATTCCCATGTGCAATCACTAGGATCTAGACTCCACTGTACCTTCACAAGTTTCAGAGACTTATTCCTCAACTTCTTCACATCTTTTGCCAAAATTCCCACTGGATCCTTTTCATAAATCAAATTAGGATTTATCTGCACTTGGGTTGGGGTTTCAAGGATTTCTGCCTTGTCATGAACCCACCTTCTCAATTGTGATACATGAAAAACATCATGTATGCCTTGCATGTTTTCTGGTAATTCCAACCTATATGCCAAGGGACCAATTCTCTCCAGAATTTTGTATGGTCCAATATATCTTGGGGTTAATTTGCCTTGTTTTCCAAACCTCAACACATTTTTCATGGGTGAGATTTTGATGAAAACAAAATTTCCCACTTCATATTCTACCTGCCTCCTTCTCATGTCTGCAAATTTCTTTTGCCTATCTTGAGCTGCAGTCATTCTTCTTCTTATCAACTCAATTTTCTCCTTGGTTTCTTGTATGTACTCAGGTCCTAAAATAGACCTTTCTCCTGCTTCTACCCAGCAAACTGGTGACAAACAAGGTTTACCATATAAGGCTTCAAATGGAGCCATTCCTATGGTGCTTTGGTAGCTGTTGTTGTATGTAAATTCAACTAGATGAAGATAATCTTCCCAGTTGCCCCCAAAATCCAGTATACATGCCCTCAACATGTCCTCCAAAACTTTGTTTACCACCTCAGTCTGCCCATCTGATTGAGGATGGTAGGCAGTACTTAAACATAGTTCACTTCCCATTGCTTCTTGAAAGCTTCTCCAGAATTTTGAAGTGAAGATGGTATCCCTATCACTCACAATGGTTTTGGGAATGCCATGTAACCTTACCACTTCTTTCATAAAAATTTGAGCTAGTTTTGGTGCAGTTCTTTCTGACTTGACTGGGATGAAGTGTGCTACCTTGGTTAGCCTATCCATTATCACCCATATGCTTGTATTACCTCTCTTAGATCTAGGCAGTCCATCTATGAAGTCCATAGATATATCTTCCCACTTCCACTGTGGTACACTAAGAGGTTGCATCAACCCTGATGGTCTTTGAGTTTCAGCCTTGACTTGTTGGCAAGTCATACATTTGGCAATGTATTTAGCTATATCAGATTTCATCCCCTTCCACCAGAAGTCTCTTTTCAAATTTTGATACATTTTTGTGTTACCTGGGTGTATGGAGTATTTACTCCTGTGATATTCATTCAATATCTCCCTCTTCAATTCTATGTCCTCTGGTACACATATCCTATTCTGGTATCTTACATAGCCATTTTTATCAATGTGGTGTTTCATCACTTCCTCCCCTCTTGAGAGGAGCATTCTCTTCTCTAATAAGTGAGCATCTTGTTCTTGCATTTTTCCTACCTTCAGAATTAAATCTGGTTGAAGTGTCATTAAGCTTAACTTCCCTTTACCTTCTTGTGCACCATGCATCTGCACACAACCATTCTCCTCAATCTCTAACTCAGTTAGCAAAGACAAATCTTTAAATTCTGCTATCATCATCATAGCCAATTTAGCATGCTGTCTACTTAGAGCATCTGCAACTTTGTTTGCTTTGCCTGGTGTATAGAGTATGTCAAAATCATAGGCAGCTAAGAACTCCACCCACCTGTGTTGCCTCATGTTCAAATCTTTTTGTGAAAACAAATATTTTAGAGACTTGTGGTCAGTGTAAAGTTCAAACTTAGTGCCTAACAAATAATGTCTCCAAAGTTTTAAAGCATATATCACAGCTGCTAATTCGAGATCATGTGTGGCATACCTTACTTCATGGGGTTTAAGTTGTCTGGATGCATATGCAATGACTTGGCCTTGTTGCATCAACACTGCACCCAAGCCAAATCCACTAGCATCAGTATATACCACTAATTCTTCATTTCCATGTGGTACCTTTAGAATTGGAGCATTCACCAATGCCTCCTTCAACTGTTCAAAAGACTTTTCACATTTTTCTGACCAAACAAAAGCTTGGTTCTTCCTGGTTAGGTTAGTGAGTGGTGTAGAAATTTTTGAAAAATCTTTTATAAACCTTCTATAATATCCTGCCATCCCCATAAATGACCTCACTTCACTCACAGTGCTTGGCCTCTTCCATGCTTGGATAGCCACTACTTTATTGGGGTTCACAGAAATTCCCTTGGCAGATATAACATGGCCAAGAAAATGTACTTCCTCCTTCCAAAACACACATTTTGAAAATTTTGCCTTTAAATCTTTTTCCCTTAGCCTAGACAAAACCAGGTGCAAATGATGCTTATGTTCTTCCACTGTCTTGGAATAAATCAAAATGTCATCTATGAAAATAAGCACAAACTTGTCTAAACAATCTCTAAAGGTTCTGTTCATTAAATCTACAAAGTAAGATGGTGCATTGGTCAAGCCAAATGGCATAACCAAAAATTCATACAACCCATACCTAGTGTTAAAGGCAGTGTACTTGATGCTTGATTCTTCCACCTTCATTTGATGAAAACCAGATGCTAAGTCTAGTCTAGAAAATACTTTTGCCCCTGCTAATTGATCAAAAAGATCATCTATTCTTGGCAATGGGTATTTATTTTTAATAGTTACTTTGTTTAACTCTCTATAATCTATGCAGAGTCTTAAAGAGCCATCTTGCTTCTTAACAAACACCACTGGTGCTCCCCAGCAAGAATTACTTGGTCTTATAAAACCCTTTTCTTCCAATTCTTCTAACTGTTTCTTCAATTCCTTTAGTTCATTTGGCCCCATTCTAGTTGGCTTTTTAATCACTGGGCTTGCTCCTGGAACTAGATTGATTTGTAATTCTACTGGTCTATGGTGTGGAATACCCTTGACCTCACCAAACACATCCAAATATTCATTGACTATGGGAATTTCTTCAATGGTTAATTCACTGAAATCTTTTTCTGAGTCAACTAAGTGATATAGTTTTCCTTCCTTAGCTACCTCACATAAAACTGTGATTCTCTGGCCTCTAGAATTTTGCAATGATATGGTGGATGAGTCTAAATTAATTATGGCTTTAAATTGCCTTAACCAGTCTACCCCCAATATAACACCTATATTTGGGTAATTCAAAACATATAAATTGGAAATAAAAATATTTCCTCCTATGTTTAATCCCACATCCACACAAATCATATTTAAAACACTAGAACTCCCCAATAGACTGTGTATATGCAATGGGGTTTCAACCAATATGCAATTCAGTTTTAGCATTCTAACCAGTTCATAAGAAATTAAGGAGTGAGTTGCCCCAGTATCATATACTACTGTTATGGGTATGGTACAAATAAGTAATGTACCTTCCACTTGGCTATGGTTTACAGTGCTACTCTCCACTGTGGCTTTGCCTTTTCCTTCCAAATTTGCCAATTTGCCTTGCTGTTTATACTCAGGACAATTCCTCTTCATATGCCCCTCTTTCCAACATAGATAGCATTTGAAAGCTCCTCCTTTCAATTCTGGACATTTTGGTTTGATATGCCCTTCCTTTCCACACTGATGGCACACAATTTTCTTCTTGTCTTCCTTAGCTTTGACATCTCCAGTGCTTTTGTTACTAGCCTCTTCTTTCTTCTTATCATAAGGGTGATACCTCCCCTTACCTTTCTTGTTATTATTGCTCTTAAAATTTCTGAACTTCTCCCTTTCCTTGTCATGCTGCTCCAACCTCAAAGCTAAGTCTATCACATGATCAAAAGTCTTGTCTGCATAGGGTAACATGGCTCTACTAAGTCCTGGGTTCAGACCTTTTATGTACCTATCATTTTTAGATGCCTCATCTGCCACAAGCATTTCTCCATATGTGGAAAGCCCCTCAAACTTTTGAGTATATTCTGTGACAGTCATGGTTCCTTGTCTAAGTCTAATGAATTCTTCTAACAAGGTAGTCTTTGTTGATGCTGGTACAAACCTTGCTTCCAACATCTCTTTGAATTGATTCCAAGTGATTTCATTCTCATTCCTTCCTGCAATGATTACTTCCCACCAGCCTAAAGCTACTCCTTTTAGCTGTCTTGAAGCCACTTGCCTCTTTCTTTGATCATCAAGTTGCATGTCATTGAAAATTCTTTCCAATGTTCTCAACCATGTTTGAATTTCCATGATACTCTCTGTTCCTTCAAAGCTTTTGCCTCCTAAATGAGTATATGTCTTAAGTAATTTTGAGAGTTCTTCATAGGGATTTTCTTGCCTTTGTCCTGCCCCATCCCTAAATGCTCTCACCAAGTCTTGCAGATTGACCATTGGTGGTGCATGGGAAGATCCTGCTCCCTGATTTGGTGGTCTCCCTACCATAGTTTGCTAATAATAATTTACATAGCTGGTTAGTTTGATATTTAGTTTCCTTTAATTTTATTTCTATCTAAGGACTTGATCCTTACTTCTACTATGTTGAATAACATAGCTCTGATACCAACTGAAATGACCCTCCTATTTCTACTCTAATTTCATAAGAAAATTTTTTTTTTTTTTTTTTTGGGTAAAGAGGATATATAGATATATCCACTGCAAATATAATTCTCAGGGTCAATATCTTTCTCCAATAAACCAAAATATATCCAGGATCACAATAATCAACCAATATAAATATATCAGTACATTCACAAAGGTAAGCACATACATGTGAGGATGTATATGCCTCTCTTGTTTAAATCAGAGTTCTGGAAAACAAGAGGATGTTGGATTGCTAATTTATTTCATATTATTATTTTTTTTGATCAAACAATCCAATGGAAACATACACATTAGTCTGTTTATACTAATTAAGAAGTGATCAAGAAATAATCAGTAGCAAACAAGCTTTTAATATAGATGTTTGTGTTAAGTTCTGAATAGTGTCAAAATCAGTATAAAATAAAGTGGATCCTAAGGAAACACAAGCAACATCTAGGCGTAATGGAAACGCGCCTAACTTATACATGCAAGGTCACGAGTTCGAGTGCTATGCTGGTCGGTTCAAACACAATTTTTGGGTTTTTTTTTCTTTTGTGCAGTCTGGAATCTGTTATCTACCTATCTGCACATATATATATATATATTTTATTTTTGCCTAAAATCCATCATACAAAACAATAATCCTTGCTTAATCATTATTGAATCCCATCCCTATAACCTGGAAGGCTTTAGGATTGATATGAATTAAGAGTAAGGTTCTTGGGTTTTGAGGATGATAGAAGTGTTTATCATCATTCAGGTTTGTATTTCTTCTTATAAGGTCTGTCTGGCCTTAAAAATGCATTTGGTTAAAATCTGAGTGAAATCCAGATTTCTATTACAAGTGCAAAGAAAAAGGTGTGTTGATACTTGCACAAAACATGTTTATGTGCATATATATCTGCAACTATTTGAATCTGGTTTCCATCTATCTTACTTCAGATTCTTTCTTTGTTTAAAAAATAGGACATGAAACAATTGTATGGAACAAATTGAATCATGAAAACCTTGCAGACATATAAACATTCAACCTATGTCTATTTTCTTTTGTATACATATGCCATAGTAGAAAATAAAACCATTTAATTTTCTGAGAATCAACTATCCTGATTTACCAAAACTTAAACCCTTTTCAAAGACTCAAGATTGACTAATACATTTATAAAATGTAATCATACAATTTTCAACATGGTGTTCTTGCTAAATCCACTTACAAGATTTGATCAAAACCCTTTTTAAACATAACAGAAATTTAACTAAGTTCATAGATTCCAGATACAAGTCAAATTCTTAACAAAATGCCTACAAATATCAATCCAATATTTAACACTTAATACAAGTAGCAATTTAAATTGTCAATACATGCAGATTTCAACATTTAGGCTCTTATCTAACTAAGTTTTTAGCATGCTCTATCTTCTTCTCAAGGCCTTGCTCCTACTCCTACTTAGTTGCTGCAATCCCTGAAAAAGCATTTGAAACTGCCTCATTTTAAATGAGACACCCCAGATGCCATTAGCACACTAGGGTCAGACACATGTCTGGTATGAGAAAATTCACAAAAGCATCTTATTACTTAGATTAAAATCAAGTTAAATACATATACATATGGTTCTGTCCTTTTTGGAATCAGGTAAATACTTGTGTGCATGCTCTGTGTCATGTGCATGTGCACACTTTAATTTTCTTGAGAGGTATTACATATATAAATATGGCACATACATTCAAGCATACATCTCAATCATAGACAACCAATCATGCATACCAAACAGGAAAATAACCAATATGAGTTAAATCATTTATTCAATTCTCACATTTCAAATCTGGAAAAACTCTAGTTTCCTCATTATTTCAAGTATTATTTCCTGGGTATATTTATCTATCCTTGGTCTCATCTGCAATGTTTATGAATCAATGGACACACTGTAATGAACTAATTCACTCCATTACACAAAGATCTCAGGACTTAAACAAGCCATGTGTCAACTTATGTTACTCAAGCACACAAGTCATTCCTGCAGTGTTCTTGACCCCAATATCCTAATCAGGTTTAAGTTAATAATAACTCTTTTTCATGGCAAAACCATTCAGTAATTCATTTCAATAGCCAAAACATCCATAACATGGCATCTCATATTATTCATGACCATACAAAGGTAAACAAGCAAACAACCAATGGTGATTACAAAATAAGGTCCTGCATCTACATATTCATCTTGGTATTTTAAAAGGAGTTTAGGCAACTAACATTGGCTTATGATCTCTAAGAGAGTTTTTCTTTTGCAAACATTTGTGCTTGAGTTAAACTCAGAGTAATCTGGTTTCACTGAATCACAAAATTTTGTTTGCTATGCATTTTATTGAATCAGGAGCATCAGCACTCAGGCAACCCTATTGCACCCCTAATTCCTTTCTATTTCAAGCCTCAGCACTTATACATGAGTATATTGCAGCTCATCATTATTTACATCTTTCTGGGTTGAGCCAAAACCAATACTACTTGCCTATTCTCAACATCTTATTTTCTGGGTATTTGTTTATATCCCTAAATATTAACATATCAGAGATCTGAGTGTATAAAACAGATATGTATGCTAACAACACATAAAACTTTGTTATAATAAAACAAGTGATCAACCAAAGAAAATCAAAACATATTCAGGTTTAAATTCACAGATAAACATTCATATATGAAGATATTCTTTTAAGAAAATACTTTTAACTGGCTGCCTACATTAGGACTTATTGCCTTAGATTTTTGAGTGAGTTTTCTCACCTAGCTCTCTCTCTCCTTTGTTTCCTTAATTAACTGATGAACTCCTGCTCCTATCCTCAAGCTCTCTTTCTTCCCTTGTCTTATGATTTCTGTGGTATTGTTTTTCTTTCTTTTTTTTCAAAATTCTTTTCTGAGGAGAAGAGGAGGCTGCTGCATATACATGTATATATACAGGGTCTCTCTTAGGGTTTTTGGGTATTGGCTAAAGCCATTTTTGCCCACCAGAAAATCATGTCATCTGCATTTTAACCCAAAGTTTTACCCCTTCCCGGCTTAATTTGGGTGAAGAGAAAAGTGGTTACATTTTTCTTTCAGAAATTGCTTTTCAGAAAATACTTTTCCCCCTTGTCTACAATCATGCTAAAAATGTGACTTGGTTTTGTTATTTATTAAATACACTTCCTAATTCTGCCTATAGCAACATTTCTCCGTTTTCTCTTATTTTTTTCTATTTTTAGCTTTCATGTAAATGGCATGTACTTCCTTTATTTATTTATAAGAGGATTAGTTCTTTTTATATCTTCTTTCTTTTGATTTCTGCTTATATTAAAATTGTGTCTGTATATTTTATTTCACTAGTTTAAACTCTAGTATTTTATTAACACATATATATATTTATATATATCATTCTGTATTGACACACACATGCACATGTATACTTAAGAAAAATATTCAGTAGCATACATATATTTATATTTACTTATGCATTCAGCTTTTAAAGATTTTAATATATATATATATATATATATATATATTTATTCCCATACATATCAATATGTATTTATTCTTAAAGTTCAGAGATTTTTAGCTTTAGTTCATGTGTATACCCTGTGCACACATGTACACACATACTGATACACTATCAAGCCATAACAATCTCCTTCCAAAATTAATTTAAAAATTATTTTAAATTTATTTATATTTTCCAGAATGAATTCCTAAAATCTTGGGTCATTACAGGAATTAAATTATAATTAATTGGATTTAATTACAGTTGAAATTGAACACCGAAATTATTGTAATATTTAACACCGAATTGATTTGTAAATTTGTTTTAAATTATTGTAAATGTCCAAGTAATAAAAAATAATGAAAATTGTTAGTTATTAAATTTGAAATTAAAAAGTGATTTAATCAATTTAATAATAATTTATTTAATTAATGTGAAAATAGCCATTTTGGCCACTATCTCGGATTTCGACGAAACTAGTTTCATCGGATCCGTAATGGTGAAGTATTGTAGGATTTCAAGTTTCGTAGCGATCGGACTTGTCGTTTGATCGTACGGACTCGAAACGCGTAGAAATCAATTTGAAATAAACTGATTTTAAGCTAACTTCTTCATACGATGGAATTAGGACTTGAAACCTATTCCGTTGAGTTTAAAAATATCGAAAACATCTATTTTGATATATGGGATGACCCACTTTCGTTTCGGAGATAGAACGGGCTTTTTGGGTCGTTATTCGTTGTTCGTACAAATTCGATGTGTTTATTTTTCTTATTGGGCCTTTTTCATATAAGTAGTCTTGTTTCCCAAACCCTAGCAGTCATTTTCTCATTCCTATACGTACAATTCTATCTGCCTATCTCCTGCCTCAATGGCAGAAACCCTAATTTCCAAATTCAATTGCAAATCAAAAATCAAATCGAAAATTTAAAACTCCTCAAACTATATTGAGTTATATATCGATTCGAAGCTCTCGACAAGCGCAATCTACTGCACGATTTGTTTCTTGAATAGGATCATTGTTTGTCCAGAAATCAATGAATTAATCTCGACCGTTCATCGTGTTGTGATCAACTTCGACCGATCGTCGAATCGATGGTATGGGTTTATGAAGATCTTCGAGGAGAGTTCATCCATTGGTTTGTTTGGCGAGTTGATGGCTGGATCGAGCTCGAAAATTCGATTAGGGTTATGTAGCATGGTGGCGGCTGCGTGCTTTGGCAACCTGGACGATGTCGCAGTGGTCGAGGTGCCTAGGGTGGAGGTCGTGGATGGAGCGGAGTGTCGTGGATGGGTTGCGATCATCATGGCGGCCCGGTGATCAGTCTCATAGCGGCTGCAATAGCATGGATGCGATGAACATTTAGCGGGGTTAGGGTTTCGATCTGGGAGAGGGAGTGTGCGTGATGACGTGTACTGATGGTGAGTTGTTTTTTGTCTTATTTTATTTTAATTTCGAATTCAATTGTTCTAATTATCATAACTTTTGTGTAGGAGGTTGAATTCACGCGTTATTTGTTCCACTGGGATCGTATTGAAATTCCGGACATTATGGCACTGGTTTGGACGAATTCTGAGACTGTTCAAATTTGGGCCTTAGTTTGGATTTTAAATCGATTTGAAATCAAAGGTGAGTGTTTTAACCCACTCGCAACTACTATATTGTCTTATGTTAGTTAAATTAATTTTATGATGTGACTAAAATTGATTGGTTGATGTTTGATATATTTAAATTGTCATTCTAGTTAAATATGACTTTTATTGCATTTAATCGTCATATAATTTAATATTGAATTTTAAAATTTCCAGTTAATACATGTTATTGATAATCAGTAAATTGTTATTATTTATTGGTTGATGATTGTGGTGGATGTTTGATTATTGATATTGGATGACTGGATGTTATATTTTTATATTGTTATAACATTGCAAGTTCCCTATGGGTTGAAATTTTACATAACCGAACGATCTATAGATTAGGGAAAATCGTTATGGGTTGAAATGATAGACTCGAGCGATTTTATGGATTTTATTTTAAATCGAGATTGCGGGTTGAAATGATATATACCCGTAAATTTAAATATTTGCGGATTGAAATGATAAATATCCATATCACTTGACCATAGGGTAGAAAATTATATACGGATACCGGATTGGTTAAATTAAATGATTTTAAATCTTTAAATTTTGAATTCAGCTAAATGATATTTTGAAATAGAATTTGATTTATATAAACTGAATTGTTTAAAAGATTAAATTTGTAATTTTGGAATTGTATTAAGTAAATTGCTTAGAGGGTTTAAATTGGAATTCTAAAGTTGAATTTAAAGTATAAACGAAATTTATCGAAACTAAGTTATTGAAGACGTTTGAAATTGTAACTTTGAAATCTATTGAAATTAGAATAGCTTAAATTGATATTTCAAGATTTGAAATTGGGTTTTGATTTGAAATCTGGATATGGTCTAGATTTGTTGAAATGGAAGAAATAGTTAAATTTGATGTTAATTTCAAATTTATTATTTTAATATAAACTGTTAAAAATGTTATTAAATTCTAATTAGTAAGATTTTCAAACTATTAAACTCAGTTAGTCTATTTTAAAATATTTTAAATCATTTAATCAATTTAAACTATTTTAATTTATTTTAATCAATTTTAATCAATTTAACCCATTTTAATCTATTTTATCCTATTTTAAACTAATTAACCCATTTTAATCTATTTTAAATCTATTTTAAATCTATTTAATCTATTTTAAATCTAATTAATCTATTTTAAATCTATTTAATCTATTTTAATTCTACTAAAACTATTTTAAATCTATTTAATCTATTTTAATTCACTTTTTAAATTATTTTAAAGTATTTCAAACCATTTAAATTATATTTTCAAACTACACTAAACTATTTGTAACTATCTATACTATTTTCTAAATTCTAAATTGTAAAGTGGAAGTGGTTATATTTAAATCCTTGTTTTAAAAGCAAATATGGTCAAATGATGTTATAACCTAAGTTGGGATTTGAAATGATAGTTGTTAATGAAATGACATTTGAGTAAAATGATGATGTTGAAATAAGGATTTAATTAATCTATCTTATCGATAATTTCAAAAGTGAATATGATTTCGAAGGTGAATATGATTTCAAAAGTGAATATGATTTCGAAAGTGATATGGTTTGAATTGGATATGATATTTTGAAATCAATATGAAATGGTTTTGAAAATGTAAAAGAACCATCCGGTGTTAAATAAGCGTTTGGTTGCTAAAGAGACCGGGGTCAGATATTGTCATACTCTCTGCCAATACCGAAAACCACTTTAACAACTGTATACGTGGTGGAGATTCCAGAATAAAGTAGGATGGTTTGGCGAACGATTCTGTATGAGGTATTTACGTAACCCTGACTCCCGTGAGTCAGCTTGATGTGGCTAAAACAGGAGCCATGCTGGGCCAAGTGAGGTCGCACCTCCGATCGGACACATTTCTTCGATACCATATTATGACTTTGTGATTGATTTGGTGGCCACCCCTCGATTTGATTATAGGAATGTGTTCCGAGGTGGGCGGTAGTAGCTGCTACGCATTATCACCAGTTCGGATCCGCAAAATGGTAGTATCCTAACCTGGGCATTGCCTCGCGTGCCTTGTCACATGCCTTAACGCACCTTCTACGAGTTTGGTTTGTGTCGTACCTATGGAGTGCTCCTTCATAGCCCACCAGTTTACGGTGGAGTTTACAGTATCTATATAGACTATGGCATTATATAAAATGTGTTAAGGGGGATTTGTGTAATGCCTTAACGCTATTTTAATACTTTACTGTTGACACTATTATAATAGCATATTGTACTATGTATGTATATAGTTTAACGGATCCTTAGGAGATGTAATCCCGAACATCTCTTAAGTTATTGCACTCATGTTAGACACTGGATAGGAGATGTCAAACCTCGTAAACATCTCCGACGCCGTTACACTCATATTTATTTACAATTGGTTTAACTTACATAGGATCTTTTAGTTCTGACTCGAGTGTTTTTTCTTTTCAATTCGCTCGGGTTAGTCTGAGCTTTTCAGTGTATCGAAGCCTGCTTTAGAGGAAAAAGACGAAGATTTAGTACTATTATTATTTATTTATTTATTCTACTACATCATGTTGTTTCGCTGCATTGTTATTTATTTCTGTTGTATGTAACTCTGATTTTATATTGTAAAAGAGTAATCAAATGTTATTTGTAAAACAGCTACATGAACTGTTTATTTGATTATTATATTCTGTCATTCTGTTGTGAGATTCTATGTTCGTTTTCTTTCTTTCTCTGCTTTTTCTTATTTACCCATGACAATCCTACCTTTTGAATGGTTTGAGTCTGACGTGTGTGGTTTATCATCGATTTAAACCGTCCAAAAAGGTGGGTCATTACAGCAAATTCTCTTGCCATGAAAACTCGATTCAACTCATCCTCCTTCTCTATTACACCCAATAAAGCACAAACATCAAAACTTGGATTCTCTATTGAGTATATAATCCGGTTTCCACTATTAGGGTGTCTTAGTGATATTTCTCTATCTTGGCAAAATATCATAGCATCATATTTACTTAACCAATCCATACCTAAAATAATTCCAAAGCCTACGAAATCAAACACATGCAAATTGCAAGCCAGTATATGACCTAATAATTCAAACTTTGAGTGGTCACATCTCATCCCTAGAGTTGCATATCCTTCTATTAGATTCACAACCCTTAAGGAAGTAACTAGGTATGAGTGTTCTAGGTTAAGCTTATCTAGAAAATAACGAGATCATATAAAAGAATGTGATGCATTAGTATCAAATAGTACTCTAACAGGTAAGGCATAAATCAAAAGCGTACCTCCCATCACAGCCTTTCCTTTCTCCTTCACTGTGGGTCTCGAGGTAGCCGGTTCCAAGGAAAACACCTTTCCTTTCTCAGCCTTTGCTGGTTCCTATCAGTAATTCTTGTAATGTCCAATCTGGTCACAATTAAAGCACTTGATGTTCTTCCTTCCAATGACTATCTTTCCATCACCTGAACGATAATCATTCACAAAATGCCCTTTCTTGTTGCACTTGTAGCACACCACTTCTGCATTTCCCTTCTTAGCAGCTCTTCCTTTCTTCTCTTGAAAGAACTTCCTTTTCTGACTCTGACCACTCTGAGTCTCCACCACTTTGTTTCTACTAAAGAGAGCAAGCATTCCCTCATTTCTCAAATTCATCTCTGCCATCATGTGACATGGATTCCTGAGATGCGGCAAGGTTGCCCTCGCAAACTTTGGTCTCAATCCATGGATGAACTTCTCATTCCTTTTGATCACTTTATCCATGGTAGCAGACCCATATCGGGACAGCTCCTCAAATATGGTTGCGTATTCAAGCACTGTCATATCACCTTGCACCAACTCAGCAAACTTCCTTAACAAATTTGACTTAGTGATCTCAGACATAAACCTCTCTTTAAACCTTCTCCTGAATTCAGCCCAAGTCAAAGTCTCTTCTACTACCCTGACAGTCAAACTATTCCACCATTGCAGCACAACTCCTTGGAGTTTCCTGAATACCAATCTCCTATTATGTTCATCACTCAAACCAAGAACAGCAAAAATCCTTTCACAATTAAGCAACCAATTCTCCACTTCAATTGCATCCTTCATTCCGATGCCTGGCTTCCTTCTAAGTCTTGCATAGTCTCTACTAAGCACAACATAGTTCCTGACAACTGGAACTTCTTGATTAACTCCTCCAGCATTTCCTCCAACTAATCCAGTAGCAACTCCTGCCTACAACATGTTGACAAAGAACTAATACATTGCCCCTATATCAACCGGTGGTGTTCTAGCACCTACATTAGTAGCTGTTTGTCAACTCGGGTTACTTCTAGTATCGAGCCTAACATTTCCATTACTAGTGGTGTTTCCTCCACCGAGATTCACTCTTACGTTTCTTGTCTCCATATCTTACTTCCTTAAATCTACATTTGAACCTTAGTAAGAAACAGAAAAACGGTCTCTGAGAGAGGAAAAATTAAGATAAAGCATATACTTATATATAGCAAATACAAGTCGTTACTATAGCGTTATCCCATACCCCAATCTTATTCTCTGATTCATTGGATTATGTTTTCAAAACTCTTTTAAGTTCAAAATTCTTTTAGTTTTTTCATAAACCTATGCTCTAATACTAAGTTGTAACATCCCATATTTTGAGGTCCAAAACTAAGCGCTATAGATGCTGCAGTTGTCTATGGTTTTAATTTCTAGTGACAAAATACGGTCATGTTATTTTGTCAAGATATCAGAAGCACAAGAATATGAAATAATTTTAAACACAATTTCAATGCAAACTTTCACATTTCATTTCAAAGATAATATTCCATATTCGTTATATAATCCCAAACGTTGCCTAGGTTCAGATAAAATATAATTATTACAAAATACTCCAAGAGCAACATATGAAGATGCTCCCTTGGTTGATCAGAATTACCAATAGACATTTCATCTGTCTTTACATACACTTCAATAAGATAACTTCAACACATCGGATTAATAATATATAAAGATAGACTCGTAAATAGCTAACTTGACCTCCTGCATGTCTCCTGAAGCTTTATTCACCAAAACCTACTTAACCTATAAACCCTTACTCCCGACCTACTCAAATTGAATTTTAAGCACTTGAGAGTTTAAGGGGAAAACATAAATTTCGAGTCATACAAAAACCTAGGGTGAATAATAATATGCCATCTCGATTTATGGATATCTAGTGAGACCATGCCACTAAGCAGAATGCATTTTCCCCTCACTAATCCCTTTTAAAATATACCTTTTGTAAAATAACTCCTGCAACCATAATGGTTAAAATAGATAATATAACCAATAATATGCATGCATGCAACATAGGTAATCATGACCAATTTGTCTAAATAAATGCACTATCCTTCCCAACATCATAGTTTTATCATGGTAACTACAAACCTAAGGCCGACTCGGGCCTACCAGATGTATTAAATTCTCTGACATACTGTTAGAAGACAACTGGACGATATGTTCGAAACATACTATTCCTAGGGTCACTCTGATCTTAATGATTTTACGGGCTCACCAATAACCTATCCCATCATTGCATATTCCTTTCTATGCATGAACCTACTTTTAGTCTTATCCTTGACAAAACCCTGCACACTGGAATTTTGGATTTATATCAGCTAGGGGATAACAGCTGAAGTATATGGTGATACCTACACTAGTCCCATATTGTTTTCTAATCTCTGAGTCATTCATCCTATCAAAATTTATCTAAAGGTGATAAGAGCACCAATCTCTTTAGTAAAATTCTGGGCTAAATATCCTTATAATTTCCTTAAAAACATATATCTTTATAAATGATTTAACTCTTGAAATCATACCTTTAAAACAAGGAAATTTATAGCCGTTTACTTTATCCAAAATAATTATGCTATGATATATGCTTTTACAAAACAATATCAATGAAGTTCAAAGTCAATATGAGGTATTCCCTCCTTAAAACATAAGCCATAAGGCCAAAATAATAAAAATTTATATATTGATAAAGCTCGGCATCATTACCATATTGGGGTCAGCACCCTTCTTCAATATAAAAATATGTTAGGGACTTTAACTTTTGAAACAAAAGGCTATAGGGCCGATAGCATTCATATCGCACTTCATAGAGTGTCGATGTCATTTTGTTTAAAAATTGGTTTACACAATTTAAAGTCTTAAAGACAAGTGGCAACATCGATGGATCTCAGCATCAGTTCCTTACGGAAAATAGACGGTGTCATTAAAGCTGATGTTAATATAAGCGGCATTTTTTGCATTCTTCGAAATTATATGGCTTTGAATAAAGGCGACATCATTATTTTCGAAGTTGACATAGATAAAAGCGGCATAGTTGCCTATCGAATTGGAGTCTATATATATATATAAGATATGGCTTTATAGCTTTTAAATAATCGGTGATGTTATAGGTATGTAGTAGCATGCCTTTATTTATAGAAAATGCGGCACTTAAGTCATGCAGCAACACCAATTGTCGAAGTCATGATGTCGGCTTTGGTGCTATGCTTCCCACTTCAACCACGCCAATCCATTCCATATCAACTAAAGTTAATATAACATATATCGCCTTTGGCTAGCGGTGATGACCACGAACACGAAGAGGTAGAAGACAGCAGGGACGACTTGGTGTGGCACTATCACAATTAAAGTAAAAACCAATATTTTTCCTTTAAAAGTAAAACTTTTCCACCAACTCCTTATATTTGTCAAAATATCATCAGATAACAACTTTCTTTATTAAAATATATTTTCAGCAAACTGGTCTAAAGCAGGTTTATCATTTCCAAAACATTTGCAAACCTTTAATCTTATATTAATATCTTAATATAATAATTAAGCCCTTGTAGCTTAATAATTTTATTACCCTTCATAAACACTTGGGAAAAAACCCCAAAAATCATAATAAATGGAATTTATTACATCTTTTAACATATAAAAATTTAAGGACCATAAACAATATCTAATTATTTTTAATAATTAAACTCGAAATAAGCCATTTTATTTACTTAGAAATTCATAATAAATTCTCACTTACTTGAAAAATTATTAAATTTAAAAACTACTTCTAAAATAATGTTTCTAACATTATATCAAAATTTCAAGTCATTTGGGTATCATATGTTAGGTCTTCACACTTAAACATATCAATAAATTCCATAATAAGTCATATAAATTCATCAAATATCATATATTCATCCATTCATTTAAAATATGCCATAATGTCATCAAAAGATTTGGGTTTTCATCAAAAATCAAAAATAACAATTAAAACTTGAGATGCATAACTATTATCCACCTTGAATGGTTTAAGAAGGTTGATATTTGTATTTAATTTGATTCCCCTAGCTTTTGGTCTTGATTCTCTAAGAATTTCTTCTCTTGATCCTCCTAGCTATGGCCGACCTTGCTCTTGTAGTTTTATTTGTTTGCATAAGGTGAATAAGGGAGAAGGAGTGTAAGGATATATATTAAGAATTATAACTTATTCCTATTTTACCCTTAGCCTATCATCCTTCTTATTAATGCTCTAAATAATTTTATTAGTTCATTACTTAAGGCTCGACTCTTTTTAATTATCGAATCTCAATCTTCTTAACATTCCACATTATTTTATTTTATTTATCTAATTAAATATCCTAAACAGTGTTAATCAAAATTAGGGGTGTTACATATATAATGTGTTAAGGCACCAACTCGACTTAGAGATGAATGTTGACACATCTTTTATTTGTGTTACCAATACTGCATATAGCTTGCCAACCCACTAAATTGAGCAGAGATTTATTGTCGATCTAAGGATCAAATCACAAACTTGTTTCTTTACCATTTGCAATCTTTTTCTAAATTAAACCATGAATTTGCTTCTTGTTTTCAACAAAATCTTCCATGTATATGATGCATTTGGATCATCATTGCAATACTTGTTTTTCAACCAATTTGCTAATAATGTATTTTGTTGAAGGTATTTCCAAAGAAGTTTAATGGCTAATGCTTCATTTAAATCATCTTGTTTTATCAATCCCATGCCTCCTTCCTCTTTTAGTTTACAAATTATCTCCAACTGACTTGATGTGCTTTTCCTTTCAAGAAAAAGTTAGAGCATATGCTTTCAATTTGGTTTATTATGTTTTTTGGCATTTGACAAATTTACATCCAAAAAGCAATTATTGAAAAAATAATTTTTTTATTAATTCAAGCCTTCTACTAAGAGATAATAATCTACTGCTCCAACCATTGAGCCTTTGCTTTATTTTATCAAGTAATTTGCTGAAATCTACCTCCCTTGGTTTGTCATTACTTAGTGGAGTATCCAGATAAGTCATTGATAAGTTGGCACTATTAACTCCAATTACATTATAAATACCATGTTTATTTGTTACCCCCTTACTAAAAACATTTTTGACTTTTTCTCATTCATTGATAAACTAGAAAGATTTTTCAAAGCAACCATGAATTTTTTAATAATCGCTGCATTTTCTAATGTAGCTTTAGCAAACACTAATAAATCATCTGCATATAATAGACAGTTTATTATTAGGTTGCACTTATAAATGGGAGATAAGTTTCAAGCATAATGCTCTATATCTAATAATATAAACAAGTATTCCATAGTGATTGAAAATAAGCATGTGCCGGGGTCCCCCTGTCTATGCCTTCTATTGCAATGCATGAATCTATATCGTGAACCATTATTGAGAATTGAGAATGTGGGTGATGATATACATTGATAAATCATAGAGACCGTTTTACAAGGAAAGCCCATCATCAACATCATTGACATATAAACTCTTTGCTCACTTTATCATAAGGTTTTACAAGTCCACCTTTAGATATAAATTATTTATTCCTTTTCTATTAAATATTCTCACGATTGCATATGCCAGAAGGGAGTTTTTCACTTTTATACTTGCCTATAATATATGCATTTTGACTGTATGACACTAAGCCATTCATATAACTTTTAATTCTATTGCAAATAATGTTAGACATGAGTTTATAACATTGCAACAAAAAATAGGCCTAAAGTCTGATATGGAATTAGAATCATATTTTAGGAAGGAGAGATGATAGAGTTAGGGGTATGATCTAGGAGAAATTATGTAATTTATTACATAAATCTATCTCAATAACTAATCTTGTTCATAATAAAGGTATTTGATTTCTATTATCTACCTTGTTATAGGGTGATATAATTAATTAAGTAAATAATTTAAAAGCATATAAATAGGAAATCCTTTAATAATATGTTAAATCAATTTATACGATGAATTCGGAGTCAGAATTCTTTATAGTAAAATTTTTTTGAAGTTTTATAATCATAATTTTCAAACAAAAGAAAAATATCAAGATTTTGTTTAGTAGTGTTTGCACAAAAAATGGACAAACACCTCAAAGTTATATGATTTAGTAGATCTTATGTTGTTCTTAGTGATTTGGGTGATTTATGCCAACATATGAAAAGCAGGGGCTAAACTGTAAAAAGACACGCAGATTTATAGTGGTTCAGCCAGAATGTGCCTACGTCCACTTTATATGTTATTTCTCTTCTCTTCTTTGGATTACAAGTACACAGCTTTGATACAAGTAAAAGAAAGTTATTTGAAAGTTCTCTCTGTGCTTGAGCTCTCAAACTTGTCCCTCATTGTTGTACCCCTGCCCCTCTATTTATAGAGTGAGGTTTGGGGGCAGGGGTCTTGGATGTATATAGCTGCTGGTGGGCCTGGGCTGAAGCAATTTGGCCTGGCAGCGTTTTGGTTCGGCGAAGCTTTGGTTCGGCCGTGCTTGGAGAAGGTTGGGGTTCGGTAGGGATGTGGTCCGGTGATAGGTTGGTTCGGCATAGGGGTGTGAAGCAGTTGGTTCGGTGTTGTTTGGTTCGGTAGTTGTTGGCGAGGCCCCGGTCCGGTAGGAGATGGAAAATGTGTTGGTTCGGCAGGCAGGGAAGTGCTCTTGGTTCGGCAGGGCTGGTCTTGAATAGCCGAATGAACGTGTACTCTGGGTGCCGAATGAACTTGTACTCTGGTTGCCGAATGAACCTTACTCTGGTTGCCGAATGAACCTTACTCTGGTCGTGGAGGAAACGCACCCAACACTAATATTCCAGTTTTGACCAAAAATGGGATAACACTTTGCCCCCCAAAACATGACTTGCGGTAGGAAGACGTGTTTTGTAATGCCATGAGCTGGATGTTCGTATCCTCAACAACCTGTAAAGAGCTTGATAGTTTTATATGGCCCCAAATGACGACCGTTCGGGATCGAGCTACTTGGGATGAAGCACGGTCGTTCATGGTCAAGCGCCTAACTTCAAATGACGACCGTTCGCGATCGAGTCATTTGAGGTGAAGTGCGACCGTTCGCGGTCAAGCGTCTAAATCCATGCGACGATCGTTCGAGATCGAGTCATTTGTGGTGGAATGTGATCGTTCACGGTCAAGCGCTTTACTTCAAATGACGACCGTTCGGGGTCGAGTCATTCGAGGTAAAGTGCGACCGAGCCCGGTCAGAAGGCGTACCTCGAATGGCGACCATTCGTGATCAAGCCACTTGGGGTGAAATGTGACCGTTCGCGGTCAAGCGCCTTACTTCGAATGACGATCGTTCGAGATCGAGCCATTCGCGGTAAGGTGCGACTGTTGGCGGTCAGGGGGTGGACCTCAAATGGCGACCGTTCGCGATCGAGCCACTTGTGGCGAGATGAGTTGTGCCGTTCGAGGCGAGTTTGTGACTGTTCGAAGTCGGGTGCCGTTCGCGGCGAATTGTGACCGTTCGCGGTCGGGGTGCCGTTCGAGGCGAGTTGTGACCGTTCGAGGTCGGGTGCCGTTCGCGGCGAATTGTGACCGTTCGCGGTCGGGGTGCCGTTCGAGGCGAGTTGTGACCGTTCGAGGTCGGGGTGCCGTTCGAGGCGAGTTGATGTGTGCCTGGGGGGGACTTAATACCATCCAAACCAGATTCACGTTCGGGTGAGTTTCTGGATTGTCTGTTGTGGCGGTTTATCACTATCTCAGAGCATGCCTAGGGATCGTTCGCGATCCCGTACATGTGTAAGTAGTTTAGCCATTTTAGAATTATCAAAACCAAATATCCATTCAACTGATGAAATTTAAAATAGAAATGTTCAGCAAAGTCAAATCCAAATTTAAGAAATAAAGAACAAAAACAAAGTAGTGACGTCGGAGTGCAAACGCCTATATCGATGTGGTTTATAGTTGTATCAGAGCATGCCTGAGGATCGTTCGTGGTCCTGTACATGTGTAAACAACTTAACCGTATCAGTGTGGAGTTTGCTGCTCGTTCGTCGTTATCTCGATCAACGGATAATAAGATGACATCTCGATCCTGAGCCGTCTTCAGTTGGTGCGGGCGGTGGTCGTTCTTGTCCCACCGTTGTGGCCCTCCTTCTCACATATTGTGATAGCAAACCATTCCGAATATGCCCCTCCACCTCATCTTTCAGATGCCTGCACTCGTTGGTATGATGACCATTCAGGTCGTGGAACAAGCAGTATCTGTCTGATTTCCTTTCGTTAATAGTCGGATCCCTTCGCATTGGCCTACGGTAGGGAACTTGCTCTCTTGTATCTTGATAGATTCGCTCCAAACTCTCATTCAGCTCGGAGTAAGTGGTGAATCGCGACTCTTTCCGTGGCCGCTTTGACCTATCATCATTATCCTCAGCCTTTCTCTTTCCTTTACCAGTCTCCGTACCCCTTCCAGGTGGGTTTCCGCTCTTGATTGCGTAAACGTCAACTTCTTCCTCCCTTTCTGCACTAGCATCTTCCAAACGCAGAAACTTTTCAGCCTCATGATAGAACTCTCCCAGATTCATAGGCGGATCTTTAGTTAATGAATTCTTGAACTCCGTACTATCAGCTATTCCAGATACAGCCGCCATCATGACCATAGATGGATCTGGTCGATCCACTGATGTTGCTGCCGCATTAAATCGTGTTAGAAAACTCCTCAAAGTCTCTCCAGTTTTCTGCTTCAAGGTTGCCAAAGTCATCACATTCTTGGGTCTTGCAATATGAACCCTGAATTGCCTCATGAATCTCTCAGTTAAATCTGCCCACGTTCCTATGGAGCCGCTTTCCAGTTGTCTGAACCACAACACCGCAATATCTGCCAAGTACAATGGAAAGCACCGGGCCATAACCTCCTCTGATGCCCCCAGCACTTCCATATGCCTTATATATTTTGTCAGATGAACCGTGGGGTCTGTCCTTCCATTATACATATCCAATGATGGTAGCTTAAAATCTGGTGGGTTCCTAGCTCGCCTGATTGTTGTGGTAAAAGGACTCCTATTCACATCCTCCAGGTCCCTATTCACTAGTCCGCCTCTCATAGCTCTTCTAACCATCTCAGCTAATCTGTCATTGTCTCCAAGCTGAAGTCCTCGTTCACTGCCTTCGACCTGCCCCCTGATTCCGTGGGAGCTTTCAGGTGTATGCCCCCCTGGCGGAGCGTTCATTCTTCTATTGTTACCAGATTGTTCGGATGCCCCCGTCTCTCTTCTCCGGATTGGGTCAACATGTTCTGCATGTGTGCCCCCTAGCTCTGGTGCTACGCCAGATGGTCCTGCTCCGTTCTGAACTCCAGTTGCGCCTTGGTTCCGTGCTCCAAGTTGCCCAATCTGTTGAAGCAAGTTCTGGATCATCCCTTCTTGTCTTCTCATCATGGCCTCCATCTCATCCCTGGTGATGAAGACTGAAGCTTGGTTTGCTCCTGAGGAAGCCTCTTGACTCCCTTCCTGTTGACTTTGCTCTGGCCTCGGCCTTCTGCTTGATTGTCTTGCCATGATTCTCCCAATCTGAATCTTTAGACTTTCAAATTCAGCTTCCAAGCGGTAGAATCCTTGAGTTCAACTCTCAATGAAAGCACCAAAAATGTTTGCACAAAAAATGGACAAACACCTCAAAGTTGTATGATTTAGTAGATCTTATGTTGTTCTTAGTGATTTGGGTGATTTATGCCAACATATGAAAAGCAGGGGCTAAACTGTAAAAAGACACGCAGATTTATAGTGGTTCAGCCAGAATGTGCCTACGTCCACTTTATATGTTATTTCTCTTCTCTTCTTTGGATTACAAGTACACAGCTTTGATACAAGTAAAAGAAAGTTGTTTGAAAGTTCTCTCTGTGCTTGAGCTCTCAAACTTGTCCCTCATTGTTGTACCCCTGCCCCTCTATTTATAGAGTGAGGTTGGGGGCAGGGGTCTTGGATGTATATAGCTGCTGGTGGGCCTGGGCTGAAGCAATCTGGCCTGGCAGCGTTCTGGTTCGGCGAAGCTTTGGTTCGGCCGTGCTTGGAGAAGGTTGGGGTTCGGTAGGGATGTGGTCCGGTGATAGGTTGGTTCGGCATAGGGGTGTGAAGTAGTTGGTTCGGTGTTGTTTGGTTCGGTAGTTGTTGGCGAGGCCCCGGTCCGGTAGGAGATGGAAAATGTGTTGGTTCGGCAGGCAGGGAAGTGCTCTTGGTTCGGCAGGGCTGGTCTTGAATAGCCGAATGAACGTGTACTCTGGGTGCCGAATGAACCTTACTCTGGTCGTGGAGGAAACGCACCCAACACTAATATTCCAGTTTTGACCAAAAATGGGATAACAGGTGAGTTTCTGGATTGTCTGTTGTGGCGGTTTATCACTATCTCAGAGCATGCCTAGGGATCGTTCGCGATCCCGTACATGTGTAAGTAGTTTAGCCATTTTAGAATTATCAAAACCAAATATCCATTCAACTGATGAAATTTAAAATAGAAATGTTCAGCAAAGTCAAATCCAAATTTAAGAAATAAAGAACAAAAACAAAGTAGTGACGTCGGAGTGCAAACGCCTATATCGATGTGGTTTATAGTTGTATCAGAGCATGCCTGAGGATCGTTCGTGGTCCTGTACATGTGTAAACAACTTAACCGTATCAGTGTGGAGTTTGCTGCTCGTTCGTCGTTATCTCGATCAACGGATAATAAGATGACATCTCGATCCTGAGCCGTCTTCAGTTGGTGCGGGCGGTGGTCGTTCTTGTCCCACCGTTGTGGCCCTCCTTCTCACATATTGTGATAGCAAACCATTCCGAATATGCCCCTCCACCTCATCTTTCAGATGCCTGCACTCGTTGGTATGATGACCATTCAGGTCGTGGAACAAGCAGTATCTGTCTGATTTCCTTTCGTTAATAGTCGGATCCCTTCGCATTGGCCTACGGTAGGGAACTTGCTCTCTTGTATCTTGATAGATTCGCTCCAAACTCTCATTCAGCTCGGAGTAAGTGGTGAATCGCGACTCTTTCCGTGGCCGCTTTGACCTATCATCATTATCCTCAGCCTTTCTCTTTCCTTTACCAGTCTCCGTACCCCTTCCAGGTGGGTTTCCGCTCTTGATTGCGTAAACGTCAACTTCTTCCTCCCTTTCTGCACTAGCATCTTCCAAACGCAGAAACTTTTCAGCCTCATGATAGAACTCTCCCAGATTCATAGGCGGATCTTTAGTTAATGAATTCTTGAACTCCATACTATCAGCTATTCCAGATACAGCCGCCATCATGACCATAGATGGATCTGGTCGATCCACTGATGCTGCTGCCGCATTAAATCGTGTTAGAAAACTCCTCAAAGTCTCTCCAGTTTTCTGCTTCAAGGTTGCCAAAGTCATCACATTCTTGGGTCTTGCAATATGAATCCTGAATTGCCTCATGAATCTCTCAGTTAAATCTGCCCACGTTCCTATGGAGCCGCTTTCCAGTTGTCTGAACCACAACGCCGCAATATCTGCCAAGTACAATGGAAAGCACCGGGCCATAACCTCCTCTGATGCCCCCAGCACTTCCATATGCCTTATATATTTTGTCAGATGAACCGTGGGGTCTGTCCTTCCATTATACATATCCAATGATGGTAGCTTAAAATCTGGTGGGTTCCTAGCTCGCCTGATTGTTGTGGTAAAAGGACTCCTATTCACATCCTCCAGGTCCCTATTCACTAGTCCGCCTCTCATAGCTCTTCTAACCATCTCAGCTAATCTGTCATTGTCTCCAAGCTGAAGTCCTCGTTCACTGCCTTCGACCTGCCCCCTGATTCCGTGGGAGCTTTCAGGTGTATGCCCCCCTGGCGGAGCGTTCATTCTTCTATTGTTACCAGATTGTTCGGATGCCCCCGTCTCTCTTCTCCGGATTGGGTCAACATGTTCTGCATGTGTGCCCCCTAGCTCTGGTGCTACGCCAGATGGTCCTGCTCCGTTCTGAACTCCAGTTGCGCCTTGGTTCCGTGCTCCAAGTTGCCCAATCTGTTGAAGCAAGTTCTGGATCATCCCTTCTTGTCTTCTCATCATGGCCTCCATCTCATCCCTAGTGATGAAGACTGAAGCTTGGTTTGCTCCTGAGGAAGCCTCTTGACTCCCTTCCTGTTGACTTTGCTCTGGCCTCGGCCTTCTGCTTGATTGTCTTGCCATGATTCTCCCAATCTGAATCTTTAGACTTTCAAATTCAGCTTCCAAGCGGTAGAATCCTTGACTTCAACTCTCAATGAAAGCACCAAAAATGTTTGCACAAAAAATGGACAAACACCTCAAAGTTGTATGATTTAGTAGATCTTATGTTGTTCTTAGTGATTTGGGTGATTTATGCCAACATATGAAAAGCAGGGGCTAAACTGTAAAAAGACACGCAGATTTATAGTGGTTCAGCCAGAATGTGCCTACGTCCACTTTATATGTTATTTCTCTTCTCTTCTTTGGATTATAAGTACACAGCTTTGATACAAGTAAAAGAAAGTTGTTTGAAAGTTCTCTCTGTGCTTGAGCTCTCAAACTTGTCCCTCATTGTTGTACCCCTGCCCCTCTATTTATAGAGTGAGGTTGGGGGCAGGGGTCTTGGATGTATATAGCTGCTGGTGGGCCTGGGCTGAAGCAATCTGGCCTGGCAGCGTTCTGGTTCGGCGAAGCTTTGGTTCGGCCGTGCTTGGAGAAGGTTGGGGTTCGGTAGGGATGTGGTCCGGTGATAGGTTGGTTCGGCATAGGGGTGTGAAGCAGTTGGTTCGGTGTTGTTTGGTTCGGTAGTTGTTGGCGAGGCCCCGGTCCGGTAGGAGATGGAAAATGTGTTGGTTCGGCAGGCAGGGAAGTGCTCTTGGTTCGGCAGGGCTGGTCTTGAATAGCCGAATGAACGTGTACTCTGGGTGCCGAATGAACTTGTACTCTGGTTGCCGAATGAACCTTACTCTGGTTGCCGAATGAACCTTACTCTGGTCGTGGAGGAAACGCACCCAACACTAATATTCCAGTTTTGACCAAAAATGGGATAACAAGTAGATTTTGAAATATGAGCAAATCAAGTTTTCAAAATAGTCGCGGTTTGGCAGTTCAGAAACAAAAGTGACAAATTCTTTAAAATTGATATTTTTAATTCTTTAAAAATAATGAATAAATTCTATAAATATTTTAAAGGAGATTTGAGTTATAAACATAGATCTCTAAATAACCGGATGCTTGTTTTGATCAAATAAGCATTAAAAGCACTATCCGCAGCACTATTTGCAACACTTTTTGCAGCACTTTTAATACCTTTTGAAATATGCCTTTAAACTTAAGTATTCTTTCCCATATCTTTTATAAATGTTTTCAAATAAATAATTAAGTATTTGAAGGTTTTATAATTTATTTTAAAAAGTTTAAATAAATGATTTAAAGAAAAGTTGTTAAAATCAAGCGATTTAATCTTGGCTCTAAAAACTGACGAGTAGACTGGATTTTCATGAGATCCGGATGTGAGGTGCTTAAACTAAGAAGATGTTTAGGAGCAACCAGTGCCCTGGCTTACCTAGCCTTTTTCCTGAATGAGTAATAGATAAGGTCGAAATGTCGGAAACGAGGCAAATATAAAAGATTTAATTTTCCAAATTTAATACAACTTGGATTATATAGAATAATCTTTTTATACATGGTATTAAATTTCAAGGAGGGAATCCATACTATCCGTGTGAATTTAAAAGGTGATTTCAATATTATTCGATGGATAGTAAAGGTTGAATACAGAAATTGATGTTGAGTAGAATTAGTATAATTTCTATCCACCCTTTTTAACTTAATTATGTTTTCCAATATGACTTATGAAAATGATTTGGTGTTTCCAAAGTTAAAGAGAGGTTTAATGATTCCGTATATACCAAAAAGAAATGTTTTAAAAATATATATCTTTAGAAGATATTTTTGATAAAAATAAAGTAATTAATCAAATGATAAGCACCTATTTACTTTAAATCCTTTTATCGATGGTTGGTTCGAAGGAACCATGATCGGATTTGAGTGATTCCTATCCAAAAACCTCTTTGAACCAATTTACATAGTCGAAGTGAAGACTTGGAATGATAATAAATAGAATGAAAGGATGCTTGTAACTGACCCTTGGGGGAAATTTCCCATATCATATATATATGGCAGTAGTATCTTCATTTGATCTTCAATGCAAGGGCTGCTCACTTCTAACCATAGGGATGATTCCCGACAAGATGTAGTTTGATTGTGCCTTCAGTTTAACCTATTCCAGGACAACTTGTATGGATGGATATCTGACATTGCATTTCCAACATATATGTACATTGATTTTTACGAATGTACATGTATTTGGTGGTTTAGGAAGCAACTCTCTTACACTTAACACCCTTCTTTGAGACGTACAAGTTCAGAGGTTGTACATTTGTGGAAATTAATGGTGTGTGATGGAATTGGCAATGTGGTAGTCAAAGTGAAATGTGCTGTGTGAAAGGTAATTATTACCTCGGGCCTCATCACCCGGAAATGGCTTAAACAAGGCATGCCGTAAGGCTAAGTGCTTCGCGACCATTAGGATATGGTCATCACCTTTCTAGATTACTCTATATATGTCGATTATGTTGTGTATGCTATGGGATCTCGGATAGGTCGGTTACGACCGGGGCGATGTCATATTCGGTTTTATCCGCCACTAGATAGGTCTAAAGGTAGCCCGGTCTTGCCAGTTGCAGAGGTTTCAAAGTTGTTGATCCTCGGTACATCCCTCCAGAGATGTACTGTATGGAAGGTAGTTCCTTACCTGTCATTGTATGGAAATCCAATTTCCAGTATGAGCCTTCAGACTTGATTGTAGAACCTATTATGCTGAAATTTAGTCAATGTAACAATTTTGGCTAAGATTATGTAAGTTTACTTAAAAAGAGTTTTCAAAAGAAAGTCGTTAAAAATAATATCCAAAAGATTTTGCATAGCAAATGATTTGGTTATCATAAGGTAAAAACTCATTCCGTATTTATGTGCGGCATGGTCTTATGAGATACCCTTTGTTTTCGAATACCCGTATTTTGAGTTTATTATACCGGTCCTATGACTAACCTGGAGTTTATTTTCTTTTTTCCTTAAACTCTGGGTACCCTACTTTCCAAGTAGCCAAATAATTAGGTAACCTGGAGCATGGAGCATTTTGGGTCTTCGTAGAAAGTTATCTATGAATTCCACTGTATCTGTATAATGTATCTACTGGCACTTGTAAGGATATGCAGTTATAACTATCCTAGCTGGATTAGTACTAGTAAGTACTATGTTGGAGCAATTTGGAGCAATTGAATATACTACTCATATGTATAATTAAATGTTGAATATGATGTGAGATTCTATTTTGATTATCTTCTATCTTTATTTTCTTTACCCCATGATAATCTGCCTCTTTGGCATTTGGATTTAGGACACGTGAATACCGACGATGTATTAGTGTCGATTTCTAAGGGTCGAGGAGGTGGGTCGTCACATTTTGTATCAAAGCTTATGGTTGAGCGAATACATAAGCCTAGATGGGGTCAACTCATTAGAGATAGGGTTAGTAATGCCCTAGAATGAGTTTAGTTAGAGAGAGGGAGAGCATATATTTGAAATTTTATCCGAATAAGTATATTCGAGTTTATACTCATTTCCTAAGATAATTTCGTCTATAATTCTAAAGATGTTTCCTTACTATATGTAGATAGTAGGAGATGAGTAATAGAATAGGACAAAGAGGAGGTAGGAACACTACGGCCACCAACGATCGATCAAATGCTACAGTAATTGAGGAAGTGGTAATCCCCGTGCAACCTCAAATTAACTTTGCTACTCTATGCAAAGATTACACCAGTTTGGGTGGTAAACAATTCAAAGGGACGGAGTCCATTTTTGAAGTTTAGGTTTGGATCCGCTCTTGTGAAAGAATATTTAAGTGATTGAATATCGGGAACGAGAAATAAAGATTCTTAGCTTCTTGGCAGTTACAAGAAAGGGCTCTAACATGGTGGAAGTCCATAACTCTGAATGATTCAGAAGATAATTTCTCATGGGAATGGTTCAAGGAAGTTTTGTAAGAACAATGTATTCCAGCTGCAGGAAAATCATGTCTTTATTGGAGTTTTATGGATATAAAGCAAGGAGAGATGTCCGTAGAGGAATATTCCGACAAGCTCAGTGAATTATCCCGTTTTAGGTCTAGTCTGATAGACACTCCTTTAAAGAAAAATAAAATGTTTATCGCTGGGATGAAGGGGCAATATCAGGACTGGATGACCGGGCATGTAAAGGGAACCTTTGTAGATTTAGTAGACATGGGTTTCCGATATGGAACTCTAGACAAAAAGAATCTGCCCACAACTCAAAGCAGCAACAATAACTAGAAGAATAGGAAGTTCAACCATTTTGGGAAGAAGCCATGTCAAGGCAAGCCAGAAGGAGGTTCGCAAAAAGATAATTTAAAGGATATTACTTATTATAACTGCCAATAGAAGGGTCATTTTGCAACCACTTGTAAGAATCCAAAGGCTCAGGATAGGAATTGCTATAATTGTCACAAACCAGGGCACCAAAAGAAGGATTGCCAATTGATAAATAAAGGAAAACAAGTCAGAGTTTTTGCCATTAAAAATGAACCCTCAACTTTGACTGATGCGAAGAGCAAGAGGGTTCTTGAAGGTAATATCTGCATTAATGAAAATCTAGTTAGAGTATTATCTGATACAGGGGCTTCCTTTTATTTCTAAAGAATTAGTTGATAAATTGAAACTTACCACAAAAATATTAGATTCCCCTATCTATGTTTCTAACCCCATGGGTGGTAAAACTAATCTCCGTATAGTTTGTGAAAAAGTACAAGTTGCCTGTCTATTTAAAAAAAATTCATATGACCTAACAGTCGTCGATTTTATTGGATTTGGTATGGATTGGTTGTCTGAATATAAGGTAGTTCTGGATTGTGTTAAAAGAACGGTGCATTAAAAGAAATGAACCTTTTAAAATAACGTGTGAAGAATCAAGTCTAGTAATGGATAGCTTTATGTATGCCCTAAATTCATTTCAAAAACATCTAGAAGAAAGACCAATTCTTAAGGAATTTTCAGATGTTTTTGAGGAAGTTAAAAGTTTACCCCCACATAGGGAAATTGAGTTTCGAATCGACTTGATATCCGGTGCGAGGTCTTTTTTTCACTCTTCTCGAAGAATGGCCCCCAAGGAAATAAACGAATGAATTATTAAAGAAAGGACTAATTAGACCAAGTCGCTTAAGTTGGGCTTAGTAGTAGTTTTTGTTGCAAAGTCAAATGGCTCCCTAAGACTTTGTGTAGACTATCGGGACCTAAATAAGCAAACGATTAAGAACTAGTATCCTCTACCCCATATTGATGACTTGTTTAACCAACTTCGCGGTGTTCGAATATTCTCCAAAATGGACCTAGCTATAGGATTCCATCAATTAAGGATAGCAGAAGATTGCATTCCTTAGAGAACCAAATAATTTCTATGAGTGGTTAGTTATGCCTTTTGGGCTAACTAATGCTCTCGCTTACTTTGTGGACTTTATGGATAGAGTATTCAGAGATGTGCTCCACAAATTTGTGTTGATTTTTATTGATGGTATTCTTATATATTCAAAGACCAAAGAATAACACAAAAGGCATTTAGAGATTGTACTAGAAATAATGAGGAGGAATGTGCTCAAGGCTAAGTTTTCAAAATGCCACTTCTAGGAAGAAAAGGTAAGGTTCCTTGGACATGTTGTGTTAAAGGAAGGAATCTCGGTTGACCTAGGGAAAATTACAGCCATTCTAGATTGGAAGCAACCACAAATTCCGAAGGACATTCACAGCTTCTTAGGATTGGCAGGGTACTACCGAAGATTTACTCAAGGCTTCTCCAAGATTTCTTATCACTTAACAAAGTTGACTATGAAGGATGTTAAATTTGAATGGACGTCGAAATGTGAAGAAGCATTCCAGGAACTTAAGAAAAGGCTAACTACCGCTCCAATCCTAACTATTATTGATGAAAGCAGCAGTTTAACCATTTATACTGATGCTTGTGGTGAAGGAGTGGGCACGGTATTGATGAAACATGGGAATGGCATCGCATATGCTAGTAGGCAGTTAAAAATGCATGAGCGAAATTATGCAATACACGGTTTAGAACTATTAGTCGTTGTGTTCACACTAAAGATTTGGAGATATTATTTACTAGGTAAGGATTTCTCATATTTTATTTCGATAAACTTTGTTTGACCATGGTAAATAATATTCCTTCTTTAAATAGGTGAGAAGTTCAAACTCTTCACAGATCACAAATCTTTAAAGTAACTTTTCACTCAAAAGGACTTAAATATAAGACAACAGCGTTGGCTAGAATTTCTTGCACCATATGATTTAGGTATCCTATATACGCTAGGGAAAGCCAATGTGGTAGCGGATGTACTAAACAGAAAGCATGTCGTTATAGCTTATCTGGTAGTGACTTTGACTCTTTTAGAGAGAATTTCCCACAAACAAAGAGAAGATCTGCGTCTAAGGAAAACTGTTAAGGATATAAGTAGTGGGAAGAATTCAAGCTTTGAAGTAGATAACCATGGGGTATTATGGTTAAATGGAAGAATTTGTGTTCCCAATATTGATAACTTAAAACAAGAAGTTTTGACTGAGTGCCATCAATCCAAGCTTAATATTCACCTTGGAGTTAACAAAATGTACGAAGATGTAAAACAAACATTTTGGTGGGAAAGCATGAATAGGGACATCTCTATCCATGTTAGCAGATGTGAAAATTATTAACGGGTCAAAAGTGATCAGCAAAAGGCTGATGGATTACTTCAACCTATTGAAATTCCAAAAGCGCACACTTTATCCCCGTAAAGCCAACGAAAACAACTGCAAGTCTTGCAGAAATATGCATGAGGGAAATAGTTCAATTGCATGGTGTTACAAGCAGTATAGTCAGTGATCGAGACCCAATCTTTACTAGTAAGTTCTACGACGCATTACAAATAGCCTTGGGAATGAAGCTAAGTATAAGTACCGCAACCATCCCTAGACCGATGGGCAAACTGAAAGGGGAAATCTAGTGTTACAAGCACTTCTGAGAGCTTGCATCTTAGATTTTGGATGTTCATGGGAAAACTATCTTCATCTTGTGGAATTCTCCTACAATAACAGCTATCAGGCAAGTATTGACATGGCATCGTACGAAGCTTTATATGGTCATCCATGTAGATCCCCAATATGTTGGATTGAAATCAGAAATCGATTAGTTCTTGGTCCTGATATGATTTGAGAAGCCTTAGAAAAGGTAGAATTGATTAGAAAGAAGATGAAAGAAGCCTAGAGCAGGTAGAAGAGTTATGTTGGTCAAAGGCGTAGAAATTTGAAATTCTTAGTTGGAGATTTGGTATTCTTGAAAGTCTCTCCGATGAGAGGAGCGGTAATATTTGGTCAGGCAGGGAAGTTAACACCTTGATTTATTGGACCTTTTCCCATTCTCGAGTGGATTGGCCCATTATCATATCGTGTGGAATTGCCCAAAAAGTTATCTGGTGTGCATAATGTCTTTCATGTATCCCATCTACGGAAATATGTGCATGATCCGAAACAGATTATAGAAACAGCTGCTTACGAAGATTTAGAAGTATGACCAAATTTAGCAGTTATCAGACGGCCAGTTCGAATCCAAGATCACGATGAGAAGCGATTGAGAAGGAAGGTGGTAAGGTTGGTTAAATTTCAATGGAGTGGTGATGTCGAAGACTTCACATGGGAAACATAAGATAGAATGAGGAAAGCTTATCCTGAGTTTAGGATTGATGTATAGTTGCATGTGGTATCGAGATAGTGTACTCACAACATGTGGTGTCGTCATTTATCATATCTTTTATATATTTCCCCTTGTCAAATATATATATTCCTTTTCGAGTCAATTTCTTCTTATCCTTAATTTCGAGGACGAAATTCTTTTAAGGGGGAAGTATGTAATGACCCGCAAATTCATCACTTTGAATTTTTTTTAAAATATTCAAATATAAGATTTTGTAACATAAATGATAATGTTTTGAACGATAAATAATATTGGTAATCTTATTTTGAATAAATATTTACAAAAATATATACTTCGGAAGATATATCGATAAAATGATCGAAAATCATTTTATCAATAAACAGCTCTTAGATCATCCGACATCATGCAAAGAGTTGGATACATACACTCATTTATATATGAGTGAGAATATGTAATAAAATTATTCATTTTATTTTTGAAAATAAAATCTCTTTATGATATCATCAATGATATCACTATTTTGGAATAAATGATTTTTTGAATTTAAATTGAGTTTAAATGATTTAATAATTATTTTTATTATTAAATAAGCCTTTTAAGTATTATATAACGATAGAAATATTATTATCAAACTTTGTTTACATACATACATACATACATACATGCATACACATATATATATATATATATATTAAATAAGAAGTGAAAATATGACTGAAAATCGAAACCAGAATCCGTAACAATTCAACGTAGAAAAGTTGTGCAACGTTATGAATCATTTGAGATACACATATGCACACATACATGTACATATACATAAAAAAATTCATATGCACATTAATGCATATATACATACAAATATACTTATACATATATATATATATATATATATATATTACAAAATATCGAAGATATTTTCCTTAAACTTAACCCTTAAGTAAATCCAAAGTCAAACTCTTACATCCTAAGTACAAGCACATGGCTACATACATGGGGAGGCAGGAGTACACGGCCGAAATGGATGAGGTAAGAGGTGGGTGTGGTGGTGATGCAATGGCGATGTGTTTGTGTGGAAATATCATGATATTTTTATTCACTTTTTTCCTATAAATACCACCACCCATCTTCACTTCATTTTTTAATAAATTCCTAAGCTTCTTCACTTCTTATACTCCACTTTAATGGACTCTTGCCTAAGAAAAATAATGGCAAAATTTATTGAAAAAAAGTAATTAAAACTATATAGTAAGTATTGATTATCAAAACTCTTCAAAACCAATGCAAATCCACTCCTTTCCCTCTCTACAACCCATGGCCACACCATCCACCACCCAAGGTCGAGACCACCTCCATTAGCAAGCATAGGCCGAGCCTTCCCAAAGGTCTAAGGCTCAATTCCATAGACTCTGGTGCGATCATAGCGGAGCTATAACCATTTGAAAGTTAGTCCAATCAACGATCAAGTAAGAAACACTTCCAAATTTATTTTATAAATATGATGATGTGATGTGATTGCTATGGATGTTAATTATATGTTTATTTTGATGTGTAAATAATCCACGTTTAATACACGTCGAATATCACAAAGGAAATCAATGAAATGGTGTATATGAGATTGTTAAGCCTCTTTAAAATGGTTTAAAATGATTTAGAAATATTTTATAAACATTTAAAAGTGTTTCGACAAAGTTTGAAAAGAATATGAAAATTGAGTTAAAATAGGCACGTCACGTAACGGTAGTTCGCGATTTGGCGCTGTAAAAGTCAAAATTAATTTATACAATGGATTTGGAGTCGGAATTCTTTGTAATAAGAATTTTCTGAACTCTTATAATCATAGTTTTCAAACAAAAGAAAACGATTGAAATTTTGTTTATTAGATTTTGAAATATGAGCAAATCAAGTTTTCAAAATAGTCGCGGTTTGGCAGTTCGGAAACCAAAGCGACAAATTCTTTAAAATTGATATTTTTAATTATTTAAAAATATGGAATAACTTCTATAAATATTTTAAAATGTTTTAAATGGGATTCGAGTTGTAAAAATGGATTTCTATGATCGAAAGGTTGTTTTGATCAAATAAGCATTAAAAGCACTATTCGCAGAACTTTTAACAACTTTTGAAATATGGCTTTAAACTTAAGTATTATTTTCAAAATCTTTTATAAATGTTTTCAAATAAATAATTAAGTATTTGAAGGTTTTATATTTTATTTTAAAGATTTTAAATAAATGATTTAAAGAAAAGCTGTTAAAATCAAGTGATTTAATCTTGGCTCTACAAGCCGATGAGTAGACTGGATTTTCCTATTCATGAGATCCAAATGGGAGGTCCTTAAACTAAGGGGATGTTCAGGAGTAATCAATGCCCTGGTTTACCTGGCCTTTTCCTAGGTGAGGAATAGATAAGGTCGAAATGTCGGAAACGAGGCAAGTATAAAAGATTTAATTTTCCAAATTTAATATAACTTGGATTATATAAAAATAATCTTCTTATACCTGGTATTAAATTCCGACGAGGGAACCCATACCATCCTTGTGAATCTTAAAGGTGATTTCACTGTTATTCAACGAATATTAAAATTTGAATACAGAAATTGATGTTGAGTAGAATTAATATAATTTCTATCGAACATAATAATGTTTTGCAATATGACTTACGAAAATGATTTGGTATTTCCAAAGTTAAAGAGAGGTTTAATGATTTCGTATATAATAGAAAGAAATGTTTTCAAAATATATATCTCTAGAAGATATTTTTGATAAAAAAAGTAGCTAATCATATGATAAGAACCTATTTATTTAAAATCTTTTTATTGATGGTTGGTTCGAAGGAACCAGGATCGGATCTAAGTGATTCCTATTTGAAAACCCCTTCGAACTAATTTACGTATTAGGAATGAAGACTTGTGAGGATAATAAATGGGAAAGGCTGCTTGTCACTGACCCTCGGGGGAAATTTTCCATATCACATATATGTGGCAGTAGTAACTTCATTAGATCTTCGATGCAAGGGCTGCTCGCTACTAATCCTAGGGATGATTCCCGATAAGATGTAGTAGCAGAGTTCCTTCGGTTTGTCCTATTCTTGGATGACTTATATGGACAGATGTCTGACATTGCATTTCCAACATACACGTACATTGATTTTGTAACGACCCGAACTTTCATCGACCAGAAAGTCGCATCGTCAATAAGAAAGAAAGAGATAGAAAAGAGAAAAGAATAGAAGAAAGAAAGAACAATAACAGAATCTCAATAGCGGAACGAATAAATTATATTAATAACAAAAGTATTACATAATATACAACGACTATCAGAGTTACACAGATTATACAACACATACTAGACAGTTATAAACATCTGTCTAGTTATTACAACTCAATACAATACAAAACACTCTCACAGAGATTAACACAGCGGAATACTATATATCTACGAACGTTGAAGCCTCCTGCTCCATTGCTCCTCCAGATAACTCGTCAAAGCTAACCTGAATCCCTTGGCTACTCGTAAAAATTTGAGTACCCAAGAGTTTATAAAAACAGAAATAAACACTTGGGTCAGACATGGGTCTGGTGTGAGTAACAGGTTAAACTTGCTTAACTTCAAAACCTTTGAAAGAAAAAGGTATCACGTAAGACTCCCCACAAATAAACATGGGTAAGTTTTTACCTTACGCTAACCAAAACATTTGATAGGAAATTCGATTGTATTATAATAGGTCTAGGGTTTTCAAATAAATATGAAATAGCCGAAATTGTTACATTATTAAATTCCAGCATACTAGCCACAAAGTGGGTTATACAATCAAATCCGTTGTCACTTATTGGAAGTTGGATTCCATACAATGGCAGGGCTACTGGGGTACCGCCCGTCACAGTACGTGGCCTAGATCACCGTACCGAGGATCACTCCCAATCCCCTGCAACACAAAGCCGGAACCATCCCTTACTGGATAATTCCGAATAAGACAATCCCGCAGTTGTTTGCAACCAACTGCCCACACAGCCGAATAATAAGAAGGGACTTCTAGACAGGGATATATCTTGCTCTCAGTGGGCGCTACCCACGAAGCCTTGCTGCACCTCCCCTGTTTTAGCCATTCCCGGTTGATGAGGCTTGAGGTCACGATTACCTTTAATCAGAACACATCCCTTAGAATGCTCATCGTCCACCTGACGATGTGCTGAAAGCATTCAATCCATACAAGTTCGTTCCGGGTTCGAACGAAACCGAAGGCATTATCTCGTTACACTCATTTTAGAATCACCCTCAGAGTTAACGACAATAACCCTTGCACTCTGAATCTTCATCTTCACTTCAGATTTACGACCTATCGTTAATTTGGATCGATGTGGTATTCGGATATCCAAATCTGGAAATCCGATCCCGGTCTCATCGAAATCCAAATCGCCATCTTTTAAGGCCAAGTTGTTTTAAAGGTTAAAACAATTCAATTCTACTATCTATTAACACACAGATAGATAATTCACAGATTCATAATAGATAATCAACATTATCATTATAAGCAGATAATTCTTATCATCTTTACTATGCAACCAATGCATCCAAATCATACAGTATCAATTATCAATTATCTCATATCTGAGATCTCAAACCATTCAAGGTAAACAATATCATATATCCATACATAAGCAATGATCTATAAATCATACTATAATTAATTTAAAATGAATTAAATTAATTACTTCATCTTTAATTAATTTAAAGTAAATTTAAATTAATTACTTCCATTATTATTAATCTTGCTTAAGTCACTATTAATTAATTATCAATTAATTAATCAACCATTATCTAATTATTCATCTTAATTAATCATCCTTGATTAATTACATTTAATTACATTCAAGTAATTAGCATTTAAATTAATTTCACAAATTAATTATTCTCAACCGCTTATAGTAATTAACCTTTAATTACTTCATTTATTAATTAACTATAATTAATTACATTACTCCTTAATTAATTACATTAATTAATCACTTCATTTATTAATTATTCCTTAATTAATCAATTCTTAATTACATCATTAATTATATTAATTAATGATCTCTAATTATTTTTATTATTAATTACTCTAATTAATTACATTAAGTAATTATCTTTAATTAAACCACATTTATTAATCACTCTTGATTAATCATATTCAGTAATTAACTACCCTTAATTACTTCTTTAAATAAATTAATTACTCCTTAATTAATTTCTTAATTAATCCCTTGATTAATTCCATTAAGTAATTAACTACCCTTAATTACTCTATTAATTACATTAGTAATTATTCATTAATTACTTTCCTAAGTAATTATACCCCATTAAATTACATTAAGTAATTATACTTCACAAATCATTAAATGATTATCTTAAATTAATTAAACATAATTAATTAACTTAACAATCAAAATAAACTCAATTAATTACAATGAGTAATTAATTTATTAATTACTTCCATTAAGTAATTATATTTAATTAAACAATTTCACAAATGATTAACATAAATTAATTAATCTATTTAATTATCAAAATTAATCACATTCATTGATTACTTATTTAATCCCAAGTTAATGATCTACATTAATTATTAACTATTATTTAATAATTAAACATTAATTAACCATTAGTAATTTCAAATTAATTAATTCTAATTACTAATAAATTAATCCCTAATTACTTAATTAATTAAGTACCTAACAACAACTTAATTTATCTTTAATTATTTGATTAATTTATTCCTAACCATTAATTAATAATTCCAAATTAATGATTCTTAACTTCAAATTAATTAACCTTAATTAATCAATTTAACTCTTAATTACTAAATTTATTAACCAAATCATAAATTAATTAAATTGATTAATTATTATTTTTTTATTACCTTACTAATTTATTTTATATCATTAAATCTTAATTATCTTTAAGATAACACTTTATTCCTATTAATGATTAAAATATCATTAATAAAGTATTTAAACCAATTTACCTTTAAATTTACATTTAAATTTCATTTTATATTAAGATTTAAAATGAAGACAATTTAACTTTAACAAAGTTTTAAAAACATCCTTTTAAATCAAATGTTAAAGAAATATTTATTTAATCAAAAGAAATTTAAAACTAAATTCATTTTAAATTCAAATTTAAAATACTCTTTACATTGTTTAAAACACTTTAAATTTAAAAACTTCTTTTTATTTCAAAATTTAAATGCATATTAACTTTGATTCCAGATTAATCTCTAGATTTAGAAACCTATCTTCAATTTAAAACTTTATTTTTAAAATACAAATTACTTAATCCTTTTTAAAGTTGTTAAATCAATTCAAATTTTAAAAACATTATCTTATTTGAAAACTGAGATTTTAAACTTATATTCCAGATTTAAAACTAGATTTAAACTTATTTAAAACTTTACTTTTAGATTTAAACATCAGTTTTTAAATTTTATTTTAAAATTTAAAATCTGACAAACAGGTTTCTGTTAAAACCTGTCACAACAATTAACCCGAGACACACCTTCAAAACCTCGAGAACTACTTCGAGTCTTCCACCCAAAATTCACGAGTCTCCTTCGAGTCAACTCCCAACCCAAAACTCTGACATGTACACTGCCGTGCACATGCACACTCCAACGCAGCGACTCCGATCATCTTTGATGATCTCACCTCATCGGCGATCACATTCATATCCAAAATCGATCATCCAAAACACCAATATGAGCTCGAAATCGAATCGAGCATTCAAACGAGACCTGGAACAACAGTCTCGAACCACACTAAAGCCTGGAAACCCCTCGTACTCCTGCCTCCGATCATCGGAGTTGCTGAAACTCCAGTCACGACTTCGACATATCGCCAGCTTCCATCCTCCTGAGTCTTGATGCACTCGATCAAACAGTGGAGTCGTACAAATCAAATTACCTAACCTATTAAAAACTAGGGCTACAGATTTCTACGACCAACCATCACCGCCATAGTCATTGATTACTCACTAACCATTTTTCCCGACCTTACCATTAGCTCCTCTTCCTCCAGAAGAAACTTCAACCCTCCAGAACCTCGAGATCACCAGAAAACCCCAAAAGTCCAAAAACAGTGCAAACCCAAATTGCTCCTTCATTCTATTTCTAAAAACCATGATTTTAGTCTTAAAAATCAAGTCTTTGATTAAGGTTTCAGATTACATACCTGACTTAATAAATTAGGATGTTTGAATTTTACCAAATCTTAAGCTTGTACTGTTCTAGTTATTTTTCCAGAGCAGATTTACATTTGTTTGGCTTAAATAAAAATTTAAGCTTTAATCTATGCTTAAACAAACTGATTTTATTTGAATTCTACGACTTAACAGAATTTGGTTAAAGAGATAATGGATTCTTTGAATAAAAACTTGGTCTTGAAACTGATACAGAGATGTTACAGGTATTTCACAAACATGCACACATCTATCATCCAATATTCACAGAAGTTTCATATATATATATATACAACTATTCTTACTTCAGAGATTCACAAGTACCCATTTATACTTAAGCAATTTAGAAAAGGTGTTACTTCCCTAAAACAATAATGAAACAGAGCACTTAAACAGCATGCACCAAATATTAGATATTCACTTATGCAATACACATTTAAATTCAGTCATACAAGCATGCAACCAATTATAAATTTAAAATTTTAAAAGTTACTCACTTGATTTAAACATGCAGACAGAGCACCAGTTTTGGAAAAGTCTTTATACTTGCTTTTGCTGAAATGCTTTTGTTATTTTTTTATCAACCTTAAACTTGAATGCTGCTGAATGCCTTGGTTTTATAAATTGAATGCAGAGATGAGTTCCAGATTTTGAAAAGAAAATTGCTTTAGTTTTGAAAAGAGGCTGGCATCAGTTCTTGCAGAAATGCACAGGCTACAGATTGAAATTGTAGTGACCAACTTCCAAATTTTTTAGGAAGGGAATGCAGATTTGCTTGCTTTCCAGATTTTTGAAAAAGAATTGAATGCAGGCCTTTGTAAGTGGATCAGGGCTTTGATTTTGCATGTTTGAAGAGATGAAGTTTGCTATGCATTTTTGAGGGATTTACTTCACTGATTGAGGAAAAAGCTTTTGAAAATTGATTTGCATGCAAACAAATGTTATAGGGATTGATTACAGAATTTGATTTTTCAGATTTGTGATTTGGAGATGGTTTAAAATGAAACGTTTCTCTCAGCTGAAAGTTCTTTGTTTTAGAATTGAAAAATGAGAAAAAGGGAAAGGAAAGAAAGAATGCATGAGTTTATATAACTATATTTATGATTTAAATTAAAAATTAAAGAAAATTAAAACTAAAATTTGACACATGGCTTGAATTTCAACACTTGTTAATTACCTTGTTTAAACATCTAACACATGTTACATTAGGCTTTAATATATTTACACATGTCCTTTTAATTAATTAGCATTTTTATTTAAAGGTAATGAATGTTTTAAACTTAATTAATTTATAAATACTTGTTTGTATGTATAGCTAATTTTTAAAGAAATAAAACATTATATAAATAAAAACAATATATATAACAATCATTTGAAAAAAAATGTTTCTAATCATTTTAAATAAATTTATACAAGAGGTTGTAACTTATTTGTTATTTAAATGAATGCATGATTCATTTATTAATTGTATTTTAAATTCTCATATTTATTCTACAAATCAAATTTATTTATCAATATTTTAAAAAGAATAAAACAAACATTTTATAACTTGTTTTAATATACAAACTTAGGTCAAAATATATTTTGAACAAATAAAACATTTATCTTATGTATTTTAACTATATAGTTATTTATTAAATAACTTTGAAAAGCTTAATATTAATTTAATCATGATTTCCAAATTACCCAAAATATATTAGAATTTTGAAAACATAATTTCATTTGTTAAATTCAAACCAACTCATCTATTTACAATATATATAATTATATATATACATTATAAATAGAAATCGTTCTATTAACCTTTTAAAAGATAAATCACTAATTAAATATTTATTTTAATTAGATTATTAAATTAATCCAAATTTATTAACAAAGATTATCAATCAATTTAATTTTAAATACAGATTATTAAATTGATTATTGCCCAAAATTCCGGGATATCACAGATTTTTACGAACGTACATCTATTTGGTGGTGTAGGAAGCAACTCTCTTACACTTAACACTCTTCTTTGAGATATACGAGCTCAAAATTTGTACATTTGTGGAAATCAATGGTGTGTGATGGAATTGGCAATGTGGCATTCAAAGTGGAATGTCATATGTAAAAGATGATCATTACCTTAGGCCTCATCACCGGGAAATGGCTTAAACAGGCCATGCTATATGGCTATGTGGTTCGCAACCATTAAGGTATGGTCATCACCTTTCTAGATTACTCTATATATATCGAGTATGTTGTGTATGTTGTGGGATCCCGGATAGGTCGGTTACAACCTGGATGATGTCACATTCGGTTCTATCCGCTACCAGATGGGTCTGCAGGTAGGTCGGTCTTTCCAGGTGCAGAGGTTTCAAAGTTGTTGATCCTCGGTACATCCCTCTAGAGATGTACTATACCAAATGTAGTTCCTTACCTACTATTGTATGGAAATCTATTCTCCAATAAGTGCCTTCAGACTTGATTGTAGAACCTATTATGCTGGAATTTAATCATTGTAAATTTTTTGGCTAAGATTATTTAAGCTTACTTGAAAAGTGTTTTCAAAAAAATTCATTAAAAATAATATCCCCGGATTTCGCGTAACAAATGATTTGGTTATCATAAGGTAAAAACTCGTTCTGTGTTTATCTGCGGTGTGGTCTTATGAGATACCATTTGTTTTCAAATATCCATACTTTGAGTTTCTCATACCAGTCCTATGACTGACCTGGTTTTTTTCCCTTAAACTCTGGGTGCCTTATTTTTCCGGGCAGCCAAGTAGTTAGGTAACTTGGAGCATTTTGGATGGAGCATCGAGAATGGAGCATTTTGGGTCCTTCATAGAAAGTCATCTATTAATTCCATTGTATTTGTATAATGTATCTACCCACATTTGTGAGGATAGGCAGTTATAACTATCCTGGTTAGATAAGTACTTATTAGCACTCTGATGGAGCAATTTAGAGAAATTTGCATGTACTACTCATATGTATAACTAATTTTGAATACGATGTGAGATTCTATTTTGTTTATCTTCTTTCTTTATTTTCTTCACCGCATGATAATCTGCTCTCCATCCCTTGAATTTACGGCACTTTAATACCGAGGATGTATTAATATCGATTTCTGAGGGTCGAGGAGGTGGTCGTCACAGTTTTATCATATTGAAAATAACACATTATTTTAAATATTTTAAGTTTAGATGTTTTGACAAAGAATATCGATTCATCCGTTGACTAGAATACGTAATGCTTTCCAAATGTTAGGCAGCGTATTACTTATGGCTACTAGGGGCAACAAGGGGTTATGTACTGATAGTTATTGGATAACCATAGAATGACTCACTCGAGAGTTTCCTGTTGGTTAATATAACTAAGATCAAACAGAGAATCTTGAAGTGACTATATTACATAGTTCTTTTGAATTGAGAATACCATTGAACTTCATATAGACACTCCACTTTTATTATAGTCAAATTGTGGCATGGGGTCCGTTAAATGGCTATAGTAGGGTCTGAGTTGAACTATTGGAAGTAAAACGCTAGTCAATAGAGAATTCGTCTTCTCAATTATATGAGATTAATATCATGGTCAATTATAGTCAACTTAGAGTCCTTGGTCAGAGCAGTATGGCTAATAATAATAGTTATTATTGAACCAAGGTCTTTGTGTTTGGACTATTCAAGTTGAATGTGAATAATGCTGTAATTTTGACCAAAACCAAATTCCATAAGTCTTAATGTGATATAGTGTTGACGAAGAGAATTGGTGTAACGATGTTACTACTCGGCACCGCTTATAATAGTAAAATTAGGTTTAGCGAAAAGATGTGTAAGCGATAAATACGGTCAAAATTCCATACCACTAGCTAAGGTGATATGTGAACGTTAATATTTGAATTGTTCGATATTAATGGCTGACTGAATTTACACCTTTGAGTTGCACAACCATAATAATGAATACTTCAAAAAACCACATGATTTAATTAATTTATAATTATTGTAAATTAATTAATATTAATGACATATTAATTATTATATTTTATATTATTTGATTTTTTTAACGCCATTGTTATGTAATAAAATGCATATATAAAAGTTATATATGCGCATATCGATATAAGATATCGACGAAATATTCAAATTGAATTTAAATTGGTTATTTATTAATGGGCCTGGGAAATTAAAGGCCTATTATGCCACATTTTTAGCCGACCATAAAAGGAGGAGGGGAAAAGTTTTTAGTTGGGATTTGAAAATGGAAAGTGTAATTATAGGAAGGAAAGTGGTCCTCCTCTTTTATTCTAATTGATTATCTTCTTAATTGATAATTCATTTATTTTCTTTTGCTCTCTTCTTCATATTTTCAAGGCCTAAATTCCATGGCTCATGGAAGTGAAATTCCAAAATCAAAACTCAAATAAAATAAAAAATTATTCAAGGTGTTTGTTGTTTCTTGATCCTTACAAAATTCAAAGGCTGATTCAATTGGATCTGGGGGTTTTATTCTTTATTCAATGTGCTATTTTTGGCTTCATCATTATGTAATTTTCTAATTTTACAAATAGTATCACCATGTTAATAAAGTTAAATCCTATATATGCTACTTTTAATCTGATTATTTTTTCATTATGTTATATTTTAGATCCCATAAATACTACATTTTAATTAATTACATGTTCATCTTGTTAATATAACTTGGATCCTACACACTCTACATCTCATTTGATCATATGTTCATATTCTTTGTATGGCTTAAATCTAATTCTTTCTACAATGAATTTATATGTGCCTAAGTTGTTCAATCTATTATTTGTGATTATTTCAAAAATTATTATTTAAAAAATTGGAATGGAAACTAACTTTAAATTAATTGACATAATATTGTAACTCACTATGTACACAAACATAAATAAGTTACATATGTTAATTATTTAAAATCACTTTGGAAAATGAATATATGTTTTACATTTTCTTTTTGAATATAATTGATTTGGTAATTGTTTACATTTGTTTAAAAGTTGTTTTAATTCAATATTAATAGGTGGACTTTTGCTCAAAACATCAAAAAAACTTTTGAATCGGTTCGAAGTTAAAAACAGATGACAATTTATTACTTTAGTTTTTAAAACATATATTAAATTATAAAAAGTTACGTATGTATACAGACACACATAATTTATGTGTTTGTGTTTTATTTTAAATTTAGAACATAATTTGCAATTATTCATATATGTGTGTGTGTGTATCTCTGTGTGTATGCTATTTCAACTCGAAGTTTATAAAACAAACTTTTGTGTAGAATCACAGATTTAACTTTAAATCCTTCCTATGTTAAAATTAGGTTCAAAATTGTTAGTTTTAGATTACAAAAATATAACAACCCACCCCGGAATGGGCCTAAATTTTGACCCAGGAAAGAACCATCGAAACTTATAACCATTCTAAGGTAAGCTGTTGGTATTAAAAGGAAATAACATTACAGAGCCATAATTAAATTTTCAAAACTCAAAGCGGATGGAACAAAATATAATAGTAAAATGCACCCATTATTTCAAAATCATAACAATATCAAAATACAAGATACCACTAAACTGTAACATAATCCGTTACAACAATAGTCTGAAAACATAGGTACATATAAAAGAAAATAAAAATTGTAAATACCGCCACAAGCCAATCTTCTCCATCTCTAAGCATCGTCACCGCCATTACTCCATCCTTAACTTGTGTTGTAATGAGGAGGGAGTCAAAACAACAAGTGTTTGGTGAATAAAAACCTCGAGTCTTACATTTTCAGTACTTAGGCAGTATATTTCAAAATAAGAATATGTCTATGAACATAAAACCATTAAAACCATTTAATACTTCTTTATAAGAAATAAAGGTAGGTCCAACAACTTAATACCTTCCATTTCAGAAGCAGATTTCTAGAATCTCATATCTCAATCATACATCATAAATAGCTAATAATGTGAGAGACGGTACCCAATCCACTTAATACCTTTTATTGGAAAATAAGAAGACTCTAGTCATTTAATACCTTAATTAAGGCAGACCCCTCATTTAATACCTATTTTGAAAGCTTGCTCCTCAATGGTACTATCTAGTTGACATCATATGGAATCTCTTAGGCCGCTTAATACATCCTTGTGAAAAATAGGTAGACTCTGGTTATTTAATACCTTAATTAAGGCAGACCCCACCATTTAATACCTATTTCCAAAAGCGAGCCCAATTGAGATACCACCTAAAGTAACCTCTTGACCATTTCATACTTCATCTGGGGAAAAGAGGCGGTCCCTCAAACAACCACTTGATACTTCAAGACCCTGAAGCAGGCCCTTCATCTCATTGTCTACACTCCGAACGATGTCTCACATTATGTGACGCCCCACCTCTATGCTCATAATAACAAAGAGTATTAAAAGAAATACTGTCTATTATTACGAAGAATAAGGCTGGATAGGAGCGACCATCCGTAGTTGGCCTTACACTAATATTGGTTATCTCGATAGGAGTGGTATATACTTTTTATTTTTCATCTATTATTTATTTACTCCCATCGACACACCCAATTATCAGTATAAAACAAACTACGATAGTTCATTGTAGTTTAGGACATTAGATATAACAATAACATAGATAATATAAATGCGGAACATAGATTAACAAAAATCTCATATATATATAACCGATGTCAGTTACAATATAGTTGACACGATACATATGATACAACTACAACTGTCGACTCTAGAAGTTATATATACAAGTACATTATCAACTAATATACATGAATACATATCGTTCTATACAATGACACGACTACTACAAAATGACACTGACAACTTCAGAAGATGTGATAAGTCTTCAAATCCCGAACAGCAACTCAAAGAAGGAAATCTACAACCTGAAATAACTCGGGTCTGACCCGAGTATTAAATTCAAAAGAAAATAATACACGGGTCAGTCTAATTCAAACTCAGTTATTAGTGCATGGTAGCAATAATAATCAGATAGTCAAATAGACGACAGTCACAGAAATCTCGTATATCCAACTCTCGATACGAGAATCGGATAACGGCAGATATAACACTAAACAGTGTAAATCAACAAATCAACAATCTCAAAATGATCAAATACATCAAATTTCTGTGTGGCTGCAGTACACGCTCGCGTGCACTGCCTCGCCACACAGTACGTGAAATCATCACGACGGTGAAAACTAACAGAAATCAAAACCGTAGTAGTCAACATAAATATCCCACAATCAACAGGCACTAACTCAAATCAAGAGAAACGAATTACACACGAATGTACCCCGAAAGTTTACATTCGTGTACAGGGTCAAACCCGGGTCTTTGAGACCGGATTCAACTCATTGTAAAATTTCACAAATCAACTTGAAACAATCAAGAACCAACCAACCAAAATCAAGTAACTCAAGCGAAAAGGTAGTAGTGAACAAGTTCACGCTACCGATCAAAACTGTGATATCGAACAAGCCATGACCGCAGTCAATACTCAAAATTCTCAGATTCAACATGACAATCAAGAGCTCAAAGATAAGGTAATATAACTGTAGCATAGCAATAAAAAAAGAAAACTGCATATACGACTAAGCAGTATACAGTATTAAAACTGAAATTTCCAAAGTGAAGCAAGAACTAATGTTCATGAACATGAGGGCAACATATATGATCAAGTGAAGTCTAACCATCAAGTTCCAGTTTATCCAAGTTCAAAGTGCAGATATGATAATTTGAATGCAATAGTGGAACAGACCAAAATGCAGACCGAAATCAACGCAAGAGTATCAGACTACCAAGAAGAGGACAGAGCAATGAAGACTACAAGGAAAAACATCACTGCTTCTTATATAGGACAGGCCTGACCACACATGTAAATGGAAGCAAAGACCACTTACATTAATGAACTGATATGCAGTGCACCATGTATGTACAAATTCTAACTTAAAGTACGCTACACCAGCAAGCCTTCGAACAAGGTCAAGTTTAAAATGACCATGTCCAAAACAAATTCGACCAACAAAGCAAAAGGTACAAATGCTACAAGATGTATCAGACTACACACTTATATGGGGCCACAGTATGCTACAGAGAAAATGAAACTGTGGTTTCAATTCAAAGGAGCCTAACCTTAAAATTGTTACCAGTTCAAGCAAAGTCATAAGTCACAAATAATTTACATTTCGAAAATCAGAGTTAAGCCAGAAGCCCAACCCAGTCAAGTTGCAGTTATTGAAATCAATGCTACAGGAGATAAAACTCACTATGACCCAAATCAGCAAAGCATAAGCAATAGACAGTGATCATGTTAAAGTCGAAGTCAACCAAAATAAGTTCGAACAATTCAAGTAACTAAAGCCGTCAAGAATCGAAATCGTGGTGGTCACGAACGAACATAAAACTGTCAAACCCAAAACGAACAGTAATTATTCCCGAAAACGAACATCTCAAAACAAATGAGCACAACAAATTAGCTCCAAATGGTCAGAACAACTCATAACCGTGGGTCAACCATCAAAGCCAAGGTCAAGTAGGAAATTCGCTACTGTGACGACTAAGGAAATCGAATGGTTTTGAACAGGAACCGAAAAGTTCAAGAAATTGGGACCAGTCAGTGATTGATCCCAATATTTAAAACAAAAACCGAGTTACCCAGACAATTCATCTACATCAAATTATACTCGAATGGCCGAGGCGAAGACAAGCAACTCTCAGTCGAAACAATTCATACCAACAGCAAAAAAATAACGAACTAGCCAAAGTCACCGAAGAAATTCAATCAACAATTTCCAACCTCAAACGAAAAAGAAATGGCCAGGGAAACAAGTTGATAAATTCAAAATATCATCAGACGAAATCAACCAGTTTCATACGAACGAGAATTCAAGGGACCGAACCCTATAATTTGAAATTAACATCATTGGCAAAAATCGACCGAGAGCATCAAGTATCAAATTTATTCAAATTTGTTAAAATCAACGAAGGCATCAACCACAAACAAAGTCGAGCACAAAAGCATAGTTTTGAGAATGGATTAGATGTGAGTGATGGTTCACTCACCTCGTTCGAAGAACTCCAAAGATCGCGCAGTACGAATCGAAGCAGGGACGAAGCCGGCATCACGAAGTCGATCGAAGACAATTGGCAGAAGCCCTAATTCTTTAATTTGGGGACGAGAACGAATAACCTAGCCGCCTCCACTTTCTTTTCTCTTTTGATTTCGAACGAAAAATAATAAAGAGGGAAGACTGGGTTTTCGTTTGATAATAAGGCACTGAAATAAAATAGAGCATGGGCTAGCTTTAAAGGCCCACTAACACTTAACAATTTTTATCAAAAGTATTTCCACTCGATATAAACTTCAATCACCATTTATATAAACGAATGTCAACTTGAATAAAAATTCGAATTGTAGTTGTTTAACCAATTAAATCGTCATTTGACGATAATTAACTATTTTAAAACCCCGGGTTGTTACACATTAGTCCGACTATTCGTAGGAATTGGTAGCCAAATTAGCTAGACAGATTTCCCTTACATAATTTGGAACTAACCTTGCGTCATTACAAATGTTTATCATAAGGATATCTCACATCAATCAAAGTGTACACAACTGCTGGTGGCCTCAAAGGAAAGGGCATATTTCCGTCATGTAACTCTATTAACCTCGCATCCTTATGACTTAGCCATAAATCGTATACTCTTCATACACACACACACTTACCTCACCATTTCATAAATAAGGCTTATAAGGAGCTTTCCTTATTACACCTTAAAATAATAATTAGGATATATTTAAAAGTTTCCTCTTATTTTCGCCTAACAATCAATTACCTTCCCGATGCGGGAAATAAATGAAAATAATGATTACCTAATTAACTCTGTAATATATGTTACAATCATACGTTAATTATACTAATATAAATATCTAAATATTCGCACTTAATAAATTCTAAACGCGTGGATTTTAAGCCATTAACTAGCGTTAAATGTTAATTCCCTAACCAAATACTATTACAAGTCCTTTTTCTTCAAATTCCTAAGATTTCAATATACCAAAATAAGGGATTCTAATATCCAAAATAGGGAATAAATATTTATAACCAAAATTGCAATAACAGACTTGTAAATAAAATAGAAACTCGATTTATTACACCAATTCAATGGAATATCCTAAACAATAGGAAATGCAGTCTAAACTCCATATTCCATTCTACTCCTCTTTTGTAAAGAAATAGATAAGAATAAGTGGTGTAAACTATGAATAGAATTTGCAATCTAAACCCCTTATTTCATTGAAGAATCCGAATTTGAACTAAAGAAGAAGGAGAAGTGGAATAGGCTATGAAATTATCAAGAATTGCATAAACAAGAAAAATTCCATCAAATTAATGTATACAATTGAGAATCTCAACATAGAATTGATATTTCAAAATAAAAACGAATTTTGGGGGATTTTATCTATTGTATTTTCGCAATCCCAAAACCCCTAGGCATATTCAAATCCAAAAAGAGGTATACTAAACAATTACTGAAAAAGAAATACTAAGGTTTCTACTCACAAAATAGCCTTAGCTTTCCTTGGATTTGCATCCCTCATAATCTCTTCCAGAATCTCTCTCTTTTGATATACACACACAATAGGGAAGAATAAATAAATATGAATAAGAATAGTTGGAGGAGAATAGAATAAGAATAGTTTGGAGGAAGAAGAAATAAATAGGAAATAGATTGGATTCTTACCAGTTCTCTATGGAGTTTTTGAATCTAATTTGGAGAGATAGCAATGGGAGAATTTCATTGAATTTCCCAAAATAATACGAATAAAAAGTGGAGAGGATAGGATTCTATTTATAGGAGTTGAAACGCACAAGAACTACATGATGGAAGTAGGTGATGAACGAATAAATCTAGAGCGTTAAAATAATAACATACCCCTTCAAACTCTAGCCGCCGCTATCAAAATCTGGCATCGACTAGTCGACCATCCTTATTTAACCGGCCGACCGCTAGGGGTCGATCGGTCGTGACTAGGGTGACGACCGGTTGATTATTTAAGGAACTATTTGATTCTGTTGGTTTATTAATTAATTTCTTCCCCCTAATAAACTTTAACGTTAAACATTAATCCAATGTTAACTAACGTTTACTTAGCCCTCAAGCTAATTTTTAAACTTCAAATTCTAAATTTAAATTTTTATTTAAATTTGAATTCAAACTAAATTAATTTAAATCTGAAAACTTCAATCGCTCATAACTTCTTCGTATGAGCTCCGTTTTCACCATATTGTATATGAAAATAGATTAGAATTTCACCACAAATGCAATGGAATAACTTCCATTGTCATTTAATTAAGATTCATTTTATGGGTTGTTACATTCTCCTCCCCTTAAAAAGGATTTCGTCCCGAAATATTTCAAGGGGCGAATAGCGTAACATGCGATAACATCCATGTTATACAACCAAGTCATATACACAACCATTTACTCAACCAATAGTGCAATATGATTATGTACTGCAAATATACTAAAATGAGCTTAATCCTAGCGTGATTGTGTAACCGTGTCATGAAAGTATGTATGCAAATACCGTAAACATGCATAAATTTTTTTACATGAGTTTAAAGTGATTGTGAAAAGTGTAACAATCAACTCCTACCATCCAATCTAGTAACTACGACGCAATGAAAATCCTAATTTTGGATAGAAAATTTACCAATGAAAAGCTCTTGGTGAGTGATCTTCATCTTCTCCTTGGTTTTCAAGTGCTTTCTGCTAGATTATCTCCCCATAGCACTCAGACCAGTCTAATTATTTTGTTGCGGAGCTTTCGAGTTTCGTGTTGTACAATGCATGCAGTGGCACAGGATGCTACTGGCTTCGTGTAACGACCCGTAAATTTTAGTGGTTTTATTTATTTAATTAGTTGAAATTTTGTGAAATTTTAAATAATAATATTTTGAAATAAAAATTTGATATTTGGAATACGTCTCCTTAAACATAGCAACTGGTAAATTTTCATCAGAAGATATGGAAGTTTATTTTCTTGTGTACAATTTTATTTAAATTTAAATTAGTTAAATTTGACGATAATAAAAAAAAATTCAAACTTAAATATTTTTACATAATAAATTTGTAAATCATCTTCTGAGTGAGGCGTCATATTTCATTTCTTCAAATTTTGACCGCTATTGCTCCATTCATCTTATTTTTGACATTTTTGCAGCATTGCGGTACCGATATCGACTTTTGTTAGCTCGATCGTACCACTGACATCTATATACCGTTTTGATCATCTCGTCGTGCCGATCTTTATGGTATATTCAATTCTGTGATTCGGATTTCTGATACCCGGCGATATCTGTGAAATAATGATCCGTATCGGTACCGTTTGAGCTTCCTGAATTCTCGTGACTATTCGTATATCTACCTGGTGAATTCAATCAGCCAGTTGTTATTAATATTTTCTTAATTTAATTTTTGACTTTAACGGTTCCTATACTTCTTTACATCTGTTCATTTGGATCCGTTCGTCACTTGTGAGAATAATAGAAATTTATATGATCATCTTCTTCTTTGGTTCCTCCTCCTCACTGCAGATACACCCACGTTAATATTCCATCTTCACGCGATCAATCACCTCATACCTTTTCTCTACTTCTCGGCCAAACGTCTCCTCATCGCGTCCCCGCTTCTCTGCCCTCACCGTTTCCAAAGCACAACCGACTCACTTTTCTCACTTTCTCACGCGAGCGCAACCATCGGCGAACAGCAGGCGCATTCCTCCTCTCTTCTATATAGGTACTATATAGATATCATATTACAGTTATATATATATATAAACATAGAGGGTCGAGATCAGTCTGTTATTAATATATATTCGTGTAACAGTTTTATATAATGTAAAAGTTTTGTGAACTATACTCTCTGTTGTGTTTCGTATATATACATATGAAGTTTAGAATATAAAGGTAGTATATATAATTATTAATACGTATTGTGGTGATGAACTTTCTATGGAGTTTTGTAAGTATATATATATATATATATATATATATGTATACTTAAATATATATATATTGGTTATATGTGTATACATGAATTCTGTTTTGTTTATATATGTAGTATATAGTGTACCCAAGCTATCGGTTCTGTTGTATAAAAATATGATTGATATAAGTATATATCTCTGTTTTGGAAAAATACCTTACCGTCTGAAATATGATATGTGAAAAAGGTTTACAGTAGTTTATATATTAAATACTTTATATATGTATACGTCTGTTGCAATCTTCTTTCATCTACATAATGGTCTGTTGTGGACATGTAAAGTGTCCTTATTTTTGTGATTTTATATGTATATAGATATATACGGATCTGGTTAAGGAAATTTTATATGTTGGTTAAATGTAAATTTTATGTTTGATTTTTTTTGTGTTTATAGTTTTAATGTTGTCAATTATATAATATATACATATATATTATCGGTTGGTATATTACTGCGTGTTTTATTTTAAAATTATGTCTATATATATTATGTGTAAGTTTATGGCGTATAATATGTTATATATATGTTTATATCTACAAGTATATATTTCTATTATATATACATATATTTTCGAATAGTTACAACAATTCTATACATATGAACTGTATATAGTTACAACAGTTTTATATAAGCCTGAGTTTTAGTTTATATATATATATATATGTATGTATTTAGTTATATATATAGCTTTTTATATCAAGTGTGACAAGTTATCTATTTTTGGAATCTGGTTTTATAGTATATCTGTTTACTGTTATACATTTTGTCAGTTTATGTTTATATTCAGTTTATTAAAAAAATGTGTGCATGATAGAGACTTGTTTTATAATTTCTGTTGTTTAAGTATTTTTTTGAAGAAGTAAAATGTATTAATAATATATATATATATTCTGTATATATATATATCAAGATGATTCTGGTTTGTTTTATCAATTTCGATTTATCAGCTTGTCTATCGAATTCGTGCCCATCTTGCTTTGCTTTGAAATTCGTGCCTGGATTCGTAGCTCATTTCTGTATCCAATCTCTAGCCTCGAAAGGTGAGCAATCACTCACGATTAACGTTCTTATATTTATTAAATTTGATTTCAATTGAAACGACAATTGAAATATGCTGCTGTTAGATATTTACATTGCTATATATATATGCCATTATCTGTATCTGTTCACCTATGACATCTGACACCATTATCTGTTATTTATATTGATGATATATGCCTGTTATATTATAATCATATCTGTTATCACTCTACAAGTTCCCTATTAGTATAGAATTCACTATGGGTTGAAATGATACATACCCGAACGATCTGTAGAATAGGAGAAAATCGTTATGGGTTGAAATGATAAACCCAAGCGATTTTCATTGAATTGAATTTGGGATTGCAGGTTGAAATGATATATACCCGTATATATTTAAATTACGGATTGAAATGATAAATATCTGTATCACTTGACCATATGGTAGAAAATTATATACAGACACCGTTGGTCTATATATATATAAATATTTTAAAAATGATTTCTATGGTTTTGAAAAGAAATGTATAGTTTTAATAAATATTGATTTTAAAGATTTATTAAAGTTGATATATAATATGTTTAAGTATTTATTTAAATTTATATTTTCAAATATATAGTTTGAAATGATTCAGGTTGTAAAGATAAATTTGAAATTTATTTGAAATTATATTTATTTAAGAATTATACTTAAATAAGTTTGATTTGAAAATTATTGAATTTGAAATTTAAAAGAAGTGTTTTACAACTTGAAATTTGATTAAAGGTGACTTAAATGGATATTTCAAACTTATATAAATTTAAATGGGATATTTTGTAAATTGAAGTTGTATTCAAATGATATTGAAATAATTAAGTAAATATTTCAAAACTAAATAATAGAAAAGTGAATTAATATATATATATATATAAGATTATCGAATTTAGTTTTGAAATATGGAATATTTGAAGCTTTGAAATATATTGAAATTGAAATGGTTTAATTGTGGTTCAAATCGGTATTTGAAATCGATATAACTTGAAAATGTTTAATTGAATTGGAATTGAAATTGATGATTTGGATTTGATAAAATTTGAATTTGGAATTCGAATTGATTTGTAAAAGTCGGGGAAACTATTTTATTTTATAAAGTAATTTAAAAATTATATTTAAAACTATTGATATTTTACTCTATAAATTATTTTAATATAAACTATTTTAATATAAATCATTTTTAATATAAATTATTTTATTATAAACTATTTTAACTTATAACTATTTATATAAACTATTTTATTATATATATTAATTTTAATATCTAAACTGTATAAGAGGAAAGTGTTATGATTTCCAAAATGCTATAATTTCAAAGTGTGATGATTTCCAAAATGCTACGATTTCAAAGCTGTGATTTCCAAAGTATTTTGATTTTAAAAGACTATGATTTCGAAAGCGTTATAACTTTGGAAGTGATATGATTTTTGGAAATGGATATATTTGAAATGGAAATGATATCGTATTGATTTGGATTTTGAAATGAAAATGATATTTTGGTTTTGAAGTATAAACTATTTTGAAATGACCGCGGTGTTATAATAACGTTTGGTTGTTAAAGAGACCGAGATCAGATATGGGCATACTCTCTGTCGATACTGAAAACCACTTTAACAACTGTGTACATGGTGGAGATTCCAGAATGAAGTAGGATGGTGGCGACGATTCCTATTGAGGTATATACGTGAACCCAACTCCCATGAGTTGGCATAAGGTGGCTAAAATAGGAGCGATCAACGGGCCAATGAGGTAGCACCTCTGATCGGACGCATTTCTTCGATACCATTCTATTACTTTGTGATTGATTTGGTGGCCACCCTTCGATATTTATTGGGAGTGTGTTCCGAGGTGGGCGGTAGTGACTGCTATGCGTTTCCACCAGCCCGGATGCGTAATTAGTATACCTACCCTGGCATTGCCTAGTTGTGCCGTGTCACCTACCAAATCGAGCTTTACTACGAGTTTGGATTTGCGCCGTAGCCTGTGGAGTATTGAGGGTAGCCCCCGATCTGGGAGTATGCTAATACTGGATAGACTACTGGGACTATTACGTATTAAGGTGGAAAATGTAAAGCCTTAACGCTATTTAAAAGTAAGTTTATTTTACTATAGACATTATTATATTAGCGAAATATTACTACATAGTAAATAGTTTAACGGATCCTTAGAGGATGGTTAAGAATGTTAATCCGGACTCGAGTGTTTTGTGTTTTGCTTTACGCTCGGGTCAGATTGAGTGATACAACATTCGAGACTCGCCTTTGGAGTTGGAGCTTTCTTGGAGATCCAACTATCTATTTCCCTTTTAGTTATCCAGTTGATTCCAGTGATGTATTCTGGTTTATACCTGATTATCATATTGAGACTTCTGTTGTATCTTGTTACTTCTGTTGTATCTTGTTAACTCTGATGTATATATATATATAGTAGCTTCGTGAAATACTATTTCTTTGTTTCCGCTGCATTGTTATATTACTCTGTGTTTGTGATCTGTGATTTATTTACTGTATATTTTGAGTTTTGCCCAATTTATATTTACAATCTATTGTTTTGAATTATTCAAGTCCGACATGTGTGGATTTATTGTCGATTTGAATGGTCCAAAATATTGGGTCGTTACATGTGGTATCAGAGCTCTGGTTTTAGGCAAACTTAGCATATAGAGTAAATTTAATTACAGGATCACTTTCGTTCGTGCTTGAATCTCTTCCTCTTTGATTTGGTTTCCTTTGAATTTTGTAACTCTCCCACTTGTTCTGAAATCCATCCTTGTCTCCCCTATTCGTGCTTCTTGATTCTGGAGTATCCCATAACTCCACTTCGAATGATCTCTATAATAAATCGGCGGTCTCGCCAATCTTTGAATAATCTGTAAAGGGGTGAAACTCCTTTACAATCGGTATTGATTCACCGGAGATTTCTGTATCCTCGGTTTACGATGCTGCTATCTTTTGCTATACCCGAATTCTATCTCTGGAGATCGAATGACGATTTGCTCTAGAATTCTACCTCGATCTTATTTTGAAGTCACGGTTGACCCAGTTAAGGTTGCCCGCGATTAATATTGGTATACCCATCTTCCTACTCTGATATTCAATCATCTTATCTCCCTATCGAGCCTATCTTCGAATTTGAATTCTTTTGGTTAGGATCTCTCTAATTTGAATCTCTATCCTTATTATTGGAATCCATTCTTGTATCGTCCAGTGAGGGAGTGTATTTGTAAATTAATATTAAAATGTTTTATAGTGTGTTGTTTGAGTTGTTGATGTTGATTTGGGTTTTCAATCGATTCGTCTGATCAACGCTATCGATAGGATTTCCAAAACACTCGAACAGAGCAAACTAACACAATATTATTTTAAAATTTGGTAAATGAAATTAATTTGTATGATTATATTATAAATATATAAGTAAAATTTTCTGGAATTTGAAAAGTTAATTAAATTGGTTGTTTGAAATGATAATATTTGATTATCATTTATTGTTCTATAAATGAATTTATAAACATGGTTTATAAATTGATTTGGAATTGAAATGAATTTAAATCAGGAATTTGGGAATTAAATTTCCGGTGATTTCAAGCTTTGGTTTTTAAATTTTTAAAATATATATTATTGAAGGTATTTTCGAATAGAAACCGTTTTCAAAGAATTTTAAAATGTTTAAATCTGTGCTCTTCTCTTTTGTCGCTGGAAAATAATTTCGGTGATGGCGGCCGCATCATCGACATTCATTTTCGAGTTTCGAAGTGGAGAGACTATTCTGTAGCTTTGCTACAGTTTTGCTTTGGAAATTAAATTGATTTGAATTTCTAAAATATGACTTGATTTATAATATATATTAATATATGATTTTAAATTTGATTTGATATATATTGTATGTGTATATATATATATATTTACCTCTAAATTGTTTGAAGTTAATCGGAAATTTAATTCATAAATTTATGTTAAAAGGGTGATTTTAATTTTTAAATAAAGCCAATTTTTGAATAAATATGTAAACTTGAATAGTGGAATTGAAAATTTTACTTGTATAATACTCAATTACCATCCAATATAACTTACCTAAATTATTCAAAAGTTGAATATGTAATTAGATAATATACAATATAAAAGGGTTTTATAAATAAAATAAAATTTTAATTATAAAAAGATTAATAGAGGTAAATAGAATAAAAAGTTAATTGAATAATATACAGTATAAATGATGTTAGAGGAATTTATAAATAAATTAGGGTAGTATAATAAGTGTAAATACTTAATATATGTGATAAGATATATTATTTGGAATAAATTTAATTTGGAATAAAGAAGAATTAAATTTGTTGAATAAAATATGATTATAATAAATGACTATTCAAATTTATGATTTTAGAAATTATAAAACGATGATAATTGAATAATAAGTTAATTGAATAATAAATGAGATAAATAAAATGAAGTTTGTTTTGAAGAAATTAATAAATTGAAATTAGTTCAACTTATTGAAATACCTTGAATTTAAAATCAATTATTGAATATAAATTAATTTAAATTGAAATTTATATGGCTTTAAATTAATTGTTTTATTTTGTTTTTCCAATCTATCTTTCTTTCTGGTTGTTTCTATTCTCCTACCTCGTTCTTTTTCAGGGACAAAAAGTTTTGAGTGAGGGAGAGTGTAACGACCTGTAAATTTTAGTGGTTTTATTTATTTAATTAATTCAAATTTTAAATAAAAATATTTTGAAATAAAAATTTGATATTTGGAATACGTCTCCTTAAACATAGAAACTGGTAAATTTTCATCAGATGATATGGAAGTTTATTTTCTTGTGTACAATTTTATTTAAATTTAAATCAGTTAAATTTGATGATAATAAAATGTTTTTCAAACTTAAATATTTTTACACAATAAATTTGTAAATCATCTTCTGAGTGAGGCGTCATATTTCATTTCTTTAAATTTTGACCGCTATTGCTCCGTTCATCTTATTTTTGACAATTTTGCAGCATTTCGGTACCGATATTGACTTTTGTTAGCTTGATCGTACCACTGACATCTATATACCGTTTTGATCATCTCGTCGTGCCGATCTTTGTTGTATATTCAATTCTGTGATTCGGATTTCTGATACCCGGCGATATCTATGAAATAATGATCCGTATCGGTACCGTTTGAGCTTCTTGAATTCTCGTGACTATTCGTATATCTACCTGGTGAATTCAATCAGCCAGTTGTTATTAATATTTTCTTAATTTAATTTTTGACTTTAACGGTTCCTATACTTCAATACATCTGTTCATTTGGATCCGTTCGTCACTTGTGAGAATAATAGAAATTTACATGATCATCTTCTTCTTTTGTTCCTCCTCCTCACTGCAGATACACCCACGTTAATATTCCATCTTCACGCGATCAATCACCTCATACCTTTCCTCTACTTCTCGGCCAAACGTCTCCTCATCGCGTCCCCGCTTCTCTGCCCTCACCGTTTCCAAAGCACAACCGACTCACTTTTCTCACTTTCTCACAAGAGCGCAACCATCGGCGAACAGCAGGCGCATTCCTCCTCTCTTCTATATAGGTACTATATAGATATCATATTACAGTTATATATATATAAACATAGAGGGTCGAGATCAGTCTGTTATTAATATATATTCGTGTAATAGTTTTATATAATGTAAAAGTTTTGTGAACTATACTCACTGTTGTGTTTCGTATATATACATATGAAGTTTAGAATATAAAGGTAATATATATAATTATTAATACGTATTGTGGTGATGAACTTTCTGTGGAGTTTTGTAAGTATATATATATGTATACTTATATATATATATTGGTTATATGCGTATACATGAATTCTGTTTTGTTTATATATGTAGTATATAGTGTACCCAAGCTATCGGTTCTGTTGTATAAAAATATGATTGATATAAGTATATATCTCTGTTTTGGAAAAATACCTTACCGTCTAAAATATGATATGTTAAAAAGGTTTACAGTAGTTTATATATTAAATACTTTATATATGTATACGTCTGTTGCAATCTTCTTTCATCTACATAATGGTCTGTTGTGGACATGTAAAGTGTCCTTATTTTTGTGATTTTATTTTTTATATGTATATAGATATATACAGATCTGGTTAAGGAAATTTTATATGTTGGCAAAATGTAAATTTTATGTTTGATTTTTTTTGTTTATAGTTTTAATGTTGTCGGTTATAATATATATATATATATATATATATATATATATATATATATTATCGGTTGGTATAATACTGCGTGTTTTATTTTAAAAGTATGTCTATATATATTATGTGTAAGTTTATGGCGTATAATATGTTATATATTTGTTTATATCTACAAGTATATATTTCTATTATATATACATATATTTTCGAATAGTTACAACAATTCTATATGTTTGAACTGTATATAGTTACAACAGTTTTATATGAGCTTGAGTTTTAGTTTATATATATATATATGTATGTATGTATTTAGTTATATATATAGCTGTTTATATCAAGTGTGACAAGTTATCTATTTTTGGAATCTGGTTTTGTAGTATATATGTTTACTGTTATACATTTTGTTAGTTTATGTTTAAATTCAGTTTATAAAAAAAATGTGTGCAGGGTAGAGACTTGTTTTATAATTTCCGTTGTTTAAGTATTTTTTTGAAGACGTAAAATGTATTAATAATATATATATATATTCTGTATATATATATCAAGATGATTCTGATTCGTTTTATCAATTTCGATTTATCAGCTTGTCTATCGAATTCGTGCCCATCTTGCTTTGCTTTGAAATTCGTGCCTGGATTCGTAGCTCATTTCTGTATCCAATCTCTAGCCTCGAATGGTGAGCAATCACTCACGATTAACGTTCTAATATTTATTAAATTTGATTTCAATTGAAACGACAATTGAAATATGCTGTTGTTAGATATTTATATTGCTATATATATGCCATTATCTATATTTGTTCACCTATGACATCTGACACCATTATCTGTTATTTATATTGATGATATATGCCTGTTATATTATTATCATATCTGTTATCACTCTACAAGTTCCCTGTTAGTATAGAATTCACTATGGGTTGAAATGATACATACCCGAACGATCTGTAGAATAGGAGAAAATCGTTATGGGTTGAAATGATAAACCCAAGCGATTTTCATTGAATTGAATTTGGGATTGCGGGTTGAAATGATATATACCCGTATATATTTAAATTACGGATTGAAATGATAAATATCTGTATCACTTGACCATATGGTAGAAAATTATATACAAACACCGTTGGTCTATATATATAAATATTTTGAAAATGATTTCTATGGTTTTGAAAAGAAATGTATAGTTTTAATAAATATTGATTTTAAAGATTTATTAAAGTTGATTTAATAAAGTTGATATATAATATGTTTAAGTATTTATTTAAATTTATATTTTCAAATATAGAGTTTGAAATGATTCAGGTTGTAAAGATAAATTTGAAATTTATTTGAAATTATATTTATTTAATAATTATACTTAAATAAGTTTGATTTGAAATTTATTGAATTTGAAATTTTAAAGAAGTGTCTTACAACTTGAAATTTGATTAAAGGTGACTTAAATGGATATTTCAAACTTATATAAATTTAAATGGGATATTTTGTAAATTGAAGTTGTATTCAAATGATATTGAAATAATTAAGTAAATATTTCAAAACTAAATAATAGAAAAGTGAATTGATATATATATATAAGATTATCGAATTTAGTTTTGAAATGTGGAATATTTGAAGCTTTGAAATATATTGAAATTGAAATGGTTTAATTGCGGTTCAAATCGATATTTGAAATCGATATAACTTGAAAATGTTTAATTGAATTGGAATTGAAATTGATGATTTGGATTTGATAAAATTTGAATTTGGAATTTGAATTGATTTGAATCGATTTGTGAAAGTCGGGGAAACTATTTTATTTTATAAAGTAATTTAAAAATTATATTTAAAACTATTGATATTTTACTCTATAAATTATTTTAATATAAACTATTTTAATATAAATCATTTTTAATATAAATTATTTTATTATAAACAATTTTAACTCATAACTATTTATATAAACTATTTTATTATATATACTAATTTTAATATCTAAACTGTTTAAGAGGAAAGTGTTATGATTTCCAAAATGCTATAATTTCAAAGTGTGATGATTTCCAAAATGCTACGATTTCAAAGCTGTGATTTCCAAAGTATTTTGATTTTAAAAGACTATGATTTCGAAAGCTTTATAACTTTGGAAAGTGATATGATTTTTGGAAATGGATATATTTGAAATGGAAATGATATCGTATTGATTTGGATTTTGAAATGAAAATGATATTTTGGTTTTGAAGTATAAACTATTTTGAAATGACCGCGGTGTTATAATAATGTTTGGTTGTTAAAGAGACCGAGATCGGATATGGGCATACTCTCTGTCGATACCGAAAATCACTTTAAAAACTGTGTACGCGGTGGAGATTCCAGAATGAAGTAGGATGGTGGCGACGATTCCTATTGAGGTATATACGTGGACCCAACTCCCATGAGTTGGCATAAGGTGGCTAAAACAGGAGCGATCGATGGGCCAATGAGGTAGCACCTCTGATCGGATGCATTTCTTCGATACCATTCTATTACTTTGTGATTTATTTGGTGGCCACCCTTCAATTTTGATTGGGAGTGTGTTCCGAGGTGAGCGGTAGTGGCTGTTATGCATTTCCACCAGCCCGGATGCGTAATTGGTATATCTACCCTGGCATTGCCTAGTTTTGCCGTGTCACCTACCATATCGAGCTTTACTATGAGTTTGGTTTTGTGCCGTAGCCTGTGGAGTATTGAGGGTAGCCCCTGATCTGGGAGTATCCTAATACTGGATAGACTACTGGGACTATTACGTGTTAAGGTGGAAAATGTAAAGCCTTAACGCTAGTTAAAAGTAAGTTTATTTTACTATAGACATTATTATATTAGCGAAATATTACTACATAGTAAATAGTTTAATGGATCCTTAGAGGATGGTTATCCCAAACATCCTTTGAGTTACTTGTATTTCAGTTGATATTTCACTTGAGTTGGATTTATTGATATAAGAATGTTAATCCTGACTCGAGTGTTTTGTGTTTTGCTTTACGCTCGGGTCAGACTGAGTGATACATCATTGAGACTCGCCTTTGGAGTTGGATCTTTCTTGGAGATCCAGCTATCTATTTCACTTTCGGTTATCCAGTTGATTCCAGTGATGTATTCTGGTTTATACCTGATTATCATATTGAGACTTCTGTTGTATCTTGTTACTTCTGTTGTATCTTGTTACTTCTGTTGTATCTTGTTAGCCCTGATGTATATATATAGTAGCTTCATGAACTATTATTTCTTTGTTTCCGCTGCATTGTTATATTACTTTGTGTCTGTGATCTGGATTTATTTACTGTATATTCTGAGTTTTGCCAAATTTATATTTACAATCTGTTGTTTTGAATTATTCAAGTTCGACGTGTGTGGATTTATTGTCGATTTGAATGGTCCAAAATAGTGGGTCGTTACACTTCGTCTTGAAATCCGCCAATTGATTAGGCTCTACAACAATTACTATACAACGAAGTTATTTCCTCAAATACAAAATTGTCATGGACTCCAATGAACATAAATTTTTTCTTGTTTTTCCCCATATTGGGAAAAGGCCCAATAAATTTGGTGCCTACTTTCCAACTACCCAAATCGTATGGCCTTCACACGCTACCTAATCAATTCTAACTTTCCAAAGTCTTGCAGTATAAATCTGGTCCGAGTAAAATTTGTCGGTGGTTTTCCACCCACAATTAGGCGATTTACATGGCCTCCCGAAAAAATGCTTCAAGGGTGTCATACCAATTTTCTATTAGTGATTACAATCCTACGCGAATTCTACTAAGGGTAAGCGCTACTCCTAAGGTCCTCTAAAGTCCAAGATGCAAGCTCTCAACAAATCCTCTAAGTTCCCATCCATTTCTTCAATTTGTCCTTCGGTCTTCATTTGATAAGCGATCCTCAGATTCAACGAAGTCCCTAAAGCTAGTTCCTAAATCTACAAGCATACTCCTCCAAAATTTGCTAGTAAACTAAGGGTCCCTACCACTAACGATGTAAAGCAAAACTCCATGAAGTTGTGTTAGAGATGCTGTGGTTCCACTGCTTCTAACGGAAAATTCTGCCACTTCCTTGTTCAATAGGAAATTCCATTCTCATTCCTATACATTTTCTCTTTTCTTAGCATGGTGGAATTTTGTGAGCCAAATACTTATGTTTACCAAAATCTAAAGTTTTGGGATTGAAATATTTACTCACTTTAGGCTGCTAACCTAATTTCCCCATTAACTCCAGTTTTATCTTTGGTCTATCGCTAGTTAAGTGTTCCCATAAAATTTCCTTATTTACTTTGCTTCCCAATATATATCAAGTGGTTTAATTCTCATTCATAATTTCTGCACATGAATAAAATGGAGATATATCTTATACCACATCATCCACATTTCCAATAACTAAGGAAGACAACCAGCGACTATAATCCAAGAACACCAAAAGAAAATTTTACTAGAAGTTGTCATTTATTATCAGTTAAAATAAATGGTGTTGAGGTCTTAACACTCCTTTCTAAATTATGATGGGCTATTTTTAATATTTCATTCCATTGCTTCCCATTTCCTTAATTTCCCTTTTTCGGTCTTTAGTAAATGTGGTACATTTATTGCTTTAATTAATATCCATAGCAGTTGATCATTACTGTCAAAATTGGATCATTTCCAATTAATCCTTCTTCAATCATTTTAACCTTCTTTAGGTTTCCAAAATCCATTCATTACTCAAATTTCTTTCTTCCACAAATGCAATATCAAGTTTCCTTAATCAGTCCCCATTATATTACTTTTCCTCTCATTAATCACAAATTTATTGCCCATTAAATTTGTAATTAACGTCCATAAATCTTAATCCGTTAATTACTAACAAATACGCGTATAGTCATAATCTATGCTATCTAATATATTCTAGTCGTTTAGTGATATCTATATCTAATACTAGTTCTACAACTAGAATACTCATTTCCATATTTCAATTTATTGAAGCTATCCTTCATAAAGGACTATCGTCATAAATTAACCACAATTGAGATTTTTGCTTTATTTGAAATTACAAGGAATTATTTCTTTTCATATTATTGAAATAGAGAGTGAAGAAATAGATAGTGTAAATGGAAAAGAATGTCTATCTCTTACACATTTCTTTCCTTTTTAGTGTATTCCTTATTACTTCAAACAACGCACTTTTATACAATTTTTTTGGGAATTGGATAATTTATGGAAATTACACGGAAACTGCTCCCAAATTAAAATATAGAAATTTATATCCAATGGGCAACTAAATTAACAAGCCAATTATAGATCTGGAATTTCTTTACACCTTACCAACTTCTTCAAATAGAAGTTTGTGACTAACTTCAAATTTCCAGATCAGGTTGTACATTTTGTTTCTATTTTATTCATATCCTAAAAACCTTAGTTTATCCTACCACCTAGGTCATGATCCGTACCTACTTCATAATTTTTTTTATAAAATCATTACTTCCGTTCACGAAATAAAATATCTTCATACAAATAAACTTGTTTAAAAATAAGCACTTATTACTTCATTTCTTGCAATACTTTAAACATGAAGTATCAAATTCAGTATCTCCATCTTTGAAAATGTAGACTTTAAAGAAAACCTTTATTAAAGATTCAAAATTCGCTTGTTCCCAAATAGGAATAAAATAATCTCCTTTTTAAAACTTTCCTTATCAAAACTTTTTTCTTCAAAAGTTAGACTTTCTAATTTATGGCGTTCAAAATTTTCTTGGTTTTTCAAAAAGGAACTTATGAAAAACTTTCTTTTTCAATAGCTTACTAAAATAAGGATTTACTCCTTTTTGAAAATAGGATTTTAACATAAAAGATTCAAAAATTAATTATCTTTCCAAAATAATATGTTAGACCTTTTTTTTTCAAAGAGTTTTCGATCTATAAGAATTATCATTTATAAAACAGTAAATTTTCCACAATTATCATTTCAAAATAACAATTATTTCCTTCTAAAGCATACAATAATATTTATTACCTTATCACATAAAATATACTATTATTTAATGAAATATATCTTATAAATTTTTCTCAAAAACTCTTAAAATCTTTTGCAACACTTTTCTTTCTCAAATCTAATATTATTACTATTCAAATAACTTTTGTATTCAAATTAGGAAAAACATATAAAATTCTCATCTCTTAATAAATGCTTCTCTTATACGAAAACATCTACCTTATTTATCAATCATCATTTGAATCCAGTTGATGGTTAAAGATACCTTTTATAACTTTATACGGTAGTAAAATAGATGGAGTAGACAAAGATAACTCCTATCTTATTATATTACTCTTTCAATATCTCATCTACCAGGATTCACAATTCTATTATTACCTAAATTACAGCCATTATTCTCTACATTACCTTATATGGGAATGTCTCTCCTACCTATCTTATCGGACATTCCTATCTTTCTATTTTCAATCTTCTATTCCAAAATAGGTGTTATTTCTATTTATAAACCCTTAAAAAGAGTTCTAAAGAAAGAACTTTTAGATTTTTAAATAAGGTAAAATAGAAGAATCAAAGAACCAAAAATTGAAATCAAATTAAAAGGTTAACAAATGAAAACTTTTCAAGTCATTAATTTACAATCAAAACCATCTACCATCTTGTATTTAAATAAATTCACTGCTTTTAAAATTGCATTACCTTTCCAAACTTTTCCAAAACTAATGGTGGTATATTTCCAAAGTTTTCTAAAACTATATTTATATTTTCAGAAATTTCCAATTTATACAGCCTCTAAGAAGTTATAGAGGAAAGAACTTCCAAATTTATTACGTAGGAAATATAACATAGAAAAATAGAAGAACACAAAAACAAGGAATTTGAAAGCTTTTCTAGTTTAATCAAATTTTAATTTGAGAAGTTAATAAATGGAAACTTTTTTTTTCAACTTCTCAAGTCGCCAAATTCATAAATTAAATCACCTACCAAAATTTTCACTACCCTTTCTAAATTTACAACCTCTTTTCAAACTTCTTACAAAACAAATGGTGATATAATTTAAAAGTCATCTAAGATCACATTTTATCAAAAATTTCTAACTCATAAGATTTTAATCTTTTGAAAGGCACTTTCAAAATTTTCAAGGGGTTTTCAAAGAAACTTCTATTTAGTCAAATTATGTTCCAAGTGGTAGGATTAAATTTTGTTCTTTCTTTTAAACTTTTGTACTCTACCTTTTAAAAATCTAATTTCCTTCTTGTGGCGATAAATGTATTCCTTCTTATGAAAGTTTGCTCATATGCTTACTTTCGTATTTTATTAATACTTAACACCTTCATTTGTTACCTCTATATATGTTAATTTGTTTGTATTAATTGCCAGCTTAACAGACGTTTCCTTAAGTCATTTATTTCTTATTAACCTTTCCATATACGATTGATATCCTTATTACCTTAATACTTATAGGGCCTACAAAGAAGTATAAATTTAACTCTATTTATTTTTCAACTCATAGTTGCTTTGTCCACCCTTTCAAAATATGGTAGCAGCTACTTCTATAGTCGGAATTTATAGAATTACTGTAAACGCATTATTGGCGTCAAAATTGGCCACCAACACCCAATTATGCAAAAGACCCAATATCCAATCCAATCACAGAAAATGAAGAGAAATAAATAAAGAACAAAATTAAAACAATCAGAAAGCAAGTAAAAGGAGACAAGATTTATAGTGGTTCGGCTAACTCTGGCCTACGTCCACTCCCAAATAATCCTTTTTATTATACTGAAGTTTGTTTACAGTTACAATCCGAAATCCAAGAATAAAATTGACAGAGTGTAGCCTAGCGTGAAGATAAAGAGAGGCAGAAAGAAGATCCCTCTTCTGATGCCATGCCTGCTGTATTTATAGGGGAAGACATGCGCAGATCGGGCCGAAACTTTGGTAGAAGGATCGAGAGACCAAGATGAGGCCACCCAAAAATTTCCAGGCCCATTGGGGCCATAATAGGGATCGGTACCGATCTCGTTTTTGGTGTAAAATTGGGGTATGATCCCTCTGGGGTTTCCCCATGATGTTAGCTACTTTCCCTCCAAATTTCGTGCCATTTTGACTTACGGTTTGTGAGATATCACATTTTCCGTGAGGTGGTGTTGCTTGAATTCTGTTCCCGCCGAATCCTCTAAAGGGATAGGTATCGATCCCTCCAATCTTCTCCAAATGACATGAAATCCCTAAGGGAGATTCTCCATGTTATATTATGTATATCTTCAAGTTTCATGCCAATATGGATTAGTAGAACTCGAGTTATTGAGCAACCTTTGTTGCAATATGGTGTTAAAGATGATTATAGCCGACCCTATGGAGGGATAGATACCGATCCCACCAACTTGCTCCAAATGTTATGTGATCCCTATGGGGTGTTCCACATCTTCTAATAAGCTTATCCTCTAAGTTTCATGTCAATTGAATGTGTTGATGTTGAGATATTGATCGACCTTTGCTATGAAGTTGGGTTTAGCCGACCCCTAAGAGGGATAGGTACCGATCCCTCTTTCTTCATCCAAATGATATGCGATCCCTAGGGCAGGCTCCCTAGGGTCCCACATCTTGCTCACAAAGTTTCATATGCATTGAACTTGTAGATCTTGAGATATTGATTGTTTTCCACAAGAATGCTCATGTACTTTGAAGTATGCTGATCCCTCTTGTTGGAGCCAATCTATGCCGATCCCTCTTACGCATTAAGCCATATTTCATACTTCGAACATTCTTCCTTACATATCTATCAATTCCTTTCAATCTTGACTTGATACTATTATCTATACCTGATTTATGAGCCCAATAATCGTCGCTTTGTACTCATCGGCCTTGATAATCGTGAAGTCTGTTAGGTTAAATCCGCCTGTATACTGCCGTAGAAAAAGGTAGGTTAACACCTGTCGACCGATTAACGTCAATTATTGCAATTAATATATTTAATTGTTCATTTTTTTTAAATTACTATATGACTGTTATTTTTCCTTCATGTACAATTTCAGTAGTAAACCCTATTTTTGTTCAATCTATAATTCCAATAATTTACGTATGATTTTGGGATATCGTTATTTCAAGTTTATTCAGGTTAAAATTAACATCAATAGGGTAAAGTTATATATATATAAATATCTATGTATGTATGTAAGTAAGTAAGTATGTATGTATGTATATCAAATTCCTGATCCAATATTCAAGGTGAACAAAAAGAACATATGCATATACTTCAAATTTACATCAAATTTGTAATTACTTACAATTTCTAGATAATAACATCTCAATTTAAATAAACCAATTCTAGATCAACTAGGGTATAAATAAACTCAATTACATATAAATCAACATAATTAACAATGAACCCACTCACCTCTAGTAAGCTATTCCCTCTTTTATTCGTTTGGAATCGTGTAACACCCCTAAAATTTAGCGAAAATAAGAAAATTAAATTTAAATAAAACAAGAGCTAAAGTGAAATTTTCACGGACATCCGAATTTGGCTATGAAACTAGCGCCATTTCGTTTGTAATGATTTTCTGGATAATACATCACTTCGAAATCGGAGTTAGTACTGAGAAGTTATGGGGGTTTGAAAATTCAAAAACAAAAAAAATCTGAAGAGGAAAAACATATCAAAATTTACCCAGAAGCGGTCAACCATTAGGTTTCGGTGGTCGACCTATAGGGGTCGACCATTGTATTAAAAGTCTGTAAAACTTATATTGTACTTTGAGAACAGTGTATATGGTAATTAAGTATTTTGGAGACTGTTTTCTAAAATGTCTATTTTTCAGTACTTATATTTTAATTATTTCCACTGTGAGATCTGAAATTCTAGATTGTCATAGAATTTACTCTTATAATTATGCTCTGCAATGTTTTGAAAATCCAACAGCTCGTATTTCTTAGCATGATGTGAGTTTGAAAGTCACCATAAACTTTGGATCGGTGTGTCGAAAAGTGCGAGTTGTTGCACTTGGTATTAAAGCTTGGGTTTAAGATTCCTTAGGATTTAGGCACGCATTGAGCGACATACTTGAAATTTTTTTCCAAAAGGTTTTTCAATAAGTTTTGAAAGTGTATTTAAAGAGAATACATACATACATACATAGATATAAATATGTGTATGTATGTATAGTTTTTAAAGATTTATTACACTACAATCAATTATCCTTGTTAATATTATCACCGGTAAAGTTGAAAACAATTCCCAATCACAGATAGTGAGAATGACTAATTTTTAAAGGAATGGCTCTAGTAGGCAGCTAAGGTTCCTGACATGAATATCCCTATATTGTTCCATTGGTATCTATAAGCGAGGAGACAAAATGAGCCTAATCTGACTAAGGGAGTATAATTATAATTTTCTAACATGTGTATTAACACACAACACCCTAAATATTTTGACTTATAAGGTAGTTCGCTTATCCCTTATATAAGTAGACAATTGTGGTTAGGGTAAAGATTAAGGTTATAATTGTTGAGGTGAAAAATAAACTTTTCATAGTGTTTACCCCATAAAAAAGGCTAGTAGAGGTTTTATATACCAACTAGCAGTAGTAAGCAAATTATGGACTTTAGCATAAGTAAAGAAGATTAGTACCATGAGACCCATATAATAGGAATATGATGTTGATAGCATAAGAGGGACATAAAGGAAGACTTTACAAATTCAAGATGGATTCCCGAGTTAAAGTAGAAATCTTATTCTCATATTTACTTAAAGGTATGGCTAGAGTTGGAGTCAGGCACTGTATTGGAAAACAAACTTGCGTTAACCATCTTTGAAAATGACGGAAATCTTATGCATTAGGTATAAGTGGGCTTAGGTAATTAGGTTGTTATTGTCTACTTCGATTTAAGTGATAAACCAATGAAAATGTTTTTTAGAAGTTGGAAATAGTAAATGTTTGATATTTTAAATAGAAAAATGTGGTTTATGATTTTATATAAAGTAATCAAACAAACTTTCTGGACTTTGTGTAAAAAGTAAAAATTAGAGAATTTGATAAAAAGCGATTTATCAATAGCTGAAAATTTTTGTTTTGTCTTTTAAGCACATTGTTACACTTACCCACAATGTGCACTTTGTTTTTAATAATAAAACTTTTGGAAAAAAAATTAAGAATTATGTAAGACCCAACTTTTAAACTCTTTTTATAAATAAGAAATGGTCAGTACTTGAAAATAACTTTTATCGGTGTGTGTCAAACTCTATAATAATAAGTTAAAATACTATGTTTCCCTAGATAATACACTTTTGTGAAAGTTTCTTATTTATGAAAGAAAATTTTAAAATAGCGTGTTTTATGTACATTTTGCTAAGTTAAGCTTAACCCTTTTTATAATTTAACTAAATAAAAATGTCATGATTTTAGTAGAAAGGACATGCTTGTTAAAAATGAAAACCGGCTCTTATAATTTTAAAAACTCATTAGTTTTGTGGAAATGATGTTAAAATCAAAGGTTTTGATTTAAAAAGGTAAAATGAAAATATTATGACTATCACTTAAACTTATAAGAAAAGAAATGGATTAGAGTTAGATAAATAGAATTAAATAGCCCACTAGGATAAAATCGACTATGGAATTTAAAAGTATTGAAATGGTTTGGACAAAGATAAGAAATAACATAGGAATTTAGTGATGTTAACCATAAAATATTCAGAAGAACGAAGGTATGAAAGAAGGGTCACGAGAGCATGAGGAAAGATCAGAAAGCGCCGAGATGTTCTAGATAATCATACCTTCTGACAAGGAGCTTCCGGCGAAGTCCAAGGCTATCTTTCAAAGTCCATAGGCAGGATGATGCTCCAAGAATCCACCTTTCGACTAGAACGAGAAGTCTTTCAAAAAGACAAAGGAGAAGGAGCTCAAACCAAAACTTTCGAAGGAGTTGAGAGGATGCGTCCATCAAGATTTAATAGCTTCAAACCTTCCGAAGTAGTCGAAAGGTTCCGTTCAGGGAGCTCTTACCTTTCGAAGAAGATGAAGAAATCAAAGCAAGCAGGTGCAACTCCATGATGACCTTTTCGAAAGCATAATAATCCTTTCGGGCCGGTTGGAACACCTACTGAATACCTTTTGACGGTGTTGAAGAGTCTATGATGAAAGCAACATTCATAAGTAAGCAAAGAACGTAAAGCAACCTTCCGACAACATTCAAGGAAAGCTCGGCTCTCGGAACATCTAAGTAAAAAGCGACCTTTCGACCAAGTTGAAGGGTTCACAATAGCCAGAAATCTTCTGGCACCTCTGAAGGGTTCACATACTGTATAGATGACAAACCTTTCGACAAGGGCAAAAGGTTCCTAAAAACAAATAAAAGAAAAGACCCTTCGGCAGCATTCAAGGATCCACGATGACATGTGAAAGGAAAACCTTTCATTGGAACCGAAAGGTTAGCAATTGTATATAAGAAGGGAACCCATCGATCCAGCCGAAAGCACAGAGACAGAAGAATGGTCGTCGGCATCTATAAATAAGACCCAAGGGGTCCTGTTTCAGGGGCGGATTTTTTCTCATTCTAATCTTGTAACTTCTAAAATAAAAGCTCTGCATCCCTAATTGGGTAGTGATTTGGGGAATTTAATAAATGTGAAGACTTTTCTTGGATAAAGAGGGAAGTCTTAAGCTTCGTGAATTTACTTTACAATCTACCATAATTTTCAGGTGTAGTTCTTCCGAAAGGCTCTTGTCAACAAAGATAATAATATTCCTTCTAGACAATCTTTATAACCCTTTGGAAACCTCTATCCTGCAACTTAAACCCTTCGACTAAAAGGGAAGCTTGCTTGAATCGACATTCATAAAACCTTTCCGAGCCATAAAATCTATGGATCAAACTTTCGACAAGGGTCATAACCTGCCATATCCCGACAACCTTTGCATCCCTCCGAATCTCAAACGACTATTTTTTTTCAACCTTTCGGTAAGGATCCAGGTCAACCCTCTATATAAGGCAAATGAAGGAAATTCTATCTTGATCAAGGAAATAGCTTTTGGGAGAAATCTTATAAAGGTTCATTTAAATCGGTGATCACTCTATATTAACTCAGCAAAGCCGAAAGGTCTTATCAAATCTTGTTTCTAAGCTTTCTTGACATCACCGAAAGGTCAGAATCAAAGTCTAATTCCAAGCAGAGATATATAGATAATTCTATGTATCATCGACCCTTCGGTATATTTTGGCTTAATCCTATTACTTGAGGTAACTTGGAACTATTAGCAAGACATTTACGGATCTTCCGAGAGATTCCACTTTCTACCATTTCCCAATATCTTTGTCTACTGGGATTCTTTAGGGTGTTGACCATAAATTTGGTTAAAAAAAACTTAACCTAATTAGAAAAGAAGGCCTTTGTGAAGACTTCAAACAACCTCAACAAAGCCGGAAGGTCACTTAGCCCAAGTTTCAAAACCTTTCAACGACAACGGAAGGTTTGATATAGGGCATATCAACTAAATAAGTTAAACTGAAAGGCAATCAATAAAAGGAATCATGTCTTCTGTTCTCATAAGAAGAAATCCATCCTTCTTATCATATCTTTGGGGTGTTGACAAGAAATCTTGTTAACATTTTTGGCGCTAGAAGGAGGGCTTGAACCTACGATCTCTGATAACTTTCATCCCCAATCAATTATATAAAGAGCCTTGACTAAAAGAGGAGTATGGGCAAAGCTAAAAGTAGTAGCAACAAACCAAACAAAGAGGCTACATCACAGTCAACCTTTAAAGGTCACATTGTCTCAAATCATAAATTAAGCAAAACTGAAGTTGGGCAACCTTCAACCCTAACAAAATTGGAAAGAAATATGATCATGGTTCAGAATCAACAGCCACAAAAGATGATAATAAAGGAGTATTCAGAAAGAGCCCCAACCCGGGAATCAATAAGGATTATGGAAATGAAGAATGAAGTTCAACCTTCAAATGATATAGAGGATCAAGGGTTAAACCGAGATAGTCAAGTAAATAAATCTCTTGAGCAATCAAATAGCCTTATCCTAGAATACAACATGATACAGAAATGAGACCAACCAAAATGATAACCTACACCATATAGTGGTTAATGCACTTAGAGAAAAAGAAATTTATGATCCTGAAGAATATGTTACCCTGCAAAAGGCCCTCTTTTTCGAAGAAAGAATGGCGACAAATCTCCCTTCGCACATTCAAATTCCTTCACTAAAATATGATGGAACAATTGATCCAGATGATCAACTTGTCGTCTTTGAAAACTGGATGAACTTATACAATGCTCCGGAGGTAGTTCGCTGTAAACTTTTTCCCGTTACTTTTCAAGGAGCAGTAATCAAATGGTATAGGAGTTACCGAATGGGAACTATCTATTTTTGGGAACAATTTACTTGCAACTTCGTGGCTCAGTTTTCTATATTTAAAGATACAACTATGGAATTTAGTCTACTAGCAACTATCAGACAAAAGCCAGGGGGGCTACTTGGCGAATATTTAAACAGATTCAGCGCCGAAGCATTAAGGGCAGAAAGTGCAACTAATGGAGAAAAGCTTATGTCAGTTCGATCGGGGTTAATTGAACAAACCCCATTTTGGAAAGATCTTTATATCAATGGGTGCAAAGATCTACAATATTTCTTTCTTCGGGCTGAGAAGATTATTCAATTGGACGAGATGCACCATGCTAAGAAAGAATTCCACCGAGAATCCAAGGAAGAGAAATCTGATTTTAGGCACCTTGACAAGAGGCCAAGGGAAAGTTAAAACCCAAAGGGAAGTCAAAGAAAGAGTTCTAAAATGAATTGTGCAGTCCTAAGCAAACCCCTCTCCTACATATATGCTAAGATAAAATGAAATGAGAATTTTATTGCGCCTCAAAAAGTTCAGAGTGCCCCAGAGTCAAATAAAGGAGGAAGTTACTACGAGTACCATAAAGCAAATGGACATGAAACCGATGAATGTTGTATCTTGTCAAATAAAATTCAAGACATGGTCAGGTCGGGATTTTTACAGGAGTTCGTCAGAGAAACTTGAAAGACATCTTATTCAAAATAAGAGGAAAACATTTTAGCAACTCCAAAATGCAGATTCCTATCAAATCATGAAGAATCGCGACATCAGTTCAACTATGAACTTTCTCTCTTTCTTTTCATAGCTCTTTAACTTGATACTTAAATTTGTACTATGCATTGATCATGTACTGATTAAAATTTGAGTGCAATTACAGGTAAAAACAAAATCAAACCGAAGCACTCGACAAACTCTATAATACTTAAAAAGGACGACTCAAGCGCTTGACACGAGGTAATTATCAACAGTTCAGTCAACACCAAGGCTTTCCTGTAAGAAATGTTGAATCACTACTAAACTCAATTCCAATTTAGGAGAAAACCCATATATACCAAATTTATTTTTAGCAAGCGATTTCAAAAGGAACTTCTCAAATTATATCCTCTTAAGTAAACTATTTTCAGTCACCCCATGGCTTGAGGGAAACAAAAACTTATTTATTTCAAAATCAGATTTATGTAACTAATTTGAGATATTATATAGCATTAATAAATGCATACCAAAAGACTTCAAACTGAGCAATAGTAATGTTTCAAAGTTTACTAAAATCAAAGCCGAAGATAAGCCTATTCGTAATTTTCAAGAAAGATTTTGAAACCACAGAAAGTTTATTGGAACTCAAACTAGAGAACCCTATTCTCGATTAAAAGGTTGTTGGTTCATGAATCATGACCTCCTAGTCTCCTATTTGAGATTCGTGTCTTCATTATGAGAATAGCAAGAAAGTTCTTGCAAAAGATTAAAAAAAACTCTTTCATAAAAAGGATTCATGAGTCCAAACTATTTTTCAAAAGAAACTCTTCAATATAATAGAAAGGTCTAATTATAAAATTCTTTCTCTCAAAGGAGACTCCATTTTAATTGGCCAAAAATTATTTTCATATACAAATACTAAAGCATACGATGTTATTCTGTAGCACCTCCTAGAAGGAGGGACATAAGCCCACGATGCTATTCTGTGGCACCTCTTAGAGGGAGGGACATAAGCCTACGACGCTATTTCATAGCATCTCCTAGAGGGAGAGATAGAACCCCTAACATCCATATCACCTCTTAGGAGAGGGTCAAGATAAGCACTCACAAAATCAAAAGCCCCTAACGTCGATATCACCTCTTAGGGGAGGGTCAGGATAACCACCCACAAAATCAAAAGTCACTGACGTCCAAATTACCTCTCAGGGGAGGATCTAGTAAAGCGCTCATCGGTGGCCTTCTGGAGAAAGGTCAGCTAACTATATATCCCTTTGAGACAAGGGAAGCCCAAAGAGAGGCTCATCAAACAATGGACTAAAATATCTAGCCCAAAAGAGGGGCTCATCAAACAATGGACTAAAATGTCTAGCCCAAAGAGAGGCTTTTGATAGATTAATATGTCCGAGCCCAGAGAGTGGCTCATCAAAGAGTAGATTAAGACATCCAAGTCCAGTAGGGGCTCCTAATAAAAGAATAAAGGTAAAGATGTCTACAACTCAAGAAGAAAGTCAGAACCCAAGAGAACTAAGGGTTAAAGGAAAAAAAACCTATCTGTCATCTGAGACAAAGTTGGAATCCTAGAAGAGGATACATACAAAGGCAAAGGATATGCTAATGAATTACAGAACTTCCAATCGTAGGAAAGTGATTCCTACATCAAAGATTAAGAAACTTTCATACCACAAAAAAAAGCATGAGACCAAAAAATGGAAGGAGTCCATAAAAAAAATAAAGACTGTACGAAATTTAAAGGAATGGAAAAGATAATAAATTTTTAGTCATAAAGATAAAGTACTTCACTCCAAGATCAGGTTAAGAAAGCCACTCCTGAATCCTTTGAGATAAAGTGAATGATTGGATAGAAGAATCTATTATACTTGTATATACATATATACATATACAACTAACTTATAGGCACTTTAGGAGCAACACATTTATTAACAGGAAACTTTCTTGTGAATAAACTTAGAATTAAGGTTAGATCAACTTAGTTATCTTTTATTTGAAATCTACTAAATATGCTATTATTAGATATATCTATGGCTTCGTACTTATATTGAATGGAGCTTTGAATATTTAATTCGTCGGATGAGATCCTAACGAGACTTTGATAAGTTCTTGATTTTGTGAATTTTGAGTTTCACCATTTCTATTGATGCAAATTTCAGTTTGGATTTTGTGAATTTTAAATTTCCATATTGCTTTTTATGATGATTATAGATTTCATACTCATGTTTACCTTGTCAAATTTTCAAGATAACTTTTAATTGAATTCCTACTTTCATGAATTTTGAATTTCCCTATTGGTCTCTTATGATGATTTTTGAATTCCAGATATTGAGTTTCTCCCCATTGAATTTTTGTGATGATTTCTTGTTAGTTTCTTGTTTTAATGAGTTCTTGATTTCCCTGATGAGTTTTTATGATGATTCGAGGATTTCCCATTTCTAGTCTCCTTATTGAATTTCTGATTTCTAGTTTCGTGAATTCTGGATTCCTTTGTCGATTCTCATAATGATTTAGGAATTTCATATTTCTAGTTTCCTTATTGAATTTTTGGTGATCTTATTGGTTTTCGGGTTTAGTGAACTCTACTCTTCCTATGGATTTTAGTGATGATTTGCTGATTTTGTATTCATGATTTCTTTATTAAATCACTGTGGGGATTTCTTGCTGAATTATTGGTTTAATGAATTTCCCTACTGATTTCTCTGATAATTCATGAATTTTACGTGTTATAATTTCCCACTGAATTTTCATGACGATTTCCTATTGATAACTTGTTTCATGAGTTCATGATTTCTTAGTTCCCTTTATTGAATTTTATGATGATTTATGAATTTTCCATTGAATTCAAAATACCCGACCTTCATGACACCAAATGGAAACATTACTGAACTACTTTCTAATTTTTCACTAAATGAGAATTACCAATCAATGGTTTAAGGTTGAAAATGAAGGAAACTTAGAGGGACAAGGAAAGGTCCCCGATAACATGAAATTGATTTCCAAAGATTGGAAAGGTTTAACTCAAGAAAGAAATATCAAGGGTCTATAATAGATATTCTCCAAAGGTTCATTTATTTGAACCGATATTTGCAAAGCAGATGATATTACTCCACATTCTTAAGGAAGTTTTATTAAGGTCATTACAAAGCAACTTATCCGGAAATATTACTCTAATGACATCTTGAATATTAGCTATTTAAATTTGAGATTGCTCGTTAAGATTTCATAACAAAGTCACAACCTTAATAGAAGTTATAATCTATTTTGCAGAAAACAAAGAAGGAAGTTCATTGGAGTTTTATCCTAAAGAACAAAAGCTTCTTTCATACGGGGGGGGATTGGGGCTAAATGTTAACCATAAAATATTCAAAAGAACGAAGGCATGAAAGAAGGGCCACGAGAGCATGAGGAAAGATCAAAAAGTGCCGAGATGTTCTGGATAATCATACCATCCGACAAGGAGCTTCCGGCGAAGTCCAAGGCTATCTTTCAAAGTCCATAGGCAGGATGATGCTTCAAGAATCCACCTTTCGACTAGAACGAGAGGCCTTTCAACAAAGTCAAAGGAGAAGGAGCTCAAACCAAACCTTTCGAAGGAGTTGAGAGGATGTAGCCATCAAGATTTAATGGCTTCAAACCTTCCGAAGTAGTCGAAAGGTTTCGTTCAGGGAGCTCTTACCTTTCGAAGAAGATGAAGAAATCAAAGCAAGCAGGTGCAACTCCATGACAACCTTTCCGAAAGCATAATAAGCCTTCAGGCCAGTTTTAATGCCTATTGAATACCTTTCGAAAGTGTTGATGGGTCTATGATGAAAGTAACATTCATAAGTAAGCAGAGAACGTAAAGCATCCTTCCGACAACATTCAAGGAAAGCTTGGCTCTCGACAACATCCAATTAAAAAGCGACCTTCCGACCAAGTCGAAGGGTTCACAATAGCCAGGAACGTTCCGGCACCACCGAAGGATTCACATAATGTATAGATAACAAATCTTCCGACAAAGGCAAAAGGTTCCTAAAAACAAATGAAAGAAAAGATCCTTCGGCAGCGTTCAAAGATCCACGATGACATGTGAAAGGAAAACCTTTCGTTGAAACCGAAAGGTTAGAAATTGTATATAAGAAGGGAACCCATCGATCCAGCCGAAAGCACAGGGACGGAAGCATGGCCGGCGACATATATAAATAAGACCCAAGGGGTCCTGTTTCGGGGGTGGATTTTTCCTCATTCTAATCTTGTAACTTCTAAAATAAAAGCTATTTAAGCCTAATTGGGTAGTAATCTGGGGAATTTAATAAAAGTGTACACTTTTCTTGGATAAAGAGGGAAGTCTTAAGCTTCGTGAATTTACTTTACAACCTACCTTAATTTTTGCTGGCTTAATCTTAATTTTCAGGTGCAGTTCTTCCAAAAGGCTCTTGTCAACAAAGATAATAATATTCCTTCTAGACAATCTTTATAACCCTTCGGAAACCTCTATCCTGCAACTTAAACCCTTTGACTACGAGGGAAGCTTGCTTGAATCGACATTTATAAAACCTTTCGGAGCCATAAAATCTGTGGATCAAGCCTTTCGACAAGGGTCATAACCTGTCATATCTCAACAACCTTTGCATCCCTTCGAATCTCAAACAACTATTTGCTCAACCTTTTGGTAAGGATCTAGGTTAACCCTCTGTATAAGGCAAATTAAGGAAATTCTATCATGATCAATGAAATAGCTTTCGGGAGAAATCTTATAAAGGTTCAATTAAATTGGTGATCACTCTATATTAACTCAGCAAAGCCGAAAGGTCTTATCAAATCTTGTTTCTAAGCTTTCTTGACATCACCAGAAGGTCAGAATCAAAGTCTAATTCCAAGTGGAGATATATAGATAATTCTACGTATCATCAACCCCTCTGTATATTTTGGCTTAATCCTATTACTTGATGTAACTTGGAACTATTAGCAAGACATTTACGGATCTTCCGAGAGATTCCACTTTCTAACATTTCCCAATAACTTTGTCTACTGGGATTCTTTGGGGTGTTGACCATAAATTTGGTTAACAAAAAAACTTAACCTAACTAGAAAAGAAGGCCTTTGTGAAGACTTCAAACAAGCTCAACAAAGTCAGAAGGTAACCTAGCCTAGGTTTCAAAACCTTTCGACAACAACGGAAGGTTTGATATAGGACATATCAACTAAATAAGTTAAATTGAAAGCCAATCAATAAAAGGAATCACGTCTTTTTTTCTCATAAGAAGAAATCCATCCTTCTTATCATATCTTTGGGGTGTTGACAAGAAATATTGTTAACAAGTGACCTCTTCAATTAATGATTGAAGTGGAATGATATAGTGCTAGGTCGAACTTCCTGTAATAGTAAGAGTAAACACCACTCCGTGTCTTTCTACCAAGTATAGTTTGAACTATACAATATTTGTGCAATGAAGTTTGGAATGTATGATTTGGGTAAACGTATTTTTGAACAAGGAAAGAATAAGACAAGATGATTTATTATATCAAAGAATGTTGTAGACTTAAGAAGTTTTTAGTTTGAAGTGTAAAAGGGCTAAGGCTGGTCTACATCAATCCTTATATAGTGCATTAAGTGACAAAGGGGCAATTCCACGGTTAGGAAATTTAATTGGAACAGTAAGTGTAGGATCAGCACTATAGCAGCAAGGTTGGTACCATATAGGTAAGAATAGGATACATGTAAGCTACAGACGGTTCAGGTATTAGTTGGTATCATCTAGGCGACGATAGGATACCTATAGGCTACGGGCAGTCCAGGTATTATATTGTTCCCCTTAAGGCTATGGACAAACTAAGTGGACATCAGTGGGAAAGTATATATGTTATCGGGTTATATCATTGTAAATATGTTCCGCCAACGCCTAAATGTAGATGTTGGATTTGTAGGGTTATGTATTGCATGTATGTGAATTTGGAAAATATTGGATGATAGTAGTCCCTAAATGTAGTATTGGGTAGTGGTAGTCCCTGAAACTTATAGATCATGTGATAGTTCCAGATTTGAAGGTTTAAATGATGTGTGCAAGTAAAATGTAAATTAAGTTATCACTGTAATTTGTCGGGATTTAGGTAATATTTAATTCATTAGAATGTAGAGGGTTGCAATGTAAATTCCTATAAATTATCATGTTCACATTTATAAATAAAAGTGTATCATTAGAAATGATAAAAAAATATGCCAAAAAAGAAAGAGATGTATAAAATAGGGATATTTATCATAAATTGTACTGTCTATTTCAATAACAATGAAAAGGATAGTTTCTAGTAATTCCGAACGTAAAAGAAATTCTCCTTTTGGGATAATACATAGAAATTTACACTGTCGACCTTTCCTTTGGGAGAGAAGTAATTCTGATGTATTAAAATAAGGAAATCCCTAAGTATAAATTGAAGCTTTGGTTATTATGCATAGTGGATTAAAATGGCAAGGCATAATTCCATATTGAGTTGTCCTAACCATGAAATAATTAGAATAAAGTGATAAGAGTTTACGTTTTGTAAAAGGTCTCATTTATGGGAGGACATTAAGAAATGGTAAAAGTTTTTGAAATTTAAAATCACAAAAAATATCCTAGATAAAATTGTAGTGTAGATTGGCAACTGATGGTTAACTCAAAATTTTGGGTCTCCGTCAAGAAAAAGATATTGTTATTTGCACGCATTGAGAATACAAATGCGATTTTCATAGAAAATAAGATCGGGAAATGTTGGTAAGGTTTGGAGGAAATGATAATAGATTTCTTTTCAATCAGCCCTTGAATTGGTATAAGGCTAATTATGTAAGGGAATTCATGGAAGGCTGACCTAGAATGCATAGTTATGATGCATAACAGTTGCACATAACTAAGTATCAGTTAGAGAATTACTATCAAGTAATTCTTAGGTTATAGTTTCATCTAAATTTAGGATTTTACATGGATTTAGGATTTTTATTGTTAGGTTTGAGTAGGAAATAGGCCAAGGTTAACTTGATAGAATACTTGAGTATTTATCCACTTGTAGAACTTGGGATAGGTTGTTGCAGACTATAAAAATGATACTTAGGTACCACGATTGTCGAAGGATTGAAGGAATTAACCGTAAGTGAAATGAGATAGCTTAAGTCAAAGTAGAGGGGGATTTTTTTTCTATTTTCAACAATATAAGAAATCGCCAAGTTTGGATACCCTTGGGTAAAATGGAGAGATAGCAAAAAGCTAAGAAGAAAGTACCATAGGAGGAGACACCATCCACTTTCAGGTTGTCTCACCTGGTATCTAGAAGATGAAGTAACTATGTATACTAATCAATCGTTTAACGCGGTATAGTTGTGCCTCGAATATTGCATAGGGTCATAGTTTCGTGGAATCATACTTATGCTCAAGCAATTTAGCTTGGTGCGAGTCAACATCATTTGAGTTAGTAACAAGGATTGCAGGGAATTACCTATGCACGTACATTCAGATTAAAGGTTTATGTCGGTGGTAAAGGATGAGAAGTGCAGTTGAAGAAAAATGGATTCGATTCATAGAAAGACAAGCACTGCACAAGGTAGAGCAATAGCAAGTACTAACATGAGACATATGGGGTTGTCCGTGGAGTTGAGTCCACGATAGTCCGAGGAGCTGAGTCCTATACAATCCATTGAGCTGAGTTCAAAATAAGAAGAAAACAAGTAGAAAATCCCCAAGGCGAGATAGAATACAACTAAATTATTGTGAAGCCGTCACTACATACATGCAGAAGTAGTTATGCAATGCAGTTACCGTGGTCAAGCTATGTCAGTTAGGGAAAGTTAAAATGGATAGGTGAATCCCTTGTTCACCATGCATCAACCCGTATTTTTGGGCATGGGACAACTCAACTCTGTAATGAAATAAATAAATAAATCAGAATCTAGTAGGGAGACGATCTAGTTGAGAGTACATGGGAGCTTGAGGAGAAAGTCTAAGCTACCCATCTCGAACTATAACACCCCGTAAAAATTGATAAGAAGTAAATAAAATAAAATAAGATAAATGATTAAATAAGATAAGGTTAAAAATAGAAATTTTGCAAAAGTCAAAATTTGACTACAAAATTTATGCCGTGTGCTCATGGAAAAATTTGACCAATTTCCAAATATAATATGTTGAAAACAGAGCTCAGACAGAAAAGTTATGGACGTTTGAAGTTTTCGGATTCAAAATAATTTAAATAGAATTCAAATTCAAATAATTGAATAATTCTTAAATTTGAAATTTGAAAGTTAACAGTAACTAAAGTTGGGGTTAAATAAATGTTAAAATTAACGATAACGTTAAATTGCAACTAAGGAATAACATAAATATACAAAGACAATTGATAAACGGTGCCAAAATAAGAGAACCAGTCAGCCGCTCCCCTAGAACCGATCAATCGCTAGCGGTCGACCAGTGGGTAGCGACGGTCGAAGATGAATGGTGGCTAGGGTTTTGTGCATTTTAAATGTACCGGATTATATTATTTTAAATTGACTTAAATCAAATGCTTCCGGCGTATTTCAACCATTATAAATAGGAGCCTAGCCCTCTCGCTTTTATTCACAAATTATTTTGGGAGTCTAGCGAATCTCTGTCAGTCTCTCTCTTCAGATTTAGAAAAATGTTCTTTAGGGTATCAAGTAACAAATTCAAGAAGTTTATTACTTTATTTTCTAATTCTATTCTCCTTCAATTTCTGAATCTAACTATATATATAAGTCTTGTGTATATACCTAAAAGAGGAGATCTGTAATAGATTATGAAGGTGCGACAAATCCAAAAAGAGGAAGAGCTAAGACCTACAATTAGTGAAAATCTTAGCTTTTCTATTTTAATAGTTGATTAATATAGTTTGGGTTTGAATGTGCCTTAGGGAGTTTAGGTTTGTAAAAACATCAAATTATCAACTACCAAAACTCCTCCAATGCAAAATGTCAATTCTAGGTTAAAATCCCAATTGTTTATGTCAAAAATAATGGGAATTGTGTAGAATTGCAGTTTTGATAATTTTACCTTCTAGTCCACTTCTTATTCTTTTTTTGAATTTGATTAAAGGGCTTGATTTGGGAATAATGTGTAAGGTACAAATTTTATACGTAGTTTGCATTGCTTATGTTCATTAATTAAATAGAAATTATCTTGTTTATTTTTATGTGAAAAAGGAGTTGAATAGAGCATAAAATTGAAATTGTAAGTTTCTACTATCAATATATTCCATTATTGGGATGTAATTAGTTGAGTTTAAATTTTAATGGTATATAGTAGCGTTGATTGGAATTTTTGGATATTTGCGTAATTAACGTATAATATTGTAGTTAAATAGGTTATTAATTTTATTAAATCCCCTTAGGAAAGTAATTAATGTTAAAGGCGAAATAAGAAAGATTTCTTATAAGGCTTTAATTATGGAAACAGTAAGATGTGTATAATATATATAGAGTGTGATATACGTTATGGCTAAGTTATAAGGATGCGAGGTCAGTTAAAAGCTCATGGAAGTCTGCCCAGCTAATCTGGGTACCAGTAGTGTGACTTTGGGTAGATGTGAGACAACGCCTATAATAAGTAACTACGATGATGCGAGATTAGTCCCAAATTCTATAGGGTAAATCTGTCTAGCTAATCTGGCTACCAGTATTTAAGAATAGTCGGACTAATGTGAGACATCACCGTGGGATATGGGTCATAATACGAAAGATCTACTTCTGAGATTGAAGGTATTAAGTAGTTGTGTGGGCCTGCCTGTTTTCTATGTAGGAAGTAGTAAATGGTTAGGATTATGGGTTAGGCATGATAGAGGATACCTCAAGAAAGGGCCTGCTTCAATAAGAAGTATTAAGTGGCTGAAGAGATTTTGTGCAATGTTAGCTGGATAGTTACTAGTGAGAAGTCCGCCTTGGAATATGTAGTAAATGATGTGGACCTACCTTAAATAAGGTATTAAATGGTCAGAGTCTGTCTATTTCTCGTCAAAAGGTATTAAGTGACTTGGTTACTATCTCTTACATTAGTAGGACATTATAAACGATAGATATCAGTTATGGGGTTGATAGAAAGTTTGCCATAGGCTTATATTTGGAAAGCCTTTTTATTTATGTTTGAGAAAAGCCTTTGGGCTTATATTGAAAAGATAATGTAGGTAGAATACGTAAGACATATTCCTATTTAAATTATACTACCCAAGTACTAATATAATAAGGCTCGAGATTTTTATTAATCAGACATATGTTGTTCTGACTTCCTCCTCATTACAACACAAGTTAAGAGGGGCGATGTTGAAGACGGAGACTTTAATGAGACTTGTGGCTGTAGTCCTTTTATTTTCTTATTATTTTTTGTAGTTTTTGATGTACCCATAAAATAAAAGTGATGTAGTAATTTTGGAATATTATACCACGGATATGTAATAGTGATTATGGATATTTTATTATGGTTTTCAATGACATTTTGAAGTTTGAACAAAATGGGTACTGTTGTTATTATTACATTTTATCCTTCCACTGTGAGATTCTAAATGCATAGATAAATAGCCTTGTATTTTTCTTTTTACCAAGAAATAGCCAGCTTTGAGATGGGTCTAAGTTTTGATGGGCTTTTTTTAGGTTAAAATTTAGGTCCATTTCGGGACGGGTTGTTACATTTGGTATTAAGCCTAGGATGCCCTATCAATAGGGATATGTTTACGTATGAAGGGTGTATTTGTTATTTTTGAAAGTATTTTTCAAAATTCCTACTATATATATACACCTATTTTAAACATTTGCAAAAACAAATGGCAAATCTTTACTTCAGAATATATAACACTATCTTAAGAAATGTAGATAGAAAGGATTATAACTCCAAAGTTATTAAGGCAATAAATGTGCAATAAATATGGAGTTATAAGAATTTAATAATGATATAAATGGACCAATTAAAGAAATTATTGGTGTAATTATGGAGAGATAAGCAAGGCATAGTAAGTAAAATTTGAATAAATAAATAAACGTCTTTAAAAATTGTCCGTTTGAATAATAATCATTTATTACGGGCAATTGATATTTATAGAGATAGCAAATAAACATGCTAGGTAGAAATTAAATATTATAAGGCAGTATAATTGTCGTTAGGGTAAGTTATATAGCCTTAATTACACAGACGAAGGTTAGTGGACCTAGCCCAATACATAAAAATAGATGTGAGATAAGAATCTTTGCGTTGTAAACAACCAGAAGTAAGGAATAAAGTAAGATGTGAAGAAGGAGTGGAGCAAGTTTCCACAAGAAGGTATATATTAATCACCACAAGGAGATAATCGGATTTTTATGGAGATTGAATAAGAAAGAAGGGAATTTTAATAGAAAGGACAATTAAAATCAATTTCTAAATCCAACCCATGTTAAAAAATTTGATAAAAAGGTTTTTTTGGAAAATTCCTTAAAATGTTTTAAATACGTTTTCAAAGGATTTACTGGAAAGTTGTTTTGAAAAAGTAAGAAAATTTGGAAACTGATAATTTAAAATTTTGTTGAGTCAAAAATCTCTTATTAAAAGGTTTTTGGTAATAAGAAAAAGATTTTTCATTTTGAAATTCTAGTTTAAAATTGGTTGAGTTAAAAAAATTCAGTTTTTAGAGAAAGGGATTCTTCATTTTTAAATAAATGTAAAATGGTGCATAGGTTGGACTTGATAATTTTTCTTCTATTTCATAAATTTGGAATTTTTTTAATTCTTTCTAAAAGGGTGAATAAATGGAAATAGAACTTAATTAAATTGAGGAACAAAGAGTAGAAGGATAAAAATAACTAGGATATGAGAAACTTTCCGTATAAGGAAAATATGGAGAAAATAGCTGATTATGGAGCCACTTAGTAAGGAGAAATATTAATAGAGGCGGTATTGGGAGATTTGGATAGAAATAGCATTAGGAATTTACAGGATCAGTATTCTAGTTAGAAATTAATAGGATAGAAGTTATTCTTATCTACGCCACTTTTCATTATTTAAGGTTATAGAAGATGTTTTTGAAAAAAATTACAATTGGATGGAATTAAATGACAATAATTAATAAATAAGTTGGGACAATTTTGTGAATGTTATAGGGAAAAGCATTTATACGAGGACAATAATTTTTTTATTCATTTTTTATTTAAAATTTGTTTGAATAAGAATAAAATATTATTGAATTTAAAATGGTTATGAAAGAGAGATAAATTGGGATTAATAAGAAAACGATTGCGAAAGGTTATAGGAGTTAAATTGGGAAACAATAATAATATATCCCTAAAATGGTAGCCGGTGAACTTTTCATAAATATAGACCATAATTTCATGGAGTAATAAATGCTAATTTTGAATTTAGTATAAACAATTTATTGAAAATTATTTTGTATGTTGTAACAAACCCGCCTTTTCGATCCTCAGAAGCCGACACTAATACATCCCCGGTATTCACGTGCTGAGCACCCAAGTGCCGAAAAGACAGATTGTTGGGGTGAAAGAAAAGAAAAGGTAGAACAGAATCTCACAACATGACGAGTGATATATAATATACCAATAATCATTATAAAAGAAAACTGTGATAAACATATATAAATCAAAGTAATTAACCTATCATCATCCTGGACTATTATAACTTCCTGTTCTTACAATTGTTGATAAATATAAAAAAGAAAATATAGAGGAGATAAAATACGTGAGTACGTCTAAGAGGCATCCAGCTTGTCTCCTAAAGCTCCAAAACATCTATAAGTAAATCTAGAAATATGTTCGGGCTGACCCGAGCATTATAAGAAACTCTCTTCCGGATCGGTTTGGTAAACTAGCGTGAGAAACAAAAATCACATGGATTTTTAATGTTATAAAATCTTTACGAAAATAAAGGTATCTCGTAAGACCGCGGCGCACATAAACACGGACGGGTTTTTACCTTACGATAATCAAACAATTTTAAATATAAAACTTTATGATATTATAAGAATGCCTAGAGTATAAAATAATTATATAACATAGCTGAAGTGCTTGCATGTAACATTCCAATAGTTGGCACAATTAAATTCGTGAGGCATGTATTGGGGAATTGATTCCATCAATGACAAGGCTACTGGGGTATTGCCTGCCATAGAACATCTCTATACAATGTACTGATGTCAAAACCCTTTGACCCGTACCAACATAGAGCTGGCTGCCTATTTAACATGGTATACCAGATTACATCATCCCCTAGGCACCAAGGCTGCAAATAGATGCACCAAGCCATGACCCCAATCTTCCTGTGCACTATCAAAATCCATAAACATTGAATCTAGATCGAGGAATGATGCTCCTAATGGTAGCGAACCATATAGGTTTGCTGCATATCCCCTATTTTAGTCAATACTAACTTATGAGGCTTTTGAGGTCATGATTACCCTTTTCCTCTCTTAGAAATCCCACTTGGAATGCTAACATTTCCCTTCAGGCAAAAATGCAATGCCATCATTCATCCATACAGTTTGTTCAGGATATGAACAAACCGAAGGCAGTACTTCTACTACTTCCTTTTTGGAATCACTCTCAGGATTAGTAGCCCTTGCACTTCAAAGAACTTCTTCTTCGATTCCATCATTTCGAACCAACTGCGAACCGCTTCCAAAGCGTAAAACGAGCATATGGTTTTGGAGTGGTTACAATTTTGAGTCGTCTTACATAAGTACACTCCCCCGCTTATGGGTTGCTCCAAATCCAATCGATAGATTCCAGTAAACTCGATTTTGGTTCTTTTGGAAACAAACAGATAATACATAAGAGCAGAGATCACTTCCTAACCGTTTAAGTTGACGGATTTCCTTATCATTTATCCTAGGAGAACACAATGAGTTTATACTTATAGTATAGCATCACTAAAGATAATTGTACCATATAATTCCCGTGTTTCTTCTAGATATTTCTAAAGTTATATTTGGTCAAGATTTGATAGTCGGTTATTTAACTATCAAAAATCAAAATAATCAAATCAGGGATTTAATTTAAAAAGAAACCAAGCATGATTTAAGCACATAAGCAACCACTAAGCCTTTTTAATTAATCTTCTCATTAATTAAATTTCTTTCCAATTATTTGAAAAATATTGAAATACTTATCTCAATGGTATAAGTACACTCACAAACCATTTCACTTTCAACGCTTAGAAAACGTACCAATATACTTATCTCAATAATATAAGTATATTCACAAATCTTAAGAAAGATTTTATTTCCAAAACCTTACTGAATTGGGCTAAAATCAAATGTCATTTAAAATATAAGTAACAAGAAAACCCAAACCACTTTTCCTTCGATGTTAAGTATGGAAGGAATGCTTTCATACCACAAAGGTTAAGAAGGATTATTTATCAAAATCAAGTCACAATTCTTTTATAAAATTCCCTTTTTATAAACTCATTCCATATTTACAGGTCCTTTTATAAATCTCTAAAATTATTTATTAAACTCCATTTATAAATCTCTAAAATTATTTATTAAACCTCCTTTTATAAATCTCTAAAATTATTTACTTATAAAACTCCTTTACTTGACACTTTCCAATATTTCACCTAACCCTATCCCATGCCTAGAAACTCTAGTTCTAAATTTCACAAATAAAGGATCAATCTACTCATCGGCTTTTAGTACCAAGTATTGGACTACTAAATTTCCTTTAATAACTAAATTTGAATATGGAAATAAGACTTCAAATACTTAACATCAATCTTCATTTCAATTTAAAAACTACCCTTAAGATAACAATGAAGTTGTTCAAATTGGGGTACTATTACCTCTCAAACCTTGACTAGACAACATTGTTATCTTTAGGCTAGGTAGAATTCTACCTACCTCGAAGTTTAATACCAAGTATAAAACTCCTTAATTCCATATATTATTCATTTAAAATAAAGTTTTATAAACCAACTTTCTTCTCACCATTTCGAATCTTTTACTGTAACTAGAATATTATAGCCTTTCAAAAATTCCACTTTAAAATCCTTAAAATGCTCCTTAAAATTTCCATATCAAATCTCACTTGCAAATCCTTGTTTAAAAACCACTTTTGATTTAAAAAGAATAAATCTTTCCTTTATATCAAAATAAACACTTACTTTATTATCACAAATAATTCCTTAAATCCCATATCAAATTTCAAACCTCCTTTAAAACACTTCTAAACAAAGTTTAAAACTCCATTTAAATCATAACTTAAAACCATCACCTTTTTAAAAAACTATTCGACTTTGATAATTAAATTGATTTCCTTTAAAAAAATCACTTAAATCTTATATCACAAATCTTTTTTTAAAATATTTATATAACCTTTATAAACCATATTTGAAAAGAATTTATAAAATATTTAAAATATATAACCTTTTGTATTATAGAAATATCAAAGATTTCCAAACTTCATCCATAGCGACTATCGATACAAGGATCATAACTTTCAAAACTTGGTTTTATAAATGAAATAACTTTTAACCACAACCTCTTTCTATATTTTATACTATTATAAGTATAGAAAACCTTCCACTTTATGTTAATTAAAATCCAAAATATGACTTTTAAATCTAAAAAGAGGCTTAGCGACTACCTTAGCACATCATCAAGTGTAATTTACTTTTGCATCAAAGGAGTCGGCTTTCAAGTCATACAATGATTCTCAACTACACATCACATCACAAGAATCATATAAATCATATGTCCCACATATACATATGTCATTATTTTCCAAAGCAAGAATCAATAATTATCATCATATATTCAAGTAACACATACATATAAACATCAAGACTAGCATTCTATTTTACGCAATATATATATATATATAATATAATATAAACCATAACACAAGAAGTCACAAAGTAAACCAAATTCCATATTTCAGGGAATAAATAAATTTAATCAAGGTTAAAGAATAGATATATTTATCTTGAAAACAAATTCTAATCATTAAACCTTTGAAAACAATTCACAGCAAGGAAACACCCTATGTTAATCCACTATTTGGAGGGCTAAAAAAATATTTTTAAATAATTTTTTTAATAGTTATTCTAAAAGGAGTTGGAAATAACATATCAAAATTTTAGAATTTATGGAATTTTCCATAATTTATTATGATTTTAAAACCAACATGCATTTTCTGCTCGGAATTTCCAGAAAAGTTTACGGAAATCAACACATTTAATCCATCAAAACTCAATGAAAATTCATGAAATTTGGAAAATAATTGATGAAACATGTCAGAAACAACATATTAAAAATTGGTTACTTTTTATCTTCATATGAATTAAATAGTAATTTTATAGTGAAGAGGGTTTAAAATCATCGAATTTGTCAAAACAAAACCACATCAACAAATATTATCAGCAATTATGTTTACAGCAATATAAACACAAGATATTCATAATAAACAAATTCAGAGTCTATTTAACTCATTTGAAAAATTTAAAGCCAAAATAATTTGATTTAGTACTAAAAATCACACTTTGAATATGCCTCTTCTTCATTATTTATAGACCAGAAAATAAACCATACCCTGACAATTCTTCAACCATCCAAACTTGATCAAATTATATTTTGACAACTTTTAGTGATATCAATATGTGTTAAAAAGCTCCACTTAAAGTTTCATGATTTTCGAACATTTATTTTATTTTTTATGAATTTTGGAAGAGGGGAGTGATGAAAAAGAAAGGAACAAGGAGCCATTTTAAGTTTCTTACCTTGAAAGCTTTTGAAATCTTTTTGAAAGATTAAAATAATGAAATGAAAGGAGATAAAAAAGCATAATAACCCATGTACGCCCATGTGCCAAAGTAGAAGTTCTTACTTTGATTTGATATGTACATAAAAATCTAAGCACTTTAACATTTTTAATTAAAGAAGAAAAATCTTCTTCTTTATTATAATACTTAATCACTTTCTAGAATTCTCTAATGACTTCTTACATTAGTTAATCCATTTGTATCACTTTTAATTGTTATTATATGTCCATTTAATACTATACAAGTTCCAAAATGTTTGAACAAGCTTTAGTAAATAAAAGGTCGATTTTCGATAAAATGTTTTTCGGTCACATTTTTACTTTTACTTCAAAGTATATATTTTTGTAAACCAATTTTCAAAATGAGTTTACTATTATTATTTAATAATTAAAAGAGGTTTATTCAACCATTAATTTAATTTTTAAAATTAATTAAATATTCGCAAATCAAAGCAGTAAAATTCCGAGTCATTACATCCTTCCCCGCTTAGAAGAATTTCAACTCCAAAATTCCATCCCAACCAAAACAAAGAAGAAAACAAGCTAACACATGAGTACTTACATTATTCATAAGCGCGTATGATGTACATAGATCATCCTTACATAATATCTAATTCGATCACTTAATCTAATACATAACTTCTCTTCCGAACTAGTATCGCTCGCCCGATTTCCCTAATGCGAACTCCGATCAGGCTTCTTGATTAGAAAGCTTTTTTCTCCTTACATAGCCTTATACTATGATAGGAAACATCAGCAACATACAAGAACCCTCACCAAGTGTTCGCCGTCAAGGATCAAGCGATGAATCCTTATTCGGGTCATGTGAATCACCTCAAAGTTATGTCCTTGAATCTTGGATTAAGAATCGTGTGAAGAAATGATCAGTGTAACGACCCGCTTTTTTAACCATCAAAAGTCGACACCAAATACATCCATGGTATTCCAATTCTGAACATTCAATCGTCGAAAAAGCAAATTGTTATGGTAAAATAAAAAGAACAAATAGAGGAAATAGAACCTCATAGCGGAAATGACAACATATAATATAATACAAACAGTATAAACTGTCACTCCAAGATACAAAGTACATCAGAGCTAAAGAAAACCTCATCAGTTGGACAGTTATAACTTTCTAACCTTACAATTGTTGATGGGTATAAATAATACAGTGGAAAAATAAAACTATTACGCTAGGTGAACGTCCAGCTCTACTCCATGAGCTCCATGTCCCAATAACGACAACCTGGAATACTACTCGGTCTGACCCGAGCATTATAATAAAATAATATATTGATCAGTTTGGAAACCAGTGTGAGAAAACTCAAGTAAAATGACGAACATATAATAATTCTGTGAGACCATGCCGCTAAACGCAAAACGGGTTTCTACCTCACAAGAGCAACTTTCATACATAAAGAAATGGAAAACAATCAGAACAATAGTCCAAACAAGAAAGGATGAACACAGACAAGATCAAAATCCAAACTTAAAGAATGGACACAAACAATTTAAACATAGAGGAGAGCTCCAGACACTTCCTGATGCAATTAAAAAAATGATTCAAAGATTTGAACCAAATAAGGAAAGAGAAATTTTCCAACAATGATTAGGAGGGTGCACCCCCTTAACGAAAGTATACCTCTAGAAATATACTTAAGAACTATGATGGCTCTTGGACACATTCAAGCTAGACCCTGCCAACCTTACCGAGAATCCGAGTATTTCACATCTCCGAACGCATACACCGAACCCAATCAAGAGCAGATGTGAAGATACCCTAATGAGAGTGACCCTACATAGCTTGGTTTCCACTCGCTCTTTGGTTTTAGTCATCTCTAACAAAGAATATCAATGCTAAAAATGAGCAACAAATCGTCTTGGATTGACGAAACACAAAAGAGGAAAAGATTAATTCTTTCGAATCTAAACAAGGAGAATGAACTTATCAAACATGACTAGGAGGGTGCGCCCCCTACACTAAAAGTATACCTCTAGATAAAATATACATGAGAGCCCATGCCAAACAGGCATCACTCTTGGGAACTTCCAAGCTGGACCCCGCCTTACACAAGCATCCGAATATACTCACATCAATGCATGCATGCTACTGACAAATTTCTAGATAAATGTGAATATATCCTAATGGGTACAACCCACATGGCTTGGCTCTCACTCGCTTATTGATTTTAGTTATCCATGGTGTTGGATGACAATGCTCAAATTGAGCGACAAGTCATCTTAGATTGACAAAGCACATAGAATGATATCAAAATCGATAGTTAAGAAATCAATTATCGAATGTAAACAAATGATTGTATGTGGGAATTAGATCGCATACATTTGTCACTAATAAACGAATCAAGATTTAAAACATTTGATTCTTACTTGTGCTTGATTTTCACATCATAAATATTTGTAAAACACTTTAAAAATATTCTTTTAAAAAGGGGGAATTATAATTTCTAAATGTATTAAAAAGAGGGCTAAAAACAAATGTCAGTAAAGCATTGTTTACTGTAAATCCAAAACCAATTACACTTAGCTTTATTTTTAAAACATTCCTTTTTATAGATTTCCACGTTTATAAACTATCATTTATAAATTTGAAACAACATTTATTATCCCCAAAGACAATAATTAAAATTATAAACTTTTTACATATTTAAACAACATTAATTATCCTGAAAAATAATAGACCAAATTTATAATTATTTAAAAACAACATTAATTATCCTGAAAGATAATAAATCAAATTTATAATTATTTATAAATTTAATCAGTACTTAACCTTTATTTTCAAAATTATAAAATATTTGAAAATATAGTGAAACAACTTTCAAAGTGCAAAAATGCAACCAAACATTTATTTTATAAAAATATAAGCACAAGTTTGACACACTTATGGGTTTAAGATGGGTCTTCATAAGTGACGGTATAGCGAAAATCACTATAACGACACTTACACAAATCAAAACGTATGTCATAAATATTTCGACCAAACATTAATATAAGTAATATAAGAATATAAATAAATGCATATAATAGTAAATTAATAATGGTGAGAAACCCCTTAGGGTCTCCCTACAAAAGTCCCATGTAAATATCATATACATATATGCACTTTGAAGTGTCCTGTAGCGACCTATTTGCTATGAAAACACTCCGATTTCTTCCTTTTTGTCCCCTACAACACAAAGGTTATTTATGCCATCCACTATCCAGCGGGAATTCAAATCCAAACAAACAATTAAATAATAATCCTTTTACTTTGCAAGCACAAAATGGTAATTTATTCAGCTCAACAAACGTCCAAATAATTTATTTAATTTTCTTATAGCAGAATGTGGTTTTATTATGCTAAATAGATGTCCCGAATGAAGTATAACTCAATTAACTATGTTAAGCTAATTAAATTTAATCCTTATACTTTTATCACTAATTTATACTTCATTAAAACTACCAATTACCCTCCAAGAATTCAACAATAATCTATAGCAACACAGATAACATATAGTTTATTTAAGGGTGAGTAAATTCATCAAAATTCTAGTTGACTCTTTCGCGTTTCAGTTTTATCTAAAATCAAAAGATGTTCGATTTTAGTCCAAATTTCAACCATATTCAAATTCAATGAAATAAGCACCGATACGTGGATGACAATGATACGGAACGCGATTGCCCACGTCTGAATCCGACCTCGTATGAAATAGTTATTAGGTTTATATGATTCAGAATTAATTAATTTAATTAATCACACTAATTACTAAATCATCATTTAATTACCCAGGCAATAACTTTCTTCCCCAAATTCATTTTGCTCCCTGTACATATGCACACAGTGACGTGCATAAAGAACCCACCTTGCCGAATCCTTCAACCGACCATTTCTCACCCAATGCTCCATGGAATCGCAAATAGCCTTTGTCATTCAACCCCACTACATGAGAACTACACATCCCTAACCATTACTACAAACTCAATCAAGCTAATGAGAATCTGATCATTTTCTTCAATTCGACCATCCCAGGTCGCACTCCAGTGTCCACCACTAGAGCGGCAATGAACACCAGCAAACGACTCCATATGCTAACCTGAGTCCAATGCCCCCAACGTCATCCCCTTCAGTGCCCTAGGTGGAAATGCGATCTGTAGCTTGGCCACCTGACATCCACATGTTGCGATTTGCTTCACGACATTGAAGCTCTAGCAAACCACATGAAAAGGTGCCTCTTCTCGAAAGAAATGCATCGCCTACTTTTGCTCCACCTAACTCCTCCCGAGTCACTGTTGACATAGAATCCTAAATCGGCCATAATGTCGATCTGCTTTAACCAATGTTTCATGCAAATTCGAGACTACGTAATTAAAGCTCATGCCAAAAGGAACTCAACGTATTAAATGACATATTTTTTCGTTGATTAAATTCTTTGATTTTGATTTTAGAAGTTGGATTGCTTATTTTCTTTACTGGAATTAAAAATGAAAGAGACGAGGGATAATAAAAGTGAATATGAAAAGGGGGAAAAGTTTAATTGCATTTATCTACTTTTATAACCCAATTTCAAATATTTTACTTCAAACCCAAGTAGAACTAAATCCACAAGCAAACCAAGATTTTTCAAGCAACACTTCACCTCAAAACCAAGTCAACATTGATGGATTGGTTAGATTTTTGAATTTGATTTAATTTTAAAATGAAAAGAAATATTTGCGGTGCCCCGCCAAACAATATTCCGTTCACATACGGACCACAAACGACATATATAAAAATACGATCGCGCACAAAAATGCGATACGATCTTCAAACAATAATAATATACGCTGTTTATCTTATTTTGTAAAATCACAAAAATACCATTGTTTGCCGAAAAATCATCAAATGATAATTTAAATATTTTCCAAATTAAAAATTATTGGAAAATTATATAAATTCAATTAAAAATACTACAATAAAAATCAAGTCATTTTATTTACAGTTGATTTTCTTGTTATTTATTCAAACTATTTATTATTGTTAATAAATTTACAAAATGATTTCACAGCTATTATTTATTAATTAAAAGGAATTATATAATTATTAAATCCATTTAATTAATATTCAATTCATAATTCAAATATTTAAATAATCATTAAATTTGAATATAAGTTATTTGGATATTTGAACACCAATTATTTAATTATTTAAAATTAATTAAATATTCAAAATGAAAACGTTAAAATTCTAGGATGTTACAATCTACGTACAACTTATGTATTTATTCTTATTGGTTCTCACTTATACCAGTCTCTTTTTATTTCCCTAAGATTATTTATAGAAACATTTCATTTATCTGGACATTCTTTTATCAAAATACAGTTTTTATTTTGAATCCATTTTCCCTAAGGAAAACCAAGAACTAAATACCCAGTTTTAATTTCCAAACTTTTCCTAAATAATATCATATATTTCAATCCACAAAAAATATATATATAGATCAAGTAATAACAAAATGATACCAAGGAAATGGGTCCTACCAACTAGTATCATACATCTCCTTATCACGAAGGGTAATAATTAAGAGAAGTACATACCATCCAAACATATCTCTTGCTCATTTTTAGTCCCTTTTGAGCCACTCGAACTAGTTAACATAAAAATATTTCTTCTTTTCCGAATCCCATTTTGAAACAATACTATATATATTTCTTATATATGTATATATATAATAGCTTAGCACTTTATTTACTAAAACTTGTTTTTGGTTCATTCGGATTCGAACTCGTTTCAATCACAGATAGACAAAGGGAATAATTTACTAAGTGCATTACAATGTTCACTTAAGAAAACATCTGATAGCCACTTAGAAGATTATTTATATCATCGCAAAACAAAATGGAACTTATTTCCCGAACTATCAAAAGAAAATATACCTTACTAAAATTCTCCTTGAAAAATACTTATAAATATTTTCAAGTAATACTATTATTACTTTTTCAACAATCATTTAAAATCCTTTTTCAAAGACACTGGGATTTAAATTCTCAAAAATCCTCCTTATTTACAAAACACGTTTTATAAACCATATTTAAATAAAATTATCTTTATATAATTACTTCCTTTATTATAGTAATCCTTTCTAAGAAATTAAACTTGTTAAGCCTACATTGTTAACGAACGCCTACTAGTCAAATCGTGAATCTGAATTTACAAGGTATTAATATTTAATCTAACCAAAAAAATAACTGCTCATAAACTGGCTGAGAAAAATCAATCAACAAACAATAGTCAATGCCCTAAAATGGATGAGCATGACTAATCAAACAATAAATGATAGTATTCAATTATTATAATTTCCTAACAAACAAACACATCATAAATAACTATATCAATTTTTGAAAATTATTCCTTTATATATAAAATATAATCCTAGGAAAAATTATTTCATTAACCAAATTCAAAAACAATATTGTGTCGGTTGGTTTGTTCAAGTGTTTAGAAACCCCTATCTATAACGTTGGCCCGACACATCGACTAGAATTCATAAACCACTCAACAAATCAATCAACACATATAAAAAAAATTATAGCACTAACAAATACATGCTTTCATATATGTACATACACACTCAACCCAATCTTGGGTGTCACTTATCCTATCTCTAATGAGTATACCCCACCAAGGCTAAGGTTCACGTTTAACTTTCAGCTCTATTACCAACTGTAACAACCCACATTTTCGATCCTTAAATGTTGACACTAATACATCCACAGTATTCAGGTGCCGAGCACCCGAGTACCGAAAGACAGGTTGTTGGGGGTGAAAGAAAAGAAAAGACAGTACATAATCTTATAACGTGATGAGTACTATATAGTATACCATTGATCTTTATAATGAAAACTACGATAAACATACATAAATCAGAGTAATTAACCTATCATCAACCTAGACAGTTATAACATCCTATTCTTACAATTGCTGATAAATATAAACAAGAAAATACGATGAAATAAAATACGTGAGTACGTTTTAGAAGCATCTAGCTCATCTTCTGAATCTCCAAAGCATCCATAACAAAATCTAAAAATATGCTCGAGCTGACCCGAGCATTATAAGAAAATAATGTCTGGATCAGTCTGGTAAACTAGCATGAGAAACACAAATCATATGGACCTTTAATGCTATAAAATCTTTCAAAAATAAAGTATCTCATAAGACCACGCTGCACATAAACACAGATGGGTTTTTACCTTACGATAACCAAACCATTTTAAATAGAAAATCTCATGCTATTATAATAATGTCTAGGGTTTAAAAATAAATATATAACACTATTGAAATGCTTGCATCTCACATTCCAGCACTTAGGCACAACTATGTCCGTAAGGCACGTATTAGAGAATGTATTCCATTAATGACAAGGCTACTAGGGTACCATATGCCACAGTACATCTCTAGGCAATGTATCGATGTTGAAAACCTTTTGACCCCTGTCAACACAGTGCCAGCTGCCTATTTAACATGACATACCAGATTACATCATTCCCCAGACATCAAGGCTGCAAATAGATGCACTAGACCATGGCCCTACTCTTCCCATGCGTACGCATACCAAAATCCATAAATATTGAATCGAGATCGAGGAATGATTCTTCTAATGGTAGCGAACCACATAGCTCTGTTGCATATCCCCTGTTTCAGTCATTATTGGGTTGTGAGGCTTGTGAGGTCACGATTACCATTTCCCTCTCTTAGCAAGTCTTACTTGGAATTCTAATACTGCCCTTCAAGCAACAATGCAATGCCAGCATTCATCAATACAAGTTGTTCAGGATATGAACAAACCGAAGGCACTACTTCTACTACATCTCTTCCGGAATCACTCTTAGGATTAGTAGCAAGTAGCCTTTGTACTTCAAAGAACTCCGTCTTCGATTCCATTATTTCGAACCAATCTCGAACCTCTTCCAAAGCGTAAAACGTGCACATGGTTTAGGAGTGGTTATGGTTTTGAGTCATCTCATATAAGTACACTTCCGACCTTACCCGTCGCTCCAAAACTAATCGATAGATTCCGGTAAACTCAATTTCGGTTCTTTTGGAAATAAACAGACAATACATAAGAGCGGGGATCATCTCCTAACTGTTTATGCAAACAAATTTCCTTATTATTTGTCTCAGAAGAACACAACGAGTTTATACGTACAGTATAACGTGATCGAAGATAACTATACCATATAACCCGTGTTTCTCTAGATATTTCTTTGGTCAAGATTTGATAGTCGGTTAATTGACTATCAAAAAAACCAAAATAATCAAAATAGGGATTTAATTTCATAAGAAACAAAGCATGATTTAAGCACATAAGAAACCACTAAGCCTCTTTAATTAATCTTCTTATTAATTAATTCTGATTCCAATTATTTGAAAAATATTCATATAATTATCTCAACGTTATAAGTATATTCACAAACCTTTTCAATTTCAATACTTAGAAAACGTACCCATATACTAATCTCAACGGTATAAGTATATTACAAATCTTAAGAAAGATTTTATTTCCAAACCCATACTCAATTGGGCTAATCAAATGTCATTTAAAATATAAGTAACAATAAAACCCAAACCACTTTTTATTTGGTGTTAAGTATGGAAAGAATGCTTCCATACCATCATAATTAAGAAGGATTATTTATCAAAATAAAGTCACATTCCTTTTATAAAATTTCCTTTTTATAAACCCATTCCATATTTACAAGTCCTTTTATAAATTTATAAAATTATTTATAAAACTCCTTTTATAAATCTCTAAAATTATTTATTAAAACTCCTTTTTTAAATCTTTAAAATTATATAAAACTCCTTTTATAAATCTCTAAAATTATTTATTAAAACTCCTTTTTAAAATCTTTAAAGTTATATAAAACTCCTTTACTTGACACTTTTCGATATTTCAACTTACCCTTTCCATCGCCTAGAGACTCTAGTTTTAGATCTCACAGATAGAGGATCGGTCTACTCTTCGGCTTTTAGTACCAAGTATTGGACTACTAAATTTTCATTAATAACTAAATTTGAATACGAAAATAAGACTTCAAATACTTAACATCAATTTTCGTTTCAAACTAAAAACTATCCTTAAGATAACAATGAAGCTAT